>JAJKFL010000039.1:118366-3018352 GCA_021186555.1 Reticulitermes speratus
TTATACACAATCCACCTGGATTTATTCTATCCGTACTAATTCATATCACTAAATTTTTCCGCATCCCTATGGTTTTATCATATCCCACCGCTGAAACACCATTTGTAAGAAAGGGGTTTCTTATTAGAGAGAGAGCACAGAGTGTTCTCGAAGAAACCCTTTCTACTGGTATCGTGACCTGAGCGTGCTTGAAACTTCAGGGATTTGGTGACCAACTGTCACCCTTCGGTAGCGTAACAACTGGTTAGTGTACACGGACACCAACCCGGATGTAGCGCCCGGGCAGTCCATACTCCCAGGACGTCTACACGTGGTGAGCCCCACAGTCCACCGCTGCGTCTGGCTTCACCCTCTCACTCATACTCTATAATAGCGCTGCCACCAGAAAGTTTCTATATTTTAAAGCAGATTACTTACAACTGCTCCAACCTTCATAAAGTGGGGCGTCTAGCTCAGTCGATCCCGGCTGAGTCACCCCCACAGGCGTGCCTAGCCCAGCTAGCACCACCTAATTACTTGGTATAACCATACCAACGGTCAACTAATCCTCTGACCTCAACTAATACTGCTACCGATTATCACTTGGGATCTTCCTGTCTCTTAAGGAACTAATTACACTTGGGATGTGATTATACTTGGAATGTACTTCTTCATCACCATTATTAAAACCATTAAACCACTCTCAATTTATAACCAAACTAAATAATAAAATTTATTTAACTCAACTAAGTCCTAATTAACATACATCACAATAAAATTTAAATCCCTTTAATAATATCTCAATAATCAACATTCGAAATTAATCAACCTTCCAGTTTCCCCATACTCAACTTTCTACTGAATAATATATTACCCGTTCAGTTTGGCCCACTCACACTTGCGACAACTTTACACAATTTTCCTAACTAAATAATTGTGTTTGTTAATACTTCATAATAGAATTCATCAATTTCAAAATTTCATTCCAGGTACCAACTCTCAAATTAAAACATATAAACTTTCCAAAAAACTTATTCTTTTGCCAACCTACCTTGTGTTACAAAATAATCCATGTTCCCTCTGGATACATCAACACCAATTGCCCGTTCATACTTCCAAATACTGGCACATATTATATTGGTGCAAAAGTATAGCATTTTCACTGCCAACTTACTACGTAACCACAAGATAAGGTGCTGCACTGCCATTTCACTTTATATTAACTTAATTTCTGCGTTACTTTCAAATTACTCCATCAAAATATCTTCACACAGATAATTAAGTATTTCACAATTAATTTCACATCGTAATTTCTTCATAAAATTTTACAAGTTAAAATTTAAAATCCACCGTCCAATCTGTCTCACATCTTGCGCCAAAATATGTTCCAAAATCGTCCCTAGGCATTGTTCTCACCTATATTTAATAACTTCCAAACCACACCTTGTTTTCATCATCAACATGGCTACCTCACTTCATCTCCTACCTTCTCATCCAATCAAATTAATGCATTTACGTCTAGTCCCTGCATTAACTAACCAATGAAAACATTATTACCTAATAAGGAATATGCTGATACTGTGGTTCCCATGTCCTCCAGCATACAAGTGTAAAATGCTGAGGTTACCATTCTCACAAAGCCAAGTGTGTGTGGACTAACTGTTACAAGTTAACTTAAACTCTATACCTCTAAATGTATAAACTTTTCCACTCAGTATTCTTACTGTACTCACAAATAAATTGTTACACAAAATTCATACATGCTAACAGCATTCCTACAACCAAAATTACGTCAACTATCATACATGCATAAATTCACTTCAATCTCATTCACTCGCTTAATTACCAAAGTCCCAAATTCTAAATGGTTCTATCTGCGTAATCCTAAAACAATAAACTAATCCATCATAGCTCACATACCAATCACAGCCCACTTTAACTCAGGTCCTGCATTCCCAATGCCACCTATTACATCCGCATCCTTCTCTAGCATGTGTACCAATCCGCATCCTTCTCTCAAGTTTAAAATTCAGCACCTACATCTTCCTAAGCAATTTCAACAAACTTCTACCTATTCAACCCATCATTAATGTTGCCAAATTTCCATTACTAACAAAAGAAATGCAAATTCTTAAAAACTGACCCGTGGCTGGATCCTGGCCTTGAGTAAGATTTTAAAAATGTAGCATATCCAATAATCTATCAATCAAAACGTCACTCCAGTTTTTAATTCATTACAATAACATAAACAGTGTACATTTGTCAGAATAAGATTTATTTAATCAAAAAGAATGTTTTGAAATCGAGTATTCCATATATTTCATCCACCCTAACTTATATATGTAATAGGATGTTATCTTCTGGTATTTTCCCAATGAGATTAAAATTCTCTGAAATCAAACCCATATTTAAAAAGGGTGACAAAAGAAATATACCTAACTATAGACCCATTTGAATGCTTACATCTGTATCTAAAATTTTTGAAAAGGTTATTTTCAATAGATTATATCAACGTGTTCATGATAATAATATCCTAGTTCATGAACAGTTCCAATTTACGAAAGGGTCATCTACAGATTTAGCCTCCTATGAGTTCATAAATAATATACTATCAGCACTAAATAATAAATAATAAATTAGTTGGTGAAGTCTTTTGTGACTTACAAAAGGCATTTGACTGTGTCAATCACAATATTCTTTTGTCCAAAATGGAATTTTATGGTATTTCTGGTAAAGGTAACAATTTAATCAAATCTTATCTACAAGATAGATTCCAGAGGGTGTTGATAGATCATGATTCAAAAAAATATACTTCTGAATGGAAAGCAGTCAAACATGGAGTTCCCCAAGGCTCCATACTTGGTCCCCTATTTTTCCTTCTATATGTTAATCACCTACCTAAAATCATATCCAATATATCCAACCCAATTCTATTTGCAGATGATACAAGCATGATAATTACTAATTCTGATCTCCAGGAGTTTAAAAAAGACATACACACTATTCTTATACAACTAAATACCTGGTTTAAAAGCAATCTGTTATCACTAATTTTGGATAAAACTCATTTTCTACAATTCCTGGCTAAAAATAGTCATGAATCCGACTCAAAAAAGAACAGTTAGAGAGTTATTATAAATTCTAATAGCAAAGATTCATGTCATTACTTATTCAAAAAACTATGTATCCTTCCTCTCCATTCCCAGTACATATTCTCTATACTACTGTTTGTTGTTAAGAATAGAGGTTTATTAAAAACTAACTTTGATGTTCATAAATTTAATACAAGAACTAATTATGATTTACATCTTCTCACAGCGAAATTAACAGTATTTCAAAAAGGAGTTTGTTATTCAGGTATCAAAATTTATAACCACCTTCCGTTACATCTTAAGCAATTATCATATGACATTCAGAAATTTAAATCAGCTTTAAAAAGGTTACTTCTTACAAATTCCTTTTACACCTTGGATGAATATTATAGTTGGAAATAAATAAGGATCTTGGTTCCAGTAATTAAGATTTTTATATTGTTGTCTAAATACTATATTATTTATTTTGTGGAGTGGAATCCTCCTTGAGAATCTACTGATCACTCAGGTAGTCATTCTCCACCTCTTATAAAACTCCAATAGACAATTACTACATGTGTGTATACTCTTGGTCACCATCACTGCGTCCTCACTGCATGCGCTGTGTGCACAATGCAACATTATACTACATTGATTTCCTTCACATGCCATCTCGTTCCCAATATCTCTTCATGAATTTTAGGCACTGTCGCTGTTAACTGTGCTGTATATCCTTCACTTCATACAGGAATGATGTATGCCACATTAACTCAATGAAGCATTCTGTATTAAACCTGGTCATGTTCCATATAAACTGCTCTCCTGACTTTCAAGAACTGGCACAAGACCCATCATGCTCCAGACAACACCAGACATGACTTGTTGCATGCGGCTGTGACTTACACAGTTTTGATCCTGCCATTTATATATACCTTTAATGTTCCAAACAAACAATCTGGTCTGGACTGGTCTAGTCTTGTGTGGTCTGCTTCAGTGCGTTCCCACTCTGAGGCTGCAAACACTCAGACTAGTAACTCTCATGATAAACTAAGGGCCTATTTTCCCTTCAAAATCACTCCAGTACATTACTGAACACGTACTTTGAAGTGAGGCTACACACATTGTGCCAGTCAACTACTGTTTCCTTATATTGGTTTCCATTTCAGGACTTTTGTTATAGTATTTATGTATGTTAACTTTTGTAAAACACTAGTCTCTTGTGCAAGGTACCTGAGAAATTGTGAGGAGAAAGTTAAACCATAATAAGAATTTCATCCAATTTATCTTCTTTGAGAACTTGGCATTTTGATTCATTTCTTTCTTTTCAATAATGACCTTTACATAATACCTTTTCTAGATTTAACTGTATCCTCATGATATATAAGTGCATCTAACATGCTTGGACAAACTTCAAGGGCAAGTTCTTCACACCAAAACAAAGAAAAATGTATATAAACATATGTCCAGAAACAAATGGTTTTTTAGTTTAATTTAAAGCGTACATTCAACAATAAATAACATACCCATCTAACATTTTACTTAAAAATGACTTAATACGTTACACTGCCAAATCCCTGAAGACTTGAATATTTATCACATAAAATGTCTGCCACAAACGCAACAGAATTTGATATCAGACATGCTCCTCACCACTGACAGTTCTCAACATCAAGAGCAATATTGTGACCGTAATACTAAAATGTCTCTTACAGAAATATGTTGAGACTGTGGACAGGATTCATCTGGACCAGAACAGGGACCATTAAAGAGCTGTTATGAACACGGTAATGTACTGTTAAATATTCTAACAAAATAAACTTACAGTTCGTAAATATTTAAATGTAGGAGAGCACTGCATATTGAGTGCTCTTCTGCACAGTGCACATCATATATCGACTACAGGGAATCAAACCACATTACGATCCTAGACGTCTACAGAGAGAACAGATGTTTGCACACCAAAGCGCAACACATTAACTGTAACAGAAGACTTCAACATAAAGACCAGTTTTACTAACATTTAACTAGACAGTCAACTGACCAGTCATATTTGTAGGTTACTGTCATTCTGTATATAGTTGTTAAACTAATACGTTGTACATATTGACATTCAGAATTCCTTCATATACAGGTCTCCTTGAAGATAGCTGCTCTCTTGAACCAAAACATATAGGAGAGTATATTTTGTGACAATACATTTAAATATTTACCAACTGTAACTGTATTTTGTTGGAATTATGTAACAATATCTTCAATATCAATAATATTAAGGTTAAACAATAGCGCACATTCAGGTTCCATAATATATGAAGAATTGCTTGACTAGCCGAGAAACTACTACTTTCATCAAGAAGGACTCTGCTGCATGGAGTGAGCCACTTAATTTACTGTCATGTGTTATTTTTTTAACACATTAAAGTGGGCAATGTACAGTGTTTACACAAGCAGAGCTGTACACAGACTGGATGGCTATATACAGTGTATATAGGTCTGTACAGTGCACCATCATGCAGAGGCGCTCCTTCGATATCTGCATCCAAACCAACAGTTAAAGCCAGCTGAAAATCTAACCCATGCTTTTACTAGCTCTTCCTTTTCTGGTAATGTCCTAATCTACAGCGGACCGCAAGTTGCCATGCGTTGATGCAATTTCTTGAACCTTCCTTAACATTAATGCAGTATGACCCATGGTTACACAAAACAAAACGCACACAGAACGAACAAGGAACATGTCTCAATCAGGGCTGGTATTTCCCATTACCTAGGGCTTCATAAACTAAGCTTCGCAAGCACATGCCAACAGGGCAAATGTGAACATGGGAGTATGGCAGCAAATGACAACACTTCAAGCTGAGTGCAAATAGAAATGTATCTGTGACAAGCAAATAAATGAGGCCGTCAGTAACACACAAAAGTACAAAAAAGAATAAGACATGTATTACAAATTAGATTGTTGCAACAAAAGACACAACCCCTTTCTCCCACCACTAAACATTCTGGATTAGAAAAACCCAGGATACAAGACCAGTTCCACATGTGTCAGAAGAATAATGGAGTTCATAAAAATACACAAGTTTATGTATGTCAAAACAGGAGTCACGCTTTTATAAAGGAGAGGAGCCCTTGGCATTATAAATACTGCACTTCTAACTTCCCTGTTACATTTGTATATTTCCTCATTGACATTTATGAAGAGTTAGCAAACACACAACTCCTTTTCAATCACTGTATTCCCCCTTCCAGCCCATTTTCCTAATCACTCTACTATTAATAAGAGGGAAAAAAAACAGCTACTTAAGGGCACTTAAAATCATGCACAATGCTATAAAGGCAATCAAGTCAAAGAGCAAATGAGCCGGAGAAATAGGTTGCTTGACAAACACAATAATTTCAGGTAAGATTCACTAACAAATCCATAGTTTGCCTATGTTACGTCTATGAGGCCCCCCAAACATTGGTGACCCGTTTGGCCGCTCCAATCAGTCATCACGAAGGCAGGCTCTGTTCCAGTCACCACAGACTGCATAATTTAATGGACACACAAACAAAAATGTGGAAATCTCACATTCCAATAATTATCTTCAAGCATCGGTTGACAATGTATACTTCACCCAGTCAGCAATTGCGTTACTCAATGGAAATGTGCATTTAAGAATTACAGTGAAACCTGCTTAAAATAAGCCCAGTTAGGATGTTTCCCATTCAAGATATTACAATAATTTAGTACCAGAACTTTCTGATAACATTAAGATATATGTTGCCCTTTAGTATGTTCCCTGTTGGAAGGATTTCCCACATAAGCATCTTCAGTTCACAATGCTACAAATTTCGCACCCATTTCATACATTCCCAGATACCTTAAAAAATTCTTATTTGTTTATTTGCTTGCCAACACACAAAGGCAAAATACGTCTTAATTCACAAATATTAATGTCAAAGATCTTTTCCAAATAGATGAGAAGTGCATATAAGCAACTCTACTTCAACCCATGGAAACCTGTCGTAGAAAATGACTCCACACTCTTCACTGCACTACTTTCAATTTCCACGTGTGTATTTCACAGTGTCATGCAACATTATGGCACACGTGTAATCTACAGTGTGAATAAGCATGGATTTAATGGAGTGCATTGAGACTAACGCTTTTATTTTGATTTCAACAACCTAGAGGATTCTGCATCCAAAACTTAGATATAGTTTGTGTTCACTTCAGACTGCGTATGTGTGAATTCTTTTAGTTCTACAGAGCCACTGATTATTGGGCACATAATCTGCATGACTGCAAAATCAAAAACCAGCATAAAACACATGCTGCTTGAAAGTCAAGAACAGATGGATGACATTCACAGGCACTGGCTACTTCAATTTTTCCTTTAAAGAAACAGTGCCAACTTAAAATGCGAGACACCATACTAGACCAGTAAGTGAGCAGCTGAACTGGAAACGGGAGAACAGCAAAGTTTAGTAAGGTAGTCAGTACCTACAAAACATTACCAGCAAGAATGGATCCTTCATCCACCACTTCTGCTTGTAAAAATGTACTTTCTTGTGTTCAAAAATGTGCCACAAATCACTATCGAGGGTAAGATGTGATATGTGGTTTGATGGTGACAATGAATAAATTAATGCAAAATTTATATGGAACAATAATCCAGTAAAAGAAATGTTAATTTCAATAGGGAGTTGCAACATAATGATATTTTCAGGCTTACAACTGTAAAATGTCTACCTGCTTCATGATCTAATTTGTTGAGCTAAAGCAGGTTTCACTGCATGTTCAAATTGTGCACACTGTGTGCAATTACAAACTCTGTTACTTTTGAATTCAAACATTGTTAAGTTTGTGGGTGTCTTCAAGATTTTGTGACCCTTTATGATATCGTAAAAAAAATTGCAACAATTTCTCAATGATCAAATAAAATCCATTACTACCAATGACAAATTATATCATTGGGAAAATGACAGGGAATATAAATATAACTAAACTTTTTCAGTACATTCTAAGAAACCATAATTAGCCCAAAAATACCATTAACAATCCCAGTACCAAATCTAGTAACTAATGTTCAATGTCAAAGCCACAGAAACTGATGACAGCATTTACAGTATAAAATAAGAATTCAGCCTACTTACCGCCACTGCAGCCAGCGTGCACAGGCAACGCAACCTTACTGGTTGGTCAACATCACAGATGAAAGGAATGGTCAACGTAGATGTGACACTGTTATTGTATTGTGCTGCCATCTCCATGCAGTGCACAAGCCTACGATGATGGTGAGCCCACTATACCCCAGGTGGCATTGGTATTAACACGATGTGAGGAATGTGATGTCACACCAGTCCGTTAGAATCCACTTGCTATTCTACCTTCTTTCACCTGCACGAACTGCACCTGAAATTCATCATAACTAGTTTTTGGGAGCAAGAACTGCTGAAAATTCACTTTCATATAACAAATCAAAATACACTTTCATCGGTGTGCCCAAACGATCTTACACATAAGAAACCAGGATATTTGCTTACTGCCCAACTTTGTAAATAAAACGGCACAAATAAAACATTTAAAATAACCTGCATCCCATAGTAGAGGAAACAGAATTAAAACCCAAAGCAAAATACATACATCTGCATGCAGGGACACTGTCAAGACCACAAGCAAGCACCAAAACAAAAATGTAGAAGTGCAAACCCAAAGGGAATTTAGATGCGTTGCTTACACTGAAAAGGTACGCAGATGTATCGAAGATGGGAAGTGGCAGCCCTAAAAGCGAGGGGAAGTAGAAAGTAAAATGGGGTACAATCATGCATATTTCGAGCACAATCTAAAGAACGTAACTTCCTGTGGACAGGAAACCAAAGGCCCAGCCTTCTTCGAGAACATTCCAAGAAATGTGACTTCATGTGCGAATAAGGCCAGAGTTCATCTTTCCCTGTGCAGGTTACCGAAGCTCATTCATGCCTCCTGTTGGTTTCCGAGACGCTCTAACCATAGCTCTCTACACAACCCTTCTTTTACTCCTCCATGCTTTACAGCCAACCATTTAGCACCATGTTGGTAAGGAATTACTTCATGGTGTTCTTTACATTCCTTTACATTCTTTACATTCACCACATTCCTTGCTAGTTATCGGCATACAGGCGAGATGCTAATTGTAAAAGTTTTCTGGCACCTAGTTTCGGCTCTAAGATAGAGCCAACATCAGGCCACTATACAAGAACAGAAAAGCAGACAACTCTGCAAGTCATTAGGATAGAGATCTCCCCCTTCACATCAAAAACACATTCTACATGTGTATGAAACAAGTAAAATGTACATGAAGCCTACGCAAAAAAAAAAAAATAGAAACTGTAGAGTTGTGTGTTATATATTAAAAGTTTATATAAGTATAAATAGCATATCAACAAAATTAATAAAACTAGTAAGATAAAATGTCAACTGTAAGGTACTAATTGCATATAAGCAGTACTTGATGCGTAACATGCAGTCGAAACCATCCGATGTGTTCCTTTTATAGAATCTGCATAAAATGCATGCTATTTCTACATTAATCAATCTTCCTTCCACAATTGTGCAATCCTAGTCATTAACTTGAAACTTACCAACCTAGCAAGCAAATAGTTCCCTTATTCACTACAATTTAAATCTCGAAATAAAGATACCGGTAAAATCCGAATTCTAGAAAAATCTAATCGCCCAAATATTTCCGACTCCGTGTATACCACGAATTCACTTTAACTATGTTAATATGAAACACAAGAGATGAATTCCAGTTTTCCAGTGGTCCACCGGTTACCGATTTCCCGTAACTTTTCGCCATAGTTGCCGGTTTATTGCGTCGTCAGATGTTAAATTATTCCACTTCATAATTGATTATTTCTAAACCCCATAAACCAAGCGCTACAAAAGAATTACATGACCTGACTTACCTAGTGACCACCATGAATGCACTACCTACGAACGTGAATAAATGAATGCTGCAGCACGTAATTTACAGCTGTTTTTAACGGTTATAATGCTAGTCACCCTATATGCTTGTCTAATGAAATGCTAGTCTTCAATCGGTACGCAACGCGTTCCGCAAACACGCAGATTCAAATCTTGAAATATATAACTGTAGCACCTGGGTTCTGTAATACTTCCGACCGTATGAACACGGCGAATTAACCGCTTTGCAACGGGATGGCTACTATGGAACAAGCAAGATTAATTCTAAAGCCCCTGAAGGAATAAAAGCAATGAAGTTACAGAGCAATAACATCGGTCATCAGCAACATGCTACCTTCGTACAAATTAGGCTGACAAAATGGCTGCCTCTGCAGCGTACATATTTACAGTCACTATTTACATACACCAACTGGATGCAATCCAATTATATAAGACCAACTAATGCACAATTAAAAACCACTTTATTGTAGCCGTTTTATCAAGATCAAGATGCAACTTTATTTTAAAAAACTATATAGTTTTTTTAAAACATATTTAAAAACTTTTTAAAACCCGACATATGTTTCGGCTCTTATAGAGCCATCTTCAGGGTTTTTGTCGTTAAAACTGCATATATTAAAACGTCTTTTTCGTTGGTTCACTTTCAGGCAAGGTTTTGTCACTTTTCCACTGCTTGGTATGCACAGACACTATTTGTTATGTGTAGATAGTACACATACTATAGTATCAGACGCACACACAAACGGTACAGCCTACATCATGAAAAATACGACCTAACGAACAAGATAAACCAGTACCTTGCATCAAATGCAATACCTACGAAAACATTAACATATTATTTTAGCACGAATAACAAATAGTGTCTGCGCATACCAAGCAGTGGAAAAGTGAAAAAAAAACCTTGCCTGAAAGTGAACTAATGAAAAAGACGTTTTAATATATGCAGTTTTAACGACAATAAACCCCTGAAGATGGCTCTATAAGAGCCGAAACATATGTCGGGTTTTAAAAAGTTTTTAAATGTTTTAAAAAACTAAACTATACATTTTAAATAAAGTTGCATCCAGTTGGTGTATGTAAATAGTGACTGTGACAAGATGCATGGTGATTACAGAATAAAATACTTACAATATTACAACTAGACGTATATTGCTAGTCACCCGGCATGCTCGCGTAACGAAGTAGTAATCTTTAACACGGAACCTCAATACAAGATGGTAACGTCAGATATCATATATATGAACGCACATCTTCAAAAGGCCAATAACATTCTCGCCTCTATGAACAACTCACATTTCCCAATTTCGACTTCTCCATTACTAACCACCGCGTTGAGACGCACACAACACAATGACGTAACGAACTAATAAGCTGTGTGGATCAGAGGTGATTGCTGCAAAATCAACGTCAGTCCACAGGAAAGAGAATCGGATAGTGACGTAACATCCGCAGTACTGGACCATCTGTTGCGCAAATGCAATGTTAACAGTGTTTCAGTGGTTTAACCTGCAGTACATGTATGATACATCAAAGTTACATCCTGTAACATCGCTCTCCGACATTGCTGTAATTCTACAATTTTAACATTTTCCAAACCTTGAACACATCTTCCATCCTGCATATACTACACAATTTATACCTCGTTTCTGCCCTCAATGTTGCCAGCTTCGATACCTTGTTACAAACAATTACAGGAATTAAAACTATATGATATACAGTTAGAATTTGATGTTACATGACGAATTATATAACTGCTGCTACTGTGTATGTTTGGATAACAAATAATGTGGACACTCAAGCACTGACGTGTAAAAGTAGACCGGTCCATGCCATGGGGGGGGGGGGGGGGGGGGGGGGGGGCAGCAGTGCACCTACACTTATTCTTAATCTCAGCACTAGATGCAGGTGATTGCTCAGTCACCTCCTGGCCCCTTTATGCCCTGGGAAACAACCTGCTCTAACCCTCTGAATAGGGTGTGAGTGGGCCCCTCAGCACGTCTGGACACAGTATTTGGAAATTACAAACACTTTACCCCTGCTGGGTGCCTCAGCTCCCTAACACTGCACACAACTGCAGGCAGCACGGTGTGGTCACCATTAGGCTGACCACGGAGCGGCCATGGAGCACCGTACCTCTTTCAAAATCATTTCCTCTCTTGGGAGTACATTCATAGCTCCAGTCACTCAGGGAGTTTATTTAATATATATAGACAACCCCTTTGTTGGTATCTTCACCTTGCCGTGGTAGAGGGGCTTGTGAGTTCCAGTGACCCTGAGAGCTAAGCCGGCGGTAGCATTGCTACCAATAGGGTCTCCAAGCTGGACAGATCAAGAGGGTAGGAACCAGACGAAGAGAGATGCCTAGGAGATGGAAAATCCAACAAAAACTCCCCTGATGCCAGAAGCAGCGACATCAGTAGCGACTTGAAGCACAGAGCAAATGATGATCGAGATGGTTCATGATCGTGTAGCAACAGGCGTGACCAGAGTGGTCTGAACGGCTGCTGTACTGCAATGTGGAAAGCAAATGGAAAAACTACCACATTATTACTTTTCCTGGATAGTCTCTTCCAGAAACAGAGACAAATGCGAGATGCTTCCTCTGGAGACAAAACATTCCGGAGGTAAACTACTCCACCATTCGGATCTCCAGGAGGGGGAATGTTTCTAGGGGAGACACCACGCGGTTATAAGGACTAAAGACAAAAGCAGAAGACGCAGAAGGAACATAACAGCTTCAAGATAGGCACTTGGAACGTAAGGACCTTGAATCAAGGAGGAAAACTCAAAAGTTTGAAGAAAGGGATGCAGAAGAATGCAGTGTCTGTGCTAGGTGTTAGTGAAGTGCGGTGGACAGGTCAAGGTGAAATAAGAAGTGGTGATTATACTGTGTATTATTCCGGGAATGACAGGGCTGAAAGCGGCGTAGCAATAGTGGTGCATAAAAGCATAGTGAAAAGTGTTGTTAAGAAGAGTGTGTATAGTGACAGAGTCATTGCTGTTAAGTTGAAGGCAGAACCAATAAGTATTTTGATAGTGCAAGTGTACATGACAACATCGGAGTAAGATGATGACAAAGTGGAAGAGCTGTATGATATAATTGAAGAAATACTTGAAGAGGATGGAAAGGGCAGACAAATACAATTATAATGGGAGACTGGAACAGTGTGGTTGGAGATAAAGCACATCACAACATTGTTGGACCGTATGGAATGGGAAGGAAGAATCAGAAAGGTCAAATGCTTATTGACTTCTGTCAAAGAAATGGACTTGTTATAACAAACACATGGTTCAAAAAACCTAAAAGAAGATTGTACACCTGGAAATCACCAGGGGATAGGAGTCGATATCAATTGGACTATGTACTAGTGAAACAGCAATTCAGGAACAGTGTGAAGGATGTGCAGACACTGCCTGGAGCAGATATTGACTCTGACCACAATTTACTGGTTGTAACAATCTGCACCAACCTGAAGAAGATCATGAGGTTCCACAAGCGAAAACCAAGATGGGATTTGGAGAAGCTATATGCTCAACGACAGGAAGTACACGATAGTCTAGAAGAAAAACTTGGTGCAATCAAATGTGAAAGTGGGAATGTGGAAGTGCAGTGTAACAATATCAAGAAATGTATGTTAGATGCCATGAGTTATTTGGTTGGAAAAGTCAAGAGGAAAGCAAGAAAGCCGTGGATTACACGGGAAATGATCAGTAAAATGGATGAACGAAGGAAATTGAAGAATGTCAACAACAAAGAAGGAAGGATGGAAAAACTACAGAATACTGAGGAACGAATTGAGAAGAGCGATGGACAACGCCAAGAAGGAATATCTGGAGAGCATATGCGATGAGATCATGGAATTTTAAAGAACAGGACATTATGATCTAATGTACATGATGACAAAGGAACTAGGTTGGAAAGACAACCATGGGATACAAAACATTGGCATCGAAGACTATCAAGGGAATATAATAATAGAGCAGAGATGAGTACTGCAAATTTGGGAGAATTATATCACAGAGCTTTACGATCAAGCTAATCGACCAGAACACCTAGAAGTCAACCTGAAGATGAAGAAGATGAAGACGAGAAAGGCCCTTATATTTTGCAAAGTAAAGTGGAAAAAGCTATCAATGAGATGAGGGATAAGAAGGCTACAGGAGATGATGATGTACCTGGGGATGTACTCAGATTGTTGGGAGAAGGTGGTCTCAGACTAATGATACAGCTGATCAACAGCATATATGTAACTGGAGAGTGGCCCAGAGATTTCATTGAAGTTACAATGATTGCCTTAAAGAAGAAGCCCAAAGCTACAAAATGCAGCGACCATTGCACAATCAGCATCATCGCGCACGCAGCAAAGATAGTAGCGAGGATACTTAGAAGAAGGATTGAAAGGAAGACATAGGATGCACTTGGAGAAGATCAGTTTGGATTTAGGAGAGGAAAGCGAACTAGGGATGCAATTGGGATGCTGAGAATAATATCAGAACGAACCTTGGTCATAGATGAGGAATTGTGTGCTTGCTTCATAGACTGGAAGGCATTTGACCGTGTCAACTGGACCAAATTAATGCAGATCCTAAAGGAAATTGGGACAGACTGGCACGAAAGAAGACTGATCAGCAAATTGTACATGAAACAGAGTGTCAAAATACGACTGGACCAAGGGGAGACAAGAAGTGTGAAGATTGGAAGAGGAGTTAGACAAGGTTGCTGCTTGTCACCGATTCTGTTCAACTTATACAGCGAGTACCTTACCAAGGAAGCTCTTGAAGGGTTTGGAGACTTCAAAATAGGAGGACAAGTAATACGCACTGTGAAATATGCAGATGACCTTGTGCTACTGGCTAGGGAAGAAAACGTGCTACAGGGCATGGTTGATAGACTAATTAAAATTGGAAGATGCTATAGAATGGAAATGAATGTGGTAAAAACTAAGGTAATGAGAATCTCAAGGCAACCATCCCCAATGAAAATTATGATAGATCAAAAACAATTGGAGAATGTGGAATATTTCAATTAATTAGGCAGCATGATAACAAATGATGCAAGGTGTACACGTGAAATTAAATCCAGAATTGCCATGGCAAAAGCAGCATTCAACAAGAAGAAAAATCTTTTCATCAGCAAACTGGACTTAAATTTAAAGAAGAAACTAGTAAAGTGCTACATTTGGAGCATAGCTTTGTGTGGTGTTGAAATGTGGACACTTCGGAAAATGGATCAGAAGTATCTGGAAAGTTTTGAAATGTGGTGCTGGAGAAGAATGGAGAAGATCAGTTGGACGGATCGTGTGAGAAATGAAGAAGTATTACACAGAGTCAAAGAGGAGAGAAATATCGTACATACAATAAAAATAAGAAAGGCTAACTGGATTGGTCACATCTTGCGCAGAAACTGCCTTCTGAAACACGTGGTTGAAGGAAAGTTAGAAGGAAGACTAGAAATAATGGGAAGAGGAGGGAGAAGATGTAAGCAGTTACTGGTTGACCTTAAGGAAAAGAGAAGATACTGGAGACCTCTGTCATTTTTTTCAACTATAATTACTTCTCTTGCCCCATCTGCACATGAATAAACCAAGTCTTGGTGACCTGCTACAATGCTTGCCCGCCATCACACTCAGGCTCCACATCCTATGACAGGTGTTGCCCGTCTGTACAAGGTTCTGGATACCCTTGCCTGGTTTCTGTACTTCAGGTGCTGCAAAGGACTGGTCACCTACTTCAGACCCTAACCTGAAATATATTTCTTGACATCCACCAAAATCATTTGGATTTGTATTCAAAACTCTTTCAGTCATGTCAATGGTCCTCAAGATTCTATCAAACATTGAAGATGAGACCAACAGGCTGTCCTAAACATAAATAACCATCTGCCATCCTAAGCTGCATAATATCCCCCAAGAGTGTAGGCCTCAAAGCTTCAGTTGCTTCGTTAATAACCTCTTTTACCATTGTACCACTGAAAGCTGGATAATTTGAATTCATTTATTTTATTGTGCCAAACTTAAACTTCAAGCAATGTTCACAGGGAGCAAGCACTAAACTGTCACAAGAATAGTGAAAATAATGTAGTCATGTAAGGTAACTTTATTTTGCAGAAACTTCTGTCCTCCTAGTTATCTTGCTGGGGTTAAATACAGTAAAACAGAAGGGAAACTGACAGAATGGTAAGGAAATATAAATATATACATAAAATATATATGTATGTATGCCTTCCAGAAATGTACAAAAAAAAGTCAATAAATATCAGGATTAAGAAACACTGCTAGGAGTCTTAACATGGAAAAGAGAACAGGTGATTCAGTTTAAATAGTGCTTAATAAATGCACTAAATGCAACAATATAAAGGAGTACACTGATTTTTTAGTTGCACACATATGTCAAGAAAAGTTGAGTACAGGAAAGATACGTTGAGCATACTGGAAAGATGCAACAGAGCACAACATAAAGCATTAGCAGCAGTACAAGATTTCAATGAGCAGTACAAGCTATGCAACAGGGCTTCATATGAAGAGATGAGCAAAAAAACAGCATTTCATACAAGTAGTAACAAGCAGAGAAGCAGCAAGAAACAGACCACAAGAGATTGTTTTAGACTACAAGCTACAGAGATGCGTGTATGGAGTTAGCATAACCACAATAACCAGAAGAGTGGGAAACTAAACAACACGGAATAAGAGAGCTGACAGGGTAAGATCTATAAAGGAAATACTGTAGAACCCAACATTTTAGTGAATGGAAAGAAACAATGCAACGTTTGGTTGTATGTGGCTTAGCTATGATCACTGACAGCCAGTGACAGGTAACTTCAAAACTGAAATTAAGTCAAGACGACTTGTCGGAGTGTGGAATGCACATCAAACTGCCGGCAGATAAAAAGAAACTGGAACTCTTATAGAGGTAAATACATGTGAACAGACTGTAAGAGAATTGTAATGATGAAGAAGATGGAACACTTTTCTTATCTAAGCATTACCTCAGAAAACTAAAGGTTAGGAAAGAAACAAGAAGAGCTGAAAAATAAAAGAACTTCAGGAGTATATTTCAGAAAATACTTGCATCACAATGCATACCTGAGATCCCATGATCACACTGTATATTGGATTTGTTGATCCCTGATCCATTCAATTCAATGTTAAATTCGAATGTAGGTACTCGCATCTTTTGCTTATGTAGCCAGGCTTTTACACAGTCTCCATGAACACAAAGTCACTCTAAGCACACCTCTCTAGAACTCCCTGTCCTGCAAAAAAAGCAAAAGTGTTAAATTACCACTGATACTTAGGTTACTAAAATAGTTATGCCTGTAGACTGGCCATTTCACTCAAAAGAGAAGTTTTTGTAAACAAATTTGTTAACTCATCCTTAATATACACACTTTAATCAGCTGCCTCTAAATGTTGTCTGAACTCACTTACTCTCCTGTGACAGCCATCTGCTGTAACATAAATTATATTGCATAGAATTTATCTACAAAAATTCCTTCCATAACAAAAATATATCAAATATAAACTCAGTAAGGTATGTCCACATGGCACAATAAAGAGAACGCTTTGGTAATTTTTACGACTTTGCCAATTTCATTTAAACTGCTTACAGTTGTACTGGTTGATATTTTTGTGGCCTAACAAAGTTAGGTTAGAATGTCTGCATTTTACCTTAAACACAAAATCTAAATTCAGTTACAGCTCAGGAGGGTATATGACTCACAACGGTTTAGTTGAGGTTTATTTATTAGGCTCTTCTAGAAAGTCTATGATTGTTACATTAGTAAGACTGGAAATCCTATTAGCTACCGAAAATCATATTTCTTGTTTTTCCTGCACAGACACAATCAACTTTCCCACGCATCTGATGGACTGAGTATCAGGAGTGTAAACTATAACTAACAAATTCACCATCATCAGTACCAATACATCAAACATCACAGTGAAGTGGGGTAACCCTAATGTGTATTCAAGAGGTCCTTGGTTCAATTCAATGCCTGGAGACCAGCTATCCTGACAGGTTATTCACATTTCCAGTCTGCCCAAGCAAATGCCACGTTACTACCTCAAATTATGCCACGGCCATTTCATTTAACATTCTTTTCAGTTTATTATTCACTAACCAACCTAACGTTTGACGCTATACACTGCGAGATACTGATGGTACCGTTAGACAAACCATAAACAGCAACAAGAAGCTACCTCTTCATGACGGCTGAAAAACCAAGGGCGTATCTATAGTAAAACACAGCAGGACCAAAAACAATTGCACAAATTTTGCACTCGTGGAATAACGCAACATTTTGAAAACTGTTCACACGTACACGTACACGTACACGACAAATACACCGACCTGTGTTCGTAAGATTAGCCACTGCATCAATATACTGCGAGTATCGCAATTTATACTTCACTATTTGGAAACAAACTACCTTAATGATTTGGTTCTACACAATAATTATTTTCAATGTAATTCTTTGCTAATGGCGGTAACTGAGAATCCAGTCTCCTCCAATCATAACCATAATTACTGCTGCTATACAAATCGACTGTAAATTCAGGCAGACGTAAACGTGTCTAAATATTCCGCCCGCCTCTTACCGAAATTTGTTTTCCAGCAGTAATATGAACCTTCAAAACTTAACAGAGTTGAGCGCCATGAATTGAACATCCGACTTCCTCTGATCAGTGATCCCTCATCCCTGACTCACAACACCAATATTACGATTACTAGTTTCTCTACCAAACATAATTTCCCTAGCAATCCGAGTTACATATAATTCCACCAGGATGCGCTGAATCACTCTATGTACCACAGCCTTGAGGTCATTCCAGGCACACGACTCACATGTAGTACCAAAAATTAAATTAGACATGCACATTGAAAGTGATGGAAGGAAAATTATTGCAATTCTCTAACACACACATATTTGCAGTTGTTCCACAAATGCTTGCAATATATCCCTACTGTTACAATAAACTTTACCACTCATCAATACAAAAGATTAGGACCGTAATCAGTAAAGAAAATTAAGAAAGCCACTATATGCAGTTACCCCACAGAGCGGAAGCCTCCTTGAGAAGCTACTGATCACTCAGGTAGTCATTCTCCAACTCTTATATAACTCCAATAGACAATTACTACATGTGTGTATACTTGTGGTCACAATCACTGCGTCCTCACTGCATGCACTATGTTCACAATGCAACATTATACTATATTGATTTCCTTCACTTCCCATTTCGTTCCCAATATCTGTTCATAAATTTTAGGCAATGTCCCTGTTAACTGTGCTGTATATCCTTCACACGGCAGTCACGAGAAGGTATCGTACACCAATACCAGCGCTACATACGATGGATGGAAGAGACGAATTAACCATTTTCTAAAGCAGAGCCATTCTACCAAAACCAGTTAATATAATCTTCGTGACTTGTTTTCAGATTTCGTATGTTGGCATACCTGTGCCATTTAATTACAAAAAACAGTGCTAGTAACATTTCACGGGAGATTAGAAGGTTGCAATAAAATTTATCTTTAAGGAATACGTTAGGGACGGGTAATGGACTGCATTCATCTGGCTCTGCTAACGACTGCGATACAGGAGTTGCCAGGTCTGTGAAGGATTTTGATATTGTTTTTGTCCATTTAGTATACTTCCATCTCCACACAGTTTATCATGTTTTCTTCCATGAAGTGTTACCAGCACTGTTGTTTGTAACTTCATGGCACGGGTATGCCAACATGTGAACTCTGAAAATTGATCACGAAGATTATATGTACTGGTTATAACAAGTGCAATCAGAATCGATCTGGTTTAGAAGACGGTACAGTAGTTTCGTATATCAACGGTATGTGGCCCTCGTATGACTGTACGATGCTTTCTCATGAATGCTGCTGTGTGTAGTGTTGCAGGATCTACCTACCCACTTAGGAACTCTCCGTTTCTCCCACCTGCATACCATCACCCTGTTTCCTTGATTAGTCGTTCAAAGTATTGCTAGCGTACCATGAGCATTTCCCCTAAGGCCCTTGTCAATAGTGACTGAGGTTTGTTGTTCAGGTTATCAGTAGAGAATGGTAATGTATCTTTATCTCTCTTTTCGCTCCCCCCCCCCCCCCCCGTATTTGAATTAACAGTAGATGAATGGCTTGGTCTTCTATTTCTGTCTCTTTCGGCGGGGCATGTCTGTTCATGCGCGCGTGCGTGTGTGTAGCCAGTCAAAGTTTCATACAACATTGTACAGTATGTCAAACACCTATGTACCGATTTAGGCTACATTTTGCCGCTTACAACGAAGAAGGAGCGGATCAAGAGAGTCGTTTTGCATATACTGGAACATTTTGCTTACAGCGATCTAAACAGCTTTTTTTTATGTAAGGAAGTGCATCAGTTATTTACATTGTTCATTTTCCTATTTCTGTTCTGTTTTAACTTTTGATACATGAGGATAGGGTCCACTGCCAAGCTTCTGTGAACACAGCATTGACACTTTATGTAACATAAAGGCAGGGAGTTTGTTAACCAGCTGAGTAATCATCAGCTTTTCAAGTAACAGTCACCAAGGAGTTTGTTTGGTGTTTGGTAACTGGCAAAAAACATACATTTACCTGAATACATGACAAAAATTTTTCCTAATTTATAATCCGAAAGATGGACACTGTAATTTCACTAACTAGCAAGCAAGCAACAAACAAAGTAGCTAACTGACCAACTCCATGGAGCAGAGTCCTGCTTGAGAAGCTAATAATTCCTCAGGTAATCAAGAAATGCTACTGATTTTGTGGAACCCAAAGGTTCATTATCATATTCACAACAGCCTGCCCCTTGTCCCTATCCCAAGCCAGATGGATCCAGTCCATGACTACCCCCCCCCCCCCCCCAAAAAGTCCTATTTCTGCTGTAAGATCCATTTTAATAAGTAGCTGTCGTGAGGGGCAGGTGTAGCTAGCACTTTAAATGCACTGTTCCAGTGTTGCGTGTTTCAGTAGTTATTGGAATGGAAGCCATAGAGTCATAACACTGCATAGTGCTGGGCAGACCTTAGGGAAACTGGCTGCTTCTTCAGGGTGGAACTGATGAGTGGGGTTAGAGATGAGTTTATGTAGGAAATCATAGGACAGGGCCATGAGCTGTGGTTGGTCTGGCTGGTAAAAGAAAGTGGTATGTGTTTTGGTGTGCACAAACAGCAGCAAGAAGGATCTGTTTTTTGCCTTCTCATTCAGGTCGAAGCACGTTCCTGTTTCAGTTAGTTGCATAGCCAGTTACATGATGTGCTCACTTCATACAGAGAACTGACCTTTCATCCTTCACAGCCATCCAATTTTATATGCTTACACAGCAAAGTTCTGCATTTCTGGTCACAAATACAGAAGCCCACCACAGAATACAGTCCTGAGACAGAAAGATATTATTCTTTCATTTACCTCATGTTCTTCCAGGCAGAGGTTTTGCAGGAGGTTCTCTCATCACAAGTCTGTATGACTTCCTTATCACTTACACCTTGGCTACATCCCTAGCATATTAAAGCCATCTTCAACTAAAGATTCAAGTCTTCTGTGATATTATGCTGTGTTATTTGGTAAATGGTTCCTGACTTATCAAAGCATCATACTGCCTTCACCTTAGAGGTCAAGGAGCCAAAGAAGAGTACTTGACCTTGTAGACGTAGGCATTACGATCCTATGATACACTGGTAACTATTCACCTGTTGACATGCTGTTGCATTCCAGAAGACTTCTCGACAGTGCTGCTGTGAAAACCTAAGTCACCTACCGTGGACTGTATGAGTCTTGATGTTCCTTATTATTAAGCTATATTCCTGTTTCTGTGTATCTGTTAGTATTGTTGTATTTACTTTATTTTTGCGAAGACCGTGCTACTTAAGTACAACTTCTGTATACATTAAATTTATGAGTCATAACGTCAGAGATTTTCATTGTCACCGTCCTTATAGTTGTTGACTTACAAACGATATTTCTTACGTATTGTGTAGGTATTTTTTAAATTTATCTGTCTACAGAATTTCATGTGCCTAGCTCCTATGGTTTGTTAGTTACCTCCATGAAACTGGAAGCAAAAAAACTTTTCAGTGTCACTGTTGTTATTTTACATTCTGCAAGAAGGTTGCCATATAAACAAAGTTATATATTTTTAAAAGGTTTTCACCGTACGTCACTTCAGAACCTTACATTAAGTGGCACTAATGTCACCCTCACCTCAACAAGTTTGCACATTAACCTTTAGCGGCCGGACTTATTTCTCAGCGTTGCCCTTTAAATCGAGATAAGTGGCCTACTTTACGGCACAAGCCCTGTGTGATCGGGTCTGCGGTCCCCGCGTTGGCCGTTTAAACTTTTGCGCTATCGTTAGAAAAACTTTAATATTATTTTATCTGGAAGAGATGAAATGGTGGAATTACTTCCATTTTGTAGAAATTGAAACAGGCTTTTAGCAGAGCACTTTAGAAATTCAGCATGTATCCTTACTGCCTAAATAAACATAATACAATTTCATATTCTTGTGAATTTGAATTTTATGTCATTTTTGTGGCTGGTCAAGGCATTCCTTTTACCGGATTCCTTTTTCTCGTTTTCATGATTCATATTCGTGCCTATCGTTCAGCAGTAATCAGTTCTTATTAGTAACACTAAGTGATTGCTGTTAGTCTAAACAGTGTAAGGTTGTTCAGCGTCATTACAAAATTGACCGAGAAGGAAAAAATCAGCCCACCTTACTACGCAAAATACTCAACACCAAGAAACGATGTTGTGACGACTCACTTCACTGTTACAGTGTTGCCTTTACTAACCAACACAACTCCTAATGAATGCACACCCAACTGAAATAAAACACTGTTTCAATAACACTTCGCTAGACTAAACACTACACATATTGGCTTCTATCGGTACCAACAACGCTTAGAGAAAAACAGAACTACGCGCCGAAAGAGTTTCCAAACCCACAGACATACTGATACGCGTTTTTGAACCTAAAATGAAGGTTCAGAAAACAAAGAGAAGTTCTCGTCTTCAAGAAATTATTGAAGGGTTTTTTAAATTTAAGAAAAATATCACTTAAAAAATATAAAATATGTGTTTGAAGATCTATTTGGAAGGAGACAGCACAGCTATAGTACACTTTTGCAGACGAATGGGAAATTCGACTGACATCATTTTCTTAGAACGAAATCCCATGCAACGCTTGCGATAATAAACAGAGACTAATTTATGGCTGTCGAAATTCCAGTAGAGCTTACAGTCGCATAAGTTTGTTATTCTAGACCCGCCTTATCTACAGAAATTGATATTTTCATTGGCTACGAGAAACAGAAAGTTGACAGGCGCTTGCATACACCACGTGGAGTGAAAGGGCCATTGTGTGGTGTCCCTTTGAAATATAAAGCCCGATTATATGAATCACTGTAGGTCAATCTATGGCCAACACGATACTGTATGCAGACGGCAGAAAAACAACTTCCAAGGCAGTTCGCTTTCCTTATGAAGCTCAAAGCTGATAAAGCCTCTTCCAACGTTACAGCCTGAGTTCCTGCCTGGGGTAAAGTGGTCAGAGCGTGAAGCAAACCAAACATTTCATCGTAACGCGGAATTGGGAGCTATACAAGTTCCCTACATGTTTTTAAAGCTGTGGGAGCTCTCCTGAGCGGTCCTAGGCAGCAAAGGACGACTGACGATTTAAAGGGCCCCGTCATTTATATAGGACGCACGGACTCTAAAGGTTAATTGTGCTGTTATTACTGACTAAGAAACTTACAAAACACGTACTGCGGTCCAAAGTACGTCCTTAGAGGGTGGAAAAAAACCGCTAGAGATAGTGGACAGTGTGAAGTCCAACTCTGGCACTTGCTTAACTAATTTACTTCTAAGAAGTTGGCTCAAAATGTAGGTAAAACAAAGTGAAATTTTGTAACAACATTTCTCTAAATTGTACATTAAGTATCTGATGCAACTGAAATTGTATAGATGAGTTACTGAACACATAATTCTTGGTTTTACTAATTGATAAATATCTAAACTCTAGGAACCATACACAGCAAATAATTCCTAAGCTGTATTGATTAATAATTAATATAAATAGTATAAATATTAAATTTTTCCATATCATGCAGTTTACATAGTCCAGTACATATCTGTAATGGAAGGAGGGGGGGGGGGGGGTTTGGATTGCTGTAAATGGAACCTTGTACTTATAATTTCTTTACAGGAACTGTGACATTGTGATAATCTTACTGACACAAGTGAAATAAAACTTGTGAAACCAGTCCTGATTCCTTTAATCCAGCAGACTTACAAGTTGCTATGAAATGTCAGGAGTTCTTGTTTGAGTTTTCAGGTTTTAAAAGCAATGCAGTTGATATCTTCATTTTTCAGGAATATTGTGCTCCATCACTGAGTGTTTGTTGCCCATATCGAGATCACAGTGGCCTCATCTGCAAGTCAGATTCTTCATCGGCTCTCCTGCAAATGAGTGATTCAGTTTGTTCTGTTACTAATACAGGTTCATCATCATTAAATATCTCAGGAGCGATGAGATTTCAATGCTGCACTTACAATAATGTGCAGATAGTACCAAGAGTGGACTCTGTAATTTGGATTTATCTGCATGAAGACACCACTTTTTAGTTCCCAGTACTTTGAATTAATGAGGTTCTACTGTAACTCCAAAGTAATGTATCCTGATATCAGCAGAGGACTCGGCTCTTCCAAACATCAGGGATATAAACCAAATTTCAACACAAAATTCACAAACTTCTGGGGTTCTACTAAAAGTAATTGGTTATATTTACCAAAGTACCAGCATAAGACAATGTACTCACCATGAACAGCTCCTGGAATGAGGGGTCAGATGCAGGGTTACTCACAAATGGAAGGGCGTAGTATGGCAGGAAATCTGGCTCCGCACTGAACTGTGTTCCCTTCGTCTCCAGGAAGTTCCTCAGCATGTACATCCCACGGCTATGATCAGCCTCACACTTCCCTTCTGTCTTCTCAACCTGGCTGGCTGTCTCCATCCCCACCACTCCAGATTCATCAGCATGCAAATGCTCCTGTCCATTTTTTTTTTTCCACACATGCCTGGACAACCAAATTATCATCAAGTGTGCTGTCACTGTGTTTCCTCAGTGGTAACACCACAAAGTGAATATGCAGACAGAACGTTAATTTCTTGTACTCCAACGTCTCTTGTGTGCAGGATGGCACAAGCATTTCCCAGGCCTGAAACCAAACATGACAGCTGTTGCACAAGCGGAAACATGTGGCCATCAGTTCCAAATATGCTCCTTGAGGTCTCACACATCTCAAAGGATTTGGGGTCCACGAACCTTTACTGGGCAACTACTACATTATTCTGACAGGGCACATGCATATTCAAGCTGTACAAATATTTCATTTCTTCAACACTAATGCTATTTGTTACTCATGAGCAAAATATAGCAGCCAGTCCTGCAGAAATGGGAGATTTAATGCACTCTACTAATAAGAAGTATTAAGATGCTAAAATATACAAAACTGTAATTTTTCCCATTGTTTTGTATGGGTGTGAAACTTGGTCTCTAATATTAAGGGAAAAACTTAGGATGAGGGTGTTCAAGAAAAGGATGCTGAGAAAGATATTTGGGCCTAACAGGAGGAAAGTAACAGCAGGCATGAGAAAACTGCATAATCACGAACTTCATGACTCATCCCCCTCCCTAAATATTATACAGGTGATGGCATAAGGGTGGATGAGATGAGCAGGGCATGTAGCACGTATGGGTAAGAAGAGAAATACACATAGGCCATTGGTGCAGAAACCTGAAGAGACCACTTGGAATACCTTAGGATAGATGGGATGACATTAAAATGGATCTTACAGAAATAGGACTGGGGGGAAGGCATGGACTGGATCCATCTGGCTTGGGATAGGGACAAGGGGCAGGCTGTTGTGAACATGACAATGACCCTTTGGGTTCTACAAAATTAGGACAATTTCTTGATTACCTGAGGAATTATTAGCTTCTCAAGAAGGACTCTGCTCCATGGAGTTGGTCAGTTAGTTAGTTACTTTGTGTGTTTGTTTGTTTGCTTGTTAGTGAAATTACAATGTAACATCTGCCATCTTTCAGATTATATATAAGGAAAAATTCTTGTCTTACATTCAGGTAAAGGCGGTATGTTTTGTGCCAGTTACCAAACACCATACAAATTCCTTGGTGACTGTTCCTTGACAAGCTGATGATTACTCAGCTGGTTAACAAACTCCCTTTATGTTATATAAAGTGTCAATGCTGTGTTCACAGAAGCTTGGCAGTGGACCCTATCCTCATGTATCAAAGTTAAAACAGAACAGAAATAGGAAAATGAACAATGTAAATAACTGATGCACTTCCTTACATCAAAAAGGCTGTTCAGACTGCTGTAAGCAAAATGTTCCAGTATTTTCAATACATCTTCTCTGTTGATCCACTACTTTTTTGTCGTAAGCAGCAAAACGTAGCCTAAATCAGTACATTCTTTGGTGAATGCTGCAAGTGTAGGCCCAAATTCGTAACTCTGGAGAAACTAGAGGAAAGAACACAGTCATCAGTCAAGCTGTATGTACAGTACAGTGCTCTGTCACTACTCATCACGGCACTCTGTTCAATTACAAGCAGGGACTGACCAACTAACTAATCAACGACTTTCACAGTTTTCCTCTATCCCACCAAGCGGAAGACAAATGTGCCACTGAATTAAGTTCTGACTAAGACAAATGTGCCACTGAATTAAGTTCTGACTAAGACAAATGTACCACTGAATTAAGTTCTGATTATCATCCCCAGAGCACTACAGAACTTAAAATCCCCTCCTGCTGGACAATAAAGGTTAATGCTATGAAGTACTTTCCCTGATTTCTAATATCACAGGTTTCACATACAATCCAACCCACTGCCAACGAGGACACTATGTTTAGCTGCATGCTTGTCACTCTCTCAGCACAACAAATGCTCACTTGGCAGCTGTACAGTATTAAGTTAGAACTTCATTTCTCATACACGAAAGGCAAACAAACAACAACAGAACGTCATAAGTAACACCCATGTTTCACATTCTGGAGGTCATGGGTTAAAATCCCAGAATGAGGATCAGTTATCCTGAGGTTTTCCTCAGTCCCTCAAATTAAGCCATAACTGCTTCCTACCACATCCTTCCCAGTTCATTCTTGACTCATCATGCTATACACTTTAAGGCTCTGACAGTATAATGAAATAAACTAAAAATAAGTAAGGCCATCAAAACAGACACAGAAAGACAGCGCTCTACATGAAATGTATCAGTTAGTGTCTTTTGCCTCCTTCAGTCATCCTTTCCCTCTTCAGTATCTTACGTTTTAGCACAGTTGCTTGGTGCAAAGTATGATCCAAGGACAATACTGAGGAAGAGAGGAACATGAGAAGGGGAAGCAGATAAAAAGAAGAAAAGCAGAAGCTGATATCTTCATTTGCCCATGATGCAACAACTGCATATTTTAAAGTTTTTTTGCTATGAATATGAGGAAAACTATATCACGTATGGGAGAGCCAAGTTGTGAATTGTGCCATAAAGCTACATTTCCATTATAAACAATAATGTCCTAAGCCAGAATGTTCTACCTCACTGATCAACTGCAGACAGAATTTCTCAGCTTTTTCATACTGTGCAATATTAGGGTGCAAAATGTTTACTGACCTAGAAGTGAGAAACAAGACAAACTGTTAGCTATATGCACAGATTAATTTGAATGTTAATTAAAGCAAAGAAAAATCAATCCCAAAGTATCTGGGCCTTGATTCAAAGCAGTCATCAAATTCCTTTAAAATATCTATGCTTCAACAGCAGTAACATTTATGAATGAAGCACAGTGCTTCTAAAACAATAATGTCGCATGGTTTTGTTTACCAGACCAAACTGTTTACCAGTATTTGACAAACATGTCAAACAGCTTGAATTTGAGAACTGCCATTACATCTAATATAAGAGAAACCATCTTGGAAGTATGCTGTGAACAATGTGCACGTAAATGACATGCAGGTTCACTGCTGCCAGCATCCACACATAGAACATAACCTTGGTTTATGGTACCACAGATGTTTGTTCGCCTAGCAATATAGTAGGAAAATGTTTAATGCAGTTTTGTGTTATATATTTCGGATACAGCCTAAGGTATTCTATAAGGTGACCGATACAGATAACACACCGCATTTTGAGTTGCATCCTCGGTAACCTGAATGCTGAATGCATCGATTCCATGAACACTACCCAAGTGACAAAATTATAGCTGTAAATAGTTCGTAGTTACAAAACATTAACTACTTTCCGTCAAAAGGTAACAGTGAAAAATTACTTCCTCGTGTCATTTATCAACTGATTTCCAGTACTTAAATCTCCCATCGTTGTTTCCTGTATTCTGCAAACTTGCGGTCTAACATCATGCATAATCTGTTTCCAAAATAATCTAGTCTCCACAGTCTCTGCCACTCTTCAGTGGAAGAGGGTACTTTCTTAACGAGGACAACGCCTTTCCAAAACAATATTATTAACAGTTTGGCCTAGTGGTGCGTACTCATGATGCACAACACCCCGGTAATCGAAGAAAACAGTCAGTGTCACCTTCACATTGCTCCGAACGTGTCGTGCTTTTTTGGGCCTCGGGGATGTTGGATGCTTCCATTGTGACGACTGGACCTTGGTTTCCGGGTCATATCCGTACACCCACGACTCGTCACCAGTGATCACAGTCTTCAGGAACTCAGGATCCCTGTTGGCGCACTCCAGCATGTCCTGCGCGACCTCAAGGCGGAGTTGTTGCTGCTCCGGCGAAAGCAGCTTGGGCACACATTTTGCCGCCACTCTTCGCATGCCCACATCCTCAGTTAAAATCGTGTTTGCGGAACCTCTGCTGATCCCAACCTCATCAGCAATTTCCCGGACGGTCAAACGACGGTCCTCCATGATCAATGTCCGCACTTTGTCAATGACATCAGCATTTCGGCTCGTTGACCGTCTCCCGGAACGCTGGTCACTGTCCACCGACATGCGGCCATCTTTAAAGCGGTTGAACCACTCTTTAATTTGAGTGACCCCCATTGCATCATCACCGAAAGCCTGCTGAATTTTGCGGATTGTTTCCGCTTGGGTATCCCCAAGTTTCTGACAAAACTTGATGCAGTATCGCTGCTCCAAACATTCTGTCATCTTGAGCGAAACGAGAATGCGACGAACACGTGTTACACCACTTCGCTATCTGGCAGCGACAGACGCATCCGGCGGTGTTGCGAGGCAGCAAAAAATCACGCATGCGCATGAAAGTTCCTTCTACCACTACGCTCAGTTTTCCCACCCTTTCGCCATTACTTACCGCGGGAAAAAATATAGTCGGATACTTTTTGGACAGCCCTCGTATATAAGACAGAATGCACGGTGAATATAATGTGAACTTTATAATATCAATATAACCTGCATGTGCCCTTCTCTTAACATCACGGTGACTCCCATTTGTATTCAATACTGTTTCTGTCAGGTACGCACCATTCTACAGGAAACGAAGTGGTTTAAAACAAGTTACGTTTTTAAATTGGAACCTGCAATTTATTTAGGCATATCCATCTGACGTTGTACATTTTGACATCGTCTCTTGTATTCTTCAAATAGCTTCCCTGCTTCATAATGTATTTACCCTCGGGGTACACATTTTCACTACCCTCTACACTATGCCGTAAGGTGAAGCACACGGGCTCAAGTGAAAATGTTGGTTTCAACTATTGAAGTAAAGGACTCTTTCCTTTCTGTTTGCTCTCTATTCACTGCTCTGTTCCTCTCTTAATAACATCTCCTTCCCGCAGGGAACGAACGGTAGACTCGTGCATGTGGCAAGTTGACAACGGTGCGGATTTAGCCCGCCACTGCCGCACATCATAAGCCTCAACTGATGACTGAAAGAATGATTTGTTGGTTGAATGAATGCCTTCCTGTTTTTGTGGCTGTTTGATTAACTGAATGGCCGTTTGATTCGTTTATTCATTTAGTGACTGAAAGAATGTTTGAAGGATGGTCTGACTGGGCTGGTTGACTAATTGATTATTTCATTTATATCTGTGTTCTTCTGGGATATTACGCAGCGTACAGTGGTAATTCTGCACCGACGTTTCGGGACAATTTATGGATCCCATCTTCAACTGTCAAGAAGCCTTACTGGATTTCTTGACCCCTGAAGATGGGACACATAGGATATCCCGAAACGTCGGTATATAATTACCACTCTACGCTGTGTAATATCCCAGAAGAACACAGACATCATCTACATCGCGGCCGAAGCCTGAACTGACGCATATTACTTTATTTACTGAGTGAATGAATAGCCGCTTGACTAAATGACTGTATGTTAAATTAAACCAACTGATGCACAAATTGAACCACCTTTATTGTAGCGTCTCTACATTATGCTCTTATGGACTGCACACAGCACAGCACACAGAACACGCTGCACCGTAGATACGTAGACATACACAACGGCAGATCACGCTTACCAGCCGAAATACGACAGCCAGTACTTCCGCATCCACATAGCTCACACAGCTATTTTACAGATTTTAATAATGTCTTTTAACTTATGTAATTGAGTTTAATGTATTACAAACAAAATAATTTTACCACAATATTGATATAAGGAGTGGTGTATGACATATAAAAACATATATTTGAGGTAGTAGCTTTTATAGATAAGACCCCCTGAAGATGGACCAAGGTCCGAAACATAAGTAGGGGCATATAATAGAGAGGCTACAATAAAGGTAGTTCAATTTGTGCATCAGTTGGTTTAATTTAGTTTAATTTAATTTGTAAAGATGCACGGTGATAATAATGTGACTGTATGTTAATTGGCTGACTGAAGGTACACAAGGTTTGTTGCCTTGTTGTTTCCTTTGAACCTGATTTACGTAAAGACATTGTTTGAACTGCAGCAGCACTTACCGGTCAAACAAGGTGGAGACATAAATAAGAGAGAAGTATCTGAAACAAAACTGCCACGGCCTATCTTAAATTACGACCTGACGCTCGGTCACAGTGAATGAATGACCCCCGAACGGTGCCAGTCAGTGCAGACGGCTGCTTGGCCAAACTACCAACAGGCTACAAAACTACAAACGCTATCAGCAATCGCATCAACCTCCAAAATATACTTTAGTTCCCTCCAACTCTGTTTCTTGCATTCTTTCTTTCCTTCCTTTTCATTCTTTCTCCCCATCTCGATTTCTTGCTCTCCGTCCACATTTCTTTCTTGTTTTCTTTATTTCCTTCCTTCCATACTTATTTCTTTTTCCATTTCTCCTAACTCTCTTCCTCTCCGTCCATGTGTCACATCGCGATGTTTAGACGTGTTTTGCCTGCATTTGTTGCTGCACAAAAGGGCTGCTTATCTTCCCACGCATCTCTGCTCCTCTGAAGTCCGCAGCTATTGTTATGTCCGGTAAATCCCCTAATTCGAAGTATTCTTCGCTTGCGCCGGTTTGAACAGACGACGTTATTGGGGGTGATGGCTTGAAAGGAAACTGTGGTGTACACATATTTAGCGCAAGCCATCCTCAATAACAAAGCCCACTAATGGGCACAACCTCAGACACGTTTATCCCTACTACATCCTTAAAATCAATTTCACGAATCAACCAATTCTCTGGCAGCAGACCCAAGGTCCAACGACGCTAACACCAAAGCCCGCCACTAGACACGATCCTGAGCCCAGTCCATCCTCCGCCCATCCTCACAACGTATTCCTATAAGCCCGCTATTGGGCAGTAGTTCTATCCTCCACAGTGTCTAGACCGGCTTTAGAACCCACTCAGCCTCATATCGAATGGGCATTAGGAGTTCTTTTCCAAGGAGTTGAAGTGGCCTGAACGTGAAGCAGACCACGCACCTCTATCTAGTGCCGAGGTTATGAATGCATGGAGGTACACTTCTGCTTCCCCGTGTCTACATGAAGAGATGCGTAATTAAACATATGACGATTATTTTAATGACAGGATAATAGAGCATAGAAAATTGAGAAGGATATGAAAGGAAACTTTCCTAGCATACTTGTATAATTAAGACAGGCCCACTGTCCTAGCATACTTGTATAATTAAGACAGGCCCACTGTCCTAGCATACTTGTATAATTAAGACAGGCCCACTGTCTAGCAACTTGTATAATTAAGACAGGCCACTGTCCTACATACTTGTATAATTAAGACAGGCCCACTGTCCTAGCATACTTGTATAATTAAGACAGCCCACTGTCCTAGCATACTTGTATAATTAAGACAGGCCCACTGTCCTAGCATACTTGTATAATTAAGACAGGCCCACTGTCCTAGCATACTTGTATAATTAAGACAGGCCCACTGTCCTAGCATACTTGTATAATTAAGACAGGCCCACTGTCCTAGCATACTTGTATAATTAAGACAGGCCCACTGTCCTAGCATACTTGTATAATTAAGACAGACCCACTGTCCTAACTATCTAAAGAAGTGTCAGAGAGAAGAAGCAAAAATCGTCAGGTTACTCGACAAAGCAAGGCATGAACAATACAAAACTATAGAGAAGTTTTCAAAACACTGCGCATTTAAGAACATGTCATTCGTTACACATCTTAAATAACATGCATATCAACTTAAAAAGTTGAAAAAGAAAATAATTTATTCGAAATCTTTTAATGCGTTTATCAGGTTACAAAGAGTTAAATTCCTTTAGAGTGAACTTTGTTACTCAATCATTTAATAAACACAATGAAATTTTCGTGAGGTCACTAGGCACATTCAGTCCGGTTGAGCCACTGTCTTTACTAGGGCGGCCAGTCCTTTCAGTCCCTTCTCAAAGCAGTCGTTCCATCAGCAGACCTACACATTTTTCCTGTCCATTTTCTTGCTTGTCAGATGGTCACCCTACAAAAGGCCATGAAGGCCCAGAGGGGGAGTAAAGGTATAGCCCTACTCTTTCTTTAACCTCGGCGCTAGATGAGGTTGGGTGGTCAACGCCACGCCCCGACCGCTTTACCCCCAGAAATGACCCGGTACCCATTGTACAGGAGGCTGGGTAGGCTCCAGGGCCGGTCTGGACAGGTGCTGAAAATCTCGCCCCCGACCGGTATTCGATCCCCGGACCGTCCAGCTCGTAGCGCGTCGCTATACCGACTGAGCTATCGCGGCCCACAAGATGATCATGAGGAACGTCATAAATATGAGTAGCTTGAGATGTACAATTTGTCGATATATTACTGTTCTGCAGAATAAGAAATCCTCTTGAATTTGATAATTAAATTCGTATCTGACGAAGCTTACTGGGCGAGCTTGGTTTGTTTTGCCCGTCAATTCGTCCAATCGCATCGCGAAAAATGGGTTCTTGAGCGCAAGAGTCAGTGTGGTATACAGCACCTGCTGCCGGAGTTATTATTATGCTTATGTAAGGTGTATCAGTGCGTAATGAAGTTGATTCTGTTACACTTCTTGAAGCAGCAATTTATTTTAATTTTAGCTGGAAAAATGTAATTGATTAGCCAACTTAAACTTTGTGCCTTGTTTCTAAACAACGCGAATGTTTTGGGGGCTTCTTTGGTTGATTCAAAACCTCTAAGTTATGCAAACTGTGGCTTATCTAGTAGCTTATGACGTACAGAATCCAGCATTTATCACACTTGTTCTTCTGCTTATGACAAACGCGAACGACGCTTATTTTTGCGTCATCATCAGGGCCTCCTGCAAACTACTTTGTGGTTTACGTGTACAACCATCTAAAACAGAACGCACATGGGATCTCCCTCGTCCCGGCCACGAAAAATGCCATCTTATGACAACTTTCGGTATTTTTTTTTATATTTCACAAGTAGGTTACGAATTGTTACCAGATTTTCTGTCACTTTCCTTCCCTCTTACAATGTAACTTGCATTCTCATTGTTATCTTAGCCCCCCCCCCCCCAGTAAGTCTCCTTTTCCAGCTACCCAAAGGCATTTTAAAATACAAAGCAAAACAGAGAATTTAATTGAGTCGTAATGCAATGGCAATCGCTGTAGAGAAGAATGGACTGACAGCAAATTACTAAAAGGGCAGTGGTACTGTAAATCCACAAAACACACACGCAGTTAACCGAATAACTGACGCGTTTAAATGGCTGTCACCACTATGTAGGTACCATAGATATACGTAAGTCACAGTTAAATGGCTGTCACCACTATGTAGGTACCATAGATATACGTAAGTCACAGTTAAATGGCTGTCACCACTATGTAGGTACCATAGATATACGTAAGTCACAGTTTAAATGGCTGTCACCACTATGTAGGTACCATAGATATACGTAAGTCACAGTTTAAATGGCTGTCACCACTATGTAGGTACCATGGATATACGTAAGTCCCAGTTAAATGGCTGTCACCACTATGTAGGTACCATAGATATACGTAAGTCACAGTTTAAATGGCTGTCACCACTATGTAGGTACCATAGATATACGTAAGTCACAGTTTAAATGGCTGTCACCACTATGTAGGTACCATGGATATACGTAAGTCACAGTTAAATGGCTGTCACCACTATGTAGGTACCATAGATATACGTAAGTCACAGTTTAAATGGCTGTCACCACTATGTAGGTACCATAGATATACGTAAGTCACAGTTTAAATGGCTGTCACCACTATGTAGGTACCATGGATATACGTAAGTCCCAGTTAAATGGCTGTCACCACTATGTAGGTACCATAGATATACGTAAGTCTAAGTTTAAATGGCTGTCACCACTATGTAGGTACCATGGATATAAGTAAGTCCCAGTTAAATGGCTGTCACCACTATGTAGGTACCATGGATATACGTAAGTCACAGTTTAAATGGCTGTCACCACTATGTAGGTACCATAGATATACGTAAGTCACAGTTTAAATGGCTGTCACCACTATGTAGGTACCATGGATATACGTAAGTCCCAGTTAAATTGCTGTCACCACTATGTAGGTACCATAGATATACGTAAGTCACAGTTTAAATGGCTGTCACCACTATGTAGGTACCATGGATATACGTAAGTCCCAGTTAAATGGCTGTCACCACTATGTAGGTACCATGGATATACGTAAGTCACAGTTTAAATGGCTGTCACCACTATGTAGGTACCATAGATATACGTAAGTCACAGTTTAAATGTCTGTCACCACTATGTAGGTACCATAGATATACGTAAGTCACAGTTTAAATGGCTGTCACCACTATGTAGGTACCATAGATATACGTAAGTCACAGTTTAAATGGCTGTCACCACTATGTAGGTACCATAGACATACGTAAGTCACAGTTTAAATGGCTGTCACCACTATGTAGGTATCATAGATATACGTAAGTCACAGTTTAAATGGCTGTCACCACTATGTAGGTACCATAGATATACGTAAGTCACAGTTTAAATGGCTGTCACCACTATGTAGGTACCATGGATATACGTAAGTCACAGTTTAAATGGCTGTCACCACTATGTAGGTACCATGGATATACGTAAGTCACAGTTTAAATGGCTGTCACCACTATGTAGGTACCATGGATATACGTAAGTCACAGTTTAAATGGCTGTCACCACTATGTAGGTACCATGGATATACGTAAGTCACAGTTTAAATGGCTGTCACCACTATGTAGGTACCATAGATATATGTAAGTCACAGTTTCGAGTGAAAAATATTTGTCAGATAATAAAATTTTCTGAAATGTTAAAAATATTCACTATAACATTTTTTCCTTATAACTTATAATAGAAAGACCAAAACAATAGCGCGGCCCCTGGGTTCGCGGACCACACTTGAAAACCACTGGTCTTGAATACGAAGCAAACCAGGAGATCTAACAACCAGAACGATGCATGTATCTCACCAATTTAATCTCTGAGAAATTTCTTATGATATTCTTTCTTCTGACTTCCTTCAGAATAGAACTCTGATGATCGGTAAGGGAAATAGCAGCCTCTCTTTACAAAAGAGTAAGCAAGAAGAAAATTGCCTTCCCTTTTATTGAGTCGATAAGACGAGCACACAGACACTGCTGTATTTAGTGTTCATATCTTGGCGTGTTCCCGTCCCTGCGGAGAGTCTAATAAAATCGCTCCTTCGATACGTCCGTCCGTCCGTGAAACAAGAAACAAGAACATGAAACAGGAGAAACGTTAGACGGATTTTAATTACATTTGATATTACCGAGATGAATTAAAATTTACTAACCCATTCCAATTTTGTCTAAAATCGGCCATGGTGTCGTGTATGACGCAACAGCCCAGTATCGGGCCTTGGCCTCCTGTTCTTCAGGTTTCGAGACTTACGACTATGTTTTTCGGGGAGAGGTTGTCAGTCCCTCGCCGAACCCCCCAACCTAGTGGCCCAGGTCTCTGTATGTATGATCCCCGGAGACACTGGGTAGCTCGGGAACTTGGGAGCGCCACTTCCCGCACTCACAATAATCGTGAGCCCCTGGGGGAAAATCGGACGTGATCAACAAATATTGTAGACATCGACTACAACTTTCCCGCGTGCATCTGCGGTGTATCTCGCTAAATATATGTGACAACGATGTTTCAACTCCACGACTTATGTTTTCTAAGGGCCCCGCAGCAAATGCTACGGACGCACCGCAGCCTTGAGGCTTATTGTGCAGCCCTGTGATGAAGATGATTTTTTTTTATTTTTCCATGTAATGGAGCACCGGTGGAATAAAACTGACAGAGAAAAACCGAAGTACTCTGGGAAAAACCTGTCCCAGTGCCACTTTGTCCACCACAAATCCCACATGGACTGACCCAGGATTGAAGCCGGAACTTCGCGGTGAGAGGCCGGCGACTAACCGCCTGAGCCATGGCACGGCCCTGCTGCTCTGTATTACTGTCGAGATGAACAAAATTATCTGGTGTATGACGCCGTGTTATTTATACAAGCAGCAAGTTCTTGCAGAAGGACAGTCAACTTGTACCAGAAAGGCGGCATCAGATCCTAGGAGAGAGCACTGTTCGTAGATGCAGCAGGGAAACGATCACAACTGACACAGATTGAAGATCGTTGTGGAGAATGAGTAAGTAGGATTATGGTCGAATGTAGCTGCCTTCTAGGACATGAAGCCGTATAGTTTGGCACTTAGTCACCAACATTTCAGAAGAATATACTGTCTTCATCTTCAGAGCAGGAAATGAAGGCAACACCTTCGTCCGAAAAGTTGCTGTCTTCATCTTGAAGTTTGAAGACAGAGGCAGTATGTTTCTCCGAAATGTTTCTGCCTCTGTCTTCAAGGTGGAAGAGATTGGCAACATGTTCCTCCGAAATGTTGGTAACTAACTACCAGACTACACGTTGTCACATTCCACAAAACAATAATATTTATAGTCACAGCCGTGAGAACCACAATTACGGTTGATAGACCCATAAGTGTATATTCTATTCATTTCCAGTCACTGCTGACCAAGAAGACAGTAGAACATTATCACTATGCACTCTGCATTTACTGTCTTCCTTCATTCACCAGACATTTTAAATAAAGTACAGAGTCTAGAAGACCGCGTGTTATGCAGAACAGAGCATACCTTCTTACTTCCGCTTGATTGCATTAACTTAAATAAGGGAAGGAACCTGAGTTTTAAGTCCTCATGCTTGAAGAACACTCAAGAACTGATCCCTTAATTTGCTTCATTTTGAAGAAGGAACTGTCGGCATGACAACAGCTTGTACCGTAATCCCTGCAGGGCTGCTTGTAAACATCTGGCTTGTCATTGACCGCAGGCTAATACTTTTGACAAACGACGGCGTTTTGAATGCTTCTGCCAGCCTCCCCAAGTGCACGTGTTCGCAGGCGATGTGTCAGTGTGTAACACAACGCGTGCTGTGCCGTTTCGAGAGCGAAAACACAAATACCGCTGCTTGCTTAATGGGACAGTAATCTCGTCTGCTAACACCAGTATCTACTGTAACGCTGTGCAGCACAGTGGCAATTATTTTTACCATTCGACGTAACAGAAATTCTAAATCATAAAAGTCGCCTTTTCTTTTTTTTTGGAGAAGGGCTCCGCAGCAGATGCTACGGACGCACCGCAGCCTTAATGCTGATTGTGCAGCCCTGTGATGAAGATGATTAGTTTTTTCATTTTTCCAAGTAATGGAGCACCGGTGGAATGAAATTCACAGGGAAAAACCGAAGTACTCGGGGAAAACGTGTCCCAGTGCCAATCTGTACACCATAAATCTCACATGGACTGGCCTGGGATCGAACCCGAACCTCCAGAGTGAGAGGTCGGCAACTAACCGCCTGAGCCTTGGCACGGATTTTAAAGGCTAAAAGAAAGGGGGAAAGAAGAAAGTAAAGACAAAGGGGGAGGGAAAGAAAAAGCATCACTTTGTTAGAAGGTTCCCAGGCGTCGCCCGCTCGTCCGTCTGGTAGTAGTAGTATGATAATGAAAATGTAGATGGAATGATGACAGTCGTAGCTTCAAATACGTTAAGTAGCTTGCCGACGTGAACTTACAACACTTCAGCTCGTACCTTACAGAAACCCTGCCTGTAAATATTAAAGATGCACAGTAAGCAATAAGTTTTAAGGGGGTAAATGACTTCACAGAGCGGAGTCCATTGACAGAAGCTAATTAGACGCTCAAATACAAGCACTTTATGGATTTCGAAAGCTGATAATCATGGTTACACTGGTCCGCAATGGTCCCATTCTCAGACAGAATAATCCAGTTCATATCCTTCAACGACACATCTTTCGGATCAAGTTCAAGACGAGGCATGTTCAGTGCGTAAGGTCTGCTAGCCTGTAACTTTGTGCTTGTTATTTGTGGGTAGGAGATAGCATTTAGGTTACATGCAACAGATGGCGCAAGAGTCAGTCACTAAGACGCTATAAAGCGGAAAATTTGACGAATACCGGCAACGACACTGCATACTTAGTCCGCTAAGTTCATTGCGTTAATCGGTTTTCATTGGCAAAAAATGTTCCCCCAATCAAAATACACCGCCAATTGACAGCTGCATAACGAGAGTGCAGCGTGTCAGAAAATGGGGCAGCGCGGGAAAATGGAGGAACGGGCACGACAATGACGAAGGCTCCGGCCGGCCCAGCACATCAGGGACGGATGTGACCTCAGTACGAGTGGAGGAACTGATTTCGGTAAACCGTCACTCGTAACTCCAAGTCACGATTCTGTAACAATTAGCAAATGGACATGGCTGCTCGCGAATAGGTGCCAAAGAAAGAAGAGCCCGATTTCTGCCGAGGGGTAATTTGTAAACTCGTGCCCAGGTGGGATAGACGTATCCATGTGAATTTATATGACGCTGGGAACCTTATTGAATGAGCGTCTTCATAGTTCTCTAATAAGGCAAAGTGAAGGAATTTAAATAAGTCATTATGATGGACAAAGCATGCAGCACACATTCGACGAAACAAGAAACAAGAAGTTTTGCTTTGGAATCCCAACTGCAGTAGCTGTGAGATAATCCCGATATTGACTGTACACTAAAATGTAGTAGGGGCGTGGCCTAAACAAAACTGCCTCGGATAAGTTCCTCCAATTGCGGGAGGTATTTTCGCTGTTTCGATGACTGGATTCCACACTGCCAACAGTGAGGTATGCAGCACTGATCATGGAGTTTCCAGTTACGAGCACAAAACAAAATTGTTCCGCCACACGTCCCTGTCTTCATGACAACACACACTCACGGCTGCTTACTACATTACGACGTAATGCACTCACCAAATGACGAAACTGATGTCATCGCTTGCGTTATGGACAAGAAAACTTACCTGAAAGAGAAAGAAATTTTCCACTTTAAACATTATCGTAACATCATCAAAAATTACGTCTAATCTCTACGTATATTCAACTATGGGGTAGCTCAGTCGGTACAGTGACTCGCTACGGGCTGGACGGTCCGGGGTTCGAAACCCGGTCGGGACGAGATTTCCGGACACAACCACACCGGCCCCAAGGCCCACCTAGCCTCCTGTACAATGGGTACTGGGTCTCTCCCGGGGGTAAATAGGACGGGGCGTGACGCTTACCACCCACCCCCTTCCAGGCCGCAGTAGAGTATGTGTATAGCTACACTCTGGACCCTCTTGGCATGTACCGGGTCAGCCTTTACCTGTATTTAACTAAGCTGTGACAACTCCACATGTTACATGACAGAACTAGATGATGATAACCTTACGTTCTTCGACCACTGGGCCCCTAAGGGACAATTATATAAATCTGTACCAACACAGCCGATAGCAGTTTTTCAGGATCGGATAATCGCAAGCCATATAGAACACAGGAAACTCTGACAACCATCCATGATGCGGACAGGATTTGAACACATGAGCCCCAGCGTGAACTCAGCCCACGTGCATAACTTTCTACAGCGTGGTTACCGTGATTTGCATTACAAACTCCATTTGCTCATGTAACACTCTCATTCATTCATTCATTCATTCATTCATTCATTCATTCATTCTGTAACGTTCTTACGACAGGTCCACAGCCTCTTCCAAAACGAGTTGTCCGAAGAGTGCGATCTAGTGCTTCCTCTTTCAATTTCCGTACCATGTAATAGATTTTATTTTCAAGCAACTGGTAATGTGCAAAGTTTTCAACAATTCAGACTTGATGATGATGACAATGATCATTTTGACACGACAGTTGCTGAATTCCAGTTAAAAAGCATTGGTGCGCCTGCGCGTCAAAACACGATCAAAAGGCTCGAAATTTCACTGGACATTCAAACAGCACTATAAAATAATTTACATGCGTGCTTTTAGCGGCGCCATCAGTAAAGGTGTTCTGGCCGCAAGCTAAGAAGTGAAGTGGAGGAACTGCAGGATCCGTAACCAAAACGTATAACTTCTTCTCTACTACGGGATTATGATATCAGCAACAACTACAAAAAATTATTCAGCCAGCTCCTCAATGGCATACAGCAAACATTACATTAGCCATTAGTTCAACCTGGTTAAAATGACAAATATATCACAACCACGAACGAAAGAGAGGGTGGGGGACCAAAAACTCATCAAACACAAAACACACAGGGGCGCCGACAATTCTGATGCCTATCCAATTTTATGGAACAGCTTCTTACCGAGAACATACATTTCCTCAGCTAGCGAATGCCCCGAATTCTTACAGAACCCGAAGGTTTATTACGTTAATTAATTATTTTATTTCAACAAATACACGATATAGGCTATATAATACAAAGTTCGTTCATTACCGTGTTCACAACAGCCCGCCACTTGTTCCTGTCCTAAGCCACATCAATACAAGCAAACTCTCCCGCTCTATTCCGTTAATATCCACGTTAATATTCCTCCCATCTACGTCTAATACGTAGATCTACGGGGATTCCGACCAACATTCGACATGCATTTCCCATCCCTCGCACTTATGCTCATCTGATTCCCCGTTACTTCCTCGCTACATTCTGCTAAGCACCTGTCCTCACACACTCTAAGCCCATGTCCTCCCCTCAATGTAACAGACCAAGTTCCACACCCGCAAGCCTTACAGGTCCGTACAGCGGTAACCAGGGAAAGTGTCTCGGTTCAAGTCTCGCCGGGAAAGCAGCTAAACTGACGCTTTCTATGGTTTTCCTCAGTCCCTTTAGGCAATTCCAAGATATTATCACGATTTTGCCACGTCAGCTTCCTTCAAATCCCCCTCCAATTTACTATTCACCAATCACTGTACCAGTGACATTACATATCTCGAATACAGGCAGCGTCGTAAAATAAACACAGCACATCCACGCAAAACAAGTAAAACTGTAGTTATTTTAACCCTCAATATTTTAATGTCAGTTTTGATCTTTACGTTTTTAGACAACAGAAGACAAGACGAAAGTTTCTGAACTGAATGGCAACAATTGTTATGAGCTAACAATAACATAAGTAGGAAACAAATGACCTTACACAGTAATTTATACGGCTTCTGTTCTTTAATGTGCGTTATATTAACTCCGTCGTCAGTAACTGGACTATACTTTCACGTGTGTGTGTGTCCGCCCATGCGTGCGTGCATGTCTGTCAGAATAGTGTCTGCTTATTATCGAGGTATCATTTACTCTTAGAGTATATATTGCTGCATCAGACGCCACAGAAATTAGTACAGGAGGCAAGTGGACAACCCTCCAAGTGGACGTAAACAGTTATCGTGAGGAGGCGTGCATGCTTACTTAGAGAGCTGCGGTAGTTCCTGGTATTTGGGGTAATGAAGTGGTCTGATTACTGGCGGAATAAGAGGCTTAATTTGGGAATTGTTACGTGAGTGGGGCGTTTTGATAGACCGTGAAAAAAAGGAAGGCGCCCTAATGGAAGTCTGTCTTTTGTGGGATTCGTATCTTCTGTCCCAAGTTTAATTATTTAGAGATGAAAGTGACCGTCTTCTGTTCTTCCTAAGATTACAGCAGAAATGAATAGATTCCTATTTTACTTACGTATAATTAATTTCTAGATTAATGTATTTTTCAGTGTTAAGTAAACAAAACTATTCCTGACTGCGTCATCATATTATCGTATTTCTTATTATTATTATTATATCATATACCATATATTCTCCTGTCCTTGTTTGTAATTTTCTTCCATGTTTTTATTAGACACTTCTGTGTATTTATTATTATTATTATTATTATTATTATTATTAGAATTAGAATTAGAATTGCTCTCTAAGTTTCCTTTGTTTAAGATTTTTTTCGGGGTGAGAGAAATTATGAGCACCTTTAGGCACAATGCCGGACTTCCGGTTCAGAAACTGTGATATAGACATCAGTATCCTGCCCAGACTAACCAGCGAAGTAAATTAACCGCTGAATATCAGGTTCCCACAGCGGCGTAGTTCAAGATTCAAGTCGTCTTGGACTTTACGCAGCGTCGACCAATAAACAGTTACTGTCGTTTCAAAGTTTCGTGGTGCTTTCATTCCCAGGTTTAAGCACATCCTGAAGATGAAGGGACTATGATCTTCCGAAACGTCGGTAACTGCTGGTCGACACGACATAATGTCCCAGACGACGTTAACCTTTAATAAAGGAACTGCTTCATACTACACAGTCTTCCTTAAAAAAAATAATAGCTACTCAGCTGGGAAAGAATGTCGTATTGGAGCTTGTGCTGAGCCAGTTCAGTCCAGTACGTACCTTCTTATCCTTAAGATCTACTTTAATGGTGTCCGCTTGTGTACGCTTATCTCCCTCACGTAATCTCTTCCCTTGTCGTTTTTCTTAATAACAGAGTAAAAGTACTTCTACTGAAGTACCAAATTGTAATGTTAGGGAGTTAGAACACAGCGTTTCCGGGACATTTCAAATTATAGAATGAAGCCACTCTGGTATTTTCACATTCTGTTAGCGCTACCGGGCGATTCGTATCAACCTGCACCGTAGTAAGTTTCTAAATCATACTCTTGAGAAGCGGGAGACTTATGTGTATGTACAACAACGCTTTCATCTGAAAACTGACACCCTGAAAAGTGCCTAATCTCAACAACTTTAAACGTTCTGGAAAGAGCTGCATTTATACTGATATATCCGAAACATGACAGACGATAAAACTCTACATTAACAGCTGTTGTATGTAGCGATACGCTATGAACTACTTACGATAAAGGCGGACATGCAATACCGACACTAGGTGGTGATAGGTTTCTTCAAAAGTGGTAGTGGTTATCTACCAAACTACAGGTTGTGTTGGGTTGGGTTAGGTTAAGTTAGGTTAGGTGAGGTTAGGTTAGGTTAGGTTAGGTGTGGTTGGGTGTGGTTGGTTTAGGATATCAGAAGACCATAATCTCGACTGCACAAAGAACACAATTCATCGCTGATGTCGGCGCCTATCAAACAGTACCCCTAATTTCACACAAAGCCAAGGAACATCGTACTTCTAGTTTGTCAGCGCTGCGTGAAGTCACTACCTCTGCAGAGACGATGGTCATATTAGGGGCTGCGGGTCTCATCAACCCTAATGGCAGCCCAAATTTGACCGAACTCTGTAGGGGGTTACAGAAGAAATATAAGGGTAATTTTGTGTAAGAAAATTATAGTGGTATTGGATTTCATAGAAAGTTCGACTCCCTGGAGATACACGTGTCTCTTATTACATCGGGAGTCCATAGCGGGTTGAATGTTTTGCAGATATTTACTTGATATGTTATGACGTGTGGGGCAGTTAGCATCGGTTGAAGTGGCTAATCACCGCCATTGATAGGGTAAATCACAATATGCTTCATTACAGTCTGAAGGCTGGAGGGAATCAGAGTTGCACAAAAGCCCTGTCGGCAGCCATTCTCTCACTTTCTGACCCAAAAGAGCAGGTGCTCTGGGGGCCGAAACAAACACACGTTACGAAAACTTGTTCAGTTTTTTTCTTCTGCTAAAACAGACTGCGATACAATTAGTGTAATGTTGTCCATTTGTATGTTATGGACGCATATAGGGGAAGTAGATGTTTAGCTCCAGTCATTCTTAAGCCCGACACTAGATGAAGGTGAGTGATCAGCTTCACGCACCGTCTGATTTACCCCAACAAAAACAGTTCTCGCCATCCATTTTGTATGAAATTGGGTGCCCCGCGAATACTCTGGAGAAAAAAATTAATTCGTCCCTGTGCTGGGAGTCGAACCACGCATATTCCAGGCTATAGGCTAAAAAAAATTTCTACAGCTGAGTAATTCTAAATGAAACGTAAGAGCGGCAGAAATGTCAGTCGTAAGTTGCATGTAATTAATACGTCATCTTGTGGTTCTCACAGCGGTGTTATTCAACAGTCAAGTGTTCCGGGGTGTTACGACGTGAGGATGTTTAATATTTACCGACGTTTCGAACGATTGTCTTGCCTCCATCTTCAGGAGTGAGCAGTCAAATGTTAAACCCAACAATGTGGAGTAACGTTCCAAAAGGAGTGACTCTTCTAACTCAATTAACTTTATAAAAAGCCAGCGTTCAGTTTCAGCTTACACGCCTTTGCATCCAACGAAACGTCTCTGGAATAGGTCGACATGCAATTAAAGACGATGAGTAGGAGGTCACGGGTTCTATACCGGAGACTGTAGCGTGTAAATACGTGAATAAAGATAAAACATACGATTACAACTCTACTGCGCAGAATTCGTCCTAAGAAACTAACAGTTCCTCAGCTAGTCAATAATCTCCCCGGATTTTTAGAACCCGAATGTTCATCACCGTGCTCACAACAGCCCATCACATCTCTATATCCCTAGCCAAATTAATTGAGGATAATATTAAAAAGAATAAGCGTATGATTCTTACAGTAAACAGCCATTTTTCCCTACACAGCATTAACCCACTTGTCTTTCTAATGGACGCACACTGTTCTCTGCGACGTAAGAAGCGGATATTTATATACAGTGTAGATTAATTTTAACCAAATTTCTCATTTATAAAACCAACACATGCACATCTAGCATACACAATACAATTTCTTGTTTACGCCCACATGTTTCGGCGGAACTTCGCTCTCTTCAGGGAATGAATAGCGATAAAATAATTTTGACATTTACCAAAATTCTTTAAAAGGACAACGGCGCTGAATTAAGAGTGCCACAAAGGACATGGGAATTGCGTTACATGTAAAACGTAATGCTTTGGAATATCGCGACCTTGACCTGTACCAATGTGCCATGCCGGTACTCACCTGAAGACACCAAGATCATTAAAAATTATCTGCATGAATAGACGATCAACATTGTCGAGACTCGAACCAGGTACTTCTAGTTCTACAACACTCTTCTCAGTCATAATGGAGTATTAACAAAAGCTGAGTTTCACTACTGGTACATTCCAACGCCAACTTTGAAGCCGAGTGTACAATGCGTAAGACGAACACCTTATGGCATTGTTAGCGCGTGGCAATGCGTCCACATTAGGTACCTAACATTGAGAGATGTGGCTGAAACTCTTCACAACAGCCGAAATGTTAATTTACGTTCCCACTGGTGCATTAAGACCTCCTAATTTTTGGAAAATTTTGAACACCTGATTAGGAAAATAGCATTAAAATGTATAATAAACTGAAACATAGGATGTTCACTGGATCAAATTATCCGATCACAAGGTCCAGTGAGGAACTGCAAATACATCAATGAATTTGAGCCTCCATAAACGAAGGGGAATTTTTTAAGCGGCTAAGAGCTTCCCAAGCGCTCTGCTCGAAGGAGTTGGCTATTTTTTCCATACTTGCTTAAAGGATATAAGTAAGTCCGTGCAACGTACGTTCCACTATATTTAATCTCGGCACTCACTGCGAGAAATCGCGTGTTTAAACTGAACTCCGTTTACTTTCGTTGTACCGTTGCCACCTACACACAGAAGCTGGCCACGCCTTCGTATAAAACTGAAAAGTGCGTGCTTGCTTCCAATACAAGATGGCTACACGAAGAATTGTACACATCTGAGAATCTATTACTGACTCGAAAGTATCTTTTGAGTCAGTACTTAGCTACATGATTCGGCTTTACTAAAAAGCAGAAAGAAACGTGTTGATAATTTGTAAACGAAAAGAATGTTTAGTGATAACGTGTGTTGACGGTGTAACAAAGTACTTTTGATGCACTTTAGCAAGCACAAGGGGAGCTACTTATCAAGAGAATCTATTAGTAGTTCAGCTGGCAAAAAAAAAAAATCCGCCTTTTACAGTTCATAACCACATTAAGAAGAACCCCATTACTCGATCCCATCATCAGCCAGTTCAGTCCAATACCACACTTCTCTAAGCTCTATTTTAATTCTACTGTCCCACATATGCCTACGTCTCCCACGCGGTTCGTCAGGCCTTTGGGCTGGAATTTTATACGCATTTCTTACCGTGCTACGAACTGCATATACAGGGGTGGTGGGCAGTGGGGGAAGAGACAAATTACTTTCGTTTTATATATTACAATAAAAACTGTGTGAACCAAAATTAAATCCTCCCGACAAATTTAGCAAACAGCTAGAAGTACCCTCGTGTTCACGCCGACAGACAAGTACACCTCGTGTTCACGCCGACAGACAAGTGCACCTCGTGTTCACGCCGACAGACAAGTGCACCTCGTGTTCACGCCGACAGACAAGTGCACCTCGTGTTCACGCCGACAGACAAGTGCACCTCGTGTTCACGCCGACAGACAAGTGCACCTCGTGTTCACGCCGACAGACAAGTGCACCTCGTGTTCACGCCGACAGACAAGTGCACCTCCATATAAGCCTTCATTTTATGCCTTCTGAGCGAAGAACGTAACAATACTGCAATTGTAAGTTTCTTATTTAAGTTCTATCCGACAAATGTACACTTTTATTTTATATTATTCAATACATATATTTCATTGAAGATGGTCCAACATGTTTCGAACCTTATATGAGGTTCATCTTCAGGGACATCTGTTTTAAATTACACCAGCCCTTCTTCAAAGGAACGTGTTAGGTTACACACTTTATACACAAGACAACATTTTAAAGTGTGTAACCTAACACGTATTTAATAATAGACAATAAAAGTGTACATTTGTCTGACAGAACCTAAGTAATCAAAAATGTACGGTACAAATAACAGAAAATTATGTTTCTTTATCTTCTTACACATTTTGTACGCTACAGTAGGCAATCCCTGTGGCATCAGTTCAGGGAAACTTGGACTGTCACAGCTTGATAATTGCGCTTATCATGTCCAGCGCCCAACGAATTGAATTTAAAATTTCTGTTATAATATGAGACAAAAGATTGCTTAACATCTCGACATTGAAACTGTTAAACACATCACGTACTGTGACTGTCGGAACGCTAGATGTAAGGTTCTCACTGCGATGCTGTTGAAGACTCAAATCTTCTAGCATGTTACGTCGAGTCGATACAGCGTTATGGATAGAAAACTCCAATCTTCAAATCCAGAGAATGTTTCCAGCACACGTTACATATGGCAGCAAAACACGGAAACGTTTGTACATTTTTCGTTTCATCATTTGTACATTAATCCTTTGAGGCACTACGTCAATCTAATTAATATTCAAACATTCAGTTCCCACCCCAAAGAAAACAAGTGCGTCTCCATTACAAAGACGAACCGGTTAATGGTATGTTGGTAAACAATCGCTGATTAAGCGAGAATCCTACAAAACGCATTGATACAACGTTTGGGTAAAGTAGAGAGTTTTCATGTTACGGCATTTTAAAGAACTATTGGACATTCTTCACTCCAAGTTACGTCGGTCAGTTACGAAAAAACAAAGAGTTTCGATGACAATAGGTGACTTGAAAAAAGCTCTATCAGCTGCCGGTATTATAAGATGATACTGCGACAATAATGTTTGTTAGCAACTGAGAATCCTGGGAACGCCTGACAGACACAAACATCACTTAGCGACTACTACGGCTCCCAGTAGAGCGGTCGGCAGATAACTTGTCAATTAGTTCAGTTCGCGTTTGTTTCAGCATGATATACCTGCAAAATTGAATGGCATGCAGTGATCTAGGCATGATATACCTGCAAAATTGAATGGCAATGCAGTGATCTAGGCATGATATACCTGCAAAATTGAATGGCAATGCAGTGATCTAGGCATGATATACCTGCAAAATTGAATGGCAATGCAGTGATCTAGGCATGATATACCTGCAAAATTGAATGGCATTGCAGTGATCTAGGCATGATATACCTGCAAAATTGAATGGCAATGCAGTGATCTAGGCATGATATACCTGCAAAATTGAATGGCATTGCAGTGATCTAGGCAGATATACTGCAAATTATGCATTGCAGGTCTGCAATATACTGCAATGAATGGCATTGCAGTGATCTAGGCATGATATACCTGCAAAATTGAATGGCAATGCAGTGATCTAGGCATGATATACCTGCAAAATTGAATGGCATTGCAGTGATCTAGGCATGATATACCTGCAAAATTGAATGGCATTGCAGTGATCTAGGCATGATATACCTGCAAAATTGAATGGCATTGCAGTGATCTAGGCATGATATACCTGCAAAATTGAATGGCAATGCAGTGATCTAGGCATGATATACCTGCAAAATTGAATGGCATTGCAGTGATCTAGGCATGATATACCTGCAAAATTGAATGGCATGCAGTGATCTAGGCATATATACCTGCAAAATTTAATGGCAATGCAGTGATCTAGGCAGATATACCTGCAAAATTGAATGGCCATTGCAGTGATCAGGCTTGATTACCTGCAAAATTGAATGGCACTTGCAGTGATCTAGGCATGATATACCTGCAAAATTGAATGGCAATGCAGTGATCTAGGCATGATATACCTGCAAAATTGAATGGCATTGCAGTGATCTAGGCATGATATACCTGCAAAATTGAATGGCATTGCAGTGATCTAGGCATGATATACCTGCAAAATTTAATGGCAATGCAGTGATCTAGGCATGATATACCTGCAAAATTGAATGGCATTGCAGTGATCTAGGCATGATATACCTGCAAAATTGAATGGCATTGCAGTGATCTAGGCATGATATACCTGCAAAATTTAATGGCAATGCAGTGATCTAGGCGTAAACCTTCCGCGGAGAATGTTTTGGGTTTTAGACAGGCAGGATGGAGCCCAGATGCTTATGCAAGCCTTTGCCCTCACTTGCCTCTACTAAGTCAGACGAAGTTACACGGCCCACTACGTTTCCCACCGTGGCTTGGATTCCGCGTTACGCTACGGGTTCTTGTGCCAACAGCTATCATTTTGCGAGAGTTGAGGTTATCACAGCGCTGCTGCTAAGATACACGTCTTCTGGGATGTGACACTGTGTCTTTAGGTAAGTAGTTCCCGACGTTTCGAAGGACTGTAGATCCTTCATCACTACGATCTTTAGTAACATCCCAGAAGAGTTTAATCTTCAATCATCTTTACTGAGATATCAACGGGGGTAAAATGTAAACCTGTCCTCAGGGTGCTTTCATCTAAAAAAAATTCCCTACACGAACCCTAACATGGAGAGCAGGGATCTGTATATTCTAAGACCATATCCAGAGGCATACGTCATAACCATGGCCTTGTACGTTACTTAGTAAATCCGCTACGGTCTTACATCTTGCGTAGGAACTGCCTTCTAAAACACATTATTGAAAGAAAGGTATAAGATAGGATAGAAGTGACGGGAAGACGAGGAAAAAGACGTACGCGGCTACTGGATGACTTTAAACGAACGAAAGGATACTGGAAATTGAAAGAAGGATCGCTAAATCGCACTGTTTGGAGAACTCGCTTTGGAAGAGGCTATGGACCTGTCGTAAAACAGGCTGCGGAAGATGAATGAATGAATGAATGAATGAATAAATGACGATCTATAAGAAAAGGGTTTTAAGAACACCACAAAACAACTGACAATGCAATGACCGAATCAAGGAATAAACTGCTTCAACTCCCACCTACATATTCTCAAAAATTACTCTTTCTAATCTATCCGCAATGTTTACTTTCCTGCGCTAAACGACGCTGTCACTCCATTAAATAAACAGGGTTATATTTTGAATCCGTATTAGTAGACCTGCATATCCTATTACAAACCGGTTCAAGCGATTACTTATATGCACAAGGTCAATGAGAAGTAAATATATTACACTCATACAGATGGGACCGAGCAGGCCAGTACAGCTGACATGCGTCCAGCAAGGTGCCGACTGTGCATACATTCTTCTTTCGTCGTATTTCGAGAGACCCTACAGGCGAACGCCAGAACAGTGCCTTCAGACGGCTCTTCACATTCCATTATATCAGAATCTCTTTTAACTTCTGTAACAGAAATCGCTTCCGTCTCCACCTTATCCAACAACAGACCCTGATCACATTTTTTTTCCAATGGCTCGACAACCCCTTGGGGGCCTAGGCCTCCTCATTTTTCGAGGTTTCACGATCACACTTTTTAGACACACCACTTCCTCTGGACGAGTGACCAGCCCGTCGCAGAGACCTCTACCTGAAAACACACAACTCTCACAACAGACAGACATCCATGCCCCCGGTGGGATTCGAACCCACAATCCCAGTAAGCGAGCGGCCGCAGACCCACGCCTTAGACCGCGCGGCCACTGCGATCGGCACTGATCACATTCACCCAAGCTCCATCTCCCACTTCACACTTAAATTCAATTAAATGTCCCAAATTTTTTATAATACACAAAATTTGAACTGTTTACTTACACGTTTTTATACAATGACCTTCAAGATTTGCACGTCTCACGACGTGCTATTTGGGTGATCAAGTAAAGGAGAAAGAAATGAGTGGGGTAAGTGGAACGTACACAGTGGAACGTACACAAACAGGGTTTTGATGCCAAAAATTGAAAGAGACTACTTGGAAGACACAGACGCAGATAGAAGGCTATTAAAATGGATCTTAAATTACCTGTATTATCCACAACTAATCTCTAAAACAGAGCCCTTCCTGATGGGAAGCTGATAACCGCTCAGCTATTCAAGAAGTTTCTGGTACCCTATGAAATTCATAATTCATAGTATCTGGCGCACTTGAAAGTCGTAACAGTCAAAAATCGCTGCCTAAAGCGAAAATGAAGAATGCCGAGCACAGTGGCTGGGCGATCGAACGAGCAGCGACACAGGGTTCTAATCTCACTTGGAGCATCTACTTTATAAACAGCCTTGGCGTGATTGAGTGAGTGATTGTTTCACGACCTGTTTGTCATGGTTGCCGGATTAATACGGCACCACCAGAAGGCAGCACAGTCCTGGCTGCGATAGAGCTTGGTTAGTGTGTGACGTCAGAGATTGGGTTATTAGGTTCCTATCGTCATAGTGTTTCCACGGCTTTGCGTGTGTGTTATGACGGCTCCTCATATGACAGGCACGTGGCTAATGGATATATATATATATATATAATAAACCTCGCTTCTTCCTGTATTTGTGTTGTCCTGTGTAGGTGAGGCCTTTCGCTGGTTCCATCACCTGTTTGAGAGGCTCTATTAAATGTCTAAACGATAAAGATGGTTGGAGAATGAGGACAAATATAGAGATACAAGAATTGTTCAAACAACCAGATATAGTTGTGACAATTAAGAAGTAAAGAATAAGGTGGGCAGGTCATGTCCAGAGAATGCCGGAAACAAGGAGTGTTAAGAAAGTTTTTTTTAGGAAAACCTGATAGGAGAAGGAGAAGAGGTAGACCCAGGAAAAGATGGCTAGATGACTTAGAGGAGGACCTCAGAAAGCTAGGAGTCAAAGGATGGAGAAGGAAGGCTGAGGATCGAGAGGAATGGAGGCATGTGGTCAAGACGGCCGAGGCCTTACATGGGCTGTAGCGCCGACCAGAAGAACAAGAAGATTAAATGTCTAAAATACTGGTAGTTTCTGAAGTGAACTTTGAATTGAAGCAGGTCAAATGACGTAGTCCATAGAAGATGAAGGTAAATATGGGAGAGTTGATATCACTGCTACGTATGTAAAAATTAATATTATATCCTATTTCTCATGAGATTATAGATGCCAATAAGATCATTATTAAAACAGTCATTTGACTGAAGCCCCAAAACATAATTTACTGAACTTCCAATATATTTATTTCGACCTGTGCTTATTCAGCGAACCGTCGTCTAACAAGTAAAGTGTTGAGACAAGTTCGATCTGGACAGCGAAGACATTTGCAGTTCGACAGTCGTACTCTGGATGACTACATACAACTTTCTCCACAACCTTAAACGTAAAACTGAAAAAAGACTCCACTTTGATCGACCCTCACCTTCCCTGTGTACTGCACTCTGCTCCACGGCATTACCGTGACGTAGCTGTCTTATTGATCAACTGGACCGTCACCAGAGAAGCAATACAATACAAGCAGAAGAGACATCTGCTGTGGGATAATCAATCCTGGTATGGTGTATTAAACACACGGAATTGTCCGTGTTGCCCCGGTAACAGACACGCGCGGTGGCCACGCAAATGAAAACAGGAGCTAAATGGAAAGTTCTCTGACGCTTTTTGTGACGGAACAATAGCCCTGTAATTGTTATGGCCAATGAAAGGGGTCACACACACAATAACAATTCAGTTCCCCAGCACAGAACTAATGAACCTTGTCCATCAACATCATCATTGGTACGACAGCTGTTTTCCAGTCTTGATCGCCTTAGTGATACTCTTCCATTGGACTCTGTCCAGTGCTATTGTTTTCCATCTGCTTACCTCACACTCTCTAAGATCTTCTTCCGCACAGTCGAGCCATCTTTTTGGTGGTCGTCCAATTTTCCGTGTACTGTAGGGTCTAGTGAATGTAAATTGTCTACATGGATATTGCTCTTCCGTTCTACATAGGTGCCCCAGCCATCTTACTCTCCTTGATTTAACTTCTTGTACTATTTCTGGTTCATTACATAGCTGGTAAAATTCATCATTATATCTGATGCCTCACCTTCCTCCTTCATTTACTGGTCCAGAACCTTGTCCATGCATTTATTTATCATATGACCTCATGAATTTCCATCAATTCTGAATGAAATTGGGTGTCCTGTGCAATATATACAATTTAACCCTTCAAAGAACAGTGGTTCCTAGGAGTACCACTTGCTTCAACCTGAGATACCAATCCATTTTTCGCATAAGCTGTCAATATTACTACAATCATCTGCGATTATTTCCCTAATCAGCAATAAGACGTCTGTGTGTAATGAAGACGCAGTGTGACTGCTGTAAATTAGGATCTGTCTTATCATTTACATAAACCGCATGTTTTAAATTTGTTGTATCCCTAGACTGACTGACTGACTGACTGACTGATTGCATTGATTGATTGATTGATTGATTGTGTAACGAAGGGTTTCTTTGTGGAGCGAGCAGGAGTGCTTGAAGAAAACCTTCGTGTGGTATACCTGACTGAGCGTCTACATGCTAGACATATTTGGTAACGTGTCGTTAGTAGGGTTACTTAACTTGATATTCGCTGCCACCAGCCTATCAGTAATTGCTGATAGAGAAATTCCAGGACTTCAGAGTGGAGGGGCAGTGAGGAGCAATTGCTGGACTTCGTCGCTGTTGCTGAATAACTGAGTATTGTTACTATCCATTTTACTAACATGGATTGTTAACTATACACACAACATTAATGAGTACACACACACACACACAGTTGGCTAATATAAACAAATTATCTACGCGCACTTTGCTTACTGCTCCGGCCAACTATCACCTCTTGCTAATGCCACTCTTGCAAGGGTTTCTATTTAAATAATTGTGTTTATAATTTCTATTCAATAATTTCGAATTTAGTAAATCACTTTATCACACATTACAATACCCTCACCATGGGGTTTCACTTAATTTGGATAATCTTACAGCGCCACCTACCTTTTGTCTGAAGATTAATCCAATCACTTAATCCAAGGAATGGCTTTACACAACTTTATATTTCACTTAACAAAAGTGTTCGCACAATTCACTTGTATCTCTTTGTTAAATCACTTAATAAAAAGTATTACCGCCGCCACATTGCTCTTCTGTTTTCACTCCGTCGTCAACTGCTACCTCAAAACCTTTATGCCGAAAGGTTCAAAGACAAAAGATCGCTGCAACGTGTTACAACCCTTTTTATCACCTCGCTTCCGGCGCCATCTTGAGGTGTGGTTAGCAACAACCTAACAAATCTCTATCACTATCCAACCAATAATAATTACCCTTACCAAATATGGAAGTTACTACTGTCCAATAAAAACCAATTCATTTCTTACAGCAAGTTCCAAGGCCTTTGCTAAGCTCATCAATCCCAAGCTACCGTGCAGCTAAAGTCCACTAGCAAGATGGCGTGAGTTGCTCGGTCAGCTTTCTTACTGTCCCAGTATGTACAGTCTGTTTAACCGAACCTTTCGATCGCCTGGGATGTTGTGTGGTGTCAGTGAGTAATTTGTTACCAGGGTCACAAATTATCCATTATTTGGTTACCCTGGTAACAAATTGCCCCATGACGCTCGCAGCGTCTCGGAAGATAGAAGTTTTCAAAGACACCGCAACAGAAGCCCAGAATCTCACATATGAGCCCTTCAAAAGGCGACCTGAGCTGAGGAATTTAGACCAAGATGGCACTTCGGTCGGAAACCATTATTGTTACGGTAATTACGTTTCAACGAATTAATTAGCATGTGTTTAACAGCTCCGTACGCCTGTTTGTGTAAGTCTCATTAAAAAGGTACTAATTACCAGGGATCTACGAGACGTCAGATGCTGTTCAGATCAACTGCTAGTCATATTCAAATAACACAAAACATAAAATAGGGACTGAAGGTCGTAAAAACGGTGTTCTGTGCAGGTGGTAACCCACGTGGCCACATATAATTTTAAATTATTGAGACAAATAAAAGAAAATTCAGCAAATAATTGTGATTTTTTTAAAGTTCGTAATTTCTGCGAGGGGCAGCCATTTTGATTTCTCGCCCCGGGCGTCAAAAACACCTAGCTACGCCACTGCTGCCTGTATGCTGTATTTGCATGTACCTATATATTCTGATTTTGAGCCTATCTCGTCTTTGATCTTCAGTTGCCCATATAACATAATTGTGTATGTGAGACGGAGATAATACCGCTGTATCAACACACTGATTTGAATTGTGTAGCTGCAGAAGGCGTGGCCTGTATGGGGCAGCAACTGTGTAGCTGCAGAAGGCGTGGCCTGTATGGGGCAGCAACTGTGAGCTGCAGAAGGCGTGGCCTGTATGGGGCAGCAACTGTGTAGCTGCAATCATTCTTATCCTCTGCACTAGATGGAGGCAAGTCTCCAGTTTCACGCCCGGGCCGCTTTCCGAGAGGAAAGGGCCCCGTTACCCACTGAATAGAAGGCCTGGTGGTGAGGCTTCGGAGATGTTCTGGACGTTTTAAAGAAAACAAAAATTTATTGCCCCTACTTGGAATTTAATTCCGGATCTCCAGAATATAAGGTAGTTACTGTTCCGACTAAACCGGCTGTCATTGAGAATGATTAATCTTGACTGTTCTTACTCGTTTGAAGAAAATTTTTATACGTTTAAGGTTTTTTTAAAGGGAAGATATAATGTACCTATAATGTACCTATAATGTACCTATAATGTACCTATAATGTACCTATAATGTACCTATAATGTACCTATAATGTACCTATAATGTGCCTATAATGTACCTATAATGTACCTATAATGTACCTGATCTCAGAGGCTGTAGGACCATTTGATGGTGTGGGAAGGAGAAATGGACATAGCCGTGTTGCTGAAATTGCTAGCCGTGTATTTTAACGAAACCGTGAATTCTTCTCATTTAAAACAAAATATTGGTAAGTTTAATACTGATTATGTATCAGATAACAAAGGAGCCACCACATATATTCCAACAACTGTACTGTAATTAGGTACAGTATTATACAAACATGTGGTATTCCTCCTACATGTTTCGGCCTATTTCGGCCATCTTCAGGGAGGTAAGCAGCAAAAACAAATTCATTAATGACTAGTTACGTCATATATGTACAATAATACAAATATTAAAATGGTTAAAAAAAATAAAAAAGCGTAGTAAAGATGTGTGTCTTAAAAATTACTTTTGATTGTAAACAACCTTCGATTGCAGAATTTCATCTTCGTATGTCGCCGTGTCTGCTGTGGTTGTTTGTGTCAGCACACTTGAATGTATTATGATAAAACAGCCACAGGGCTTTATAGTTTGTAGGAGTGTACCAATGGAAGGGAGATGTGTGATAACGATAGTTAGAAATAAGAAGTGTCATATCTTTCCTTTTGTTTTTTAACGGGCGTTTCCATAGTTAGCAACTTAAAATTTCTCTACTCTACACAAAATTATTTTGGGTAATAAATGAGACAAAGATGGAGCTACAGGAAAAAATAATGAATGTCGTAGTTCAGAATTATGTTGAAACATCTACAAATGACGCCATATTGAAACAAACACACTTCATTACAAACAGAGTGACTCATAATGGAACATTACAATTCCGAGAACCCATTAACAAAACAAGAATAAATTTCTAATTATTTTACTCTACTTGAAGTTGAATTAAACAAATACTGTATTATGCTCCCATCTACGCCTGGGTCTTCAAAGTGGTTTCCTTCCCTCAGCTCTCCCCACCAAAAACTTGTATGCATCTCTCCCCTCACCCATACTTGCTACACGCCCCGCCTACCTCATTCTTCTTGATTTTATCACCCGAATAATAAAATTGTCAGACATTACAAGTTTAAATGTGACTCACTCACTCACTCACTGCACTAAAGTCGAAACATAATCTCCTGACACATTGATGCTGTCGTCACATCTTGGCAGTAGTTAAAACTTCTGTCGCGAAACAAATCGCAAGCATTAACGAACAGCCATTTCCATTTCCTCATTATCTTGTAGTACACAAAGACGGGACGAATATATCATTGTGCTCGGAGTTTATGTCGAAAAATTGTGATATTCAGTAAAATAGTTGAGCTGTATTTAGCGTTGTAATGACTCCTTAGTTAAGGTTTATGACTTAAAAGACCTTGCTTAGTGAATGTCCCTCTCATCTGCTTAGTGAGTGTCCCTCTCATCTGCTTAGTGAGTGTCCCTCTCATCTTATATAATAGTAGACTGGCAATACGCGTGTTATTAACCCCTTAAAATACGAAACGCAATCTGCTTTATTTACAGACTCAGTTCGTACCGCGCAGTAAACACACTTTACATAAATGTCCAGTCCGTACAGCGCAGTAAACACACTTTACACAAATGTCCAGTCCGTACCGCGCAGTAAACACACTTTACACAAATGTCCAGTCCGTACCGCGCAGTAAACACACTTTACATAAATGTCCAGTCCGTACCGCGCAGTAAACACACTTTACACAAATGTCCAGTCCGTACCGCGCAGTAAACACACTTTACACAAATGTCCAGTCCGTACCGCGCAGTAAACACACTTTACATAAATGTCCAGTCCGTACCGCGCAGTAAACACACTTTACATAAATATCCAGTCCGTACCGCGCAGTAAACACACTTTACATAAATGTCCAGTCCGTACCGCGCAGTAAACACACTTTACATAACGGTAACGTACTACATGTATGTATACTTATATCGCTACTCGACACGTCACTAAATACGTACACCCACACACACACTCACACACATACACACACACACTCACTCTCATACACACACACTCACACACACGCACTTACACACACTCACTCTCTCTTACACACACACTCACTCACTCACTCACTCACACCCACACAATGACACTCAGCCAAACAACAAACTAGGAACTATAACAGTTAGTGCTCATAATTATTTTCCTTAGTTCTGCTTTTCTATTTAGTTCCTAACGGAGGTCCTTCTTTTGAAACACTGCAGTTTCTTATCAAGAAAAAAGCCAGCGGTATCCCACATAAAACCACGTCATGGCCACAAGAGCACGTAACGCCTTCTTGTGCTGCTGCATATTATTATGGCACGCACAAATTTCGGCCAAGTTACGAATCACACAGGTAATACTATCCACGTTCGTGACACGCTTCATTATTGGTGTCGCATCCTAAGACCGCCAAGAAGGTAGGTAGGTGGGTAGGTAGGTAGGTGGGTAGGTATATGTTTCACAGTTCTAATAGTATTTAACAGACGGATCTATTATAGACAGCAAAATTACCAAGTTCCATCCACCAACAAACTTCAGAGAGCAGAGTCCTACTTATGAAGCTGGTCGTGAAATTTGCACGCTTCATGGAACCCATAACTTAGTACCACGTTCGCAAGGACCCACTGCTCATCCATATCCTGAGCCACATTAATCCAGTTTATTCATTTAAGATCCTTCCCAACACCGTCTCTCCACCTACACCCGCAATTCTCAGGCTTCACCTTTTCTCACTAAAATTGCTTACGCACGTACAGCCTACCACATGCGTGCTATGTGATCCAACTAACATTCTTAAATTATATCAGTCTAATAATATGGCGAAGAGTTACATTACGTTCTTCTGTCATGTGATATTGTGCGCTTTTGTAAACAACTACCAAAGTTTCAGAGGAATATGATGCCTCCTTATTCCGTGTAAATATTTCTATTCTGAAGATGGAGGCACCAGATTCCTCCGAAACGTTGGTACTTAACACTATGCAGCGTCGTGTTCCAGAAGACTGTAAACTTAAATCACCGCAATGAGAACCTCACACGTGAAACTAAGCTCCTCGTTAGACTATGTACTCATAACTAAGCTCCTCGTTAGACTATGTACTCATAACTAAGCTCCTCGTTAGACTATGTACTCATAACTAAGCTCCTCGTTAGACTATGTACTCATAACTAAGCTCCTCGTTAGACTATGTACTCATAACTAAGCTCCTCGTTAGACTATGTACTCATAACTAAGCTCATCGTTAGACTATGTACTCATAACTAAGCTCCTCGTTAGACTATGTACTCATAACTAAGCTCATCGTTAGACTATGTACTCATAACTAAGCTCATCGTTAGACTATGTACTCATAACTAAGCTCATCGTTAGACTATGTACTCATAACTAAGCTCATCGTTAGACTATGTACTCATAGCTTTCCCAAGCCTCCTGTTATTACGAAAACGCATCCACTGTATTATAGAAGGCGTTTCCAAGAACAAGAATATTCCCGTGCAAAGCAGAGAACGAGAAGCGACGGACAGGGGTGTGAGACAGGGGTGTGAGACAGGGGTGTGAGACAGGTAAGAACAAACAGCAGCTGTATGTGTTTGTCATAGAGTTCCTGCTTGCCGACCGCGTTGCCTAGATAATTGAAGAAACAGGAGGAAGCGATATGGACTGAGGAGTGTTGAAACTGACGTCAGTTCCGAGTAGCCAAGCCACGCCCATCTTGTCGCCCTGGGAGATGAGGACAACCACCCTCTCGTCGTCACTTCTCCCCGTGTCTACCTAGGATGTAGTGTTTAACCCGCCAGTCTGTTCGTCTCACTCGGATACACTTCTAACGGGAACAAATTTGTCCCGTTCTCTCTATGTTGCAGTACAACCAAAACAAATTTGTCCCGTTCTCTCTATGTTGCAGTACAACCAAAACAAATTTGTCCCGTTCTCTCTATGTTGCAGTACAACCAAATCAAATGCATTAATCCCTTGAACCAAGAACCCTATTTATAAACAATATACAACAAAATACAATCCCACAGACAATAAGAGACATTAAGAAGACCAGCAGTTTGTGCTGTTTACTGAAATAACTGCAGTTCAAAGTGAGGTAAAGGTAAAGTTCACCCTATAACAGGCCATCAAGGCCCAGAGGGGGAGTAGAGGTATAGCTCCACTCTTTCCTTAACCTCGGCGCTAGATGTGGGTGGGTGGCCAACGCCACGCCCCGGCCGCTTTACCCCCGGGAATGACCTGGTACCCATTGTGAGACTCATAAGGAACATACACAGTGTGTGGACAAAGTTTCGAGTATCTGAATATTAAAATAGGTGGTAGGGATAGTTACCACTGTGTTTTAAACGGTTAACAGATCATCACTGAGCACAACATTCTTGGGAAGCTCATATACTGCGCCGTTCATGCAATCCAACGTTTCATCAGTGTTCCTAAGACTGGCAGTAGACACCGCTGTAGTACACTTGACACCAAGCTAGCATGTTCACAACATAACGAAGTGACCCCACGTGTCACACTGTCCCTCTAGTACTGCGCATCCCGTTTGATGGTCCTCTTACGTTCAAAAGTCTCCTTAGTACCTGATGTCTGTCGACAGAACAAATTTCACACGAACATCAAAGAGTTAACTGACATTGTACGTGTGGTTCTATGACTTTACGTAGGAGACCAACTGACAGAAGTTTCAGATACTGAATGGTAGAAAAATTCGTCCAATTTGAATTCCTCTTAGACAATTCGTGAGTCTATCAATGACATAATGTCATATAGATGTACATACAGACACACACAAAAGTACATGTACACAGACTGACAATGACATAATGTCATACAGATGTACGTACAGACACACACATAAGTACATGTACACAGATTGACAATGACATAATGTCATACAGATGTACGTACAGACACACACAAAAGTACATGTACACAGACTGACAATGACATAATGTCATACAGATGTACGTACAGACACACACAAAAGTACACGTACACAGATTGACAATGACATAATGTCATACAGATGTACATACAGACACACACATAAGTACATGTACACAGATTGACAATGACATAATGTCATACAGATGTACGTACAGACACACACATAAGTACATGTACACAGATTGACAATGACATAATGTCATACAGATGTACGTACAGACACACACATAAGTACATGTACACAGATTGACAATGACATAATGTCATACAGATGTACATACAGACACACACATAAGTACATGTACACAGACTGACAATGACATAATGTCATACAGATGTACGTACAGACACACACATAAGTACATGTACACAGATTGACAATGACATAATGTCATACAGATGTACGTACAGACACACACATAAGTACATGTACACAGACTGACAATGACATAATGTCATACAGATGTACGTACAGACACACACATAAGTACATGTACACAGATTGACAATGACATAATGTCATACAGATGTACGTACAGACACACACATAAGTACATGTACACAGATTGACAATGACATAATGTCATACAGATGTACGTACAGACACACACATAAGTACATGTACACAGATTGACAATGACATAATGTCATACAGATGTACGTACAGACACACACAAAAGTACACGTACACAGATTGACAATGACATAATGTCATACAGATGTACGTACAGACACACACATAAGTACATGTACACAGATTGACAATGACATAATGTCATACAGATGTACGTACAGACACACACAAAAGTACACGTACACAGATTGACAATGACATAATGTCATACAGATGTACGTACAGACACACACAAAAGTACACGTACACAGATTGACAATGACATAATGTCATACAGATGTACGTACAGACACACACAAAAGTACACGTACACAGACTGACACATGTACACAGCTTAACACCAGTACAAACGTTTAGCTTAGACATTCCGTTGTTTATTTTAATATCACCGTGCATTTTTGAACACTAATACTGTTTTACACCAACCAAATGCACTTATTTATTTAAAGAACACTAAAATATTCTTTAAAATGTTAGATAAAAAACCCCTACATTTGTTCCGGCCTATCGATAAGCCATCTTCAGGGGGTGTCACAACTGCTAGCTTTACAAAACACGTACACATATTGGTCCTATGTTGAGGAGTACAGTCATCACCATGTCTCATTAGACTTTCACCACTTATTATGTGAACAAATGCATTCTAAAAGCACTTCCTAGCAATTATACACTTTACAAATACACCGTCTTCACCCTCACTATTGTTTGTAGTGTCACTTTTTGTGGTTTTAACATCCTTTTTAAAACCACAAAAAGTGACACTACAAACAATAGTGAAGGTGAAGACGGTGTATTTGTAAAGTGTATAATTGCTAGAAAGTGCTTTTTAGAACGCATTTGTTCACATAATAAGTGGTGAAAGTCTACTAAGCCATGGCGATGACTTCCTGTCGAAAAGTCCGACTGCGACAGCCACACGTATGCAAGGATAACACTGAAACGAATAATCAAGAAATAGCTTGGGAAGTGTGCAGTGAATTATTTGTCTCGGGAGACACAGCAGTGACAAGTTCCTCCGAATACATTATTAGTGCGGTCTCATGAAAGGCGGGGGAATTTCTTGACTAGCTGAGCGTCGCAAAGTTCGCGACTTCGACTCAAGCCCATGAACTGAATTACGCTATAGTCTATTGTCTATAGTCACATCGTTTTCCGCAGTGCTAATTTTATATGCAAGTAATCAATCAAATGTTCTGTCAGCCACTGACATCAGTTCAGGTCACTCAAACACTGACCTTCACACAAGTGTCAGGACTGGTGAGGCTCCGAAGACAGTTACGACAAACGCATTTTGGAGAAGGCTACTCCGAAACAGAACACAGTGCCTCCAGGTCGGGGTTTGGATTTAGGTAGGTAATAAAGTCTTGCAAATATCAGCACTCTTTCACCGTGTTCGGGAGGTCCTAGGTTCAAATTTCTGCCCCGAGACTGGACACCCTGTATGAGGGTTTTCATGCGTGCTGTCTGTACCTCCAGGCAAGATGCTCAAAATAAGCCACGACCACTGCCTTCAGCATTCTTTCCAATTTATTCCTAATTGATTATTTTGCGACCTGACGCCATGTAATCTGAAAGTACCGTTAGATAAGCCGCAGACAAACAAACAAACAAACAAACAAACAGCACACAAATAAGCTGTTCACAATCCCCCACAGAATAGAAAATTGAACTTTGTGAAAGTTCAAATCGCCGAGTCCGCACTTAGTTATTAAAATACGTTTGGGTGAAAATTATATAAATCGGGGGGGGGGGGGGGGGGGAGGAGGGAGGGGATAGGAATTTAAAAATCTCAAATTTTGTAAATGCGGTGTTCGCAATGTTCTATTTGGTCTCACTACTCATTTGATCTGCTTAATCTATGATTTTGTTATTGCAAGTTAGCAATGCTCTAGAAAGTAATAAATTATTTCCTTCTAGCTAAATGACCGTCCCATGAAACTGACCACTCACCAAATCACAAGTCAAGTGCCGAGGTTAAGAATGAGTGGAGCTGTAATTCAATTTCTCCATACGCCTTTGAGGCGTGATGCTTGATTAAGGACAAAGACAACTCGATCTTTCACTCATGAAACAGCCTGTGTGAAATTTAATGTTACTCGTGACGGTAACATGTGAAAATTACGGTCTTCAGGGACGTCATGCCCTGTAATGCGGTATTATTACGGTCTTCAGGGACGTCATGCCCTGTAATGCGGTATTGATTACGGTCTTCAGGGACGTCATGCCCTGTAATGCGGTATTAATTACGGTCTTCAGGGACGTCATGCCCTGTAATGCGGTATTGAATTACGGTCTTCAGGGACGTCATGCCCTGTAATGCGGTATTGATTACGGTCTTCAGGGACGTCATGCCCTGTAATGCGGTATTAATTACGGTCTTCAGGGACGTCATGCCCTGTAATGCGGTATTAATTCCTCATGCATTGACAACTGGACACCAAATTCCTCCGACAACATCAGAAAATTTCTAGCAGCCTGCACAGCATCACATCTCACACAACAGTAATGTTCGTGAATCACATGCTATTGCTCTTACATTAGATACATGTAGTGCAGGACGTAGAGCACTAAATGCTGAAGTACGTCTCAGCACAGTCGCTATGAATTTCAACTGTGAAAGAAAACCATTAAGAAAAAGTAATATTGATTTCTTAGCTGTGAAATTGACAACCAATTAATTATCAGACCTAACTCCATGGAGTAAAATTCTTCTCGATAAGCTATTAATCGCTCTGTTACCCAACTTCCGTCGCTTTAGTGAATCCGAAATGAACAAGAACCCGCTTTAAATAGACACAAACAAAGTGGCTTAATTTATCAATTATACAGCAACAACGTGATACAAAATAGACTCAATTGTCTACTGAATCAAAATGAGACGCGGCAGTGTATTTTAACTACGCAGATTGTCAAGATATGATCACGTGTTCAGGACCATATTTCCACCTCTAGTGTGCCTATTGCCCGCTCAGTGTACTGTCTGTCTCTTGTTATGCTGTCCGATGGCCACTCCTACATCTCCAGTTCTGACTCCTCCTGAATATTGACAAGCCTATATACTTTCAATACACATAGTGCTTCTTGCTACGCTCTCTCCGCCCATACATACATACATACATACTTACTTACATACATACATACATACATACATACATACACAATACGTGTGTGCTGTATATATAACTTCAACTAGCATGGCCGACCAAACAACGGAGACATAAACACAAATTATCTTGGAGACATAAACACAAATTATCTTGGAGACATAAACACAAATTATCTTGGAGACATAAACACAAATTATCTCATCGAAAGCAACAAAAAAAAAACTGTCCTCATTATTAACCACATATAATCTATCTCATACAGTAGATTTTGCAACAAGAATACAAAATAAATTATTTACAGCTATTGATAATATTTTTGTCGATAATAGTAGACTAAACTCATCTTATACATCTGCACTAATAAATGGCCTTTCAGACCTTGATGCTCAATTTCTCACAATCAATAATACTTATGTAGCAAGAAACAAAATGCCTATAAGGCAGAAAACAAGATTAATAAATAGTTATACACTCACAAACTTCCAGACACTACTAAAACAAGAAATGTGGGAATCTGTTTATCAGAACCAAGATGTTAATTGTATGTTCAACTCATTTCTAAGTACTTTCCTAAATATTTTTGAAGCGAGTTTTCCAGTCAAATACAAAAATACAAACAACAAAAATAATGACTGGATTACGCAAGGAATAAAAATATCATGCAAACATAAAAGAAGTTTGTACACCTTCACTAGGAACAGCAATGATCCAAAAGCAAAAACACATTACGTTAATTATTGTAGAATCCCAAAGAAAGTTATAAGAGAAGCTAAACAGCAACACTACAGTAGACTTATAGCTAAATCTAGTAATAAAGTCAAAACAACATGGAACATTATAAGGAAGGAGACAGGAAAATTGCATCCAACAGAACAGATACCCTCCCTAGTTGTGGGCAATGAAAAATTAAAAGAGCCAAAAAGCATGGTCAATGCCTTCAATAATTACTTTCTAACAGTTGCTGAAAAACTAAATGTACAGAAATTTGGGAAAGGAGATGCCATCTCGTTGTTAAAAGAGTATTTACCTGGAAACTTCACCGGCATAAAAATAATCCCAATTACTGAAGCTTAGATTAAAAGTATAATACGTTCACTTAAACCTAAAAATTCTTCAGGATATGATGAAGTAAATAGTAAAATCTTAAAAACTTGTGCTTCTGATATCAGTCACCCATTAACCTTCATTTGTAATCATTCAATATATAAAGGTATCTTCCCTGATCGTCTCAAAATTGCAGTTGTAAAACCTCTGTATAAGAAAGGAGACAAAACTAATATAACAAATTACAGACCTATTTCGCTATTGACAGTTTTTTCAAAAGTATTCGAGAAAGCTCTGCACAGCAGATTAAGCCAACATCTACACACTAACAACATATTGGTCCCAGAACAGCATGGTTTTAGGAAAGGTATATCTACAGAAAAGGCTGCATTCAAACTAACTGATAGTGTGTTTAAATCTCTTAACCAAAAAATACATGTTGGAGGAATTTTCTGTGACCTAACGAAGGCCTTTGACTGTGTAAATCATGAAATTTTGTTATCTAAATTACATTTCTATGGCATTCGAGGAGTAATGGCAGATTGGTTCAGATCCTATTTAACAAACAGACAACAGAAAGTCGAAATAAGATCTCCTAGTGCAACTCGAAAATTTTCCTCTGGCTGGGGTATGATGAAACATGGAGTCCCCCAAGGGTCCATTCTAGGGCCCTTATTGTTCATAATTTATATCAATGACCTTCCACTGAGAATAAATTCCGTGTCAGAACCAATATTATTTGCTGATGACACTAGTGTCATAATCTTCAACAGAAATTTTGAAGATTTTTTACGATATCAAACTCAGTTCTCTCCAGTATGATTGAATGGTTCTCAGCAAACAAGCTAGTCCTAAATATAGAGAAAACAAATATAATGAAATTTGTAACAAATAATTCACCACAATATTCATTGACTATTGGTTATAAAGATATATACATAGAAGAAAAACTAAATTCAAAATTTCTTGGCTTACATCTTGATAACCACCTAAATTGGGAAGGTCATATTGATCAAATGATACCTAAATTAAGTGGAGCGTGTTATGCAGTTCGGTCAATGTTCCACATCAGCAACATTAACACTCTCAAGTCAATTTATTTCGCATATTTTCACTCTATTGTACATTACGGAATAATTTTTGGGGGAAATTCGTCCAACAGCAGGAAGATATTTACATTACAAAAGAAAATCATCAGAATTATGGTTGGTGCACATCCTAGAACTTCATGCAGAAGTCTATTTAAAAAACTGGAGATTTTGCCTGTTCCATTCCAATATATATGTTCATTAATGAACTACCTCTTTGATAATCAATAAAACTTTCAACAAATCCATCAATACACAGTATCAATACAAGCAATAAGCACCATCTTCATAGACCAATTGCCAACCTATCATGCTTTCAGAAAAGTACATTCTATTCTAGTATCAGGATCTTCAATAGCTTACCGTGTAATATCAAAAATCTTAAGAATCAAAAGGCACAATTTAAAGCAACACTAAGAAGATACTTAAATGCACACTCCTTGTACTCTGTACATCAATTTCTTATGAGTACTGTTAACCTATAATACTGACGTCTAAGACTGCACATAGAATGTTTAAAGCATTTTGCAATGTACATTTTGTATGATTTTGTATGTTATGACTTATTGCACATCCTCTTGTCTTGTGACAAAATTATGGATATGTATGTATGTATATATGTATGTATATATGTATGTATGTACCGACATACAAAAACAACACATTACTATTATGAGATAGATAATGTAACACTTCAACTGTTTCGGGTCTGACGGTCGTCTAAATAACACCGACGTAAAAATTGTATTTCCACTTCACAGTAAACATACAGTCGCCATTACAAAGGCCAACCACTTAATGCTGTAAAAGGTACAGCAATCCCATTACAGGCCTGGACAGGCCCTTAGGGTTCCAGAAGGTTGAGTCTCCCAGATTTCTAGACAATCGACACATGAAGGTGGTAAGGTTGTCAGCCCTACGCACCGGCCGCATTTACCCCCCAGGAAATACTCCTGGTACTCATTTCTGTTAGAAGCTTAGTCGACATCAGGGCCATAGTGCGACCGAAACGATTATGTCAATGAAAAATTCCAATGACACCATCGGGAATCAAACCCGCGACGTTCCGGCTTGTAGTGCAGTGCGTCAACCAATGCTGCATAGGGAAATAACCACTGTTGATTGTAACGATGATGCGAAAACTGACAAATCCACTGTGTGGACCAAGTAGAGCGTGTCTGGGTGTTAAAGCAGGTCGTGTATATACTAGTAGGCGTTATCAGGCCGGAGATTATGAAATTGTTTTACGAGGCATAAAGCCGTGTATTTGGTAGAGACGGGCGTTTCGGAGGAACCTGCCTCCTCAATTGTCAGGGTAAAAGAAAGATTGATTGCTCTACCCTGAAGATGTAAGCAGCAGTTTCCTCCGAAGCGTCAATACTCGTCCACCAGACTACATGACGTGACAGTAAGCTTAGTACGTACGTATGTAGCATGGTAGTACAGTTTGCCAAACGTAACAGCTCTTACGCTGCAGTACCACTGTTAGCTTCCATCTACATAGAATTTGTAGTCAGTCGCCTGACGAATCTGTGTTATGTGTGTGTTGATATTAACAGGCTACGGACAGAGAGGAGCGCTTTGTTTAACGACACTGTCACTGGCCAAGATTATTTAGCGTCGGTGGTAGATGAATAAAATACAAGTATGGAGCATTGGTGGAATGATGCTGACGGGAAAACACAAGTGTTCGGAGAAACACGTATCGCAGTCAGAGGTGTTCGTGATGCCTACCAACAGTGCACGTGCACCTGTGACAGGACATGTAGCACGCATAGCAAACTACGACAGTCATACAAAACGTATGTGAAATCAACATGAAGAGGTAATCATACGGGACAGAAACTGAGCTATATTGTTGGTATGCATGACGGGTTGGGGGGGAGCGGGGTTAGAAGCGCGCCACCTTCTAAGCATATTTGCACGTGTATAAAAATTTAGTTTAATCGTTTAAGGCGCTGACTATATATTTACATATACCACCTGCCTAAACAGACTAAAGCCCTGCTTTTTGAAAGCAGTGTAGGTTTATACGTGTTTAGTATGTTTCTCACAATGAATAATGATCATGTCTCCGGACAGCATCAAGCGGCTGGTCTTTGTAATGGCAGTGCACTGTGTTTACTGGGGGAGAAACTGAATGTTAAGTATCATTTACTAGAGCCGGGTTCGTTCACGGGGCAGTCCGTGTCAGATTTGTGGTGGACAAAGTGGCATGGGGACAGTTGTCTTTCGGCTAATTCATTTACCCCTATCAATATCCCTCCAGCAATATACCGTATTTACTTTTGTCTTCATGCTGCTTTTATCAGAAGGACGAGAGGGAGAAGCCTGCAAACCCTCTAAAGAAGCAAGAATCTTCAGGAAATCTGAAGCACTGGAAGGGAAAATGTGTTCATTTGTCAGACTGCTGTCGAGTTTATCTCATTACCTATTACGTAGTACAAGAGAAGCAAAACGACAATTCCAACTTGCGTGAAGAGAATATGGAGACGATAGTTTGATGTAAACTGAAACTCAGGAAGACATTGGCATTAAAGGAACATGAACATATTGGTTTCGTTCAGCTTAGATCCACAGTATAGGCTCGGCACCGCTATAGAACTGATAACAGAAGAATGTATGGGCTATTGTTAAGGCAAGACAGAGATAAGTTACTACACGTGACAGTTCCACAGTCTTACCGTAGCTAATACACTTATCTATTTCATTTAACGTCGATCCCAGTGGCCGTGCTGTCTAAGGCGTGGGTCTACGGCCGCTCGCTTACTAGGATCGTGGGTTTGAATCCCACCGGGGGCATGGATGTCTGTCTCTTGTGAGTGTTGTGTGTTGTCAGGTAGAGGTCTCTGCGACAGGCTGGTCCCTCGTCCAGAGGAGTCCTACCGAGTGTGGTGTGTCTCAGTGTGATCGTGAAGCCTCGATAATGAGGAGGCCTAGGCCCCCTAGGGGCTGTCGAGCCATAGGAAAAATAATTTCATTTAATGACAGTCAGGCCACATGTCATCGCCCCACAGTAACGTCATAAGTGACGAACTGGAGGCATACGGAGTGAAGCAATGTGATAAAATTTGTGGCACTATCCCTGTACTTTCATCGACAGACTGGGGAAAATCAAGAAGCCACAATAATGGCAGAGGATCTCGGAGTCGAGATTTGAACCCGGGGTCTCCTGCATAGTAAGAAACGTTACTAGACTGCGAGTTCGGCCAGACAGTGTGACATGGCTCCAAGCACACTCATGTCGACAGACAGTGTACATGGCTCCAAGCACACTCATGTCGACAGACAGTGTACATGGCTCCAAGCACACTCATGTCGACAGACAGTGTACATGGCTCCAAGCACACTCATGTCGACAGACAGTGTACATGGCTCCAAGCACACTCATGTCGACAGACAGTGTACATGGCTCCAAGCACACTCATGTCGACAGACAGTGTACATGGCTCCAAGCACACTCATGTCGACAGACAGTGTACATGGCTCCAAGCACACTCATGTCGACAGACAGTGTACATGGCTCCAAGCACACTCATGTCGACAGACAGCGGTAACAAGGCCTATATTTTAATATAACACAGTGACGTAATAAACAGAAGGCTTCAAATGTTTCTTGCAAGATAGCGACAGGTTCAGTGACAATGTAACGGGGAAGTCCCCGGCTATCACCCGGAGCGAAACGACATCTGCTATGTAAGAGAGATCCAGCATAAAATGTGACCGGGTCCTGCCATTTAAAATACGCAGTCACTCAGCAGTGACTGACAGGCACAGGCCAGACTGTGAAGACCCATCCTAACGGTATAACCACAGTAACAACAGTGCAAGCTTAAGCACAGTGTTAAGTAATACCTGCAGCGGACAAAGTCCTTGTTCTTTAAGTATGTTATGTAATAACACTGTCAATTTCTAAGAATACGTGGAGTCAGAGAGCGCCATTTTTTAAAAAATTATTGTTGCCTAATTTGTCAAGCAAGTCTCCTTCTTTAATGGTGTTCTCACGAGCCTGTCATCGGATGCCACTAGGAACCAGAGAAATACAGGCCACACCATTAACTGTCTGCATTATTTCATCTTTAAATTAACCCCCATCCATGCCCAGATCTACCACGTGGTCTCTTAGCTTTAGGATTATCCACTTGAACTTCAAGTTCACTTCTTGTCTCCCTCTGTGCTTGCTACTTGCCTGACGATCTCTTCCTCCTGCGCTTCCTTACCGCTAACTACCAAACTCTGCACAGATTATGGATAGCTCAGTCAGTACAGTGACCGGTTCTGGAAACCCACTTAGCCTCTAAAGAAAACAAAAGTCCGAAGCCTGAAGATGACTGCCTTTGTCTGTGCTGACAAGCAAAATAGACGGAACGTTAGGCTGTTGCTGTTGTAAAGGCACACTTGACTTTGTTATTGTTACCGTCATAATTACAATTACAATTACTGATGTCATCGCTATTATCGTATATTATACTTCTAAGTTCTACCACTTAACAGTAGCCAATTGGTACATGGAGCCATCTATGGAGACTCATTACGACTAACCGTGGAGTGTACAGGCATACGTTATATAGCGTAGAATTTAAGGTGTCGTAATGTTGGGTAGGGTGACTCGATAGTACAAAAATATACTAAATTTTATTGCATAATTTCGGGCTATTTGTGCTAATTATGTTAAGCAGAAGGTAAAGGTAAAGGTAAAGCAATCCCATTACAGGCCCTGAGGATTCCAGGAGGTTGACACTGCCAGATTTCAAGACAATCAACACATAAAGTTGTCAGCCCTAAGCAATGGCCACCTTTACCCCCAAGGAAATATTCCTGTTAAATGACCGGGCTTTGTTGAATAATATTGGATCACCAAGGAGGTGCAAATACGAATGAAAAATCAAATGTATCATATACTGTACTGTCAGTGACAGTGACAGTGACAGTGACAGTGACAGTGACAGTGACAGTGACAGTGACAGTTACTATAGCAAGAGGGAAACGACGTCAACACATAGGCTTCACAGGATGACGACGAACAGAGCAACGAAATGGACACCGGAATATTTACTGGACACAGAAGGAGATGAGAGGCGAACTGCAGCAGTGGACTAAGGAACAGGCAATTAAGGCTGGTCCAGCACAGCTGTTAACGATGGTGCTGATACGATGACAGGGTGCGGTTTGGTAATACGAGTATGGGGAAGTGTAAGACAGATTATATGCATTGCGAACACGACAAATGAATGCACCAATATCAACTGATGTACTAAATTTGTAGCCACAGTAATTTACTGTTATAATTTACACTTAGTATATAACGTAGACCTGAGGAACAAGTGTCGTAAAGGCGGGTCATGACACAGTGTCGTAAAGGCGGGTCATGACACAGTGTCGTGACGTAATTCCACTAAACTCAACGAGGCTTCAGATCAAAAGGCAAATATCAATGTTTAATGTTATCGATTTTAAGAGAGTCAGCATGTGACACAAATTGACACGAAAATCTTGCCGTATTAGGTGCGTTCGCATATTCGCAAAAGCGCCTATTAGCTTCGTTATGTCAGTCTGTCCGTCGGTATCAGCGCTGCTCCCACTGGACTAATTTCCGTGAAATTTGATATTGGAGGAATTGCATAAAAATCTGTCATTGAAGTCCAAATTTGGTTAAAATCGGACAAAAACATCGGACTCGTCACATGAAGACCTAAGTACGTTTCATTGTTGCCGGCGACATAAATTCGCCATAAAAATATTTTTGTGCAACACTCAATATTTTTATACTGTTGACGGTGACATGTAACTCAACAATACGTACAAAACACATTGTTGCTTTTCCAATGCAACGATGGTTACGCGAACGCGCCACGATGTTAGGTTATAGACGTACACATACTGCGTGCCTTGTTTAACAAGGCATTTGGATACTCCTAAGCAGTTTGTTCTGGAATTTGTGCGTGTGGACTGCACACACAATTCATTCGTGAACACTGAGATGAGATGTTCGTCAAGCTACTGACGAGTGACGCCGACGCGCAATGCTAACGCTGGATCATACCCACCCCACATCCAGGCATCAGACCCATTATGTATCCATGGCCGAATGCTTAGACAGGTTATACTGTACCTTGGACTCTTTACAATATAACTATTTATAGCACTCTGCTTTTTTTAAGGTTTAAGTTCCAGAAAAATGCGTTTGTACGCATGAGAGGGCAGGCACAGGCTTCCTTGTTAAAATTATGAGTAAAAGATAGCGTGCCGCTACGCTACATTCGTCTTTACTGACCAGCAGTAACCTGCAGAGAGAAATGCGTCTAAATTATAACAAGAAGTCACTTCGTACAGCACAGGCAAACAAACTTCGTCTCCACTAACAAGGACAACATGGGTAATGCTATGTAGGGAATCGATCGCCGTCGATTTTGTGCATCAAACAAAACAACTAAGCCTACATATACTGTGCAGACAAAATGCAGAGTTTTGAAATGTCACAGCAGGTCCAGGTTGAACCGGAATCATCTCATTAGGACCAGTAAGGTGGCATTATCAACGAATAAAAGGAAATGTCCTCCCAATACAAGGAAAAGAAAAATAGTCATCATAGGAGACAGCCATGCTAGAGGCATTGCTGCTGAAATATCCAGCTGCCTTGGTAAGGACTTTGAGGTTAACGGAACAGTGATGCCAGGAGCTAGACTGGAGAATATCACTAATCTGTCAGATAAAGAAATGAGCACATTAGGAAATAAGGATGCAGTGGTCATATGGGGAGGAGCCAATGACATCAGTAAAAACGAAGTAAATAATGGTCTCAAACATCTTAAAAACATGTGTAAGCAGCATGCAAAACACGAACATCGTAGTCGTAACACAGACACGATCTGCAGGAAACTTTATGTGTGAATAAGGAAGTTGAGGCGTTTAACAGAAAGTTACATAAAATAACGAAGGCTGCGGACAATGTGAAGTTATTTCTGGAAAAGAAAATATTGCTGAACTGATAGGAGAAAGCATAAGAAACCTCAGTATAAGAAAGGAAGAAACCCCTATTATACTGAAATGGAAAGAAAATCAAAAGAATCCTACGCAAGAAGAGGTTAAGGGAAAACTCATAAAGGCTGACAAAAAAGAACAGAACTTTCTGGAAGTAAGATCATCTAAAAGACAAAAACTAAATCCAATCACGAGGAATGGAGATTTTTTATGGACAGCGGATTAGTTACAAATAATGTAACTGATACTACGACAAGTTACATCACGACTAGTAAAACTCTGAACAATGTAACTCTTAAAAATAGACATACAACATTGAATAAAAGTGCAACTAGGATACCATTCTCTAATAATTGGCAATGTGCCACGTCGAATAACATTGAAACCCAACCAAAGACTCTAGTGAGCCATGATACAACAAGTGTAGAACGTACTTTGGTTAATGATTCCAGTCAAGCTTCACATAATAAATCTCTAAAAATCTTTCATCAGAATATCAGGGGCTTAGGAAATAAATGTAATGAACTATATTGTCATTTACATCATGATCTATGTTTATCAGAACATCACCTGAGTGAGTCTGAATTACAATTGATTCAATTAACTGATTACTCATTAGGGGCCAACTATTGTAGGACAACTTTTCTCAAGGGTGGTGTCTGCATATTTGTTTCTAGAAACTTAAAATGCAACACCATAAACACTGATGAGTACAATATAGATAAGGACATTGAAACATGTTTAATTCAGTTGGACTCAACATATAATAAATTATGCGTTTTAACTGTTTATAGATATCCAAGGGGTAACTTTAAAAATTTTCTTGACCGATTAGACTTGATTTTGCAGAAACATTAAACACGTAATAGCAAATATAATATCATCATATGTGGTGACGTAAATGTTAATTATCTATTAGATAATAAGAACAAGAGCCAACTTAATGCTGTACTACATTCTTATAATCTTACTGGCACAGTCAAATTTCCTAATAGAATTGGCCTAAGTTCCCACACTGCCATTGACAATGTCTTAATTGACACATCCACTATTGGAAAATATGATTTATACCCCCTTACAAACGGACTTTCAGATCACGATGCACAGTTATGGATAATAAATAAGATACAGAAACAGGCAAAAGAATGTCACACTTGCATCAAAACAAAAATAAATAAGTACAAGCATACTATAGCTGATTTCCAATTGAAATTAAGTTATGAAACATGGGAGCCAGTTTTCGATGAAAATAATGTTAATAAAACATTTAACTCTTTTTTAAATATCTTTTTAAGAATCTACCATTCTAGTTTTCCCCTAATTCAAGCAAAAAAAAAATTAACCAAAACTCTTGGATCACACAGGAATAATAACTTCTTGCAAACATAAAAGAGATTTATACAAAGAATTACAGAACAATAACAATCCTACGGTTGCATCTCATTACAAAAATTACTCTAAACTACTGTCTGTGGTTATAAAAAAGGCAAAAAAATGAACTATGACAAATTAATTTTAAACTCCCACAACAAAATCAAAACTACACGGAATATTATAAACACACAATCTGGAAGAAACAAAAAAAGAAGTGATATACAGGCTCTAAATGTAGAAGGTAAAAAGTTATTGATCAACAAACTATTGCTGAAACTTTCAATATAGTCTTCTCGGGCGCACAGCCGCGTCAACTCGTTTGAATACAACGAGTTGACGCGGCTGTGCGCCCGAGAAGACTGGGGAGATGTAAGGCCTGTAAGCTTTCCGTTTATTTGGGTTCATTTTATAATTGAACTCACTGTACTAATAACGTGTAAGTATCTAAGCATGTATGTATGTATGTATGTATGTATGTTGTATGTACGTACATACATATACACGTACATAAACAATGCACGAATATTGCACACTGATTTTATCTGCCACTCATTTTCAATGTAACAACTTAAGAAATCTACGCACAGTGTTCGCTCCCTTACGCTGGAGGTAGGAGTAGGAACGTAGTCTTCGGTGAATTGTCCATTATTGTTGCCCGTTATTGCTGTCCGTTATTGCTGTCTGTTATTGTTGCCGTCATTGCTGTCCGTTATTGTTGCCCGTTATTGCTGTCCGTTATTGTTGCCCGTTATTTCTGTCCGTTATTGTTGCTCATGATTTTTGTCCGATTACTGGAATACTGCAACAAATTTCAGTAAAACTGGCATTTTCAAGCAATTCTATAACAGGCTGTTCAGTGTTTCTCGGCTATTTCATGCGGACAGATAGACAGACAGACAGACAGACAGGCCTGGCCACTGAAAGAGTCGCACTTTGCAGGCCTGTCGCTTTGTTACGAAAGCATCAAACAAGCTACGCCTCTGAGGACATCTACAGGTCGTACAGATTTGCTGCTCGACACTGAAGGTCATGTAATAACATTTAAAGACTCATTTCCGATATCACAGAAAACATGTCTTCTCTCTTACGAAGTAGCTTTTTAGAGAATCAGAATCCCGGCGACGCCTTAGTCCCTGCCAGCGGCGCTGCTGACGACGCAGTTCTTCTGGCTGTGACGCTATGTTATCGCGCGAGTATTTCCTGGCGTTTCGTACGGCCGCAGCGCCTTCATCATCAGGAACAAGCCACCTTTAAATGAAGGCAACACGATTCTTCGAAACGCGGGAAATAACTTATCCAAAGACCTAGCGTCGTATGCCAAAAGACTTGATTCTATAAAATAATCGCTCTTTTTCTAGAAACCACACAAAATACACGAATACCCTGTGTGGGCAAAATTAAGAATTGTTTTTATATTAAAGCAATTGGTACGCATAGCAACCACTATGACTTAAAGGGTTAATAAGACGTGCCCCTATTCGGTGAAGAATTAAGCTTAGTTACTGAATTACCAATCATGGTTCTTGAATGGCTGCAAAAGGGTAAACATAAACATGAGCCCTCCAACAATAATCGGTGACGTCACACTGCGTGGAACGTCATCAAACAACCCCTCCCACCTTCACTTTGTTTATAAAAAGCCTCCATGGAAACACTTTGTTTTTACATCATTCATTCATTCTGTAGTCTGTCTTACGACAGGTCCGTAGCCTCTTCCAAAGCGAGTTCTCCACACAGTGCGATCTAGTGCTTCCTCTTTCAATTTCCAGTATCTTCTCTCTTCCTTAAGGTCATCCAGTAGCTGCTTACGTCTTCTCCCTCGTCGTCCCGTCATTTCTAACCTTCCCTCTAACTTTCCTTCAATCACATGTTTCAGAAGGCAGTTTCTACGCAAGATGTTACCAATCAGTTAGACTTTCTTCTTTTTATTGTATGTAGGATATTCCTCTCCTCCTTGACTCTGTATAATACTTCTTCATTTCTCACACGATCGGTCCAACTGATCTCCATTCTTCTCCAGCACCACATATCAAAACTTTACAGATACTTCTGATCTACTTTCCCAAGTGTCCACGTTTCAGCACCACACAAAGCTATGCTCCAAATGTAGCACTTTACTAGTTTCTTCCTTAAATTTAATTCCAGTTTTCTGGTAAAAAGATTATTCTTGTTGAATGCTGCTTTAGCCATGGCAATTCTGGATTTAATTTCACGTGTACACCTTGCATCATTTGTTATCGTGCTACCCAAATAATTGAAATATTTCACATGTTTTATATACTGACAATAAAATTACACGAGTAAATACCTGTTCCCTCCCCAGTCAATGCTCTGACGTCAGAGGACGCCGACCAATGAGAGCTAACCTCCATTAACTCAGGCCAGTGGCAACTCGGAACTTCAATGTACGCCTGACTTACGTGGGGAACGACACCGCTCAAAAGGCGCTCCATCAGTCGCGTCGCGGCGTTCGTGGCAGCATGGGCTGGTAATCATGAAAAAGTAGTGCCTCGTAGCAACGAGATATGGTGCAGAAAATATGAATGGGGTGTGAATTACTTAACAGATTTACTTTCCAATAACAATAAACTAAACTCAAATGTAGATTATGTTGAGCGATCAAAACACTGCGTAGCCGGAGTACGACGTCTTTCGAGGTGAAGTTTTTAGGGATAAATTTACACCGCCATTTATGTCCAAAGTTTCAGTTGGCTCATTAAATATCTTAACAACAGCACCGGTAATTGTGATGAAGTTGTTAAATGACAGCGTAATGTTCGGCGTTAAGGAACTGAGTAAAATCATATTCTATTCCGAAATTGACAACACTGATATATGCTTCAAGTAATCCGTGGTGTCAATCAAATTTGGAGAGCCTGATGGATATCACTGATGATTGAAGTTCTTCAGAGAAAAGGTAAGATAAATTGTACGTCTTGTAGCTTGAAAACAACAATATAATATGTAAAAAAATTTCACATCAAAGAAAACACCGCGTTTTAATTACAAATTGCTAGAGGTTAATATTGTTGACTGAGAAATTGTCGATTTTGAAATTGTACAAATCACGTAAGAACTCTATGGGAAAAATGCAGAACTTATAATGTAAAATCACGTGGTACATACAATTACCACTTGATGACATAATGAACATCGATACGAAAAGAGGCAAATAATAACAGAACTTTTTACGTTACTAATTCACTGTTTTAACATTTAGTGTATAAACAGCAGTTGAATTTCAAAAGACATTATTTTATCTGTCAAATGTTACGCTCTGATGCTTCTCATTGATGTATCTGGAACGCACACATTAATGTCTGTGTTACTTAAATACTGTAAGACTCTATTTTCTGTTTTAAAGTTAGCATCTAACTGCCTTCATATGATGATAAATACTTAATCGTTCCTTAAGTAGGAACTATAGGTGCTGAATGAAAATAATGGAAGAGCATGGGAACCACCGCCACTGGAACCACAATCTTTTTCAATGGAATAATTGCGAACCACTTCTCCTTTCTGCAGTTTTTTCATAATGGTACACAGCTCAGTATCTTGGTGTTGTAGCTCTCCCAAATCCTGAAAAGCCAATGGCGAATCGGTTAACACCGCGCTAATAGTTGTATCTTCTTCCTCTTTGGGCTGGTATTCCTCGAACATCCTGGAAAGTGAGTCGGCTATAACATTTTGGGTGCCCCTAACATGCTGGACTTGAAACTTCATTGACGAGATCTTAATCACCCATCTCCCAATCTTCCCTAACTGGCGCGGATGAGATAACAACCAAGACAATGCCTGATTGTCGGTCTCGAGTAAAAACTCGCGATGTTCCAGATAAGACCGAAATTTCTCAATACCGAAGAGAACCGCCAGACACTCCAATTCATAAACTGAGAATGCCTTCCTTTCTTGAGAAGTAAGTGTCCTCGATGCGTACGCTATTGGCAATCTCACGCCTTGATGTTCTTGCGACAAGACCGCCGCCAAGCCTATGGCGCTGGCTTCCGTTTGCATAATAAATGTCTTGGAAAAATCCGCCATACGTAATACCGGTGGCTGGGCAATCGCCATCTTTAACCTGTTGAAACCCTGATCTTGTTCAGGTCCCCATTGAAAACGTGCTCCCTTTTTGCGTAGGATGTTCAAAGGCTCTGCCATTTTCGCAAAATTAGGTACAAATTTGCTGTAAAAAGTAGCCATTCCAACAAAACGAGCAATACCTCGTTTATCCTTAGGTGGCGGAAAATCACGAAATGCACGAGTGCGCTCAGGGTCGATCCTAATCCCGTCTGGGGAAACAATATGTCCCAAGAAGGCGATCTCGCGAACTGCCAACTTAATCTTCTCTGGATTTGCTGTCAACCCAGCATCCCTTAAACGACGAAGTACTTCCTCCACATGCTGCAAGTTTTGCTCGAAACTCTCACTGTAGACTACCAGGTCATCCAAATAATGGTACACATAGACAAATTTAAGATCATGCAAAATACTATCCAGCAACCTAGTCAAAATCTGTGCACCGGTAGCCAACCCAAAAGGTACCCTGGTGTATTGATACAAATTCCACTCCGTACAGAAAGCCGTCAGATGCCTGGATGATTTAGCAAGAGGAATTTGATGGTAGGCTTGATTAAGATCAAACGTTGAAAAGTACTTAGCCTTTCCAAACAAATTGAATGCAGGGTTTATGTCCGGTAATGGTGTAGACTCTACCTCAGTCCTCTGGTTCAACAGACGATAATCTAACACAGCACGGAAATTCTCTGCTCCTTTAGGAACCAAAAACATGGGGCTAGAGTATACCGATGATGATACCTCAATTACTCCATCTGACAAAAGTTTCTTAATGTGCTCCCTGAGGAAAGTCATCTTTGGAGGCGCCAACCTATAAGGAGTTAATCTGACAGGGCGAGTATCCTTAAGTTAAATTTCGTACTCGAGAAGGCGTGTGAGACCCAACTGACTCGTCAACACGTCCGGACAACGTGAAACAATTTCCTGCATTCTCGAGCATTGGTCATCAGCCAGCTTCCCTACTTGACACATTAACGGGGCTTGATCAGGTGCCCTACAAACCTGTAAACAAGACCCTGACCTAAGGATAGTAGAGAGGGAAAAACTCTTCTCCGCAGCGAATTTAAAACGCATTCTGCCCTCACTCAGATCTAAAACCATTTTAGTTTTCACCATAAAATCGGCTCCCAAAATGAGGGGTGAAACCATATTGTTGCATAACAACAAGGGGAACTTCCATGAAAACATGGAAATTTTCAAAGGCATCTTAACCCAGCCTAGTACCTGTAATGCTTCTCCCGAAACACCCCAGAAGATGACGTCAGTCGGTTGTAACCGCAACTTATGATCCCCCTGTTGTATTCGGTAAAAGTAATCAGCAGAAATAAAAGACCTTAATGAACCCGTATCTAACAGAGCCGATAATATCACGCTTCCCACTACCACCTTGACCATAGGTATTATGGTCTCCGTCATGCCGCTTATACGAGCAACATTCCCCTTATGTCAATCCCGCGTATTGTTAGGTCTCGCTACTCTCGGTCGAAAGGGCCAACAATATTCTGCAGTTCCTCTTCACATGCCCGATCCGACAACAGTGAAAACACCGAGTAGGACGCGAGTTTCTAGGAAAACTCTCACTGTTAAAAACTTGTTGCCGGGAAGTATCTACTGCTAGCACGTGACGGGTAACCCCTTGCTCCCCTTGACCTAGAGTTGTCACCCTCCTCAAGGAATCTGAGTGCGCCAAGTTTTTGTCCACGATACACAAACGATCCAAATCAGCAAGACTACTGGGTGGGGCCTGAAACACAAAATTTGATCTCTGTTCCGGATGTAGTCCTTCAACAACACTTTCCACAATGTCCCTTTCCGTGTCTGGCAGCAATAACACCGCTGCAGCCTCCTTAATCTGATTAACATACTGGGCAAACTTCTCATTTTCCCCTTGTACCCGAGAAAACCTCTCCTGCCTTAACTGTTGATAAATCCTTCTCGGTATGAAATACTCCAAAACCAATTCATGAAAACGCTCAAATTTCATATTTTGAGCTCTTGCACTAAGCAGACGTTCCTCTCGGGGCTCCCGACAAAACGGATAGAGCACCTCGAACAGTTGCGAGTCCAATATTTGCCCCAACCGACGTATTTTCAACTCAATGGTTAAAAAGTCTAACAACTTCTCAAATTCCAAGCCATTCACCACGGGTAACGACTTCAGTAGGGGTTCCAACGGATGTGGCAACCTTTGGAATAAACATCCAGTGACACGTGAAACTGCCCCATTACCTTGCTCCACAACCGTATCCTGACCCACCACCGTGTTTAACTCAGGACTATTCCCCGGAGCAACAGACCCCCCTGGTAAAATCCCTTGCCCCTGAAGATTCTCCTCCGACGGGGTAACTGGTGGCGCTGCAGCGGGCCCCATCTGACCCACTTCTGTGAGAAGCTGATCTACTCTTTTCCTAAGATCTCTCACTACCTCTAACTCTGCACTAGAGATGGCCTGTTCCTTGTCAATAATAAGACACAAACGATTCTCCAGATGTAAACCCCGAGTCCTTAGACGGGCAGCTATGCTACCCTGACCCGGGCCAGTATTGCGTAATAAACCCTCAAATTCAGCAACCTTAGATCCTATAAGATCCAACTGTTCGCTCACATCTAACCCGGCCTCCGTCTGTGGGACAATATGAACCTCCTCTGACCACACCGACCGCATCAGTTTGCGTAATAAATGGACATCGCCTTCTACATTAATTCCCCGAATGGCTAACTCGTAGAGCAGCTCATCCCTCAACAGGTAATTGGGATTCATATTACAAAATGAAACCCTAGGCAATTTACACAAATAAAATCAATTTCTCTATTCAACCAAAGACCACTAGGTTGAATAACCACGCTTAGCTACTACCATTTTGTGCCATCTGTTTAACATTCCATACCTCCGTCGATCGTTCCATCACTGACGGCACAAACAACACTACCCCAAAGTACTCAGTCAATACAACAAATTACAATGTACCTATTTATTTATAACAAGTCAATGAATCATGAAACAGTACTTGCAGAAACATCGTAGAAAATCACATATAATCACAGTAACCAACAAACCATCTCGATAATAAATTAAAGAGGCTCCACAAGCTTTATGAACACTTGGTAGTGCTCAGGTAGATAACAACCCTCATTCAGTCTGCAGCACTACCAAGGACTTCCAAAATCCTATACTATCGCTTGCCGAAATGAAAATTTAGAAGCAAGAGCCGAAAAAGACTTTAGATGTTACTATCTCGCAGCCGGGATGTACAGAGACCCTAGGAATAAGCACACGTAAAAAGGTAAGCAGTTGGAACAAACCATAATAGCCACAGGGGAGGAAAGGACAGGTACCACTCAATGAAGACAAGGGGGTGGCAGTTATCGTCCGGCGGAACTATCTCATGCTCAAGTCATGTAACACGGCACACTACCATATTAACATTATTACTTTCTGATCGCTTTTCCGTTTATCACACCGTTTTTTCCACTCCGTTTTCGTGCCATATTTCCTTTCTCCCTCTCCTTTATGTGGATATTGCTGAAAACACGCCACTATGTGAGAGTAACAATGGCACAACTGGGGGCTGTGCTTCTCACTGCAGTTCGCACTTTCTTTGGCTTTTGTAATCACAGACTCCAGGCGTCGCAGGAACAGAGTGTGACAATGAGAACGAAATGTAAAAACCCAAGCAAAATTTAATGAAGAAGGCTAAATTCTATCAAAATCCATTACGTAATTCTGGGACTGATAGAACAGTACCGTATACATACGGTTTAACGGCCCCTCCCCTCCTTACCCTACTTAGGGGATGACGGCTGCCACCGTCTCTGGCCCATTATTGTGTTTGCAATGCTCCCCAGGTGGAATGGGGTATCCACGCAGTGTGCAAAAACGACAGTACGAAGTCTTCCAAATACAAACTAACAAAAATTTAATAACCACTAACAACACAAGAAAAAATAACAATTTAACAATTTCATATACCAAATACACAGAAAATGAGTTACACAACATAAAGCCCTCAAAATAATCGGGCAGTACCAATAAAACCAAATAATAACTCAAGAGGCACCCTGTTGCCTACCCGCCGGAGCAAGGACGCCAAACAGAATTTTTAAATACAAAGATCGAAACAGAATTTCAAGTTACCTCTTTCTCCAACAGTCCGTAAGTAACTGACTTCACTCTCCACAAGTCATTAGGTCTCTCCTTCCTAAAAAGCAGGAGGGGGAAATGGAGAGGGGGGGGGGGAGAATAAAGAAAGAGAGGATACCGGCTTTTTACGTAGTACGAGCCGTGCATGGCTCTCGGTGACATTCACAGAACGCAACGACATGCTGAACCATCGTATAACTCCTATCTAGACACATTAGAAATAAGGATTTTAAAAGCACAGATATGCAGTGTCCCTTTCTACAACCTTTTGCCCTTAATTTTTGCAACTAACCAACTAACTTCTCTGCGACGAATTGGTCCCTCGTCCAGAGGAGTACTACCGAGTGTGGTTTGTCTCAAGTGTGTGATCGTGAAGCCTCGATAATGAGGCGGCATAGGCCCCCAAGGGGCTGTCGAGCCTTTGGAAAAAAACCAACTACCTGACAGGTTAACTGACTCACTGACTATCTAGTTAACAAACAGCAAAAAGAACAGCCTTTCCTTCGTTATTTAGGGCTCTGACGGTGGTACATAGCTTCGTGAAACACTCTTGTTCTTCTGGACTTTGACTACGACGTTTCGGGAGCCGGATTTGCTTCCGTCTTCAGAAGCACTTAATCTGGCAGACGGCTTAAAGAGAAGGTCAAGTGCTTAGAATAGATTTATCTAAGGGGTTCTCCAGGTAACGTGTCATATTTCTTTAAATTATCACCCCATAACACCATCTATCTATGGTATTCTTGTGTGAATCAGTGACATTTTAATTTCAGGATCCAGAAACACAGGAATATAGACAGGTGCTGCCACACATTGGTCACAGCAGTAAGTAAGATCTCACCGTAACTGCTGCACACTGCACAAGATTAGCAATGTGAAATTCTTGTGCGTGTGTCATCAGTCACGGTTGGGATTTGCTTCGTCTATCCGTGGCATAAATTGATGGCCAAAATCAACAAAGAATAGTAACATCGCCAGTCACAAACAATGCATCCTTCACAAAGTGTTATATTTCTTTAAATTATCACCCCATAACACCATCTATCTATGGTATTCTTGTATGAATCTGTGACATTTTAATTTCAGGATCCAGAAACACAGGCATATAGACAGGACCTGCCACACAGTGGTCACAGCAGCAAGTAAGATTCCTCACCGCAGCTGTTGGACACTGCATAAGATTAGCAATGTGAAATTCTTATTGCTGTCCCAACAGTTATGGTTGGGATTTGCTTCGTCTATCCGTGGCATAAAATGATGGCCAAAACCAACAAAGAATAGTAACATCGCCAGTCACAAACAATGCATCCTTCACAAAGTGTCATATTTCTTTAAATTATCACCCCATAACACCATCTATCTATGGTATTCTTGTGTGAATCGGTGACATTTTAATTTCAGGATCCAGAAACACAGGAACATAGACAGGTGCTGCCACACAGTGGTCACAGCAGCAAGTAAGATCTCCTCACCGTAGCTGCTGCACACTGCACAAGATTAGCAATGTGAAATTGTTGTGCGTGTGTCATCAGTCACGGTTGGGATTTGCTTCGTCTATCCGTGGCATAAAATGATGGCCAAAACCAACAAAGAATAGTAACATTGCCAGTCACAAACAATGCATCCTTCACAAATTGTCATATTTCTTTAAATTATCACCCATAACACCATCTATCTATGGTATTCTTGTGTGAATCTGTGACATTTTTCCATGATTAGTGGGTCCCTGTCACCACGATAAGTCGGTCCCTGTCACCACGGCATAGCGCGTCCTCGGGTTGCGGATGGAGGAACGGCCTCCAAATATGGAGGGAAGCTGCGAATATGCAGTCGCGGACAGCCGACAAGGGGTGGTCCTCCAGCTTGGGGGTTGGGCGAGGTGCTAACAACTCCTCACCATAAAAAATTACCATGTTACGAAACACTATACAGAGCCTCGGACCTGGACTGATTCTTTGGTACGACTTAAGCAATGGAAAAGGAACATGAGATTTGGAACTTGGAACGTGAGGAGCCTGTATAGGTCAGGGTCACTTATGACAGTGGCCAGGGAATTAGCGAGGTACAAATTAGATTTAGTGGGTGTGCAGGAGGTTAGGTGGGACAAAGGAGGCACAGTAAGAGCGGGGATTACACTTTTGTATATGGCAAAGGAAATGAAAGTCATCAACTGGGAACAGGTTTTGTTGTACACCGGAGAATAGTATCAGCTATTAAGAGAGTAGAGTTTGTTAGTGATAGGATGTCATATATGGTGCTGAGAGGTCGTGGTGTAATATCACTGTACTGAATGTGCATGCACCAACTGAGGAGAAAAGTGATGACTCAAAGGACAGCTTCTAGGAGGAATTAGAACAGGTTTTTTATCATTTTCCTAAGTACCATATGAAAATTCTGTTAGGGGATTTTAGTGCAAAATTGGGGAGGGAGGATACTTTCAAACCGACGATTGGGAATGAGAGTTTACATGAGGATAGTAATGATAATGGTGTTAGAGTTGTAAACTTTGCCACATCCAAAAATCTAGTTGCTAAGAGCACGATGTTCCCACACCGAAATATTCATAAATGCACCTGGACCTCTCCTGATGGGAAGACTCATAATCAGATTGATCACGTATTGATAGATAGGAGATGGCATTCAAGTATACTCGATGTGCGATCGTTCAGGGGAGCTGACTGTGATACTGATCACTATCTGGTGGTTGCAAAAGTTAGGGAAAGACTGGCAGTAATTAAACAAGCAGCACAGAAGTTTGATGCGGAGAGATTTAATCTCAAGAAGCTAAGTGAACTAGAGGTTAGGAAACAGTATCAGATAAAGATCTCAAACAGGTTTGCAGCTTTGGAGAACTTAAATGTTAGTGAGGACATAAATAGGGCTTGGGAAAACATTAAAGAGAGTATCAAAATCTCAGCTACAGAGAGTCTAGGGCTGTATGAAAGGAAGCAGCATAACACATGGTTTGACGAAGAATGTTCAAAATTTTTAGATCAAAGGAAGCAGGCTAAAATGCAGTGGTTACAGAATCCAAACCAAAGTAATGTATATAATCTGAACAATGTAAGACGTGAAGCTAGTAGACATTTCAGGAACAAAAAGAAGGAATATCTGAAAGCTAAAATTAATGAACTTGAAACAAACAGTAAGAACAAGAATATCAGAGACTTGTATAGGGGCATCAATGACTTTAAGAAGGGTTACCAGCCTAGAACCGATGTAGTAAAGGATGAGAAGGGTGATCTGGTTGCAGACTGCCACAGTATCTTGGCTAGGTGGAGGAATCATTTCTTTCAGCTATTGAATGTACATGGGGTTAATGATGTTAGGCAGACTGAAATACATACAGCAGAGCCACTGGTGCCTGAGCCCAGTGACTCTGAGGTTGAGATGGCTATTGAAAAGTTAAAAAGGCACAAATCACAAGGTATTGATCAAATTCCAGCAGAACTGATTAAAGCAGGAGGTAGGACAATTCGTTCTGAGATCCATAAACTTATTAATTCTATTTGGAATAAAGAGGAATTGCCTGAGCAGTGGAAGGAGTCAATCATTGTACCTATTTATAAGAAGGTCGATAAAACAGATTGCAGTAATTATCGAGGCATATCACTTTTGTCAACCACATACAAAATTCTATCCAACGTCCTTCTGTCAAGGTTAACTCCATATGCAGAGGAAATTATTGGTACCATCAGTGTGCATTTAGACGTAACAGGTCGACTACTGATCATATATTCTGCATTCGTCAAATACTTGAGTAAAAAATGGGAATACAATGAGGCAGTGCATCAGCTATTTATAGACTTCAAGAAAGCCTATGATTCAGTTAGAAGGGAGGTCTTGTATAATATTCTCATTGAATTTGGTATTCCCATGAAACTAGTAAGGCTCGTAAAAATGTGTCTAAATGAAACCTATAACTGAGTCCGGGTAGGCAAACATTTGTATGACACATTTCCTATTAAGAATGGTTTGAAACAAGGAGATGCTTTGTCGCCATTGCTTTTCAACTTTGCTTTGGAATATGCCATTAGGAGGGTTCAGGCAAACCAGGAGAGCTTAAAGTTGAATGGTACACATCAGCTTCTAGTTTATGCTGATGATGTTAATATATTGGGTGGAAGTGTACATGCTATAAATAAAAACACAGAAGCTTTAGTAGTCGCTAGTAAGGAGATTGGTCTAGAAGTAAATGCTGAGAAAACTAAGTACATGGTCATGTCTGGAGATCAGAATGCAGGACAAAATGGCAACATAAAGTTGGATAATAAATCCTTTGAAAGGGTGGAACAGTTCAAGTATTTGGGAACAACCGTAACAAATTGAAATTCCATTCAGGAAGAAATTAAGAGCAGACTGAAGTCGGGGAATGCTTGTTATCATTCGGTGCAGGATCTTGTGTCTTACAGTTTGCTGTCCAAAAATACAAAGATTAAGATATACAGAACTATAATTTTGCCTGTTGTTTTGTATGGGTGTGAGACTTGGTCTCTCACACTGAGGGAGGAACATAGGCTGAGGGTGTTCGAGAATAGGGTGCTGAGGGGGATATTTGGGCCTAAGAGAGACAGGTAACAGGGGAGTGTAGAAGACTGCATAACGAGGAACTTAATGATCTGTACTCATCACCACATATTGTTCGGGTGATCAAATCGAGAAGAATGAGGTGGGCGGGGCATGTAGCACGTATGGGTGAGGGAGAGGTGCATACAGAATTTTGGTAGGGAACCCGGAGTGGAGACCACTTGAAAGACCCAGGAGTAGATGGGAGGATAATATTAAAATGGATCTTCAAGAAGTGGGATGGGGGCATGGACTGGATTGATATGGCTCAGGATAGGGAAAGGTGGCGGGCTGTTGTGAGTGCGGTAACGAACCTTCGGGTTCCATAAAATGCGGGGAATTTCTTGATTAGCTGACGACCTGTTAGCTTCTCAAGAAGGACTCTGCTCAATGGAGTTAGTTAGTTAGTTAGTTAATCAGTGACATTTTAATTTCAGGATCCAGAAACACAGGAATATAGACAGGTGCTGCCACACAGTGGTCACAGCAGCAAGTAAGATCTCACCGTAACTGCTGCACACTGCACAAGATTAGCAATGTGAAATTCTTGTGCGTGTGTCATCAGTCACGGTTGGGATTTGCTTCGTCTATCCGTAGAATAAAATGATGGCCCAAACCAACAAAGAATAGTAACATCGCCAGTCACAAACAATGCATCCTTCACAAAGTGTCATATTTCTTTAAATTATCACCCCATAACACCATCTATCTATGGTATTCTTGTGTGAATCTGTGACATTTTAATTTCAGGATCCAGAAACACAGGCATATAGACAGGACCTGCCACACAGTGGTCACAGCAGCAAGTAAGATTCCTCACCGCAGCTGTTGGACACTGCATAAGATTAGCAATGTGAAATTCTTATTGGTGTCCCAACAGCTATGGCTGGGATTTGCTTCGTCTATCCGTGGCATAAATTGATGGCCAAAATCAACAAAATAATAAGATCACCAGTCACAAACAATGCATCCTTCACAAAGTGTCATATTTCTTTAAATTATCACCCCATAACACCATCTATCTATGGTATTCTTGTGTGAATCTGTGACATTTTAATTTCAGGATCCAGAAACACAGGAATATAGACAGGTGCTGGCACACAGTGGTTCCGGCAGCAAGTAAGATCTCCTCACCGTAGCTGCTGCACACTGCACAAGATTAGCAATGTGAAATTGTTGTGCGTGTGTCATCAGTCACGGTTGGAATTTGCTTCGTCATAATTGTCATTGCAAATAATTTGAGAGTAAAATTTACTACAAAGACCAATTGAATTTTACTTCAAAGTTTGAGCACACAAACTCATATAATTTCACCACAGTATATCTACCATTATCCTAAATCCCTTCAGCTAACTCTACTCCTGACTCTATCAAATTAATTAATTAATTGAAACAAATATCATACATTGCACTGGCCTGCCTTTGGCCGAGCATTATCAGTTATACTTTATAGAAACCTCGAGTAAGAAGCTCAGTACTATCAGCTACTATTTAACCTTGGCAATAATGACAGCTGTCTGCTCACATTTCCTTCTACATGACAGTACCATTGTCACAAACACCAATCTCCAGGTTACATTACACTCAATAGTTTCGCAGAATCTCTCGAAAGAGCTGTTGTTTGTTGTTGACAACAAAAGGACCATTAGCAGCTACTTCCATTCCCTTTGTTCTGACACACACACATACAATAGCTGTGCCTTACGGCCTTTTAATAAACACAATGGTTGTTTTCCTATTTTCAGAAGCAAACATCCTGAGATATGGATGCACTGCGTTATACAGATCTGGGGCCTGAGCACCTGAACTGTTGGTTCTGCTTATATATTATCAATTTATGAACGCTAACTGTTCATATTTCCTTATAACAGCGCAAAACATGGGAATTCAAGCAAAAAAAAAAACAGGACAAATGCGAAAACTTTGAATGTTTCTTCCCACTTTTTACACAACAAACACATAACTGCTAAAATCATGTCAACAATAAATGCATACTTACGACTATGTCACGATCTTCACTTACAGACGACAAACATTAAAATTCACTGTCAGTGGACACAATGACATTGGATGGATCTTACCAAACTTATACAGCGAAACCTGCCTTAAACGGAACCTGGGCATAACTAAAACGTGTCTTCGGCGGAAAACTTTTACATCCCCGAAGACTAGAGCAGTGATATTCAACCTGGGGTACGCGTATCCCCGGAGGTACGCGAAGACATCTTAGGGGGTACGTAAAATTAAAAAAATATATATATTATTTCATGATAAACACTGAATAATCAGGACCAGATTTAGGGTTAGCCACCAGAGACCAGACGTAAGGTCATGCGATTTGGAGCGCCATTTTTTTTCTCTCTCTTTCTCTCTCTCGCCTTTATGCGATTCTTATCTGGGCGGCTAGTTTCATTTTATTCCACATAGCGCGTTGGAACGTGACTGGGCGGGATTAACGTTTTCTCTAATACTGTTTTTCACTTCCTTTAACCACGCTATGAACCTACTTCACAATACTGTTGTGGCAACAAATAGACAGACGCACTGCTTCATATTACCTTGTTCTTTGACAATTACCGCTACCGGCAAGAGAAACATAGGAAGTGGTTTCTGGTTTTATGACTCGGAAATAACGAACTATGTTTTTGTAAAAGCACCAAAACATTTTGAGTGGCCTTGCTTTTTAAATTTCATTGTTGCAAAATACTCCTTAGTTTAGTATCACAGCTCCAACAAGTCGTGTCGGATCTAATTCTGTGATCAGTTTAAGTCGAGCGTAAATGTCTACAAGCTTAGTGACGTGTCGAGTCGCGATATAAGTATACATACATGTAGTACGTTACTGGCTGTGTGAATAATGATTGTTGTTTAATGATTTACTGAGTTAATTTAATTTTAATTGACTTTGCTGTTCCATCCTAACATCTTCCTGTGGTATGTGGTCGTTGTTGTGAAATGCAGGTTCGGTTTGTTTACTTCTTGTTAAAGGCTCGCTTTGCCGTCCCGGATACTTGCGAATCAAGAAACGCGGATCAATTATAAGTGCATATTAGTCATCATTCACTCAGTTCCTTCCTGTAACCACGGCAGTAATCATTACTTTCATTTTCCGTATTGCAAAATGGATAAATTTATTATAAAAAGGAAGCGTGAAGTCGATGAAAAAAGTGAAAATGACGACAGTGTTGAGTCACAGACATTGAGAAGTGCGACAGTTTCTGTTGCAACCTGTGATGTTAGTGCGAGCAGTGTTGAACCATCTACAAGTCTAAAATCCCAAAAAAATGTGAAAGCGGACAAAGTGAAATACAGGTATTAAAATGACTCATACATTCAATATGGATCTGTTTCAAGTCTGTGTGATCCACCTCTTCCACTCTGATCCACCTCTTCCACTCTGATCCACCTCTTCCACTCTGATCCACCTCTTCCACTCTGATCCACCTCTTCCACTCTGATCCACCTCTTCCACTCTGATCCACCTCTTCCACTCTGATCCACCTCTTCCACTCAGATCCACCTCTTCCACTCTGATCCACCTCTTCACTCTGATCCACCTCTTCCACTCTGATCCACCTCTTCCACTCTGATCCACCTCTTCCACTCAGATCCACCTCTTCCACTCTGCGTGATTTGCAACCAAACTCTATCGAACAACTATAAAACCATCTCTACTTCACCGACACTTGGTGACCAATCGCGGTGAGTTTAAGGACAAGCCAGTTGAATTTTTCAAAAGCAAAGCAGAAAATGTAAGTAAAACTTCAAACGTAATATATAATGTTACACAATCATCAAAGGTGGCATTAGAGACATCGTATGAATTAGCATTGATAGCTGCAAAAAATAGATCACCATATACCGCAGTAGTCTCTCATTGTGCCTGGTGCATTAATTTCTTTTTCAATGGCTCGACAGCCCCTTGGGGGCCTAGGCCGCCTCAATTTTCGACGCTTCACGATCACACTCAGACACACCACAGTCGGTAGGACTCCTCTGGACGAGGGACCAGCTCGTCGCAGAGACCTCTACCTGACAACACACAACACTCACAACAGACAGACATCCATGCCCTAGTCGGGATTCGAACCCACAATCCCAGTAAGCGAGCGGCCGTAGACCCACGCCTTAGACCGCGCGGCCACTGGGATCGGCGAATTAATTATAGCAGATAAAATGCTAGACAAAATATCTGCAAATGCAATAAAAACGATTCCGAGTTCTGACACAACTGTAGGTAGCAGAATGCAAGACATGGCACAAGACGTTGTTGAGCAAATTACAGAGAACATTAAAATACAATAGATTTGCAATTCAAATTGATGAATCAGTGGATGTTTCTGATGAAGCCGAGCTGCTTGTATACATTCGGCATTTGATGTTAAGAAAGGGGCTATTGTTGATGAAATTCTCGGATGTATACGATGTATATCAGAACATACAAAGGGAGAAGATACTTTTAAAATCCTTGACAATTTCATAAGGTTGGAATTAGATTTGCAGTGGGAATGGTGTGTCAGTGTATCCACTGATGGGGCTGCTTCAATGACAGGCCAAAGGAGCGGTCTTTTTGCGCGTATTCGCGGAATTAATCCTAAAATCAGCTGGAAACACTGCATCATACACAAATAAAGCTTGGTCGCGAAATAAAATGACTCCTGATGTACACGAAACACTGAACATTTCTGTGAAAGTGGTCAATTTAATCAAGTCTCGTGCATTGAGCTCCTGCCTTTTCAAGAAAATGTGCGAGGAGATGGGATCCACACACACTCAACTGTTGTTGCACACCGCGGTGCGATGGCTGTCATGAGGACGCATGTTGACTGCCTTTTTGAACTGAAAGACGAAGTAAAGTGTTTCCTCTCACAATTGAAATCCGATTTTGTTACTTATTTTGAAGATGAAGGCTGGTTTTGTCAATTAGCTTATTTGGCAGATATTTTCAACAAATTTAATGATCTCAATCTTCAACTCCAAGGCTTTGACAGGAATATTTTTAAAGCGCGTGAGAAGGTGGAAGGATTTTATAAGAAACTTCTGTTTTGGATTCTGTTAATAATGGGAATGTTGCAGTTTTCCCAACTGTTTTTGAACTTACTGAACAAAATTAAGTTAGCGTTACTGATGGCGTTGTGGAAATAATCAAATGCCACATGGAAAATCTCAGGATACAATTCTTTAAATACTTTCCAGAAATTGAGAGAAAAGGCAATACCCAAGATTGGATTATACGACCCTTTTTATACCACCGCCATCAATTCCCCTGATATTCTCTTAAAATTGAAAGAAAACCTGCTGGAAATGACTGTTGACGGTTCACTGAAAATAAAATTCGCAAACATGTCAATCTGCGACTTTTGGTTTGCTGCTCGCAAAGACTTCAAGTAGCTTAGTGACGCTGCCATTTCACACCTCTTGCCAGTTCAAGTAGCTTAGTGACGCTGCCATTTCACACCTCCTGCCAGTTCAAGTAGCTTAGGACGCTGCCATTTCACACCTCTTGCCAGTTCAAGTAGCTTAGTGACGCTGCCATTTCACACCTCCAGCAGTTCAAGTAGCTTAGTGACGCTGCCATTTCACACCTCCTGCCAGTTCAAGTAGCTTAGTGACGCTGCCATTTCACACCTCCTGCCAGTTCAAGTAGCTTAGTGACGCTGCCATTTCACACCTCCTGCCAGTTCAAGTAGCTTAGTGACGCTGCCATTTCACACCTCCAGCCAGTTCAAGTAGCTTAGTGACGCTGCCATTTCACACCTCCTGCCAGTTCAAGTAGCTTAGTGACGCTGCCATTTCACACCTCCTGCCAGTTCAAGTAGCTTAGTGACGCTGCCATTTCACACCTCCTGCCAGTTCAAGTAGCTTAGTGACGCTGCCATTTCACACCTCTTGCCAGTTCAAGTAGCTTAGTGACGCTGCCATTTCACACCTCCTGCCAGTTCAAGTAGCTTAGTGACGCTGCCATTTCACACCTCCTGCCAGTTCAAGTAGCTTAGTGACGCTGCCATTTCACACCTCCTGCCAGTTCAAGTAGCTTAGTGACGCTGCCATTTCACACTCCACCAGTTCAAGTAGCTTAGTGACGCTGCCATTTCACACCTCCTGCCAGTTCAAGTAGCTTAGTGACGCTGCCATTTCACACCTCCTGCCAGTTCAAGTAGCTTAGTGACGCTGCCATTTCACACTCTTGCCAGTTCAAGTAGCTTAGTGACGCTGCCATTTCACACCTCCTGCCAGTTCAAGTAGCTAGTGACGCTGCCATTTCACACCTCCTGCCAGTTCAAGTAGCTTAGTGACGCTGCCATTTCACACCTCCAGCCAGTTCAAGTAGCTTAGTGACGCTGCCATTTCACACCTCCTGCCAGTTCAAGTAGCTTAGTGACGCTGCATTTCACACCTCTGCCAGTTCAAGTAGCTTAGTGACGCTGCCATTTCACACCTCTTGCCAGTTCAAGTAGCTTAGTGACGCTGCATTTCACACCTCTTGCCAGTTCAAGTAGCTTAGTGACGCTGCCATTTCACACCTCTTGCCAGTTCAAGTAGCTTAGTGACGCTGCCATTTCACACCTCCTGCCCGTTCAAGTAGCTTAGTGACGCTGCCATTTCACACCTCTTGCCAGTTCAAGTAGCTTAGTGACGCTGCCATTTCACACCTCTTGCCATTCCCATCAACGTATTTGTGTGAGCAAGGCTTCTCCGCACTGACGTCAACCAAACGAAACACAGGAACCGTTTGAACCCAGAACCAGCTCTGATCCTCGCACTCACGAAGATTCTTCCCGAACAGAGTGCTGGCGTGCCAGAAACAAGCTCAATCATTCATTAACAGGTCAGAACCACATTAATTAATAACTGATTAAATATTTAATCATATAATTTTGCTTTGCTAAATTACCTTTGTTCCTTTATTAATTTTTATACGATAGGCAATAATATATTTGTTATTTAATAGCTTGACTCTCCTTTTTCTCATTTAAAACTTATTATTTAATACATTATTTTGGATGTAATTTATTTAATTTATATTAGATGTAGATTATAGACTATGTATAACTTGAATTGTGCACCAACAACTTTGGGGGTACAGAGTTGAAGAGAAATTATATCTGGGGGTACGAGAACAAAAAATGTTGAATACAACCAGACTAGAGTACCGAGCATCTAAACTTCAAGTACCTGTATCAAACGGATCTTGCCTGCAGCAGGGGGGATTCGATCGCTTGCGCTTCCGTTACACGCAGGTTTCACTGTACAATGAACAAATAAACAGTCGGCAATATTAAAGCTTATTAAGCACACTAAAATAATATATACAGGGCGATTCAAAGAGAACTGAACACTCAAAAATTTATTACTCAGTAACTAAGTATCATATGGACATTAGTACGCACACAATTGTAGAACTGCCCCCTTAATTTCTTCCAGAGTTTTGTGCTTTAAAGTTGTACACATTTCCACCGCCAGAGGCCACCAGTTACTGAGTAACAAAATTTTGAAAGTGTTCAGTTCTTTTTTAATCACCCTGTATATGCCTTGTATAATCTTCAAGACATAGGATGGTGGGAGACGTGGACTAGATTGATCTGGCTCAGGACCGGGACAGGTGGCGGGCTCTTGTGAACGCGGTAGCAGATCGGGTTCAATGAAATTCAGAGAACTTCTGGACTAGCTGAGCAACTACTGGATTCTCAAGAAAAACTCTGCTACAGGCTGTGAGTGAGTGAGTTATATGCCTTATATATCTTATATATCCTATTCACTATTCTAGTAAAGGAAATACCAATTTCACTTCAGAAATACAAAATAACGTTTTTAGGCTTCCCACTTAAGAAAATTTTCCCCACTTAATAAGCCCAGTTTGTTAATTCTTTTTTCAAAAACACCTCAGGAGGGTTTCACAGTATTTATATTGTAAATTGCAAAAGCCTCACAAAATCTAACCCACTACCTGACATAGAATTCAAATGTCACATTACTTGCACTAGTAAAGCTATCCCATTACAGGCCTGGTCAGGCTCTTAGGGTTCCAGGAGGTTGTGGCTCCCAGGATCTCTAAACAATCGGCACATGAAGGCGGTAAGGTTGTCAGCCCGATGCACATGCCACCTTTACCCCCCACGAGACATCCCTGGTACTCATTTCTGTTAAGAGGCTGAGTCAACCCTAGGGCCATAATGCGGCCACAAGGATTAAGTGAATGAAAAATCGCAATGACCCAATCGGAAATCAAAAGCAGAACCTCCCAGCTTGTAGCACAGTGCCTCAACCAACTGAACCACAACGTTACCATCACTAACAATGAAGCACACCAATAACTCATACCAATATTACTTAACATTCACTTTACATCATCCCCCCCCCCCCCCAGTCTTACTATCCTCTCAGTCTTCAATGTGGAAGTTTATAAGAGATACCAAACCAAAAATCTGCATGTATATTGTGCATTCCCCATTACAAACAATATGTCCACCTTACACTAACATGTCCACCTTACACTAACAACATGTCCACCTTACACTAACAACATGTCCACCTTACACTAATAACATGTCCACCTTACACTAACATTCCACCTACATCAACATGTCCACCTTACACTAACATGTCCACCTTACACTAACAACATGTCCACCTTACACTAACAACATGTCCACCTTACACTAACAACATGTCCACCTTACAATAACCTATTCCAACAATATGACAAGAAAAATATGCATGATCACATTGTTCATTATGCATTTTTCTCTGTCACTGATTAAAAGCAATAATAGCTGTATTTATGTTACTGACATAATTGAAAATTGTTTTTATACAACACATCACCATTTGGTATCATAACAACACCAAACTCATATCTAGTCGGCATACTAAAACTTCACCACATCATATATTTATTTCAGTCAGTATCTATACAAGAAGGAAAACAATTACATAGGGCCCCAAATAAACAACTTTTTATACGAATTCATAGTAGTACACTAACAGCTGTTTGTATTACCTCAGAATAAAGCCATCTGCATTTATACAAACTCAAAATACTCAACATTACATCTGCTGCAAATGAAGTCAGAGGAATATCTGCATTGGATCCTACATCTAAATTTGCTCACATAAGAACAAAGCATAACCGCCATTAAAAGCATTCAATGCGTAACTCGTTCCAATTGTACAAATTACACAAGATATATTAAATTAATATTAAGTAGAACAATGTTTAAAAGATGACAAAACTATCACTGCTGATCCCCACAACTATCTCTCACCCTTCATCTTGCATGCAAATATATGACCTGTATTCAAATGAAAGTCGCAAACATAAACACCGTACCCTGCCCTCAGTGTAGGCTGGTCGCATTACAATGAAACAGCAGCTTTCGAACTTGCACACAGCAACGAGTAGCTATACCGCAATTTTTGCAAAGCCATTCCTTTTCGTTGTATACAGCGGCACGTTGGCAACCGTACCATTGCCGTGTGTGCTGGTCAGGCGCGAACTAATCCGTACAACCAATGATATCACGTAAGGGGTAATGTAATAATTTGTGATTGCATCAGACAAGAAAATAAAGCAACGGAGAAGGCAAATTGTTTTGTTATGATTAAATTTACATGTTGTTCATTAAAGAAATGTCCACACCTTGTGGACAACGTACTTCCTACGAAGATGCTCAACATCCCCTTATAGGTTAGTGAAACGACCAAACATGAAACCTAGAACAAAGAGCCGTATGCATCGACTAGTGCCGGCACCGAGACATGTGGGCGCTCCGGGCAAGCTAATAATTTGGCGTCCCCTCATACGATATCCTTTGAGATTTTTCGGGTTAGGACAGGCCTGGAGAACCTTTATGAGGGCACGTACCAAAATTGATGATTTTCAGAGCCATTCTATCGCGCGCAGAAACCTTACTTTATCAGCGTCATATTTCCGATTATTCTAGTGGTCTTAGCGCCCTTTACAGTTTGGCGCCCCGGGAAGCTGCCCGGATGGCCCACCCCTTAATCCAGACCTGTACAGCTGTGAGGAATATAGTTGACGAAACCTGTACGGCGATTTGGGAAAGTTTCAACAAGAAACACATGCCGATCCCGACAACAGAAGTGTTATCTAAATGTTCTACAAAACACTGAATTTCCCCATTTATTTTGGTTGTATCGACGAAAAGCACACACGTCATAACATCCCACCAATGGTGGATCAATGTATTTTAAGTACAAGCAGTAGCATTCAATTGCCGATCCCAGTGGCCGCGCGGTCTGACGCTTGGGTTTGCGGCCGTTCGCTTGCTGGGATCGCGGGTTCGAATCCCGCCGGGGGCATGGTTGTCTCTCTTGTGAGTGTTGTGTATTGTTAGGTAGGGGTCGCTGCGTTGGGCTGATCACTCGACCAGAGGAGTCCTACCGAGTGTGGTGTGTCTGAGTGTGATCGTGAAGCCTCGATAATGAGGAGGCCCTGGCCCACTAGGGGCTGTTGGGCCACTGGAAGAAGAAGTAACATTCCATTGTTCTTCAATGAGTAACAGATGCAAATTCTAAATTCATTTTTATTGACGTTGGCTCCTCTGGAAAGCAAAATGCCGGTGGAACATTTTCGAAGCGCACCTTGTTTTAACGCCCTGGGGCCTACCCAGCATCCTGTATAATGGGTACCGGGTCATTCCCGCGGGTAAATCGGCCGGGGCGTGGCGTTGACCACCCACCCCCATCTAGCGCCGAGGTTAAAGAAAGAGGAGAGCTGAATTGAAGCTTCCACATGTCTACTGGAGCACAAGGCATATCCATTAAAGGAGCACATCATGAGATCGTAACCTAGGTGAGACTTCAGTCCTGAAGAAGCTGTATTCAACTGCAAATAGTCCAGGGCAAGCACGGCTGTTGAATATTCTCAGCAAAACGGGCAATCCTCAAGGAGATGGAAGTTCTCCCAGATAATACATTACTTATCGTGAAATGCATATGTCTGCTTCATGACATTGTTATGGACATGGAATGGCTACTCGAGGAACTTTAGAGACAGAACAGCGTGTCACTAGAATGCCATCCACTTCGTGTTTGGAGACAACACAACACAACACAATAGCCGAAGCAGTCTTTAAGCTAAGACTTTCAAACAATACTCCTGTTCTCCAACTGGACCGACGACACATTTGGGGTAAAGCGCACGGGCGGATTTTGGCCGCTAAGCGGTTGCGGGTTTTAACCGCATTGAATAGAACACGTTAACGTAAATGAGTCTAGGCGCACAAGCGGTCAGTTTACCGCGGTGCCTGACCAACCACAACTCATGACCCTCTCCTATGATTTCCAACATATACTAATCTCTAACCCCACACATCATTTCCACCCTGAAGAAGCAGCCAGTTTCCCTAAGCTCTGCCCAGCACTATGCAGTGTTACAACTCACATGACTCTATGGCTTCCATTCCAATAACTACTGAAACACGGAACACCGCATTTAAAGTGGTAGCTACCCCTGCCGTCATGACAGCTACTTATTAAAAGACTGTTGAATCATGACCACTACAGCAATGTGTTCAGGATCTCAGCACTGAGCCCATCGTCAGGCCATATTACAAAATTACATACATATATATACAGGGCATACACAAAAGAATGGTGCGGTTTTAATAGTGAACACTATTAAAACCGCACCATTCCTTTGTGTATACCCTGTATATATACATATAAGGATAATTGAAATTCACTAAAAACATAATTATACTTGTTCTTATGTTGCTGCATTGTTTGTGATTCAACAACCTTTTAATAAACAGTCCTGTTGACAGTCGCCTTATCACACAACGAGGATGTCCCACACTAAGACAGCACATTTAAAGGTTTCAAAATATTCCAGATTTCATGGTTAAAAATCAGATGTGCTACTAGCAGATGTCTGTAACATTTACAAACAGCACATTAGGTACAGCCCTTGCGACCACATCATGGGACATCCTCTAGTCACAGACGGTCCCCACACATGACAGACAGCTGCAAATGTAATGATTGAACTGCTGTCAAGATCTTTAGTCCTTTCATCCTCTGTGCTGACAATATTAGTCACCATGGAACTTCACCAAAAACATACTGATTTCATGTCTATAGTACCCTGTGTTCTAATTTATAATTTGAGGGGAACTGTAAAATAACTGAACAATTTAAATTCTGAATCAAAGTGTGAAAATTTGCATATTTTTATTGAATGGATGTTGTAACGGCAGGTTGCTGAACTTTGTTTGTGATTACGCTAGTCCCTCGGTCATCTGGAATAATGGGGGAAATGGGTGGTTCAGAATACCTGGGATCTGGACCACCGAGGAAAAACCCATACAACAAAGAGAGCGTCGTTTGGTACAAGACGGGTCCAAGACCAATAAAGGCACTGGTGCTGGTGTGTATAGATGGGGCTCGAGAAGGGGGCACAACTTCAGTCTTCAGCTCCACACCACGGTATTCCAGGCTGAAATATATACCATTAAGGCTTGTATAATGGAGAATATAGTAAAGGGCTGCACAGGTAGGAACATATATATTTTTTCCGACAGTCAGGCAGCCATCAAGGCTCTTGACAGCTTCCAGATAAATTCCAATTTAGTCTGGGACTGCCATCGATCAGTGGTGAAACTGGCAGAACATAAAATGATCGAACTGGTATGGGTGCCGGGACATATGGGCATTGATGGCAATGAAACAGCTGATCAGTTAGCAGACAAGGCTCATCACATCCACTAATAGGACCTGAGCATGCACTTGGTGTATCTGCAAAGGTTGCCAGCGGGGTGATCACGGACTGGACGAGTAGGAAACATGAGGAGCATTGGCAGTGCATACGTGGACAAAAGCAGGCTAAGGGCTTTCTTTTAAAATAATAATAATAATAATAATAATAATAATAATAAAACTCTGAAAAAAAAAAGCTCAGGGAATTGCTCAATCTGAGCAGAAACCAGCTCAGAATAATGACACAGTTGCAGACAGGACACTGTCAGTTAAAAGGACACCTATTTAAACTGGGGCTGGTGAACAGTCCCGAGTGTGATAGATGTAAACAGGCATCTGAAACGGCCTCACACGTTCTTTGTGATTGTCAGGCTTTGGCCACACTAAGATTCAGACACCTGGGTCGTCATTTTATGAAACCAGGTGACTTTGACGACATCTCCGTCTTTGTTCAAGGTGTGGGACTGCTGAATGAATGAGCTAAAGGGTTGCACAAAAGATTGACAACGGTCGAAGTGCACGGGTCACTGTGGTACCCGCCCTTCCGTATTCTATTCTATGTCACGTTTGTCAAGAGTATCTCCTAAGTTTATCACCACCACCACATTTGCAATTGTTCACATATTACACATGTTTCAGTATAAGATCTGTGGGTACATTAATGACCTGCCTCAACACAATTTACATGCTTTGCTCCAGGGTTCATTAGCCACTGCCAATAAACAAAAACCCCAGACACAGAGACCAGACAGCCACAATACCATTTTACATTTTGCACAAAATTTACCTTAGCATGATGATACTACTACACACAAAAGTTCAGGATCCTCCACATTAACCCTTCAGTGGCATTGCAGTGTAAATTACAATACTGCCCAAAATAAAGGAGTTTGAAATCCAACCTGCATTAAAATGCACTAATGCAGCACGTTGCACAGAAACCTGGCAGCATGAGAGGAATTAGTGTTTCAGCGGTGGATCCAGGAAGTTTTAGTCATATTCAGGACAATGTGTTGCACTTCGTTCCCCGAGAATTCCTTCCAGAGTGTCCCAGGACTACTTCAAAGTACCTGCAGAAACTCTCTTATAGCTATGAAGGTTGATCTTCGCTTGCTATAAGTTTTTTCTTGTGTTGGGTCTCGTCAAGAAGTATTCTGATATGCCATGGAACACTTGTGTGAGACAGAGAGAGAGAGACAGAGGATGACCGAAGGCAAGCAACCGAACAACACGCATAAAACACAGTCCACATAACAGGAAACACGCAGAACAATAATGCAAAACCATGCATAAAAAAAATGACAATACGCCAATAACAACGCGCTTATATAATAGCCCAGACTTCAAATCATAGAAAATCCATAATAAACGGTACACTGCACATGGTCTGTACGAGACATACTTCGATACGCAAAACAGGACGCATAAGTGAATATGCTTAAGTATTATACAACAGTGCTATAAGTTTTATAAAAGGTGGAACTATTGTGGGATTGCAAGTGTTGACTTTTTAAAAAAGTTTTTAGTGATTTTTAGTGACTTGTGAAAAACTTTATATACGACGAGACCTTATAGGCTCATATCTTATGTGTGTCTAACATATGCACTACGCAATTTAATGTAGTATACCCCTGAAGATGGTCAGGTACCTGACCGAAACATGTCGGGTTAATTAATCTACTATTAAAGTTTTTTTAATAGTGAGTGTGCATCACGTTGGTTTTAATTTTAATATATGCAGCGTTATTCAGTGCCAACGGGCTAAAGACCAAACAGCGCACAGAGGCTGGCACTGAACAGTTAAACATTGCAAGTGACAGTACTTCCCCAGACACTCCACAAGTCACAGTTGAATAGTGTCTCACATCTTGATAATGATACCCTACAGAACCCCAATAAATTACAAACATCTGTTCAGTTTTCAGCACTGTATACTTTCAGACATGCAATTACAGCATGCTAGCAGGGAAAGGTGGCTCTCTATAAATAAACCCATTGTGACAGTGAACTAGAAGTTTTGGTGTAAGCTGCCCATGAGGTACAGGAAGTGGTTCAGCTGTCCTGGTCCTCAAGGTCAGGTCACAAATGTCCTCAAAATAACAAAATCAGTGAGGGGTATATGGTTTGTCAAGTCGAATGCTCCTTCCTTAAAGTCCTCCATGAAGATAAAAATCTACGAGGGTGATCCCAAAAGTAATGTAAAGCAGACTATGCACAAACTCCCCATTCCATGCACCTACATGGCTAATGTTACAATAGTCAATAGTCTGAACCTCACCTCCTCGTTGGTATGCTTGAAATGATAAAGTTGTGTTTATTGTCTCTGTAGAACCATTTAAAATGGGTGATGAAATTGCTTCAGGTTGAATTACACTACTAGATCAAAAATCATTCTCCAAAATTGAAACTTTATGCCAACAGAAATAAATGAATTCTTGCAGAAAGTGTGTGGCGAGTCAACATCACATCACAGCACAATTTTACGCTAGTCCCAAAGGTTTCGTCAAGGTCAGCACAGTAATGAAGACAAGAAACACTCCAGTAGGCCGAGAACTTTGACAACACATCAGTGGCCATTATTGTTACCAATTTTGAGGAAGACAGACATATCACTGGGGCCCATTATGCAAACACTCTGCACCAGAAATTACGCCCAAAAAATTGTCACAACCGACTGCAGTTGTTGGAAGCTGGTGTGTTGATACTTGATATGACAACGCAAGACCTCATATCGCACAAAATATAAAGACTGTTCTCACAGATTACAAATGCAAAGCACAGTCTCACTCCACTTATAGTCCTGATATGAGTCCTCCTGATTTCAATATCTTCCCAAAGTTAAAAGAACTGCTGCATGGCCAACAATTTCAGTCTTTTGAAACACAAATACAGCCGTGACCTGACGCACCAGACAGCTCAACTCCAGTGGACAACTAAATGGTACATAAAAATTACCAGAGCACTGGGAAGCTTTTAAAGTAAGTTGTGTAATAAAACAAAATATGATCAAAACAAAAAATGCTGTGCATTACTTTTAGGACATATACCAGCCATCCATTCATGAAGTATCAGCTGTCAACTCATACAGTATGACACTATCAGCATTACCACTATGAAACAGAATGCCATTATTGTTATAGTGAACAACACTGCAACAAAATGCTTAAATAACTGTCATCCATAATCATAAACACGTGCAACACAATGTAAACAACAAATTTATATGCAGAGACTGCAAAACATGACAACACAGAATTAAAGACAATCTCTGAACTTACAACTGACAAGGTAACATAATGAAAGACGGCTCAACAGGTGCATAGGTTTTGTAACAGTGTTAAATGCTGGGATGGAATTGACAGACTAAAAATGAATTTAGCACTTACACTCTCCCTCTTCCCTCTATTTACTCACAGTCTGTTGACACTTACAATAGCACACTGTAACATTTCTACATACAAATCTACAAATCTCTCTGTAAGACCAGGAACTGTGACTATGTGCAAGACCATTCAAGTGACTGTGACCCAGAGTGATTACACAGACACATTAATTTCAAACTGAAGACAAGCAGAACAGTGAACTTATATTGATATTGGAAACAGCAATGAATCCACACCTTAACAAAATTACTGACTCCAACACGGCCACATGCTGAAACTTGTAGCTGTAATAAGATTCATCACATTTTACGAATGAACCATAAGCAAGACTTGGACATGAATGTTGATGAGAGTATCAGGATATTGTAAAAGCATCTAAATATGGAAATGATGTGAATAAATGTAGAAATGTTGTACAGTATTCCTGAATTTAAAATCGCCACTTCAAATAAAATACATTAATAACCAATTACCACAAACTACCTGCTAAAATGGTATATAAAGGAGCAAGAAATTGGTATCATGTACACAGCTTTACAAGCAACAATACTTGTATTACCATTGGTACCAGCAGTACTGTGTTTGTTTGGAAGAACTTTTATTAAAGTTAGTATTCAAAAATTACAGTGACAGGCTCAGAGCCCAAATGGATCATTTGTAGAACAGACAAAACTGAACATCGATCAGACTTGAGGTTTTCAGTCATGCTAGTATAATTCAGACCTCCTGAGATATGATGTCAACTGCCAACAGTTACACTTCAGAGCAGCAAGCTGCAAGGAAGTAAAGGTTATATTATACAGGGAAAGTACAGGTTAGGAAATTGGCATAATGAGCGAACAGATGGTGCTGTGCAGTGGGCAGGGCCATGGGTTGAACACACACAAGAACAGAAAAGTGAAAATGAAGAGCATAGGACTGTTAGACTCAAAAGGGCCACAGTGCTAGGGTTTTAAACCTCACCGTCGGAATACACAACTCTAGCACTGTGTCTCATTTCAGGGCCAACAGACCCAGGCTCGCCTTCCTCCCTACTACCAGGATCTTCATTCTTGTTCTCTTCCCCTTACTTTCATCATCTACTTCCCCTTCCTCCCATGTTTTCATTGTCACTTTTCTTTCCTTCTAAATGTTCTACCCATGGCCCTGCTCAATGCATACCACCACCCACTTGTATTTGTTTGCTATTCAAATTGCTTAATCTGCACTTTCCCCACATAAAAAACCTCTTCTTTCATGCAACTTTCTCTTTCTTCTTGGACTACCCCGAAAATGGAGGCAAAAACATCCTCTGAAATGTCACTAACTATGGTATTTACCAATCAACACAGCAGCATATTCCACAATACTTGAATCCTGAATTTTAAAAATCAGTTTCTTAACAGTTTCAACTACTGTGTAAACAATGTCGGGAGATTTGAGGATAATACTTGTGCTGTAGATTTTTGTGTTTACTGCTGAGGAAATGTATTTAAAAACACTTAACCTTTCGTGACAGACATTCATCTATTCCATATTTCCAACACAATCACTAATTATTTCAGTACTAGTCATACAGTAAGTGAACAGTGAAGTACCTTCCAAATAAACATAATGAAAGCATTTATCTACACGATGGCATAATTCTGGAATGAAGTAGCTTGTCATCAACACTGCACATCTGCTGTACTCAAAGTTCTATGCGTAAGTGACAGCATGTGTGTATGCCTACATCAAAACCCTTCTTGGTACTGTCTTGTCTCCAACTTAGCCTGCAGCAGTTCAAGTTGTCTCTTGGCTTCACACTGAGGGAAATTGTTTAAGTCATAGTACTGAGGCGCTATTTTCAACACCCATTCAGCTGGAACACAAAATATTTACATAAGTCATCACCACAGATATACTATTACAGTACTAAGCCTTTTTTATGTGTCTTAAACTTCTTTTGTCACTGAATGCAGGCCATCCCCACACCTACAACCTAACTGGTTCCTGGACGATGGTTACACAGTGAGCTGCTGTCAGACCCTTATTTCCCATAAGGACCTTATAAATAGAGGTTTCATCCCTGAAAGCCCACACCATAACATAAAAATACCAACTGATCACAAAGATAAATGAAAAGAAAATAAAACACAAATACTGTACAAGCTTTCATAAACATTTTGAGTTATATTAAGCAAAAACACACACCTAACACAAATGTGATGTATATTCAATAGATTTTAAAATTCTTAAACACATATCACAAAAAATTTCATTCACAAAGTTCATCTTCAGCAGTTCAGGATGGGGAGTATTACTGAAGAAATTCTGATAGGGAGGGTGCAGCATCAACTGAATCATCAAAATGTAATCTTATTACACGAGCAGAACTATATTGGGGGGGGGGGGGGGGGGGGGGGGGGGGAACTTGGTAGAGGCTTGGACAGAATTTGTTGAAACCTGAGGGGACTCGCTTGAAAACTGCAGCTACTGGGGGACTTTTCCACATGTGCTGGTCACAGTGAGTGTTAGTCATTACTCAGGGGGTCTGTTTCACAAAAGTGGAGGGTCACAAGTCATGCTATCGTAAGTCAGGGGTCTACTATATGTCACAATTGTGGGGAGGATGTCATGTCTAAAATCTATTAACCTTCAACGGCCAAATGAGATACCTCTGACCCTTTAAATGAAACTCTTCACGGACAAGAGGGACAAGGCTGTCACGTGCAGTCGCAGACCTGGCCATTTAAAAACAAAAATAACTCCGGCCATCTGTAGCTACACTCGGATTTAAAGGCCAGACAATAAAGGTTAAGGTACTGGCATCAGATAAGTGCCAGCCATTAGTCCTGCAGACTCTGTGTATCAGAATTATTCTGATTCTGATGAAAGAGTATGGACTTAGTATATAATACATCAGTAACTGTTAATATACTTAGCAAGTATTCAATTATATGCAGTGAAACCTGACTATGTTGGCCACCTCTGGTTCCATTCAAAGCCGCCCAACTTATACAGGTGGCCAACTTATAGAAACTTTCAGATTCAAAGTATTTCTGTGTTAATATAGTACACATACATTAACTGCATGAAACAGAAACATTAATCTGTGTATTAAACACATTATTTTATATGATTACGTTATTTGAAATTCAGCAACAATAATTTCATTCATTTGGTGAAAAACATTCACTGATTTTTTATCGTCTTGTCGACATCTTAGCTGCAAGCCACTGCCACTCAATACTGTTGTACAGACAAAAATGATCACCTATGAACTGAGACTGGTGGGCTGAGGAATATGTAATTAATTACGACACACACTGGAGAGCTTCCTTATGGCAAGGTAATGGCCTGCTGTGATTTGTATTCACTACGTCACTGTTATCATCGCTATCACTATTTTCACAATGTGAGTCTTGTTTCTGTTCTTTCATTTCCTTGAAAATATCTTTCAGCACTTTATCTGGGGTGGAAGGCACTTCTTCACGTACAATGAAGTCGGTATCATCACTTTCAATCTATACTGATGCTATGTCCTTCTGAACATCCAATGGAAGAGAGCATGTCGTTTGGTTTAGTCCCGTATCTTCCTCACAGTCTTCATTTTTTTTCCTCGTGGTTACTAAATCCCACTCTTCAGAAGCACTTCACAATTGTTTCCCTTGAAATCTGTCCCCAAGACTTAACCATCAAACTGAGTGTAACACTGATACTGACTTGTTAAAAACAGACTTTGTGTTATTAGTTTCTGCAATTGTGACAATGTGCCATAACATTTGCTGGAGATATCAAGATTTTACAGCTCATATGACTCCTTGGTCTAAAGGTCGAACATCAGATGTCAGATTTTGTGGAAGGAATTTCACCGCTATGTTGCTCTTCACTTTTGTCACAGAGTGACTGGTTGCGTTGTCAACAAGCAGCAAGATTTTACAAGTTTGCGTTCTTATCATACGATTTACAATCCACTTTTCAAAATTGTCTGCGTCATCCACACCATTTTATTTGAACACCAGTTAACCGGAAGATGCTTGGTGTCTATCCGTTGTTCTTTGAATGCACGAGGATGTGCAGAATTACTGACGACTAGAGGCTTTAAATTTTCACCAGTGGCACTACAACAGAAAAGAACACACAGTCTTTCCTTGGATAGTTTCCCACCTTTACAATTTTCCCCTTTCTGAATCAAGCCTTTTCTTGGCATTTGTCAATAAAACAATCCTGTCTCATCTGCATTAAATTAATTTGACGGTGGGTATTCATATATTACCTGGCACAGTTCTGATTTCCAGTCTTCAATTGCTGTCATGTCTACGGTTGCTGATTCACCAGACAGTAAGCAAAAGTTAATGTTGTGTTGTCCTGAACAATTCAAGCATCCATTGCTTGCCTGAAAATTTTCAACATGAAGCCTCTGTGCAATTTCCCTGGCTTTTGCTTGAAGCATTGGTCCAGTAATCGGGATATTCATTCCGCAATATTTTAGAAAAAATTGTAGTGTTACAGCATTAACCCTTAGCTGCCGAACGTCGCCTATAGGCGACGCCCTTTAAATGTGCCACGAAGCCGAATGTCGCCTATAGTCGTCGCTAACAGTGTGTCGAATTTGGAAGCATTTTGTTCACCCCTATCGCAGGTACTGCGAAAGATTTATACTGGGTAGGTCTGTTGAATGTCATGGCTTCCTTGTGGAGTGAGAATTACTCCTCCTCCATCCCTCTAACCCCCTCCAGAAGCCAGTTATAGATGTCAACAAATTTCAACTGCGTAATTCTCTGGCGTGACTAAGAACGTTTCAAAACACAGCATGCTTTTGTTTATGTCTGGAACTGGAGTGTAGTGTAGCTAGAATTAAAAGAGTGGACTATGATACGAGTACTGATTGACGAGCTGAAAGGTTGTCAGTGGCGAACTGGAACGCGTAATTTTCAGATGAAATTATTACACAAAAACTGGAGATATCCGCGAAAATCCATGTTTACAGCTACAGGGGGCTCACAGACGTGTCACTTGTAGTTCTGGGGCACTCTTTAGGCGTTGTGGGGCAGTAATGTGCAACACACAGACGTCAAATATAATAAAAACGTCGTGGGCACCCTTGAATACTATGATGTTTACCCAGCATTGACATTGTGGCTTTAGATCTGTTTTGCTCTCACCATACAAGTAGCCGATATATTCGTCGCATTAGGTTTCTACAGCTGCCCAGTAACACACAACAGTCTTTGTGACGTGGCACCCAGACTTTTTGACGACTTAGAGAGACGTAAAATAAATTCATGCCGGGCAGTACGACCAAACAGGAATGACATGCCCCCTGACTTTGGACCGAAAAAAATGAAACTGAAAAGGGGCGACGTAAGGGTGAGGACCAGGGGAAATTTGACAGCGTTAGTTTGGAAGGACAGACGAGACGTTTACATGCTAACTAACAAAATACGATGCCGTGTTTGTTCAGCGCGTGGCGTCAGAAAGGGAACCACATATAAGTGCGCCAAATGTAATGTCGGCCTGTGCATGGTGCCTTGTTTCGCGGACTTTCACACAAAAGTGAACGTGTAAAACACCAAAATTATCTATTGTGATAGAATAGTGATCCAAGGTGCCACGGATCGTCTGCAGCAGACAGAAATATGTGAGTAATAAAATATTTACACTCGATTTTATATAATGCATGCAATTCACAGGCCTAAATTTATTATAAAAATATGTGAACATTTTTTCCCGAATTAATCAATTCATAAACACACTACGAAATTTTATTTCCTCAAATTTGATGCAAAAGTGTATGAGATATGATTTTTTTTCTAAGAGTAAGCGTTAAGAATAGAAACCTATATTTAAAAACCTCGGCAGGGCGCTGTTGCGCGGGGGCATTTAAATCCGGCGTATAAGGGTTAAGAAGTATTACACAGAGTCAAAGAGGAGAGGAATATCCTACATTCAATAAAAGAAGAAAGGCTAACTGGATTGGTCACATCTTGCGTAGAAACTGCCTTCTGAAACACGTGATTGAAGGAAAGTTAGAAGGAAGGATAGAAATGACGGGACGACGAGGCAGAAGACGTAAGCAGCTACTGGATGACCTTAAGGAAAAGAAAAGATACTGGAAATTGAAAGAGGAAGCACTAGATCGCACCCTGTGGAGAACTCGCTTTGGAAGAGGCTACGGACCTGTCGTAAGACAGACTACAGAATGAATGAATGACAGCATTAACATTCTCATTATCTGTTCTTCGTAGTTTTTGTTTCCTTTCATTGTTGCAGTTTTCTTCCCACACCTCCAGTATTGGGCCTCCTTTTTTTTTATGTTCCCAACAGTGCATTTCGCAACACCAAACTGCACAGCAATTGTTCGTTGACTAACACCTTTATCAATTAAGTCTAGCACTTCATTTTTCTTATCCATATTCAACTTCTTTAACCTTTTTCACCTAGAGCCCATGTTATGTTTTCAAAAATTTGTATATGTTACACAGTAACAACCGCCTGACACCACAAAAATCAAACCGTGCACTATCACTTGTAAATATGTACAGCTCAGAGCAAAGACAGCTGGTCGAGACACAAAGCACGTACAGTACATAACCCTGTCAGTGAATAGGGACTGCAAGTACAGTTACAGGTTAGTTGCACCAGGACATTCCAATCTGTTGTCCACACTTGTGGAGAAAGGGTGGAGGTTGTGTGGGCAACAGATAGTTCTGCAATACAGTAAATGAGGATCGGCCTGACATAAAAACTACAAAATCTTTACATCAGCCAACAAAGGGAGGCTGAACTTATACATAAAGCATAGCACCAAATGTGAAACTGTGGCTAAGATTCAATATATGCATGTGGTCAAGTTATGGAGTAATGACAATGTATAATATCATAGGAACTTGCCGGTTCCATAAAACTGTGGCCAACTATGACAGGTGGCCGACTTACAAGGGTGGCCAACCTCACAGGTTTTACTGTACATGTGAGATGTGAAAGCAAAGGTATAGTTGTTCCAGCACACACCAAAAAAGTTCAGTAAAGTAAAGTTCACTCAAGAACAGGCCATGAAGGTCCAGAAAGGAAGTAGAAGTACAGCTCTACTCTTTACACACCACAAGGCAAATGGGACTGCACATAGAGCTCCACTCATCCTTAACCTGAGAACTATATGGAGGTGAGTGGTCAGGCTCACACCCCAGCCACTTTAGCCAGGGGAAAAAATCCCATTACCCACTGAACAGGAGGCTGGATCAGCTCCAGAGCTGGTCTGGAAAAATCTCTTGACCTCGCCAGAAATAAAACTCTCGACCATCTAGCCCACTTGTTACATTATTACGTAAACTCTTGTCCTACTGCTCAACTGGTTAGCTAACTTGTCTAGTAACTGAAAATACCAATTTATATTCCATGTCTTGGAAAACCAAAGAACTCTGTTAGGACACTCACCTCAGAAGAGGCTAAAATGCAAAATACAAACCCCCTATGCAATTAGTTATAATTTACCAGAATCACCAAAACAGAGACACTTACGTTTGATATCAGTGACAGTCCGAATATAGTTTTTTGTTGTGAGTACAAACTCGTTGTAGATGACCCATTCTGGCTTGTGGTCAAGACATGTTGAAGGATGAAGCTGAACTACTTGGTTGTCTTTAATGGTCAAGTAATGACCCGTTCTCTCTAAATGGGCAACCTGCAGAAAATTCAATGCAATATTACAACCTTGGTTCACTACTAAAGCAGACAAGCAGACTGGACACCACATTTATCAACAGCAGCAAAGATGTGAATGCAGGCCCAACAGTATGCCAGTCATCCAGCAGCATCCTCCATCACTTCATGTAATGTGGTGCGATTGTAAGGTAATGTACAATGTTGCGTGACTGGGATAATGCTGTACTGCTATATTCTTGCACCACTTTATATCCAATACTCTAGCATAAGGTGTCAAATTTCAACATACACTCCAGAATTTTGCACACATTTCTACAACATGCAAGACACAGACTCGGCACTTCTCATTAAGAGGTTAGGAGCAACAGTGGCAAAAGTGTCTCAAATCTGTTGTTCCAGTTCATCAAGTGTTCTTGGTTTTCATCGGTACATTTCCTCTTTGGCCCAGCCCCACAAAAAGACCACATGGAGCAAGATCAGGACTTCACAGAGGCCAGTCCACTGGTCCTTAATGCCTGACCAGGAAAATGAATGTCACAGAATGCACAAACAGGAAGTACAAAATGTAGAGGCACTCCATTTTTCATGAAGTGCAGTTCTACATAACTGTCCCACTGAGAAACAATTCACAACATGAAACTGTGAATTAGGGACAGTGAAATCTGTATCCATCGCTCACATAGACATCATTTTCCTGCAAGTTTCATTAATTTCTTCTGATACCAAATACAGTGAAACCTCTATCCATCGTTCCCGTTACCGTCGTTGGCCCGCATGTATCGTCTGCCTTATCTGGTCCCGAAATTAGCCCCATATAAATAACACTATTTTTTCCCGCCTCCATTGTTCCTCGAACTGTCGTTTTCCCGCACCAATAGTTGAAAAATCACGGTCCTGACGCAACATTTTCCCGCACTGATAGTTTTTTTTTTAAATTTGAAGCAATGGTTTAGTGCGCTGTGCGTGCATTGCTTTCTTAGTGCCACCTGGATTGGCTCCATGAAAAAGTATGGAGTGCATTCTGTACTCTTTGCTCTCCATCCTTTTCTTTGGACTAGATGAAGACTTGGCAACTCTGTTGTGGAGCTTTACTTCATTGCAAGTGGTTCTGTGCGTTCTGGTGTGCTTCATAGTTTCATACGTTACCCGGTTTAATCATTTCCATCCTTTATTATCCTTTTCCTATAATATTTTATTTCTGTTATTAATTCATTCCTGTTTTTATTACTTCATTATATTTTATTCCTGCTATTTATTTTGAAATCCGTGGACCATGTCCCAACCTAAAAAGCAAGTGAGAACTCTGCACGAGCGATTGAAAATAGTAGAAGAGGCGGAGAAGAATCCTGGAGAGAAACATGTCGACATTGCCAAACGCCTTGGGTTGGCTCCAAGCACACTAAACTCCATATTCGCAAAGAAGGACGAAATCCGAGAGCAGGCAGAAAAATGTTGGTAACGCCAGTAAGATGAGGAAAATAGGTAGGGAGTCAACATTCGCCGAGTTGGAAAGAATACTCTTCTCGTGGTACCAGCAGGCAAGGGCGTCGAATATCCCAATTGATGGAACCATTCTTCGTGGAAAGGCGAAGATGATTGCAGCGCAGCTGAATATAGAAAATTTCACTGCATCCAACGGCTGGATAGCGAGGTTTAAGGACCGGCATGGCCTAGTATACAAGAAGTTAGTCGGAGAAAGTGCTGGCAGTGGACAGCGAAAGCACGGAAGCGTGGCTGGAAAGACTGCCATCTTTGTTGGAGGGCTACGAACGTGATATTTACAACGCGGATGAGACGGGGCTCTTCTACAACGTGCTTCCTGATAGAACCTTGGCTCTCAAAGGAGAGTCTTGTCATGGAGGGAAAAACTGTAAAGACAGACTTACTGTTTTACTTTGTGTTAACAGTGATGGAACTGACAAACAAGTGCCGATTGTTATCGGAAAATCTCCGAAACCGCGATGTTTCAAGAATGTAAAAAAATTACCACCAAGTACCACTTGAACAATAAAGCGTGGATGACCACAGACATTTTTTCTTCATTTCTGCGTTCATTAGACGCAAGTATGGGTGTGCAAAACAGGAACATTCTCCTCTTTGTGGACAATTGTGCCGCACATCCAAAGGACACATCGTTTCTAAGAAATTTAAAAGTCATACGGTACCCGGCAAATTGTACAAGTGTGCTCCAGCCCTTGATTTAGGGGTAATAAAGTGTTATAAGCAGCTTTATAGAAAACGCCTCGTGCAAACAGCTGTTTGCTTAATGGATGCAGGCAAAGATACGAAAAAGAACATAAACGTGTTGGAAGCTTTGCACTACACTGTGGCAGCCTTGCAAGAAGTAACCCAGCAGACAATCGAAAATTGTTTTCGGAAAGCTGGTTACGTGCAGGGACAATCTTCAGGCGATAGTGACGTCGTATTGACCAATGATGATGACGATTTCCGCCAAGACTGGGAAAAGTTCAGTGGCATGAACAAAGATAAATTCGAGGAGTACGTCTCTGTGGACAGTCACGTGGCAACCTGTGGTGTAGAAACAGTGCAGGAGCTGTGCGTGAGCCTCGTGGCGTCTGGGAGTGTGGAGCGGGAAGAAGGAGAAGAAGAAGCTGGCAAATCCGAAGTTGTGCCGAGCTTCGCTGAGACGCATGAAGCGCTGATGAAAGTAAGATCTTTCTTTTATGCGCACAGCACGAGTGACAGTGATCGTGAAAGTGTTCTAGGCCTTGAAAAATCGTACTTTGAATTGAGGAGGAGTAAAGTTTGCTCAAAACAAACGTCAATGAAAGATTTTCTCAGCAAGAAGTAATAATTATCATTAAATTGTTCTTATCTATAATTTTTAATGGTTTCCCGGTACTATCATTTCCCGTATGTATCGTTCAAATTTTCCGGTCCCCTGAAAAACGATGGATAGAGGTTTCACTGTATATTGCCCATACAAACAATGATGGCGTGAGGCTTCACTGTATGTACCTTCCACTCAACCTGTACTGTAAATATAATTCAAATAAAAAACCGTTTATATTTCAATGAAACTTCTCTCAGACAAAACAGAGTAGCTCATCACAAAGGCCATGCAACTGCTCCGGCTGGTAGTCGCTGGCCTCTCACCATGGAAGCCCAAGTGCAATCCCAGGACAGTCCATGTGTGATTTGTGGACAAAGTCGCAATGGGACACATTTTCCCAAAGTACTTCGGTCTCCCCTGTCACAGTTGTCAGATTACAAATACTTGAACATGAACTAATGGAAAAGTACAAGATGTTAGAAACAGCATTTCAAAATGCAGCTGGATTGTTGTTCAGTACATGAAGCAAAGTGCATCTTCTTCCTGCATGCCACCATGTTGTAGCAACTGGGTTTCACAAAGCCAAATCATCACATCACACTGAAGGTTGTAGCCTTTGCATAAGACACTTTGTATTTCTACACTTATGCACTTCAACAACCCAAATACTTACTACATAAAACAAATTTTACCACATCCACCACATTGTAAATTACTTCCTAACACTACCCTTCTCGTAAATTAATTTCATATTTGTATACCTGCATAAAAAATCCTCCAACCAAGGCTTTTCGTATATTGATATAGTAATCTTGGATGTGAAATCTGTCGAGGTTCTCTTCAGGCTGAAACGATCCATGATACGAGAGAGCTGCTGTCTCACATTGTCGCCTGACTTCAGAGATCGGTAGTTAACAAAATTGTCGTAACACCACTGAGGATCCTCCGAGTCTGCGTACAACAAACCAAATTGTAACAGCATTCAGGATTACACAAATAACAAAACCTTAAATCCATGTAGGTGATTCTTCCTTGACAACCTAATAATTACAGTCAGTAACAAATTTTTGACAGAATTCAGGGCTTAATTACTGTGCAACAGCATGCCACTAGACCCTACCCTGAGCCAGATGAATTACATCCTCAAACACAGTTTCTTCCTCTCCGTGACAAATATTCTGAGAGTTCCATTTTGTACTATAAAACACTGTATAGCAAATATAGCTGAATTTATAAACCACAGAAAGGAAAGCAATAAACCTCAAAAAATGTAGGGCTACAGCTGTACTAACAGCACTGGTTTGTGACCTTTGTCATCTCAAGGCTCAGCATTTTGCTGTGTGTGTGAGTATGTAATGTATCAAGAAACTCTCATTCCACATCAACAAAATTATCTATTTGTACTGAAACACTAAAAAATGGCTACATGCTTTGACCATGCTTCTGGGTTATCATCAGGTCACTCAGTAAACACACCAGGGGACAATTTTAGATTAGTATCGATAATTTAATCTGTTAGAAATTTACAAAGTTGAAAGTGTTTATGTGGGATGAGATCTCATAACCCTGACATGATTGTACCTATAATGTATGAACATGTGTCACCACCATCTGCGGAGGTCTCTTCTTGGCTGTCATGTGGGCTGCTGTATATTATGTGCTTTAGTTTGGTTTGGGATTTTATGCACAGGCCTAAATGCTGTACTATCCTGTCATCATTTAAATACAGACTGAATAGTCATGTTGCTGTTAAAGAACAGTTCTTCATTTTACCCAACCTTCTCATGCTATATAGTGTCTGGCTGTGTGGTTCATATCACAAAAAAGGCCAACAGACTGTCACTGGCATTTGTTGCAAATATCAGATACTTCATATTCTTCATACCATGCATTTTTAGCCTATCACACAACTCTTTAACCAACCAATTGTTTATTATACAATAGTATATTGTATTGTATAATAGAGAATAATAAGTGAGCACTGGTTGGTTAAAGAGTTGTATAATTAGATAGACTTCCTTACGAGATTTAAGGATCTCACAGCAGTGTCGAAGATTCAGATATGCTGGGATGTTATGTGTCCCCTGGTAAATGGTTACTGACATTTTGGAGAAACGTAGTGTCAAGCAGTCCAAGAAGAGTATTGGACTGCTTGACCCTGAAGAGAGGCACAAACCTCCTCTGAACATTGGTAACTATTTATGTACCAGCTGACATGGCATAAGAGATAATTTATTCTCTCACATTCACTCACAATGTAAGAGATACAATATTAATTAATTATGAAGGCAGTTTTACTGAACATTGCAGCTGAGTGGTTCACACACTGCTTTATGCATAAAATGTTCAGGACCAACTGTCAGTGTGTGGACATTAAGCACACTGACCTAGGATTGTGTGGCTTTCCTCATTCTATCCATGTGAGTGCTGGAACATTAGCGTAAACTTAGCCACAGCCATTGCCTTCCAAATCCTCTACAATTCAACACTATCTCCTTCCCAGTGCTACATAAAACAAGCTTAAAGAATGTGTCATTAAATAAACCAAGAAATAACAATGGGACAACAATTTCCACCGATAGTCATATTAACGAAAGGAGACAGTTCCAATTCATGCAACAAATGTTACAGCCTTATATTTCTTGTCCCTACCACTCATCTGTTCAACTGGTACTGAACACTACAAGTCACTTATGGACCTTACACTTCATGCAATTCCCACTAATATAAAAGGAAAATATGCAAGGTCCTGTGACATTCTTATATACTCAACATTTTCACCATGAATAAAATTCATTAGGTGACAACCAATTATTATGCCCGTCACAGAAGATTCTATTCCCTTCATGGCCATAAAGGAAATTAAGATAATGCAATAATCAATAATTTCAGAAATAATATGGATCATGAATCATTACAAAAAGAAGTGAAGAAGACAATATTGACTGAACAAGTTCCAATAAGCTCACTTAACCCCAAAATTATAAAACATCAACACACAAAAAACAAAAAAAAAAAAAGACAACTAATAAAAATAGAAAGATGCTGTTTTGTAATAACTGTAACAGTCAGGTCAGTTAGAGCTAGTGATGGCAAAGCAGGCAGCAAGTGTTATTACTCACTCTGTTTGAAAGCATGGTACACGTTGAGTAATGTCAGGTGGTCACCATCAATGTGAGCGAATCTCATCTTGGCGTCGTCTGCCGCTTTCTTGGCCTCATTTGGCCGCACGAAGCACTGTGGGACTAAACAGTGGAGGAGAGGGGGGAGCCCGCATCCAACCAATTTAGTAGTGTCCACACACACACTGCACTAGCAGCGAGTGCCAGTGGCTCGCTCTGTTTCAACCTATGGGAGCTACATCAAGTTAGAATCTTCTATGTCATACACAGAGAAAATATGAATGAGTAAGCCTGGGTTTTAGCTGCGTTTAAGTTACACATCGCTGTCTACAGAACCAATAACAAGATGACAAATTTTGAGCATTTACTTTAATTCTGACGAATGCATAACGGACACAAGTCTGCTTTAGAATGCTACCTGGAACTGTAGCGAAGATTCTAGCTTGTTGAAGCTTTGACTGCAATCTACACAAATGGAACATCCACGTTCCCATGTTATTACAACACTTCTGTTGAAATACATGCAACTTACTGCCCCTCTAAGACCATTCAACAAACGTAAGCACATAAACTCACAATTCCAATTCACCTCTTACTTTTAAAAAATAATGTTCTTCACAGCTTATTTGTACTTGTGACAGAATACTATACAGTCTGCAGCTTCATATAATTCATGGCATTAACTTACTATTTGCTACAAACTAAATTACTGATGCTATCTGCAAGTCACACACAATTTCCTTACTTTCTCCCATAGCCTTTTCAATGTCATTCACTGTAACTGCAAGTCATCCACCTTCCTTATTCTACCTTCACCTGTCTCATGTTGCCTAGTCATGAACAAGGGCAATTGGAGTGAAGACTGTTTGGTAAAGGTACTGTTACAGGCTGCATACTGTACGACCCTGCTGTTAACAGGCACAGCCCTCCCTCTGTAAATCTGACTCAACCAATAAATATTGTTACTGTTACTGTGTACGTTGCCTAAGCCACAACAATGTCTGCATATGATGTTAGCTTTATCTGAAAATATGCACCTCAACAGCACTCAGAATTATGTTCACCATACTTAGTGCAGATGAATAAGGGTTATTATTAACACTTGCACTCGCAGCAACCCCCTGCTTTCTGAACTGCCAGCCCAGCCAATTTTCATACTACATGCTATTTTACAATATAATACTAAAACATAATTTTCTGCTAAACTACTGTAGACAGATGAATGAAAATTTCAAAGGCACAGACTAACTTTTGTGCCACACATCCCAAGATGAGGGGGGGGGGGGGGGGGGGGACACTGCATTTCTGTGCTACACAATGCAGCAACACAACACACCGGCCCTTCACCACTTTGACTGTCACCAGAAACAGGAGTGTTCAAACGCAAAGAAAATGATGTCAGACAGGTGCTTCACACATCACCTAGTGACTAAGGCAGAAACTATGTAGTCAAACTATGTAATTATCAGCAAGCAATTTAACAAAAAGCTTATCTTGGAACGCTTGTAGTAAGTTATCACAATGGCTAGTCTGACATGTTGTTCAGAGAGAAGGGAGGTTGGGTGAGTATTTTCTTCTTCTACATCAAGATGTCTCGGGGTGGGGGAACAGACCCTCCCCAATCCATAAAGCTAAGCAATTACAAAAGAACCATTTCATGTTTCAAGACGAACAGATGAACTTTAATGCTAATAACAACAAATTATTGATTCCAAGTTAATTACTATTTACCAGAATGTAAGCCAAGATTTTCTAATGCTAACAAATCATTTTTACAGCTTCTAGTGTTCTACTTTTTGCTGGGAACATATGAAATATTTATTCTTAACCACAGAAAACTGCAATGCTACTAGATCATATCTCTTCAGACTTCTTACTTACAATTTCAAAACTTGTTTCCAGGACATTTACCAAAAGAGTTCATACTTAATCCTTGTAAACATCATGAAATGTGGGACATGCCATGGCTCAGGCAGTCACCAGCCTCTCACCACAGGGGCCTGGGTTCAATCTCAGACCAGTCCATGTGGGACTGGTGGTGGAAAAAGTGGCAGTGGGGCAGGTTTTTCCTGAAGCACTTCAGTTTTCACCTGTCAGCACCATTCTACCAATATTTCATACTAATTCATCAATCACTCACTCCATATAACCTTGGCAGCTGACAGCACTGTTCAACATCACATTTAGCAAACATGTAACTTCTTTCTCACAAGGACAGAAAGCAGCCCATGTTTGTGTGTTCCTTCATTTTAGAAAACCTCTTGCATACATCCCAGTTTCTACACACATGCTTGAATTCTTTGACTACTTCTACACACTTCGTCTTAAATTACTGCCATATTTTCTTTAATACCACATACACTTTAAAAAAAAGGGGGCCAGTGGGGGAGGGGGGTGTGTAAAGGTTGGCAACATTACTCATTCCAAGTGCCATCTTTATTTTCATTACTCCCTCCTCCTTTTCCTTTCAAATAATCACATGACAAGCCATGCACAGCCACAATGTAACAGTACATGTTAACTGTGACGTACTGTGCCTGCGTTGTGCTAAACATCAGCATTAAAGTTACACATTTAAAATCTTTCAGGCAGTAAAAATAAGCTGAAGGCAGCAAGAAACAAGGCACCACACTGCCAGCAGAACTTACAGGTTACTTAACATTTTATAACACTGAAGAAAGAACAGATGCTGCAAAGCAGTGGTTATTGGATAGCTTTAATGGCCAGAAAGTGAAATATACTACACTATAAGAAAACCATCATGAATATGTGAGGAACAGCACTGGTATGTGGTATGAGGCTTTAGTGAAAACAAAGCACATTGCACTCACATTCCAAAATGGTACGCAAAAGGTAAAGCTCACCCTGTAACATGCCATAAAGGCACAGAGGGGAGACAGAGGAATAGCTCTAACTATTCTTTTCACCTCCACATTAGATGCGGCATGGGTGGTCAAAACATTGCCCCGGCCACTTTTCCCCTGGGAAAGAAGACCCAGTACCCATTGTACAGGAAGCTTGGTGGGCCTCAGGGCCAGTCTGGGCCAGTACAGAACATCACGCCCCCACCACAATGCAAACCTGGACCGTCCAGCCCATAGTGAACCACTATACCAACTACACTATCCTGGCCACCCAAAATGGAATGCATTATGTACATTTACACTTAAGATATGAAATTCAATAAATTTAAACTTCTGTCTCTTAAAGAATGAGATGTGGCTTATTCAATGACACAAGATATTCAAGAAAACAGTCAACTTTGTCAGAAAATTCTTGTAGTAAAATTAATGCAGGTACTCCCACAGAAAATTAAACTTATCCTGATCACACACCAGACCTAAACATATAAGGTCTCTTAATAAACTCATCTAAAACACTCCCAATTTTCTAGAGCTGTTCTTGCCTTGTGGTTACCTTCCATTCAGGTAAATATGGTGTTTGATGTTATTTATGACAATGCAAAACAACAACAATGCTGCTGTTTAATGCCCCGAACTGGAACTGCAGAAAGTCAAGAAGAAGTAAGTGTCAAATACCTGTAGCATGTCTACACTAGGTGTTACCTGACAACATAGCCGTGATGGACAAAATCTCATTAGAACAGTTGTGATTGCAACTAGCGATCAACATCTTGGCCAACTGAGGATCAAGAGGGAATTCGGCCATGACTGCTCCCAGATCTGTCAAGTTGCCGTCATCATCCAATGCAGCCAAGTAATTCAGCAACTCCAAAGCTCGCATCAGTGTTTCTGGGGCTAAAACATGAACAATTATATCAGTTACACTAGTAAACCTACTGCAATGCAATGCTAAAATTGTACAGGGGTTAGACACATGAACCTCAGAAGAGGGAAAAAATCCATACTGTGTGCAGGTGTAGGCACCAGCCAGTCATCAGTGTGGATTAGAAATGTGTACTGTGTGTGGTAGGTCTAGCAGTAGGTTGAAAAATGACAAAGCTGTGTTGAACCCATCTGTACTGAAATGGCTGGTAACAAATCTGTTAAGGTTTTCTCATTTGATTCACCCTCATTAAGTCCTTTCTGAAGATTATATCAAAAGAGTTGCATCACTTCCAATTCACGGCAGCAAATATTATTTCACATTACAATCACAAAACACATGACAAAGACTTCATATGAAAACTTCTGTCCAGTTTCTTGCTTAAAATTTAAGTAAAAGCGGTGCACATTTCGCTTGATTGTAATATTCTGCTAACCAGCATATTTACATTACACAAATACTACCTTGCCATGTTTCTGATTTTTGTAACATTCACATTTCTTCACAAATGTATGTGCATGTACCTGGAGGATCCATGAAATCAAAATGCACCAAGTCATCAATTCCCAGCTTCTTAAGTTGCAGAACAACAGAGCCTAGGTTTGAGCGAAGAATCTCAGGATATGTATTGTCCTGCATCTCCTGTTTGAATGCCTTTTCAGTATAGAGCCGAAAGCACTTTCCGGGTCTTGTTCGACCAGCTCTACCAGCTCTCTGCTGAGCAGAAGCCTTACTGATGGGAGAAACCAGAAGGGATTCCACTCGGATGCGAGGATTATAAACCTATTAGAAGAAATCAGTAAGTAAAACCAGAGCTGTAGGCAAAGCACAGCAGTTCATCTCATCTGAAAATTGTCAACTTTCACAAAATAAAGTGCAACCCTCATGTAAAGATAATTCATAAAATCTCTGCACATGCTTTCTAATGTGTATTCGCTATATCCAAAAACGTTTTAATGCAGATTCTTCAAGACCGTCCCCTAACTTAAAGTTACATATATCAAAACACAAGAGCAAAATGAACAAAACTGATAAAGGAACAGTAACACAGTGTCCCACAATGAACTTACCAAGAAGAAACTCAAGTAACTTTACTGGTAATTGAAATAATAACTGGTTTAACAAGAACAGGGTAAAGGGGGCAGCTGCAACACCTTACGGAATTCGTAACTGTAACTAGAATTCTACTATACTGGAAGAGCCGCTGTCAACACTTTAACATTATGGGCCATTACTGAGCCCCTCCATGCAATGTAAATTCAAATCCACACTCTTACATGCTCACAGTACATTACAAAGTAAAGTACTGCATGTGGACATACTTGTCCCTATGGGTGTGGCCAAGTGAGGCTGAAACTTTCTCCAACCTAGTGCAGCATTTAACTTGTCAGTACCAAAGACTGTTGGTTATTTATTTCTTTCATAACATCAAATTTTCTTCGTCGCATGTAGGATTTTGTTCCATAAATGCTTGTAAGTTATGACTTACCTTCTGTTTTGCAAATCCTGGATCAATCACAAATACAACACCATCAATAGTGAGAGAGGTTTCGGCAATATTCGTTGATACAACAACTTTCCGTCCAATGGCTCCATTGGGTTTATTTGGTGGTGCAGGTTCAAAGATACGTTGCTGAAGATTTGGAGGGAGTGTAGAATACAGAGGAATGCATTTCAGCTCACCAACTTCTGGTCCAAGGTTATCAATTTCACGTTTAATTCTCTTACAGGCTTCTTCTATTTCCTGAAGATTAAAGCAATACATGGTATATAATATTATCTACATCCCAAATTGTTTTTCAAGTACTGAAGAAAATATGAGAGTGTAACATTCTAAATACAAACCTCTTGGCCTGTGAGGAACAGGAGGACATCTCCAGCAATTTCTTCACACATGTGAATCTGAATTACAGTTCGAATGGCAGCTTCAAGGTAGTCCCTTTCTGGTTCTGGTGTGTAGAAAATTTCAACAGGATGGGTTCTACCAGGCACATTCATCAGTGGTGCATTGTCAAAATATTGCTACAAGCCAAAAGATATATTTAATAAAATTATACATAATGGCACTTAGAAATTAAATTTAACAAACAAACCATACAGTACATAGTAAAAATCTTTCAACCACCAGTAAAACTGCTAAACCTCTCAGCTAGAAGATATTCCTTCCATCATTCCCGCATATGTGGAATGGTAGCAAAGGTAAAGTTGAAGTTGTCTTCAGCTTAACCTGCAATTTGAAAGGAAAGTTCAGGTTGTCCCTAACCTAACCTCCAGCCCAAAGTTAAAGCTAAAGTTCCCCCTAACCTAACCTATAGTCCAACAGTAAAGTTGATACCTACAGTAAAAAATAAAGGTGAACATGTCCCTCACCTAACCTGCAATTTCAAGGCAGATAGGGCTGTCCATAGCTTAACCTACAGCCTAAAAAATGAAAACTTCCCTGATCACAGCAGATGTTACAAATTCAATATAGTCTTCTTGGGCCATCAGCCGCGTCAAGTGATTTAAATACGTTTCGGGGACTGGCTCCGTCCCCATCCTCAGGTAGAACTGATTTAACCCACCACCCACAGACAAGTGGTGGGTTAAATCAGTTCTACCTGAGGATGGGGACGGAGCCAGACCACAAAACGTTCTATTTAAATCGGTTGACACGGCTGATGGCCCAAGAAGACTATATTGAATCATGTCGCCGCGAAAGTTTTAAAACTTACAGATGTTACAAATGTTCTCCACTGTTCTGTACACACACCTGGCACCTCCATTTAAAAGCATGTGTAATTTCTTCTTCCAGAATACAGGAAACTTCCCTGTGGAAATTTTCCTCAGTTCTCACCTTGCATAGGGCATGATCTGTACACACTGTGCTTTATGGTGTCATCACCCCCCCCCCCCCCCAATACATAACAGACACAAGGGTTGAGGTTCGGATCACACATTGCTCGCAAATCACTACTAATAATTCAGTCCCCAAACATTATTTCCCTCAATGTTTCATGTCCATGCTCTATGAGCAGTAGTGTTATCATCTTCTGGAAGATTTCAGTTTCTTGCAGAGGTATTGCTAAAAATGCAAGTCTTCTGGGATACAACACTGTACAATTGCGGGAGCAGTTCCTGACGTTTGTTGGATGGCCTGACCCCAAAAATTAAGACACTACATCTTTTGAAACGTTGGTAACTACTCATGCAGTGACATAGCATCACATACAAAGAGATTGCTTGTTGAAAAAATGCATACTGACATCCTTCATGAGTTATATGCTTCAAAAACTGGTGGAAATCTGTTCCATATACCTTTCTGAATTGTGTTCTCCAAGAAAATTGACACATTATTCTATATGCACTCACTCTGCACCATAAACCAATTCTAATTCTGCAGCAATAGACCCTTATGTATTAGTCTCAGATTGCAGGCACTGCAGCATTTTTTCTTGAATTTATCTCACTGTGTGAGCAAGACCAAACCTTGTCAGAGAATAAAAACGGATGATGGTAGAACAGAATGGGGGATCAAATTACAAAAATTCTGTTCAGACATTTACACAGTTTCAATCCGTATACTAAAATTTCTAGCATGTTTTCAGGAATTTTGAACCTTTTTGTGCTGACATTTGAAACCCCTGTCTCCTGTACAAGGTGTCTGTGGGAATTCCAAAGACAATAAGTTACAGTCAAACCAACCAATGCACTACAATCACTAACAAAGTATATCTTGCAAACCCCTACATATGTTTCGGCAACCAAGTTGCCTTCCTCAGGGGGTGGACCAAAGAATCACAATTATTCAAGGCATCCAAGTATGCGTACATTCAGCATCACAATAAAAGCACATATGCCACTAACGACATTAAAATGAAATTGATGCACACATTCACAGAACCACACGTTAACAGTAAACAGCACAGTTTGTCTAAGTCAGTGTGGGCCAACACTTCATATGTCAGTAAAACTTATCGCATACATATGCTGTTACATGATTAGATCTAGATAATTAAAACATACAAAAGCTTATCTAAAAAGTTTTTCTGGCTGTTGGTTGCCGAAACAAGATGGAGGTTAAAATTGAAATTAAAACCAACTTGATGCACACACAATGAGTGTGCATCAAGTTGGTTTTAATTTCAATTTTAATTTATAAAAGATGCACGGTGAATACAATATTAAAAAAAGATGGAGGTTGTTCGTGATTGTAGTGCATTGGTTGTTTCGACTATAACTTATGACAGAATGCACGGTACATCTAACATAAAATTCAAAAGACAATGTTCAAGCAAACCACCGATTCCATCCACTTTTTCTTCAATGGGCACCAGTGTTTTAGATTTTTATCCAGTAACAACTCCATCTTCATTCATTTACAGTTCTATGAAACATCCCACAAGTCACACCTCAAATCTTGTCATTTTTCTGGCATAACCACCTTTCACGTGAATATCATACTTGAATGTGAGTCATTCCAATATGCATCTTAAACAAACAATTTTGACAGAAAATAACACAACTGAATCAATGCTTATCACCCGTCACCTGCAGTGCAGCTGTGCAGGTTGTGACAACATCTGGCTCAGGATATAGCTCCACTGATTCTTAACCTCAGCACTAGAGAGAGGTAAGTGATCAACACCGTGCACTGGCAATTTTACCCCCCAGGTTAGGAGCCCTGGTACATACTGAGTAAGTGGCTGGGTGGAGTCCCGACATTTCAGAAAGAAGAAAGATACATGGGTGGGCTATTCCATAATGCATAAGGTTGCTTCAAGGTAAATGTTCAGTGACTTGCAAGATTTGAGGTTCTCGCAGTGGCAATGCTGAAGACTCGAGTCCTTCTGCAATGTTACATATCAACTGGTAAATAAAGTGAAACCTCAATCCAGCATTTCTCAAGGGATAGCGGAAACTGAACAAACGCAAAAAAAAAAAAACAATGGCTGCAGGAAAGCATTAAAATGGATCAGAAACACAAGAAAAACACCAATAAAAATGAAAATTATAAATCTTCCACCTTGACCTACAAAGTAATAAACACATAATACCTACATGTAACTCACTTTTTTCCAAGGAAATCTGTAATTGGCAGCTCTTTAGTTGAAGCCCTATGTTTCAAACGAAACAGCACTACTTCCAAGTTCAAAATATTCTGTTTGTCACACTCACTAATGCCATGAACATAAAAGAATGATTTAACTGTCTTGTAGCATGCATGCCCTTCTGTAAAACTCGATACTGAGCCAAACTCATGTCCTCCCTCTTCATTTTCCCCACTGCTCCCACCACCCACACAATCATCACACAACTAAACTGATGCTGGAAACACCAACAGGATGCTCTCAAGCTTCCCACACTTCTCAATTTTCTTTCAGATTTCCCTCTTCTTCACAACAATGGAGTTTAGCATGGATGGTGCTAATCCGAGATGTTTAGCTAAGTCAAACCTTTTCTCAGTTGGATGTTTCCCTAACTCTTCAACAATTTCAATCATCAGTGAAGCATCCTGACCTACTTTGTAGAGCGCAGCATAGCAAGCTATAGTGTCTAGGTCCTATGTACAAGAAATAATAATAGGAAAAAGGAATAACAGCAAATAATAACACTGAATTACACAAGCATTAGTTGCTAGAATCAATGACAGCAAACTGATGCAAGGCAATGCTACTAAAACCCGCGGAATGTACGTCTCAGGTTTGCCACCTTACAACTTATGCTTTGCCCTCACCCACACTACTCAGCTAACATTCCAAACTTGGGTGGCATATGACGACACTTTGCAAATACAGTTACGGCTGAAACGGTAATTATCAGCATACCCAGCTTAGCGTTACTCTAAGTTCCAAAAACATCATGCTACTTTCATTCCTCACCTGGTTGTGGCCTGGCGCTACTGTATGTTCCAAAAACATCACATTACTTACACTATTTTTTTCTCAAAAGTGATCATTTTGGGAATATTGTGGGTTGGGACCACGATTTCTGAATGACAGAGATGGGAAAATGGCACACTGAGGAACAATGCACCCAAAATAATTATACAATGTTTACATGGTCGACTTATTGGGACCAAAATAAGAAAATGAATAACTGTGCAAAAAGGCACATACAGAAATGACAGTTACTGATATTTCAAACACTCACACTGCCTTCATCCCCCAGGTCAAGCAGTCCAACAATCTTCCTGCACTGCTTGAGACCTAAAGATGAAAGCCCTGTGTTCCTTCAAAATGTCTGTAACTGTTCACCAATCAACATGGCATAATATCCCAGAAGACTTGAATGAGTTCAATGTTTTGATACAAAACTTCAAAAAAAACTTCCCTGTGATCTCATTTAAATCTGAGCTTGTATTTTCACTACTATACACACACAATGACTGTAAAATTATAAAGTAAATATAAATGGAATCGTAAAACATGAATAATTTTCATAGAAACTTCTCTAATGCAGGAATAGTGAACACTTTCCATTAAACATTCCAACTGCCCGAAAGCAAACATTGGAAACATTTTATCTGCAAATCTGCACAACTAAGTGCCAAGCAAGTTGGCTCAATGCATTGACAGGTGCCCAACTTGAAACTTGGCTGATAACCAACTATCCTAAGGTATTTCTAGGTTTTCCCCAGTCCCTCCCAGTAGATGCTGGGACAGTATCTCAATCAAGCCTTGAGCGCTTCTTTTCACAACTGGTTGAACTCTTTAGTCACCTACTATCCCACCATTGACATTACACAGCATGAGATTCTCACCGCAATGCTTAATCCACAAATAAAAACAATGTAACAAAGCGGTGCTGCGATAATGTAGCGAATAAAGTGACTAGGCTATGGAGTGGACAACAAGGAAACACAGCAGTTTCCTGGCAGGGCCAAGACATTTTTTCTCTTCTCTAAAGCATCCAGACCAGTTCTGGCATCCATCCAGCCTCCTATTCAACGGTTACTAGCGCAATGAAGCTGACCAGACACAACATCTAGTTCTGAGGGTACGAATGAGAGGAGATAAGAGGATCTGCCTTCAGCAGTGCACTGTTTTCCCAACATACTTACAGGTTTCTACAGTGGTCTTATCCCTTGAGGTTTCTCAGTCACATCTACTTAGCACAACACAAGTACATAATATTTTCTAATAGTAATATACTTAGTCATCTTGCAAGCCATATGGACACACACACACAGACTTTCCTCTACTACTTTCATCAGAAATGCAGAAACACGTGTCATATTACATGCCAAAAAATCCTAATTAGCAATAAAACAGTCTCACGCTACGGACCATGTCAGGTGTTTGAATCGCAAACAGGCCGTTTTGAGAACATCTCCATCCTCATCAAAAGGGAAAAGATGAGAATGGAGATGGTTCTCAAAATGTCGATTTGTTCATCATTTAATCAAACAACCACCTGACATGGTTGCTAACCCAGTATTGAGTTTCACTGCATTCAGTCACAATGAAAGCTTCAGCTTATAAACCCTAACAATATTCAATATTGAATAAATACAATATTCAAGACTCCATCTACTCTGAAACACAGCCATGTGGACCTGCATAAATACGGCACACACAGTCATGCACAACTACTTTGCTTGATCTGCCAGTATAACTGTGGCACACACAGCCACACACAACTAATGTGCTTGATCTGCCAGTATAACTGTGGCACACACAGCCACACACAACTAATGTGCTTGATCTGCCAGTATAACTGTGGCACACACAGCCACACACAACTAATGTGCTTGATCTGCCAGTATAAATATCTCACCTGAAACTTTCCAGCATCAAGAGTGGCTGACATAATAACCAATTTGAGGTCTGAACGCTGTTTAGTGACCTCCTTTAATACACCCATAAGGATATCTGTTGCTAGTGTCCTCTCATGTGCCTCATCCAACAGAATCACCTGGTAGTTTTCTAGCATAGGGTCTGACATACCTTCTCGTAACAACATACCATCAGTCATGTACCTAGACGGAAATTAAAGCAAATGTACATTTCGTTACAACCAAAAAAAAAATATGAAAAGACAAGTTTCTGTTATCAAATGAATGCCACAGAATACTGGCAATAAAAAAGTCACTGACGGCTTACTAAAATCAAGCCTACTGTAGGGACAAGATTACTTGCTGGTTGACCTCCCTACACTGTACACAGCTGCAGTCAGCACCGCATGCTGACTGCTAGGATCCCCTTGAATGGCCAGTCAGTGTCACACCTCTTTACAAAACATACTGTCAACTTCAGTCACTTTTGACATTTTTGAGAACGACAGAAAACACCGGGTGGTGCGTGCACAGTGCTTCCCCTCTTACAAGCTTGCCTCTTCACCCCCACCCCATGCCAACAAGAAGCAAGTAACATAATCACTAATACACATACACCTAAGCAACCTCCTTAAAAATACTTAATGAAGTAATGTAAATCTCTGACAGTTTCACAATCATTACTCACATAATTTAGGTCTCTGCAGGATTTACACACCCCAAGTTTGATAAAAGAAAAAACAGTGGCAATGGAAGGGGGGTGGAGAATGTACCCTTACCTCCAAATTTCAAACACAATTATTTTGTTCAATAAACACCACTCTAAGTAAACAATCATGTAATTTTAATTACTGTCTTACCATCCTCCATTTATGCATTATCACATCATACAAACATATGGTGAGGCTTCTGAAGTAACACAAACAAGCATTTATGTTTCACATATTCACACCAAACACGCATAGGGACCCACCAATATTTACAGCAAGGTGCAAGTACAGGCTTACTGACATTCTAATGTCTGTGGAAAGGTACAAATATGGGCATAGGGACCTTCCTATGTCTGTGGCAAGGTAGAGAGAGATATGGGAACAGGGATCTTCCAATGCATGTGGCAAGGTAGAAATATGGGGACAGAGACCTTCCTGTGTCCGTGGCAAGGAAGAAATATGGGCATAGAACCTACCAATGTCTCTGGCAAAGTAGAAATACTATCATACGGACTCCCACAAGTGTAGCAAGGAAGGAATATGGCATCAAGAACCAGCCGCAGTCTGTAACAAGGTAGCTGGTCACAGAAGATCAGAAGAGAAGTGAAGGAAAAACAGCTCAAACACAGTGAGTACGAAAAATCTGCAGTCAGTGTGTCCATACACTGCCACTGCTGCTGCCTGCACTGTAGATATCATCTGTATAAAGGACTCCAAATTATGGTCAAAATAAACAAGTTCTCATAATTTTAAACCAAAACTGAGATTAAAAGTTGAATGTGATATGGCACCAGAGTACGGGTAATTTCAATTGCACTTTTTGCAAAAATTACATAATTGTTATCAAGGGACATTTTTATCTGGATTGCAACAAGGAATCTTGTGGCAGGGAACAAAGGATCCATTTCATGCTGCCACAATGCATCCAAGTGTTATATTTTCCATAAAATTATACCTTAGTAGAAATGTTATCAAAGGGTACTTTCATCTCAATGCTCACAGCAGTGCAGCACTACAAACAGCAAACAGTCCACAGGCATGAATGTCCATCTCCCTGCACATGCTCATCTAATGCTTATGGAAGCATGAACACATTACTTCCTCTCATGGAGCCCAAGGGTTATTTATGCATGTCACAATCCTTCAGTAAGGATACACGTGCCACCATGCCACTGTCCAGAAGTTCACCCTCTCCTACTGCTTGCACAGACTACAAGTGGATGCCGCTACACTACTGGCATTCCTTCCATCATTCATAACACCCTACCCAACAAACACTGGCAGCATTTCTGGGAAACTGAAAGCAGGTACAGGATCATAAAAAAAGGCTACTACTAATGGGTCTGCCCAAGTTAGGCATCTCATTGTGTTCAATACAATCAAGGGCAAAACGTTAAAGCTGTCCCTGTTCACACCAAGAAGGCATAAAGAAGGGACCAGAGGTATAGCTCCACTGATTCTTAACTCCGGTACTAGATGGAGGTACGTGGACAACTTCATGCCCTGGAAATCTACTCCTAGGGGAACCCCCGCCCCTCATACCCACTGAACAGGAGGCTGGATGAGCCCACAGCCTGCCTGGATGTTTTGGAAGAGAGGAAAATATCTTGCCCCTGCCTGGAATCAAAATGTAGAACTCTGAGGATGCTGTATGACATCTGAATTCATTAACTTCATGGATGTCCTCTATTGTACACGGTGTGTTCAATTTCAATACATATGAAGGAAAAAGTGCATAAAGTTAATGAATTCAGATCGAAATAGTCCAGCCCACAGTCTAGCCATTATGCCCACTGTTCTATCCTGGCTCCCATTCAGTATAGTCAAGTAGTTTGTATATTCCTACAGTCTTATGTTAGCACAGCAACAAGCATCTCAAAGAAGGTCAAACATGGGAAAATACAAAAGCAACACACAAAGCATCAAAATTATTGTTATAAAATCAGCTGAAAAGTCATAAACTTTTTAAAAGAACTGGCATATTTTATGCACCTCAACATTCAGGCAGGAATGTGGGGGTAGAAGTTACATAAATTATGCAAATAAATAAGGAAAATTTGTGTTTGACATAGGGCACATACTGAAATGCAATGAAATGTCTACCCGTCATTTCTGAAGGGACCACTCATCAGTGTTTCATGAAATTCGGTACAGGAGTTCTTTACAAAAAATTGTTGAGAAAGCAGTCTCATGAAAACTGGTGAAGTGAAAGGCATACTTTACTTCAAGACATAAATGAAATGTTGCCCATTTTTTCTACATTTTTCATCCAACTTGGACAAACTTTGGAACAGCAGATGTCTATAAAAATGTAGTGAGTTACTGTCAGTTTCATGAAAATCACCAGTCAAATCCCACTCTACTTAGTGGAGTAAGAGTTTTTGCATATGTATTTGCCACACTTATTGTCCAATTTGGGTAAAAATCAGTAAAAAGAATCTGGTTATAATGCTGCAGAGCATTTGTGAGTTTCGTGTAAATCAGCTCAAGGAAGGCCAATCTTTTGTTAGAAGTGTCAATAAAATTACATCCTTTTCAGTGCCTCCCCCTCACCCCTGCTGCTTCAGCACCATTCCTCACTTTGCCGAGGCATGGTGACATTTCATAATTACTGTCACAGTAATTACCAGCATGGGCAAGTTGCCGCTATGCTACTTCACGTTCCAAACCCATCACATTAGTTTCACTACTTTTTTCTCAGAAACTATCATTAGAGGAATACTGTAAGCCAAGACCAAGAATTCTGAATGACTGAAGTGAAGAAATGACACTTTGAGGAACAATATGACCAAGATAATTATGCGTTGTTTACATGGGTGATTCCTCTGGACCAGACGTACCGTATATTCTCGAATCTAATCCGCACCCGAATCTAATCCGCACCCAGTTTTTGGCGACTTCTTAAACGAAAAAAAGTTAGTTCGCGATTCTAATCCGCACCTTTCCTTCAACCACCCCTTGCCCACGGGGCGACTGATTGAATAATATTGGATGTTACCAATGCGTTAAAATCCGACGCTACGCCTGTGGCCGATGAGTCATACCGATAGAAGCGGGGCCTTTCTCAACAGACGTGCGCAATCTCGTCTGAAGCCAGCTGATCTTTAGTTGTTGAAACGTGGGAGGTGCTTGTTCCAATTTGTCGTGTACCATAGTTATGGAAGAGGGACACCTGAAATCTAAACGACTCTCATATACGGCAAAGTTCAAACGTGAAGTTATTCGGTGCGCAGAGGAGAATGGAAACCGCAAAGCCGCTGCAATTTTTGGAGTTGATGAAAGCAACGTTCGACTATGGCGGAAACACAAGGCAGCGATCAGCGGGTGTGAGGCGTCACGAAGGAAATTCACTGGACCCAAGAAAGGACGATTTCCTGAAATTGATGATGCAGTCTTCACGTTTTTTCAAGAGAGACGCAAGACTGGACTGTTTGTGAGTTAAGATCTACTCGCGAGGAGGCGATAAAGAAGGCCAGATCTTTGAACATTCCTCGAATTATGAGTGATGACGGCGAGTCTGATGAATAATAAATTATAATAATAAATAATAAAATAATAGATTATTGTATTGTATTGTTCTTACGTTGTTTATTAATTACGTTAATTACGTTATTGTTATATTGTACAGCAGCTCAATCATTTTTCCAAAATCCAGCTCTAGACCGTGAATCTAATCCGCACGCGAATCTAATCCGCATCTGATTTTTTAGCCCTCTAAAACTGTAAAAAAAGTGCGGATTAGATTCGAGAATATACGGTATTTAATGATAACTGCAGGAATACAGTGCATATGGGGATGACGGTTAGACATTTCACTGTGCCTAAAATGTTACAATGTCACCTCCAAACCAGATGCCTAAGATGATACTCTGATAGTGAATGTCTATTACTAATCACGACAACTATACCAGAAAAATACACTCAACACACACGATGCCAACTCAAAAGAAAATAAGCTTTCATCTAATGCAAGATTGTCACAGTAAAATCTACCTCCAAATCTGAAAGACTTGAATTCAAATTCATGGCACTTAGAATAGTTTTAAAATTGCCTTAAAATTCCTTGTCCCTTAGCAACATGACCATATTGAACAGTTTCTCTAATACTACTCATACAACTCATTTCTGCATGTAATCATCACCATCACCATCACGACCATCATCACCATCGCCATCACCACCACAATCATCATCATCATCATCATCATTTTCTGTAATTTGCTCACACACTCCAACTCCCACAAGCTGTATTTATATGCAAATACTACGTATTTTAATCAATTATTCTTTGAAATTACTTACTTTAAAAGTGTTTTAGCTGAGGAGCAATCTTCAAAACGAATACTATACCCAACTTCCTGTCCTAAGCAAACATCCATCTCTTCAGATACACGCTGGGCAACTGACATGGCTGCCACTCTCCTTGGCTGAGTACATGCTACACCTCTCTTCCCCTTAGATCTTGAAAATTCCACACACCTAAGGTTAAAATGCAACAACATATTATCCTTATGATTTGTATGCTGACCTGCAGCATTACTTTCCTATTAGGTCAGCCAAATTAAAACCTTAAAAGTTTTCACTGCCTATTCAGTGTAGACAGTTTACTCATTCTTCAGATCATTTTTCATCTGTCATTTTTCAACACCAGATATACCACACACAGTACATGCCTGTAACCCACACTGATGACATGCTGTGCCTACAGCTGCACACAATTTAAAGTTCTCATTTGACTCACCGTTGCAGTTAATGATGCCCAAATGTTTGATTAAAAAACTGAACAAAAGGCAATGCACACTAGTCACACCAAATATCTCAGAGCCACTGTCAAATGTCTACGCCCATTGGTTGATCTATTCAATGACACTTTATCAATGCACATTGTATGAAGATAAATAACCCGATTGAGAAAGCCAAAACCCACAAAGGGTTGTAAAGCTAATGGAAGAGATGAAGATAAATGATAGTGTAATTATGAACTAACAAGAACAAAGGAATAAGCAAACACTGACCATTTTAAAGAAATACCCAAGCACCTGGGGGGAAAGAACAAGCATTTGATGCTCATCACCAGACTGAACCATCCACATTCCCCAAACCTTCATGCTACATAGACAATTTTCTTATCCAATCCAGCTAATGAAATAAGAGCAATTAAATACACACTTCACTGTCCATCAATTTCAGACAGGCGGGTTCAGACGACAAAAAATGAACAATAAGTGGAAGTCATATATCTCCAAATACTAACAACAGAGTTCGATACAAACCACTGGGGTATCTGAGTTGTCTTCCCTGAACCAGTTTCACCAACCAGGACGATGCACTGATTCTCTTCCAAGAGTTTCATAAATTGCGGTCGATATTCCCACACTGGTAACGTGATACGTTTGCGTAGAAATTCTTGATACCTAAAAAATACAAGTCATCAATAAACTAACCAAAACCTTCATATCGCATGATTACAGTACTGGTAATAAAACTGTAATCTGTTAAATAATAGTTACTGGTTAAACACTGTATAAACTATTAATGTTATGTAGTGTCAAATGAAATATGGTATAACACTGTGAATGATTGTGACAATGACTAAATTTTAATATTGAAATTCTGCGCATCTTACTCAATACATCAGATATAAGCGCCATACTGAAGTGCTCTCCCAGAATCTAAATGAACTGTTGTAAGGCACAGCACATGTCAGCCAGGAATACAAACTGTGTGAGCAGACACATAGTGCTACCATGACATCCAGAAATAGGAAATTTTAAATTCCCCAACACTAAAGGCCGGCACCAAATCTTAACTCAGGAATCATAGTAAATGCAGCTGAACCATAAACGTGCCAATATAACAGCAAAACTCGAGGTGAAATTATTTTTAAAACTTAACAGAAGGTCATGCCATGTCTCAGGCAGTTAGTCAACAGTCTCTCATTGTGGAGGTCCAGGTTCAATCCCATGTGGGAGTAGCAACAGACAAGCTGGAACTGGTACAGGTTTTTCTCAGTGTACTTCAGTTTTCCCCATCAGTATCATTCCACCAATGCTCCATAAACATTAATTCATCTACCAGCAATGCCATATATATTAGCAACTGATGGCACTATTAAATAACACACTTACACATTCTTAATCAGAACACACAAAAATACAGCGTATCTTATTCTTACCGTGGTGTATATGGTAACCCTGTAAAAGGGTTTATTTGCAGGTTCTGCTTAGGATAATTGGTCAATGGAGTCCCTACATTTGTTGGTGCCTTCTTATCATCCTTCTCTCTGAAAATAAATTTAATGGTAAACAAAAAAAATTACCAAAAAAGTTCCTTATGTATAAGAACTTCAATACACTGCAACGGGAAACCATCAAGATGAGCTTTGGGAGCCACGCCTCAGGTGGGAACTAAGGCAACAGCCATGTCTTTATTTATCCAGCCAAAAGTATGGTACCAACAGTGCACACTGCCTGAAAGAATGCATCCAGCACTTTCTCTTAGTGACACAAGAAAATATTGATTGTAGGAGAATTCATCATAAGCATTATTGATCTGTTCTAGGGCAATCTTTATAAGAAATTTTGGTTGTCACTTTCACATGCACCTTGTGCAAGCTGCACCAGTGATGTACGCAAACCACATTGTCGCAACAAGCTGCACCAGTGATGTACGCAAGCCACATTGTCACAACCCCTGCACTATAATGCTTAACCCTTTGATGCCTAATGTCAGATATAATTGTTACAGTCAGATGTTCAAACGCCTAGCGTCGGGCTAAGGTGACAGCATTTAATGGCTTCCCTTATGCATCTCTCATTTAAATTCCAGTCCTCTGCAGCTCCCAACAGGCACTTCATTCCAGCGCCAAAGGGTTAATACTGATCTCATATGTGGTAATTTATATGGTCTCAGCCCATTAATATAAAACCATTTCTGCTGTTCCTATTTTAGTGTTTGCACACATTATTACAACAAACATTACAAGGATTAAAGATTTAATACAAGCATAAGGTTGATTTGTGGACTATTTGACACTGTACCAACGGCAGATATTGTCTGGCATCGATGACAGAATAATTATGTCAATTGTAACTGACAAGGACAAAAGAAACTGTCTATCACTTCCTCGTAATATATATCTGCATTAATTACAAAGGATAAAAATGTCTGCATGGCTAGGATTTAAAATGTGTACAGTCATTATCCAAGATCAACTGCCAATAAAAAAAAATGCTGCTTAAAGCAAATCCCCTTTTAAGTGGAAAACTTCCACCCATAAGAAATACTGTAAATATGGGTTAATAAAGACTGGGCACCTTCTTCAAATAAATACTGTGTCCACAGTAAATGAATCACTGGTCATATTTGCCAGCTCATTATGTTAAAAGCCAAAAGCTGACTGTGTATTCTGAAAAGACTGCAAACAAAGTTTCTCTTTGTATTTCCCCCAGGTTCCAGCCATGAGTGGGGGCACATCACTGTTCTTTCTAAGCATCAATGTGTCAGACGATGATGTACGAACAACTGGAACTAAATAGTTATTTATTAATTTAAAAATTTACTGTTTACAAGTGATATTCCAACAATCATCATCAATTTATCGATGACCACTGTCATGCCAGGGGCAACAAAACACCACAGATTACAACAAAAAACTTCCCTCTGAACACCGTGCACTATTTATTTCTTTCACCCACATTTTGCCTGCAACTCCATTGTTCCTGTTATGCTTACTCTTACAAATAACCATGTGACAACACTTATTGACCTCTTTGACTCAAGTCTTACTGGCTGCTCAGAAACTGCACACAACAGCTTTCATCAGGAGCAGGGGAGTGGAAGAAAATACTGGATGCACACAAGATAAAAAATGTTTACTGCTGGTAAATTTGTACTCCACCGATGTGATCTGCAGGAGTGCAGGGAATTTTTGTGTGTACTTCCTCAATAATGTGGCTCTATATATGTGAGGAAATGGACTGAATCTGTTTTCTGCTGGAAAACTCAAACTCCATGGATGTGATCATCAAAGTGCAATAAATTCTTACATATAGCTTCCTCAAAACTTTGGCCCCTGTGTATGCAGGGACTCAAACGAACACACAACGTACCTCACGAATGTAAGTCACACATATTATTCCTGTGGTTGTTATGTAATATTTGAGATATCAAGGCAGTGACACTGAAGGTAACTGTCTCCTGCGATGTTAGATGTAGTCTGGCAGATGTGTGTCAACATTTCAGAGAATCTGCAGCTCCCATCACCTGAGTAGATCAGTAATATTCATCTATTGTGACGGTGCAGACGTGTCAGCACACATTTATAAAACTACGTGGCAGCATATCCCAGAAGACAGTAATCTTCTGTGGCAACCATGAAGTTTCCCATGGTTTTTATCAGTTTTGAGGTGAATGCCAGGGTATAATTAAAGATGGGGCAAGTCCTGCATCCTCCCCTCAGTCACAGAAGCCTCACTGAAGTGATTCCCTCCAGGTAGCAAACACCTTCAGCTCATGTGACTGAGCCACTCTGGGTTCAATCCCCAGCTAAGGTACCTTATTACCTAATATGGTACCTCCTGAACAGGACACCACATTACATCACATCACATAGGGACAGGATCCAATATGGATCACAATAAGGCAACATATGTTTGTATGCCAAAGTAAGACACCTGCATACTAAGCACATGAAATTGTAACTACACATACACTGTTATAATGTTATATACATTGTACAAACATGGCTGCAAAATCATTTATACATTGAATTTTTATAATGTTAATTATATCATACCCATTAGGTTTTAGATATACTCCTGCACACTCCCTGATGATGGTCTATGAATGCGAAAACATGTCAGCGTAAATAGAGCATATTTATGTTATATACAATGTATTGTGCAGGTGCTGGCTTTGTAAATGAAAGTGTATCCCATTGCACAGAATCAATAACACGAAAAAGATAAAAGTGATTTTATTTTTCAGTCCCCAGCAGCATTTCCACAAAGCAGGAGAGTCAGCCTGTCCTTTGTTACCTTGGATCCTCATATACTGTCTTATTTGTTATCTTAAGAATTATCTGGAATTTTTACCAGTATAATTCAGTTCCAGTGACAATGGATATCTGTTGTGACAGGCACTCCTCACATATTTCTGCCAAAACATTAGGCAACTCTGTGGCTGCACTCCTCACATATTTCTGCCAAAACATTAGGCAACTCTGTGGCTGCACTCCTCACATATTTCTGCCAAAACATTAGGCAACTCTGTGGCTACACTCCTCAATGATTTCTGCCAAAACATTAGGCAACTCTGTGGCTGCACTCCTCACATATTTCTGCCAAAACATTAGGCAACTCTGTGGCTGCACTCCTCACATATTTCTGCCAAAACATTAGGCAACTCTGTGGCTGCACTCCTCACATATTTCTGCCAAAACATTAGGCAACTCTGTGGCTGCACTCCTCACATATTTCTGCCAAAACATTAGGCAACTCTGTGGCTACACTCCTCAATGATTTCTGCCAAAACATTAGGCAACTTGTGGCTGCTACTGTGTCTCCACTAGCAGCTCCACCTCTCCCTTTATGTAGCATAAACCCTAAACCTATAAAACTATCCACGACTTGCACTAAACACAGCAAAAGCAACATTCTCACCATGTTTATGTTTTAGGTCTTTAAAAGGATGTAAAGCTTTCACTTGTATGAGCATAAGGCTTATTGCCGTCTGTTGTTAATGTACATCATCAAATACCCAATATTTTTTCTATGACTTCAATAAACCCTTCTGCTCCAAACGTCGACACCAAGTGTGCAGTTTAAAAAAACAAATTTGGCTAAGTCATTGCCAATAAAATGTACAGTAATGGCAGCCATTTAAATGATTGTCTTTTTCAGAGTACCCCCAGGCATTTAATTGCAGCATGAAAGGGTTAATCTGCCTTTTCTTTTTTTGGAAAAAACCATGGAATGCATTGGCACAGAACTTCATACATGCTGCATAATCTGATCTCTATCTCTTTAGACTGTCCTAATTGATTATTGCTCATATGCTGCAAGTGGACTGTATTTTGATTCAATCTCTGGAACGTGGTATTCACTATCATCATGACACAACCACCACCACTGCTGCACCAAGCTACACTGCCCGAACAGGCAGCGACAAACAAAAAAGAGCAAATGCCTCCCTCCTTCGGTCAGTCACACAACCAAAGCACACTACACTGTTGCCAAATAAAGAAAATGGAAACTTAAACACTAATTGTTGGCTCATTCATTTCATATGCACATGCAATGTCTACAAGCTTTTCACTTTTTTTTTCCTATCATTTAATAATTTCTCCTTTGGTTTCCATATCTTAATAATGAACCTCTTCCTACTGTTCTGCACACTTTTGTTGTTGTTTGTTTGTCCCTGTCGCTCCAACGCAGAGCATAGGGGCCTCCTTTCGGAGGTTTCTATGGTCATGTGCGTTGATGTAGTGAGTGACCAGCCCACTGACCGCACAAGTTCTATTCAATCCTGATGTGACTGCCAGAGCCATCTGGCAGGCAGTCAGGAGACTTGGGTGAGAAATGGCCACTGAATTTTGCTTACGAAACATTTCTATTCATGCCCGTAAGGTTCTTTTACATGCCGTAAATCTACGACATGGGACCGACGGCTTTACTTCCCCTCCAAAAGAAGTGGTGCTCCAGATTTTTATTACCCTTAAAAATCCATCGCCCTCGGTCGGGATCAAACCCACGAACCTTGGGTCCAGTGGTGAGCACGCTAACCACTAGTCCACCGAGGGCGACTCTGCACACTTTTACTATTATCATAATTCTCAGGCACGATCAGGGCTTACATTTTGTTTATAAAGGGCAAGATGTAGATACAGTAATGAGACACAACTTGTACCCAACAAACAAATCAAAATATCAAAAGTGACACAGCCAGCCGTGAATCAATGTGCTAATACAGCGTTACGTAGCAGCAGCTGCACTAACAGACAAGCGCGAAATTATGAACATTATTTGGAAAGCAATTTCAGATGTGGTTCACAATAGCTACGTGAATGAAATGGCGACAGAAGTTCCCAGCGACAGCCATTGAAATGGAAGAACCTAGCCGAACCTAATATAACCTACAACAATTTTAGTGCCTCATCTCTGTGTTACTTGTGTTTTATACAGCACATCCTAGCTGTGTATTTTTGTACGCACTGGTCCGCCACATTCTTTGCATAGCTATTCCAAACAAGAGCAGCAATTTCAATGTAAACACAAAACAAACAGATGTACAGTAAAAATATATCATTCCACATTATGATGTAATATAACATAATAACCCTGTATATCCAGCGTTACAGACCAGAGAGGTTGAAGTGCCTAAACTGTTTAAACAAAAACATAAAAGAACTTGTGTATCCATGCACCCAGTGATCCATAAGTCAGGGACTTAGTGGATGCCATCAACAACAGTTGCACAGGATTTCATGTGTCAGTGAACATTCTAAGTCTATAAGATATGAAGTTCTCACAGGTGTGTGACCACAAAGAGTACTGTCTTCTGGGCTGTGACACCGTGTAGTTTGGTACATTTACCAATGTTCTGGAGAAACCTGCAGCCTCCTTATCCAATACAGAAGACAAGGCATGCTCTTCTGCCCAGGAGATGAAGGCAGCAGTTTCTTCCAAAACATTTCAAAAGAAGTTCATTTTTTAGGTTGTATGATGCAACTCGAGATTTGCAGTCACAGCATCAGTTTCACTGAAGTTTGTATGTACCAACTTCCCACACAAACACAGAAGCTTACCTCTCCTTTGGCCGATCTCTATCCCTGTCATTCTCTCGATCAGAGCTGAAAAAGAACATTAGGCAAAATCAAAACATATTGTTCATATTAGTTCGTCTGCAGCTCGGTTGCATTACAATCATTTAGTTACAACCAACGTACCTAATGTATGTCATCGATGTCGGGAAAATTTTTAATTGCATAAACACAGCAACAACGTGCATATTCTCTCATGCAAGCGTTGGTAAAGTATACGTTCTGAATGCACCATAAAACACAAAGTGCATGCGTATATCCCAGTGCACTGGATTAGAAAATCTGATTTAGACTAGTTTTGTGCCACACATTTATGCCTCGAAAATAATAACCCAATAACTTTCAGGAAATTCTGCACATTATTTACTACACAAACGTCACAACGAAGAATGAAATAACGTTTTCCCAATCAGGAACCCACAAATTCAAACCCGCAAGCTAGTCGTCACACCATACAAACCCTACAGATTTACAAGCTTTCCACAACACACAGACTCGTCATTGCTTTACCTTCTTTTCTTTACGTATGGATCGGCAACCTCTATTCTACGCTTCGACATTTCAATGTTTCTCAGCAGCCACCAATCGTCTCAGCTTTACCTCCCCTTGTGCCGCGAACCAAACTGTGATGCCGTTTACTTGTACACTTCTGTGGTAGCGGTAATGACGTCACCCGCGCATCAGCGCCATCATTTCATTCCACAACTACGAACATAGGGAATTGCGCATAGTATTTCAAGTTATGTGCAGGTACTCTGTTAATGTTCTCTCAATAAAAATCAATATCCATATGTGACGTTTTTGTGAACCACAATAACTCTGCATGAGGTGCAAACTTGGTTTCATATTTTATCTTCACGAACTCCCATTGAAATCAAAGAGACTGTCTTAGCATAGAAATACGTATCACTCTTGATCCGTGCCCTTGTAGGATGGCAAAACATACACCCTCTGATCAAAGTGTAACCCTTTGGCTCTGAACGACGGGTGTGTCTAGACATTCAGGAATTCTTTGGGTGTTAAGAACACAAATTTAACCCCACTAGTAATTCAGTATTCCAACTTTTGTTTCCTTTTGTCAGGCTTGTTTCTGCTTGTGAAGATACGAGTATATGGAACAAATAGAAAGCCGTGGGAGGGTGGAGAAAATCACATAATGAGACGCTACGTGATTGTTACGTCTCACCAAATACTATTAGGGTGATGAAATTTATTCATTTAATTAGAGGGCTGAACTAAGAGCGTCTGTCTCTGTTGCGGCCGTTGCCGTTTTGAGTTGCAATTGGTACACTCGAATAAACGTCCATTTTGACTGGTCTTCACGCCTGAATGTATTGGGTCGTCCTGAGAGATCTATGGTCCTGGTTGACGTTTATTACAATTTAACTTTATGAGACACTTTGTTCTTACTTGTGTATTTTGACATGTCTCACGCAAACGTCGTGTATGATCTCAGACCGAACAGCGTTTATTTCTCTAAACAGCATTTCCAATACAGTTATATGGCTTCCTAATTAGATTAAACAGAGGTTTCCTTGAGAACGTAATGATTTCTTTGCTAGTCAAGGAATTCCCTGCATTATATGAAACCCGATGTTGCGCTACCGTGTTCACACCATCCATCACTTGTCCATATATTTGTTAAAAGTATCTACAATCTCTTGCTGATTTCTATTTATTTTTCCATCAACATTTAATGTACACATATTTTCATTATTTGTATTTCTACTGGTTTCTAATTTTACTACATCCCATACGGTTTTGTAATAAGAACAAGTTTTCAATTTTACTATCATATTCAAGTTTTTTTTAGCTTCGTTAATAACTGTAGATAAAATTTTACAATATTTTTTAAAATAGTTTCTAAATTCAGGATTATTGCTATTCCTACATCCTATATGAAGCTCTCTTTTATGCTTGCAAGAAGTCTTTATTCGTATAGTAATCCAATCGTTTCTTTTATTAACGGTTTTAATTTTCTTTAATGGAAAGCTGGAGTAAAAGATCGTCAAGCAGGTATCTAAGAAGGAGTTAAACATTTTATTAACATCATCACTAGAAAAGGTTAAGTCCCATGTTTCAAAACTTAGTTTAGTTAGAAACTCATTTCCTGAGGATTTTGATTACTGCGGTTTTTCGACAGTCGCTCAAGACTTTCTACGCAGGTCCTCAGGAATTGACAAACGTCGCCGACTCGCCTCTTTTTGCCGAGTTACGGTCCTTGGACGTTTCCACGGGTTGGTAACGACTCTGTGTGAACTGTGAACAGGCCTTACCCGTGGTTAGCAATGCCACCTGAAGTATGGGGGACATCTGACCTCGTTCTGATCCATGACTTAGCAGCGCGTGCAATTCATTCAATTCTCTTTGGCCTGCGTTGAGAGATTTAACCTGTTAAAAATGGAGGAGGATGATGTTGATACACGACGTAATTTCCATGAAATGGGCTTGGATGACAGATTATTAAAGGTTAGTTTTCATTCAGTAACGCAAATATTTCATGGTAGCATCCAATTACTGCAGAAGGTACCACAAAACAACAACACAGTCTAAGAAAATGTAATTAACCGGGGAATTAAAAAACCTGCAAGATAATAAGGAACAGCGCCATGGAACGGACTTGAAAGAGAATTGAGTTCAGTTAACCACTTTACCAACCAAACGAGCCAGGAGACCTCCTTCCAGTAGAAGTGATGATTTTTTATGGTAGACGAACGTGATGAAAATATGTTAAAAGTTTTACATTTGAATATGGATGTACTGTTTTACACAACATTCGTTATCATCAGATCATATCAATATTGTTAGCACTGATCATTTTAAGTTAGTAGTTTTAGTAGGAATAATAGGGGTGGTGGATCATGTATATTTGTAAGGAAATTTTTACAAACTAAAGAGATTAACTATTTAAATGGCATAGGACTTGAGGAAAGCTTTGAACTATCAGCAGTTGAACTGTTGGGATTTAAAGATAGTTATAGTTTGTATTCATAGGTCTCCTGATGGTGATTATAATGAATTTGTGCTTAATTTGGAACTAGTGATTAATAGGATACAAGATAGTCAGAAACGTTTAAATATGTGAGGAGATTGGAACATATATTTCTTACAGCAAAGCATAAAATTACAATATTTACAAGACTTATTATTGATGTTTAATTTAGTTAACATGGTGGAGTCTCCCACATGTTTATCTAGGGAGGCTAACTCTCTTAAATTGATGTAATGATAATATATAATTTACATAATGATAAATATTTGATGAATATTGATTTGGGATATTTGTATCATTTAGCTCAAGTGTTATACCTAAGGGTATACACCCCATTATTTGGATCAATATGCAAAAAGAAAAGATTTTTCAGTAAAGTTAATATCAATTAATTTAAGCAGTTATTACAATAGGAGACATGGGAAAATGTTTTCCTGTCTAATGATGTTAATATGTCATACAGTGCCTTCATTGGTTCCTTCCAGTATTATTTTGATAGAGCATTTCCATTAAAATCATCAGTTATAAGGAAGAACTCTAAAAATAAGTGGATTACAAAAGGTTTAATAGTTTCTAGAAGAGGAATGTATTTGTTTAAAATGGTTAAAAAGAACTATTCCTCTTACTAGTGGAACTTTGAATCATATCCATAATTATCAATCGATTCTTAGAAAAGTAATTAAAGAGGCTAAAAAAATAGATATTGACAAGTGTGTTTTGCTTTCAAAAAATAAAACTAAAACTGTATGGCAGTGTGTAAGTAAAGAGATTGGAAACTCTAGGAATCATAATCGTAATCTAGTAATAAGAGATAATGATGAATTAATAACTAATCCATAACAAATTTCCGAGAAGTTCAATTCTTTCCTTATAGAAACTATAGAAAATCTTAAAAAGTGAATAATTTTGTTTATTCAATAGTATTCTACCAGCTAATCTTATTTATTATCACAATACAATGTTTGTTTCCCCAGTCACAGATTACGAAGTTGAGTGTATTATAAATGGTTTAAAACATTCTTTCTCAGCTAGGTTAGATGATATTCGTGAAACAGTAATTAAAAGTAGTTCCAATTATATAAAACAAAACATTAACGTATATTTATAATCTTTCTTTTCAAACTGGAATTTTTCCGGATGAATTAAAGTTAGCAAAAATTACACCTATTTTCAAAAGAGGTAGTAAAGATGATTTAAAGAATTATAGGCCTGTATCTGTACTCTCAGTTTTTTTCTAAAATACTGGAAAAATTTGATGTATAATAGATTAATTTGTTATGTTGATAAGTTTCATTTATTAACGGAAGTGCAACACGGGTTTGGAAAGGAAAATCTACTGAAACTGCTAGTCAGTCTTTTATTGAACATATTCAAGAGGCCTTAGATAACTGCTATCACGTAATAGGAATATTTTAGACTTAACTAAAGCCTATGATGTGGTAAACCATGATATTTTGTTAAATAAGTTGGACTCATATGGAATCAGGGGTGTTACTAAGTTATGGTTTAAGTCCTATTTGTCCAACTGTACCCAGTTTGTAGAAATAACTCGAGTAGATAAGCAAAAACATACTCAAGACAGATACTTAACGGCTCCTAGAAAATTCTTATGTGGAATCCCTCAGGGATCGATCCTGGGACCTATTTTATTCCTGCTATTTATAAAAATGACTTAACTGCTTATGTAAAAGATGTAAAAATTATTTTATACACTGATGATACTAATATATTGATTGTAGATACAAATGAAGAAACATTAAAAATCAAATTATCCTCAGTAATGAAGCAACTTGAGGCATGGTTCTACAATAATGAGCTTATTTTGAACATCGAAAAATCAAAAGTGATGTCCTTTTATTCTCATCAGTGTCGACACTTGCAGTCCTAGTATAATTTATAATAATATGGAAATCACTCACAGCTCAGAACTAAAATTTTTAAGACTAACTATTACTAACAATTTAAATTGGAAGGCCCATATTCAAACCCTGTGTGCAAGCTTGAGTAAGGTTTATTATATTCTTAAATCCTTAAAAGGGGTCATGAGTATGCACATAATTAAAAGTATGTATTTTGCTTATTTTCAAGCACGCATGAAATATGGTATTGTATGCTGGGGGACTGACTGTGATAGCATTAAGGTTTTTTGTAGGCAAAAGAAAGTCATCAGACTTATTGCTGGAGTTAAGAAATATGAATCATGTAGACAGATTTTTAAGGATTTTAAAATGTTATGCCATCAATCTATATTCTAGAAGTTTTATGTCTTATAAACAAGAATAAAAAGAATCTTAATAATAATTGTCGTATTCACAATCATAATACAAGGAGTAAATGTGACTTGCACGTTCAAAGTTGCAATATGACACAATTACAAAAAAAAGTGTGATAAATATGGCTATCAGACTGTTTAATAACTTGCCTGAGAGAATAAAAATGGTAGATAATTATAAAAGCTTTAAAAGAGAAGTAAAACTGATACTTTTACATAACTCCTTTTATTCTATTCAAGAGTATTATAATTTTAATGGATTTTAGATTTATTAATTAAGATACTTCTGTAGCTATTTTATAGGTATCTTATATTATTATTATTAATTGTATTGTGACTTGGTGTAGCTTAAGTTGTACTGAATCTCTTGAAATGTGTACATAATGGTATATTGACTTACTTTTAATGTTACAGTTGTTCTAGTGTATATATATGATATATCCATTGTTAGCTTGAAACTGTCTATAATCACATTCTATTTAGTACATCTATTCTCCTTGATTTCAATTTCAATTTATTTAGCATCCATAACTGTTAAATAATAGCCAAAGTACTACACATCACATAACAATTTAAATATATACAAATACATTTTCAGATAAAAAACAGTCACTTATACCACTTATGCATGATTAAAATAATCTATAGATAATAAAATCTTGTAAAATTCTTAGGTATGAAAGTGTTGAATAAATTTCAATTTCTAAAAGTTTTAAAAGCAACTTTTTAAAATATAGAATAATTTTGTAACCAAACCAAAAAACATACCCATAGAAAACCACTGCATCTTAGTGTAGAAAATCACACTCCAAAAGGATCTTATATATATTACTGTGTCTTACCACGAAAAAACTCTTGTAAAGAATAAAAGCAGTTTTGTAATAAAAAAATTTTTAATTTATTTTTGAAATCCTTAAAATTCTCTATTCTTTTTATTTCTGTGGGTAGATTGTTGTGTAGTTTTATCCCCATATTTATTACACTCTTTTTACAACGTGAAGTGCTGCATAATTGGACGTACAAATCCTGTTTCCCTCTTGTATTATAATTATGAATATCTAAATATTGGGTCATATAAATCTGTTTCTTTTTTATATAACACAAAATCTCAAATATATAATGAGGTTACAGTTAAAATCTTAAGATCACCAAATAAATTCCTACAAGACACCCTGTTATTTACTCCTTTTATAGCTCTAAGAATTTTTTTTGTATTGTGAATACTGCATTACTATCATTTACTCCACCACAGAATATTATACCATATCTGACTATTGATTCAAATTTTGTAAAAAATATATTTCTTAAAATAGTTTTACTTACTGAATCGCGCAATGTTTTGATCAAATAGAGAACTTTAATCAATTTTTGACATAGGTATTTTATATGAGTAGACCAACTTAAATTGTCTGTAATGTGAATACCTAGAAATTTGAGGTTTGATGTATAGGTTATTTCTTTGTTATTAACTAAGGCCTATGAGTTGAACTAGAACCATTTCCCTGAAATAATATTGCTTTAGTCTTTCCAGTACTTATTATAAGGTTATTAGACCTAACCAATTTTCTAGTTGTTTTATAACATTTACTGTTTTTTCTTGTAGAGATGTGAGATTTTTCTCAATAAGTAGTATATTTGTATCATCAGCGAATAACACTACCTTTGCTTCTTGTACAGCTTGTGGCAAGTCATTGATATACAACAGGAACAAGAGGGGTCCCAACACAGATCCCTGTGGCACACCATATTTTATTTCTTTACATGAGGATGTATACGTCTTTAAATTTGAAGACGTATTTATATGATATTATGGATTATATGATATATGGGATGAATAAATAAATAAATAATCAAAATTGGAAGAATAGTAAATGATTTCATGAAATTGTCATTGGGTTAAAGTTGCATGTTTACTTTCACATTCCAGTTTCACGAATAACATGTTTTGGATGCTTATTATAGGCGCAGTTTTTATTTTACGTATTTAGGCAGTCGCCAGACTTGGATGGCTTGAACCAACGCCCATCCAAGAAAGAGCAATTCCCATTTTGTTGGAGGGGAAAGATGTACTTTTGCGAGCACGGACAGGCTCAGGGAAGACTGGAGCGTTTGCTATTCCTGTTATTCAGCGGATTCTTAACTCCAAAGAAGTAAGTGAATGTATAATATAATCATACTACCTGGCCAGACAGTACAGTTTTGTAAAACATTTTGTCCAATTGGGGCAGGCGATACAGAATTGCGGTTTAGAGTGTGTATATTTCAGTAATAAACACATTTTCACCAGGATTACTATAAAATGGTATCAAAAGCAGCCACATGTATGCTGAAATTTGTTCTACTTCAGAGTGGTATGCAACTTCAAACACTTGAGACATAACATTTTACTCAGCTGTATCCAATAATGCCTCCATATGCTACTGATAGTTGCCAAAAGCAATTATATTATTATGGAAATGGCCATGTAAGTACAGGATGTCTCTGTAATTGGTTCCCTGAGCATAGGGAAATATGAGCTTGGTTAGTCAAGTAAAATGGCTGCAAATGGAGTAATCTGTGCTGGAACTTGAGATGCTTGCCTGGTTGTGTATTGTGTCGCATGGAGCACATCAGCTTATGTCAAAAGTGTTTTCTGTGAGGTATAGCATGTTCATTTGGAGTATGTTTGCGTAGTACACGTTTGTTGTGGAAAAATTCTCACTAAAGTTTTGTAGGAAATATCCCACATCAACAGTGCTATGTAAATGAACAGTGTACAGAATAGTGCAAAATTCTGACTGACAGGTTTAGTGCTGGACAAAAATAAAATACTAAGGTCGTTAAAATTTAAACCAGAATTTGTTTCTAAAAAAAATTTATTCACAATAAAATGGAAAAGTCTTACACACTGCTTTTCAATGTAGTCCCTGTTGACTGCCGTACACTTGTGCCAACGTTCTGGAAGCTTCTTAATTCCAGTTTCAAAGAAGGTTTTCGGTTGCTCGTGTATCCAACTTTGCACAGCTGCAATGACCTCATCATTATTCCGGAATCGCTTGCTTCCTAAAACCCTCTTCATTGGTCCAAACAAATGATAATCAGATGGAGCTAAGTCTGGACTGTACGGTGGATGAGGCAGGACATCCCACTTCAGTTTCAGTAGAGTTGCCGTCATTAAAGCTGCAGTGTGAGGACGAACATTGTCCTGGAGGAAGCAAACTGAATCCTGCCTTTTTCTTCGCTTTAAGCGGATTGCCGACTTCACTTTTTCATTCAGGAGAGTTGAATAGTACTGCGCATTGATGGTTTTTTGACCAGTGAGAAAGTCCAGGTGAATGATACCCTTTGAATACCAGAACACAGCAGTCATGATCTTCCCCGCTGAAAAAATTGCTTTCACTTTTTTTGGGGGGTGGAGAATGGGTGTGTTTGCATTGCTTGCTTGCTCTTTTTGATTCAGGAGTGAAGTAGTGGACCCAGGTCTCATCACAGGTCACAACTGAGTCCAAAAATTCGGCTCTTTCTCTCTCGTATCATTACAAAAGTTGAGTAACAGCCACTAAATGTCTTTCCCAGTGCTCCGGTGACAGGAGCCGTGGGACCCACCTTGCGCTCACTTTACTGACTTTCAACTCGTGCAGAATTTCGTCAACACTCCCTACACTAATTCCTACTTCCTGTGACAGTTCAAGAACAGTTATGCGACGATTAGCCCGAATAAGTTCACCAATTTTCAAAACGTTGTCTGGATTGACAGAAGTTCTTGGTCGCCAAGCGTGAGGTTCATTTTCAACACAGTCTCATCCTTCTCAAAATGATTTCGCCCAACTGAACACCCTTGGCTGTGACAAACATTCATCCCCAAACTGTGCTTGAAGCCTGGTAAATATTTCAGAAGGAATGACACCTTCCTTCATGAGAAATTTGATAATTATATGCTGCGCAACACTGTTGGGTACTGCTTGCACTGCCATCTTGATTGCACCTGATGGTTGAGGTGGAGAGGGACCCGACTTGTGTGAGTTGCAAGTTTAAACATGTCATTACTTGTCGGTGCAAGCACGTTCATACAAGTTGATTTGTGCTCGAGAGGGAACTAAATTCTCGTTTAAATTTGAACGACCCACGTATGCCAAGTTGTATCTTTCTTGGATGAAGCATGGTTTATGTTCAGTAGGAACATAACAGCCAACATAGGTAGTGGTGTTATAAAAACTCCCATGCAGTTCATGGAGTTCCTTTACATAACCCAGTGCTGTGAATGTGTGCAAAATGGCAGGGCCTGTGTTTTTCAAAGAAACAGTGAATAACTCATGGATTATGGTCTCCAAGATCTTTTAGATTTGTGACACAAAAAATAACTTTTAATCCACATAGTTTAGACCTTGAGAACTTATTTTATTCATGGGAGAAAAATAGCAAATTGTACAGTGTGCTATATGTGGTATGTGCCAATGGTTTATTGCCTGTGCTCTTAACATGTTCACTGCCAGGTATTTAAATCCCGGAGGGTGTTAAATGCCAGCGATTTTTTAATGTTAAACAAGTAGTGCGTCATCTTATAAAAAATCAGTTACGAGGAAACTATAAGAGATAAAAATTTGAAATTTTGAGCACACCTTTATTGATGTTTCAGTGTATGATATCATGTGTAGCAGCCTTCTGGATGGAGAAGAACACCGCAATGCACGCAAACAAATCTCTTTTTCTTTCTTGATATTTTTCCGTACACACACTCGACATCTTTGTGTAGGTGTCTCGTCTTTCTTTGTAGGAGGGATATGAATGAGTTTATGGTTTTTCAATTTTCCATCAAGCCTGCCAGGTGGGTCACTTTTCAGGGCTCGTTTCGGTGGAAATGGTGTAGGCGTTTTGCTCGAGTCTTGTGACTCATCTGATGATGATGATGATGATGATGATGTGATACATCTTCGCTTGTGTGTATAAGATTTTCACTGACATCCACTAAGTAATTAGGAATGATTTGTGGGAATTAGGGTTGGATTTTGTAAATACAACATAACTATAGTTTTACGGATGATGGGGTAATAGGCAAGGCATTGGTCAGCTGCATCAACACCATGCATGTGTGTATTGTAATCTGCTACGCATTTAGGTTTTTTCTTTGTGACACCAATACGTCTGCTCCAGTCATCTACCACAGCTCCAGTGTGAAGTGCTGAAATCATGTTTACGAGTCTCTTATCTTGGTGCGAGACCAATAGTACATCCCGTTTCCTACGAAAAGTGACCTCACTCTTCTTCAACATTTTTTGCCCCTTCTATCATGTCCTTGGGAAATTTGAAATCTGTTCTTAGACATCGTTTGTGAAAAAATGGGTGTTAGTAAAATGCCTCTTTTTGACCAGTACCACTCTAATTTTGGTTTTTGAATTACACCTGTAAGGAACATCAGACCAAGACATTTCTTCATTTCATATATTGTCACAGGTTTCCATTGTTCACTACATGCATGTTTAGTAACGGGTCGTGGCACTGTCGCGATCTGTTGTGCGTATAAATTTGTCTGGTTGACAACAATTTGAATAAGTTCTGGAGTGATGTAATTATCAACATATTCCATCATATCTGTTCCATTTTGAACAGCAAATTGTAGTGCTGGATTTCCTGTGAAGAGTGGAATACTTGGTTGACGATCTTTTTCACGAAACCCGTCTACACTAGGACCCTGACCCAAGTCTGAAATGTCGTTCTCATCATCACTCTCCTCACTGTATTTGCAGGACACAATCTTTGTCTGAATCACTGTCATTCACAAGTTCCTCATCAATAGAAGCCACTATTCTGCTTCAGTTCTAAGCAATGTTCTTTTCTAGTAGCCATATTGCTCTTTATGTATAAATAAATTCACAAACAACTCACAAAAGGAAACATGCTACTGACTGCAGCCTCACAAATCACTTGCTCAGCTCGAGACCAAATAACATGTGACATATTTATGATATTTTTACTAATGTTGTGACAAATGCATATATTTTTTAGTTACGTAATGTATGTGACAAGATGTAAATATGTTTTGACTAGTTACGTGCTAGGGGATTAACATAAAAGAAGTAAAACTTTAGTTCGACTAAATGTTGTGGCTGGCAAATTAAAAAAGAGCAATACTTTAAATCGACAAGTGACTTTTGCAGGAATTTTAATATCTCTAAATATTTAAATGCCAGAACCTGTTTGAAACATTTGCTAGTGAATGATTTAAACTACTTTTTTTAATTCGAACTCCTAGACTTTTGAACATTGTAGAACTGCATCAAACTATTATTTACGATGAGCTGAAAGCTTAGTAAAATTGATTGTTTCAAGTCGTCTTGGATGTAATATTGTGTTATTGTTTTAGTTCCCAGTATTTTAAAAATTTGTAGTCTCCTTGAAACATTGAGAACTGCTTGCCCAGTGATGCAGCATCACATTTCGGACTTGAATCTTCAGCAGTGCCACTGTGAGGACTCAGATCTTGCGTAGTAATTGGCTTATTGGTTGATATTTATAATTCTTTAATGAATGTTTCAGATGTCAAGGGAACAAGATACAAAAGCGCTTGTTCTTGCTCCCAGTAAAGAGCTGTGCCAACAAATACATACAAATTTCATGGAATTAACTACAAAATGCTCCCGTGAAATTTGCTGTGTTGATATATCACCTCAAGTAAGTGATTTATATTTTTTGTCTGTTAGGATATGATATCATTACGGCATCTTACTAACCCATTTGTTTATTCATAAACATGACTGTTGTTTTGTACATTGTCCACTGGCTTCAGTTTTTTTAAAACGTGTTTCAGAAATGACCTATTTCTGTCATCAGATTGAACCATCAGTTTATGCCTTTTTAATTTCTGTACTAACTCATATGCTACACAAATTTGAAGTTATCTTCTATAGTGACATATGTAATGCATTCGCAGAGCGCCAGGCAACTGACGTGGTTTCTTGAGGTACCCAATTTGAATCCTGGGATCAGTTCTTTTAACAGAGCTCCCTTGAGATTATCATCAGTTCCTCTAGCAAACATCAGAATAGTATATTGAAATAGATTACAGTTGCAGCCATCTGTATTAACCATTCATAACCATTCTAGTATGTCACATTAATGTTACAGAATGTTAGTGTTTGAAGTAACATTGTAAAATCTAGAAGTTCAGGACTGTGGTTTCCAAAATGTTTATGCTCACAGACTCCTAAAATTCCTGTGAAAACAGACCTTTAAATAATCTTACGAACTTTTTTTTATCTACTGGTACATACCATTCACAATTTACTGTTAACGTGTTCACTCCTGTCAGGTAAGACTGCTTTGTTCAAGTTACTGTGTCCGACCGTGGTTGGATAAGAGCACAGTGCAATAGAAACGTGGGTTGACCATGTAGTTTCTGCTGTAGTCACTAGCTGGTGTGTGTAGTGCCCTTTTGAAATCATTTTCTTTGCCTTTGATGCTGTAGTTTTTAGAGTGCTTTGGCAGCAGTCAAAATGGCGACAAGTAGGCATGTTATGTTGCATAGTGCAAACAGAAAACATAGTTGCAAGTGATAGGAATTTGGATGATGATGCTATTGTCAAAATTCTTTTGTTTGAGGATTCTGGTAATGATTTGTTGCCTTCAGACTCTGGTTTGATTGAGAGTTATATGGAGTATGCACAAAAAAAGATTAGTAAAGTGAAGTGGTTTTGCCAAAAATGTAGTGTTTCCTTCCATCCAGGGATGTGTGGCACAAAATATCACACCGCCAAAAATACTGACACTCCCAGTCTGTGCCTTGTGAAAATTTCATTTATCTGTCTGCAGTAGTTTAAGAGAAAATATGTTATTGTTGTGTTGCAAAATAAGCAGATAGTGACAAAATGGCTTGGCTGGTAGCTGAGCAAGCTGTGGGTTTACTGGGAGTGCATGTGGTAATGCAGTAATTATAGTGAACATTTTAGTTCTGTTCTTTAGTGTTTCCAATGTCTGTATGCAGATTTCATATGCTCATAGTGACATAATACCATAATACTTATTCAAGAATTATGTGAAATTAAAATTTGTCAGTGTAGCATATGTGGAAATGTGTCACAGAGCCTTTGGGCTCCACAGAACACCGTTTGGGAACCACTAGTTTTTAGTGTTCACAGTCCAGTGCAGTTAACAGGCCAGCGCCAAAGTCAGGCTAAGGTGGTTCCGTCGAAATGCATGCTTTGGTAAATGATGTACAGAGTAGGCTCATATCCTGGTGGTAAATTAATTGTAATTGGTTAACTCCCCTTTTAATTGAGTATAGTAACTTTAACTTGAGAATGAATTTTGAATCATTTCGTGTTTATGTGTAATGTTTATGATCTGGCTTGTCACTAAATAGTGTACATTACCACATCAGATTTTGCGGCATATTAGAACAAAATCACATTTTCTTGCCACTTGATATTCATGTCACAATTGTATTTCATAAGTTGACGGTAAACTGTGTGTTGTTAAATTTCCTACACCTCTGCTACATGCTAAAACTTGCAAACAGTAAGTACAGGTCTTATGAATTTTACCATAATGTGGGAAATATTGTACCGAGAAGCAAAGCCCTGCAGAGTTACCGTGAAAGACGTAAACCTTACATTTCATTTCCTGTTCATTCATGTATAGTAGGGTCTCACAGTTTGTGAACCTTGATGTTTGTGATAGTTGTATAAGTCCCAGTTAATCACAAACATTGAGACTGTATATTCATTAACATTTATTACCAACAATTTCTTAGATAGATGTTTCAGCACAGCGCCGCCTGTTGGTTGAACGCCCTGATATTGTTGTGGCGACACCTTTGAGAGCATTAACCCACCTGAAGGCTCGAAATCTCAACCTGAAGGATTCTCTTGAGATTTTGGTAGTGGATGAAGCAGATCTCGTATTCTCATTTGGATATGAATCTGACGTGAAGGAGGTCTTAAGGTAATTAATATTAGAAGGCAATGTTTATTTTGGAATTAGCTTATCCTGTGAAGCATAAAGTTTTTCTAAATATTTATAAATTAAGTTCTTACTTCACAGATAACACACTGTGTGTGCATTACACAGACTAACAGACTAACACGTTAACATAGTTTAAGGAAGTAGTTCCTGTTTATTCAGAGAATTATACAAAATACATGAACACACCGTGTGGTCAGAATAAAGTTATAGAATGCCGTTATTTTTTAATGTTAAAGCAGGTGCTACATACAATAACTACTGTGCTATAAATGGTTAAGGTAATGTGCAGTGATTGAATGAACCACTATTAATCTTCTATTCAGCATTTTTTAATGTTCATGAGCAGTTATCAGGAGACGTATCTGTGTTCCTTGTTTGTTCGTCTCAGATGTTGGAGAAGTTTCTCCTTGTTTGTCACACTGAATCAGACTTTTTATTAGTGCAATCAGATCATGTAAGATGTAAGTAAGTTTTCCTGTCGGACAGGTCAGATGCTGATGCTGATTTTAGCCTTTGTTTCTGTATTTTATGTCATGGTTGGTAGGTGGTTCTCAAAATATGCCAATGTTGAGCAGTGTTTCATACCTGGTATTCTATGGATCCAAAGTAAATTATTCAGCATACCTGATGCCAAAAAGTCTAGTTAAATTAGCATCATGTGTGGGCCATACTAAAAGCAGTGAATACATTAAAACAAATGTATGTGTACAGTAATGGGTATCATCCTCAGTAACTGGAGTGTCTATCACTTTCCCACAAAATACGCATTATGGTCTGTGCATTTCTGCTACCCCTAAGCCTGAATATGTCACTGCAGCAGAAGACCATATCAGTATTCAGAAACTATATAAATGGCTTCCTGGACTGCCACATCATTCTTGTAGTGTTATTCCCTTATGTGATTGTGCATGGTCCCAAACAGATTGTAGTGTCCTGACTGAGGGAGGATTGGAAGAACTTTTCAGTGATACTTCCCACTTGTTGCCCTGTATCAGATGTGCATTGTTCTGTTTGAGGATGGTGTGTCTGTCCCTTCATTGGGCACTTGTTGTTAAGTGCATGTCAGAGTCTGTGGAGTGTCTGAACATAGTAAGCGGCATTGATGGTTCCCCTCTGGGCAGAAAATCGGCTGGTGTACATATTTTCTTCTTCTGCTTTGGAGATGTGGCATGCTGTGTTAATTTGCTTGGCATTCGAAGTGATGAAACCAGCTTCCTTCAACAGTCACAATGTTTAGTAGGGAATCATTTCCCTTGGTAGCATAAGCTGCAAAGCCATATTGATATGTGCCTTTTTCTATTTATCATTTAGCAAGCAGGGAGCCGGCTGGCACCAAACTTTCTGGTATCCCTAAGTCCGCGTCATTTCCTGTATGGCACTGTATCCAATTCCAGCTCTGCTTTGTTGTCTGTAATTGTCACAGTTTGGTCACCTTGAATTAGTGCATCTCATCTGCCTGTTGCATTCTGCACTGGTGGTTTTTGGATGACCACTGTGAGGCATTCCTTACGTATTGTGGCTTACCAATATTATGGTATAAGGCAGCCCACATTTGTCTTTATGTTGCAGCATTTTCATTTTCATGATTTTGTGCTTTCCTCAATTGTGTGTTTATTTTAGTTGGTGTGAAATCAGTGTTTCACTGTATATTACCGTTTGAACTCATACACGTATGTTACCAGCTGCATACTGATGGAAAATTTGTGACGACTTAAATTGTTATGCCTTTTATGTGACAGTTTAAAGTCTTTTTTTTTTTTAAGTTTTCTTGCATAATTCTTAACTGATCATTCATTGTATGCATTTATGATGTCTCTTCAATTTTAAGTATTATATAGAGGTAAAGGTAGCTTCATACCTGTGCATGCCATGAATGCATATGTGTGGAGTAGAGGGATGGCTCCACTCATTCTTAATCTTAGCACTAGATGGACGTGAGCAGTCAACTTCATTCCCTGACCACTTTACTCCTAGGCAAAGAGCCACTGGTACATATTGAGAAAGAGGCTGGGTGGGCCCCAGAGCCAGTCTGTTCATTTTAGAGAAGAATAAAAATCACTTGCCCCTGCCAGGAATTAAACCCAGATCATCCTGGCCTAGTAATGATACTCACTATGCTAGCCTGGCTTCCTTAAATGCAGAGAGGTTTTTTAAATGCAGAACTGACCAGGGGCCATCACTGGTTGCTGTGCAGGAATTGATGTCGACTGCTCTATAGCATGCAGTCCTACATTAACAGGGAGGGAATACTGCAGTACAGATTGCATCATTGGTCGCTATGCAGTCAGTGCAGTTAAGAGTGGCTTCTACCTTCAACTGGATACTAAACGACATGAAGGCATTCATTGTTATGTTGTAGTACAGTGTATAGACTTGCTCCTCGTAAAATTAGACTTGCACATGACAGTAAGAAACAGATGCTTTTCTGGTCCATGATTCAGGAAAGGCTGAAAACTGCTGTTACAATGATCAGTTTCAGCAACATGTTGAAAAAGGAAAGAAACCATTCAAATGTAAGTATTTTGAGGCATGTTAAAATGTGGTTGCATGAACTTGATTAATACACAGTTTTATCAGACTACAAGAGTGCCATATTGAATGTTTGGCGAGGTCTGATTGTGCTAATGAAACAGTGTTACACTGGTGTAGTCAGAACAGTAATGCCCTCCTGAAAGCTGATTTGCTGTTCAGCTGTTTATTGAATGTGGACATACAGTTGAATTTAACATAATTCCTTTGATATTCTGGTTTATTCATTGCATAATTAATTGCCTTTGTATACCAGCATCCAGATCAAACCATTATGAATGCATCACTTACAGGTAAGAAATAGCCTTTTCCCACCATTCTCCATATAGAGCATACTGTAATGGCCCTGCTGAAAGCTGTCTTTTCCAGGAATGCATCCTGAGCATTCAGCAAGGTATTACTGTATTAACAAAGGTGTATTTCTTTTTTGGCAACATTGTTGCTACATATAGCAGCATAATGCAAGGCACCAAGTTACCAAGGAATGATGGCCATTAATGGTACATTGCTGATGCTGAATTTTATCAAAAGTAGACAGCTACAGATGATTCTTATCTTCTGGGTTGTTACACTGAGTAGCAGGGCTATTTATTCCTGATGTTTCAGAGGAATGTATTGCCTTCATTTTCAAGGGTCAAGAAGTCCTGGAAATCCATTTTTTCTAGGAATTCTTGGCCGTTAAAAATGGGAGGTACTGTGTTTCTTTGAAATGCCAAGAATTAGCACCTCTAATACTGAGTGTAACAATGCAGAGAACCTGAATGTTTGACATCAGTGCTGTGGAAACCTAAAATGTCACATAGTTAATTAACTGTCTATGATACTGATGTCTGTAACTGTCTTGGGATAGGCAGGTGTGTGCACCACATTTGTGGTTATACAAGATAGGCAGGTTGTGTGCACCACATTCATGTGGTTATACAAGATAGGCAGGTGTGTGCACCACATTTGTGGTTATACAAGATAGGCAGGTGTGTGCACCACATTCATGTGGTTATACAAGATAGGCAGGTGTGTGCACCACATTTGTGGTTATACAAGATAGGCAGGTGTGTGCACCACATTTGTGGTTATACAAGATAGGCAGGTGTGTGCACCACATTCATGTGGTTATACAAGATAGGCAGGTGTGTGCACCACATTCATGTGGTTATACAAGATAGGCAGGTGTGTGCACCACATTTGTGGTTATACAAGATAGGCAGGTGTGTGCACCACATTTGTGGTTATACAAGATAGGCAGGTGTGTGCACCACATTTGTGGTTATACAAGATAGGCAGGTGTGTGCACCACATTTGTGGTTATACAAGATAGGCAGGTGTGTGCACCACATTTGTGGTTATACAAGATAGGCAGGTGTGTGCACCACATTCATGTGTTTATACAAGATAGGCAGGTGTGTGCACCACATTTGTGGTTATACAAGATAGGCAGGTGTGTGCACCACATTCATGTGGTTATACAAGATAGGCAGGTGTGTGCACCACATTCATGTGGTTATACAAGATAGGCAGGTGTGTGCACCACATTCATGTGGTTATACAAGACTCCCTCCAAAAAAAAATACTGGATAGGCAGGTCCCTTGAATGGTATAACACACTGCTATGAATGAACCAACATTTTTATTAAGACCTGTCTAAATGGTGGCAGTGTTAAGGTATCCGATATTTAAAGGAAACAACTAAATCTCTCTTTGTATGTATCATTGGCACACCCAGAATTTTTCATTGGGTGGGGGGAGGGGGGGGGCTAACCTTGTAGTTATATATAATTTTTGTTTGATTTTAAAATCTATGTTATGAAAATCGTGTCAAAATCTCCAAGCTGATATCTAGTTAGGTTACAGGAGAAAATTAAAACTAGTTGGAAAAAAATCTACATACCCATAAGTTTGTATTATATTTTTAAATATTCCAGTGTACTAGTCACCAGCTGATTTGTGTGGCTGATTTAGGCTGATGCGTAAATCACGTAAAACCTTTTATGTCATTGTGTCTACAAAATCTGTGTTTTTTAAACTTCGCTTCGGGGCAGGCTGCAGCCCCCCACCCCTGGGTGCGCCAATGGTATGTAGTGTCGTTACTTGTGTCATGTCTACCAGGCAACTGAATGTCACTTGTGTCTGTGTTGCAGTTACTGCCTCATGTGTACCAGGCAACTGAATGTCACTTGTGTCTGTGTTGCAGTTACTTGCCTCAGGTGTACCAGGCAACTTTGGCGAGTGCCACACTCTCGGAAGATGTCCTGAGTTTGAAGAGCTTAGTATTACACAATCCTGTGATCCTGAAGCTTCAAGAACCAGAACTGCCACCAGCCACACAGTTGACACACTACCATTTAGCTGCTGAAGAAGATGAAAAGGCAGCTATTTTATATGCATTACTGAAGTTACGTCTTGTACGGGGAAAATCTATCATTTTTGTGAACTCTGTCGATAGGTGTTACAAGTATGTAAATGTCTGCAGTTGGCTAAACAAATTAAGTGACACAACAGCTTTTTCTTCCTGTGAATTTTTGACTATTTTTGTACCATATTTAATTGTACTGTATCTACTGCAGGAGTTGTTGCTGGCTATGAGTGAGGTGGGTGATCACAGTAAGTTCATGATGGTCGTGGAGTGAATGTAAAACTGGCTGAGATAGTATGCTTGTTGCCAGTGAACTAGCATGTGCATTACTTATAATATTGATACACGTTGGTATGAAAAATAAATTGAACCAACAAACACTGCAGTATTAATTGTATGGAACCAAATTCACAGACTGAAATATACTTTGTTTTGAACATCATTAGCAAGAACTAGAAGTTTGAATCATAAAAGTAAGGCACTTTATGCCAAATTAACTGCTTTCATGTCATTTATAGTTGCTTTGTCCTTCAACTCGTTTTACAGGAAGGTTTAAAATATGCCTTGGAATTGTATTTCTTTACATATTTACTGTTGGATGTTACTTGCTTCACTGTGATACCTGTCAGTGGTGTCCTTCAGTGACATCACACAGAAAATAAAGTAAAGTCAAAACATGGTCAGCTTCATGCCCTGACCACTTTACGCTGATAAGTTGGAGAGCCCTTCAGAAACATTTGCCTGCCATCCAGTGTGTATTGAATTAGCTGTTGTGGCTTACATTCAGCTTCTATATGCATGAATGTATAGTATTTCATGTCTGTCACCCTTCATTGTTCTCAGAATATGCACGTGTAGTTACGAATAAAATCTTTGATATTTGTAGTTTCAGAAATAAGACATCAAGTAAGTTTTTTCTGTGTATATTTTTATCAGCTGTACTGCATCAGTGCATAGAACTGTGTTCATACATATGAGGTACCTACAGCAGTCTCTGTTATCATTTCCTGGAGCACACCCTGTGACAGGTGCAGTGATCAGGACACTGTTAAATGAGACCCTGCAGTTCCATAAAGGCCTAAGGCATGAAGTGTCCAAAACTATGATTTCTATACAACTGCATACTCCTGATTTCTACTGATTGTACAGTGTAACACGTGTAGCTGTGCTTTAGATCTACACTAAATTACTTGGGGGGGGGGGGCAGAATCTGCACCAAAAATTTTAATTGGTCTCTTACATTAATTTCTAAAGAATATGGTATGTGCACGTATTCATAATTTTTGTGTAGGTATTGTGTTCACTTACATACACCAAGTTTCATTTCAGTTGACAAGAGAATTTAAGAAAACTTGATTTTCACAATGAGTCTAGTTTTCTCAGAATCATTTCTGGTGCCTTAGGCCCCTGTATCTAGGTGCCTCATGTGTAAATAATTTGTAAGTTTGTATGATTTCAGGCTTCCACCGTGGTGTAAATGAGATCTTTGCCCTTCTGGGATTTTACACAGTGGAGAATGGTTTCCCGACATTTCAGGACAACCTATCAGTCACTTCTTCAAGGGTCAAGCAGTCCAAGAAGAATATCGCTTGACCCTGAAGATGGGACCGATAGGTTGTCCTGAAATGTCGGTAACTAACTACCAATCTAAAGTACATAAAATCGTAGGAGAGCGAAGATCTAATTTATAAGGTTTCATTATCTGACTGTTGGTTTTACACTTTTGGAAGAATCTTGTAATGTTACATTGTCATGATGCGTAGGCCGTTCAAGAAGTATCCGGACTTCACTTGTAATTCGTACAATAGTAAACGTACCACAATGGTGGACTAATCCCCTTCAAACTAATCCCCCTGTGACTTGATGTACTTATTCCAGTAGTTTCTTCATGCTCAAAACATCTGTGGAAGTCTGTTTTTGATTTCAACATAAGTTGCTGCATCATATTTCGTTTTATGATTTCCATATCATCAAATCATCATCTTTTCAGATCGAGTTTTATCTTGGGAAATAAAAAAAGTCACGGTGCAAAGTTGGGAGAATGTGGAGGCTGCTGCACTTGTGGGATTTTGTGTTTGGTTAAGAAATGTTGCACAAGCTGAGACGAGTGCGCTGGTGCATTGTCGTGGTGGATTTGCCAGTCCCCTGACAACCACTTTTGTAGTCACTTGTGGCATACTGCATCCCAGAGACACCACAGAACTTCTAAATAATATCCTTATTTACTGTTTGACCCACTGGGGCAAAGTTATAATGCACAACACTGTCTTGAATTAAAAAAAAAGTATGAGAAACACTTTTGTTTGAACTTGGCGCACTTTCTTTGGCTGTGGGGACGAAGGAGATTTCCAAACTGATGACTGGGCGTTTGTTTCGGGCTCTGTGCTGTAGATCCATGTTTCATCGCCAGTGATAATGTTTCCTAAAAAGTCTGCATCTGTTTCTGCACACAGAAGGAAGTCAGTGGCTGCGAACAAGCGATTCTCCTTCTGTTCCGCTGTCAGCACTTGCAGGATAAACTTCGGCACAACTCATTCCCAGAGCTTCAGTCACAAAAGCATGACACAAACCGATTGAAATTCCCACTTTTTCAGACATTTCTGTGATTCTTAATCTTCTATCACTTTTGAACAAAGCAAGCACTTTGTGAATCATTTCACTGTTTCTGCTCGTCGACAGTTGTCCGGGACATTCGTTGCTTTCCACAGATGTTCACCTTCTTTAAAAATGGTGAAACCATTCAAAAACTGAGTACGGCTCATGGAATCCTCTCTGAAAGCCATTTTAATCACATTGTATGTTTCTGTGCAAGTTTTCCTTAGTTTTTGACAAAACATAATGCACATGTGTTCTGTTTTCTTGGTCTTTCTGGATGCGACGATGACAGAAATATGGCTGTTCTTTATCCGGGATTGCGTGAGACTGAGAGAAGCTAGAGTGAGGGTACTGACTGCAATCAGGCTGAGACATGTCAGAACATGTTCTGAAGAAGCGGCATCCCTGGGTGCCCATTCATTGGAGAACTAATACCAATCTGGATACTTTTTGAACATACCTCGCATACACCTTGTTGGTCATGTTCTAGTGTTCCTATGAAAATAGTGCATGATTTTTCTGTTTTAGGTTGAAGCTATTTTTAGAACAGTTTGGAATTCCAACGTGTGTTCTTAACTCAGAACTTCCAGCTGCCATACGTTGCTTGTCTGTCAATCAGTTCAACCAGGGTGTTTATGATATTATCATTGCTTCAGATGAAAGGTCTTTGGATGAGCCACATGCAGTGAAACATGTTGGAAAGAAAGGGTATAGATGTTTGTATTGCTATTGACTTACAGGGAATTATTTTTCCCATGATAGGTGTAATTGACCTAGGGGACTGTATCTGTGGTGAGCATGCAAAAGGGGCAAGATAAACATCTGTTTTTGAGAAAAGAAGTCTCAAAAGTTTTCTCATTAAGCATAATATATTAAACATTTGATAGTATACAAGTTCAAAGTAACTGTGTGTACTCACAATTTGTAGCAAAAATGTGTTACAAGTAAAATATTGACTAACATATGCCATTGACATTCCTCTTTGCTAAGAAATAAGTGGTTATTATTTTATGTGTTTCAGTGCAGATTGTATCAGCATAGTAGCAAATATTGTCACATCTCAAGGAATTGGTTTTTTAAAATGTAATATCACCAGATCACTAAATGCCACAGTTATGCTGTGAATCAGGAATGTTTATTTACATACCTTTCATATCATGCCAATTTAGCATTAAGGTATGCCTGCCATACCTTTCATATCATGCCACATAAGCATTAAGGTATGCCTGCCATGCCTTTCATATCATGCCACATTAGCATTAAGGTATGCCTGCCATACCTTTCATATCATGCCACATTAGCATTAAGGTATGCCTGCCATACCTTTCATATCATGCCACATTAGCATTAAGGTATGCCTGCCATACCTTTCATATCATGCCACATTAGCATTAAGGTATGCCTGCCATACCTTTCATATCATGCCACATTAGCATTAAGGTATGCCTGCCATACCTTTCATATCATGCCACATTAGCATTAAGGTATGCCTGCCATACCTTTCATATCATGCCACATTGGCATTAAGGTATGCCTGCCATACCTTTCATATCATGCCACATTAGCACTAAAGCCATTGTACCACCAATACTGACTGTAAAGCACTGGGAAAAATGTACTATTTGGCTGTACCTTATATAATTTCTTGTTCCCAACGTGCCCATTTAGTGGCACAAATAAGTGGAAGTCACAGGATAACTAAGAAACTCTAAAAACAATGGAGGAGAATTTCTTGCCCCAGTTCATTCTGAGTGTTCACAGGGCCATATAAATCGAGCGTTTGTGATAGTGTAAACAAACACTTTGTTACTCATTTTTAGAGCTGGCTTCAGGAATGAATGTTGTCATGACTGATTCCTACACTTTGAGTGGAATTGGTGTAAGAGATAAGCAGCTTCACAATCATCATCATCTATCATCCTCAATGAATGCAACTAATTTTTTGTTGCATAGGGTCCTTATTTTATCAGACAAATATTGTTTGTCACTTCCTGTCGGCCTGCTTATTGTATTAATGTAGCCCACTCAGCTGACTGTCCATATGCATGGAAGAATAGTGGCAGGAACTGACTAACAATAGCTGTCAGGTAAAATGGGGACCCTCTGTTATGTTAGTGGCTAGCTGTAGAATGCTTCATTTTCCGTACAAGTTTTGCAATCTTCAGTATGCATTGTGGGAGTAGTAATGTTCATGTCTCTTATTGTTTTGCAGGAAGCGTAAGAAAGACAAAGAATTTGGTGTTGCGAGAGGTATTGATTTTCAGTTTGTGTCAAATATAATCAACTTTGATTTCCCACCTGATGTTGGTTCTTACATTCACAGAGTTGGCCGGACTGCCAGAGGTAAACACCAAGTAAGTAAGTGAGTGAGTAATGTGCAAATACCTGTTGCATGTCTGTGCTAGACAGGTTTCCCAAAATATTGAAGCTTTTATCCTACTTGTATCCAATGGGGTGTAGAATTTAACTGTAAACTTAAAAGGAGAAAACAATGGAAAATACTTTTGCACACTCATACTTCACAACATTTTGCACAATTTATGTACATTGTGATGTTTGTAACATATTTTTCTCTGTGGAGGTTACAATAGACAATGTATTTTGCACTGGTGCCCTGTAGAAATGATGGAAAATGTCTGCAACTCAAGTTGGTAAAGCACACAGTTTGGTACTATATATTTAATTATAATAGAAAATGTTACATCATGTCCTCTTGTGGGGGTTGGATGTGTTGGTTGCTGCTGAAATTCAGCTGTGATCCTCTCATTGAAGTTAAGGTGGAATGTCAAGATTTTAACTCCTTCTAGTGTAGATTATTCAGAGTTTTCGAATTTATTAGCTGTTTATATTTATTGGTGTTAATTTGAGACACTGAAAGGCCAAAGCTCGGCTGAATATATTTATAATAATCTTGTTGTCATTGTGCAGTCAAGAGACAGAAATCATATATTTAAAATGCTTCAGATGTACAATAATTTCAGTATTAAATTATTCAGATGCTATTTTGTTAATTTTGTAGCAGTTGCTGAATTTCTTTTCAGCTTCTTCAGAAACTTTTGGAGGATTCTTAAGAGTAAGTTTAATAAAGAAAGAACAAATGGGGCCATAATATCTTTGAGTGATTCTGGTGCTTTGAATTAAATCTAAAACCTGTATGGCTCCCTTGTACTTTAGTTCTGGACAGTGTGACCCACTCTTACAAAAAGATTGTCATTGCCTGTATTAGGGAATACTAACTCCATGGAGCCGATTCCATACATAGAAGCTAACAGTTACTCCACTAGTCAAAAAATTCTCTGCATTTTATGCATCCTGACATTCATTAGTCCACAAAATCCTGCTGCTTGTCCATGTCCTGTGCCAGATGAATACAGTCCTCTCCCTCCCATCCAGTTTCTTGAAGATCAATTTCAGTATTATCCCACCATCAATGTCTAGGTCTTTCAAGTGGTCTCTTTCCTTGAGGTGTCCCCAGCAAACTGCTTATGCATTTCTCTTCTTCCCCCATATGCACCACAGGCCCAACCCATCCCATCTTCCTTGATTTGATAACCGTAATAATGTTTTATGAGGAGTACCAATCATGAAGCTTTTCATTATGCAGTTTTCTCCAGTTTTCAGTTACTTCCTCCTCTTTGGCCCAAATATCTTCCTCAGCACCCTATTCTTGAACACACTTAGCCTGCATTCTTCTCTTAATGTAAGAGACCAAGTTTCAGGCCTGTATACAACAAAAGGCAAAATTATTCTTCAGTATATTTCAATCTATATTAGACAGCAAACAGGAAAACAGAAGATTTGGGACCAAGGAGTAGCAGGCATTCTGTGAATTTAATCTGGTCTTAATTTCTGTGTGCATGCAATTTTACAGTAAATTGTTAGCACTGTTCCCACATGTTTTGAACTTGCCACATTTTCAAAGGATTTGTTCACTGTTTTTATGCTGTGATTTTGTCCTGCCTTCTGCTGACAACGAGATGAATATGTACTTAGTTTTGTCAGCATTTCCTACTAGACCAGTCCTCTCAGCAGAAGCTGTGTGTCTCTCTATGGTTGTATGTCTTTGCCCAGTAAATTAACATTTTCAGTGTCGTTCAGAAGCTGATGTATCCCGTTGAAATTGAATGGGACACATTCTCCTTGCTGGTTATTAAGGTGAAAGAGTGGACTGTATGATTAGCAGTGAAGAAAATTACTGTGCCTTTATGTGCTATTTATCATTGTCGTGTAATACCACCTTTAAAGACACTTAATTAGCTTGTGCTTTTTGTTCTCAACAAACTGTAATTTTTTGTGTGTAATTTTCAGTGTAATTATGCTATTTTTATCATACATCATTCATGTAACTTTGCTATGTCACACGTAGCAAGTAATGGTGTTGTAATAAGGTCAGAATGTGTGTCCATCATAAATGTTTCAAATAATTAAAAAATTACAAACTATGCACACCCAGGGTGAACATGCAGACTGCAAACCTCTACCTTAAAACAAAAATCAACACAACACAGGGACTGACATAATGATATGCCACAGATACATGTTAAATGTTGCAAACTAAAGCAGTACCCTCTTAATTCATAAGTACTCCATGAAATGTTCATTATTGTTAAAGTTACTGGATAATAATATTGTCAGTTTCACGTAATTGGTCTGTCAATACATCATTCACATTTATTTATGATATTCTCAATTCTGAGATAGCAGGGAGACCAATTTTAGGTGGAGGGGGAATTAGGGTAGAGAATAGACAGTTGTTAGGAGTTTAAAAACGTAGGCAGTGGCCTGTGCAGTCATGTTACACTGTTGTGTAACATTACTTGTCGTAATGGCAGCAGTTCTGATGACTAAGGTACTGATCAGGAACTCATTTTGGAGAGTGACTGATGAAGCAGTGAAACTGCACTTCAGCACTAATCTAGCCACACCTCAGCCTCTGAAACAAATAGTTCTGTATGATAAAGATTAACGAGTTGTATATTTAATTAGTTCATATTGACCGAATCTCTGATTGTAGTGATTTTCATTGAACTTAAGGCCGTGGTTCTCAGACTTGACAGATGTTGTGTTGTTATGCAAAGTGTTTTACTGGAAGAAGTGAATAACAGAATTTTGTGTGCAGTTAGTTTTCTTTAAACTTGTATACATCAAAATCTTATGACTTGGGAACTGCTTTAGTAACATTCAATTTTTGGCAGCACCATTTACATAATTTAAGACATATTGTTTTACCAACTTCTGTTCTTTGTATCCCGTCTTAAAAGTAGGTCATTACTGCAGTACCTTCAGATACAAAGCATTATTAAAACTGTCTACTAGGGCAATGCTTATGACACAGTTGTTTTGAAATGTTTTGGATGTTTACATCTTTATATGATTGTATGAAATCAAATTCTGTGGCTCCATGCATGAAACCCATAATCCACACTTACCCCATTCCGAGATAATCAAGGTTTCATTCACGGAAAGCACTACTCTGGAAAGAATTACTGCAAGGTGTTGCCACCTGTACTTCACTGTAGTCACTATTTAATATGTTCCTGTTTTGAGAGGTGATATAGACTTGGTCAGCCAACATGCAGATAGCATTATCTCAATTTTTTCCAATTTGAGGGTTATGGGTTTCATGAATGGAGCCACAGATTTGAAAGTAGGGGTAATACTGATTTATAACGAACAATTTTCATTATAGGGCACTGCTTTATCATTTGTGAGCATAAGGGAGCGTGTTTTAATGGAGGAAGTTGAAAATCATCTCAGAGGTGTTTATTCTGAAGCTGAAAAAGTTTTCAGGTTAGTCTAATAGAAAGTCCTTTTTGTGTTTTTGTTATACATTTTGTCTGTTCTGATAAGTCAGTCTGTGGGAGAACTGTTTGTTGTGAGGCTCACACTTCATGACTGAGCAACTGATGTAGACTGGGAACTGTTTGTTATGAGGCTCACACTTCATGACTGAGCAACTGATGTAGACTGGGAACTGTTTGTTGTGAGGCTCACACTTCATGACTGAGCAACTGATGTAGACTGGGAACTGTTTGTTATGAGGCTCACACTTCATGACTGAGCAACTAATGTAGACTGGGAACTGTTTGTTGTGAGGCTCACACTTCATGACTGAGCAACTGATGTAGACTGGGAACTGTTTGTTATGAGGCTCACACTTCATGACTGAGCAACTGATGTAGACTGGGAACTGTTTGTTATGAGGCTCACACTTCATGACTGAGCAACTGATGTAGACTGGGAACTGTTTGTTGTGAGGCTCACACTTCATGACTGAGCAACTGATGTAGACTGGGAACTGTTTGTTATGAGGCTCACACTTCATGACTGAGCAACTAATGTAGACTGGGAACTGTTTGTTGTGAGGCTCACACTTCATGACTGAGCAACTGATGTAGACTGGGAACTGTTTGTTATGAGGCTCACACTTCATGACTGAGCAACTGATGTAGACTGGGAACTGTTTGTTGTGAGGCTCACACTTCATGACTGAGCAACTGATGTAGACTGGGAACTGTTTGTTGTGAGGCTCACACTTCATGACTGAGCAACTGATGTAGACTGGGAACTGTTTGTTATGAGGCTCACACTTCATGACTGAGCAACTAATGTAGACTGGGAACTGTTTGTTGTGAGGCTCACACTTCATGACTGAGCAACTGATGTAGACTGGGAACTGTTTGTTATGAGGCTCACACTTCATGACTGAGCAACTGATGTAGACTGGGAACTGTTTGTTATGAGGCTCACACTTCATGACTGAGCAACTGATGTAGACTGGGAACTGTTTGTTATGAGGCTCACACTTCATGACTGAGCAACTGATGTAGACTGGGAATTGTTTGTTGTTGTTTTTGGCAAGCAGTATGTGGGGCATTCACCATGTATTTTCATTATACAGTAAAACCCCTATTTAATGTATTGCTGGGGGATTAGAATATATTTCACTAAATCGAAGTTTTCATTAAATGGAGGTTTATATTGTTTATACTATTGTTTAAATTACCTCGGATAGCTATCTGGTTTTTCTCTTGTTTCGCAAGTCAGTCTGTATTATGGTACACGATTAACTCATTCCATTCCTTGTTCTATATACACGCAGACCCAGTTTCAGTGGTGAACTAGTTGACAAAACAAATTCTTACACTCTTTGCCTTTGAATACATGTTTACTATACCATAGTGGATGTTGCTTTTTAGAGCATACCAATTTAAACTCGAAGAAGTTGAAGGATTCCGTTACCGGTCAAGGGATGCATGGCGTGCTGTTACAAGAATTGCAGTGCGAGAGGCACGTCTGAAGGAAATCAAACAAGAAGTATTAAACTGCGAAAAGCTTAAGGTATGCTTTTTTTTTGGATGAACTGTGTACTGTTTAATATGTATTAGATCAAATGTTTGCATTTAATGCAATTAATACGTGAATGATGCAATAGGTACAATAATATTCATGATAGAGGTAATGGGAATTTATATGTTCCTCATACAGCCAGGTCGGTGGATTTAATTTCTGAGCTTCTTTGTTTCTCTACCTCTGCTTGTTAATATAACCATATTTTGATGCTGAAAAAAAATTGATGCACTGTCAAATCACTCTACAGTATGTTTCTAGTTTAACATAAGGTAATATAAACAATTTGAAGTTGTTCAGTGTATGAATACAATGCAGTGCTCAACATATGACATATTTAACAATGCAGTCCCAATTTCTGTGACAGTGTGTCCTCCTCTACTTGCTTTCAATTCATAAATTAATACTAACAAATGTGACGGATGCTATGTGTAAATTTCCAAACTTGTATATTGAACAGTCAGCAGTGGTGAACATTCAAGTCTTCTGGCATGTGTTGCTGTTGTTAGGCTAGTAGCTCCTGATGTTTCAGAGGTGCAAACACTGCACTCCTGTAGAACACCAATAACTACTCATCCATTGATGCAGTGTCACAAACCTGAAGACTTGAATGTTCAGAACATCCCTATGAGAACCTCGAGCCTCTCAGCAGTGGTCTTTCAAAAACAGCTTATGTTTAGACTGTGGTGCAATCATATCTGTTTTATTGTTTTATTGTAGTGCTGTATTACAGCCAGACTTTTTTTAAAGCCTAGTAGTTAGAGTAAAACCCCTATTTAATGAATTGCTGGGGGTTTAGAATATATTTCACCAAATCTAGCTTTTCATTAAATGGAGGTTTACATTGTTTATATGGAGCTATTGTTGGGACATGAAAAAATCATCAATAAATCTGGGATTTCACTAAATGCGGGAACATTAAATCGGGGTTTTACTGTACTTTTTGTATGACCAGGTTTAACAGTCAAAATTTCCATTCTGCCCACTGAGAGTAGTAATGTAGTTTGCATGGATCTCAGAAGAAACAGCCATTATTTTGCTTTACGGATTTAAGTGATTGGCTTTTGTAACTGAGATGCAGTCTGTTGCTGTGCAGTAAAAAAATGATTCTTTACATATGATTCATGTTAATCATAGTCTTCAAAGGATTAATAACTTCTTCCATTTTTTATAAACTATATTTCAGACACATTTGTGAAAGAGTCCAGATTTTTCTAATGTACAAATTTTCATAGATGTGTGTTACCCCTCAAACAGCTCATCATCTCTTTGCATAAGGGAATAGTTAGGACATGCTGTTTTGAATAGCTATAATTTTAACAGAATTGTTTGTTCTGGGCACAGAGCTATTTTGTAGATAATCCACGAGATCTTCAGTCGCTGCGCCATGACAAAGCTCTTCATACAGTAAGAATACAGCCACACCTAGCTGACGTGCCTGAATACATTGTCCCACCAGCCCTGAAAAACTTAGCAGGTGTTTCAGGACCACGTAAAAGACATTTTGACAGGGAATCTGGTCCTTCTAGAACCTCCAAGGCCAAAGCCCGATATGAAGTAAGTGTGAAACATTTAAGAAAATTTGGGTAGGTATTATTCCATGGAAAGAACAGGTGTATGGACCTATAGGCTCCAAAACAATGTCATATAGGTATAAACCATAATGAACCATATTTTTATACCATTTAAAGACTTTGGATACTTAATAATGGACCCTAAAAACACAATGATTTCCACTACCACTCAAGTTTTAATAGTAATATTAAGAAAGGTATACACTTTTGGCATAATAAACTAAATAATTCAGCCCAGGTCTTTGTTATATGTATGTATATATATGGGAAGAAAAGTTATTTGATTTTTATTTTATATTAAAAACACATCAGTTACAGTGGGTCTCAGGGTTAAGTACATAATAACACACGTAAAGGTAAATGAGGTGTCAGAACCTTCTGCCCTTTACAATAGTGTTTGTGTGACTGTTTCCTCTGTGTATATTTTGAGAATTGGCGTGATGATGGCTTATAACAAGAGCTAAACCTGGCCAGATATGTTAATGTTAGTCATATTTCAGTCAAGTGATGTATTTAACTGGAATTGTCTCTTACTTCTTATAATGAACCACAGTTCAGTAAATAATATCAACTGTGCACTGGGAAACTTAATAGTAAATCAGACAGCAAGGTGAAGTTGTGTGACAATCACGTTTGTGGGGCAAGGGAAAAGAGGAGGCAGGTATGGTTAATAACCACCTTGAATTATAATATTCTGGATGGAGTAACACAGTGAAACCCAGAATTTGGGGTAGTGGAATTTATGACTTCCTGCAGTCTTTATAAATTTGTTTCAGCCATAATTAGTCATACTGTTTATGACGTAATTAATGCCTGCCAAAAAGTTATCGAAAATGGACCTCCTGCAACATACACTTTGTTAAATGATCACATTTCTTATAGTTTCTGTTTTGAGATCAGTTGGTTAATTTGTTTCAAACATAATGGTACACAGTGTTTTCCGGTGCAGCAGTCGCCATATCCATAGGAGGTATTACAGCATTACAGATTGCATCATAATGCACACACATGATGTGCTGCCCAATTATTACTTAATGTAACAAAACAGTATCAAATACAGGGCATACACAAAAGAATGGTGCGGTATCAAAAGTGAATAAAAAATGTATTTCTCACCTTACACGGGCACAACATACACCGTCAGCGGCGGCAACTGTCCAAGTTTCTCATTTGGTAATTACAATCCTTCAATGTCTGCACCCTGGGTCACACGACACACATACACACGGTAATCAAACTCATCCCAGACCCGGTGTAGCATGTCCGCTGTAATGGTCTGCAGTGCATGCGTTATCCGATCACGAATTTCATGGATGGACATGGGCAATGGTGGTACATAAACGCTGTCTTTAACGAACCCCCAGAGAAAGAAATCACACGGTGTAAGATCTGGCGAACAGGGTGGCCAAGGGAGAAGGTTCTTGTCTCCATTTGCAGCAGCACGTCCGATCCAGCGCATTTCCCCTAAACTGGCCCCGCGGCCATGCAGTAAGCATGAGAAGCGAACTGCTGGTAGCGCATGAGAAACTTGGACAGTTGCCGCCGCTGACGGTGTATGTTGTGCCCGTGTAATGTGAGACATAAATTTTTTATTCACTTTTGAAACCGCACCATTCTTTTGTGTATGCCCTGTATATGTGATAGTATGGTCTGGTTAAAACACCATTTTGAAGAACAATAGAAATCCTAATGATTATAGGAAAGACACATCAAGAAAATCATAGAATGACATTATAACATGCATTCTATAACTCTCATGCACTTCTACATTAACTTTCAAGTTAGCACCAGCATGCATTATGCCAGTTTGGAAAATATAAGGTTATGATCTTTTTGGATCTGTCACAGCCCAGGAGAACAGAATCCTAACATTCACTACACAAAGAATCTCTGAGCTCCCAGAAGACTGTAAATAAGTTAACATAGAGAGGGTGTGTATTAATGCAGTAAGGTTATTGTTTTAAAGTATTACAGTATATTTAAAAAAGTTTTTAAATAGTGTTGTCAGTATAGTGACTAGAGATATCATGGTTCAATTCTCAGCAGGGGCAAGAGATTTCCCCCTTCTCAAAGCATGCAGACTGACCCTGGGGCCCACCCAGCCTCCTATTCAGTGGGTACTGGGGGGCTAATCCTTTAGGGTCAAAGTGGCTGGGGCATGAAGCTGACCACTTACCTCTCCGTCTGTTGCTGAGGTTAAGGAAGGGTGGAGCTATACCTCTGCTTCCCAATATGCCTCCATGGTATGCACAAAGACAGCTGTACGTTTGAAGATTCCAGTCTTCTGGGATGTGATGCTGTGTTGTTGAGCAGGTAGTTCTTGAAGTCTTGAAGGATCATAGTGTCTTCATTTTCAGGGTAAAGAAGTCCTCTTGGACTGTCTGACCCAAAGATAAAGACACCACCATCCTTTGAAATGTCGGGAGCTACTTGCACAGTGACACTGCATCACGGCCTGCAGCAACACCATTGTCAGATCCTTGCATGTTACACTACATGTAACTTTACAGCCAAGCCTACACTGTACATGACATGAGTGTTTGAAGTTCTAGTGTATGTGTGAGACTGACGTCTGTGTAATTGCTTGTATTGTGTATGTCTTAACTGAAGCATGCAGTGGAAGGTACATAAAGATACCTTGTTGTGATGTGTAAGCAATTGTAATGTATTTGGTGATAGCTATGTGACTTTAATTATAAAATAAAATAGGTAATGTGAGTTACTGTATATTTTGCAGGCAAAGAAGAGGAATCCTCTGTTATGTATGGAATTTTCCGGATTTAAGAAGAAGCATTGATTCCTGGAACTGTCAGAGAGCATAAGGAGTGTCATCTACTTGTACAAACAGCTTCCAAGCTTCAAGATCATGTCCCAGCTGTCTATAAAATAAGTAAATCAGGTTCCTTTTGCAATCACATCATTATCAAAACAATTTGGAATCACAGACTAATATTTTAATGGGTGGATAATGGGCTGTTGCCAAGATGAGACAGAAATATTTTGTACAGTTAATAAAGTGTTATTTGAACATGTTCATCAATTTTGTGAAGTGAAATGCTGTGTCCTATAATTCTGTTTTACATATGTAGCTTTCTCTTGCTTCCAGGCATTCCCTTCACCTGATTTTCTCAGTATTTCTCAAGACCTGTTGCATCTATTGCTTATCCTATTTTTTGTAAAATTCCTCCATAGGCTGTCATTTGGTAGTTTATACTATATTAAAGTTTCAATTTCAGTGCTTTGTTTTTTACCTCAGATTCCTCTGTTCTCAAAATGCATAAGAAATATTCAGATTTCTATCATATTGTAGTTTAGGAATTTTATAGCTTAAGCTTGCATGGCAACTGAAAGTGATGATGGTGTGATCTGTGCTGCATTAGTGCAGAGTAAATGCTCAACATTTCAGAGACTGTGGCTTCACAGTCAGGCAATGAAGTGGTACGTTTACTTAATGTTATACATATTCCGTGCAGTATAAGTGGTAAGTAACCACTGTTGGTTAGTATATACAGTAAACCCCCTATTTAATGAATTGCTGGGGGATTAGAATATATTTCACTAAATCAAGGTTTTCATTAAATGGAGGTTTATTGTCTATATGGAGCTATTGTCGGGACATGAAAAAATCATCACTAAATCCGGGAACATTAAATCGGGGTTTTACTGCATACATTTACAGGCCGACTGTCATCCTTCTTCCAGGAAGAACCATTAACCCTTTTGTGATGCTGGGGTTTAAGTTCCAACTTCCCAGGACAGAGGAGTTTCAAAATTAAATTACCGTAAAATGTATTTGTGCAGTGTGGTGCACAGAGGCTGGTCATGTGACAAATTAACCTTTATTGTATGGCCGTTTAAGACCCCGTTTCTGCTGCAGCTCGAGCACTGTTCAATTTAAATTACCACTGCAGGACCATGTTTTCCCTTTTGGACAAAAAGCTGTACATTTAATGGGACAGCATTGTCCCATTCATCTCTTAAACGTTCAAAAGATTGTACAGCGCACAGAGGTTGGTTTTGAAGGGTTAATCTGTCAAGTGACTAGTGTGTGGAGTGGCCTCAATATCCCCCAGTCTCACTGGTGAGGTCAGTGTGACCTGTTCAACATGTTGTCTTTTGTAGCAGCACCGAGCTTCATGATGCTGCGAGCAGTTTACACTGTCGAGGGGCTTCAGTGCCTCACTAAATGTGTACAAACTGTCTCAAAAACTTTGAACGTTGGTGTGAATGATCAGCTGAGGTGTATTGCTTTCAGTCCTCATTAATAAATCTCTTTGACTTACCATATATAATTATGGTCAAATAAGTCTTTTTACATATGAACTTGAAACTTTCTACACAGATAAACACAATTATATAAACAATGTAGAACTAATTTCTAAATTATATGCCATAATTATGCTGATAGTATAGATGACTGGCAATTTCCCTTGTCCTGTAACCTGCTTATTGGTTGGTCATTTACGATTCTTTCTTGTTCCCCGTTCTCATTCTTTTATTTCCTTCACTTCACACCAAACTTTACATCTTATTTTCATAATCTTGTATACATGAACAGTGTTCAATAAGTAAGGTTCCCTACTTAATAAAAATTAAATGAGTAATTATTACACAGTTAAATGCAGCTAATTTATTCCTAGTATCAGTGTTTCTCAGCATAATCCCTGAGCACAGTGGTGTGTTTGTCACATCTCAGCATCAGTTTAAAAATTACCATCATAGAAAATGGGCTATTGCATTGACAGCCATTCATGAATAGCCATTGCCAGTTCCTCATACTGTGGAATCAGTGACCCCCAAAGGGTTGCTCACCAAACAAAATAAATTATATTTGTCAGTTTATAATGTCAGTCCCTCCACTCATGTTACATTCACATCTGTCTTTGATGTGCTGTTCACAGGTGCAATCACTGGCCGTTTTCAAACAGTCTGCACAATTTTCTGACATGACATGTTTATTACGCCATCCACATACACCTCTACCAACTGACAGTGAGTTTCAATTTAGAAGCACATTTTGTAAAAACTGAATCACACTCTGAACTTTTGTGGTACCAAGTTTCCAGTATCATTGCCACTGGACATCAACTTACTGCTTGAACAGCATTTTCCTTACTAGCTGTTGTGCCATCTGTTGAATGTTACCCGTACTACAACTACTGCCTCCTACCAAATAAAGTACTTGTTTAACACAAACATAACAGGCTAGGAAATGTTACTGAACATACCACATATTTTAAAATATTTATGTAAATTTAATGCTAACAATAGTCCTCAAAGCCCTTTGTATGTAACTACTTTGTGTCATCAGTGTGAATTTCCCTCACGATCATGAAATGATCAAAACACATTAGGAACAATAAAGGAGATATCTCTCTCAACCAATGGTGTACTATGACGGTTATCTTAAATTATAATGGCACATCATAACTAAATTTAAAACCTTCAATCCGTGTTCTTCCCTTAGTATTGACATAAAGTTTTATGCCCATGTAAAAATATTTCAACTCTGTTACATTTTTATCTATATTTGATTTTTTCCTGCATTCTGGTGAAGAATTTTCTCTGTATTTACTTCTAGATCACCCTCATTTGTGTCCACTAAAGTGCCTGTGTCTTTTTCCTTCTTTCAACCTGTAAATGTCTTCACTGTAATGTTAAAATGTGGTGGCACCAAACATGATATGATGTGTTGAATTTTTAAAGTGCCACGTATGCTAAGGTTGTGTAGTGGTGTCAGTGATAGATACATGAACAAGTATGGAGCATTAGTGGAATGATACTGACAGGGAAAACCAAAGTACTTGGAGAAAATGCTGTGTCAGTGCTGCTTTGTCCACCTCAATGCTCTTTGCACGCTGTGTCATCACTGCCTCATAAAAGGATTTATATCAATTTTCCAGTATTTAGATTACTGATAAAACTTCCTACATACATTGACAAAAATTATGCTCATTACAGTGTATATAACACATTTTACTACACTGTTTTATAAATTCTATAAATGTCTAGTGAAATAATTTTACATTGCATGCTATGGAAAAAGACATTTCAAGCACTATCAACTTACAAAACATATAATTTACATAAAAATATATCTACACAAAACTTAAATACTCTTCAAACATTATCACTACTGACAATGTTTTGTGTATAAATCATTTAGAGACACACAGGTAACTAGAAAAGTTTCAGACACTAGTAATCTAGGAGTGGTATTGATTCACAAAGTACATCTCAATGTATCTGTCCCCTCATTCTGCACAATATTCCCTTCGCCAGACCAGTTTCACTGTTTATAGTACTGCTTCAACATGTATCTAGAGTGTCATCAAAGGTCAGAAGTTGGTTCTCTTGAAGTCAGCTGATGTTAGGTAGGAATGTTATGAGCAAAGATTCAAATGCCTATCTGGAGTTTTCTTTCAGAGTCAGATAGTCACTCTGTCTCATCAACCATTACATCACAAAGACAGTGTTCTGAATCTGACAGAATGAAATTGGGTGATTGTACCAAATGTGACAATGTGATAATTGGTGTCTGGCAGTGATAACTGGAAAGACATCTCTATGTGTTATATTTCACAATCCATAAAGCTTTCTTCAACATTATGAGCCCTAATGCACAAGGAAACAAAATATTGCAATGAGCTACCTCAAGAAATGGTACCGCATGAAGCAGACGTGTCAGCAGTAGTCACTTCTGAAGCCATATTCCCACAGTTGCTATATCTGATAAACATTTGTACTTGTGGATACTTGCCACATTGTGGGAATGCTGTACTTTTACTAATACTGACCACCTGTCTGTTTCCCCCTGACTGTTGGTAAATGTTAATAACTCAAAGTAATCATCAGTGTTGTGCGAATGCAACTCTCGTATTCCAATGACTTGTTTAACGGGCTAAGTGTTTTGCTCCATCAGCTGTAAACCAACTGTGGAAACACTATAACAATCATTCACTTGGCTCCATGTACAATGCACAATCATTCACACATCTGACAGCTTCACCTGTTACAGGAGTATGGCTTTAGTCTTAGCTCACATTACTGCAGAAATAACCTTCAAAAGTCCTTCCATCAACTGACTACTGGATGACAGATTGGTTTCACTAGGTTTGTAGAGCGTCATGATCTACTGAAAAAAGCCTGTGCATTAGCTCTGCTTACTGTTGGCAATATGTAATGCTAAAAACATACAAATTTGTTTTCAGTACGTTTTGACTGAGTTTTCATGCCACTGATGTGTGGTCAGTAGTGTCAGAAGGCCTGAGGCCACACCTGAATTATTCCACATCTGGCCACATCAGTCTGATCAGCAGCTCATCATCTTGACACTACTCGAGCTTGGGCTCATGATATCAGAATATCACTGAGCTGTTGAGTGCTGCGAGTCTAAATGCCAAGTTGGCGCAATTCTTGTATAGCAGTCTCAATGTTTGGGATTTTGTTGACCTTTCGTGATCACCCATTTTAATACCATTCTTTTAACCTTTCGTGACTGGTGCCATTGAATCAGGACAAGGCCATGTGGCAAGTCGGCTTCCCCCTCTCTCCTGCTGTTGCACAGATCACTCTCAGCTCAGTCAAGCTTTCTCTCTTTAAGTGTGGTTGATTGCTTTCATGCTTTATGGAATCAGACTCTCCATCAATTATTCAATGTATTTCATGCTTCCAAAATGTGTTTGTATTTTATTAAAAATAAGCTTTCATGCTTTGAGGTCACTTTATATTTTTATTAGTGGTACTTCATTTAAGTACTTTGAACAAAATAGGTGTACTGAATGTTTGTGATATTTTATTGGTTGGAACTGATCACGAAAATCGAGACTCCACTGTGCCTTAAAACTTCTCTAGTGACCCAAATAACATGTTACATGAAACAACAGAACAAATCATAACATGAAAAGATCACAAGTTTCTACCAGTTTCTCAGTGCAGTTACAGTGATTATGTACTTCATTACATTACTAAATGGAAAACGATCAACTGATCGGCAATATTTGTGGTGGTTTGCTTTCACTACAGAAACAAAGTTCAATATAAGCAGTCTGGACTAGAGAACTTCAGTGCTCTAAACCAAAATAATCTGTGCCAACTTCTCTTTACAGTAAGTGCACAAAAATTATAACAGTACAGGCAGATCTCATTTTATGCCAGGGTTATGTTCTGAAAAACGTTGCACTAATCGAGTACGAAATTCCCATTTAAAACAATGTAGTTCCTCATGGTTAGGGGCTTGACCTCCTCCTATATAATGTATGCCTATACTAATACTGTACATCCAGACATGTAGAGTATATATGTACTGTATATATACATTTCTATACAGTATATATATAATGTAATAAAAATGTAACAAGACTCCCATCTGTAGTTTTTGGTATGGTTCATTCCCGATAGGACTGTGGTAGTCTTGCTACACGACACTGAAGTCTGGGTGCGACACTTTACATAAAGGTAAGAATTCAACAATCTCTGGGAGACTTTCAGAATTTTGGAATAACATACGAGTGATGCTAAAATATGCTATGTCAGCAATTCACTTTTTTCAAGTTGGCTTCTTAAAGTTAATTTCTCTTTAATACCGATTGCCTTTCACTGATTTTTCACTGGGATTGCACTAGGTAATGTAGATTTACATTTCTCATGCATTTTGGTAAGAAAAGCCAATACTATTGAAGGAAAGTAAATGAGCCAGGCGACATATCACCGATGTAATCAATCCATACACGTGACTGATGGCAAGACTGATGTCACTTTCTGCTAGCCCCAAAAAGATGATCCATGCAGCCACGGATTGTCTACGCCAAACTATATTGGACCGAAAATTATCACGTAAATTTGAAAAGTGGTGTAAATTTTCAAGTCGCATTAAAGCTAAATCACACAAAATGAACTCGTAAAAAAAGACCTGCCTGTATATGGAACATGCGGCACCTTAAGAAAGTGGGGTAAAGTGTTCATGTTATCACCATGCTGAAGAATTGTAACAATTTAAATAAAAACATTGCCATCTTATTCAAATTTAATAACTGCCTATTCAAATACTATTACTTAAACTATACCAGCAACAACATTAAACGGAATTATGTCTGGTTTGGTTGACAGGATGCATAAATTGGTCCCGCTTTGGATTTGGCAATGTCTGTGGCTTTCTTTGCTGCATCTTTCAAAGTATCCTTCTTTGCTGAACTCATATGATTTGTAACCTCATCAGAAGTTGCATGAGATACAGATGTGTGGGGGAACATGCTGGTCAGGACATAGTTAAATCCTCCCACCATCTGTTGGCAGTTCTTGCGGAATCTGTCGAGACCAAATGCTTGGATGGCTCGTCCAAAACCAAACACTTGCGAATCAATCCAGGCTGATCGCTCAGCAACTGTCCAATTCACATTTTCTTTGCTTACTCTGTAAATAACTTTCTCAACAATACTCTGAAAAAAGAAAAAGTACAAATGATGAGCCATGTGGAAGGAGGCAAAGGGATACCAGCATTCTGTATATTCAAAACACCTCTGTACAAAAAATTCAAAACTTTAAAAATAAAAGACTCAGAATTGCCATAAAAGATCTTTAAAAATTTTGACGATTCACAGCTGTCAAAGTACCTCATCCTTTAAGGACTAAAATTAACCTAATTATACATAAACCTTCAGTTTGTACAGCACAGTATGCATACCCTGCCAAATTACAAAAAAAGTCAGTTAATGCTGCAGAGGGAAATAACTGCTGTTTGTTCTAAGATCCATACACAACAGAGACATGTACTCTGTCAGCAGAATGTAGAACTTTTGAAAGATAAACCTGGTGGTATATGAAGTAACCACTGGGCCTTAAAAAGGTTAATGGGCAGGTACTCCTGCCATAAAATATGCTAATGGTTCAAAGAATATTTTGTTTTAATTACTTAAGCGTGCATGTACTCAAAGAAAACCATAATCTCACAGTGTTCAGAATGTTCAGTGTTCCTAACATCACAGTTAACAAAGTGAAACATTTGCAAAGTCAGGGAAATACATTTGTCCTATGACAGAATTAACAGTTCTCAATGTTAACATTTCCATCTCTACCTGAAATTCTTATGTTTTAATGAGTAAAAAAAACTTTTGGACCACATAATGATTTCTACCCCTGACTATACCTTCTTGCTATGAGGATCACCCATCATATTTCAGCCTTTCCCTCTCTTGTCACATACACCATCATAGTGCAGTTTTCTGATTGTTTAGTTTACATTTATTCAGCCAGTCTCAGTTTACAGTGCTTTATGAAACCACTGAGTCTCTGCTGGACACCATCCATAATCCCATGTTGGAAATAAAAATTAAAACACTAATAAAGCATCCCACACACACGATAAATGACTCTCTGGGGGGGGGGGGGGGGGGGGGGGGGGGGTAGACAGGTGACAGAATACAGCACGTTACTGGAATGTCTGATTTTGTATTTTTAAAGGCATTATGAATTTTCTTTTTAAAGAAAATGTTGACAATTTTAAGTGTCCACTATAATATTATAATATGTACATACTAATTTTACTGTACTTATTCAATGAAAAGTATAATGCTCAGGACAAGAAACATTTGACACATTAAGCACACAGATAACCAACTAACATAAATTCTTCAGTTGCTATTTCATAATATTTCAGAACATTCTAGAAGCTCTCAAGATTTTTCTACTTCATAAGTTTAAGGGAACTCGAGAAAAGTATCACAGATGTAGTCCGTACATCAAACGAATGTGCTTTGTATTGAGTGGGAATTGAATTGGAACGTAACTAATGGCAAGCACCAAACATTTGAATTTCAGTGCAAACTGTTGCCTTTGTTGCAGTTCACTCAACTACAATACCGGCAGGGCAGATCTGCCTTTCACTATATGTTTGCAACTGCTCATATATTCATATATTATTCATCTGTACTTGTAGTCTACATAACCTTCTGTATTTCACACCTAATAAATAATGAAATTTGATAAGGTGATTTTGATACAAGAACAAAAAATTTAGTATTCTGTGCTCTTTGTTACGAGTGTTGGATTTGTAGGTAAAGTAAAGTTCTCCCTAGAACGGGCCATGAAGGCCCAGAGGGGGAGTAGAGGTATAGCTCTACTCTTTCTTTAACCCTGGCACTAGATGGGGTGGGTGGTCAACTCCACACCCCGGCTGCTTTACCCCGGGAAAGAGACCCGGTACCAATTATACAGGAGGCTGGGTGGGCCCCAGGGCCGCTTTGTACAGCTACAAAAAATCTTGCCCCACCGGCATTCGATCCCCGAACCGTCCAACCCGTAGCAAGTCGCTATACCAACTACACTGCATAATTTACTATGTTTCTTAGGGGACTGTGCCCCATAACTAATATTTAAAGAATAGGTCATCCCCCACCCCCAAGTCTCACCAACAATGGGGCCCCATACACTTAAAAAATGTCTGTCCCTGAGGCTCCTTTGTCAACCCATTACTTTTAATGGCATTTAAAATCAGATATAAAGTGGGAATGGAGATGCGCATATTGCTCAAACTTTAGTGTTTAAAAAAAGTTTATGGTTCACATTTAAGCTGCTCAAATGAAAATGTTATATCCATGAATGAGTTTCAGAATCTTGCTGGAAAGATAGTGAAAAAACTTTTAAATACTAATATACATTACTGCATGGCTCCCATGCAGCTACTCCCAGTTTGTTTTCATAACCAATTTCTGCAGTTGAAGCACAAACCTTTGAAGTGGGACCAACACCACTATGGTATGTGTTGCACACAACTTATTCATGTGTGCTATGGTGTAATAATCTGATATAAATAAATAGGAGGTAAAAAGTAAGGTTGAAATTGTCCCTGTGCTTAATTAAGCACCATGCCTTGAAGACATACAGGAATATGGAGGTACAGCTCCATGCATTCTTAATCTCAGCAGTAAATGGAGACGAAATGCCAAATTCACACCCCCGCCAGTTTACCCCCGGGTAAACAACCCCTGGTCTCCAGTGGACAGGAGGCTGGGTGGGCCCCAGAGCCAGTCTAAAGGACGTGATAAAGAGAAAAAAATCCCTGTCCATGTCAAAAATCAAAACTGATTCTTCAGTCATTCAACCCACTGTCTACATTACACTACAATGATCCAACTATCCCAGCTCCTGATATATGTAAATTCACAACATATACCATATTGCTACATATGACTGAACTAAACAATGTATTTCAAAGTGGCTATAAAAATTTATTCAACTGTACAGACTCAGTGGTAAATTCATCTTTGATAACATGATTTATACTGACAATTCCATACTAAAACTTACCATTACTCTAACATAACCAATATTCCTCGTATATGTGATTAGGACTTTTTCCTTTGGATCTATGATGGATTCCTCCACAATTTTGACAGTGCGAGCGCTAACAAAGTGCTCTCCCCACTTTGGTACCCTGTTAGTCTTTGTGAGCAGGCGCTTAGTAAACAGCTTGCTTCCTCGTATTTCTCGAAATACTGTATCCTCTGACAACACATGATTGCTGAAGCAAAAGAAAGTCCTGAACTTCAACACAATGATACAGCACGACTTTTCACATGCATGTATGACAGAAAAAAATGAAGCACTAATTCAGTCTAAAAGTAATACAATACCTAACACTTTCGACGTTACACGTATTTTTTAGGAACAGATGTGCATTATTCTTCTTTTACATTCGTACAAATGTCTGTTTTCGATTAAGCATTCAAAATAACCTATGTTTTCGAAACTTAAATAATGTACGTACCTGTGAGGGTTTGGATAACGCTTCCAGAAACCTTGAGCAACTTGATCCCAACTAAAATGGAATACAGACGTACTTTCGTAATATTTAACCATTTCAAAAACTAGATTCAAAACATCGGTTTCACAGATCGTTCTGCAACTAAGTGATAATTATTTCTAAAAAGCGGTTACTATGATATATACGAAGTCAAACTACTCGTTTATTTTATTTTGGAAGATAAACACCTTATCGTCAAAAGCCAAAAAATGCCTTACATAACTCAATGAGCATAGTACTGGAAATGTACTCCTGTGAACTATCAGTTAATATTTAACTTAACAGTACAAAGGTCACAACCCTCTCACTCGTGACATGTGCAACGTACTGCTTTCTCATTACACCCCACATGTAACCATTTTAATATGCTGCCAACCTGGCCATAGGGAACTAAGATTTTAATGACCAAAATTTCCCTATTGGTTCTCGCACTAGCAAAGATTTTCAGCGACAAAGCACGCGAGACCGGAGCGACTAAGACGATCTCTGAGTCGCTGCTTATAATCCTGTGAAACATTATATAAAATGCCAGCGATGTGTTCACAAACAAAAGTGAAGTGGCAACATGGAGCGTACCGTGGAAATACGTTCTATGTTGCCACTTCACTTTCATTCACGTCGAGAGTTACAATACACGTTCACGTCACCTTCTGCATAATCACATCTTTTGCGTGCCCCAGAACGGTTAGGTTACAGCTTCAGGTCAAGCCTGTCGCTATGTCTCTTTTACAAAGGGGATCCACCACTTCACTCAGTCAAATTGCACGTCTGGCTAGCTCTCTCTATAAGCTATTACTTTATAATGTGTCTCCACCGCCTCACAGACTTAAGTTAGATGTCACGATTTCTGTCTGCATCAGTCTTTCTTTTATAATGGGGCTTTACCGCTTTACTTACTTTGGTTACAAGTCAGGCTAGCTCTCTCTATATAACCGTTTCTTATGCACAGGGACTCCACCGTGTCACTGAGTTACGTTGGAAGTTACTTTACGTCTTTCTCTGCAACCGCTTCATTGTCTTTCGCCTCCACCGCTTCTGGGCACTTCAATGTCACAAATGACAGATACTTTGAATCACGGTACAAGTGGACGTCCGTGACGTTTGGAGGTGTGTCATCACCATACGTGTGTTACGTGAGAATGTTGGCTACCCACACGCCCAGTAAGTCTCCTACAAATTTCACTTTCTCGCAGGTAGAGCGGGAAGCTTGCGGCTTACCCACTGGAAATGACACAGCTCTGAAAGATTTTATTACTTGCAAACTTGTTTTCGTATTGAGAAAGCAGGTCTTCTGGGTTGTTGCGCCGTGTGGCTGGGTAATTTGTTCCCGACGTTTCGAGTGAACATACTGCCTTCATCACAGATGATGCCTTAAGCAATGTGGGGAGTGTTACATGTCAGTCACTTGTGACAAAAGAAAATACGGGCAGGTAATGTTTGCTAGCCAGTGACTGGACTATCTTTATACTGTATTATTTATTAGTAATCTTCCAATAGGTCATATCAGTGAGAATGCGATATGAATGCCATGTAGCGTGCATATAAATGATCAAAAATGCATACAAAATTTTGGTCAATAAACCTCAAGGAAAGGGATTCCTTCAGATAATGAGGCATAAATGAAAGGATTATTTTAAACTGAATGTTGCGTGGTGAAAGGGTGAGTATGAAGTGGGAGATATGACATTATCACAGTGGTGTTGCTGAAGATTCGGGTTTCTGGGATTTGTTGCTGTGTCACTGGATGTGCAGTTCACGAGTGTCTAAGGCACTGCAGTCCTTAAACTTAGGCGCAACTACAAACCCAGTGGCGTAGCATCACGTCCCTGAATCGTGGAATCTTCAGTGTGAAATGGATTCATCTAACTGAGGACTGATTCCAGTGTTGTGTTCCTAAGAACATGGTAATGAACTTTACGTTTCAACAGAAGTCAGAGAGTGTCTTAAGTTCTGAGAAAAAGTTGTCTTCTGAAGGAGGACTGTTAACTGGATTTTGTTAGTCACTAGAGATTCTCTCCAAAATTCTGTACTCATTTCTTTCCTCCACCCCTCAGTGACATGTTACAATACAGTTCATGCCTCAGACTGTAGGCATTTTCAGAACTCTTAAACAACTGGTGATTTAGTTTCCCTCTTTGGGGTAGCAGACCATTTTATCACAACCAAACATATGAATTGGTAAAACTTTTGTTTATCCTAATCATTCAGTCCAGAATATTTTATCTTTGCTTTTGCTAGGAATGTAACAATTAAAATGCATAGACTATAACTTTGTGTTTCATACGGATTCAAAAATTTGGCGATCATGTCGAGACAATATTAGTTGAGAGTGTTCAAGAATAGTATGCTGAGGAAATGTAGTAATGTGGGTGATCTCTTAACTAGATGAACTATCAGCTCCTCACAAAGAACAGCTGCATGAAATTTGCTAAGAGGAATGTACTAAGAGGAGATTAGAAACTACTACATAATGAGGAGCTTGATGGTTTGTACTCCTGACCAAACAATTCGGGTGTTCAATAAAAATCAGATGGGCGGGGCATGTTTGTTGACAAGTTTTATATTCAGTGCTGATGGCACACTTATGAATACCCGAACGCGATGTTGAATGTATGTATGAGATGTATGTATGTATGTATGTATGATGGCACGCATGAGAGATAACAAAAGTGCATGTTGGGTTTTGTTGGTGGAAACCTAAAGAAAGAGACCACTTGGAAGACGTGTGCATAGATCGGATAATATTAAAATGATATTAAAGAAATAGAATGGGAGGACGTTGGTTGGATTGATCTGTCTCACGATAGGAACAATGGACGTGGACACAGTAATGACTGTGTGGATTGGATAATGGGTAGGAAATTTGTAGACTAGCTGAGGAACTGTTAGCATTTGAAGAAGGACTCTGCTCTACGTCGTTATTTAATGCGAGATTTCAAGCCTCTACTGGGACGTAGACGAGGTTGTGTCTGTTCTGGGGATGTTACGCGGCGTTCATTGGTTGCAGTGGTTAACGAGCTACCAACCATTACCGGCCAACATCCCAGGAGAGTGAAAATTATGAGACTGAAGATACCGAATATGGGGCAGGGAATTTGAGTATCTGAGGAACTGTTAGCATCTGAAGAGCGACTGTTCTCCACGTCGTTTTTTAATGCGAGATGTCAAGCCTCTGCTGGGATATAGACTAGGTCGTCTGTTCTGGGGATGTTGCGCGGCGTACGTTGGTTGCAATGTGTATCGAGCTGCCAACAATTACCGCGCAACATCCCAGTTGAGAAAAAGTTTGAGAATTAATTACGAAAATGTATCAGGTAAAAAGTTTGGAGTTGTTACCTTCATTGAGCTCATTATTGGTACTTAAATCTTTTGTGCTCGTATTGCTATTTTTCATTATGTGTTACTATTTTTCGCGTGTTTATGTTGGTGGTTTGTCATTTCACATATTTACGATCCTGCCCTGTCCATGTTATTGGCCTTGTTACCGTTGTGTGTGCAATTTAACAGTAAAAACACTGTACTGAATTAGGTTGAGTCAGCTTTCACACTTACCCACTCCTGTTTCTATTCTTCTCTTGTTTGACGTGTAATTGTGCTACTTTTGTGTAATTGTATTGAATTGAACTGTAATAACAATATATGCAGGAACACATTGATCTTCTTAATAACGAAAAACTGAACTCTTACTATTTTTGTTGTTAGTATTGTTGTCTAGGGCAATGCTGGATGTTTGACTTTTAATTTCTTAGATTAGTGTGGTGTTGTGTGTGTGAGGGTGTTGACGTAAAAGGAAGGCAGTCTGTACACTCCGCATAATCTGACCTTCGCATTAGGATTTGCCACCGCTTAAAGTAATTGATCTGAGCTGTGTATGGGCTTTGACAACCTACCAATGAAAAATTGTTATACGAAATAGTCAAAATTGTATTTCTGAAACAATCTCATTTTTCAAATTTGATGCAGCTTCCAGTTACGGTTAAAACAACACGGTTCGAAAACTGACTGTGCTTCCGTCTGCAGTTATGGACCTGAAATTACCAGTTGGGACCCTAGAACGTGCCCAGCAAACTGAGTATAATCCTCTCCGTTGACCAAACATTCGTTTTGAGGGTCCGACCTAATAGCTACTGATGATCCATGGGCTGTTTGATATAGCGCCCACAACCGCCAGATGTCAGAAAAATCGGTGTCACTGACATGAATCCATGCGGCCAGTATAAGCACGGATGTTTTGGCAGTGATAATATGACATGTGTCCATGAGAAGTATGTCTTATCAATACAGGCGAATGAAATTCCCACATTTATCCAGTTTTCACAATCTGCTCTCGAATAAGCATTGGAGAGTACGAATCTGTAAATGTTGTCCATAAAGTCCATTGATATGTACGGAATTTTAATCCGTGGTTTCGAGCACGGATTAGAAAGCAACTGATATCGCAATCGAAACTTATCAATCGATTCTTAACGTGCAGGAATTTGAATTTTGACTGCGTGATTGTTTACAATATAAGTGTGTAGTTTGTTTGTTAGTTTCTTACAATTATAGTAGCTTATTCGAGAAACAGAAAAATATAAAACCAAAAGTATTAGTAGTGTATGCGAGTACTATGTCGCGATGCAAACCATTTGCCTTAAGAACTAAAGCTATGGTAAACATCCTGAAACTTATAGTTGAGAAGGTTTGTATGCTTTCCACTGTCACACAGAGGTACTGGCAGTGGCATATATTGCTTATTGGACTTGCCAGTATATTTACAGGATTTAGTAAATTTTGTACACTACAAAGGAAAAGTTGACCCTGTGCACACTGTGAAGGCATACACAGAGAGTAGAGGTATAGCTTTGCACATTCTTTACCTTGGCACCAGATGGTGGTGAGTGGTCAACATGACGTCCCGGCCACTTTACCCTCGGGAAGGAATCTCGGTACCAACTGAATAGGAAGCTGGGTGGGCTCCAGAGCTGGTCTGCCAGGGACCACAACCTGTGAATAATTTGGGCCAGTGCTCATCTGGCTTGCTGTTCTGTGGTACTTGTAACTGACATTCTATCATGTTATTTAGCTTCATGTACTAGTGCACATAGAATGCTTTGCTAACTTATAATTTTCTTGTTCCAGATTATGGCTTATTAATCCAAAACACATATCACATACACTTTACACAATAAAAAGAGTTGTCCAATAAAATAAGTTGTGATTGATAGTCATTTATGTTATTTATTTCATTCAAAACACAGTGGGATATGCTGTTCATGTTGATAAGAGATGTCACATCTCGGATAATTAAAATTAGTAACTTCACAGTGCAACAAGAACTGAAGATTTAGGTCTTCTGGAATTTTATGCTGTTTTGACTGGTCTACCGTGTAACATCTCAGAAGAACAGAATCCTCAACAACACCATTGTAAGAACCTTAAATCTCACACCATAACTAAACATGTTTCACTGTTTGGACATGAGTTGTGAATTGTTGTTGCCTTGCAGTATTCTTCTTATGCACTACCTTTTTTGGCTTTTGTTTTCTGGTTATTACTAAGCCATCGCTAAGAATTCATACTGTTGCTTGCTGAGCCATTGCTGCATGCATACTTACATGTCCCATTCCAGTAAGGTTGCTTAAGATTGTCATGTTTACTACCTTACAAGTGTTAATATTAAATAATTCAGCCTTATTAATGATTGATATGAATTCATAATGTGTGGATTCTGTAAAGGAATTTCATATGTGATACATTTCTAAGGCATCTAATATTTCCACATTGTGAAGGAGGAATCTTGTATTATGTTGTTTTTGTTATTATGATAAGGGCTGCCTTACTTAAAGTGGCTATGAGGGTCACAATTGAAAATCAAAAAATTATTGCAGTATACAGTTCCTGACATTAAGACAGTTTTGTTGCATGTGTACATACAGGCTCAGGGCATATGTAGAAGCTGAAGGTAGATGGACACATTGAGGTATTTCAGCAAAACAGTGTAACTTAGAATTGATTTCAATAGGGGGAAGCAATTTCTTAGCACAGGCTTGGTCAGTTCTACAGTATGCAGCTTGCAGGTCAACTGGAAACTCAGAACTTTTAGTATTGTACCACATAATTCCTTTTTTTACTTGCTGATTTGCCACTCATTAGAAATTTAGTACCTCAGATTTCACTTTCATATGTAGGTTGTGGAACTGGATTGATACAGACTGGCTGGAAATGTGTACAGTGAATCAGAAGCAAAATATATGTGTTGTATGATGGAAGGCATACATACCGGTTTGTTACAGCTGCCAGAGTTCTAAGGTTCAGAATACGAAAAATTGAAGACACAACTAAAAGCAGCATTAAGTGACTTCAAGTCCATTTATGGTCTTGTACAGGTAGGGTGAATCAAACATTTTGCTGACAAAGAGTTCATTATTCAAAATCCAAAGTGTTGTGAAGGCAGTTAAGCTAATCAGAGCTTCTGTCATTGTCAGTCATCACTGTATCTCCTTATAGTGGACCTGCTTCCATGCCCTTTTCATGTGGTTGGTTTGCTTGTATATGTGCATCACAAGGGAGTATGTCAGGTCATGATGGAAGTTGATGGTCCTGTGGATCAGTATATCGGGAAAGTGGTTTGATTGGTTTAAATTCTGTTTACTTTGTGAACTCTAAATTCTATTTTGGATTAATTCTACACCAACTTCCATGAAGCTGGTTGATATAATAGCTTGTACAACTAGTTGCATGTGTTGTGTTTGTTATGTTCTGTGTAAAGCATTTTGTGTCACTTGTAGTTTGCACCCCAGACAGAAAATTAAGTTTTATTGCATTAAGAATTTGAAGTCTTATATTTGTAACTGAGCACGTGCTGCATGCGTGTCACAGGCCTGTTCTTTATATTGTTAGTTCATACACATTGTGTTATGTTATCAATTTAATATCAGTTGTGACCTTAAATCAAATCATTAGAAGGCAGAGGCTAACTTAGGTTGATGTTGTTTAGATATTTCCTTTGTGATAGAGAAGCGTGATTAATTACCATACACCCTCCCTTTTTGCAGGTACTAATGTGGATTAATTATGTAATACCTGAGGTAATTAAATTGAATTTAATTATAAATTTTAACTTTTGTGATTTGCGTATTAATTATTCTCTTTAGTTTGGCTGCAACTGTAAGATTCAGAGTTAATGAGGTCATGTCTGTAACTCTTATTATCTAACTCCAAATAATATTTCCTTGTGAATTGAAAATGTGTTTTTTTGGGGTGTTTGGAAATTTCAAAATGTTGTACTTATTTTGTTATTTAGGGCAGATTCATATGTCAAAGCTTTTGAAATAGCTGCTCTAAGATAATGTAAATTTTAATGTGAGATAAGAAGGGTGCACATTTTTTTCATTCTGTTTTTTCACAGTGGAATGTATTTCTTTTTTATGTTAGTCTGAGGTGGAAAACAGGACTGTTGTTACATCCACACAATTACAGGTGGTTGGCAGGAACCTCCTTGAGTCTTTGAACAAAAGTTTGCATTTTGAGATTCCATGATGATTGGAAAATTCAGAAATCCTATCAAAATGTGAACATGCTCTTTGTGACATACAGAAGGCCAAGGGGGACATCATAACTGAATTCAAGGTAGGTGTATAATACATAAAAATTAACCGCTTTGTGGTGAATGAAAATCTTAGGTTGAGCTCAACTGAGAATATTTACAGCAGTATCATGACTGCAGAAGCCACGTTGACTTAAGTGAGGATAGGGCATGAGTATGTGCAGTGAAATTCATTGGTTAAGAAGCTGTGGTGATTATGTTGTTTTGGAATGACTGAAGTAAACCATGACAACAATTAGATGTAAGAGCCAATCCGCCCAGCAGGAGACAGTTACAGTGCAACTTTTGTTATATGAACCTGCTGTCCTATCTAGGTAATGAACCCAGACTCTTCTGGTGTCCATGCACACTGAATTACTGAAGTAATGGTGTAGAATGTATTTTTGAGTTGGGAGCATCCATTCTGTTAACCTCAATGATGGAGTCATCATGAGCGTGAGCAGCCAGCAGAGGGAACTACACATGAACTGTGGTTGGTTGGTTGGAGTGGGGGAGAGGGTGTTGGATCTTCTTACTTCCCCAAAATGTTTTCCTATGTTAGGTTAAAGTTTCAATCTGTGAGCAAATAAATCTACACATATCTCTGACCAGGGATCAGACCCAGAATTTTTTGGATGAGAGTTTGTTTATCCTGGGACCAGAAGGTCCTCTGCTCTAGTGAACAGTTATGATCATACATGATTATTGTGTCGTTTAGCTCTGTAGGTTATGTAGCAGTGACTGGTGGAATGATTGCGTCGATAATAAGCTAAAGGATTTTAGAAAGCAGTCATAGCCTATAGGAAAACTCAGAACATCCGATTTTCAGATCAAGAAGAAAACCCAGGGTATTTCACACATGGAAGAATGCTAAGCATGTGACTTATATTTGTTGTTATGAGGTTACATATATTGGTCATAATTCCCAGCCTGTTGAGATGAAATGCCTGGAAACTTGCCGAAATACTGAGTACTTGTAATATCAGTCTTATGGAGCCAGGATACCTTCGTCAGTATAGTGATTAGGCTACAGGCTGGGTGACTGAGGAATTTTGATTTGATTCCTAGCTGTGGCAATTTATTTTTCTCTTTTCCAAACCATACAGATCAACTCTGGGGCCCACGAACTTTCTCTTCAGTGGGCAGTGGGGGATGTTTCCCCAGGGCAGAGCGGATCACTCATTTCCATCTAGTACCAAGGTTGAGAATGCATGAAGCTATAGCTTCACTCCCAATATGCCTTCATGGTATAGTTCTTAATTAAACGCAGGAATGGTTTCTACCTTACCTTTTCATGCATAATTTTTGTAAGCTGTTATTTGTCAGATTTGCCTTTTTGCTTTTTACTTTACTTTTAAGGAAATTCTGTGTAAGTTGACTGTAAATATGAATTTCTGAGTCTTGGAAATGTATAAAAGACCTGGAAGTGATTTGGATGGAAGCAGTCTGACCACACTCCATTCATGGTGGTGCAGTCAAAAGTGCAAAGGGAGCCATTGAGCTTTATTGATAATGCTGTTACCTGCTTTAAAATGATATTAAACATTTTTGCAGAATTTTGTGGAAGAAATAATTTACTGTAGGGAGTCACTGAATGCCCATGCCTTCAATCTAGTTAGCCAGAAACATAAGAAATTAATCTTGCTGTGTGGAAGCCAGATCCAAAAATGCATTTGTCTAATGTTCAAAATGTATGAGAGAGAGGGGTGGACTGATGCAGTCACTTCCAAGGTAAGGCTCTTAATGTAATGTCTTGCGTTTCAACATCGCAGTCTTCTCATGTTTGATGCTGTATAGTTCAGTGAAAGGGAACCAGTGTTGTGGGGAGAATGCTGCCTGCATCTTCAGGGTAGAAGACTTAAATTTCAAAGATGGAGGTAGAACATTCCTCCCAAATGTTGGTACTGCCTCTTTAACTGTGTTGGTGTCACACTGCTGATAAAACCTCAGATCTCAACAATTCTTTTGCTTTGAAATTTATTACAGGAATGATAATGATATTAAATATTTTGCTGCCTTATGACAGGAATGTGGTAGCTACCAGTATCTCAAAATCCACATTTTTAGAAGACTGCTATTTGCTTATCAAGGGCAAGGATATTGTACTTGGTATAGCCTCTGTGCTGGACGTACTGGGGTTTGATTTCTCATAGAGGTTAAAGACTTTCTCTTCTGTGAAATATTCAGTCTCCTGTTGAACGGCTACCAGGGCATAAAGTTCACTGCTCACATCTGTCGAGAGCCAAGGTGAAGAATGAGTGGTGCTGTACCTCCACTCCTCCACACACCCTTATGGTGTGCACAGTGACGGCTTTGTGTACATTTTTTGTATAATCTCATTACAGGGAAAGGTGGGCTAATGGTATTATTATGTGCATGTGACTCTCATCTATGATAATATTTCAACATCTGGACAGATTTTCATGCCACTTCATAAGAATATCATGTTACTATGGTTCACCCAATATTTGTACATTTGAATGTTCTGCCATCACCAACACCAACATGAAGGCAGTGCCATCTGCTTCTGTGATGTTAGCAACTGTAGTTCTGAAATTTTGTGTGGTGGTAAGTCTTGAAAGATGTTGAATGTTTGTTACAATAATTTTGAGTACACTGAAATGGCATGATGTTTATACATACATCACTAGTACTATACTGTTGTGTTTTTCTGTATCAGTAGTGACATTTTTTGTTATGCAGTCAAATACAACCTTCTCAGTACATTCTTACCTTTTCACATTGGTTACATATTTTGCGGCATACTGCCATCCTCACACCAACTACTGCATACATTTATGCAAGTTACGTATGTTTATTCATGTAACTTAATTCCATGGAGCAGAGTCCTTGTGAAGGTAATAATTCCTGAGTTAGTAAATATACTCCCCCATTTTGTGGAACCTGAAGGTTCATTACCAGTGCCTGCAATTTCTCCCTGTCCTCAGCCAGATCAATTAAATCCTCATCCTATGTCTTGGAGAGTCATTGTAACATTATCCTTCCGTCTATGACTAGGTCTTCCATGTGGTTCTTTTCCTCGGGGTTTTCAACCAAAACCTTGTATGCACCTCTCCTCTTGCCATATGTGCCGCATGCCCCACCTATCTCATTCCTCTTCATTGTAACCATGGCATGGTACGTCATGACTGCGGATGGAGGTCATGACCTCCAAATATGGTGGGTAGCAGTCACAGACAGTTGTAGAAGGGTGGTCGTTCAGCTTGGTGTTGGGCAAAGGGCTATCAACCCCTCACTGTAAAAAAGCAACATGTAACATGTAACAAGCCTAACACTTGTATTTATGTAAACATGATTATATACCATATATCTCTTATTAAATTAATAAAATCAATAAAAGTGTATTGTATGTTTTTTTATTACTATGCAGTTATGTATGTTTTCTAGGCTAAACTTTTAGGGCGTTCTTGTTGTTTCCTCTTTATGTTTCTAAAAAGAAATGTGTGCTTCAAGAGCACAAACAGGTATACTGACAACGCTGTCTTTTGGGTTTCTGCACTGTGCAGTGATCAAATGTACTGACGTTTCAGAGGAACATACTGCCTTCAACTTCAGGGAACTGGACTGGTTCAAGTGGATGCTGAAGTGTATGGTGGAGGAGAATGTGTTTGTTATATAGGATGGTTTGGGGAAATTTGGCCAATCACAGATACAGAATGTGGGAAAAGCGGTTAGGACTGTCCTGAACCACTGTTGAGAATTCCAAAAACTGCCTTGACAAATGCGAGATATAAAAATAATGTCACTTCTGGTAGGTGGATATTGACCAGTGATATACTTTATCCATATGGCCATTTTTGGGATTCTGGACTCCCATTGGCTTGGGACAGTCCTGTCCTTTGCTGCTGCGTTCTGTAGCTGTGATGGGCCAATTCCCTCAAATCAACCCATATAACTGACACATTTCTTTGCCTCACATAACTTCAGCATCCACTTAAACCAATTTAGTCATCCTGAAGATGGAGGCAGTACGTTTCTCAGAAACTTCAGAATATTTAATCACTACAAAGTGCAGAAACCCAAAAGACCCCCACAATTTGAGCAACAACAGCAGGCATAAAACCTGACAACCTACCATTTTTTATGTTATTACAGAAGAATGTGGTAACTGATGATCTGGACTCTGTAAACAGTGTGGTGTAGAGGTCAGAAAAACTTCATGTTGCATTAGATTATACTAAAATGAGCATTAATACTCTGAAACATGCATCCACGTTGATGTGCATTAAAATCAGAATTAAAAATTATGTACTTTTTTAGATAATTTTATTTGTTTATTTATATATTTATATATATATATATATATGTACACACACAAACGGGGAAACTGAAGGTTGGAAGTATGTGATAAGAGTGCAGAAAAAAGCCCAGGGATCAACCCTGGCAGGGACAGGAGATTTCTCTTTTCCTAAGTGTCCACACTGTCTCTGGGGCCCACCCAGCCTTTTCAATGGAAAATGGGATGTTTTTCCTAGGCTTAAACAGCCGGATCTTGAAGCTGACCACTCCCTACCATCTGGTGCCAAGGTTAAGAATCAGAACAGTTCTATCTCTTCTCCCTCTGTATGCCTTCATGGCATGGGCAGTGGCAACTTTGAGGATTTAGGTCATCTGGGATGTGATGCTGTGTTGTTGGGTGAGTGGTTCTTGATGTTTGGAAGGATCATGGTGCCTTTAGCACATTACATTTCAATAGGAAGGCCCCACAATCCTTCAAAATGTCAGGAACTACTTGCCCAATGACAGTATCATGTACTGGAAGCCTGGAATCCTCTACAATACCTCTGTGATAACCTCAAATCTCGCATTTACATTTTGGAGTCTATTTTACAAACACTAAATTTATTGGCTGTGGATGTTGCTTATCTCATTGGGGTTGATTGTGGTAATATCGTGTGCATGTTTGTGTAAGGACAGAATGTTGGAGTATGAGTTTTGAGTGTGTTGTTCACACTGTGCATTTTATTGAATTATTAACTAGAAAGTACCAACAGTAATATACAAAATGTAATATATAACACAAAGTTGTTAGAGGATCACTTTAACTCTGACATATTTCGGTGGTGTATATATCATCATCATCAGGGAGAAAGTTCCCACCGAAATCTGTAGCACCGCTGGTAAGGTAACGTCCTTCTTGCTATGTACACATTGCCAGAGTCACTTCACAGAAATTCATGTCCATAGAGCCGGGGAGGCACTGTATACGCACTGCGAAAGTCCTCACCACACTCTGTGTTATATATTAAATTTTGTGCATTACTGTTGGTACTTTCTGGCTAATGAGTTTTGACGTTTTTGCAGCCATGTAGCTGAGGATTTTGTTCTTCTGGGATATGATGCAGCATCAGTGGGTAATCAGGTGTGATTATCCACTGACGGTGCATCATAACCCAGAAGTATGATTACAGTTGTCTATCAATTTCTTACTTCTCCAGGAGTCAGGATCATACTTGTTCTCACGAATACAGTGCTGTTTGTCTGAGCTGATGCATGTGATTAGTGCTGAATGGAAGGAAGAAAGTGATGATGGGCATTTTGTGCATCAGATGGACCTGGTTTTGGAAATACTTGCATCTGTAAAAGTCAAAGAAGAGTTTAATGACATTATGCCACAAGTGAAACATGTTGTGGATGAACTTCTTTGTCAGGCTATGTCTATAGCTCAAGTGTCAGTTGCAAATGATTCTGCCAACATAGCTGCAAGCTGTTACAAAGTAAGAATTTTGTAAATGTAGAGACAAATAAGGTAAGATAACAGTCAGTTGTTTTTAGCATGGCATGCACACAGCATCCTACTAATAATGTCCCTCAACATGGCAGCTGTTGCAGGAACTTTGTTACACACAAAGCCTGCATTGGCCAGGAATTTAGAGTCTGTCCCATGCAGTTGATTGTACCTTATTTCACGTAAATATCTCAAAGTGCCAACTTCCAGTTTTAAGCAGACCTTGCAACTTCTGAAAATATTTTTCAATGAATGTCAGAGCTGTTGTCTTGAAATACTGACAATTACTCTTCAAATATTGTCTTTCAGTTCTTGCAAAGAATGAGGATTGTTCACATAAAATGTTTGTTTCTGTGTCCCTGCAAATAATAATCGCACAGATTTCAGTCTGCAGATCTAGAAAGTGACAATCTGTGGGTTACTTATTGTATTTTCAAAACCATGGGCCCTATGATTTTGTACACACTGCACACCAGACTCAATTTTAAGGTCATACACAGGAACTTCATGAAGTGCAGGGGGATTATCAGAACATCAGTGTGTGTTATTCTGGCTGTGTACCTTCCCACTTACTGTACATGGTGCCTCATCTGAGAAAAACATTAGTTCTGGATTAAGAAATTCACTGGCTGCTGATTCTTGCAACCACCTGCAATACTGGCTTCTTGCTTCCCTCTCTAGAGGAAAGAGTTGTATGGCCGTAATTTTGTGTGGGCATAGTTTTAGAAGTCTTGTTCTATGAGCTGAGGATTTTGAAACCCCACTTTAAACAGCCAATCAGTGCAAAGATTTTCTGAGGCTTGCTTCTATTGAAGCACCAATATTGTCCAATTTCTCTTCAGTTAAAAATGTAACGTTTCTGTGTTTTCTTTTGTCCAGCACTCAATGTGTATTTTGAGACTTTTCTACCCATCAACATATGTATTGTTCTTTTATGTGGCACTTTTGACACAGGACTTTTTTAAAAAACTTTCAGTGACTTGTTTTGCTCTGTGAAAGCATTTCAAATGAACACTCTTTTTTCAACAGAAAAATTTCTCACATGCAGTGACCACTTGCTCTGTGTGAGACAGAACACATGACTGGGTGACACTGTTGCATTGCAGCGCTGATATGAGGAAAGTCTTGGTAGCCTTACTTGGGCTAAATTTGCTCACATTTCCCTAGGCTCTGGAGTATGATTAGTGGGATGATGTGTACAATAAAACTTTTTTCTACCAAAATTAAAGGTGTCCAGGTCTTTAGATCTTATTAATTCTTGATTATGGCCATGATAATATTCCTGAGGCAACATTAGCTGAGAGACCGGCTGTGGTGATGTTATCATGGCAACATCAGCTATGTGACTGGCTTTGGTAATGTTATCATGGAAACATTTGAAATTTCACAAAAAATAAATTCCTTGATTATCAAGATTTTACCATTTAAATGCTCTGTTTTTGTAGTTTTAGTGCGTGTGAACAGTGATCTGCACAGCTTAGCATTAGGAATCGTTGCCATCATGGAAAACAAAAGGTTTCATTCACCACTTGATCTCATATGCCAGACAACTATTAATTCACATGATAATTCCATTCAAAGATGATGCTAGCAAAGTAATGTGCCAAGCAACTAAAGTGAGTTTCGAAGGGACATTTATATATATATTGACATAAGGAGTCATGCCAACTGTAAACATTTTTCCTTTCATTATTGCAGTACAAGAATGAGGTGGGCGGGGCATGTAGCACGTATGGGGGAGGGGAGAGGTGCCTACAGGAGTTTGGTGGGGAGACCTGAGGGAAGGAACCACTTGGAAGACCCAGGCATAGATGGGAGGATGATATTAAAATGGATCTTCAAGAAGAGGGATGGGGGCATGGACTAGATTGATATGGCTCAGGATAGGGACAGGTGGCGGCTCTTTTGAATGCGGTAATGAACCTTCGGGTTCCATAAAACGTGGGGAATTTCTTGACTAGCTGACGACCTGTTAGCTTCTCAAGAAGGACTCTGCTCCATTGAGATAGTTAGTTAGTGCAGTTCAGGAAAAATGGGCAGGCAAGCTACCAGTAGGTAAGAGTAGTGATTTTTTTGTTTTACCTGTTCATTTATGTGATACAGTTCCAAACTAGTAAATAATTCAGAACATGTTGTTTACACAGATTATACAGATAGACCTAACAATTATTCTGCACAAATGTTATTGATACTAGATAATGAGTTGTCCAATCACGAGAAATCAGGGAACTTACACAAGGCATTTCTAAGCCACCTATTGTTCATTCATGGTTTGGTTGGAAAGAAAGCCTAATGAAGTATAAAGACCTGTCTTTTAGGGTTTGACAGCAGTTTTGAAATTATTACAGACAGCGCACCCATAAACATATAGTAAGTCTGCATTAACCTTGGGATTACATTCCTGAAAATTGCAACATAGAGTGAAACAATGTAGAATGGAGCATTTGTTTCCATAAAAATTAATTAAAATACCTGACAATCTGGCCATTGAAGGTCCTGCCAACTGCCAGTGAAAACAATGTTAATCCAAGTCTGGGCAACATTCATCGAATCTTCAGTCATTAAGGTTTTTCAGTGTTCAAGCAAAACAGCATTGTTTTGGGCAGAGTCAAATGAGGACTGCCTGTATTTTAAATATTGTTACCAACAAAACGTTCAGTATCAGCCATGAGAAAACCTGTAGTTACGCACAAAGAAACAAGACCAAAATCAGTGTGTGCACTGTGGCAACCAGCCATAAAACAAGAGATAATGATTTCTTTTTGCAGTTGTAATCCATGCATGTATAGCAGGTGAACCATCTGTATGGGATTACTTGTGTGCAAGACCAGTTCTGGAGGCAGGTTGTGCTGGGTCAACTGAAATGTCTTGGGACAGATTGTTGACTGCTAGTGTGTACGTGCCAAATGAATGTCTTGCAGATCATGAGGGAATCTGTGCTTTTTTCTTTGGGGTGGGGGGTCACATACTCTTTCATGTTTACATGAAAGAGAAGCCCTGTATATTTATATATATATATATAGTGTTATATTTTGGAACTATATGAGGCCAAAAATGGACATGTGTGAGTCACATGTAAGATACATGCAAGCACAGACTGCAGTAACACTGGACGTACTATGGCTTTCAGTGCTACTGGCAGGCTTTGTCAGAGCGTAAAATACAAGCAGCATTTCATATATGTGAATACAGAGGCCTTCTGCCCCATCAGGTTTTTAACATCTTCAGGAAAATGGTATGAAGACAGTAAGAATCTTTATGCCCAGTTATGAAGAGTAATTGGCACTATAAAGACTTATGTCATAGGTGTTGATCACTACATCAGGTCTTGATATAGTGTTTGGTTTCTTCAATTCTGTTATTACAGATAGCCTAGATATAATACTTTAAATTGACTGGTAATTTTTCCATTAAAAGCACATGGCTTACTTTGATAAATTTTATTCCTGACCTGATTTGGGTGTACTGGGTCTTATCCTCGTGACCCACTCAAGCCACTGCTGTTGTACTGGGTCTTATCCTTGTGACCCACTCAAGCCACTGCTGTTGTACTGGGTCTTATCCTCGTGACCCACTTAAGCCACTGCTGTTGTACTGGGTCTTATCCTCGTGACCCACTCAAGCCACTGCTGTTGTACTGGGTCTTATCCTCGTGACCCACTCAAGCCACTGCTGTTGTACTGGGTCTTATCCTCGTGACCCACTCAAGCCACTGCTGTTGTACTGGGTCTTATCCTCGTGACCCACTCAAGCTACTGCTGTTGTACTGGGTCTTATCATCGTGACCCACTCAAGCCACTGCTGTTGTACTGGGTCTTATCCTCGTGACCCACTCAAGCCACTGCTGTTGTACTGGGTCTTATCCTCGTGACCCACTCAAGCCACTGCTGTTGTACTGGGTCTTATCCTCGTGACCCACTCAAGTCACTGCTGTTGTACTGGGTCTTATCCTCGTGACCCACTCAAGCCACTGCTGTTGTACTGGGTCTTATCCTCGTGACCCACTCAAGTCACTGCTGTTGTACTGGGCCTTATCCTCGTGACCCACTCAAGCCACTGCTGTTGTACTGGGTCTTATCCTCGTGACCCACTCAAGCCACTGCTGTTGTACTGGGTCTTATCCTCGTGACCCACTCAAACCACTGCTGTTGTACTGCCATACAGCCTGGCACTTATTGCAGGTGATTTACTTTGTGCTACAGGGGCAGCCAGTCTGCCGTGGCTCAGGTGTGGTATCTTTTATAGGATTCAAACTCATGAATGACACTGGGTAGCAAACCACCACCAAATGTGACTTAGGCTAAACTAGGGGGCCTAAGTGAGTAGACCCTTATCCTGAAAGTGACCCTCTCAACACCAGCATCTCTAGGCATGGTATTAAAGGATGAGTAATGGGTCAAAGCTACTCTGTACCATAATAAACACGCACAGTAATATATATATATATATATACAATATCTTACAGAATTTGTGAAGGAGATCTATGGTGTGATTATGAATGTACCCCATTATTGCCCACAAAATGTAGCTGTCCTGCCTCCCACCAAGCCTTTGGAAAGTCCAAGTGCTCTGCAGTTAGCCACTCAGCACTTTGACATAGCATTAATGTTAGTTTGTCACACCTCACTGTGGATTTGATGATGTGAGCGTACTTAGACAGCTCATTTACAGTTGTAATGTGAGCGTTCTTAGACAGCTCATTTACAGTCGTAATCTCTTACCTGGAAATAAGGATTACGCTGTAATTATAAGCTTCATCTTGGCCATGTTGATATTACATCGTTAGGTACTTAGGTCTGAGTTGTGACTGACACATTGGTGTAGTGCCTGATGTTGGAAACAAATCTGATCATTTCACAGGGGTTTTACAGTGATCACAACTGCTGAATTTGGAGTCCTCCATTCTTGTTACATGCATGAATCAGCAGGTATATGCTATGTATTTTTTAAAATTAATGCATTTTGGCAACCTGTGGCTTGTGGCACTACACAACATTTAATTAACCATGGAATCTTCATTAGGGGTGCCAACAAATATAAGTTACCAGAGCAACGTGTGTGCTGTGGATGAAAAAATTATCCATTTATTTGATAAAAAGCACTCAGTAGATATGAATACAGGTGAAGCAGATAACACTGTTATTTCTGTGGCACTTAAGTGGTTAGGTATAGTTGGCTTGCTGCCCTCAAACCAGCCCACAATAACTCTTGTGGCCATTTGCCATAAAAAGATTGGATGCCCCTATCCTAGATAACTTGTATTTGTGGAATAAATTAATAATAGTAATAACTATAATAAATGTTTCAGGTGTTGCATGTTCTGGAGAATATCAAGAAAGAATCAAGTTTGAGCACAGTTAACATTCCACTACGTCAGTTGTATTGCTATTCTCTTGCTGATGCCTTGGAGTCCCTAGAGCAACAAATCAACAGCACATTGCTTAGATTAGTGCTTGAGGTAAGTTTAATTTTTTTTCTGCTTCAAATATTGTACTCTGGTTGAGTGGTGGCAGAGACTTTAATTAACACTCTAATGACTTTATCTTGTCTGCTGACTGAATTAGATATTTTGTGCTTCTCCAGACTATATCGCTGTGTACATTGACAGGTCGTTTATACATGGTTAATCTGCTAATGCATACATATATGAACATGAGGTTTTCTCCTACGAGCTGGCCCTCCACTGTATTTGTCACTTAGACGCTATCTAATCATGCTTAGGGGCAAACAGTGGGTCAGATTGACACTTAGAACAGCATGATAATGCATCCCATAACACAAGCATTCTGTTACTGAATGTAAGCATGAGTGACTGTAAGTGCTCTCACCCAGCAGTATTCTTCTGCCACCTTCATTTCATTGTGCTTTCATTCTTGCAAGAAAAAATTTGACACAAGTTTAGAAAATGTTATTTGAGTTCCCCCCCCCCCCCCCCCCCCCCCCCTCCAAAAAAAAGTTGTGTAAGTCTGAAATTGTGTAACTTGAAACTGCAGAAGGTAGGGAGTGTATGCACTCTCACGTTTTTTCAGTCCAATTTGTATGTCTATTTTCTTTTCGATACAGATTGGCTTTTGCTGTTTTTGTATTCGGGCTGAACTAGGAGATGTAGATTTATGTTTCTGACTCATTGAGTAGAAAAAAACTGTTTAATGACGGCAAATAAACACACCACAGAATATCGGTCTGAATGAAACAGTGAGTGGATGGTGACCGATGCAATTTACAGTGAGCACACTGCCTTCAAGCCTTGTTATGTGCCATGAGTTTTGTACATACTCAGCAGTGTCGTATTGTGCAGCTAGCCAAAGGGCGTTAAACCGAAAATGGGAGGGCTGAAATTAAGGAGTAGTGTAAATTGGCAAGGTGTGTTAAAGCAAAGGGCATAAAACAGGAGCTACCTGTGTATCAATTTTACCCCAGGTAATAGTATGTATGAATTTGGAAATTGCATTTTATACAGACACAAAGAGCCATAGGTGCTGACAGTGCTGATCCCCCCACACACACACACACACTATATGTTACTTTACAGTTACACTTGCAAGACGTCTTATTTTACCCCAAAAACTGATCTTCCAATCTTCGTGTTTTTCTGCATCTTGCTCTTCACCCACACATATTACACAACAATCTAGTTTTGAATGTAGAATAATGGGAAGAGAAAAATACCATGCATTAAAATTGGTTAAATAATACAATGTTTCAAATTTATAAATTAGATGTGACATTTCCACAATTTATTTGTTGGTCTTTAATCTATGATTGCTTACAGTGGTATTGAATATTCAAGTGTTCTGGGATGTGATGGTGTACTGTTGGGCTAGTAGCTTCTGACATTTTGAAAGTTCATAATTGCCTTTATCTTCAGGGACAAGCAGTCCAAGAGTAAGATAGTGGATTAGGAAATAATAGACTGCTTGTCCCTGAAGACAAATGCAACTATAATCTTCCGAAATATTAGGATCCACTCACCCTACAACACTGCACCTCATCCCAGAAGATTTGAATCTTTAGCTGCACTGTTATGAGAAATTCAAATCTGGTACTGTGTTTTGGTCAGGTATTCAGTGAGCCATACAGTCCATTGAAGAAGCTGGTCAAGGCAACTTGCAATGTTCATGTTGCTGAGGATCTGGAACAGCTGGTCTCTGCGCTGGATCTACATGTGGATCGCATCATGCAAATTGGAATGTTTGCTATGGCTTGCTCAGGAGATGAAAGGCGTATGTGTTCAGTATCTATACACTGTGAGATATATCTTGATGATTCTTGAAATTTATCATCTTTTCTATGTTTATGTCAGTGCTGCATTTTGTTACCATCTACCCAACATATATAAAGGGTGGTCACAAAGCAATGCCATGTACTAGTGACAGTCCCATTGTAATACCCATACATTTGACATCAGTTTAGCATACTTATGTTATAAAATGATAGAACATGACAGGCAGTGAATCAGTTTGTGGTTGCTGAAGATGAAGGGCTGGTTCAGATATACAAACACTTGTTTTTCAGGAATTTTAGGGATCCATAGCTGTCTTGCGAGTCTGGAGTCTCTTGAACCTGAACTAGTGCCAGCCCTGACAGCTTGCTACCCTGATCGTGACCGATCAGCACACAGAAATCACCTTAAGATGTTGTCTGACCACTGGCAATCAGAAGTTCTTAAGTTGGAGGAGCTAATAGATGGTATTGTAGATCCATTAGCCTTCTTCCAGGTATGTGACATTTTCGTTATGGAGTTGAGAGCAGAATGAACTCATGACATGCATGCTAACCTTGAGTTCAGAATCTTTACATTCTTATTTTTTTTGTTCAAAATTCCTTGTTTTCTCCAGTACCTTGTTCCAGTGAATAAGCTGTGCACCCAGTGTTATTTAAGAAATAAGAAGTCAGACATTTCTGATATTACTTTCTTCAGGATGTTATTTAACCCTATTGTATGGAGTACTGGTTGAATTACACTGACAAGGAAAACCCAAAGAACACAGAGAAAACCCCAACCTATTGCCACATTCTGCACCATAAATTGCACACTGCCTGGTCCTGGATGTAACCGTGGCATCTGTGATGAGATGCTGGTGACTCGCCTCCTGAGTCATAGCACTGCCTTTGTTAGATTATTGAAATGTAAAAATGTACATATCTAGTATAACTGTGCATAATACATGTCTTGAAATCTGGGTGTGGTGTTGTACATTTATTTCTGCTACAGCCTCATACTTTTGCTGGGAGACATTGTGTTCTAATACATAAATTATTTACTGGGAAAATGTATTACCATCATCTCCAGCCTGCCTTGTAACCTTAGATTTCATGTTCTTTTGCCAATCCTGAAGCCTAGAACTGGCATATTTTGATTTATACTAAACAGCTGAACTGCCAGTTCTCACTTCTCTTTTATTGCCAATTTCACTTTCTTGCCACAACAAGCCTTCTAAGTATTGTTGCTTTGTAGCATCAACTTTTTCCCTTTCTCCAGTCTCTTATAAATTCTTCACTAACAATGTGTTATTTATCAACAATGCGGTTTCATATTTATTCAACTTCTCAAATTATTTTTAGTGTTTTCCCTAACAATGAATATTTGTATATGCATGCCTTTAATATTTATTTTAGCAGAGCACGTGCACAGAACCTCACAGATTAACATCCACTTATATACTGCATGGGTATGCAAACTGAAGAGGAGCTGTTGTAAGTTAAAATGGCCCTTGGAATTAGTAGTGTTGCCAACCTCATAATGAATGAGCTGCACACAATTGGAAACCTGTCACAAATATGCTTTGTGCCACAATTTTAAGTCACAATTTGTACATGTGGTACTTGAGAAAAGAGGATGCCAAAAGCTGAAATCGAAACTGATCTTGGAAAAAACTATTTTGAAGGTGTGAAGTTAACTTTTATTGTATGGGAATTTAAATTCCTCAGACTTGCCTTCTGTCAAATTAAATTGCTGTTTGAAATGTCATAGAATTGGAATGTCATAATTTAAATTGCTTGTAATTAGGAATATGCAAATGTAATTAATTTTTGCCTTAACCTTAACCATAGAAATGATATAAAACTTGAAACTTGAAGAATAATTCCAGTCATAATTAGCTTTTTAAATACTGTAAAATAAATGCTAAACTGTTCAACAATCAAAGCATGCTATGTTTTTATAACATTTAGTATTTACAGGTTCCTATTTGAACAAACAAGCATCCATTGCTATTAGGGGGAAAGATGTGTGTTCCTCCAAACCGTGGCATCGTATCCCTGTGAACTAGGTCACTTGGTATGGTTAGGATAGTGAAATCTACTTGTATGTGGCTACAAGTGGCAGGACGAATATCTCATAGACTGGGGGAGACAAGGAAGGGGGAACCTTTGAGAGAAAGGTCACTTGGAAACACGAGGAAGAGGAGGATACCATTAAGATGGATCTTGGCAATGATTAGAAGTAAATGGAACTGGCCCAGGTTGATATTCAATGTCTTTGGTGTTAGTGACGTTTAAACTTTGGGTTGCACTGCAGAGAGTTAGTGTTAGGTTGCACTGCAGAGAGTTAGTGTTAGGTTGCACTGCAGAGAGTTAGTGTTAGGTTCATTTTAAAAGCTCTTTATTTTCAGGTTACTCTAGAAGAAGTACATAAAATGGTGGCGACTCTGAAAACCTCTCTTGACAAGGAAAAGCCGTTTCTGAAGACGTTGTTAAATGGAATTCATAAGAAATCATTAAAACTGGTAAAAAATTTGTATGTAAGCACTCTTGGAATGAAGACATTTCCTTCAGAACTGCAACTGAAAGAGGCGATTGATGATTTACACCATGGTAAGGAACATACATTAATTGATCGTGTAGGAAGGTGGTTCAAGCAGTAAGAGTTGTGATTTATTTGGGAGGTGCGCATTTTGCATCTCGGCTGAGACACTGACCATTCTGACAAAGTTCTTATGTTCCCTTTATTGTCCCTCCAGGATAGTACATAGTGCATCTGCAGTCCTTTTCCTCAGCATGGCTACTGTCACAGGATTTTTATTTCCCTATGCTGGGGGAGTGAATTAAGGATGCGCTCTGTACACTTCAATTGAGACCATTATTGCTTCTTTTCATGACTTTCCAACCCATTTTTCACTCCTCAGCCTACTGTTTGTTGTTATGTAATCTGAGGTGATGACAGCATCATTAAATAAGCCATAGATAAAAATAAAGTCTTGTATATTTAACCACACACCTGGGCAATAGAACATTATGACATGACTTACATTTGTAATGAACTTAACTGGCTGTGGATATGGTCAGGTGGTGAAATTGTTGGTGATGGCAATTGATTCCTTGGTAAAAATGAATTAATCTCACAGTTATAGAGCTCTTGACTATTTACACCAATGACAAATTATATCTCTCATGAAAATCATGGTTTTGGGTGAGGAGGTTGGGTTATGGTTGTTTTGGTTCAGATCTTGTAAAGCTTGTTTTTGCAGTGCATATGTATCTACGGTAGTTCTGCAGATGTTACCATTATTACTGTTATTGCATTTTGACTGTTGAAGAGCTGGCTACTTGCATGCAGAGTCTGTCAAATTTGTACATGTGATGTAAAAGCTTTGCACCTTAGCCGTATTTGTAACTTTTGACATACAAACAATTTTTATACAGAATTTGTGTGCCTATTTATGATTTATCTTGCTACCACGTTTTATGGTGCCTGTTTAATTCATGAATTACCACTATCAATTTGAAAGCTAAAGACAGTTTTTGCACAGCCACCATCTCTTTATTTCACATTATATGAAAAATTAAGTACTGTAACAAAACTCGCATATTTTTCGAATGTCTGTTACTTGACATCATTTCAGAACCCTGAGTTTAGTGTTGTCATCATCTCACAAGTTTGTGCATCCTCAAGCGTGACATTAACGTGGCATCTAGTGTCATAAAATTGATGCCAAATTCATGACTTGGGTTCCTTGTTAATGTAAAACTTGTGTATTGCAAAATTTTTGTGTACCATAAATTATCACTGACACTAATGTGTTTCAGTTAATGTACCAAAACAGTTACCAAGTTTGGATCTGATGTGTCACATTCTTCATCATACCATAGCAAAAGAGGAGTTTTAGTTACACTAATATGGATGTACTGGGGCTGAGAGCCATAATGCTAGTACAATGATTCTTGTTATGGTCTTGTAAAATGGCTGCTTCTCCAAATTCAGTAGTGTTATAGTTATACCACACATAGCTCATGTAACACTCATACAGGCTGTCACGCCTTTGGTACGTAGTGGTGGAAGAATGGAAAAAAAAAAAAAAGAGAAATCAAAATATATGACAGGGACAATGGGGATTAAGGGAAATCTCAGTAAGTTGTGTATGTGTACTGACAATGCCTGAACCAAAATACACGTAAATTTATTGAAAAACAAGCGTTTGCCTTAAATATCAAAAGGTAGAAGTCATTAAATTTTCAAAAGAAGAGTGGCACTGAACCTGTATGTAAGGAAGAACATGTAAATAGTAATAGTTGTTCTGTATGAAGCAACTCAATGACATAACAAACTGAACAAACCTCTGGACCATTAGTGGAAGGATAATGTGACAAATATAAACTTAAATGTGTCATTTGGTCAGCAAGCGTGCTGGCCTTATACTCCTTGTGACAGAATAACTCCCTGATGATGGCACCTTGGTGCCGAAACTTGTAGGAGTTTATAGGAGCTTTATACTTCTGAATGTATTTTATTAAGTGCATAAGCTGGTTGATGTATTAATTTGATGGGAGGGTTTTTGCCATGAAAGTAGTGTATGATCTCAGTTTTGCCATGAAGTAGTGTATGATCTCAGTTTCCTTCCAAGTGATAACTGAAGTACAGACAAAGTGAGTTTCATTTGGTGTTGTAAGGTTTCATAAGATTGCAGTAGTGTGATATAGAAAACTAATTTTAAATTATTTTATTCTTTAATAAACCATTGGGCCGGGATAGCGTAGTCGGTATAGTGACTCGCTATGAGCTGGACGGTCCGGGGATAGAATCCCAGTGGGGGTGAGATTTTTCGCAGCCATCCAGACCGGCCCTGGGGCCCACCCAGCCTCCTACACAATGGGTGTCGGGTCGGGTAAAGCGGCCGGGGCATGGAGTTGACCACCCACCCCTATCTAGTGCCAGGGTTAAAGAAAGAGTAGAGCTATACCTCTACTCTCCCTCTGGGCCTTCATGGCCTGTTCTAGGGAGAACTTACTTTACCTTTACCTTTACCTTTACCTTTAATAAACCTTCGTTTAAAGAATGGATGTGGGAAAATTTGATAGAAGTGTACTAGAAAAACTTAAGATCATAGAGGACAGATGACTCTGCCCCGCTTTACCTACAGGAAGAGTGTAGACAGTAGAATAATTTGCAAGAAGAGAAAAGTTTTGAAATGGTTGATTGATGTGACCTGCCATCTGGCAAACCGGGAGTTACCTTTTAGGGCTTATGATGAAGTGGCAGTAACTTAGATTTACTGTTGCAGCTTCTTAAAGAGTATGAGCCCCTTCTGAAAGATTGTTTAGAAACAGCCACTAATGTTCAAAGGAATATCATCTGCCATTCAAAATAACTTGATCCAGTCTGTCCATGAATTGGTATTATAAGAAATTAATATGAAATTCTAAACACTCCGTTTGTTGCTATTTTGTTGGGTGAGGCTTTGGACATTGAAATGGTTCCACAGTATTGATATACACTCATGAAGGCAAAACTGGGGAAAGGTTTGTTGGTTTTACTGATGTTAATGCTGACAGACGTTCTGAGGGTCTTTTTAATTATGCACAAAGTGTAAATACCAATTTCAATTTTGAATGAAAGCTTTTAGCCCAAATGTATGATGGAGCATCAGTTATGAGTGGACAGCTGCTTGGTCTTCAGGTAAAAGTATTAGAAGCATATACACACACTGTTATGCACATGTGTTGTACTAGGTGCGCCCAGAAAGTAATGCAACACATTTTTTTTCTCATTCACAATTGATTTTATTAAAACTTCAAATATGTCACATCATTACATGAATCTTTGGCTACCTAAACCTATTTTTCAACATAGTCTCCTTCTAAATCTTTGGCCTTACGCCACCGAGATGCGAGAGCCTGTATGCCTTCGCGGTACCACTCTGCAGGTCTCTGTCGCAACCACCTCTTTACTTCAGCAATGACTTCCTCGTCGTCCTCAAACCTCTTTCCGCGGATTGCACCTTTCAAGGGACCGAAAAGATGGTAGTCGGAAGGAGCCAGATCCGGGCTGTACGGTGGATGAGGCAGGACAGTCCACTGAAGTTTTGTGATGGCCTCTCGGGTACGCAGACTTGTGTGTGGCCTCGCATTGTCGTGTTGAAGAAGCACTTTTGTCGCATCTTTATGGGAACGAACTCTCCGGAAATGCTTCTTCAGCTTCTTCAGTGTTTCCACATAGACGTCCGAGTTGATCGTTTGGCCACTGGGCAACACGTCTATGAGAATGACTCCTTCACAGTCCCAAAAGACTGTCGCCATGATCTTGCCCGAGCGCGGGAGATCAGACAGAGTGCCCCGTCCTTGTTCTGATAACGCCAATCGCTTCGCCCAACGGCTGACGGTGCTTTTATCCACTGCCATGTCTCCATAGACCTTTCTTAAGCGCCTGTGAATTGATTCACTCGTTTCATTTTCTGCCAAAAGAAACTCAATTACTGCTCTCTGTTTAGAACGCACGTCACTTGCAGACTCCATTTTGAAAGCTCACTACTGCGCTGCTATTCAGCGGGAAACATTGCGCCTATGTGCATAAACGCGGGACATTTTAAAGATACAGCACGCAAAATATCATTTTTATCCAACAAAATTGGGCCGAGAAAAAAAATGCGTTGCATTACTTTCTGGGCGCACCTAGTACCTTGTTCTGTCTCAGATCATTAGCAATATTCAGGAATGCAAGATAGGGTTTGCCAGCTTGGATGGAATTGCTACCTTTGTAAGACATTCAAGCAAAAGAATGTGCGCCTTGACTGAATGTGTTAAAAGGACAATTCTGTCCTTGGCTGCCACTAGGTGATCCTGTAGTTGTCGCTTGTTAAACATGACTGACGAACACACAGTCTTAATTATAGAATATTTTGAAGGTACAGAGGAGCAGGATGACTGGAGTGGAAATGACAATGTGGCAGTGACTGGATACAAGGAATTGCTAACAAAATTTGAAACACTCTTCCTGCTTAAGCTTTTTTCTTTAGCTTTTGCTTCTTCAGATGTTTTGTATCACATATTGCAAATAAAAACCCTGGGTGTGATTTTTTGTGCCAATAAATACAAGAATATGTTAAGTGTGAATGAGATACAGGGATTCAACTTCTGTGGAAGTCTTCAAATGACCTGACACAGTCCAAAGAAATTAAGAGACTGAAGCACAATGCAGTGGATTGAGATTAAGTACAGAACACTCTTTTATAAAATCATTGACCAACTACTTAATCATTTGACAGAATGTTTCTCAAACACTGAAGTAACGGAATTTTTTGGCTTTCTGAATTATGAAAAATTTGATGTATACACACTTAAGTATAACTTTCCTGATCACCTTGTATGAGGGTGAGTTTGACAGTGTTTTGCTCAGGTATGAATTAATGGTGCTTTATGGTTCAGAAGATTTAAAAATAAAATCTCCTTATGAAGATCTACAATGTTTACTTGGCAGCAGTATGGTTACCACATTTGAAAGAAGTGCTGAATAGCAGATCTGATTTCCACCATCCCAGCTACAACAGCCTCAGTTCAAGAAAGTTTTTCAGTGCTCAGGAGAATCAAGACTTACCTTTGTTCTGCTCAAAGTCAAAACAGATTAAATCAGTTCTCACTCCTGTCAAAGGAGAAGGCCTTAGTTGCAGAGCTGAGTAAAACCCCCAACTTCAATAATGTTGTTATATAAAAATTTACGTCAGTAAATAGAGAGCAGAATTTTGTTTCTAATGAACAAAATGTATCGGGTAACAATTTGGATTTGATGGTTCTCTTTTGTGGATAATGAAAGAGGTGTGTGTGATCACTTTATGTTTTCGTTTATTATTATTATTTATTGTTGTTACTATTGCTACCTTGGACAATGCTGGATGATGGACTCTTAATTTGGGGGGGGGGGGGGGCATGGGGGATGTGTGAAGAGGAAGGCATTCTGTCCCCTTGTGCATGACCTGACCTCCAGATCAGGATTTCCAACTGCTATGTAACTTTGGTCAGCAAACATAAATGTAACAGAAGAGTTGCAAGACATACGTGCATTTCTCTGCACCTTGCAATCATGACTTACTAAACACAGCAGACCAAATTTTCTGAACACTGTACATTTCTGTCTTCTGGCATATGATGTCACATAGTCTGGTAGAGAAATGTTTTGGAACAACCTACGGCCTCCATTGTTTATCCAGATGATGGAGGCATCAGGTTTCTTCAAACTGCCCGTTCCTACCTACTGCACTACGTGGTATCACGTCCCAGAAGACAGTAATCTTCATAGCTACCATTATGAAAATCTCAGGGTCAGTGTCATCATAAAAATAAATGACACACGTTTTGTGCTTACTGATATTTACTATGATGTATTATTATTATTATTATTATTTTAATTTATGTTTTCAGCTTGTAAGGAATGTTCTGCAGTGGTGAATGCTTTTCTGTCGGAATCGCAGAGTTGTGAAGATTCTGTATGCCACTCAAGAGTACTGAAGCGCTGTAAACTGATAGTGTCATGTATGAAGAAACTTGAGCCTCTTTTATTAGAACTTATGGATCATACCCATCCATCAGAGGATGTGGAGGGCAGTGGATCTGGTCATGCAAATGTGTTCAAGAACCAAGGTACGTTTAATATTAAGAATGTCACATATTGGAAGTTTAGACAAAAGTCCTCTGTTTGGTTATCCATAGGCATCTTTTCATTAAAGATGCATAAAACATGATTCTGACATGACGTTTAGATGACACTGAACTAGATCAATAAAAATATGTTTCAATTATACAACACAAAGTTAATATGTATGATTCTAGATGAACAAAATTTGAAAAAAAGAACAGTTTTGTTGTTGTCTAAGTAAGTGCTGTGTTGGCCCACTTAATGTGGAACTATTTAGAACCTCATTAAGTGCTTGGGACTGAAAAATTATGCTTGAGGTATGCACTTTCAAATTATCCAACTTTTTAATGCATGCTTCCCTGTTTTATGACTGGTTGAAGTCCTGATGTTTTACTGTTGCTGTGATTTTGTTACTTAATTGAGTAATTAGAAGATCCGCTTCTTGTATTTAATTTTAAATGCCTGCTACCTAATTTAATACAGTTGACATCAAAACAGAAGCTGTAAACAATAATTCATGTTTGTCAATCTTATTTCATTTTTTTCTTAAAATAAAACTCAATTGGCCTTTGTTTCAGAATGTTCTTATATGCTTTCAACACAAAATCTTGAAGTTCATACATGGCTTTGATAATGCTGTCATTGGCATCACGTGAACGTACATGGTGTGACAGAATATTTACTGGACTGAATTTATTTCTCCATAACAACAACACATACCTTCTGATCAATATTGTCTCCTCTCTTCTTCCCGCTCCTCATCACTAGCATTGTGGTTGCAACTAGGACTGCCACAACCTATCTTTTGATTATCAGTGTTTGGGATTGATTGTTCAACATCAGGAAATGTGTTGGAGCTGCTAGGATAGTCCACATGGCCTTGGAATTCCTCCTACTCATTATTTCATTTTATTCCCTCTGACTGCATTCAATTTCAGCAGTTGTTCTTCATGAGTGTTTTCTCTTATTTCCATTTGTATTTAACCCCACTGAATGAACTAGAACATGAATAATGTACAAAAGATACCAAGGCAGTTTTAAATGTACAAAACACTAATTTTTTCCACCATCCTTTTGCAGCAGTATGCACCACATGCTATGGTAACTCTTTCCTAAACAGCAGTACTTGCAGCTGCATGAGGGGTCATCGGCTTGCTAGTACATTAATACACTTTTCAGAATGACTTACACATACCAGCAGTAGCTGCAAGCAGCAAGTATCTGCCTTCAGATATTTTGCCCCCCCCCCCTCCCCCCCACCAGCTCGGCTTGTTTGCTAACAGACTGTCTCAGTATGTATGTGTCTTGATTTGCTGTAGCCATATTTTAAGCTGACACAGACATGTCAAGTTCTTCAAAAATATTTTTGCATGGAACATTTGAGCCGGCATCCACCTTGTTTCTAACTGATTTGACACTGGCTTATATTTAATCCTGGATTTTGATGTGGTAGACATGCTGATCATGTGTCTAATACTTAATGGCTATACAGGCCAAAAACACTACCAAAATATGCAATGTAAGTGTAAACAAGATGCATGCAATTTTGCAGACACAGTATTTCAAATACAACAGTTAGACAGAGCCACAACATGCTTCATTAAGCACACACTTCCTCACCTTGTACATTGAACACTTGCCATAAGTTTGTCTGAGATTTAAAGGTTTTTTAAATGCATTAACAATGTTTTGGACATAAATTTCTGTACCAATTTATAGCGTGGACTGGGATAGTGTAGTTGGTATAGGGACTCGCTACGAGCTGGACGGTAAGGGGATCGAATTCCGGTGGGGGCTAGATTTTCAGCACCCATCCAGACCGGCCCTGGGGCCTACCCAGCCTCCTGTGCAATGGGTACCGGGTCATTCCCGGGAGTAAAGCAGCCGGGGCATGGTGTTGACCACCCGCCTCATCTAGCGCCGAGGTTAAAGAAAGAGTAGAGCTATACCTCTATTCCCCTCTGGGCCTTCCTGGCCTGTTTTAGGGTGAACTTTACCTTTACCTTTACCAATTTATAGCACTAATTTAAAAATTGTTGACAGAGGCTTATGTTATTACAATGATTTATTATAAGACTTGTAACAATAAATGCTTTTCAACAATAACAGGATTCACTCTGACACCTACAATGGACGGCACACATGGTCCACTCACTGACACACACAACAGATGGCACACATGGTCCAGTCACTGACACACACAACAGATGGCACACATGGTCCAGTCACTGACACACACAACAGATGGCACACCTGGTCCACTCACTGACACATAAAACCGGTGGCATGCATGGTCCGCTCAGTGACACACACAACTGATGGCACACCTGGTCCACTCACTGACACATGCAACAGATGACATGCATGGTCCACTCACTGACACACAACAGATGGCACACCTGGTCCACACACACACACACACACAACAGATGGCACACCTGGTCCACTCACTGACACATGCAAGATGGCACACATGGTCCACTCGCATACATATACAACAGATGGGACACCTCTTCCACTCACTGATACACACAACAGATGGCAAGCATGGTCCACTCACTGACACATGCAACAGATGGCACACATGGTCCACTCGCATACATATACAACAGATGGGACACCTCTTCCACTCACTGATACACACAACAGATGGCAAGCATGGTCCACTCACTGACATACAACAGATGGCACACCTGGTCCACTCACTGACACACACAACAGATGGCATGCATGGTCCACTCACTGACACATGCAACAGATGGCACACCTGGTCCACTCGCATACATATACAACAGATGGGACACCTCTTCCACTCACTGATACACACAACAGATGGCAAGCATGGTCCACTCACTGACATACAACAGATGGCACACACTGGTCCACTCGCATACATATACAACAGATGGGACACCTCTTCCACTCACTGATACACACAACAGATGGCAAGCATGGTCCACTCACTGACATACAACAGATGGCACACCTGGTCCACTCGCATACATATACAACAGATGGGACACCTCTTCCACTCACTGATACACACAACAGATGGCAAGCATGGTCCACTCACTGACACATGCAACAGATGGCACACATGGTCCATTCGCATACATATACAACAGATGGGACACCTCTTCCACTCACTGATACACACAACAGATGGCAAGCATGGTCCACTCACTGACATACAACAGATGGCACACCTGGTCCACTCACTGACACACACAACAGATGGCATGCATGGTCCACTCACTGACACATGCAACAGATGGCACACCTGGCCCACTCACTGACACATGCAACAGATGGCACACCTGGTCCACTCACATATATAACAGATGGCACACCTCTTCCACTCACTGACACATACAACAGATGGCATGCATGGTCCCGTCACTGACACATACAACGGATGGCATGCATGGTCCACTCACTGACACATGCAACAGATGGCACACCTGGCCCACTCACTGACACATGCAACAGATGGCACACCTGGTCCACTCACATATATAACAGATGGCACACCTCTTCCACTCACTGACACATAAAACAGATGGCATGCATGGTCCACTCACTGACACATGCAACAGATGGCACACCTGGCCCACTCACTGACACATGCAACAGATGGCACACCTGGTCCACTCACATATATAACAGATGGCACACCTCTTCCACTCACTGACACATAAAACAGATGGCATGCATGGTCCCGTCACTGACACATACAACGGATGGCACACCTGATCCACTCACTGACACATACAACAGACAGCACACATCACAAGGAAGCCACGTCTGTTATACCATGTGGATAGTACATTTATGGAAATGACCTTGGAAATTAACCTGTAGGAACAGAGCATAATTTCATCACTATGTGTTTGAAACAAATAGTGCAATTGAGAACGTCGGGAGATTGTTTCAGTTTTTGATGTAAAAATGTATTTAAGGGTGAAAAATTTGTTGTTTTTCTAAGATTGGAAATTCTTGTAGGTGGGAAAGAAATTAAATCACCTACGTATATATTAATTGTGTGGGAAAATTTTGGTATGGAATTATTCTGTTGGCATGGAAAGTGTCTTAAGTGTGATCACCTTGAACAGGTTTCACTGTATTTAGATTCACCTTTATTGTCCCAAGAAGTGATGTTCGAAAATCATTCCATGAGGGATACCAAGTATCTTCACACAGAAGAAATTACATATGATTAAGGTTGCTTTGATGTCAGCAACCCCATAATGGAAACAGATAGACACAAATGTTTATTTGTGAAATACACTACAATCAAAATAAATATGAACTGACATGTTTAAAGATGGCTTGAGATTATGGATAAGGTGAGAGGTGTATAGATTGAATGGAATCTATGCAGTAATAATTGTGAAACATATACTTGCCCACAGTAAGGACAGGCCATTGGACAAAATAAAGTACACTGTTTCAACACAGGAGGTTAGGTGTACTCTATTTAGTGAACATTTTCATAGATAGCCAGTGTGGTGGTTTGATTGTGGACCCCATGAAGGTGTTACTAATAGTAAGTGGCTCTCACTTGTGGGAAGTTTGGTAGGAGAATGGATTTAAGAGCTTGACTGTGTTTAGTCTTTGAGTACACTGTAAGAAACTAAAAATATTGTATACCCAAGTCTAGGGGTTACACTGAAATTATGCCTTCTGTATTAAAATCTTTCATTTCACCTCAATGTCTTTCCATTGTATGGGATACTATATTTATTTCTAGAGTTTTTTTTACCACTATTAGTGACTTAAAAAGGAGTTTTCAACATGGAAACTGAACGTCTTTCTGGTTCTTCGACCATGAATATTGTTGCTTCTAATCCAAAATATCTTGAAAATGAAAGTGGAAATGGAAGCCATTTGAGGATGCCCACAGGTGAACATACTGCAACAGTTCAATATCACCACATTGATGCACAAGTCAGTGCATCCTGCCTGCAAAGAATTCCTTTGGCTGCTGCCTAATCCATGATACAACAGACTCCTAAATATCGTCGTCAGATACACGTTTGAGTGCATTCTTTCGTGATCCAAAAATGTGAAAGTTGCATGGCGATAAGTCTAGGCTGTATGCAGGCTGTTTGAGCACCTCCAATCACATGGCATTCACTTGGTCCTGCACTCTGTGGGCCACATGCGGTACGCATTGTTGTGCCACAGGATGATGCCATCAGTGAGATTAGTCACACGGTTCAGACCAACTGAATGCCGTGAAGTGGAAGGTGATACAGCCCAGCCTTACCACTATGCAATTTTCATATTTTCGGACCATCAAGGCTGTACATTCACACTGCACGATGATGTGCAGGACGACTGTGGTACAGTGGTTTAGGCAGCAGCCCAAGCAATTCTTTGTAGATGAGATACACTGACCTGTATATCAATGGGACTTCTGTCAAATGCCTGTGGTGATTTTTTTCTGTCTGTTGCAGTACCTACACTTTTGAGCATCTTCAAAGGGCTTTCAGTTGTACATGGCACATAATGTATTTCCTGGTGTACAAGACATGACTGTTTTCTTTGAACATTGTCCTAAAATTATGGTACATGTTGTTGTTCACAGGTGTGTCTTATTGTGAGGAAGTGAGGATAAATGAGATAAATTTTTTTTATGTTAATAGTTTGTTATATTAGTAAAAAGTACATTTTGTTTGCTAAATGAACGTGTTTAAAAATATATATTGTTTACCTTGTTCTAAATCCTTGTGCATCTTTTACACTGGAAAGTACAATAAACACAGCTATTATATGTGCCGTACATTTTGATCCTTGTAACCTGGCTGCTATCATTATTTGGTTTAAAGAAAAACACAGTAAATATGATCAGTTGATGGTGTCAGTATGCTACAAAATGGCTTCTGGTAGCTACTTTAAGATATTGCTATAGATATTGATCATTTTCACTATACAGAATGTAGCATTGCTTGATTTGCTGGTGATATGAAATACAGGTATTTGATTCCAGGCGATACATTTGTTTTCCCAGAGAGTATTCGTGGTTTGTCACTGGATATTTCAGATTCAAATTCCGGGACAGGATGTATGGCTGCAGGTAAATACTCTTGACATTTCTGAATGAAATCAGGGAGTTACATTGTGTTTCATATGTGACGTTTCTATTCTGTTACTTTGTTGGTTTTCTGTACAGCATTTTACTACAAGATGCTCAGGCAAGAATTGTGAATCTTTAAGCAACAAACTAACTCCATGGAGGCAAATCCTACTTCAGAAGCTAATGGGCCTTCAGTGAGTCAAGAAATTCCCCATATTTCATGGTACCCAAAGGTTCATTGCTGTATTCACAAGAGTGCACCACTTGTTACTATCCAGAGGCAGATGAATGCATTTCATGCCCCTGTCCTATTTCTTTAACTCTTGTGAGCTAAATACAGAAAATAGTACTCATATTTTACAAGTGGGGAGCTGCAATAGCTCAGTGAGCATATTGACTAGGCTACAGGATGGAAGATAAAGGAATTGTGGTTTAATCTGTGGCAGGAGTGAGAGATTTTTCTCTGCTCCAAAACATCCAGGCCAGCTCTGGGTCCAGCCAGCCTTGTACACTGGGGTGTCCTTCCCTGGGGTACAATGACCATGGTGTAAAACTGACCACTCACTTTTTTCTGATGCGAACATTAAGAATGTGTGGATCAATACCTATTCTCCCTCATATGCCTTCATGGTGTGGATGACAGGAAAAGCTTTACTGTAAGTTATCTACTGTGTTCACATTACAGTATGAGTTGTTTGCTTTGCTACCACAAATGGATGTGCATTACTGAAGACAGCCATAAATGTGGATGAGCATACAAAACCTCTTCATTTCATTTTTGGATGGCTGATAAAGTACGAAATAAAAAAATAGTCGTTTGAGCTGCAGAACTAACCTCATGTAGTAGAGTCCTTGGGAACCTGGTATTTGCTTAGGTGGTTAAGAATTTACATATTTTGTGGAATTGGAGAGTCATTATGATATTTGCACCACTTTCTGTTGCTTACGTCATGCCATTGAAATTTGTGGCACTATGTAAACATTTTAGAACATGCTAGTAGGAAGAGGTGTTTAGCCTGTGATGAATATGCATTAAAAGTTACGCGTAATAAGCACACAGTGGTTGGAATGGACAACAGTAAGCATTTTTTTTTCCCCTGAAGATCATCTCACTTTCTCCACTTAGATTTGACCCCTCGAATCCACAGAATAAGGCTGATATAATCTCCATTATTAGAAATCACCAAATCAAACAATGTTCCTGATAAAATTTATAGTTTGTAAGTACAGAATTCTTTATGCATTGATTGTTTTGATGTGCAATGAACCTTGTCCAGAAATATAATAAAATTGACCACCTGCAGATGGTGTAGCTGTCATGAAGATGAAACTAGAAGACCCGTGTGTGAAGAGTGATACAGATTTTCTGCCTTACCTGGAGAAGGGCAAGAAATTACATCAAGAGCGTAATATTTTGTATAACACTCCTAAGTCAGTGAAGAAGAACCCTCAGAAGTCAAGTACAGTAAACCAGACTCTTACACAGAGAACTCGAAGAAGACTGTTCAGTCGTAATGAGTCAATAGGTATGAACAAGCATACAGAAACCACTGTGCTGCACTTCCCAGTGGACGATTCTCTTCATTTAGAAATAACAGGTAATTACAACATTTTATTGAATCATTTACAGGTAGCAGGACATCTTTAACTTGGTTCACTCTGATGCTGGTGCTGGGTCTCATGCTGAAGATCTTGGGTTTGAGATCAGCTGAATTGATGTTGCCAAGATTTTCAGTCTCTGAATATATGGCTGAACTGTCTTACACTTGTTTGAAGAAGGTGAACAGATTTAGCTAATTGTGTTCTATTTTGTGACATGAGTTCTTAGGAATAGTGCAATCTTTCATTGTTGGTTTCCTGTGTAAACATGTCAGGATGTGTCCTTTTGACCTGTGCTTCTCTTCTTCCATTGCAAACTTCAGTTTTGAACATACATCATTGAAATCTTCCAGCATGTTGTTAATATTGGTTTTTGTATTCTTATGTATGATTAAAATATTGACATACCTGAATTAGCCGATTATATGGTTCTTTCTTAGCATATTAATAACATTTGTGTTTGATATATTGTAAATTTCAGAAAAAAAATTGATGTGGGGGCATCCATCGCAAGTCCTGTTTCTTGTGTATAGCTTTTCTTTGTATTGGAAATAGTTTTGATTTAAAATAATATTACTAAAGTTCATTATTTGTTGTTTTTATTTGTGTCCAAACATTTGGTATTAAACATTAATGTAATTATGTTTATTAATTTATCAGTGGCAAGATTTGTATATGTGGTGGCATCTGGTGGCATCACACCATGCCACTTTTTGTAATGGCTTGGCCTGTGGAATTGCACTGCTGCCTTGCCATAATTAACTTTAGTGGACACAGGATATTTTAATCCTTTCATTGCTACCATAATGTAATGACATGGCATTCAGAATTTAATCAATGCCAAACCATTTTGTGTAGTGCTATTCATTATTTTGACTAGTTTGAATTTTGCATTGTTTGTTGTTACAGACTGCAGGAAACTTAACTGGATAGCCTTCCTGTATCCTGCAGTGACATAATGTTCACACCAAGCTCCTTGCAAATCATTATACTCATTCAAAAGTTAACATAGGTACACACATAAACATATAGCAGTGATCTGATAAGCCTGATTTTTCATCCCATTTCGAAGGGAACTGGGCTACAAATTCTTGTGCATTCCATGGTTTTAATTTTTTTAAACTGTGTTTCAGATATATTGGAAAGATTGACCTCGCTATCTAGTACATTACTGATGTCGAATGACACCACTGGTGAATAGCCTTTACTCACTGTATTGATCACAGCACCTGAACCTTCAGTTTTAAAATGTTGGACTCTAAAACCTGGAAGTTTTAGGTAACTTCCAAGGATCAGTGTATGAACTGAGATTTTGACCACGTAAATGTCAAATATTGTGCTGTACTTCACAGAGAGAGAGAGACAGACATGGTTTATTTAACCATGTTGTGTATTGCAAAGATTATATACTGCTTGTGGTAGATGAATGAAAGATGAATGTGGAGCATTGGTAGGATGATACTGACAAGGAAAACTGAATTACTTGGAGAAAAACCTGTCTTGGTGCCAGTTCATCCACCACTTAATATGTTAGGGTAGCACCTCATTTACACTTACAATTACTACCATTACATAATTTTCCCACCCAATTCATGAGGAGGAACTAAACTATTTTTGGAAGTGTGTACTGAATTTGGAACTGTGTACTGAATTTGGAACTGTGTACTGAATTTGGAACTGTGTACTGAATTTGGAACTGTGTACTCAATTTGGAACTGTGTACTCAATTTGGAACTGTGTACTGAATTTCCTGTGCTTTAATTTGACATGAAGGTGAATCATTGTTTATGCTGCAGAATCTTCCATTGTACAACGGAAGGATAGAGCCAATTCCATGCTAAAAATAGTCTTTGCCTAACTTTGTACTGTAAATTTTACACTGTGCTTGCTTATAAGGAATGCTATGCTAGCAGTATGATATTGTTACGTGGTATATAGAACAGGACAATATTATCAAGCTGCAAGAAAATCAAAATAAATAATGAAGTATCAATAAAAGTGGAAAATGTTTGCAACTATGTATGTAAATATGATATGTACTCCCAGCACATATTTACAATTGAAGCTGTGCTGCTTGCTGTCATAACTCAGGAGAGTTCTTTAAGCATACCTGTACAGTGCTGGTCAGTGATGCAAAGTGCAACTTTTCTCAAACTGAGCACACTGAATAAAGAAGATCAAAACTATGTATAAGATGTTTCAGTTCGGTAGCTAATGCTGTCACATTCAGCACTTCTGCACCTGCATCAGTTCCTGCCTTTCCATCCTGCACTGTCCTACACATGTTACAAAGATGGTTAACCAGAAACTTAAGAGAATTCATTCATGCTTGCTCAAGACTTGTGCACCATTGTAGTGAGAATTTGTAACTACATGCAAAATGCAGAATCCATTTGCCCCTTGGGCAACAGAGGCATGCATATAGGGCATACAGGCAGGAAGAGGATGAGAGTGCATTTAAGTAGTAGCCTAATTAGGCTGCATATACTTGGGAAATATTACAATCAAATTCTCCCGTTTAGGTTCATTATGTAGTAAGAAAACATTCTCTGACTTCAGTAAGTGGTTTTGAAGGATCAGAAGTGTATGACATTAGTCATCTTTGAACTTTGTCAAATGATTACCAAGTTTCACTGTATAACAAAATACAGTAATTACATCAGTATTTGCCAGAAAGGTAGAGACTCTTAATTTTCCAATTTTTTTGCCATTAGGGGCATTCAGCCAATTACAGGTCCAATGTATGCGTGTGTTTGCATACCATATGTACTCGAACGCAAGACGAGTTTTTTTCCCTTAAATTTGGTGCTTAAACATGTGAGGTCGTCTTAAGTTCGTGTATGAAGCACCAAACTGGACCATATGGAGCCATTCCAAGGCCTGCATCGCCAGTTCGTCATGTGTAAACAAAAGGGAGAACAGAGCATGACTAAAGTTAACTGTCACTTTTTTTTTTTTAACTTTGTCCGTTGTGTAATTTTTTAAAGAAGCAGGATGTTTCAGAAGCCAGCTGTATATCAGTCTTTAGGCAAACAAGCATATAACCTGATGGACCCCTTAGATCAAGCTTTTCTCAGTCACTGGGCACTATAGAAACACTAAACTTGTTAGGATATGCACCCGAGAACAGATCTAGTCCAAGGGTAGTAACAGGAAAATGGCTATTGAAGAATTAAAAATTAACTGCAAGACTCAAAAATAAAACCTGGACCAATGTACACATTAAAAACCATAAAAAGAGCCATGAACTCAGACCACAGACACAACACAAAAATCCAGAACACGCATTTAAAATTCTTAGCTACATCTGTGGAAAAAATTGTGAATCTTCATGGGTTCAAGTAAGTTTATGAACCAAGAGATAAATGTATTATTTAGTCAGTTTGGACCATAACGGCATGGCAGCACATCTCACCAGAAGTGACTGTGAAGGATTTTAAGAAGTGGTGAATATGCAATGCAGTGGATGAAACTGATGATTATATGTTGTGGAATGGCAGTGAAGAGGATGGGGATGTTAGGAATGAGTGAGAGGAAGATGAAGACACTGACTGTGAAGATGGAGACAGTGACACTGACTGGTACAGGTAGATACAATCTGACATGCTTTGTGTATTAAGTGTATGAAATTAACAGCAAAATATTTTTTCTTAGGAGACATTTTATTTTTGGGGGTCGTCTTAGATTTGGATAAATACATTTTCCCTTGGCAGACATGTTTTATCTGGGGGATCGTCTTAGATTAGAGTCGTCCTGCATTTGGGTAAATACGATATACTGTTGTGCGTGAAATGAAATGAGACTCAGCAAAGTAGATGCTGTATGAATCTGCCATCTAGTGGCACAAGTATGAATTCTGTCACTTAAGATGATACCGCAGCAGGCACATATGCAGTAGCAAATACTTTTAAATGAAATTCTTCCTGAAGAACTTTTTACTTTTTGAATTCATCAAAGGGAATTGAAATTGGAAACTTTTCAGTTCTCCCAACCTGCTGATGTTTGGAGCAGGATGGAGAGAAGAAAAGATCAGAAGGGTTAAATATAAACAGTATTTTCAAATATTTTTTGAATATTTGAAAAATCACATTTAAATTTTTACTGTAAAATTCTGTTAATCTGGCAACCACTTGCCCAGGCAGATGCCAGATTATTAGATATTTTGGAATATCAGACAGTGCGTCTAGTGACTGAAGTTCTTACATGTAATGGTTTGTTACTACTCCTACAGTTGGGCTGTACAACTAATCAGAGGAGTATTCCATTTGGATATCTCCTGCATCTGCTGGTTCAGGGTCAAAAGGATCGTCTTCTGTGTTTTCTGGAGTCTTCATAGCAGAAGAAGTTGTATAGGAGACAAGGGGTCAGGAGATACAACAATGGTTAATGTACAGACACTCTTGAAGGCCTTTTTGAACTTTTCCCTGAGGTCTGCCTGTTTCAGTGATGAAGCTTTTTTTGGTAGAAAGCAAAACTTTCGGTCTTGGGATGACTTTCTTCAAGTGCTGGATTATCAGATGCTGAATTAATGGAATTTTACTTGCACTCTGTGCAGGCATGACATGAAGTAATGTTCAGTGATAAAACACCCATTCCACTCATTAAAGCTCTTGATTACACTTTAGAGGGCCTGACTTGACAGGCCTGCCAAGCTGAAATCTCATGTTATGAACACAGCACATTGTACCAGTCAGTATGTCAGTGTAGCCATAAGCAAAGATATCGTATATTTTGCATTCGTTCATGTGAGTTGTGCAACTTTGACCCATACTGTATTTTGTGTAAGTTATTGTCATCCATCTCAGCTTTAAAGGATTTTGTTATAGTCAAAGACCACACACACAAACAACACAACACAATGACAGAAAAGCACCTATTTTAAATTACATGACAATTTATATTTATGAATGTGCTGTCAAAAGAGTATTACCGAGACAGTTACATAAAATAGTGACAAACAGTACAAAATATAAACAAATACGTTACAAACTACCTAACTACTTTCAGATCACAATTCATGTGTAACATCAATGTACAAACTACTAGCATAAAATCTGATTAAGGGTTCTGTAAAAATACTTGCATCACAATATCCAAATTTTTAGCTGTTACACATCTAATGTAGGGGCAATTTTTGCATGATACACAAAACAGATGAAGTTTCTAATATTTTGAGAGGGAGCGCTGAGATTTATACTGTCAAACAGAGAAGGACAAAATTTTGACCACACAAAAACGTGAAGAAAAGAGCATGAAGATGATTCCTTTTATGTTGTAAAGTACATAACAATAATAGACAATCAATAATGGAAAGAGAATAGGCCAATGTATGTACAATTCCTAACAATTTCAGAGATTGAGAAAACATGTGGTCTATATGGTAAAAAAAAGTTTAGGATCCAAAATACTCGCAGGACTCTGATGGTATCGGTATAGTTATACATTTATCACATAGTTTGTAATTATAGTTAACTGCGTATATTGTCCTAGTGAAGGTAATTACTCTGATTGTATCAATTCTAAGTTTCACTAAGTTAGCAGCACACTATATAATCACATATGGGATCATTATCAAATTGTAGATGTGTACAATGATGACCTTACAGTACAACAGTTTTAATATTGACAGCAAACCAGAGATATCTGGAATATCTAATAGGGTTACAGAGATCATCAATAAGTAAAATGAAGAGCATGGGCCCATGGACAGATCCGTGAGGAACACCAGAACACGCTTCAAATGGCATTGAATAAATACCACAAATTCGAACAAAATAATAAAGGCTGACATTGCCACTGGGCAGTGTGGATGAAAGGCCAGTGACTCTCAAAATACTGTATGGTGTAGTGTGAGCTAAGTCAGCCATTTGTGACTGCATCTTACCACTGCCATGTCAGAGGCTGCACTACCATCTGTGGTACCACAAACATGCCCATGGCAAAGGGTCTTAATGCATGCTAATTGCCAATGTAATCACTTCCTTGTAGCACTTTTCTATGTTGCAGGCACTCATTCAGGCAGAATTTGAAAGATTTCGTTGTTCAAGGCCTTCAAGTGAAAGGCAGTATTAAATTACACACTTACCTATACAAGATTATTAAGGAAAAAGGTTTTTGCTTAATTTGAACATGCAAGTGGTTCTCACATATGTTAGATGGATGCCTCACCCCTGCTAAAAGGTACTGCAACTGACATAATAACGAATTTTATTGTGACAGTATTGTGTACTGTAATATTTGAATGCTGTGTACTGTAATAATAAATTCCATTCAATTTCATAATAAATGTTCCACATAATTCCACATGTATATGAATTATACTTTTCCAGGGGAAAGGATTTTGTCCTACCTTGCGATGTACGTATTTAGATAAAGTGAAGAGGTATTTGACAAGAACCTAAAGTTTGCCTTAACATTGCAATGTTATGAGATGCACAATAGTTCCAAAGAACTGATCTTTAAACAACTAAATCAAATATTTCCACGTGTTTGGGTAGCGTAGTTAGTACAGTGACTAGGCTATAGGCTGGGGACCCAAAACTCGGCAGTGGAAGAGATTTTCTTTTCTCCGAAAAACGTCCTTACCGGCTCTCAGGCCCACGCAGCCTCCTATTCAAAGGGCATCGGGGCTATTTACCGCGAGAGGGGGAAAGGGGGGGGGGGGGTAAAGCGGCCGGGTCGTGAGGCTGCATCTGGTTCCGGCGTTAAGAATGGATGGAACTATACCTCCACTCACCTTATGCCGTGTGCAGGGAAAACTTTAGGTGTGTCATACATTTCCTCTTGGAGTTTTTATCCGTAATTTCATATGCTATCTCAGCTCGCAACATGTACGCCTACCGTCATCGGTACGGCTCCAATGTGAGAAAGAAGGTAAGGGGGACCATTACGTCTTGTTTCAGAATGGACAACGTTTCACTCAAGGACGATAGCGTTACCATAGCAACGTTTGATATGTTTGTAAAGGCGAACGTAGACACGACAATGAAATCAATAAGAATTCCGATATAGGTGATGTAGTGTTTATTATCCATGAGTATCATAGTTAATACTGAAGAGTTGCATTCGAATATCTAGGTTAGGCATGTCTGTAGTTTTTGATGCTTGAAGAATTGGATACTTGAGCGTTCACGATTATACAGGTTTAATCCTGTGATAGTTTTCTCGAAATTACTTTCAAAATATTGAGGTTAATTTCTTCAATTTATGAAACCCATCATTTGTAGAAGTATATATGAATTAGTTGTTTTTCGTTTGAACGAACTTTAAGAAACAACATATTAGAGTCTGTCTAAATTATATTTGTATTAATTAATTTCTAGGTACCTGATTTGACTACAGTTCTCTTCAGAGTGAGAAAATGCAGTTGTAACTCAGAAAATATGACAGATAGTCCTGATCCGTTGAGACTTATTGTGGCATCTAATCGAGCTCCACATTTATCAGTGGTCCTGGAGACAGTTCACAGCAATGTGAAAGTTGTGCAGTACAAGTATGAAACTTGTACATTGGATGACATTCTTGGTAAGATAGTAGAATTTAAAGAATAGAGTGAAGGGAATTTGCAATTGCTTTATATAATGCAGTGGGAATTATTGAAGTGGGCTAAATATTTCTTTGATTATTACACAGTTTCATTCACATGGTGCCTAGACTTAACCTTAGAAGTATCTTGGTGTGGTTTAAGGTTTTCACAAATTTGTTGATTAACATTGAAGTCTGTTGGTATATGACACTGTGTAGATTGATAATTAGTTACTGACATTTCAGAGGAGCTTGCTGCCTCTATCTTCCATTGGACTACCCTCAAGACAGGGGCAGAAAACCCCTCCAAAAACCAATCAACACGGCATCACCTCCAGAATAGTTCAGCAGTTTCCTAAACATTTGTAATGTTGTTATACATTTTGCTTTTTTTTTTTTCACATAATTGCCCACTGTGTAGGTTATATTTTGTGTTCTAGTGGAGCAGCCGTGTAATGAGAGTTCAATATGAAGGTCCAGTTTGCAACAGTTTTCTGTTTCATATCCGATTCAGTGTGAATTTTTTCTTGTGGATCCCAGGTCTCTAAAGTCACATTCACAAATTGTTGACTTTAATTAAGACCATTGTTATGTGAATGTTGGAAATACAGGGTTCTGTTGTGGTATGAAGCTCATGGTACATGTTGTCTTTGTTAGCCACTTTTTTCATACCCCACATTTGAATGCAGTCATTCTTGTCAGGTTGGCAGAGACCAGTAAAGTCAAAGGAGTATGACTTGAGACTTTCGAATGGAAACAAAGTGTAGCAAGCATTATGCAATAACTAATGTATGTTAGATTTGTTGGACTCTTGTGTACTTGGTTAGTTGGTGGTAATGTAAGAGGTAAATTTGTCCCTGTCCACACTGTGAAGGCATATGGAAGATTAGTGGTGTAGCTCTACTGATTGTTAATTTGGGTGCTAGATGGAGGTCAGTAGTCCACTTAAAATCCTGGCTGATTTACCATGGGGAAACAACCCCTTGTACCATTGAATAGGAGGCTGGGTAGGCCCCAGGGCTGGTATGGACTTTTTGAAAAAGAGAAAATCTCTCCCTCCTGCCATGATTTTAACCCTGGATCTTCCAGCCCACAGTCTAGTCACTATACCAACTATGCTTTCCTCTCTACATACCATAGCGAGACTATTAGTGGGTTTCATACAAATTGCAGAGATTATTTAGCTGCAAGTCAGAGGAGGGGGTTGTTGTTGTTGTCGTCGTCATTGTCGTTGTCGTCATCGCCGCCGCCGCCCGCGATTTTTATTGTCATTGGTGGTGGTGGTGGTGAACCGTATGAATTTGAAAGGGTTGAGTAAAATGGCCTGTTAAGGTGCTATTATGGCATCTTTGTGGAAGGAAAACTGCAACATTTCAAATCAGGATAGCTGGTTCCCTGTCTGAAACTCAAAACGGGCTTCTTCTGAATACAAGACAGATGTATTAATGTTAGGCCAAACTGTCTAGTGCAGTTGTCATTTTTTACTAATATACAGTATTTATACTAGCCATGTGCCCATAATATGGTGGGCTAACATAATACTCTGCTACTCCCTGGCGTCTTTCGTGGGTCATTTCTTTATTCTTATACCAAACCAAACATTAATTTAACCTGTCAAGGTGCTGCCATCTGATTGTGCTATGTTGTCTTGTATGTTTGATGCTTAACTGTTTCTTCAGCGTAAGTGCATTCCTCACAGAGAACACAGTCTCTCTCATCCCCTATCATAACTAGGGCAACCTGGGTATGATGACAACTGGTAACCATGGCAAGTATGGTGTGACTGACTCATTCACTCACTCTCACAAGACTATTGTATGTGGGGAGGATTGCATTTGCTGTGAATTGAATGTATTTCTTTTTATTGTTACAGTTGAGATCAGCAAATCACTGGGCAGATCCCGCGTAGAAACCATTGCACTGTTAATGCATTGTTCGGAGACTGAAATCTTCATTTGCTTTGCAGGCGGAAAGGTATTTGAAATACTTCACTGTGTAGAGTTTGATAAGGCAGCGTACTAGTTGCACATAACTGTCTTTTGGGCTGTGGGGCCATGTAATATGATAGATGTAAACCAGCATTTCAGCAAAATCTGCTACCTGCATTATCTACCATGATGATGGAGGTAGCAAGTTCTGAACCATGTTACATTCCTTCACATCCACGTTCGTACTTACTGCTGTGAGAATCTCAAATCTCACCTCACATACTTGGAGCCTTTGTTTTATAGAAGACATTCTGTTGCATTACATAAACTAAATAATGAAAACAATTTCAGTCAACACAACTGTCTTAAACAGTATTTGCGTTTATAAAATGCTATATCTTTGGATCCTTGTGGGTTATCATCAGGCACAAATAAATGAAAAGGAAAAGTGGCATAAAAATCAACCTGACACACCTTGATTGTACAAGTAAAAAGTTTTTGTACCTAATTGTATTATTACGATAGGGTGTCTGTTATAGCATTAAAAGTATATTACAAATGTCCTAATTAGGGTTGTTATAAAATCAATAAAATTCTTATATCCTTTACTTTAATGTAATAATAATTCATTAACCTTCATTTTTATATTTTTTGTTTTTGTTGCTTATGTATAATAGTTTGTTGTGCTTTATGTGTAAAATGGGTACGTTGACCTTGCATTAATATTGTGAATTTAATTGTTTATCAATGAATATTGAGACATTTGCTGCTTTATTTAGATGTAATTATATTAGAGTATAATGTTCTGTTCTTGACATGGCTTTCTCTAGGCTGGTGTGGAACAAGTTCAGTGGTGTGAGTAGGTGCAGTGGTGTGAGTAGTAATGTTGTCATTTGGGAAAAAAAGAGTCTGTCATGTAGACTTTTTGACTGGTGAACTGAGTCAGCATCTGTTGACCCCCTAGCAATCATTTTATTATTATATTCTTCCATGTTCCTATTTATGCTTATGCTTCCTCATTCTCTTCCCCATTTTATTCTTCACCTCCTCCTCTTTCTTATTTATATCTTCTTAGCCATCACCAGCTCCTATCCATCTTCTTCATCCTTATCTACTTTTGTTTTTTATCTTTTTTCCTTTTTCTCTTTTTTCAACGTTTGCTTTATACATCTGAATGTTCTGATTAGCATAATTGTGTATTCATGGTGTGAAAGAGGCTAAACCAGTTAAATTTTAGTATTTCTTTCCATTCATGCTTGCATTCTCTTACACAGATTGCTGTTCTGAAAGTGAATATATCCTTGCAAGAATACAACACAAACTTATTTTACATTTTTTAAATCTTTTTAGTGCACAGAGTATTATATAGCACAGATTAAGAACTTTGTATTTTCCACATGATGAAGCAGGAGTAGTAAAGTGTGATGGTGGGTGAGAACAGTATAATGAGAAGAATATTTTGACTTAAGAGAGAAGAAGTAACAGAAGGATGGAGGCAAATTATGTGATCAGGAGTATCACAGTAATGAAATGCTAGTATAACTGTCCGGCACACCTTAACTATCTCAGTCGGTTGCATGAAACCTAATTTTCAGGGATTAACGTTGTTTGAGTGTCGGGAAATTAGAAAGGAAGAACCATTAAGAAGATTTAAGTTTTTTCTTAATAATCTGAAGTATCCTTTAGACTGTTTTATTATAAATTGCTGGGTGCTAACTGGTTAATGTTTGGATGGTATATGATGATAAACGTAGCATGGATCACTTTGTTGTTTGGCGTTACTATACTTCACATATATATTAATTAGTAATGTCTCACTACCACTACCACTAGTGAGAATGCACAGTGAACCCAGAATAAAATATTAATTAGTAGTTCTGAAACTGGCCTAAACCACTTAAGTCCAATTTAACACAATTATTTACTCTCTGTACCCCGTAGCAATAATTTATTAATTTCTGATTAAAGAATTTTGTCTGTAGCTCTTCGAAATTTAGGAGTGATACGATCGTGCGTCCTCCCTCTAAGAAAGCCGAAATACTTCTGTGTCGTTCGCTGTTGTAAGCAAACCCGGTTCCCTTGTTCAAAATCTTCCCTACTCTAATTTATCTTAACTAGTCTGATTGGTCATATGTAAATTTAGCAATCCCTCTATAGGTCCAAAACTTTAAAAATTTGTGTTCTAACTCCCCATTGGTTCCTAATGACTGATGTGGTATCTCTTAGCGTAATGTATGTAAACCCCGTATAAGCGTCTTCTACTGGACAGTTTTAATGTGCTACCATTACTAACACGGTATCCACCCTCTTGTGATTTACATCTCGAAAAAGTGTCAAACCCTCGAATTTTGACTGACCTAACAAACTCCAAAACCCCATTAAATTTGACATTAACAAATGTGTTACAAACTAAAGTCTCCTTTGTACTAACATTCAGCATCTCCTATCCTATGCTAACCTCTACTTCTTCCCTCCTACCATAATGACCTCTGCTAACTACCAGATGCTACTGACTTCCCTCCTAATACCTGCATTCTCTATCGCTACATTCAGAACTAACTTTGATTCGTCTAAATAAAGTAAATAATTATTTCCAACGGTTATACTGCTGATGAGTTTGATGAAACTGAGAATGTTGAGATGTATGTGACATGTATTGTGGGTGGAGAACATGAAGAGTGCACGTCTGTTTTAGTTAGGGAACCTGGAAGAATGTTTGCATGTAGTTGGGAGGGTAATATTCAAGTGGGTCTTAAAGGAATGGATTTTGATGGTGTGAACTGGATTGAACTGGCTCATGATAGGGTATGTTGTTTGATTCTTATGAACATGGTAATGAACCTTCATTTTAAGCTGAGGAATATCAGCATTTGAAGAATGGCTCTTCTGTGGAGCAATAAATTGTAGTTGCAAGGAACATTCTTTGGGTTTAAGTCTGTAATTTGTGAGGTGTTGACACTCGGCAATATGTGACACAAGCAGGTACCTTTTTGTGAAGTGACAGTTCAAAATGAAATTGCTGACATCCAAATTACATCAGCATAGTGCTGAAGTATAAACATATGGTCATTTTCTGTCTGCTAGAAAAAGTCCTAAGGGAACATCAATGTGTCTACCAGCCTGACAGGCAGTTTTCTGTATAAATTTGGTATATCCACCATTTGTAGGCATGTTTGCAACGTAGTTATGAAAAGCAACTACTGGCTTTGCCATGTCTGTCCATCTGTCCATCTTCCTGCATGTAACACAGAATTTGGGATTTCTTGAGACATTCCAGTTTTGGTAAAAAATTGCATGTTTGTGCAGTTGGTCTTTGTAAGGGAGACAGACTGTGTTATTTGTGAGGTATGAGCTTAAGCAGAACAATTGATGATGTAAACATCTTGCCATTTTTTATGAAACAATATTTCTATGTTTACAAGGTATGGAGAAACATTTGACTATCAAAACATGATCCAGGCTAAATGTAACTATTGTACCATAGGAAAAGCAAAAGAAAGTAGTGATCTCAGGTAAGATACTGATTTAGACTGCACTGCAAGTAAAGTTACTGTTGATGTTACGGTTATTACCATGGTTACCTTAGTTACCAAGGATACCAGTGTGCCTGTGGTTACCTTTGTTACACACTCATGACTTTACTACAATTACCACACTTTTGGCATAAGTCTGTCAAGAGAGGGGAAAGTATTTTTGTCATTTTGTTTTGATACAGGTTCATAGAATGGGCATAATTATTTTTCCTGATAGTTGAAACTGTGAGTGAATAGAGATATTTGGTCAATCTGCATTTGCATAAAGGACCCAATAATATTAAAAATCACAAATATGTCTTTATCCTACAGTCTGTTGTATGTAAGTTTAAATTTAAGGTATTCATGTCAAGCATATTTTTGTGTTCTGTAAAATGCAGCAGACGCTTGAAGTCATGCATGACACTGTGTTGTTGGGCATGTCAAGGAGTTTGCATGGTCAACTGCTGAACTCTGAAAATGATTATTCAAAACACTGTGAACTTCTCACCCACGGACACTGCCTGCTATATAAATGTTCTCTTTTCCAGTATGAACGTTACAATTTATTATAGTAGATTGTAAATCTGCTGCTGAGCCATGGAGAAAAACTATAATGTGTTGTGTAAAATGTGGAAAGGCACTTTTGTAATATTAAAATCTTCAGTCTTTTCTTTAAAAAAGTCACAAATTAATATCTACGGACAATAACAGAGTTAACGTGCCAGAAAAATTATGCCCTGCACATATTTACTAACTTGTTTATAGTTTAAAATATATTACTTAATAGGTGCTGAGTTTGGAGAGTGTCAAGGCAGATGTGAGCATTCGAGAGTTTCTTAGCCACTTGGTGGGACAAAACATGAAACTGTCTATTCCAAACTGTCGTTTGGATTTCTTGAATGCTTCTCCATCTTTACATTTGAATGGTGGTCTTATGGTGCATCAATTGGAAATGCTACTGAATGTGAGTGATTGCTTGTATCGATGATTTGTGTCATTGCTAGAAGACTGAAAGCTTGGGCTATGTCTCTGGGAGATGTGCTTGCAGATTGTAATGTTTACCTCTGCATACACTTAAGACAATGGAAATCTGTAGAGTGCCAGACCACCATTTTGACTTTCAGCCTCTGTAAAGCTGTAGATCCCCAGCTACATGATCATTCTTGCCATGATTTGTTTAGTTCCAGTAGCAGAATCATCGGCATAGGTGCTGTCACAATTGTCTTCCTTCACATTGCTGGAACAAGAAATTTGATTTGTGTGTATTTTTTTTGTACCAAATTTGTGTGACACTGACATTTTGACAGATTGTAGTGCCTGTGGGTGGTGACCAAATATTAATTCTCTAAAACAGACTATGGTACTTCTGTGTGTAGGTCCACAGTGGGGTTCAGACTGTCTATCATTGATCCCGTCCACAGTGCTAGGATTCATATTGTCATTGATGCTGTTGATACCAGTTGTCCGGAGATTCTGTGTATAGAATCCAGAGAAGCTCCACTTTGCAGTGAAATTGGTAGCTCAGCCCAGTCCTCAGTCCATTGCAATTAAACACTGGAGATCCATGACCCATGGCTATGGGCCTTCAGCACCTTTAACATCTACCCACATGTCATTTTTGGTGCCATGTGGTCATTTGTTTGGGTGCCAGAATATTGGGATGGTGCCCCCATCTTCAGGGTTGATCCTGATGATGGATCAGTGTTCCTTCAGGGCATTTGCATCAGCCTGTGGGGTGCCATTTGTCACAGCCCAGTAGACTGTAGTCTGAGTAATTTAACATCATGTTTTATATTTCATGCCCCATAAATTTAGGCATTCTTGTTACTTCATGTGCGCTGGTTTTAGGACCCTAATAGCAGGCCTGTATAGTAATGTCTAGCCTCCTTTTAGTGCCTTAGCTTATGGTTCCTGTGTGAGGAACATACAAAGTTGGTTTCTGATTTTACATTCTGATGGTTATATACACTGATTTTACTTTGAGTAGGTTTATGGATTTGTGTACGAATTTGAGATGGATGCATGTAGCCTTCAATGCTTATGTGCCTCAGAACCCTGCCACAGCTGAAATAGTGCTAATGATCTGGCTTTCTTTTGTAAGGTACCCAGATTGAATTTGTTTGTTCTATCTGAGATTTTGGGTGACTTTACAGATTCATCCAGATGAATGTGAAAATATGTATAGAAATATTCCAGGGTTGCTTGCTCCCACACCCTTCTTACTTCTACTCTGTCACTTGACACTACATAACCTCAGCATCTGATAAGTTATGAACTAACTGACCAGAAAACGAAACAGTGTTGGCTTACCAGATGTCTGTAGGTCAATAAGGATTGTAAGACAAACTTCATGGATTCATCACAAATAGGCATGTATGTACCATTGTAATAGGAAAATGGATGGGCTTGATGTTATGGTACAGAGTTTGCGCTTTTATTGGTTGGTTTCTGAAAGGAAAGTCAACATATGGTGATAGAAGCTGCCACATTTACCTGAATTTAAGATGAGATTTTTTTTATAATTTATCTCAAAAATGTAGGGCGCCTTATAATTGTGCACAAAGGTAACATGTTCAGTATAGGCATTCTTGTGGAGGGTGGTTAGCTCATACAGGGTTACCCTATATTCAGGTAAACATGACTGTATTTCTTTATGTGGAGTGGAGATGTGTGTTTGTCCGGTTTCTGAACAGGGTAAGGTAAAAAAGTTAAAGTTGTGCCCCTGCATATAGTGAAGGTATATGGGGGAGTGGACATTTTGGAGAAGAAAAAAACTCCTGTCCTTGTCAGGATTGGAACCATGATTCTTAAGTTGCCCAGCCCATACCCTATTCACTGTACCAACTGTGCTGTCCTGGCCTTGCCTGAACAAAGAGCTAATGTGTGTGAAACTTGATAGGTAGGTGCATGCCATTGTAGGTGACCCTGATGCCATTCTTGTGTAAGCGTTATCTCACTGTCAACATGGGTAGATTAAAAATGGATGTGAGGTTCTGTAACTACTGTGCATTGTGATTTTCAGGAGTATACAGAAAGACAGTTTTGTCATAGAGTACTCAGAAACGTTTAAAACTCTTAATCCATAAATTATGTAGCATATTTTATGTCCATGTAAATGGACATCAATACTGTGTGCCCCCTTAAATTGCTCTTGTCCTAGTCTATACCTATGTGTACATGTAATTGCTGTAGCAATCTGCTCATTATTTCTGCCAACGAACTCTTTTCATTTGATATAGGTGGTTATACAGGGTGGCGCAGAGGTCACATGACACTCCTTGTTTAACATGTTGCCTTAGTGTCAACTGACGTTTGCACCGCTCTGTATGTTTCACCACACTTTGGGTACCATCATCGGACCTTACATGTTTGGCATTCCTTCAGTGCCGTCATCAGACGATCATGTTTCATTACACTGTGGGTGCCATCATCGTATTGTCACGTATTTTGGCATACCTTCAGTGCTATTATGAGACCATCACATTTTTCTGCACACCATTGGTTCCATAATCTGACCATTACATACAGTGAAAATTGTTGTGAAGGTCTTCTTTATATCTCCCAGGGTGTACTAAAATGTTCGTCTTGTTGCGTGAAACAAACATTCATTGTTGATGGAAGCATGTGTGCTACACTTGAAACTAATCTAATTACTGATTATGCTTTTTCCATTTTCTTCACCATTTACAGATTCATGTGGGGATGTCTAAGGACCTGTTTGGAACTGGTGTGCAGCTGACAAGGAAGCAGTCTGATCCAAGCCCTTGTCATACAGTTGGTGAACTCTATTTTAATATTAAGAAACTGCAAGACAAGCTTAAGGTGGAGAACAGTGATGCAGGCGAACGAAGGCTGGAAGGATACGAAAAGATTCGTACTGTTGGGAAAGGTATGGAACATGACAGTTTACTGTAGAATGCTTTGCCAGCTATCGTAATAAATAATGGCTTAAGCATTTTATAGTTATGTTTATAAAATTGAAATATATTGTGGCATACATTGTTGATGGAGATGAAAGTAGGGCTTGGGAGGTTAAGTGCCGTATCAGAATGAAGGCCTAACATCACTTTGGCTGATTAGGCTAGGCATACTCCTGAGAAGCATCAGTGGCATGAAGGTGTAAAGTGATGAAATGTCAATACTTTTTTGTCGTTAAATCTTTCATGGGGGAAACAATTTGTCTGTTGGTCAGTCTGTACCTCATTGGCTGTATGTTCATGTGGCAGTTTCATTTTAGTAGACCCACCATTTGTCTCATTTGGTTCTTATTGTGGTGTAATAGTTCCATACTTTAGTTAGTGGAAGGCTCGTGAAGGAAACCCGTCACAGGTTCTTGTCTGAGTGTGGACTGTCAGTGTCCCTGACGTCTTGTCTTGTTGCAGTTACTGATGACCCACTTTTCAGACTGTTTCTGGCTGTTCCTATTAAACATATTCTCAGACAAGGAGATGCTTTATTGACATTTGATTTTCAGCTTTGCTTTTGAATATGCCAGTAGGAAGGTTCAAGCAAACCAAGAGAATTTGAAATTGAATTAGACAGATCAACTTCTGGTTTATGCTAATGATAATTGATTGGGTGAAGGCATATATACTGTAAAGATAAACACATAAACTTTATTAGTTGCTAGGAAGGAGATCAGTAACTGCTGAGAAAACTACATGACTTTTTGTTTCATGAACAGAATGCAGGACAAAGAACAACATAAAGCTAGGTATTAAATTCTTTGAAAGTGTGGCAAAGTTCAATACTAAGAACAATCCTAAAAATTCAAAATTGCATTTGTGAAGCAATTGAGAGCAGACTGAACTCAGGGAATGACTGCTACTATTCGGTCCAGAATCTTTTGTCTTCCCATTTGTTATCCAAAAATATAAGCATTGAAACATACGGATGTATAACTTTACCTGTTGTTTTATGTGGATGTGAAACTTGGTCTCACGTTGCTGGAGGAGCGTAGGCTGAGGGTGTTTGAGAGTAGGGCGATGAGGAAGATATGGGTATACAGGACAGGAAAATACAGGGTCATTGAAATGATGGACCTAGTTTTGAGATGTAGTAACTTCTGTGAGAAGAGAGATGAATAGATGGGATTTGCTGTAACTTGTTCATCAACTCATAAAGTTTTTAAAAATCTTTTTGTGCATACTTCATGGACATGCGTGATATGACTTCAGCTGTAGTAAGCACTGCCACCAATGCTGTCGCCACCATGAAGTCCAAAACCCTCACTCCTAGATTTTTTTCTGTGGGCAGTTATAAAAAATCTCATTTACACAGAGAAAATCCAAGATTTGTGTCATCTGTGAGAGAGAATTGGCACAAGTGTAACAGCAGTGACTCCAGATATGCTTCAGTGTACATGGCAAGAAACTGAGTACCGTCTAGATATTTGCAGGACTACAAACGATGTGCACATTGAGATCTTCTAAGATATGTATGAGAACTATATAAGATAAAGAACATGTTACAGCTAATCCCATCTCTGTATCTCTCTTATCACAGAAGTTATTATGTCTCAAGAATAAGTCAGTCATTTTTTATGACCCTGTGTCATCATGGAGTTACTTTAGTTAGTCGGTTGTTTCTTAATTTCATTCATGATCAAAAATGGCATCACTGTTTTGTGAAAGGAATTTCATGTGATATTAATCTTGTGTTGTTAATGATTTACAATATGTGGTCACAGGACATAGGTGAGCACTGATTGTTAACGCTTGTGTTCCTACAGGAGCATTTGGTACTGCTGTCCTGTATCGTAAAGTTTCTGATGACACGTTGGTTGTTATAAAAGAAGTGAACATGGTTGATCTGACGGCATCAGAGCGACACATGGCACTTAATGAAGTGCAAGTTTTATCGAGTTTGGACCACCCAAACATCATTAGGTGAGACTTTCAAATTAGTTATGTGTTTTGTGGAAATTGATAACTTAATACTGGCCACGCTTCTGTTTGCTGTGTGTGTTGCTAAAGTTTCAGTTATGATATTCCATGGTAGAGTTTTATTCAGAAAAACAGGGTCTTTGCAAGCATTGGTGAGCAGTAATCAGTTTTGCCTGAGGATGGGGACGGAGCCAGTCTCCGAAACGTTGTATTTAAACGAGTTAACGCGGCTGAGTGCCCGAGAAGACTATATTGAATGCTTTACTTGTTTGTATTTGGGAGCTTTGGGTGCCATATGTTAAGAATGAAATGTTTGTTCCAGTAAGTGGCAGAATAAGATATTGAAGTGTGCAACAACTGTATGCATCCAAACTCTTACCTATTTATTGTTTTTGATGTTTCTCACATCTTATGACCTGTGCATGTAATAAGGGGCCATTAAATAATACAAGGTGAATCAGTCAGTTTCTGCATTATATTTTCTCTGGACCAGGGGTTGACAGATACTGAATAAATGTAGTGCAGTTTAATAATTCATCAGCATTGTGACACATTTTCTTTACAATGTTCTGTTGAAGACTTGTGCCAGTTCTGTCAAATTATCTTCAATGAATGTTCTTCCCCAGAGTTTACTGATGATTATTACATAATATTATTAAATAGAGGCTATGGTAAAGTGTTTGTGGTATTAGTTTCAGTTCAATGTTAACCTTTCACAAGCATGCAAAATGTTGTGAAGGCTGCACTTTATCATCCCTTTTCTGGCTGTACCTGTGTAATGCTCACTCTAGTCCCAAGGAGCATGAGACAGCATTAGTGCACGAAACTTGTATCTGGGAGGTACTTGGTTTAAATCCCAGCTAGGTGATCAACTGCTCTATCTGCAGTTGTTCATGGGTTTTGGTCTGTCCAGGCAAATACCTTCAAACCTTCCCTGATTGACTCTCTTAAAATATTACAGTAGAACCTGGATAAGAAGTCCCCGCATAACAAGTTTTCCCCTGTAAGAAGTCTGATTTTTAGTCCTGAAATCCTATTGCTTTTAATAAGCTTCCCTCTTAATAAGTCTTCCCGCTTAAGGAGTCCCTAATCCTTTGGTCCCTTGAAAGACTTCTTAACAGGGTTCTACTGTACATGTTTACCATTTACAATGGCCTTCTCATTTCAGTCAATCAAAATCAAATCGTCTGAGTACACATTCTTACAGGCGTAAATATTTACATAAAAAGATTTGTCAAAATATGTAGGAGTGAGATAAATGAAAGTATGATTGTTATGCATGTAAGAATGTGTGAAGTGGTTTGATTTGGATTGTTTGAATAAATACGTACATGGCTAATTTTGTGCTATCCAGTACAGTTTTACTTTGTATTATAATATTTATGTTGTTCAAGGCTAAATTCACATAAGCAAACAGTTAAGGCAGTGACAGCACAGTGTGTGCCGTATAATTCAGTGTTGCAAATATGATGATTAAAAGAGTTAAATATTGGTGTCTTGTTAGGTTTAGATTATTTGTACATGATGCTACATAACTAGTGATGAAAAGGGAATAGAAAGTGCAGTGGAGAGAACAGGACAGGATATCAAGTGACAGATTAAATGGTTATATCTGTCGATGAGGTTGCTTGGTACACCAAGATACACATGTCATCATCATCATCACATAGTCTGTTTAATGACAGGTCCATAGCCTCTTCCAAAGCAAGTTCTCCAGAGAGTGCGATCTGGTGCTTGCTCTTTCAGTTTCTATTATCTTACTCTTTCCTTAAGGTCATCCAGTAGTCTTCTTGTTTTTGTATACCTAATATCTTTCCTTCTATCTTTCCTTCAATAGTGTGTTCTAGAAGGCAGTTACAACGCAAGATATGTTCAATCCAGTTAGCCTTCCTTTGTTTTATTGTATGTAGGATGTTCCATTCCTCCTTGACTCTTTGTAATACAGTACTTCTTCATTTTTCACATGATTGATCCAACTGATCTTCTCCATTCTTCTCCAGCACCACATTTCAATACTTTCAAGGTGTATCTGATCTACGTTTTGAAGTGTCCAAGTTCAGCACCACAGAACGCTATACTGTACTCCAAATGTAGCATTTCACCAGTTTCGTCCTTGAATTTTAAGTCAAATTTGCTGGTGGAAAGAGTCTTCTTCTTGTTGAACGCTGCTTTTGCCATGGCAATCCTGGACTTCATTTCACATGTACATCTTGTATCATTTATCAGGATACCCAAATACACATTAGATATGGCATTCTAATGTCTCGAACACTATGATATCTGGCAGCCCTTTGGTCCTGGAGGTGTGAGATAAACCAGCTTTGACTGTATATCCTAAATGCATATGATGAGCATTACTGTTTAAGCCAGTATATTCAGTGAATCCCAGGAAAATATTTGACAATTATTCTCTGCAAAGCCTTTGTAGCACACGACAGGCAGTCCTCATGTAATGCTGGACTGAATGTCATTTGACTCTAATGTCTACAAAGTTTAGTGATCAAAGATTCAATGAATGTTGCCTAACTTGGATTAACAGTGTTTTCACTGGCAACTGGCAGGACCTTCATTGGCCAGAATCTCGGGTGGTTTAATTAACTTTTATGGAAAAAAAGCTCTATTCTACTTTTTTTCACTACATTGCAATTATCAGGAATGTAACCCCATCATTAAATGAGGATTCACTGTAGCTACAGATAAAAGGGCATCAGAGTCAATCATCATTATCTGCATATAGTTTCAAGGTCAAAAATGCTTTTTGATTTTCCTCCATGTCTTCTGCATACCTTGATGACATGGTGCTGTGTTGAAGGAGTCATTTAGCTTAGATATTGTGACAACAAAATCTGTGTAATGTTACAGTTATTTTGGTAGCTTTGAGCGTGATGGAGTACTCATGATTGAAATGGAGTATGCAGATGATGGCACGATGGCACAGATGTTATCACAGAGGGCAAAGAGACTTGATGAACGTGAGATACTCACATTATTTCGACAGATTGTGGCAGCCATACGGTATATGCATGATCACAACATTTTACATAGGTATGTGTAGTGTCAAGTAGAAGATACTTTTATGTGGCTGAATGCATAAAACAGTTTTGCTATGTCAGTTTGTGTCTGTCATGAAATAAAACTGAATTAACCACAGACTGACAGTCTTGCATTAAATGTCACTGTCCCAAATTATAATGTTTTCTGTGTGATTAAGTTTAACTATAAATTTAACAAATTTGATCCTTTTTCCATAATTTAAGGTGTTATTTGGAATAAGAGCAACCTATCAAACTTCTGTGAGATACAAGGTCTTCTAAAAAGAATGCTCCAATTTGTAACACCTGTGACTTTGGAAGGAAAACAGATATGGCAGTGTAATTGTGAACTGAAACAGTTTTTTTACACACAAGTGGAAAAGTTGTTAGACGCAGAATGCTTCGCTATGAGCGCCATGTATGGCTCTGCATACATACCGCCTGTAGTCCACCTTTTGCCAGATTCACTGTAACATGTCCTTTGTAACATTTGCAATTGCTGCAGTAATCCATGCTTTGAGATCATTCAGTGTACTCGCCCTTTAGCTGTACACTTTGCCATTCATGTAGCGCCAAAGAAAATAATCCAAGGGCGTAAGAACAGGAGAACAAAGTGGCCACGTAATTGGTCCTCTTCTTCCCATCTATCGACCTGGGAAATTCACGTTCAAACAGTCACAGACAGTGTGAGCAAAATGAACAGGTGCCCCATCTTGTTGAAGAATTGTAAGATTGTTTTTGTTGCTGAGCTGTGGAAGAGCATAAGTCTCCAACATGTTTAGGAATGAAATGCTTGTAATGATGTCCTCTTGAAGGAAGCATGGGCCGATGACTGTTTGACCTTAGGACTATCCCGTTCATGTTCTTAATGTTTTCTTGGTGGCTCACTGCTCCAAAGGACACAGTTATGCCGATGGATACATCCAGAGATGTGAAATTTTGCCTTGAGATCTGCTCTGTTCTGGGATATTATGCAGCATCAAGTGGTAATCCTTTATCGATGTTTTGGGACAACATGTTGGTCCCATCTTCAAGGGTCAAGAAGTCCATATGAGAGCCTGCCGAACATGATCCACATCTTAATTATGGCAGCCTATCATACGCTGGCCATGTGGCTAATATATTAATTTTCAGATAATAATCATTTAGATTTTTGTGTATGTGTGAGATTTCGGGCTTTTACCCCAGTGCAGGTGGGGTCTTCACTCTTTTGAGTGGTTGTGTAGCATAAGTTGGTTTGTTACCGACATCTTGGGACAGCATGTCAAGGGTCAAGATGTCCAAGAAGACATCTTAGACATTTTTTGTCTTTGGAAGTGGGACTAGTATGCTGTCCCAAAATGTTGCAAATCAACGTACACTTTCTCTGCACATGTTTAATACCCTGTCTTATTATACAGACCTGACTTGAGGGTACAGTGAAAGGCCAAAGGGCCACCTCACAAGTCCACTTGAGGGTACAGTGAAAGGCCAAAGGGCCACCTCACAAGTCCACTTCCTCACATACTTCCATAGTCATACTCTTTTGGTCATGTAAAGGACACGGGGTTAAGCAGGGAGCACTTACAAAAATTGTTCTCTGTTATGTTCTGTAGTGCTTGGCCTTGCTCATTGAATGTAAATGCACGCACACACACACACACACACACACACACACACACACCTGTATTCATTTCCTATTCGTATTCATTTATTTATAAGGGACCTGAAGACAGCAAATGTGTTTTTGAACAAAGACAACACCATCAAAGTTGGGGATTTTGGAATATCCAAGGTGATGACAACTAGAGCTCAAGCGCAAACTGTGCTAGGAACGCCGTACTACATCAGTCCAGAGATGGTAAGAGATTGAAGTTCAAGTTTAGAAAGCATGTTGTGAGTATTGACTTACTTGAATGTTTTGTGCCATTGAAACTGTATGCCATTCTTTAGTCTGAGTCTATAAATGTACATTCAGATTTGTTACAACTTAAAAATTCTTCAGTTTTGTGTATCATAATAAAATTACATTTTGTGGTTTTCCCAGTCCTGGTAAAGGACATTAAAGTAGACCCTGATTGATTCCACCCACATCTTATTCAATTCATTGTACATCCATGCTGTTTGAAAATTGTAATCATTCTGTGAACATACAGGAATGCTCAAGATCAGGACAGTTAAAACAATAATTTTGCTGGTTGTTTTGTGTTGTTGTGGTGTGTAGTCTTCTACTTTGGCAGAAAATTATAAATTACAAGAATTTTAAGAAAACTTTGACTTGTGAAGGATGAAGTAGTAAGTAATTACTTCAGTAGCTTAGTCAATGTAGTGAGATTAATGAGTTAGTTAAGATACTTATTCAGTTAGTTTGGTCAGTTAGAATTTATTTAGCCAGTCAGTTACTTTTGCCGTTTACTTTATTGAATTATGTCATTTGGCTTAATCATTTACTTTTGTCAGTTAGTCAGTTTTTTTGGTAATTTACTTGAATTAGTTCAGTCAATAGAGTCAGCTTAGTCCAATTAGTTTAATCAGTTCTACCACATTTCTATCTCAGTTTTGTCACTTTGGATAATTCTGTCAATTCGTGAAATTAGTGAGTTTAGTCAGTAGTGAGAACAGTCAGCTTAGCCAGTATGGACATTTGGTGTACTGAGCTTAAATCATCTGCTTTTGTGAGTTTAGTTATGTACTTCAGACAGGTTGGTCACTTAGTTCAGGCAGTTTAGTCACGTTTTGATCATTTTGGTCAGTTGAATGAATTCATTAATTTGCACAGTAGGGAGTATGATCAGTTTTGGCAGAGTAGTGAATCCAGTCAGTGAGTCATTAATTTGGTTCACTTAGCCCAGTCACTGTAGTCAGACCAGTCAGTTTAGTCAGTGCAGTCATATTAGTTTGGACAGACAGTTTATTCAGTTGGTATGGTCTTGTTAGTTTTGTTGTATTAGTTGGCTTCAGTTGATGTAGTCATTGCAGTTAGTCTACTTAGTTACTTTAATCAGTTCCATCAGTCAGTTGGAACAGATTAGTTAGTTGGTTTAATCATTTAGTTTAGACCAAAGGTTCAGTGAAATAGTGTGTTTAGTCAGTTTAATTATTTCATTCAGTTTAGACAGTTTAGTTTAAACAGTTCTGTCAATTTAGTCAGAGTAGTCAGTTTAGTTGGTGAACCTATAGTCTGATGTTTAGTTAAGTATTCAGTTGAGTCAGTTGGTTTTGTCATTTAGTTTAAGCCAGTTACTTTGGCCATTTACTGTAGTTATTGAGGGTAAAAGGTAAAGGTCACCCTACAACAGGCCATCAAGGCCCAGAGGGGGAGTAGAGGCATAGCTCTACTCTTCCTGTAACCTTGGCGCTAGATGGGGGTGGATGGTCTACACCGTGCCCAGGCCGCTTTACCCCTGGGGGAAGAGACCTGGTACCCATCGTACAGGAGGCTGGGTGGGCCCCAGGGCCGGTCTGGATGGAGTCATTAAGAGTAGTGTACTCATTTACTTCAGCCAGTTACATAATTTTGTTTGATCAGTTATGTCTTTAGTTTAGGAAGTCAGTTTAGCCAGCCATTTTAATTAATTAGTTCAGCGAGTTAGTTTAGTAATTTGATGTAGTTAGATTATTCAGCCAGTTTAGTCTTTTTAATATCAGGTTAGTCAGTTTACTTGGTTTAGTAAATTATTTTAATCAGTCATTTCAGTCAATCACTTTAGTCACTTAGGTAATTCAGTTTGTTAGTTTAGTCATTTGGTTAGTCAATTGATTTTGTCAGTTTAGTAATTTTAGTCACATTAGTAGGTTAGTCTAACACAACTATATACTATTTGCATACTACTGTAAGCAAGCTACTTACTTCAGTCCTTCTGGACCTTCATCAGGCTTGGATGTAAGAACTTAGAATAAAAGTGTGAACTTACATATGCACGTGATATATTACAGTTTTTGTCAATTGTAAAATGCCTTCACAGTAGCTTAGCTTGTAGAAGTTGTGTTTTGTCATATTTTTACTTGTTCTTTTAAAAATTTCAGTTACTAAAGCCAGTTTTTCATCCAATGCATTAAAGTCCAAGTGATTACTGTATATTTGTTTTTAAGTTTTTATTAGAAGTTATGCAATTCTGAGTTTTCAAACATGTGGGAGCTCTGTATGCTATTCCATTGTGATATTTTATACTGTGTCCAGTAACAATGTTTTTATGTTTGTAGATATAAACCTTATGAGTGTTTTTATTTTGTATTTTATCCTAATCTGCTGAATTATTGAAACATTTTCTTATTATGGTAATTAGATTTACTAGTAGAAAGTGAAGTGAGGATGAAATTTGGCGTTTATTGTTGTTTGTATGTCTGTGACTTTCTAAACTGAATTCTCTGTGACCACTTCTACAAACCATTGAAGTGTATATGGACTTAGCTGTAGGAAAACAGAATGTAAGTTTTATGTAACAAATGGACTGAATGCATTACTTCCTTATATTTTTCAGTGTGAGGGAAAGCAGTATGACCAGAAATCAGATATCTGGGCCCTGGGCTGCATTCTGTATGAAATGGCATGCCTACAGAAAACCTTTGAAGGTTCTAACTTACCAGCACTCGTGAACAAGATAATGAAGGTTTGGGCACTCTCTGATTGTGGTTTATTTACTGTGTCCATCTGTACCTCCAGTTGCACACACCTCTGTGTCTTTCTGTAATTTCATTTGACAACTAACAAAGTTAACCTGGTTTAACACCACTAACACAAACTCATTGTGAGGCTGTATGCTAGCCAATTCATATTCCCGATACTTATTTGTGGACAGTTTATTTTAATATTGTCCTCACATCTCTGTCCAAGTCTCTAAAACGCCAAAAGTATGGCATGTGTTTGTCTTCTTCCTTTTACAGACCTTAACATTCCTAACAGTTCTATGAGGGGAGTAATGTTTATTAAGCGTTTAATTGTTATGTAACTTCTGCAATTGGTATATCATTGTAAAATATTTAAATAAGAAGACTTATCATACATTTTACATTAAATAAATGTTCTTTCTTACTAACTTACCCTATAAGCATTATGCACGTTAATGAGATATAATAACTGTATATTAACGTCATTGAAGTCATTGCTGGTCCTTGACATCATGCCATAAAGCACGTCATTGAAGTCATTGCTGGTCCTTGACATCATGCCATAAAGCACACTGGAGACATAGAGTTTAAGAAGCTCTATACTTTCTAGACTTTAGTACTAGATAGAAGTTGAAGATGGAGGTAAGAGGTTCCTCTGAAACACTGGCAGTCATCTGTGAAACTGTGTGTTCTCGACCCAGAAGATTGCAGCGTTATTTTGACAGTTGTTAAAATCTGATCTGGTCTGGATGTTGCTGATGGGTCAAGTTCATCGTTTAGTTTCTTTATGTTCTGAGAGAGTCATTCTTTCGTGGACAGGTGAGTGATTTGCTGCACAAAAACAAAACCAAGCAGATGGCATTTGGGGAATGAAGGCAGAGACAGAATGTTTTTACTGAACTGAATGTAAAGATGTAAAGTGCATTGAGTGGCCTTAGAATGTGACTTTTGTGGCAATAGTGATGTATCTGCTTGTTCAGTAAATTTATAGGAAACTTATAGATTGGTCAAACAACTATCGACTGTGTGAGATTGAGGTTTCCGCAGTGGCTTTGGTGAGGACTCAGGTCTTCTGGGATGTGATACTGTACACCCTTCTATATTTGAAGATGAAGACATCATGTTCCTTCAGAACATCAGGAAACCCAAACCCAGTGACACAAGATCATATCCCTGAAGACCAATTTTCAACTATCAACTTTTCAGGGAACACCTGTATCAGAATAATAATAATAATAATAATAATAATAATAATAATAATAATAATAATATCATCAATAATATATAATAATAATAATAATTATTATTATTATTATTTACTGTAATTGGGTTTTCACCCGGTGGCAGTAGTCCTTACACTAGTACACACAATACAAATGTTTTCACCCGGTGGCAGTAGTCCTTACACTAGTACACACAATACAAATGTTTTCACTCGGTGGCAGTAGTCCTTACACTAGTACACACAATACAAATGTTTTCACCCGGTGGCAGTAGTCCTTACACCAGTACACACGATACAAATGTTTTCACCCGGTGGCAGTAGTCCTTACACCAGTACACACGTATAAAATGTTTTCACCCGGTGGCAGTAGTCCTTACACTAGTACACACAATACAAATGGACATATAATATACATAAAAATAACAATACAAAACAAACTATACACAATTACAAAACAAAATACATACAGTAAATACAAGTACACAAATTAGAACACAGTACACACATTACAAAAACATCCACACCTTACAAAGGCATCCACACCTTACAAAAACACCCATACACAATACAAGAAAAAAAAAACACATGCACATTACAAAAACACCCACACATTAAATAATCTCAATGCGTTAGAATATCCTCAGTATTAAGTCAGACCAAAGTACATGATAATTATATCCCCCAAGAACTTAATTCACTTCACTTCACTTCGAAACCAAAACACTTCACTTCACATCACTTCACGCCCCTTCACTTCACATCACTTCCCTTATTTCTATTTAATCCCCACTTAAAAACCCTTAGCTTGTAATTACTTTCTTGACCCTTTTTCTAAAAGTGTTTAATTTACAGGGAAAAGTTGCTAGTACGCTTGGAGGTTATTGGTTCCAGCTTTTTATGGTCCTATTTACAAAGGAATATTTACCTACATCTGTTCTTTGTTTCCTAGTCCTAATTTTCCGACTATGATCGTCCCTACCCAGGTAGCATGGTTTTAGTAGTCTATCCCCTATCATTTTCCAAACCCGTCCCCCGGTGTATGCTTTGAAAAGGGCGCATATTCGGGATATTGCTCTACGCTGTGTTAATGTTTCCCAACCCGTTTCTTTCGTATTATTTGCAAATTTTGCTGCTCTCTTTTGCACGCGATTCAAAGCGCTTACTTGACCTTCTCTGTATGGGTCCCAACACACCGCTCCATACTCAAGTATCGGTCTCACTAGTGCCGTATAAGCTAAACGTTTCGTATTATTATTTGCCCTTTTGAGTATCCACATTACGAAATGAAGAGCCTTCCATGATTTTCTTAGTGTATAATTTACATGATCTGCCCAGCTTAGATCGCTGCGTATAATTATTCCTAAATACTTAAAGCTATTTGCCTATGGAATTAGTTGATCCCCAATACAATACCTCAGACTATATTTCACCCTAGCTCTATTGAAGCTTACTGCTTTAGCTTTACCTGGATTTATCCTCATTTCATTTTCAACCGCCCATTCCCCTAATCTATTTAAGTCTGTCTGCAACCTTTCAATGTCACTACTATCCATTATCCTCCTGTATAGTATACAATCATCAGAATCATCAGAATTGTTCAGTTGGATTCTGAATGGTCTGTGTGTTAGTGCAGGAACCTGTCTCCTGTACTGAAGTTGATCCATGTTATTGCCATATGTTATCAGGGCCACTTCCAGCCTGTACCTGGTGGCTACTCACCAGGCTTTCGGCAGTTGATCCATGACCTGCTGCAGAGGGATCCAGTGTTCAGGCCTTCAGCAGCAAAGATCCTTGATTCTCGTTTACCAAAGCTGCTGGACTCACTGAGGGAAGAAGGAAGACACTGTTTCCTGGACCATGATGGATCCTTGCCCAGTTTAAATGCTTCCTGCAATAGGTAGTTGGATGTGACATATCCTTGTATGAGAAACTTGTACGTCCTCAGTTTGTTGAGAAATTCTCTGCTCTTTATGAAATCCAGAGGCACATTACCATGTTCAGAAGACCCCACCACAGGATCCAATCATGAGCCAATTGATTTCATTCCGCATCCTCGTATTTTAGCCCTGTAAGCTCCTAAGTGACTAAATATGTTGGCTCAAGCGGTGGTGCTGTATATGACCGGTATTCAGCAGGTGTCTGGCTTGAATATCAGCTTGGGCACAGGCTGCTCTGATTAATGGGTTTAAAGTTCTTATTGCATGTTGCTGAGGATTCACATCTTGTTGGATGTGACGCAGCGTTGTTGGTGAGAGGTTTCTGATGCTTTAAAGAATCATGGTACCTTCATCTACATGGTCAGTCAGTTCTTGGACTGCTTGACCATGGAGATGAAGGCACCCCAAACCTTTGAAGCATGGAGGGCCACTCATCCAAGAACACAGTGTCACATTCCATAAGACTCTAATCCTGTCTCAATTAAGGTTTTGCATGGCTTTCTTCCTTCTCTTAATGCATATGTCAGGATAATATTTATATTAGCTTACTGCCATTTCATTTCTTGTCATTATTTACCATCATGAAGTCATTTGAGGCTATGTATAAGTTACTCAATAAGCTGCCATTAAAATGCTACTAAATCTTCCAAAATGCAGACTGGCTACAGGCCTACCGGCTGAGATTTCTGTAATCCCAGTCCTTCCAGGAAAACACCATTACAGTACCGTGCAATAATCTGTGACCACATTGACACTCTTCTCATCAATTGGTTCTATTTAGCCTGTGCAGTTGAGAGAATGTCATTAGTATTCTAACTAGTATGTTAGTATGCTGCTGAAACATATGTATTTGTTGAAGTTAAACATGTGTATTTCTGTTTTGTTTTGTGCATCTTTGACAGGAATTCCAAACCACTGAGGTAAGTATCTGAAAACAGTTTGTAGTACTTGGATTTGTACAAGAGAACTGGTATTAAAATTAGATATGAGGGATGACTGCACATAATAAATCACATGCTCTCAGTTAAACTAATGGTGTCATGGAAATCACTGCATATTTCATTCAACATGCCAACTGAGGAATTCTTACTCAGTTTATTTGTTTATCTGATACCTTCTTTTGGCAGTAAAGGTGTTCATTACATTGCAGTCCAAACAGGGAATTTCATTAGTCACTAATAAAGAGGGGATGCATACTAAAATGAAATTGCATAACTAACTACATTAAATAAACGAAAATCATATATTTCTTGAATAAGTGAATAGTAGTATTGATATATAGAACTGAGCTATAGAAATTGAGCAAACGTAAGTTATCCTTGTATACTATACAGGGGGCAGAATTATCCTTGCATATTAATTGGGTCGAAGAAGTTGCCTTTGTATGCTGTGATGGCGACAGAGGATTTATTCTTGCATACCAATAAGGAGAGAAATTATTCTTGTATACAAATAATGTGACAGAAGTTATTCTTGTATACTAATAATGTGACAGAAGTTATTCTTGTATACTAATAATGTGACAGAAGTTATTCTTGTATACTAATAATGTGACAGAAGTTATTCTTGTAAACTAATAATATGACAAATGTTATCCTTTTGTGCTAATAAGGTGACAGAAATTTCCTTATATACAAATAGGTGACAGAAGGTATCTCTGTATACTAATAAGGTGACTGAGAAGTTATACTTGTGTACTAATAAGGTGACATGAATTGCAAGGTTTGAAGTTCTCACAGAAGTGTTGAGTCTTCAGTGAAGAAGTTATCCTCGTATATGAATAAGGTGACTGAGAGGTTATACTTTTATACTAATAAGGTGACTGAGAGGTTATACTTTTATACTAATAAGGTGACTGAGAGGTTATACTTTTATACTAATAAGGTGACTGAGAGGTTATACTTTTATACTAATAAGGTGACTGAGAGGTTATACTTTTATACTAATAAGGTGACTGAGAGGTTATACTTTTATACTAATAAGGTGACTGAGAGGTTATACTTTTATACTAATAAGGTGACTGAGAGGTTATACTTTTATACTATAAGGTGACTGAGAGGTTATACTTTTATACTAATAAGGTGACTGAGAGGTTATACTTTTATACTAATAAGGTGACTGAGAGGTTATACTTTTATACTAATAAGGTGACTGAGAGGTTATACTTTTATACTAATAAGGTGACTGAGAGGTTATACTTTTATACTAATAAGGTGACTGAGAGGTTATACTTTTATACTAATAAGGTGACTGAGAGGTTATACTTTTATACTAATAAGGTGACTGAGAGGTTATACTTTTATACTAATAAGGTGACTGAGAGGTTATACTTTTATACTAATAAGGTGACTGAGAGGTTATACTTTTATACTAATAAGGTGACTGAGAGGTTATACTTTTATACTAATAAGGTGACTGAGAGGTTATACTTTTATACTAATAAGGTGACTGAGAGGTTATACTTTTATACTAATAAGGTGACTGAGAGGTTACTTTATACTAATAGTGACTGGAGGTATACTTTTATATAATAAGGACCTTGAGACCGAGAAGTTACACAACGAATGCATTTTATTGACATTTGGTAACTGGTCTTACTTTTTTGAGCAATATATGTGGATCAAAGGAGAGTTTGTGTGTCTTTTAAAGAAGGCTGAATGGTTTAGAAGAGTATACAAACGGTACTACATCAAAGTTACCTCAGATTTGAATCCTAGCACAGAATAATGGTTTAATTTAGAGACTTGTATCCAGTTCTGATTAGCAACCAAAAGATGCATTGGACATGTGTTCTCTTGTTGCTGCAGTTCCAGTTGTTATTTTATTTTTGTTAGATCTGTGTTGTATGAGCTGAAGTGTTATGAGTCAGCGATTGCACTGACACCAATCCAGTTGCCACCACGCAGTAAAGTGATGGAGGTTGCTGTCAGCAGTACACACATCATTGCTGTGACCACAGGTGTCGTAGTCGTTATTTACGTGACACTTCCTGCAGGACTTAAAACCCTTGAAGTTTGTGCAGAACAAGTTTAGGCAAATGTCCCTCAGGGAGACACAGAGCAGACAAATGTTCTATTTGTATATGAAAAGGCATTACATTAAACTGTAGTGTGGCTAGAGACAGCTGAATAATTAGGTTTGAAAAGAATGTCTGTGGAAGGTGCTCACAGACAAGCTAAAAAGAACACCTTTATGGTATTGACTACTTTGATGGCTTTTAAGGGGCATGTAAACACATAGGAAATATGTAAAATCTTCAACATACAAGTCCCACGAAAAGTCCTAGTGTGAATTGGAACTTGCACTTCACTTACTACATGCACAATACCTTCGCACATTCAGACACTGCTGACTTGTTTTCTGTTGGGCACTTCTGTCACACAGCAAATCTTAATTCACTGTATGGATGTTTTCATGTTACTTCTTAATTGCCTGTGTACTAATAACAAACCTGACTCAGAATTTGAGCAGTTTGGCATTCTGATGTCCCCAGGATTTGGTAGTGTGTGACTAGATTCGTTGGACAGGGTAGTGACATCACAGGCTACTTGAAATCACTTTTTCCAACATTTGCCTGAATGGGCAGGAGTTAAAGAAGCAAGAAAATTTAACAGAATAGCTCCATTTAAGATATGCAGTGTTAGGAATTAACTCAGATCTTCTGAATGTTGAGCTTGAGTCCCCAGATGTGCAGTGGCTGTGCCCAGTCAGCGTGATAGTGTACTGTGTGGCATGTAGAACACATGGGAAAGATGAGAGATACATACAAAGTTTTGATCACAAATTCTTAAGGGATGAGGTCACTTGGTAGACCTAGGTGCAAATTGGAGGATATTCTTAAGATGCAAGTAGGGCTTGAGAGTATGGACTGGATTCATACAATGATAGGGTCTAGTGGCATGGTGTTGTGGACATGGTAGTGAGTGGCATGGTGTTGTGGACATGGTAGTGACCCTGAGCTAAGCGGGACATTGAATTGGTTCTTGGAATATTGGGAGTCCTATAGACCGATCAGTGGTGCAGTTGGTTTAGACATTGTGCTGCAAGCCGAAACGTTGCGGGTTTGATTTCTGATGGGGTCATTGGGATTTTTCAATGACTTAATGCTTCCGGCTGCACAATGGCCCTGGGGTCAACTCAGCCTCCAACAAAAATGAGTACCAGGGGTATCTGCTGGGGGGTAAAGTGGCCGGTGCGTAGGGCTGACAAATTTAACATCTTCATGTGCCGATTGTGTAGAAATTGTGGAAGCCTCACCCTCCTGCAGCCCTAAGGGCATGTCCAGGCTTGTACAGGAAATTGCTTTGCATAGACCGATCATTGCTGTTCCTACTTCACAGTTCTGTAGTGAGCATGCATGGTATAATGTCATCAGGGACGAGAGAAGAGACGGGGTTTTTGATTCCTGGTGACTGTTAGTTCACCTGTATGGAATCACTCTTGCACTGGCGAAATTCCAGGCAAGTAGTTTTCTGCCCTCTCTTGGTGATATCTGTGAGAGGTTGGAATACAGTAACAGGTAATGTTTGGTATTTGTTCTCTTTACATGGGACAGGGCTTTGTTGTCTGGATCAGTACAGAATCAAATACTGGTAATTGTTTTGGTCTTGTAAAGTTTAGGGTTAACATATGAGCTTTGTGATGTTGCATGGAGTTGCTTACTGTAGCAGCCTAATAGGACTGGCTCATTTATTATGTTTTGGAATCTTTAATGTCAGATTACATTATTTTGTTGTATGTATTGAAACATTTATTCACCAGTTTGTGTTTGTTACAATATGTTTATCTGAACAACTTTTGTTATATATTGTAACCTGTTTCCATGGCATGGGGAATGGTTGGAATTCAGCTTCCCTAACACCAAATGACCATTACGAAATTGCTCGATGGGCTTGGTTCACTGGTTCCATAAAAGGCAGGAATTTTCTTGACTAGTTGAGTGGTCATTTACTTCGTAAAAGTACTTAGCTGCATGAAGTCACTGAAATAGTGTTGGAAATGTGTGTGTCTACAGAGATGCTGGTGTACAGTTGGGGTGAGGGGAAGAGAGGCCAGCTGGGGCATGGCGATACAGAACCCTGGCGACAGCACCCTGAAGTTGTGGAGGCTCTAAGGGGGAAGAGTATCAACAGGTGAGTCGGGGAGGAATGGAGATCAGTGTGAGTAAGTTAAGTGAGAAAATGATATGGTCTATCACTGACACATAAGAAGGAACCTGATGGTGTAGTCTAGGGTGCTGAACTTGAATACAAGAGGTCTCAGGTTTGGAACTGGCTGGATTCATTCAGTTTCTGGCTATAAATTCCAGCGTGGACAAAGCAGAGTTATTGACGTCTGTCATGATGGAGAAACATATTTCCAAAGCATCATTTCTCAGGATGTTGGAAATCATCAGGCTTGTCACGTGGGAGCGGACTTGGATTCTGATGTTCTTGATTTCGGTGTTCATAAGAGTTTTGTTGGTCTGACTGAATAATGAATATCGAGACTGTGCTGCGTGTGTGTGTGTTTGTTTCTTTGTTTGTTTGTTTCTTTGTTTTTTGTTTGTAGACACACACACACTCACACACACATAAAAATTATCTCTTAGCATGTATAACAACAAGGAAGAGAGGAGCTTTAATAGTGATTGTTCTGATTGCTGATTCATTCAGTTTGTAGGTTGTTGTCAACTTTGCCAGTTTCAGTACCTACCCGGAAAGAGTCAGTAGTTGGATGTGAATTGATGGTTTCTTAACTGTAAGGGAAGAGCTCATCATAGTCTCGGGTTATTTATTTTTGATTTACGTGGTTTTGGCTGTGATGTTTTTATTGTGTAAACACTGGAAAGATGTCAAAAATACTGACATTAACAGTGTTTTGTTTGAAATCATTTTTGTGCTGTTCATAAGAGGGATAAACTACTACCATTAATGAATTGCAAATATAGAGTAATAGAGAAAATGTTGAAGAACTGCCATGCTCTGCATATAGTTCTGAACTTGGTCATTTTTCAAAGTAATAAGAAAACTACACCATGGAAAGATTGCTTCATGCAACTGGTATTCTTTTTCACGTGTTAGGTCACATAGAAGGATGGGATGGGGCATTTTATGGAAGACAGGAGAAATGCATACAAATTTTAATGAGACAGCCTGAAAGAAAGAGATCACTTTGGAGATTTAGGCATACATGGAGAGTAATATTAACTCGCTGCTTGACCTTGATGAACATAACTGGTGTGTACTGTCTTTAGTGCCAAGTGACCGACTGGCATAATTTTCGATGTTACTTAAAGGCAGTATGCATGTTTCGATTAGTATTGAATGTCAGAAAAGATGTCAGGTAGTTACAGAATAATTCTTTTAAAATATAGTGGATTTTTAGGCGTGTTTGCAGAATTGCAAAAAGTGACTAGTAGTTTCATCATGTCTGACTACCCATCTCTCTGCATGGAACAACTCAGCTCCCACAGGATGGATTTTCATGGCATTTGATGTTCAAGTATTTTTAAAAAATCTGTTGAAAATTCATGTTTGATTAAAATCTGATGAGAATAACGGGTACTTTTATGAAGGCCTATGTAAATTTATGATAGTATTTCACCGAATTCTTCGTAGAATGAGAAATGTTTTAGACAAAATTTGTAGAGAAAATCAAATCACACATTTTGTGTTCAATAACTTTTTTCCAAAGATTGTGCCATTTGTGGTGTAAGGTGGAAACAAAATGTTATAGCCAGACAGGCCACAGATGACAATATAATATATTGATTACATGAACGCACCTCAGTTTTATGTTATAAACCTGTCTTGTTTACACATATAATAGTGGATCTGGAGTTAAATATAGTATGAGGGTGTAGTCTGGATTCAGCTGGCTCAGGGTACAGTCCAGTGGTGGACTGTTCTAACTGCAGTCATGAATTTTCAGTTTCCATAAGTGGCAGGGCAATATTTTACCAGCCAGATGACTGTCATCTCCTGAAGAAGGATTCTGCTTTATGGAGTTATATAGTTAGAATTTTTTGTGCTAAGCTGTAGGGTCTGTCACAGCTTCTCTGGAGATTGATTAACTGTGATGGGTGGAGTTCTGCTAGGCCTTCTTAGTTAAATGAAATGGTGGTGTCTTTGTTTTCTCTGCATCATCTCAGCTGATATTCTGTACTGCACTGTACTGCTCTCAAACGGTGGAGGGCTATCATGGCAACCAGCTATAGGCATCCATATTGCATAGAGGTGGAACAGGATGTATTAAAGGTGACAATAGGATATGGAATAAGTCGTGCAAAATACAAAATATATGGAATTATTACAATACAAAATATTGTAAGGATTTCATATAAAGTATTCAAATGTTACACCAAATCTGTTATATGCAGCAGCTGATATGATTATGAGTTATTTTGGAACATTAGAAACGCATCAACAGAGTGAAAGCAGAGTGTATTTGAGCATATTCTTATGCTGCTTTGAATTGAGCTTTCTCACCCTTCAGACTTACTAGTCTGTGTGTTAAACGTGTTGAGAATATTGCTGAAAACATGCAAGGTTTGTAATTGTTCTGTGAAGGTGGTATTTATTCCTTGCATTAATACTGTGTATAGGTTAATCTATTTGAAATTAAGATTAATTTGTTTGCTGTAAGTTCATTAATGGCCATATTTACTCACATTGAAGAGGTAAAGTGGCTGATCTCTGAAACAGGCATCTACATTAATTTCTAGGTTTTGCAGCAACCATAGTCATATGATTTAACACACTATGTGGCTTTGCCATTGATTATGCAGCTATACACTCATCAACTAGCCTTTTGTCATTGTAAATGTGTGACGATACAGATGATGATTCTGTAGGACTGAAATTTGTCTGTCAAAAACATATCATACATCTGACAAAAGGCTTCAGCTGGTGAGTGTATATCTGTATAGCGAACCATAATCTTAAAAATGTTCTGTTGTAGAGTAAATGTCTTTCTATTGTGTGACAAATTACCCCCCCCCCCCCCCCAAAAAAAAATTTCACATTGCATTACAGAATGAAAATAGTTACACTAGCTTAACTGTGACCTTTCCCTCTCATGGCAGGGTGGGAGCTGGCGATGGCTACAGTGTATTTGTCAGTGACTCAGGAATGATGATGTCATGTGGTGATGGCACATTTGGCTGTCTTGGTCACTGTGACTGGAACAACTGCGTTCGCCCTCGTCTTATTGGTGAGTGTACCCTCTTGGATTGTGGAGTGCACCTCACTCTTAATGATACAGTGGAAGGAAGGGGGGGATTTTCAAATTCTCTGGTACAGATTATTTTCATCATATAGCAGTGACAGGAAATGCATACAGATTTCTGGTGGGGAAACCTGAACTAATGAATTATTTTCTTTTACTAAACCAACTAAATGCCCATACAACATACACAATAGTATAGTCTTTTATCACTGCAGCATGTTTTGGCACTACTGTGCCATGTTGGAGTTCTTACACAAAGTTTTAAAACTAGTTAAAATATGGTCGATTACATTCTTAATATTTGTATGTGTAGGTATTGTGCATTAAAGTTGAATTTGCCGAGTGGTATGTACATACATACAACAGACTATGTATAGTGGTATGTACATACATACAACAGACTATGTATAGTGGTATGTACATACATACATACAACAGACTATGTATAATGGTATGTACATACATACAACAGACTATGTATAGTGGTATGTACATACATACAACAGACTATGTATAGTGGTATGTACATACATACAACAGACTATGTATAGTGGTATGTACATACATACAACAGACTATGTATAGTGTATGTTGTGTGTGGATTTAGTTGGTTTAGTAAAAGAAAATAAGTTGATTAAAGTGCATGGAATAAGCAATTTCAAAACTGAAGGAGTGAAATCACTTGGAAGACCTAAGTGTAGAGGGGATGATATTAAAATGGGCCTTAAAATACTAACTTAAAGGGTATGGACTGGATAATCTGTAACAGGGACAAGTGGCAGGCTTTGTTGACCATGGTCATGAACCTGCAGGTTCCATAAACTATGGGGTGTTTCTTGACTAGCTGAGAACCTGTTAGATTCTCCAGGACCCTCCTCTTTGGAGTTAGTTACTTACTGTTAACTAATGGTTAATGGATTAATTTGTGTTCTGATATGAAGTGTGTGTACGTCAATAAATGTGTGTTCTGATATGAAGTGTGTGTACGTCAATAAATGTGTGTTCTGATATGAAGTGTGTATGTCAATAAATGTGTGTTCTGATATGAAGTGTGTGTACGTCAATAAATGTGTGTTCTGATATGAAGTGTGTGTACGTCAATAAATGTGTGTTCTGATATAAAGTGTGTGTATGTCAATAAATGTGTGTTCTGATATGAAGTGTGTGTATGTCAATAAATGTGTGTTCTGATATGAAGTGTGTGTATGTCAATAAATGTGTGTTCTGATATGAAGTGTGTGTATGTCAATAAATGTGTGTTCTGATATGAAGTGTGTGTATGTCAATAAATGTGTGTTCTGATATGAAGTGTGTGTATGTCAATAAATGTGTGTTCTGATATGAAGTGTGTGTATGTCAATAAATGTGTGTTCTGATATGAAGTGTGTGTACATCAATAAATGTGTGTTCTGATATGAAGTGTGTGTACTTCACTAAATGTGGTCTTCATGATGTGGGATATGCAGATCACATTGCTATCCTTATCCACGGAAAATTCCCAAACACTGTCTCAGAGCTTTTGCAAGAGGCTTTGAGTGTGGTACAACAGTGGTGTGACAGGACACAGCTGTCTATGAATTCACAAAAGATGGTGATAGTACCTTTCACCCAGAAGAGAGATTTAAGGGGCCTAAAGGAACCAACTCTCTCCTGACACACTTTGCACCTGACTACTGAGGTCAAATATCTTGGACTTTTTCTGGACAAGGGATTGACATGGAAGGCACAGCTGAAAAATGTGATGAATAAGGCCTACAGGGCTTTTTGGACCTGTAAGGGCACATGGCTTTGTTTCAGTGTCACTCAGTTTTATATGGTGTCGTCAGACACGATTCTGATTATTGTATGCTTAGTGCCAATACTGTCACTGTCTTCTTACACCAGCTCTTAACAGCAACTGTTTTCAAACAATATGCTACGTCATGTCTACCCATTTGCATTAGCGATAAGATTTGTTCCTTCTGCATGCCTCCCTCACAGTTGCCAAGCTGCCAACATCACAAAGAGAACTCCACGCTGTTTCAAGACTGTGCATTATCCACCATGTGAATATCACCACAGTGTAAAGGCGTGGATGATGGATGAAGGTTTCAAAGAGTGGATTTTGTTATTGGAATGTTGAATGAAGGCAGAGAACTAGAGAAGTCTGCTTATAACTGACAACTGTTCGGTACATAAGAATGTGCCAAGACATGTTAATAACATTAAAGTTATGTTCCTGCTACCTAACCGTACTTCAGTTTTGCAGCTTCTGCATCATCAGGGTATGATCAAGATGCAAACATAAATATTTTGCAGGCTATTCAGATGTTCAGTGTGGCTTGGAAGACATTAGGTGCTGCTGTAATTTAAACTGCCTTCACAGAGCTGGAACTGTGCCACAAGATGAATATAGAAGTGAAATTGAAGGTGAACGTGATATCAGTGTGGTGAAAAATTGGGCAGTATTTTGTAAAAAATTATGTTATTGAAGAGCTGACAGGCGATGACATTTGTCATAAATGTTGAGGGAAAGAAATGGGGCATCTGGTGATAACATGACAACAGAGGATGAAGAAGAAGACAACATTGATGATGGTAACTCCTAACTAACTAACTAACTAACTAACTCCATGGAGCAGAGTCCTTCTTAAGAAGCTAACAGGTCGTTAGTCAAGAAATTCCCCGCGTGTTATGGAACCTGAAGGTTCATTACCACATTCACAAGAGCCCTCCACCTGTCCCTATCCTGAGCCTTGATGATGGTAATATCATTACAGTTATGGAAACTTCCAATATGGTGCCAAGTCTTTGGCACTTCTTATTGTCGAAGAATGATGTTATGGACAGTGTAGGGGGGGGGGGGGGGGGGGGGGGGGGGTGAAATTTCCAACACATGACAGAAAAATCACTACTAAAACAGGCTGCACAGAAAAAAACTTACCAACTTTTTTACGAAGTTAATGTGCTAAGTTTGTCTCAGTTTCTTGTTTTTAGATGTATATAACTGTAATTCTGAAATGTTCAGTGTGTTTGTACGTAACAAATTTTCATTATAATGAATATGATTTTGTCACCTGCACAATTGTGTTATGCCAAGATTTCGCTTTATTTACGGCAAGTTAAATGAGTTGTTATGATAATAGTCTGTTCAGCTCAGTTCATGTGTCTGTACCTTTACAGTGAACTAACTTCTTAAACAGTAGAATTTATGCAACTGTATGTTAGTATGTCTACTGTTTGTCTCTGCAATAAATGCATTGATGTAAACTCATGCAAAATAGATTAGCAAACTCGTGTGTGTAGTCCGTGACTAAAGTACACATTTCCTTAATATCAGTACCCGTACTTTCCATAGAGAAACTGCTGAGTGTGGATGTGGTGTTGATTGGCTGCGGTCCACATCATGTTGCAGTGCTGAGTCGAGATGGAGAAATGTACGCTTGGGGGAGAGGTGATGGAGGCCGCCTTGGGCTAGGACACGAGGAGGACTGGTACTTAGTGTTAGACTGAATAAGATCAGCAGCTACTTGTGACACTATTTGTACTACTAATGTTGTGTGGCACATTGATTATCACCTCTTTTATGTTGGTGATGTGTGCCTGAATATATTGACTGTTTATGGGGGCTGGATATGGCCTTTGAGTGTGGGACTCATGCAGGATCATGTCTCACACCCCCACACCATTTCATCCTTGCCATTGCCAACCTGAAGGACATCTTACTAAACTCCTGTGTGTGTGTGTGTGCGTGTGTGCGTGTGTGTGTGTGTGTATATTTTAAACATTTTTATTTGTGATTGACAGTCCATTCTCTATTATTATCTTACTTCTTTACTTTGTTTTATAAATTTATTACTGCTTAGCAACTCAGTGCTGTTTAATTGATATTAATAGGTACAGGAATTAGTAGCATTAAGAGTTTAGAAAGATGTATAGATATCAACATTAAAAGTTATTAGATATAAAATATAACCAGAAAATTAACTCTGACATTAATAGTATTTAATCAGATTTGAATTACCTGAAGGCACAGTGGGGCCACCTTATTACTTGGGGCCTAGGAATGGCTGGCCTACTCATCCCTTTTATTTATATCTCTCAGCAAAAAATGCAGATATAACCCAAACTTAAAAACTAAACTTGAAGTAACTTTACTTAAAAATGTTGGTAGTAGTGTTTCCACTCTACCATATTGAAAAGTAATATTGCTATACTTCAGCAGAGAGAGCCTGTTTTGTGGTAATGGTCTTGCCATGGGAAGGTCAGATTTGGCCTTTTGTGATTATCACATGGGAATGGTAAATTCTGATTATCCTTGTTGTACAGGATTTATGGTTGTGTTTTGTTTTAAGGGTAACAGTTTATTGCCTGGCAATAGGTAATTGTAAGGTTTCTATTACTGTGGGGCTGGCAACCACTGTTTAACTTGGGGGTAATTGTGTAGCATTGAAAAAGGCAATGCCTGACCAGGTGGACCATGCACAAATACTCATGCAATAGGGAATGCACAGGCAGTGAAGGTTAATTTAAGAGCTGGTGTAAGGTCATATCATACTGATCTAGCCAACATGATGAGTGAAGAATGTAGAATAGCATGAATTCTGGGCAGAATGTGACATCTGAAGTTTGCATAGCGGTATTGTGGAGGATTCAGGTCTTCTGGGATGTGACGCTGTGTCACTGGGCAAGTAGTTCCTGAAGTTGTGACGCTTTGTACTGCCTGACGATTGTCATTCCGTTGTGCTGATATCGTCATCTGATACAGACACAAGTTGTGACGCTTTGTACTGCCTGACGATTGTCATTCCGTTGTGCTGATATCATCGTCTGATACAGACACAAGTTGTGACGCTTTGTACTGCCTGACGATTGTCATTCCGTTGTGCTGATATCGTCGTCTGATACAGACACAAGTTGTGACGCTTTGTACTGCCTGACGATTGTCATTCCGTTGTGCTGATATCGTCATCTGATACAGACACAAGTTGTGACGCTTTGTACTGCCTGACGATTGTCATTCCGTTGTGCTGATATCGTCATCTGATACAGACACAAGTTCAGTCTAAACACAACTCTTATTTTATTTCAGCTGTTAAGCTACATGTTTCGATCCTGCACCGGGATCATCATTAGGCTTCCTATAAAAACAGTATGTAAACAATTTGTGAAAAGTAGCTTTTACATATTATTTTTATACAAAGCCTGCTGATGAATCTGGTTATCCCTGCATTACATACCGCATGTCCATGTGACTGTGTTCTTAATTTTCATTGTTCCTTATAGTGCATCTACTTTTGGATTATGTTTAATGTCTTGGTTTTGAATTTTATTCCTCCTGGTTCATTTCTAAATACTCCATTAAACTTTATCTCCATTGTATGAGATTTGGGGTTTTCACAGCTATGAAAATGTAGATTGTAATCTTTTGGTTATGACATCATGTAGTGTTGGTGGTTACCAGCATTTCAGACGAATCAGCTGCTTCAATCTTCAACATAGGATGGAAGCAACAGTTCCTGCAATACGTTCATAACCACCCAGAAGACTGTGTGGTGCTGCTTCAGTCTTCACCATAGGATGGAAGCAACAGTTCCTGCATTATGTTTGTAACAACCCACAAGACTGTGTGATGCTATAACCCAAAACAACGTGATCAAAATTTATTGTATGTCTCCATGGCAATTCTTAATTTTTCTGCCCACATACTGGGATATTGCATTGAAAATAGTTCAATAATGCTTGCCCCAACACTACTTACATTGTAATTTGACACCTATGATCATCATCAGATCTGATTTTATGCTTAGTAACTTTGTGTTGGTAGATTGTTATTAAGTAATTTGATACTGCAGCTAACCATGTTCAATGTGTTACAGCTGTTCTCCCATGAAGGTGCCTCTACCCAGTGAGTGTGTGGTGTGCACTTTGCGTTGTGGAGGAGATGGCACAGCTGTCATTACAACAGATGGGGCGATGATGGCCTGTGGTCGTAACTCATTCAATAAACTAGGGCTGGCAGACACAAATCGAGGATTTTTCCCCTTTAACTTCAAAGTGAGTTTTATAATTTCTTTGTAATGTTGCTAAGGGAACCAGGGTATCATAATTCATGGTCGACTATTGAGCTTGTAATTCTTGTGCATTCTTTGTGGCTGTGGCATAACAAATTACAATGTGCATACACAAACTATGGCTTTTATAGCACTTGCTGTACTTGTTGTGTACACAGATCACACAGACAAATTTTTGCTTGAGCACTAAGCATTTCATTGTCAAGGTTGTCTTGTTCTGGACAGAGGACAGGCTCACCATACCGTTATCATTAGACCTGCAAATAGCTTGAGGAAGAAGAATTGCAGGTACAGTCAGTGCCAAGCATTATAGAAACAGTTGCATATAGTTAGGGTTATAACAAAAGTGCTGGAAAATGCCCCTGTTTTTTGAAAGACTTTTCTATATATCAGGGTCAGTAAATTTATGGCCATGATTATCTTTCTCACTGTGACACTGTTCTCATTATAAGCCATATTCATCTGTTTCAGATACACTGTAGCAGTCCAGTAGTGGTGTATATAGAGAGATCTCTATTGAAAACCTTATCTAGAAGCAAAGCAAGCTTAACAGCCTTACTTTTCCTCATATAATACATATAATGTAACTTACTGCATGTTACAGTAGTGGTGGAAATTACCTCCTTGAACTCTTAAGTCATGCTAGATACCCGTTAACAGATTGTTGTATGTTGTTTGAAGTTCATGTCTAGAAATTGCTGATACTGCATGGCAAGTTTAATGATGCTGCATGACTCATACAGTGCCAGTCCTGTCACTGTATGTAGGTACATTGCATCATCTGACATCTTAGTCTTACGATCGACTTTCGTCTGTTTGCTGTAACAGATGTGTGAAGCACAGTGTAATGTACATTTCTTTTAATGAAGGAATGAAACATTGTCAGACACAAATAGAGTATATTATCAATATCTCATCACCAACCAAATGCACTTTATTTAAAAAAACCAATATAAGGTTTTCTTAAAATTGTTTAAAAAACCTCTACATATGTTTCGGCTTCTATAAAGCCATCATCAGGGGGGTCATACAACTGCACATTTTAAAAAACACGTCCATGCGTTCGTCTATGCCATGTAGTTACACCACCTTCACTCCTGCTATATACACTGTCACTTGGGAGCACCGTATGTTAAAATAAGAATAAAATGGATATTAAAACTGTAAAATATATAGCATGCACTGTCAGTGAAGTGTTCTCGTTGTGTGGTTTTGGTGAAGAGTTTTTATAGCTTCACTTGTCAATAGATATGTTGAAGGATCATGGTGCTGTATATACTGTTGTTTCCTAAGTTGTATTGCTATGGTGTGTACTCTTCAGGTTTGGTGTGCACATCACTTATTAAAAACACATGTTTTAAAACTGAGTAAATTGTGATGTATATTTAACCTGTTAAATACAACATTGACGAGCCTTTTAAGAACTTATAAACAGTGTTTTATATATATATGTGTCACAATTTACTTAGTTTTAAAATGTGTTTGTAATAAGTGACTACAACCTACACAAAAGACTGAATGAAACCAGACTGCATATGGTGACAGAGTGAACCTATCGATGTAAATAAGTGTAGTTTGTGTACCGCCTGATGATGGTCCTGTATGGACCGAAATGTATGGAGGGGAAAATTTGTAAATAATTAAATAGTTGAAAGTGAAAGTGCTTGTAGTTGGTTAATAGACAGAGAGCTTACACTGTGTTGCTGCTGATCATGATGATGGCATTGTTTGGAGAAAGTACTAAATGTTTCTCTGACCAGTTACAATGTCATGAGCTGCCATTGATGCTAGGAGAATGCTTTTACTTAGCACAACTAGAGTTATCAGAAATGCGTATATTATCAGCATATTTCTGGTTGCTGAAATGCAGTGTATAAGTCCATTACTAGTAATAAGTAAGAAACAGCACAAGGTAATTATGGGTTGGTTTCTGAAATGCGTTCATTTACACTGAGGATTTAAGTCTTGGGGGATAGGATGCTGTCTCAGCTGAGTGGTTCCTAACATTTCAAAGAATCATATTGCCTTCATCTTCAAGTGTAATCAGTCCAATAACATCAGGAACCACTCACCCAATGACAGAGCGTCACATCCCAGGAGACTTCACCTCTTAGCAGCCCTGCTGTGAGAATCTCATATCTTTCATTAACATTGCTTCTGTGCAGGGTGAAATTGAGAGAGCATTGACTTTGACCAGAGTAAAGGGAATTTGTTACAAAGTTGCTGATGTTTCACTGGGACCCACCCACACGGCTGTACTGACCGAGAATGGTCATGTTGTTACGTTTGGGCGTAATGCAGAAGGTCAGCTGGGAAGAGGGCACCTGAGGTCATCGTCATCTGGTCCTTGTATGGTGAAGTCTATGGCCGATCGGGTTGCTACTGTAAGTAACACTTTGAAGTGTAAGCCAAGTGGATTCATTAGTTGGAAAAGGGAGCATGCTCAGTGGCTGAAAAGCATACATGTTCCCTTGCCAACTGCTTGAGAGAGGGGTCCTCAAAGAGGTCATCCCTTTGTGTTAGTTAAGAAATTAAGCATAAAATAGAATCAGTCATTCACAAGATACTTATTGTAAGTAATTATTGTGTGTAATATTACCTCAACAAGTTGCATATGCTGTGCCATATGTTGGCAAACATTTGGAAGTATTTGTACACTTTTTCTAGTCCTAATAAGTTGGTGAGCTAAGAGACATGCGGCATTCAATGTTTTAAATTAATGGAAATTTATTTTTTAAACCAGTGTTGGCCTGTCGAACAACTGCCAGGGTGTGCATTCAGTTAATGCAATATAGCACATGTTAGGTTTCTGTCTAATCCCTTGTAATCTACAGAGTGTTGTTTTAATGTAGGACTGAGCACAGCAGAATAGGTGTCATTAGTTGCTGTGCAGCTATGATGCCACCTGCTGTACATCAAGCCATCTCATTATAAAGAAATGCCCTGTATAATGTAAACTGTTAAGACTGTTAATGTACACTGTGTGAGCAGGTTTGTAGATTCTATGAGTGGGTTCTGCTTTAAGCTGGACTATATATGGCATCCTGAAGATACTGAGGAAAACCATGAAAGAATACATGTGCTCTCTACTGTGCACATGTGCTGCATTGATTATCAGTTAATATCCTAGAATTGGCCAGTACTGATTTTTGTCATGATTTCAGACTGGAGTAAGTGTTGAGGTATTAATATTACAATAAATGCAGTGGCATGTTTGGTCTGAATGTCATTGGTAAATGTGGCTGGTGGTTGAAAGAGCTGATAAGCTGCTCAGTAAAAGCACTGTGGTCGGCCATTGCAGGCACTCATGATACGTATATCAGAAGAATTTAAAGAGTGCTGTAATTATGAATTGGTTTCTTTCCTTGTAACAGATGGTACGGTGTGGCCCAACTTACACTGTAGTGGCGTCTGTCCAGAATGCCGTCTACTTCTGGGGCACTCGTTATGGCTCGTTCAATTTTCAGGTATGTTTATCAACACTATGCAGCAAGCCAGTTGAAGTCATAGTTAGATTACTTGCTAGTTGTTGGGGCAGAGTTGAACAGGGAAGATGTGATGAGGAGAAGCACTGTGCAGGCACCACCAGAAATTTGCTATCCATTTGAAAAATGTCCGCACACAATTTTTGAAGCTATGAACGTACTCCAAACAGATCAAATGTTCTTGGAAGAGGTATAATGCTGCCTGGCCATTCCAAGGTGAGTCTGTCAGCTACCTTGCCTTGCCAACTGTAGTTGTATACAGTGTTAAGGAACTCAGCTAGTAAGTCATCTGGTCACTGCTATGTGTACGTTGGCTTGTGCCAACTTCACAATTTTTTAAGGGCGTACAGCTCTGAAACTTGTCATGCAGGCTAGCAACATGGAGGGAGTGTCGTGTGTGTGCATGCTATCTGATTCAACAATGCACCATGCAGTCAGACTGTGCTGTGTTTCATGTACAGTAATGCTCACTTGTGACACTGTGTTGTGCGTGTGTGCTATGTGGTTCAACAGCACACCATGCAGTCAGACTGTGCTGTGTTTCATGTACAGTAACACTCACATGTGACACTGTGTTGTGCGTGTGTGCTATGTGGTTCAACAGCACACCATGCAGTCAGACTGTGCTGTGTTTCATGTACAGTAACACTCACTTGTGACACTGTGTTGTGCGTGTGTGCTATGTGGTTCAACAGCACACCATGCAGTCAGACTGTGCTGTGTTTCATCTACAGTAACGCTCACATGTGACACTGTCTTCCCAAGTTTCTGCAACTTATTCTTTAGAAGATTTTTCTTGGAATCGTTATTATTTATAATCAGCAGTAGAAAATGAATTAAATAAAAGGGGAATCATTTCTGCCACATTGTAATGTAACCATAAATGTGTTGTAGTTCATATCTCATACTTGTTTGTAATGTTTATCTCGATTGGAATGCAAATTAACTCTAAATATTCCTAATTCTAGAGAATTTGTATCTGACAACTGTAGCTTGTTTCCTCTTGCTGCTACTCTTCTGCACTTGTGGGCAGTCAGCTGAGTGAGTTAGATTAATTAAATAAACAAGCCAACAGGAAGTGGCAGTTGAGAGTTGTCAGATAAAACAGTGGCCCTGTACAGTACTTGTTCATGAAAATTAATGTCAGCATAGGCTTTGACAGTTCTGTATGTCTCATTTGACTTGTCAGACTTTTTAGTTGATTCATTATCAAATGGCAACGTATCTGTCACATTAATTGTAGCATACATTGTTACTGTACCTATGTTATATCAGGTGTTGTGTTTTTGTAATTCTCTCTCTCTGTCTTCTTTTTTTCTTTTTTACTCTCTCTCTCTGTTTTTTTTTCTCCCCACATTTTGTCCAGGTTAGTGCAGTTTCATGCAGCAATGTTAACTCGCTTTTATAAAGTTTGATACAAGAGTGGAACATGTGACATATACTCAGTCTACTCTATTTATGGTGCATTTGTCATATCTGCTTTGTGACAAGAAATAGAAGACCATTTTGTGTACCACATGATTGCCACTCTTACTCAGACATGATGGTTATCACTGTCCATACTGCAGTCTCCTTCCTGCTTCCTCTCCCAGTCCCAGTGGACTCACTGATTGTGTTAAAATGACCTTCTGGAACTGCCCAAATACAAAGTGAGAGTGCTGCTCACTCAACTGCGACATTTCATTCTACTCTTTATGCTGCAGTCACTCTTCTGTTTCCTACCTGTCTGGTGAAACACTTTCCAGTGGAAGTCACTTTATTGGATGTTGAAACAACACACTTGAATTTTTCAAGCACCATTCTCTTATGTAATTTCATTCTTACATGCTGTCATTAACTGTTCTTGCAGCAGCCTTCAGTACACATTGTTGTCCATCTACATTACTTTCTTAACCATGCTGGGTTGTGCTGTGGCTCATGCTATTAATTTCAGGCCTGTCACCACTAAAGCCAGAGAAAAACCTGTCCCTGTGTCACTGGGACAGGTTTTTCTCTGAGTGCTTCAGTTTTTCTTTGTCAGTATCATTCAACCAATGCTCCATACTCATTCATTCATCTATCGCCAGTCTATATAATCTTAGCAACTGGCAGTGTCATTAAGTAACACACTTAAGGAAAAGCACTTCTGAACTATTTTTGTCCCGAATAGCAGATTTTAAATCTCCTATCATTACGGGGTTGGCGGCTGGATTTTAACTTTTGGCTGAAGTTTGTTGTTGAGAAATAGGGGATTTTAGATCTTCTGGTACCATGCGGCTGGTGGCCAGATTGTAAAGATAAAGGACACACCGTGACATGTCTGTGCAGGCACAGAGGGCAGGTGGAGGTGTAGCTCCAAACCCATTAGCAACCTTGGCGCTGGATGGGGTTGGGTGGTCAGGACCATAGCCTGGCCGCTTTACACCAGGAAGGATCTGGCACCCATTGTACAAGAGGTGGCCAGGTTATAACTCAGTGGTATTGGTAATGGAACACATTGCCACATGGACCAGAAACATGCACCGTTGTATGGGTGGCGAGCTAGACAAGCACTGGGAGCTGCTTTTTGGGAAGCAACTTAAGCAAGAGCCATGCATAATAGAACAATGTTTCCACATTTGATGGCTTCTTATTTCTGCTCATCCAACTACAATAGGTTTGTTTCAATTAATTATGAATCTCATTTCTTTAGAAAGTCTTTTACATTGCTGTTCACTCTCAGCCGTGTGTGCACATAAGCTACCTGAATATTCAGATAAGATTTACTCCAACTTATTGCACACTTTATACCACATACAAGTTACTCGAACATGTTGCAGCTCACATATGTAGCCGTCTTCATGGAGTATGCACAGAGGTCATGTGTACTCCCTGAAAATGGCTACATGTTAGCTGCAACATGTTCGAGTAACTTGTATGTGGTATAAAGTGTGCAAAAAGTTGGAATAAATCTTATCTGTATATTACTCATTGCACAAATGATGTATAATATTAACTTTATGTGAATATTTTTTTACAGGCAACTTGCATGAGCTGCACCAGTGACATGTGTGAGCCACATGTAGCTGACAAGCTGCATTGTGGCCACCCCTGCAGTATGGCATTGAGTTGTTTCAATTAAAAGACTACCACCTGATATTTTAAAATTCCGTGGTAATTTTGTTTCACTATTATATGACGTTTCAGGATTCAATGGGAAACCCAGTGATGAAGCCAGAGGTATCAGTTGGCTGGCCCAAGTCAACAAATGTATTGCAGGACCAGCTGTTATGTGGCTCACAGGTGAGAACTAAATTACCTTGCTGCTATATAACCTCTGCACTTGAAACGGTATCATTAAATTCCTTACGAATCAGCCAGTAATTTAAACTGTTCCTAAGATGAAGAACAAAACACCTTTCCAGGTGATGCATATGCCCTCTCGTACAGAAATTTAAAACCAAGCTGTCTGGTTTGATGTACTTTTATCTGCCCTGTATGTGCAGGAGAATGCTGGTCCAGTGTCACCCACATTGTTGTTGTCTTCTGTGTTGCTGCTACAGGTCCCACTCTTCCATCCACTAAATGATAGCTTCACTGTTCAATCAACCCATTCATCATTGTGCAGTTTGGTGAATGGTTTCAAATTCCTGATCTTGAAGACCACATGTATCCCTTCTGTCAGCATAGGAGAATATTTTCTAACTCATCCTTTTCATAGACAACATTCCATTGCCACTTGAAGAGTCTGTTAGATTTTTGGGACTGACATTACACGGTCACATGGCACGGAAAGTACACCTGTAGCAACTGCATTCAAAGTGTCAGCTATCCCATAATATTTTACTTCTTTTGACTGGAACTTCCTGGGGAAGGGAAGAGGAAATGTTAAAGAAGTTAGAGAAGAAGAAATGCTCATTTCATAAGCATATTGCAAATGACCTGACATAGAAGCAGAGGTGAAGAACTGGATAACATATCACAGAAACAGTGGAATTTTGATGCGTACAACAATTATTGTTTTTGAAGTGAGGCAGTGGGTGGTCACATATGGCAGCACTGATTTTGCTTTATATATGGAAGTACTTCCAAAGCATCATGAGTGTATAGAAGCCAATAACAACAACAGGGGATTTGTGATGTTTATATACATTTACTTATACACTTTCATCGACAGCAACTGACTGAATAAAATAACAAAGGAAGTACAGGCATGATGACATCAGGAAGATCCTTGCAAGTGAAAACATATATCAAGGAAAGGAAAATTTAACAATTCTCAAGCCTGACTTTACTGACCTAGTTCTATATTCCTATCTGGAAGTACTTACATAACATATATTTTTAATCATAACTGTTTCAATGCCATTTTTAATGTGTCATTGTTTTACGTCCATATAATATAATTCTAAAATTTATGGTTTTAGCTTTTCTTATGTTTTTAAGATGTTGTAAGTTGAGATCTGAACTGTATACAAGGATATTGTAAAATAATCAAGCTGGCATGCATAAAAAGTTTTCTTTGTTACCGTGTTAGCCTGATGATGGCTCTTTATACATGAGCCAAAACATATTGCAGTAAAACTTTACAGCATATAAAGAATTGTTGTGACTGACGGCTATTATCCTTACTTCACCCACTGTGCTTCAGCTGTCTGTCACTTTGACAAGGTACTTTACTAATTTGTGTGCCAGATCATATAGATATCAGTGACAATGACTGCTTTACCCTCCTCTTTAAATTTTTATTTTAGGACTGCCCTCTATCTGTCAGTTTAGGTCTAAAGTCAAAGGGACTAGAATCTTATCTGGGGAATCAGTTATGGGAGGTGGAGCCATTGGTATGCCCATGAAGATGCTCTTCTCATGAACAGACTAAATAATAATAAAAATAAGCAGAATAACTGGACTGCATGTGGACCTGTCTGACACACGGCCACATTCTGAGTGGACCTGTCTGACACACGGCCACATTCTGAGTGGACCTGTCTGACACACGGCCACATTCTGAGTGGACACCTCTGACACATGGCCACATTCTGTATGGACCCCTTCCACCCACGGCCAAATTCTGTGTGGACCCCTCTGATAAACGGGCCACATTCTGTGTGGCCCCTCTGACACATGGTCACAGTATGTGTGTGGACCTCTCTAACACATTGCCACATTCTGTGTGGCCCCTCTGACACATGGTCACAGTATGTGTGGACCTCTCTAACACATTGCCACATTCTGTGTGGCCCCTCTGACACATGGTCACAGTATGTGTGGACCTCTCTAACACATTGCCACATTCTGTGTGAATCCCTCTGACAGATGGCCACATTCTGTCCAGGAACCCACTTGATTGTTCAACAAATATTAGTTGACTGTCTTAGATATACTGTCAGATGTGAAAGGTTTCACCTGACACACAGTGTCAGTGAAGACTTTAGAGTGACCCTGATGCTTGTGCTAAGTTCTGTCCTTCTTATGAACCATTTCTGCTTGATCTTAATAACCTGATCTCTCTTTCGACTCTTCTGTTACAAGAGACGTACTTCTGTAAATGTATCAGCATGATATATATATGTGGCCTAAGTAGTAGGTAGGTAGGTAGATAGTTAGGTGCAAATAGTCCCAGTATCTGATGCATATACAGCATATTCCCAATGTTCATGATTAATTGGAACCAATAAAACTGTCACAAATATCAGAATCATGAACATCGGAATCCATTTTCACATGGAACTCATATTTGGTTCCAAGCATGTATGAGATAATAGTATTAAAACTACATATAGAATAGCCTTAAAAGCATAAAAAACGTGAATGTTTATATTTAATAAAATATGAACACTTTTTGAAGCTCAAATGCATTAAGTGATTGAAGCAGAGACTCATTCCATGAAGCGTGAAAGCAGTCAACCTCATTTCATGACAGACAGAGCCTGACCAAGCTGAGCATGATCTGCACAACAGCAGGAGAGTGGAGTAAGCTGACTTTCCTGGCAAATGGTCTCATCTCAGTTTGTCAGAACCAGTCACAAATGGTTGAAACAGTCGTATTAACATCAGTGATCACAGAATGTCAAAATCCCGAACATTGAGATTCATGAACACTAGACTGTACTGTATAAACCTGCTGCTACTACTACTACTACTACTGGCTTTCATACAGCTTTTGTTGAATTTATTGCTTACTGTTGCAGACTGCATCACAGTACACTAGTATCCTCAATATGTCAGATCTACACTCCAATCATTTGACTGAAATCCTTTTGGAACCACAGGAGATTTTGGCGTATGTATCTCTCATAACATGAATTTTAATTGTATAAACTGACATAGAATAAGACAGGGGTGTGCAAATTTTCCAAAAATCTAGAATCCACCTAAAAAATAAAGGTGCCAGAAAGGTGACATGGTGCAAGCTCCATACTGAGGACCCACAAAATATTAGGCACCAGTGTACATAATTTAGTTGTGCAGGCGACCTGGTGCCCGGTACTTGTGCACCCTTGGTATAATATGATGGAATGTACAGCATAGTAAAATGTTTATTTGCAGTGAGATTCTGTGCAGTGTCCCTGTGCACACTATAAAGGCAAATGGGTGTAGAGGTATAGCTGTGCTTATTCTTAACCTCAGCATTAAGTGGAGGTGACTGGTCAGCTTCATGCCCCAGCTGCTTTACCCCTTGGGGAAGAGCCCTCTGTACCCATTGACGAGGACGTTGGGTGGGCCTCAGAGCTGGCCTGGATGTTTTGGAGAAGAGAAGGTCTCTTTCACCTGCCAGGAATTAAACCCCAATTTATCCAACCCATAGCCTAAGTGGGATTTCTGTACTTGAGCAAAGTAACTGACACATTAAAGTCTGGCAATGCAACCAGAAGGTTAATAATAGCCAATCTAAAATAGGAGTAAATCATGTGACATTAGTTCATTTCATGTCACGACACTCCCTTTGTCTTAGCTTCATTTTAATATTATTCTCATGTTTATTTATTAACCATGCAGGTGGTCTCCTTTCAAAACCTTTTCTCATTCAAATTCAGTACAGATTTCTTGTTTTCCCCATTTAAGACATACGTGCAGATGTCATAGTGTCTCACCAAACATCATAGTTGAGACATACGTGCAGATGTCATAGTGTCTCACCAAACATCATAGTTGAGACATACGTGCAGATGTCATAGTGTCTCACCAAACATCATAGTTGAGACATACGTGCAGATGTCATAGTGTCTCACCAAACATCATAGTTGAGACATACGTGCAGATGTCATAGTGTCTCACCAAACATCATAGTTGAGACATACGTGCAGATGTCATAGTGTCTCACCAAACATCGTAGTTGAGATATACGTGCAGATGTCAGTGTCTCACCAAACATCATAGTTGAGACATACATGCAGATGTCATAGTGTCTCACCAAACATCATAGTTGAGACATACATGCAGATATCATAGTGTCTCACCAAACATCATAGTTGGATGCTCGGCATTTACAGTTGTGTTGCTGAGGAGCCAAGTCTTCCGGGATGTAACGCTGTGTCAATGGGCGAGTCGTTCCCAGTGCTCTGAAGGATCACAGTGCCTTCATCTTCAGGGTCAAGCAGTCCAAGAAGAACAGCTTGGACTACTTGACCCTGAAGTTCAGGGCATTACAGTCCTCTGAAACCTAAGGAACTGCTCTCCCAGACAAGGTGTTACATGCCAGAAGACTTGAGTACTCATTCATGTACCATATTGGGCAGGTTTTGAAAACTCAACAAGGCTGCTTAATCTGAGATTTTTAGTGCTAGTTCCTCCAGGAAAGTGCTGGCATGGCACCTTAAAATATGCTATGAATGCTTCCACATTCTTTCCATTTTATCATCACAAGTCATCCTACCGTTACGTGCTACATGACCTTATCAGTGGAAATGTATTTTGGTTTTGCTGCTGGATGTCAGTGTAATGTATAATTGGGTTGTTTCCAGGTTATATGCATCACCGACTCAAATTGCGAAAAATGAGACAGTGTGGTTGGCAGGGCTGTATCCTTTGAGGCACAGTATGCTGGTGCTGGTGGATACTACGGTTCCACTGGCATGCTTGCAGCCACAGCACATGAAAGGAAATGGAGCTGGAAGTAAGGGAATCTCTTCCAATGAGGGTAACAGTACGGATGAGGAGCACGAGTCTCTACAAGGGACTGACACAGATAGCCTCGGACCGGTGAGAAACCAAACTGTACAACAGAAGGAAGCATGGGCTCTTGTTTAGATGGTTATTGGCCCATTCTTAGGTGAGGTTTGGGTGCAGGTTTTTCACTGCACAGAGTGAAGCCATCTTCTTTACTGGAGCACAGGTTATGGCCCATGAAGACCAAAGTACTGTCCCCACTCTCACACCTTCCAATTATTCAAAGCCCGTATTAAACTGTAAAACCCTTGTTTTGGCTGTAATTTTGGCTGTCATTCTGTACTGTTCGCAGTACTGGAATCCATTCCAGAGGGACTCCATCAAGGTAAGATGGTCAATGTCCTGAGGGACGAATGCAAAAGGAACTTTGAAATTTTCCTTGTCCTCATGTTGTCTTCTGCCATCCATACCATTCTTCACTCTTTATTTAATCTTCATCATGGGCCTCCTTGGCATGCTGAACATGTACCATGTCACCCATGTGTGACATATGCTTCTGTGCACATGGTCATTACTGTCAGTGTCAACAGAATTTGTGTGTGTTCTGCATACAGATATGTGGCAAATTTTTGGGCACTGTTATGTCCTCAGGATTTTGTAATTTAAATTGAGATTGTAAAGCCTGCTTCTGTCATATTGAAACCATAAATTTAGTTATGTGTTAACTGTGCATACATTTGAGTTCTTGTAGGTCCATGAATTATATTCAGTACCTACCTGTTTAATGTTTTCATGTGCTGGCTTGTTTTTCACTGTTGCTGGTATAGCATATAGTCCTATGTACTCGAGACAGACCATGAATTTGCTTCTTGCTGGCAGTAACAATAAGTCCTTCTGAACAGACTATCTGACATCAGTCACCTTCCCTGTGAATTCTTTATGGCAGTTTTAATGCTAAAACCATTCAGTGATCAGTCCTTATTGATGGCAAGCGAAGAGTAGTTTCTGATGCATTTGCTGGGTTTGATATAATTTTTCTAAACGCAAGTGCAGTATCTCACCTCTGCCTGGGATCAGAAACCTCATCTCCCTTGGACCTTGCCTTCTCTAGTTCAGGTCCTGTAATCCATTTGTAATTGTCCATTCTTCCAGATTTGCGTGGTAGTGACTGCTACCCTGTAAATATTCACTTTATATTGGTGGTGTAGCTGAACTTTGTGAATGGAAAGCTAAGCTTGAGTTGTCCCTCAGGGCAGCAGGGTCCAGGTGGAGTAACTTGAAACAAACCGATTCATAGCTGTCACACTCATTGTGTTAACCTAAAGGAGAACTATTCCATTTCTATAACTAGACTACACTGCATATACCTTAACTTTTAATTTCTTTCAGGTTTTTTGTGCAACTCATTCTGATTGTAGGTTTCGGCATTTACATACAGTAAAACCCCAATTTAATGTTCCCTCATTTAGTAAAATCCCGGATTTAGTAATGATTTTTTCATGTCCCGACAATAGTTCCATATAAACAATGTAAAAACATTTAATGAAAACCTCGATTTAGTGAAATATATTCTAATCCCCCAGCATTTCATTAGATAGGGGTTTGATGTATGTAGCAGTACTGGCAGGTAGGGCATGCTACTTAATTATGCATGTTCCAACAAATCAACTGCTCAGAAGACTTCATGTACATTAATAACACTACATTCATTACTACTGTCTCTACTGATGTCAGTGTAACTGTCCTGAATTTTTATTCATTGTGTTGTTCCTTCTGTTATACACTCTTGCCCATCCTGTTCCTCATACTGTTTCCATATGGCAACACAAACTCTCATCTGCAGTGACATCTCTTTCCAGCATATGTAGCCCCAGAAATTTGTTTACCAAAATATATGACCATGTCTGCTTTCTTCCCCTATAGGTACCAGAATGGATCAAAGCTGAATTGGCCCAGTCTGAAGCCACATGGACAGGATTTGCAACATTGCAGTCCAATGCAAGGTGAGTAGCATGTTAGTATAGGGTTTGAGGACAGAACAACAAGGATGCAAAATTTGGGGTCCTCACAGCAGTGTTGTGGAAGACTGCAATCTGCTGGGATGTGACATTGTCTTGTTGGGTAAGTAGTTCCCAACACTGATGCTCCATTAATTGTAAAAATTGGTAAAAAACTGCTCATCCATCTATCATCATCATTGGGGTTGCACAAAAAGCCTTAAGGCTGTGGTGCGGGGGCCCTTCGTCACAAACGGGGGGAAAAAAAAGTAGTTCCCAACATTTTGAAGGACCATAGTACCTTCATCTTCATGGTCAAGCAGTCCTTCTTCTTCTGGAAATGCTTGACCCTGAACATGGAGGTCCTATGATTCTTCAAAATGCTAAGAACTATTCAGCCAATGACACAGTATCACATTCCAGAAGATTTGAACCTTCAACCACAATTAATTAATTATTTAATTCCAACAAATGCACTACACTGTTTTAGTGTTTTCTGTCCCTACATATGTTTCGGCACTTCCTGTGCCATCATCAGGGAAACATATGTAGGCACAGAAAACACTAAAAGTGTAGTGCATTTGTTGGAATGAAATAATTAATTACTGAAATGCATGGTATATATAATATAGAGCTTCAACCACAAGATTGTTAGGGTCATGAGTCATTGTATAAGAAGTCATTTTGTCTTTTTCAAGACAGATACACAAGGTCAATTTCTGTAACATATCTAGTGGGTGCATTGCATTTATGTGAGAATCTTAAAATTGCTGATCAGTGGCCACGTGGTCTAACCTCTCAAACATTGCGATTGTGAGTTTGAATCTGGATATGTGAACTGTCTTTGTGTCTGTGTGCTGCACAGGTAAATGCATTGTGATTGGCCCATCTTCATCCAAAGGGTCCTACAAGATGTCTAAAAATAAAATTCAGAAACATGGAAAAGTGAAGTCCTGGGCAGCTTGGCCAGTGCTGTCATACAGATAAAGTACAGTTCTGTATAGCAAATTAGGGAAGCTAAACATGTATAAAAATAGGTAGTCATTGTAACAGATGATTTTCTGCACAAAGACACACATGGATTCTTCGAATATACCACCGTACTGGATGAATGTCGGCCCTTGAATGATGTAGGTGGTGTATGCAAGTGCAAGACTTGAGATTTGTTTTCAAATTGAATAAAGTGTTGCAGCTATATGGATGTGAACAAAGTCTGTTTTTACCACTGCGTACTGTTTGCATAATGCAGTGTGTCTTGTTAGGAAAGCAGTCTACATATCTGGTAAGGCATTACTCATATTTTCAAAACAAGAATACAGTAAATTCTCAATGTGTGGGATTTCGACTGTTCATAATCACCAATTTCAGTATTACTGTTTTGACCTCGTGTGATTGGTTACTATTCAGGATGACAGCATGAGGCTGGTGAGTCGGCTTCTCCCAATCTCCTGCTATTGCACAGATCACTTAGCTCAGTCAAGCTCTGTCTTCCATTAATTGAGGTTGACTGCTTTTATGCTTTATGTAATGAGACACATTCAATCACTTAATGTCTTTTATGCTTCTAAAAAGTTCTTGTTTTCTTAAAAACAAACTCTCATACTTTTTATGCATTCTGAGGTTATTTGATATTTGTAATGCTGTGGAACCAAATGGTCAGTTTACATTGAAAATGAATTCCCTTATTTGTAAGTTATATTGGTCCCATTTAGTCGCAAACATTGAGACTGTAGTGCACTTTTACCACAAATAGGGATGGCATGGTTTCTGTAGCCTCTGACAATAGTTTTGAAGTTGATCACAGTGGAAGGAGCTTCAAGAAATTGTCCAGATGTCCAGCAGTACTACAGGTTTAAAATGATTGTGTTCACAACCCTGGTCTGTCATAACCTCCTTCTTTTAATTATCTCCATTTCCGTCTTCTGTCCACATATTTTCCTTACCACCGTGTTTTCAAATACTGTACTTGGAATTTATAGGCAGCTCAAGGGTGTTATCCACAAAACAATATGTTGTTTTGTTGTGTCATAAAAGTCTTACCTTAGCATTGCACATGTGGCTGAACTGCATTGTCCTGTTCTTGTTTCTTGAAAACACATAAGTTTCTTTGATTGAGGTCAAGTGATGGTAAAGTGTCTTGCCATTGACAGCATTGCTAGAGCATTCAGTCTGTCTTGCAGATGAGAACACTGCTAAAGCACTGTCTGTCTTGACCCATGGTATAGATGAAATGTTTGTACCCAGTTTAATATAGGGAAGCACCTTTCTTTTTCCACAGTGGTCACTGGAAGTGTCACTACACTTTTCAGAAGCTTAACAGTTTCAGTAAAAACAGTTTTAATGTTGTTTTTTTTTATGAGAAACTGTAAAAAGCAGTGGCATATCATGCTTTTTACAGATCTTCAACTGATTATAAGGCCTTTAATTCTGTTTTCAGTTTACATTTTTTAAGATCTGCAAAAACTTCAACAGTTGCTTCCAAATGTTACTCTGGGAGTGACTTATGAAAGTTTCAGAGTTGTCAGGCCTTAAAAGCAGAGCAGCAGGGGTGTTCTATAAAAGTAAGTCAAGATCTGGCTTCATTTATTATTATGTCACATACTTCTAACCCCTCTAATTTGTTGGATACACTGCTTGTCATGTCTGAGCTGGGTGCAAGGCATCTGCACCCAGCTGAGGCTTCATTTGGGTGCGTTTGCTCTTCTTGTTCCTGTCCACCACACGTCACACTGTAGCGAGCGTGTGAGGATGCCAAGGCTCTATGCCCCTGAAAGAAGCTTACAAGAGTGAGGTGTGACCTCTAAATGCAGTTTAAATCATAATGAAATGTTTTCTGCTAATTATTATAGTATTCTGGTATAATGTTATGTTGAACAAAAATTATTAGAAATTTTTGGAGGGGTACATGCCCCTACTCCCCTTAAAGCTGACTGCCACCAAAAACTAAAAAACCATGGAAGTTCTAAAATAATGTTACCTCATCTCTCGACTGCCTGTTTCATTATGTACTCATACAAAGATGTTGCCTTATTAATATAAAGCTATTATTTGCTTTAACCTTCGCCTTAGATTAGGTATCGATGCAGACAGAAGTCATAAAGCTTCCAAAGGAATTTATTTTATTAAGTCTCCATATACATCCATTAAATATGGTAAATAAAAATTGTGATACCAGTTATACAAATCATAAATTGCAGCGACAAATATGAACCATTTTTTTTAAATTGTTAAACAAGTAACGGTAAAACTGTAATAGATTTATGCTTTCGAAAGTGACTGCACTTCATACAAACATCAAAATGGTAAATCCATATATCACTTTACATACTCAACAGGTATTCTTAGCACCTAGCTCTATTAAGTGGGTCCCTGATGAAACTTTTACATAAGCAGCAGATATAAATCACAATTATGTTTATAAACAACAAGTTGATTCACATAAAATGACTAGCTAGGTGCAAATCTCAACACAGATAAAAAAGTAGTCATAAATTAAGTTGCTTTTTCTTCATTGCTTCCTTTCTGCGTTTGGCTAATAATCTTGTTTCTGCTTCTTGCTCCATTGTCTTTTGATATTCATCAGTTTTATTTTCTTCTGGCTGAAAGTGAACAGTCAATTAGCTGGTTTAATTGCAATTTGTTTTGCTGAAAGTGAACAATCAATTAGCTGGTTTAATTGCAATTTATTTTGGCTGAAAGTGAAGTGAATTAGCTGGTTTCATTACAATTTGTTATGGCTGAAGGTGAACATTCAATTATCTGGTTTAATTGCAATTTGTTTTGCTGAAAGTGAACAATCAGTTAGCTGGCTTCATTGCATTTTGTTTTGGCTGAAGGTAAACAGTCAGCTGGTTTATTTGCAATTTCTTTCCCTTCAAATGCACCCCATTCGTGAGTACCTGACCTGTATTTTATATTCACTTTCTGTTTGCCTTTCACTTGGAAATAACCAGAAATTTCTGTATGCTGTGAATGCAAGGCAACCTGAGACCAGATGATTGAACACTTTTAAGTATGCAGTAAGTTTTGGGGTTCACAGGATGCCAAGTACACAACTTGTGGTGTTCTGGACTGTGACAATGTGTATTCTTGGAGCTGGACACCAACATTTCATAGGAATCTGCCACTATCATCTTCAGGGAAATATTTGTATATACTGCGCCACAATTCCGACAAGCAGAATCTGAAGTTTCCGTATCTTGTTGTTGTGTACTGCATGCATGACGTACATTATGTAAGGTGCCAAGCTTGGACCTTGTACATAATGATATTCACCGGGGCATATGAATAGTTGGAACTTTGACAGAGGACAGGGAGGTTGAAAATATCAAAACAGAAGGGAAATCATAGAGTTAAAATGTATCAGTGGCTTTTACTAAACTATATCAGGCAGTTTGTACTAATACTTTACGTGAAAATCAAATGTGAAAAATGTTGATGTTCTATACAAAGATATTTTATGAAACTTAATATGTAATTTCTTGTTCAACATAAAATGACCAATAACTGTTTGAATGTAACTCATCAGAATTATCTATATGTTGCAAGGTGTGAGGTTCTCACAAGTATATACAGCATATACAGTAAAACCCCGATTTAATGTTCCCGCATTTAGTGAAATCCCAGATTTAGTGACGATTTTTTCATGTCTCAACAATAGCTCCATATAAACAATGTACCTCCATTTAATGAAAACCTCGATTTAGTGAAATATATTCTAATCCCCCAGCAATTCATTAAGTAGGGGTTTTACTGTATGTTGTTTGTCTAGTGTCTTGAGATATGGGCCAGGACACAGAATCCATTTATTAGATGACTGAGACAGGATGGTCGAGAGAGTGACATCTGGCAAAGAGGACTTAAAAATTTAATGTGACATCTGAAGAACTTAGAAGGGCAGGGAAATCAGAAATGCCTTACATTCCCGAGTTTTATCTTTTGCAAAGCTGACGGTTTAAATCTCTCAGCACAAAAATCTGCCACATATCAGACTGGAGAACAAACTCACAGTCTTCTGAATGTAAGTGCAGTGTCTTACTCCAGAACCTCCACGTCCACCTACGCCAAGAGTACACTATGGTGAAAAAGCCCCTTTTATGATTATGGCATATAATGGGAAACCCACTGTAATGACAGTTTGAAAATTCACCATCGACTTGCAGGTGTTAATGTATAATAGTTATTTGGTAACAGCAAGTCCATTTAACTGATGTTTTTGCAGTCTTGCATGAGCTGCAGTCAGTTCCTCAAGGTTAGGAAATAAAACAGATGGGGTGCTATTACAGACGGCAGGTTGTAGCATTGGACGGACAGAGAGGGTGCTATTACAGACGGCAGGTTGTAGCATTGGACGGACAGAGAGGGTGCTATTACAGACGCCAGGTTGTAGCATTGGACGGACAGAGAGGGTGCTATTACAGACGGCAGGTTGTAGCATTGGACGGACAGAGAGGGTGCTATTACAGACGGCAGGTTGTAGCATTGGACGGACAGAGAGGGTGCTATTACAGACGGCAGGTTGTAGCATTGGACGGACAGAGAGGGTGCTATTACAGACGGCAGGTTGTAGCATTGGACGGACAGAGAGGGTGCTATTACAGACGCCAGGTTGTAGCATTGGACGGACAGAGAGGGTGCTATTACAGACGGCAGGTTGTAGCATTGGACGGACAGAGAGGGTGCTATTACAGACGCCAGGTTGTAGCATTGGACGGACAGAGAGGGTGCTATTACAGACGGCAGGTTGTAGCATTGGACGGACAGAGAGGGTGCTATTACAGACGGCAGGTTGTAGCATTGGACGGACAGAGAGGGTGCTATTACAGATGGCAGGTTGTAGCATTGGACGGACAGAGAGGGTGCTATTACAGACGGCAGGTTGTAGCATTGGACGGACAGAGAGGGTGCTATTACAGACGCCAGGTTGTAGCATTGGACGGACAGAGAGGGTGCTATTACAGACGGCAGGTTGTAGCATTGGACGGACAGAGAGGGTGCTATTACAGACGCCAGGTTGTAGCATTGGACGGACAGAGAGGGTGCTATTACAGACGGCAGGTTGTAGCATTGGACGGACAGAGAGGGTGCTATTACAGACGGCAGGTTGTAGCATTGGACGGACAGAGAGGGTGCTATTACAGATGGCAGGTTGTAGCATTGGACGGACAGAGAGGGTGCTATTACAGACGGCAGGTTGTAGCATTGGACGGACAGAGAGGGTGCTATTACAGACGCCAGGTTGTAGCATTGGACGGACAGAGAGGGTGCTATTACAGACGGCAGGTTGTAGCATTGGACGGACAGAGAGGGTGCTATTACAGACGCCAGGTTGTAGCATTGGACGGACAGAGAGGGTGCAAAAACCTGCACTTTGTAACTGGTGTTGCTGAAGAAGGGAGGGCCATATGAAGAAAATGAAAATGTGGCATAAGCACAGGTTGGCACAGCGGTATCGTAACAGGTTGAGGAGGGAGTGAAGGCACACAGAATGATGTTGTCTCTCTCTACACCACCTGCACTTTCAAAGCTGCAATATCGCAAGCAAATATGTGACAGTGTTGCTGTGCTGTTCATTGGGTATGTCTTCACATCATGTGTACAATAGCTACTACACAGTAAGACTGTGTTTAAAAGTTTGTGGTGCTCATAAGCCATGGCAAATATCAGTAAATCCAAAGCTTTGGATGTTGGTACAAAGTTTGAAATCATCAAGGCCTGCAAAGAAACAAATCTTAGCAAAGTGAAATTGAAAGCATCATTGGCAAATGTGAATTGGCAGTAATAATTCACTCCTATGTGTACAACTGCAGTTGATATCTCCGTATATCCTTGCAGCTGCCACGTTTGTTCCGACAGTTTAGAGACATGATACCATGTTACAACGACATGTTTGTGATGTACCACATAGGTACATATACTGTTATCAAACCAGCATGGTAGTTTTTTGTTTGCATATTGAGTTCTAATTTAGCAATATGATTCATTCACAATTTCAGTTTTACACAATGGCTAATAATTCCTTTATAGCTCGCATGTTGTCACTAGTTATGAGATATCCATGAAAATATGCATTTGATACTGGATGTGATACTTATGTTTTCAAATGAAAATCTGACTTAAATGAGTATTTGCCATAAGTGACTGACCTTAGGATTCTGCTTTTGCTTTTTCTCAGGAGATGAGTCACTGACGGTGCTGTCTGTTCTGCTGTCCACAGCGTTGGCATCTTGCTGAGCAGCTTCATTCCTGTAGCAGCACAAGATAGCAGCCTGTAAGTGCATGTGTACAGGCACAGCTGCAAAACAAGCTAAACCGGTATATCGTTCTGATGAGACTGTATGAGGCACATAAGGGACGTATGTAAAATATGTAAAAGTTGTGACATATTGAGTATCAAAGGAATTTTAACATATTTACTACCACAGTACACACCAGTACTGTGTTGCTTGTTACTATGAAGCACACAGCATTCAGTATAATTTACACACAGGGTGAATCACTCAGAGGAGGCACTGAGTTAAGAGTTAAAACACAACAAAAGGAAACTTGGTGAGCAGAGCACATACCTTGGTATATACCAGATCCCACCCGTCTCATCCTCCTTAATTTTATCACCAAAATAATATTTTGTGAGGAGTACAAATTTTGAAGCTTCTCATTATACAACTGTCTCCAGTATCCTGTTACTTCCTCCATCTTACACCTGAATATTTTCCTCAGTACCCTATTCTTGAACACCCTCAAATGACTCATACTACAAGCACAATAACCTTTCAGATTTTACATTTTCCAGAATGGAAGTATTGCCATGTTAAAAGCACTACAGCATTACGACGCTGTATACACCATCCAACAAAATAAGGCGTAACACATTGTAAATTGTGCTATAAGCCTCTAAATTGCACTACAGCCTATCAATGAAAAGAATTAACATATACAGTGAAACTGCTATCCATTGTTCTCATATGTGCCATTTTCCTGCAAGTATTGTTAATGTCTTCTGGTCTCAAAAAAATCACCCGTATAAAGCAATGCATAATTATATCCGATGTACCATTCTTTGAAATGTCCTTTCACTACACCAGTCATTCAAGAATTGTTGGTCCTAACCCACAATATTCCTGGAATGATCATGTCTGAAGAAAGTGTAGTGAAAGTAACATGATGTTTCAGGAATTACAGTAGCGGTAGCTTCTCGATACCAGTAATTACCATTTACTTATGAAATGTAGCCATGCATTGGCCAAGTGTGAATGATGGTTGAGGAGGCTTAGATGTAAGGTGGCAAACCTGTGAACTGTGTTCTGCAGTTTGCATGGTAGTGTATTCCATCATCCTTTTTGCATCGTCTTGAGTTCGGCAATTAACAGTCAGTAATTTAATGTTATTATTCCTGTTAGTTGTCATTTTTGCCAGTCATGGTTGGAAAATAATTGAAACCATGCTGTTTTAAAAACGTGAAATACTACACAAGTAAAAAGGCATTGATGACCGCACCCATTTTTATTCAGTTTCCAAGGGTACTGGGTGCCTCCATAGTTGTGCAAGGTACAAGCATTTTGTTTGTAGACAACTGTGCTACTCATCTGCAGGATAATGTATGGAATGTAAAAGTTATGTATTGTACACCAAACTGCACACGTGCAATTCCTTCCATGTAGATTGAATTTGGCTATACACTGAGAACACAGGGTTTTGAACTAGACAGTTCTCAATTACAGAAGTCTTTAGAGAAGCCTTACTTGAATGCAGCTATTAGTGTAACTTTTTAATCATTTATAATTTTTGTAGGCCAAAGTTGAGAATGTAGAATTTTCATTTGTTGTTTTATTTTGTTTCTGATATAGTTAATCCTTTTCTTGCATTTATAATTTTTTCCTTTGTGGTCCCTTCAGAAACAATTGGTAGAGGTTTCTCTGTAGCGCAGAATTTGAGTATACTACACACAAAAGAATAACATTTTCCATTTGTTGCGACAGTCGATTTCTGTGAGCTGTAAAAGCACATTTCGTACTTCGCTGCCAGATAGTTTTCAGAATGTGAAGTTGCACATAAATGTCAGATGACTATCCATGCTTTTAAAACTTTTGTGTTTCTGAGTGTGACATTTACACTTGGGTCCACATTCATAAATACTAAGCATTGTGTGTTGTGTAAATATAATAGTTTTACTCGTATATTAGTAAGTTGTGATTTTTTATTCATTACACACACATAATCTAATTTTCATAAGTAGTTCCAATTTTTGCCTCAGAACCACACTTTTTAAAAAATTTGTGAAAAAATAGTAGCAGAACATAATGGTTAAAATGTTCATTAAAACTGATGATTATTTTTTTGAATTGAGATGGGTTCTCATTTTGTTAGACTGATATTCATCATGCTGAAATATTTTTCTGTAACAGTATGTGGTATTTTGGTAGCAGATGAACATTTTAAGCGTGTTCTGTAATGATGCTGTGAACTGCTAAGATTATAGCATCAATGACATGTGAATGAATGCGCAGCATTGGTGGAATGATACAGACAGGAAAACTGCAGTACTCAGTGGAAATCCTGTCCCAGTGCCATTCTTACTGCTATAAATCCCATGTGGACTGACCTGGGACTGAACCTGAGTCACGACAGTGATGGTCACTGCTTGAATCATGGCATGACCAGCTATTGTTGTTCCATTGAGCACTTTTATGCCAAGGATTTACTGTATAACACACCTCAGCAACTGCATTCGGACCTGTTTCTTGAATTAAGAAAGCCATGTGGTATCAGACTTACAGTTGTTTACTATTTTCATACTTCTTCAGCACTTCCACATAAAAGTTCTGCACTTCTTGAGTGAACAGCTGCACTGGTTGTGCAAGACATTCATTAGGGATTTTAAGTGCTGCACATAACTGCCCAAAGTGGGTCTCATTAAATGTAGGCGTCTCAATGTTTCCTGCAATTGAAGGTTACATTTCATTTAAGCATGCTGAACTGTTCACATTAATCAGATTCAGTGAGAGCTGAGTGACCATTATAACATACATGAATATACTATGTACATTAATTGTAGTTCTGTTGGCTACACATAACACACATCAATATACTATGTACATTAATTGTAGTTCTGTTGGCTACACATAACACACATCAATATACTATGTACATTAATTGTAGTTCTGTTGGCTACACATAACACACCACCACAAGATTGTAGCTTTGATTCTTGATTGGATAAGAGTGCACATTTTTCTGTGCACAGAATGAAACGTGTCTTACATGAATTTCATTTATTGGCTTGTGTAACGTCCACTGAAATTTCAATAGGAGATAGTTAAAAATAAACTTTATGAAAATTAAGGGGGAGAGAGAGAGCGAGGCACCATTGAACATTTTTTATTCTTTCATTTTTTAGGGGGATACAACATTAAGAAACAGTCATGGTATAAATTTTTGAAAGTGAAATTTATTGCACATAATAATAAAATGACAGCAGTCCTAAATTATGACACTAAACACAACAAGCAGCAGAATGTGAAGGTTTGCTTTTCTGTTCACACGCACCGCATTAAGGGACACACTTGAACAATCATCAGGCACTGTGGAAAAGCTGTTCCTTATAAAGAAAATACCATTATTAAGAGAAATTGGGCAAAATATAAAGAAATACTCTTCATTTGAGAACTAGGGGAAAGGAAATAAAAATTTAAGAAAAAAAGTGAAAAAAAAAACTAATTTTTAGGTATGAAAAATCAATTTACAAGATACAAGTCACTTTGCACTTTCATCCCCTCCTGATAACACCGAATCTGGTAAATTAAAAACACTGTGGCATTAACCACCCACCCCAATCTAGTGCTGAGATTAAAGAAAGAGTGGAGCTATACCTCTACTTCCTCTCTGGACCTTCATGGCCTGTTGTAGGGTGAACTTTAAAAAAATCTGTTTTTGTTTGGGCCTTAAAACTCTAATTTATATGATTTCTAAATCACTGCATTTTGAAAATTTAAATGTCCATGCTAAGTGAGAAAAACTTTGCTGGCACAAAATACACTTCACATTTAATCCTGTCTGCTAAGGATAATGGCTTCCATGATCAACTCAAGAGAAAAACAACCCTCCAGGGTCATGTTCTTGGGGTGCAGGTCAACTCTACTGCTTCCCTGATGAGTCAGTCTGTGTGGCTGGTGATGCTGAGCGTGATCCTGGGGCCTAGATCAGCAGACTTGTCCAGTTCGTGTATTTGGATATGGTAGTATGTGTATTTGGATATGGTGGTAGTGTTCCTTGACTACTGGTTTGTCCAACGTACATGTCCCTGCATCTGCACGGGATGCTATACTCATACATGTCTGGAAATATCAGGACTAGGTTGTTTTTCATGGGACATTGCATCCCCAGAGATTTTGCTGGGTGGCAGGTCAGCTGTCTTGATGTTATGTTTTGAGAGCAATCTGCTGATATGGTTAAGTGTTTTGCACGAAGGGCTGACAGGCTATCACAGTGTGGTGTGATCTATGGTGACAGATACAGACTGTATAGAACAGTTGTCACACCAGTTTCATCAAGGCTGTATATCTGCTTGCCAGTGAACTTGAACTTTACAAGAAGTTCCATGTTGTTATTCTGGTGTGTGACATTCTTTTCGTTGAAACTAGTCGCCCTTGCCAGTGTCGTGTCTCTTAGAGAAAGATAAGGCTGATGTTTCATGAAACATCTAACCATTCCAAGCCTGCAGTTCATGCTTCTTCTGTGGGCAGCAATCATTACTCAAAACCGGGCGGATCTCAGTATAATTCAGCCCGTACTTCATTCTTGAGCATATATTCTTCTTGTTTATTGAATACATGATCAACGTCGTGCTTTGATGAAAAGCCACTTCTCTGCTGTGGGTTGTTTCTCTTTTCATGCCAAAGAACAAGGTACTGAACCTTACTCCAAATAAACTAGCTGCATTTCTCACTGTCATCCCTTCCAGGATAATGTTTATAACCCCCTCCATGCTCCTTCATCTGTGTCCTTGTCTCTCTTTCATTTGTCAGGTCACATCATATTAACCTCAGAACCCAAGAGAAATATTTCATAAACAGTAATATTTAGGCATTTCATTAGGAATGTATGAAATTAGCATTTAAAATATAACACTTTAGGCATAACATTTAAATGTGTTATATGTGTAAGTATTACATGTTGTTATTTATTGTACCTAAAAAAATTAACAAATGAGCTGAATTAAAATGAAGGGATAGTGCTGAACACATTTATATCTTTCCCACAGATCTTCCTCAAATTACACCATGTAGGAATAAGATAGGAAATGTACAAATAACATAACATTGTGGTGCATTCACATACTTCCTCTGCCAGTCTAACGGCCTGACAGCATTTCACTCAAAGAGCACTTTTGTGGTGATTTAATTTCTCCAGCAACAATAAAATGTGCTATGGCTTCATGCAAAGTGCCGAATATTTGTGTTTCACTTTAACCCTATTGGCATTTGTCATATTTTCTTAATGCCCTCAATATCAGATTTCACATAAATCTGTCCAATGAGAGCTGCACTGATACATGTGGACTGATGGACTAACAGTGTGATACCATTGCAGTGGAAAACAGCACACTTATGATGATTTAATGTTGCTGGAAACAAAAATATGTACTTAGGTCATCATATAAAGTGTCCGATATTTTTGCCTGATTTTAACAAATTTGGGGTTTCTCGGCAGATTTTCATAAAACTCCCCAGCATCAAATTTCATGGAAATTGTCCAGTGGGAGCTGCACTGATACATGTGGACAGATGGATGGACATGACAAAGATAATAGGCATGAGCTGTCAAATCACAATGTTCACTTTGCAAAATGAAACTAACTAACTCCATGCAGCAGAGTCCTTCTTGAGAAGCTAACAGGTCCTCGGCTAGTCAAGAAATTCCTCGCATTTTATGGAACCCGAATGTTCATTACCTCATTCACAAGAGCCTACCACCTGTCCATATCCTGAGCCATATCAATCCGGTCCATGGCCCCCATCCCACTTCTTGAAGATCCATTTTAATATTATCCTCCCATCTATGCCTGGATCTTCCAAGTTGTCTCCTTCCCTCAGGTCTCCCCACCAAAATCCTGTATGCACCTCTCACCTCCCCCATAGGTACTACATGCCCCGCCACCTCATTCTTCTTGATTTGATCACCCGAACAATATGTGGTGATGAGTACAGATCATTAAGTTCCCCATTATGTAGTCTTCTCCACTCCCCTGTTACCTCGTCCCTCTTAGGCCCAAATATCCTCCTCAGCACCCTATTCTCGAACACCCTCAGCCTATGTTCCTCCCTCAGTGTGACAGACCAAGTTTCACACCCATACAAAACAACAGTCAAAATTATAGTTCTGTATTTCTTAATCTTTATATTTTTGGATAGCAAACTGGAAGACAGAAGATCCTGCGCAGAATGATAACAAGCATTCCCAGATTCAATCTAGTCTTAATTTCTTCCTGAAAGGAATTTCGATTTGTTACGGTTGTTCCCAAATATTTGAACTGTTCCGTCATTTCAAAGTATTTATTATCTAACTTTATGTTGTAATTTTGTCCTGCATTCTGATCTCCAGACATGACCATGTACTTAGTTTTCTCACCATTTACTTCTAGACCAGTCTCCTTACTAGCGACTACTAAAGCTTCTGTGTTTCTCTTTATAGCATGTACACTTCCACCTAATATATTAACATCATCAGCATAAACTAGAAGCTGCTGTGTACCATTCAATTTCAAGCCAAACACACACAACTTAAATGGTGGGAACCAAGTGACTAATCTGTAGCATGGTGTTGCCAACATTCATGGAGAAGAATGGAAAGTCTGATCACCTGCTACGATTAATAACAAGTGTTCTAAAACTGCCCCCCAGTACAAGCAGGACCCCCTCTCTCTCGCACAACTCAATGCAAACCACTGTATTTTGCTATCACTTACTGCGACACAGTTTAGCTCCTTCCAGTTTATACTCTGTTATTTCAGTGTCTTTCTTCTGTAGTAAGTCAAACAGCAAACATTTTTGAGCTTGCAGTTGTTGTATCATAAGCAGTAATGGCAGAGTGATCTCTTTGTACATCTGTTGGCATATAAAATGGAGTATCACTGTGGGATCCTACAGACATGGAGGAAAGTTGTGAAAGTTGCACATATGAAAGAAACAGAACGGTGTAAGTGCCAGAAAATAGCAGTGACAGGGATGCAGCATCATCACCATTATCATCAATATGATCACACAGTGAATGAACTGACATACATCTGACATGCATATACAGTAAAACCCATCTTAAAGGAAACCTGGATAGAACTGAACCCTGTCTTTAGAGGAAAACGTTCTCAGTACTGAGGATCTTTAATGCAATTCAAATACCTGTATTAAATAGAACCTGCCTACAACAGGGGAAAAAACCGGCCCCTTGCATTTCCCTTATAGGCATGTTTCAGTGTATTTGGATAAGAAATGAATTAAATATTTGCAATGTAAAAAATGCCAGTTTGGAGACACAAGGCAGGGCTTTATGCAGACCCAACATACAGAGTGATTCTCTTGTTAGAAAACCCAGACTTTCAGCAGTAAAACTGTTCAATTTCATCCTTTGTACTGTAGTGGACTGTTGTACATGTTCTTGCAAAACTCTGTAGTGTTCTCTCAGCATTCTTTGAAAATATCCAGTTTCACACTGACAGAGGTATGTACCTGCAACATTTCATTACATCAGTGCATAAATATTCATTTCACTGTTAAAAGTCTTGAGCGTCTACCATGACAATCGCTGCATATGCTCGAGTAGAGTTTACATATCAGGACACATATCAGTTCAAGAAACTGCATGTATACAGAAGAAGTAATTCTGTAACAACATCCTCAGAAAATAAGGCAAGTTAACAACAAGATCTACCAAACCAGAAGTCATATGCATGACAAAAATGGGTTTATGAGTACTTCTTAGAATTCCTTATTCTTCATAATGACCCTTCAATCCCATTCCAATCAACAAATGTCTTCACTTGATACAGAATATAAATAAAGCAATTTATGGCAGCATAAACATTGAACAATAAAGTTGATGTCTCCAGCATCTACATCTCTACACTTGCCTCTTGTAAAGTCATCTCCTTGAGATAAAACTTAACAGTGAATGGTACACCAGCCAGCTTTGAATTGATCTCCATGACTTGAGCATCTTCACACTCTTTCATACTGATTGTAGCAGTGCTACCGTCACTTATTTGTGCCAATGTCCACTGGACTAGACTTTCTTCATCACCTTCAACAAGTGGATTAAAGCGCTGTAAATAATGTTACTGCATGTAATACACGCTTATGTAAAAGGATATCTAGTTACACCGCAATATCCTGTAAACTTTACCTTACATCTCCGACACAACGAAGCTGAAGTTATTTCTTCACCCCATATATTCACAAAATTGGAAAGTAGCACTTTATGGTGTCCATCTATGCTAACATTTTTAATGATGTATTCACTAGTATCTAGTTTTAATGGCTTCCACATACTTATCAACTGCCTTATTTGGTTGTGAAAAGCTTGGCCATAAAACTGGCAAACAACTTCAACCTCAACACCTAATCGCACACACACGCACGACTATGTTCCCCCACACAGCTGACTGCCGATCTCTCACTAGCACAGATTATCGCTCACTAGGTTATACCTCGAATTATAATCTGTGCTCTAATCCGTGATAAGCAGCGAACCCATGGTGAATGTAACCCATGGTCGACGGGAATCATATATCGGAAGTACCGCGGTGACGCGACCGTCATTGAAAATGCGATGAGATAAACGATCAGTGATGCGAGGCGTGACTACTTTTGTTAATTGTGGTTAGTTCTTTTATGTTTTGTGACATATTGAGAAATATATGTTTCGTGTATAATTTCAGTTAAACTGCACATTTTCGTAAATAATAAGTACAGTAGTGCTGATTAAAAGCTTAGCTATAACAATGGGGTGAAGTAACTTCAGAATTTCTCCATTTTGAACAGGGAAGTAATTTGTACCAATACAGCAAAAGAATTTAGACATAGTGTACGGAAGGTTGTACAAGTGTGTAATTATCATTTAATATTACATTACTTCCGTATGCAATGTTTTACCGAAATAAAAATAATAATTTTTATTTGTCAATATACAGGAAATTGTATGGAAGAAAGATGATACACGTTTGACAAACATTCAACTGTTTATGAAAGAGTATTACTGTTTCCGCTTTTCCATTCCGCCGGTTTCCGTACCATCCCTTGGTAAATATGACACATTATTATCTATCAGGGGCGATGGATCCGAATCGTGAATCTGGACTGGGGAGTGATTCTGATAATATGGCAGAATTAGCAGCATTGTTGACGGCAGAAATACCAGAAGGCAGAAGTAGTCTTGCAGACAGCCACATAAACTTGGAAAGGGTAGCAGAGTATTGTGAAGGAAATTATTTTCAGGTACGAAATGTATTGCGGTTAAGTGACGTGTGTAAGTAAAGAATATTTTAGAGTTCTGGTTAATTATATTTTGTATGTATGATAGTCTGAGAACAAGAGGGCCGCCCTTGAAGAGACCAAAAACTACACCACCCAGTCACTGGCCAGTGTTGCTTACCAAATCAACACCCTTGCATACAACTTCTTGCAGCTGCTGGACCTTCAAACTGCTCAGCTTGCAGAAATGGAAAGTCAGATGAATCACATTGCCCAGGTATGTCATCATGTGTGTTGACAGTGTCTTGTTACATGTCACTTGCTATTAAGAGCAGAATAGAATAGAATTTATTTACATTCCATGAATCCTTTGTATGAGGGGCACTGTATGCACTACTTTGAACGAATTGCACACATAATGTGGACATGTGCACTACTTTTCTATGTAATCATCATCTTTGTTGAGGCATTTGTCCTAATGGGAAATTGGTGCATCAAAAGCCTTAAAGAAGAAATCAGCAAGTGCATGAAACTCATTCATCACCCCTGCAGTAGCATCATTGTCACTTTAGAATGGCTGTCCAGCCAAACACCTTCAGAGAGGCCCAACAAGATGGAAGTTGAAAAGTGTAGGTCTGGACTGTGTGGTAGATGCTGCAACGCTTTCCATCTGCACTGCTTGAACCACTGGTCGTCTGGGCTGTGCGGGGTGTTGCATTGTAATGAAGGATGATGACACCAGGGTTGAACCATCCCAGCCTGTTCCTTTCAACAGTTTTTCTGAGTCCATCCAGAGTGTTGTGGTAACGAGTGGCACTGTTCATCTTACCTCTGGAGTTGAAGCCCACAGCTCATCAACAGGATTCCTTTGGTCTGCAGAAGTCCATGATCATGATTTTGTTCATAGAGTTGACTGTTACGAACTTCTTCTTGGAGGATAATCTGTGTGCATTTCCATATCATGGAATTGATCTTCATCTCCACTAATACCCCATTGGTTGATTTGTGCCAGATAATGTGCTTGCAGCATAATCCCATATGCATCTGGTTGTGGCATTGGAATCCACCATGCAGACACCCTCCTGTAGCCAGTTGTGTCATGAACAATTTCATGTGCTGCTGTTGGTGAAATACTGAGTTCTGCTCCAGTTTCACATATTTTCACATGTTAACCTTCATGGATAAGGCCTAACATGTTACATTTGTTGCCTGCAATCAGATGAACTCTGCCCTTTTGAAAGCTTTGCACCACATGCAAACGCTTTCTTCTTCATCACATGTTCCCTGTACACAGTGATATTCTGACTGTGAATTCAGGTCATTGTTTTGTGTTGTGCATGCAGGAACTGACTCTTTCCTTGTACCTCCACATTGGTCCAACTATGCAGTATAGGAGCCACACTTGCATGCCCACATCCTTGACAGACATCTGGCTGTTACAGCCAATATACCTACACTGGTGCTTGTCTGTCTGTCTGTTGCAAGAGACATTTCCAACCCCTCACCATGTTTTGGTGCAATAATGCCACCCATCTTTCATTACTGTGATCTGCTTGTACCATACTTTTGGGACAACCTTTGTAATATAAGGGTGTAGAATACGTCATAATGTGAATATAAAATAATATGATACACATATGTAATATATGCTTTGTATTGCTGTAGGAGAATAATATTTTACAGACCAAAATGTAACAAGGTATTTGCGTCAAAGTTACCTCACAATATGGGCACCACGTATGAACTTTTGGTTGAAGAATAACTTTTTTGCAGAGTGGGAGTGAGCTAAGAGATAGTTTTTAAATTCTGGCACAAGTGCTTTTATGTCATGGTTTCTGATGTTAATGTTTATGGAAGAGAAGTGCATAACTGTTTGCTGCATAGTATACAGTACACTCACACTGGTGAGATTAGCATTTGGCACTTGGAGATCATGTGAATCTACATTATAGGCTGGCTTTCTTTCCTACCCGGACTCTTGACCCGTGAAGGTGGGACCGATACATTGTCCTGAAACGTCGGTAAACAATTACCACATGACACCACGTAATACCCCAGCAGACCGCAGATTTCATGTTTGTCTCCTATTTATACTGTGTATTTCTTTTTTTTTTTTTATTTTTTCCAACCCACACACAAAGAAAAACGGTAATGGGATTTTGTATTCACTGGAAAGGGGCACTGTATTACATCCTTTAAATAATTCAATTCAAGAGAGTGTTTTCTCTACATGTGACCGTGTATAAATTTTCCTGTGTATCGTGAGTACTGTGGCTTTCTCCACAAGATAACTCCGTAAGGTATAATGGAAGTGGAATCTGCAAGGTAAACTAATTGTAAAGTGTCTGTTGCCGTAAGTGACGTGACGTGACTGTCCTCACAGCAGAGCATGCTGAATGAAGTTAGGCATAAAGAATTCAACAGGCTTTTTTTCATTTTAAAATATTATGAAGCTGCAGATCAATTAAGTTGTAACTACATCTTGAGTTGCTTTATTGCTATAACTTATATTGACACATGCTTTTTTGTTAGTGGCAAATGCGAAGTTTGGCCTGTCAAAAGGTTATTTGCTGTCAACCATTTGTTCTGTTTGGCAACATCATTTAATACGATTCAGAAAGTTTTCACTTTTGAGGAGATGTGTGATGATACTAGTATCATAAATAAAGAATGTGGGTTTGGTATGCAAAGTGACAATTTGTGTAAATCATTGTTTGCAAGGGAAAGCAGGGATGAAATGTGGACATATTATTTGGCAGTGCCCAAGGTTAAGTAAATGTTATAGTTTGAACTTGCAGATGGGTTCCATAAAGATTTAATTTGATAGTGATATGTCTGATTCTCACATTTGGAAGTTTGGCATGGTCACATAACAACCCGCAACGTGGGTTTTGTTGTCGAGCACGCATAAGATTTCTTTTTCGAAATTGTACAAGGCTGTGTCCATTGACAGACCTTTCCTGTACCCAAACCGTTTTTATGCAAGGCTACTGTTGGAGTTCAGGAAATCAATAACTGTCATGTACATAATGTTCTCAAAGGTTTTAGAAATGCTGTCAGTAATGAAAGTGGTCTGTGGTTAGATACACAAGATTTTTCACTCATTCTGTATAGAGGTTTGATTTTTGAATATATAGGCCATTCTGGGGCAATTCCTGCAATGATGGATGGAGATATCTTAGGGGGATACTGATGTAGTCTGCACAAGTTCTTTTGTCAGTATTCTACCATGTCTGCACAAGCTTTTGCTTTAAGAGAGTTAATAATGTTTTTGTTTCATTAGCTGTTTGTAGATTCATATTTGGGGATGTGCTTGTTGTTGGATAGGACATGTACTTTATTGCCTTTGTCTTGTTATTTGTATCATTCAATCTGCAAACATTAGAAAATTAACATTGAATGAGATTCCTGTATGTTTAGGATTGTTTATAATGTTAACATTCATTGGCAGGCTTATTTTAACACATTTCCATGCTGCTTTCACTTTTTGACTGTGATATCTCTTTGTTTTAGTTCTTATGTTTGGTCTCTTAATAACTTGCATTACAGTTTTTCACTGTCTCCTATAGTGAATTTTTATTACTTGGTTGGTATTATTTTGGCTGTAGAGGTATGAGTGTGGTTCTCACTTGTTCTTCTAAGACATGTCTATAACCTGTAGTTATCCATTCTTTTAGTTTGTGTCTTTTTTCCACCCCTGATTTATTAGTGTGACTTGCTTGAACCATGCTTCGGCACTTGTAAATAAAACTGCAATGCTCCATGAGCTAGTGCACGTACTTCACCAAGGTGTTCTCTGCTCTCATGGTACACAGTACAAAACCTGACAATTTATTTTACTGTCTGACAAACTGATGCTTAGTTTGACAAATCATAGTTGCTTGTTGGTGTGAGCTATTTGGATTCCTCCCCACAGCAGTATGTATATCCTGTCGACCATAATGCCACGTACAACACTTTACCACCATGCTGTGACCGATACACTCAGTACTTTCTCCTGCTTTACTCTTATTACTGTTGCCCTCCTTTGTCTCCTTTCTGTTTTGTGGCAGCACGGACGTTGTATGTCTATTAGGTGGTGGAACCCTGCTTCACGTGCATCACATTGCAGTTATTTGTCGGCGGAGGCTTCATTAACATCTTCAGTACTTGTCATAGAACACCATAACAAGATTTTCAGGCTTCCTTATCTCTTCATTAGGAAAACATTGCGATTTATGTTCTTCTGTATTTGCATGAAGTTTTTTCCACAATTGAACCAGCATTATTGCAGTCATGCAAGGCCATGTCCATGGTATGCTATACAGAGCATTAAAAACTGTATCCCCTCTCACCCAATAATACCCTCATATTTTTTCTTTATTGGTAAGAATTCTGAGGTCAGCCAGTAGCTTGTTTCATGGTTGCAGTCACTCTTGGCTGCCAAGTAGCAGTGACTTTGGGGGGTGGGGGGCAAAATCTTTAAAACAGTGAGGCTGTCTTCAAAAGTCAGTCCACTGTCATTTGAATGACAGATGAATTTTGTGGCAGCAACACTGCTTTCTGTGGTAATCCTTTCTTTTGCAGGCAACCCCAAACTTCATGAAAGTTTTCAAACTGTTCGTTATCCACTGTGCACCTTCTCAGCTGTTAAAATAGACAGAAGTATGGTTTCCTTCAGTGCCCTTCTGAGCCTTGCACTTCATCTACTTTCATCTCCGGTCCCCTTTTCGTACTACAGATGCTTGCTTATGAAAAGGCTATGAAATAACATAAACACTACTGGTTACATATATATAATCTAAATAAATACTACAAGAACTATAAACACTGCAGAATGTCTCATAAACTCCAGACACTAGTAAAGAACATTAGGCGTTTTGTTACCAACTACAAGGTGTTGTTTTACAACTCACTAATTACAAGATATCTTAACCTTTACTCACTACAAGGTATCTTGTACAAATTACTACTACTTCCTTTCAACTGTGCTCATACTACCTTCTCAATATTCTATCAAACTACAAGGTACGAGGTCTGACACAAAAAAAACGAGACTAACCCTATAGCTCTGGAACCAAGAGCGGGGGGATGAAACAAACATACGGCTATGGAACATGATCTGTCCTGTCACAGTGTTACAAGTTTCAGCTCGATCGCTTCACTCAGTACAAGTTGACGCATCTTCAAATATAGGCGTGTTTTTACCCTCGGACGGAAAATGTCGGACTGCAAAAGTGAACAGCGAGTTAACATCAAGTTTCTTGTTAAACTGAAGAAATCCGCGACGGAAACTTTTCAGTTATTGACTGAGGCTTATGGTGAAAATTGCATATCTCATGCACGCGTTTTTGAGTGGCACAAACGATTTTCGGAAGGCAGAGAAAGCGTGAAAGATGATGATCGCCCAGGCCGGCCACGCACAGCTGTTAACGATAACAACATTGAAAAAATGCGACATGTGATTCGAAAAGACAGAAGGTTGGGTGTTCGAGCAGTAGCTGAGAAAGTTAATTTGGATAGGGAAAGTGTTCGACGAATTCTAACGGAAGAATTGAACATGACAAAGGTTTGTGCAAAAATGGTTCCAAACATTCTGTCAGATGAACAAAAAGAACGCCGCCAGGAATTGTGTTCGGACCTTTTGCAAGCAGTTTTTAGCCAATAAAAACATCACTGTGATGGAGCACCTACCTTATTCGCCAGACCTCGCTCCCTGTGACTTCTACCTCTTCCCAAAGATCAAGTCGGTGCTCAAAGGGACCCATTTTTTATCGGTAGAAGATGTGAAAGTAAAAACGACGGATATCCTCAACAGTCTGACAGAAAATGACATGCAGAATTGCTTTGAACGTTGGCAGCATTGAATGCAGCTGTGTGTTAACTCAGAAGGGAACTACTTTGAAGGCGATCGTAGTTAATTTGCTGAATTTGTCAAACAGAAATAGTTACAGACACAGTCTCGTTTTTTTTTTGTGTCAGACCTCGTATATTGTGTGAAGTCCATGACTAACTACAAGCAGTCACATTGTGGTCTCTGTTTCGCACTTTACCATAGTCTGCCAAACTACAGGGTGTCTTGTTTGAACTCCACTACTACACAGCAAGCAGAAGTATCATTGACTTCATTCCACACTTCACAGTGGTCTACCAAGTACAGGGTAGCCTATACAAACCCAACGTCACTACTGCAGTAGACCATTGGGAGGGGGGTCCGCAGTCCACAAGCGCGTCACAGACCTCACCAGCCACGACCATGATGTATCTTGGTCCATTTTACTCGCACACCCATTCTGACGCCACACTCCCTTCTTGAGATCAGTATAAGAGGTCCTTACACTCTTTTTTCTATTTCTGTCTCTGTCTACAAACACACTGCTCTCTCATGTATGAATGGGCCCACTCTCCAGCATAGATGGTATGCTGCCATGAGAAATTCTTCCTCTGAGCTAGGTCTGGCTCATTTCAGTGATCCTATTCCAACCCCCCCCCCTCCCCCGCAATCACTGTGTCAGTTGGTTATTTCTGGATGCGTTTTCACAACTGGCAACTGTAAGTGATCCTCGATGATTTGTGCCAGGACCACACTTCTGTCTTTACGATGCAAGCTTTTCCAGTATAATCCAGACTCATCACTGTTGCATTTTGACTTGGTTTCAAGTGTTGTTCCTGTACACATTTTTGAAATGTTATGTACAGTATATTGACTGCATCATCATTGATACTGAGTCTCTGTTCTTGTGCAGCGTTTCCACGAATACTGTGTTTTTCTTGCATAATCTACTGTACACTTCATACTGCTTTGTGCATAATCTACTGTAGACCTCTTGTGATAAAATGGTGTAGCCGTCTTTTGTAATCTTAACAGTTCTGCAGTTGTGTTGATAATGCATACCGCAAGGCTTCAGGGCAACAGTGTCTTATGTAGACATCACTGTATTCTGAAGGTGTGCCAAATTAGTTTTAGTTCTGTTTGCTTGTGAATGATTTGTGCCAAGAATTGATACTCAAAAAGGGACAAGCAGATAGGAGGTATGTGTAAGAGACAAAATGTTGAAATTTTTGCTCTTATGGCCGCTTACAACAAGCAAAGTATCAAGTTGGTCCCCCCCCCCAGTGCTGAACCATAGCATCCCGTGAATTAAGAGGTAAGTTATGTATGTGCATGATTCATTGGAAGGTAAGACAGAGGTGATATGCATGTCTGTTATAAAGTGATACTTTGTGTGAGCAGTATGTTGTCTGTCATATGACTTTTTTTTTTCTGATCTGTAGACGGTGATGATTCACAAAGAGAAAGTTGCTCGTCGTGAAATCGGAGTGTTGACGGCCAACAAGACTACAGCTAGACAGTACAAGATAATAGCCCCTGCTAATCCTGAGAAGCCAATTAAATATGTACGGAAGCCTATTGATTACACAGGTACTTTTTTTGTTACATTGTAGTGTAATTGCGGTGACCTTGTGTAAAGATGTCAGCATGTTGTCATCTGTCTTATAATCTCGTTGCTTCACAAACCTATGTTGTCCCTGTCAAGCCAAAATATGCTCTATAATGTTCATATCGCATGAACTATGCATTTTCAGCCTTGGATGATGTCGGCCATGGAGTCAGAACAACGTCTACAGGAGGTACTCCCCGCTCTAAGCAGCGAGGCTCTAGTCAGGGTAGCATTCAGTCACTCGGTTCAGTATCAACGAGTGGTATGGGGGCTATGGTAGGTCCTGCCCCCACAACGAAACCTCCAACTCCACCTCAGGCTGTCCGTACAGGGGGCAGCCTGAGTAAGGGATCCAGAGAGTACAGGACTCCACCTGCCGTAGCACCTCCTCAGGTTAGATCTTACTCTGTTTCATGTGTTAGTGCCACTGGTTAGCTCAGACAAAGGTTATGTGACAGTGCATAAGAATGACAGGAGGTATTGAAGTCATTTAAAGTAGCATAGCTGTAAGTTTCTAACCAAGGGGCCTTGCTAGTCTATGTCATGCAGGGCTATGTAGTCCTGTGCTGTCCCTTTGGAGAATCCCTGTTAGGGTAATATGACTAAATAATGTAGGTTTCTGGTAGTAGATTTTAAAACAAGCATTATGAAAATGTTCTTTATTATTTGTGTTATACCTTAAAGTTTTTCTCTTTGGAACAAGTTTGTGATATGGTAATGTACTTGTATCTCTTGAGCATGCAGCCACCTATTTTCCACAAATATCTCCCAAGAATTGTGTTTTGCTTATGTTTACTGGATGCAGCATAAACATATTGTGGGTTGAATAAAGGTAAATTAAAGTAACATGGACTGTTTTAAACTGTGACCAAAATTGGCTGATTGAGAAATGTATAAAATATTTTATATCCAGATATGAGAAAGAAGTGCAAATGTGAGATGACCTTGCATGTAACATGACCTTGCATGTAACATGACCTTGCATGTAACATGACCTTGCATGTAACATGACCCCAGAATCTTCAGTTTTCAGGAAAATACATATACATTGCATGTTAAACTTTGTGTTCAGATGATGAGCTAGGGGGAGAAAATATTGCCCTGGCTGTGGGTAAATACGGTATGTTTGTCAATTTTAGTGCTGTAAGTTGTTGTCAACAAGTTATGTGAAAATATAGTAAGAGTGAAACAAAGTGTCCGTAGGTGGTCACTGTACTGTACAGATATGCCTTTTGTTTGCTCCAATGTTTGTTCATAGATGATAATTTGTTTCCAAAAGTAACTGAAACTAGTTGTGGAATATATGTCCAATGTACAGCGTAGATATATGTTAAAAACGAACCTGCTAATGCATTGTATAGGTTTAATTTTTAAAACTCATATTAATACATTTTGTACAGTGTTCAGAAAGTACAGAGGGATACTGAAAGAGCAATGTTTTGGCATTGGTCTAAAAACATTTAAACCTTATTCCATGGGAAGAAGTTGCTTAGAAGACCTTCAAGAAAATGGATAAATTGTGTTTTGTAATACCCACAAGAAGCAAAGAGGTGTAACACTGATGATGATGCCAGTACTGTTTTTTGTTAACAAAACTTAGTTTTCTGTATATTAGATCTGTTATTTGTGCAGTGGTTCCAATGCTTACTGCAGTGCTGTGTGGGATACACCAGATTAGCTAACATATTCAGCCACCAGCCTCTCATCATGGAGGCCCAGTTTTGAGCCTAGGCAAGTCCATGTGGGATTTGTGGTGGATAAGGTGACAGTGGGACAGTTTTCTCCAACCACTTCTGTTTTCCCCTGTCAGTGTCATTCCATCAATGCTTCATAGTCAGTTATTCATTCATTTATCCATCTATACATTCATTCATTAATCTATCCATCCATTCTTCCGTCTGTACATCCATGCATCTATCACTAATGCTATATAATCTTAGCAGTTGATGGTGTTAAATGAAGTGCACGTTAGCTGGGGATTACTGCTGATTTGGCTGTATTATGAAGTTAAATTTTATTTTGCTGAATAATTTGCTAATTGGTTTTGACTTCAGGCGATGAATGTTGTTTCATACACTTGCTGACTGTTATGTGACATTTACAGGTGCCAAGTCACTATGCGCCAAACTATCCGCTGGGACACCCTCGTCGCGGGGAGAGGGGTGCAGGGTATAGCACCTTGCCAATGCCTCCGTCAGCACACATGCATTCCCATACACTGCCTCATCACACTCAACAGCATGTTTCCCATCCCTCTCCTCCCATGTCACCCCCTCAGGTTGGCATGGTGCACCCAATACCACACAACATTCAGCAGACTGTGCAGTCGGCACACCCACCGTCTCTTCCGCCTCCGCCACCAGCAAACTCATATACGCTGGACCACAACTCCAGCATGCCACGTGAGTTTCTCATTCTAGTCTTGCTTGCCAGTGAAGGTAACTAGGTAGCACCATCAACTATTTCCCAGAAAACTGATGGTTGCCAAGCTGATTAAGATGTTTTCTGCTTTTATGAAAATGAAAGTTTCATTACTGTATTTACAAGGGCTTGTTATTGGACCTTATTCTGAACCAGAAGCATTGAACCCACACATTCACACCCTACTTCTAGAACATCCCAGGTGATATCCTTCCATCTACACCTGTTTCTTCCAAGTGGCCTCTTCCCTTTACGTTTTATGACTAACTCAATTCTCATCTCTGCCCTGCACAACCTGTGCTAGTTATACTTAATATTATTTTTACCGTGCATGTATATTAACAATAGTAAACACTATACCAACACAAGCACTTACTATTAAAACATTAATAGTTTTAAAAACCAAGCCCTACATATGTTTCGGCCAGCTAACTGGCCATCATCAGGGCAACTAGCGTTTCACAGCATAATCACGTTCAATAGGTTAATGATAAGATGTGTGGGTGTTATATAAAAAAACGTTAAAACAATAAAGTTCACGTCGTTCATTGGAGACACATCCAATGGGCACTGTATATCACTTGTTGTGATCACTGTATAATAAAACACTGCACTGGTTTGAAGCACTGTTGTGTTGCGTGTATATAGCTGTTCAGGTGAAGCACGTATATTCCTTTGTCTATGCCGACTAATGTCCTGTTCTTGTAGGCGATGATTGTGGGTGCATTATATTTGAATTTGGCATGGCGTTGTACCGTCTATCGAAAGATAAATCTAGTTAGACAATTATATCATTCCTAATTAAAAAGTTAAGTGTAAATACGTTTTAATAAACGTATTATGTTTTTTATGAGTGACATATCTGTGTTGGTTGGTTGTTGAAGTAGAAGCGTGTAGGGTGGAAGACGTTTGGTTGCCTACTGACTTGTGTGTGTGTGTACGTATCGAGTTTTTATACCTGTGTTATGGAGGGGGTTGGAGAAGTGATGAATTTAAATAGTACATTTTCTTCCATCGGGTGTTGTTCCTTAATCAGGGCGTCTTGTTTTTGATACAATTGTACATAATATTGTTCAATAATGTTCATGTAGCTACCTTTCCTGCACGTTTTGATCAATGCCATAGTATTGTTTAGAGGGCCATATTCATGTCTGTGTTCCAAGATATGTTGGGCGTATGCTGATTTGGGTTGGTTGGATCTGATATATCTATAATGTTCTAAAAACCGAGCCTTCAGGCTCCGTCCGGTTTGTCCGATGTAATGCTTCTGGCAAGTTTGACATTGTAAGCTATAAATCCCACTATTTGTATAGATATCTTTGTTTTCCCAGTTTGGTTTTAGTATATTTTGTGTTGTGTTGCTTACCCGATATGTTATCTTTAGGTTGCTGTTTTTGAAAATGTTGGTGATCTTTCTTATTATCGGATGATGATATTCATATATCATCAATATAATGCACCCACAATTCATCGCCTACAAGAACAGGACAATAGTCGGCATAGACAAAGGAATATACGTGCTTCACCTGAACAGCTATATACACGCAACATAACAGTGCTTGAAACCAGTGCAGTGTTTTATTATACAGTGATCACAACAAGTGATATACAGTGCCCATTGGATGTGTCTCCACTGAACGACGTAAACTTTATTGTTTTAACGTTTTATACAACACCCACACATCTTATCATTAACCTATTGAACGTGATTATGCTGTGGAACGCTAGTTGCCCCTGATGATGGCCAGTTAGCTGGCCGAAACATATGTAGGGCTTGGTTTTTAAAACTATTAATGTTTTAATAGGAAGTGCATGTGTTGGTATAGTGTTTACTATTCTGCTAGTTAATTTGATCTCCCTACTAATATTTGGTGTAGATGAAACATTTATAATTTCTCATGCATTTGTCTCCATCATCCTCGTAACTTTCTCCTTTGGTCCAAGTAGTCCTCTCAGCACCCTGCTTCTCTGTTCAGAAACACCCTCTGTCTATAGTCTATGCCAGTGAATGTGGTAACAACATGATACGCTTAATAAATGATATCATAGCCTGTTCACTTTATAAACAAATGGTTATTCTTTATATTACTTCAGAATTTTATGTTTTTGAAATGTAACAAAATTTTTATGTATTGTGTGTGTGTCTGTGTGTGGGTGTGAGTGTGCGTGAGTGTATGCCTGTGTTTAATACTGTATGTATGAACAGATACCTATTTCTTTGAAAATTCTTGTGCTAGGAAGTTGGTAGTTTGAACCTGTGTTGCCCATATGTAACTCAGTTGTGTTACTTGTTTTAGCTCCTCCATCTCCGCTTTTAGTTGTGATGAATAGTACTGATGGCGACACACTGGACCGCACTGGCCTGCATCATGTGCACCACTCCCACACCCTGCCTCATCATCATTCACCAGCTCAGGCTATGCATCATCAGCATCGTTCTGGCAATGTTTCTCCTCCACTGCCACCACCTCCTCCACCTGAGGATGAGCATTCGGGGTTTGGCCGTCCACATACTGGAAGAATGATGCCAATAGTTCCAGATGAAGAGGACTTGCCAGGCTGGGTTCCCAAGAACTACATTGAGAAAGGTGAGCTGCCATCAGTTGCTGAAATTGGTGAAATGCAAAGATCATGATACAAGGTACTGCTACTACCAACTGACGAACATAGGTGTCAGGTATACCTCCTTACAACTTATACCTTCTCCTCACACCCACCGCTCAGCTGTCGTACCACAGCTGGCTGATGCACGGCAACATTTTGCGAGTACTACTTTAACGGTAATTGTTGGGATGGGCAGGTTAGTGCTACTGAAAGTCCCAAAAACATATCATTGCTTTTATCCACACTTTGTTGATGCTTGGCACTACTGTGTGTTCTGAAAAGTCACGTTAATTTCACTTCTTTTTCTCCAACATGATCGTTTTGGGAATATTGTGGTTCAGGACCATGAATTCTGAATGATTGATGCAGGAAAATGACATTTTGAGGAACTGTGAATCCAATTTGTTATGTTGGTATGTGGTTGATTTTTTTGGGACTGGAAGAAATGAATGAGAGTAGTGGGAGAAGATGCATATAGGAATGAGGGATAGAAGTTCCACTGTATTGCATTCTTGGAGAATGCCTGTTGCTTTCTTTCACTCAGGGAATGGGTGAGAGGGTTACACAAGCTGCTTAAGGAGAAACTATCCTGGTTCATGTTGTTGGTGTGCAGCCGAATGTCTGGTAGCCAGTGCATGTCACTGAGGATGCTGGTATTGTTGAGCAGGATCCAGTGACCAGAGAGAGTTTTGTGTTGCACTGCTGCAAACTGTTTCAGTTGGTACTGTGAAATATGGCAGTTGTGTTTATTACTGATGGTTATGCTTGATGAGCTAGTTTATCTGATATACAGCTTTTTAGTTCATGGCGGGTGTTACGTATGCCTAGACGTTTTAGACCCAAGTTGTCATTGATGGGACAGGCCAGGCCAGGCGCTTCCTGCATGGGAGGCACACCATCTGGTTGTGTTTGAGTAGCATCCTGTTGATGTGGTTGGAAGTGTTTTGGATGACGGACAGGAAGGCCGCTGTTGTGTTGCGGTGTTGTGGTGGTCAGATCTTTGGCTGAGAGCATGCTAGATTTGTTTAGAACTGTTGCCATTGTTTAGAAATATCTGGAGTGTGTTGAGTTCAGCCTGGAGACTCTCACTATTGCAGATGATTTGGGCCCTGTATGCGAAGGTGGACGGCACTGGATGGTCGTGTGATATTCCCTTCACATAAAGATTGTTTGTGTCACTGTTCTGTATACACTAGACCCCTGATCTACGATTTGTCTGTAGGACAAAGTTTTTATACGTTAACCTTTTAAAGACCTGCATTCGCATACATGAACACACACAGGAAAACACCTCTAGAAATTCATTTTATATTTTTAGGCAATAAGGAACTTTATTGCATTTTTAAAACATGCTGCATAATCTGTTTTATTTTCCACAATATGTTGTTTATTTCGTAATTTTATCTTTTCTGTTCCAATAATATATATATTTTTTTTTTTTTTTTTTTGTAAACTGTGTGCTAAGATTTAAACACCCACTCAAGTAGGATAAAGGTTAAGTTAAGCAAATCTGAAGTTGGAGTTGTTTCAGAATAAAACAGAAAATTACTGCGGTCATTGCAGAGACATCATGTTCACCCTAAACTTAGATTTACTGATGCTTTTTCAATACATTTGGTATTTATATTTTTATATTTGTTTTATGGGGTATGAAAGAACAAATCTTGAAAAATAAGTTAAAATTGCGATTGTACTGTACAGTAGAATTGTGCTTTATGCATTGTTAGGTAGCTGACATACGTATGTACTGAAATCACTTAATCAGAACACTCCCCTCCTTAACCCTTTACGGCTGAAAGGGAAAACACTGTCCCGCAATGCCATTTCGTTTTTAAAATTTTCTGCTTCTCTTTTTCACAATATTTGTCTAAATGGCTTGTATAGGCATACAAGATTGTGTGAAATTTAATTCTAGTTAAAATTATCGCTAATGACGTTTAATTCTTCTTACTTTCCAGCAGTCATGAATTATTTACAGATGTCTCCAGGCAGTAGTTTTTACTTTTTCCTCATATTGGCGAGGTGAAGCAAATACACACATAAAGGACCTTCTGATAAACCTCTGTTCCTTCATACAGCCCTTCCTGTAAAATCCACACCCCCTTCACCTCCATTACTTCATCAAGAAAACGCTACTGAAAATATCAGTTCATTAATTACAGTAGTAATATTTACGTACATTTGTGTATTCCGCCTTTACACTTTAGTGTCAGTTGGTCCTCAGGAATGCAGTTTGGTGTGATATACCTTGAAACATGTGATAGCACACAGCAGTATGTTGCATTCTCGATAATTGAATGTTGTTCTCGTTTCTCTGTTTTTGGCAGAACACACATCGTAGCGAATTCTCTTACACTGCATATGCCAGTTGCTGACTCTCTGTGATCGTGATTAAAGCGTCTGCCCTGCCTGGCCTGTCGCATGTTATTGCTGTGACAGGGAACGGACTGAACTGTTGAGTTGAAGATAGGCATAAGCATAAACTTAAAATTAAAAAAAGTCACGAAGAAATCCTTACAGCAGAATGAAGGACATTTGCCTCTGGCCCCATATTGCACTAACCAGAGCAATGAATGTCTGTATGTATTCCTTACCTCTACCACTGCTTGCATATTAACTCATTCGCACTCAGCACTCAGATAAGCCTGCACTACCACGAAACCTAAACAGCATTTATAAGACTGAAACCTATACAACGTATCAGGAAATACAAAGACATGTACAGTCAACTCCAAATTTTATAGCACGGGGTCCCCACTTACAAATCTAGAAAATGAAGCTTAAAGTGAAAAATGAACAAAATAAAAAATGACCTTTATCTAAGCTGCATAAAAGTAAGTGGATTTTCTTGAAACTTGCGTAATAGATAGGTGGATTCATTCTTAAGCGTGTGCTTTTTGTTTGAGAGTTTTATATTTGAAAATGTATGAAGTACAACGGATAATATCGGCAGGTGCGAAAGCAGGCATTTAAAGTTAAAACAACCCTTGCTGTCAGCGGCTACTTTGGGATTTAAATCTCCCGTACTTTAAAGGTTAAACAAGTAGACATCAGCTGTGGGTTAGTATGTGTGTGTGTGTAGTTTAACAGATTTTGTGAGGAAAATAGTATGCAAACAGTAATAAAGCAAATACAGTACTGTACAGTATACAGAATATATCATATAGAATTCAGTAACAATAGAGCGCACAGTCCGGTTAACTCACCTTGAGCAGATGATGCTACAGGCTCTTCTTGTTACCTTTTGAATAAAAATGGTTATCGGTAACTACCTGACTTTGTTGTAAGTCATCATACATTTTTTGATATCGGCATAAATCCTCTTTGAATGTCCGATTACCTTTGCTGTTGCTGACTGCATATGCACAAATGCATGTAAAAATATTTCATGTAAATACAGGTCTGCTGTACTTTGTGACCCAAGGAGCTGTCTGGTCTTCTGTAGATACTGCTGGTGGCCATCTGTCGCATTCTGTGTAGTAAGCTGTGCTTTGCGGTGTGCACTGCGTAAGCAGTCCAAGAAGTCTTCTGCCCCGTGGCCACATTATGAATGTGTTATTGGTGTGTGGATCCAGCAGAGGGGCTTGTAGGTGGCCCCATTGAGGGCTTTATCCTTGAAGTCCTCCATGAAGTAGGTGGCACTGAACCAATGGAAATCCTGTGTGTTTGTTCTTGTACATAGAAATGGCTGTTCAGACAGAAATCTCCCTGCAGCTTTCTTGTGTGATTGACACATTTCCTTCTGCCAGTCAGTGTGGCATCCACTGAGGCACATTGCTCAGAAACATCACACTTGACACTTTTTCCTTTTGCATATTGTTTTATAATTTGACAGTATTGTTTGTGTGTAGTGTATGTATTAATGTAATAATTTTTAATTTCCTTGTAAACTTCCACATTTTTTGTGATTACATAGAGACAACCATAAATTAGTAACCAGCTCTGAATGTATATTACAATATGAATGACTGTTGTGTTGAAAATTGTGCATTATTGAGTTTTTTGAAACAAATTTTCAGAAATCAATAAAATTTTCTCAGGCTGGCAGCCATGTCAGGTGGTTAAATGGTGAGTAAGTCATTGTTTCGAGAACCATCTCTATCCTTATTATCAGGGAGCTAACTGTCTCAGATGTCCATTCACGTCATGATATACCTGCCCGAATTTTTGGCTCGTAGCTGGTGGCGAGACAAAGAAGAGTTTGTAGTTGGAGTCCAGTACCTGCTCTATTTTTGGTTGTGCTTTTTGTTCAGTAGCACACTGGTTATAGGAGATCAGGCCTGGCTTACATGAAGCCACCGTCTCTGTTCTCTGATGATGAGGACAGAGATGGTTCTTGAAACATTTGTGTACTCGCCATTTAACCGCCTGACGTGGCTGCTAGCATAAGAAAATTTTATTGAATTTATTCGCCGTGAAAGCTTCATATTTTGAGATAGTGCAGCTGTGTCTGTCATTACGTTTAAAGGGATTGTGAGTTTGTACTGAGTTGGGCCTGTTACAGAGAGGTAGTCTGTATCACTGAGCACTGAAAGGTGCAGACTGTAGTGTATGGTGTAGCAGTGTAAAATAACGTCATGAGATAAGAGTAGAAAATTTACAAATAAAAATTATGACATAAAGAATAGGGATCAAAACAAATTTTTTACATGGAAGAATAAAATTTGTTACTTACCTGAAACACCTTTTGGTGTCCAGTGATGGAGCCTGATTCTTTTTAACAGCTCCAACTGAACAGGAGCCCTTCCTCCCTTTGCTCTTGAAGCCAGAATAGTAGTCATTGACTTTTTCAGTTTCAGAACTGCCTATGATAAGCATTTGTTATAATGTAAATTTTTCACCCTGGTTTTAATTTTCATTATAATAGTCTTCAGCTGTAATACTTGTGGAATAAGGATTACCGTATATTCTCGAATCTAATCCGCACCCGAATCTAATCCGCACCCAGTTTTTGGCGACTTCTTAAACGAAAAAAAGTTAGTTCGCGATTCTAATCCGCACCTTTCCTTCAACCACCCCTTGCCCACGGGGCGACTGATTGAATAATATTGGATGTTACCAATGCGTTAAAATCCGACGCTACGCCTGTGGCCGATGAGTCATACCGATAGAGGCGGGGCCTTTCTCAACAGACGTGCGCAATCTCGTCTGAAGTCAGCTGAGCCTTAGTTCTTGAAACGTGGGAGGTGCTTGTTCCAATTTGTCGTGTACCGTAGTTATGGAAGAGGGACGCCTGAAATCTAAACGACTCTCATATACGGCAAAGTTCAAACGTGAAGTTATTCGGTGCGCAGAGGAGAATGGAAACCGCAAAGCCGCTGCAATTTTTGGAGTTGATGAAAGCAACGTTCGACTATGGCGGAAACACAAGGCAGCGATGACATTGTATGGGAGGACGATGTTGAAGATAAAGATGATAGTGACTGGGTGGAGAGCACGGATAACGATTCAGTTATGAGTGATGACGGCGAGTCTGATGAATAAATTATAATAATAAATAATAAAATAATAGATTATTGTATTGTATTGTTCTTACGTTGTTTATTAATTACGTTAATTACGTTATTGTTATATTGTACAGCAGCTCAATCATTTTTCCAAAATCCAGCTCTAGACCGCGAATCTAATCCGCACGCGAATCTAATCCGCACCTGATTTTTTAGCCCTCTAAAACTGTAAAAAAGGTGCGGATTAGATTCGAGAATATACGGTAAATTAAATGTCATGTATGACTTGAGTACTTGCCTAACTCTCTGTGTGCACCGTAACACTCATGTCAACTTTTAGGTCAAATACTTTATTATAATATTGTCCCATATGATATTAAAGCTTCTGCATACATGCAGCATGTTTGATAGTGGCAGTGTTATTTTGCTGTGTACGTGGGTTTGTTCGTAAATGTCATATGAGTAACAAAGGTTGCTCCTACTAGGCTGTCCACACTAAACACAGCAAGACCAAAGTCGATTGTGAAATGGTGGATTAGAGGGAATTCTGGTCACACATTGAAGCTTAGCTACATTTACAGCATTTTTATCAGACAGAAAAAAGTATCATAATGTGTTTAAATGAGAAATAAATCCTTCTTTTCATGACAGAAACATTAAATCTAAGGTTATCTGATTGTCGTAAATTTAAGATGTTCCTTTTCTTGTTTGGCAATGAAGTGTGAATGGAATTCATATTTAACTAAATCCTTGGATATCAGTTTCTCTGCATATTTACTGTATGGTAAATGTGGTTGTTTATTTCTTTCAGTGGTAGCGATCTACGACTACTATGCAGATAAAGAAGATGAACTCAGTTTTCAAGAAAGCTCAGTTATATACGTTCTGAAGAAGAATGATGATGGGTGGTGGGAAGGCGTTATGGACGGCATCACAGGTCTCTTCCCAGGGAACTATGTTGAGCCTTGCGTATGAAGCAGAGTGGTTCTTAAAAACTCTTGATTGTTCTTACAGTTTATGTTGCAAGGAAGTGCAAGGTACTAGAAGTGGCTATCTCTTAGGTTCCTGAAGGTACTCAGAATGGAGCTGGATTATGGGTAACTTACAGTGTAAAAGTTCTCTACAACAGGTAGTGGATATTATTTGCAGGGTGTAAAAGTCTTGCTTGTACATTTGTCAATTAGTTGGTGAGAGAAATGATATTCCCTACTGAATTTACTTCCCCCATAACACTTTTGTATATTTTAAATTAGTGTATTTACCCGAATGCAAGATGATGACCCAAATAAAGCATCTGCTAAGAAAAAAATATTTTACTATTAATTTCATACACTTAATACACAAAGCATGTCAGATTGTATCTACCTGTACCAGTCAGTGTCACTGTCTGCAACGTCACAGTCAGTGTCTTCGTCTTCCTCACACTCACTCCTAACATCCCCATCCTCTTCACTGCCATTCCACAACATATCGTCATCAGTTTCATCCACTGCACTGGATATACAGCACTTCTTAAAACCTTTCACAGTCACTTCTGGTGAGTTGCGCTGCCATGCCGTTGTGATCCACTGACAAAGGAGAGTCATACTGGACTTCTCGATTCTTCCAACTGGGGTCAAAGCATGGTCCCCTGTTAAGAGCCGCTCACTATACTGCTGCTTTAGGTGGTCTGTGAATGGTCTGTTTACAACATCTAGCACCTGCAGTTGTGAGATCATCCCCCAGGTATGACCGTAAGGAACTACCAATAATTATGGCTTCTATTTCTGGTGTTAAATGTCTCGTAAATGGATCCAGGACCAGCGCCCCGCATTTTCTCAGGAGCACACCACTGCTAACCGATCCTTCTTAAGTTTATTGGTTATTGAACCTTTAGTTTGGCATCTGATGGTGATTCTCTAGGTATAGCTGGATGATGTTAGCATTTCCTGCTTGTCTCAGGAGGCAATTGTTCTTTTTTCAGAGTCCAGGCACATGTTGCTGAAAAGCAGCAAGCTTCTCCTTGAAGTGGCAATTTCTTGAAAAGCAAAGTTCTTCTACAAAGAGAGAACCCATTCCTCTGCATCATATGCACACACCAACCCATGCTGGCCTTGAATTGATGCCACGTGATGTGTGATTTGGCAATTCGCACTTCCGTTTCTCTCTTCAAGCATACAATCTCAACATCCTTCTGTTCTGATTCTTGGAAACATCCGTGCTTGAAGACCACTGAAAGATATTTGGGTGGAGTTTGCATTTATCAGCTTCTGTTTTTGTTGCCTCCTCCCTTACTGTTTTTGTTGCCTCCTGCTTTGTACGTTTGCTTCCACAACACTGAACTTTCTTGCTACATTGCAATTATTATTATTATTATTTTATTTTTTTTTTTATTATTATTATTTTCTTATTTTTTTTTCAATTTTTAATCACCATTAGTTTAAATTTGTTGTCATATCTTTACCTGATATCGTTCAGACTGCAGCTAGCGTTGTAACCCTCTTTTCTTTGTGGTCTGACATTTTAATGGAATAATAAATGACTTGAACACTAACGAATCACAACTAATATTGCTGCAGCATGCACTGTTCTCTCTTTCGTCCACATTGCAGGCCTTGGTTTGGCTTGGCATGGTCCTGTTTGGTGCTTCATGTGCTTATTTAAGTAATATGACTTCACATATTTAAGCACCAAATTTAAGGAAAAACTCATCTTGCATTGGAGTAAATATAGTATTATCTGTTTCCTTGACTAAAAAGAAGCCTGAAGGTGCATATTAATTCCCATTAATTAGTTCCATAAAAGGGAAATTATGTAATATTTTATAAAGGAATGAACAATAATATCCTGCAAATATTTACATTAATAATAGTGTAAGTAGCAAAACTGAAATTTATTCGTGGATCATTTACATTCATTCTTAATTTGTGATATTAAATAGTGGCATCCTGTTGTATTTGACACACAGATATGTAATTTATTTGTATAAGCATTTGTACTACGATATTTTAGTTTTGTTTCACTTTATGCTTCGGTCCTAGACTGGGTGTGATCAGCAGGTAGTTGCACACCAGTGAGAGAGTGAGTGAGTGAGTTACAAAACATCACCAATTGCTAGACGTTAGCTAGTGCATATTATATACCTTTTTTTTTTTAAATTGAAATATTATGACAGGCATGTTAAAATGTCTGTGATATTCAGAGATTTGTAAATGAACATGCATAGATATATGTGAGTGGTGAAGTGAAGGTCATGCAGAAGCTCTCATAGTGTGACTCCTTGTTAAAGAAATAAGGGCATAAATGTTATACAGCATATGTCGTGAGACATTTCATTTTCATGGTACATGTCACCATGAAATGGCACAGGGTATTAAATACTGAAATCTTGGTTGCGTTGTAGTTACATGTATAGGACGATCGTCTGAAAACCAGTGTGTTTTCTGTGAGTAATGGTATAGGTTCAATTAATTGTCAAGAAGTATTTCAAGGTTCCTCATTTGGGATAGTCTGAATTCTTGTATGTCGTGAGCTTGTCCACAGGTCCTGTTTAGCAGCCACATTTGTGGCGTTTTCATTGTCTGATGTCTGTATAGTTTGTGAGTGATGTGCATGCGCACGTCTTGTCCCATGTGCACAGTGTTCCAATCCCAGAACACTTTAATGTCTTTAAAATTGTGACCAGGATGACGTAGTGCATACCGGTGTTACCATGCAGCAGTATCAACTGACTGTTACTGGCTAGAAGGGATAAGAGCATGTCACATGTCACCATATTCTCTGATCATGTGGTCGTAGCTCAGCACTGCTGTGCACTGTGTCCTGAAATGTGATTGTGTTGTGATTGCCAGTTGGTGCATTATATGCCAGTTTCAGAATTTTGGAATGAGACAGCCTTAGTACACAACAGCGACAATCATATGCATTGCATGAAGACAGTGTTTGAATACCGCATTATTAACCCTCTGGCACCAGAATTAAGTACTTAGTGTAGTATGTAATGACCGGAATTTGAATTAGAGGATTTAATTTTTCATGGATACTCTTATAAAAAAAAAAGCATTACCAGTCTGTTACAGATTAAGTCAGCAAAAATTATTCACAGATTTATATGACACTGTTGGGCCTATGAATTGCATGCAGTATCTGAAATTTGGTGTGAATATTGCATTACATAATTTAACTGCTGCTGAAGATCCAGTGCATCTTGGATCATTATTTTGTAACTACACCATTTACATGTTCAGTTACTGTTTACAGTTTGTGTCACTGTATTTAGACGGTCGCTGTGGTGTGATCACCAGTACAAGATGCTGTGCACAGATCGATTTCATACTTGATACACGTATAACTAATGGTGGATCTTTCTGCACACGTGGAGCACATTCAGCAGTGGGCTTATTTATTTACTTATTTATTTGTTTATTTATTACACTAGGCAAATACATAATGAAACACTGTACTTGCATGAGTGATAACTAATACACAAAGCTCCTTACTTATTAACACAGAACACAAATACCTGCCTGTATTGAGAGCGTGATAATAAAAAAATGAAACCTAACTTCTTGGCCACAACACTAAGCAGGCAGTCTGGTAACTGACGTTCACTAGTTCGGAATGAAAAGTTTGAAGGACAGCCGAGACCAAATTCTGAAAACCTACCACCTAAATCGCTAGGGCACGCAAGGACAAGGATACCAGAAAGAACGGGTGAGGGTCACAGAGCTGGTGACCAGATAGAAGGTTGATATCGTCACCTATATAGTGCGTCACGGCACAACTTTTATGTTGTCTTCTTTCTTTCTTTATCGTGTCCGGACCATTAAATTAAAGATTTTTTGCCCAGTATTGGGCTACGTCAAATCCTTTTTTATTTGCAAGCCATAAATCCTCGAGGGTGCGTTTCTGGGGGCAGTCCTTGCATGACAGGAGATGCTCCATATTTTGTACCTCTCCACAGCCACAATACAGGTCGTCGGAGTTTGTTTTGCCCCATTTCACCATATTTGTTTTTACTGGTGCCACCCCTGTTCTAATGCGGTTAAGAGATTTCCAAGTATTGAAGTCAAGGAGGTGGCTACCAGGGCAAATCTGGGTAAGGGGGAAGTCTTCAGGTGGTTCAACTAGCACTGTTCTTTTATGTCGTGTAATGTCATGTCTGGGATGATCTGCCGACTAGTGTCTTACTTTGAATGTTTGTATGGCTGTTTAATTAAAACCATGCCTGATCTGTAACGTAAGTTAGCAACGGATCGACTGCACGCTGCTGCACTGAACCATTAACCCTTTAACGCTGGATTTAAATGCCCCCGCGCAACAGCGCTCTGCCGAGGTTTTTAAATATGGATTTCTATTCTTAACGCTTACTCTTAGAAAAAAAAATCATATCTCATACACTTTTGCATCAAATTTCAGGAAATAAAATTTCGTAGTGTGTTTATGAATTGATTAATTCGGGAAAAAATGTTCACATATTTTTATAATAAATTTAGGCCTGTGAATTGCATGCATTATATAAAATCGAGTGTAAATATTTTATTACTTACATATTTCTGGCTGCTGCAGACGATCCGTGGCACCTTGGATCACTATTCTATCACAATAGATAATTTTGGTGTTTTACATGTTCACTTTTGTGTGAAAGTCCGCGAAACAAGGCACCACGCACAGGCCGACATTACATTTGGCGCACTTATATGTGGTTCCCTTTCTGACGCCACGCGCTGAACAAACACAGCAGCGTATTTTGTTTGATTTTGCTGGCCAGTGTTGGTGATGACGGCTGCCGAGTCTCATAACGTTTGTTGCAGCCGCACTTGGCCTTCCAACCAAACTGGGGGTGGGGCGATCTTGGCTTCTTCCAGCTTCTTCAATCAAATTTCTCACCAGGAGAAGTCTGAAATCTCTGTGGGCATATTTAGCCCCACATGAAGATAACAGAATCCAACTGTTGAGTACTGTTAGATCCAGAAGGTGGAAAAACAGTTTCATGGTCCACTTGAAATTACGTCGACTCATCGAATAGCTGTTGGCCATACGATCAGAATTGTCGACATAACCCATATGCCGGTTATACCGTGCCACGATGTGAGGCTTCACAGGGCGGTTGTTGTCGCAAAAATTTCCTTCTGCCGGTGGCGGGTCCATGTTAGTCAGCATATAAACGTCTCGTCTGTCCTTCCAAACTAACGCTGTCAAATTTCCCCTGGTCCTCACCCTTATGTCGCCCCTTTTCAGTTTCAGTTTTTTCGGTCCAAAGTCAGGGGGCATGTCTTTCCTGTTCGGTCGTACTCTCCCGCATGAATTTATTTTACGTCTCTCTAAGTCGTCAAAAAGTCTCGGTGACAAAAAAAAATTTTTCATAAATAGTTTGTGTCCCAAGCCTTCAACTCTGGAAGTCAAATGTCTAACAGTTGCTTGTGTTGCAGTCATGTCATCAGTGGCGGAGCGTGAGTCTTTACCCAAGTACACTCTCATGTCATATGTATACCCCGATTCGTCACACAGTTTGTAAATTTTGATGCCGAAACGTTTCCTTTTCTTGGGAATATACTGCTTGAAGATGACCCTGCCCTTGAATTTTACAATTACCTCGTCCACTGCCAAATGCTCGGAAGGGTTATAGAATTTAGCATAGGCCTGGTTCAATGTGTCAAACACGGTCCATAGTTTCCAAAGTCGGTCATATCCCTCACCTTGGTTGGGTCTCTGTGAATTGTCTGCAAAATGCAAAAATCGAAGGATGTGTAAAAATCTGTCTCGTGTCATGGTGTCACCGTAAAACGGAGTGTGAAACTGTCTAAGTCTAGACCAGTAGTCATGTAGTGTGTCTTTCAAGTCGTATCCCATCTGCAGAGCTAAGGCAATGAAAGTCATCATGTCCGGCAATGTAATGTCAGGCAATCGGTGGCTAGGTCTGGCTTGTCTGTCCAAGTGTTGCTGGTAGTATAAGTTGGTCTGTTCCACCAGCAGCTGAAAAATTTGTGTGAAAAACAGCATCAACACAGACAGTGGAGAGCTGTCTTTGTTGCTGTGTGGAGCCTCACAGTTTTTCACACCTTTTGCTGGACCAACAAAAGGATGGATTTTGATGTTCCTTCCTTGAGGCAGTCCACAGGTTGGAAATTCTCCACCACTTGTTGCAGCCTGTGGCTCGTCTTCTTGTGCTGAGGCTTGTAGTTGTTCGTATTCTTCATCATCTATATCAAAAAATTCATCTTCCACATCACTAGCCTCAGTACCTTGTTCTGAGTCCGTGTCTGCAATTAGAAATTCACTGATGGCTTGCTCATCCAGGTTCACTTTCTTCGTAGCCATTGCAGGACGACTATCACTGGTCTACTTCACAAAGACTGTTGTGTGTTACTGGGCACAGCTGTAGAAACCTAATGCCAGGAATATATCGGCTACTTGTATGGTGAGAGCAAAACAGATCTAAAGCCACAATGTCAATGCTGGGTAAACATCCTGCTATTCAAGGGTGCCCACGACGTTTTTATTATATTTGACGTCTGTGTGTTGCACATTACTGACGCACAACGCCTAAAGAATGCCCCAGAACTACAAGAGACACGTCTGTGAGCCTCCTGTAGCTGTAAACATGGATTTTCGCGGATATCTCCAGTTTTTGTGTAATAATTTCATCTGAAACTTACGCGTTACAGTTCGCCACTGACAACCTTTCAGGTCGTCAGTCAGTATTCGCATCATAGCCCACTGTTGTAATTCTAGGTACACTACACTCCAGTTCCATCGATAAACAAAAGCATGCTGTGTTTGAAACATTCTTAGTCACGCCAGAGAATTACGCAGTTGAAAAGTGTTGACATCTAAAACTGTATTCTGGAGGGGGTTCGAGGGATGGAGGGGGAGTAATTCTCACTCCACAAAGAAGCTCTAACATTAACCAGACCTACCCAGTATAAAACATTAACAAAACCCGCGATAGGGGTAAAGAAAATGCTTCCAAATTCGACACACTGTTAGCGACCCATATATGGGTCGTTCGGCTTTGTGCCACATTTAAAGGGCGACCCCTATAGGGGACGTTCGGCAGTAAAGGGTTAATGTGATAGACTTGTCGATCTTCAACAACCATCACTCCGGGTTCTTGCAGTGTGTTTTTACTGGTTGATGTTGTGGGCGTCCCTAGCTCTCTGCATCAGTCACACTTGTGTGGCCTTTCTTGAACATTTCTGTCTACTTGTATGCATTTCTCCTAAAAACAGCATTATCCCCATACTGAGTACGTAAAGTAGGTGAATTTCAGCATGTTGCACATTTTCTGCCCATAAAAAACGTACCGCAGATCTCTGTTCTTCATTGGTACAAACCGAGAGTGTTGCAGCCATGTTCCCTGCTTGGTAGCAACTCACATACTGAGACTGTCACAGTGCAGACATGTCATGTAAGCAGTTAACAGTGTTGTCAAATCTCAAAGGTTTACCTCACACCAGTGACTACCAGAAAATAAGTGTGGAAACGTTTTGAAGATCCCCATACCATGTCTGTTCAGTTTGTACAGCACTATTACAAGTCAGGGTGCTAGGGTTAATATTTCTGTAAATTTCATTCTTAGTTCTGTGTTTGTTTATAGTATCATTGAATTTTGAAACCTGTCATTTCATGAATTACCTATTTATATCATCAGGTAATGGAAGGGGGTAGTTTTAGTGTATAATTATTTACCATTCAAAACATTAACTAGGTATTCCTTAGAAAAATGACCTGACCACAGTTAATGCATAGAATGTTCCATTGGTTCTATGGTTTAACTAGTGAATGTGTGAAGTGAGTCAACTACCATACTAATATTAATTGTGACATCTGTCACTTCATCAAATACCTTGTTGTTTCATAAATTAACAAGTTTATAATGAGGGACCATTCAATGCTTTACCTAGTTAATGGAGTAAAGAAGCAACACTAGCTGATGGATAGAATGTTTTAGTGATTGTACGGTTTAACTGGTTAATGTCACCTGGTATGTTACTGTCAAAGTGTGACATCTGTTATTTCATGAAATATATAGTTATTTCATAAACTAATGGGAAGTTTGTAATGATATGGACCATTCTGCAGTCCTAGTTATTACACACTTGTTTATGTTGACTACTGAATGAAATTGTGATATTGAGACCCCTTGATACCAGAAGAGCAGAAGTTGCATCTCAGCTTGTGGATATTTTCTTGCCATGGGGCACCTCGTGTTCTGGAGTTGCATATCAGCAAAGAGTTCTGCAACAGCTGGAGAAGATTTAAAGACTATGTGGCCAGAACTGACGCCTGTGCGTGGTATGCCCAGATAGCCAGAGCCAAGGGAGCATTGAAAGAGCTGATCCAAACATGAGAACATAATAACAACCTGTATGTGCAAGACATAATAGTAGACACTGGAGTAGAGGCCTGAGTGTGTGTTATTCATGAAAATCCATGACTACCTGTCAGGTATCGAGAGGTCCCTGTTGGAGCAATCTTTAGGATTGCTCCGAAGTTTATGTTTCAACTACTTCCTTGCCTAGAGATGTGGTAGGCACTGAGACTGATGTTAAAAATGCTTTGGGTATGATAGACTCATTAAACACATGTATTACACATGGTTAGTGGCCTTTGCCGCCAGTCATACTGTAAATGGATGCAACATTTAAGTGTGGAATTTACAGGACGGATTACTGTTTTAAAATTAACTGGTTTGGCATGGTTAGTTTATGGAATTACTAGTTCTTGTAAAAACTAGCTTGTTTAAGTGTTCAGTTGTCTTTTTGTTTGACCTTCATAACTGACAAGGAACTGTGACTTTTATGGAATAACTCGGTATTCTATAAACTAATTAGTCAGCTTGATTTTCTTCTCATCTGACACTGTAACTGAAATGTTCCATTGATGTGCTAAATACGTAGGTGTTCTATGAAATACCTGAATAAATACACTGCATTTGTAAGTAACATATGGGTAAGCTGAACTTGCGTTTGAAGTGGTGGAGATGCACAGGGTGCCAACACAGTTCTTTTAAAAATTAAAAAACCATGTGTTTCTTTTAAGGAAACTTGAACTTTCTTGAACTTCTTCAAATACCATTATCCAGTGTATATATATATATATATATATATATATATATATATATATATATTCATTCATATTTTAAGTGTGTGTGTGTAACATTTTGTCTTCCAGTAGTTCTTTTATCAGCACCTTAACAATTATATTATTTCTATGAAAATATGTAAAATTATGTAATTTAAGAATAGTAATAGTACTTACATGAAGTGTCCTGTAATTACATGAAACTTAAGCCCAGTAATACAATTTAGTGAATGAAGTGAACAGGCTTAATTGAACTGTTCATATAGGGTATCAGAAAAGAATGAACTGGATCTTGGAAATGACTTGGTGTGTCCACTGCTACTATAAGGGCATCAGGATAGTGCTGTTGGTGTAATGACTTGGTGTGTCCACTGCTACTATAAGGGCATCAGGATAGTGCTGTTGGTGTAATGACTTGGTGTGTCCACTGCTACTATAAGGGCATCAGGATAGTGCTGTTGGTGTAATGACTTGGTGTGTCCACTGCTACTATAAGGGCATCAGGATAGTGCTGTTGGTGTAATGACTTGGTGTGTCCACTGCTACTATAAGGGCATCAGGATAGTGCTGTTGGTGTAATGACTTGGTGTGTCCACTGCTACTATAAGGGCATCAGGATAGTGCTGTTTGGTAATGACTTGGTGTGTCCACTGCTACTATAAGGGCATCAGGATAGTGCTGTTGGTGTAGTGACCAGTATATTTGCTTGAAAACCAAAGAATTGTGGTTCAGTTTCTGTTATGGAAAGAAACTGTTCTTCTCTCCAGTGGGCTGGGATTGGCTCTGGAGCCTTTTATTCAGCGGATACTGGTCGAAAGCAGCTCGGGTATGAAGCTGACGTCAACTGTAACTAGTACCGAGAATGAGTTGAACTATATGCCCACTGCTCCATATATGCCTTAATTGCATGCACAAAAACAACTTTGCCTTCGCCTTTTCCAGTCCTTCTAAACTTTCGACTACTATTATATAGTATATAGTACATAAATTACAGCGTATATAGTATATGTGCTGTAAATTATCATTATTACTACATTTGCGGGGTGCATTCCATATTTGAACCGGTGTTTCATGGCGCGGACAGTACGATCTTATGCGCGACATCTACACTGAAGTCTTGTAAGTTTGTCTGCAGTTCTCACAATAGGTGTCGCTGTAATATTCTTGTGTATTACTGCCATCTGCTGTGAGTTTTCATCGATCCGAACTACTTTGAGAATTGCAAAGATCGTGCAGTTCCAGTTGGATCCCAAGTGCTGGAGGCAGGTGAAAGAAGTGGGTGGTGTGTGCTGGTATGTGTGGTGCGTGTGATAGGTGCTAGTGATTTTAGTCCATGCTTAGCGGTGTAGGAAGTTGTGTTTGTGGTGATTATTGTTGTGTTTGGGTGGATACTAAATTGTTGTACTGCTATGACGTAAGGTAGTGCGAGTGGTCATTCCAACAATGTTGGTGCCTGGAGCGATTTTGATGGCGGTGGTCATTGTGTTTCACTTCGCTTTGATCACGTTTGGGTCTCCTGTGATGGCTCCTCTCGGACAAGGTAAAGGTAACAGTTCAGTCATGATTTATAATGATGATTTTATCGTTCCATATATTTCATATTGTTCGTACTACAGTTTCGATATTGGAGAATTTCTGTAAACTAAATGTGACTGCTGTCGTGACCAATTTGAGTAGGCAGTTCTAGGGTCTCTATAGTGCACTGAGGCAGGTGAGATGTAAAATCTATACGTAATGGTGCTGGTGGCGTCCTGCAAGTGCTTAAGGTGTATGTATTTTGTTGTTCTTCATTTGCTGTTGTCTTGATGCACAGTGATTCTAGTTCTTTATTGCCAGTATTACAGTGCAGTCTTGCACCTGCTTGGAAGATTTTGCGTTAATAAATGGGGTGGGGAGTTCATACCATATGTTATTAAGTATGGATCATCTGCCATAAAATTGTTCAGATTTCCTTCTGTAGCGTTGATTTTCTCAGTCCTGATAGTTTGTGTGATGTATAAGATACTACATTTGGAAAGAAATTGGTGGAGTGTCAGGGATGTCATTTATGAGTAACAGCGTACATGTTATTTATAGTTCTAGAAAATGAATGTATTTACCGTTCATTCTAGGGCCATCGCCAGCGTGTTTGGGAATTGTAGTGAAGTGGGTTGTTAAGTGTAACTTTTCTTTGTGTAACGACGTTAGACGTAAAGTTATGCCTCGGCTGAGAGAGGTGATAGCATGTTATGGACGGCAAGTGTGGCAGGACAGAGGTGATAGATAGCATGTTATGGACGGCAAGTGTGGCAGGACAGAGGTGATAGATAGCATGTTATGGACGGCAAGTGTGGCAGGACAGAAGCTAATTCACACGTACCATGTCGCGCTAATTCACACATGCCGTGCGCCATCAGTGCTGTGTCCTTCGTCAAAGTCCGCTTGGTAGCCGGAAAAATCGGAACTGCTAATCCAGCTGTTTAACGGATTCTCTATTTTGACGTCTGCTGTTACAATTCTCGACCGTCGTCAGCATGTGTTGTTGTGAGGTAAAGCACTCTCTGTTATATGCTCAGCTGGCACCAAGGGGAGGTAGAGGCAAAGCTCTACCCATTCTCGACGTCGGCGCTAGAAAGGGTTGGTGGTCAGCGCCATGCCCCGGCTGCTTTACCCCCGGGAAAGAGAGACGGTACCCATTTTACAGGAGGCTGGGTGGGTCTCGGGCCTGTCTGGATGGGTCCGGAAAACGTCACCCCCACCGGGTTTCGAGCCCCAGACCGTCCAGCCCGTAGCAAGTCGCTATACCGACTACGTTATTCCGGCCGTCATCGTTGTGAGTAGGATGTGATTACTGCATGTTGGCTTTATGTGCTTTCAAAAGAAAAGCGATAAAAACGGAAATACTGCATTCATAACGTGTTTCGAGCAAGAGAAGGGGAAAGAGAATTGCACACTGTTTGGGCGTCTCAAATATGTCGGGCAAACATTTTTCAGATATTTGAGAATGAGTATTTCGAAATTTGAAAGCTTGAAACAGTTGTTGCCCACAGACAAAGAATAATACACGATGGACACGTAGCGTAACAACAGAAGAAAGTCTGGCGTTAACTTTAAGCTTAGTTCATAGAAATGTGTAATTCTGTATAATCTGCTGTCTCCGTCATCATCAGAACAGATTGAACACATCCTAAAATGCAGTAGCATTCTGCTTAACAAATTTCATGAATGCCACTAGGCATAGCAGGGGCACGGCATGGCTTGTGTGAATCAAATGGGAACGACACGATCTAAATATTTAGCGAGATGGCATGGCCAGGGCACTGCGTCGTATGTGTGAATTAGCCTCAAGAGACGAATCGGTGATTAACCGGTTTAGTGTACTGTCCGCATTTCCTAGTCCGAAAAACTGCGGATAATTCCGGCTGTTGTGAAGTCATCATTGTAATTAGAATTGAATGTGTCTAATACACACACTGGCAGTAGTGTACAGTACATACTGGCAGTAGTGTACAGTACATACTGGCAGTAGTGTACAGTACATACTGGCAGTAGTGTACAGTACATACTGGCAGTAGTGCACATTACATACTGGCAGTAGTGCACAGTACATACTGGCGGTAGTGTACAGTACATACTGGCGGTAGTGTACATTACATACTGGCAGTAGTGTACAGTACATACTGGCGGTAGTGTACAGTACATACTGGCGGTAGTGTACAGTACATACTGGCGGTAGTGTACAGTACATACTGGCGGTAGTGTACAGTACATACTGGCGGTAGTGTACAGTACATACTGGCGGTAGTGTACAGTAAATACTGGCGGTAGTGTACAGTACATACTGGCGGTAGTGTACAGTACATACTGGCGGTAGTGTACAGTACATACTGGCGGTAGTGTACAGTACATACTGGCGGTAGTGTACAGTACATACTGGCGGTAGTGTACAGTACATACTGGCGGTAGTGTACAGTACATACTGGCGGTAGTGTACAGTACATACTGGCGGTAGTGTACAGTACATACTGGCAGTGGGATTCACCACCTAAACATGTCAGATAACGTTCTGAAGTTGTGACTCTTCACAGAAAAATATTGACAACGAAATTTAACTACATGCAGCAGATTCATTCTTGGGAAGTTTATGTTGCAAACCCTGCCTTTTATACAACCTGGAGGTTTCTACAAGAATTCGCCACTATACCGTATCTTGTTCCACCATGTTTCTACAACAATTCGCTACTATACCGTATCTTGTTCCACCATGTTTCTACAACAATTCGCCACTATACCGTATCTTGTTCCACCATGTTTCTACAAGAATTCGCCACTATACCGTATCTTGTTCCACCATGTTTCTACAACAATTCGCCACTATACCGTATCTTGTTCCACCATGTTTCTACAACAATTCGCCACTATACAGTATCTTGTTCCACCATGTTTCTACAACAATTCGCCACTATACCGTATCTTGTTCCACCATGTTTCTACAACAATTCGCCACTATACAGTATCTTGTTCCACCATGTTTCTACAACAATTCGCCACTACACCGTATCTTGTTCCACCATGTTTCTACAAGAATTCGCCACTATACCGTATCTTGTTCCACCATGTTTCTACAACAATTCGCCACTATACCGTATCTTGTTCCACCATGTTTCTACAACAATTCGCCACTATACAGTATCTTGTTCCACCATGTTTCTACAACAATTCGCCACTATACCGTATCTTGTTCCACCATGTTTCTACAACAATTCGCCACTATACCGTATCTTGTTCCACCATGTTTCTACAACAATTCGCCACTATACCGTATCTTGTTCCACCATGTTTCTACAACAATTCGCCACTATACCGTATCTTGTTCCACCATGTTTCTACAACAATTCGCCACTATACCGTATCTTGTTCCACCATGTTTCTACAACAATTCGCCACTATACCGTATCTTGTTCCACCATGTTTCTACAACAATTCGCCACTATACCGTATCTTGTTCCACCATGTTTCTACAACAATTCGCCACTATACCGTATCTTGTTCCACCATGTTTCTAAAACAATTTGCCACTATACCGTATATTGTTCCATCATTTTTCTACAACAATTCGTTACTATACCGTATCTTGTTCCACCATGTTTCTACAAGAATTCGCCACTATACCGTATCTTGTTCCACCATGTTTCTACAACAATTCGCCACTATACCGTATCTTGTTCCACCATGTTTCTACAACAATTCGCCACTACACCGTATCTTGTTCCACCATGTTTCTACAACAATTCGCCACTATACCGTATCTTTTCCACCATGTTTCTACAAGAATTCGCCACTATACCGTATCTTGTTCCACCATGTTTCTTCAATAATTCGCCACTACACCGTATCTTGTTCCACCATGTTTCTACAACAATTCGCCACTACACCGTATCTTGTTCCACCATGTTTCTACAACAATTCGCCACTACACCGTATCTTGTTCCACCATGTTTCTACAACAATTCGCCACTATACCGTATCTTGTTCCACCATGTTTCTACAACAATTCGCCACTACACCGTATCTTGTTCCACCATGTTTCTACAACAATTCGCCACTACACCGTATCTTGTTCCACCATGTTTCTACAACAATTCGCCACTACACCGTATCTTGTTCCACCATGTTTCTACAACAATTCGCCACTATAACCGTATCTTGTTCCACCATGTTTCTACAACAATTCGCCACTACACCGTATCTTGTTCCACCATGTTTCTACAACAATTCGCCACTACACCGTATCTTGTTCCACCATGTTTCTACAACAATTCGCCACTACACCGTATCTTGTTCCACCATGTTTCTACAACAATTCGCCACTACACCGTATTTTGTTCCACCATGTTTCTACAACAATTCGCCACTATACCGTATCTTGTTCCACCATGTTTCTACAACAATTCGCCACTACACCGTATCTTGTTCCACCGTGTTTTCAAGCATCATCTGTGCAATAGAATTTTGTTAGTTTGTCGTTAAATTTAGCCCAGAATCACACGACGCCTTATTTCACACATTTATACATGCAGTACACGTTGTAACATTCTTCAATATCGACTTCTTATATTCATAGCAACGCGGTCCAATCAGTCGGTCAATCAAACAGTAAGTTTTTGTTTCGATTTACCTTTTTTAGCGACATTTAACGATTGTGTAACAACTGGTTATGTCTTGTCGAATGGGGAAATAGATCTGTCGGACCCAGCGAAGGGACCGCAGGCCTTGGGTGTAGGGCGAATCGGGAAAAACGTCTCTTCCCCTCCAGGATGAGAGGCATGCCCTGACGATGGAGGCCGCAGGTTCATCTGAAACGTTGGTAGATGACATCACATGCCGTAAGACGTCTTTGCACGTAACCGCCGGGAGAACACCACAACGTCTTGACAAGCACCGTAGAACTGTGTGAATAAGCAGTACTTGTATGACTGTTTACTGACAAACAGATGTAATAAGAAGTCAGTACTTGTTATGGAATTTATTGACATGTTCGTGATATGCTAACACTTCTGTCATTAACCGTGCCGACCTACTCAGCTCTCACGCTGTATCCCTCCGCTCCAAACGGTATGGTCACGTTTCATACTATACTTTATAATGCTTATTGTGTATAGTTTTAAATGCGTATTTTATAAATTTTATTCTGGGTTCACCGCGCATTCTCACTAACCAATGTCTCACTAACCAATGTCTCACTAACCAATGTCTCACTACCAACTAAATGCACATTTAAAAAAAAACCAATATAAGGTTTCTTTAAAATCGTCTAAAAGGCCCCTACATATTTTTCGGTTTTCAGAAAACCATCATCAGGGGGTCACAGAATTGTACTTTTCAAAATATGTCCATGCGTTCCTCCATCAGCACACGCAATGCAATTCACCACGTTCGCTCCTGCTATTTACGGTATCACCTGTAAGCACCGTATGTTGAAATAATAAAAATGAAATGGATAAATATTAAAATGTGAGATATATCGTGCACTGTCACTGAACTTGTTGTGAGATATATCGTGCACTGTCACTGAACTTGTTGTGAGATATATCGTGCACTGTCACTGAACTCTCTCGTTGTGTTTTCATGAAAACATCTTTCATACATCCGTACGGAAGAAGCGAGGGTTCTCCTCGAATCTGATGAAGCGTGCTGAAGTTTGTTCCCTTGTTGCCAACTTAACACATTTCTCTTCATCATAATTGTCTTAACATGTACAGAATGCACTGGGGCCAAATATGTATTTACGTTTATATGCGGAGTAGTGTAGTGCTGCCAACATCATGTTATTAAGTGTAGTGCTGCCAACATCATGTTATTAAGTGTAGTGCTGCCAACGTCATGTTATTAAGTGTAGTGCTGCCAACATCATGTTATTAAGTGTAGTGCTGCCAACATCATGTTATTAAGTGTAGTGCTGCCAACGTCATGTTATTAAGTGTAGTGCTGCTAACGTCATGTTATTAAGTGTAGTGCTGCCAACATCATGTTATTAAGTGTAGTGCTGCCAACATCATGTTATTAAGTGTAGTACTGCCAACATCATGTTATTAAGTTTAGTGCTGCCAACATCATGTTATTAAGTTTAGTGCTGCCAACATCATGTTATTAAGCGAGGCTGTTTGAATGCGAGCTTAATGTTTGACAGAGACCGAAGGATCGGCGATTTGCAACTTGAGCAATGTGTGTGTGTGTGTATGTATGTATGTATGTATGTGTGTATGTGTATGTATATATGTATGTACTTATGTATGTAATGTATGTGTGTACGTACGTATGTATGAATGTATGTGATGTATCTATGTATGTATGTACGTATGTATGTATGTATGTAATGTATGTGTGTACGTACGTATGTATGAATGTATGTGATGTATCTATGTATGTATGTACGTATGTATGTATGTAATGTATGTACGTATGTATGTATGCGTGTGTGCATTAAGTTACGACGGTACGTGTTGTGCCTTCAGTTGGAAGCTGTACTTATGAAATTTGTGAACCTTTCACTTAGGGTAGCATTTAACCAAGTCACGTGGTTTATTAAAGGATCAAAACACATGGCCATCTGCTGAGGACATAAGCATTGCAATACGTTGTCCAAGACTGGGATCAGTTCGGAATTTTTTGAATGAAATTCATTACTTCAGTGCAATTAAACTATGTAACAAATTTCTATTTATTTTTTGTTCCTGAGTAGTAACTGTTATTTCCTAATTCCTTATGCCTCAAAAGTATAGAAAATGGCCATTATTCCCCACAAACTTTGCTTTTGTGACCAGAACAGTGATATTTTGAAATTGAAAGACCTCAACGACTTGATCAGAGATGTTGATCTCACCAAGTCCAATGCCGAACTTTTGACGTCTAGGCTCAAGCAGTGGATCTTGTTGGATGAAAGTGTGCAAGTCACAGATCAGAGGAAGCGTCATCAAGCTTTTTCCAGCTTCTTCACCCGTCAAGATGGGCTCTGCTTCTGCCACAATGTGACCGGTCTGTTCGAGGCAATTGGAATCGCCTGTAACCCGAACGAGTGGTGCCTCTTCATTGACAGCTCATCCAGGAGCCACAAAGCCGTGCTACTCCATAACGGGAACAAGTACCTGTCTCTTCCTCTGGCTCACTCTGTGCACTTCAAAGAGGATTACAACAGCATCAAGAGCTTGCTAGACGCCTTGAAGTATGATGAGTACGGTTGGGAGGTCATCGGAACCTTCAAAATGTTGGCATTCCTGAAGGTCTCCAAGGCGGTTTTACCAAGTTTCCCTGCTATCTGTGCCTTTGGGATAGCAGGGACACCAAGGCGCACTACCACTGGCGGGACTGGCCACAGCGGACCGAGTTCTCTGTGGGGAAGAACATCGTAAAGTAGGAGCCACTGGTGGACCCTCGGAAGGTGCTGATGCCACCACTACATATCAAATTGGGACTTATGAAACAATTTGGTTCAGCTTTAGATAAGGAGTCGGCAGCCTTCGAGTACCTGCGAGACTTCTTCCCGAAGTTGTCTGAGGCAAAGGTCAAAGCCGGTGTCTTCGTCGGACCACAGATAAAGAAGATCCTGGAGTGCAAGGAATTCCCCAAGATACTCACTACAAAGCAGAAAGCGGCTTGGAACAGCTTTGTCGCAGTGGTTAGGGGCTTCCTAGGCAATCACAAGGCCGAAAACTATGTGGAGCTGGTTTAGACTCTGGTGAAGAACTACGGCAAAATGGGCTGCCGAATGTCCCTCAAGGTCCAATATCCTTGATGCTCATCTTGATAAATTCAAGGAGAACACGGGAGCGTATTCGGAGGAGCAAGGCGGGCGCTTCCACCAGGATATCCTGGACTTTGAATGTCGCTACCAAGGACAGTATAACGAGAACATGATGGGAGACTACATTTGGGGGCTGATTCGTGGAAATGATTTTCAGTATAGTCGTAAATCTCGAAAACCTACTCGCTTCTAAATGTTTTGTGGTCATTTTTGTATAACTGTAGTATAAATACATGTTAATTTTGATTCATATGTTGATTCATTTCTGACTTTATGTGAAGGAAAAGACGCAAATTCGCCCGTTTTCTCATTGGAAATAGGTGAATTTCAAAATATCACTGTCCTGGATACAAAAGCAACGTTTGAGAGGAATAATAGCCATTTTCTATACTTTTTAGATATAAGCAATCAGAAAATAACACTTACTACCCAGGAACAAAAATCGTGTTACATAGTGTTATATTCAGAAAGTCAAGGCAAGGAATGAGAACTCGGGTTTTTTTATTTTTTCCTCAGTAAAACTGTGTGTATGTAATAATGCCAAAACAAATATCAATTTAATTACTTCAATTATATCAGTACAGCTTATGTTAAGTAAAACCGGTGCTAAGAACAGCTGCTTTGCTGTGTTTCATGCAAGCGAAGGAGCGTTGTTCACCTGGAGCTCTCAGCAGTCGAACACGTGCAAGGTGTTCCAGCTGCTGAACGTGAGTGGCGCATGCGCAGTACTTGCTCGTTGGCACACATTACCGAGAAACGTGGCTCGAAGTCATGATAGAGGAGAATCTTGGGAAATCCGTGAGAGCAGCGCATCGAGATTTGTGTGTGGGTGCTTGTGTAAAGAATAAGAGAGAGTGACAATCTCGTATAACTGTGCGCAGTTCAGTTTGCGCAGGACAGCGAATTAACCAACAGGTCGAACTGAGCGTCAGTCCAGCTGCGTGATGGTGAGACGTTAAACACCGGGCTGTAAAATTCTGTACAGCGAAATGATACTGATTATGCTACACACTGAAATCAGGTTAAGTGGTGTGTTGCCATGCCGCGTGTTTAATCCAAAAAATCGGGCAGAACTTGTGTCCTGGACTGTAATGGCCGACATTAACAACGTTTTATTGAATAAAAGTGACTTCCGATTCTTATGTATCGTATGGACATCTCTGAAAGACTGGGTGGCCTTATTTGACTCCGTCAAGGTCGTAACATTATCATCTTAATCCTCAGTGAGGAAATAGAAAAGCCCTGACCATGAAAGTAGTTTTAGGGAAACGCAAAGCTGTGAGCGGAAAGTATGAACTGTGGACAGCGAATAGCCCCGCCCTACTTAATTCCCTAAAAGTGAAGCACCCTGGATTCCAGCTATACTTTTAAGCGCACATAAAATTAAACAAGAACTGACGTTGAAATTGAAAGAACAGCTGACCGATTTGTCTTCGGATGACACCCTGATTTTTTTTCCCCATGGCTCGACAGCCCCTAGGCCGCCTCATTTTACGACGCTTCACGATCACACTCAGTTAGACACACCACACTCGGTAGGACTCCTCTGGACGAGGGACCAGCCCGTCGCAGAGACCTCTACCTGACAACACACAACACTCACAAGAGACAGACATCCATGCCCTAGGCGGGATTTTTTTTTTTTTTTTAATTCCTGGGTTTTCCCCTTTGATCCATTTGTACTGTTGAAGTCCTTTTTGTCCTGCATGTCACCTTATGTTTCATGCTATCGTCCGTACATCTAACACAACACAAACATCCATGCCCCCGGTGGGATTCGAACCCACAATCCCAGTAAGCGAGCGGCCGTAGACCCACGCCTTAGTCCGCACAGCCACTGCGATCGGCGACACCCTGATTATCAACATCAAATATTGTACGTGGTCAAAATTATGGATTTCCATGCAAAGACACAGCCCTGAGTTGTCATGAAAGCGACACGCTCTGTTTACTTTCCGTATCTCACAGGTGAGTCAAACTGCTCTCTGAGGTAACGGCACGGCAGTGTTCCAGGCTTCTTGTGCAGACAGTTTCGGCTGTCATGTTAAGAAAGGAGAGCGCAATGCCCTAGATTGCAGCTTAACAGCTTGTGTCAAATTGTGAGGCGATTAAACCAGCGGCTCCCAACCTTTTATGTGTGTGGCCCTAAAGTAGCAAACGGTATGTGACCTGTGACCGTACAGTGGTAACGGCAGTAGTCAGTGATACTTACTGTAAATGTACTAGCACTAATGCCTTTTCTTGAACATTACATAACAGTGATACTTATTGAAGAAATACTAAATTTTTAATGTTACTTGTCAAATCCAATATTTTTTGGGACAATGTTAAATACATAAAACATGCAAGAAACAAATCTTTATTTAAATAAGCAGTATGCACTATGGCTTTAAGTACAACTACGTTGTACCGTACAATAAACATGTGTGTTCATTAGTTATTTAAAATGTAATTGCTCCAGTTTGTTTATGATTAACAAACACAGATTCAATAATTATATTTTCTCGATCATTCTGTTTTAATTTAGATACAAATTTTAATTTTTTCATAATTATCAAGTTCTCCATAAAACCCTCTCGCGACCCTACGTCAAACCCCCCCGCGAACCTCATTTGGGTCACTACCTGATTTTGGGACCCACTGGTTCAAATAAACAGGACCTTTATAATTATTAACTAGAAATTACCAACAGTAATGCACGAATTTAATATATCACACAAAGTTGTTAGAGGATCACTTTAACTGTGTCATGTTTGTGTGGCATATATACCACAATCATCATGTACAAACATGTACACGTACCATTGTCACAATGCAAAACATGTACACGTACCACTGTCACAGTACAAAACATGTACACGTACCACTGTCACAATGCAAAACATGTACACGTACCACTGTCACAGTACAAAACATGTACACGTACCACTGTCACAATACAAAACATGTACACGTACCACTGTCACAATGCAAAACATGTACAAGTACCACTGTCACAATGCAAAACATGTACAAGTACCACTGTCACAATGCAAAACATGTACACGTACCACTGTCACAATGCAAAACATGTACAAGTACCACTGTCACAATGCAAAACATGTACACGTACCACTGTCACAGTACAAAACATGTACACGTACCACTGTCACAATACAAAACATGTACACATACCACTGTCACAATACAAAACATGTACACGTACCACTGTCACAATGCAAAACATGTACAAGTACAACTGTCACAATGCAAAACATGTACAAGTACCACTGTCACAATGCAAAACATGTACAAGTACCACTGTCACAATGCAAAGCATGTACACGTACCACTGTCACAATGCAAAACATGTACAAGTACCACTGTCACAATGCAAAGCATGTACACGTACCACTGTCACAATACAAAACATGTACACGTACCTCTGTCACATTACAAAACATGTAGACGACAGATGGAAGTCTGTATTGATGTTCGAACAATGAAATAGTATCTTGATATAAATTTTGTAAATGTTTATCTGTACATTTAAATACATTTAAGACAATTGTAATAACGCAATTAAGTTTTCGAATTCTAATTGTTGGAGAAATTCCTAAGTGTCTTCACGTACCACCAGTGGTACGCTTACCACCGTTTGACAAGCACTGGCGCATGCCAGTGACTGGCAGCGGCATTAAGTTGATCAATTAAAATTGTTAATTACGGATTAGACGGCCGGGTTCACATCTCGGTATGTTCAGTCTCATTTAGCTTCGCATTACAGTGTCCGTAAGGGCAGTTGGTACAGCAAGCGATATCCTGTTGAAGTGGATCTCAAGCGTGGAGCTGGTTGTTCGCCGCCAAACAGTAGGCCTACTGAGGTTTACTTATGTCATCGCTCTTTCGTGGTGCTGACTTGTAGCCAGACGTTTGCTATAAAAATGTATTAACTTGCTGGTGCCAGAACTCTAAAATTCAGCAGCGCTACTACCAAATCCTGCCCTTGGACACAACTCTGAGCCAGCTTTATTCACCTTACAGCCCCACTGCACACGATCTGTTTTAATGGTAGGCCTATCCTGCCGTATATTTCTGGGGTTTCAAGGGGATTTTTTTAAAGACTGTTAGTGATGTCACATCCTGGAACAAAGCAGAAGGAAAGGCAACAAACTCGCAAATGCGCGCAGTAACACATCTGTAGCACTTACTGACATTGCATTTATCTGTAGCACTTACTGACACTACATTTATCTGTAGCACTTACTGATATTACATTTATCTGTAGCACTTACTGACACTACATTTATCTGTAGCACTTACTGATATTACATTTATCTGTAGCACTTACTGACATTACATTTATCTGTAGCACTTACTGACATTACATTTATCTGTAGCACTTACTGACATTACATTTATCTGTAGCACTTACTGACATTACATTTATCTGTAGCACTTACTGACATTACATTTATCTGTAGCACTTACTGACATTACATTTATCTGTAGCACTTACTGACATTACATTTATCTGTATCACTTACTGACATTACATTTATCTGTATCACTTACTGACATTACATTTATCTGTATCACTTACTGGCTACATTTATCTGTAGCACTTACTGACTACATTTATCTGTAGCACTTACTGACTACATTTATCTGTAGCACTTACTGACTACATTTATCTGTAGCACTTACTGACATTACATTTATCTGTAGCACTTACTGACACTACATTTATCTGTAGCACTTACTGACATTACATTTATCTGTAGCACTTACTGACATTACATTTATCTGTAGCACTTACTGACATTACATTTATCTGTAGCACTTACTGACATTACATTTATCTGTATCACTTACTGACTACATTTATCTGTAGCACTTACTGACATTACATTTATCTGTAGCACTTACTGACATTACATTTATCTGTATCACTTACTGACATTACATTTATCTGTATCACTTACTGACTACATTTATCTGTAGCACTTACCGACTACATTTATATGTAGCACTTACTGACATTACATTTATCTGTAGCACTTACTGACATAACATTTATCTGTAGCACTTACTGACACTACATTTATCTGTAGCACTTACTGACACTACATTTATCTGTAGCACTTACTGACATTACATTTATCTGTAGCACTTACTGACATTACATTTATCTGTAGCACTTACTGACATTACATTTATCTTTAGCACTTACTGACACTACATTTATCTGTAGCACTTACTGACATTAGATTTATCTGTAGCACTTACTGACATTAGATTTATCTGTAGCACTTACTGACATTACATTTATCTGTAACACTTACTGACATTACATTTATCTGCAGTACTTACTGACATTACATTTATCTGTAGCACTTACTGACACTACATTTATCTGTAGCACTTACTGACATTACATTTATCTGTAGCACTTACTGACACTACATTTATCTGTGGCACTTACTGACATTACATTTATCTGTAGCACTTACTGACATTACATTTATCTGTTGCACTTACTGACATTACATTTATCTGTAGCACTTACTGACATTACATTTATCTGTAGCACTTTCTCGCCCTGTTCGTAATTCGAAACATGTCTTTTACTGTGGAACAAATAGACCAAACTTGGACTCCGGCCAGCCACTGGTTACAGTGTGCTGGAGGTCCCGTGAGACATTTTGTAACGAGTACAGATTATGTTTGTGATATTTTCTGACTCCCTTCGCGACCTGATTTCTTTCCAGACAATTTGATGTGCTCTGTTCGAATACTATTTGATCACCAACGCTTGTGACTGAAGTTATTCGGGATTTTCTTCAGTTTGCCGTCGCAAGTATCAGTAGAATATCATGTCCTTCCAAATGCTTAGTTTCTACATTCGCAGTACTGTTTCCATCACATTGACCTGCACATAGGTCTACGTATGACGTCTGTGGTTGGAATGGAATCGTTAGGTGATATAGCAGTCAATACATTTTTGTTAAGGAGATGAGGAATACAATCATAGAAGGTCAGCTTTACGCTAATATGTCAATGCTGGCAGATCTTTGTCTATCGCAGTAACACAGAGCATGAGATGGGCCTGACATACCGTTTGCTGTGCAGTTCGTTAAATGCTGTTTCATTCAGACTGTTGCATAGTAAGCTAGTAGCGCGGTGTGTCACGTTCAGAACACCAGCAATCATATGTAGCATGTTGCTGACGTCGAACCGCCTTTGAACAGTGCAGCCTAATGCCGTCTCCTAGCAACCAGCTGTAAGACGCTAACCCTTCCTGTTTGTCCGCCCTACCCAGTACTAGCGCGGTCACTCTGTCTGTTGTGCAAATAGTCATCTTAAATACATAACACGCCCTAACCCTTCACACTACAGTGGCCAGAGGGTAGTCGTTGTTTTGAGGCAAAATACACACGGGGCGATTTTAGTTAGGGTCTTAAATAAAGTAAACCACACTCACCCTCGTAGTTGTCAACAGCAGTCGTTAGGGTTGGGTGCAGGGATGTTTTTTGTTGTAGCAGTCGATAATTATCCCCAGGGAACACCTACCCCTTTAAACGTTGTTCTGTACAACCAGTTTCGCGATGTAGTGAGCTCACAAAGTTTAGTGATGAAGTCTAAGGACGAAAGGTAAAAGAAACTGAAGTCAGTTTTCATTACCTTAAAAATCATTTTGGCAGCACTGAAGAGGATAGAGTACTGACTGAGGCAGTATGAAAGCTGTAGTGCAGATACTTCATTGTCCTTGTATCGTGACATGTCTCTATAAATGTGAGCTACAGAGACAAGAAGCTCAAGTTGTCCGTGTGCGTAAGTACCCGCTACGCACTGCACATGTATTGCAGGTGTGGATGTTCCTTTACGTGCATTCTTATCATAGACATTCTACAGAAGCGTGTGGTCGGCTTCACGCCCGGCCGGTTTGGCCTCAAGCATGAAGTCGTCGGTACCCATAGGATAGGATGCCTGGTGGACCTCCGAATGCGTAAGGTAGCACGTACGAAAGCCAGTTCAGTTATACACACTACCGTCTATAGGCCATAGCACGTACGAAAGGCAGTTCAGTTATACACACTACCGTCTATAGGCCATAGCACGTACGAAAGGCAGTTCAGTTATACACACTACCGTCTATAGGCCATAGCACGTACGAAAGGCAGTTCAGTTATACACACTACCGTCTATAGGCCATAGCACGTACGAAAGCCAGTTCAGTTATACACACTACCGTCTATAGGCCATAGCACGTACGAAAGCCAGTTCAGTTATACACACTACCGTCTATAGGCCATAGCACGTACGAAAGGCAGTTCAGTTATACACACTACCGTCTATAGGCCATAGCACGTACGAAAGCCAGTTCAGTTATACACACTACCGTCTATAGGCCATAGCACGTACGAAAGCCAGTTCAGTTATACACACTACCGTCTATAGGCCATAGCACGTACGAAAGCCAGTTCAGTTATACACACTACCGTCTATAGGCCATAGCACGTACGAAAGCCAGTTCAGTTATACACACTACCGTCTATAGGCCATAGCACGTACGAAAGCCAGTTCAGTTATACACACTACCGTCTGTAGGCCATAGCACGTACGAAAGCCAGTTCAGTTATACACACTACCGTCTATAGGCCATAGCACGTACGAAAGGCAGTTCAGTTATACACACTACCGTCTATAGGCCACAGCACGTACGAAAGGCAGTTCAGTTATACACACTACCGTCTATAGGCCATAGCACGTACGAAAGGCAGTTCAGTTATACACACTACCGTCTATAGGCCATAGCACGTACGAAAGGCAGTTCAGTTATACACACTACCGTCTATAGGCCATAGCACGTACGAAAGCCAGTTCAGTTATACACACTACCGTCTAAAGCCATAGCACGTACGAAAGGCAGTTCAGTTATACACACTACCGTCTATAGGCAATAACACGTACGAAAGGCAGTTGAGTTATACACACTACCGTCTATAGGCCATAGCACGTACGAAAGGCAGTTGAGTTGTACACACTACCGTCTATAGGCCATAGCACGTACGAAAGGCAGTTGAGTTATACACACCACCGTCTATAGGCCATAGCACGTACGAAAGGCAGTTCAGTTATACACACTACCGTCTATAGGCCATAGCACGTACGAAAGCCAGTTCAGTTATACACACTACCGTCTATAGGCCATAACACGTACGAAAGCCAGTTCAGTTATACACACTACCGTCTATAGGCCATAGCACGTACGAAAGGCAGTTCAGTTATACACACTACCTTCTATAGGCCATAGCACGTACGAAAGCCAGTTCAGTTATACACACTACCTTCTATAGGCCATAACACGTACGAAAGGCAGTTGAGTTATACACACTACCGTCTATAGGCCATAGCACGTACGAAAGCCAGTTCAGTTATACACACTACCGTCTATAGGCCATAGCACGTACGAAAGCCAGTTCAGTTATACACACTACCGTCTATAGGCCATAGCACGTACGAAAGCCAGTTCAGTTATATACACTACCTTCTATAGGCCATAGCACGTACGAAAGCCAGTTCAGTTATACACACTACCGTCTATAGGCCATAGCACGTACGAAAGCCAGTTCAGTTATAACACACTAATCCGTCTATAGGCCATAGCACGTACGAAAGGCAGTTCAGTTATACACACTACCGTCTATAGGCCATAGCACGTACGAAAGGCAGTTCAGTTATACACACTACAGTCTATAGGCCATAGCACGTACGAAAGCCAGTTCAGTTATACACACCACTACTCACACGTCTATAGGCCATAGCACGTACGAAAGCCAGTTCAGTTATACACACTACCGTCTATAGGCCATAGCACGTACGAAAGCCAGTTCAGTTATACACACTACCGTCTATAGGCCATAGCACGTACGAAAGCCAGTTCAGTTATACACACTACCGTCTATAGGCCATAGCACGTACGAAAGCCAGTTCAGTTATACACACTACCGTCTATAGGCCATAGCACGTACGAAAGCCAGTTCAGTTATACACACTACCGTCTATAGGCCATAGCACGTACGAAAGCCAGTTCAGTTATACACACTACCGTCTATAGGCCATAGCACGTACGAAAGCCAGTTCAGTTATACACACTACCGTCTATAGGCCATAGCACGTACGAAAGCCAGTTCAGTTATACACACTACCGTCTATAGGCCATAGCACGTACGAAAGCCAGTTCAGTTATACACACTACCGTCTATAGGCCATAGCACGTACGAAAGCCAGTTCAGTTATACACACTACCGTCTATAGGCCATAGCACGTACGAAAGCCAGTTCAGTTATACACACTACCGTCTATAGGCCATAGCACGTACGAAAGCCAGTTCAGTTATACACACTACCGTCTATAGGCCATAGCACTTACGAAAGCCAGTTCAGTTATACACACTACCGTCTATAGGCCATAGCACGTACGAAAGCCAGTTCAGTTATACACACTACCGTCTATAGGCCATAGCACGTACGAAAGGCAGTTCAGTTATACACACTACCGTCTATAGGCCATAGCACGTACGAAAGCCAGTTCAGTTATACACACTACCGTCTATAGCACTTTTCCAAAATTTTTTGCTCGCGAACCCCTTTTGTCTTCGAAAAATAACCACGGGTCCTCACATCCTTGCTCACCTAAATATATATTTCCGGATAATAGGTATCCAAATTAAAAATATATACTGAGAACTGATTTCAGATAGCTACAATACACACCAGTAGCATACGTAACAATGCATTGCATTATTTGACCTTAATTAAACTGACTGTCGCTCGCTTCGTGGGTACAGGGGGTTTCTTAATTAGATATTCTAACGGTCGTACGAAATGAACTGCCGATCGCAGTGGCTGCGCGGTCTAAGGCGTGGGTCTACGGCCTCTCGCTTACTAGGATTGTGGGTTCGAATCCCAACGGGGGCATGGATGTCTGTCTGTTGTGAGTGTTGTGTGTTGTCAGGTAGAGGTCTCTGCGACGAGCTGATCACTCGTCCAGAGGAGTCCTACCGAGTGTGGTGTGTCTGAGTGTGATCGTGAAGCGTCGAAAAATTAGGCGGCCTAGGCTGTCGAGCCATTGGAAAAAAAAATAAATAAACACATCGCCAATTAAAGAAGTTCCACGATTATTTTTAACAAAACATTTATTCATTTACTTTAAAAAAATAAGTAAACTTCAAAGTAGCGATTGCAGAAATGTAACCACGGATCCCTGGGAAATTGTCACGGATCCCTTGGGATCCACAGAGCGCAGTTTGGGAACCACTGGTCTGTAGACTATAGCCCGCACGAAGGTATAGCGAGCTGTGTGAAGATGGGACCGATACGTTGCCCCGAAACGTCGGTAACCAATTACCACACGACGCCGCGTAATATCCCGGAACAGCGCAGATCTCATCTCAAGTTCTCAGGAACTTCGTGTACTGTAAAGATGGCAGACTGCTGTGTACTGAGCGTGGCGGTCCAGTTGTTGGGCGGCAGTGCTGTGTACTGAGCGTGGCGGTCCAGTTGTTGGGCGGCAGTGCTGTGTACTGAGCGTGGCGGTCCAGTTGTTGGGCGGCAGTGCTGTGTACTGAGCGTGGCGGTCCAGTTGTTGGGCGGCAGTGCTGTGTACTGAGCGTGGCGGTCCAGTTGTTGGGCGGCAGTGCTGTGTACTGAGCGTGACGGTCCAGTTGTTGGGCGGCAGTGCTGTGTACTGAGCGTGGCGGTCCAGTTGTTGGGCGGCAGTGCTGTGTACTGAGCGTGGCGGTCCAGTTGTTGGGCGGCAGTGCTGTGTACTGAGCGTGGCGGTCCAGTTGTTGAGTGGTAGTGCTGTGTACTGAGCGTGGCGGTCCAGTTGTTGGGCGGCAGTGCTGTGTACTGAGCGTGGCGGTCCAGTTGTTGGGCGGCAGTGCTGTGTACTGAGCGTGGCGGTCCAGTTGTTGGGCGGCAGTGCTGTGTACTGAGCGTGGCGGTCCAGTTGTTGGGTGGTAGTGCTGTGTACTGAGCGTGGCGGTCCAGTTGTTGGGTGGCAGTGCTGTGTACTGAGCGTGGCGGTCCAGTTGTTGGGTGGTAGTGCTGCGTGCGCTTGCACAGTGTCTGTGCTGTGTTCGGCGTACGGTGTGAGGTCAGTGTGACGGGTTCCTTGCACAGTGTCTGTGCTGTGTGAGGTCAGTGTGACGGTTCCTTGCACATACTTTGTGGTCATATGATTAGCGCTCTGTATAGTTGTAACTTCGAAAGTTTGTTAAACAATAAAGTCACTCCTCTCAATCAATACCTGCGGCCTCCTGATTTGTACGAATTTTGGAAACACAAGTCTCTTAATCTGAACAAAGGGGCAAGAAGTTTTACACGTTAAAGGAGATGCATAAATTAAAAACACGAAACGTAATAAACGTAACACTGTGTCACCAGTTTTAGTTCTCATGACAAATAACATGCGCACATCCATGCGCAGTTTGCAGGAACAGCGAGTGAGGGCAGATTTGGGAGCAGAACAAAAGTCACGGCCGATCCCAGTGACCGCGCCTTATTAGGCGTGGGTCTGCGGCCGCTCGCTTGCTGGGATTGCGGGTTTGAATCCTGCCTAGGGCATGGATGTCTGTTGTGAGTGTTGTGTGTTGTCAGGTAGAGGTCTCTGCGTCGGGCTGATCACTCACCCAGAGGAGTCCTACCGATTGTGTGTGTGTGTGTGTGTCATTGAGTGTGATCAGATGTAACAATAACCCTCTACACTTAAAATGAGTATGTAGAAGAGATCAGACTAAGAAAGGAAGGAAGGAAGAAAGTCAGAGAGGTTAAGCCGTCTTTCTCCCATCTATTAGAACACTCTGACTCGTAAATGCAGTGCTGACGAGAGGGGGCGGAAGCCGATACAAAATACCGGGGCCCGGCGGTCCGGAAGGGGGCCACGGGCCCGACTATGTTGGATGTGTTTTTGTCTTTCTCGGTAGTGTCAAATGCAATTAAGGCAGTGCTTTGTCGTGTTGACGTCACTTGCGGCCAGCGGCCATCTTGCGTACGGCGCTGTGTTCTTTAATCCCTTAAATGTTTTCACCGGGCCCCTGCGTGTGGTGCCTCTGTCGACATTTACCGACAAGAAGTTATTTGTTTTGTCTCGTTTTGCGCTGCACGCAATTGTATCTTTGGCAGGCATTTATAGAATTGAGTGCGTAATGCAGTGCGTTCCTAGACGTTTACTGTTGGACATTTTGTGAATGTGAACAAAACACGCCGTGGTCAGCCTGTATGTCTGAAAATGTACTAGAAGCCCGAAATGGAGAGCAGACAGAGGTCGATATTTCCTGTACCGATAGTAGTGGAGTCATCATATGGCCGCAGTGTATGTTTCTATGGCTACGGCGACCAACACCGCACAGGCGGACGAGAGGGGAACAACAAAGACAATTGACACGCCGTGCACACACTGAATGCACGAGGCGCTCAGTTCGATACACATCGATATGTTTCGTTATCGATAGGCTTTGGTGTCCTTCTAAGATCAGCCCAGCGTACGTTTTGAGATGGCGATTTTGACCGAAGAACGGAGTTCTGTCAAACTCCGGAAATCGTTTCTTAGAAAGAAAAATTATTCCAGGACATGATCCTGTGCAAGGCAGGGTTGTTTGAAAGCACTAGCGAACCTGTGCAAGGCAGGGTTGTTTGAAAGCACTAGCGAACCTGTGCAAGGCAGGGTTGTTTGAAAGCACTAGCGAACCTGTGCAAGGCAGGGTTGTTTGAAAGCACTAGCGAACCTGTGCAAGGCAGGGTTGTTTGAAAGCACTAGCGAACCTGTGCAAGGCAGGGTTGTTTGAAAGCACTAGCGAACCTGTGCAAGGCAGGGTTGTTTGAAAGCACTAGCGAACCTGTGCAAGGCAGGGTTGTTTGAAAGCACTAGCGAACCTGTGCAAGGCAGGGTTGTTTGAAAACACTAGCGAACCTGTGCAAGGCAGGGTTGTTTGAAAACACTAGCGAACCTGTGCAAGGCAGGGTTGTTTGAAAACACTAGCGAACCTGTGCAAGGCAGGGTTGTTTGAAAACACTAGCGAACCTGTGCAAGGCAGGGTTGTTAGAAAACACTAGCGAACCTGTGCAAGGCAGGGTTGTTTGAAAACACTAGCGAACCTGTGCAAGGCAGGGTTGTTTGAAAACACTAGCGAACCACACGGCGACATATGTCAGATCTCACTTTCTGTCATTAACTTTGTGCCTGCGTTAGGTGTAATTGCTGGAACCAGGGAGATGCAGTCAATGGCAGAACTCGCATGACGATCAGCAGAGACAAATATCTAACCGCCTAACTACGTAACCGGCTTCATGAAGCAGAGTCATTTTTGAGAAGCTGATAGTTCCTCAGCTAGTCAAGAAATTCCTGTCGTTTTATGGAACTAGAATGTTCTCACAACAGCCCGCCACTTGCCCATATCTTAAGCCAGATTAATCCAGTACACGCTTGCCTTCCTGTTTTATCTAAGATCCATTTTAATATGTGTACGTCTGGGTCTTCCAAGTCATTCTTTCCTTCAGGTTTCCCCACCAAAATGCGGTGTATGTTCCTCTTTTCGTCCACACATGTCACACACGTCACACATGTCACACACGTCACACACGTCACACCCCTCTCATTACGCTGTACCTAATGACCCTCACACTATGGTTCAGCAGCACAACGCAGCTCACGCAGCCCCTCATTACGCTGTCTCCGCCAGTCTCTTGTGTCTTCCTCCCTGTTAGGGCCATTTAGCTTCCGCAGCCGATGTTCTTCGATTAATGTAGCGGACCAAGTTTTGCACCCATAAAAAACTACGGGAAAAGCAATAATTTTAATCTTTACACTCTTTGATAGCAAACAGGAAGACAAAAGGTTCTGGATCGTACATATATATATATATATATATATATACACTTGCATAAATATATCGATATAATAAGGACTGACTCGAGAAGAAAATTGTAAAGTTACAGTTGTGTCTGTGCACGCCACGAAGGCGTACAGGGGGAATAAAAGCATAGCTCCACTAATTTTTGACCTCGGCGCTTGATGGCGGTGATAGTTTCACGCCCCGGCCGCTTTACTGCGGTGAAGAAACCCCCCGGTACCCACTGATTAGGAGGCTAAGTGGGCTCCAGAGGCGGTCTGGACGTTTTAGAAATAGAAACGTCTCTGCCCATTGCCAGGATTCGAACCCAAGCAAGGCGGTTGAATAAGGGCTTGTTGCTCGGAGAGAGACACAACTATAAGATTGACGACACCGTGCAAACATGCACCGTTGTACGTGTCAGTCGTACAGTTGACGACACCGTGCAAACATGCACCGTTGTACGTGTCAGTCGTACAGTTGACGACACCATGCAAACATGCAACCGTTGTACGTGTCAGTCGTACAGTTGACCATCTTACGAACTTCGTCTGTAAATCTGTCAAAATTCTGACGCTTCGGCATTTGACATTACGCTTTTGAAAATGTACGAAGAACTTCTAACATCAAACAACCACGATAATCAGTTTATTGTTACCGGAAGCTGCGGTATGAAAGCAGCAAAAGGAGGGAACAGTAGAAGTGACGACGACTGGCTGTTGCTCAGCTGTTTAACACCACCTGTGACGCAGCAGGCACCAGCCATCTTGAACCGCCAGCGCTGTGGCCGGTGCAGCCACGTGGCGGCTACGTCAGTGAGGACCGTAAAACCTGCAGATTTATGCAGCTTATTGCGAGAGCCACGAAAGTGGCAAGGAGAACAGTTGAGAGAATTAACAGCCAACAGTACATGGCGTCGGGAACAGTCGAGAGAACTAACAGCGCAACAGTACATGGCGTCGGGAACAGTTGAGAGAACTAACAGCGCAACAGTACATGGCGTCGGGAACAGTTGAGAGAATTAACAGCGCAACAGTACATGGCGTCGGGAACAGTTGAGAGAATTAACAGCCAACAGTACATGGCGTCGGGAACAGTTGAGAGAACTAACAGCGCAACAGTACATGGCGTCGGGAACAGTTGAGAGAATTAACAGCCAACAGTACATGGCGTCGGGAACAGTTGAGAGAACTAACAGCGCAACAGTACATGGCGTCGGGAACAGTTGAGAGAACTAACAGCCAACAGTATATGGCATCGGGAACAGTCGAGAGAACTAACAGCGCAACAGTACATGGCGTCGGGAACAGTTGAGAGAACTAACAGCGCAACAGTACATGGCGTCGGGAACAGTTGAGAGAACTAACAGCGCAACAGTACATGGCGTCGGGAACAGTTGAGGGAACTAACAGCGCAACAGTACTTGACGTCGGGAGCAGCTGGTAGGTTTATTTTAGCAAGGGGTCAGCGAGCCTTGGCTGACGTCATGAAGGCAACAACTGGTACGAAATCGTGTGCGTGTAGAAAGCAACATTGATAAGGGCGACACAAACGGGTTTACGACACTGACGATTTATTGGAGCCAACAGCTCCATAGAACGAACGGCAAGATGACACAATGAATAACGGGGTTTTTATATTGTCTTGAAAATGTTTATAACAAATGTTGTAAAATCAGACAATTCTGTAATATCGTTGTCTTTTGTTTCCGAGCGTAACAAGTGTGGCAGTCTGGGATCTCAGCTGAATTGCCATCGTCCAAACAGCTTATAGTTCTTGTGCTGGTAAAGCAGTATCCTAGACTTTCACGCAATTCTTAGGCACGGTGTCGCTCTAAAGAGGACCATATTTCGTGCAAGGTGAATCCGGTCCATCCCACGTTGCTCTGTTTCAGCATTGTGCCCTGCTCTGTCATGTGCATGTGCTCTAGGTACGTTCTATTCCCGTCATGCTCTGCGATTCATATTCTCTCTTAGCTTGTACTTTACATGTCCCTCTCACTCCACCGCTTCATTTGATCGCCGTCATTTCATGAAAAGTTTACACATTATACAATTGTTTCTATCCCCTTGTTAGTTCCTCTGTGTTGGTCCACACATTTTTCTCGGCACATTGTTTTCAAAAGCAGCAGACCCCTAGCTATGATAGACCAAATTTGACAAAGACATTTAACAACAGGTGAAATTAAACTCCAAGAGATGCGATTTGCCATACCCCTTAATTTCGCACCGCTGCCGTTTTAGTTCAGTCAGTAATGCGCTAGAAAGTACAAACGTGCAGTTACTTGACGCTGGCATGTTTTTCGTACCTAGTTTCAGGAACACGCTTCTGTTCAGCAAGGTTCGTGACGTTTGTTGTCTGACAGTGTTCAGCAAGGTTCGTGACGTTTGTTGTCTGACAGTGTTCAGCAAGGTTCGTGACGTTTGTTGTCTGACAGTGTGCTTTGATTTCATCGTATTCCCTTTCAGGACTTGCCACTGTACAACCTATTGCTGCGTGTTCAGCCAGCTTCTTAGTGTCTTTTTTTGTTGCTATTCTCTGTGGTGTCCTTCTTTATGACTGTGTTTACGTTTCGGCACATTATGTGTCTTCATGTCACATTACTTACATATTTAGTCAGAATTTATCCAAACCATTTTTCGAAGACGTTTTTCCTAATTGACTTCCTGTATCATTCCTTATAATATGTGCCAGATAATTAACAGAGAAAACTTTTGCCAGAAATGTCGCTTTTCTCCGATTGCTAAAGTTTAAGACTTAGTTCAATCCATCATTTTGGTAGACTGTGGTGTTTATTCCCTTACTCATGCTGCCATTTATGTAGCTACCAGCAGCAGCGATGGCTCAGTCGGTGTAACCAGTTGGCTAAGGGCTGGACGACCAGGGAACTGGGTTTAGATTCGCGGCACTGGATATTTTTTGACTCTTCACTGCCTCCAGACTGGCTGTGAGATCCGCCAATCTTGTGTCTTTCCCTGGAGACAAAATGGCCGGAGCGTGAAACTGTCCATCTCAAATTCGTGCCCATTAGTGTTTATATCGTGGTGCTTAATATACCTGTGGTTCCTTCATGTATCACCAGGTTTAACATTCATTCTGCAGTCTGTCTTACGACAGGTCCGTAACCTTTTCCAAAGCGAGTTCTCCACACAGTGCGATCTAGTGCTTCCTCTTTCAATTTCCAGTATCTTCTGTTTTCCTTCAGGTCATCTAATAGCTGCTTACGTCTTCTCCCTCGTCTTCCCGTCATTTCTATCCTTCCCTCTAACTTTCCTTCAATTACGTGTTTCAGAAGGCAGTTCCTACGCAAGATGTGCCCAATCCAGTTAGCCTTCCTTCTTTTTATTGTATGTACGATATTCCTCTCCTCCTTGACTCTGTGTAATACTTCTTCATTTCTCACACGATCGGTCCGACTGATCTTCTCCATTCTTCTCCAGCACCACATTTAAAATCTTCCCAGATACTTCTGATCTATTTTCCGAAGTGTACCACCATGTTTAACATTCACAAATTCTACGTTCTGCCCACACAGTGTGTTTATGTCTTTCATGGGTCTCAGAACAAACAGCGATTATTTCCGTATGCAACATCGGCTAACTGATTTATCTATAACACAGGCGGTGTGTGTTTACTGCACGGTACGAGCTGAATCTTTAATTTTTTGTACTTTCACACTTCAATTATTTCTTGTTGCTTATTGCTATGGCGACGTCAGCGGGTGAAAGTGTTGCCATGTCTTTGTGGCTGCGTGTTGGCCGATTGCTGTTCTTGCAAAAAGTCGAAAGCACAGACAGATTCATTCTGCACGTACACACCGGCTGTCCTGCCTCAGGGTTTTCACGGTTTCGTATTTTGTGCAAGCTGCTGATAGGCACGTCGGACTTTCAGTCAGTACGGTTCCCTACAACCTGCAGATTGAGGAATCATTTCAAATTTCAGCGTAACACATACGTACGTATTTTTCAGCATGATCCCATCTTGGCAAGAGTTTAAACATCTCTTCGTGACTGAAATCACTCTCTATCGTTCACAACCATTCACGATTAGCCACTTCCACTTCTTCATACGGTAACAATCGGCGACCTCCCAAGTGTTGCTTCAGCGACGCGAAACGCCTTGCAGCTGGTTTCGTTTGAGGAGTGAAATAGTGCACCGATATGTCATCGCGATTTTTGCCGGGACAGAATTTTTAAACCCGTGCCTTGGTGGGACAAATGTATCATCGTGCAGGGGGTTTATGCTAAAGAATACTATTTTAGTGAAATAGATTAGCTGTTTTAATGTCGTAGTGGCGTCTCGTTATGCCGTCCGCACTAGACGTGTCGTTACCAAGCGTCGCGTTCTTGCCTTTCAAATGGAGGCACAACTGTAGAAAGTTTATGAAATTACGTGCTACGTGATTACGTGCCCGCTCCGCTCTGCGGCCGTTATTTAATAACAATTTCTGCACTCTCGTATGTACGCCATCTTGAACTCAACTGTGACGTTTCTCACATGAAGAAGGCAACACAGCTCTTTACATTACTAGTCATCTCGAACTTTGTGAACCGTCACAATGAATTCAAGGATTGTAGTCTTTCTTGAGAAGATGATAGTCGTCAAGCTGTTCGTAAATTTCCTCGTCGTATGTGAAACGCAAAGTTCCGTTATTGTGCTCACAAGAGCCTGCCAATGTATTCTATCTTGAGTCAGTTTAATCCATTCCACTTCCTGTTTCTTTCAGATCCGTCCATCCGCCCATCTCGGTGTTTCGAAAATAGGGTTTCCCCTTAAATGTGCGACTACAGTTTTGTTTTTCTTTTCTCCCATGGGCTTTGACGTGGCGACGGGCTTAACGTCTGACGAACTGTTCAGAGTGTGAGTCTGTGGACACATTTTTTCCATCCTCTTGTCATTTTAGTCTCCGACGTCCAGACGTTCTTCTCAAGGATTTTTTGTCTTCAGACGTCTGTTGTAATGCACGCACTAAGACACTAAATCTGTTTGATCCCTTCGTTAAATTTGTTGGCCCTACTAGCATTTGTTTTATGTAGCAAATAAAAATTGCTTTACAGTGTCCATTGAAGGAAGTGTGGGAGACATTTCAGCGACGTACTAAGACTATAGTGCCATGCTGCAAGTGAGAGCAATAGACTGAAACTGTAGACATTGTACCACTTGCCAGTTCAAACAGCCACAACATATCTGAGGCTGAATCTGCTTCCTTCTTCAGGCCGGATGGGCAAAGAAGAAAGGGAACCAATGCCGGCCGGCTTATTCAAAGTCTCGATCCTCGGACACATGACATTAAGAGTTAAAGTCAGCCATGCTACGGCTGACAGCAATGAGGCACTCCGTCTGGTGTCGGGCCCCTGTTCAGGCCGTTGGGGGACGTCTGGACCGCGTGTATTGTGTTCGAAACGTCAGGCATCACCTGAGAGAGATAACTGAGTTAAATGTAATATGCAGGCGATATTTATGTAACATCCTGCGAAACTTTGGAACCACAAAACCTGGATTTCCTGCTTGAATAAATACCGTCAACTGAAGCTACAAAACACAAAAAACAGACAAAAAATTGAAATTTTGAAGGTAAAAATTGTGGCTGTATTATAGTGGCTGTAGAGCCTTATCAGACTTTATAAGAATTCATGCAAAAGTTTGTGTGTTACCAAGGAGTAAGACAGATAGAACTAAATGATTAAATGTGACACAGAATTACAATCACATTATCGGCAGATCGCCAATGTATAACCAATAAGGACAGAAGTGAAACTCACAACGCTTTGAAACAAGAAATCATTAAATAAACATATAGGAATGTCCATGACACGACCACACCCTCGTGACACACGGCTTTGCAACGTCCGTACTAATGACAGCAGTTGGCTTACACAGCACACGGCATGTAGAGCGCTGGATGTAATGTGCATGCTAGGCCGGTCTGGAACACACAGTGTTACAAGTGCATACGTTGAACACTGCCGTAAGTGTTCAATTTACGGTTTGTAGTACACGTGGCACTTTCACATTATATATCCGTGCATTGTGATAACAAATCACAAATTAACAAACCAACAAATGCACTGTATTTGCACAAGTACAGTCAAATGCCCCTACACATGTTTCAGCTTTACCAAGCCATCATCAGGGGGTCCAAGGTGTACATATACTTAACATACATTAATTCTTATACGTTAATGGATGAATTAATGGATGTTAAGTATATGTAACATCGACACTGAAACGGGAAACCGGAGTAGGTAGAAGAGGACGACTTAAAAAAAAAGTATATGTAGTTTTTTACATAGACTTTACATCTGTTGTTCAATTTTAAAAACAGCTAGTACATCCACATAGAAGTAAAATGAATCTTAGTTCGCAATGGATTTTGGTATTATTACTTGCAGCTGTAAAATCCTAGAGAATGTGTTTACATTTATTTTTTTTTAATTGAACAACAGATGTAAAGACTATGTAAAAATCTTTGACCCCCTGAAGATGGCCTGTTATAGGCCGAAACATATGTAGGGGTGATTGACTTGGTTATAAGAATATAGTGCATATGTTGGTATAATAAACCTTTTAAAACGTTGAACGATAAAATAGAGAGCTGCTGTACCGATTCAGCTGTCGATTATGCTGGAAGGGGCAGCTTTCGTTCATAATTTTGATTTACGTAGTACTGTGGTGGCTGCGGAGAGGGCCCGAGAGTAGGGCCTTATGGCTTTCAGCTAGGGCGTCCTTTAGGGAAAAGATGGATCAGCTGTCGGCCGTTCCTTCGCCTTAGAGACGTTCTCAACGAGTATTCAGACGACAGGTAAGCAGTGGCACTGGCACGGGGTTCTGTCCCACTACTTCGGTAAGCAGTGGCACTGGCACGGGGTTCTGTCCCACTACTTCGGTAAGCAGTGGCACTGGCACGGGGTTCTGTCCCACTACTTCGGTAAGCAGTGGCACTGGCACGGGGTTCTGTCCCACTACTTCGGTAAGCAGTGGCACTGGCACGGGGTTCTGCCACACTACTTCGGTAAGCAGTGGCACTGGCACGGGGTTCTGCCACACTACTTCGGTAAGCAGTGGCACTGGCACGGGGTTCTGCCACACTACTTCGGTAAGCAGTGGCACTGGCACGGGGTTCTGCCACACTACTTCGGTTTTCCCCCGTCTCCAGTCTCCATATTCAGTTATCACCGACGTTGTGTAATCTTATCAATTGGCAGCGCCGTTAAATGTTACGCTCCAAAAACTGCATTGTGCTTGATATCATTCAGAACTCTGCCAGGACAAGGCACAGCGCGGTCATGACAGGGCACAACGCGGTCATGACAAGGCACAGCGCGGTCATGACAGGGCACAACGCGGTCATGACAAGGCACAGCGCGGTCATGACAAGGCACAGCGCGGTCATGACAAGGCACAGCGCGGTCATGACAAGGCACAGCGCGGTCATGACTCTCGACACACAGTCGCCCTTAAGGTGGAGCGCCGACATGCAATTTTTCAGTTGTGCAATCGTTTGATTCAGAGATGCCGTGCCCCGCTCACATATGCAATCAAACGATCGGCCGACTGACGTAGCCGCACACATGCGATAGATTCCGATTCAGTTGCAACATGGACATCGTGGAAGTGGCTTGTATCTGTGCCCTCGAAATTTCGAGGAGAAGAAAACTGAAGAATAAAAGACGATTTTGGGTGCATCCACTAACAACTCAACGCTTGTTAAAAGGACAGTTTCATAAAATTTATGAAAATTTAAGGGCACACAAATAAATTTTTTAATTATTATCGTATGAGTGTGAACAGTTTTGACGAATTTATTCATTATAATAATGTTATCCAAACAGTATTATAAAATGAAAAGTTTTATAAATAGAGAAGTTCAGTTACTTTATTATTTTATCGCACAAAAAATACAAAACAGACTAAAAACTAAAAAAAATAAAGAACATTTATCATAATTCATAGAAATCAGATTGGGGAGATGTTTGTTCCGCACTGCTGCAAGGGCTCTCACTAGGTGTAGAAGATTGTTGGCCAAAATTTGTTTGGTATTTAAACATTTGTGGAGGGATGTTTACAGGATTTCGAGCAGCTGCTGGCGATGAAAAATGTGGCATATTTTTATAGGGTTGCGAAAACCCTGATAGATTATGCGCAGTTTCTGGTCTACAAAATTGTGCAGGCTGTGTGCTGATCCGTTTCATTACGGCGAGAAATTCCATTTTCGCCTCAAATTTTTGTTCGTCATTTAATTTTCTAAATGACGGAACTAAGGAAAGCAGGAAAGCCTTGTCCTTATCGATTTCTTCTTCCTGCTTTTCCTTAAGGATCGCTAATAAAGATTGCTCGTATGATGGCTCCTTTCTTTTCTCCTTTTTCTTCCGTTCTCCTGAGGTGTTCCCTGGGCTACCTATCATCGCTTCCCCTAGGTCGTTTTCATTGTCTGATTCATTAGCAGACATAAAATTAAAAAAGAAATTAACTTACCTTGTTCTAAGAGCAAAGACATGTTGCTTGCTTTAGTTATAAGAAGAGACTGTTTTGTTTCATGTAAGCGGACGTCCATTGGATCCTGTTGTTTACAAAACGACTGCACAATCAGACGAGTGCTGTTGGTTTGTGGAAAATTAGAAACTAAACAGTTGGCAGACTAAACGGTTGCAAGTCGGCGGAGTCCCATTTAACTCTTCGGTTGTTATTCATGCAATCAAACCGTTGCGCAACTAAAAATTGCATTTCGGCGCCCCACCTAACGCTGTATTTTCTGTTTGTCGCTGCAGGGCTGGTGCTGAACGAGTTCATCCGACATTTTGAGCCGGCGGTGTACGATCGTGACGCTCTTATGACGCAACACAAGCGCCTGCGCCGTGACGCCGCTTCCACCTCACCGCCCCTTAACCTGCACATCAAAGCCAACAGCAGGTATGTGCCTTCTTTGTTCCACAAAACAGTTAGCCTGTGTTGTCGCTTGCTGTCATCGTGTTCTGAATAGCGATATGCACTAATTCTGTAGTTACACGTACGCAAATTCGGACAGTTGTCCAAATCATTGGTTAGCTATTTTTGTATGGAAGTGTCTAGATTGGGCAAAATGGGGAAGATAACGAGGATAATGTACAGAATTGGGCAAAATGGGGAAGATAACGTACAAAATTGGGCAAAATGGGGAAGATAACGAAGATAACGTACAGAATTGGACAAAATGGGGAAGATAACGTACAGAATTAAGCAAAATGGGGAAGATAACGAAGATAACGTACAGAATTGGGCAAAATGGGGAAGATAACGAAGATAACATACAGAATTGGACAAAATGGGAATATAACGAAGATAACATACAGAATTGGGCAAAATGGGGAAGATAACGAAGATAAAGTACAGAATTGGGCAAAATGGGGAAGATAACGCAGATGACTTACAGAATTGGGCAAAATGGGGAAGATAACGAAGATAAAGTACAGAATTGGGTAAAATGGGGAATATACCGAAGATAACGTACAGAATTGGGTAAAATGGGGAAGATAACGAAGATAACGTACATAATTGGGTAAAATGGGGAAGATAACGAAGATAACGTACATAATTGGGCAAAATGGGGAAGATAACGTACAGAATTAAGCAAAATGGGGAAGATAACGAAGATAACGTACAGAATTGGGCAAAATGGGGAAGATAACGAAGATAACATACAGAATTGGACAAAATGGGAATATAACGAAGATAACATACAGAATTGGGCAAAATGGGGAAGATAACGAAGATAAAGTACAGAATTGGGCAAAATGGGGAAGATAACGCAGATGACTTACAGAATTGGGCAAAATGGGGAAGATAACGAAGATAAAGTACAGAATTGGGTAAAATGGGGAATATACCGAAGATAACGTACAGAATTGGGCAAAATGGGGAAGATAACGAAGATAACGTACAGAATTGGGTAAAATGGGGAAGATAACGAAGATAACGTACATAATTGGGCAAAATGGGGAAGATAACGAAGATAACGTACAGAATTGGGAAAATGGGGAAGATAAGGAAGATAACCTACAGAATTGGACAAAATGGGGAAGATAACGAAGATAACATACAGAATTGGGCAAAATGGGGAAGATAACGAAGATGTTCGTTTTTATCTTGGTTTTCTTGGGTGTATTGCTTTCCAAGAAAACCAAGATAAAAACGAACATAATCACAAACATAGTGCGTAACCCATACAGAACACACAGTGAACAGTGCATACCACTACCACCATACATTAATCAATGACTATGGACAAGTGAAGTGTAGTGAAGTGAAACTAAGTGTTATTGAGCCCCTGAAGATGGTCAATTGTGACCGAAACGTACGTAGGGCGTTTATGTAGTGTATATACTACATAAAAATTAGTGCATTTGTCGGTATCTTTCAATATATATATTAACACAATGCACGGTGAACAAAAAATCAAGTCAACGACAGTATGTTCATCTAGCGTGATGAACATACTGTCGTTGCTTCTCCTCGGACCGTTTCCTATAAGCTAAAGTACGTGCAGACATGTAACACGATCTCTTGTGTGGGCACTTTAACAGACTTCACACTTAAGCTGTGCAGACACGACACCTCTATACACGATGAAGCTACTGTCTTCACTATGCAGTCTGCAGCAAAAAATCAAAGCGGCAACTGATTTCTCGCAGGTTCGAATACAAACGTGCGTCCGAAGACTTGCGCCATGCACTGGAGACTTACTTCCAGCCTTGGGTCTGTGCAGACTTGCATTGAGAGAAGTCTGTTTTGTATGGACAGTCTAACCACGGATTGTCTAGTATGAGTCTAACGATGACGTGCCCCATGTGCTGCGGGTTAATGACGTCTGCAGTCAGGGCAGACCGCTGCTGCTCCCTGCTGTAGCCGTTCGTACTACAACATCGGGTCTTTTTCACAAGACACTCTCCTGCGCTGAAAGTGGAGATGTTGTAAGAGCCATTGACGTGAAATGTGTGCAGGCATTCTTTCTTATATATTAGTTCTTGTTACTGTTTCTGTCTTAATTGACGTCTTGAGATAATCGGCAATTTTTGCATAGTAAGAGAAAGGCAGTAATTGAATTTAGCTGTGTACACGAAGGTTTTAATTGATTTAGTAAACTTCCTTGTTCCTCATATATATACCGCCGTACAGAACTTCCATTTCTCTGCAGATTTTGCACTCTCAGAGAGAAGAGAGCCGGCGAAGTCTGCTTCAGTGTACATCGTGCAATCAACAGGCATGTGCCCTTTGAAATAGTCCGTTGAAGTAAAGCTTTTCACTGAGCTGGTTTGTTTGTTCCTTGACATCGCATTTTTTAGTAAACCAGTATTAGGCCTAGAACAACAGTTGGTTTATTCTTATGCGGATTGGCTGGAAGTCAAAACCATGTATTGAATGGACAATCAGTCTTAAGCTGAAGTGTCGTCACCCCTTTCTGCTTTGCTAAACGAGATTAATGTGATAGAGTGTTAAGGATTCAGAGTCGAAAATTATGTAATTATGTACAGAATAAATTAAGAGCAGATTAAATATGGAATGTCTTCTACCATTCGGTCCAGAATATTTGTCTTCCCCGATTGAGGTATGCGTGTGTTGAGATCAAAATGTACAGAAGAAAATCTTGTCTGATGTTTTGTATGGGTTGAAACTTTGGCTGTAGCGTTGATGGAAGTACAAAGCTCAGTGTGTTCCAGAACACGGTGCTGAGGAAGATGATAGGCCTAAGAGAAAGGAAATTGCGTAATGAAGAGATACAGGATGTTTACTGCTCACCAAATATTATGAGGGCGATAAAATCAAGAAGGATGAGACGGGTGGGTTATGTGGCTGTTACGGGGAAGAGAAGCATACAGGGTTTTGCTAAGTAACTTGAAGGAAAACGACCAATTGAAAATCCTAGAAATAGAAGGATGATATTAAAATATATCTTAAAGAAATTGGATGGGAAAGCATAGATTGGATTTAGCTGACTCAGGATAGGGACAAGTGGCGGGGTCATGTGAACGCGTTAATGAACCGTCAGATTTTATAAAATGCTTGGAATTTATTGGCTAGCTGAGGAACTGTTAGCGTCTCAAGAATGACTCTGCTCCGTGGAGTTAAATTCTGAAATTCGCGTAACAAATGCCTCGCACTCGGATAGACTTTCTGCTTTTTCAGGCAGCAAAGTTAGCTCGGTTGAGAATAGCGTTGAATTGTAACGTCCTGTAAATTCGGCAATGCAGGCACATCAGTAGACAACTGCTGTAAGCCATAGGACACGTGTGTTGGATATAAAATGAGTTTTATTCTCATATGCAACTTTTGTTAGAAATGTTTTCCATTCCCATAATATTTAATCGAGATCACCGCTCGAAGTGCCATCAGAAACGTGTTTTATTTAACGACGCTGTCTTTGCTAATATTATAAAGCGCTGGTGAGAAATGAATGAATGAGCAGTTGCGACCTAAAGGTTTATGTCGCAATTTGGTGTATAAAGTGTAGCATTAAAATTCAGTTTAACTTATCAGACCAGAACTCATCATGGATATTGCTTTGTGTTGCTCTGGTGCATACATCGAAATTTTTATTTATGAGAATGTCAGGTATTTTTGGTTTTAGATATTCCAGAGGTAAATGTCTTACTTTTGGGACTTTTTGGTAGGGTCAGTGGGAAGTGCTTCCATTGTTTTGCTTAGTCCTTGAAGTTCGTGTCTTGCTCGAGCGTTGAAGTCTCCACAGTCTTGCACGCAGCGGCTAGAACTCCCTGTTTGTTGACACGTGTCGTATATAGATATGGCTTGTTAGTCTGTATAGGTGTCCAAAAAGTCTGTCAACCTAAAACAATCTCTCGTGTAAATGCGAATATTCAGGGTTAAACCCTTTAACACTGACATGATTCAGCTGCACGCGTCCTTATGCATTGAACATGTAGGATCTCATTTGGAACAATTTTGTTTGTTTTAATTCGGTGTATAATAAATGTGCAGCTTATTCTATTGTATATTTTGCCAACTGGTTAACTGACAAATGTTACTACATATTAGTTATTTACACTTTGTTTAGACACGGATTAGAGTGAAATTAGTGAATACATCAATAACAGTGTAGCAAATATGGCTGTGCAAATCTCACTAAACGTCAAATTCATGAAGTGCATCGCCAGTTACTGTACCTGTGTTCTGTCAGTAAACAGTGGCACTGTGCAGGCGATCAGTAGTCAGAAAGTTTTAGTTATCACTGCTCTTGTTAGCAGTGGGAAGAGGAGGGATTGCTACGTTGCTACCTGCCGAATTTTACTGCTTTTTAAAACAACACGCAATCTCACTTCTTGCTGTAGATAAAGTGTACTTTTTATTCAGATCCCATAAAGTTGGTCCTGTCTACATTAAAGCCTGCAATAATGTAGACAAAGTCAGTTGATTGAGTGTCGCCCTAATTGTTGGTTTTAAGTACCCTCAGTGCCATCTATGATCCCATCCTAGATATTTCTGCCTGAGTGTGTTGGACAATATATGTGTGCGGGTTTGCTTCCAGGGTCCATTATGCCTCCATGTTGTTTAACATTGGGATCTAAATAGCAGAGATTTCTAAACATGCTTGGAAATTTTACAGGTAACGCAAATACTTGAAACGTTCAAAGAAGGATCAGTACACGATATTAGAACATGTACGTCATAATATCACCCTCTTTACAAATGCGTAAATGTGGCAAAATACGAAAAAAGCCAAACTGGGCTCAAAAATTAACATTTAAGCAGAATATGTTCTGCCGATTCAGTCACCAGCAGTTATAGTCTGTGCACCTTCCATAGCAGCCACCGTTCTTAACATTATTTGGGGTTCAAATTGAGGCTTTCCAATCGCTGCTTTTACAGGGTTTACCAACCACCCTTTATTGGATCACATTAATAATACTTGCTGCTTGCAAGACAGTTCGTGTTTGCAGCAAAGCCAGAAGATTTGCAATTTCGAACAAGAAATCACAGGATGCAGTGATCAATGCTTTCACAAGAGATCGTAATAATTCCATCTGCTCTCGTGACAGACTTGCACTTGCATGCTGTGCAAGTCTCTTTCCTCTTTCTATTCCTAACACATTCTAAAAATAAGGATAAAATTTTATAGTTGAAAAGATATAGAAATCTGCTTACAGTACGTGGAGTGAAGAATTATCTTCCAACTATGAGGCATATGTTACGTATGTAATGTTTGCACTCCCCGACAAATATTTGGAGTGGTGCAGTCAAGGACGAGATGGCCGGGGAATGTAGCACGCAAGAAAAATGCGTACATGGTTGTTGTTGGAAAATCTGAAGAAGGTTGCCGCGTGGAATATGTAGACATAGATGTGCAGATAATATTGAGATGGATATTGGACTATGGGAAGAGCGGGTGTAGACCGAATTCATCTGGCTCAGGATAGGGAAAAATGGCGGGCTCGGGTGAACGAACGTGGTGGTGAATATTTTTGGTTAATTTTTGTGTTTAACGTGCCAACGACGCGTATAGTATTTCAGACGGTGAGTAGTGGAAATGGATTTGAAAGAATATGAAAGGCACTAGTCGTGTGAGTTTAGATACTGTGTCATTATCCTTGAGAACTAGTATGGCCTGATTTTATATGTTATGTCCTTATTATCCTTGAGAACTAGTATGGCCTGATTTTAGATGTTTTGTCCTTATTATCCTTGAGAACTAGTATGGCCTGATTTTAGATGTTATGTCCTTATTATCCTTGAGAACTAATATGGCCTGATTTTAGATGTTATGTCCTTATTATCCTTGAGAACTAGTATGGCCTGATTTTAGATGTTTTGTCCTTATTATCCTTGAGAACTAGTATGGCCTGATTTTAGATGTTATGTCCTTATTATCCTTGAGAACTAGTATGGCCTGATTTTAGATGTTATGTCCTTATTATCCTTGAGAACTAGTATGGCCTGATTTTAGATGTTATGTCCTTATTATCCTTGAGAACTAGTATGGCCTGATTTTAGATGTTATGTCCTTATTATCCTTGAGAACTAGTATGGCCTGATTTTAGATGTTATGTCCTTATTATCCTTGAGAACTAGTATGGCCAGATTTTAGACTCTGTGCCTTAATTATGTTGGAGGAAGTGAGGATGTACAAAATACTCAATATAGTTAATATCCTAGCGGAGGTTTGAACTCGAGACAACTCGAAAGAGAAGCACTCGGGACATTGGGCTTATGAAATACAAAATGTGTTTCTGTCTCATTCTTCAGAACCTTAATTTCATATGTGAAATAGATTTATGATCAAAAGTGCAACAGACGGAGATAAATGTGAAATGTGAGGTAGCACAGCGGTAAAGATGATGTACCATGACGTCGTGTCGATTGTTACCAACACCTCAGAGGAGCTTGCTGCTTTACCGTCGTGGTGCAAGAAGTTTAAGCTCTTCGTGGACTACTCGGAAGTAGGAACTTCCTGAAACGTCGATAACTAGTTACCAGTTGACAAGGCGTCGTATTCCAGAAGACGTTATTCAATTGCTTGTGAAATGTAAAAATGTTTTAATTGTAAATTTCTTGAAAAGGACATGAATATAGTTCACTTATGTTTCAGTATATACCTATGTATCAGGGTATTACTTGTAGGTCTACTCTCCTCCGTATAGTGCAGAGGATAAGTAGGCATGGAGCTATACCTCCACTGTCGTACTTGCCTTTGTGTTGTGCTTAGTTAAGCAAAGGGACAACTTTACCACACGCAAACACATGAAACTCATGTTGCCGAACCTGAAAGTGTTAGTTTGTGACGTAAACCATCTGTCAGTGACAAGACGGCCGTAGCAATTGTCGTTAACATCTGTGCATTCAGTACACCAAGGAGGAAGTGACGGTCACCGCCAAGATTATTTAACGAGCATCTCTCAGCTGCAGGTGTTATGTTGGCGTATTGCTTTGACAGGAATGAGGTGCTGCCTCGGAAACGATTTGTGAAGGACACGGTCGTTGGTATGACTGACTGCAGTTCTAGTAACATTCACACCTGCATGTTGGCAGCACGACCTTGTGCCGAGAAAACGAGTTTTGTAAGCAGAGGATGACGGTGACGGTGACGTCACTCTGAGGGTAATATTTCCAGAAGGTCTTGGTGGCTGTTTGTGATTCATGCACTGCTGAAGGACGCAAAGTTTTCATAATTCGCTCCTACGCTTGGCGTCTGTGGGTAAGCTATAATGCGAGTGCTTGGACTGTGTTGGTTGAAAGTACGGAACAGCGAAAGTTTATTCGCATTCACTATTTACATACACCAACTGGATGCAACTTTATTTAAAAAACTGTATAGTTTTTTAAAACACATTTAAAAACTTTTTAAAACCCGACATATGTTTCGGATCTTATAGAGCCATCTTCAGGGGTTTATTGTTGTTAAAACTGCATATATTAACACGTCTTTTTCATTGGTTCACTTTTAGGCAAGGGGTTTTTCACTTTTTCACTGCTTGGTATGCACAGACAGTATGACTACAGTATCAGACGCACACTCAAACGGTACAGCCTACACCATGAAAAATACGACCATAAACAGTGCATTGCATGTCCTTGAGCCGCAGGAAACTCTTCAACATCGTGGGTAAAGCAGTTTGTGTATATGGTTCGACAGCCCTAGTGGGCATAGGCCTCCTCATCGTTGAGGTTTCGAGATTACATTCAGACACACCACGTTCGGTAGGACTCCTCTGGACGAGTGATGGGCCCGTCGCAGTGACCTCTACCTGACAACACACAAGAGACAGACATCCATGTCCCCAGCGGGATTCGAACCCGCAATCCCAGCAAGCGAACGGCCGCACATCCACGCCTTAGACCGCGCGGCCACTGCGATCAGCAAAACAGAATATTGACTGCTGACTTGAGATGAAACAAGTGGACCCCGACTAACCGTAGAGTGGAATGACGGCGAGTGCTGCTCTGCGTGCCGTCACGTGAAACGGTCTGAGTGGAGAGCAGATGCGAGTTGTCGGATAGACCGCTGTCTACTAGCGCCAAATATCCGATTATTCCAGTGTCGTTTTACCGGCCTCTTATAGGTTGGCGCCCCGAGCACCTGCCCGGTTGGCCCGCCCGTTACTCTGGCCCTCTGCTAATCTCAGAGAAGTTACTTCGGCGAAAGAGGAAGTAATGAAGAATGCCTTTGATTTTCATGTATGCCTGTGTCGGAAGTTTTGTGTCCGGCACGGTGGCCGTTCAGAGACCTGTCAGTGACCTCCCTGCACTGCCACAGAGCACGCCGTCTGCCTTGTTACTTCGTGGGACAGAGCAGCCGGCACATTCCCTGCGGGAGGCCCATGTCATGCGGTGTTCAGCGGCTTCACAGGGCGCTAATCAGATTAGGGCTCTTCATGTCTCTTGAGAGGCTAGCTTGTTACCGGGGTCACGTGACGTCCCTGTCACACGACCAGTCTAGGACCTGCCCACACTGCAACAGCGCTCAGCTAACGTGTCCTCTAAATAAGATGTATCAATTTTGCAGTCTTTTAACCAACAAATGCACTTTTTATTTTCGTATTTCTGTTCAATTCACCCTACACATGTTTCGGCCGTCACTCTGCCATCATCACGGTACATTGATAAGTTCACTTCACTGTTCACTGGTCCATTTGGTATTATCACAGAACTGTTACACTTGAAGACACTTTTTATACCGGTGATTGTCAATACAAAAAATAGCCACAAACAGTGTAACGGTTGTGATAATACCAAATGGGGCAGTGAACAGTGAAGTGAACTTATCAATGTACCGTGATGATGGCAGAGTCACGGCCGAAACATGTGTAGGGTGAATTGAACAGAAATACGAAAATAAAAAGTGCATTTGTTGGTTTAGTAAACTGAAAATTAATGTCAAGATGCACGGTGAACACAACGTGACATTAATGTCACGATGCACGGTGAACACAACGTGACATTAATGTCACGATGCACGGTGAACACAACGTGACATTGATGTCAAGCTGCACGGTGAACACAACGTGACATTGATGTCAAGCTGCACGGTGAACACAACGTGAAAAAGATGGATCAAGTCCGCACTTTCACACACTATTTGGCCATCCTCTATGCTTAGGGTTTTCACTCTTCCACAAGGTTTTTTCCCCGTCAGAGTATCCGAATAAACCGTTTGAATCTCACATTCGTCTCCTTTGCCCCATTGTTGTAACTCGTCTTGGTTTAATCACAGCATAACATTCGGTCAAGTGTGTACGATGTGAACGGTCGCACTGCGTAATCACGTGCAGCTTTGCCCACACAACCCACGTGTCACAACCTTCTTCTGTTAGTGTGACAGACGAAGCTACAATTGTGCATGCCGCTGAATTACGAGCACTGCAGTTCATACACTTCAAAATTGTGTGACAGTTGTTGCAGAGTATCTTTGTACTTGTGGAAATAACAGCGGTCCAGTACTTTATCTTTCATCCATCAATATTAGGGTCGTTATTTTGTCTGACAACAATCCGTTGTCACTTCCTGTCGGCTTATTTATCGCATTAAAGCAGCTAACATGGCGGAGTATCGACGGGAAGTGGCAAGCGATAGTTGTCAGATAAATAAAATCCTGTATATCATTACTGTAAAAATGTCATTGTTGAACAGACGCCTAAGTGCGTCGTGTAATAATTTCAAGTTATTTGTGCCTGTTCCATATAACGCTACGCTGTGCAGTCGTGGGCATTGAAGCTCTGACCGCAGAAGAAGCCACTCGTGCGACAGTCTTTACCTGTACACGGCGTATTGGTGTAATACTCATAGAGTTTAAGTGGCTGAAAGCGGAACTGTTTCCTTCCTCCCCTCTACCCCCCCATTTCATACATTTACTTTCTCATCCCACTGTCCTATCCTCAGTCTCTGCTACTTTTCCCACTGTTCCCTTATCATACTTTTCGTTGCTGGGAGAAGGTAAAGGTAAAGATCTCCGTACAACGGGCCATGAAGGCCCAGAGGGGGAGTAGAGGTATAGCTCTACTCTTTCTTTAACCCTGGCACTAGATGGGGGTGGGTGGTCAACTCCACGCCCCGACCGCTTTGCCCCCGGGAAAGAGACCCAGTACCCATTGTATATGAGGCTGGGTGGGCCCCAGGGCCGGTCTGGACGGGTGCGGAAAATCTCGCCCCCACCGGGATTCGATTCCCGGACCGTCCAGCTCGTAGTAAGTCGCTGTACCGACTGCGCTATCCCGGCCCACCCGTTGCTGGTAGAACGAAGGAAAAACGCGACAAGTATGTCTGTAGTGTTGATTTTGTACGCAGAACTTGAACATGCAGGTTATAAGTCACTTTGGTTGCTAAGCAGACATATACTGCTATCGACTAACTTACAAAGTAATCAGGATTGTTAGAAGTTTTCATATTGTCACAGTGACTGTGCTCATTCTGTTCTCTAAAACAGCAATCGTGTTAAGTACATTGAAACACGACAAACAGCGTGTTAACCGCGCCTCTACTTTATTTCGCAGTGCACACCGTCGTTTGTCTTAGCAGTTACCTTCCTCATTTCACCACGTGAAGGCGACACTGCTGGCGTCTTATGGCTTCTCACATGGACCTTCTGCCGTTTGTGAGGGTTGGCAGTCCGTGTGATGTGACGTAGAGTAATGTACGTTTGTGAGGGTTGGCAGTCCGTGTGTTGTGACGTAGAGTAATGTACGTTTGTGAGGGTTGACAGTCCGTGTGTTGTGACGTACAGTAATGTACGTTTGTGAGGGTTGGCAGTCCGTGTGTTGTGACCTACAGTAATGTACGTTTGTGAGGGTTGGCAGTCCGTGTGTTGTGACGTACAGTAATGTACGTGTGTGAGGGTTGGCAGTCCGTGTGTTGTGACGTACAGTAATGTACGTGTGTGAGGGTTGGCAGTCCGCGTGTTGTGACGTAGAGTAATGTACGTTTGTGAGGGTTGGCAGTCCGTGTGTTGTGACCTACAGTAATGTACGTTTGTGAGGGTTGGCAGTCCGCGTGTTGTGACGTAGAGTAATGTACGTTTGTGAGGGTTGGCAGTCCGTGTGTTGTGACCTACAGTAATGTACGTTTGTGAGGGTTGGCAGTCCGCGTGTTGTGACGTAGAGTAATGTACGTTTGTGAGGGTTGGCAGTCCGTGTGTTGTGACGTACAGTAATGTACGTTTGTGAGGGTTGGCAGTCCGCGTGTTGTGACGTAGAGTAATGTACGTTTGTGAGGGTTGGCAGTCCGTGTGTTGTGACGTACAGTAATGTACGTTTGTGAGGGTTGGCAGTCCGCGTGTTGTGACGTAGAGTAATGTACGTGTGTGAGGGTTGGCAGTCCGTGTGTTGTGACCTACAGTAATGTACGTTTGTGAGGGTTGGCAGTCCGAGTGTTGTGACCTACAGTAATGTACGTTTGTGAGGGTTGGCAGTCCGTGTGTTGTGACCTACAGTAATGTACGTTTGTGAGGGTTGGCAGTCCGAGTGTTGTGACCTACAGTAATGTACGTTTGTGAGGGTTGGCAGTCCGTGTGTTGTGACCTACAGTAATGTACGTTTGTGAGGGTTGGCAGTCCGAGTGTTGTGACCTACAGTAATGTACGTTTGTGAGGGTTGGCAGTCCGTGTATTGTGACCTGCAGTAATGTACGTTTGTGAGGGTTGGCAGTCCGTGTGTTGTGACCTCCAATAATGTACGTTTGTGAGGGTTGGCAGTCCGTGTGTTGTGACCTACAGTAATGTACGTTTGTGAGGGTTGGCAGTCCGTGTGTGTTGTGACCTGCAGTAATGTACGTTTGTGAGGGTTGGCAGTCCGTGTGTTGTGACGTACAGTAATGTACGTTTGTGAGGGTTGGCAGTCCGAGTGTTGTGACCTACAGTAATGTACGTTTGTGAGGGTTGGCAGTCCGTGTGTTGTGACCTCCAATAATGTACGTTTGTGAGGGTTGGCAGTCCGTGTGTTGTGACCTACAGTAATGTACGTTTGTGAGGATTGGCAGTCCGTGTGTTGTGACGTACAGTAATGTACGTTTGTGAGGGTTGGCAGTCCGTGTGTTGTGACGTACAGTAATGTACGTTTGTGAGGGTTGGCAGTCCGTGTGTTGTGACCTACAGTAATGTACGTTTGTGAGGGTTGGCAGTCCGTGTGTTGTGACGTACAGTAACGTACGTTTGTGAGGTTGGCAGTCCGAGTGTTGTGACCTACAGTAATGTACGTTTGTGAGGGTTGGCAGTCCGTGTGTTGTGACCTACAGTAATGTACGTTTGTGAGGGTTGGCAGTCCGTGTGTTGTGACCTACAGTAATGTACGTTTGTGAGGGTTGGCAGTCCGTGTGTTGTGACGTAGAGTAATGTACGTTTGTGAGGGTTGGCAGTCCGTGTGTTGTGACCTACAGTAATGTACGTTTGTGAGGGTTGGCAGTCCGTGTGTTGTGACGTACAGTAATGTACGTTTGTGAGGGTTGGCAGTCCGTGTGTTGTGACCTACAGTAATGTACGTGTGTGAGGGTTGGCAGTCCGTGTATTGTGACCTACAGTAATGTACGTGTGTGAGGGTTGGCAGTCCGTGTGTTGTGACGTACAGTAATGTACGTTTGTGAGGGTTGGCAGTCCGTGTGTTGTGACCTGCAGTAATGTACGTGTGTGAGGGTTGGCAGTCCGTGTGTTGTGACGTACAGTAATGTACGTGTGTGAGGGTTGGCAGTCCGTGTGTTGTGACCTACAGTAATGTACGTGTGTGAGGGTTGGCAGTCCATGTGTTTGGACCTACAGTAATGTACGTGTGTGAGGGTTGGCAGTCCGTGTGTTGTGACGTACAGTAATGTACGTGTGTGAGGGTTGGCTGTCCGTGTGTTGTGACCTGCAGTAATGTACGTTTGTGAGGGTTGGCAGTCCGTGTGTTGTGACCTGCAGTAATGTACGTGTGTGAGGGTTGGCAGTCCGTGTGTTGTGACGTACAGTAATGTACGTTTGTGAGGGTTGGCAGTCCGTGTGTTGTGACCTGCAGTAATGTACGTGTGTGAGGGTTGGCAGTCCGTGTGTGTGTGACCTGCAGTAATGTACGTTTGTGAGGGTTGGCAGTCCGTGTGTTGTGACCTGCAGTAATGTACGTGTGTGAGGGTTGGCAGTCCGTGTGTTGTGACGTACAGTAATGTACGTGTGTGAGGGTTGGCAGTCCGTGTGTTGTGACCTACAGTAATGTACGTTTGTGAGGGTTGGCAGTCCGTGTGTTGTGACCTGCAGTAATGTACGTGTTCCAGCGGTAGCAGTTGAGAGTGTTCTAGCAATAACAACGACTGTCGTATTAACGTTGCTACGTTAAAGGTAGGGACACAGATACAGGCTTTGTTGCAAATGTTTGTGCTTGACGTTCAGTTTTGTTTATTCGATGTCCTGTTTCAGTGAAATACAACTTTATTAAAAGGATATAAAACGATATACAAATAGATCCCGCTACACGTTTCGGTACAGTCCTACCGCTTTCACACTTCCACGCGGAGTTTTCATTTTTGTGATGAAGAGCCCCGCAGCAGATGCTACAGACGCACCGCAGCCTTAAAGCGTATTGTGCAACCCTGTGATGAAGATGAAGATGAAGATGATTGTTTTTTTTTCATTTCTACAAGTAATGGAGCACCGAAGTATTCGGGGCAAATCCTGTGCCAGTGCCGCTTTGTCCACCACAAATCCCACATGGACTGACCTGGGATTGAACCCGGGCCTCCGCGGTGAGAGGCCGGCGACTAACCGCCTGAGCCATGGCACGGCCTGCACGCGGAGTTACTGTTCTAGCAAAGCGGTAGCATTCTGTACTTTGTAACGACAGACTGTCTGACACAAGAAGGTACTGCGACTACAACGCTGTGTCCATAGAGCGTGAGGACAGACACAGACAATGGCACTGAAGAGCACAGTCTTGTTTTATGTAGCCTGTAGCATTTTGAAATGAAGGAGCCTTTCTGTAATACTGACCATCAAACAGCACACTGGACGTGGTCGATTTATGTATTGTAGACATGCACAAGTTGTTACTGTGTGTTGGATTTGTGGATAATCCTTGTGTATGATTTACAATATTATTTTAATAACACATTTTTGCAAATAGTTCAGACTACTTTGTAGTTATGACAGTCCTTATAGGTTTTTACGAATTTTGTTACTTCACATATTTTGATTTTTGGGCTTTTAGTCCATGTAGAGACGATCTGAAATCTCGACGTCTTGGAGACACCGCACTCAGTGTTACTGTGCCACTCCTTAAGGACTAACAGCAGCAGAACCTTATGACAGGCAGTGCGCCACTGAGTCGTGTATGTACCTTCCGAGCAGGACTCCCTTCACAGCTTTCTAGTAGCTTCATGTACCGCCAGGTTTAACATTCAACAATTCTACGTCCTGCCCACACAGTGTATTTATGTGTTTTGTGTGGATCTCAGAACAAACAGCAATTATTTCACTGTACAGCATTAACTGACTGGTTTGTATAACTGAGACGGAGTGTGTTTACTGCGCGGTACGGACTGTATTTATGTGTTTTGTGTGGATCTCAGAACAAACAGCAATTATTTCACTGTACAGCATTAACTGACTGGTTTGTATAACTGAGACGGAGTGTGTTTACTGCGCGGTACGGACTGTATTTATGTGTTTTGTGTGGATCTCAGAACAAACAGCGATTATTTCACTGTACAGCATTAACTGACTGGTTTGTATAACTGAGACGGAGTGTGTTTACTGCGCGGTACGGACTGTATTTATGTGTTTTGTGTGGATCTCAGAACAAACAGCAATTATTTCACTGTACAGCATTAACTGACTGGTTTGTATAACTGAGACGGAGTGTGTTTACTGCGCGGTACGGACTGTATTTATGTGTTTTGTGTGGATCTCAGAACAAACAGCGATTATTTCACTGTACAGCATTAACTGACTGGTTTGTATAACTGAGACGGAGTGTGTTTACTGCGCGTACGGACTGTATTTATGTGGATATCAGAACAAACAGCGATTATTTCACTGTACAGCATTAACTGACTGGTTTGTATAACTGAGACGGAGTGTGTTTACTGCGCGGTACGGACTGTACTTATGTGTTTTGTGTGGATCGCAGAACAAACAGCGATTATTTCACTGTACAACATTAACTGGTTTGTATAACTGAGACGGAGTGTCTACTGCGCGGTACGGACTGTATTTATGTGTTTTGTGTGGATCTCAGAACAAACAGCGATTGTTTCACTGTACAACATTAACTGGTTTGTATAACTGAGACGGAGTGTCTACTGCGCGGTACGGACTGTATTTATGTGTTTTGTGTGGATCTCAGAACAAACAGCGATTATTTCACTGTACAACATTAACTGGTTTGTATAACTGAGACGGAGTGTCTACTGCGCGGTACGGACTGTATTTATGTGTTTTGTGTGGATCTCAGAACAAACAGCGATTATTTCACTGTACAACATTAACTGGTTTGTATAACTGAGACGGAGTGTCTACTGCGCGGTACGGACTGTATTTATGTGTTTTGTGTGGATCTCAGAACAAACAGCGATTATTTCACTGTACAACATTAACTGACTGGTTTGTATAACAGACGGAGTGTGTTTACTGCGCGGTACGGACTGTATTTATGTGTTTTGTGTGGATCTCAGAACAAACAGCGATTATTTCACTGTACAACATTAACTGGTTTGTATAACTGAGACGGAGTGTCTACTGCGCGGTACGGACTGTATTTATGTGTTTTTGTGTGGATCTCAGAACAAACAGCGATTATTTCACTGTACAACATTAACTGGTTTGTATAACTGAGACGGAGTGTCTACTGCGCGGTACGGACTGTATTTATGTGTTTTGTGTGGATCTCAGAACAAACAGCGATTATTTCACTGTACAACATTAACTGACTGGTTTGTATAACTGAGACGGAGTGTGTTTACTGCGCGGTACGGACTGTATTTATGTGTTTTGTGTGGATCTCAGAACAAACAGCGATTATTTCACTGTACAACATTAACTGACTGGTTTGTATAACTGAGACGGAGTGTGTTTACTGCGCGGTACGGACTGTATTTATGTGTTTTGTGTGGATCTCAGAACAAACAGCGATTATTTCACTGTACAGCATTAACTGACTGGTTTGTATAACTGAGACGGAGTGTGTTTACTGCGCGGTACGGACTGTATTTATGTGGATATCAGAACAAACAGCGATTATTTCACTGTACAGCATTAACTGACTGGTTTGTATAACTGAGACGGAGTGTGTTTACTGCGCGGTACGGACTGTACTTATGTGTTTTGTGTGGATCGCAGAACAAACAGCGATTATTTCACTGTACAACATTAACTGGTTTGTATAACTGAGACGGAGTGTCTACTGCGCGGTACGGACTGTATTTATGTGTTTTGTGTGGATCTCAGAACAAACAGCGATTGTTTCACTGTACAACATTAACTGGTTTGTATAACTGAGACGGAGTGTCTACTGCGCGGTACGGACTGTATTTATGTGTTTTGTGTGGATCTCAGAACAAACAGCGATTATTTCACTGTACAACATTAACTGACTGGTTTGTGTAACTGAGACGGAGTGTGTTTACTGCGCGGTACGGACTGTATTTATGTGTTTTGTGTGGATCTCAGAACAAACAGCGATTATTTCACTGTACAACATTAACTGACTGGTTTGTATAACTGAGACGGAGTGTGTTTACTGCGCGGTACGGACTGTATTTATGTGTTTTGTGTGGATCTCAGAACAAACAGCGATTATTTCACTGTACAACATTAACTGACTGGTTTGTATAACTGAGACGGAGTGTGTTTACTGCGCGGTACGGACTGTATTTATGTGTTTTGTTTGGATCTCAGAACAAACAGCGATTATTTCACTGTACAACATTAACTGACTGGTTTGTGTAACTGAGACGGAGTGTGTTTACTGCGCGGTATGGACTGAATATAAATGTATTAGACGTCCCTTTAATAAAGCGTGTTGCTGGCCGTAGGGCTGTGCTGAGCAGAACACCGTGTTAGACACGAGCAGGTTGTCGTACTGTCCGAGACATCGCTGCATTAAAGTACGTAATTCCCGTTACGATCCCACACCTTGTCACCGCCTACACATTCGTCGCTCGGCTACACCTTTGCACCCACTTGCAGAACACACAGGAATGCAGCTTTTTACATGCAGTAGGCAACAGGTCCTCTGACGCTTGGAGAGGTTCGTCTTTGTCTTTCCAGATTCATTGTCATTGGAAAACAGCGCGATATGATGTTGATATTGCTACATTTATGTAGGCCTACTTGATCTTTTCTTCAGACAGGTAACTGTTAATATTTTTACAAATTTTTATGAAAATGTGTAAATTATGGAGGGTATGGTTAGCAGCAAAGCAGAGAGAACCAGTGTGCTGTGCTCAGTGGGGATCTCTGACGTGTGTTCGTGCACTGTAAGAGGGGAATGACCTGAGTAGCTGACTGTATATTAACTGCTTAAGAAGAACGTTGCTACGTGCAGTTAGTTAATTGCACGTACCAAGGAGGCCGTGATGTTTCGTATAAATTGTTTCCTGTGACTGTTCGTCTGGCGGCATCAGACGCCGTGTCGTTGGGCGAGTAGTTCCCCGCGTTTCGAAGGACCGTATTGCTCTCCTCTTTTGGTACATTGCAATTGCTGACGTCACAGTTTACACTTTGCAGTGCTGTTCGCACGAAACTTGCTGTCTGCGAGAACAATCATCCTTCCTGACGGTTGACATGTGTAAACTTGACACGAATCTTGTGCATCGAATTAATTTTAATAACCGTCTTAAAATTCTATATTGTGTTAATTCAGCTCCGAACTGTTCAACAATTAAGATGCCAAAGTACTTTCATTTCTTACTTCCGGTTCCCAAAATTACCGCATTTTCGTAACAACAAACCGTGCCCTGCTTCTGTAATGGCCGCGGTAGCCGTGGGAACGAGCACTTGGGCATTGATGCAGAAGTGAAGGCTCTGTCTGTCTGTCTTTCGTATGCTGTGACTGGCTGCATTCAGCGCCACGTTTGAACGCTGCTGGTGTTCTGACGTTCTTGTTCAGTTCCTTATTACATAAACATTGACTGATGGCTTTTGAACGACGGGCAGAGCGAGTGTGACACTCGACTGTTTAGTGCGTGAAAAACAAATCGAAATCTTGCACTGGTTGGAATCGAAATTCTGATTACTTATAAAGGGTCATTATTTTATTTAACGAATATCCTTTTTCACTTCCCGCCGCTGTTGCAAATTGCCGTGGGTCGGGGTCCACGCCTTTTAGTTTAGTTTGTTGTAGTTAGAACTAGTTTCGTACGGTACTTGAAGAAGGTGCTTGCTGACAGTGTGGTCTTTCGGCTCAGAGACCCGCGTGACACCTAACAAACGCGTTCATTGCACGTGTAACTTCTGCACGTGAAACTGAAGACAGTGCAGTCTCGGTTGATTTGGGTTATATCGCGTGCGGTGAGCTTTCTTGTACACTTGAACGTTTAACATGCTCCACAAGTGAAAATAATTCCACGTGTTGAGGTCAGGCGAACGGGGAGACCACAGTCCGCTGTTTGTTGTTCTGTCGCCAAAAACACTGCGTTTGCGGCGTGGGTCGTTGGACATTCTTCTGTTACAAACACCGTGATGAACAGAGTGTAATGCGGCTTTGTGGATGTCATTGCATTTCTTTGTGATACCTGCATGTTATGCTCACAGTTAGCGTAGAACTGAACGTATGGCGGTGTATGTATGCAGCATGCAGCCCCTGAAGGCACCAGTGCACAAAATGCGCGGTATATGTATGCAGCATGCAGCCCCTGAAGGCACCAGTGCACAAAATGCGCGGTGTATGTATGCAGCATGCAGCCCCTGAAGGCACCAGTGCACAAAATTCACTGCTTGTAGGAAGTGTGTTCATCATTTGTGTGGTACAGGAAGATGTGATCTTCCAGAGGGCTCACCGCCAAAAACTGCCTACACAGACTTGTCTGCGATAACTGGTACTAGGCTGGCAGTTAGTGGGCTAAGATTTAAACGATACGCGATCGAGGCGACAGGAAGTGAGGAATAGTTTGTGTCAGATTGCCGGTTTAAATAATGTCCCTGTAATCGCAGTATTTTGTGTATTTTCTGTATTATTGTACTTGAGTCATCATCAGGAAGATACAATTCAAGGGATTATACATCATATATGAGCATACATTATACATCATATATGAGCATACATTATACATCCTATATGAGCATACATTATACATCATATATGAGCATACATTATACATCATATATGAGCATACATTATACATCATATATGAGCATACATTATACATCATATATGAGCATACATTATACATCATATATGAGCATACATTATACATCATATATGAGCATACATTATACGTCATATATGAGCATACATTATACATCATATATGAGCAAACATTATACATCATATATGAGCATACATTATACATCATATATGAGCATACATTATACATCATATATGAGCATACATTATACATCATATATGAGCATACATTATACGTCATATATGAGCATACTTTATACATCATATATGAGCATACATTATACATCATATATGAGCATACATTATACATCATATATGAGCATACATTATACATCATATATGAGCATACATTATACGTCATGTATGAGCATACATTATACATCATATATGAGCATACATTATACATCATACATGAGCATACATTATACGTCATATATGAGCATACTTTATACATCATATATGAGCATACATTATACGTCATATATGAGCATACTTTTTCATTAAAGACTTCAACTCACGTATCCATCCATGTACAATATATTGTGGTACAGGACACAGATTGGCCTGATACATAAATATTATATAATAATTAAAACTTTAATAATGTACTTAATATTGGACAAGCAACATTTGGTGTTGTTACGTGAACTTAATATTGCACTGGCAACATCAGGTGTTGTTACGTGAACTTAATATTGCACAAGCAACATCTGGTGTTGTTACGTGAACTTAATATTGCACTGGTAACATCTGGTGTTGTTACGTGAACTTAATATTGCACTGGCAACATCTGGTGTTGTTACGTGAACTTAATATTGCACAAGCAACATCTGGTGTTGTTACGTGAACTTAATATTGCACTGGCAACATCTGGTGTTGTTACGTGGACTTCATATTGCACTGGCAACATCTGGTGTTATTACGTGAACTTAATATTGCACAAGCAACATCTGGTGTTGTTACGTGAACTTAATATTGCACTGGCAACATCTGGTGTTGTTACGTGAACTTAATATTGCACTGGCAACATCTGGTGTTGTTACGTGAACTTAATATTGCACAAGCAACATCTGGTGTTGTTACGTGAACTTAATATTGCACTGGCAACATCTGGTGTTGTTACGTGGACTTCATATTGCACTGGCATCATCTGGTGTTGTTACGTGGACTTAATATTTTACTGGCAACATCTAGTGTTGTTACGTGAAATTAGTATTGTACTGGCAACATCTAGTGTTGTTACGTGAAATTAGTATTGTACTGGCAACATCTAGTGTTGTTACGTGAACTTAGTAGTGTACTGGTAACTATCGTTTTTCTATTCCCGTCGCTACTGCCGCTCAACAGGGGTGAATCACACATTTGAATGATATCTGTACACTGTAAATCCATTGAAGTGTGTACGTGAACCTTGTCTTTACTCTGTGATTGGGCTTTTGGAGATGTGTACGAGAGTGCAGAACTTGTGAATAATAATAATAATAATAATAATAATAATAAGTGAAAAAACCATAACTTCATTTTAGGCATAAGATTTTATTTGTATGCTCTTCACAGGTTGTTTATATGACACCCAAGAAGCAGAAATGTGTGACGTAACAGACGATATAATGAAGAGACAAGCAGCAGTTACAAACTGTGCAGTTCGCTACACACACACACACACCACTATGGCTGTCGTTAGTTCTGCTCGCACAGGTGGCATTTCACAGCTGCATTGCTGACTTCCAGCCAATTACGTGGTCCAGGCGATGTGTGGGGCACTGAGCCACGTGCCGGGGACTAGCAGCATTCCTGTGGTCACTGCTTTCCCGCACGTCCATAGCTGGAATCCAGGGCACGTTCGAGGCAGATACGTGGGTCGTTCAAATTTCAACGAGAATTTAGTTCCCTTTCGAGCATAAATCAACTCGCATGAACGTGCTTGCGCTGACAAGTTATGACATGTTTAAACTTGCAACCCGCACTAGTCGAGTCCCTCTTCGCCTCAACCATCAGGTGCAATCAAGATGGCAGAGCAAGCAGTACCCAGCAGTGTTGCGCAGCGTATAATTATCAAATTTCTCACGAAGGAAGGTGTCATTCCTTCTGAAATCTTTACCAGGCTTCAAGCACAGTTTGGGGATGAATGTTTGTCACAGCCAAGGGTGTTCAGTTGGGCGAAATCATTTCTAGAAGGACGAGACCGTGTTGAAAATGAACCTCACTCTCGGCGACCAAGAACTTCTGTCAAACCAGACAACGTTTTGAAAATTGGTGAACTTATTCGGGCTAATCGTCGCATAACTGTTCTTGAACTGTCACAGGAAGTAGGAATTAGTGTAGGGAGTGTTGAAGAAAGTCTGCACAACGAGATGAAAGTCAGTAGAGTGAGCGCAAGGTGGGTCCCACGGCTCCTGTCACCGGACCACAGGGAAAGACGTTTAATGGCCGTTACTCAAATTTTGCAACCATACGAGAGAGAAGGAGCCGAATTTTTGGACTCAGTTGTGACCTGTGATGAGACCTGGGTCCACTACTTCACTCCTGAATCAAAAATAGCAAGCAAGCAGTGCAAACACACCCATTCTTCAACCCCCAAAAAAGCGAAAGCAATTTTTTCAGCGGGGAAGATCATGACTGCTGTTTTCTGGGATTCCAAGGGTATCATTCACCTGGACTTTCTCACTAGTCAAAAAACCATCACTGCGCAGTACTATTCAACTCTCCTCAATGAAAAAGTGAAGCCTGCAATCCACTTAATGCGAAGAAAAAGGCAGGATTCAGTTTGCTTCCTCCAGGACAACGTTCGTCCTCACACTGCGGCTTTAATGATGGCAACTCTACTGAAACTGAAGTGGGATGTCCTGCCTCATCCACCGTACAGTCCAGACTTAGCTGCGAGGTCCCTATCTGACGTAGTACGGGCTGCCAGGCTCGACTGATTATGTAAATAAAATATATAAATATATAAAAATATATAAATAAAATAAAATATATAAATACATATGACAAAATTACATCCAGACAACATCAACAGGGATGGCGGTTACATACTGAGTCGAGCCTGGCAGCCCGTATTACGTCAGATAGGGACCTCGCAGCGAGGCGTGGGAGCACAACAGTAAACAGCCAGCCCACTGACTTAATTGTTTGAGCACTACGAGCCGGTCTGATACTCCCTGCTGCGGCAGGTAGATAAACAAGGGACAGACGAGCAGTGTGTTAAATCAGTTATGCCTGAGGATGGGGACGGAGCCAGTCCCCGAAACGTTGTATTTAAACGAGTTAACGCGGCTGATGGCCCCAGAAGACTGTATTGAGTTATAAACCACTTAAATACGGAGACTTCATTTTACCAGACAGTTGGCATCACTGCACTCAGTTTTACGTGAAGGCAGAGGCCGTTATTCCTGTTTGCTTATGACGGGGTGCATGTTGAATGTATTGCAGTTAGGATCTTAGTCACGAAATGTAAAGAAGATTCTGGAAATGTTAACTGAGCCGACAGGAAGTGAAGAGGAACAATTGCCATATAAAATAATATCCCTATATATAATACAGTATAACCTCACTTATTCTCCCATGACAGCATGCAAAGTTACGGTCTGTGCCAGTAATGCAGAAGCAGCGATCACGTGACGCAGGCTGCTTTTAGCTTTGCCTAAGTAGTATACAGTGCATTGTACCATAGAATCTGTAGGTCTAGTTGTGCTGTATTGTAACATATGAACATCACAGAATATGTAAAGATTCGGAAAAAGTGCTGTCTTAATTACGCTCTACACATCATATGATAAGGCACGCATGCGCTTTTCCTACTACACTTGCCACGCACAGTGGCTCGCCACCGTGGTAGTTAATAGAAACTGATGGGAAATCGGCTGACGGATAATCGACATTTTGCTGTATTTGTTTCCAACTGGCTATAAAATCTCTTAGAAAGACACAAATAAGTATTACAGAGCTCACTTGTTTGCTGCTGCACCCAGTTGGCGGTACTGCGAACTAATGCACTTGGACATGTCTCCCTCGCACAGTAATCACTGAACTAATGCACTTGGACATGTGTCCCTCGCACAGTAATCACTGAACTAGTGCACTTGGACATGTCTCCCTCGCACAGTGTTCACTGAACTAGTGCACTTGGACATGTCTCCCTCGCACAGTATTCACTGAACTAGTGCACTTGGACATGTCTCCCTCACACAGTATTCACTGAACTAGTGCAGTTGGACATGTCTCCCTCGCACAGTATTCACTGAACTAGTGCACTTGGACATGTCTCCCTCACACAGTATTCACTGAACTAGTGCACTTGGACGTGTCTCCCTCGCACAGTAATCACTGAACTAGTGCACTTGGACATGTCTCCCTCACACAGTATTCACTGAACTAGTGCACTTGGACATATCTCCCTCGCACAGTAATCACTGAACTAGTGCACTTGGACATGTCTCCCTCGCACAGTATTCACTGAACTAGTGCACTTGGACATGTCTCCCTCGCACAGTATTCACTGAACTAGTGCACTTGGACATGTCTCCCTCTCACAGTATTCACTGAACTAGTGCACTTGGACATGTCTCCCTCGCACAGTATTCACTGAACTAATGCACTTGGACATGTCTCCCTCGCACAGTAATCACTGAACTAGTGCACTTGGACATGTCTCCCTCGCACAGTATTCACTGAACTAATGCACTTGGACATGTCTCCCTCGCACAGTATTCACTGAACTAGTGCACTTGGACATGTCTCCCTCGCACAGTATTCACTGAACTAGTGCACTTGGACATGTCTCCCTCGCACAGTATTCACTGAACTAATGCACTTGGACATGTCTCCCTCGCACAGTATTCACTGAACTAATGCACTTGGACATGTCTCCCTCGCACAGTAATCACTGAACTAGTGCACTTGGACATGTCTCCCTCGCACAGTATTCACTGAACTAGTGCACTTGGACATGTCTCCCTCGCACAGTGTTCACTGAACTAGTGCACTTGGACATGTCTCCCTCGCACAGTATTCACTGAACTAGTGCACTTGGACATGTCTCCCTCGCACAGTATTCACTGAACTAGTGCACTTGGACATGTCTCCCTCGCACAGTAATCACTGAACTAGTGCACTTGGACATGTCTCCCTCGCACAGTAATCACTGAACTAGTGCACTTGGACATGTCTCCCTCGCACAGTAATCACTGAACTAGTGCACTTGGACATGTCTCCCTCGCACAGTAATCACTGAACTAGTGCACTTGGACATGTCTCCCTCGCACAGTAATCACTGAACTAGTGCACTTGGACATGTCTCCCTCGCACAGTAATCACTGAACTAGTGCACTTGGACATGTCTCCCTCGCACAGTAATCACTGAACTAGTGCACTTGGACATGTCTCCCTCGCACAGTATTCACTGAACTAGTGCACTTGGACATGTCTCCCTCGCACAGTAATCACTGAACTAGTGCACTTGGACATGTCTCCCTCGCACAGTATTCACTGAACTAGTGCACTTGGACATGTCTCCCTCGCACAGTATTCACTGAACTAGTGCACTTGGACATGTCTCCCTCGCACAGTATTCACTGAACTAGTGCACTTGGACATGTCTCCCTCGCACAGTATTCACTGAACTAGTGCACTTGGACATGTCTCCCTCGCACAGTAATCACTGAACTAGTGCACTTGGACATGTCTCCCTCGCACAGTAATCACTGAACTAGTGCACTTGGACATGTCTCCCTCGCACAGTATTCACTGAACTAGTGCACTTGGACATGTCTCCCTCGCACAGTATTCACTGAACTAGTGCACTTGGACATGTCTCCCTCGCACAGTAATCACTGAACTAGTGCACTTGGACATGTCTCCCTCGCACAGTAATCACTGAACTAGTGCACTTGGACATGTCTCCCTCGCACAGTATTCACTGAACTAGTGCACTTGGACATGTCTCCCTCGCACAGTATTCACTGAACTAGTGCACTTGGACATGTCTCCCTCGCACAGTATTCACTGAACTAGTGCACTTGGACATGTCTCCCTCGCACAGTATTCACTGAACTAGTGCACTTGGGCATGTCTCCCTCGCACAGTATTCACTGAACTAATGCACTTGGACATGTCTCCCTCGCACAGTATTCACTGAACTAGTGCACTTGGACATGTCTCCCTCGCACAGTATTCACTGAACTAGTGCACTTGGACATGTCTCCCTCGCACAGTATTCACTGAACTAGTGCACTTGGACATGTCTCCCTCGCACAGTATTCACTGAACTAGTGCACTTGGACATGTCTCCCTCGCACAGTATTCACTGAACTAATGCACTTGGACATGTCTCCCTCGCACAGTATTCACTGAACTAGTGCACTTGGACATGTCTCCCTCGCACAGTATTCACTGCCTTTCGCTGCAAATTCCACCCTCAAAGTATTGCAAATGGATATTGCAGGGGTTCGTGAGTGTGTATTGCTCTGGACCGAGCTCTGCAAAACTCTCTCTCAGTAGTGATCATCTTTAGAGACGTTATTGAAGAACCAAGAAGTATAAGCAGGATGTCCTTGGGTCCTCAGTGCCTTTCGTCTGACACGCTGTTTGTCACACACAAACTTGTTGCAGTATTCGGTAGTCAGTCGCGATTGGACAGAGGAGAGGCTGTATTTATACACCAACAGTGAAATAATATATGGGTATACACTTTATAAATGCTTCTCTTTGCATTTGAACAGTCTTACTAGGACTCTTGACCCGTGAGGATGGGACCGATACGTTGTCCCGAAACGTCGGTAAATAATTACCACACGACGCCGCGTAATGCCCAAGAGGACTGCAGATTTTATTTAAAACAATTTTAATAATGCATTTAACGGTCACAGAATTGAATTACTGAAAAAAGTGGTAATTTCTAAACTTTTTCGCATACCACCAGATGATCGGCCGCGTACCACCGTTTGAAAGCAAGTGACCTGTGACGAAAGCTGAAATGCCAGTCAGAGCGCAGTCTGGCTACCTTCAGGGCGCTAACGCCTGCTGTCGGCGCGGCAACTACCCGCTGCACAGACAGGTCGGAGAAGTTGCCGAATAACACGGCGATTTGGTGTGGGGGTACTGAGATCGCTATTGTCGCAGAATTTGTTGGCCGCTGTAATGCGCATACGCTAGTCTACCGAAACAATATGACACTGTTACCATCGATAGCAACACCGATTGATCGATTGTAGTCGATAATAATACTCACTGGTGACTGTCGATACCTGTGGATAGTAAGAGATTACTGTCGACTATTGCGGGTGAAATTGACGGTGGATGTGACTTAGGTCACTCACAAGGGTATTATAATGTAGTGAATGTCAGGATGGATCCGTATGTACAATAGAAGAGCATGAATTGCGAAAATGAGCAAGATTCATTTGTATCGATGTGAAGCTGTGTCTTTTACCGAAGGCTGCTTTCACAGTTTCTCTGTCATTTCACACTGTGCCTTGCACACAGTTCCTCGTGTGATCCAGCCGTAGCGTGTCACTCCGAGCCAGTCTCGTTCCTTCAGTTGCCACTGCAGCCCAGCTCCTGTCCTTGCACGCAGTGGGCCGTTTTCTAATGCCTGATTCATGAAACTTAAGAGCGCGAAAGTTATGGGATGTCAGACGGTAGGCAGACCTGTGTAATTTCTAGTGATTTTTATCCACTTTCCTTTCTTAAAGGAAGGAAAGTGATACCATGATATAACCATGTCGTCTATTTTTCTGTCAGTTTGTCTGTGCTCACATTTTGAAACAGTTGACCGATTTTGACAAAAATTATTATGTAAACTGTGCCATTTTAGGCCATTACAGTTTCGTATTTTTAAACTTCTTACAGTGTACACCGTAATGTCAGTCTGTCGCACACGCCAACTCGTCACGTGCGAGCGACTGTAGCACCACGTGTGCAGCCTTAATTAAGGCGATACCTGTGCAGAGTGTTAACGACGGGACGGTCACGTGATCCTTCCGCTTCCGGTTTGCCTGTGCTAATGAAGCACTGGGAAGTTTGGCACAGAAATACACAACAAACATAGCTGTGCAGTATGTGCTTTAAGGAATGCCGTGCAACTGTGACTGTGTTTGACGTAATAAGTGCGTCAAAGGATAAATGAAAACGTTACACAATGTCACTGTTGTTATTGCCTTTCTTCTTTTTTGTGCTGACTTGTCTCTTGTTTCGATTTGGAGTGTTTGTTGTCTGCTTGTATGAGTGCTGTCTTTGTAGTTGGTCGTTCGGCTGTTGAGCCAGCTGCTGAATTATTGTCACTCGTTGTCACCTTCATGCAGTGTATTTACAATTATGTACCTGACACAAACCATGTTTGTACGGTACACAGTGTTACAGCTATTCTGTAGTTACAATGTATGCTACATGTAATGCTGTTCCCATGTTCAATGTACTGTACTTTACATCAGTACTGTCCGCAGTACGTGTGCAGTGCCAGTATGGCTCTTTTGTGTAGTTCCTTGATGTCGTGCTTACCGGTACGTTGCTGATGTACTGTACTTTACATCAGTACTGTCCGCAGTACGTGTGCAGTGCCAGTATGGCTGTTTTGTGTAGTTCCTTGATGTCGTGCTTACCGGTACGTTGCTGATGTACTGTACTTTACATCAGTACTGTCCGCAGTACGTGTGCAGTGCCAGTATGGCTGTTTTGTGTAGTTCCTTGATGTCGTGCTTACCGGTACGTTGCTGATGTACTGTACTTTACATCAGTACTGTCCCCAGTAAGTGTGCAGTGCCAGTATGGCTGTTTTGTGTAGTTCCTTGATGTCGTGCTTACCGGTACGTTGCTGATGTACTGTACTTTACATCAGTACTGTCCGCAGTACGTGTGCAGTGCCAGTATGGCTGTTTTGTGTAGTTCCTTGATGTCGTGCTTACCGGTACGTTGCTGATGTACTGTACTTTACATCAGTACTGTCCGCAGTACGTGTGCAGTGCCAGTATGGCTGTTTTGTGTAGTTCCTTGATGTCGTGCTTACCGGTACGTTGCTGATGTACTGTACTTTACATCAGTACTGTCCGCAGTAAGTGTGCGGTGCCAGTATGGCTGTTTTGTGTAGTTCCTTGATGTCGTGCTTACCGGTACGTTGCTGATGTACTGTACTTTACATCAGTACTGTCCGCAGTAAGTGTGCAGTGCCAGTATGGCTGTTTTGTGTAGTTCCTTGATGTCGTGCTTCCCGGTACGTTGCTGATGTACTGTACTTTACATCAGTACTGTCCGCAGTACGTGTGCAGTGCCAGTATGGCTGTTTTGTGTAGTTCCTTGATGTCGTGCTTACCGGTACGTTGCTGATGTACTGTACTTTACATCAGTACTGTCCGCAGTAAGTGTGCAGTGCCAGTATGGCTGTTTTGTGTAGTTCCTTGATGTCGTGCTTCCCGGTACGTTGCTGATGTACTGTACTTTACATCAGTACTGTCCGCAGTACGTGTGCAGTGCCAGTATGGCTGTTTTGTGTAGTTCCTTGATGTCGTGCTTACCGGTACGTTGCTGATGTACTGTACTTTACATCAGTACTGTCCGCAGTACGTGTGCAGTGCCAGTATGGCTGTTTTGTGTAGTTCCTTGATGTCGTGCTTACCGGTACGTTGCTGATGTACTGTACTTTACATCAGTACTGTCCGCAGTACGTGTGCAGTGCCAGTATGGCTGTTTTGTGTAGTTCCTTGATGTCGTGCTTACCGGTACGTTGCTGATGTACTGTACTTTACATCAGTACTGTCCGCAGTACGTGTGCAGTGCCAGTATGGCTGTTTTGTGTAGTTCCTTGATGTCGTGCTTACCGGTACGTTGCTGATGTACTGTACTTTACATCAGTACTGTCCGCAGTACGTGTGCAGTGCCAGTATGGCTGTTTTGTGTAGTTCCTTGATGTCGTGCTTACCGGTACGTTGCTGATGTACTGTACTTTACATCAGTACTGTCCGCAGTAAGTGTGCGGTGCCAGTATGGCTGTTTTGTGTAGTTCCTTGATGTCGTGCTTCCCGGTACGTTGCTGATGTACTGTACTTTACATCAGTACTGTCCGCAGTACGTGTGCAGTGCCAGTATGGCTGTTTTGTGTAGTTCCTTGATGTCGTGCTTACCGGTACGTTGCTGATGTACTGTACTTTACATCAGTACTGTCCGCAGTAAGTGTGCAGTGCCAGTATGGCTGTTTTGTGTAGTTCCTTGATGTCGTGCTTCCCGGTACGTTGCTGATGTACTGTACTTTACATCAGTACTGTCCGCAGTACGTGTGCAGTGCCAGTATGGCTGTTTTGTGTAGTTCCTTGATGTCGTGCTTACCGGTACGTTGCTGATGTACTGTACTTTACATCAGTACTGTCCGCAGTAAGTGTGCAGTGCCAGTATGGCTGTTTTGTGTAGTTCCTTGATGTCGTGCTTCCCGGTACGTTGCTGATGTACTGTACTTTACATCAGTACTGTCCGCAGTACGTGTGCAGTGCCAGTATGGCTGTTTTGTGTAGTTCCTTGATGTCGTGCTTACCGGTACGTTGCTGATGTACTGTACTTTACATCAGTACTGTCCGCAGTACGTGTGCAGTGCCAGTATGGCTGTTTTGTGTAGTTCCTTGATGTCGTGCTTACCGGTACGTTGCTGATGTACTGTACTTTACATCAGTACTGTCCGCAGTAAGTGTGCAGTGCCAGTATGGCTGTTTTGTGTAGTTCCTTGATGTCGTGCTTCCCGGTACGTTGCTGATGTACTGTACTTTACATCAGTACTGTCCGCAGTACGTGTGCAGTGCCAGTATGGCTGTTTTGTGTAGTTCCTTGATGTCGTGCTTACCGGTACGTTGCTGATGTACTGTACTTTACATCAGTACTGTCCGCAGTAAGTGTGCGGTGCCAGTATGGCTGTTTTGTGTAGTTCCTTGATGTCGTGCTTACCGGTACGTTGCTGAGGTATTTTGTGAGTGATTTTGAAATGGTTCCAGTTGCCCCTGTTGTTACTGGTATCACTTTTGTTTTTACATTGCACATGGACTGTATTTCTATTGTAAGGTCTGTATATTTTAGAATGTTTTCATCTTCCTACTTGACCACATTTATATCTCCTGAAATTTGCAATATCAATTAGCAGATCCGTTTCTGTTATTATAATATTATTATTATTATTATTATTATTATTATTGTCATCAGTGCAATTGCTGTTCCAACTGCCGTCTGTGGATGTATCGTCATATTCGCAAACAGTTGGTCCCACTTACTACTGAGGTAACTGTACTAATACAAGGCTGCGCAGTGCTGTAGCATATCCATTACTGTCTTGCAATTGCCTGCAGTAAAATGTATCAGTGCACATGAACGGAGCAGTGAGGTTCACAGGTCACCGAGTATTGTAGATCCTAAATATAGAATTGTTTCATGTATCGCCTCTGGCAGCCATATTTTGAGGATGCCTCGTAGACTTTTGGAAAATCTGTGGACCTCTGTACCAATATTTGTAGAGCTGTTTGTTACCGGGTGTGACTTATTATTGTGTTTTCTGTTTTAATTTGTGGGGTGTTGTGACGTGTATTTTGTGCTGAATTAGATTGACATTGAAAGTAACAGAAGTAAATTATTGAGACTGATAATGGGGATAATATTTTATTTGGTGCTGAGACATTTTAGGTGTTTGTGTATTGTCGTGGCTACTCTTCAGCCTTTATGAAATGATGCGAAACGTATTGGGTGCCTTCCGAAAGTTCTGTTTCTTAACTTTGTTGTCTCTATATCGAGAACCGCCCCTGTAAAAAAAGCTGTCCCTGTTGAGGCCCTTTGGGCTCCGGGAGGTTCAGACTCCCTCAATTTCTAGACAGTCAGTACATGAAGGTGGTAAGGTTTTCAGCCCTACGCACCGGCCGCTTTCACCCCCCAGGAGATACCCTTGGTAGTCATTTCTTTTAGAGACTGAGTCGATCCCAAGGCCATAGTGCGGCCAGAAGGTTTAAGTCAATGAAAATTCTCAATGACCCCATCGGAAATCGAACCTACGACCTTCCGGCTCGTAGTTCAGCTCAATCAACTGTGTCTGTATCGTACACGACTGTCTTGATATGGCTTATTGGACCAAGTACAGTGGAAATGTGCGGCGGCTGAACTTTTGGGTTCAAAATTTGGCATGTGAAGTTTTGGGGAGTTGGTTTGGCCCAAAATCCAGAGATTTTGAAGGCGAATGAATTAAAAATTTTTGCTTTACAAATCCACCACTGTCAGGAGCAGTGACGCAGTAATTTACGTCATACACTGCGAAAAGCACAGTGGATGTCTAGTCCGAATTACGGAACTGCGAAAGTTCGTACATTCGTTAAATTCGTTTCCAGTAAAACTTCATAACACAGTGCTACTGTGTACACTGGTATAATATAATGGGGCAGTGAAACCAACAAGGTGTGCTGTCGTGATGCGTCACAACAGTTTGTGAAGATGCAAGTTTGAGACGTCGTTTAGAACATTCACAAGTATAGGCTCGTTACTTAAACATAACTTTGACAAATGGAAGGATGGTGGAACTGCCTTCCAAACACAACTGGCTTGCCGTTGACACAGCACAGACATTGTTCGTGATGACAGTAGTAACATTGACAGCCCATTAGAACCCAAGTACGTAACACTGGAACAACATCTTGCTAACATGATTATTCATAGTGGTCAGGTAACAACTCTTGAACTGCATTTGAACATGTTTCAGGGTCTTCAGGCTGCTGCTGAGGCCCGATCGTGAGGTGTTTAGCCCCGACGCAGTATTCGAGGATTCGTTTGGGCGTCAGTTGAACTTCGATGCGGACAAGGTGTATGCTGGTACACTGGAGGGTGAGTTCTGAACTGTGAGCACATTCGGAATGCGGACTGAACAGTCCGAGATCGCTTACAGGCAGCGAAGGGAGCCCTTTCTTCGCCACAAACTGTGGAGCTGCAAGACAGTGCGTACCGCGGGTTAGTTTTCAAGAAGTATAGCGACCGGAGCGTGAGGCTGATCCTCATCCACTACCGTTGTCTATAGTACATTATTGTTTTATGTGTACGAGTTCTGTAGGTCTTCGCGTGGTGACTGCCGCACGGCAGTTTAAACGTAACTGCATTACAAGCTGCCCGTAGTTTGTCTGGCTAATGTCGTTTGTCACTTCACAGACCGTGTCGCTTGGCGTGAGGCAACGCAGCGATCGCCACCGTTCTAATTTGCCGTGAGTCGGGGTTCAAACTTTGTAGTTAAGTTCACTGAACTTATATAATATTGAGTTCAGACCGTAATTGAAGAAAGTGCTGAAAATGGTTTCCTTGGGCTTGCAGACACACGTGTCGTCTGTTTATTTCACGTGGAAGTTCTGTTTGTGAAAATGAAGACACTAGCACTTGGATGTTTTTTTTCTTCATATCTGCAGCGTGAGGATTATTGCTGTACCCGCTATGTTCAGCACCGCACCAGTAATCCAACTTGACCTTAACAGCACACTGGACACAAATTTTAACATCATGTAATAAAAATTCGTGGATTAACAAGGGAAACCTGCTGTTCTGTGAGTTACCATAACCACCGAGTAGGAACCAAGTTGGATCGGTAAAGAGAAAGTGTGTGGGTTTTTGACTGACTACAGACGTATAAACTGTCTTTGGGACAGGAGACCAATTAGTCAGCCAAGTTCTGTACAGAACCTTGTCGATAGGAAGTGACAAACGAAATTTGCCAGAAATAATAATGATGCTGTATATGGATATGTCGCCGTTCTTGAAGCTGTCTTGTGACCCTACAGTTACCTTGAAGTTGTCTTGTGACCCTACAGTTACCTTGAAGCTGTCTTGTGACCCTACAGTTACCTTGAAGCTGTCTTGTGACCCTACAGTTACCTTGAAGCTGTCTTGTGACCCTAGTTACCTTGAAGCTGTCTTGTGACCCTAGTTACCTTGAAGCTGTCTTGTGACCCTAGTTACCTTGAAGCTGTCTTGTGACCCTAGTTACCTTGAAGCTGTCTTGTGACCCTAGTTACCTTGAAGCTGTCTTGTGACCCTACAGTTACCTTGAAGCTGTCTTGTGACCCTAGTTACCTTGAAGCTGTCTTGTGACCCTAGTTACCTTGAAGCTGTCTTGTTACCCTAGTTACCTTGAAGCTGTCTTGTGACCCTAGTTACCTTGAAGCTGTCTTGTGACCCTAGTTACCTTGAAGCTGTCTTGTGACCCTAGTTACCTTGAAGCTGTCTTGTGACTCTAGTTACCTTGAAGCTGTCTTGTGACCCTAGTTACCTTGAAGCTGTCTTGTGACCCTAGTTACCTTAAAGCTGTCTTGTGACCCTACAGTTACCTTGAAGCTGTCTTGTGACCCTAGTTACCTTAAAGCTGTCTTGTGACCCTACAGTTACCCCGATATTTTGCTCTTGTGCAGCATTTCTGAGGTAGAACGTACAGCCAACGACAAGCAGATGCTGCATGTACAACAGACAGTGTGAGCATCGTATGAGAAATGAAAAAGATGGCTATATATGCGGCCAATCTATGTTACAAGACTTTGTATCTGCCTCGAAGGAGAGAGAAAATTATTTCGTGGAAGAAAATGCATTATTTTGGCTTTTAATCTGTTAACATGCGAGTAGTTCAAGTGCTTTAATTATGTTGTAACTGCGATGCTGCTTTAAATGGGCATTAATGTGTTGCTATGAAGGTGCATATTTATGCTTCGCCTTCTGATTATGGAATGAAAACAGTAACAGTCGTTCGAAGGAAGGTATTTCGACCCTGAAGAAGGCAGCAGTTTAGTTGCTAGCGTCTCTAACTTATTAATTAATCGGAAAGAATCCATATGTGGGCTTTTGTTTTACTGTATAAGACGGTCGCAGTGGCAACTCAAGTGTTGCACACAAAATGTAGGTGTTGATGTTACGGTACTTTGCCAAACAAGGCCCGGTGCCTAGTGGAACCCACCGGCTACTTTACGTGCTGACGGCACGTACTGACGGCACGTACTGAAGCGTACTGACGGCACGTACTGAAGCGTACTGACGGCACGTACTGACGGCACGTACTGAAGCGTACTGAAACGGGGCTGCCGACATTCTGTCGTCACTCTGTAACCAAGCACATTTCTGTGAATCTGGAAGCCAGCTTCTCTGATTTTTCATTAAGAGATTCCAGAAATATAATGTATCCAGTGCAAACGCAACAATTTTCGTTTGGCCAATACGGCCATCATCAGACCAGAGCAACATTCACTCAGCAAACAGTACAAAATACCGAACATTTAATAATTTAAATTGTTTTTACATACTTTAACTGTTATTAATAGACCCTATACGTTGTGGAACTAATTCTGACCCAAAATTAAATTTGCAGTTGTAATTTTATGTGATTGTATGGCCTGAGGATGACCATATAATTGGTCGAAACACGTAGCCATATATATTATAATATATAATATAATGTATTAATACAATTAGTTGTGTCGATGGTATAAATATCTTGTCATTTGTGCAACGCAATGCGACGTCTGATATAAAAATGTGTCAATCATTGTGAGACTTTGCGCTCAGCAGTAGTGTGCCAACTGGCTATGTGGCGCACAGAACTAGCACATAAATGTGTCAATCATTGTGAGACTTTGCGCTCAGCAGTAGTGTGCCAACTGGCTATGTGGCGCACAGAACTAGCACATAAATGTGTCAATCATTGTGAGACTTTGCGCTCAGCAGTGGTGTGCCAACTGGCTATGTGGCGCACAGAACTAGCACAAAAATGTGTCAATCATTGTGAGACTTTGCGCTCAGCAGTAGTGTGCCAACTGGCTATGTGGCGCACACAACTAGCACAAAAATGTGTCAATCATTGTGAGACTTTGCGCTCAGCAGTAGTGTGCCAACTGGCTATGTGGCGCACACTACTAGCACAAAAATGTGTCAATCATTGTGAGACTTTGCGCTCAGCAGTAGTGTGCCAACTGGCTATGTGGCGCACACAACTAGCACAAAAATGTGTCAATCATTGTGAGACTTTGCGCTCAGCAGTAGTGTGCCAACTGGCTATGTGGCGCACACTACTAGCACAAAAATGTGTCAATCATTGTGAGACTTTGCGCTCAGCAGTAGTGTGCCAACTGGCTATGTGGCGCACACAACTAGCACAAAAATGTGTCAATCATTGTGAGACTTTGCGCTCAGCAGTAGTGTGCCAACTGGCTATGTGGCGCACACAACTAGCACAAAAATGTGTCAATCATTGTGAGACTTTGCGCTCAGCAGTAGTGTGCCAACTGGCTATGTGGCGCACACTACTAGCACAAAGACACTAAATGCCGATGATGTTACTAATTTTATGCACCAGATCAGACAACTTCTGCACAGACCCACGTCTTTGTTTCCTCGTGCATAACAAATCAGTCGCATGAGGCATAAACAGTCGAACAGGCTTGCCAACCTGTGAGTTTCATCTGAACCGGAAATGAGAGACATAAATGCATGAACTGTTCTGTTTGCGAGCTTTTGGACTGATTTCAAGTCGGGGGTTATTCCTGTTTGGGAAGGAATGTTGGCTGATTTGATTGGATGGGTGATTTAAGGGGGGGGGGGGGAGAAATCTGGCAACGCCGCTCGAATCTTGCCAATATCGCACGTGGAAGGGGGCGTGGGGTTGGGGGCGTTGTGTGTGATGTGAACAATCGATAGCAGAAGACAGTCATAAACGATCATCTTGTTACCTTGTGCAACGGCCTCTAATCCGCTGATCGTGGAGTCGCCAAAGAAACAATTGAAATACGTGGTTTGGGCAAATCTGCGCGTGCAGGTGGTTACGTGCAGGTGGTTACGTGCAAGAACAGATGTGACGAAGTTGCAAGCGCGTAAGACTTTGTGTCAGGGAATAAGGCGGATTGAGTGAGGTGCTGAGGGAAATATCTAGACTTACGGGGAAGGTAACAAGAGAGGTGAGAAACTTGCAGGTCGAAGACCTTCGCAACTAATGAGCACCAAACAGGGGCGTACGTGGGGAGAAGGTGCGAATGGTGCGCCCCCCCCCCCGGGCAGCAGTGTCAAAGGGGCAGTGAAATGAATTCTTTAAATGACAAAATTGGTTATCTGCGCTCAACAAATTCTAAATTGCTGAGCCAAATAAACGAAAATTGAATAAATAAGTGTGATTAAAAATTTTAAACTTTGTGATTTCTGTCAGAGACGGCAATTGTTATTGCTCGCCCCGGGCGTCAGAAACCTAGCGACGCCACCGTCACCAAATATTCTTAAGGTGATTAAGTCAGACATTACATGGATTGGGCTTCAGGATGCGCGGAAGAGATTATAATTGCTTACAGTATTGTGTTGGGAGGGTCTGAGATCATTTGAGAGGTCTGGGCGTTAGACGGAACGTTAGGACGAATGTTTGTGTTAAGGAACTGCGGCGTGAGAGTATGGACTGTGTTAGAATGGCTGAGGATAGTATCCATTGGCGGCTCTTGTCGACTGTGTTAGAGTGGCTGAGGATAGTATCCATTGGCGGCTCTTGTCGACTGTGTTAGAATGGCTGAGGATAGTATCCATTGGCGGCTCTTGTCGACTGTGTTAGAATGGCTGAGGATAGTATCCATTGGCGGCTCTTGTCGACTGTGTTAGAATGGCTGAGGATAGTATCCATTGGCGGCTCTTGTCGACTGTGTTAGAATGGCTGAGGATAGTATCCATTGGCGGCTCTTGTCGACTGTGTTAGAATGGCTGAGGATAGTATCCATTGGCGGCTCTTGTCAACAAAGTAGTGAACCCACAAATATTGCAGGCCATTTATTGACCGGCTTAGTGACTGTCAGCTTCTGTACTGCATGTATGCACGTTCTGAAAGCGATTTGTGGCCTCATGTTTCTCATACGCACTTTATGGGTACACAGAATGTGCGTAACACTGCGTCGACTGTCACGTCACCTCTCGTACGTCCAACTGTCATATCGCCGTGTGTTCAGCTCGTAACAACATCAGGTACAAAACAAGCTTCATATTTTTGTACACAACATCTCAGTTCATTATTTTTCCTCTCATTGCAGAAGTTCGCACGGCCGCCATTTCTTATCCTTTCTAGTAAGGAATTAATACGTTGTTAGAATAGCTTGATATCCACAAAAGGCAGTGAAAGTCATCGCTTAGTTAAAGGTTGTCTGGAGGCAGAGGCAGGCGTACAGACGCGCCGTATTTTGAAAAGAAAAGTGGGCTATGTATTTTTGGATTGTTCACACCGAGCACTGTCGACAATCAACTCACAACTCAGACCAACAAAATGCACTGTATTATTGACATTTATTTTATATTACAATATCACGTTGAACACTGCTACATGTTTCGATCCCTTATGGAATCATCATCAGGGAATCACTTTAAAGTGACATTTCACAAAACGTAACTAAGCAATCCGTGCACACAATAAAAAGATGTAAACAAATCAACCAGTTAAAACGCCTACATTTTAACTGGTTGACTTTTTTACCAGTGGCGGATCTACAAAGAGGACTTCCTAACGTCTTGATAGCCATTTTCACCTAGCTGTTTTCAAGGCCATATTTGTGAATGTTTTTTAATTTTAGTAATTGTAATTTTAAGATAAATATGAACAGGAGCAGTGTGAAGTATTTACAGGGCGTCAGCTGTTCGCAACTGACTGTAGCCGAGAAGACTGAGATTAAGAATTGACTTCGTGCATCGCCTGCGGTGTGTCACTGTACACTGAATCACGAGCAGTGTCACGGGACCGTCTTGCTGCTTTGGCCAAGTTAAGCGTGAAAAAGTAATGGTTGAAAATATTTGTAACTTTAATTATAAAGTACAGAGATGTGACGTGGCGAATAGCTTCAGGTACCGCAGGCTTCACCCCAAAAAAGTGCAAGTTGTTACGTGACATGTCTGCAGACAGACAGTTACAGGCATGTTTTGTACCCAAATGTATATGTATATGTGTATGTATATGTATATATATGTGTATGTATATGTTTATGTATATGTATATATATATGTGTATGTATATGTATATGTATATGTGAATGTATATGTATATATATGTGTATGTATATGTATATGTATATGTGTATGTATATGTATATGTGTATGTATATGTTTATGTATATGTTTATATATAGTGTATGTTATGTATGTTATGTATATGTATATATATAGTGTATGTATATGTGTATGTATATGTATATGTATATATATATGTGTATGTATATGTATATGTGTATGTATATGTATATATATGTGTATGTATATGTATATGTATATGTGTATGTATATGTATATATATATGTGTATGTATATGTATATGTATATGTGTATGTATATGTTTATGTATATATATATGTGTATGTATATGTATATGTATATGTGTATGTATATGTATATATATGTGTATGTATATGTTTATGTATATGTATATATATATGTGTATGTATATGTATATGTATATATATATGTGTATGTATATGTATATGTTTATGTACATGTATATGTATATGTAACAGCACAACGGGGTTTATTGGATTTTATAACTGTGGCTGTAATATATGTATATATGCATATATGTATATATGCATATATATTTTACCATTCATTGACAAGCTGCATGCTGCGTAAGTGTATGGAAGAGGACTCCCTGATGATGGTTGAGAATGTCTGCCGAAACATGTAGGAGTATGTGGAATATAGTAAAGTATAGTATATAGTAGCCGATCCCAGTGGCCGCTGGGTCTAAGCCGTAGGTCTACGGCCGCTCGTTTACTGGGATTGTGGGTTCGAATCCCGCCGGGGGCATGGATGTCTGTCTGTTGTGAGTGTTGTGTTTTGTCAGGTAGAGGTCTCTGCGACGAGCTTATCACTCGTACAGAGGAGTCCTACCGAGTGTGATGTGTCTGAGTGTGATCGTGAAGTATCGAAAAATGAGGCGGCCTAGGCCCCCAAGGGGCTGTCGAGTCATTGGGGAAAAAAAAGCATATAGTATATATAGTGTGCAGTAGTTGGTATAAATAAACTTACATATGCATAACAACTGCACGGAATATGTATACTATTAAGTATAGTGTTAAGTGAAGTGATTGGTGGATTTGCCAATTGTAAAGAAAGGAGAATTGGCTCTCTATGCAAATCAAATAGTAAACAAGGCAATAAGTTATTGGATGACATTTTTATAATTTGTTTTATTAAAATTAAAACACTCTTGCCTATTCCTATGAATGTTTTTACCGAAGCTTTGAAGATTAGCAGTTTTATCATAGTTTAAAAATAAACAGCATGGCAATTTCAATTACATTAAGCCCTTCAGGTAGTCAGACGCCACCCAGCCCTACCGCAAGACATGTCCACGAGCCGACACTCATAGCGACATACCATTCTGGTTTTGTTCAGCCGCGGTCTCTGTGCGTCCGTTTCGGCGGCGTGCCAGCGTGAACTTTGTGTTTGTAGCAACATTAGTCTGTGATTGCGCGTGAGATCAAAGGCTGGCATGTCGAAAAATCTCTTTAATTGCAGTCAGTTTTATTAACCGCACACAGGACATGACGTCACTCTCATTCACCCCCACTCCGCACTTGCTGTGTAATAAAACCAGGGGATTGCATCCCTAGGGCTCGAACATAACGGAGATTCGTTTATCCAGAAACACAGTCCATGTCTCCAGTCTCCAGCTGTCACGCCAGCCCTTTGTTCTAAATAATGGCGTATCATTTATATAAAAATAACTGATGGCCTGGCCCTAAGTGTGGGACGTTTGTGCTTGCCTGCTGAGTGTAACATTGTGTGCAACACACTTAAAAGTTTGCAGTTTTTAACCAACAAAAGCACTTTTTATTTTCGTATTTCTGTTCAATTCACCCTACACATGTTTCGGCCGTCACTCTGCCATCATCACGGTACATTGATAAGTTCACTTCACTGTTCACTGGTCCGTTTGGTATTATCACAACCGTTACACTGTTTGAGGTTATTTATAGCCTCAAACAGTGTAACAGTTCTGTGATAATACCAAATGGACCGGTGAACAGTGAAGTGAACTTATCAATGTACCGTGATGATGGCAGAGTGACGGCCGAAACATGTGTAGGGTGAATTGAACAGAAATACGAAAATAAAAAGTGCATTCGTTGGTTAAAGGACTGAAAATTAATGTCAAGATGCACGGTGAACACAACGTGACATTGATGTCAAGATGCACGGTGAACACAACGTGACATTGATGTCAAGATTCACGGTGAACACAACGTGACATTGATGTCAAGATGCACGGTGAACACAACGTGACATTAATGTAAAGATGCACGGTGAACACAACGTGACATTGATGTCAAGATGCACGGTGAACACAACGTGACATTAATGTCAAGATGCACGGTGAACACAACGTGACATTAATGTCAAGATGCACGGTGAACACAACGTGACATTGATGTCAAGATGCACGGTGAACACAACGTGACATTAATGTCAAGATGCACGGTGAACACAACGTGACATTGATGTCAAGATGCACGGTGAACACAACGTGACATTGATGTCAAGATGCACGGTGAACACAACGTGACATTAATGTCAAGATGCACGGTGAACACAACGTGACATTAATGTCAAGATGCACGGTGAACACAACGTGACATTGATGTCAAGATGCACGGTGAACACAACGTGACATTAATGTCAAGATGCACGGTGAACACAACGTGACATTGATGTCAAGATGCACGGTGAACACAACGTGACATTGATGTCAAGATGCACGGTGAACACAACGTGACATTAATGTCAAGATGCACGGTGAACACAACGTGACATTGATATCAAGATTCACGGTGAACACAACGTGACATTGATGTCAAGATGCACGGTGAACACAACGTGACATTAATGTCAAGATGCACGGTGAACACAACGTGACATTGATGTCAAGATGCACGGTGAACACAACGTGACATTAATGTCAAGATGCACGGTGAACACAACGTGACATTGATGTCAAGATGCACGGTGAACACAACGTGACATTAATGTCAAGATGCACGGTGAACACAACGTGACATTAATGTCAAGATGCACGGTGAACACAACGTGACATTAATGTCAAGATGCACGGTGAACACAACGTGACATTAATGTCAAGATGCACGGTGAACACAACGTGACATTAATGTCAAGATGCACGGTGAACACAACGTGACATTGATGTCAAGATGCACGGTGAACACAACGTGACATTGATGTCAAGATGCACGGTGAACACAACGTGAAAAGCACTTAAAAGTGTTTCACCTTGCGACACTGCTGACCTAGTCTAACAGTCAAAATACCCATTAGGGCAGTCAGCGAAGCCACACCAGTCATATCAGCGAACAACCAAATAAAAAGCTATAAACAACCAATAACCGACCAACTCGAGCAACTTGGTTTAACCAGTAGTCTTTTTGACTTGTATCGAAAGGTCACCGGTTCTCATCTGGGAAGAAACACCGTGCCTTTCCCCATTCTCTGCAGATATGCCGGGACAGTGCTAGCACCATTACTCACTGATAATCCGGCCAGTTGACTGTCAGGAAACAGTCTGAAATAAGAACAGACCAACTGGCCAAAACAACGAATGCACCGTGCAACCAGCCAAAGGACCAAACTAACTAACTAACGCAGTAATCAGCCGCCCACACTACAAACTCTCCAACGAAAAAGACCGGCCAGACCAACCAGGAAACAACAAAGAGACTAAAGTGACTATAATATTATTTCTAATGCACGCACAAGACACAACTGCACTTCAGCCCAACGCGTTTTTACTTGGAGTACGTCGGTTACTGGTCATAAACCATAAAGATCTGCGTTCCCCCACTCCCCTACCAAAGCGCTAACCAAGGTTAAAGCCTCTCTCTTGAGCCCACAACAGAACTATACGTGGGACAGGTTCTTCCACGAGCTAACAGTTACTGAGCTGTCCTGGCAGTTATTTCCGCTATTTGCAAGTGTCCAGCCACCACGTCAGCCCTCTGTCCATCTTCTGTGTTAATGCCATCTCCCTGTCAACTCCGAAATCTTCCGTTAGATCTCGTACCTTGACATTTCTAACCAAATTGTGTACGCATTTATTGTTTCTTGTAGAAGAGCAGGTGGTACGTTTGTAGTGCCAGTCCGAAGGACGTTGTGTGTCAGGAGAGAGAGAGACGATAGGGCTGGGAGAGTCATTGCTTTAAGCGAACGCTACAATGAGGCCTGTTGACACGGATGACTCAGTCGACGGCGCCTTGTCGCCCACAGACAGGCGGCTGGCCTGTCGTGCCCCGACGACTACGAGAAATCTGTCGCCGTGACGTCGGACATACTCTCCGTATCATCTAAACATGAACGCTGAGTACAATGTTAGAACTGGAAGAGATTATCGCTGTGTGGGCCTAAAGTGAACTGAAGAATAAAAATGTGGGCGCACCGTGCAGTGTGTGACGGGCGAAACAGCGGGTTATTTTGGACTGTTTTTGAAGATCTGATGAGGGATGAAGCGAAGTTTTTCAATTATTTTAGAATGTCTGTGGACTCTTGAAGACCTGTGAGACAACTGAGTATTGTCTACAAAAAGGAAAAAGACACAAATACGAGGAAGTCTGTATCACCCAGGGACACATCAGCAGTAACACTCAGGTAATCACAGTATTTTAATTAGCCACATTTATTAATTACTGAGATTACAGTTTGGACGCCCCATGTCTGTGGGTGTTTGTCCAGCAGACTGTGAGATGAGTTGTCAGTCTGCTTCATGTATACAGAGTGGTGCAGAAACACCTGGCCGTACGTGAAATTAAATATCTGAAGAAGGGAATGGCTGAATTGATGAACATGTAGGTACATTGTTCACCAACTGAAAGTTGACTGTAACCATGTTTATTTGACAATTATAATTGTCAAGTGTCCTCCATCGCCACCAGCGTCACCTCTTCGTATCAAAGAGGCTGTTAACTGGCCTTGTCGTTCACCTGACCTCTTGTCAGCGGAATGTGTGGGTCGTGTGGTGACAGCATCAAACAACAACTCGGTGCTGTACTGAGGTCATGCCTGATGGTATTGCTGCAACGTGTAATTGTCTGTATGCTAAGTCGTATGCAAGAATGCAGGGGTGGCATGGAGATCGTCTGAGAAGTGATATAGGGGTGGCAGTGGAGATCGTCTGAGAAGTGATTTAGGGGTGGCAGTGAGATCGCCTCAGAAGTGATATTTTCAATCTGTAACAATTGCATTGGATTTTCAAATAAGTCAAGAATATGGATTATATATATACGGACGTATGTATGTATTATGTATGTATGTGTATTACGTCTGTATGTATGTATGCACACATGTATGTACGTATGCACACATGTGCGTATGTATGTATGTACGTATGTATGCTGGTATATATGTAAGCAAGCATGTGTGTATATACGTATGCATGTACCTACGTACGTATGTATGCTTGTATACATGTATGTAATGTATGTATGTATGTATGTAATGTATGTATGTATGTGTGTGTATCGAAAACAGATAGAAATAAACAAATTGAAACAATGAATTAGCGAATTCCTTGCTTTGAAGTTGAAATATAAGACAAGAGGTCATTCTTGAACACGACACTAGGTGCACTCTTAACATGGTGCGAAGTGCACCGTTAACATGACATTATGTAACATGACATTACGCATCGCAGTACGCTCGGACAGTGCAGCTCAATGTACTGCAGTTGACATTTGGCTTTCTTCGCCATGTATAAAGAACGTGTGGAAAGGGTTTGCTGGTGTTACTTAGTGTAGTTTGCTGGTGTTACTTAGTGTAGTTTGCTGGTGTTACTTAGTGTAGTTTGCTGGTGTTACTTAGTGTAGTTTGCTGGTGTTACTTAGTGTAGTTTGCTGGTGTTACTTAGTGTAGTTTGCTGGTGTTACTTAGTGTAGTTTGCTGGTGTTACTTAGTGTAGTTTGCTGGTGTTACGTAGTGTAGTTTGCTGGTGTTACTTAGTGTAGTTTGCTGGTGTTACTTAGTGTAGTTTGCTGGTGTTACTTAGTGTAGTTTGCTGGTGTTACTTAGTGTAGTTTGCTGGTGTTACTTAGTGTAGTTTGCTGGTGTTACTTAGTGTAGTTTGCTGGTGTTACTTAGTGTAGTTTTCTGATGTTACTTAGTGTAGTTTTCTGATGTTACTTAGTGTAGTTTGCTGGTGTTACTTAGTGTAGTTTGCTGGTGTTACTTAGTGTAGTTTCCTGGTGTTACTTAGTGTAGTTTCCTGTGTTACTTAGTGTAGTTTGCTGGTGTTACTTAGTGTAGTTTGCTGGTGTTACTTAGTGTAGTTTGCTGGTGTTACTTAGTGTAGTTTGCTGTTGTTACTTAGTGTAGTTTGCTGGTGTTACTTAGTGTAGTTTGCTGGTGTTACTTAGTGTAGTTTGCTGGTGTTACTTAGTGTAGTTTGCTGTTGTTACTTAGTGTAGTTTGCTGGTGTTATTGTAGTTTGCTGGTGTTACTTAGTGTAGTTTGCTGGTGTTACTTAGCGTAGTTTTCTGATGTTACTTAGCGTAGTTTGCTGATGTTACTTAATGTAGTTTGCTGATGTTATGTGGCGTCGGATGAGATGTTAAGACGACTTTCTTCTGAGTAGGTAAGGATTTGGAAGGAGGCCTGTTTGAATGTACAGTTCTAGTCCACTCTGGGGGGGGGGGGGGCTGCGAGCTACGCAGAACCTCAAATTCAGCTGGTTGAGTTTCTAGTCAGGTACCCCACCAACACACACACACACACACGACACGCTGCCACCAAAACGCGATGTTTGGTGCCCTGCGTTATTTATCGGACATTCGTGTTTTAAAGGCCGTATTGTAGCATTACTTACATAAAGTTCCTGCCATTTTGCACCGTGACCTTCAACGTGAGTCTCGCCAGTTGCCAGGACAACTGCAGATTACACTTGACGCAATGAGCAGCACTGGATCCTCTTGTATTGCCAATGACAGTGACAGTGACAGTGACAGTGACAACTGCTGTTCACATTCTAGCAGTGTAACCTGTCCGTACGGTCGCCCTACTTGTCACACGGCTATAGCTGCTACGTAAGCCGAAGCAGAAGCACGCGACTTCGTGCTTTTGGCTATCGTGACGTCACCACAGACGCACTGACCCAACGCCAGGGACTTGATGGAACTAGTGCTACTATACCTTTGTAATTTCCGGTCAGACAGGTCTCGCAGTTAACGTCGCGCACTGGCCTTGGTATGGCGTGGCGTCTTTCTGTGGTCAGTTTTGGGTACTGCTGGCGGAGGCTGTATGCTGATTTAACGACGTTAAGAATTTTTACGATTTTGTTTTTTGGGTTTCATTTTGAATGGAAGAAAGTGGGTCGCTTGAACGTGTCTGAAGAAGCAGTGCAACAGACATCTAACGATGTGCGGCGTCTGAGCCGCGTCGCCACAGTGTTTGTGTAGTACTTCAGTTAGGCCACAGCCATCTGCTTCCAGTTCGTTCATGAATCGTCTTGCCGTTGGACGTTACACAGTTAGTGTCTGTCAGCGTCCTAAGATAAGTACGTCGCGACGACAACTGGTGCACCATTGCGCTCCGGTGAAACGTGTTGATTGATATTATGCACAATGAATTGATCAAAGGACGGTGTAGGTGCGTCGTGGATAACGAGCGATGTTGTACCTGTGTGTGGGTGTGGATTGTTGTGTAATGTTCTGAATACGGCGAGTGGAGGTACGGCGTCAGGCGTTGCTGAAATGGGCGGGAAATACAGCGTCAGTCATCAGATGGAGATGAACTGCTGAAGAACTTGTTGAACGAGGATGGCTTCTCTTACGTTTATTCAACAGAAATGCACTAAATACTGTAAGGGAATACTGTTTGTTTGTTAAGGTTTGTTGTGACGTAATTAGGCCTACTAGACCAACTTGAAGACCCAATTCAGTTTATATTGGCAAATTTCTGAGCCGCTGCTAATCTTATCGTTGTAGTTCTACATGAAGAACAGATAGTGTCCATCCTGTTATGACGCAGACTGGCATTGTCTCGCACTGAATGACAGTATTTAAATAGGGGCTTCCGTCCGCCCACTCAGATATGCTGCCAAGGCTCCTGCGTACACAACTTCTGCTCTTTGCTAAATTGACTGCAGTACCGAAATATCCATCAGTCGTTATTACAAACAACGTCGCCGTAATAACGAACTCTGCTAACGGAACTAATCAGTCGTTATTACAAACAACGTCGCGGTAAAAACGAACTCTGCTAACGGAACTAATCAGTCGTTATTACAAACAACGTCGCGGTATAACGAACTCTGCTAACGGAACTAGCCCGCTATGGTGCAGAACACGAGACTGGACTGGAAACAGACGGAACAGGATACGAAACTATAAAGCGAACGCGTAATGTATTTTGGGTGACTTGTTGCGATTTTGCGCTGCTTCATCAACTGAAGATCTGAGCAACCTCTGCTTGTTTGAGTAAACCCGGAAAATTAAAAAGCAGCGCGGGGGGCACCACCTTTGTTACGGGGGAGAGGGGGGTGGACGCTACAGCTGTGAAGGTTCTGAGGCTATGCCCGCCTGTCGCCTGTCCTTCACTTGGCAAGTGGAGAAGGTAAGGTCGTGCCATGGCTCAGGCGGTTAGTCGCCGGCCTCTCACCGCGGAGGCCCGGGTTCGATCCCGGGCCAAGTCCATGTGAGATTTGTGGTGGACAAAGTGGCACTGGGACAGGTTTTTCTCCCAGTTGTCGGTTTTCCCCTGTCGCTTTCATTCCACTGGTGCTCCATTACTTGTAAAACTTGGTAAAAAACTGCTCATCTTTATCACAGGGGTTGCACAAGAAGCCTTAAGGCTGCGGTGCGAGGGCCCTTCATCACAAACGGGGGGAAAAAAAGCGGGGTGTGGCTGTGTCGGGGACACGGCCGTGTGTTTAACGTGAATACGTGTACGTTAACGGGTAATATTTTGTTTCAGCGTATTATATGTATGTCATAATCATTGCTTAACAGTAAGAAGTCCTTCGTATCTGCATGTTTTATTGATGATGGTAACATGTTCCTTTAGTCGGGTTCAGGAAACAATTGAAGTAAACAAATCATTAGTGTGTTATAATTTTATTAATGATAGGTCTGTGATACGAAAAGTACGATACAAATGGCATGCAGGATACATCGAGATTACTAAGCAGCGTTAAGTGTTTTCCCTTTGGTGGCTTCAAGGCGCGCAGAACCATAGACGGTCACACACGTTACACTTATGTCCGAATGGATTGTTGACAAACGTTGTAGTGAAACGTGCACTAGCTGCTGCCGAATGTGTCGTCATAATCGGCGATCGCACACAACCGATGTCTATACAGCCCGGCGTTGATACACAAGCGATTACATCATCGACTTGCATAGGCCCGGCCGCCCCAGCGTCAGATGTACCTGCGCAGTCGTTGATCCGCTCGGACGCCCTGATTGTTTTACGTTCCCGGCACCGCCACACTTTATGATATGGTGTTTTATGGGTATCACTGGATAGCTGTTGAGAAGCCTTTTCCAACCGTATACGATTTATGTATTTCGAATTGGCTTTTTGACGAGTATAGGCCGACATTGTATTCATTTTCTTAAATTTTTAACTTTAACACCATATATATTCACCATAAGTATTCCACACTCATGTTTTGTGTACGCAATAGATAAATATTGAGGAGAGCTGTAAATTGAAAGTGAAACGAGCGTCGTAGCTTGTCCGAGTCAAAATGTATACTAAACCGAAAGTATGTGACGCGACGAAACGACCTGAAAATGGCGGCGCCTCCCCCTCCGCCGCGCGCGAGGCGTCACAGTCCCCACTCAACGTTATGAATTCTTTGATCCTTTAACTATCGAGTGGTGTAATTACATTTTGGATGTAGACGATAGATATGTAGCTGCAATGCCAAACTGTATCCCCCAATTTTGTTATCATCAGTTTTCTGAATTGGCTCCCACTACGGAAGCAAATTTAAAGACGTATTCACGTCAAAAGTGGAGAAGGTAAGGTGATGGGAAGTGGAAGAAGAGGAAGTGTGTTGAACGGCTGGGCTGCATTATGACAGAATTTTGATGACGTGGGAAGGGCTGCCTAAAGACAACGTGGACTGTTCGCACCTGCCAAGAACTGATGTAGGACCGAGCAGAATCACTGGAGACCTTCATTTATTTGGCCGGTCGCTGGACCTTCCGGAAGCATAATGATTTCGGCCAGCCCTTCGGTGCTGAACCACGCGAAACCAAGCGGCATTGCCAAATTGTGAAGTGGCTTTAGTTTTAAGAGAGAGCAGACGTGCTTTGCCTGGATTTGCATCTCTCTTCCTCTGATTGAGTGTCAGACGGCTTAATTGACTGAAAGAGCGGAGGATTCTTTGCATGTTCAGTTTTCATTTTTTGAGGCCCTTTTTGTGGTCCCATTACAAGTGTGAGCTATCTTTTGTTGTCATGTCTTTCGTCTCTTGCGGGTCTCGATTTGACCCAGCGTAGGGAAGTCGTCTACGGACTAGACCTCTCGGAATACCCTCAGAGATGTGGTACATGAACCGGAATCTTGGAACTGTTTTTCAGATATTAGTTTTGGAGTGAGGACTAAAGATTGTGTGGGGGAATTTAATATTGTACTTACTGCGTGCAATAGGCGTGTTACTTTTTTATTTAATTCAAAATAACTGTACATACCGCAACAAACGTACACTGTGTCATTTCATACTGTGTTCCCCTACATATTTTGGCTTTATTTAACCATCTTCAGGGGGAATTCAATCACAAAGGAAATTATATGCTGATGTGTGTACATATCATCGTCAAATATACAACTTGAAGAAAGATGTGCAGAATGGTTCATCGTGCAGTGAACCCGTTTTTATTAACACACGGATTCAGATCCATTCAGGACTAAAGGTGATTATACATATACAGATGTTTGGATGCAAAGGGCGCACAAAATAATAGGTGCACATATAGACTAAAGGTGATTATACATATACAGATGTTTGGATGCAAAGGGCGCACACAATAATAGGTGCACATATAGACTAAAGGTGATTATACATATACAGATGTTTGGATGCAAAGGGCGCACACAATAATAGGTGCACATATAGACTAAAGGTGATTATACATATAAAGATGTTTGGATGCAAAGGGCGCACACAATAATAGGTGCACATATAGACTAAAGGTGATTATACATATACAGATGTTTGGATGCAAAGGGCGCACACAATAATAGGTGCACATATAGACTAAAGGTGATTATACATATACAGATGTTTGGATGCAAAGGGCGCACACAATAATAGGTGCACATATAGACTAAAGGTGATTATACATATACAGATGTTTGGATGCAAAGGGCGCACACAATAATAGGTGCACATATAGACTAAAGGTGATTATACATTATACAGATGTTTGGATGCAAAGGGCGCACACAATAATAGGTGCACATATAGACTAAAGGTGATTATACATATACAGATGTTTGGATGCAAAGGGCGCACACAATAATAGGTGCACATATAGACTAAAGGTGATTATACATATACAGATGTTTGGATGCAAAGGGCGCACACAATAATAGGTGCACATATAGACTAAAGGTGATTATACATATACAGATGTTTGGATGCAAAGGGCGCACACAATAATAGGTGCACATATAGACTAAAGGTGATTATACATATACAGATGTTTGGATGCAAAGGGCGCACACAATAATAGGTGCACATATAGACTAAAGGTGATTATACATATACAGATGTTTGGATGCAAAGGGCGCACACAATAATAGGCGCACATATAGACTAAAGGTGATTATACATATACAGATGTTTGGATGCAAAGGGCGCACACAATAATAGGTGCACATATAGACTAAAGGTGATTATACATATACAGATGTTTGGATGCAAAGGGCGCACACAATAATAGGCGCACATATAGACTAAAGGTGATTATACATATACAGATGTTTGGATGCAAAGGGCGCACACAATAATAGGTGCACATATAGACTAAAGGTGATTATACATATACAGATGTTTGGATGCAAAGGGCGCACACAATAATAGGTGCACATATAGACTAAAGGTGATTATACATATACAGATGTTTGGATGCAAAGGGCGCACACAATAATAGGCGCACATATAGACTAAAGGTGATTATACATATACAGATGTTTGGATGCAAAGGGCGCACACAATAATAGGTGCACATATAGACTAAAGGTGATTATACATATACAGATGTTTGGATGCAAAGGGCGCACACAATAATAGGTGCACATATAGACTAAAGGTGATTATACATATACAGATGTTTGGATGCAAAGGGCGCACACAATAATAGGTGCACATATAGACTAAAGGTGATTATACATATACAGATGTTTGGATGCAAAGGGCGCACACAATAATAGGTGCACATATAGACTAAAGGTGATTATACATATACAGATGTTTGGATGCAAAGGGCGCACACAATAATAGGTGCACATATAGACTAAAGGTGATTATACATATACAGATGTTTGGATGCAAAGGGCGCACACAATAATAGGTGCACATATAGACTAAAGGTGATTATACATATACAGATGTTTGGATGCAAAGGGCGCACACAATAATAGGTGCACATATAGACTAAAGGTGATTATACATATACAGATGTTTGGATGCAAAGGGCGCACACAATAATAGGTGCACATATAGACTAAAGGTGATTATACATATACAGATGTTTGGATGCAAAGGGCGCACACAATAATAGGTGCACATATAGACTAAAGGTGATTATACATATACAGATGTTTGGATGCAAAGGGCGCACACAATAATAGGTGCACATATAGACTAAAGGTGATTATACATATACAGATGTTTGGATGCAAAGGGCGCACACAATAATAGGTGCACATATAGACTAAAGGTGATTATACATATACAGATGTTTGGATGCAAAGGGCGCACACAATAATAGGTGCACATATAGACTAAAGGTGATTATACATATACAGATGTTTGGATGCAAAGGGCGCACACAATAATAGGTGCACATATAGACTAAAGGTGATTATACATATACAGATGTTTGGATGCAAAGGGCGCACACAATAATAGGTGCACATATAGACTAAAGGTGATTATACATATACAGATGTTTGGATGCAAAGGGCGCACACAATAATAGGTGCACATATAGACTAAAGGTGATTATACATATACAGATGTTTGGATGCAAAGGGCGCACACAATAATAGGTGCAAATAGACTAAAGGTGATTATACATAAGATGTTTGGATGCAAGGGCGCACAATAATAGGTGCACATATAGACAAAGGTGATTTACATATACAGATGTTTGGATGCAAAGGGCGCACAAAAATAGTGACAATAACTAAAGGTGATTATACATATACAGATTGATGGGCAAAAAGGGCCAAAATAAAGGTGACTATAATAAAGTGTTATCATAAGGTATAAAGGGCACAATAATAATGTCAACAATGATAAAGGGCAAATATAGTGTTTGATAAGGGATAATATCAATTAGATAAAGGGTATACAATACAGTGTTTGATGCAAAGGGACTAATAATGTGACATATAGACAAGGGGTAACAAATACGATATTTGGATAAAGGGAACATAATAGGCATTAGACAAAGGGTACATAAAATTGGTGCAAAGGGACTAATAGGTGAATATAATAAGTGTTTGGCAATACATTTTGGTGCACAAGGGGACAAATATTATCACATAAGTTAAAGGGTAAATAATAAGTTGGATCAAAGGGACAATAATATCAATTGCAAAGGGATAATACATATACAGATGTTTACAATCGAATTAGGAATAGCAAAGTGATTATATACATTTGAGAAAGGGAACAATAAGGTGATATAGACAAAGGTGATATAATAAGATGTTGATCAAGCACAATTGGCAATTAGATAAGGTGATAATAAGTGTTATGCAAAGGGAACATATAGGAATTGACAAGGGAACATATAGTGTTTATGAAAGGGCAAAATATAGGTGCATAAGACTAAAGGTGATTAACTATAAGTGTTTGATGAAGCAAAATAATGGGACAAAGGACTAAAGGTGATAAATAAATGTTTGATCAAAGAGGGGCAATAAGGGCACAATATAGACTAAAGGTGATTATACATATACAGATGTTTGGATGCAAAGGGCGCACAAAATATGGTGACATATAGACTAAAGGTGATTATACATATACAGTGTTTGGATGCAAAGGGCGCACAAATAATAGGTGACATATAGACTAAAGGTGATTATACATATACAGATGTTTGGATGCAAGGGCGCACAAAATAATAGGTGACATATAGACTAAAGGTGATTATACATATCAGATGTTTGGATGCAAAGGGCGCACAAATAATAGGTGCAATATAACTAAAGGTTTCAAATACAATTTGGATGCAAGGGCAAAATAATATCAATTTAGATAAAGGGATATATATACAATGTTTGGATGTAGGGCGAACAAAATTTGGTGCAAAAGACTAAAGGTGATATATACATATACAGATGTTTGGATGAAGGCGCCACACAATAAGGTGAATATAACAAGGTGATTAACAATAAGATTGACAAGGGGCACAATAAGGTGACAATGACTAAAGGTGATTAATTACAATGTTTGGATAAAGGGCGCCAATAATAGGTGCATATGATAAGGTGATATACTATACAGTGTTTGGATGCAAGGCGCACACAATATAGGGAATATAGACTAAGTGATTATAATATAAGATGTTGATGCAAAGGGCGACCAATATAGGTGACTATAGACTAATGATTATACATACAAATAATAGGTGCACATATAGACTAAAGGTGATTATACATATACAGATGTTTGGATGCAAAGGGCGCACACAATAATAGGTGCACATATAGACTAAAGGTGATTATACATATACAGATGTTTGGATGCAAAGGGCGCACACAATAATAGGTGCACATATAGACTAAAGGTGATTATACATATTTCAGATGTTTGGATGCAAAGGGCGCACACAATAATAGGTGCACATATAGACTAAAGGTGATTATACATATACAGATGTTTTCCCCCCAATAATAGGTGCACATATAGACTAAAGGTGATTATACATATACAGATGTTTGGATGCAAAGGGCGCACACAATAATAGGTGCACATATAGACTAAAGGTGATTATACTATACAGATGTTTGGATGCAAAGGGCGCACACAATAATAGGTGCACATATAGACTAAAGGTGATTATACATATAACAGATGTTTGGATGCAAAGGGCGCACACAATAATAGGTGCACATATAGACTAAAGGTGATTATACATATACAGATGTTTGGATGCAAAGGGCGCACACAATAATAGGTGCACATATAGACTAAAGGTGATTATACATATACAGATGTTTGGATGCAAAGGGCGCACACAATAATAGGTGCACATATAGACTAAAGGTGATTATACATATACAGATGTTTGGATGCAAAGGGCGCACACAATAATAGGTGCACATATAGACTAAAGCCGCACAACGTTTAACGTATTTTAGCTGTTATATATACATCAAACTTGTGCGTTGTAATTATTTGAGATACTAACATTTGGTTGTAATTTCCATCACCTATTTATGCTGTGTATTTGAGAGCGATATGTATACACATCAGCATATAATTTCATTTGTGACTGAATTTTCTCTAAAAATGGCTAAATATACCGAAAGAGGTAAGAGAATGTTCTTTGAAATGAAGCAATGTATATTTGTTTCCATTTGTGCAATTAGTTGGAATTAGATACAAAATATAGTGTGGGGGAATGTCATGTTGCAGCTGCTGTGTTGTCGAACTTGTTTGCTGTTTGTGCTTTTATTTACCGTAAATGATGGCTGTCGTGCACACACGGACCGGGGGTCTTCTGTTCGTCGTGGATGAGCCGTTCTGCTGTGGTTCGCGAATTTGGCAGCTCGTTGAGTACCGACGTTGATACAGAGATGCTACATTAAGTGTGATTATTTATTAACGATGTTTTGTTTATGTAGGACTTTAATTTGCTTTATTCTTGGAAATTGTGTGATTATCCTTAGACTTTATCTCGAAATATTCTGTAACCTGTTGTGGCGAGCTCCTGGCGAGGGAAATGTAGGTCTGTATCAGTACGGCAGTAATGTGAAGGGTAGTTGAAATTTCAGTTCTTACCTCATAGACAACAGTTTGCTTCCTCATTATAAAGACCACTGTTTGTGTAAATATTGGTTGTTCATTTAGTCATACCAACCCAACAATACACTGTGTGCAAATTTTAGGAATTACACCGTCCAGGTGAAAGTTTGCATAGTTGCTCGAGACTTGAGAAGTGGCATGAGTTTTGAAGGATTGTGGCGCTCTCGAAACGTCGGGAATTGCTCACCCATCAACGCAGCTTAACGTCCCCAGAAAACTTGTGTGTTTAGCCTCCACGTGCTATATCATTTACGGGATTAATTTTGCCTTGTAACATGCATTGAAATATAATTTTGTGTTGGCAGCATTTCCTCCAGTTTCACCTCACGTAGCTGTATTCGCGCACGTAAGCTCGTTAGATATATTGAGCTGTGCTGTTACGTCAGTCAAACATGGCTTCTTTCCTTCCCTTTTATTCATCACATCCATGAAACACATTCCTCCTTGAGATGCTGATAGTTGCTCAACTTACCAGTAAATCCCACGACTGTTACGGAAAGTTGAGAGTGTACGGCCATGTATGCAAGAGACCTGCACTGGGACAGTTCAATCCAGTCTACATTCTGACGCCCCGTTTGTTGGAGATTCGCTTTAATATTATCATTTTCTACGCCTAAGAATCACAAGTGGTATCTTACGCTCAGGATTTATGAATGTGATTTTGTAGCCTACATTTCGCACACGTCTGTCTGTCTGTCGCGTCCCTCCCATGTCATCCTCAATGCTTCGGTAATCCTGTTTGTAACATTGATGAAAATTAGAGACGTTCAAGCTCATTATTTTGTGAAACCAGCGTACAGTCACACGCAGCTCTATTTTGTGCACTTTAATGAATAAGTAGCTCTATATAGTCCAGCGGTCACTATAAGCACCGCCAGGCTTTTTTTTATGGCTCGACAGCCCTATATGGGCCTCCTCCTTTCGTCGAGGTTTCATGGTTCCACACATTCAGACACACCACAGTCGGTAGGACTCCTCTGGACGAGGGGCAGCCCGTCGCAGAGACCTCTACCTGACAACACTCAACACTCACAAGAGACAGACATCCATGCCCTAGGCGGGATCTTTTTTTTTTGCCTGTCCGGGGTTTTCCCCCTTTGATCCATTTTTGTACTGTTTAAATCCTTTCGTCCTTCATGTCACTTTTTACATTCCATACTACCGTCCTTACGACAAACACAACGCAAACATCCATGCCCCCGGTGGGATTCGAACCCACGATCCTAGTAAGCGAGCGGCCGCAGTCCCACACCTTAGACCGCACGGCCACTGGGATCACCGCCAGGCTTAACATTCACAAATTCTACGTTCTGCCCACACAGTATATTTATGTGTTTTGTGTGGATATCAGAACAAACAGCAATTATTTCCCTATACAGCAATAACTTAACCCTCTAAAGCCCAGTGGTTACTATATGTACTACCAGTTTAACATTCACAAATTCTGCGTTCTGCCCACACAGTGTATTTATGTGTTTTGTGTGGATCTCAGAACAAACAGCGATTATTTCCCTATACAGCATTAAAGACGAAAATTAAGCTAATTTACATTTAGAGATTCAGTCCGTACCGCGCAGTAAACACGATCCGTCTCGGTTATAAGAACCAGTCAGTTAAAGGGTCAAATAGAAATACTCATAATCTTCATTCGGGAAAAGAATTTTAATTCATTGCAGGGTTTTGGACTATAACACGATTCCTGTGACACGGTCAAAGTACATGTACCAAGCTGGGGCTTGTGGGAACAACTGTCTGTCGGGCAATGTGTAACAGAGTTTAGTAAACGTACGTGTTGAGGACTTTGTAACTTACTGGAAGGGAAGACATGCAGAGATGAAATGTCATGACTAAAAGTCCTACCGATTAAGGTGTGTAGTGTTAAGTGACACATTGTGAGGATAGCTGTATTGTTGTTACGTGTGTGCAGGGGGCTACTGCAGTAACGTGTGGCACGGTTGTGCAGTGGAGATACTGCAGTAACGTGAGTGGCACGGTTGTGCAGTGGAGATACTGCAGTAAGTGGCACAGTTGTGCAGTGGAGATACTGCAGTAACGTGAGTGGCACAGTTGTGCAGTGGAGATACTACAGTAACGTGAGTGGCACAGTTGTGCAGTGGAGATACTGCAGTAAGTGGCACAGTTGTGCAGTGGAGATACTGCAGTAACGTGAGTGGTACAGTTGTGCAGTGGAGATACTGCAGTAACGTGAGTGGCACGGTTGTGCAGTGGAGATACTGCAGTAAGTGGCACAGTTGTGCAGTGGAGATACTGCAGTAACGTGAGTGGCACAGTTGTGCAGTGGAGATACTGCAGTAACGTGAGTGGCACAGTTGTGCAGTGGAGATACTGCAGTAACGTGAGTGGCACAGTTGTGCAGTGGAGATACTGCAGTAACGTGAGTGGCACAGTTGTGCAGTGGAGATACTGCAGTAACGTGAGTGGCACATTTGTGCAGTGGAGATACTGCAGTAACGTGAGTGGCACAGTTGTGCAGTGGAGATACTGCAGTAACGTGAGTGGCACAGTTGTGCAGTGGAGATACTGCAGTAACGTGAGTGGCACAGTTGTGCAGTGGAGATACTGCAGTAACGTGAGTGGCACAGTTGTGCAGTGGAGATACTGCAGTAACGTGAGTGGCACAGTTGTGCAGTGGAGATACTGCAGTAACGTGAGTGGCACAGTTGTGCAGTGGAGATACTGCAGTAACGTGAGTGGCACATTTGTGCAATGGAGATACTGCAGTAACGTGAGTGGCACATTTGTGCAATGGAGATACTGCAGTAACGTGAGTGGCACAGTTGTGCAGTGGTGTGACCTACAGAGCAGCAATGTTGAAAGCAGAAACATAAAGAGGCAGCAAATAATATTTTAATGCAAGATCATTCAGTTCCGTACAGACGATCGCGCAGTGGGTTTGCAGAATACGGACAGAAAGTATTACGTAGTTAAAATCGGCGGTGAAGACTTTGCTTTTGAGTCGGGAGAATCTGCTGTCGCATCTCGTCGTGTGAACGTCAGTGCTTGCTGTCATTTTAGAGTCCCTCTTTAAATTTCTTCCAAGTGCTGAGACAATACGTCAAAGTAGGTCACGGTTCCTGATTTCCACTTGCCGATAACCAGTTACATCTTTACTGTATCTCGTACGGCCATATGATAATTTTTACAGTTTAAACATGTTTGTAAAATTACAATAACGTTTAATAAGTAGCCACGTGTCGTCATATGACGGGCGACCGTAGTATTCACGCGTTGCGCCACTGAAACACTATAACGATGTACACTGGTGAATTGTAATCGGTAGTGATCGATTTTTCACTCTCTTTCTTTAGTACCTTTTATCAGCTGTTACGTTATTCTTAATTTGATTTGTCAGAGTACTGCCACGTGGTACTGTCTTGCGTTATATGCTCGATGCTCAGCTGTTTCATCGGCCTCACAGGCACTGTTCTGTTACTCACTGTCACTCACTCGCACGTTGTCCTATGTAATGACATAAAAACGACTTTATGGATGAATGAAAATGACTCAGAATAGCCTATGCGTTTCTTTAATTACTTCAGAAAGCTGTGTATCGAATCAGTTAAGGATCTGGAAGGAGGTGTGACTGAAATATGTGAAGCCACTGCCATAGTGTTCGCCTCGAGATGCTGCATAAGGGTACGCAAGTTTATAGTCAAGATAGTCCGTAAGCTGCGTTAAAGAAGAAGGAAGTTGCGGCCGTAGGCAACGTGCCTCTGTGTTGCGACGTAGTCCTTGTGTCCGGCCGTAGGCAACCTGACTGTGTTGCGACGTAGTCCTTGTGTCCGGCCGTAGGCAACGTGACTCTGTGTTGCGACGTAGTCCTTGTGTCCGGCCGTAGGCAACGTGACTCTGTGTTGCGACGTAGTCCTTGTGTCCGGCCGTAGGCAACGTGACTCTGTGTTGCGACGTAGTCCTTGTGTCCGGCCGTAGGCAACCTGACTCTGTGTTGCGACGTAGTCCTTGTGTCCGGCCGTAGGCAACGTGACTCTGTGTTGCGACGTAGTCCTTGTGTCCGGCCGTAGGCAACGTGACTCTGTGTTGCGACGTAGTCCTTGTGTCCGGCCGTAGGCAACGTGACTCTGTGTTGCGACGTAGTCCTTGTGTCCGGCCGTAGGCAACGTGCCTCTGTGTTGCGACGTAGTCCTTGTGTCCGGCCGTAGGCAACGTGACTCTGTGTTGCGACGTAGTCCTTGTGTCCGGCCGTAGGCAACGTGACTCTGTGTTGCGACGTAGTCCTTGTGTCCGGCCGTAGGCAACCTGACTGTGTTGCGACGTAGTCCTTGTGTCCGGCCGTAGGCAACCTGACTCTTTGTTGCGACGTATTCGTTGTGTCCGGCCGTAGTCAACCTGACTCTGTGTTGCGACGTAGTCCTTGTGTCCGGCCGTAGGCAACCTGACTCTTTGTTGCGACGTATTCGTTGTGTCCGGCCGTAGTCAACCTGACTCTGTGTTGCGACGTAGTCCTTGTGTCCGGCCGTAGGCAACCTGACTCTTTGTTGCGACGTATTCGTTGTGTCCGGCCGTAGGCAACCTGACTCTGTGTTGCGACGTATTCGTTGTGTCCGGCCGTACGCAACCTGACTCTGTGTTGCGACGTATTCGTTGTGTCCGGCCGTAGGCAACCTGACTCTGTGTTGCGACGTATTCGTTGTGTCCGGCCGTAGGCAACCTGACTCTGTGTTGCGACGTATTCGTTGTGTCCGGCCGTAGACAACCTGACTGTGTTGCGACGTATTCGTTGTGTCCGGCTCCATCTTGTTTGTAATCCCAGCTCCTGTAACTGATACGTGCCGTGCCAGGGCTAGGACCGTACCTTGCAGTACAGGTCACCCCGTTTGGCGTACTTGATGGTCATTTCGTCTGTTTCGACACCAAATAGTATTCCTGGTTTGACAGCATTGCCAGGATAGCTACTTACAGCTAAGTGAGTAATTACACGCTGGTGGATATTACGAAGAAGTTCAACAGCAATAAGTGGCGCCTACACTTGGTACACAGTTAATCGTAGTGGGAGTCGCATTGATTCATGTGGAGCCCATTCGCTTTGGAGTCAACTGATTGTTTGATCATTAAACGGTGTTGTGTTGCAATTGACACGCGGTGTCGAATTTAGTGATGCAGTATGAATTAAGAGGAAGATCCAGTCTTCTGTCTGAGGCTTTTGCTCCGTAATTTACCAAGAAGAAATACGAACAACTGAAGTCGCTTGATATGGACCGGCTGCAGCCTGGCTTATGTGACAAACTTGTGAACGCTTTATCACGTCGTTGGAACGGCGCACTTGTACAAATATTGATGTTTTGTTTGTTTCACACCGACTGTCGGTGAATGTGACACAAGTCAAAGGAATCGCGACTGTTTGTTTACTTATCAAGCCGTGATTTGTTGTTCCTGTCCCACGGTTCATTTACGCATGACGAGTGCCTTGCGTGCAGACAATCACATTGCGTGGTCAAGTACACTGGTGGTGTGAACGCGATCACAGTTGCCACAAGTGTACCCGCGTATGAATGTTGACTGACAAACCAACATGTATTTACGTGGCTTCCACTACAATGCACACTTACTGACGCATCTGTGAAATACGCTAGCCGTGGGATGGCGGCTGCAGACTTTCTGCCTCTCACGGCGCAGTCGACAGCGCTCCGAGCTGTTATATCGGCCGTCCTAACTCAGCCCCTTCTAAGAAATGTGGTACGCCAGATGGCACTTGTCGTTATAAAGCAGTGAAGAGGCACCTATGTTTCGGTCGGCATTGCAGCGTCGTACTTTGCCGATAACATCAAACTACCTCTGAAGAACTTTCTAGTTTCATGACGTCAGTATTGAGTGACTTTGTGACGTCACAAGTCAATCTAGGGCCAAAATGTATAAGAAGGGCTCAATTGATGGGTTATCTGTGGATATCTTACCTAGAAACGATGGGTTATCTGTGGATATCTTACCTAGAAACGATGGGTTATCTGTGGATGTCTTACCTAGAAACGCCGTGGATTTGCGAGTGAATATTACGCTAACTCCGTCGTATGACGGGGCCGTTGGTACAGCGGACAGAGGTCAGGCGCATTACCGCTAAGTTAGGGAAGGGGCCAGGTTAGGTGGGAGAGTGTTCTCCTGTCAGGTCCGAATAAACAAAAGTCTTCTCTTTACGCACGAGGGATCCTATCGGCTTCCGACAGCTGACAGTGGCCGCCTGCTCCAACAAATCCTCCATGCATTTTCTTTCCACTGTTACTCAGCTTCTCTCCTAATCTTCCTTCTTCCATCGCCCTGTACGTCTGTCTACTTCACGTGCACCGCTCCCTTCCCCTCCCCAGTCTAAATGCTACGTGACACACATTCATTCGTTTTCTCCCTTGTCCAAAGTATTTGTCTCTTCTCGCCGCGAGCGTCTGGTTTTTGGCTTTTTTACTTTAATACGGAGTAATCTGTCGACAAAAACGAACGCTTTGGATGGCGATTTGCAAGTATGAATTTTAAGGGGTGATGTGGTCTTCATTTACGTTTCACCCCTGCTCGGGCTGGTGGGCCGACCTGAAAATTGGCGCTCTGAAATGCAAATTGTTCTTTTCAGCAATGTGAATTCGAAATTCTTTGTCACAATAAATGTGAGTTTCTGGTCTTGGTCACAGAACGGAAAGGCACGTGCTGTCTTACTGTATAAATGCGCAGGTAGGTGCTGTCTTACTGTATAAATGCGCATGTAGGTGCTGTCTTACTGTATAAATGCGCAGGTAGGTGCTGACTTACTGTATAAATGCGCAGGTAGGTGCTGTCTTACTGTATAAATGCTCAGGTGTGACGGACCGTGTGTGCTCAGAGAACAGCTGTGGAGCCTCTGAACGTATTTTCATGATACTTAATACTGGCGATTTTCACGAACTTTTTCTGCCCGTTGTGTTTTCATTATTTTATTTTTTATTTTCCTCCTGTCGCTCCTTGCGCAGCATAGGGCCTCCTTTCAGAGGTTTCTTGGTCTGGAAGTGTGCATTCTGTAGTGAGTGACCAGTCCACTGACTGCACAAGTTCTACTCATCCTGATATGACTGCCAGAGCCATCTAGCAGTTAACCCCTCAGCGACGCAGGACATTTAAATTCCAACATACTCCAGGGACGGAGGAGATTTAAAGCCCTAATGACGAAAATGCAACCGTCGTTTTAAAAAAAATATTATTCGCAAACTAAAGATCCGATTTTTCTAAAATTTTAACAGAATAATCTTAAAACTTTGTAGATGCAGTATAATAATTTTCATTACCTTAGTAATTGAGCTTCGTGTGGTACAGCTCAAAGCAATCTTCTAAACAAAGGCCTACATCACAGTTTTGGCAGCAGTACACTGAAGTTTTCTTTTTTCCGTGCTTTGAACACACTACACACCTCCTCTGGGGTTTTGATTTTTCAGTTTTGGGTGCCACTTTTCTGAGAAAATGTCTTTCCGTGAGCCTTGGTACTGTGTTATGAGACGCGTGTCGCCCCGGTACACTGTTCGCCCGCAGCACGTGCATATTTTGTAAACAAACCTTCCACTAACTGTATTCTGTATGAGAGCTGCTCTATATTTCTTCCCGTGACTTGTCTATAAACAACAATCGAATTGAGAACTGTTGAGTTCAGTAGCCTTTTGAAAAGTTTGAGGTACCATTTTGTCATCCTCTTTCAACCACGTACATATGGAGCAACTGGGCTGCTGTTTTGGGGGTTTCTGGCGTAATCAAACTCGATTCTAGAACAGTATTTTGGCCTGTATATACAAGAAAACACCACAAGTATCCTGTCGTTGATTCGCACAGTTCAAAAGTTTTTATTCCGAACTTTGAAGCCTTTAGTGGTAGGTACTGCCTAAATGAAAGACGCCCCTTCCAGAGTGTCAGACTTTCATCAATGGCAATGTTTTGGTTTGGTAGATATAGGGTTTGCAATTTTTTGTTCAAATGACATATCACAGGATAAATTTTGAACAATTTGGGAGGTCCTTGGAATGTTGGTAAGCTTTCATTGTCTATAAAATGCAAAAATTTACAAATCAATTCAAATCTTTTTCTCCTAATCACATCGGCAAATCCAGGTGTTGATATTACTCTTTTTTTTCGAAAAGTATGACCTCGCAGTTGGTTTTTGCACAATGCCCATCAGTAAAAACAGACCTAAAACAGTGTAAATTTCATTTTCCGTGACAGGTGTCCACGATCTCACAAATGAACGAAATGGGAAAAGATTGCCTCGCGCGTTCTTGTATTGTTCTGCATACCTATTAGTTTCTATAACAATTTGTTGAATGATTTCTTTGTCAAAAAATAACTCGAACCATTCAACAATATCACACTTTCTGCACCATTTCTGTGTCCAAAATCACAACTAAATACTTCTCTGTGTCCTGTGTAATTATCCATAGCCTCCCACACGAGATCTTGATGCAACATTTCCTCTTCATCAACACTGTCGTCATTTATGACTGCATCTGCTAGAGCTACGTCATCAATTTCATTACCACTACTGCTACCACTATCATTACTACTGTCACTGAAATTTTCATCTGATTTGTACACAATTTCTAGCACTTCACTCTCTGTCAAACCTTTCCCTGCCATGGTTACGCCCCCAGAATCACTCCTAAGTCAACTGCTGAAGCTAGCGCACTGACCGTGAAAAGATGCAGGGGAAAAACCAGTATATACAAAACAAACTAAGCTGAACGATATACCAAATGAGAGGTTGATTCATACTCTGTCGATCTACGCATAGAAATGACACATGATATCTGTTTAGACTTCAAGGGAGCAGCACAAACCGAGTCTTTGCAGCGCCCGAGTAGAAGGTGACGAAATTAATTGAAGCCACAGATATGCAGTTAAGCACGTATGAATTGCATCATCCACACACTATAAGAAAGCTAAGATATTAAGCTACAAAGATATGTTGTTCAGCCCGTAGCTTTCTTTATTTCGGTTTGAGAAAAAGCGAAAGGTCTCTGAGAGTGAGCGTTTTTGAACAGGAGAAGGTGAACTTTTTTCATAGGACAATTTACTCTTGAATAGATAATGGTACATTCTAGATAGAGAATTTATACCATTATATCCTGAAAGCACAGTTCTTAAACTGTAAAGAGAAACCACTCGCACTTCGATAGCACTAAATCTCTGCATGTGAGAGGAGATTGAATCCAACCATGCAAGGGTCTATACGACGTATAGAGGCCGGCAGCATGTGAAGAAACTGAGGTCTATACCACGTATAGAGGACGTCGCTGAAGGGTTAATCAGGAGACTTGGGTGAGAAATGGCCGCTGAATTTTGCTTACGAAACATCTCAATTCATGCCCGTAAGGTTCTTTTACATGCCGTAAATCTACGACAGAGGACCGACGGCTTTACTTCCCCTCCGAAGGAAGTTGTACTACGGATTTTTATCACCCTTAAAAATCCATCGGCCGGGATTGAACCCGCGAACCTTGGGTCCAGTGGCGAGCACGCTAACCACTAGTCCACCGAGGGCGACTGTGTTTTCATTAAGATGTAACAAACAGCGGATACTGCAGACGACCCATATGCATCTGTGCTCGTATCAGACTGACTATCGGAACAAAATATGTTCGCCACAGAAGTCAGACTCAATGAAGGACACATTTCATTCACGGCCAGATCTTATGTCCTTTAGTTTTACAGTTGCTCAGGAGAAGGGACGTCACGCCTACATTTCACAGCACGTGAACATAATTCGAACACTGACCTACCCATCATCCCACACGACAAGCAGAAATAAGTTTTGATTGCGTTAAAAAGAGGATTGTTTTGTTGTAATGCAGTGCTGCGTTATACAGGAACCTCAACGTAGGCGTACCCGTTGGAGCAGTCAGTGTGTGTAGTGACAGCGCTGAGAGCGCAGCTGTAACATACGATAGGTTAGTTCTAACGTCTTCCATTTGAATGCGTGGCCACCCGCATGGAGCAACGGTATGCGTGTAGCTAAAGCGTTCAGGCAACGCGCTGGAAAACCGAGGTGTCGAAATTCGATTTCCGGAAGCGGCAAGATATTTTCCTGTTCTTCAAAGTAGCCATATCGTCACCGGAGCCCACAGAGCCTCCTGTCACTCGATACCGGGGGCTTCTCCCTGCGTGAAGCTGACCACGTGCTTTACGCGACTGTGTAAAACAGCTGTGTAAAAAGCTTCAAAAATGTGTAACAATTTTAACATTTTAGTGATATTTCAATACACATACAGTGTATGAGCTCAATCAGGACTCAAAAACAATAGACTAATATTTTAATGTTCAACATTTTACTCATATGGATGTAACATTTTATACAGTCGATGTACAGTCTATGCTTTTAACACTGTGACCCCCTGAGGATGGCATTCTGAATGCCGAAATACCAATAGGGGTGAAGTAATAATATTGTAAGATTGTGCATGCGTTGGTGTGATAAATAAATAACTTCCAATTGTGTAAAACAGATTTGACCTCGATAGCTTGCTTAGGGTTCCGTATATCCGGGCTAACCTTGAGGGAAAACCCTACAGGTCGTGTCTAAAGTGTAGATAACTGTCACTACATCTGTCGCTTTCCACAGGTCGCCGTTTATTACGTGTTCAGTTTACAGTGAGCATGAAGTCAAAGTTACGCTCCACTCTAACCAGACAGAACACACACAAAATAACATTATTAACTCTTACTCACAAAAGACGCAACCCATCGCATTTTTAACTGCAATACCTCGGTTACTAGTCGTAGACGTCTAACGGTCTGGCTACGCCCTGCGCCCGCATACAAGGTCAAAGCTGTCGCCTTCATTTGGCTGCCGTACGTATTGCATCGAGGTTAAGAAAGCGGCGAGATACACTTCCACTTTGTATGCCGTCTGTGCGTGGCACGTAATTACAGGGACTGCTGTATCGTGGCACGTAATTACAGGGACTGCTGTATCGTGGCACGTAATTACAGGGACTGCTGTATCGTGGCACGTAATTACAGGGACTGCTGTATCGAGGCACGTAATTACAGGGACTGCTGTATCGTGGCACGTAATTACAGGGACTGCTGTATCGTGGCACGTAATTACAGGGACTGCTGTATCGTGGCACGTAATTACAGGGACTGCTGTATCGTGGCACGTAATTACAGGGACTGCTGTATCGTGGCACTTACTAGCTGCGTGTACATTCAGAGTTGCTGTACTATAATGGAAGTGTTTATCGTAGTCTTAGAATGTGTGCATTTGTAGCTTTCATGATTTCAGAAGCGACATACCTGATTTGGTACAGAGTGCATAGATGCGTCTAAATTGTCGAATGATCAGAGTTTTGCTTGACGCCATCCGCTTTGCGCTGTTTATAAGTTAAAGGTAAAGTAATCCCTCTACAGGCCTGGACAGGCCCTTAGGGTTCCAGGAGGTTAAGGCTCCCAGATTCGTAAAAAATCGGCACATGAAGGTGGTAAGGTTGTCAGCCCTATGCACCAGCCGCCTTTACCCCCCAAGAAATACTCCTGGTACTCATTTCTGTTAGAGGCTGAGTCGACCCCAGGGCCATAGTGCGACCGAAAGGATTATGTCAATGAAAAATTCCAATGACACCATCGGGAATCGAACCCGCGACGTTCCGGTTTGTAGCGCAGTGCCTCAACCAACTGCGCCACCGAGTCCTACCGAGTGTGCTGTGTCTGAGTGTGATAGTTAAGCCTGACATTGAGGAGGCCTTGGCCCACTATGGGCTCTCGCGCAATGGAATAAAATATCCCCTTCAATTAAAACAATGCCAAGGTGTCCTGGTATGCGGTTGCGAAATCATACTTGGTCATCTTGAACGACGTAACCTTTGTTTTCACCACTATCCACCAAAATGTTCAGCCAGTTAGTTTCATTTAACATGTTACTTCCTTTCTTCTTTAACCAATCAAGTTCGATTACTGTTTCTAACCGATCCCTGCCCTTACCGTCTCCGCTCACAGTTTGTAGCCGTCATTGTTCTTATTCTGAGAGCGATATGCAGATAGGTAAGAGGATCAGCTGGCTTCACTTGTTCATGAACTGCGTCGTCGGTGTTCTGACGTCACCACTTCATGTCCCGGTTTGGGCGCCAACGAGAGCACTGCTATCTCGTAACATTTAACTAAGTGGATAGTTTGTCAGCAGTAGTGTGAAGCTGACAACGAACGCCTGTGAGTCTTCTCACTCACACGTATCGACGTACTTTTACCGCCTGGACATCAGTTGATTGCTGATTAAGTTAACAGAACATCGAAATATGATTCACGTAGAATTATGAAGTGTTAATTTGCGTGCTGCAGTGACTAAGGAAAGAAGTCACGTTGCTAAGGGATTGGTAGAAGATTTAATTTTAAAATATGAAAGAGGGGAAATTTCTAGATTAGAATTTGTTTCTAACCTTGTTACAGATACACAAAATGACATGTAACAGAAGTATGAACAAACTGTGAGAAAACGAATAATTAAGCGCCTGATGTAATTATGCTTAAATTAATAATTTCTTTAAAAGAAGGCAGAATTCATTGTTCTTTTTTAAGATACACTGCTCGACCATATTGTAATAAATTGTATTCAAAGTAATGTGAAATGAAAGATGTCTTCTATTATTTAGGAACATTATAACAGTTACAACCTTAAACATAACAGCCGTCAGATGTCACCCATCAACACTGATGCACTCAGTTCAGAACACTACATTGCATGAAGTAACATGGCCGATGGGATGGCATTGATTTCATCAGGAATTCTCTGTTTGAGGTTATGTAATTCTGCCGGACGTGCTTGAAACACTTTGCTTTACAAGCAGTCCCACGATAAGAAATCACAAGCCGACAGATCGGCCGAACGGGCTGGCCAAGAAATGTCGCCATAGTTGGAGATTACGCGATGTTGTAACACAGTTCTTAAGGTGTTCATCGACTGCCGAGCAGTAAGTGTTGTTGGTACATCTTGTTGGAACCAGAAGGTGGCAAGGTCCGTATCACGACGGCGTAACTCTGGAAGCAAGAACTCGTTCATATGTACATAGCGGTCAGATGTCACAGTAGCCGCATTGCCAGTTTCATGCTCGGAAAATAAGGACCAAAGATACCGCCGTTTGCTTGTGAACAGTAACCGATGTCTTCCAGTTACAAATACATTGGGCTGAAGTGCAGTCGTGTTTTGTGCGTGTGAGATAATACAGTTATTTTCTGTAGTGTTACGTGTGGTTAGAGCTGTGCATAAGTTTCAATTCAGGCGTGTTATAAACGAAACACCTAACAAATGGCGACTAGTGGGAAGAAGGTTGTGCAGTGATAGAGACTCATGTTTTTGATATGATCTATATGTTTTCCCGATTGTCATCGCGAGTGTTAAGGGACTCTACCCACGCTGTGAAGGTCAACTGCATTCTCTTGAGTTAACGACGGTACTTTTTTTCATAGTTATTTCGTTCTTCCTATCTCATGTATACAGTATGCCATCTATACAGTATTCCATATATAGTAGCCTATGCCATCTATACAGTATGCCATCTATACAGTATGTCATATACAGTATGCCATCTATACAGTATTCCATATATAGTAGCCTATGCCATCTATACAGTATGCCATCTATACAGTATGTCATATACAGTATGTCATCTATACAGTATGTCATCTATACAGTATACAGTATGCCATTTATACAGTATGTCATCTATACAGTATGCCATGTACAGTATGTCATATATACAGTATGCCATCTATACAGTATGCCATATACAGTATGTCATCTATAGAGTATGCCATCTATACAGTATGCCATCTATACAGTATACCATCTATACAGTATGCCATGTATACAGTATGCCATACTTCTCCAGCGTTGATCAAAATTAAAATGAAGCCCAAAATGTGACCTCACGAGGCTAATTTTTTACTAAGGAACTTCCGTTTCACTTCCGCAGTTCTGCACTACGATCTTAATATAATATACATATATGTTAACACTTTGATATACATTATCGATTTGTATCTATTTTATAATTTTGCAGCTGCTATTTTTGTAAGGTTCAGATCTCAGCTATCTGCAGTACTTCTGTCCTAACGAGACGTATTTAAATGGTCTTCCTTTGTGTACTTTTACGCGTCTAATGATGGCTTTCCAGAAAAGCCGAAACATGTAGCAACAGTAAAATAAATAAACACGCTTGTGATTGACGATGTGTACTTGCTCGCTGTTGTGCACATGTCACAGCAGGATGCTGCAGACATTACGCAATGCGTAGCTTTGTGTCTTGCGCCTTCCACCAGATGGTAGCAGGATTGTCAGAGTGAGCAACATAGAATAGGTACGAGGGGATAGTGAACTTGTGAGAGGTGGAGAGGATGTCAAAAAGAAATGTGGGTGTCATGGTGTTGATTGGATGGCGTCTTCTTGCACATCGTGGGGGTGTCGCCCAGCCGAGCGACTGTGACGATCTGCTGTGCGGTAAGTCAAGGTTCTTAGGGCCTTAGCATGTCTTTGAGTGTGCTTCGGCGAATTTGGTCTGATCGTCACGAGCTGTGCTGTGCGGTTGTCAGGCTATGTAACGGTAAGGCTGCACACAACACAACATACAGAACAGTCTCTTCTGTTTCAGACGATGACTTGGCCGAGGTGCGGGGTCTAGTGACAGAGGACGGTTTGTTTGATGGGACCATCTCGACTCGACTCGAAGATTTCTACATTGAGCCAGTGAGCCGCTATGTGAAACAAAACAGTAGCGCTCCAAATTTCCATACAATCGTCTATCGCTCGTCAGATGTCTCCACTCCGCAGCTGACTCAACCGTGCGCCTCGCAGCTGTTGCATCTGAACAACATCGCAAGTCGTGAAACAACCGAACGACGCACTGCGTCGGTCCGTAGAGAGGGAAACCAAGTTGGACGTAGTGGTAACGACTGGAACTCGGAAATAAATGAAGAAAGGAGTTTAACAATTGAAAGTAACCGATCGTATGAGAAAGGCTTTACTGGAATAAACAAATCAAGTAAAATAAATCACTTCAGTGAAGCAGCAGACAGAGAACGAACAGCGAATGCAGTTGATACGGTACATAAAATAAATCGTGAAAAAGGTGGTGTGGGACGTGCAGGCAAGGACTGTGCGTCTAGCAAAGCGATTAACAGTGACGGAGCACGTGGTGCAGGTTGTGATGCCGTTGGTCGTGCTCATAGGACAAAGAGGTCGAACAGATGGTCCAGTGGTGACGCGACGCAGACCGCGAACTCCATTTACGGACGCACGACGACCCTCAGCCTCAACGCCAGTAGTCTGGATACGTACTACTACAACCCGAACGTGTTTGTGAACGGACATCTGCCCTCTGCCACTGTTCCCGACGAAGTGTTCGTTGTGCGACATGTGCACAAACGCGCCACCGTCGACCCCAAAAAGACAACGTGTATGTTGTACCTGCAGGCTGACCACCTGTTCTACCAGAAGTACGGGACAGAGGAAGCCTGCATAGAGGTCATGACGAGGCATGTGCAGCGCGTCAACTCCATCTACAGGACGACAGGTAAATTACATTGTTAATTTAGATCAGTGGTATTCAACCTGGGGTACGCATACCCCCGGGGGTACGCGAAGACATCTTAGGGTTACGTAAAATTAAAAAAAAAATAAATACATTATTTCATGTTAAACATTGAATAATCAGGGCCAGATTTAGGGTTAGCCACAAGAGACCCGGACGGAAGGACATGCGATTTGGAAGCGCCATTATTTTTCTCTCTCTCTCTCTCTCTCTTTTATGCGATTCTTATCTGGGCGGCTAGTTTCATTTTATTCCACATAGTACATATAATTTTAACTTCAATTATACACCAACAACTTTGGGAGTACAAAGTTGAAGAGAAATTATAATTGGGGGTACGCATACAAAAAAAAGTTGAATACACCTGATTTAGAGTAAACTTGCTTCATCTTGACATGACAAAACAGGTCGGTCAAACACTGCACTTATTCGATTCTACTGGTCACAATTTTGTCTTTTAAAGAATGATATGCCAAAAAGAAAACTTAGCAAATCAACAGAATTCTCTCTCTCTTACGATACATTCGGTGTTTGCAGCCCTTCTCTATTTCAAATATTATGAAACAGGGCTAATTGTATGTGTCTTTTACGTGGGTGTGAAAGTCGATGGGCTGTCTGACGCTAAAGGAATGACAAATCGACGCTGTGTTACAACCGAGTGCTGAGTGCGTGTAAGAGACACGCAGAAAGTTCCATCATGAGCAGCTCCACAGTTCTACTGTTCGCTAAAATGTAGGCTCCTTATTTGATCTCGCAGCTGTCAGTTGCTACTTTCTGTCGGCTCGTTTATCTTGTTAGCATAGCCCACACGCGCGGTGGAGTAGTGGCAGGAAGTGACAAGCAGTAGCTGTCAAGTAAGCTGAGGACCCTGTATTACTGTGACGGTGAGGCAATCCTTTTATTAATCACATTTTTTTTCTGTAGGCCTTTGAAACTGATAAACTTTCATTAAACGTCACATAAATTAGGTTTGTGTTGGACTTAAAAGGCTTGAATTAACTGAATTATCCCAAAGAATTTTAATGTAAATCCACGTTAACAAATTTTATCAAAATACAATAGCTGGTCTCGGAGTTGCACAACAAATGTAATAAACTGCAGGGAAGTCTGCAGTCTTGGACACGCAAGAAGCGTTATGTCAGTAACGACTGGAGCTACGGTAACCTTCAAGGTGTAAAGACGCTTCCGAACGTAACGCTCTGACGTGTTTTTGTTCTTTTGCACTTCCGTGAAGACGGAGGCAGTACGTTTCTGCGAATCCTAAGTTTCCTTTTACTAGTATATATGACCTAATAACCCAGGAGGTTGGACCCTTTGCAGTAGGCTACTCGTGTCACCAAACAAATCATTGCGCATGCGTACCTATAGCAGCGCGTTAGCAGTCAGCGACTGGGTGTGCAGATCTGGTGCCCCTGGCACGAGGCAGTGGATGGTCATGTATGTCTGAATATCTCCGATAAACGTATATTCGTGAAACGTAACAGTAAGGCCATGCTTGTTGAAATGGCCTACTTGACAACACTGTCAGTTGCTAGGATTATGTAGCGTCGGTGACAGATGAACGAATGAGTGTGCGGCATTGGTGAAATGATGTTGACTGGGGAAACCCAGAAGTACTCGGAGAGAAACTTGTCCCAGTGCCACTTTGTCCGCCATAAATATCCCAGACGGACTGGCCTGGGATCGGACTTCGGCCTCCTTGGTGAGAGGCAGGCGAGTGATTTCAATCTGTTTGGACTCCTTAAGAAGGAACTGGCTGGTAAGCGATTTGCAGAGACGCCGACGCAAAGCAGGTTGTTACCTCCTGTCTACAGACATTTGCCACCGGTTTGTTTTAAGGCTAGATACAAGCCTTAATGCCACGTCAGACATGCTTGTGTCAGTTGTGACTGGACGAAGTCTGACGTGTACCACCTGATACACGTGTCATGTATAAGGGAGGCCAGAATGAAGTTCTCGGCTTGAAAGTGTTTGTTATTGCGCACTGTTCCTCTGGTTTGCTGATTACTTCGTATCATTATAATTAATGATGTTACTAATCAAGTACCTGCATGGAGCAGCAATGAATCCGTTTAAGTTCGACAATCCCACGAGGAATGATTAGGCCTCATAGTCCTGGGCCTTAATTTGAGTATTACGTGCCGGAAGTGTTTGTCGGTATGTGTGGAGGCACCATGTATGTCTGCAGGCTGCCTGCCCCATACTGTGGTGCCGTGGAACCACTTGTTGTCATCATAATTACACATATTATGACAGTATAACATGTACTTGCCGATCCCAGTGGCCGCGCGGTCTAAGGCGTCGATCTGCGGCCGCTCGCTTACTGGGATCGTGGGTTCGAATCCCGCCGGGGGCATGAATGTCTATCTCTTGTGAGTGTTGTGTGTTGTCAGGTAGAGGTCTGTGTGACGAGCTGGTCCCTCGTCCAGAGGAGTCCTACCGACTGTGGTGTGTCTAAAAAAGTGTGTGATCGTGAAGCCTCGAAAAATGAGGTGGTCTAGGCCCCCATGGGGCTGTCGAGCCATTGAAAAAGAAAATAACATGTACTTACTATGAACCCTAAGTTACGCCATGTTGGTGGCGTCTGCTTTGCAAGGAAGGAGCTCGAGAACTTTGGGACGGTGGCAGAGCTCCAGTGATTGCTCTCTTATTGTTGTAGATTTCAACCAAGACGGTGGCAGAGCTCCAGTGATTGCTCTCTTATTGTTGTAGATTTCAACCAGGACGGTGGCAGAGCTCCAGTGATTGCTTTCTTATTGTTGCATATTTCAACCAAGACGGTGGCAGAGCTCCAGTGATTGCTTTCTTATTGTTGCAGATTTCAACCAAGACGGTGGCAGAGCTCCAGTGATTGCTTTCTTACTGTTGCAGATTTCAACCAAGACGGTGGCAGAGCTCCAGTGATTGCTTTCTTATTGTTGCAGATTTCAACCAAGACGGTGGCAGAGCTCCAGTGATTGCTTTCTTACTGTTGCAGATTTCAACCAAGACGGTGGCAGAGCTCCAGTGATTGCTTTCTTACTGTTGCAGATTTCAACCAAGACGGTGGCAGAGCTCCAGTGATTGCTTTCTTACTGTTGCAGATTTCAACCAAGACGGTGGCAGAGCTCCAGTGATTGCTCTCTTATTGTTGTAGATTTCAACCAGGACGGTGGCAGAGCTCCAGTGATTGCTCTCTTATTGTTGTAGATTTCAACCAGGACGGTGGCAGAGCTCCAGTGATTGCTCTCTTATTGTTGCATATTTCAACCAGGACGGTGGCAGAGCTCCAGTGATTGCTTTCTTACTGTTGCAGATTTCAACCAAGACGGTGGCAGAGCTCCAGTGATTGCTTTCTTACTGTTGCAGATTTCAACCAAGACGGTGGCAGAGCTCCAGTGATTGCTTTCTTACTGTTGCAGATTTCAACCAAGACGGTGGCAGAGCTCCAGTGATTGCTTTCTTACTGTTGCAGATTTCAACCAAGACGGTGGCAGAGCTCCAGTGATTGCTTTCTTACTGTTGCAGATTTCAACCAAGACGGTGGCAGAGCTCCAGTGATTGCTTTCTTACTGTTGCAGATTTCAACCAAGACGGTGGCAGAGCTCCAGTGATTGCTTTCTTACTGTTGCAGATTTCAACCAAGACGGTGGCAGAGCTCCAGTGATTGCTTTCTTACTGTTGCAGATTTCAACCAAGACGGTGGCAGAGCTCCAGTGATTGCTTTCTTACTGTTGCAGATTTCAACCAAGACGGTGGCAGAGCTCCAGTGATTGCTTTCTTATTGTTGCAGATTTCAACCAAGACGGTGGCAGAGCTCCAGTGATTGCTTTCTTATTGTTGTAGATTTCAACCAAGACGGTGGCAGAGCTCCAGTGATTGCTTTCTTATTGTTGTAGATTTCAACCAGGACGGCAAGCCCGACAACATCAGTTTCATGGTGAAGCGCATTAAGGTGCATTCCATGGACGCACTGAAAGACAGTAGCTACAGGTTCCCGCTCAACTATGGTGTTGAGAAGTTCCTCGAACTTTTTTCAGGTACGTGACATATCTGTCTTTTGTGATTTAGTGGTTTAAGGTATTTATAAAGTATGGAAGTGTGGTCTGCGGACACTTATGGGTCTGAGAGGGCTGGCGTGGGGATTAGCGAGATTATTTATTGTACCTGTTACAAGTTCGAATGTGACAAATGATAAGAAACTTTATTAAGTTTTTGACCCTCTGAATTTAAATCAGAAGTTGGTGCGTGGTGTTCAAATAGCTTACTGTTTATCACATGAAAACTGTGTGTTGCGAACAGGTTGGGATATACAGTTGGGTATTTTCGTATAAGTGGGCCCATTATTGAAGTCAGCCTTAGTGTTCTGCAGTGTTTGTGGTGACAGTGAAACGTCGCGTGAACACAGCTCCTCATCACGCTCCGCACAGCTACAACTAACGTCTTAGGACCGTAAGACTGTGACCTGTAAAGACTGACATACTCTGATGTTCCATGTGGATCTACTTCTCATTTGAGATCTTCGCTCTTCTGCGATGTTATGTAGCGTACATTGGTAATTAGTTACAGACGTTTCGGGACATCGTTCCCATCTTCAAGGCTCAAGCATGGAAGAATGCACTGAATTGCTTGACCCTTGAAAATGGGACATTTAAGTTGTCCCGAAACGTCGGTAACTTGCGACCAGTCTGACACTGCGTAACATCCCACAAGAGCTGATATCTTATTTACACTGCGGCGAAATCCTGAAATCACGCAACTTTATATTTGTACAGGAAAGTCGGTTTTCCATGACGTATGTATTTGACAGTCATTGCTACTTGTAGGCACTTGCCACGTTGTACAAACGGTGCACTCGTACTTGCCACGTTGTACAAACGGTGCACTCGTACTTGCCACGTTGTACAAACGGTGCACTCGTACTTGCCACGTTGTACAAACGGTGCACTCGTACTTGCCACGTTGCACAAACGGTGCACTCGTACTTGCCACGTTGTACAAACGGTGCACTCGTACTTGCCACGTTGTACAAACGGTGCACTCGTACTTGCCACGTTGTACAAACGATGCACTCGATACTTGCCACGTTGTACAAACGGTGCACTCGTACTTGCCACGTTGTACAAACGATGCACTCGTACTTGCCACGTTGTACAAACGGTGCACTCGTACTTGCCACGTTGCACAAACGGTGCACTCGTACTTGCCACGTTGTACAAACGGTGCACTCGTACTTGCCACGTTGTACAAACGGTGCACTCGTACTTGCCACGTTGTACAAACGATGCACTCGTACTTGCCACGTTGTACAAACGGTGCACTCGTACAAATATTGCCCGCATTCCCTGCGACTGGCGGTACATGTGACTCGCTTGTGGCTGTTACCACGGCTGATTTATAGGCCATAGGTTTGTCTCGTCGTGTCGGCTAGATTTTCACAAATTGGCTGACTCAGTGATCCACTGCGGCCGCGCTATCACCCAGAGGTTCGTATGTCAACAGGCTTCTTGTACAGTGCACAGCTGCAGGCCAATCTGTCAAACACACCGGCCTTAAGAGCCCAGATTAAAGCATCATAGGCCCGCAGCTGACGTCCATTTCTTCGTATACACGTACGGTCTAGTTACGGCTTGTGTTGGTTCTAGTCAACTGAGGCAAGTTTAAACTGGCAACGCAGCGTGCCGAACATCCTTTGAAAAAGGCAAAGAAGACAATCAACATGTTTAATTGCCTTGATACGGTTACTTTTAATGTGATGCCGACCGCTGTGAGTTGCAACTTTTGTTCATCACTTTGCGCATATTGCTTCCATTCATAAGAAAATGAAGCAACAGAAACCACCTGACTCCGATTTTAGGAAACTGCGGTGGAAGAACACAAATACTGCAGCAAGTTACCCACTGTTCGTGACAGATTTTCTGAAAGTTTCAGACGATGTACAAAATCAGGATAATAAATATAGATTTCCACAAAATCTGAAACTGCATACGCGTATTTCTCGAGACCAAGAAAATGAATCCAGCTTGCCACAGCTGCATCAGTCGGTGGCTGGTGTAGAGCAGTAGGTCATGAACACAAAGCAGTAGGTCCTGAACACAAAGCAGTAGGTCCTGAACACAAAGCAGTAGGTCCTGAACACAAAGCAGTAGGTCCTGAACACAAAGCAGTAGGTCCTGAACACAAAGCAGTAGGTCCTGAACACAAAGCATTAGGTCCTGAACACAAAGCAGTAGGTCCTGAACACAAAGCAGTAGGTCCTGAACACAAAGCAGTAGGTCCTGAACACAAAGCAGTAGGTCCTGAACACAAAGCAGTAGGTCCTGAACACAAAGCAGTAGGTCCTGAACACAAAGCAGTAGATCCTGAACACAAAGCAGTAGGTCCTGAACAGAAAGCAGTAGGTCCTGAACACAAAGCAGTAGGTCCTGAACACAAAGCAGTAGGTCCTGAACACAAGCAATAGGTCCTGAACACTAAGCATTGCCGACACCAACCAAGTTGCGGTTTCTGCAAGCATAATGAAGAGCTTGCTTTGGTTGGTCACGGAACTACAGATCGTACAGCTTTACACGATTGAATGCATGGCCAATTAGTACTTCTGATTTTGTTGAAACTCAGAATTTCTTTTAGCAGTATTATAACCAACAAATGCACAACCACAACAAGACACTAGCAACAACAGGACGCGGATGTCAACATCCAATAAAAAACCATCTGCCAATAATTTCAACAATTTTTAACAATTTTAACAAGTTTAATGTTTAACTACTACCAACAAGATACTGTTCTATACCGCAACCCGCAGTGTTATACCTCGAGCTTTTGACACAAGACGAACACAACCTGCATTTGAGAGTGAACAAAAGCTACAAAACACTGTGATGACGTGTGATAATACCAAATGAACCAGTGACAGTGAGGTGAACCTACTGGTGTACCGTGATGATGGCTGGACCACAGCCGAAACATGTGTAGGGTAAAAGTGTAACAGAAATACAAAGTGCATTTGTTGGTTATAATACTGCTAAGTGAATCAAAATGCGCGGTGAAAATAACGTGAAGATCAGAATTTTTGTTAAAGGCGGCTACCCGCTGGCGTGACTCACTCACTCACTCACACCAAACGTAGTACGTAAGGTAGGTAGAATGATAAGGCATGACCTGGCAGTCTAGAGGCCTAACATTTATACCAAGTGTGACGACAGCCTTTCAGTCTGTAAGGTATTAAGATGCACGTCGCTTCAGTTGACTGTAGGGGCTCCAAACCCTGCTGTGTACCTCCCTCCACTTGTGTTGTGTCTCCATAGTAACGGGGGGACAGAGCGGCCTGTCTCCGCCTTACAAACTTAATTTTGTCGTGGCAAATTAGCAGCAGAATGCATCTGTTTCTGGTTACCACAGGAACCTCTTAGCGGCAGCGCTTGCTTTGTTTGGCATAATCCACTGTTTTGACACAGTTCCTCTTCCAAAACTGCTTTATAACTTCGCTATGCTTGCTAAAGTGTATATCTGGAGAGTTTAATCCAAGTGAATGTGACAGCAAACTGATGAGTAGCTTTCTGTTGACTGCTTTGTGCATGCGACACTTCTCTTTTGTGTTTTGTGTACTTCACGTCATTGGGGGTTTATTGCTTGGATGAATTTAATGCTGGGGCTGTGAAGACTTACAACAGACACACGCAGGCGTACAAGTTCCCTTGTAATGCAACCCTCCTGTTCTTGATTTTCTGAAGCATTCGTGACAAGAAACGTACAGGATAATCCATTTTGATATGGATAAGAGTGAAACTGTTTGAACGTCTGTGCTAATAGAAGGTGCGAGTGTGTTATGCGGTATCTACTGCGCATGTGCGGCTTTATGTTCAGTAAACAGTTGTTATTCCGCTGTAACATTTACGAATTCATGTTTCTAAACATTTTACTTCCATCGGTATCCAAACAAACGATCCTGTAGTTACAGTAAATCAGTGATGGGCAATCAGCAGCCTGCGAACCTGGCCCTCGAGAGTTATCGAACACTTGTAACTTCTGGTCATGCCTTAGAGTGAAGGACAAGCACTTAGAAGAGTGGGCTGGCGAACTTCGCCCACAGTTGGAAGCTGTAACGGGATTTCTACATGTTTTATGGGAAGACATCGTACACTTGGAGGAGTGAAAAAAGTATACGGAGTGGCGAACTCCACCATCCACTTGCTCTTTCCATTTCAAGTATGTTTTGATAGTAATTAGTGCAAGTGTATTTCAGTCGTGATTTTATAGAAGGCAAGTCCATGTATTTCTCAAAAAAGTGCCAGGCAAGCTTGTCACTGATGTTCTTACATTCCTCAAAACATTTAAGTTCTAAAAATTATAACTGATTTCGATAATAGTATGTACTGACAATAAATTAAGCGTAATTTTTGCCTTATCATTGCTAGTACAGATTAAATTTACCCTGGGAAGTAAGACTTTTACTGTTCGAAATTGTTTTGCAGTCCGCACAGTTTTTGGAGACATTCCAGTGGCCCTCGTGTAAAAAGCATTCTGTAAATGTGTGTGCAGTTCCATTTAGCTTGATTTAATTTGTAAATTAGCAGCTTTTTGACTGCGCAGTTTTTATGGTTAAAGACGACCGTGGGAAGAAGTGCGCTTGCGGTTTAGGTTTCTGTTTAATTCAAAAGTACATATTACTTATTGTCAGTCATTTTGTGACGCCGTGTCTAGAGCAGAGTTTGCACGAACGACAGTCAAACAAACTGCTGCTGCGTGGTGCAGGGTTAGTGTAGGCCAATTCAGCTTCCGTGTCCTTTTGTAAACCGTCATTCGGAAATCATGTATCATTGACAGTTACGTAACTTGTGCAGTGCAAAAGACGTAGTGAATTACACAAAGGAGCGATGTAAACTAGCAGGACACTTAGTTGGGGGAAAATAAGGGAAACAGTGGCCTGGAAAATCAGAAGAAGGAAACTGAATACATGAATTGTGACAGCCGATAGCCCTACCTAAGTGTTCTGACGTTTTGGATGGGGATTGGTCCAAGGCAGATAACATGACGTTGGAAGATCTTTGTATCCATAAAATGGCTCTAGAGCTACAGTGACTGGGTTAGCAATATCTCATCAGTGCCTGGGCAGAAGGAACGAGAGGGTTAGCAATATCCCATCAGTGCCGGGGCAGAAGGAACGAGAGGGTTAGCAATATCCCATCAGTGCCTGGGCAGAAGGAACGAGAGGGTTAGCAATATCCCATCAGTGCCTGGGCAGAAGGAACGAGAGGGTTAGCAATATCCCATCAGTGCCTGGGCAGAAGGAACGAGACGGTTAGCAATATCTCATCAGTGCCTGGGCAGAAGGAACGAGAGGGTTAGCAATATCCCATCAGTGCCTGGGCAGAAGGAACGAGAGGGTTAGCAATATCCCATCAGTGCCTGGGCAGAAGGAACGAGACGGTTAGCAATATCTCATCAGTGCCTGGGCAGAAGGAACGAGAGGGTTAGCAATATCCCATCAGTGCCTGGGCAGAAGGAACGAGAGGGTTAGCAATATCCCATCAGTGCCTGGGCAGAAGGAACGAGAGGGTAAGCAATATCCCGTCAGTGCCTGGGCAGAAGGAACGAGACGGTTAGCAATATCTCATCAGTGCCTGGGCAGAAGGAACGAGAGGGTTAGCAATATCCCATCAGTGCCTGGGCAGAAGGAACGAGAGGGTTAGCAATATCCCATCAGTGCCTGGGCAGAAGGAACGAGACGGTTAGCAATATCTCATTAGTGCCTGGGCAGAAGGAACGAGAGGGTTAGCAATATCCCATCAGTGCCTGGGCAGAAGGAACGAGAGGGTTAGCATATCCCATCAGTGCCTGTGCGGAAGGAACGAGACGGTTAGCAATATCTCATCAGTGCCTGGGCAGAAGGAACGAGAGGGTTAGCAATATCCCATCAGTGCCTGGGCAGAAGGAACGAGACGGTTAGCAATATCTCATCAGTGCCTGGGCAGAAGGAACGAGAGGGTTAGCAATATCCCATCAGTACCTGGGCAGAAGGAACGAGACGGTTAGCAATATCCCATCAGTGTCTGGGCAGAAGGAACGAGACGGTTAGCAATATCTCATCAGTGCCTGGGCAGAAGGAACGAGAGGGTTAGCAATATCCCATCAGTGCCTGGGCAGAAGGAACGAGAGGGTTAGCAATATCCCATCAGTGCCTGGGCAGAAGGAACGAGAGGGTTAGCAATATCCGGTCAGTGCCTGGGCAGAAGGAACGAGACGGTTAGCAATATCTCATCAGTGCCTGAGCAGAAGGAACGAGAGGGTTAGCAATATCCCATCAGTGCCTGGGCAGAAGGAACGAGAGGGTTAGCAATATCCCATCAGTGCCTGGGCAGAAGGAACGAGACGGTTAGCAATATCTCATCAGTGCCTGGGCAGAAGGAACGAGAGGGTTAGCAATATCCCGTCAGTGCCTGGGCAGAAGGAACGAGACGGTTAGCAATATCTCATCAGTGCCTGAGCAGAAGGAACGAGAGGGTTAGCAATATCCCATCAGTGCCTGGGCAGAAGGAACGAGAGGGTTAGCAATATCCCATCAGTGCCTGGGCAGAAGGAACGAGACGGTTAGCAATATCTCATGAGTGCCTGGGCAGAAGGAACGAGAGGGTTAGCAATATCCCATCAGTGCCTGGGCAGAAGGAACGAGAGGGTTAGCAATATCCCATCAGTGCCTGGGCGGAAGGAACGAGACGGTTAGCAATATCTCATCAGTGCCTGGGCAGAAGGAACGAGAGGGTTAGCAATATCCCATCAGTGCCTGGGCAGAAGGAACGAGAGGGTTAGCAATATCCCATCAGTGGGCAACCTCCACTCCAACAAATTGCGTCCTACTTGTGACTGTTTTGCTGTACTCCACTGAACTGGAGATAGAATTCCAGCGACGGCATTGAATCGGATTTTCAGTTCTTCAGTGGATGTCCTTGTCACTCTCATCTCCTCCCGCCAACTACCTGTCGTTTGAATTTCACTGCAGGCGAGTTTATTTCCAATTTTGTTCGCTCGTGAAGAGCTAGCGATATCCCAGGCGTATGAAATAACATGGCAGTGTGTCAGTAAAATCTAAATGCTTTTCTACTGATCAACCTCACCGTCGCTATTCGGTTCCTCTCTGCAGCTTGAGTTCCTTTGCGCAGCAACACAGCGCGAAAACGAAAAGCATATTGCACACAATATTTCAGAATATAGTTTGAACCAAACTACACTGTTTCTAATTTTAAATACAATATTACAGACGTTAAAACTGTATTGTCATCAGCAGGCCTGTGTTTGTGCTCTTTACGTCTCAGAGGAAGGACTTTCAGTGGCCTAAGGAACAAACAATAAACACGTAGTAGATTGTAGTCGAATTTGAAACAGATTGTGGTGGTTGTATTTTGCCTCATTTCAGGAATCCAGGACAGAACTATGAAGTACGCTGTGCGTGCCGTCACATAATGTGTAGTTCTTCTCTTGTTTCTCGTTTCGTGTTACCGGTATTCATCGGCCGGTAATATCCAGTTGAATACCTTGCTGCCTTTAACTGCACGAGTTACATAGTGGAACGAGTCTTGTCCTATTTTGCAATTTTCTGTACTTTTAGGAGAGGCTGATGGATAAAAGGAGAATGGGCGTGATACGAGTATATGGTCTGCAGGTCGGAATTACCGAAATAAGATGCTGAACTGTTAAACACTACGCCATATATGGCAGCGTGTTATTGTGTTGTGTTAAACACTAGTTCCTACATTGCAACGTGTTACTGTAGTGTTAAACACAAGGCCGTATATTGCAGCGTGTTATTGTGTTGCGTTAAACACTAGTCCCTATATTGCAACGTGTTACTGTTGTGTTAAACACTAGGCCCTATATTGCAACGTGTTAGTATTTTGTTGTGTTAAACACTAAGCCCTATATTGCAACGTGTTACTGTTGTGTTAAACACTAGGCCCTATATTGCAACGTGTTAGTATTTTGTTGTGTTAAACACTAAGCCCTATATTGCAACGTGTTAGTATTTTGTTGTGTTAAACACTAGGCCCTATATTGCAACGTGTTAGTATTTTGTTGTGTTAAACACTAAGCCCTATATTGCAACGTGTTACTGTTGTGTTAAACACTAGGCCCTATATTGCAACGTGTTATTGTTTTGTTGTGTTAAACATTAAGCCCTGTATTGCAACTTGTTACTGTTGTGTTAAACACTAGGCCCTATATTGCAACGTGTTAGTGTTTTGTTGTGTTAAACACTAAGCCCTATATTGCAACGTGTTACTGTTGTGTTAAACACTAGGCCCTATATTGCAACGTGTTATTGTTTTGTTGTGTTAAACATTAAGCCCTGTATTGCAACTTGTTACTGTTGTGTTAAACACTGGGCCCCACATTGCAACGTTTTACTGTTGTGTTAAACACTAAGCCGTATATTTCAACGTGTTACTGTTGTGTTAAACACTAGGCCGTATATTGCAACGTGTTATTGTTGTGTTAAACATTAGGCCCTATACTGCAACGTGTTACTGTTGTGTTAAACACTAGGCCCTATATTGCAACGTGTTACTGTTGTGTTAAACACTAGGCCCTATATTGCAACGTGTTATTTTGTTGTGTTAAACACTAGGACATATATTGCAACGTGTTATTATTTTGTTATGTTAAACACTAAGCCCAATATTGCAACGTGTTATTGTTGTGTTATACACTAGGCCCTATATTGCAACGTGTTACTGTTGTGTTAAACACTAGGCCCTGTATTGCAACGTGTTACTGTTGTGTTAAACACTAAGCCCTATATTGCAACCTGTTATTGTTGTGTTATACACTAGGCCTTATATTGCAACGTGTTACTGTTGTGTTAAACACTAGGCCCTGTATTGCAACTTCTGCTCAGCAGTAAGACATTTTGAATAAAACGAATAGCAGTGGAGACAGAAAGTAAGGAAAGTGCGGGGAAATGACGACACCTTTTAGTGATTTTCATTTTAAATGCAGTGTACTCGCGCTCCCCTGTGTCATGACTATAGACATGCATGCTGTCATGCATAATTCATACTTACCCCGCAAGGGGGCAGCTTGTACAGGACGAGAGCTAATCACAGTGATGTCGCGCGGTGTGAGGGAACCAGAAGCGGCAGAATAGAAGGAGTAAGCAGAGTGGGACATTAATGAATCCTTATATCAGAGGGATGAGGGAAATCAAAAGCGAATAATGAACAGACAGAGGTTACTGAAATATGAAATAAATAAATAAGCCAAATCACCTCTTTCTTCGCCGAGTCTCCTGTCCCCGTTCCGCCATGCACGTTACATCCTTTGGTCATCAGAACACCAATGTCGTTCTGATAAACACCAACAGAAATTCTTTGGTCTTTATTGAACATTAATTTACATATTATCATATTTCGTATGTCTTCGGTTTCCCTAACTCCATTTTTTCCATGTTGTAAATTGCATATCATGTTTTTATCATTTTTGCGATTCTTCAAGAACATAACCCCAGTGAATGGCAAAGTTTTGCTGTATTTATATTACTTTTATCTTTCTCTCTCATTTCAGAGGAGGATTACGACCAGTTTTGCTTAGCGTACATGTTCACATACCGGGACTTTGAGATGGGAACTTTGGGTCTGGCTTGGACGGGAGACCTCAAAAATGCTGGAGGTGTATGTGAAAAGAATGGGGTAAGTGATGTGGAATAGCAGGTCTGTGTATGTGAACCGTAGTGTTTTAAGGGCTTGAAATCACAGCAAGAAATTACAGTAACTGGCCTCGAAGCACAATTATGTTTGAAAGCACGCAGTATGTCTATATACAAGCTGGCACATAGATTATGTTTTGAATTAAATTACTTGTGTGCAAAAGTTATAAAGCAAAGTTGTTTTCACAATTAAATTAAGAGAAGAATAGAGACACCAATTGTTTTCACTATTTACTTGAAACATGGAATTTATTTTTGTCATATGTATTGTCTACGGTCATTACATAAAGGTTGTGAAATTGAGAGTGAGAAAACAATAAATACATGTATAACCTGATGGGAAAATAGTTTGGAAGACTTAGTAATAAATGGAAGAATAATATCCGTATGCATCGTAGGGAAGTAAATAAAGATGTCAAGGTGGAGTGAGCTGGCTCACAGTTGGGTCCAGTGACAGAATTTTGTGAACATAGTGGTAAACCTTTGAGTTCCTTATCAGTAGGGAATTTCTTGACCAGGAGAAGAGTTTTCAAGTGCTCATGCAAAGAAGACCCAGTATTAAGGTGTTAAATCATCACACAATTACATTGTGTCTTGTGTTTTTGCAGCACTACCGAGGCAGCATGAAGAGTCTCAACACTGGCATTGTGACCCTGCTCAACTACGGAAAGCACGTGCCTCCTGCTGTCTCGCATGTCACGCTTGCCCATGAGATTGGTCACAACTTTGGCTCACCGGTAGGTAGAATGCTGTCTTAAGTGTTTGGGTAACTCAGCTTAAACATTCAGGAATTTTACATGTGAATCAATTTTCATGTTGTAAATTCCTTTAAGATTTCAACTGTTGAATGACTGTTGTTTTTTTTTTACTGTTTATTTCCCTCTGTTTTAATCATGTGGGTTTTCTACTGTCCTTGACATGTTTTAAGAGGACATGTCTAATTCATTATTAATTATTCCAAATCAGTATTTGTGATTATTATAAGAGTTTTTATGTTTGTACTTAAGAGTGCATAATTAACTTGAAAGACGTACACATTTTATAATATTTCTGTATTCAATATACACATTCTGTGTGTTTGTATTAATCATAATTGACTGTAAATCCAGCTTAGTGTTAACAAAGTCAGTTCATGGGTCTTCGGTTGCTAATTAAAAAAATGTACCGAACAGAGACTTCCAGTGTCAGAATTCAAATGACATTTTTATTGTTTATTTAATCTGTCTGTATAAATTAGTTAATACCGTCTGAAATTGTGCATGTAAATCAGTTTTCATGTTACAGTTTTTTAAAATGCAGAGGTGTAATTTTATCTCACAACTTGCATCCGTTCTTAACTCAGTTTTGTGTGATGGCAGTCAGTGCAGCAGTTGCTGCTCTTCTGGTTTGCTGTCAGTTTGGGTCAGCACATTGCAGTTAATATTATGTTCTTACTAACAATGCTTAATGAAGGTGTAGGAAATATATTTGTTCTGCTCACAGACACATGGCACCTAGCAAATACATTGTTCAGTGTATGTCACAGTTCTGCTGTCTCTGGTGTGTTATGTGAGCTGATGGGAAGTGATCAGTGACAGTTGTCATATAAAATAATGAACCTGTTTAAATCAGGTGGAAGCTGTAATATTTTTAGCTGGAAGTATTCCTAGATCATCAAAAGTCATTGGAGAACAACGTACCGTGGTGCACATTGTAGGTTATTTCACGTTAATCCAGTTTCAGTTTGACCCACAGACCAGCTATGCAGGCAAAGCCCAAGGAAGGACATTAAACTAAGCTATTATGTCACTCCTTATCCTTTTCAACTCACCATGTATAGTCGAATTGATATTTATTCAGACAACAGGGTACCACTGACTAACTAACTCCATGGAGCAGAGTCCTTCTTGAGCTGCTCTTACTGTGCCTCCTTTGTCCCACCTAACCTCCTTTACACCCACTAAATCCAATTTGTACCTAGCTAATTCCCTGGCCACTGTCATAAGTGACCCTGACCTATACAAGCTCCTTACGTTCCAAGTGCCAAATCTCATATTCCTTTTCCGTTGCTTAAGTTGTACCAAGGAATCAGTCCAGGTCCGAGGCTTTTTTGAATGATTCATAACTTGGTAATTTTTTTGTGGCGAGGAGTTGTTAGCACCTCGCCCAACCCCCAAGCTGGAGGACCACCCCTTGTCGGCTGTCCGCGACTGCTTATTCAATGTATCCGCAGCTACCCTCCATATCTGGAGGCCGTTCCTCCATCCACAACCTGAGGACGCACAATGCCGTGGTGCCAGGGACCCACGTATCATGGGTACCACTAAGTAAATCAAAAAAAGTGGATCCCACGTGGAGCAAGCCATTAGACATGTGAGAAAGTGATTCATTAAAGTTCTGATCATTCTGTTGGTCTGTATTTTAATGTGGCTTCCTAAGTCATTTAATTGTTGCTGTTATTGAGTGAGATAGTGTGATGTCAGTATCCAGAAGTTTGAAATTATCTCTCTTAATTCTGTCTTGTCAGCCCCAATTTGTTCAATGCATCTAGCTCAGGCCTCCTCAACCCATAGCTTATGGGTAACATGTTGCCCATAACATGGTGTTGCATTGCCCGTGGAGACATTTGAAATGAGAAAACGTCTTTTTAACCATTTCCCTGGAAAAGTCGAGATAGAACGCCGAAAACTTATGAGCTGTTTATTTATGGAGACATACAGTACTTTACTAAGTAGTGTTGCAAAAATGTCCTAATATAAGGACATTAGCCTAGGCATTTTTATACATTTTTCCTATTATTATCAGTGTAACGGATGCTGTTTATTGTACATGATGTACAAACAAATACACAGGTGACATTACACATATAATTACATGTGTACTTATTCATTCGTAATTCTGTGTGTTGAATTTCATGTTGCCGGCATGCAGACCAAAGTTTGCTGAACTTACCTACACCACATAACAGGTTGATCAGGCCTTCTCTAACAACCAGTACTCCACCAGATCTCTGTTGAATGCATCTAACAACCAGTACTCCACCTGATCTCTGTTGAATGCATCTAACAACCAGTGCTCCACCAGATCTCTGTTGAATGCATCTAACAACCAGTACTCCACCTGATCTCTGTTGAATACATCTAACAACCAGTACTCCACCTGATCTCTGTTGAATACATCTAACAACCAGTACTCCACCTGATCTCTGTTGAATACATCTAACAACCAGTACTCCACCAGATCTCTGTTGAATACATCTAGCCACTTGTACTCCATGACAGCCTACAGAAGCTGAAAGTGAAGTTCCCCCTCTGACTAAATCCTATAACGAGTGTGCAGGTGCGGATTGACACATTTTAGACTCGGGGTGCTAGACAAGAGAGGACTTCGTGCTCTGGCACTTTGCCTCTGTGTTACAGTGAAATCTCAGTACAACGAAATGGTCGGGGTGACAAATTGTACTCCTCATAATGAAATTTCGTTACATTCAAACAATGAAGCATTTCAGAATGATAGTTATATACATTTAAAAACAAAAAGCTGAGACAAACTTACCATGTTTACTTCATAAAAAAAGTTGGTAAGGTTTTCTGTACAGCCCATTTTAGTATAGTTTTCTCGGCAATTTCTTGGAGAATTTCAGTGCTTTCCAGTACGCAGTCCAAAACGTCTTTCTTGGTCATTACAAAGCGCCGGAGACGTAGCGCCATATTGGATGCTTCCGCAACAGTAATGACATGTTCATCATCGCCGTCTTCATCCACCTGTGTCACGTTGTTGCCAGATTCCCCGTTTCTTTCCATTAAGATTTCCAACAACATCTCGTCCCCTGTGACCTCTGCAACAACAATGGCTTCATTATCCACATGAATGGAGTTGTCCAGTATCACATCAACATCTAGTCACTGTCTCTTTCACATTCATCTTGTGGCACGGTTCCGGCCTTATAAACACAGTTCACAAATGTAGAGGCACTTTACGTTTCCCAAGCCACAGTGAACATCTGGATAGCATCTGAAATGTTTCTGTTTGCGTCACGACTCACTGAAATGTTGGCCGCACCAGCTGCGACTTGTAATGCCCTTTGGAGCACTGATTATCCCCTTATGCAGAGGCCGCAAAATGGAAGTACAGTTAAGCAGCAGGAACACACATTTAGCGTTTTTGACTTTTCGTAGCATATGCACCGAACAATTGTCAGTTACAAGCAGAATTTTCCGCTTCTGTGTCTTCATTGGGCATTCCAGCGAAAAAATCCACATACTGACAGCCTGATGCGTCATCCGAGTTTTTACATTATGGTGATATTTACAAGGTAGACAGTGCACATCCTTGAAACGCCGTGGGCTTCTGTACTTTCCGATGACAAGTTAGAGTAATTTATTGGTACCAGTCGAATATGCACACAACAGCACAGTAAACCTTTTCCTTCAGATTTTGCCGTTCGTGTCCCATTCGCCTCTATTCATAGGATAAAAAGTACTTATATTGATTATACTTTTCCTAAGCCAGATGACTTTTTATTGCCTTGAACTGAAGTTTTTTAAAATAGTATTCGTTACAGTGAAACGTTTGTACATAAGGATAGCTAGTAAATTGGCAGGCCCAGACAAAAATTGTCGTTACTGAAATTTCATTATTCTTCTGTTTGTTATAAAGAGATTTCACTGTATTGGCTAGACATAGCCTAAATAAATTCACATTATGATCCTCATCCTTACTTTGGATGGGCTTGTGCTACTCAGCATGACCCCGAGCTATGCACTCCTGGTGGTGAAGATGGGAACTTCATCATGTTTGCGCGCGCAACATCAGGTGACAAGAGGAACAACAACAAGTTCTCCCCGTGCAGTCTCAACAGTATCAACCCAGTTTTGAATACAAAGGCCCGGAGCCCAAAGGGTTGCTTTACAGGTTAGTGAATAAACAATGATTATGAAGTTGATGTAAATAATAAGTAAAATTGCACAAAGAAATTTATTATGTCTCCATCGGAAGGACCGACCTGTTAATGCTCTTTGGGGAGATAGTCACTCTTTGTTGTGAGAATCAAAACACAATATATGGGCAAAGTGCCGAGTTTTAATGTACCTCCACTGCATATTTCTACGCATGTTGTAGGCCTAATGATGTTAATCTTTGGAAAGGCTCTGAATATTATGAGATAGTGCATTGTTTTGCTGATTTCTACCAAACGTCACTCTGCTGCTACATGTTCAGTGGTCATGGGCTCAGTCGTTGGCCTGAAGACAGGCTATCCTACATGGTATACCATATTGACAAACATAAGGTGACATCCCCCCACATACGACAGAGGTCAGGAAAATGCCTCTGCTGAACATGGTTGTCTTTGTGAGTGATATAAGGGAACCCCAGTTTTTCAGACGATGAATTAGAAACTACTCTTGTCTGTTAGATTCTGCGAAATATCGTGTTTCAGTGTATTGTTTTGTCTGTCCAGGCAACTGCTATGACAGTTGCTTTCCCGAGCCGTCGCTCAGAGTCATTCATTGCTATGTAACCTTCAGAGCTTAGAAATTGTCATTACATAAAATAAGGAGTAAACAGTTTTTTTAAATATTTCAAGGTAGACATTGGGAACGTAGGCCTTGTCTTTTCAAATTCATTATAGAGAACTCGTATGAAGCCTATAGAAATTTCAACATGAATTTTGACAGTTCCTGTGTTTGTGATTTCCACAGATTCCACATATAGGCTTTCAGCTGAACTACTTTTGTATATGATAGCCCTAGACGGAAGCTCTGAAATCGCAATTTTACTGGCTATTCATACCATGAATTTGAAACATTCTTAAGTGACAGCCTGATAAATGTGCATGCTGCAATGCTGACTGAAGAATAGTTACCCTGATTTTGATAATATTCAGCAAGGCACATCCCATAATCATCCTAAAACTGCTGCCAAAATTTCTAGCACCTGTCTTTTTAGTCTGATGAGTTGTGGCTGCCACAGTCACATACACAGGCACCTTCTTTTATTATACAGCTGGTGAAGTCATTTCATTCTTACATTATTTTTTAAATTTGTGCAGCTCGGCTGAATAACTCACAAATAATGGATCATAATTTGCATAACCTGAAAGAGTGCTGTATTTGATATAAATGTTAATGGAAACCTTTGGGTTGCAGAACCACAGGCCGCCATCTGTGGGAATGGTGTGGTGGAGGTCGGAGAGGAGTGTGACTGTGGTTGGGAAGAGGACTGCCGGGATGAATGTTGCTTCCCACAGCGCAGGTACCCACCTCCTGAAGAACCCCCTTGCAGACTGACTCCACACAGCGTATGCAGCCCGTCACAAGTATGTAACACTCACATTACAGAATTACTGTATGTGAAGACTAAAAGGTTGGAAATGCATGTGGATGTCACACCTGCCATTAATGGGAACACATATTTATTGACCAACAAATTTTGAGGCTGTTTCATCAGTGTTGCTGCAGATTCAAGTCTTCTGGGAAGTGACGCTTGTCAGGTGAGTAGCACCGAACATTTTAAAGAATTGTAGTGCCTTCCCTTCATCTTCAGCATGTCAAGCAGTCCAAAGGTTGGACTGCTTGACACGCTGAAGGCACTGCAGTCCTTTGAAACATCAGGAACTACTTGCCAAAGCGCACAGCGTCACCTTACAGAAGGCTTCTGTCTACAACTAATTCTGTTTCTGTGTCTCGCTGAGCTGGTAGAGCAAGGAGAATGAGAGGACATATAAATGAATTCATCGGAGGCCAGTTATTTCTTGTTTATTTCCTGTATTATCATGCAACTCCATCGAGCAGAGTCCTTTTGCAGCTGATAGTTGCACAGATTGTCAAGAAGTTCTCTACCTGGTGCGGAACCAAACAGTTCACTACTATGCTCACAAGAGGGCAGCACAAGACTCCATTCTGATGCACATGAATGCAGTCCACGCTCTCTCTTCCTATTTCTATGATTCATTTCTGTATATGCTAAGAATATACTAAGAACAGATCATATTATGGATGGAATGATGAGCCAAAAACAATAATTACAAATTACAGCTAACTGACTGACAGACTGACTAACTCCCTGGAGCAGAGTCCTTCTTGAGAAGTAAACAGTTCCTCAGCTAATTGAGAAACTCCCCAGTTTTTTAAAGTTGTCCATTCTTTGCATTTTTTAGATCAATGTATTCAATTATTGTACCAACTAAATGTATATTATTAGTTACATATGAGTGTTAAACACATAGCTCCGACATGTTTTGGTACAAGCACACCATCTTCAGGGAGCAAAATATGACAGGTTTAAAACCAACTGCTACTGACAGGCCACAGTTTACATGGTTCCAGAGTGTAGTAGCCTCCATTGTTGATATCGTTCATGTACAAGAGGTACAGCTTGTACTGTTGTTAATAACAGTAACTGTCTAAGCACGATGCCCCTGTGTGATTTCTGGCTTCCGCCGCAGTGTAAAAGAAGTCTTTACTCCTCTGGGATGTTACACAGCTTTTATTGGTAGTTAGTTACCGATGTTTCAGAACAGCTTATTGGTCCCATCTTCAAGGGTCAAGCAGTCCTGACCCTTGAAAATGGGACTGATAGGCTGTCCCAAAACGTCGGTAACTAACTACCAATCAGTGCTGCGTAACATCTCAGAAGGGTGAAGACTGCGCTGTCCCTGTCTTTCACATGGCCCCAGGCTTAGGTTAGTTCTTTCGGTCACGTCTCTGTGTCAATGCCTTTTCCGTTTCTTTCACATGACCCAGTGTTTACATAATATGTTTGTCATCTCGGTGTATCCATCTGTATGTACGGCTCTCTGCATCTGCATATTACGTCAAACTCAACCTTCCTATTGCTACATCCTTCACCACCACAGCCTTTGTATATGCAGCACTCACATCCAACTATAATCTTTGCTGCGCTATTGTACACTTAATCCAATATATGTACTCCACTGAAGTACTCCATTCCAGTCTTACCTAAGCTTTTTATCACTGAATTTATTCCAGGGTCCATGCTGCACCACTACATGTGAGCTGAAGTTTGGAGACAAATGCCGCGATGACAATGGTTGTCGAGATGCAAGTTTCTGTGACGGGCGGGGACCGCAATGCCCACCCTCTATCAATAAGCCAAACAAGACAATTTGCAATGAAGAATTTGTCTGTTTCATGGGTGTAAGTGGAGGCATTTTATATAAGTTTTGTGGGGAAAGTGGAGAAGTTTTATTACATTTCATCACAAAATTGTTGTAAGAGAAATGGAATGAATGGGAGAATAATCCAAAAAAGTCAGTGCAGTATGTTTCTATGTGTGTGTGTGTGTTGGGGCAGGGGTGGTGTGTGTGTGGGGTGAGGTCTTATAAGGGGTATATTTCTTTTCTGCTAATGCATCTGGTTGAGTTCCTTAGTTCTTTTCATGCCTAGTTGTCTGTTGTCCATAAATTTTACAATTTCTGTTTGTCCATGTATCGTTTTCTGAAACATGATCTCTGTATGGTTATCGCTTTCTACAGGTAGTTGCAGTGTTATTTCTTTTGGCAGATGCTGTGTCATCCTGTTATTTAATTTAATGTGTGACATTAAGTTCCTGTTGAAGTCTCCATTGCAGTGTGCAAAATGTGCTTGACATTTGGACATCCATAGAACATAAAAATACAGGCAGTGAGATTACATTTACAGTGATGTGCAGTGCAACAGATAGCTGTGCTGATGGAAAATGTGTTTATGTATAAGTAAGCACTAAATCGGACCAAATCAAACCAAATTTATTACTTGACTTGCATGTACATATGTATGCATGTAACTGGTAACATCAGGTTTTTGTCAGTACACACCATTATTGTTACTACTAATGTCTGAAGTTTCTCTATAGTATGCAGTATATTCTGACAGATTCTAATCTCATCTAAGTGTTTTGTTCAATAAATTACTTCTATATATAATTCCTCCTCTCTCTTCTGAACCTTGTACCATTTATTTCTACTTTGTTTTCCCACCTTCATTTTAATTTGTATAAAAATTTACCTCAACTTTTAATTCTCTGATCTTGTTACAATTGATTATTTTCATGCATGCTGTTTCTTAATGTGTGTGTTGCCATTTATTATTAAAAAATTGTTCTCTCATCTCTGTGTGTCTACATTTTAGACATGCATGTGCCTGATTCTCATCTTCTTTACACAGGGGGCATCTTCCTTTTTACACACCTCTCGTTATACCTCTTAGTTGCCAAATCCCCAATTGAAACCATGCTCACCCAGTTGTCATATTTGAATGACACTGATCTCTTGGAAGACCAAGGCATAGATGGGAGGATAATATTAAAATGGACAGGTGGCGGGCTCTTGTGAGTGCGGTAATGAACCTTTGGGTTCCACAAAACGCGGGGAATTTCTTGACTAGCTGACGACCTGCTAGCTTCTCAAGAAGGACTCTGCTCCATGGAGTTAGTTAGATCTCTATATATTTCTCTCCCCCATTCTTGTTTCATATTCCAGTATGAGACCAGAGATTTCTTTTCCTTCATTTTTCTCTGCGTGATTGTCTCTGAATATTGTTACAACTGGTTTTCATTATGTGACATATATCTTTCAAATCCCCCCCCAACGTAACCAAACGTATCCCTACCCAATCTTGTACAATTCATCCTTTAGGCTTATTGCCCAACTTTCACATTTCACGTTTCCTATCTGCCACACACATAACAGCATTTGTTCCATTAACAAAATCCTGTACCGGCATTTTACTATACTTCAAGCCATCTTGCCTCTACTACTTTCTTTACCAAGTTCCCATTCTGCTGCTCTGTTTGCTGTGCTCCTCAGGCTTCTTATGACTTTCTCACAGAATTTTCCCACAATTTCATCAATAATTTCCCCGGCCCCCTTCACACCCCATACTTCAACCCCATGTGCTCGACTCACAAATCATCTCACATATATTTTCCAATACTTTTACATTGACATTGGGTGCTATCATTAAACATTTGTCAATTGCTGTTAATATTTGTTTCTCCTTTCACTTTTATACTGTATATTTTTGTCTTCTTCATTTCCCAGAACGTGTTAGCTTCACCCTAAAACAAATAAATTCTGTTACTACCTCTACTCTGACCATACATATACCAATATTTTCTGTTTTTAAATTTTTCTCCTCCTTTGAATACTTTGGGTACTTTAATTATATGATTGCATTTTAAATTCAATTTATTACAACATTTCATCATCTGATATGTCCCTTTTTGTAAACCATTGATGGTAATGACCCAGTTACTAAGTCATCAGCAAACAATAACGCAAATATCCTTTGATTTCCCACTACTGGTGCATTTGCATTTTCTTCAGTAATAAGGGACGTGATATTGTGTATAAATATGTTAAAAAGATATGGGCTAAGATTACAGCATTGTCTTACACCAGTCTCATGATTCACTGGTTCAGTCACTTCCCCATAGCTCCATTTTGTACAAAACTGTGTTTCATCACACATTCTTTTTATACATTCAACCACTTTCTTACTGATCCCTTTCTTTCTCATTTTGTTCCACAGAGCTTTCTGTTTATGGAATCCAGTGTTTTTTCAAAATCTGTAAAGACCACTATGTACATCCCTTTTTGTGTCTTAAATGTGTGTTGTTTTGATTACAAAAATGTCACCTGTGGTCCTCGTTTAATTTTGTAACAAATCCTGTGTGAAACTTAGACAGTGTCTTATTATTCACTAACCAGCCACTTACTCTAACAGCCAAAATACTGGAAGAAAATATGTCCCACTACCGATAGTAATGAAACTTCTCTGTAATTTTTAGGCTGGCCTACTTTTCCTTTATTTTTATAGATTGGATGCACTGTAGCCATTTTTCATGCCTTACGGTAAGCTGTACCTTCCAATATTTTATTAAACATATCCAGCAAGATTCCCATTCCTTTTTTATTTCTACTGAACTTTTTCGACTTTTCTGCCGGTATTACATCACAACCTGTACAATTATTTTTTGTTTTCATTGGGTTCTGTCTAATTTCTTCAGTTGTAAAGTCACTATTTGATTCCTCCAAATATTGGGGTCCCCTTATTTATGGTTCTGCCTCTAGGTTTTCTGGTTTATCTTTTTTAAACAGTTTTTAAAAATAATTAACCCAAGTTCCATGTTCCACCTCACATCTCTTTTTTCTTTTCCTTCTTAACAATTTTTGTGATGGCTTCCCACAGCTTTCTTAGTTTCTTTCATATGATTAAATCTCTCTTCCTGTTTGTTTTGCCATTCCTCTTTTTTATCTTCCAGTAGTCTACCATATCTCATCCTCCTCTCCCAGTACTTCATTATACCATCGTTGTCACTCCTGCTTCTGAAAGCTTATAAAGCTCCTCTCACTATTTTCTTTCCTCTCCACGTTGGTCATCAAACCAGCATTTATCCATCTGACTCTGTCCTTTGTATTGTTTTATGTTGACACCTGCCCTCTTTACAGCTAGATCTAGAATTGTTGCAGCTTTATTTATTTTATTATTATGTATCATTTTGATTCCTAAACAATATAGTTTACTATTGACCTTGTCTAATCTGCCCATACAATCAGCCCGATTATCTTCTCTCCATATATACAATGTTTACCATTCAGTACTTGTCATATTTGTTTCACAAAATTTGCTACTTTTTACCTTCACTGTCAATAATTTTGTCGTTACTATTTCTACTCTCATAGCCTTTGTCACTTGTCGTGCTCATCATATCAAAACTGTCCCATATGTATGGCAAGTTTATTTGCAAGCTACCAATCCTATCATTCTTGTCGCCCATTATTACAGCTTTGGTTCTTCATGTCTTCTTCCAAATTATTCATGAAATTTGGGTTGTAGCACTTCAGTGATCTTGGCAGGTTATACACAAAACCAGTGTAACACTGTATTTGAAATCCATCACTATGTTTCAGTATTAACCACATCATGTCTTTCATAATGTTGGGATCTCAATAACTTTTTTCGATTTCCTCCCTGATGTGTACTGCTAAGCCTCTCGGATTCCTACCAAATGCTGCCAATCTTACATCCCTCAGTTCCATATATTTAACCCCCTGCCCAACTTTCTGCTACTCCAAATATGTCATGCTCACTTAAACATTTAATAAGAGCCTTTTTACCTACTGTGTGCGTTACACCTTTAGTGTTCCAGATTGCTATGTGCAATAAACTTGCCACTCCCCCTTGAAGCTATGTGGAGCTATTCCAGTCCATTTTTCCCTTGCATGTGTCATTGGCCTTGTTGAACCAGCTGCATAGGTTATATTGTTGCCTAGGTTCTACCTGTATAATTGATCCAGTGGTTGAGAGGACACGTCCAGATCATTCAGCGCATTTTTTCTAGTCATTTTGCTTGTGCTCTTCTTTCCAATTTTTCCCCCTTCACTTGCACCTGTTTCCTTTTCTTCTGTCAGTAATCCCACATATTCTGATTCTTCTGTCTCACCTTTCTTCCATATTTCTCTCTACTCTGTCTCTCTTATTGGCTGCACTTGCCTTTGGTGTTATATTTGTTTCTTTGCTGAATCATTTCCTGCCTTATCTTTCATTTGTATATACTACAGGGATGTCCATTTCATTTTTTGTGTCATAAAAGTAGATATTTTTTAACAAACAATCCAAATGATAAATCTTTTCCATTTACCACCAACTTGTCCTTTTTCATAAAAGGCTAATGTCCTTTCCTTTTGGCATCTTTCAAGCACAACTTAAGTCTCCTGATTTTTCTTGTTTCTGAGCTCAAGTCTTCCTCTACACTTATGTTCATATCTGTAAAACTGTCATTCTCTTTCCAAAGTGGTGAACTTTACCAATATAGGGCTTCTTTCTCTTCCTCTCCCCATTCTTACTACATAATCAGTGTTGTTTTTTGTTATTTCCAACTACAATTTCCAGTTTAAGGCCTTCACCACTCTTTCCAGTGTATCCATATAATTCTCATTCCTAACCTATTCCAAAGCAAAAACTATAGGTCTATTCTATCCACTTTACTTTATTCTCTGTTATTTTCTTTCTTCCCAGATCTGTGGTTGTCTTTCTCATATTGCTGATTTCTTGATTTTGGCTTTCCATAAGCTTCTGTAAGGTTTCACTTTTACTTCCGTTTTCTTAATTTTTCACGTGTGACAGTATTTGCACGGTCTTGTCTTCTTCTCCTTTTGGGCCCAGATTAGTTTCCACTCCTCCTGTTACCAATAACATTCTAATATTAACAAGGAGCGCTAACCTCTTCCCTCTCCCCACTCTGTCTTTACAGTTTTGTTGATGGTTGTTGGGAAAAAACAGGCCTATTGTGGCTGTACATGTTGTTGTACCACCCCCCCCCCCCCCATTTGTCTGCTGTGTGGCTTAAACTCAACTCAAGTACACACTAATTGATATAAAAACCTGCCTGATGTGAATATTTGTATTTTTCTGAAAATTGGAAGTGGTAAAGTGGGGTAATCTTACATGTAGGGTTGTCTTATATTTGGGTATATATGACAGGGTTGAGCAGTGTTATAATAAGATTTAATGTGGTGGCAGCACTGTCAGTTTTGTGTTTAGAAGCTACCTGGTTCAAATCTTGGTCTGGGGACCAGCTTTCCTGAGAGGACTTTTTCATTTTTATGTGTATGTTTTCAGAAAAGTTCCAATATTATACCTGAAAATAGGCCCTGATCACTTCTGTGGCATGCCTCTCCTTTACCAGCATTGTCTGTGTATCTAATTCACCACTACACAAGTTGTACACATGTTTTCAGTGACATGTATGAATCTGTCTGTTTTTTCATGAACAGGAGTGCACAGGCTCCATCTGCCTTGCATATGGACTGGAATCATGTCAGTGTATTCCTGGACCACATGACTCCAAGATAAAAGCCTGTGAGCTGTGCTGTAAGATCCCTGGAGATGACCAGCCTTGTCTGTGAGTCTGCACTGTGCCCCCTTATTTTTTTCTCTTATTTTGGGTTTTTAAACTGTCAAGTGATTTTGTTTTACTAAAGCAACACATTCTAAATAATATTACATGTCTATGCCTTTAATTTGTGCATTAGAATTGTACTTGCTTCTGAAGACATTCAATACCATCTTTAGATTTGGTAACAAAGGACTGAACATAGGTAATGAAGGTGGTGTAGTGAAAGAAGTTTAGGTTTCATTCGTCTTGCCACATTGTAACTGCCCAACAGCATCAAAATGGAGGCTGTGATGACTCCAGTTATAGTTCTGATCATAGACAAAATATGCAATGATTATTAATTTTACATGCTGTGAAAAGGTGTGGCTGTATCATGGTTAACTAGAATGCTACTACAGTGTGCTGTTGTTGTGTTTACATATATACACACATCATGGTTGTTGCAGGTCGTCATTTGATTGGAACACAGCTCCGTATGACATGCCTAACCTCTTCTCCAAGCCAGGAACACCATGCAATGACTACAATGGATACTGTGATGTCTTTCAGAAGTGCAGAGAGGTATGGAAAGTTCAAAGTGAAACTTTTCAATGGAAAATTATGATTATAATCTTAAATCCTTTGAATATCTGAGACAAAATAAGCACACTTTATGCTTGCTTTTCAGGTGGATCCATCTGGACCGCTTGCTACACTTCGTAAGCTTCTGCTGTCAGATGAAAGTATTGCGTCCTTCAAGCGGTGGGTCACCGATCACTGGTATGCTGTTCTGCTCATTGTGTTTGCAATCCTGTTTGTTCTGGTAAGCACTGTAACTTCTAGATTGTTTGTAATTGACAAATTGTTTGGGCACTTTTGGGTAGTCTCGTCACAATTGCTGCAGTGTGGCACTGTGCTTGACACTATTAACCATTTCTGTGGCAAAATGAGCATTCAAATGTGACTCTTGGCTGGCAGACAATTTTAACAAAGGACCTGTTAGTGACTTTTGGAGTCATACAAATAAAGTCTTGTGTAGACAACTTGATGTCATACAAATAAAGTCTTGTGTAGACAACTTGATGTCATACAAATAAAGTCTTGTGTAGACAACTTGATGTCATACAAAATATGCCTTTATCGTCTGGTTTCCAAGTCAGTACAGGCACAGGAACGTGATTCTTCTAGACTGAAAACTTCGATATTAGATGTTTGTAAACATGTAACTACACTCGTTGTAAACAGTGGCATATCAACGAATTTTAACCAAGAATATGTCAACATCGTACTAGTCATAATATCCATATTATTATATTAATAGCTGCTATTGTATTTTTGATGTAGTACATGTAAAATTGGTGAATAATATTTATATTTTTATATTTATATTTACATATATATTTATATTTACATCTGTCTGAGGATGGCGATTTATCATTGAAATGTGTACAAGGGTTCGGGTTTATGGATGACTTATAATTTTACACAATTTATGTGCTTATGTCGGTATCTATAAATGATTATGTTGAGTGCCTGTGTTTGCAGTATTTCTGGACTGTACTCAGTGCTACCACCACCATTCACCCTATGATCAGTGTAACTAATTAGCTCAGCTTATCTTAGATACTAGTCCGGGTCACACAGAACAAAACAAATTTACAATAACAGATCAGTACTTACATGGCATAAAATAATTAGTCAGCCATTTCCAGATACTCCAGATTCATTTCAGACCCATTTTAATAAAATGTGACTGTAATCACTTTATGAAATTTAAGTTGCTTTATAGTCACTTACAATTACATGATGTCAGTTGAAGATCGATCTCTTGACAGTCATGCTATAAATTTTAGCTGGCGTCTTGTCATATGATGTTACACTTGATACGTAACTGATAATTTATGAAAACCCAAAATCAAAATGTGTCTGTTTTCTGTCTGGTAGATACAGTAAAAACCCCTATTTAATGAATTGCTGGGGGATTAGAATATAAACAGTAAAACCCCTATTTAATGAATTGCTGGGGGATTAGAATATAAACAGTAAAACCCCTATTTAATGAATTGCTGGGGGATTAGAATATAAACAGTAAAACCCCTATTTAATGAATTGCTGGGGGATTAGAATATAAACAGTAAAACCCCTATTTAATGAATTGCTGGGGGATTAGAATATAACAGTAAAACCCCTATTTAATGAATTGCTGGGGGATTAGAATATAAACAGTAAAACCCCTATTTAATGAATTGCTGGGGGATTAGAATATAAACAGTAAAACCCCTATTTAATGAATTGCTGGGGGATTAGAATATATTTCACTAAATCGAGATTTTCATTAAATGGGTGTTTATTTGTTTATATGGAGCTATTGTCGGGACATGAAAAAATCATCACCAAATCCGGGATTTCACTAAATGCGGGAACATTAAATCGGGGTTTTACTGTATTTCACTAAATCGAGGTTTTCATTAAATGGATATTTATTTGTTTATATGGAGCTATTGTCGGGACATGAAAAAATCATCACTAAATCCGGGATTTCACTAAATGCAGGAACATTAAATCGGGGTTTTACTGTAGTTCTGTTGAGTGAGAATTGAACTTTAGCAATTTTGATTCTGAATTCTGATATTAAAGAACACCAGTGGCAGTCAGTCATCGACTAAGTACAATAGTGTCATCAATAGTGCATCATAGTTAAGCCACAAGAATGCGTTACAGAAAAGATGCCAGTAAAAAATCCTGCTGCATCAGTACCTTTAAAAAAATTGAAATTTCCATTAACTGCAGCCATTGTTTTATCAGTAATGCTACTAAGCAAAATGACTCACACAGCAGTGATTCTGATTTGTATTTGGGAGGTGCCTGCAGACACTGTGAGTTCTGAGGTTTTCCATGGTTCTCCCCAGTCCATCCAGGCACTTGCCAAGATAGCACTTTCAAGTGTGCCACAGCAGCTTCAGTTCACATCTTTTTTGTTGCGCTATTCATCGGTCATCACTCATTCTACTGACGGTGTAGCTAAATAAACCATAAATAAATACATATGTAAAATTTGTAGCTCTTTTTTGCAGTAGCTGTGTTTTCTGTTGTCCGCCCTTCTTCAGCGTTCTAGGTAGTATCACTGACAGCTGTTACATGTTCTTTGACACGTAACTGCCACCTTTTCTGTTGATGGTCGTGTAGCTCCCAACACAGATGTGGGCCAGTGATTGTACAGTACCCTACAACTCATATAATGCAGAGTTTGTGTGTGATAATGAGATTGGAAAGGTTTATTCTGCACTGGAAGGCAGAAAGTTTCCACATTTCTTTGCTCATTGTTATAAGTTTGACGCTAATACACATGTAATGCCTTACAAACATATACAGGAGCTGGGATGGTGTAGTTGGTGTGCAGCATGCATGGCCTCAACGCAGCTTGCGCATGTCACTGGTGCACCTCACGCAAGCTATCTATAAAATAAATAATACTCATGTTGCATTCATGTGTATGGGGCTGACCATGAACAGCATTCTGAAAGAGTTTCTAAAGATAAACAACTCATAACTAACTAGAACTAACCTACTGCAGTTGAAGGGAAGTGAGAAGCCATCAGATAAGGAACAAATATTCTATTAATGGAAATGTAAATAATAACAAACTTAATATTTGTTAAGACATAGTTATTTAAAAAGTCAGGAAGCTGACTGTCCTCTTCATACACTTGTCTTGCTTGTAGATGCTTTACGAGGGTCTGTCGTAGTGGCCAGCTTCTTAATGTAGGGTTCACTCCTAAAGTGCTGCTCCCAAAGCTCGCCTAACTGGCCGCCCCAAGTCTAGTCAACTACACTGTTACAAGGCTGTGGGTTAGGTGGTCTGGGGTTCTGTCTTGGCAGGGTCAAGGGTTTTTTTTTTTTTCTGCAGTATATCCAGATTTGCTGGGGCCCATCCTGCCTCCTATTATGCAATGGGTACTGGGGTTCTTTCCACAGAGATGAAGCAGCATGGGCACAAAGTTGACTGATTGCGAATATCAAATTTCATAAAGAACCATCCAGCAGCAGTTCTTATGTCACAACATTTGGTGGTCAGGCAGACAGTCCCACACAGTCTCTGCTTAATGCAGTCATTGCATGCGTGTCATGCAAATAATGTATGCTAGTGAGTAAATTTTACATTTTAACTCCTAATCCTTTTACGTTTGGCATGGTTTATCTTTAATGACACTGTTTTCAAATTTCTCTCTGTCAGAAACTGCGGACCATATATGATGAATGTAAGTTTATAAGTTCTTCTACCCTGCACCAAAGCTAGATAATTCTTAGTATATTGACATCCAAGCAAAATTGAACTTATAACATTCAAAGAAAGAAAAGGGATTCACTAAAGGTTTTCGAGCTTTAATGTTAATTGAATGCAGTGAAATGCCCTTAAGAGATCAGCTATATCAGCACACACTGCATTTCTACCATTTTGAAGACTTTCTACTGCCACAGTCATACGAGTTCCTTATCTTATGGTGGAGCAGAAATTGCCTCTGAAATGCTGGAAATGCATTTTGTGTTAATGTGGCTGTCCACCTTGGAGGACTACTGCAAGAGCATCTGTTATAGTGTTCAGTTGCTTTGCATTAGGCAGCACAGTGCTGTTTGCCATTATTAATATTTGGTATTGTACCTTAGAACATTACTATTTGATTGATAGGCCCTTAGGCTTGATATGCAGATCAAAATCGTTCACATATGATTTAGCAGAGGAGTATTACCAGCTTTACCCTAGTCATGTGTATTTCAGATGGCAGAGGGAGTGTTTCAGTTGGAATTTCATCTGATGTATTCTGCTTTCTTGCTCGCTATCTTTATCCTAGAAAATGCTGTGGTTGTTCGTTTTCATCAAGATTTGTAAAATTTTCCACCGTACCGCTTTTTGTAGACTATTCCAATATGAGAATTGTAAAGAATTTGTGAAGATTTATTGTGAAACACAACATTACTCATTCTTGGTAAGATTTATCAATTGCTTTAGTTTTGGTCCTCATAAGAAAATTTTGACTTATTACTTAGCTTGAAACCCAAACAAGATTTGAAGTTCTCACAGCAGTATTGCTGGAAATTCATGATTTCTGGGATGTGATGTTGTGTCAGTGAGTGAGTAGTCCAGACGGTTCCAAGGACTGTTGTGCCCACATCTTTAGGTCATGCAGTCCTTGATGCTGAAGGTGATGGCACTGTGATTCTTTGAAATTTTGTGAACTACTCATCCAGTGACACAGTGTCGCATTCCAGAACACTTGAATCTTCAAGAAAAACAAAATTTGGGTTTTGAAATGAAATTTTGGAACTGGAGCTTTGTAATAAGATAAAAACTTAAAAAATGATACTGGAATCAGGTTTCCACTTTACATGAAGATCAATGTGAGTATTTAGACAATCCAAAACAGTTTGTGACAAAGTTGGTAGAAGCTGCCAAGTGATGTGAGAATCATTGTTTTTTTTTTAATTCATCCTCTTATATTTGAGATGTATTACATTTGGACAAATATGGAAACTGAATAAATGTGCACAAATACCAGATGATGCCATTAGCAGGGGTGACAAGTTTGTCTGTACCAACATTTGGCAGTGAAAATATTAGGTCTGAAATGGATTTCCTGATACACTTTCTAAATTAGCTGCACTTCTTTTTTGGGGGGGAGGGGTGCAGGTATGCTGGAAGGCGACTAACATATCCTTTTGGCAGCAAATGAGCCAGAATAACAAATTTCTGTTATGATTATAAGAAAACTAACAGTCCTATACAGTATAGTTTTCTCGGGCGCACAGCCACGTCAATTCATTTGAATACAACGTTTCGGGGACTAGCTCCGTCCCCATCCTCAGGCAAAACTGATTAGTTTTGCCTGAGGATGGGGACGGAGCTAGTCCCCGAAACGTTGTATTCAAACGAATTGACGCGGCTGTGCGCCCGAGAAAACGATATTGAATCATGTCGCCGTGAAAGTTTTAAAACTTATATAGTCCTATACAACTATAAACATGTTCAAACTTGAGTGTGGGTTCACACCCAAGACATCCATCTAAGCAAACATTTTTCCTCCCAAAGGACATGTTGCTGTTTGTAGCTGCAGTACTTAAGATAAGCATGTCAAGGCTGTCAGTTGAGATAGGAAGTCCGTTAGTATAAGCACAGTCCCTGCTACAGGTATATAGTTTCTGTGCCACAGACCAGCTCCTCCTCTTCATGTCATGATTGAGGTAGGGGCCCAGGCGGTTATCTACAAACTAATGTGTATACAACAGTGGAGACCCAAGTCCACTAACTTTGGTCAGACCAAAAAAATCTCAGGATATGGAGCACAAACCCATTCTACAGATGAGGTCTGACAGGATGCTTCCGAGATATGCATACCACAAGCCATTCACAGTCAAGTCCCTGACAAGTGTGAATGGCAGAACAGGTTCTACCCAGACAAGAAAGGGGGCGTGGTCCGGTGCACAGACGGATCCAAGACCAATAAAGGCACTGGTGCTGGTGTGTATAGATGGGGCTCGAGAAGGGGGCACAGCTTCAGTCTTGGGCTGCACACCACGGTATTCCAGGCTGAAATATATGCCATTAAGGCTTGTATAATGGAGAATATAAAAAAGGGCTGCACAGGTAGGAACATCTATATTTTTTCCAACAGTCAGGCAGCCATCAAGGCTCTTGACAGCTTCCAGATAAATTCCAATTTAGTCTGGGACTGCCATCGATCAGTGGTGAAACTGGCAGAACATAAAATGATCCAACTGGTATGGGTGCCGGGACATATGGGCATTGATGGGAATGAAACAGCTGATCAGTTAGCAGACAAGGCTCATCACATCCACTAATAGGACCTGAGCATGCACTTGGTGTATCTGCAAAGGTTGCCAGGGGGGTGATCAGGGACTGGACGAGTAGGAAACACGAGGAGCATTGGCAGTGCATACGTGGACAAAAGCAGGCTAAGGGCTTTCTTTTAAAATAATAATAATAATAATAATAATAATAATAATAATAATAATAATAATAATAAAACTCTGAAAAAAAAAGCTCAGGGAATTGCTCAATATGAGCAGAAACCAGCTAAGAATAATGACAGAGTTGCTGACAGGACACTGTCATTTAAAAGGACACCTATTTAAACTGGGGCTGGTGAACAGTCCCGAGTGTGATAGATGTAAACAGGCATCTGAAACGGCCTCACACGTTCTTTGTGACTGACACTCTGACCTCATTGAGATTCAGGTACCTGGATCATCATTGTATGAAACCAGGTGACTTTGAAACATCTCTGTCAGTAAGATACTGCACTTTGTTCAAGGTGCTGGACTGCTGAACGACTGAGCTAAAGGGTTGCACATAAAATTGATAATGGTTGAAGTGCACGGGTCACTGTGGTGCAGCCCATCTGTATTCTATTCTTTTCTATTCTATTCTATTGGTTGTGTGGTTGGTTGGTGGGTTGATCAGTTGGTCTGGTGGTCAGTCAGTTAGTGTTTCCATTGTGGTCTGTGCAGCACATGAACAGTCACTTCACTAGTGCTAATTTCAAATTTTTTTTCATAAATTGGACATTAATATGGGCTTTAAACAGAACTCAAAAATAAATGGCATCAGATGACTAAAATTTTGTCTGCTAGTGATAGTGTCTTTTGTTTGTTTGTTTGTTTGTTTGTTTGTTTTTGTGTGTGTGTGTGTGGTCTCTCTGTCTCTGTCTCTCCTATACTGTGTTCCATACAGTGAGTATTGATGCAGCCTACTGTGCAGTTCTTACCCTGTTGATAAACGTGCTCTGTATGGTGCACATCTGTATAAACTGCAGTTGACATGCTTCTGTTGTATGGAAATGGAATGCAATCTTTTCTGCATTGTATAAAGTTGCACAGTATGAACCTCAGTAGGTTGTGCAGCCTTGTGATCATTTCTACATTCCTAAACCCATGCAAGATCTTGTTGTTATCAGTGTTTACTTTGTAACTTGATGCAGTTGTGACTGTTCTTTGCTTAATGAAAAATGCAATTGAACTGACCTACATGAAAAATTAATGAGATGATGACATGGTGATAAGAGAATTGTTGGTGTGCCTGCATGCAGGGTATCACATTGTTGAATTCTGTTCCCTCAAATGTAATTGATTGGATGATACAATTTCTTAGCTTTCTGATGTTGAATTAAATTAAAGACTCGTATAAAATTCTATGTTTTCTTTGTTGCAAATTGGGTTTCTTTGTTTTCAATCCAGTGTACATGGAGAAAAGTTCTAAAGTTTGGAAACTGCTCATATGACTGTATGGTACAATTAGATTTTATGCTGCATTTCTGTCTATAGATATAGAGGTTAAAGTGTACGAAACTAAATTTGTTGTATGAATGTGAAACTTGGTCTCTCATAGTAAAGGAAGAATATAGATTGAAGGTGTTTGAGAACAGAGTGGGAGAAAGTGATAGGAGGCTGGGGAAAATTGAATAGTGAGGTGTTTAATAATTTATACTCTTCATCAAATAATATTAGGGTGATCAATGTGAGGAGCATGATTTGGGGAGAACAGATGTGTGACAGATTGGATATGTGGGAAATGCACAGAAAGTCTGTTTGGAAGGTCTGATGGCAAGAGACTGCCTGGAACATGTGGGTGTAGAATGGAGTACAGTATAAAATGGATCTTACAGAACATGGATAGGTAAGTGTGAAATGAAATAATCTGGCTAAGGATACGTTCAGTGGCTGGTTCTTTTGAACATGGTATTGGACTTTATGTTCTGTGGTAGTTGAGCCATTTCTTGAATAGCTGAGCTACTGTTGGATTATTAAGAATGGCTGTGCTCCATGCAGTTAGTCAGGGCAATAATTCTTGCAAGAATGAAAGCAATTGCAGTTAGCCAGGAATGTTGAAAGCAGTTCTCTGTCATTATGTCATCATATTTGCTTACTTAGACCAAAATGGAAATCAATTTAAACAGGAGATGTTAAAGCTGTGTCCCTTATTTACAGGTCATGAGTATAAAGTTCCTTGGAAAGCGTCCAAGCCTGAAGCTCAAGTCTGTCACCATCATTCACAGTTCAACAACAGAAACAGTGCGCCTGCCTCCAGAAGGGGAAGGTGGCCAGGTAACCGTCCATCCAGCAGCCGTCCGGTCTAAACTGCCTCTCAAACGTAAAGTACGTGAGAAACGTAATGTACAGCGACACAGGTTGAAGATCAAAGATACAGCTAACAACAACAACAGTAATAATAACAATAATAATAATAATAGTAATAATAATAATAATAATAATAATAATAATAATAGTTCTACTCCAAAAAAGGTACTGAAGAAAAATAAGAGAAAGAAAAAGACAACAGCTGTCATTGGTGATGAAGTGGCAGCAGGAAAACAAAGTGGGGAAGTGGCTGAAGAAGCAGCACTCCAAAGGAAACTGAGAAAAGTACAGCAGCAGACAAAAGGGAAGAAGAAGAAGAAAAAAGAAGTGATAGACTACAGTGCAGTGCAAAGTGATAAAGATAAGTTAGGTGTGATGATAGGCATGTCAGACAAAGGTATTCTCCCTGACAGTGACCCTGTTGGGAAGGTCAAGAACTGGCTTCTCAACTCCCAGTCGCCTGTTGACTCAGCATTACTTCCTAAATCCAAGTCAACTCCTGTTGGTCTGACAGGAGCTGCCGATAGTCCAGTAAAGGGGTTGCGAGCCCCTGATGTGACACACCACAGCAGAAGTGAAAAGCCCAAATCACGTAGCACTGGGAACATCCAAGGTGCTAACAAAAATGGTGGTGAGAAGGAGAAATTAAGACTGCAGGTTGTCTACCGACCACCATTCAAGTTTAGTCTCAAGTTGCACAAAGCTGAGAAGGGTTCTGGAGCATCTGCAAGTGTTGTCATCGTGGACAAGAGCCGCAAGAGATGTGCGCCAGGGGATCGCAAGCGAGGCATAGGAGTCAGTGGTGGAACTCGCGCTGCCATGCTTCTCAAGTCAAGAGACCACAAGAGGATAGCAAGTAATCGGAAATCAGGGACCGCAGCGGCAGTACCAGTGGCTCCAGCAGTTACTCCAGCTGCATCAATGCACCTGCCCCTACCAACACCAACTGAAAACCAAGACAAGGAACAGGAGGCAGATATAGACTCAAATATCCACACTGTCCCATCAGATCTCGAGGTGCTGCTCTCAGAGAGTGAGTTCCTCTTTTCGGATGCGTGACAATGGACATTCGTTCTTCCATTCAGTTTCCTTCCAGAACTGCCATTGTTCATGAATCTGATATACACTATACACTTTTATGCAGAAGTGCTTAATCTGATACTTTAAACAAATATGTACATTTCAGATTTTTTTAACGTGCCAAATATTTGCAAGTTATGAAAGCAAAGCAATGTGAATAGTGTGGTAAGAGAAGATGTATTTTATGTTGCATTTTCTCCATTTAAAGGCTGATCCAGGTTAAACTTGAGAATCACCCCACTCTTGTAGCAGATTTCTTAAACACCTCCATCTTGCCTTCAGTCTTAATGCAGGTGTTTGTATCTTATATTAAGAAATACAACATATTTTGTATTTGACACATAACTTCAGGAAAGACAGTGGATAAATCTGTAGGTGAGCTCAGAAGGCCGTAAGTGTTAAGGACTGGACATTCCATTTTACTGTGTTAAAGTATGAATGCTTTTGCATTAACATAGTACAAAGTGAATCTGAATGGGTAGGCCATGGCGCAGCCTCACTGAACCTCACGAGCTCTTAATGCAGTCAGATGTTTTATAAGGATTTTAATACACTGACCAGCCATGAATTATCCATATGCAACTGCTTGTACTAAGATGCTAGTGAACTGACAGCAACATTTTTATTCCAATTAAATGACGTTTCCGGTAATTCGGATTTTATGGATTTTAACTCTTTAAGGACAAAACTGGATCTGTTTGATTTGAAGAGCCAGTACGTACCGCGCAGTAAACACACTCCGTTTTGGTTATAAAATCCGATCAGTTAAGACAGTATAGGGAAATAATCGCTGTTTATTCTGAGATCCACACAAAACACATAAATACACTGTGTGGGCAGAATATAGGATTTTTTAATGTTAAAGCTGGTGGTATATAAAGTAACTGTTAGGCTTTAAAAGGTTAATGGTAGTATGATTAGTGAATAATGAACTGGAAAGCATCTGGAAGGAAGGGATCATTGATCATTTCAGGTAGTTTCCCAGCTTTTAACTAAGGGAATGAGGAAAATCATAAAACCCCTGGTTACTGTAGCCTCTGTTAAGGCCAAGATATGAGCCCAGGACCTCTCAGATATGAAACAAATGTGCAACATACTTCATGGGTAGCCACTGTTCAGGCCGAAATTTGAGACCAGGACCTCTCAGATATGAAACAAATGTGCAACATACTTCATGGGTAGCCACTGTTCAGGCCGAAATTTGAGACCAGGACCTCTCAGATATGAAACAAATGTGCAACATACTTCATGGGTAGCCACTGTTCAGGCCGAAATTTGAGACCAGGACCTCTCCGATATGAAACAAATGTGCTGCACACTTAAATGCAATGTTCTTCACCAGTATAGGTACTCAAATTTGTAATGGAATTACGAGCACTGGTGAAGTGAAGGTGGGCTGTTTTGCTGTATAAAAATGCAACCTGCTATTCATGCAGCTGTAAGAGCCTTATGGTAAGCTTTGTCTGACATTTATAGCAGACCTTTAATTGTAACAAAATCTTAATATGTGCAAGTCTTCTGGGACGTAACACTGTGTCACTAGGCAAGCAGTTAACCATTGTTTTGAAGGCCTTATAGTGCCTTCATTGTCAGGGTCAAGCAGCCCTAGAATTCAAAACAATAGGAACTGTTTACCCACTAACACATCCTCACATCCCTGAAGATATGAATCTTCGGCAACACTGCTGTGCAGATCTTAAAATCTGCACAGCTACGGCATTGTACCAGCCTACCAGGCACAATACTTACCACAAATTAAAAGCATGGCCAATGTGCTACCACGTTTTAGGCATATTTATAGAGTAAAAAAGAATGGGCTCCTCAGCTGCACCACTGCAAAAATCTCAAAATTTGCATAAAAATGAATGGTGTGCATGTAGAGTGTGACTGTCGATCTGTCTGTGACGTAGGATCAGCATCTATGTTGACAGACAAAATGTTCTCAAAATTCTGTAATAGAGGCTTTCACTAGAACTTGTCAGTTAAATTCCAGTTGTGGGTAAATTCTGAAAAGATAACATGCACTTTGTACATGCAGACTTACATGTGTTTTAACATGCATCTCAATAAGTCACCTATTACACACTGGAAAAAATTATTTGAATAGTGTTGTATAGATAAATGAAGCAGAGTTTTAAGCCAAATACACTTTTTTTCTGTAAATTTAACAGCTTTCAGGGTAATTGAACAAAAGAGTTTCTTTTTCTGTGTCATATAATAACTTGAGAATTATTGGACTGGTTTTGATTAGCGTTCTGTAGTGCAAGTCCTTACTTAAACCTGCTGGTCATGTCTGTCTGTCTGTCTCTGTCTGTCTGTGACGAATCATCCCCTGCACTCTTCAGCAGGTATTTTCAAAATATGATACAAGAGACTTTCAACAGTTCTGCAGTAGTTCTGATTTGACCCATATTTGGCCTTGCCATGGCTCAGGCATTTAGTCACCAGCTTCTTGCTGCAGAGGCCCAGGTTCAATCCCATGTCAGTCCATGTGGGATTTGTTTTGGACAAAGTGGCAATGGGACAGGTGCTTTTCCGTGTAGTTGCAGTTTTCTCCTGTTGGTGTCACTCCTCCAGTGCTCCATACTCATTCATTGATCTCTCACCAAGCTGTATAATCTCAACAATTGACATCATTGTTAAATAACACACTTAACCTGAGTTGTATTTGCCCAAAATGAAGGGCCATAAATTAATTTTTATGTATATAATAAAGCAATATTCAGATTTTATAAACAGAATGCAAATAAGCTTTATAAACTGCAGACAATGCCATTGGGAACTTCAGGTACTACATTGTGGAGCAACGTTTCCGATCTTTTGAAACTTTCAATCGCACCGATGCAGTACATTTGCTCATATTTGAAGATATTCTGTGCCTTAAGCAAAAATAACGGTAGTCATTCCTTACAAAGACACTTTATTAAACCAGATTAACTCCAAGAATGTACCACTATTTATCAACTTTTGGAATGTACTGTATGACTGTATGCCCTGTGAACAAAGCAGTCTGACAGTTTGTCAGGTTATCATGACAAAGACAATATGTACTTCCCTTATAATGACAAAGTTATAATCACCAACACCGCAAACGACTGTCATAATGTAACACAAGCAACATTTATGGCTGAACCTGTTCAAGTAATCACGATGCGCCTTGAGTATACGATGACCCCCTTCACAGTCCTCAATTTTCAGGACAGTACCTGTACAGAGTATGTTCAGCTTTGTGTGCAATTATAAGGTGAGCCCTCCCCACTTTTCCCCAAGTTTCAGATGATGAATTAGGAAAACATTATTCTCTTATATTCAGGGAAATATATTAAGTATCTTAATTTATGGCTTGCAATTTTTTAACATATTTATGTGATCATAATATATGTACAGCAGAATTCCTGTAATCCTTCATCTGATAATTCAGAAATCCTGATAATCTGGCACTTGAGGAGAGTCGTCCCAAGACCGGAAGTTTTGCTTTCTACCAAAAAAAGCTTCATCACTGAAACAGGCAGACCTCAGGGAAAAGTTCAAAAAGGCCTTCAAGAGTGTCTGTACATTAACCATTGTGGTATCTCCTGACCCCTTGTCTCCTATACAACTTCTTCTGCTATGAAGACTCCAGAAAACACAGAAGAGGATCCTGATGACCCTGAACCAGCAATTGAAGGAGATATCCAAATGGAATACTCCTCTGATTAGTTGTACAGCCCAAGTCTAGGACCAGTAACAAAAACTTACTTGTAAGAACTTCGGTCGGTATAGTTACCGTGCGATGATTCTGAATATCTGATAATCTGGATTAATGGAATTTTACTATACGTGAATTTATGCTCTGCTGTTCCCATTGGATGTAGTGGAAAATATATTGAATGGGGGTTGCCAACCCAGTGAGTATAATTTACATGGCAATTGCCAAGATAAGTAAGAAATTTATCTAGGAATCTTGGGTGTAATAAACCCATATAATGGGTATAGAACTGTAACTTTGCTGTGTTGCTAATCCTAATGTAATATGATCTGAAAGGTATAAAGACATGAGAAGTACTGAAGATGGCCATCAAGATATATATTATATGTGTACTAATGTTTTTATCAACAAATATAGCTTTGGTCATTTGGTATTTTGAGGTGTTGGTGAATGAAGATTTGTGCAGATTATGTGTCAATAGCAAAGTTTCAGTATTTTTAACAGATGATGTTACTGCTACAGAAATTGAAAGCTTTAGTGCATATAAGTAAACTATGAATATGTATTTTATGTTCTCTGGCACTGTTCTGGTAGAAAATATTGTCTTAATGGTAGATGAAATTAGAGGCAGTGTGGACTGCACAGTGTAGGTATGCATTGACCAAACTGCATGGTGTCATAACATAATTTCAGAAGAACTTACTGCCTCTGTAGTTGATGTAGAAAACACTTCTACCCTGCAGATGGAGGCAACACATTTTACCATAATGTTAGTAACCACATACACGATTACATTGGGTCATGATGCATAAGACTGCAGTCTAAATTTTCACCATTGTGGAAATGACAAACTACATGCTCACATTAACTTCATGTACAAGAAATGTAATTACAATACCGTCCAGTGTTACAAAACACAGCCTGATTATTTGCTTCACTGTGGTTGGTACACATGTTCCACCATAGAAATTATACTGTCAATTGTAAGCATAACATATTTACCATACATAAGATGATAATTGTTTCCTAATTCATCATCTGAAAATTGAAGATCCTCACAGGAGGTCGTCTTAGGTGTAGGGTCAAAAGGTTACATATTCATAGACCGTTTGGTAATATAATGGGGTAAGTGCTCTGTGTTATTAAATGTACCAATTTTGATAATACAATGCCACCAGTGGGCCAGAAACCAGAAAATAGTTATTCCTTTGCAGTTATAGTGTTGTCAGGCTAAATATGATTGAGTGACATGATAGGTGGTGTTTTAGCTGACAGAACAAAGTTGTGCACCGTGGGGAATGAAACTCTTTTCTGAAAATAACAACATTTTGTGGTAAGAATAAAGCAAATGATCATTCTCAGTGCTGTAAAACCATCATGAAGTGTGAGACTGAACTAGCAGTCACGCTTACTTTGCACTTTATACAACCAGGTTGGTAACTGAATTTGTGCGCACTGTTTATGGGAGACATGAGTATTATTTGAACAGAAAAAGATAAAATTGTGAAATAAATGGCATTTTGTGGAAATTAAAACACATTATGCAGCAAGTCTTAAAAATGCATTAAGTTACCTTTTTGCCTAAATATATAAAATCAATTTTAGGGGTGGTTTTTTATGTGCATAAACATTAACAGTATTGTCAGTTCTTACTTTGTACTTACATTGGTACAAGACAGAAGTTGGTCTCCAGTTTCATGTGGACAGAATTTTTGGAACAGATCAAGAAGTTTATATTTTGGGAATGTGAATAATACTAATTATCTTGGTGTTTGGAGTTTGTATTATGCTGCTGTCTTCCTGTCACTGCAAATAATAGAGTTTAAAGGTTTGATGAAAGACACAATATGTAGCTCAATGTATGGGAATAGTGACTGGTGCAAATTTTGTGTTGTGTCTCATTTCTGTAAACAGAATTGCAGTGCTGTACTTAGCACTCATGTTTTGCATTTAGGAAGTACTCGCGTCAAATCTTGACATGTCTTGGCTAATGTTTCTCTTGTTTTCCTTCATCTTTTCGTAATAATGCTTAGATAATGCTTTAAAATAGGTTGCACTGATTTGCACATCCTTCCTGATTACAAGCAATAACCATTGTATGAGTTTTTATACATCTCTGATTAATCAGTGCAGTTAAAATAAGATAAACATCTTGTCTCTGTAAGTTTCCATCCATGTTATTCATGTAACAGTGCATCCAACATAGGTTGCTGTTCATAATATGCTCTATTCGCAGTTACTCCCTTTTCTGCAGTTTCTCCTGTGGGTGTTTGATCTTCTCTGAGATAGGGACTCGGTCATGCAAACTGATCAGATCATTAGTCAAAGAATTTATAACAAGGAAACTTTTTTTTTTCACAACAGTAGCATAAGCCAGTCATAACATTTCTGGCTATCAGTGTTTTTAGTAGAAATAGGATAAATCTGTTAACTTTCCTTCACTGTCTACGTGTGGAGCCATGACTTGGTTGTGAGACTGCTTGCCAGGGCCTCGTTTAATGTCAGCTGTTTGCAAGACATTGTTAGCAGGACGGACAGTGAGAAAGGTGCTGGGAAATGACATGAAAATGAATACTGAAGCCTTCTGGGACATGAAGCTCTGTCAATTTGGAAATATTGGCTGAAGTTTCAGAGGAATTTGCCACCTCCACCTATAGAGTAGTACAAGAAGAGACCATTGGACTACCCTGAAGATGGAGGCAAGCTCCTCCAGAAGGGCAGTAACTATTCCCCATTTTACATAACATCATACGCCATAAGACTTGAATCTTCACCACCACTTTTGTGAGCAACTTGTATCTCACAACATAAAGATTTATGGTAAATGGAGGAGTGACAATTTAACGTTTAATATACATTCCATATAAGTATTAATAATTTATTTATGTAATCTAATGACTGGCCTTACAAATGGATGTGTTATCTCCTCCATTTGGCCTCTCTTGGTGTGTTATTGTCAGTTTATGAGAATTGTACTCTTAAGGTCAGAGTAGTCAAGATTTCAACACTTCGCCTTGCAGCTATTTTTCTAAGTGACACGAGTTATTAATGTTACAGTCATGTTCCAGGCATGGCATGTGATCGCCTTACTTCATGCCTGGAATGTGAAGTTGATAGATGATGTGGATTGCTGATCCATGTCTCATTGTTAAACATGTCACAAGTAGCAGCTTCAGGTTAATGGTGAAGATACATGCAGATTGGAGTGAAAGAAATGCATGTACTGGGTGTCCTTAAAGTTGCTTTACTGAGATAGTGAAGCACTTAACTCTGATTGTTTTCATTTTTATTTGCAACATTTGTCAGCATTGTGGTTAAATTAACTGTGTTTTCTATCAGGCCAGCTCCTCACTATCTCTTTACTCTTGGAAACAAATGTAGCTTTCTCTTGGAACATCAGTATAATACTGGTAAAGTGACTTTTGTGACCTTCTGCATATGAAATCCACGGAAAAATCAAAAAGCTCTCAGGCTGTATAGGGTATTCTCATCCTATGTTTATACATTTTAATCTGAACTTCAGAATTTAATAATATCTTATCCGTGCAGTTCATAAACAATGACAAATGCCCACGTGTTTTTCGTGGACCTTAGGCAGTGCTTGCTTCTTTTATTGAAGATTTGATCTCTCTAGAAATGTAAGCTCTGTGTGTGTAGGTGTACCAAAGTAGCGGCCAGTGCTGCCACCACGTGCAGGTCACATTTTTACCTTTCCAGAGGGATACAATCTGCTAGAAGTGGCAGATGTGCTTAAGCCTCAGAATCACTCTTGGAGTTTGTGCTATTATTTGTGATTATTACACAAGTTATGTAATATGCTACTGGTGTTAAATAGCAGAGCACAAGTAAATCTTTGTTTCTAGGTACATAGTATACTCATAAGGTGAAATATATCATGATACTGTCACAGTGCTTGTAGGAACTTAGGGAAAGAGTAAAGGCCTGAGGATGCCAGGGCTCCACATTCAAAATACTATCATAAAATATGGCCAGTTTCGTTATTTCAGTGCAGTTTATTATGAGCAAAACTTGGTTGAAGAGCAGGAGTCGGCATTCGTTGTTGTGTACACTGTTGTCGTTTCTGCAAACTGACAAAAGTTGTAAGTGCACGAATTTGTGCATAATGTTGCAAATACTGACTATTCTGGTTACTGAGACAGATCTGAATGTATATGCTGTATGTAATGTAACAGTCTGCCCATTCACATCACAGACAACATGCTACAAGGTGCTTTTCTCTATCATTACAATGTGCTCTATCTTAACTCCTGCCAAAACCAGTTGAGCCTTCCTGTGTACTCAAATGCAGAACTCTTTTATGCTACAATTTTTTTCTAACTTATTTTGCTAGAAGTATAACTTTTTCTATAACACTTGTGTATCTCTTCTACTACATGTTTGTGCATTGTCTGAGTTGCTTTTATACTTAACGTGATACTGGGAGGAGACATGACGGGAGATTATTTTTAAGAGGTGGTTATTTGAGACCCCAGTTTTCTGTGATGCAACATTATAAGTCTCTTGAAACTATTTCCAGTGCTGTTTGTTCTGCAGCAAAAATATTGTTACCTGAGGAATTAATTTAATGGTTTGGTGATATTGTGATAAATTTTATCTCTTTTTGGTACCAATTCTCACTTCTGGGAGGTGTACATTTCATGTACATGATGTTCTTCAGTGAGTTTATATACAACAGTAAGTAGGGACAATGATAAGACATCCTGTGCTGAATGTCTCAAGTTGGAGACTAAAATATTTTTTTCAACCTCAGCCCTGACAGTGATAAGGACAAAGTAGGATTTTGTAGAACTATGTTTGATGTAATTTTGTGTTTTATCAGATGTAAATACATCAAGATTGCTTCCATCCATTCACTTTATATTATCCTGTCATCTCACGGTCCACACAACATCATAGTGACAGTTCAGTTAATGACATCACAAGCTCAGTCTATGCAGCATCAAATAGTAGCGTGACTAATGAATAATAAATTAAAAAGGATTAAAGGGGGGGCAATCGTGGCCTAATTTCAGGCACTGTAACGAAATTTTGCAGGCCAGACTGAGGAAAATCATGAACAGCTGTTCACAGGGTTTAACACATTTGGTGTATTTGCTGTCATATTGTGCGTAGATATTAAATTCATGAGTACTTTCTGGAAAAACACTGGCTATTTTAAAACACACTGTAACATTTCTGTATGTCGTAGCAACAGGATAATATTCAATCATAATTGATATCTTAGGCTGGGAGATTTACAGTTGCTCTCTCAGTGTTTACAGTTGCTCTCTCAGTGTTTACAGTTGATTATACTTGATGTTCATCTGTTTCTTTAGACAGCTCATACCACACAGAGAACACTGTCGCAAATTTGAAAATGAATAACAGCCAGACATTAAAATGTAAGTAGTTCTTCATGTAAAGCATGTATTATTTGTGTGTAATTTTAACTAAAATAGGAATTGAATTCTAAAAGGTTTTGACGACGGTATATGACATTGTGAACCGCTTGTTTGTTGGACTTTGTCCATCGTCTTTATTGTGAATAAAATGTAAAATATAAATATATAAAATCTAAAATTCACTACGTTTCAGAAGATGGCTCTTCTTCCGTCTTCAGGCCTACTGAGGTGGGTCCTGTTGATTGAGCTAGTCTCAATCACTGGACAACTCAGTCAGTGGAACCACAGTCATAAGACTTCCTGATGTCAGAATGTGTCTGAGAAAGATAATAAATACACAAGTATTAAAAAATTATTGCAAGCTGTAACAGACTTTAATACTTGTGTATTTATTATCTTTCTCAGACATTCTGACATCAGGAAGTCTTATGACTGTGGTTCCACTGACTGAGTTGTCCTGTTGATTGAGACTAGCTCAATCAACAGGACCCACCTGAGTAGGCCTGAAGACGGAAAAAGAGCCATCTTCTGAAACGTAGTGAATTTTAGATTTTATATATTTATATTTTACATTTTATATGGGCCGCGATAGCTCAGTCGGTATAGCGACTCGCTACGGGCTGGACGGTCCGGGGATCGAATCCCGGTGGGGGCGAGATTTTCCGCAGCCGTCCAGACCGGCCCTGGGGCCCAACCAGCCTCCTATACAATGGGTACCGAGTCTCTTTCCCGGGGGTAAAGCGGCCGGGGCGTGGTGTTGACCACCCACCCTCATCTAGCGCCGGGGTTAAAGAAAGAGTAGAGCTATACCTCTACTCCGCCTCTGGGCCTTCATGGCCTGTTATAGGGAGAGCTTTACCTTTACCTTTTTATTTTATTCACATTAATGACGATGGACAAAGTCCAAGAAACAAGTGATTCACAATAAAATAGGAATGTTTTGATAAATTCCATAAAATCACAATTAACATTTCACGAAAATCCATTCAGTGGGAGCCAAGTTGTTCCATGTGGGTGGACAGACAGGCAGATGTGATGAAGCTGATGGTCTCTTTCTTGTAACTGTTCTGTGAATGCACCTAAATACCTGTGCCAAGTTAGCCAGTTTATAGGTCCATATTTTAATCTGGGACCCTCTATACATAGGTAAAGTGGGTTGCTGCCCACTCGACTGCAATATTTTGTGCTGGAAGTAGGGACTACAATTCTCCCATCACAACTTGGAGCTGCATTGTGCTGGTAATCCGTCTCATTGCACCTGTCGTCTCATTGGTGCTGCCCTGTACCTTAACTTGGGTGGGAAAGAGGTCAGAAAGGTGAATGTGACCATAAATTGTTGCATTCGCAACAACACATCAACAAATACCACATATTTCATCACTTATTTACTACCGCTGTATGAGTTTTTAACGTCTGAAATCTCTCTTAAAATGGTGCACTGCACTGATTTAGTGCTGTATTTAATATGGCTTTACATTTCAGTTTTCAGGTGTGGATGTTATATAAATGTTCTCCTTTCATTGCAGTGTTATATGGTAAACCTCACACCATACATTTCTGAAATGGCCCATACTGTGATAAGCTAATCGTTTTACAAACATTACAAAAACTAGAGTTTGTTACACTGTACCTCCATTTTGTATTGCTGGGTAGCTTACTGGCAACATGAAATGTCAGTCTTCCACAAATTAATGAAGATTATCCAATTTTATCTGTTTTGTAGTAAAGACATAAAATATTTCATGTTATGTAATTGGAGAAGTGTCTTTCTTATTTGGAAACATGAGAAATTAAACATAATTCTAATCTTCCAAATAATACAAAGAGATGTCTCTGCTCAATAAAATATTTGGTTGCTGTTGGATTTGGCAGCTGCATGATGTTTCTCCTGCTGTCCGCACACTTTATGCAGCATCTCCTGTTGCAACACTAATGACAATCTGTAAGTCTGCAAATGTTTGAAGTTTACATAAAGCTACGCTCATGCAACTTTCATGTCCTGGCAATACCCTTACTGTTATTAGGGTTCTGGAGGACTTAAACATTCTTCATAAGCTCTGTACATAACGGCATGTCTTAATCATCCTTTAATCTGTAATAACCATATGCATATTATAAATGTATGTAACTGCATACACAGATGGCAGGCATTGCTGTTAGTGTAGACTGAACTGCACTGTATATGAAATGTCTTCAGTATGGTAGCTTCACTGTTAAAGCTGTGTACTTCTTTAGCCCATTTAGCATCACAATATGCATTTTTGCACCTTCGATTGGCACTAATGACAGGTCAGAGTGCAATTATATATCATGCAATGTTTTAAAATGTCCACTCATCTCATTGTGTGAACAAGCATTAGAAATCAAAGGATAATGCCATACCTTGGAAATCTTGAATCATGTCTGATGTAGTGCCATCTGTAGCATCAGTTATATGTTAATATTAATGACAATACTGACATCACTGGGTTGCTGCACTACACAAGTTCTGAAGGACCCAAGGGTTGTGTTAAGAATTCCTTAACTTACAGCGTGGTATGGCTGAGTATGTAAGATCCCGACATGGTTGTGGCAGAATGAAATTCATTGTCTGCACTAACATCACGTAAATAATCATAACACATTTAGATGAAAGAAAAATATGGCACGTTAACATCACACACAGTATATGTATTAGGCATTACAACACTGCAGAAGAAAAAGAAATTTTCTGATACAAAGGTAAAGGTGTCCCTGTACACACCATGAACCCACGGAGGGGAAGTGGATGTATAGCTCCACTCGGTCTTCATGTCGGCACTAGATGGAGGTGAGGGGTCCGCTTCATGCCCCTGCCACTTATTTCCAGGGAAATTTCCAGGAAAATTATCCACTGAATAGGAGGCTGAGTGGGCTCCTGAACCAGTCTGGATCTTTTGGGGAAGGGAAAAATCTCTCGTCCCTGTCAGGATTGGAACCCTGGATCATGCAGCCCGTACCCTAGTTGCTGTGCTGACTACACTATCCAGGCTCCCCCAGAATTTACGGATCTATTAAATATTTCTGTAAACTGCTTCACAACATTTGTCAAGTTAGTTCCTACCACACTTTTCAGACATAACATTTTTATTGTAAAAGTGAAAACAAGGAACGAAGGTGGGCACAATTTGTTTCACATAGTAATCCTTCAGAACCCTAAACTTTGCCATGTTAAGGATAAGCACTGCCAAAGTGACTCCACTTGTAGGTTTGTGTAAGTGTTCAGTTGCTGCATGCCGTGTGTCACAGGAACAGCTGTGATTTGGAGCCTCATGATGATGGACTCAAGTGTGAAATGAATCACCCCTCAGTTTGTGGATGTCATTACTCTCATAGTTTCTCTGTCAGGAGTTTGCAGACTGGAGCCTGTAGTATGTGAGAGAATGATTAATGTTAGATACTAGGGGTAAGCAGTATTGCCCCAGGTGCAGCTCTGATTGTACATGTAAAAAGCAGCAACTGTGTGTAGCTGAATAAGTGACTGCAATTCATTGGTGGTTCCCAAGTGTAGCAATGAATAGCGCATGTGAACCTGATTTTGAAGTGAAGTGTTGTCAGTCCTGGTTAAGTCATTTGAACATTGCCTGAAAGTGAGCAGAGTGTCAAATGAACTCTCACATGCTGCCTAGAAAAGAAAGTTCTGGCCGATCCCAGTGGCCATGCGGTCTAAGGCGTGGGTCTGCGGCCGCTCGCTTACTAGGATTGTGGGTTCGAATCCCACCGGGCGCATGGATGTCTGTCTCTTGTGAGTGTTGTGTGTTGTTAGGTAGAGGTCTCTGCGACGGGCTGGTCACTCGTCCAGAGGAGTCCTACTGACTGTGGTGTGTCTAAAAAGTGTGATCGTGAAGCCTCGAAAAATGAGGTGGCCTAGGCCCCCAAGGGGCTGTCAAGCCATTGGAGAAAAAAAAAACTTTATCTGACAAAGGTTGTTTGTTACGTCCCACAGCTATTTCACTCCACATACAGGCAGGCAGATTAATGGGTTACATTAATACAATAAGCAAGGTAATACGAAGTGATCAAAGGTACTTGTCAGAGAAAATAATAATCCTATACAAGTTTCTGGGCTGTGGTTCTTTGTGAGTAAGTTATTTCTGAATCTGATTCTCAATTTTAAGTTAATTTAATTCTCATATGAGAAATTTCAGAACGAATGTCCCATGGCAAAATTATAAGCTAAAAAGTTGCTGTTACTTTTGGGTATGAAGTGAAGCAAAAATGAACTATACAGTGGTCCTTGTGCTTATAATATAGGTATTTCTCCTTGCAGACGTTAGTTCAACCCAGTGCAGTGAATTGAGCTGACTGAAGCAGTTCCCTCTCCATTGTCTTAATACCTGCAGGAAGATTCTGGGTTAGTATTGCACATTGATTTAATTTTGATAGGTAACCCCAGACATGAAATATGAATGAACTAGAAGACAGCTGTATATAATGAATAGCACTGAACAAAACGCCATCTGTCTATAGCAGGCCATGCGCTGAGGAAGCAAGAAACATGAAACAAGAAATGCTAATAAATTATAAGAATTGGGACTTACATTCTGTAATGGGAACCCACACACTGGTTATGTATCTAGCATGTTTCACATATAGAACCAGACAGGATGAGACTGTTTATACGACCTTCACCGTGCATTTTAATTTCACTGAATATTAACCAACGAAATGCACATTCACTATCAAATTTTAATAGCAGTATATAACTTTCCCCGACATGTTTCGGTCAGTTTTAGACCATCATCAGGGGGTCCGAACTACATTCACTTCACATCCATAAGTTCACTGTTTTACCACAAATTATAGTTCGATGTTTATATAAGTAATCACTGTATAAAAACACTTTCAAAAATCACTTATTTAACATATATTGTGTCATATATAAAAACATTGTATATAAAACTTTGAAGGCTCGTCAGTGTTTAAAAGTTAAAATCATCCACCTGGGTATCACGATTGGCTTGTTGTCTATTTTGTTCATGGTTTTGCATCATTTGCGGTTTTTCTTGATTTTGCTGTTGTGTACTCTGTGTTAACGCGTGTTGTGAGGTGTACTGTCTGTGTACTGTACAGGTGTGTGTTTGAGACAGTACACCTCACAACATGCGATAACACAGAGTACTATTCTTTTTTTAATCTTGAATATGACTCTGCTGTATGCAGAGGTACCCCAAAAAAATTAAACCATACGTTATAATTGAATGAACAAAAGAAAAATAAATCGTCCTTAGAACTGCAAGAGATATAAAAGGTTTAACAGATCTAATTACATAACATGCTTTATTGAGTTTAGGTTCTATTTCATCAATATGAAATCCCCAAGACAAATTATTATCAATTACTAATCCTAAACATTTAGTGTTATAGATTTTAGAAATTTGTTTATTTTCATACGATATTTGAAGATCGGATTCATGACTATTTTTAGTTAGGAATTGTAGAAAATGAGTTTTATCCAAATTTAATGATAACAAATTGCTTTTAAACCAGGTATTTAATTGTATAAGAATACTGTGTATGTCTTTTTTAAACTCCTGGAGATCAGAATTAGTAATTATCATGCTTGTATCATCTGCAAATAGAATTGGGTTGGATATATTGGGTATGATTTTAGGTAGATCATTAACATATAGAAGGAAAAATAGGGGACCAAATATGGAGCCTTGGGGAACTCCATGTTTGACTGTTTTCCATTCAGAAGTATATTTTCTTGAATCATGATCTATCAACACCCTCTGGAATCTGTCTTGTAAATAAGATTTGATTAAATTGTTAGCTTTACCAGAAATACCATAAAATTCCATTTTGGACAAAAGAATATCGTGATTGACACAATCAAATGCCTTTTGTAAGTCACAAAAGTCTCAACCAAGTAATAATTTATTATTTAGTGCTGATAATATATTATTTATTAACTCATAGGAGGCTAAATCTGTAGATGACCTTTACCTAAATCCAAACTGTTCAAGAACTAGGATATTATTGTGATTAACATGGTGATATAATCTATTGAAAATAACTTTTTCAAAAATTTTAGATGAAGATGTAAGCATAGAAACGGGTCTATAGTTAGGTATATTTCTATTGTCACCCTTATTAAGTATGTGTTTGATTTCAGAGAATTTTGATCTCGGAAAAATACCAGAAGATAACATCCTATTACATATAAAAGTTAGGGGGATGAAGTATATGGAATACTTGATTTCAAAACTTTTGTTGATATCCCATCATAACCATGTGAATATTTCGTTTTGAGAGAATTTGTTATATCTTCTATTTCTTTAGATGAAGTCTATTTAAGCTTAGTATTGGGAAATGATTGATTAAATGCCTTTAATAAGTAAGCTAAGGGATTATCATTCTTAGATGATTCATTGTTACTATTAATATTAAGATTATGATTATCTAGGAGGATATTTTGGGTGACTGATATAAAGTAATTGTTGAACTCCTTAGCAATGATTTGTCCATTATTGGATATAGCACAATTTACATTGAGGATATCTTGTTAGTGTCAGGTTTCATTTTGGTGGTATTTTTAATAATATTCCAAGTAGTTTTAGACTGACTGGCAGAATGAGTTAGTACACTGTTATACATTTTTTTTAGCTAATTTAATAACCTCAGATAAAATCCTGCAATACTTTTTGTAATAATTTAATAAATTAAGATCATTACTACTCCTGGTAGTCAAGAAAAGCTTCCTTTTATTAATATGTGAAGTCTTAATTCCTTTCACCAAAGCATGGTTAACAAACCATGCTTTGGTGAAAGATCTACGAGAGATTTTTTAAAGATGGAAACTAGAATAGAAAATTCTTAGGTAGGTATTCAAGAAATTATTATAGATAGTATTTACATCATTATCAGTAAATATATCCTCCCAGGATTCGTAGCTTAGTTTAGTATTAAAATCAATAATTGAACATTTATCAATCTTTTGACCAAAATAAAAATAATTATTACAATTTTGTACAGTTATGTATTACTATAATCTGTGCATCATGATCAGACATACCATTCATGAAGGGGTAGATTGAAAAGTTATCAGATTCAATATTGTTTATAAAGATATTGTCAATTGCCGAAAGGGAGTTATTATGACTTCTTGTAGGAAATTGAACTGTGCTAGAGACAATAAGAGGCCAGTATGGAATCTAATAGTTGTTTATGTGTAGTATCATTGAGATAATTTATATCATCACATATAATTATTGCAATAGAATTTTCATAAATCATATTCAGAATAGTTTCAAGATTATTTAAAAAAATATTGAAAATTCCCAGGAGATCGATATATGGCCATAATACATTATGGTGTCACATCGCAAAAGATCGGGCGTATCACCAGTGTTGACGTTTGTGATACTCAGATTTATCAGTTCGAGATCATTAATATCCTGGAAAAGTGTCCCAATGTCGAGATTTGCTGTAATGTTCTTCGCTTCATCCTACTCTTACTCCCATCTCTTCCCCCCTCTCTCTCCCCTCATCCACCGCTAAACAGGTGGCAATGCAGGTGAGTGACGACGACGCGTGACAGTCGGGGGGAGGCATGTACTCAGTGTAATTGTAATCTGTGGTGCAATGTGTCTTTGAGTTATCATCCGTGCCGGATAATCTGTGCGTGCCATACCGTAACGAGTGCAGGAAATAAGTGGTGTCGGATTGACAGTGTTGTTAATTATCTGGTAGACGTACGTGCTTTATACCACAAGTTCCGTTAGAGGATAAGGTACGTCAACTTCCTTGTTTGTGTAAGTGCATGTAATAGATAAATGTTATTGTCGTTCCTCGAGAGCGTCCCAACCATAGGATTACAATATGCAATCCTAGAAAAGAAATTGCGTACTTGTTTGTTGAGAGAACATTGTGCTTTAACCCCAATTGCTGTTTGCTAGGTTCAGTTTGGATTAAGACACATTTAACAGATCTGTTGGGACTTTAGCACAGTTTATGAAACGTGGAAGCGTCCCTTTATAAGGATCAGCCAGCACACTTATTCAGGTATTACTATACATTTCCGTCTAATACAACAGTATACGTTGTGCGTGTGCCTACTGTTTGTGGTAGGGCTGTATTATCAGGTGTGCGTGTCAAGTTACTGCAGTGTAATTCATTGCAGTAAATGACGTTGTAGCTCGTCTAATGATGGCAGGGTGACATAAGTGTACAGGGGATACTGTTTTGTGTGAAATATATAGGGATATGAATAGATTCCACATTATGCTTAAATATTTAGATTTGAAGAATTACTCCCCCTACAGTGCTTTTTTCACAAAGCACTGGGATGAAAGCCATCTGACTGCAACAGAGTTTATGGTGGTAGAAAAATATTCATTGTAAGTGTCAAATTATTCATATCATTTCACATGGCAATTGTCAGAAGTAAATGAAGTTTTCTTAGAAGATAGTGGATGTTACATACTTGGCATATTTTTCACATTGTTCACATTATTGTGTATTATATTGATTTGGTATGTAATTCACAAGTGTGAAATGGTACCTGAAATAATTACCAACCATGTCATAAGAGTAAGACTGTAGACTGATGTTTGGGAGAAACCCAGTTTAAATTGCAGCAATGTTACTACTAGCCTTGCTGGCAAGGGTTTCTATTGTTCAAGGCAAATGCCTGTATAGTACCATCACATAGGCTGTGGCTATCTCCTATAACCTAATTACCATTAATGATTGTCTTCCAGCTTATTTAATGCTCTATAAACCTGGTGGCAGTTTAAGCAGCATCATTGAGTAACCTAAGAATAAACCGTGCCTGATGTTTCAGTAATACAGCTTCAGAAATACAGTTTTTACTAGCCATAGCCACTGGACAAAATCCAAGTATCCATTGCCTTGCAATATAGAAAATTGAAGGTTAATTTTTCACCGCATAACATAGTTTTCTTTAACAGGTATGATTCAGTTGATGATTATGCATTAGAATTATCAGAACATTTTCATGGATGCTGATGGATTTCTCAATTTAGTGATTTAGATTGTGTTGTTTTTTAATCTGAAATGTTATTATATTTTCTATACTTACTGAGAGGCTACTCCAGGGGATATTGTAGCTTGGGTCTGATGAATGTGAGCTCATGCCTTCAGATGACATCATCACAGCCTCTTCATTTCAATTTGACATTATGATCCAATGCATCTTGTTTACGCAGGCAGTTCACAATGGTTTATTACTTCCATAGCTTCACTGCTAATGGTTTTACACTTCTTGCCACCAGTTGCTGTTTGTTTGGTGTACAGTTTATAACAAGCCCAAAGTCAAATTTATGCACTGCCCTAATCAGATATGAAAGAACAGTACTAAGTCGCACGTACAAGACACAACTGAACTTCAGCCCAGTGTGTTTTGTAACAGGAATAATTAGTTACTGGTCATGAACAGCTAATGGTGCAACTTCCTCTCTGTGAAACCACTGCAGAGGTTGAAGCCCATCTAATGAGTTCACCACAGTAGTTACATCAACTTCTCATACTTGCAGGGCAGCTCTCTAAACTCCTTCTTGGTGTTTTCTTCACCAAAATCTTGGTTGACTTAAAGAAAATCGAAGTTTAGTAGAGGATGCTGATCTGAGTTGAAAGTTTTATGGCATGTGTTTAACATACAAAGGCTTGTTTTGGACTTCCTGCACTGTCCCAGTTGTAAACAGCCACCACATTTCAGAAGTTGGTTCTTTTTGTATCAGTACGTGAACATAAAGTTACTGTGTTGTATAAACAAAAATAAGTTCTTGCAGTCTAGAATGAAGTACCTGTTGCCTACATAAACCATCTGGGGAGATGCGACATTCCTAGTATAATATAAAACATAGCATTACACTGAAACCCATAAAGTCATGTCAGCCAAATAAAATTAGTCCAAACATCCGTAACTTATATTAAATCCATTGCAGAAACCTACCAGCCCCCATGATCAGACAGGGAAATAAAATTGGAGGGAGAAAAAGAATTTGGGATACAAATTCCCATGTACCAGAAACAACGAAAAAGTAAAAGTACTGTAAACACCAGTTGGATGTATAAAACTAGTGAACAAGAAGAGTGTGGTGACCCAGGTTATCAAAGTAGCCCCAATCAGCCAGGCAGCTTGCTAGTCTTGTAGACGGGATAGTGCAGAAATCTTTACTATAGGTTGAGTTGTTGAATTTGCCACACAAGTCATGCTGCTAGCTTGGGGGGGGGGGGGGCACAAATGCTGGGCATCAGGTTGCCTGGGTGCCTGTATTTGTGGGCTGTGAGTGTAGGAAATGCTTCATGTTACCCTTCTAGCACCAGTGATTTTGAGGTAGTGCCAAGATTTTTGGAAAATTTATGGACCCCTGGCCTAGCTATGCTTCTACCATGTTATTTCCAGGAATGTTATTGAGTCAGTTTGCAACACACTCAGGTTTTCAAGTGCTTTTGCCAGGGGATGTAACAGAGGGTGTATTTGCCTAATGATGGAATTAGAAACATTTGATAAATATAATGCCATTATCCAGAAGGTAGTATCAATTATGCATGTTCGTCACCCACCTCAGCATAGGACATGTGACTATATAGATTACATTATGTTAAACAGGTTAGACTAGAATAGATTATATTGGGCCAGGTTAGGTTACATTAGGTTGTTTGAGTTCATGAAGGTATTTTGTCTTTATCATTTAGTGTTATTTGTGGGTGAATGTTTGGAGAATCATCATCAACTTCTTTATTTTCCATTAAAGGTGACACTGTTAGGTAAATTTAGATTGTGTTTCATTTTTGGTATGCCTGATTAAGGTGTTTAATCTTCTGAGACCTTTTAAAGAATGCATTTTTGTTATGCATATGAAGAGTTGCATGTCAATAGCCTTGCTAATAATTACATTTGTTTAATTTCTAGGCTGAAAGTGTTCAGTCAGCATTATTTCCTGGACTGTTCTTGGAATAATATCAATTTTATTATATTAGGAAATGTCTTTCACTTGGGCTTGTATGTTGCTTGCAGATGTCAAAGCCACTAATAAGTTCAATGGAAGAAGGGTATACCTCACCTCCAACATTTGAAGAAGCAATGCGAAAGGAAGCATCAAAACAAGGCGCAGCATATCCTCAACAAGACGCATGGAGTCCTGCAGGGAAGCATGCTGCAGATGGCGTTCCAGTTGCACCAACTTTACTTGTAAGTGAACAATCATATCTTGTGACATGGAGGTGGGGTGGACAACGTGTTACATGAAGGGTGTGTTTTGCAGTTGGAAGTAGGTTATATCCCAGTGGTGCAAGAAGATTTTATAAAGTACCTTTTAAACATTCAGTGACATGTAGCGTACCTAAAACATAATAATGTAATAATCAGCCCAAGATATGGGGTGGCTATAAATGATCATTACCCTTTTAAAAAATAGACGTAATAAACATAATCATGGTACTGTAATGACATTGTAGAGCATACAGAAGTTATCTCATAGTTTTATTTTCTACATAGCAGATTTTATTGTGTTCCCAGTGGTGACTACCTATGCCAAAATGATAGTCTCGTTCCAGACATTTGACAACATTTGTATGACAGCTGATGCTCATGCTTCCCGCACTGTGACCTTTGAGTTTGTTGAGGCTTTGAGGCATGATTTTAGCACTGCGTGTCGCATGCTTAACACCATTACCTGGTCAAAGTTGCTGAAAAATTAGTAGTTTTTAGCACTTAAATATGTCTGCAGTCACTTCAGTGACAGGTGAACATCTGGAACTTTTCTTCTGCAGAGACGGTCTCTGTAAACTGCTTGTTAGAAGCGTAACTGGTAGGTGGGGTGAGCCCAAACTCGTTGGAACTGTATCTACACTGTCGTCATCACTGATGCCCGCATGAGAGCAGAATATGTCCTTCCATCACCATCTTCTGTACTGTGATTGCAGTGTGCATGCATTTAACCTTCTGATGACATTTGTATGCATTACAGATTTCATTACTATGCACAGCTACTTTATTTAGAATACATTTTTAAAAGTGTGAAGATTATTTATTACCTGTTATTACATGGAAAAAAATTCATTATTCATACCAGATTTGCTGCACAAGGTTGTGCTTCTTGATATGGCCGTCACATACGTAGATGTATGTACGTTGGCTGTACCAGTAACTTGCATTTCTTATTTTCATTCAAGATAAATTTTGCTTGTGCTCGTATGCAGATGCTGATGTTTTTAGCATTTACCTTCTCAAGTCCTTAGGTTGATACATGTTGAATCAGTTACTACTAGCACTGGCATCAACAAATTTTGACTTATCTGCCACTGTGCAGGTCAGTCAGTTCTTCCCAAAGAGTATCCAGCATTTCCAGGATCAAAAATGAAATATCAGTCAGCAGTTAATATTTTCTGATTCTTAAAATGTTGAAGTTTGCAGTGGAATTCTTCATGTTATTCTATTGATTAGTTGCACCTAGACTCACTTGTGTGGCTGACACATTGGAGAATTGTGTGCATTTATGTTCCTTATTATGCTCTGAAAACAGAAACAAGTAATCTCGGCAGGATGGTTTCACTTTATATAACTTGTAAGGTTATACTGGCTTGCCTGTGCAGGAAAATCTTGTCTGTAATTCGAGGAACAGTTTTTGTTGTTTGTGGCTGTTTACATTTAATGTTTCTAGATTTCAGGATGCAAATGCATCATTTGTGTGATCAAGAACATGTTTTGTTACCCTAGTTGCTTTGAAAATATGTTAAGGTTATGTTGATACCCGTTAGGTGCAGGCCATGTTATCTTTGGTTTTAGTAAGAAGTGTCATAGCTGAGGTGGTGGCCATCTGCCTGTCCTGGCAGAGGCCCAGGTTCAAATCCAGGGCAATTTCTGTTTAGTTTGTGCTGGGCAGTGGCACTGGGACAAGTTCTTCTGCAAGTGCTTCAGGTTTCTTTGTCATTGTTAGTCCACCAATGCTCTGTAGTCATGTTTCTGGTATGTACCATTGGTGCTGCATTAAGTTGGCAGTTCAGGTTGTATTAAGCAAAACACTACACTGCTCCAGCATTGCTCCACAGTCATTTGTCAGTTCTTACCTTCATTTTCTTGTAAGAAAATAATTTTCTAAAGAAGTTTTTGTGGTGACATTAAACAGAATGATTCCATATTTCATGATTAGTACCATACCATATAATGGAATAAATGGACTTGAATTAAATTAACATGTAACTAAATGGTTGCTTAGTGATTGTCATCGTGGTCACAATGCTTTGTTTGTGGGGAGGAAGTACCTGGCCTTGAACCCATGCATGTAACAGCAAAACAAAAAAAAAAAATAGGTTCGTAGTTGTCTTTTGTGAAACAAGTAGCTTTTATAAAGATCATATTTACGTGCCTATGAGATGAGCCTTCTTCACAATCTCAAATTTTCAGGAAAATGCTTAAAGAGAACATGTTAAACTTTGTGCACTATTATAAGGTGACTCCCAGGCCCCCATCCCCTTTTCAGATATTGGAAAATTCGTGTCTTCTAGTCAGGTAAATGCAATACATGTAACCTGTTATCTTTCATTTCTGAGGTAAAGTACAATAAATAGATAGATACTGTGAATTTTAGTTGTAGATTTCCTTCAAAGAATCACATTAAGAAATTTAATGTATGTAGATGTTCTATAACATCAAAAAGGATTGTAAGGTCAGTGTACTGATATGGTGCAATCAAATAGTTTCTGGACAGACTATGGGATGACACTACTGCTGCTAGCACAAACTTCTGCTGCCAGGTGTAGGGTAGAGTAGAAACTGCCATGTCATTTCCTGCTTGGAATAAGACTGTAGCACGTGTCACTGTTGAGTACCGTCTTGTTAAATGTAGCTGTGTAGTGTTCCATTTGTGATTTTGGTGTACTAAGAAAATGGCAGACTTGAAAGAACAGCATGTCTGCATCAGATTTTGCTCTCAACTGCACATGAATGCTATGGAATCTTTCCAGCTGTTGAAGTAGCTTCTGGACATCAGCCAGTGACAAGAACACAAGTTTTTGAATGGTTTTCCAAGTTCAGAAACAGTATGACCTCTGACAAAGTTGATAAATGCTCAGGACTTCCATCAGTGAACAAAAAATGTGAAAATGTGGATAGAGTGAAGGAACTTGTCCTTGCAAACAAGAATTACTGTGTGCAGAGTTGCTAATATGTTCGGGAAGTTTGATTTGAATTGGTTCACACCGTTTTGAAAGATGGTCTGAATGTGGATTGGATTACTACTAAATTTGTGCACTGCCCATTAAGTGGGGATCAGAAGAAGACTTGTGTCAGTAAGTGCCAGGACCTTCAAGAGAGACTTGTGTCAGTAAGTGCCAGGACCTTCAAGAGAGACTTGAAAGGGACACAGAATTCTGTGTGACATCTTTTCTTTCCCAAAACTCAAGCTTGAATATCACCATGTTTCAAGCAAGGTTCAAAGAAGTGCGCCGCACAAAATGCTTCAAACAGTGGTGTGATGCTCACTGCATGACTTTCCAAGGAGACTACTTTGAAGTGGACAGTATTGATTATAGGTTAGGTGTTGTTATGGAGAAGTAAATGCAGTTTGGAAACTATTTGATCACGCTATGTAAGAATGTTCTGATCATTTGTCTTTCATCTCAAGGAACATTTGTACTTCCTTTTGTAAGTGCTGTACGCTCTTCAGAACTCTTCCTAAGCTCAATCATCGATGCTAGAATGGCATTATGGAATTTTTATGTTCTGCATCCTCCTTTTTTCAGGGGTGTGTGAAGTGCTTGTGGTTCAGTCTTCCTCCTGGTGTGAAATTTACTACTTTTAATTATGGTATTATAATTTCTGGTGACTGTGGTTATTCATAACATGTCCTGTGAACAGAATAGAATACAGAAGGTCTGGCACCACAGTGACCCATGCACTCTGACCATTACCAGTCTTTTGTGCAAAACATGTCCTGTGAGTTTCGCAGTGTAATAACAGTAGTCTCATCCAGGAGATTTTCTGTTTATTGTATCTTGTATAATTTGAAAAGACCAAAGTTTTTACATGTCAGATTAGTTCATACATAGGTTGTTCCGTTGAATGACTTACTCCACAGCACCTTTATTGCTAACATGTAGTTTATACCTTTTTGTGAAAGTCTTCACCATTTCCACATTTTTCAACTTGCTCAAAAATTTCACCTGTGCCTGAACATGTTAAAGACTAACTGTTGTGACATGTTAAAAGTTACCCCTTGTAACATGTTAAAGGCTGACTGTTGTGACATGTGAGTGTTTTTTGTGCAGGCAATGCCAGTGGCTCTCCGTGATGTGGGTGCAGGCAATGTGGTTTATGTTGTGAATGAGCCAGGGAGATCTGACATTGAAGGAAATCCTACTTTTGGAGCATCATTTGGGAACAAAGCAATTCGAGCTGTGTTTGTTCGCAAGGTGTACACTACACTCATGCTACAGCTCCTCACCACAGTCATCTTCGTCGCTTGGTTCATGTTTCAGTAAGTGGTGAATTATTTACTTCATTGTGCAGTATACATCCTGGCAAATTTGTTGAAAAATTGTGTCCTTGCACTGTCAGCTTCTTTGTTTCAACATGTGGGGGAAAAAATATTTTGATACAAATAGGATGATTCAGAGGCTCAATTTATGTGTGATATGGTTGTATGAAATTGTGGTGTGTAACTTGTCTGTCGCTTTTTACAAATGCTTTCTGTAGTGACTTTTCAGTATGATGATAGCAGTTTGTTCTGGCCAATTATTATGCTACAGATAGAATGAAGTTGACATATGGCATGGGAAATGGGATGATAGAAGTTGTGGAAGTAGTAGAACAGGATATGGGTTTGATTTGTATAGTGAATGATTTGCATGTTTACACAATTACGTGCTATAATAGGGCATAAAGGCTAAGTTGCTGGAAAGAGCAGTGGAAGTCTGATTTTTTTTTTTCAGAGTTGTTATTTATTTATGAAATGAGTGATGTATGTCACCATGAGAAGCTACAAGTGTTTGTTGGTGTGAAAAGATAAGAGTACATATTTGATATTACACTTGCATGGCACCATTAATGTTTGACATGTTTGATAATGGAAGTTTAAGTGTGTTGATTGATTCCCAGCATTTAGACTTTTTTTTGTAGTGTAGTCACCGTTTTACAGGAATGTAAGACAATAATTTGTGCAAATTTATTATCTGCAAAAGGGAGGTTTGCCTTATAATTGTACACAATGTGAAACTTACTCTGTATAGGTATTTTCATCCAAACTGATGATATGAAATGGGGGCTGTCATATACGTAGGTTTATCTTATATTTGGGTAGAGGTGGGACGAATCCTAAATTTGCTCGAATCCGAATCCTAAAAGGTTCTCGAATCTCGAATCTCTGGAATCCTTCATATAAGAATAATAATAAGAAAAAACTAAAAGGAAAAAGACTTAGTTCTATAGCATTTAGTATTTATTTTAAAATTAAAAGTTTTTATTTGAAGCAAAATTTAAAATCTGTGTTTAATGAAAAAAACATTTAAGAATACAGTTTTCAAAAATATACCTATATTATTCATTAAGAAGATACAAATAAATGAAATAATAATAAATATTAATTATATTAATAATAATAATAATAATACAAATAATATTTGAGCAACAGTTCACATTTTTGACATTTGTGTAGAGGAAGGGGATTATTTCAAGAGTTAATATATCGTAGATAAACAGTAAACGCTAAACATGGAATACTAAATTCTTTCCAGAAAATGAAGAAAAATATAAAACATGTTTATTTTAAAAGTTAATAAAAATTAAAAACACTAAACACTGAACTCTTTCAGTGCAATCTAAAAGAATCAGAAACCTTTAATAGAGATTTTTATTTAAGAACACTAGCATTTGAACTCGCTCTGGGTCTAGCCTACTTCGTTTTTTATCAGCTATGATACCTGCTGTACTGAATAGTCTTTCTGATATTACTGTCGATGGTGGTGTGATTAAATACTTTTTAGAGAGTTTCTTTAAATTTTGATATTTTTTGTTGTCCTTCCAGTATTTAAAGATGTCTGCAGATGGTGGAAGCAGTGTTTCTGCTAAGTAAGCATTTATTTCTCCTTCAGGAGACAAACTATAACTTTGCTCAGTGCTGGTAGATGGTATCATCAATTGAGAATAGTAACTCCACATGCTATGAACTCCTTGTTGTTCAGTTGGCGATTTTTGAGTGGTATCTCTTTGACTTTGTTCTGATGACTGCAGATCAGTGTCATCTGCTTGCAAAATACTAATATCAGAAATTTCCATGGCCAGTGTTGATTTAACTTGCTCAAGGTTTTCTTTGCTCAAAAATACACTTCCTTTGAATCGGGGATCCAGTATAGTACCAAGAGCATACAATTTTTCTGTTTCAACAGACTGATAGCGCCTTTTTAGAGATGTAAGCAAGTCATTTCGAAAACGCTGTATGGAACCTAAAGTTCATTTGAAGTTTTGTAGAGCATTAATGGTGCTATTCACTAAAGGAATTATTTCTGAGATTGTTACTTGACTGGAACTGGCCACAAATGTAGCTCTATCGAACACATCTAGGATTCGTATCACTTCTTCTATAGTTGTCCACTGTCGAGCACTAAGATTTACCTGAAAATTTAAGTCTGAAGCAGATAATAAAACAGCTTGCTTTTGTTCCATGAGACGAGTGAGCAAGTGAAGCTGAGAATTCCATCTTGTCGGTTCGTCTTGTATCAAACGATGAGGTTTAAGACTTAATTTAGCTTGAAAAGCTCGTAAGACTTTCATGGCTTTAGAAGAGTGCTTGAAATATCCCACAGTACTCCTGCAGGCTGACATTATTTCCTTAATTTTACTGTTGTTAAGTAGACCATCTTTGATAACTAATTGAAAAGTATGAGCCAGGCATGGCAAGTGGTCAAAGGTACTGCGTTCTAAAGCTGCAACCATATTCAGACCATTATCTCTCATGAAACACACAACTTTTTCTAAGAGATTCCATTCTTTCATAGTGTCGGTTATGAAAGTTTCTATTGAAGATGCTGTATGTGAAACTTCTGCAAAGGGAATGCATTCTAAACACAAGTGGTGATACTCAAAGTTTGAAGATGTTGATGTCCACATGTCTGTTGGTTAGGTTTTTTTCTAAAAGTTTCTCAACTTTTATTTTTCCTTCTTCATACATCTCTGGAATTACCTTATGGGCAAAATGTTTCCTGCTTGGGATGATATATCTTGGCTCAAGGTGATTTATCAACTTTTTAAAACCTTTATCTTCCACTATGGACAATGGTTGGTTATCTTTGCAGATCATTTCGGCGAGTAATCTGGTAATTGTTTTAGCTCTTATGTCTCCAGGCTTAAAATGTTGCATTTTATCAACAAATTCTTTCAGAGTCGGTTGGTTAGACGATACTGCTTTGCGTTTTATTGGGGGTGTTTTGAAAGGGCTTTGTTCTCCATAGGAAGAAGCTGCTGAACGTGGAGTAGAAGTTGAACTAACTGATGGAGGACTCCCAACAGCTGGATCATCTGGGTCATTATTGTCTTTGAATGGAGAGTCAACTCTGACAGCCAAAGAGCTTAAGGTTGAAGCTGGAGTCAGTAATGGGGATGGTGAACTTCTACCTTTCAGTTCTTGAAATTTGGATAAATGTTTGCCTTTCAAATGTTTCCACATTGCTGAAGTAGTATGTGACACTTTTCCTCTGGATATTTTTGCAGAACACAGATTGCAATTCGTATAATTTTCAGTATCCGAAATTTGGAAATAGTTCCAGATAACAGAAGGTGCCATCTCATGGGTTGTAGGTTATAGGTGACATTGGTTGTAGGTTATAGGAAATAAGAGGTTATGCCAGAGGCACAAGATAAATCGCTCCCAAGTAAGTGTAAATGCTGTGGTTAGCAATAGAAACCACGTAGGAATAATCAATAAAGCGTGAGAAACGCTAAGAGTGAGACAAAAATACAGTCCGGATAACGCCTAGCGTAGACTGATAGTGTGTACAAGTGAGACGCTGCGGACAGTTGAGTATAACTAGAAACGCTGAGCTATAGAGTGAGTAGCACTAAGTAGTTTAAGTTCCTCAAGATTCCGCTAGGTGGCAGAATTTCGCTAGGTTAGGATTCGAAAGATTCGAAAGACGAAAAAAGCTCAAAGATTCGAGTTTTCGAATCTCGAATATTATTCAAGATTCGCGGGATTCGAGGATTCGAATATCCCATCCCTATATTTGGGTAAACATGGTATTACTAGTAGGATGGTATGTGTTGTGTGTTGATTTGGTCCATGCAGCTGTGCTTTTGCTTTTGGTATTAAGGTCCATCGAAATATGTTAAGGTAGATCAAAGTTTTGTAGCGAATCTTGGTAGATGGCAACGTCATTAACAAAGCAGACGTCAGACACTGGTGGGAGGTGTTGCACACGGTTGTCGTGCTGTTGTGATGGTGGTTCTGTTACATGCCAGTTCATGATGATACACCTTCTCTTCCGTTACTAACGATGAATGTGGTGACTACTGTACTCTGAAATGTCGAAAGATGTTAAAAATACAACATGGTTGGAGCCTGAAGGCCAGAGTTACATATCAAACTGAATTCTGCGAAATTAGAAGTCCTCACATTGGTGGTACTGGAATGTGATGCTGTGTCATTGGGTGAGCGGTAACTAGTGTTTCAAAGGATCTTGTTGCCTTCATCTCCATGGAGTTGTTATCCTTGCAGATGAAGGCGACATGATTCTTCAAAATGTAAGGTACAACTCACACAGTGACACAATGTCCCATCCCTGAAGATTTGAATGCTCAATCTGTATTTTATTTTTCTGTTTCTTTCTACACCATGATGCATTCATGACATTCAACTGAACGTTATAGAAATCAAACCATAATTTAAGGAACAGCATTTTGTAGTGACATTTTCTCGGAACTAAATGTAACAATTAAATTAAGTTTCAGACCAACTGATGCACAACTAAAACCACTTTTATTGTAGCTTTATTATAATTGTTAAAATTATACCCCTACACGTATTTCGATCCTTGGATCATCGTCAGGGGGTTTTTTTGTTGAAAGCTACTGTCACTTCAATCACATGATTTTAAATAGTCCAACAGCACATTAAAACTTGTATATTATAAGTTAAAATCTTGTTAAAGGTCTTTGTTGTTGTATAATAGTTGTAAAGGTTGTAAAAAAACTTTTCTGTCTTTCTAGTGGCTCAGTAAACAACTCCTATTAGCAATTTTCATCATAGTATATTTCTTTTGAGAAATTATGTTATGTGTGTACCAAATGAATATATAATTGAACCCAGTTATAACGACATCGGTTAATGCGACACCTCATCTATAGCATCAGGTATTCTGTGGTACTGATTAATTCCTCTCGTTAACCACAATATTATAATCCTTGGTTATAACAATACAAAATATTCAGTCCCTTTCATGACATTATAACCATGGGCGACTGTACTTTGTGTTACAAAATGTGTCTACAAATTATATCACACTGTCAGCACTTAAGTTCCTAAGCCTTCTGACCAAAATTTTGAATGATAATTTATAAGAATTCAACTTGTTCTCCATGATTTTGTGGCATATATTGCTGACACCAAAAAAGGAAATCTCTTTTGTTGTTTTCATAGCAGTATAGCTGAGGATTCCTTTTTTCTTCTCTCTCTCTCTCTCTCTCTCTCTCTCTCTCTCTCTCTCTCTCTCTCTGTCTTTTGTTTTTTGCAGATATGGCACTATGTCAACAGGTAATTTGATCCCAGCTGTTTGAGGTAAAGTAGTGTCCTCACCTTCAGAGGTCATTAGGCCCTCTTACCTATCGACCTTTGAACATGAGGACACAACCTTGCATCCAGATGTTGGGATCTGATGTAGTGTCACATCCCAGAAGATCAGAATACTGATAATGAAAGTTATGTGTAGTTACTGAAATGTGTGTTTTGTTACTTTTTAGTGACGCAACTCGGCAGTTTGTGCGACAGAACGTAATGTTCCTCATCATCGCATAGTAAGTTGCACTGCATATATTTTAATTTGTTTATCAAGTAAAGAAGTCACATAATGGCACATGTTTCATATAATACATGTGAAGTTGAAGATTCAAGGCATGTGGGATGTGATGCTGTGTCGGTCACATAGTTTCCTTTTTTTGGAGGATCTCTTCAGGGTCAAGCGGTCCAAGACTTAGGTCTTTACTCTTCTGGGATGTTGCGCAGCATTGGTTGATAACTTGTTACCGATATATCAGGACAGCATACTGGTACCATCTTCAAGGGTCAAGCAGTGTAAAAGGATTGCAGGAGCAACTGGATGCATAATATATAGGAACAGTGTGACTGGTGATTGGCTTGTGGGACAGGTAATGGGGAGCAGCTGGGTGTTTGCACCCTGGAAAGGAGGTGGGGAGGAGAGGGGTGGCAAAATGTTGGTCGGTGGTTATTCTAAGGCAGCCATTAGGGCATGGGGATAAAAGGAAGACTGGAAGGAGGAAGGATACAGCAGCCTTCGTTTTGTCAACATCAACATTTACTGGAGACCAGAGGATTCTCTGGGGCATGTGGTTTACCAGAAACCTGCACACATCAGTCTCTACGTAAACCCAGCATCATGTCACTGTCCTTCCAGCAAAGAAGCTGTTCTTGCTACCTTGATACAGAGCCTTATGCAACAGAGAGAACCTCTATGACGAGTTGGAGTTTCTCAAGGCAGCTTTCAGGGAGAACATATATATCTGGAAGCATATACAGTGTGTTGTCAGTCCACCTGTAAGCTGACCTTGGTTGCCTCCTGCCATACATTCAGATGACCTACAGCCACATTAGCAGAACGTTAACGAGGCACAACATAAGTGTTGGCCTGCTGCCCAAGAAAATCCCCAGCTATGTCTGTCCTGCAAAGGACGACCTGGGTGAAGGCTGGGTGTGTACAGGATCCCCTCTGAGTGTGGCCAGGTGTACACTGGACAGACCAGAGGTTCATTGTGATCAGGGTGAAGGAGCACTGCCAGCACATCTGGCTCAGGTACCTGACAAATTGGTGGTGTCTGTACACAGGTTCAACCAGGATAATCAGATGAAACTCCCTCGGAAATCCTCTGTACCAGATCTGGCTACAAGGACCAGCTCATCTGGGGTGTGATGAATTTGGAGCTCTATCCCAAAACATAACGAGGGAGGATGGCCCTCCCAGTGTGATTCTTATGCTCATGGTTGTTTTCAGTACCAGAAATTTTTCCTTATCCATCCTCCTTCCTTTGGCCCCCCCCCCCCCCATGCCTGGTGGCTGTTTCACAGTTACCACCAACTGACATCTTGGTCATTCTCCCACCCCACCACACCATAACTGACTTTGGTAACAGCCCTTTTAAGGGCTTCCAACAACCCAAGTATTCCCCTTTACCTTTCTTGTGAGTCAGTCAGTGGTCACACTGTCCCTATATTGTATATTCATGCATCCACCAGCTTCAGCATTCTACAGGGACTGCTTGACCCTTGAAGATGTGGCAGATTAGTTGCCCTGAAACATTGGTAACAAAATACCGAGCAATGTTGCGCAACATACCAAGAAAGTGAAGACATCGGCTGCACCATAGTGGGAGCCTAAAATCTCGCACAGCCCAAAACTGCTTTACCATGAAGATGAATTTTCACTTTTTATTAGTTTTGGACAACATACATACACAGATGTAAAGAATTCATGTAAACAATTGTACCAGTTGATGTGAATAGTGTGTAATGAGTCCCTGCAGGTGAACCCAAATTAAGGGTTCGAAACATATAGGACAGTGGAATTGCACAATTAATGTGATTGAATTGTACATTTTGTCGGAATGTGAATATACTGAATCTTCTCTTTGTCCTTTTTCTCTGCCACTCCAAGGAACCCTCGATGTCCTTCCTTTAACAGTTCATTACACAGCTGGTCAAGAAATTTCCTGTTTCAATGGAACCTGAAGGTTTATTGCCATGTCCATGAGAGTTTGTCATTGGATACTCCCTTGAAGTGGGTAATCACAATTCATTCATACCTGCACAGTCTGTATGAGCTTTATTTTCTCATCTATGCCTGGATCTCATGTGATGTTTGTATCATTGATGCTTTCTGATAAAATTCTTGTGTGGTATTTTTATTTTCCTTAATACCTGCAACATGTGTCATCCATTCATTCTTCTTTCTTTCTTATCATTGATTTTATCACTCTGACTGTTAGGTGATGAATACAAAGTATGGTCCATGACATGGCAGAGGTGGTTAGTCACTGTACTGTCACCATGGAGGCCTGGGTTCTTTCCCAGGCTGGCCCATGTGGGATTTGTGGTTAAAAAAATAATACTGGGACAGGTTTTTCTCCATGTACTTCAGTTTTCCCATCAATGTCATTCCACGAGTGCTCTGTTAACATTCATTTATTTGTTCATTCGTTTATTCATTCCATCCATCAAACCATTCTTCCCTCCATCTCCCTATCACTAAAGCTACGTAGTCTTAGTTGACAGCATTGTTAAATAACACGCTTCAGAAAATACAAACTATTTATCATGTCATATGTAACATTCTGCAGTCCTCTGTTTCTTTGTCTTGTGTCTAATATGTTGTTGTGCAATTTTGGTTGGTCTCAAACACATTTAGAGCCAGAGATCCAAGTTTCACAGCCTCATAAATCTCAACTTCATTAAAATCCATGGCAAGTACATGAGTGCAGAAAGCCACCAAGCAGTTGTAGTTGTTTGTAAGCTGCTACAGTGGCATTGCCTAGCAACCACTGAAATAAGCAGCCCATGCACTATAGCAGTGGGCTTGAAGCTACCAGCAACTGTGGAGCGCCTGTGACTGAATGTGGATATTCGTGGAATTCCAGTAAATTAAATGTGTACATTTTGGGTGCAAAAATGGATAGAGTTTCAAAACAAAATTTTCTCTGAACAGAAGAATTACAAAATTTATGAAAAATAAAATTTTGTCTTTGGTGATTTACCTTGTAAATAAACTCATCACCAGTTATGAACAGAGATGGGGAGGAAGGTAAAATGTGTAATCAGAAATGTTCAAAATAGTATGTACATTTTAAAGGAAATGTGCTTGCAGCTGCTAAGAGTACCTGAGACAGTATGAGAGAAAAGTGTTTGCAGCTGCATGAGAGTTACTGAGAGTGTATGAAAAAAGTGCTTGCAGCTGCGCAAGATTAACAGAGAGTATGAGAGAAAAATGCTTGCAGCTGCATGATAGTAACTGATAGAGTATGAGAGATAAGTGAGAAATTCTCTTGTCTTTCAACAAGACATACGTGTCTTGAATTAGTGAAGAGAGAAAACAGTAAGGGCCAAAAATTACTCGTTACGAACCGTGACCAGTTGTGTATAGCCATAGTGACTTGTAGTTACAGATGCAAGGTCCACAGCGTTAGAGGCTGAGTTTCTTGTTTGTTGTAGTGTTACGTTTCTGGTCACATACATCATTCTGGTGTGCTGCTCGAGCGTACGCCGCACCTGGCCAAGCAACATTATCATGCTGTCAATATTTGTAAGTACTAACCTCTGATCCTGTTGATACAGACACGTACAGTGCAAATAACTGAAGGTTCTGTAAGAATTTTGGATATTAACTTGCCTTTGAAGGTTTTTTTGGTATAGGGAAACTATCATAAATTGTATATTAGTAAGTACAGAACGTCAGTTACCCCATTTTGTGCAGAAGTTCTGTGGTAGCTTCAAAACCTTTTTGAACAGGAGCCTTGTTGTGGTGCAAGAGTTTGTGGTGCATATACAAACCAGCTGCATGTACGTTTATGATAAAATCTCACTGATTATGAGATAAGTACAAGATGTACAATATCTTTGTGTTTACAAAGTGAGTACAGTAGAGCCAGAGCCAAATGAAACATTTGAAAATATGTAACATTTTGTAACATACTGTCATATATAAAAGGTAAAGAAGAGGCCATGAAGGCCCAGAGGGGGAGTAGAGGTATAGGTCTACTCTTTCTTTAACCTCGGCACTAGATGGGGGGTAGGTGGTCAGCTCCACGCCCCGGCCGCTTTAACCCTGGGAAAGAGACCCAGTACCCATTGTATAGGAGGCTGGGTGGGCCCCAGGGCTGGTCTGGACGGCTGCAAAAAATATCACCCCCACCGGGATTCGATTCCCAGACCTTCCAGCCCGTAGCGAGTCGCTATACTGACTGAGCTATCCCAGTCATTATCACATTTTGGATTTCACTGAAGCGTGGTTAGTAATGTACATTAAATTACATTACTGTAGTGTCTATTGAAGCACAACTCTGTAGCTTCATAGTCAAGTTTTCAGCTTTATTGTGTGTAGGTATTTTGTTGCCAGATAAAATGGTTTAATTGTAGCCAATAAGAATTATGTAATGTTTTGTAAAAATTGGTCAGCCAATGACAGAGGACCCACTTTTGTTGCCCAGTCAATCACAGAAGTCAAAGACATTTGTCAGAGATGTCGCTTTGGTTAACAAGGTAGGTTGAAGGACAGAGGTATTCAGAATTTAGACACGAGGAGATGGAATGCAGAGAAAGTGGTCTAAAGGTGGTAAATCAGTAATCACAACGGTTATCGGAGTGATCAGAAAGTAGTTACAGTCAGATGCTAGGGTGTACTGTAATCAGAGTAAAAGGTAGAGAGTGTGAAAACCTAGGATGGTATTCACCATGTCTGATATGTACATACAAAACATCAGTATATGTGAAGTACTTTGTGGTGCTAAGTGTAGTGTTAATTCCTGTGACAATGCTGACAACACTGGCCAAAACGCCCATTAAGACCCAGAGAAAATGTTTTACACTTGAACATCAAAACTAGCCTGTGCACTCGACTTCTCACCATTCAATCTTCAAACCAAAGTGTGAAGGTGGGTATGAAGTGTCTCAAACACTGTAGGCTGCAGTAGGACCAGCAGTGGATGGTGACTGTTGTTTGTGGGCATATTTGCTTTTGGTCAAGAATGATCAGCTAAACTTGTGCAGAAGCCACCTTCATTGTCATGTAATTTATGAAGTTGGAAATCTGGAGGTATTTGCAATGGAACAATTTTATGTGAAAGGCTGCCTGAATAACCATTAAGTGTGAGGCATTGTGCACATAATAGAAGTGTCAGTTCTCAGATTCACATTGTGGTTTGTGTCGTGAATCCATTCCTCACATGACGTTCATAACAAGTGTGTGTTTTGTTTTTCAGACACTGTCCATGTCACATTGGGCTGCTGTGATATCTGTTTTGTGTTCAGATGCTGTCCATGTCATGTTGGGCTGGTGTGATATCTGTTTTGTGTTCAGATGCTGTCCGCGTCATGTTGGGCTGGTGTGATATCTGTTTTGTGTTCAGATGCTGTCCATGTCATGTTGGGCTGGTGTGATATCTGTTTTGTGTTCAGATGCTGTCCGCGTCATGTTGGGCTGGTGTGATATCTGTTTGTGTTCAGATGCTGTCCGTGTCATGTTGGGCTGGTGTGATATCTGTTTTGTGTTCAGATGCTGTCCGTGTCACGTTGGGCTGGTGTGATATCTGTTTTGTGTTCAGATGCTGTCCGTATCACGTTGGGCTGGTGTGATATCTGTTTTGTGTTCAGATGCTGTCCGTGTCATGTTGGGCTGGTGTGATATCTGTTTTGTGTTCAGATGCTGTCCGTGTCACATTGGGCTGGTGTGATATCTGTTTTGTGTTCAGATGCTGTCCATGTCACGTTGGGCTGGAGTGATATCTGTTTTGTGTTCAGATGCTGTCCGTGTCACGTTGGGCTGGTGTGATATCTGTTTTGTGTTCAGATGCTGTCCGTGTCACGTTGGGCTGGTGTGATATCTGTTTTGTGTTCAGATGATGTCCGTGTCACATTGAGCTGATGTGATATGTGTTTTGTGTTCCAGACGCTGTCCATGTCATACTGGGCTGCTACGATATCTGCTTTCCATGAGACGTACATTGTGCTGATGACCATTGGGATTGTCACCATTGTTTGTGTTGCCATATCTCTGTTTGCTGTACAGACTAAGGTAAGTGCCTGACTTCAGTAAGTTACAGTATTTTTAGATCCCTTGCTTTTGTTCTGCTTTCTCTTCATGGATTGGGATTAGTGTTGTGAGGTACTGGTGATAGTTCTGTTTAAGTAAACTAAGTAAACAGACATTAAAGCAGTTAAATTTTCATTGCAATGAAAATGTTATTTATTTCTTACCAATTTGCAGTGCATCTGTGTGCAGTAATACCCCATTGTGTTGTATTGTAACAAAATGCAGTGACCGTAATGTTACGGTGGAGTTTGTCATCTGTTGCTTTGCACCCAAACCTGGTGGAGATATGAAACAAGTGGCAGATGAAAGAAGATATGATAGATTAGATCTGCAGGTGGTGCAGACAGTGTGAGTATTCTGTGTCACAAGATGAGAGGTGGAATTTGGGCAGCTGTCTTAGCTACAGTGTCAAGAATAGTTCATTGCATGTTGTGGATGGCAAAATTTGAGTTGATTTGTGTGCATTGTGAATATTTGTGTATATTTAGGAACTACTGCCACTTGAAAAGTATATTGACCAGTGGAATGAGGATTGTACTGGACTGGAAATAATCAGGAAGGTGGGATTGTGAAGACAGCCATTACTGATTTGAGGAAACGTCTTTGTTTTACTGGATGTAAACTTCAGTTGTAGCGCAGGCCTTGAGAACTTACAGCATTGGAATAGGGACGTTCCTGTGTCTGTCACTCTAGTGCCGTCACTTGTGTTTGTAGCAGGAGTTAGAATACTGCCTGCATATTGGCTGAGCAACCAGTGAAGCACATTTTGAACTCACTGGGTGCAGCGGCAAAAGTATCGGAATTTCTCATTCATTAGCCACTTGTTTGACATATCTGCTGTACCTGGTTGCTAAATAACAATTGGTTTATAACCCACCATGACATCACAGACCTACCATATTAACATGCTGTAATAAAAATATATCCATGAGTAATATGAAAAACACATTCTCATTATTGTTGATATGCAATTCTTCTGGCAATGCCGGTGTGATTGCAAATTATTGGGAAGTTTGGCCAGGTAGTTCTTTTACAGGCATATGAATTGTGGTCATTATTGTCAGAGGAGCTTGTTTGTTAAGCTGTCCAGATTTGTGTGATTGGATTGGTAATGTTTGTTCACAGACTTGTGAGGGTGGGACAGGTGTTGCCATCTGCGCCCCTCCCCCACCCACAAACCACCCACTAAGCCACATTGTACAGCAGTTATTCTCTTGGATACTGGAGCTTTCAAACCACAATGTGTCATCTGTTGCGGTGACCATCTGCTGTGAAGTTATGTTTCATTCCTGTACACAGTGGGCCCTACTTATCATCAGCGTTTCACAGTATCATAAAAATACGCACAACAGCTGTTATGAATATGATGCTACTTGTTGAGCATAGCGTGATTACTCACAGTTTTTTGCACTTGTAAAGGATTTTTAAATTTCCAAAGACTTGTCATCCCACCTGAAACTGCAGTGTCATTTTCTGTCTTTGTAGCACTGTATGATTGTGAGGAGCACAGCGATCAGTTAAATACTAATTGTTCACTGTATATGTAATAACACAGCGATCAAAGTTATACATTTCTCTAATTTTGTTGGGCTGTTTGGCAACAAAAGTGATGTTAAAGTGCGTTCTCTCATGTCCTTAGATTCCTTTTTTAACCCTTTAAACCTTGTGGTTGGTGTATGTATCACCAGGTGTAACACTGAAAATCCTGCGTTTTGTTCACATACAAAGGCATATCCAAAAGTGCTTGAACTTGCCACTGTCACCCAGAAGAACAAGTAGTACTGCTTCCTGTCAGTAGGTGCTGTAGTGTCATTATCTTCTGAGTCAGTCTAGTGAGTATTACAGCCACAACCCTCTGAATTGTTTCTGGCTGGGTGTTTATTGTTGTGCACGTTAAGTGCAGTTTGCAGTGTCTAATGGCTGATTTGAAAGAATGTTGCATTTGCATTACTGTGTGTGGAACACAGGAGGTGAAGAGTGGGTGTACTGTTATGACCCAAAAACCAAACAGCACTCCTCTCGCTGAAGAGCCCACTGTTGGAAAGCTGCATGTTGGAAGAACGGGAGGCAGGTCAGGTCAAACATCAGGAGCATGTTGGTGACGTTGATGTTCGACTGTGAGGGCATTGTTCGTCAGGCAGTTGTTCTTTCAAGCCAAATGGTTTACCAGCATTACCACTGGGAGGTTCTGCAATGTCTGAGGGCCACAGTCTGCCAAAGAATCCAGAATAATGGCGGAATCAGGACTGGTTGATTCACCGTGACAGTGTGTCAATGCGCAATGCTTTGTCAGTGCAGCAGATTTTATTTGCTAAATATATGGCTGCAGTCTCTTGCACTTATGCACCTGATTTGTGATTTATTCTCATTTCTAAGAACAAAATCGCAGCTATGGAGGTATCATTTCATGGGTGTCCCTGAAATCCAGGAACAGTTTCTGCCCATCCTACACATCATGCCTTTGGGCTGTGATCAAGTTAGAATAACAGTAATGCTGACTTAGGTGATGGGAAGAAGTAGATGCCCGCCGTTTGTTATTCTAAAAGGGAGAATTACCCACTGGCATCGTACTGTATTCAGGTGCAGTGAGAAAGTTCTGATGACTGAAGAATTGATGATTCAGTGATTAAAGAAAGTCATGAGACAGATGACCGGATGCCCCACTGTTGAAGACAGAAATAAGGTTTTGGGTTTTTACAGCACTTGTTATACAAATGAAGGTCATGAGCTTGGTTTTTACAGCACTTGTTATACAAATGAAGGTCATGAGCTTGGTTTTTACAGCACTTGTTATACAAATGAAGGTCATGACCTTGGTTTTTACAGCACTTGTTATACAAATGAAGGTCATGACCTTGGTTTTTACAGCAATTGTTATACAAATGAAGGTCATGACCTTGGTTTTTACAGCAATTGTTATACAAATGAAGGTCATGACCTTGGTTTTTACAGCACTTGTTATACAAATGAAGGTCATGACCTTGGTTTTTACAGCACTTGTTATACAAATGAAGGTCATGACCTTGGTTTTTACACCATATTGTGATTATATGTTCAGTGTTTCAGAGGAACATATTGCCTCGATCTTCAGGGTAACTGAATTGATTCAGGTGGGTGCTGAAGTCATGGGGCCTTAGGACAAGTCCTGTCCCCTCTTTGCCCTTCCTGTAGCTGTGGTTGGCCAAATGCCTACAGCCCATTGTCTATAATCAACATATTTTCTTCCACCCCATTATTTCAGCACCCACTTGAACCAATTCAGGCACTCTGAAAATGGAAGCAGTATGTTGCTCTGAAATGTCAAAGCATTTAATGACTACATGGTGTAAAAACCCAAAAGATCATCATTTGAAGAACTAAATGTTTGTTCTAAACAGCTGAGGTGAAATTCCAGGCTTCTCAGTTGAATACAGATCTATTAATCAAACCTGGTTTCATGACCTGTCAGCGTCACATTCAGTATGTGGTAGTGGTGTGCCGGGAAATTTGGCACATTTCATGAGTAGTAAGCTGGTAAGCTAAACACCTTTCTGATAAGTAGAGTAAAATCAGTAAAAAAGATGGCCATGATCCCATGATGTGAAGGGTTAACATGCTGTAATCTGCAGTATCTCTGTACATACGGCCCCTCTCTTGTTCCTTTTGTGTGTATTGTAGCCCTAGAGGGATACCATGAAATGACAACATACTGAATTTTCTTGCCATGATTTTAAAAGTTATTAGCTCGATTGATGTTACCAGCAAAATATGATGTTGCAGTGCTGACTGAAGCATAGGTACCACTTTACCTGTTGAGTGTTTTGGAACAGCTGTTATCTGGTGTAACTGTTGTCAACTAATCATTTACAAACCAGGTACATTATGCGTGGTAGATTATAATATTAAAATGAACTACAACACCGTGACATTGGTTACTAGTGTAATTTACTGTATCCAGCAGTATGTTTTTGTTCTGAACAAAGTGATGCAATATGAGTCATGCAGTAACAGTGCATATGTTACTGTTAATAACTAAGTGACAACTTTTATGTATTTTATTTTTCTTTTTGTGTCAATCAGATTCTGCTGTCTCATAGCATATAAAATCATAAGACTTGAAATTTGTTAGTCATTTCTATAGTTACAGATGTGTATGCCAGGTGGCAGTGTTGGTTGAAAACAGTTTGTTGTTATGAAGAAGTCAGGGGGTACCTATGCTTCAGTTGGTACTGCAGTCTGTAACTTTGCCAATAAAAAGCTATTTTTAGGTACTAGAAGTACTTAATCCATCAAGCTGGCTTTACAGAAATTTGCAAATTCATCTCGTGCAGATTCAAGGGACCTGTGATATTGTAACATCCCTCAAGCGCTGTAATCTACTTATAAGCGTGGATCAGTTGATGGATTATGTGTGGATATCTATTATCTAGAAAACGAATTGTCAGATTTTCTTGTTGAAATTTCACCAGGCTTTATAGTAGCTAAATAGGGCTAAATAAGTTTAATTATGTATAGTTCTGTTGTGGCTTTATTGCAGGTCATCATCTTATATCAGGGGTGGCCAAACTTGCTTAACGTAAGAGCCACATACGATAAACTTCAGATGTTTGAGAGCCACAAGACATGAACAGATATTACACACAAGTTTTTATTGTTACACGCACATTTTGTTAAAACAATTCTTAAATATATTTACTCACCATGAACATTAAACTTACGTTTTAATCCAGTGGACTCTCAGTTTATACCCGGTAAATAATTATAAAGCTTCAAAAATTTTTATTTACCTTTTATATGAATTGTAATGCAAAAAGGAGCTCAGCTAACATATTTCCGCAAGCCGCACATTATATGTCAAAGAGCCGCTTGTGGCTCGCGAGCCGCGGTTTGGCCACCCCTGTCTTATATCATCTCTCAGCTTTATTCTGTGTAGTGTTTATATTTTCATCTAATTTTGCTGACTGGCTCTGAGGCCAACCCAGCCTCCATTCAGTGAATCTTGGGGACTTTTTTTTCTGTGTGTTAAATATCATGGCACTAAGCTGACCACTCTTGTCTGGTGCCCAGATTAAGTATGTGTGGAGCTGTACCTCCACTCCTTCATATGCTGTCAAGGCATGGTTCATAATTAATTACAGGGACATCTTGAAATCTTTATTTACATAAGACATTATGATCAATTACAAGGACATGATGTAAGCTGTATATTTGAGCCCTTTCAGATTCTGTTTTTCATTCAAAGCGTGAGATTCATAGAGGATGGAGGCAGTGTGTCAGTGTCCTGCTGCTTTTGTATTTCAGTGGGATGTCACTGGAGCAGGGATCTACCTGTTCGTGTTTCTGGTGGTGATTCTCCTGTTTGGGTGCCTGGCCACAGTGGTGGCCTTGACCACAGGCAGTCTCATAATGACAGTAGTGTATGCTGGGCTGCTGGCTTTGGTGTTTGCTATGGTAAGTCACACTTTGAGATTCTTTGATACTTCTTCTCTTTGCCCCCCCCCCCCCCCCCCCCCATATATATTGGCTATATGGTACGTCTTTGTGTACATTTTTTATGTAGTGTTAAGCAGTGCAGGAGAGCAGAAAAACAGACATCAGTGCCCCAAGCAGGATTTTTTAACTTAGCTTTCTCTTGTCTTTAGAGTAGTTTGTTTGAATTAAGTGGTCCCCTTGCCACTGTGGTATGTTACAGATGGAAGAAAGAAATTTCTTGAAGCAATAAAGTGTGTATGATTTCCTAGAGTAACACTCTGTCCAATCTTGCAGTTCGCAATAATTGTGGCATGTGATAATGTTTCGTATTGCAGTACCTGGTGTATGATACTCAGCAAATCATGGGAGGTCGCAAAGTGGAATTGTCTGCAGAGGAACACATCTATGGTTCTCTTCAGCTGTACATCGATATTATCAACTTGTACCTCATCATTCTGTCACTTAACAGCAGCTCCTGCAAATAACTGCCCTGTTCAGGTGATTAACAGTTTCCTTTATGCAGAAGTACTTTGCAGTCACTCTTTAAACAGCAAAATTGAACTGAATATTCCTGAATTTGAGTATGCCCACTTAAAGTGGTACTATTGTTGTACTTATTTTGAAGGAGAATCATTTGTACTGTGAACAGATGTAGGCACTAATGCACGCTAGTGCATTGTAGGAACATTTTGCACTTCCTCTCCCCTTAGAACAAGTTTCATTTTCCTTTGTAACTGGAATAATCTCACAGGATTCATATTCCTTGCAGATGGGTTATGGGGATGCTAGAAGTAGTCTTAGTAAGTTCTGTATTCCTTGAGTCATAGCATTAAACAGCTGGTTGATTGATGGATGGGAAACATAATGATCAATTCAATGGCATTATTTACTTCTTTTATTTTGGCTTAATCCACTGCTCTAGTGATTTGTGATTTTGTTTCATCTTTCGGAATCAAAGTCAAGAAAAGCTGAATTGTGTTACTGAGATTCACACAACTATGCTGCATGTAAATCATGGCTCCATCTATGTTTTCTAACTAAATTCTGTCATCTGTAGTGACTCTTCACTTCCTCCAGACATTCCTTGGCAGTGTCAACATGTAACATCTGCCATTGCACCATTTCCTCTGTGTTCACAATAAGTGTTTAAATTTGTGTAGTTACCCCCTGCAAAGATATTTTTTTAGGCTCGTGATCAGCTTGGAAGAGGCAGTAGTGGCAGATGTCACTGCTGCTTAACCATACCACAGACGGTCTGAATTCTGGAAGGTAATTCTGTTGCGCAGGCACCAGCTGTATCTGCCAGCAGGGCATTCTGTGTATGTTATGTGTTCGTCCTTCATCAGATCTTGCTTGCTGGTGCAGGGAGTACCAGATTTTGGAGTGTAGTGACATTAAATGTTGTAATCACTTCTCGTTTAATTGTTATGATCTAAGGAACCGTACATATTGAACAGCTTTGTGTTTGTGTTGTTTCTTGCCGAATATAATTCTTTTTTTCTTTTTCATTCTCCATAGACTTACAAGAGCCTAGTGGCCTGGTACTTCTTCATGGACTGCAGTAAATGGACCCAGCCTTTTGCCCTGAAGATTGGTGCTTATTTTTACCTTCTTGCGACAAAACAAGTGGTAGAGTATGGTCCCCACTGTGGCTGTGACAGCTGTCATACAAAATTACTTTGTAGAATTTCCACCAGGTACACCCTTATGACCTGTGGGCAGGGGCTTTTGCAGGCAGTGCACAGAACAGTAGCAGCGTACCGTCTTCAGCTGACGGTGCAGCTGTGTTGTTTGTTCTGTTGTCAGCACTTGCCCTGTCATTAACCTTCCAGGAACGGATGTACCATACTTTATCGTCACTGCACGTGTAGATCATTGCTGCACGGACAGTCTTCATGAGGAAGTAATGCTGGCTGCTACATACCATAAATATTGCTTTAACATGTGGATGTCTTATGCATATGTTCTGAAGGTAACCTTGAGTAAGTTGTTGTGTTAAATGTTAATGCTCTGAGGTAAGCCCCCTTTTTGCTGATGGAACTGCACTGCCCCCCCCCCCCCCCCCCCCCCCCCCTAAATTGGGACGTGCAGAGAACACCTTCCATTAGTGATTAAAATGTACTTAATAGCAAAAAATACCCTCGATGGAAAAAGAGAACCTTAATTTTTACTGTGGTTACATTAAAGTTATATGGCATAAAGAGCTTCATTTTTACTGTTGTGACGCTATAAAGTTATATGGCAACATGACTGCAAGGTGGTGCAGTAGCTTGAAAATCTTTGCTAAGGTAAGCTGACGTCTCTGACATTTTGAAGCAGATGTTGTTGCTTGTTAGTGTATTGACATCTGAATATGATGTTACATTCAATTTTATGCTTAATTATATGGTTAATGTGCTACAAAGTGTTTTACATTATTTTTATTGTATTTTGTAAATGTTATGCCAAATATTGATACCCAGGACTTCATAATGATACTGTTATAATTTTTTGTTATGTTATTGTTCCAACTGTGTATATGTTTCTGTAAAGAGCAAAATAGCATGAAATCTCTTGTATGAAGTGGGCAATGGAGTATGTTTTAAGTTAAAATAAAGTATGAGTTAGTTTCACTGTGTGTTTGATGGGTGGATGTTTGAGTCTTCATTTCTGTATGCTGGTACCGTGGATTGATGGGAACGTATCAGATTTTGTAGTGTGAAAGCAATGTTTCTGGTGTCAGCCAGTAGTACCTTTTGTCTTGGGTTGCCATATACTGTAGAACACACATATACAGAATATGCTTGTAACAAGATTTTCTAAACGTTTGTGTTAATATCAGAACGAAGAGATAAATAATGTATCCCTTTTATTGCATTGGTGAATGCAAAAGGACAGAGAAATGATCCAGCAAGGAACTATGCAGTGAAACCTTCATGTAATGTTTGTCTGGTAGACAAACTTTTTGTACTTTAACTGGGTTTGGAAAAGAAATTGAAACTTATGTTTAACTGCATTGGGTCAGTAGTATAGGACTAAACGTTGTGTGTTTAAAGAGGTAACTGACTGCATGGGGCAGAGACCTTCTTGAGCAGGTAGTAGTTACTTAGGTGGTCAAGAAGTATCCTATGTTTTATGGAATCCAAAGGTTCATTACCATGTTCACAAGAGTCACCACTTGTCCCTAACCTGAGCCACATCCACACACTCTCATCCTGTTTCTTTAATATCTGTTGTAATATTATTATCCATCTTTGCTTAGGTCTTCCAAGTGGTTCTCACCCCTGTACATATTTTCTTCTGTAAAATTAAAAAAAGTAACATTGGCTGTGTCCACGCTATGAGGCATATAGGGGGGAGTAGACGTATACCTCCACTCATTTGTAACCTTGCCACTAGATTGAGGTGAGTGGTGAACTTCAACCCCAGCCACTTTGCCCCCAGGGAAAGAACCCCCATACACATTGAATTATCCAGCCTCTAGCAGAGTCACTATACCAACTGAGCTATCCTGGCTGCCATTTGTTTATTTAACAAAGTAAAATAACATGTAGCAGACATGGCGGTACCAAACAAATACAATAGTTCACATATTACAAAACTCATTTCACAAGCTGTGATTTCAAACAAGCACTGTATTACATAATGTGAATACGTATAATACTGCAATGTTTAAAAATTGTTACAGTCATATTTAAATTTCAGTAAGACATGCTTTACAAAAATGTATATATATATATATGTATTTTGTTGTCATGGTGCAAGTGTGTATGTAATTTTCACTCTGTAGAGTGATGAATTACTGAACATGTGATCAGCACAGCTGCTACATCAGCAGTCAGCATGAAATGTACACCACTATCAAATCAGGAAACACTGTACATTGTAAAGCATTACAAATCCCAGGTTCCAGGTCGCCATGGTGATTGAATTTACTTCGCCAGTCTAGGAACCACATGCGATGTAACTTCAGGGGATCACTGTACATAAAAAACAAAACTACCGCGTAATATAGACAATTGCTTTGCGGTAGGATGATGAAATATTCTACTGTGAGTAACTTCTTATGAGGAATGCAGCCTGCATCTTCAATTTGCACCTGATAGCAGATGTTTCATTAGATGATGGGAAAATACAAGATACATTAACGTTGTACAGATGGCTGTGATGTGCGAACGATGGAAGGGACGTTGTGGGAGGAACTGGAGATGGCCAACTAGGTCGAAATGTGACTGCAAGGGACGTTATAAGAACTAAATGAATAATTGGGGGGACTCCGACAAGCGGAAGCTTGTTTGTTGGCAATGCAAAGGTCAGGATGTCGGGTACTGCATGAGGATTTGTGTGTCTACAGGCATAACTTGATCTGTATAATAATCATGTTATGATGTTTGTCTTAAGGCACGTAAGCGGGTACAACCTGAAATGGCTGATATGTTAACTTTGAAAAACCAAGACCGTAAATAAGGGTGGCGACACACCGGATTAGACAAGACAAGAGCAGTCTGACTGACGACAGATGACTTCGAGTGAACGTCTGTGACTGCGACCCAGTGCAGTGAGTTGCTAACGCCAGTCACAATGGACTTCGTCCGATTGTACTAATCTCGGGATTCGACAGCAATAAACACGCTTTTCATGTCATCATCCCAATAATATCTGGTGAGTAAAATTTCTGTAGCGCGTCGTTATGCGATTTTCGCCACTCACGTGTTACTGTCTGTCACCGGATACAAGTTTGATAAAATTAAAAGTTCAGATCCTTGATTATGAGGGGTGTTGAATTTGCATTTTTGATGTCGCTGAGAATTCATGGAAATAATTGTTGCGTGCTTTGCCATCTGCACGGCATTAATACAATTTGTTCAGAGTGGAAGAAACTCCATCCTTTGCTTTAGTGCATATATACAGTCTATTATTCTACACCGACTCGATAACAGACATTGGAGGACCTGGGGCTTGCAAGTAACACAAAATAAAGACGACGGCCACTTTATAATAAAACGCGATACTGAGCGCAATAAAAAGATTGCAGTTAAGCTGTGCGGTAGCTTACATTTACAATAACTCTGCTTTGCACTGCGACTCCTTGCCCACGTTATGAATGTTACCCATGGTGAAAAGCTGAAATATAAAACCTAAAAATATGAAGGAGTAAACGGGATGTTTTAAGGTAGGAAAACGAAAGTAGAACACTGCATTTTGTCCTCTATCAACACACTATTCAATAGGAACCGAGTGACGGGCGAAGTGCCCTTAATTCTTGACCGATTGAAACCAAACTTGGATCGTTTGTAGCGCATGAGTGCAGTGACAGACATATGGATCTTCATGAACCTTCCTATAATAGTATCCGAGTTAAGGGCGGATAACTACTATGATCTTTTTGTAAAGTGCCCTTATTATACACCGATATATTCCAAAATTGGTTCGTGTGAGGCGAATGTGAGCAGGGATTGAGCTGTGTATCTTCATGAAGTTCCCTGTAATCGTAGCGGAGTTACGGGCCAATACCTACTTTGGTCTTAGTGTAAAGTACCCTAAATTCTACACCGATATAAGCCAAACTTGGTTGTTATGTAGCGAATTTGTTCAGAGACAAAATATGGGTCTCCGTGAAGCTTCCAATAATAGGAGCAGAGTTACGGGCGAATAAGTACTGATCGTTATGTGAAATACCCTCAATTCCTGACAGATCTTAACTAAACGTGGATCGTGTGTAGTGAATGTGCGCAGTAACTTCGATGCGGACATTCATGCAGCTTTATGCAATTAGAGCTGGGCTACGGAAGAATAACTACTTTGTTATTCTTCAGGGCCGTCAACACCGAGGCATCAGCATTTATCCCACTGCCGCAGCAACATCAGAGATGTTCAGAAGCCCAGTCATCAAAAGCGACCTACACACTGTTGCGGATTGTGCGCTAGGAAACTCGCACCAATCACGTCACTGCTCATCGTTCACTGGCCATTCGCTAGTAGCGACACCATCGCATAAAAATAGCGGTTTTGGACCACCCAGGCATGCTCCAGTTCGTCTCAAGAGCAAGGTAAGTGTGACTGAGATCAACAGGGCAGTCGAGGCCGCTCATAAAATTGTGGTCCAGCCGACATAACGACATTTCCTTAGTTGTAAGGTGAATGTCAGGTTATAATGCAAAGACGCGGCTTGGCCCGCACTCCCCTTCAGGCACGGTGTCTTCTCCAAAGTCGCATGACTTCAGCATGCCACTATGCCATTCTGGGCTCAAAACCCAGAGAGCCACGCAACCAAAATATGCCTCCCCCTAAAATAATATTACTAACGATAATAAAAAATAAAAAAAATACGTAAAGAATCCTGTGCTTCTTCAGCACTTGACTTTTGTATGCCCAAGTCGTGAAATCGTTAACGTAAGCGCAATCCCCAGTTATAGTATTAGATGTTTGTTATTGAGCCCAGCGATGCGGTCAAATACACGATCGGCTAAACAGACCAAAGGACCCTTTGGTGGTTGGTTTGTCAGCCGACAAGCACGCGACATACGAGATACAGCCAACTGCTCTGCAGTAACCGTGACCGGCCCGTCAGGGAACGACCAGCGCCACCATGGACCTACGCACTACATACGAGCCAGCGCTCATTAATGAATATTTTAACCGTGGAATTGTGGTTATCATTGTAATCTGTGACTACGACTACATCCCAATACCACATCCGTATTTCTGTAATTCTTTCTACATTCACAGCATACTTGGCTGAAATGTAGTAAGTACTTCATCCCACTGATAAAAAAATAAACAATCTTGTAAGCTACATGTGTATGTAACAAAGGCAATTTTGAGTTAATGTAGTTAATTTTGAATATTTAAATTAATAGTATAGCTGTAAATCAAATAATGTGTCAATTTAAGTTCAGCGATTTCTTTGAAAACGTAGAGATTTTGTTGGATCTTTTTAGGGACTTTCCCCACAAGGAGTTGGCAACTCTGTTTTTGAAGTTGAAGCGTGGGTTATGTTGTAGTGTTCGCTGTTGGCATTGTGCTAGATCGCAGCGTATTGTGGTGTGTGGTGTGCTGGATATATACGTAGCTTGAATGGGGCACAATGCTCTAGTGCATTGAATTAACATGAAGGTACACTCCTTGAAATTAAATTCGTAATTTATGTTATACATACACGCGGAGAGAGTAGTGGAGGGTTGCTTGCCGCAGTTGGGTGGTGAGATTGAACATGCAATGGTCTCACGTGGTAAATATCTGAGAACCGTATTGTAAGCTCACATTTTTACAGTCTACTTAAATTAATGTTTTTATTATGACATAATTTGGTGCACTGTAAACCGGATGTGAAGCCGGGTATGAATTAGGTTACGCTGCATGAGTGACTTCATCAAGTTGTACGTAGCATTGCGTGTGACAAGGGAGCCATGTTGGGACATTTTAGTACACTGAACATCATCAGACATAACAACATCGTCATTTGCTTTTGGATGACGGACAAGATACCATACAGTGTCAGGTTGTACAACGTGGCTTAACTGCCATTTCTGAGCAGCCAGTTGTACCAAGATGGCGGCGACGTTGACGATGTCTGTGCCCGAAGTCCGTATTAACGTAACGGCAAGCCAGTCGGTGAGAGAGCCAACAACTATTGAGCCCTACGTGCTTTGTTAGACGCGTTTGCAAAATTACGAAAACCGACAATGAGCTTCGTCATGTGTCTCTATGTCCGCATGGAACAAGTCGGCACCCACTGGACGGATTTTAATGAAATTTGATATTTGTGTTAACTGTTGGCTGTGAACTACCGAAACATGTAGGAGATTGAGCAGTGAGTTAATGTAGTGTCACTGTAATTTTAACATGTGCATTTAGTTGGTATTAAGTATATGCAAACTAAATGAAAATGAATATTGGAATCAACATAGCATTATATTCAGGAAGAATAAAGGCTACATGTTTCGCCTATTCTGATTAACCATTATCAGGCCTAATTACAAGAATACAAAAGGGGGTATATTCTATAATTGTATTTCAGGTTTGAGATCTCAGCCTTCAGAAGCTAAAATACATTTAAGTTATAGGGGGTATAGAATGCCTGAAATGAAAAGGCGTTTATCATAATTATAATTATAGTAACATGCACAAGAGAGACATCCATGCGTCCTGCAGGATTTTAACCTGCAATCCCAGCAAGGGAGCAGCCGCAAACTCACGCCTTAGACGGTGTGGCCACTGGGAGTGGCAATGTCTTGGCATCTTCAAAATTTCCAAGTCTACATACAGTAGAACCCGGATTAGAAGTCCCCGCATAAGAAGTTTTCCCCTGTAAGAAGTCTGATTTTTAAAGTCCTGAAATCCTGTAGCTTTTAATAAGCTTCCCTCTTAATAAGTCTTCCTGCTTAAGAAGTCCCTAATCCTCTGGTCCCTTGAAAGACTTCTTAACAGGGTTCTACTGTATTTGTTTAAATTTTGAATTAGCAGTACAGGAATTCTAATCAATAAAAATCTATTTGTAATGATCCTTTGAAATTACAAACGAGTATAAGCAGGTTAAACATTAAATGGACAATGACACAAGTGTGAAATTTCAGTTAATATTACTACAAAAGATGCATGTTCATTCAGATGTAGTTAATATCATGTTGATATTCTAAAATTAAATATCTGTAGTTAATTAATCTACTAACTTTCTTTTTATTGTAAGCATTACCCCTCTCTGTTATTCAGGTAGCACATTGCTTGCTATATGCACAAATTAATAGCTGTTTCCTGTTTTGCAGAATACAGTACTAACGTCATACTGTAAACTTGCAACTTATCTTGCATGCTTATAGTGTGGTGTGAGATTTTATTTCCATCACGGTATTAGCTCATGAGAGGATAATCATGAAGGAGTAACGTCACTGTTTAAATATCTACTCTGATCAATTGCGATTCTCATAGAAAGTGGAATTTGTGTGAAGGAAAAATGATGGTTTGGAGTCTGTTACTTCAGACTTATAAGTAAGTGATGTAAAAAGTTCAGGTTTACAAGTGACATAGCTCTTGTATTTTGTTAAAGTAAGAAGCACATCACTTTTCTCGTTAGGCGACAATGTCATGATAGAATTTACAATCTGAAGCAGTTCTTGGTAGGATGCTCTTTTGTCAGATACATTAGAACAGGTGTCAGATAACATCTGTATTATTAGAATACTCAATTACTCCTCCACATTTAATACTAGCATCTTTCACACTTTCATTATGTTTTCGTTCTTAGTTTACATATATATATCTGCTATACAGTGAACCATTTAGGTTCTTGACCTGTCATTTAACTTCGCCTTTTTCCATTGCACCTTCATCAGGCTATTGTATAATACTTTTTAAATAAAGGCAAAAGCATACATGAAAATACATGCTTCCTTTTTGATATCTTACGATTACAAACATTCATTATAGTTGTCATTGTCACTGATGTCATCATAGTAGCCATAATTATCAATTACTAAAATGAAACTGTTAAATCAAAATTTATTGCATCGGTGTTTCCAATATATTGAGGTCTGCTTGTTTTATTGGTCTTTTGATCTTTCTAAGGACTGTGCAGTTAAAGTTGAGTGCATAGGAGGTATATGAGTTCCTTTTTAAGATTTATATAATCCATGATCTTTGCATTATCCGAATATTGTTACCAGACAGTTTGGGTTCGAGTCCTAATCATTGTCTTGGTAGACATCATAGTATTGTTCTTTGGCAAGACAATTAGAAAATCAGGCGTAGGAAGATGCAGTCATAAGCTAGGTGGGGGGAGAGTGGTGAATAAAACTAAAAGAACTTGAAGGCTTTCATAATTTCCCAGGTTTTCTAATAAATCTAGGAAAGAGACGCTATGTTGAAAAACCATTATACGCGAAATTAAACCTTCATAAATTTTTGTAGGGAAGCTACCAGTAGTGCGTCGTATAAATAGCCATCTTTAGAATGCTAACTGTAGAGATGTGCTGAGTTCTGGATAAATTTTCGAAGTGAACTGTTTGTTAAATTTGGGACGTAAAAGAAATAATAATTCCTGACAATAAACTAGGAACTTGAGTAAAATACCAGCAGAGTTTTATTTTAAGTGCAGCGTGGAGTGTAGGACAGCAATCCGTTAACGTTCCACACGTAAATATTCCCTGAAGATGAGACCTCACGCCCACTGAGCCTGACTAGTTCGATTACCACTCATGTGAATTCCGTCTTCTGCGTGAAACACATCATCTAGACAAGTAGAATCTAGAAAGGACGGTAGCAATATATACAATAATGGTACCAACAAATGCACAAGTATATTGAAATTGGTTTATATACGCAGTGAACTCCTGCATGTTTCCTCCAACCATGTGGCCATCTTCAGGGGTGTAAAATACAAAGGGTGGATACATTAAAATTATGAAATGAAATTATAAAAATATCAGGTCCAATCCACAGGTGTAATTACAATCGTAAGGACCAATAGTTTAAAAATACATAAATATAAGTTATAATAAGGATGTGTTGGTATTGAATTGGATGGTATACCACATATGTAGAAGGTTTCAGTTATTAGTTCATCATCCAAGAGAAAGTCTTATGATGTGAATGGTATGGTTTTTGTTGCTGATTTTCATGTGTCAGATATCAGAGTTTTCTACTTATCTAGATAAATTCATATCTAAACAGTAGTAACCTGGAGTGTTGTATTTGGGAAACTTAAGGATTCTAACTTCAGAGTTGTGAAGTTACTGAAGAAATTTACTTTTTATGTTCTCTTGTCTTTCAAATTTTAATATATTTTATTGTTACGGTAATGAGGTGTGCTGTAAATAGAATGTATTTTGTTATTTATGTGTTTTATATTATAGGCACTACTACCGAATGTAGGACGCTGCGAGTGCAGAGATGAGAGTGCATTGAAGAGCACACATTACCTGGTGTGGTGCATCAGAGGCATGAGAGGACGGTGGGCAATGCCGTGGTGGAGCAGCAGTCGTGTAGCTGGCGTGTCCATGTGGAGGGGAGGACTCTGGTTCCAGTCCATATTTGGAACAATGCGTATGAATTTCATGAACTTGTCCACGTGTTCAGATTTGAACTTTGCTGCAAACATATATTCAGCCAGGTAGTAAATATAATTCCCTGCTGGTTGTAAGGATTGAGGGAGGCATTCACATGGTGCTATGTGCTCTCAGTGGTGTTGGTATGTGTGCCAGTGGTTTTTTAGATTAAACCAGTGGAGTGGTTAAAGGTTTCGTGCATGTAGCCATGTTCATCCCCAGCATTCGCTGATGATGGTAGTACCAGGTTTGATCCAATGACTGATGACACCCATCAAGGTTTCAGTGCTGCGGTCTGGAACAGGGACAAGGAAGGTTGTCCCAACTTACGCTCCACTCCACCGAAAACCCACTACTCTCTCAAAGGACGCCCCCTAGCGTACTGGCGATGACCAAACTTGCTTTCGTCGATTTTGATGATCTTGTTGGGTCTGCCAATCCTCTGTCAGCATCTCGCCAAGTATTTAAGCATGGTCTGCTTGTATAACTGGGAGCAGTCTGCGATGGTACTGGGGCCGAAGTGATGCTCAAGGCGAATCATATGCGCTGGTATGTGCCGCACGATGTTGTAGATTAGAAGTAACACCTCAAGGAAAGCGGGGTTACTCTGCAGAAACCAGGAGGCATGTCTGGTCATAGTGGAAGGTTAGCACAGGGGCTCAGTAGCCCCCTATGACAATACCACCTGTAACCCTCCTTCAGTTGAGGTTCTGCACACCATTGCATGCGCAGCCCACACTTCTGCACGTCATATCGGTGTGAATCAACCCAGTGTCCTTCAGGAACTGCATAAGCCTTTTCCTTGTCACAGAAGAGGTAACCAAGGAATAGTTTTGTTACAACACCATCTGCATCCAGTCTTGTGACACCATAGAAGGATGGTGGATGAAAGGTGTCTAGCATCTGACGCTGGTACTGTGCAGTAACAGTTGAAATGTGGCCTGTCATTGCTCGCAGACTGAAACACCGCAAGTAATAGAAGTAAGTTGCGCTAATTGTGAAGGAGCCCATAAGTCGAAAGACAGTGTTGTGTTGTGTAAATGAAATACGAGTACTGTTGAGAGTTTCAGATGAAACTCAGGATTGTAAACACTGAAACAAAGAAACTCAATGACAGGCAGGCTGCAACAGAGACACTACACAATATCTAACCTATACCTGTCATCTGGTGTGGAGGTGAACTCCACGAGAGGGAGGGACAGCTGCAACAGAGACTACTCACCAAACTCACCGTCAAACGGATGCCTTTCTCATCTGGAGTGTGGGGCAAGCTGCACAGGGAGGGAGGGACAGGACAGGGCACTACCCAACGTCTGACTCATGACCCTGTCTGGTGTGGAGGGGAAGCCGCACAGGAGGGACAGCTGCTACAGAGACACTACCCACCATCTGACCTATGCCACTCTCACCTGAAGTGGAGGGGAAACCTCACGGAAGGGAGGGACAGCAGTGCCACACATGGAGAGGAGGCGAAATAGCTGGTAAGACAGCAATGCTATACATGGCAGCCAGAAAAATGTAGGTTGTACCACATTCTGTAGTAGAGCTTATATTGTAAGTTTTTTTTTAACCCTTGGATTACAGGGCAATAAGACTGAACTTTTATGGTGCTGTGTACATTTTGTAGCCATATGTTTTTTGTTATTTTCTCAAAAAAAAAATTTTTTCAAAGTTTGTTTCTTAGAGTCAAAGACAAGAAATTCCCATTTCTCAAATTTTTTGTTTCTCATGCAGCTATATAGAATGAAATACATAACATTTTTTAGAGCAAGAGAATATAGTTTAGACTAGAAATATGAATGAAATTTGTCTGTATTATAATTGTTCCTTAAACTGTTGCATATTATTTGAATTGTCTTGATAGAGTGGTCCTTGCACACCCATTCTGAGCACTGGCAACATTTACAGTCTGTCTTTAGCTGTTGGACAAATGTAAAACCTTCAATGCCATCTTCCTCCGGCTTGCTTTGCAGTTGTAGGGGAAGCTGGTTGTTTGAAAGGGGACACCCATTGCTCTCGTGGCCCTGCGAGTATGTGTTGAAGTTCCCACTATGAGCCCTTCTTATATGTGGTCTTGCCATTTATTCTCCCAGAGAAAGCAGATACAGACGTCTTTGATGATTCTTCTTTTATAGTACAAATGCGTTTGCACGAGCAACATCAATCAAGCAGAGGAACAGTTTGAGAGGCATGTGCCTTGTTGTTCTCGTAGAAGTGTATTCACTCACAAGCTTGTACAGAACATCAGCCTCACTTCTAGTGGCATTATAGTGCATTATATTTTCAGGTTTGTAGTCTTTTTTTTCTCCCGCATGCACATGTCATCATGATGCTCTGATGGAAGGAGGATGACAGTCTTGTTCCTTGTTGGTACATATACTTGTGTTAAGTCACTGGTAAAACCAAAGGTGGAGAAATAATGCTGGAATTTGAGGCTTGTTCTCCCTCACTCTGCCAACCACTCATATTCTTAGTGAAAAGGAAATTTGCTGGTTCACAACTTGTACCAACTCTAGGAATCAGGGCTGCCAAAATGTGACTGCAAAATCTGTGCTCATAGTCAGCTGTCTGGTTGAGGAGGTGGTATTGGTGTTCTTGCAAGTATGTGTTAGATGATTTATATATTTTCTGTCGGCAGAAGTGGTATTTGAGACATATTTTACTAACATGGGTACAAAATGGTCCATTTGGATTTAAAAAAAGTATAGCATACTAAACAACAATATACTCGCTGCATAATGATAATTTTGTGTCAAGGGGACTCAAAATTGGTAAGAAAGTTACTCTATACCACGGAGGACTGTTGAAGAAAAGACCAAGCATGGGTACATTTTGTACTCGCTCAGTAATCCAAGGGTTAACAGTGTTTGTTGATTGCTGCACATACTTTTGATATATTCTGCCTGTTTGTATGTACCATGTGTTTCTGCCACACACGTCGACTTGCAACTGACATATCTCGCCTATTATACAGTAGGAGGCTGTAGGACCTAAGGGTCATCTGCGTGGTCTGTTTTGAATTAATATATCAAAGAGGGGTTTGCCTTTACTGTCCATTTACATTTATTTGATTGGTTTTCTTTTTTCACATTTTTTAACGACTTATATATACAACTTTTCCAATGTATTATTAGTTGTTTACTATGATCATAATTTCGTTAATTGGGGCCTATGACATGTCCATTTTCAATAAGATGTGGAGAAGTTAATAATGAGTTTTCACAAACAGCATGCATATTGCTGTGTACACTTTTGCTTTTGTTTTTGAAAGTTCTGTACAGTAGCCTTATGATGGTCCAGAAACGGCCTGAAACACGTTGTGGAACCTGAATATTAGAGAGTCATTTGCCTTCTTGGTTGACACAAACTTGTAAATCACCATTGAATTATGAATGGCAAGATTGAATAATCTGTTAAGCAGTTTCACATTCCACTTTGAACATTTCTTCCGCTCCAACAATTACGACTTCAACATCTGATCTTTCAGATGAACACCTCCCTGTGAATGTTGTACTCAGGAACAACAGTGGGCTTTATTATATCCCTACCTCTGCTTACTGACACAGTCATTTTACCTGTGTGGTAAGTGGAGACAATTGTCACTTTCTTCTTGTGCCAGGCTAGAACCACTGCATCTCCTGAATGTTAAACAAAAAGCTCTCCCCTTTACAAAGATATCAACACAATCTTTCCCTGTTGATTTTAGAAATTGTGTTAAATCTGGGAAATTACAGAAATTGTCCATCCAGTTGTAACCGCGACGTAGTCGAGGCTGTACAAGTTGCACTACTGTTGCTGCAGTTTTGTTAGTCTCTGCATTTACAAACTGGTTCTGTAGCCTCATTCCCTGCCAGCTGTAAATAATGAAGGACTAGACAAACCCTGTACTGGACTCAAGAGAGCTCCTATGATTTTATTATGAATTTGGCAGCCTTCAGTGGTACAAGTGCTGAAATCATGGTTCAGAATTACTGGGTAAATTTTGATAAGTTTGGTTGGCCCTTTTCTGTAGTGTTCACTTAATGCTGAGTTGGCATTGAAATGCCGAAATCCTAGTACAAGAGTTCTAGCCTTTCAGGGAAGAAAGGGGTGTAGAGAATGTGCTTCTTGCTGTAGTAGGAACTTTGTTTGGGGTTCTGTATTATTCTCATTAGCATGAACAGTGCTTCATATAGAGCTACATACATTTCATCCATTGTGATGTCCTTCCACCTTCAGATCCACAAAAAGCGTATGGAGCAGCACGTTTAGATATCTGTTCACCACACTCAGCTGAACGTCTGCTGCCGGCAGTTGCAGACGGTTTACAGAAAGCTTTCCATCTATCATGGTCTCGATCTACAGCTCTTACCCTGTTCTGTTTAATTCGTCTTTTAAAATCTTCTGTACTCATCTGTCGGGGTCTTATTTTGGGTCTGTTCATCTGTGTTCTGGCTTGCGAGGCCATTTTGGGGTATCTGTCATCCCCCATTTTTACAGCGTGCCCAAACCATCTCAGTTGTGCCGATTCTCTCATGTCTGTGCGCGGAATTATTCCTAATCCCATTCGTATTGTTTCATTTTAGCTATTTGTTGCTGTGTATATTTGTTGGTATCCTCTACATGTGTTGCATTAGACTCAGGTCAGAGAAGGTGTGAAACACGTTGTAAGAACGGGTTTCTTACAAATGGGAGAGAGCACATAGCGTGTTCTCGAAGAAACCCTTTCTACTGGTATCGTGACCTGAGCGTGCTTGAAACTTCAGGGATTTGGTGACCAACTGTCACCCTTCGGTAGCGTATCAACTGGTTAGTGTACACAGACACCAACCCGGATGTAGCGCCCGGGCAGTCCATACTCCCAGAACGTCTACACGTGGTGAGCCCCACAGTCCACTGCTGCGTCTGGCTTCACCCACTCTCATATACTCTAATATCGCTGCCACCAGGAAGTTTTGTATATTTTAAAGCAGGTTACTTCCAACTGCTTCAACCTACATATTGTGGGACGTCTAGCTCAGTCGATCCCGGCTGAGTAACCCCCACAGGCGTGCCTAGCCCAGCTAGCATCACCTAACTACTTGGTATAACCATACCAACGGTCAACTAATCCTCTGACCGCAACTAATACTGCTACCGATTATCACTTGGGATATTTCCTAGCTCTAAGGAATTAATTACACTTGGGATGTGATTATACTTGGAATGTTACTTCTTCATCACAATTATTGAAACAATTAAACCACTCTCAATATATAACCAAAGTAAATAATAAAATTTATTAACCCAACTAAATCCTAATTAACATCCATCACAATAAATTTAAATTCCCATTAATAATTTCACTGTAAATCAAAAATCAAACTTTTCCTTCATACTGTAAACAAAGTTAAACATTTCTATACAATCTAATCCATTATAATTTCCCTTACACAATTTCTAATTACTAATAAATACATTACCCGTTCAGTTTGGCCCACTCACACTTGCAACAACATTACACAATTTTCCTTACTAAATAATTGTGTTTGTAATACTTCATAATAAAATTCATCAATTTCAAAATTCCACTACGAGTACCAACTCGCAAATTACAACATATAACCCATCCAAAAAACTTATTCTTTTGCCAACCTACCTTGTGTTACAAGTTGATCCATGTTCCCTCTGGATACCTCAACATATATTACCCGTTCATATTTCCAAATATTTGCATGTATTACACGGGTGCATAAGTATAGCATTTTCACTGACAACTTATTACGTAACCACAAGATAAGATGCTGCTCTGCCATTTCACGTTATATTACTCACTTTCTGTAGTTAAACTTTACATATTTACTACCAACACTTTTACCAAATACACAGCGTTGGAGTTTAAAACACTTCATAATTTCTACATAATTTCAACAAGTTTAATTTAAAATCACGCCGCCAAACTGCTTCTAACACCAACCAAACCGTCGTGCCAAAAGATGATCAAAAGACCTCGAAACATTGTTCTCACCTATATTTAATAACTTCCATACCACACCCAGCAACATGGCTACCTCACTACATCTCCTACCTTCTCATCCAATCAAATTAATACATTTACTTCTAGTCCCTATCGTAAGTAGCCAATGGAAATCTACATGTCCTAATAAGGAATATGCTGATACTGTGGTTCCCATATCCTCCAGCATGCAAGCGCAAACTGCTGAGGTTACCATTCTCACGAAGCCAAGTGTGTGTGGGCTAACTGTTACAAGTTAACATAAACTCTATACTTCTAAACATATAAACTTTTCAACTCAGTATTCTAACTAAATTCAAAAATAAAATGTTACCCAAATTCATACATGCTAACAACATTCCTACAACCAAAATTACATCATCTCTCATACATGCATAAATTCACTTCAATCTCATTCACTCACTTTACCAAATTACCACAATTATTCAAGTCCCAAATTCTAAATTGTTCTACCTGCATAATCGTACTAAAATAGAAACTAATCGATCATATCTCATATACCAATCAGAGCCTGCTTTAATACAAGTCCTGCGTTCCCAACCTGCTACTAAAATTCTACCACCTGGTACATTCGCTTCCTACTCTAGTTTAAATTCGGCACCTATTACATTCGCTTCCTACTCTAGTATGTGTACCAATCCGCTTCCTACTCAAGTTTAAAATTCAGCTCCTTCATCTACCTAAACAATATCAACAAACTTCTACCTGTTCAACCCATCATTAATGTTACTAAATTTCCAATTAACAAAAGAAATGCAAATTCTTAAAAACTGACCCGTGGCTGGATCCTGGCCTTGAGTAAGCTCTTAAAAATGTAACATATCCAATAATCTATCAAAAAACATCACTCCAGTTTTTAATTCATTACAAATCCTCCCGTGCTTAAACTATTGTTTGTCCTCAAACATTCTAACTCCTTTTAACATATCAAAAAAATCAAAATCATATCAAATTCTAACATTCTCAAATTCCTACCACCGTACCAAAATCATCTTTGTCATTTCAAGTATCAATCCTATAACACATCACTCCATCAAATACTCAACACTTTTCAACATCATTACTTAAACACCCAAACTTCTCCATAGTTAATACCTTTCCGAGTCAACCAATAGTTCAGTTCCACTTCTCAGTCAACCAACTACAAATCGAAAACCTTTCCAAGTAGAAAGAAACTTAAAGATTAGGGCAATACTGCCTCGTTAAACATCGAAAGAAAAATAGAAAGATCATCAACTATTTCACTTGAACAATGTATCAAACAAGTATTATATATCAACATATACCACCATGGGTTTCATTACAACTTGAAGTATCAATAGTATTTAATAAGAATGGACAAATAATAAAAAAATTCATAGGATAATAACCTCGACTGGACAAGTACTTCGATTAGAATAAGAATGGACGTGGTAGACGTTGGGCCTTGTTAGAGGTGCTTCCACTCTTTTCCTCCCCCGTTTATAAACGAATATGTACATCTTAAACAAGTTAACTGAATATTTCAATTAACTTTCTCACCATCTTCAACCAATTTAAAATTCCTCAATAAATTGTTAATTCGTCCTAATCTAAAACATTCATTTTCAAAACCCAAAATTCTCAAACAATCTCAAAGTTAACTTTTAAAACTTCAACCCATAACTCAAATTTACTTCTCTTACTACAAACCCTAAATGTGTTCAACACAAATAATCACTTTCAACAACCAAAATAAAACAACTAATTCAACTGTCCATAAGTCCAAATACAAACTAAAACACATTACCAATACCTCTTCCTACAATAAACAAATCATAGTTAATTTCATTTATCTGTGAAACCATATTAACTTTAAAATCAATGTCTTTACATTGTCTATACATCATCTCTTCCCAATGCTTACATTATCTTTTGCTAATGTAGCTGTTCCAGGTCATTGCTCCCTGCTAACATCTGTTACCAATAACAATCTTTAGCAAAATCTTAAACAATTTCAATGTTTCAATACAAATTTCCTAAGTGTCAAATCATTTCATCTCTCTACTGTGTTGTATAAACAAAAGTATATATCTCATTAAATTATTAAACAAATAATCAAATTTTAAATTTCACTTCACTGTTAATTCAACTATCAGTTTTAAACTCTTTAAAAATTTTCACTTAAAAATTACAGTTCACATGTTTAGTAACTGTTTCAACTCTTCCAATTGTCCCTCGTACCTAAATGTAACTACCATTACCTTCAATAAGTTTCATTATACATTTACTCTCAACATATAAAAATCTTAATAAAACTGTAAATAAGTCCCTCAAAGCAATCAAGTGTAACTGTTTTACATATAGTGTGTTTTCCGTATAATGTCTACAAAACATTCAAGTTCACCATCAAAATTGTGTATAACCGTCAACATATCCTGTAAAATTTCAAATACAATAACATCAAACCCATTAAAATTAGTACACCTAAATCAATACATAAAATAGCAACTTAGTTCTCCTCTCAGTTGCATTCGATGACGCTGCATAAATCTGCATCATTAATTGCTGCCATCCTTGCTGTATTCATACTTATTCTGAATTGCGGCGATGCAATTAACAGAACACGAATTACGCCTAACCAGCGAAACAACTCTCGCAGATTCCGCATGATTCTCCTTCCGTATGTTGCCATCTCTGCTGTAATGGTGATTGGATTGATCGCCTATATGATTTTCCTCTCCTGGCTGGACTCGTGGATGACCCTTCTGGTGTATACAGTTTGCTGTAGAGATGTTGTACCTCCTTCTGGAAATACTGCAACCTGCTGCTGGAGTGGTACGATAGCAAACCTTGCTTATTGTTCCCCCTCGGTGTTGTCCTCTCTGCGACTGCCGACATTCCTGCTGCTGGCATCTCCCATCAATGCGTCAAGGCGTGTGAACGAACCGGAAAGTCCGCTGCTCTCCGCTCTGCTTTCCCGAAAATCATGGTGTTGAACTGGAACCCTCTGTTCAGTTGCTGACTGCTCAACTTTGAACCTCGTATACTGCTAACATAGCTCATACACAGTTCATTAGTCCCTGCTCTCCTCATGTTGCAAACATACTGCATCAAGTGGCATAAGAGTGTTAATGCCTTTTACAGCATGATGATCGTATAGCACGATCAACACATGATCACAGTCTGCATGGTGTTGACAGCTGAAGAATGTTGACCTTCTGCAACCTACCCCAACTGATCCTTCCAGCTGCTTCTGGAATAATTGCAACTCTGCTATTCGTCTCCCCGTCTTTCTATCCGTGGATAACTGGAACCTTACAGTTTCCAACTGCATAACTTTGCCCTTTTACATAACTGCAATCACGGCTCAATTTGCAAAACATTACTTAAGTGTTATACACACTTTATCCAATAACAACTCATCATAATTCCTTCCAATTTGTCATTTCAAATTCACAAATCAGGTTGGCAAAATTAACCATCAAACACAATTATTTTTACAAAATAAATTTTCCATCTCCAGTCTTCCCAAAGTACACTCAGTACCAACTTTTACTGTTTAGATCTACCTAAACGTAGTTTTAATCAAATCATACTACAAGTTATAAATTTACTTGTATCCACATTTAAAATTCAACTTCAAAACTCAACTTTTCTTCCATCGTAACCAGATGCTACTGCTTAACATGGTTACTCACACAAAGTAACAAACTTAAAACATTTAATCATTAATGCTTTTAACTTTTCCTTATTAACCGCTTAACCGATTGGTTAATAATTCACAAACTATATGCTAACTACATACTCACTCTGTCATCTGTGTTCCACATTAACACATGACAAACGTCATCATAACATAACCATCACATGGCTGTGTTGACAGTGGTCAGCTGTCAGCTGTTTCTTAGTCAGCCATTTTGTCTCGTGGGTAGTCTAATTTGCCACTCCCACTAACCTAATCAAGTTTCCTTTCAAATTTCTAATCATTCCATTTACTTCTGGTAGGCTAGATGTCTGGGGTCTCTAACTGTTTATCACTTTTCTGAATTACCCATTTCCGTTGATTCTCTACTTAGATTTTCCACTTAATCTCTGTTCATGAAACTGCGACATACTCCACTGATGGACAAATATGTTCTCAGTATTCATCATGTCAATTCCGTCTGACATTTTCTCAAAAGTTTCCACACATGAAACTATCAACTCCACTGGTTTCGTTTCCCTACGAACCCAAATGACAAGGCACCACTCACTGGGCTACCAAGTTCTCTCAAAGTACTCACGTCTGAGACTTTCAACTACAACTGTGTCGCCATCCTGTAACGATCACAATAAACCAAGGTACCACTACCGGTTACCAAGTTTCTTCCTAAATGGTGTCCCTGACAACCCATTTATTTTCCCTCGTGTCACTGGCACGATTATTCACTTACGTATCTCTGATACGATTTTCTCTGGACTCCTAACCTGAGTCACATAACTTCAGAATACAACTGGGCTTCTTCATTATCTCATAATCTCACACAGAGACATTGCTTACTGGATAGTATCATCCCTTTGTTCACCCCTTAATTCACCACATCTATGTCTGCTCTACCGTCTAATTCCAAATATTAATTTTCAAACTCCCTAGGTGTGTGTAACTACTTCATTCTGTGCCATTTACCGTACTGAAGTTAAGGTCAATGTATCTTCACTAGAATTTTACTCGCATCAGCAAGACTGCATCGTACGTGTGGTTCTGTCTCGAGTTATCGGGCTGCGATTCATCGACCTTGATGTCAGATGATCTGTCGTGTGGCTTTGCGAACAAAGTGCAGCGCACAGCGACTTGCGTGATCAGCTGTTAGACTGACCGTCCCGAATACGTTACAAATTAACACTCGTAATGTCACAGGTCCCTCTACAATCTGACACCTGTGCTGAACCCACATGGAAAACTTGTAGGAAAATTATGTTTCCCACCTGCTAGTGCAACTAACCAATAGTGTACACATAGGTTACTAGGTAACCAAATTCTTGCTTCAAATTATTGATGCTTCCAAATACTACAGTAAAATTTTAGTAGACATTTCGTGTTTCCTACACTTTACATTATAATTTTGACTTTCTTAAGTGCAACAACATAACTTTCCAAATATTTTCCTAGTTCGTCTGTCGTTGGAATCAGAGAATATAGTCAGCGCAGAAGGGTTGGCCGTCCCCTTTGCGATAGCATTTCCCCGTCTCCAAGAACTAAACCGTATTACTACTTCACAAAAATCAAAATAATAAGTACAAAAATCTCACATACAACTCTGCGAAAATCAATGAAATGTCACCTTCCCTTCTTTCTGGCACTAGTACGTTTCTACTGAATATAAATTCATCGTTATCTTAACGTACCGTGTAAACAAATAAACCTGGAATTTCACACCCAAAATTCCATAAATTATCTACTGTTTCACAATGGCTTTCTGCGCCATAATTATGACCACTTCCCAATACAGTGTCATAATTTTACATCAATCACAAGGTAAACAACCTGTACTACAATTTACGCTAACACTACCACAGCTGTTGGCTCTACAAAGTTTTGTACTTGACCATAGCTTACACGTGGCTTAGTGTTAATTTCTTAATCTCAATACTTTCACTGGCAGTGCAAATTAAGTGTGAGTGTCCAACTGAAAATCTCTTTCTCTTCTTAATCAATTAAATTAAATCAAATCCCAAGTATTATACACAATCCCGCCTGGATTTATTCTATCCGTACTAATTCATATCACTAAAATTTCGCATCCCTATGGTTTTATCGAATCCCTGGTTTGCCGATCTCCTAGTTTTCCGATCCCACCGCTGAAACGCCATTTGTAAGAACGGGTTTCTTACAAATGGGAGAGAGCACATAGCGTGTTCTCGAAGAAACCCTTTCTACTGGTATCGTGACCTGAGCGTGCTTGAAACTTCAGGGATTTGGTGACCAACTGTCACCCTTCGGTAGCGTATCAACTGGTTAGTGTACACAGACACCAACCCGGATGTAGCGCCCGGGCAGTCCATACTCCCAGAACGTCTACACGTGGTGAGCCCCACAGTCCACCGCTGCGTCTGGCTTCACCCACTCTCATATACTCTAATATCGCTGCCACCAGGAAGTTTTGTATATTTTAAAGCAGGTTACTTCCAACTGCTTCAACCTACATAATGTGGGGCGTCTAGCTCAGTCGATCCCGGCTGAGTAACCCCCACAGGCGTGCCTAGCCCAGCTAGCATCACCTAACTACTTGGTATAACCATACCAACGGTCAACTAATCCTCTGACCGCAACTAATACTGCTACCGATTATCACTTGGGATATTTCCTAGCTCTAAGGAATTAATTACACTTGGGATGTGATTATACTTGGAATGTTACTTCTTCATCACAATTATTGAAACAATTAAACCACTCTCAATATATAACCAAAGTAAATAATAAAATTTATTAACCCAACTAAATCCTAATTAACATCCATCACAATAAATTTAAATTCCCATTAATAATTTCACTGTAAATCAAAAATCAAACTTTTCCTTCATACTGTAAACAAAGTTAAACATTTCTATACAATCTAATCCATTATAATTTCCCTTACACAATTTCTAATTACTAATAAATACATTACCCGTTCAGTTTGGCCCACTCACTTGCAACAACATTACACAATTTTCCTTACTAATAGTCATGTCACTGCTGCTGTCGAACTGTGATCCACAAACATCACAAAACCTCTCCCATGAACCAGCAAGTGTTATTGATACCCCTTCCTGTTGTCCTTTAGTTTAACCCTTCTTGAGTCAGGAGGAGAAATGAAACATGGATCAACTAAAATAGCTTTTCACAAATTACACACCAACGAAATGCGCTATATTTTCGCTTTTTATTCTTTAACCCCTACATATGTTTCAGCCTTTACAAGGCCATCTTTTATAATAAAATGATAAAATGAAGCTATATGGTTTTTTAGAATATATCTTCTACCATTAGCTTGTTATTTAAATTCTGGCTGTTGGTACTGCATATATAGGTAATCAGTTAAGTAAATCAGGTCCTGTGAAACAATGATCAGATATCAGCATCGTAGTTATATTGTATTATTATTTTTATATATGACATGTATGCAAATTTTGTAAGTTATCAGTTTGAGTAGAATGACATACCTGTTTGTGTTGTAAGTGTCCAGTGGTGCGGTTTGTACTGACTGGCTGTCTTGTGGTTTGCATATTTAGGTAACTGTGTCAAGGTAGGCGCATGCGTGTTAAGGGTGGCTGGTGGGGGTGATAACCCTAAATAGAGGGTTTTCTTCACCTGGAATTTGCTCGTTTATGAGTGAGCTTTGTTGATGGTATATTTGTATGTAAAATAACTTTATTAACAAAATACTCCATACATAACAAATAACAAACCTACCGTTAACTTACACTTAATAAGCTCTGCAACTCCCATAACCAGAACAACAACATAATAATAATAATAAACAATAATAAACAAGTCCTGACGCTGCGCCGATTTCCCAGTGGACTAGGGGCAGCACGCTAGTGACCTCTCCTTCCTCAGTCGCTTCTCCTTGCAGTGACTATGGCTTCGTCGCTAGGTTCGGTTTCTTAGAACGTCTTCACTCTTGCATCGATTCAGTCAGATGAATACTGGTTATCTGCAAGCCGCCCTTTATTTATTCGAGACAAATCTTCTCTGCGATTGGCTAGCCGGCGACACCTAGGTGGGACGCCCTTAGTTAGCACTTTGGTTGGTTGGATCCGTGCTTTGATCTCGCGGAAGGGTTCAGCAAAGGGCCGTTTGCTGCATGTGGGTAGCCCCCACATACCAATCCACATAGTGCCACATCCCAGAAGGGTGGAAACTTTAAACATACAGCAGTAACATACTGGAAAATGCTTATAGCGTCCACATTTTAGGAGTATGGGTAAAGTAATGTCCTTCAACACAGATATGCAGGCAAAAACATGGATCCTTTGAACTAGCGGTACCTGACGCAGAACGCTCACCACGCTTTCCATCACAGCAGGATAATATTCTTCAACTCTCTGGAGTATTATTTTTGGTACTCTTTTTTCCAGAGAGCGCAGAGTTGTTCTCAAGCTTACACCTGGTTCATCACACATGATTGCTTCTAGATTGGATATGGAAGTGACTTGGGAGTATTTGCCCAGATGCTTTTTTGGACTGTACCCCTCCTTATGGATTACAGTGAACAACATATACTATTTAAAGAAGACATGGAGTTGTAACGCCATTCGTTTCGTGACGATCGGATGAATCTCGTGGTATTGCACAAGTGGATTGAAATCAACGAAAGCCCACACTTTGCCATATATATGCGTACAAAACTCGTATCTAACATGCGCTACCAACGCACCACGGATTACTTGTGGTATTCACAAGGAGGTGTGGAGGATCAAATACTGTCGCGATTTGTTTATTATGAAGCTTGAATAATGCTTCTGTTTCAGAAGCACCCAACAGTTTCAAGGCCTTGACATTGTTGGCACCCATGTCACAGACAGTGGCAACAACTTGTAGTCCAGCATTCTGATAAGCGTCAAGAACCTGCTTCAAAAATTGCGCAAGCATCTCAGCCTTAGTGCTTCCGCGACTAAAGTAGTAAATCACTGGTTGCTTCCACTTTCGATGCAGGCCACTGACCATGAAAATCATAGCATGATTTGCAACGTTGCTTGTACTGCCCTAGCTTCCAAAGTCCTCAAAACCCTCCATGCAGCTCAGTTTCTACTTAAAGCACAAGTTTTCTCTGATTGACATTTCATCAAACATGAGAATACAATAACGATCTTTATCAGGCATTTTCTGCGCAGAGTGCACCAAATACGTGGGGCATTGATGCCTGCCGTGAAGTGAACAGTATTAAGGACAGACTGCAATGTTCGTCTATATGAGAGGGGGAAGAGCGTCTGCAGAAGGATGTAGGATTTGGCACTGCGTTTCAGTAGGGCCAGAGCCAACACTTTGTCTTCAAAATTCCTCCTCCTGCCCTTGGGCTTCTGCCCACTGTTCCGAATAAGTGCTGCCAATAACCTGGCAGCCTCTACAGACATAGAAGATGCAAGTTTCTGCATCACTGGATCCCTATCCAGAGCACAGACATCTTTCAACTTTTTTGCCTTGCATTGCTTTTTCAGTTTACATAGCGCACTCTCCTGCTTCCGAATGTGTTGATACATTTGCCTTTTTCTAGGTGTCAATTCTGCAACTGTTGCCAAATTAAGTTATTTTAGTAGAGAATGCCTTGCTCTAGGCTTTGAGGAAGAACTTTGATGATTGATACAGCTGAGTTCTCCATCACAAACATTAGGATTTACAGGGCTCAAGGAACAAGAGGTTTCTTTCACTGCTAAAGTTCTGACTGCTGGTGGTGGTGTTTGGAACCCAGGGATTTGATGAGAAGTTGAAGGACTGCATGGACAGGCATAGGAGTTTTAGTGGAGGACACAGACGCCTTGCCGTAGGTTCTGGTGGGTGGTAGGACATGGAGGTTATCTTCAGGGGTTAAAACTGTTGGCAAGGAATTCAGAGAAGGGATATAATAGGAAGATTCCGAAGGTTGTGGGATTGAATGTGAAAATGAATCTGAGCCATGTGGAACTGCCACTTTGTTAAGGCGTACCTTTCAGAAGTGCAGAAATCGCTCTCTGCAAAATGTTTGCTGCACAAAAAAATTTGTACAGCACTTTTGCAGAGTCGATACTGCATGGCTGCCCGACTTTCTCTGCCCATACTTTGGCTCTGGAAAAAAAAAAAAGGAAAAGTACATTACATTACATATGTTTGGGAATTTAATGCTAATGGGATACATTTAAATTGCATTCTCCAAGTATTAATGACTTACAAAATTACTATTAGCAATGCACAGTGCACATGTGACTGGTCTTTATTGTAACGCCGTGTAACCCTGCACAGTCCACTGGACTGCAATTTACATTTTCACATTTCCTTTTTACACATACGTACTATATTAAATGAGATCTGCTTATATTACGATATTGCATGTGACATACCGTATCGGATTCCTAGGAAATCTGAAGAATCGTAAACCGTCTTTGTGCGTCGATTTATATGCTGCGTCGCACTTGTTCCGCCTGGGCATTTTACTGAAAGAAACAGAATACAACGCGATACAGTACGTACATCTCAAAATTGCACGGCCCATCATGTAGGATTAAGCTAAGCTTTCATAAATTCCAATCTTACCGTTCGCAGACGCTGGAGAATACGTAACTCACTAAAAACACACGATGTAAACGACGCACAACGCTACACACAAGACGCTTAATATATCATGGCTGATCATGGAAAGCAAGATGGAAATGTTGGCGCTTAAACTATCACGTGGCTTGGCAGCCTCTTCCGACTTTGTGCGACATCTGTTATGATTAATAGTAGATATTGTAGTTGTCGTTCTTGACAAGTTTGACGTCGACCACGGTAAGATGTCGCGATTGCATGCTTCCCCTACCCCTAATCCAGTTTTACCCACACGCACTGAAAGGCGTAGGCTGAAGGGCACGTCATCCAAATCCTCGTCTTCCCCCACACGTACTTCGTCTTTTCCAGCAGTCATCAGAGAACACGCTCATAAAATCGTTTTGTAGTCAGAACACTCACCATGTTTTCTTTCAGAGCAGGAAATATGTCTTCAGTTCTCTGTTGCAGTACTCTTGGCATTCTTGTTTAAAGAGACTGTAGAGCTTCATGTACGTGGTGCAACCCAACAGTTCCCGAAATTTGAATTCCGCAGCTTAACCACTTACCGAAATTTTTATTTGCCTCCATCCCCTTCGAAGTAGTCCCTTTCTGCATTAATGCAGCGATTCCAGCGGGATTTCCATGATCGGAAGCACTGCTGGAAGTCATTTCGCGTCAGCGTCTCATCACGTCCTGCGATTCGGTCTGGATCTCTTCAGTGCTGTCAAAACGTCGCCCCTTGAGCTTTAATTTCATCTTTGGGAAAAGGAAAAAATCACAGGGGGCGAGGTCCGGTGAGTAGGGAGGGTGGGGGATGACTGTCGTGTTCGTAGAAGCCAAAAACTGCCGCACAACGAGCGACGCGTGAGCCGGAGCGTTGTCATGGTGCAGGACCCAGGAGTTGTTGCACCACTTGTCTGGACGTTTGCGCCGGATGTTTTCCATGAATCGCCTCAGAACGTCGCAATAGAATTTTCCATTCACCGTCTGTCCTGCTGGAACAAATTCCTGATGCACGATGCCTTCAATGTAAAAAAAAAAGCAAATCAACATTGATTTCACATTGCTCCGCACTTGTCGTGTTTCGTCTCAGGGTCGTACCCAAACACCCAAGTTTCGTCACCAGTAATGATGTTGGAGATGAAGTTGTGGTCGTATTCGGCCTGTTCCTTCAGCTCAGTGCAGACAGCAATGCGGTGTTCCTTTTGATCATTGCTCAGCAGCTTTGGCACAAATTTTGCTGCAATGCGCCGCATGTTGAGCTCATCCGACAACATTAGCTGGCACGTTCCATACGACAGTCCGACAATGTTGCAAACGTCGTGAATCGTAAGTCTTCGGTCTTCCTGGATAGTCTCTCGCACTTTTGCCACATTTTCGGTAGTGGTTCCAGTCGAAGGTCGTCCTGAACGCTCGTCATCATTGACTGACATTCGTCCGTTCTTGAAACGCTTAAACCATTCGTAGGTTTGCGTTTGGCCTAGGGCATGATCACCAAATGCTTCTTTAAGCATCTGGTGTGTTTCCGCTGCCGTCTTGCTGAGTTTGAAGCAGAATTTGATGCAAATCCGTTGCTCCTTCACATCAGTCATTTTGGCAGTTCGGTGCGATCGCATAATAGCACTAACACGGCGTTAAAAAAAATGCACAGATAAAACACGCCAACACAGCACAACGCCACTTGGCAGACTGGTTCACAAAGGGTACAGCTCGCGATACCTAGGGGCCCACAACTGTACTACAAGCGCTTTCGCGCGGCATTCAAATTTCGGGAACTTTTGGGTTGCACCACGTAACTTTAAAACTTCATCGTCTGACATTGTGATTTGTATGTTGGATGATATAATGGCTTACACCTCTGGAATATATGCCAAAAAGGAAACATGATTGTAAGTTGTGTTCAAACATATATTTACAAAGGCATGTATTTCGTCATCTGGGGGCTGAGGAAAGCTTGTGTTACATACTGCGTTGTGTTACATACTGCGATGTGTTACATACTGCGTTGTGTTACATACTGCTTTGTGTTACATACTGCGTTGTGTTACATACTGCGTCAATTTGTTGATATCCTTCATACGCCAGTCTTGGTGTACTGTGTGATGTGTGTGGCCGGCATAGGTTCTACTTCCGCGCTCCCACCACTAGACACTGGAAGGCGTAGGCTGGAGGCACGTCATCCAAATCCACTTCTTCCCCCACACGTACTTCGATCATTTGTGCGTCGAGTCCTGGAACCATGGGCTTGGTGGGAAATGGTCATCGATTTGTATCATTGGCAAGATCCAGCTCATCATCTGACATATCCAAATCAACATCAGACACATCCCCTTCCAACAGAAGCAGTAATTCGGCATCTATCAAAGCATTCTGCTTAGGTGTCGTCTAATAGGGCGTAAAAATAATATATAGTATATATGAGTACTTGCATATGTTACCATAAATACGTAACTGTGATGATATTCATGAACCCATGAACTGAAAAATTAAGATGCATCATTCAGTAATAATTAAAAATTTCGAACTCCAAAAACGGCTTTTACGATTACAATACTTTGTGCAATGTAATTTCTATACCGTTCTCTCCAGTGTTGTCCGATTTTGCCGTACGAATTCACAACATTAGTCGCCTATATGATAAAGCAAAATATATTCACACAATGCGTTCAAGCATTCATGCATTACAATATCACATATCTACTTCTCGTCTGGCCGGAAATATAAATGTTGACTGGCTATTTTACTTATCTATATCCTCTCCCACTAACACGACACGTAGATACTGCCAGAAACTGGCTAGGGACAAGCTGCTCGTTTTGCACTTCAGTGGGTGTCCTCACGTAATCTGCGCACGCCAAGCGAGCAAGATCAGCAGGGCTGCTTAGTGGAGCCTGAAACACAAAACGCGATCTCTGCGCAGGGTGCAGTCCCTCGACAGCACTGTCCACAATGTCGCCTTCAGACACTGGCAGCAACAGAACAGCTGCAGCCTCCTTAATCCGGTTAACATAAAGAGCAAGTCACACTTTCACCTTGCTAACGAGCCAACCGTTCGTGCCTCAACTGGTGGTAAATCTGTTTAGGAAGGAACTGCTTCAAAATTAATTTATGAAAATGGTCGAAGCTCATCTTCTTTACAATTGTTCAGATATCTGAACAATTGTAAAGAACTCATGTAAATAATTATGCCAGTTGGTGTAACTAGTGTGCGATTTTAATTAATGTGTCCCTGAAGATGAACTCAGGTTAGGAAGTCGAAACATGTAGGACGGTGAAAGTGCACAATTAATGTGAATGTATTGTACATGTGTCGGACTTTAAATATAAATTCCTTTACTTTATGCAGTATTACTGTACTAATTGTACGAGAAGTATTAATACGTATGTAGTACAGAAAACACGCGCGCCGGCGCGTGTTTTCTGAACAAACTGAACACACTTACTGCTGTTAGCGGAATAAAGGATTATTATAGTAGCATGTGGAGACCGAATAGATTTTCATTACAACCCGGTCATGTTAACCGCAACTACATGGCGCCTCGTAACTTTGCCTTTGGTTTGGAAGAAGTTATAGCTATGACTGCTTCTAACGATAACTTTCAATATCAAGAGGCTCAATTACAGTGGAGTATAGAATGTACTCTTCATGGATTTTCCAAATTCCGTACTATTACAACACAAGTACCAACAAAGGCTTACACAGAAGGTATATACTCTTATGACGATACAGCTATGTTAGTTCCGGAGGATCAAGGACAAGGTTATGTTTATGGTAGGCCTTGGCAGTAAAGAAACAATATCATATTCATATCTAAACCATTTTATTGGTTATTACTACTGTATTACAACAAAGTTTTATGCAATGTTGTATTTCTGAAGGAGACCAATAAAAAACATTAGATGTAATTTCCTGTTATGTTTTTTAAGTTCATCACATCTTCTCCACCTGTACCGGAACATCCTGTCATTCCATTGACTAGTTCGCGGAAAAGGTGACTGATTAGTTAAAATAATTACTGGAGTGCGTACAATATCTGCTACATTCTTGTACTTGCCTTGTGCGGAAAAAACATCTCCCGCAAGAAACATAAGTAACTGTTCTCTTGCAGCATTTTCAAATCTAGGTTCATTCATAAGAGCTACTCTCTTGTTGAAACAGTTGTCAAATCCGAATTGGTTGTTTCTATTCATATTTGCTACTTGACCAAGTGAACCCATCCACAAAAGGATTGGATCAAAAAATAATTTTTTCGTGCACTATGAGGACTTTCAACCTCAAAGGCATTGCGTTTATCACTACGTCTTTCCAACACATCATGTAGCTCCTGAATAAATCCTCTAACATCCTGTTCAGATCCTAACTGAAATAGTAATAATTCCTCGGCATACGAGACACTTGTAGCAGCATCATATCGCATTCCATTTACATTGAGCCAGGTAGGGGAATCAAAAAATTTGAATGTTCGCATATTCCAAAAGTCATTAATTTCTAATATACTTTTATGAAACCATTCAGCAGAAATGCTGTCGCACACCTTTTGAAAGGTGGCATCATTAGTACGAACAAATTTGAATTCACTTTGCAACCATTCTTTACTTCTAACAATACTATCTATAGGGACATGATAATATTGCTGGATAAAATTATACATCTTCTCTTCATACGTCTTTACAATACCTTTCTGTCCCACACCGATCCACCCGCGCTTAGTAGCTCGTCTGCAGTCTCCGTGAACAGCTTCTCCAACAAACGATGGGTCACACTCTCCGGACCAAAATGCAGTGTTATATCCGCATATGCCTTCTTCCACTGATCCCTTTCTGGAATTCCGAACAGATCGGATGTACGATAACAACGAAGTTTTAGCAGGAACGGCTTCTAGTCGGTCGTCAAGGAGTAAGTACGCTGGTTTCCTGCTTCCCGTGCTGAAATATGGGATGAGACTTGCGATGTCAACATTTGTGAGTTGCTTGGTCCTTAGCGAACTGAACGGGTTGGCCGATGTTCCTGAGAAATGCGCACCTGCATTGACCATGGTTGGGATTGCAGTCATGTGTGATGTGGATGTGCCCGTGCGTGAGGTCCTTGCCTTCTTCTTGGTCGGGGTGAATTGCAATGAAAGTTAGGTCCTCCGATAGCTTGTCTTTCTTGTAGTTTTCCACAAATAGAATGAAGTTGTTTAACATCTGAGTAGAAGGTAATACTTCTAACAAGTTCCCTTTTTCGGCAGAAGCTTCTAATGCATTCCAAATGCGTGTCTGTATCGACGAGATTTGTTTCTGATCTCCACAGTATGTTTCCACATTCAGGTAAAATGGTATATCCTTGATAAATTTCTTTAAGCACGTTGCCAGAACCTGACCGTGCATATCCAATGTCTCGCATTCCGGACTTTTCATGAAACACTGGATCTGTGTTTTCAATTCCTTCGGGGTCAGGTCTATCGAACAACTCTTCCACTGTTCGAAGAACTTCCTTATCTCTTCCGTCTTCTCCATTGTAGTCTCTGCAATCAAATTCTCGTTGTCGCAAATACTGTCCATTGTCAATTTCCTCTTCGTGGGTGTAACTTGTGATAGATCTACATCCGACATTCTTAACACAAAGAAGACGTCTGTACAACGACGAACGTAACATCACAATGATACTACCTTGTCCTTATCGTACCACGAACAAACCTTATCTGGTTACTTGTTCAAATAGCTTCGCTATTTTATCCTCCTCGCTCCTCCTCCAGGTGGAAAGTTCGCTGCAACCCGGGCACTGCCGTGGCGCGCGAAGCGCGCCGGCAGAAGCCCATGCACTATTACTACCCATACCAATCACTATAACAACATCAAACATAAAATCATGAATACTAATTAGATCTATATTCCTACTAATCCTGATTATCGGGCTTTACCATGAATGAAATCAGGGATCACTAGAATGAAGAAATTAATCAAACGGGATTATAGTTAATAATAACATTTGAGTTGCATTCAAAAAGTACTACCAAATAGTTAATCTCAAAGTGAGGTTTACTACATACAGTTTCAGATCAGTCTAATTTAGTGACTATTATTCAATATGAAGTCTGCTGTATAATTTGGAGAAACATAAAGGCTACTCACTCTAAGGCTTGGCAAATGGCAGTTTTGTTCGTCTGGTATGCGTCGACATGCCCGTCTTTCCCCCATCACCTTGCTGTCACCGAACTAACTCTTAGTCGTTGAGACAATCTCAAGGATAATACAGGGGTGTGTTCATCGAATATTTTTGTTGATGTAATAGCGTATGTTTATTTTGCTCATAATTTCATGTACGACTTATAACCAGCACTTACAGTTCTGACCGCTCACTCTTTCATCAGACATCGAACTCCCACCTATCCTGGGGTCCGTTCACCTTCACCCTCTTAAAGTATTTCCTTTTGTGAGTGCGTTTTGTCACCTTCTTTCCGTTTCTGCGAAAAGCCAAGAAGAAGAGGGTGTGTCTTTCCATCCCTTTTGCAATGGTTTTTATGACACTCAAACGTGCCTACCCCTAATTAACCCACATGCGAGGGCTAGTGCATATAATGATACGCAGCATCACAGTCTCAAGTCTCGAACTTATAAACCGTGGGGCCATGTTCCCTGCCGATAGCTCTGTTTCTGAAATCACTGCTTCCCCCCACCACAGTGTTTTCGTCCTTTTGTGTAGTGCGGTGAGGGATTCGAACCCTTCGCCACACACGTTATTCTTTTCGCAGAGATTCCTAGGCTAGACTAGAACCAAGCCTGACAAGGGACGTCCGGTTACAGCTACTCCCCCAAGATGGATGAAGGTGTTTTCACCCTCGGAAACAGCTCGAATTCCTTCTTGTGAGCAGCCAATCAAACCACAACACATTTACAATCACACAAATTAGGGTAACATAAGTCCAATTGATATTCTTATAAACCAGACAGTAATTAGTATCTTGTCTCTTTAGTAGACCAATACTTATTGTCTAGAAATTAATTACTAATGCAGAAGACATTAACTGATCACTTAATTAACAAATTTGCTAGAAAGTTTGTTTAATCTTTAAATAGATATTTTTTTCCGTGATGAATAACACATAGTGATTGAAACATGCCTCAGTCAGTGGCAACTTCTCTAGTTTTTCTTACAGCTACCTACTACGACAAGTGGAGTGAGGAACTGCCCTTTCTTTCTCACACCCCTTCCCTCTTCTCCAGCCGAAAGGTACGAGGAAAGGTTCTGCAGGCCAAACCCTTTCTGAAACGCCATCGTACCAACAGTAGCTGGATTACTCCATTATTACAGAGAGAAAGAATTGAGCTTAACAAATACATAAGCGATAAACAACACTAATCACAGTGAATTAGACAGTAACATATACCTGGACTCGTGGCAGTCCTTAGCATACAGATCTTCCTGTACTGCAACATACATGTAATCCCGTAGATGGACATTCATATCTTCTGGCATTATTTCACCATTTCGTCACAGGCATGTGACCTTTCATCAGTGTTTACGTCCACGTGCTTTGTGAACAAACTAAGACACCCATTAGACTTTTTCCGTTTGTGATGAAGGGCCCTCGCACCACAGCCTTAAGGTTTTTGTGCAACCCCAATGATGATGATAGATGGATGAGCAGTTTTTTTTACCAAGTTTTACAAGTAATGGAGCACCAGTGGAATGAAATCGACAGGGGAAAACCGACAACTGGGAGAAAAACCTGTCCCAGTGCCACTTTGTCCACCACAAATCTCACATGGACTTGACCCAGGATTTTTTTAAAGGCAATTTATTTCCTTACACTCTAAGTACATACATGTCACAATACCGTACAACCAAAACGTGGTTCAATGCAACCACAGTGCTATGTTCTCCATTGTGTCTCTTATCTCACAGTTATTACTGTAATCGTTCCTTCCCGCCGTCACAGACCCTCTAGTCTGCCACTTTCCAAGCACTAGTGTGATTAATAATAACGAATCATTCGATAACTTAGCACTCCATGTGTAATCGAAAACACTTTCAAAGAAACAGAACAGTCTAGCTAAACGTCCTTCAACATCACACTTCTAGGGTGCGTGCACTGTCTGCCATCCACTAAACTACATGAACGTGTAATGCATAACACTTACAGAATAATTAACAGTACGCTTGTGTCAGCATGCGGCGCTCCTGCGACACGCACGACAGTCAGTCTAACATCACTCTCATTTCCTTCGTCGGGAGCCGCCTGTCCCCTCCCGTCACCATACACCATTTCTCGAGCCTCCTTCTCCTGTAACATTTAGTATTCAAGGACGTCTAAATAGTTCCCGTAAAACTTTGTCCTCCTGTGCCACTGGTACACCTTCCATCTTGATCGCCCAAGAAAGTCAGTATGATCTTGGAGAGTCAAATTCGGGTATTCCTTGATCGAATAATGTACCATGTGCCCTAGTATCCATATAATGGCATTATGCCTAGTCGGCGGCCAGATGTGGAACGCCGGGAACAAGGGCCACGTATTGTGAATATGTCTTGCATCTACTCGCAAGATCCCTGCTATCCTGGATCGCGTCCAATTCCAGATGTTTTCTGCGTCCTTACATGCCGTTATCCTGTGCCCGATGGTGTCCGTCTGGTGACACCATTGACACAGTGGGGATTCACGTAGTCGAATTTTGTGGAGCCTTTCATTTGTGGGAATGATGTCGTGGACCACTCGGTACCACGTCGCATGTATATTGGTGGTTAGGTGCTTCCCCCTGATATTCAACCAGATATGCCCCCACCTCATCTCTGGATTTTTCCGTTGAGTCCTCGGTGCCATCGGTGTTGTTTCTCCTCTTGCATGTGTGTAGTATACATTGTAAATCCGCCGTTTCACTGTCCTTGTCCCATCCGTGGGCAGTTCTCCAATGTAAGCTCGTCCCTGTAAATATTCCCGTAAGTATTCTACTGCCGGTGGCAGTGAGCATGTATTGGGGGGATTGTGTCTCTGCATTTGTTTCTTCCATTTGTCCAGCCATATCGCCGTTATGGACTCCGTATTACGGCTTTGCAGCATTAGTCTCGCAATGTATAAGGCCATGCATTTTGCCAGGATGTGTATTACTCCCAGACCCCCTTTGACGCGATCTCTATGGAGCGTAGAGGTAGGTACTTTGAAAATTTCGCCGTGCCAAATAAGCCACCATGCCGCCATGGTAATTTGTCGTGCCTGCCCCGATGGTATGGGCAAAATCTGTGCACAGTACCATAGTTTCGATAAGAGATATGTGTGCGACACGTAGACTCTCTGCAGCAGGTTATGCTCTCTTGTCTGCATCTCTTTCGCTCTGCCCCGGATCGTATTGGCCAAGTGCGTCCACGTTCCGTCTATTGTTTTCTCCAACGTGTTCTGAAAACGTATTCCCAGTATTACCGCCTCTTGGACATACGGAATGTCAAGTGTCAGATCCGTGTTTTTCCATGCCCCTATTGCCATCGCCTTTGATTTTCCATAATTAAGCCGCGCTCCTGTCGCTCTCTCGTATATCCGTATCGCCTCCCTCAGGTGTCGGCTGTCCTCGCTGTTCGTCATGATGACCGTGACGTCGTCTGCATATGCCACGCATGAAAACGTTTGGCGTCTAGGTCCCAGAGTGAGTCCTGTTAGGTAGGGCGCCGACATGCAATTTTTCAGTTCTGCAATCGTTTGATTCCAAGATGCCGTGCCCCGCTCACATATGCAATCAAACGATCGGCCGACTGACGTAGCCGCACACATGCGATAGATTCCGATTCAGTTCCAACATGGACTTCGTGGAAGTGGATTGTATCTGAAAGCAGGAAAGTCTTGTCCTCATCGATTTCTTCTTCCTGCTTTTCCTTAAGGATCGCTGATAAGGATTGCTCGTAGGATGGCTCTTTTCTCTTCTCCTTTTTCTTCCGTTCTCCTGAGGTGTTCCCTGGGCTACCTATCATCGCTTCCCCTAGGTCGTTTTCATTGTCTGATTCATTAGCAGACATAAAATTAAAAAATAAATTAACTTACCTTGTTCTAAGCTTGCTTTAGTTATAAGAAGATACTGTTTTGTTTCATGTGAGCGGACGTCCATTGGATCCTGTTGTTTACAGAACGATTGCGCAATCAGACGAATTCTATCGGTTTGTGGAAAATTAGAAACTAAACAGTTGGCAGACTAAACGGTTGCAAGTCGGCAGAGTCCCATTTAACTCTTCGGTTGTTATTCATGCAATCAAACCACTGCGCAACTAAAAATTGCATGTCGGTGCCCTAGCTTAGTGTCTCCGTTAAATACACCAATAATGGATTCAGGGCCATAGCATATAACAGCATACTTATCGGGCATCCTTGTCTGACCGATCGCCTTATCGGGAAAGTTCTCGACAGGTAACCGTTGATCTGCAGTCGCGATTCTGCCGTCTTGTATAACGACCCCAACACCTTGGTGAATTTTTTTCCCACTCCATATGACTGTATGACCTCCTGTAGGTATGTGTGCGATATCCTATCGAAAGCTTGTGCAAAATCCAGGGTAATCAGACATAATCCTGTGGCACTTAGTTGTGCGTGGGCCACGATATCACGTATTCCTGAGGTGGCGTCGAGTATCGTGGTTCCCGACACCGCACAATGTTGACTCGTGGAGCAGTCCCGGGGTTACGCTGCGCAGTCGGTTGGCCAGGATTCTCGCGTATATTTTATAGTCTGCGTTGAGTAATGTGATCTGCCTATAATCTGTTATCTTCTCTGGCGTTGGCGTTTTGGGTACACACACAATTATCCCCCGTGCTTGTTCTTTTGTGACGTATTCTTCGCTGAACATGACATTATATACCTCCAGCATTTCTGATTTGATTATCTCCCATCCCCACCGATAAAACTCGATGGGAATACCGTCCATTCCCGGCGCTTTCCTTGTAGGATGGCCTGCTTAACTTCAAAGTCTGTGATTTTACTTTCCAAGTGCCTCCGTTGCGTGATTGTCACTCTCCTCTTACCCCTTCTGCACAGTTCCGCCACTCCCTCTTTGTCAATCGGGATATCCTCGTAGCCTTCCGCTATCGATGTCATCATGTTTATGATCGCCTCATGTGTGTCGTGGTTGCGTCCCTCCGTATCCTGAATTGTCTTGATCATCCGCCCCTTTTTGCGCCTCTGAGCTCGGCATAAGTGGTATAGTGTGGCTCGTTCATTCTGCATCGGTCCCTGGTCCTGTGCTTCTAATATTATCCTCTGGGCTTTTAGACACTGCATGACCACAATTTTCTTTGAAGTATTTTAGTCTTATCGCGAAGTTGGGCTCGCTGGAGTGTTCTCTCTTTAAGTCATAGATGCAGTGATAGTAGAACTCCTCGATGTGTCGCCTCTCCTTTGCTTTTTCCCTTCCTTCCTGTTTAAAGAATATTTGTGTCCGTACTTTCGCGTATTCATCCCACCATTCCAATATGGTTCTGTACTTCGGTATTCTCTGTCTCCAGTCATCCCATCCCTGCCGAAATCTGCTCCGTATGTCATCCCGTAATAACATTGTGGTCCGTAAATGCTGCTACCAGTATTTTGGCACTCGTGTATTTCTAATGCCGAAACCCTTGGGCTCCTTTGTGAAGGAGCAAACCAAGGTGTCCTTCCTTTCTTCCATTGCACTCTGTTTCTTTTATTCACTGTCACTTATCGTGTACTCTTTCGTCTACTCGATAACACTACCTATACAACTGTTCCTCTACCACTCACCGCAGTGTCTCGTTGCAGACTGACACCAGGATCGAACCCGGGCCTCCGTGGTGAGATGCCGGCGACTAACCGCCTGAGCCATGGCACGGCCGATACCATTAGACATAATCTTAGTTACATTGACTACCCTAACTCACACTTCATTCATTTCATCATCTCCTTAACGTCTAATGCAGTTTCAAGATTATTCCGTATTCTGATTTATCTCTATCATTCTTTTTTTTTAAAAAAAACGAGAATGCTTTATTACTATTTTCATTACATACATCACATGTCAACGATCTGTAGTTAAGCTGTGCCCTATACCAGCTTCTGTACTGTTCATATCTTCGGGATTTCCTCCCTGTCTGCACATGTGGCCACGATAATCATTTCTTAGTACGAGTAGTGAAAATTATGAAAAGCAGAAAAAACACTACCTATCGAACTGCTCTACTTAGAGCAAGCTGTGCTTCGGACGTTTATGCTTGTATCGTTTATACATCTGATTCAATTCTAGGAGAGTATATTGTCCGATGGCCCCGATGAGGGGATTTGGATGCAAGGGACAGTTTGAATAGAACCGGATTGCTAGTCGTCGGACGTATGCCTTGATAGTTTCGACACCCAAGCCTGTGCGAAGGCGGATTATGGGCGTATATCTCGGAGAGGATGTGATGACTCGCAAACATTTGTTTTGCACTATTTCAAGCTGTTGGTACGTCGAGTCACTGATCGAGCACCATACCGGTGCCGCATAAGTCATGGTTGAACGGATCGCTGCCTTATATATATGCATTTTCGTGGCCACTGAGAGAGTAGAGTCGTTGGCCAGAAGGGGAAAGAGTTGTACCAGGTTTCCAATCGCCTTATGAGCTGCAGTCCTGATGTATGCTGAGTAGTTAAGGGTAGAAGTCAGTCAGAGACCCAAGTAGGTTACTTCTGATGACCACGGAATGTCCATTCCGTCTAGTTGGATTGGCGTTGGGTTTCGCGGCCGTCGTTTAGTGAATAAAATTGCGTCCGTTTTCGAGATGTTGACTTTTAGGCGCCATCGATAAAAGTAGGAGATGAGACGATCCACTGCGTTGGCGAGACGGCGTGATATAGTGTCGGTACGCCATGATTGGGCGTCTATGGCCGTGTCATCTGCGGATAGGGCTAAGTGTATATGGGGGGGGGGGTCGTGGCATATCTGCTGTATAGATGGTAAATAGGATCGGCGAAAGTACCGCCCCTTGTGGGAGGCCAGCCGGGATGAGTTTGGTAGGGGAATAACTTCCGGAGATATTTACAGCAAAAGACCTGTCGGTGAGATAGGAATGTAGGAAGTATATAAGATAACCCGGAAATTTGAAGGTGATTAGTTTGTATATCAAACCCCGCACCCAGACGGTGTCGTATGCTTTTTCGATGTCAAGCAAGACCATTCCCGTATGTTGATTTTTGTTGTAACCATGCGTTATGGTATCCGTAATTCTGGCTAGTTGCGCTATAGTTGAATGTCGTTTCCTGAATCCAAACTGTTCATTTGGGACTAACCTAGTCTGGTGGGTGAATCTCTTAATACGGGTTGCCACCGCTCTCTCTAGCAGTTTGCTTAAAGCCGGTAGAAGGCTAATTGGTCTATAAGAACCCGGATCGTTTTGCTGTTTCTTTGGTTTTGGGATGGCCAAGACTATCGCGTGTTTCCACTGTGTCGGAAAATACCCAAGGCGTAGCGCTGCGTTAAATATGATGGTCAAATGATTGATCGTAGTAGATGTGAATCTTCTTATGAGTATATTTGGGATCCCGTCCTCACCAGGTGCCGTTCGTCGTTTAAGTTTCTTAATGAGATCTCATTCTTAATTAACTTATGCATTTATAAATGAATATGTTAATTCCTCAAATGTTTCTACAAAGGATAACAAGTCATACTAATCAAACCAATACGAGTCTAGCAACAGTAATCAAACAACCTCAAAGTTAATCGTCGTTAATTAATTCTATTAGGCCTGCTTCTTACTTCTGTCCGTCATCAAATATAATTCACATCTCTTTTTACTCTAGCCTTTATCGAAACTTACTACAGGCTCTTGTCAGTCTACTAGTGTCCATATGATCACTAGAACAGTGTACAAATACAGTCATACATAGCAAACACAGTTACAAATATTTAAAGTAATCAAATTTCATAACACAACTGGACAAGTACAACTTTTCAAACATACATTTATGCACTATCAGTCTAATTACATCGATTTCATTAGGCATTTTATAATAATGTCTCTCACTCTTACCTTATATTGCACCGGGGGTGCTCTTTGGGCCCCCTTGATCTCACGGCTGGCCTACCCCTCTCTGCTATATCTGCCTTACTGTACTGGGCCCCGCAGATAAGCCATTTGGCGCACACAACAAAGATACAATATACCAAAGAAATCATATATTGTAACACACAAACTAAATAAGATACAATAACGACAATCATATACAAAATTACAAAATATACAATACGTGAGACTGACCAAGCAATTACTTGTTTCGATACATACCAACATAAAGTTACCTTGGCGTCGTCGTGGGGCTAAACCCAACAAAACCAAAGACGTGGGACCACGACGACCGCCAAGGGACTCCAACCTCACCAACTCACAGCTGGACGGAATTTTGCTCCCATGGCCGAGACGAAATTTGGAAGTTACTTGTAGGCGGCTAGGTTCAGAGTGATTTCCTCAATCACACGCAGGTAGGAAGTAAGCTCGGGACAGGAGGGGAAATGGAGGGGAACCAAGTAGGAGGGAGTGATGCGCGCGACGAAAGTCCATGGTTCGAGTTCCGCAAAAGTGCTGGGAAAACTCCCGGCACAACCCCGACCTCTAAAACCAGACGTGCTGGTGTCTTTAAAGGAAAGTACACTTGCGTTTCACTGCGCACTGCTGGAGAATAATATCAGTAGTGTCATTTCGGCTGTACATAATAGTCCACTATAATGTCACTACACATCCATCGGCTGACCCCTACGTATGCACCACATGTGCCAGTTCAATCCTGCGGGCCGCCTTCCGTGCAAGCTCACTGTCCTGCCACCGCCCCCTCGGTGGTCCACCAGAGCCTGCCTCGCACTTCTCCCACCGCAGTGGATTCGCTGCGCCTTCCTTTTCGCTCACGGGCCAACTATCACCCGTCCTCCGAGGTGACGCACTACGGCTGCCAGCGGGATCCATAACAACCGAGTGATGCCCTTCGCACCGATGTTGTGATGAGCCGGATCACACAGCGCGCATCATAGGATGGAAGGTTCTGAAACTTTGGGTTCATAAGTACCGTATCATGACACCCTAGCCAGAGCAAACCTCCCTCTTCTGGACAAGTAACTCATGCGCTCAACACAATACAAAACATTAGACTTCATAATATAAGGAAAGATTGTGTTACAACACTGGACAAAATCACCAGTACTTAACTGTGACATAACAATTCACAATACGTGACAAACTTCAAACAATTACATTGAGTGTCGCACATAATAACTGAATACATGAATAAATAACAGAATATACATAATACAAAAATAATGACTAGTCATGGAAAGCAGGTTTTATCTGCGAGAGATGAGCAAAAGCTAAAGACAAAAGATGAACTACGAGCTCAGCAAGGGGTACCGGAATTCGGCAAATCTCGTACCTCGGCCTGACGATACGAGTTTTAGCACCACCCCGCGCCCTAAATCAAACATCCACCCGGAGACAAGAGTAAGACTATGAGTCACGATGAACACGAAAGACGCAGCAGGGTGGACTCACCACTGCGTCTCTCCCCGTTCAACACCACGCCCAGTCCACTCCGCTCCTCGCAGCCACTTTACCTGCGTGCCTTACCTCGGGGGCAATCTCGCTGCAAATGACCTACTTCCTTACAGCGATAACAACGTTTGCTAGCGTACGCAAACTGCCCTTCCGTAGACCGTCTATAGTTCGGACCCACGCATTGCCGCCCCTCACAGCCAACGGCCTCCCTTCGGCGCCCTACGTCCCTACGCATCTCGGCCTGGCGCTGCTGATTGGCGAAAGTGAGATTCTGATCCAAGATGGCTAACTGATCTAAATCCCTGTAGTTAGTCGGCATTGCCTGAAAGACAAAGCTGGAACGCTGAGTAGGAGCCAACCCCTCTATAATATTATTTACTACGTCGCGCTCCGACACAGGCAATCTCAGAACTCTCGCCGCGTCCTTAACTGAACAAATATACATAGCGAATGTTTCTCCTTCTCGCTGCAACCGCTCGTACTTTTCCCGACGCAACTGATCAAACAAACGCCGCGGAATAAAGCACTCTAATATCTCCCTATGGAGACGCTCAAATTCCCATGCACCCTGTAACGCTGCCATTACTTTCCCTGCTAACGCGTCCAGGCAATATGGGAAAATTAACTCGAGTAACTGTACATCAGTGAGCATAGAAAGGTCACGAATCCGAATCACCTCAGTCAAAAACACAAGTAGTTGGTCGACCTGTAATCCATTTATCCGAGGCAATCTTTTTAATAGACCCTCTATAGGATGTGGTAATTTACTGAAAATACTGGAGTTAAATTGGGTGACCGCGTCTCTTCCAACACAAAAATGACTAGGTAAAGCCCGACCTCTAAGCTGCTGATCGGCTTCGCTACTTACGGTATTTGCGGAAATACCTAACCCGTCCCTCGGCATATCCTGTTCGCGTCCTTCGGTCGTGTTTCCATTCGGTAGTTGTTCACCATCTTCCGATGCAAGGTCACATACATCGTTCCCTGGGGGCAGGAACTCTCGTTCAACCGCCGCTAACCGGGCTGCTAGACTGGAAACCTCGTCACGCTGATTACCTGCAACCTCCGGACACAAATCCTCTAAATGCCTGATACGGTTCCAAAAATGGGCAATTCTAGTCCTCATACGGGAGACAGGGGGTAATGCACCTTTCTCCAATTGATTATACAATGCTTCTAATTCCCCCAACTTACTACACGCGCAGCGATACATGTCTTCAAAACTGCCTTGCGCTAGATAACTCGCCAGGCTAGGAACTCCATCCGCTTGTACAACGCGAAAGATTTTACGTAGAAACTGCACGTCCCCAGAACTATTCAGGCCCCTGGATGCCAACTCGTACTGAAGCTCATCCCTCAACAAATAGTTCGGATTCATCTTGCTTACCGAAACACAGGAGCAATTCACCATTCATACAACCATCTGCACTCCAGCCCTGTATCACTAGTCACATAGGACTAATCAATGCTGCCTTTCCATGACAAAATACAATGTATAAAAAAATGTGCATAACTAAATTAAATTTAACATTACCAGTAAATCATACCCTGTTGTCTATCGGCACACAGTGATCACGTCTCCCACTCACCGGATCACGTGACCAGTACGCTGCCCTCAGGCACATCACGTAGCAACATTCGGTTACGTCTATTCAAGGTAACGTAACCGGCTCGGTACTTACGCGTAGCAACGAAATAGGTTACGTAATGTAACAGCCACCAACGGCGTACAACCCCTAGCAACTCGACCGACCGACACAATCTACTGCCATCTGCGATCATCTATATTGCTAGTAATAAATTACACAATAATTATACGCTACTACGCCATACGTTACTACTGGTGCCATATATATAGCAATCTTAAGGCAGTAGCACGCTCACATTTTCCATTTGAGCAACCCTAAAGTTCTTATTACCCATGGCAACCATGAGCAACCACAGGAAAGAAACCACGCTCAAGGCTACCATCTGCACCGGGGGTGCTCTTTGGGCCCCCTTGATCTCACGGCTGGCCTACCCCTCTCTGCTATATCTGCCTTACTGTACTGGGCCCCGCAGATAAGCCGTTTGGCGCACACAACAAAGATACAATATACCAAAGAAATCATATAATGTAACACACAAACTAAATAAGATACAATAACGACAGTCATATACAAAATTACAAAATATACAATACGTGAGACTGACCAAGCAATTACTTGTTTCGATACATACCAACATAAAGTTACCTTGGCGTCGTCGTGGGGCTAAACCCAACAAAACCAAAGACCTGGTACCACGACGACCGCCAAGGGACTCCAACCTCACCAGCTGGACGGAATTTTGCCCCCATGGCCGAGACGAAATTTGGAAGTTACTTGTAGGCGGCTAGGTTCAGAGTGATTTCCTCAATCACACGCAGGTAGGAAGTAAGCTGGGGACAGGAGGGGAAATGGAGGGGAACCAAGTAGGAGGGAGTGATGCGCGCGACGAAAGTCCATGGTTCGAGTTCCGCAGAAGTGCTGGGAAAACTCCCGGCACAACTTATGCATTTATAAATGAATATGTTAATTCCTCAAATGTTTTTACAAAGGATAACAAGTCATACTAATCAAACCAATACGAGTCTAGCAACAGTAATCAAACAACCTCAAAGTTAATCGTCGTTAATTAGTTATATTAGGCCTGCTTCTTACTTCTGTCCGTCATCAAATATAATTCACATCTCTGTTTACTCTAGCCTTTATCGAAACTTACTACAGGCTCTTGTCAGTCTACTAGTGTCCATATGATCACTAGAACAGTGTACAAATACAGTCATACATAGCAAACACAGTTACAAATTTAAAAGTAATCAAATTTCATAACACAACTGGACAAGTACAACTTTTCAAACATACATTTATGCACTATCAGTCTAATTACATCGATTTCATTAGGCATTTCGTAATAATGTCTCTCACTCTTACCTTATATATATATATATATATATATATATTACAACTAATGGATACGGTTGGTAGGTTGACCTAAACACCGTCTCAGAAGATCCTTGTACATAATACATCCGAGCTTGTCCTTTCTTTCCTTTACAGTTTCCCCTACCCGGTCTTGTACGTATGTCAGCAACTTATTCTTTCCTAACAAATAACGCATAGAAGTCAGTAACTAGGAAGTCAGATACTTCTTTCCACTGTACTACTCTCAACTAAGCAACTTCAAGTACCATTCGCTAGCATAACATAATTACTTTTCATCTGATTCCCTCCGATACCTTTTCAAAGCTGTCTTATTAAATACTCCTCTAATTTTTCCTCCTTGGTCTGATATCTCATTTATCGGCGGCGCCCTCGCCCGATCAGGTAACATGATATTGTTCACCTTCCTTGCATCGATGCAAATGCGCGGGTCTTTGTTCTCTCGATACACTATCGTCAACGGGTTTATAAACGATGAGTCTGACAATTCTAATATCCCATCTTCCAACATTTGTTCAATTTGTTTTCTAATACTTGCTCTGGCTGAGTACGGCACTGGGCCAGAATAGCCCATAATTGGAACGGTGTCAGTGACATTAAATTTGTGTTCATACACTTTACATTTCCCAAGTTTTGTGGTCAAGTATTCCGTGTATTTCAGTAGCACCTCAATGAGTCCTTCCTTTTGTTGCTCTTCTAAATTGTTGTTACTCATTATTAATTTCTTCAAGTCCACTTCCGTTATTTGTCGCGGGTCTCTTAAATCAACATCAGTTGTTTCGCATAGAACGTGTTTCAGTCTAGACTGTCCCCCACTTTCTTCCTGATTAGCATGATCTACACTGTCTTCCTTCCTTATATACAGATGTATAATTTGACGTTAAATGACTTGCAATCGATGGGTAATATTGCTGGATAAATAGTATTAGGTACTATTGTGTTTTACATTCTTGTGATCAGTTATATGAGGGACTTTGAGTCGTAGGCGTCAGCTGCGTATTCTGTGTTGATCGGATGCTTTGTATATATCACGACGAATGCAGGGGATTTGGCAACACTGAAGTATGCCTAGGTTGTGTCACATATCGGTTATGGCATTCATTAATATGCCCTTTTTACCTGTTGTGTGGTTTGTACTTGATATTCGCGGTTCTTGACCGATGTTTTGTGAAGTACTGACGGTATCGGCCTGTTCACAGATCACGTACATTTCTTGGCCTACAAATTGATGAGCAGTTTCTAAAGAACGCACTGAACATATCCCAAAACTCATTCCAGCATGCTTTGCCACGAGGGCAATCACGCCACTGATGATGACAGCTTGTTTACAGTTAGTTTACTCTGTGTGTTTCCAATTAATTCTGTTACGGAGTCATCTTTGGGCGAAATACAGCAGTGGTACAATTATTAACCATCCAAAAGACAATTGTTACACTAGTGACAGATGTAAAGAAAACAGTGAACTGTTGTACAAGTTCAGTATGCTCCCCTTGCCAACGAACGCCTATTATCGTTACTTTCATTCTTTGTGAATTTAAAATACAGAAATAAATGTTATAAATACGAGACTTAGCATGTTGTCCACTACGAAGTGCTAACGTCAGCAGATAGGTGAAAGGTGTGTACCATGTGGTGGGAAACTTGGCACCTGGTAGTGGAATTGTATAGGTGCAGCAGTCAAGCAATCACAAGCTAGTTCTGTTTATTTTTTAGCTTAGTGTGTAATAAATACGTGTTTCAGCCACGGAGTGTAACATGCACAGTTAGTTCTGATGCATCTGTATACGGTCTTTGTAGACACAAAGTAAGAGATTGCTACTGTCACGTCAGACGTACAGAGACTGTGTTAAATAATGTTGTTGTACAACAAACCATATGATCGGACACGTGTCTGGAGGTAATAATGATGGAACACGTGTCTGGAGGTAATATTCACCAGGAATTGCCACTGAGTAATGATAACTATTTTGGTGACAACCTGTATAGAATTTTGTAATTTCTGAAGGTAAATTATGAGCCATCAGAAATACAGCTAGAACTGTACTGTGGTTGGCACGTTTAAGGAATTCTGTGATTCCACATTTGTTAAGTTGCTGCCAGAAGAGATAACGAGTAACACAGCTTGCTGCATTTGTATGCTCTCTAAACTCACATGTCAAGTCAGTAAGATGCAAGTGTTGAAAGGGGCAGATGTTTCTGCACAACGTCACAGTTATAACCAGTAGCAATGACTGTACTCATGACCTTTGGTATGACCTTTCCCAATGTTACATTATCATTTATGCTACTGTATTTAAATATACTAGTACTTCCAGAATTTGAATTTTTTATTGTAATTTTGTTGTAATTTCCTTTTTCCTGTGTTCTGTATTGACATTTAACAACGGCACAGTTCTGCTAGTTAATGTACAGCTACTGTGTGTACCACTGTCAGAAATTGAGTTCTGTGTAATGTAGTAATTAGGTTTTAAGTTGCAAAGAGTACAGCAGTGTGAATGGTTTTTCATATATATGTGTGTGTGTGTGTGTGTGGTTTTCTTTCTCATGGAGTTTTAAAAGAAGTTTAACTGTTATCTGTTTTGTTGGCCCATAAACTTGTAACCACTGTGTGTGTTGTGAGACTTCGGGTGAAGTTTGATGTAAACTGACATGCAACGTTTGTGTTGACAGTTGTCTGTGCGATATCTCTGGCCGTTGTGGTCGTTGCAAATCCTTCAGCCTGTGTAGAACTCTGACATCTTACATTTCATAATTGCTTACACCTTTTAAGTGTTTTTTCTCTTTGGTAACATTCGCTGAAAAAATGATTTTTAGGTTTGCTGTGTGTTTGAAGAAGTTAAGTTAAGATGTTGGATCAAACTGAAGGACATTCAAGTCATTGAAATGTGTAATGAATTACTTATCAGTGTTAAAGCTTTATTTTATTAACATATTTATTTTGTACGTTGTTGGCTACAGGTGACATTCCTTTGTTTTGTCAGAGATGTCTCTATTTGCTACCAGCCAATGTTATGTTGGCAGTATTGCTTGTTAGATGTTTGTCCATGGCCGATCATGATCCTTGTAAGATCAGATATGCCCAAGGCCACGTTCTGTCTTGAGTGTGGTGAAATTGTGATTCTGTAATTACCGTGACGTGACGCCAGTGTCAAGACAGTTTGCAACATGCGATGTGTGCTGCGAGCGACAGGGCTTAGGAACTGAGCAAGTTTCAGTTAATTTTAATCAGAAATTGTGTTCAGAATTCCGAGTATTTGAGTTTCAAATGGAAAGATGTTTACAGTGACTAAAAATGCAGGTTTTTCTCAGTCAAAACACAGCGTTACTATTCAACAAATCAGATACTTGCTTCGGCTGCTGTTAGTAGCCATCATCAGGTCGATCCCCAGAATATAAAGGAAGCAAATAATTGAGCCATGCTTGTTAAAGATGGCTCATGAATATTACGTAACCATACGTAATACGTAAGTTGTGCCGGTACAAAGGTTCGGCACTCCACGGAGATTCGGCAAACTATGCCTTACACCCCGTATAATCATAGTTGGACTGTCCCTTTAGCTCCTTTCCTCCCCTACCCTTTTACCTTTTGGGATACGACCAGAGTTTACTTGGTTAGTAGTTGGTAGTTGCTTTATGTCTCTGCATCCGGGCTCGGAGCTACGAGCAACTAATTCCGGTCTCGGCCTTTACATCAAAATTCTGTTTCGGCAAGGATGGCAGCAGTCCTTGGTGTTGCTACGTCTAGAGGAGTTTGTAAAGACAGGCATCACCAAGTCTTGAGATGGTAAAGCTTCTCTGGAACCAGTCGTCTGTTTTGGTTAGACTATTTCGTAATTTGTGTTGCACTCTGCAAAGACTGTAAGTACGCATCTGAAGTATTTTATTTGTAATTTATTTTATTTGTTATAAATAAATCCTTAATGTTGATTTGGTGCATTGATAATATATGTGGGGTGATCCACCCCCAAACAAAACGATCCACGGTAATAAAACCTGATGAAAGCACGTCAAGTCCAGACGTCGTAACATTCGTCGGTGGGTCAAGTGTTAGCAGATTTCGTAACTTTGTTTATGTATTGTTATGCACGGAGCAAGAAAAGTAGTAGCATTTTATATGAGTTTGTTTGACTGTTGTCGAGAAGGATTCTAACGGAGTAGGCTCATTATTATGTAGCTGACTGCTTGGATACCCACTTCCAACTTGGGAGCATTGCGAACACAACAAGCGAACCAGAGACGGTGGCAGTCGTCACCCACTAGTAGGGTAGAGTGGGGAGTGGCTGTTAAATAATACAGTTGCAATATTGGTCAGAGATCTCGGACCTTACAATGTAATGTAAAGTATATAACGTACATGATATGTATATTAGGAAGAATTAAATATTGGGGTTTAAAGTGTATAATTTTACAACTTTGTATACTTTTAATAGTTACAGCTGTATATTAACTACACTAAGAGTAAAATCGTAAAATACAGCAATTAAAGTAACAAGTTAGAGTATGCAAGAAACCGGCATTTTTAGTTAAGAGAGCACGTGGCAGTGGCGTGCAGTCGTTACTGTCGGTATTTTGTGTCGCCATGTTTAAAATTAATTTGGTAGACCTACTTTAGAACTTGTAAATACTATTAAACTATTGTTAATTTATAAAAACAAACAAATGTAAATTATAAATAATGTAATAAAATGCACTGAATACATAATTAAAAGCTATCAAACTAGCTTGTTTCTTTTGCAGGGACCGTGGTGAGAAGTGTGTCATCGATTTCCCAGTTATACTCAGCGGCGTAGCTGGGTGGGGGGGGGGGGGGGGAGTGGTGCGGTTGCCCTTGGCTGCAGAGTCCAAGGGGCGGCAAAATGAATACTTTAAATTAAAAAAAACATTTTCTGCCCTCGGCAAATTTTAACTTATTGTGGCAAATAAAAGAAAATTCAATAAATGTGGTCTTTTTAAGTTCATAATTTCCATTAGAGCCAGCCATTGTGATTACCTCCCCGGGCGCCAAGAAACCTAGCTACGCCACTGTCTATACAATCTGTCTTTATAAAAGTTGACCTGTACTAAGCTAACACTCTGTTCTGAATTCTCTTGAATAAATTCAGTGAGACCAGAGCCTGAATAAATTCCGGAATTCCTGATAGTTGGCGGTGAAATGGTAGGATACCAAACTGTACGGTGGCAGTGGAATGCCAATGCTTGTTGTAGTGCACACCCCCACCCCTTTAATTTCATATTCCTTAACGTGACTTGTGTAAGCACGTGTGCAGTGACACATACACACGTGTGCAGTGACACACAACACAGATAAGTAACAATTTAATAATGATGATGAATATGATACAAAATACAATTACCAAAATAAAGGCGAAATGTGTGTGCCGTTACTTACATGCTTACGGCACTACTACAGCGTAGACATGTCCATATCACACGCAAGTTAAATGTGTGAGCCGTTACTTACATGCTTACGGCACTACTACAGCGTAGACATGTCCATATCACACGCAAGTTAAATGTGTGTGCCGTTACTTACGTGCTTACGGCACTACTACAGCGTAGACATGTCCATATCACACGCAAGTTAAATGTGTGTGCCGTTACTTACCTGCTTACGGCACTACTACAGCGTAGACATGTCCATATCACACGCAAGTTAAATGTGTGTGCCGTTACTTACATGCTTACGGCACTACTACAGCGTAGACATGTCCATATCACACGCAAGTTAAATGTGTGTGCCGTTACTTACATGCTTACGGCACTACTACAGCGTAGACATGTCCATATCACACGCAAATTAAACAACCAAGGTGTCTGGGCTGTCATCATGGGAAGTAAAATCCCCCAAATCCAAACTTACTGGCCCAAGACGCCAGCCCAGGGACACTGACCCTGGGGGCCAACTGAAACAGAATTTAGAAACAACACTAAACGGAATTTCGAACAACCAGTCCAGCTGCCAGGATCAGATCGACGAGAAGGACAAGATTGCAGAGGTAGATAGGTAAGTAGGTAGATAGGTAGGTAGGTGGGAGAGGTAGGGGAGTGAAGAGGAACCGGAACTGCTTACGCACATAATTCCGGAACGGTTTAGATTGTGCCGAGGCACGATGGGAAACATATTATCAAGAATAAAAGGATCATTTCCAGAGAGAATAGTCCTGGAACAGTCACATTAACCCTCCTAGTGCCTATCTAAGAAAGCGGAATAGAAAGGTTCGATGTGCCTGTCTTGATTCCATCTGTCTTCCTGTCTCACCTCGGAGAGTTCTTTTTCCTGCTTCTTGTCGTTAGTACCCTCAACTAGCGTCCGTGAAAAGTTAACGTGATATTGATCATAATGATAATGGTCGTGACTACGAAGTACTTGTGTTGTTTTGCTTTCTTGAAACCGGACTTGCATTGAGGGAAGTTTCATGAAGATCTACATCTCGGTCAGTGCGCACATTCGCTTCACATTATCCAATTTTTGTTTAAATCGGTCAAGATTTAAGGGCACTTTACATGAAGACCTAAGCCGTTATTCTTCCGTAAATCAGCTCCTATTGCAGAAAGCCTCATGAAGATCCGTACCTTTGTTTCCGCTCACATTCGTTACACACGATCCAAGTTTGGTTTAGATCGGTCAAGATTTAAGGGCACACTACATAAAGACCTAAGCCGTTATTCTTCCGTAAATCAGCTCCTATTGCAGAAAGTCTCATGAAGATCCGTACCTATGTTTCCGCTCACATTCGTTACGATCCAAGTTTGGCTTAGATCGGTCAAGAATTAAGGGCACTTTACTTAAAGACCACAGTTCTTCCGTAACTCTGCTCCTATTGCAGAAAGCTTCACGGAAATTCGTATTTATGTTACTGCTGACATGCACTACACACGATTCAAGTTTAGTATAGATCGGCCAAGAATTAATGGCTTTTGACACAAAAACCAAAGTAGTTATTCGCCTGTAACCCGGCTACTATTACAGTAAACATGAAGATGGACATCACGGCCACTGCACAAATTCGATACACATAATCCACATCTCGTCAAATGACGAACAATTAAACTCGTATTATATTTATGCACTGCCAGTAGATGTCAGGACAATGCAAGGAATGTCGTCTAGAAGGATTAGTTTCCATTTCCCCTCATAGATTTCGACCCTGTTCCGATGGAATTATTTTTACGTCACAAAAACGTCACATGGCTCGTTCAAGGTTTCTTGTGGGCGAGTTTGAAGGTGTTCAGTGCGTTATACTTCTTTCGAAGGTAATTTTACAGTAAATTTTGGCTAAAGAAATGAGTTTTTAGCAAATTCTTGTTTAGTGGCCAGGGTTAAGTAATCACATAATGATGTGAAAGGCAATTTTAATATGAAACTATGTTACAATGAAAACTGAAATTTAGGATGCACCTAGACAGACACTTGGACGTTTCTTAACCACAAATCTAAACAATTCGTTGAGCCATGTTGTTAACCTCAGAAATTCAAACCCTTGGAGTGTAATGTAAATTTAATGTGGAATCACTAAGGACCCTCATTTTACAGTAAATATGCTTATTAAAAAAAAAAGTTGCTTTCTTTGTAAAGTGAATCATAAAGGTGTCTGCATGCTGCACATTGTAGCAGTTTATTAACCAATCAAATGAAGACAGTACATTCAGCTCTTATGATTATGCTTGTGTGTATTTCTAATATCCACATGTACACAGAGACAAATGAAGTGTGGCTAGTTCTGTTCAGATTTTACAGATGCTTATAGGCAATCGCTAACTGTCCCAGTCTTAGGACTTTTATTCAGTAAATTTCTTGTCTTGAGTTGTTTGTTCTAATCATTTGCTTTCATGTGTATAATTCAATTTTAAGTTATAAAATTATTCTTCAATGGTTAGACAGAAGCTTATATAAAATTGTTTTCCACTCCAGATTCTTATTTGCAGTCTGAATCACCCTTTATGTGTGTTAGTACAACAAAGTGCTATAATTTTACACAATTTTCCATGTCTGCCTCTGTTATTCAGAAGTTTTTGAGACATTTGAAACAGTTTTTACACTACTGCATGTGCTTACAGATATTTCAGTGTGAATAAATCCAAGTGCCTTTAGAAATGAATATTTGTGACATTTTATTTATGTAAGATTATTGTATCATTCAGATATATTAGTTTTCTTGGTTATATCAATGCATTAATAAAGAAGACTCTGTTTGCTTTTTTGTGGGAGTCCATAGAAGCTTATGAACCTATAAATCCCCCAACATATGTGCACGTTGTGTGTATTTTGTATGCAGCAATAGTTTTCCTCCCATATCTCATGAAACAAAGCTTTCTTTTCCCCCTATTTTTCTTAATTGTTCTTTCCCCAAATTTTGCAGTACAACCAAGGCTTTGTTACATTCCCTCTGTTCTCATTTACCTGCCAGGCAGATTGTCCAGTTTCATATTATCAGAACTACAGATAAAAATATTGTACCTGCTTTGACGGTCACATGGCAATGAGTGTCAAGAATGTAGTCTATCAGGATGTGATGCCATATAGTTTGGGAGAAGCATATCAACATTTCAGACAGACCTGTTGCTCCAGCTTTAGGCTGCCAGTTCCTCCAAAACATTGTTAGAAGTGATCTAACAATCTACATGGCATCTCATCCAAAAACATATAATCTTGACTTATGTAAATGTCACAGCTATGGTGTGAGTGGAGAATGTTGAGTATGCTTCTTTAGCATTATTTTGAACTCTTCCAGCACTCCTGAATTTACCATTTGAGTAGTGATCTACAGAAATATTGTACTCATTAACTTGATCGGAAGTACCTAAACGCTTCAGATTTCATATTCCTATGGTAAATCCTGCCACAAATATTCTACAAACCAATTTCTGTATTTGTTAGCAACATTTTTTGTTTTTATTGTATTATTTTGGTGTCCTTTTGCTTCAACAGTAGTTACAGAACCACTGGTTATTTTCATCTGTTTGTGTGTATGTGTGTGTGTGTTACAATAAGGGTACCGTGATGTGTTGAATTATGCTGAATGCAGTTCTAGCAAACAGCAGATGTTGGTCAATGAAGGCAATGTGTTTGACACTGACAGCACCTCCATTAAGGCTCACTGTTGTAACCACCCTCTCTGTTGGACCAGTGTCAGTTCAGAGTACCTTGTATATAGGATATCTGGGATAATATTCAGTCTTTCAGATTGTCAGTGTCTGTGGAAAATTCACAGTTGTATCACTGTTCTTGTAATCTGAAAGTGACCACTAATGATATTCTTGTTGCCAGACATATTACAAGTTTTCTTGCCCCTGATACAACTGGAACATAGGAAATAATCCTGGTATCAATACAGTGTAACTGGTAGGAAACGAACCTTGTGTTTTTCTTACTGATTACTTCACTTCTGTACCTTGGTTCATACATTCAGCATTGATAATATCTTTCCTTTCAATAGCACAGAGTATTTCATTGATTCTTTGCAGATTTCTACATTTTGCTTATTGCTAGTATGATTCTCTGACACACTATGTTTGTGGTTAGCGATTTTTTTATTTACAGGTCTCGACTGTGAAGGAAGCACAGGGCAGCGAGCGTGCTTGTTTTGGCTGCATGTCCCACGTGCCGCACGCCCACAAACCAGAAAATGGAGGTCATAGCACAGTTTCTAGCACCCTCTTACATTTCCACATCCGATATTTGATTTCAAGGAATGTGACTGCTTTCTCCCCATTCCATCAGTTGAGTTCATTATCATCTCCTCACCTTATTTAATTCTGAATGTCATTAACATCTGAGTCATTAAAAAGGATACTGTTTGTCTGGTTATTTTTGCTACAGCAAATAGAACTGTGTAGTTCTTTAATTCTACTTCAGATTTATTTGAACAATACATAGGAGACTAGGTTACTGTACTTGGCTGACTTCAGTTAGAAAGTACCCCTCACATGGACTGCCAAACTTATGTTGGGAAAAACTATGTCTGTGGTGATGTTTAACATCCTTCTGTACAAAGAAATGTAACTGGAGGTACAACATCCTTTCCAAAATTCACCTCCAGTGCCCATTCATGGAAAGACAGTGTGAATATATGATGTGTAAGAAGTGTCATTATGTTGTGTTGCATGTTGTCTAATTCCAAAATATCAGGGTTGTTCAAACAAAACCTCTTCTGAGATTGTTCTGGGAAAGTGGTTTAAGCCGCTAAGACAGCCCCCATGGGAACTGAGGCAGGTGGGAAACATCAGTGGTGTTTCAATCAAACACCTGCCTTAGCCGTCATCGGCACTAGTTCTAATGGCCCCTACGCCTTTGCTCAGAATACTTCTGAACGAGTTTCACTTGAATTTATGACGCTGAAAGAGTAAGAGTTTGTATGAGTCGTCTTCTGAATATGAAGACTGAAGACTATTTAGTTTAAACAGTTATGGAAAATATGCTAATTCATGGGTTTGAAGTGATGGGCATTGATTGATCATAATTATTTTATGTAGGAATGGTGGTTTGTAGCAGTAGTTCTGAAATTAAAACTTCTCATGGCTGCATCTGCAGCTATGAATCTTCTATAACTGCATATATTCACATAATTCCTATAAAGTAGGTTATTTTCAGTTTACAGTTTGAACCAAAATGTCAAGGAGATGTGATTACCTTAATGTACAGCTTCCTACTAAGTGGGAATGTGTTCACTGAATGTTCGTCCATAGCTGACAAATACGGCATGAATTATTACACATGGGCAACCCACACACAAACACAATTTGAGGTCACAGCCATGTAGCAGAGACTTGCAGCATCCACGTAAAAGGAGCCATTGAGTTTATGAAAAGTATGAAGAAAATTTGTCTCAACATGGGGGAAGAACAAGCAACTCATATGTCAGTCATGAAAATGGTTGATGGACATACTGACTGGATTTGAGGATTCTTGGTTCGTCGAGTGCTACTGAGACACAAGGAAATGAACGTTGCAAGGGTGAGGATGCTTGTTTTGTGTGTGTATGTTACTCATAAATTTTTATTAAAATCATCCCCATTGATCTGTTTGCACCAGTGAAGTTCAGAGCTACTGTGCAGAGTTTCATGAAACTGGGTAATGCAGAATTTTATTGAAGTTTGTTTACAACATAGAATTTGGTTCAAACAGTACAAAAGTAAAGCACATCACATGGAGACATACATGAATTTATGCAGGCTCCTGGAGCATAACTTGCTAAATGTTTATTGGAAAGAAAAATGTCTGGAACGTGAATTTCAAAGAGAAACAAAGCACATATTTTCTGCACAGTGTATTTTTCTTTAAGTGTTACTCACTTTGAGATGATAAAGAAAAGGGAAATGAATGTGCACATTCCCAGACTTGTGCATTCATCAATCAACAGTGGTCTTCTGAATACACATGATGCTTGCTGAAGTGCCTTTTTATTGACTGGACTTAAACAAACCTTCCTGCCATCTAAACGTATAGGTCTTTGTGTGTATCAATGTATATTTAATTAAAATATAATTGATTGTTCTGCTGTAATTCTTAATTTATTAAATTATAAACTTTGATTGTTGAGAGACAAGAGCTAGCAAATACACCAGAACTGGTACATTATGCATACATTTCCTAACTTGTTCACTTAAGAGCAGCCAGTATGACAAATTCCAGCATCTGTAACTGGATTTTTACTTGACATTAAATTATATTTCCTTTCTAAATAATTAATGACGTACATTTCATCACCACACACCTGAACTTTGTTAGGATATGTTCGGTATTCTTCTTATAAGCTTCTTTTAACAATTTGGTGTGTTTTAATCTGTTTTTGATATCTACATACAGGTGTAATTTCAGAAATGTTTACAGAATTTTATTTCATACTAACATGCAATTGAAATTATGGTACAGTGCCCTGTTTCACAAATGAGATCATTTAATTGAAATAAAGCGAATTACAACTTCAAGAACCTTACTTTCATGTTCGGTAATTGAGACTGGCTTCATTGTACAAGAGTCGAACTTCCATTACAATGAAACAGACTGAAAGTTATTTTTTAATTAAATCTATTCATTTAACCACATCATTTCTGTGTCACAATGCTTGTATGTATGTATGTATGTACCTGCAAGTTATCACTGTGGTGGTAAAGAGGTAAAGTTTAGTGCATGGGCCAGTAATGTCAATGAAAGAAAATATGTCATGCATAAGCTTACGATTGTATTAACCTTCTATATGAGACTGTAATAAGAGGCACCATATCTGTCTCGCTGATCTGCTTTAGTTTCACCGTGATTTTGTTTGTGTGTTGAAGGTTTATGGAACTATGTAATTTCCCACACAGAAAGAAGAACAGGTCAATAATTAGACAGGCAGGCATTTACTTCTGCTCTTAGGCTGTTGGTATTAATAGAGTCATGTTTTCAAATGAATTGTCTTGCCACCCTAATTATGTAATGTAGTCACTTCTCTCCTAGTGTCTGAAATTTAAGTTAATAATTTTTGGGACTTTTACCGGAAGGAAGATTTGGCTCAGCACATAATACATAGGGTATTCAGAAGTACCAGATTTGCATGCCAGACTGTAACCATTATTAAGATGTGTTTTCGGTTGTAGAAAGGGCGACATTTTTAAGAATATCACTTTGTTACAAAGCTGGTAAAAAAAAGGACAAAATTTCTAAGTAAAAATATTCTGGTACCATCCTTGCCGTCCATTTTTCTTACATGAATAATGTCTTTAATTTTACTTAGTTTGACTCTTGCATTGTTTTAAAAATAATGGCTGCTCCTCTCTTTCTGATTTTTTATTATTGCCATTCTTTAGCATATTTAAAAATGGGTTTTCTCATAGTTGGTCCACAGGTACATTTAGATATAGCAGAGAAAGGGTCAGATATATGTATGTGACTGCAGGTTTGAAACGTACATGTATCAGGGCTGCTTTAGTATGGATATGTTTTGAACTATAAACTTAACATGACTGTACATAGAAACATGTCTACTTTCAGGATATATTACTATGATTACTTTGGGTACACTATGCAGCATGTTTGTATATTTATACGCATTTGTTTCCGGGTGTCGTCATTAAGTCCTCTTGGATGACTTTTCCATAGAGCTGTTGGCTGTCTTAATCATGGTTTCATTCTCTGTCCCCTTAGCTGTTGTTGACTTGTGACTCTGTGATCCCTGATTCTTGCTGGATGCAGATTTTTGCTCAGAGCCTGCTGAGACCTGGACACAGTAACACAGAATGTTATAATGTTGACACAGTAACACAGAATGTTATAATGTTGACACAGTAACACAGAATGTTATAATGTTGACACAGTAACACAGAATGTTATAATGTTGACACAGTAACACAGAATGTTATAATGTTGACACAGTAACACAGAATGTTATAATGTTGACACAGTAACACAGAATGTTATAATGTTGACACCTAGAGATGACAACACAGTTAAATAATGCAGAGACCAAAGGACAAGAAGACAGTTACATATATAGTGCCAAGACCTAGGGTCAGAGTTATGCAGGGGTTTTGTTATGTGATGCTGCACAAACCTGGAGGAAGCTATGAACTACTCTTGGCTAGTTTGTTTTACAATCATGTTTGTAGCATCATAATTTGAAATCCCAGTAAGCCGTTGAAAGGTGATTTTGTTGAAATCTTGAGAGAATATTTAAAATGCAACAAAGCTATTGGAGTGTTGACAAAAAAAGAGGTGTTTAATGTGTGTGTAGTTTAATATTTCATACATTTTAACTGAAAAACAACATACCAGTGGGTCTCCACAAGAAGTGTGAGTTACATTTGGCTGAATTTATAGAAACTGGTAATGAGTGACAAATTCTAGTATAAATATCCTGTATCAGATTGTAAAAGAATGTTTTGAATGGTTTATGCACAGATGCTGAGTTGCAGATAGACTTGACATCCGTGCATCCCCTGCAGATAGACTTGACATCCATGCATCCCCTTCTGTAATGTAAATAACCCCTAGGCAAGCCAGTGCATGACTTAGAAGACTCAAATAACCAACATTTATTGTGAAGAAAATTGTCATTTCCAAAATTAAGGTCATTTAGTCTCGATTTAGTACACGGTGTTTGGTTTCACTAATATTTTATTGTTCCAGTGGGTAACAGGGGCTCTTTTCCCATAGTAAAGTGGCTGGCTGGGTCACACATCTGAACACTCATTTCCAGCTAATGCTGAGGTTGACAGTCCTGAAGCTGTACCTCCACTTCTCTGTATACGTACCTGAGCACAAGCAACATTTTACCTTTTCTGGTGTATTTGTTGTAATTGATAACCATTTCAGTTGAATCAAATCACTTATTTCTTTTATTCCACTTGTAACATACTCTTGCCTGCCTGCCTGCTCTTATAGTCACAATAATAGTGATGTAAATATACACATGATTTGTTGTTTGATGGAAGACATTGTCGTCATCTTTGTCATTGTGATAATAACTGACTGACCGACTGGCTGGCTGGCTGACTGACTGACTAATGAACTAACTAACTCCATGGAGCGTGTTCCTTCTTGAAAAGTAATAGTTTCTCAGCTAGTAAAGACATTTCTTGCACTTTACAGAACCCAAAGGTTCATTTACATGTTCACAACAGCCTGCCAATTGTTTCTATCCTGAACCGGATTAATCCACTTCATGCTCCAACCGTATTTCTTTAAGACTCATTTTAATATTATTCTCCTATCTGTATCAAGGTCTTCCAAGTGGTCCCTTTCCTTCAGATTTCCGCACCAAATCCCTGTATGCATTCCCCTATGCATGCAGCATGCCCTGCCATCCCAAATGACCTCTTCAAGTATGAGGCCTGTGTAACATTTCATAATGTACTTTATATATATATATACCGTGCATTTCAGTAATTAATTAATTATTTCATTCCAACAAACGCACTACACTGTTTTAGTGTTTTGTGTCCCTACATTTGTTTCTGCACTTCCTGTGCCATCTTCAGGGGTGTCGTCGAGAGTTCAGTGATAGTGACTTACAAAAAATTATATGTTGTGAAAGTGAATTGCATGCATTGAGGATTGTGAACTCTCGACGACACCCCTGATGATGGCACTATAAGTGCCGAAATATGTGTAGGGACAGAAAACACTAAAACAGTGTAGTGCATTTGTTGGAATGAAATAATTAATTTCATAACGTGTTGATTTTTTACAGTGGGGAGTTGTTAGCCATTGAACTAACCCCAAAGCTGGAGGTCCGCCCCTTGTCTGTTGTCCACAATTACCTATTCTACATATTTGCAGCTACCTTCCACATCTTCAGTCTGTCTCATTGGTCCATCACCTGGAATGTGCCTTGCCGTGGTGACTAAGACACACGTAACGTGCATTGTTGAGGTAAGAACTGGATTGTAATGTGTTAGTATGGGCGAATATGTCACTATGACATTATATGATATGAAAACGTTACAAGTCTGTGGATGAGACGCGACGTTTATCACTGTAAACAGAAATGTATTGTCGTGTATAAGATAAGCACTTACAGAGCCTCCACTACGACTGGCTGGGTTCAGCGCCAGCAGCTGGTGCAACAGCTGGTGCGCAGAGGAGCCCTCCAAAAGGCCTTCCCTAGCGACACTCAGCAGTTGAGGTTGCTCTCTGAGTGTGTCGGTAAGTGCAGCGGTCAGCACGTCTGTAAAGCCACAGAAACTGCTCAGTGTTAGACTTGTGAGAAAGACAGACATCCCATGTCAGCGTTTGCTGTTAAATATTTAATGGCTGTCTTCAGCCCGCTGATATAGCTTGCCAGTGCTAAAAGCTGAAGGTACTTAATTTGCTTAAGGTACTTAATGTACTTAAGGTACTTAATGAACTGAACACCACAATATGTGGCTAACATATTTTATGATAGTTTTGAGGGATTTATTTTTAAACATTTGAACTAAATTTATATATATATATATATATATATATATACAGGGCATACACAAAAGAATGGTGCGGTATCAAAAGTGAATAAAAAATGTATTTCTCACCTTACACGGGCACAACATACACCGTCAGCGGCGGCAACTGTCCAAGTTTCTCATTTGGTAATTACAACCCTTCAATGTGTGCACCCTGGGTCACACGACACACATCCACACGGTAATCAAACTCATCCCAGACCCGGTGTAGCATGTCCGCTGTAATGGCCTGCAGTGCATGCGTTATCCGATCACGAATTTCATGGATGGACGTGGGCAATGGGTGAACTGCTGGTAGCGCATGAGAAACTTGGACAGTTGCCGCCGCTGACGGTGTATGTTGTGCCCGTGTAATATGAGACATAAATTTTTTATTCACTTTTGAAACCGCACCATTCTTTTGTGTATGCCCTGTATATATGAGAAATTGGGCAATTACAATCCATAACCATCCAATTGAACAGGTGTCACACTTTAAGTACTTGGGGTGTGATGTGAGCTACAGACCAGACATCGATATAATTATGAAGCTGCATAAATTCCAATATATCTGTGGGACGATACATAAAACACTTAAAAATAAAATTAGGAAAGACACTATTTTGAAATGTTACAAGACAATGGCCACACCTGTTTTAACGTACGGACGTGAATCCTGGGTGCCTCTGAGAAAGACAGCAGCAGAATGCAAGCCACTGAAATGAAATTCTTACGCCGCGTGGAAGGAATTACAAAACTAGATGGAATCAGGAATGAAGACGTAAGGAAAGAATTGGGAATATATGCAATGAATGATAAGATAAAACAAAAAAGAACAGATTGGCGACAACACATAGACAGAAAGAATAACGGAAGATTAACTAAACAAATACGAGATTACAATACACGAGGAAGACGAAGTGTAGGTCGCCCACGTCGCAGATGGAGTGAACTTGAGGGATGATGTATAAGTTCGGAACAGGCATTAATGCCTAATGCATGAAGCGAAGAAGAAGAAGAAGACTATGCCTGTCATCCAACACTCATTCTAGTGCTGTTCAAATCACGACTGGGCACAGTAGCTAATTAGGCACTATGAAAGACGTCAGTCATTATCGTAACGCATGTTCGGGTATCAAAAGATTACACATCAGGCATTTTATGACGACATATTGTCATATGAAAAAATGTTGCATTTCCAATCTTTGAGTGAAAATAGTTCCAGTGCTCATTGTGTGACTTTGGCTTTCAGCACACGGTTCATAATTGCATATATAATATTAGAGGTATCCCTCGTTATACGCGGCCCGATTTTACGGGATTTCGTAAATGCGATACACGTTTGTATACGTGTGCACGATCACGTGATTCTTAGGCGTAATCAGTCGTGTCACCCTGTCAGCAATCTGAAAGAACATTTTTCACTTAATTAAATGTTTTTGAAACCAACATATGCACTGTATTCTCGTAAGTCAATTGTCCCTACATATATTTGTTTATTTTATTATATATGGATGTACAAGTTGTTTTAAAAATTGAACTAATAGATGTAAAGCATACGTAAAACTTTGACCCCCTGAGGATGGCTTGCTAAAGGCCGAAACATATGTAGGGGCAATTGACTTACTTATGAGAATACAGTGCATATGTTGGTGTCTAAAACTTTTAATTAGTTATCAAGATGCACGTGAACACAACGTGACATATGTCACTTAAGTTTGTGCAGTGACCATCGTGAGCAGAAGCAGACAGTTTGACAGAAGTGCTGACAAGGACAAGAAACAAAGGAAGTCTGTTGGCCTTGATGAAATGAAACTCGTGTATGATGAAGAGGCTTGGACGTGACAAACACAATTTTGACACAGACACAAATGGCACAAATCGGCAGTGCCGACGAGACTTGGGGGGGGGGGGGGGCGAGAAACCGGTACAAATTACCGGGGCCCGGCTGTCCGGAAGGGGGCCCGACTATGTTACATAAGTTTTTGTCTTTCTCGGTAGTACTATTATCTGTCTACTGTACAAATGAACCCTTTCAGACCAAGCCCAAGTCACTCTGCTACTGACAGTCAGTCTTTCAGATTTAGTGTACACAAGTTTAGCTGGTCTACCCTTGCTTGGGGGCCCGAGGAAATATTTTTCGCCGGGGCCCGAAATCGATCTCGGCGGCCCTGCATATCGGCTTTAAGAACCGTAGGGAAACTAGCTAAGGTAATTAAGGTAAGCTGAAAAAGCTCAACGAGAATGGTTGCTAGTGACATCACACTAATTAGGGCGCTGATTATAGAGAAATTGAAAAGGATGCGGGCTTACTGCATTGGGCATCAGCACCAACGCGCCATCCCTATATCCGCCATAATCATTCAGGCCAAGGCGAAAAGCTTGTTTGATAACCTGAATGTTGTTGAGTCGGAGCCGGAAGTACGGTCATCTGTTTAACTTTAAGTTATGTGCCTTCGTCGTAAAGTATTTAGAATCTGAATTACTTTTCTCTGTATTGGAACGCATTCATATTGTAAGCTTGCTAAAATTAATTCTCTTTACGCAACTTTGCTTTTCGTGGCGATTTATATTGATTGCATTGACACGTTTTGTGTTTTCTGCCACTGTACTGAAAGTGCTCCATGTTCCTTTTGGTGCAGTTTCAGAATTGACAAGTTGGTTCTAGGCGTTAAGGCTTCAGGCTTGTCTGGGAAATAACAGTTTGGAATTCGGCCAAAACGCTGACTGTCCTGGCTGTGGGTTTTCATTGTTTTCCTCAGCCCTTCCGGGAAGATAGTACCTTAAATTAGGCCACAGCAGTTCCTCATCCTGTGTAATTCATTGTTTGCTAAGTCACTGACCTTATCTAGCCTAGAGTTTCTAGTGTCTTTAAGCTAAGAGTGAGGTCACATGCCACACGTTACTGCCAGTGCCGCAAAAATCCTTATCAATAATAACTACTAACACGACAGGCAATTTAAGTATAAACGTAACATTGAGACGCGTTCGCGTAACCATTGTTGCCGTGGAAAAACAACAAGTATTACATATTCTGAGTGTATATCGTAGCCTTAGTTACACAGCATGCAATGCGCATGCGCCGTATTATATTGTCATCTGTGGCCTGTCTGGTTCTACCATATTTTTCTACATTACTCTATCTGATAAACGACACGATTTTCGGGAAAAGTTGTCGAACATAAAATGTGTGTTTAGATTTTTTCTAGAACATTTATCTGAAACATTTCTAATTCTATGAAGAATTCAGCAAGATATTATCATAAATGTACATAGGTCTTCATGTAAAGTACCCTTTATACTTGTCAGATTTTAATGAAACTTGAATTTTCTCAACAAATGATCAAATACAAAATTTCATGAAATCCGTGCAGTGGGAGCCGAGTTGTTCCATGCGGACGGATAGACAGACATGGCGAAGCTTATAGTAGGGTTTTGCAATTTTGCGAACGCGCCTAAAAAGTGCCAGCATAAATTGGAAAAAGCATAAGAGAATAGCTGGTAGCACACGTCCTTACACGTGGTGAGAAATATGTTGGAAAATTGTCAGTTAGCAGATCGAGGAGTTGTAATGATTGAAAAGGCGAAAAGTTATTTCCATACCACTGAAATTTATTATTTCAAACCCAATGTTTTCACAGATAAATATTTTGAACTTTCTGCTGTCGAAAACCAGCTAGACCTGTCCAAGAAACCTGCAGAACATCTGGTCTGAAATTGTTACAGAGGACAGACAGTATGTCTGTTGCTGCCGGCTCTGTTTTCTCTCCCAAGAGAAACTTGTTAACTGACGCCAAAGATAAGCGGGCAGACGTCAGAGGGTGTGATATCATCTGCATTCTAAAATTATCTCATGTCGACAGTTTTGGAAGAGAACGAAGAAGCAGAGAAAGAGATCTTAAGGGGAAGAAAAAAGTTTGATATGATTTTGCACCTGGCACATCATCAAAGTGTTTGAAGGAAATTTACTTCTCTGGTGATAACAATAATTTCACAGAGCCCATAACGGAAGACTGTTCTATGCGATGACCTTCAGTACTGCTGGCAGAGTGCACGTGTCGCTCCTTTTATTGTGGGAAAATATAACCATTAGCTAACTGTGGGGTTCAGAAAATTTAGTGGTAATTTGGGTAGCGGATAATTAAGGATATACTGTATAGTTAGTAGGCCTACGTATGTAAACACATTCCGCGATGTACAGGTATAAAGATATTGTGTGGCACAGATGAAAATAATTATGACACGTCTAGTGGGGTTAGAATTCGTCTTATGCATGTCATGTTTGTATTGTGTATGTCTGCATCTGTATACGCCGAATTGTTAACTTCATATAAATTTTGAAAGGTTCTGACTATGGTGTGTAACATTGAGAACTAATTGTCTTGTGGACTTTGCCCATCGTGCGGACGATGGACAAAGTCCACAAGACAATTAGTTCTCAATGTTAAATTCATGTCTCAAATTTGTTATCATTATCACTTTTAAAAGTCACCGGTAAATTGCAAAGGGACGACGAAACGGACATTTAAGTGTGCATTATAAACATTTGATAAATGGAGAGAAATTGTGTTGTATGTACTTGTGTTGTATGTACTTGTGTTGTATGTACTTGTGTCATATATGTTACATTGAGAACCCGAAATCCGTTAAAACCCAATCTTACTAGGTACAACTAGCTCCAACGAAGCCTAACCTAACCTAACCTAACTTAACGTAACCTAACCTAACCTAACCTTACCTAAACTAACCTAATCTAATCTAACCTTACCTTACCTAAACTAACCTAACCTAACCTAACCTTACCTTACCTTACCTAACCTAAACTAACCTTACCTAACCTATCGGTTATTACTAGATTTTACTAACAGTAGACAGTCAATTCTAGAAGTATTCATAGTATTGACGACAGCGCTTTGTTGGAACTAGTTTTAACCAGTGACTTGGGGTTTTAACGGATGTCGGGTTCTAACTGTAACATATACAAGAGACTACGAACGCCCGCAGAACGAGTGAAATGCAGAGAAATGTTTAACTGTAGCGGTAAAAGCTTAAGGAATAGGCTTATTGTGTATGGAATTAGAAACTACGGCTTGTGGGTTTTAAACTTGTAGAGATTTGCACTGACTGTGTGTTTCAGAATTTCAAGAAATGGGAATTTAACTAATAATTTAATTCGTACGTTTATAGCACGTCGCCGTACTTTCTGAAAGTCGCTTTAAATAAGGCCTAGAGAGGCGCTGATGTCATTCTTTGCCGTAACGAGCTCTTCTTTCTGAGGTGAAGAAGTCAACCCTGCCATAAGGGCATTTAGAGGACATGAGAGCGAAGTTTGACACTAGAGGGAGGTGCTTTGTGCAATTTGTCATGGGGAACAAGTCTTGGTCTTGTCTTGTCTTGTAGGTCTTGTCAGGTCTTGTAGGAAGCCACTGGGTGATTGTGGATCTTCAGCATTGTAACTGGACAGACGTAAGAATGTCACGCGGAGACATCTGAAGTCCTGAGAGTTCCTGGCCAATGTTACTTAGCTGGGAACTTCTCCACGTCAACACATGCGCAATCAAATTCTACTTAGCTACACGTTGTGTCCCTAAATAGATTTAACAGTAATGTGAATATGGGGCTACACAGAACATTCCAGACTGGCTTTGGTTTGTAGTGTGTCAGCCCGAAGCTGCCTGCTCGTGTCCCTCTAGTGCTGGTGCGATGTCAGAGGCACGTACCAAGGACTTTCTTCTCAAGGTTGCGTGACATGTGTCCTTGCTCCGCCTCGGCCTCCAGGAAGCTAGTGAACTTCTCCAAGGCCTCCTGAGCCTCAGCGCTTCCTGCAAGACACAGGCAGTGTCGTTAGGACAGCAGCAATTCTCGCCTCATCCCACGTTCACATATAAAAACCCTTCTGCTATGCGGAAAACTTCAATAAGGGCAAAATAGACATTGAAAGGGAAAATGGAGCAGAGGACGAAGCGAAAGGAGAGAAAGGAACAAAAGTTACGGGTAGAAGCAGAGGGGAAGAAAGAAGAGGAAAGAATGAATCTGTTTTGCAGGTAGTCTACCTAGTGTTCGTGTACACAAATACACTAGTCCCATTTGACACCGGCCGCCTTTACCCCCAGGAAATACTCCTGGTACTCATTTCTGTTGGAGGCTGAGTCGACTGCAGGGCCATAGTGCGGCCGAAAGGATTATGTCAATGAAAGATTCCATTGACGCCATCGGGAATCGAACCCGCTACCTTCCGGCTTGTAGCGCAGTGTTGGCACGAACTTGCAGACATGACGGTACAACGGGAAGGGGGGAGGGGAAGACAGGAAAAGGGGAGACAGATAAAACAGAAACGAATACAGCACAGGAAAGGCAGAGGGGGTGGGGAGAAAGTAGAAAATGAGAGGAAGCAAGAAAAGCGAGAGAACATAAAGTAAAAGGACAGAAATACCTTGAGAGACAAAACAAGAGACAGTAAGGAACGCACATTGGCAAAACAGGGTAGGAGAACAGGAAGAATAAAACTTAAGAGCAGAAAAAGAGTTGGAAAAGTGCCGGGAAAATATTTTAAAGGTAAAAGAGAAGGCGTCAGAGTAATGAACCGGAGAGAAGGAAGGAATGAAGAAAGAGGAAAGAACAGGTGGGAGGAAGTTTCGGACGATCATTAATCGGCCTTCTTTGTGGCGATTCGTGTCATGAGCACCCATCCCCACCCCAGCTGCTGCAACTGTGTTTGCATGCTGCGCTCACCTCTCGTCAGGGATTGAGAGAACATGACTTTGGCCAGATGATAGATGACCTCCTCCAGGGAGTACTCCGTGTACAAGAAGTCGGCCGCCCGCAGCCTCTCCAGCAGCTCCTCGTAGTCTTCGTCCAGGACTTGCTGCGCTCTGTCGGTCACTGCAACAACACACTTTTGATAGTGGAGCAGTATGGGCTGAGGGTGCTGAGGACAGTGTTCGGATATAGGACGGAGAAAACAAGGGAGGTTGATAATAATGACAAGTTTTATGATTCGTCAAGTTTTATTGGAGGAGGATGAGATGGTTGGGGCATTGACACGCATGGAGTCGAAGAGAAATGAATTGTAGTGTTTTCTTTCCACTACCTGATGGAAGGAGACTCATTTGGAGGCCTGCGGGCAGATGGGAGTGTCATATTGAAATGGGTCTTACATATGATGAGACAGTGTGAACTGGGTTCTTTAGCTCTAGAAGTGGTCAGTGACGGGCTGTTGTGGATTTGGTAATGAACACTCGAGTTCCAGCCGAGCAACGTCACTGATATACAAATGATAAATATCAGTGATATACAGCTGAGCATTGTCAGTGATATACAGCTGAGCAGTGTCAGTGATATACAGCAGAACAATGTCAGTGACATGCAACTGAGCAACGTCAGTGGTATGCAGCTGAGTAATTTCAGTGATATACCGGTGAGCAATGTCAGTGATATACACAGCTGAGAAATACCAGTGATATATAGCTGAGCAACATCCGTGATATGCAGGATGTTCGTGAAACAAAGCCGGCATTTGAAATTTACATGTTTATGCGGCTTTTCTGTAGTCAGGTAACTCCGTGGATCAAAGCCTTTCTTGAGCAGCTAATACGTCATCACCTAGCTAAGAATATCCTCGCATTTTATGGAATCCGAAGCTTTATTACCGCGTTCACAAGCGTCCGTCTCTTGACGCTGTCTGAGCCATATCAATTCACTCCACACCTCCCAGTCCCTTTCGTTTAAGATCCATTTTAATGTTATCCCTCTACTACGCCTGTGTTTTCCAAGCGGTCTCCTTCCCTCAGGCTTCCCTGCATCATCACGCTGTCTTCGGCCTTGGTGATGGTTTTGACTTCCAGTGCGGAAACTGCTGCTTCGTGTGACGTCGTACCTGTGCACGTAGTGTCATGCCGTGATAACTGCTGCTTCGTGTGACGTCGTACCTGTGCACGTAGTGTCATGCCGTGATAACTGCTGCTTTGTGTGACGTCGTACCTGTGCACGTAGTGTCATGCCGTGATAACTGCTGCTTCGTGTGACGTCGTACCTGTGCACGTAGTGTCATGCCGTGATAACTGCTGCTTCGTGTGACGTCGTACCTGTGCACGTAGTGTCATGCCGTGATAACTGCTGCTTTGTGTGACGTCGTACCTGTGCACGTAGTGTCATGCCGTGATAACTGCTGTTTCGTGTGACGTCGTACCTGTGCACGTAGTTTCATGCCGTGATAACTGCTGCTTCGTGTGACGTCGTACCTGTGCACGTAGTGTCATGCCGTGATAACTGCTGCTTCGTGTGACGTCGTACCTGTGCACGTAGTGTCATGCCGTGATAACTGCTGCTTCGTGTGACGTCGTACCTGTGCACGTAGTGTCATGCCGTGATAACTGCTGCTTCGTGTGACGTCGTACCTGTGCACGTAGTGTCATGCCGTGATAACTGCTGCTTTGTGTGACGTCGTACCTGTGCACGTAGTGTCATGCCGTGATAACTGCTGCTTCGTGTTACGTCGTACCTGTGCACGTAGTGTCATGCCGTGATAACTGCTGCTTCGTGTGACGTCGTACCTGTGCACGTAGTGTCATGCCGTGATAACTGCTGCTTCGTGTGACGTCGTACCTGTGCACGTAGTGTCATGCCGTGATAACTGCTGCTTCGTGTGACGTCGTACCTGTGCACGTAGTGTCATGCCGTGATAACTGCTGCTTCGTGTCACGTCGTACCTGTGCACGTAGTGTAATGCCGTGATAACTGCTGCTTCGTGTGACGTCGTACCTGTGCACGTAGTGTAATGCCGTGATAACTGCTGCTTCGTGTGACGTCGTACCTGTGCACGTAGTGTCATGCCGTGATAACTGCTGCTTCGTGTGACGTCGTACCTGTGCACGTAGTGTCATGCCGTGATAACTGCTGCTTCGTGTGACGTCGTACCTGTGCACGTAGTGTCATGCCGTGATAACTGCTGCTTCGTGTGACGTCGTACCTGTGCACGTAGTGTCATGCCGTGATAACTGCTGCTTCGTGTGACGTCGTACCTGTGCACGTAGTGTCATGCCGTGATAACTGCTGCTTCGTGTGACGTCGTACCTGTGCACGTAGTGTCATGCCGTGATAACTGCTGCTTCGTGTGACGTCGTACCTGTGCACGTAGTGTCATGCCGTGATAACTGCTGCTTCGTGTGACGCCGTACCTGTGCACGTAGTGTCATGCCGTGATAACTGCTGCTTCGTGTCACGTCGTACCTGTGCACGTAGTGTCATGCCGTGATAACTGCTGCTTCGTGTGACGTCGTACCTGTCCACGTAGTGTCATGCCGTGATAACTGCTGCTTCGTGTTACGTCGTACCTGTGCACGTAGTGTCATGCCGTGATAACTGCTGCTTCGTGTGACGTCGTACCTGTGCACGTAGTGTCATGCCGTGATAACTGCTGCTTCGTGTCACGTCGCACCTGTGCACGTAGTGTCATGCCGTGATAACTGCTGCTTCGTGTGACGTCGTACCTGTGCACGTAGTGTCATGCCGTGATAACTGCTGCTTCTTGTGACGTCGTACCTGTGCACGTAGTGTCATGCCGTGATAACTGCTTCTTCGTGTGACGTCGTACCTGTGCACGTAGTGTCATGCCGTGATAACTGCTGCTTCGTGTTACGTCGTACCTGTGCACGTAGTGTCATGCCGTGATAACTGCTGCTTCGTGTGACGTCGTACCTGTGCACGTAGTGTCATGCCGTGATAACTGCTGCTTCGTGTGACGTCGTACCTGTGCACATAGTGTCATGCCGTGATAACTGCTGCTTCGTGTGACGTCGTACCTGTGCACGTAGTGTCATGCCGTGATAACTGCTGCTTCTTGTGACGTCGTACCTGTGCACGTAGTGTCATGCCGTGATAACTGCTGCTTCGTGTGACGTCGTACCTGTGCACGTAGTGTCATGCCGTGATAACTGCTGCTTTGTGTGACGTCGTACCTGTGCACGTAGTGTCATGCCGTGATAACTGCTGCTTCGTGTGACGTCGTACCTGTGCACGTAGTGTCATGCCGTGATTGCTGCTTCGTGTGACGTCGTACCTGTGCACGTAGTGTCATGCCGTGATAACTGCTGCTTCGTGTGACGTCGTAACGTCCTGTGCAGTTGTGTACATTGCCGTGATATGTGCTTCTGTGTGTGACGTCGTACCTGTGCACGTAGTGTCATGCCGTGATAACTGCTGCTTCGTGTGACGTCGTACCTGTGCACGTAGTGTCATGCCGTGATAACTGCTGCTTCGTGTGACGTCGTACCTGTGCACGTAGTGTCATGCCGTGATAACTGCTGCTTCGTGTGACGTCGTACCTGTGCACGTAGTGTCATGCCGTGATAACTGCTGCTTCGTGTGACGTCGTACCTGTGCACGTAGTGTCATGCCGTGATAACTGCTGCTTCGTGTGACGTCGTACCTGTGCACGTAGTGTCATGCCGTGATAACTGCTGCTTCGTGTGACGTCGTACCTGTGCACGTAGTGTCATGCCGTGATAACTGCTGCTTCGTGTGACGTCGTACCTGTGCACGTAGTGTCATGCCGTGATAACTGCTGCTTCGTGTGACGTCGTACCTGTGCACGTAGTGTCATGCCGTGATAACTGCTGCTTGGTGTGACGTCGTACCTGTGCACGTAGTGTCATGCCGTGATAACTGCTGCTTCGTGTGACGTCGTACCTGTGCACGTAGTGTCATGCCGTGATAACTGCTGCTTCGTGTGACGTCGTACCTGTGCACGTAGTGTCATGCCGTGATAACTGCTGCTTTGTGTGACGTCGTACCTGTGCACGTAGTGTCATGCCGTGATAACTGCTGCTTCGTGTGACGTCGTACCTGTGCACGTAGTGTCATGCCGTGATAACTGCTGCTTTGTGTGACGTCGTACCTGTGCACGTAGTGTCATGCCGTGATAACTGCTACTTCGTGTGACGTCGTACCTGTGCACGTAGTGTCATGCCGTGATAACTGCTGCTTTGTGTGACGTCGTACCTGTGCACGTAGTGTCATGCCGTGATAACTGCTACTTCGTGTGACGTCGTACCTGTGCACGTAGTGTCATGCCGTGATAACTGCTGCTTCGTGTCACGTCGTACCTGTGCACGTAGCGTCATGCCGTGATAACTGCTGCTTCGTGTGACGTCGTACCTGTGCACGTAGTGTCATGCGTGATAACTGCTGCTTCGTGTGACGTCGTACCTGTGCACGTAGTGTCATGCCGTGATAACTGCTGCTTTGTGTGACGTCGTACCTGTGCACGTAGTGTCATGCCGTGATAACTGCTACTTCGTGTGACGTCGTACCTGTGCACGTAGTGTCATGCGTGATAACTGCTGCTTTGTGTGACGTCGTACCTGTGCACGTAGTGTCATGCCGTGATAACTGCTACTTCGTGTGACGTCGTACCTGTGCACGTAGTGTCATGCCGTGATAACTGCGCTTCGTGTCACGTCGTACCTGTGCACGTAGTGTCATGCCGTGATAACTGCTACTTCGTGTGACGTCGTACCTGTGCACGATGCCGATGTGGACGAGCAGCGGAAAGATGGTCGTCGTCCTGCGATTGTCGGGCACTTGTAAAAAGGTTTGCTCCATTATGATGGCGTTTATTTACTTAATGCCACTCTAACAAATCGTAAGTTTCCTTAGCAGTTCTGTGCAAAAGTTCACGCAAAGGCGCTGTCGTGTTGCTCACGTTTTTTGGTACATGAATTGCCTTCGCTTGACAACAGAACATTTTAGGGCTGAATGGAAAACAAGAACAGGATTCGCACTGTCTAACAAGCCACGATCAATTGCGTAGCGGTCACATGGCTCAGTAACAAATTTATAATATTCCGTCTAACACAAGCAGGTGTGCCTATATAAAAGCACGTAGTTGCGTTGGGCGGAATATTAAAATGTTTGTTATCGAACTTGATTACCTGGGTGAAATTCATATTAGCCAGTCAAGCTCGTACCATCCATCAAGACAAGATCCTAAAACGTAAGGTCTCAAAATGTAATACAAATATTGACTTTAACCAACAATGTCTTAAAAAGGACAAACAACAAAAATATGCTAAAATAAAGCTACAAAAAACTCCCCCCGCGACAAAATTCGTTCAACTTAAAGCGCAAACGGTACGTATGACAGATGAAATAACATTTTTGTGTATCAAAAAAGAAAAATTAAACTAACTTTTACCATACACATTTAAAAATTACACAAGAATGGGGCAAAACATGGTAAAGGTAAAGTTATCCCTAGATCAGGCCATGAAGGCCCAGAGGGAGAGTAGAGGTATAGCTCTACTCTTTCTTTAACCCTGGCACTAGATGAGGGTGGGTGGTCAACTCCACGCCTCGGCCACTTTACCCCCGGGAAAGAGACCCGGTACTCATTGTATAGGAGGCTGGGTAGGCCTCAGGGCCGGTCTGGACGGGTGCCGAAAATCTCGCCCCCACTGGGATTCAATCCACGGACTGTCCAGCCCGTAGCGAGTCGCTATACCGACTGAGCTATCGCGGCCCACGCAAAACATGGTATTTCATTGAAAATACCATAAATCGAACTCTGCATGTAGAACTAGAGACAAAATATAAGATAATGGATGACAAACTGGAAACAATCTCTGACAACGCAATAAAGACACCTCAGACAACTCATATATTTTACCCACATGTCATCAATGACACTGATGTTTTTTCCAATGAAAAGATTTTCTTAAATAAACTACACGTAGTTGTGTTGGACGGTATATTAACATTAGTTACTGAACCTTCCAGAAAGGCTACGGGATGATCTGGATAACATTAATAGGAGGTCACATGATTTAAAGGGTCCTGCGCGCGCAGCCCGAGTAAGCCAGCTTGTTGAACGGCCTTCATGTGCTCTCTCTCCTCTCTGAGTGTAGAAGGACTCTAAAAAACGCGTACAGTACTTCGAAACTGTCTTTATGTCAGCCCAGACTTGCTGACCAAAGGCCAGGGACTTTATAAAAATAAACGTCCTGTATTTGCCATCAAATAAAAATCGACCTTCGGTTCTGCGCGCAACTCGGCCGCAACACGCTGCATATTTATCAGACTGGTGACTTGTATCGAACTAAAGTCCATCATAAGACCGAAACACGTACTGTTTGTGCTTCCTCTACTCTTCTGCGGCTTTTGTGGTAATTGAAAAAATAGAACAAACGCGCCACAATTATTACGTTGTGTGTAATGTCCGATTTTGTTCTGTGTATTAAAGCCGTTAGGCCGCTTGTATTGAAGGTGCACTGCCAGCGCAGTGCTGAAATTCATGGCCGATAATTCTCGTCATCACAAATATATTTAGCTGTTCACACAGCCTAGGCTGACAGCACACATTCAGTAGTCATATGTGTGCTAAGGAGCTCTCGCGGGCCGCACTAAAACCAGAAATTCACGGCCCTAGATAGAACACAGGTTTAATGTGGCTACGTGCTTTGGCTTTCTGTCGAACACGTGAGTAGGCCTACCGGGCCTTGCCATGGCTCACGCGGTTAGTCACCGGCCTGTCACCGAGGAGCCCTAGATTCGACCTGGGAACATTCCATGTGAGATTTATGGTGGACAAAGTGGCTTTGGGACAGGTTTCTGTCCGAGTACGTCGACTTTCCCCTGTCTATCTTTCCACCAAAGTTCCCACTCATCTCGACACTACTCTTGTCAGAAGGATAAGCAGGAGAAACCGGGGAACATTGCAACAAAGAAGTTATATTTTGGATGTCGTTCAGCTCAGCATGTCAAGTAGTGCAGTCCTCATCATGCCATCCAGTCGCTTACCTTTGGCGTTGCTTTCCTCTGCATCTGCATTCTTCTTGGCTAGCGCTAAGAGATCTCTGACGGCAGCTACAGAATTCACCTTTGCTTCGTTTTGCCTTGCCTTATCTAGACCCAAAGCCTTCTGCATTAAACTTGTTCTTTCCTGGGAAGAGAAAGTTAAAGTCAAGAAACACGAACAAAGCACAGACCAAATGTGTTTCATTTTCTGCATATTTCGCTTCAACGCCATGTTGGTCGTTGCTGCTTTGCTCGGCAGGTTGCAACCTCAGAGTGAAGAGGGCGGTATCACGCATTCAGTGACACGTGTCGTCCGTTTAAAAGAAACATTGTCTTTTTTGTCAGTTTGTTTCGAACTGTAGAGCTAAGTGGACTGTCAGAAAGTCTAACAACATAATTCATGGCACGGAAATAGGGATTATTAAACGGGTGATAATGGGACCCAACATCACACTGTGAGGGACATACACTGCCAACACAGTACACGTTTAAACAGGTATAACGCTGCGTGGTTGTTTCGAGGTGAGCCTAGCAGGGGCAAGGCCTTTCCTAGTATAGCTGTGTACAGTGTTTTTTTTCTAATGGCTCGACAGCCCCTTGGGGGCCTAGGCCGCCTCATTTTTTGAGGCTTCACGATCACACACACTTTAGACACACCACACTCGGTAGGACTCCTCTGGACGAGTGACCAGCCCGTCGCAGAGACCTCTAACTGACAACACACAACACTCACAACAGACAGAGTTTAAGCGGCGGCCACTGGGATCTGCTGTGTACAGTGTTAGGAGGCTCAACTAAAACAGATGGCTGCTATAATGGAGAACACGCGCTACGTGAAACATCTCAAGTGACTACACTAAACTGTGGGTGTCGCAGGAGTGGTGAGGATAGGTACTAAGGTGCCTTTTCTACTGCAGAACACGTCTGGGAGTCCTGCTAATGTAGTGTAGTACCGAACAGGCTGTGACAGATCAAAATTTGAACCTTCTGAATAAGTGTAATGTCAGTTGACACATATCTGATAATGTCAGACTAGCAAGGAGGTGTCAAGTTCCGCTCCTTGTAAACTTTGTGAGGCTAAAGAATTCGTGCCGTAAAGCAAACTGACCAAGCAGTACGTCTCCGTGTTCAGAAATTGCTGCTAAAATGTAGAAGGAAATGTTCTGCTTTCGTTATCATTGCTGAAACTTGGCTCACAGTCACACGTCTCTAGTCTTAGGTTTAAAAGCAATAATTTGCAGCTCGAAATGTACAGGTTCGCCCAACGCCGAAGTTTTTTCTTAATTTTTAATTTATACATTTCTATTTTATGGTTTTTAACATTAATGTTCTTGCTATTTACCATATTATCTTAATGTTGATATAATATAATGTGCAATATTTCAACTATTTTGGTACCACAATAACAAATGATGCAAGATGTACACGTGACATTAAATTCACTATTGCCATGTGGCAAAAGCAACATTCTACAAAAAGAAAGCTCTTTTCATCAGCAAACTGGACTTAAATTTAAGTAAGAAACTAGTAAAGTGCTACATTTGGAGCGTAGCTTTGTGTGGTGCTGAAACGTGGACACTTGGGAAAGTAGATCGGACGTATCTGGAATGTTTTGATATGTGGTGCTGGAGAAGAATGGAGAAGATCAGTTGGATTGTTGTTGACGAAGATTTGGTGCCAGCAGGTTAGAGTGTCGCTGATAATGGCTTTAAAGGGTATTGTGGTTACACTTGACAGTGATCAGTTAATGAGTTAAATATAAGAAATAAATGGGATGCGGACAGTCAGATTGGTGGAACATGTGATGGTAATCGTGCTGCAATACGTCGCTAGATTGGTGGAACATGTGATGGTAATCGTGCTGCCATACGTCGCTAGATGGTGGAACATGTGATGGTAATCGTGCTGCAATACGTCGCTAGATTGGTGGAACATGTGATGGTAATCGTGCAGCAATACGTCGCTAGATTGGTGGAACATGTGATGGTAATCGTGCTGCAATACGTCGCTAGATTGGTGGAACATGTGATGGTAATCGTGCAGCAATACGTCGCTAGATTGGTGGAACATGTGATGGTAATCGTGCTGCAATACGTCGCTAGATTGGTGGAACATGTGATGGTAATCGTGCTGCAATACGTCGCTAGATTGGTGGAACATGTGATGGTAATCGTGCAGCAATACGTCGCTAGATTGGTGGAACATGTGATGGTAATCGTGCTGCAATACGTCGCTAGATTGGTGGAACATGTGATGGTAATCGTGCAGCAATACGTCGCTAGATTGGTGGAACATGTGATGGTAATCGTGCAGCAATACGTCGCTAGATTGGTGGAACATGTGATGGTAATCGTGCTGCAATACGTCGCTAGATTGGTGGAACATGTGATGGTAATCGTGCTGCAATACGTCGCTAGATTGGTGGAACATGTGATGGTAATCGTGCAGCAATACGTCGCTAGATTGGTGGAACATGTGATGGTAATCGTGCAGCAATACGTCGCTAGATTGGGAGTAGCAAGATGCTGGGACAGTACGGGGGTGGGCGTGCGAACTACATTCCAATTCATGTCCGAAACGTCGGTGGTTAGTGAAAGCAAACGATGACTTGTATGTAGCTTTCAAGTAGAAACACAAAACCCGGAAGGTCGTGCCATGGCTCAGGCGGTTAGTCGCCGGCCTCTCACCGCGGAGGCCCAGGTTCGATCCCGGATCAGTCCATGTGAGATTTGTGGTGGACAAAGTGGCACTGGGACAGGTTTTTCTCCCAGTTGTCGGTTTTCCCCTGTCAATTTCATTCCACTGGTGCTCCATTACTTGTAAAACTTGGTAAAAAAACTGCTCATCTTCATCACAGGGTTGCACAAGAAGCCTTAAGGCTGCGGTGCGTCCGTAGCATCTGCTGCGGGGCCCTTCACCACGCAAAAAATAAAATGTCTGCATGAAGCAATGTGCTCCTCTTGTACAAAGGTGGGAGAGTGTAGGAATGTCATGTAGCATGCACCGGTTTCTGGCAAGCTTACAACAAATGTGTGCATGCATTTTTTGAAGGGCAGCAATATGTCAGAACAAAGAAATGCTGCTAGTCTATTCATGGGGGGGGGGGGGGGGTTTGGCGGTTAGAATAACCGGGGTTTTTGCGATTAAATATTTGTCGCTGACGATGGGGAAGCAACTTTCGAAATAATGACATTGCCTGCCCCTTTGCTAGTCATGGGACGTTTATTTCTGCAGGCAGATGAAAGGTGTCATGAAGTGCCTGCAGAACTTGTTCACGTGTTGCAAGACGGACGGGAAGTTGCTATAAAACTGCAGTGATTGATGCGCTGTCAGTTGAATGCACCAGTATGTGCGCGTGCGCGGTACGCTTCAACGCTGACACAGTGTGCGTCGTGCTGGCTGACATTTTTCTTCTGCTTCTGTGAGCAGTAGCATCCTCTGTCAGCACACATCTGTCATCACACCTCTGTCAGTACACCTCTGTCAGTACACCCTCGGACACACTAGCCGATTAACCAGTGGCATAAGCAAAGTATTTGAAATCCATCCTATAACATGTCATGAAGGCACAGAGGGGGAGTAGAGGCATAGCTCCACTCATTCTTAACCTCAGCGGTAGATGGGGTTGGTGGTCTACGCCACGCACCGGCCTCGCAAGAGTGCCGGTACCCATTGTGGGCCCCAGCGCTGGTCTGGACAGGTATGGTGAAGAAAAAGTCTCAACCAGTTGATAAGGTGGTGTAAAATTAGGTTTGAAAGCAATGATAAAACATGTTTTTGTAACCATTTTCGTACTGTCCAAAGAGGCAGAGTAAAACCAGGTTGTCAGACAATGACAGTAGACGTCCGTTTTTGTTATCAGGACGAAAACAACGCTTTGAACACTATGCATTCATTTATGTTCTACAACATGTTTCGGCCGTTTGTATCGGCCGTCATCAGGTAGAATCACGATAACAAATGGAAAAGTGTGCTGTGGAAGAGTTTCGCAGTTAAAACATCAGAAGTACACAAACTGACTATTATTCGCTATAAAACAATAATATTACGATACATACAGTGCAGTTAAACTGGTTAAAATACGATTATTGACTTTTAGATGGAAGAGATTGCTTTGTTATTCGCGGAGTGTGTAGCGGACACGGTCCGTGGTACCGGCAGTGCGAGACGCAGTCTTAGTTGATATTACGTTGAGTTTCCTTATAATTTAAGTCGTAAATTTCTTATTGGGTTGCGTTAAACATTCGTAGATAATTTTCCTACTTATGGAACATCCTGTGTTTCGATGGAGGTTTCTGAACTCTATGACTCGTTCTGTTGTGTACAGCTATCTATACATCCCTCAATGCCGAAGCAGTACTACGTACAAATTGCAGTTAATGTTTATATAACGTGAAGGTTGCTTGTGTGCCACTCTGGTTGTTGTAGGTCACGTGTTCTGTGCACTACAGTAGTGGGTTAACAGCCGCAGAAAGGTCATCATTTGATCGACGTTCGCCATGAAACTAAGTAAATAAGATGACTGAAAGCCAGTCACAGCTGTTTTTAACATTACTTGTAATGTCTAATGTGCGCCACGTGTTTCGGCTTTATTTAAAACCTTGTTGAGGCACAAGTGTCAAAATGTGTAAAAGGATAAATCTTTAACGGTGTTTGTGAAGTAACATTACCTTCGAAATGATAACTCTGTGATGTTTTTATGATGTAGTGCCTATTGTCTGAAAGGAAATTCCGTGCGGGCAGTTCGTTCTGGACGGGTTGCAGTTGAAGAGAAGTGGCTAGAAAGCTCGTTTAACAACAGGTACACAAAACCACTATACAGACGTGTGTCTTCAAATAGAAGAAACAGGACAGATTGTAGGAACGTAATTTGAAACAGTGTGTGATTAGCTGAGGTTCTTCTCGACGGACCATAGATAGCATTATGAAATAGTGCACACAGCTACAACGGCACACACATGAATGCCATTGAAACTCCTTGTATTTATACAAAGCGAAGAGAGACAGGTGTGCTGTGTTTCGCAACGCAGTCTTCGATGTGCTTACGCAGAACAACGAACACACCACAGCCCGTGCCTACCAGTGTAAGTTGCAGCAGTCAGTCGGTTGATCCTTCGAACAGACCAATGCTGATACCTGCAGTAACCACGCTAGTAAGTGGCTGTTTTTATAAGTTTTCGACCCTCTTAATTAATTCACATACATTAATTATCCACATTATTTAATACCCCTCCCCTAAGACGTTTATCATTTACCGAGAGCAACCCATCCAGAATGCCGATCGCAGTGGCCGCGCGGTCTTAGGCGTGGGTCTACGGCCGCTCGCTTACTGGGATTGTGGGTTCGAATCCCGCTGGGGGCATGGATGTTTGTCTGTTGTGAGTGTTGTGTCTTGTCAGGTAGAGGTCTCTGCGACGGGCTGGTCACTCGTCCAGAGGAGTCCTACCGAGTGTGGTGTGTCTGAGTGTGATCGTGAAGCGTCGTAAAATGAGGCGGCCTAGGCCCCCAAGGGGCTGTCGAGCTATTGGAAAAAAATATATATCTATAATACTAGAAACCTGGGAAAGCTGTTTTATGAACAGGATCCCGGGCTACAGACACGCTGTTTCAAATTAGTGTAAGCTACAGTCCTGTAATCTGTTTCAGTGCTCCTATTTCGATACACACGTCTGTTAATCGGGTCGCTGTGCATGTTGTACCCTCTGTTAAGGATCCGTGATTTCAGGCTTCCATCGCCATGTTGATGAGATCTGCGCTCTTCAGGGATATTACGTAGCGTCGTGTGCTAATTGTTTACCGACGTTTGGTTGCAAAGTTTCGGTCCCATCTTCAAGGGTCAAGAAGTTTTCTTCGACTTCTTGACCCTTGAAGATGGGACGTTGTTTCGAAACGTCGGTAAACAATTAGCACACGACGCTGCGTAAAATACCAGAAGATCGCAGATCTCAAATGTCAATGTGTCTCTGAATATAGCTCCACTTATTATTAAACTCGGCACTAGATGGAATTGAGTGGTCAGCTTCACACCCCGACCGCTTTACCCCCTGCGTAAGAGCCCGCGGTGCCCATTGAATATGAGGCTAGTTGGACCTCAGAACCGGTATAGGCTTCTTCGAGTAGACAAACTTTTGCCATGCCGGCAGTCGAAAGACTTTTCGCTGCCCCTGAGAATGAAACACAAACGTGTGTTCAGATGTAACAGTGGACTCCGTATGTCGTCTGTCGCAGTGCGCCTCCCGACGTTTCCTCCCCAACCCAAGAAACGTCCGCGATTTGACGCAATTAAACGTATGCTCCAGTTTTAGCCAGCGTTACTGAAGCTGCAGTTGCTCTGACCTTTTTGTGTTACGACTGTACAGTCAGTGTTCATGAATTTGTTGTGTCACACATTTACTGCCGTCAGCTATACAGTACTGCCTTCATAAAATGGTGGTACTAAAGTGGCACAGTTAACCGGCAGGATATTAAGTGTTTTACTTCCAGGACTTTCCCGTGGGAGGACCTGTCGATAGACCAGGCACATAGCTCCTCTGTGTACACCGATTTTGGCTCTATTTACATCTAAATATTTGGCAGGCTTTAATCACAATCCGATAGGGTCACAACTGTGCTTCTAACACGTGACGTTACCCTTTTAACAGTCAAAGTTTTAAATTACAGAGTGTCCACAAAGTCCCTTCGGGGTTTTGAAAAATTGTGGCACGCAAACAAATTGAGCTAGCCACATGCGGTTTGCGGCAGATTACAGTGAAACTCTGGAAGTTTTTTTTGCCGCCAACAGATGGCATAAGCGGCCATCTTTACGTTTCTCAGTCAGTTGTGAAATGGCGACTGTGCAGGAACGCGCGCGTTGTGTAGGATGGCAGAGACGGTCCAATGCCTTGGCCTCCACGTTCACCAGACATAACACCACTGAATTTTTTCCTGTGGGGTTATGTCAAGAGCAATGTGTTCCGAACACCAGTTAACGGACTTGATGACCTGAAGACTCGTATCAGGAATGCGATCTCGGCTATTCCAGCGGATATGCTCCACAGAACATGGCAAGAGCTCGAATATCGTCTGGACGTTCTCCGTGCTACCAAGGGAGCCCACATCGAGGTCTACTGAGGTCAGTAAAAAACTTCCAGAGTTTCACTGTAATCTGCCGCAAACCGCATGTGGCTAGCTCAATTTGTTTGCGCGCCACAATTGTTCAAAACCCCGAAGAGACTTTGTGGACACACTGTACTTCTGCGCCCCCAGTAGTCGAGGCTTAAATGCGAAGGTCAGTGCTGTCAGTCCGTGTACCACTTACCACTACAGTCAGTAACGACTCAGATGGTAATGGGGCCTTGAACTGTTACATGCTGTAATAAGAAATTCTAGGAAGAACTATGACATCCACCGCCTTTGAAGTGCTTTATATGACCAGCTCCAAAAACCGCCCAGACGTGCTCTGGGGCCCACTCAGACTCCTATTTAATTTGTACTTGACTTTTTCCGGGTGGGGGGGGGGGTGGTAAAGCGGCAGGGGCATGAAGTTTGTCACTCACCTCCACCTAGTAGCGAGGTTAAGAATGAGTGGAGCTATGCTGCTACTCCCCCTATATGCCTTTATGGCACGGACAGTGATAACTTTACCTTATATGAGGAGCTAATAATTATGCTGTCTGTTGATGAACGTCGCTGCACATTTTCCACCAGTAGACTGTATATGTGCTGTCTGCCTTACAACTGACAGTTTGTAGCTTCATGGTACTGGTTTCGACTTCCCTTCCAGTTACATATTTCTATGACTACCACAATTTCTTTTTCTGTGGCGCAACAGCGCTACTGCGGCCTAGGCCGCCTCATTCTTGAGGTTCAAGATCACACGTAATCACACACACACACACACACGGTAGGACTCCTCTGTACGAGGGATCAGCCCGTCTCAGAGACCTCTACCTGACAACACACAACACTCGGAAGAGACAGACATCCATTCGAGATTCGAACCCGCAATCCCAGCAAGAGAACGGCCGCATACCCACGCCTTAGACCACGCGGCCACTGTGATCGGCCACTACCACAATTTATAACACATATTTCCGCTTACACTGCCATATCAGGTGCGTATACAAAGGCATTTAGCTGAGTCGGTTGGAGATTTGTCATGGACACACACAGTGGCACTGGACAGGCTTGTGTCCGGGGAAGTCCGTTTCTCCCTGTCAGTGTCATTGCACTAATGCTGCATACTTATCTTCATCTTAGTAGTGTTATCGGGAGGACAGACGAGGGAAGATTTGTGTGTGTGTTGGGAGGATGTAAGGTGCTTGGACATAGGTTGGCCAGTTGGCAGCTGCAATACACAGTGTGCCAGCGATCCCTTACAAAACAAATCGCCTGCATCTTAACTGATCAAATTTTTATATCGTTTTAACACGTACTAGGTGCGCCCAGAAAGTAATGCAACGCATTTTTTTTCTCATTCACAATTGATTTTATTAAAACTTCAAATATGTCACATCATTACATGAATCTTTGGCTACCTAAACCTATTTTTCAACATAGTCTCCTTCTAAATCTTTGGCCTTACGCCACCGAGATGCGAGAGCCTGTATGCCTTCGCGGTACCACTCTGCAGGTCTCTGTCGCAACCACCTCTTTACTTCAGCAATGACTTCCTCGTCGTCCTCAAACCTCTTTCCGCGGATTGCACCTTTCAAGGGACCGAAAAGATGGTAGTCGGAAGGAGCCAGATGATGAATCCATGTCTCATCACCCGTGACAATGGTGGACAAGAAATCGTCACCCTCAACCTCGTAACGAGCAAGCAACTCGGAGCAGATGGCTTTTCTTTGTTGCTTGTGCTCTTCGGTTATGTTTCGAGGGACCCATCGGGCACAGACCTTTGAATATCCTAACTGGTGAATGATTTTGTCTACGCTTCCCTTACCAATACCGAGTACAGTGGTGATTCTCCGATCGTCTCGAATAAGACTGTCGGCTCGTTGCACTGTTGCAGGCGTCACAGCTGTTGATGGGCGGCCCGAGCGCGGGAGATCAGAGTGCCCCGTCCTTTTTCTGATAAAGCCAATCGCTTCGCCCAACGGCTGACGGTGCTTTTATCCACTGCCATGTCTCCATAGACCTTTCTTAAGCGCCTGTGAATTGATTCACTCGTTTCGTTTTCTGCCAAAAGAAACTCAATTACTGCTCTCTGTTTAGAACGCACGTCACTTGCAGACTCCATTTTGAAAGCTCACTACTGCGCTGCTATCCAGCGGGAAACATTGCGCCTATGTGCATAAACGCGGGACATTTTAAAGATACAGCACGCAAAATATCATTTTTATCCAACAAAATTGGGCCGAGAAAAAAAATGCGTTGCATTACTTTCTGGGCGCACCTAGTATATACATTGCTAGTTCTGTTTTGTGATATGATACGTTGATATGAATCCCTGAAGATGATCCCATGAGGGATCGAAACATGTTGGTTTGATTAACAAGATATTGTAATACGGAATGTCTGGGAACAGTACAGTGCATTTTGTTGGACTGAATGTTGTGTGATTTGATTGTTGACAGTGCTCGGTGTGAACAGTATAGTGCATTTTGTTGGACTGAATGTTGTGTGATTTGATTGTTGACAGTGCTCGGTGTGAACAGTATAGTGCATTTTGTTGGACTGAATGTTGTGTGATTTGATTGTTGACAGTGCTCGGTGTGAACAGTACAGTGCATTTTGTTGGACTGAATGTTGTGTGATTTGATTGTTGACAGTGCTCGGTGTGAACAGTATAGTGCATTTTGTTGGACTGAATGTTGTGTGATTTGATTGTTGACAGTGCTCGGTGTGAACAGTATAGTGCATTTTGTTGGACTGAATGTTGTGTGATTTGATTGTCGACAGTGCTCGGTGTGAACAGTATAATGCATTTTGTTGGACTGAATGTTGTGTGATTTGATTGTTGACAGTGCTCGGTGTGAACAGTATAGTGTATTTTGTTGGACTGAATGTTGTGTGATTTGATTGTTGACAGTGCTCGGTGTGAACAGTATAGTGCATTTTGTTGGACTGAATGTTGTGTGATTTGATTGTTGACAGTGCTCGGTGTGAACAGTATAGTGTATTTTGTTGGACTGAATGTTGTGTGATTTGATTGTTGACTGCTCGGTGTGAACAGTATAGTGCATTTTGTTGGACTGAATGTTGTGTGATTTGATTGTTGACTGCTCGGTGTGAACAGTATAGTGCATTTTGTTGGACTGAATGTTGTGTGATTTGATTGTCGACAGTGCTCGGTGTGAACAGTATAGTGTATTTTGTTGGACTGAATGTTGTGTGATTTGATTGTTGACTGCTCGGTGTGAACAGTATAGTGTATTTTGTTGGACTGAATGTTGTGTGATTTGATTGTTGACTGCTCGGTGTGAACAGTATAGTGTATTTTGTTGGACTGAATGTTGTGTGATTTGATTGTTGACTGCTCGGTGTGAACAGTATAGTGTATTTTGTTGGACTGAATGTTGTGTGATTTGATTGTTGACTGCTCGGTGTGAACAGTATAGTGTATTTTGTTGGACTGAATGTTGTGTGATTTGATTGTTGACTGCTCGGTGTGAACAGTATAGTGCATTTTGTTGGACTGAATGTTGTGTGATTTGATTGTCGACAGTGCTCGGTGTGAACAGTATAGTGTATTTTGTTGGACTGAATGTTGTGTGATTTGATTGTTGACAGTGCTCGGTGTGAACAGTATAGTGCATTTTGTTGGACTGAATGTTGTGTGATTTGATTGTTGACAGTGCTCGGTGTGAAAAGTATAGTGTATTTTGTTGGACTGAATGTTGTGTGATTTGATTGTTGACTGCTCGGTGTGAACAGTATAGTGTATTTTGTTGGACTGAATGTTGTGTGATTTGATTGTTGACTGCTCGGTGTGAACAGTATAGTGTATTTTGTTGGACTGAATGTTGTGTGATTTGATTGTCGACAGTGCTCGGTGTGAACAGTATAGTGTATTTTGTTGGACTGAATGTTGTGTGATTTGATTGTCGACAGTGCTCGGTGTGAACAATATAGTGTATTTTGTTGGACTGAATGTTGTGTGATTTGATTGTCGACAGTGCTCGGTGTGAACAGTGTAAAATTAATTAACTGTTTATTCCAACAAATGCACTACACTGTTTTAGTGTTTTCTGTCCCTACATATGTTTCGGCACTTATAGTGCCATCTTCAGGGGTGTCGTCGAGAGTTCATAATCTTCATAATCTTCAATGCATCAAATTCATTTTCACAGCTTACACTATTTGATGCAATGAAGATTATGAAGATTATGAAATCTCCACGACACCCCTGAAGATGGCACAAAGAGTGCCGAAACATATGTAGGGACAATGAAACACTAAAACAATGCAGTGCATTTGTTGGAATCAATAATTACTTAATTACTGCAATGCACGGTACAGACAATATACAATATAAAATTCGTTAAAACCGTCTCAGCAAGTGTCTCCCAAGCCTCCCACATGCAGGTTCCGAAACGTCTTTTGTTTTGAATTCAAGACGATGGACGAAGTACAGTAACCGCGTAGCCGTAAGTTAGAACCCTGTATAACACGGGTTATAAACCTGCGGCCCACGACACCTCACTGTGATCTCAGCAACTCGCAGCTGGTTGCAGCAAGTCAGGAGCGAAAGAAATTATTAATTATTGTACATGCGTCCTCCAGTTTGTGAATGTGGGGCGGGGGGGGGGCGCGGGGGGTTGCCTGTCTGTTCTCCATACACATTGCAGCACCAGTCCTAAATGTTTGTACCAGAAGACGTGTCAGTTCGACATTGCTTCGAAATTTGATTTGTAATCTGTTTTTCTGATATTGCTCAGGCCCCGTCAACGAGATGTTTGTGTTGTGTGTCACAGAAACTAACTGTAGGCCTGTTGTGCACAACTGATGTTTGTGTGTTGTGTGTCACAGAACTAACTGTAAGCCTGTTGTGCAACTGATGTTTGTGTTGTATGTCACAGAACTAACTGTAAGCCTGTTGTGCAACTGATGTTTGTGTTGTATGTCACAGAACTAACTGTAAGCCTGTTGTGCAACTGATGTTTGTGTTGTATGTCACAGAACTAACTGTAAGCCTGTTGTGCAACTGATGTTTGTGTTGCTATGTCACAGAACTAACTGTAGGCCTGTTTGTGCAACTGAGTTTGTGTTTGTATTGTCACAGAACTAACTGTTAGGCTGTTGTGCAACTGCATGCCGAAGAAAGGAATTGTCAAGGTTTTTGCATTGTGCACTGTTGGGGCAAATTAATTTACTTTTCTTTTACATAGACGAGCTGCAGTCGCTATAGTGGCTAGGCTATGGAGTGGACGATTCGGAATCCTTTTTTTTTCATAAAACGAAAGTCCAGACCGGCTCTGTGACCCACCCAGCATTCTGAAAGCTTTTTTCCATGGGTAAATCGGTCGGTGGGTGAAGCTGACCACTCACCTCCATCTAGTGCTGAGGTTAAGATGAGTGGAGCTATAACTCCACTTCCCCTTGCACGTCTTGATGGCGTAGACAGGGCCAATGTTACCTTTACCTTTTAATTTTGTTTGTAGCAATGCGGCACGTCTCGGTCAGACAGAAACGTCCGATGTTTGTAATAAAACGAAACAGGACTAAACTAAACTAAACAGGTAACGCGGTATGTAGGCTAATGTCTTCATCGAAGAAGCGGGGTTCGAATTTAGAGCTTTAAAGGAAATGTGGCTGGGCTGCGATAGCTCAGTCGGTATAGCGACTCGCTACGAGTTGGACGGTCCGGGGATCGAATCCCGGTGGGGGCGAGATTTTGAGCACCCGTCCAGACCGGCCCTGGGGCCTACCTAGCCTCCTGTACAATGGGCACCGGGTCATTCCCGGGGTTAAAACGGCTGGGGCGTGGCGTTGACCACCCACCTCCATCTAGCGCCGAGGTTAAAAAAAAAATACAGCTATACCTCTACTCCCCGTCTGGGCCTTCATGGCCTGTTCTAGGGAGAACTTTACCTTTTAAAGGAAACGTGGACAGAAAAATGGGGAATTTTGTGTTTAGTTTGTAGCGAAAGTACTGCTGCCGTGACGATTCGTATCTTCGGCATGTGACGCCGTGTCAGTGGATGTGTATTTGCCCTACGTGTCTTCATATTCTGGTGAAGCAGTCCAAGAAGAACAGCCGCTGCTTGGCCTTGAAGATGAAGACATTTCGATCCTCCGAAACGTCGGAAGCTACACACTCAGTGCCATGGCGTCACATCCCAGAAAGCATGAATGTTCAGCAACACCGCTGTGAGAACCACAAATGTCGTTCTTAGGACTATTTTGTTACTCATAAGCATTTGCAGGAAGAAAGTACAAAACTTTGGCTGTGCTCTGGGAAGATAAAATTGATTTAAAGGGGGGGGGGGGGAGGCTCGGGTCATAACGGAATTGAATAGCTTCAGAGAACAACCAAACGTCACTTCCTGTACATTTTGGGCAGGTTATGTCCTCGCTCTATGGCTGAAGATATCCAATCCTTTTAAGGTGGGAAGTTCTTAAGAAAGTATTTGCAATGCTGTGCAAAAAGCTGTCAGGAAAACACGCTTTAACCATTGAAAGCCTAATATGCACGTGCATATATAATATATATATATAATATATATATACACATATTTATATATATCTATTTCCTGCCTCACGCAGAACACAACGTGTCTCCCTTATAAAGGCGACTGAGAACAAGACGAAACCCATAAACAATACACTCTGGACAAAACTCAAGGACTTTGTGTTTTGAAACAGGCCGCACATGTAATAACTACGGACTTTAAAGTCTTAACACGGCAAGTTTGTATCTTTGAACCAAAGACGCGACGAGTTGAAGATATTAGCAGTGATTTAACAAATCCCGATACAAAGCAAGATAACTTGAAGTTTCCTGTTAGCACCGTATCACAGTAATGACAAGCGATGGCGCTCCACTCTGTAACCATAAGAGCTCTGAAGGTCGTCACTTTGCTTCAGCATCTAGATACACGTGCATCTAGATACACGTGTATCTAGATGCACGTGTCCGTAATTGAAGAAGTAATTTGTTATATCGTAGCAGATCCAGTGAACATTAGCTGATCTAAGTGTCTGCTGCAGTAAAGTGTTCATTAACTCCGAAATCGCATTACAACCTTCCAGTCAACTGCTTGGTCAGTTCACCAATAAACCTTGCTCACGTTGTAACACGGTTACCAGTTTCGGGTGGATCCCAGTTCGAATGTCGGTCAGGACTGTTTGTCCTCTGCCTGTCTGTAACTTGTTTCGGCACTTCGAAGATATCTGAAGCCGGACTGTCACGGTGACTATGATGATTAGGCAACGAACTGGACTTCCGGGGTTCGGTTCCGTCATGGGAAAGAGATTTATGTCTCAGCCAAAACGCGCAGACTGACCCTGGGACCCACCCAGACTGCTGTTCTGCAGTGGGGGTTCGTTCCCTGGGTGTGAAGCACCCAGGGAACGAAGATGACAACCCAGTGCCCAGCAGGAAATGAGTGCATCTGTACCTGCATGCCTGTACAGGTATAGCTGTACCTGCATGCCTGTACAGGTATAGCTGTTGTCACCTTCGTATCCAAGTTAACTGCAGGACAGCTGTAAGTTCCGTCTCTACTGAATTCTGGGAGTCACACAGAGCGGAGATGCTACCTGTCCATGTCACTGGGTCAGACGGAGATGCTACCTGTCCATGTCACTGGGTCAGACGGAGATGCTACCTGTCCATGTCACTGGGTCAGACGGAGATGCTACCTGTCCATGTCACTGGGTCTGACGGAGATGCTACCTGTCCATGTCACTGGGTCAGACGGAGATGCTACCTGTCCATGTCACTGGGTCTGACGGAGATGCTACCTGTCCATGTCACTGGGTCTGACGGAGATGCTACCTGTCCATGTCACTGGGTCTGACGGAGATGCTACCTGTCCATGTCACTGGGTCAGACGGAGATGCTACCTGTCCATGTCACTGGGTCTGACGGAGATGCTACCTGTCCATGTCACTGGGTCTGACGGAGATGCTACCTGTCCATGTCACTGGGTCTGACGGAGATGCTACCTGTCCATGTCACTGGGTCTGACGGAGATGCTACCTGTCCATGTCACTGGGTCTGACGGAGATGCTACCTGTCCATGTCACTGGGTCTGACGGAGATGCTACCTGTCCATGTCACTGGGTCAGACGGAGATGCTACCTGTCCATGTCACTGGGTCAGACGATAAAAGTATCATCAATTTAATGTTTTGGGAAATATTTTCAATACTTAAACTCCACGTTTTCTTTCCTTCGACGTTTAAGTAACATTTCAATGGACGCTGCCTTATTTAAACCTTTAAGACACAATGATTAGCACTTGCTTGAACAATAATGAGTTGCAGTTTGTTCTCTGTGACGTAACAACTGGCTTTTAAGTGTAATTTACGTACACTTCGTGTTTCATATGCCTGATACAAATCAGTAACTGTAAGTCTGGGAGCTATGAACACTGAGCTGTAAGAAGAGCTTGTTTCAAAGTCAGCGTCTTTGCGAACCGCTGCAGGAATATTGTCTGATCTGTAATGTTGCATATTTGCTTACGTAACTGTACAGGGAGCGAATGACTGTAATGTCTGATTATTGTCGCTTCTTTACACCTCGCCGATCTCTCGGCTCTTTGAAGCAAATGCCCGAGCGTTGTGCTCGTTCAGTCGAACAGGTCTGACCTCAATCTGTCGGACTTCACAGTACATACCTTGGTACTTTGATGTGCATGTACACTAATTTATGTGCATGTACACTAATTTATGTGTATGTACACTAATTGATGTGCATGTACACTAATTTATGTGCATGTACACTAATTGATGTGCATGTACACTAATTGATGTGCATGAACACTAATTGATGTGCATGTACACTAATTGATGTGCATGTACACTAATTGATGTGCATGAACACTAATTGATGTGCATGTACACTAATTGATGTACATGTACACTAATTGATGTACATGTACACTAATTGATGTGCATGTACACTAATTGATGTGCATGTACACTAATTGATGTGCATGTACACTAATTGATGTGCATGTACACTAATTGATGTGCATGAACACTAATTGATGTGCATGAACACTAATTGATGTGCATGAACACTAATTGATGTGCATGTACACTAATTTATGCGCATGTACACTAATTGATGTGCATGTACACTAATTGATGTGCATGTACACTAATTGATGTGCATGTACACTAATTGATGTGCATGTACACTAATATCTTATGATTATCCTACAGCTCTTTAACCAATTAATGCACACTTATTATTCTTTATTATACAATACAGTTTACCATAAAACTAGTCCGACATGTTTCGAATCCATATTTTGAGATCATCATCAGGGACTTGGATTGTGAATTACACAAATTACAAATCAACAATTATAGTACATTTTAAAAGTACAAAGTTAAAATGTAGGCTATCTCAGTTCTTTTGTGGGTCCACTGTGCATCAGAAGTTGTGTGTCTACGTGTAGAAGGCTAGGACATTATGAGACTAAACATGCACCGTATGAATAATACAAAAGTCTTATGATTAACAGCAACATGAACATTCAAGTGTTCCGGGATATTACGCCGTGTCGACTGGTGAATAGTTACAGACTTTTGGGAAGGCCATGCTCTCTCCTTCTTCAGGGTATTAGTGGGCAGCAGGCTTCTCCATGACGCCGGGAACTACCTACCAGTCGGTACTGCGTCACACTTCAGAAGACTGCTCTTCATCTACATCGCTGCTTGAAAGTCACACCGCTCAATCTCTTAGCGCGTTGGTTCACTTGCTGACAGTAATGACGCGGTCAGTTGTTCACTTGCTGACAGTAATGACGCGGTCAGTTGTTCACTTGCTGACAGTAATGACGCGGTCAGTTGTTCACTTGCTGACAGTAATGACGCGGTCACTTAAGGCGGTGACATAAGGTACTGGATGTTTTGTCAGCTAGTTGTCCAGTTACTTTGGTTTGGGTACCTGGACATGCTGGAAGTAAAGGTAATGGGAAGGCTGATGGTACAGGTGAAAAGTGTTCTGGTGACCAGTTTATTGGTCCGCAACCTGTGTCAGGCATCTCGACCCGGTGCATTAGACGAGGTGTCATCGATTGGATGACAAACCAGCATCTAATGCGCTGGAAGAGCGTCTCTGGTTTCCAACGTCAGGCTCACAACTTGATTGAGGGCCCTCACATGGAGAACAAGACAGTACTGCTGTAATCACGTAGGGTGAAAGTCAGGTCTGTGACCGGACTGTTGACCGGTCACAGTACACAGTACACAGTACACAGTAGGTCTGTGACCGGACTGTTGACCGGTCACAGTACACAGTACACAGTAGGTCTGTGACCGGACTGTTGACCGGTCACAGTACACAGTACACAGTAGGTCTGTGACCGGACTGTTGACCGGTCACAGGACACAGTAGGTCTAGTTGCAGATCCTACATGTAGACCTCGTGGATTGGAACAGGAATTGTCCAATCATGTGTTATAGTACTGTGAAGCTTTGGCTACACGTAGATTTTTCACCCTAGGTGTCGACAGACTGTACCCTAAGGATATCAGGAAATGTAATCCGAGAGCCATTCTCTCCTTTACTGGGAGAGCTGGCCTCGATACGTAATCCCGGGTAGTGGGGCACAAAGGGACCGATTGAGGCCTAAGTGCGGCATGGCCTTTTTAAAGGCCGTGCGACCCAATTGTGTTCAATTCAATCACACGATTTGACTAAGAATGCTCCGAAGTGTTTAGTCAGTCGCCTTTGAATGCTCTTGCTAATAAAACACATTTCTTCGCCGTTTATCAAAATCTTCATTATTCGTAAGACTGTGCTTTAGTAGTATAATGGCTGTGTCTGTCTACATTGCATCAGTGTATAAAAGTCTGTAGATATTGCAACCCTGAAAGGAACTCATGCAATACGGAAGGGAGGGTCCGACTTGACTTGATCTTTCGACTCTTCTGACTGACGTGAAGCCCGCAAAATAGAACCCGCTCTATTTACTGAATTCGTGACCTCTAAGCTCTTTCATGATTGGTTGGAGTTAAGGAGCAACGAAGTGAAGCTGGTGTTGATGTTAGCTTTGCCAAGTTAAGGAGCAACGAAGTGACGCTGGTGTTGATGTTAGCTTTGCCAAGTTAAGGAGCAACGAAGTGACGCTGGTGTTGATGTTAGCTTTGCCAAGTTAAGGAGCAACGAAGTGACGCTGGTGTTGATGTTAGCTTTGCCAAGTTAAGGAGCAACGAAGTGACGCTGGTGTTGATGTTAGCTTTGCCAAGTTAAGGAGCAACGAAGTGACGCTGGTGTTGATGTTAGCTTTGCCAAGTTAAGGAGCAACGAAGTGACGCTGGTGTTGATGTTAGCTTTGCCAAGTTAAGGAGCAACGAAGTGACGCTGGTGTTGATGTTAGCTTTGCCAAGTTAAGGAGCAACGAAGTGACGCTGGTGTTGATGTTAGCTTTGCCAAGTTAAGGAGCAACGAAGTGACGCTGGTGTTGATGTTAGCTTTGCCAAGTTAAGGAGCAACGAAGTGACGCTGGTGTTGATGTTAGCTTTGCCAAGTTAAGGAGCAACGAAGTGACGCTGGTGTTGATGTTAGCTTTGCCAAGTTAAGGAGCAACGAAGTGAAGCTGGTGTTGATGTTAGCTTTGCCAAGTTAAGGAGCAACGAAGTGAAGCTGGTGTTGATGTTAGCTTTGCCAAGTTCTCCTGTGATAAGAGCCACACCTTAAGAAGGACCTTTTTTGTCTCCCAACTTTTAGTTCACATTACTACAATTGCATTACCTTACATTATATTACACCTATTGCTAGTGTTGTCGGCCCGTATTCAAGGGGTATTGGGGGCTCTTTCCTCGGGGTTAAAGTGGCCGGCGCGTGATGTTGACCACTAATTCCATGTAGTATCGCCGTTAAGAATTCATGGAGCTATACGGTCTGAAAAAAGACACATTTTAACCCTCACCGGACCTAAAGTCATGTACAGGACATCGTTAACCCCCCTTCTATCACTATATAACTGATTTTCAAGTCAACAACCCTCCCTTATTCGGTGCAAATATTGTCATCGGGGTTCAGACCGCAACACCCCAAATCTGTGTTTTCACGCTTGTCCACACACCGTATGGCAGGATCCGGTCACAGTGGCGCTGCACAGTGCGGCTCGAGAGACAGCTGGTGTGACAAATATCAATGGCGCAGGTGCTGTTAATGATAGGTTACATGCAAATGTTGGTAATTAGTTAGCGTTGTGGCTCTGTCGCAGACCTCCCTCGTGCCTCACGTGCAAATGAACCCTGTTCACTGACCCGTCTCTTCCCAGTGGAGGTATCAATCCATCCACATGCTTCACTTCTCAAAGAGCTCATTGGATTTCATTTGTACTGCTTTAGTATAACTCCTGCCTTATATGCAGATTAAACGAAACTTTGTTGTTTGCTACAAAATAATCCAGTGTAAGGAACAGCCAGAAGGTGTGTTATGTTATCGTAGGTCGTGCTCATACCTCAAGCTTTCGTTTCAAATATTTCTAGACCGAAATATTGTACAAAGGGGTGCTGAATAGTAATGTCATCTAATTATCTTCCTTAGGACAAACACGCATAGAAGTACAAACTGAAGCCCATTCAATTTGTCAGACTTTCCCGCACTGCGGGGCGGAATTTTAAACCTCTGTCTCTAGGTAAGGGTAAAGTTCACCCTAGAACAGGCCATGAAGGCCCAGAGGGGGAGTAGAGGTATAACTTTACTCTTTCTTTAACCTTGGCGCTAGATGGTGTGGGTGGTCAACGCAACGCCCCGGCCGCTTTACCCCCGGGAATGACCCGGTACCCATTGTACAGGAGGCTGGGTAGGCCCCAGGGCCGGTCTGGACGGGTGCTGAAAATCTCGCCCCCCACCGGGATTCGATCCGACGACTCTGAATTTTGCTCCATGCATGGCGGAGTGTAATGCGAGTATATCAGTGCGTATGAACTAGCATGCAGTGATAGATGTCCTGACTGCAGAACACGTGCTTCGGTTCGATATTCTTCGGCGGAAGAAAGTTGTTTATGGAGATGAGTGTCACAAAGGATCACCAGCACCGAAAACATTCAAGACTGCATTTCCTGTTGGCGAAGTCATGCTCACAGGTTTCTGGAACCTTAAAGGCGTGGTGCATTTGGAATTCGTGTCTACTGGAACAACCATTAACTGTGCGGTGTGTGTGGAACCCTGGGAAATATGAAAGCACGACTTCGAACGTTTTGTCCTCACATAGAGCAGCCTTTCCTTCAACATGACAATGCTCAGCAGCACTGACGTGTGAGGACGCCTTGGTGTCGCCGTCTTGGATCGCCCGCCATATAGCTCCGACTTGGCGCCGTCAGATTTTCATCTCTTTCCCAAACTGAAGAAACATCTTAGAAGAGGTCAGGACTTGTCGAATGATGAAGTCAAGAGAGCAGTTGAGTTGTGGTTCGGTCATCAAGGTGCTGAACACTGTAGTGACGGCCACGGAACTGTTGAGCGTTTGCCAAAGTGTGTTGACTGCATCAAAGTGATTGTGTGGAGAAACAGCTATGTGTATTACATAAAATCGTGTTCCGACAAATGTACACACTGTATTAACTGCTATTTAATACAGTTTATACTAAAAACAGTCCAACATGTTTCGAACTGTGTTAGTTCATCTTCAGGGACTCAATTGTTTATTCCACCAGCTACAGACGTACGGTACTCATTAAAATGTATAAGTTAGTAGATAAATATCGCTAACTGTGTTCAGTTTGTGGTCACTGTATGTGCTGCTTAGTGTTCAGTTTGTGGTCACTGTATGTGCTGCTTAGTGTTCAGTTTGTGGTCACTGTATGTGCTGCTTACTGTTCAGTTTGTGGTCACTGTATGTGCTGCTTAGTGTTCAGTTTGTGGTCACTGTATCAGCTGCTTAGTGTTCAGTTTGTGGTCACTGTATCAGCTGCTTAGTGTTCAGTTTGTGGTCACTGTATCAGCTGCTTAGTGTTCAGTTTGTGGGTCACTGTATCAGCTGCTTAGTGTTCAGTTTGTGGTCACTGTATCAGCTGCTTAGTGTTCAGTTTGTGGTCACTGTATCAGCTGCTTAGTGTTCAGTTTGTGGTCACTGTATCAGCTGCTTAGTGTTCAGTTTGTGGTCACTGTATCAGCTGCTTAGTGTTCAGTTTGTGGTCACTGTATCAGCTGCTTAGTGTTCAGTTTGTGGTCACTGTATCAGCTGCTTAGTGTTCAGTTTGTGGTCACTGTATCAGCTGCTTAGTGTTCAGTTTGTGGTCACTGTATGTGCTGCTTAGTGTTCAGTTTGTGGTCACTGTATCAGCTGCTTAGTGTTCAGTTTGTGGTCACTGTATGTGCTGCTTAGTGTTCAGTTTGTGGTCACTGTATCAGCTGCTTAGTGTTCAGTTTGTGGTCACTGTATCAGCTGCTTAGTGTTCAGTTTGTGGTCACTGTATGTGCTGCTTAGTGTTCAGTTTGTGGTCACTGTATGTGCTGCTTAGTGTTCAGTTTGTGGTCACTGTATGTGCTGCTTAGTGTTCAGTTTGTGGTCACTGTATGTGCTGCTTAGTGTTCAGTTTGTGGTCACTGTATCAGCTGCTTAGTGTTCAGTTTGTGGTCACTGTATCAGCTGCTTAGTGTTCAGTTTGTGGTCACTGTATCAGCTGCTTAGTGTTCAGTTTGTGGTCACTGTATCAGCTGCTTAGTGTTCAGTTTGTGGTCACTGTATCAGCTGCTTAGTGTTCAGTTTGTGGTCACTGTATCAGCTGCTTAGAGTTCAGTTTGTGGTCACTGTATCAGCTGCTTAGTGTTCAGTTTGTGGTCACTGTATCAGCTGCTTAGTGTTCAGTTTGTGGTCACTGTATCAGCTGCTTAGTGTTCAGTTTGTGGTCACTGTATCAGCTGCTTAGTGTTCAGTTTGTGGTCACTGTATCAGCTGCTTAGTGTTCAGTTTGTGGTCACTGTATGTGCTGCTTAGTGTTCAGTTTGTGGTCACTGTATCAGCTGCTTAGTGTTCAGTTTGTGGTCACTGTATGTGCTGCTTAGTGTTCAGTTTGTGGTCACTGTATCAGCTGCTTAGTGTTCAGTTTGTGGTCACTGTATCAGCTGCTTAGTGTTCAGTTTGTGGTCACTGTATGTGCTGCTTAGTGTTCAGTTTGTGGTCACTGTATCTGAAGCTTCGTGTACACCGTTTGTTTGTTAGTGGTGTACATAATTTATGTTATTTGTACCGTACACCACTAACTAACAAACGGTGTACACGAAGCAACACATACAGTGACCACAAACTCAACACAGTTGATGAACTAACATAGTTCGAAACATGTTGGACTGTTTTTAATATAAACTGTATTAAATAGCAGATAATAAAGGGTGTACATTTGTCGGAACACGATTTTATGTAATCAAGAAAATGTACGGTACAAATAGCATAAAGCGATGTGTATAGTTGCAGAAGGAATTTCAAGGAAGTTGCCGGTTTTGGTTTCATTCAGATATGTTTACTCACTGCCACATAACGCCTTACATTTCAGCACACCCTCGTACATCTCTCTGCCCCCCACCTTTTTGCTACGTACCTCAGCCATCCCATTTCTTGAACTTGGCCACCCTCATAATATTTGCCACTATTACAAACTGTGCAGCTCTTCCAATACGCAGTTTTATTCAGCTTCCCCTTATTTCTTCTCTGACAGTTCCACACAATGCCTTCTGCACCCTGCTGTCACACTGTCTATATCTATGTTATTCTTCCGTGACAATGACAGACCAAGTTGCACACTCATACGCCACGTAAAATGAAAACATAATAACATCTTATTTTTGAAAGGATATTTCGAAGTGACTCCCTTTTTTGCTCAAGACAAGAAAAACTGTAAGCACGAAAGAAGATGGAGTGGGTATTGCGTACTTTGTTACACTAGATTTACGAATTCCTGTCAGCTAATGAAGAAACAAACTTCTTGGACTTCTTGATCCCTGAAGATGAGACCGATACGTTGTCCCGAAACGTCGGTAATGGATTACCACTCGACTCTGCGTAATATCCCAGAAGAGCGCATATCTCATCAACATCGCGGCGGAAACCTGAAGCCCTGTCAGCTACATTGCACATGCGCTGTCACAACGAAATTCAGAACAAATCCTGACGGCAACCTACATCGAAGTACTCGCTTACCTTGGCCTGTTGACGCTGTCGTTCCTTGTCACGTAACTGCGCGTAATGCGTCTGGAGAAACTCCAGGCTTGTTTTGATCTCCTGCAGGAACGCGAGAGCTTCCTCACGTGTCAACTGGAAGTAAACAACCGACGATCTCATTGTTATGCATAGAGTGAGGGAAAGTTTACATTGAAGTAATTGAAGTGAAACACGATCGTGAAAGACAGAATAGAGTAGAAGCTGCACAGTTTGGCAGCAGTTTTAATGTATGAAAGAAATGAAGAGAGACGCCGATTTCATACCATGAATAAAATGGTTTAACACTTTACAGCGCAGTGGTTACTATATGTACCACCAGTTTAACATTCAGCATTTCTACGTTCTGCCCACACAGTGTATTTATGTGTCTTGTATGGATCTCAGAACAAACAGCGATTATTTCACTGTACAGCATTAACTGACTGGTTAAAGCCCAGTGGTTAATATATGTACCACCAGTTTAACATTCAACAATTCTACGTTCTGCCCACAAGTGTATTTATGTGTTTTGTGTGGATCTCAGAACAAACAGCAATTATTTCACTTTACAACATTAACTGACTGGTTTGTATAACTGAGACGGAGTGTGTTTACTGCGCGGTACGGACTGAATATTTATATATAATGTATATTAACCCTCTAATGCCCAGTGGTTACTGTATGTACCACCAGTTTAACATTCAACAATTCTACGTTCTGCCCACACAGTGTATTTATGTGTTTTGTGTGGATCTCAGAACAAACAGCGATTATTTCACTGTACAGCATTAACTGACTGGTTTGTATAACTGAGACGGAGTGTGTTTACTGTGCGGTACGGACTGTATTTATGTGTTTTGTGTGGATCTCAGAACAAACAGCGATTATTTCACTGTACAACATTAACTGACTGGTTTGTATAACTGAGACGGAGTGTGTTTACTGCGCGGTACGGACTGTATTTATGTGTTTTGTGTGGATCTCAGAACAAACAGCGATTATTTCACTGTACAACATTAACTGACTGGTTTGTATAACTGAGACGGAGTGTGTTTACTGCGCGGTACGGACTGTATTTATGTGTTTTCTGTGGATCTCAGAACAAACAGCGATTATTTCACTGTACAACATTAACTGACTGGTTTGTATAACTGAGACGGAGTGTGTTTACTGTGCGGTACGGACTGTATTTATGTGTTTTGTGTGGATCTCAGAACAAACAGCGATTATTTCACTGTACAACATTAACTGACTGGTTTGTATAACTGAGACGGAGTGTGTTTACTGCGCGGTACGGACTGTATTTATGTGTTTTGTGTGGATCTCAGAACAAACAGCGATTATTTCACTGTACAGCATTAACTGACTGGTTTGTATAACTGAGACGGAGTGTATTTACTGCGCGGTACGGACTGTATTTATATGTTTTATGTGGATCTCAGAACAAACAGCGATTATTTCACTGTACAGCATTAACTGACTGGTTTGTATAACTGAGACGGAGTGTGTTTACTGCGCGGTACGGACTGTATTTATGTGTTTTGTGTGGATCTCAGAACAAACAGCGATTATTTCACTGTACAGCATTAACTGACTGGTTTGTATAACTGAGACGGAGTGTGTTTACTGCGCGGTACGGACTGTATTTATATGTTTTGTGTGGATCTCAGAACAAACAGCGATTATTTCACTGTACAACATTAACTGACTGGTTTGTATAACTGAGACGGAGTGTGTTTACTGCGCGGTACGGACTGTATTTATGTGTTTTGTGTGGATCTCAGAACAAACAGCGATTATTTCACTGTACAACATTAACTGACTGGTTTGTATAACTGAGACGGAGTGTGTTTACTGCGCGGTACGGACTGTATTTATGTGTTTTGTGTGGATCTCAGAACAAACAGCGATTATTTCACTGTACAACATTAACTGACTGGTTTGTATAACTGAGACGGAGTGTGTTTACTGCGCGGTACGGACTGTATTTATGTGTTTTGTGTGGATCTCAGAACAAACAGCGATTATTTCACTGTACAACATTAACTGACTGGTTTGTATAACTGAGACGGAGTGTGTTTACTGTGCGGTACGGACTGTATTTATGTGTTTTGTGTGGATCTCAGAACAAACAGCGATTATTTCACTGTACAACATTAACTGACTGGTTTGTATAACTGAGACGGAGTGTGTTTACTGCGCGGTACGGACTGTATTTATGTGTTTTGTGTGGATCTCAGAACAAACAGCGATTATTTCACTGTACAACATTAACTGACTGGTTTGTATAACTGAGACGGAGTGTGTTTACTGCGCGGTACGGACTGTATTTATGTGTTTTGTGTGGATCTCAGAACAAACAGCGATTATTTCACTGTACGACATTAACTGACTGGTTTGTATAACTGAGACGGAGTGTGTTTACTGCGCGGTACGGACTGTATTTATGTGTTTTGTGTGGATCTCAGAACAAACAGCGATTATTTCACTGTACAACATTAACTGACTGGTTTGTATAACTGAGACGGAGTGTGTTTACTGCGCGGTACGGACTGTATTTATGTGTTTTGTGTGGATCTCAGAACAAACAGCGATTATTTCACTGTACGACATTAACTGGTTTGTATAACTGAGACGGAGTGTGTTTACTGCGCGGTACGGACTGTATTTATATGTTTTGTGTGGATCTCAGAACAAACAGCGATTATTTCACTGTACAACATTAACTGACTGGTTTGTATAACTGAGACGGAGTGTGTTTACTGCGCGGTACGGACTGAATATATTTTTTCGATTAAGTTCCGAACCCTTCCGTGGCGGTGCAAGTATTCGCTCCGCAATTTGCTGGTGGATGTCAGGAAATATAAACCTTTCATCTAGTGACATGCATTAGAAATATGTTACATGCTTCGCGTCTGAATTTTTTAAATTATTAAAAACTTTATATGTGCAATACGTAACAATTTGATGCCACAGCAGTACAATATTATGTCCTTAAGACACACAAACAAAGCAGTGTACAGCAAAGCGCCTGGCCTGCAAGCACATGTTCACAGGTGCATTACGGCACTCGGCCCACAAGTATGTAAAAAATTGTTCACTTGAACGGCAGTGGGCCGGACCATTTGCAACAGAAAACTTTACCCCCGGGAAAGAGACCCGGTACCCATTGTACAGCAGGGGGTGGTGGTGGTTCCCAAGGCCGGTCTGGATGGGCGCAGAAATCTCGCCTCCACCGGGATTCGATCCCCGGACCGTCCAGCCGGTAGCGAGTCGCTATACCGACTGAGCTATCGCGGCCCACACATTGTACGGTACTAGGATGTAACTAAGGTACACAACGTTTTGCGATTTTGTTTTTTCGCAATGTTGTTGCTGAGGCGTGTGTGTGTGTGTGTGTTGTTTTGGGATTCATTATGCAACATCATGCAACATCATGCAACATCATGAAACATCATGCAACATGGCACAGTACTGTAATCTTTGTACAAACTTTTATGGGGTGAGTTTTCATGTGGTTGAATTTTCTTTGGTGGTATTTATTGCTTCGCCTGTTCATTTCCTCTACCGCCATCTTAGTGCTATGACACCGTCTTTTGAGTCTTAAACGAAACGTATTTTTGACGGACTGTGTTACTAAAATTCTGTACAAATTTTTCCTTCATTATTTTCTACGCAATACGACCAACTATGAAATCAGCGGTCTTCTGGGGTAATTACACGGCGTCGTGTGGTAATTACCACACGACGCCGTGTAACACCCCAGAAGACCGCATATTTCATCAACATCGCGGCGGAAGCCTGAAATCACGACCAAATATCATTAAGTTTGTTGATTAAATTTCTAAGAACAAATTACTGAAGAACATACAAATTATTAAGTTTATTTTCATTTAATATTCATCACCTTTATGAGGCGCTGAAATGTTTGAAGCTTTTATATTAATTAATGAACATTATAATAATGAACAGTTTTGATGTTCCTGAGAATTAAATTGGTTTACGTGTGTTGACATGACCTTAATTTAGCCATACATACAACAAATCGTGTTAGATGTGGTTACGTGACTGACAACTTACAATACACAAAACAAACTGAGTTGGTTTGACGAATCACATGAAGCAGTTCAGAAGGAAGGCGGCCCACAAACTGGACATGCTAGATAGACCAGGCCGGCCCACAAACTGGACATGCTAGATAGACCAGGCCGGCCCACAAACTGGACATGCTAGATAGACCAGGCCGGCCCACAAACTGGACATGCTAGATAGACCAGGCCGGCCCACAAACTGGACATGCTAGATAGACCAGGCCGGCCCACAAACTGGACATGCTAGATAGACCAGGCCGGCCCACAAACTGGACATGCTAGATAGACCAGGCCGGCCCACAAACTGGACATGCTAGATAGACCAGGCCGGCCCACAAACTGGACATGCTAGATAGACCAGTCCGGCCCACAAACTGGACATGCTAGATAGACCAGGCCGGCCCACAAACTGGACATGCTAGATAGACCAGGCCGGCCCACAAACTGGACATGCTAGATAGACCAGGCCGGCCCACAAACTGGACATGCTAGATAGACCAGGCCGGCCCACAAACTGGACATGCTAGATAGACCAGGCCGGCCCACAAACTGGACATGCTAGATAGACCAGGCCGGCCCACAAACTGGACATGCTAGATAGACCAGGCCGGCCCACAAACTGGACATGCTAGATAGACCAGGCCGGCCCACAAACTGGACATGCTAGATAGACCAGGCCGGCCCACAAACTGGACATGCTAGATAGACCAGGCCGGCCCACAAACTGGACATGCTAGATAGACCAGGCCGGCCCACAAACTGGACATGCTAGATAGACCAGGCCGGCCCACAAACTGGACATGCTAGATAGACCAGGCCGGCCCACAAACTGGACATGCTAGATAGACCAGGCCGGCCCACAAACTGGACATGCTAGATAGACCAGGCCGGCCCACAAACTGGACATGCTAGATAGACCAGGCCGGCCCACAAACTGGACATGCTAGATAGACCAGGCCGGCCCACAAACTGGACATGCTAGATAGACCAGGCTGGCCCACAAACTGGACATGCTAGATAGACCAGGCCGGCCACAAACTGGACATGCTAGATAGACCAGGCCGGCCCACAAACTGGACATGCTAGATAGACCAGGCCGGCCCACAAACTGGACATGCTAGATAGACCAGGCCGGCCCACAAACTGGACATGCTAGATAGACCAGGCCGGCCCACAAACTGGACATGCTAGATAGACCAGGCCGGCCCACAAACTGGACATGCTAGATAGACCAGGCCGGCCCACAAACTGGACATGCTAGATAGACCAGGCCGGCCCACAAACTGGACATGCTAGATAGACCAGGCCGGCCCACAAACTGGACATGCTAGATAGACCAGGCCGGCCCACAAACTGGACATGCTAGATAGACCAGGCCGGCCCACAAACTGGACATGCTAGATAGACCAGGCCCGGCCCACAAACTGGACATGCTAGATAGACCAGGCCGGCCACCTTTTGTTATTGTGCAGGCAACTTCGGTCACATTTGGTCTGCATGCAGGCAGTGAAATGTGGAAAGTGTAAGTACAGCTTTGTACTGTTACTGCGCACTTTACTGCGCACTATTTGCAACAGAAATAGGCTGATAATATCTTGTAGTGCTGCACGATTGACCGTGTGTCCGTCAAATGAACAGATTGTGAACAATATATGGCAAAATATGTAAGAGCAGTAGAAAAATGAGAATATCACTTGACGTGACTCTTACAAACATGAACACGAGGTGCATATGAATATACATATTTTGATATCAGTGTAATTATGAAGTACAAGGATCCCTGAAGATGGCCTTATCGAAGGTCGAAACATGTTTGAGAGGAAAAGCGACGAAAAACGTTGATTTTCTCTTCTTGAAATTGCCCGCCCTTTATATGTTTTTTGCTTGGTGCTTGTTGTATTCGAACAGGACACACAGCGGAGCAGTTTGTCACGGTTTTGTGTCATTCAGGTCACCGCGGTCACACTGACGGATATGTCTTTGCGAGTTGGTGTATGTGACCGTAGCGTGGAGGCACTGGGTCGTGTCAGGGAGACGGGCTTCGGCTTTTGGGTATCCGCGCACTGTTCCGGCTTCGAATGTTGACCTGCGGATCGCTAATCATGACAGATGTCTTTAGTCTGCTTCAGTCCCTCCAGGAAACTTCCTCAAGTGTCTTGAAATAGGCCACAACAATTCCTTTCACATCATTCCAAATTAGTCAGACATGCCCCATCGCAAATTGGGCGTATTAATTACTACAGACTGTACCAATCTTTTTTAATTACACGTAGTTCTGGTAGTGCAAAGTGAAAATAATGTCATCAGAAATGTTTCGTAACTCTTAACATGTCTGTGGTGTTCGTTGGGTTGCGTGTTCAAGTAAAGTAACGAGGAGCTTGTTGCTGTTTGTCTTCCTGTACTTAAGAATGTCTGCAATATGTTACGACATACACACACCTCACTGTTCAGTATTTGCTGTGCAAAGTGCTTCAGTCTGATTGTTATTGTCGGGCTTCCGTCTGTCACATGTTCTAGCAAAACAGTTGTAAGTCTTGTTACGTGTTCTGGAGGTTATTGTGCCAAATGAACGCCACGCAGCATCTAATAATATAATTAAGAACTGCCGTGGAAGGTTTCACAAAGCAATTTTAAAAACTGCGATTTCATTAACATTGTTTCGAAAGCAGTGAGTTAGTACGTTTCTGCACCCAGAAGGCAACGTGTTTATCGCCTACACAATATTTTGTAAACGTGACGTATGTCAGTTCACTGTCACTGTCACTGTCAGCGTCATATTGTCAGTGAATATGTTGAGCTGCTGCAGTGCGCGACCGAAACGTAGTGCGTTGTTTCTAGGCGTGACTAAGGAAGCATTAAATAGGCTCTAACGGATGACTATGTGGGTCAAATGGTTTCTAACGGATTACTGTTAACACGTCGACTGGTTTCTAACGACTAATGTAGAAGTGTCCATGGTTTGTAAGAGTGCTGTAAAATTGTCGACTCTTTCTAACGACTAATGTAGAAGTGTCCATGGTTTGTAAGAGTGCTGTAAATTTGTCGACTGGTTTCTAACGACTAATTAGAAGTGTCCATGGTTTGTAAGAGTGCTGTAAAATTGTCGACTGTTTCTAACGACTAATGTAGAAGTGTCCATGGTTTGTAAGAGTGCTGTAAATTTGTCGACTGGTTTCTAACGACTAATGTAGAAGTGTCCATGTTTGTAAGAGTGCTGTAAATTGTCGACTGTTTCTAACGACTAATGTAGAAGTGTCCATGGTTTGTAAGAGTGCTGTAAATTTGTCGACTCTTTCTAACGACTAATGTAGAAGTGTCCATGGTTTGTAAGAGTGCTGTAAAATTGTCGACTGGTTTCTAACGACTAATATAGAAGTGTCCATGGTTTGTAAGAGTGCTGTAAAATTGTCGACTGGTTCTAAGACTAATGTAGAAGTGTCCATGTTTGTAAGAGTGCTGTAAATTGTCGACTCTTTCTAACGACTAATGTAGAAGTGTCCATGGTTTGTAAGAGTGCTGTAAAATTGTCGACTGGTTTCTAACGACTAATGTAGAAGTGTCCATGGTTTGTAAGAGTGCTGTAAAATTGTCGACTCTTTCTAACGACTAATGTAGAAGTGTCCATGGTTTGTAAGAGTGCTGTAAAATTGTCGACTCTTTCTAACGACTCACACAAAATTGCTCACTGGTCTCTAAGGCTGACATACAACGTTCAGCTGATTTCTAAGGACGAGCATAGCGCTGACGGTTCTCTGCACACACGCTGCTCTTTCTAAGGACGAGCATAGCGCTGACGGTTCTCTGCACACACGCTGCTCTTTCTAAGGACGAGCATAGCGCTGACGGTTCTCTGCACACACGCTGCTCTTTCTAAGGACGAGCATAGCGCTGACGGTTCTCTGCACACACGCTGCTCTTTCTAAGGACGAGCATAGCGCTGACGGTTCTCTGCCACACGCTGCTCTTTCTAAGGACGAGCATAGCGCTGACGGTTCTCTGCACACACGCTGCTCTTTCTAAGGACGAGCATAGCGCTGACGGTTCTCTGCACACACGCTGCTCTTTCTAAGGACGAGCATAGCGCTGACGGTTCTCTGCACACACGCTGCTCTTTTCTAAGGACGAGCATAGCGCTGACGGTTCTCTGCCAACACGCTGCTCTTTCTAAGGACGAGCATAGCGCTGACGGTTCTCTGCACACACGCTGCTCTTTCTAAGGACGAGCATAGCGCTGACGGTTCTCTGCACACACGCTGCTCTTTCTAAGGACGAGCATAGCGCTGACGGTTCTCTGCACACACGCTGCTCTTTCTAAGGACGAGCATAGCGCTGACGGTTCTCTGCACACACGCTGCTCTTTCTAAGGACGAGCATAGCGCTGACGGTTCTCTGCACACACGCTGCTCTTTCTAAGGACGAGCATAGCGCTGACGGTTCTCTGCACACACGCTGCTCTTTCTAAGGACGAGCATAGCGCTGACGGTTCTCTGCACACACGCTGCTCTTTCTAAGGACGAGCATAGCGCTGACGGTTCTCTGCACACACGCTGCTCTTTCTAAGGACGAGCATAGCGCTGACGGTTCTCTGCACACACGCTGCTCTTTCTAAGGACGAGCATAGCGCTGACGGTTCTCTGCACACACGCTGCTCTTTCTAAGGACGAGCATAGCGCTGACGGTTCTCTCCCAAACACGCTGCTCTTTCTAAGGACGAGCATAGCGCTGACGGTTCTCTGCACACACGCTGCTCTTTCTAAGGACGAGCATAGCGCTGACGGTTCTCTGCACACACGCTGCTCTTTCTAAGGACGAGCATAGCGCTGACGGTTCTCTGCACACACGCTGCTCTTTCTAAGGACGAGCATAGCGCTGACGGTTCTCTGCACACACGCTGCTCTCTTCTTAAGGACGAGCTATGCGCTGACGGTTCTCTGCAACACGCTGCTCTTTCTAAGGACGAGCATAGCGCTGACGGTTCTCTGCACACACGCTGCTCTTTCTAAGGGACGAGCATAGCGCTGACGGTTCTCTGCACATCACGCTGCTCTTTCTAAGGACGAGCATAGTGCTGACGGTTCTCTGCACACACGCTGCTCTTTCTAAGGACGAGCATAGCGCTGACGGTTCTCTGCACACACGCTGCTCTTTCTAAGGACGAGCATAGCGCTGACGGTTCTCTGCACACACGCTGCTCTTTCTAAGGACGAGCATAGCGCTGACGGTTCTCTGCACACACGCTGCTCTTTCTAAGGACGAGCATAGCGCTGACGGTTCTCTGCACACACGCTGCTCTCCTTATAACTTGTTCTTGTTTCATCTCGGACGTCCTGTAGTATTGCAAGTTACTGCGTGCTGTCGTCAACACAACACAGCTGTCTGTTAATGTTGCCGTTAGAGCTTTATAGAGTATAAAGCAACATGTTTCGACCCACATTCAAGTCATCTTTAGGCCAATATTGAACGTCAGTGTAATTACATTTATATGCTACCTCATATGTTGATACAGTAAGATGTCAGTGCCTACATAAAACTGTGACGTGGCCTATGTCCGTCTAGAACACTGCGCAGTTTAGTTATCTGTGGGTAAATGGGCTTTCGTGATTATTTCTATTCCCCCTTTTAATGCTTCTTGAATACTTTCAATTTTAGACGTGTAATTTGATTTTTTTAGTCTGTGTCTTGAAACGTCGGTTTTACCTGAAGGGATTTTATCAGTTATTCCTCTCCTTTACCCTTATTTGTTCCTGTTTGAATATTTTCTTAACCGATTCCTTTTACTTCCCCTGCATTATTCTAGTTCCTGTCAGCACCTGCCTTTGTTTCTAGCCGAGTAGGCACACCCTCTTTGTAAGTTGTTTAGGTGACTCTGAATATTATCATTTTAGCTCGGTAAAGGTAAAGGTAAAGTTCTCCCTAGGCCCAGAGGGGGAGTAGAAGTATAGCTCTACTCTTTCCTTAACCTCGGCGTTAGATGGGGTGGATGGTTAACGCCACGCCCCGGCCGCTTTACCCCGGAAATGACCCGGTACCCATTCTACAGGAGGCTGGGTAGGCCCCAGGGACGGTCTGGACGGGTGCTGAACATCTCGCCTCCACCGGGATTCGATCCCCGGACCGTCCAGCTCGTAGCGAGTCGCTATTTTTTTTTGCGTGGTGAAGGGCCCCGCAGCAGATGCTACGGATGCACTGCAGCCTTAAGGCTTCTTGTGCAACCCCTGTGATGAAGATGAGCAGTTTTATTACCAAGTTTTACAAGTAATGGAGCACCAGTGGAATGAAATTGACAGGGGAAAACCGACAATTCGGAGAAAAACCTTTCCCAGTGCCACTTTGTCCACCACAAATCTCACATGGACTGATCCGGGATCGAACCCGGGCCTCCGCGGTGAGAGGCCAGCGACTAACCGCCTGAGCCATGGCACGGCCGAGTCGCTATTTTGACTTTCATAACTTTTATCTCTATTTTCTTTATTGCGTTGGTCTTCGTTAGAGGTTTCGCTGCTACAGCGGACTCTCAGCTGTGCGACACAACTGACAGACAGTGTATCGCTATAGCGTAGATCCACGTTACACTCTCAGCAGGGGGCTAAAGTTTTAGATATACTGTATTAAAGCTAAGGCCTTTTAGTGTAACAGGCACACACAGTGGCACTTACCAGACCCTCCTGCAGGAACTCTTCTATGGCCAGTGTTACCTCCTTTTAGTGTAACAAGGCACACACAGTGGCACTTACCAGACCCTCCTGCAGGAACTCTTCTATGGCCAGTGTCACCTCCTTTTAGTGTAACAGGCACACACAGTGGCACTTACCAGACCCTCCTGCAGGAACTCTTCTATGGCCAGTGTCACCTCCTTTTAGTGTAACAGGCACACACAGTGGCACTTACCAGACCCTCCTGCAGGAACTCTTCTATGGCCAGTGTCACCTCCTTTTAGTGTAACAGGCACACACAGTGGCACTTACCAGACCCTCCTGCAGGAACTCTTCTATAGCCAGTGTCACCCACTTTTAGTGTAACACAGGAACACACAGTGGCACTTATCAGACCCTCCTGCAGGAACTCTTCTATGGCCAGTGTCACCTCCTTTTAGTGTAACAGGCACACACAGTGACACTTACCAGACCCTCCTGCAGGAACTCTTCTATGGCCAGTGTCACCCACTTTTAGTGTAACACAGGCACACACAGTGGCACTTACCAGACCCTCCTGCAGGAACTCTTCTATGGCCAGCGTCACCCACTTTTAGTGTAACACAGGCACACACAGTGGCACTTACCAGACCCTCCTGCAGGAACTCTTCTATGGCCAGTGTCACCTCCTTTTAGTGTAACAGGCACACACAGTGGCACTTACCAGACCCTCCTGCAGGAACTCTTCTATGGCCAGTGTCACCCACTTTTAGTGTAACACAGGCACACACAGTGGCACTTACCAGACCCTCCTGCAGGAACTCTTCTATGGCCAGTGTCACCCACTTTTAGTGTAACACAGGCACACACAGTGGCACTTACCAGACCCTCCTGCAGGAACTCTTCTCTGGCCAGTGTCACCTCCTTTTAGTGTAACAGGCACACACAGTGGCACTTACCAGACCCTCCTGCAGGAACTCTTCTATGGCCAGTGTCACCTCCTTTTAGTGTAACAGGCATACACAGTGGCACTTACCAGACCCTCCTGCAGGAACTTCTATGGCCAGTGTCACCTCCTTTTAGTGTAACATGCACACACAGTGGCACTTACCAGACCCTCCTGCAGGAACTCTTCTATGGCCAGTGTCACCTCCTTTTAGTGTAACAGGCATACACAGTGGCACTTACCAGACCCTCCTGCAGGAACTTCTATGGCCAGTGTCACCTCCTTTTAGTGTAACATGCACACACAGTGGCACTTACCAGACCCTCCTGCAGGAACTCTTCTATGGCCAGTGTCACCTCCTTTTAGTGTATCACAGGCACACACAGTGGCACTTACCAGACCCTCCTGCAGGAACTCTTCTATGGCCAGTGTCACTCCCTTCTCGTCCCCCGTCCAGAAGACGTACTCTGCCATGTCCAAGGGCGAGTACTGAACTCCGGCATAAGACGTGTACTTGTCTGCCTGGAAACGGGAGATTAGTGCGGTCAGTGCAGTCGTGTGAGAAAATTCAACACTGCTATATACGCTAAACGTAAGTGGTTGAGTGGCTGTGATGAAAGAAACGCTCTATCAGGCCTTGTCATTATTCATATGATAATCCTAGCACCAGCACCGCCATAAGAAAGTCCCGCGAGGCGCCAGTGCGTGTCAGTCACTGCTGATGACACTAATGTCGTGCGTGTCAGTCACTGCTGATGACACTAATGTCGTGCGTGTCAGTCACTGCTGATGACACTAATGTCGTGCGTGTCAGTCACTGCTGATGACACTAATGTCGTGCGTGTCAGTCACTGCTGATGACACTAATGTCGTGCGTGTCAGTCACTGCTGATGACACTAATGTCGTGCGTTTCAGTCACTGCTGATGACACTAATGTCACAGTTGGGTCAGATAGCGTAAAACTAATTGTACTTTTGTGTTAATTAACGGTCTGTCGGTAAATAATTGATTACAAATTTAGGGACTGCTATGAAAATGTTTAGAAATCTGGCTCACAAAATTGGCAGTTAAGATTAACGTCAAACTTCGAATAACGTTATTTTTCACGTGATTGAAAATCTACTTTCACAGTGATGTGCTTCCACCTGAGAACTTTCTTACAGTTACTACCTAGACAAATCACGTTCAGCTGTCTTACCTAGACAAATCACGTTCAGCTGCCTTACTTAGACGTATAATGTTCAACTGCTTCACCTAGCTAAACCATGTTCAGCTGTCTTACCTAGGCAAAATATGTTCAGCTGCCTTACCTAGATACATAATGTTCAGCTGTCTTACCTAGGCAAAATATGTTCAGCTGCCTTACCTAGATACATAATGTTCAGCTGTCTTACCTAGGCAAAATGTTCAGCTGACTTACCTAGATATATAGTGTTCAGCTGTTTTACCTAGCTAAATCATGTTCAGCTGTCTTACCTAGACAAAATATGTTCAGCTGCCTTATCTAGATACATAGTGTTCAGTTGTCTTACCTAGGCACAATGTCCAGCTGCCTTACCTATATATAAAGTGTTCAGCTGTTTTACCTAGCTAAATCATGTACAGCTGTCTTACCTAGACAAAATATGTTCAGCTGCCTTATCTAGATACATAGTGTTCAGCTGTCTTACCTAGGCAAAAATGTTCAGCTGCCTTACCTATATATAGAGTGTTCAGCTGTTTTTAACCTAGCTAAATCATGTTCAGCTGTCTTACCTAGGCAAAATATGTCCAGCTGCCTTACCTAGCTATATAGTGTTCAGCTGTTTTACCTAGCTAAATCATGTTCAGCTGTCTTACCTAGACAAAATATGTTCAGCTGCCTTATCTAGATACATAGTGTTCAGTTGTCTTACCTAGGCACAATGTTCAGCTGCCTTACCTATATATAAAGTGTTCAGCTGTTTTACCTAGCTAAATCATGTTCAGCTGTCTTACCTAGACAAAATATGTTCAGCTGCCTTATCTAGATACATAGTGTTCAGCTGTCTTACCTAGGCAAAATGTTCAGCTGCCTTACCTAGATATATAGTGTTCAGCTGTTTTACCTAGCTAAATCATGTTCAGCTGTCTTACCTAGGCAAAATATGTCCAGCTGCCTTACCTAGATATATAGTGTTCAGCTGTTTTACCTAGCTAAATCATGTTCAGCTGTCTTACCTAGGCAAAATATGTCCAGCTGTCTTACCTAGATATATAGTGTTCAGCTGTTTTTACCTAGCTAAATCATGTTCAGCTGTCTTACCTAGGCAAAATATGTCCAGCTGCCTTACCTAGATATATAGTGTTCAGCTGTTTTACCTAGACAAACTATGTTCAGGTGCCTTGCCTACAGTAAAGCAAACCTCACACTCAGGCACCTCGATACAGTTCTCAGTAAAATCTCAAACCAGACTTTTAGAACTTTATGAATTTTTAGTAATGCTACTGATGACTTTCGAGGGCCCTCTGTCGGGATAAGCGTCCAAAATATGCTCCAGAAAACTCCAAATATTCCGTAGTAAGGTGTTCAGAATCATTACTGAACCCCCAAGGGTAATGCCAATTGCTAACTTACACGAGGAGAGTGGCATGGGGACAATCAAACTTTATGTCGACGGCTCGGTGCTCACATTGTACACTAAAAGTCAGTTACGTCACAAAGTGTAGTCTCTTTTATGACAAACATAAAAGGCCTCGCGCCTCATTGGCGGATTGAACTTCTCGTAAGACGAAGCCTTCTGCCTTACAAAGTCGATAAAGTCCTGAAGGAACCATTTATCATCCTGTGTAAGTAGGCCTACAGTGCTTTTCATCGCAGGCTAATTATCAGAAGGCATCCCGGAGGATGACGTCTATAGGCTGGATTAAGACGGCAGCTAGTGCAATGCGCTGACGATTGTGTGTATCGACTGAATTTGACGACGTTTATCGCCGTAGTTATTCCGCATCACGTTTGGTCAGTCACGATCGCTCGGACTGTCAATATGTTCAAAATCAGTTCTGCTTACTCAAACATTCTGCCGAAGCAATTTCATGCTCTGTGACTCAGAACAATAAAACGTCACTCGCGCACTGTTTCAGATTTTCACAGCGCTATTGCTCAATAATTTCCGAACTTTGTTGGATTGCTTGAGCGTGAAAATGAAGGCAGTACTATCCTTCGAAACGTCGGGAACTATCTACCCGACGACGCGGCATAACATCCCAGAAGACTTGAATCTTGAAAGACATTTATGTTAGGGAACTTCTGTGTTCTTTGTTTTTGTTGTGATTTGTTTTGTGTGTGTCCGTGTGGTACTGCCAACTGCCAACTGCCGTCTGCCAACTGCCAACTGCCGTCTGCCGTCTGCCCACAGGTTTTCTAGATTTTCCCCTGTCTTCAAGCAAGTGCTTTGATGACTTAAGAAGTTCCACCTTGCCACTGCTTGATTCTCACGCAACCTTGCAAAGTAGACTGCCAGAAAGTAGGCCCTTGCTCTGTCAAAGCAACCAAGTTATCTTCCCAAATTTATGTATTTCGCCGTCAGGCGGAAAATAAAAATTGCTCTGCCCTTGTCTTAAATTGTTTTCTGTGTGTGACACAGTCTTGTGTCGTAAGGGGGGCCACGTGACGGAGCTATTTGGAAGCGAAGTGCTGGGGAGAGGGTACGTGAAGTGCTGGGGAGAGGTTACGTGAAGTGCTGGGGAGAGGTTACGTGAAGTGCTGGGGAGAGGGTACGTGAAGTGCTGGGAGAGGGTACGTGAAGTGCTGGGAGAGGGTACGTGAAGTGCTGGGGAGAGGGTACGTGAAGTGCTGGGGAGAGGGTACGTGTAGTGCTGGGTAGAGGGTACGTGAAGTGCTGGGGAGAGGGTACGTGAAGTGCTGGGGAGAGGGTACGTGAAGTGCTGGGGAGAGGGTACGTGAAGTGCTGGGGAGAGGGTACGTGAAGTGCTGGGGAGAGGGTACGTGAAGTGCTGGGGAGAGGGTACGTGAAGTGCCATAAAGAGGAAGGAACAGGATGCAGCTTCATGATTTGTATTGTTAGTGTCGTGAAATTACAGAGGATGAGAAGGGGGAGAAATGCATAAAGAATTTTGGTAGTAAATTTGAATAGAAGAGGCCATTGTAGAGACCTAATTATAAGGAGGTGAACAATAGTGATAGGGTGAACGTGCGACTGGTGCTTGTGAACAGGTAAACACATTCCAGTTACGATATAAATCGGGGAATTTTTTTTAACAGGTGAGTGAGTGACAGTGCCCGAAGACGAACTCTGCGGTATAAAATGAATAAGTGAGTACGTAAAAATGTCTGGCTTCAGGGCAAATTAATTCTTGGAAACTTTCAGCGCAGTCGAAAGCAATTTAATGCAAGAGCAGTCGACGCCAAGCAGAGTCACACAAAGCCACACAGAGCGACGTTGTGCCTTTGCGAGTTAATAAACAGTGCTGGGAAAGACTGCAAGTACACTCGAAGTTACGTCGTACCTGCAGCGATTTTATAAGCTTGGGAAGTCGGGTGGAAGCATAGAACAGTTTTCGTAATGCTATTAAAGGCTTACTCAGGTCTGATGCTGATGTCATGAGGAGTGCAATAAAGCAAGGCTGCTTGTTTAAATCAGTTGGCGGATATGACGTCACGCTGTTTTAGGCATTACGAACTCAAACCGTCAGTACCTAGATGTCACTGGGCATTATTTTTGGCGCAGTTTTAAATTTAGCGTTTTATTGGTAGGCTGTGTTAACAGCGTTCTTGATGTAATTATGTGCTTCATGTCTTGTGGTACTTAGCACTCCCTTCCGTCTATCTTGCCAGCCAGTTACATGTGTGCAAGATTAGCTGTAAGGCCGAGCCATGGCCCAGTCGGTTAGTCGCCGGCCTGTCACCGCGGAGGCCCGGTTCGATCCCAGCTCAGTCCATGTGGGATTTGTGGTGGATAAAGGGGCGCTGGGATAGGTTCTTCCCCAAGTACTTCGGAAAAATGGAAAAAACTAATTATCTTCACCACAGGGTTGCACAATATGCCTTAAGGTTGCGGTGCGTCCGTAGCATCTGCTGCGGGGCCCTTCACCACAAAAAAAAGCTGTAAGTTAGATCTCAATGAAGGCAAAAAGCGAAAAATATTTTTGAATAGCGCCGTAGTCTGTAAGTAAACACACGACTGTGGTCTCTTAATGCAATAAGCCATTTTTAGTGTTTAGTATACAACGCTACGAAGACAAAAGAATATTAGTATGTTCAAAAGTTGTTATTGTATGTTGTATGTTGTATATTGTATGTTTTATACTGTATATTGTATGTTGTATATTTTATGTTGCATGTTGTATATTGTATATTGTATATTATGTGTTGTATGTATTATATTTATGTTCTATATTGTATATTGTATGTTGTATATTGTATATTGTATGTTGTATATTGTATATTGTGTGTTGTATATTGTGTATTGTATGTTGTATATTGTATGTTGTACTCGTATATTGTATATTGTATATTTATGTTGTATATTGTATGTTGTATGTTGTATATTGTATATTGTATATTTATGTTGTATATTGTATGTAGTATGTTGTATATTGTATATTGTATATTTATGTTGTATGTTGTACATCTGTAAACTTTCGATTGAATGGAAAGCAAGCTTACTTTATCTTTATAATTCTGTTTCCTGAAGAACGGTGGGACGGACCGCGTTGTAAACATTGTCGTGGATCTTATAAAGGAAGGTAGACAGGCCAGTGGACGTGAGTGGAGACTATTCACACTTTGAAAACTGACATTAACTTATGCTGTGTGTATACAAATAGTCCGTACCTCAGACGGGACGCAGTCTGCTTCCTTAAGAGAGATCATTCAGCTACAAAGCTGTACAGGGAAACAATCATTGTTTATTGTAAGAATTCTACGGAACAAATACGTACACTCTGGACAAAATGCAGAGTTGTTATTGTTAAATCTGACAGTAAATGTAGTTATCACTAGGCCACCACAAGATCGATGTGTAGGCTTACAGTGGAATCTCAAAAGAAAACATTCAATTTTTAATAACACAAGGATTAAAGACATAACAATTTCAGTTACATTTTCATTAATCTCATCTTAGGTGCACATAAATGTGTACGTGAAAAAATCTGGTTTAATTATAAGCAATAAGAGACTTTCGCAATCGCTGTTTATGTTTGAAAAGGTTATTTATTGTTCAATGTACGAGTTCAGAAATGTACTCGTACACACAACCTCACTGTTACTTGTCTCCCCAACCGTAAGACTTTCAGATGAATTGCTTTGGGAATATGATGTTATACAGCGTGTGTTGCGAACAACTTGCGCTCCAATAAATAGTATATAGCGAGTTTCATTTAATTTTTGCGGGTATGTATGTAGGCTTCAGGCAGTGATCTTTGAAACTGTCCAATATAAATGAAAATTAATCTGCAGATTTCAGTGAAGTCTCGAATATAAATTTTCGTGAAAATTCGTTCAGCAAATTTCGAGTTGTTTCATTAGCGGATTGACATCGCGATTGTTACGGTCGCTTCGCAGGTTTGCGGAAATGAAAAAAAAGGACAAATCCAGAGAGCATAGATAGATGTGGAACAAAGGGTAAGGGCCGGTTTCAAGCTGAAGGACTAAGCAAAGGGACGGTCATGGGAAGGTCGACCTATACTTTTAAAGGCACTTTTCTCCAAAATGGTGGAGCTGTTCATATACATATACATATATATATGTATATATATATAAATGTGTAATCTGCAGTATTGATTCACACACATAAGTTAACTTCATGTTACCGGTGAATGTCAGCTTTATCTAATGGGCCCAGGAGAGTGATCTGCCCCACATTTTACTTTGGGACAGAGCAGGGCTCATCTCTGAACGGCGGACCCAAGATCAGACCTAGCGAAGGCCGAAGCTTTAATGAAGGCGAGGCACCGGACTGCTCTTTAAAGTAGACCTACTCTGCAATATATCATCAATAAACATTCAGTCATTTTGTTTGCATGATTTTATACAAACACTTTTTCATTCAGGATATTCTGACTAAGCAGATGCACTCAGCGGTTTGTTGTCTTTCGTATTTCACAACGGAACGTGGCGTTTTGTGTTGAGTGACTTCTTTCAGTATTTAAGGTTTCAGATTTCGAGGACCTGCATTGTAGTTTGTAGTTTAGTTAGCACTCCAGAAAAAAGTGTTTGTAGACCCGAGTGTAATAATAATAATAATAATAATAAACCGCTGGCGTTAAATTTCGCAAAGCCTTTCGCGGTAACGCTTAGGCAAAGTCAACAAACAGAATTTTTGATGTTGTCACAGCCTTGTTGATGGAGATTCAAGTGTTCTGTTCTGAAATATGACGCCGTGTCGACTTATACGCACGTTTCGTAATGGTTTAGGCGGTTCCAAGGTCTAAGTTTTGAAAGACGACGAAGAACAACCAAAACTTCTTAATTTTCGCGTTAAGAATATTTGGCGAGCTTCCCGCTTATTGGCGTTATGGAGGCGACTTACTGGCAACAAGTGTTTGTGCTGTCTGCGTCAAAGCTCGCGAACCATTTTAAAGGACAATTCGACAATTGTATTTGATCCGAAATCAACTCGTCTGGTTTGTGAAGCCCGAACGTGGACTGCTCTGTGAATATCTCGACATGCATGTGCTCTGACGTCACTCTGTATGATACACTACACCTGGTGTAGCTGTTAGCTTCCTCGTCCCTGTCAGTGCGAGTCAGTACGTATTTTACCCACGTGAACCATCTTACTTACATTGTGGCGTCGCTCTGCGCTGGCGACGTCTTGTTGCGAGTCGCTGACCACGGTCCGGTGAATCCCCTCACTAGGCAGTTCAATTTCAGTTTGCACGTGGGTGGCCGCAGTGGCGTCCTCAGCTGCTTCCTGCTTAGTGTCCACCTGCTGCCTGACGCGGGACACCTCCTTGCCGTCGCTTTTCACTGCAAAAGTCCCAGAACTCCTTGTCATGCTCCTAGTATTGGGCCTTACGGTTCCATGCTTTGGGATATTTCAAGAGGACTGCAGTGAGGCTATCGGAATTTCATATGGAAACATTTATTTTGTATTTTTATTGCTTTAGGTGAAAGGCGCTTTCAGATGCTTAATTTATGTATCATCAGTTGACACGATGCTGAGTGAATATGTGTGTGTGTTTCACTTATACGAATATATAATACAGTTTTTTATCCTTGACCACGGTATTTCCATCGCATGGAAAGGCTTCTATCCCAGTAGCCGCGCGGTTTAAGGCGTGGGTCTACGGCCGCTCGCTTGCTGGGATTGTGGGTTTGAATCCCACCGGGGGCATGGATGTCTGTCTGTTGTGAGTGTTGTGTGTTGTCAGGTAGAGGTCTGTCTGTTGTGAGTGTTGTGTGTTGTCAGGTAGAGGTCTGTCTGTTGTGAGTGTTGTGTGTTGTCAGGTAGAGGTCTCTGCGACGAGCTGGTCACTGGTCCAGAGGAGTCCTACCGAGTGTGGTGTGTCTAAAGTGTATGATTGCGAAACGTCGGAAAATGAGGAGGCCTAGGCCCCCTAGGGGGCTGTCGAGGCATAGGAAAAAAAATGGGAAGCCTGCTTCGACCGCAGCGTGCCGTGACACTTGCTGTTCTTAGGGAAGGGATAAAATAGACATCTGTGCATTTGAGAAAGATGTGGGCTGAAGTGGGCAATGCACGTTTGTGCCACTTCCAGTAGTAAACGGAAGTGCCGAAAGTTGGGTGTTCGAGTGCCACAGAAGGCAGCAACAGAAGCAAACGTGATTACGTAGAGGGCTAGCGGCCTGCTGCTTTGGTGCGTGTACGCACGCTCGCTAGAGGCCTGCTGCTTTAGTGTGTGTACGCGTGCTCCGTGTGTAACTCAGCACGCATCGAGCAGTTCAGCCGTCAACAATGCAGACTAACCACACAGACAGGAGGCAAGGAGGTCCTACCAACACACAACACACAGATAACTGGAACACATGCTGGAAATAGGACCACGCTGCCATTAATTAATAATTATACTATAGAGGGTAGTATAATATACTGCTTGATTTTATTGTAATTTTAAAATTTAATAACTTTTAGCAGCTTAACAATACCACTAATTATACAAAATTTTATACGATGTGGTAACAAATACTGACTCACTGTTATGACGTAGCCAAAGAATTGGTCTATGTAAAAACTCACTTAAAATACCCCCTGATGATGGCAAAATAACTGCCGAAATGCGTATTGGGGCATCCTTATAATAAAGAAAACAGTGAAAAAACTGTCTTAGTGCATTTGTTGGTACAAATAATCAATTATAAAAAGATGCACGGTGAATATAAAGCGAAATGCAGCTGTATTCCGATATTTTGTTTGAACTCTTGTAAATACAGGGCATACACAAAAGAATGGTGCGGTCCAAATATGAGTCGCCAGTGAAACCGCACCATTCTTTTGTGTATGCCCTGTACATCTGTTTGGAGGAGTGCATTACCGCCCCTTCCCCTCCAAAAATAAATACGAATGAATGGGTAAGAGTAGCAGGAAACTGATTCTTCACTGCCCAATCACTTATTCGAAATCTAGGCTGTATAACGTTACCAAATTTATAGGAAAGCTATTTTGCTGGAAGATTAGGTTTGCAGTTCTTCTGTCTGTATGTGAAGTTTAGTGAACAAACATCACATTGGGCCACAGGTGTCGAAAGTTCAAGTGCATATGCAATTGTTGTCATCTTCACGCATTTAATTTCATATTTACAGTTAGTTGTTTTAAATAACAACACATTACACTATGTATATATCATGAGAAATCTGCATCCGCACGGTACAGTGCCAGATATTCATGTCACGTGTTTGTCTTACTATATGGTAACATCAGAGTTTCTCTACCTTTAATGGTAATGCAATTACGAGCTGCCTTTAGCAGGGCTTAAAATGGAAGAACAAAGCTGCAGTTTGTAAAGTAAGCAGAGAGACGCAGAAACTGTATGCTGCGTCTCAAACTGTATGTTGCGTCCCAAACTGTATGCTGCGTCTCAAACTGTATGTTGCGTCTCAAACTGTATGTTGCGTCTCAAACTGTATGCTGCGTCCCAAACTGTATGCTGCGTCCCAAACTGTATGCTGCGTCTCAAACTGTATGTTGCGTCTCAAACTGTATGTTGCGTTCCAAACTGTATGCTGCGTCTCAAACTGTATGCTGCGTCTCAAACTGTATGTTGCGTCCCAAACTGTATGCTGCGTCTCAAACTGTATGTTGCGTCTCAAACTGTATGTTGCGTCTCAAACTGTATGTTGCGTCCCAAACTGTATGCTGCGTCTCAAACTGTATGTTGCGTCTCAAACTGTATGTTGCGTCTCAAACTGTATGTTGCGTCCCAAACTGTATGCTGCGTCTCAAACTGTATGCCGCGTCTCAAACTGTATCAGTGATGTACTGTCCCTTCGCAGCTTCACTTGCAAGCTGTCTCGTTACGTGTCAAGCGGGCACTGAGGCACGCATCACACACATCGCTCAGCAGATGTAGAGGTCTGTCGTTACCCACACTAACCTCGGCGCTACAACGGAGCAGTGGTCACCGCCACGCTAGCTGCCCGTGGGACATTACAAAAGCAGAAAAACTGAAACTCATACAAAACGATGATAGGGATTATGGGTAACTGATTGGGCTGGAGAGAGTGATTAAATTTGAAATTCGGTAATACCTTATTTTTTCTGGTAGCAGAAAGGCAAGATATTTGCAGTCTTTCTCATAATACTTGCCAGGACCACCTCATTATCGAGGCTTCACGATCATACTCAGACACACCACTCTTGGTAGGACTCCTCTGGACGAGTGATCAGCCCTACGCAGAGACCTCTACCTGACAACACACAACACATATCCATGCCCCCGGTGGGATTCGAACCCACAATCCCAGCAAGCGAACGGCCGCGGAACTACGCCTTAGACCGCGCGGCCACTGCGATCGGCCTGTCATTACAGTACTAGGCTATAATAACTCATGTAAGGGTGTTTATAAATTAAATAAAATTAGTTTTAAAATTAACGAAAATAATAAGGTACCAGTTTAAGGGACAGTCCTGACTAGGGCCGGTAGAGGGGCGAAAGGAGGTACATTCGTTCGGGAATAAAGCAAGCAGGCCATGTAGCCTACTGCTGTGCTGTGGTCAGGTACCTTATGGAACTGTCCCACATTCGTCTTGGTAGCGCGGTGCTGAAATAATCAGAGGCTAGACACTAGCAATGAAGAAAGGCCTACGTTGTCAAAAATGACAGCCAGAGTCTTCTCTCAACTTCGTACTATATTCAGGATATGGAAACTATAATAAAGGAAGGTGGGAATGATGGAACCAACCAAAGGCTAACTAAGGGCGACGAACCTGACCATTCCTGCGTGCGAGAAGCGTCACTGGCCTATCACACCACACAGCTGGGATTGTGCTCACGTTGACAGGCTGTGGGCGTGTACGTGATCAGGCTAAGGCTTCTCTAATGGCAGTGTGTCTTCGGTGAGGAAGAAATTTGTAGGGGTGTTTGTGTTTGGAGTTAGAACACTGGCTGAGGAGGGTGTCACTTTGGCTGAAGGCCGTGACCCATACATTAATTACACCCTGATGACGAGACAGCGCTAGAGACAGGACTTACTGTCAGCTGTTGGCTTCATCTGGACCCCGTACTCTCGTAGTCGAAAGTTACTTTGAAGGGAATGACTAGACGAACTGGGAAAGCTGTAACAGCTAGTGCGGATGAGGGGGGTGCCGACGCTTAGGACTTCTCTCTGTGGTGTCAATGTGCCATGTTGTTAATCACGAACAAGCAATTACTTTGCTAGTGCTTGGCTCTATGTGGAACCAAATATAGTGGAGCTATACAGCAACTCCAACATACGTCTTCGTGAAGTGTGTAAGCTTTACGAGAGTTTAAACGATGCCTACTTCCTGCAATATCGGATGTGACATTGCGTGCGCGGAGAAGCGTACGGCGCATGCGTCAGTTTAGTTGAAAGAACGCTGTTTCTGTGAGAGTGTACTCGCGAAGCTAGCTGACTTACTGCAACCTACAGACTGTGACTGAACTCACGAAGCCAGCTGACTTACTGCAACCTACAGACTGTGACTAAACTCACGAAGCCAGCTGACTTACTGCAACCTACAGACTGTGACTGAACTCACGAAGCCAGCTGACTTACTGCAACCTACAGACTGTGACTGAACTCACGAAGCCAGCTGACTTACTGCAACCTACAGACTGTGACTGAACTCACGAAGCCAGCTGACTTACTGCAACCTACAGACTGTGACTGAACTCACGAAGCCAGCTGACTTACTGCAACCTACAGACTGTGACTAAACTCACGAAGCCAGCTGACTTACTGCAACCTACAGACTGTGACTAAACTCACGAAGCCAGCTGACTTACTGCAACCTACAGACTGTGACTGAACTCACGAAGCCAGCTGACTTACTACAACCTACAGACTGTGACTGAACTCACGAAGCCAGCTGACTTACTGCAACCTACAGACTGTGACTGAACTCACGAAGCTAGCTGACTTACTGCAACCTACAGACTGTGACTGAACTCACGAAGCCAGCTGACTTACTGCAACCTACAGACTGTGACTAAACTCACGAAGCCAGCTGACTTACTGCAACCTACAGACTGTGACTGAACTCACGAAGCCAGCTGACTTACTGCAACCTACAGACTGTGACTGAACTCACGAAGCCAGCTGACTTACTGCAACCTACAGACTGTGACTGAACTCACGAAGCCAGCTGACTTACTGCAACCTACAGACTGTGACTGAACTCACGAAGCCAGCTGACTTACTGCAACCTACAGACTGTGACTGAACTCACGAAGCCAGCTGACTTACTGCAACCTACAGACTGTGACTGAACTCACGAAGCCAGCTGACTTACTGCAACCTACAGACTGTGACTGAACTCACGAAGCCAGCTGACTTACTGCAACCTACAGACTGTGACTGAACCCTTACTATTTAATTCGACGTTTTGTTCTTTCCCTTTTTCTCAAAATAAGTGTTTGAATTAATGAGTAACGCCAAGGCCATTTTGTGACCGATGTTTAATATGCAGAAATACAAGGTGCATAAAAATACGTACTCAGTTCTTTAGTTTTGCCGTAACCTCACAACGGAGCTGCAGTCAGCCGTTAGTGCTCACTGTGAGCAACACGGAAGTCAGCATATGTGACATAAACACGAGGTTTAGAGCCTACATAAGACGAGTGTATTAATGTGTGTTTGATTATTGTGACGGGAAAATACAACAGAAGCAAAAGCTTCGAAGAGAAATATACAAAAGCATATATACGACAACACTTGAGGCCTTGGTGTTGAACAGCAAAGTCCATAACAAACAAACAAACAAACAAACAATACACCCAACTCGCTTGAACTCAACTGTAACTGCACATCTTTTAATAAGAAAATGAGCAGCCCTCAAAACAGTGGGAATTTTGTTTCAATGAATGTTTGATTTTAGAATATTGATTTAAGCATCTAAAAATGTGTGCGATTTAGTGATTTCACAAAAATAAAAGAATACGCTGTAGCTTGCAAAGGATATGAATAAGAACAAAACCCATTGTAATTATTACATTGTAATTGTTACATTGTAATTGTTACATGTCACAAAAGACGTATAGACTTCTATGTACATTTGTTCTTCACGTTATATTCACCGTGTATTTTTGTACAATCGATCAACTCACACCAACAAATGCACCAAAATAAGTTTGTCACTGAATTTCTTTATCAAAATATTCCCCCAATACGCATTTCGGCACTTCTACATTGCCATCATCAGGGGGGTCGTTGGAGTTTGTACATAGACCGATGTACTTACGTTACATCAGAACAGTTGTGTCAATATTCGTTATTACCACTTTGTTTAAATTGTATAAAATTGTATAATAGTAGTAATGTTAAATTGTTAAAATTACCGCACTGTTTTACTATTAATTTTAGCAATTTAACATTACTACTATTATACAATTTTATACAATTTTATACAATTTAAACAAAGTGGTAATAACGAATATTGACACAACTGTTCTGATGTAACGTAAGTACATTGGTCTATGTACAAACTCCAACGATCCCCCTGATGATGGCAATATAGAAGTGCCGAAATGCGTATTGGGGGGATCTTTTAATAAAGAAATCAGTGACAAACTTGTTTTGTGCATTTGTTGGTGTGAGTTGATCAATTGTATGTACATGTGTACCTTTTGTAAATGTTTTTAAGCGATATCGTGATGGCGGTCCGAAATGTGTAGCTGTGTTATAACAAGCAGATAGCTGTGCTAGACGGAATATTTGATTGTTTATTGATATTGAAATTTCTACAGTCGGTATTGTCGCGCATTAGCTGTATTGTTGATATTTGCTGTAGAAAGTAAAACAATATGGCGTTGGAGTGGGCTGAATGTAGAAGTGTTTATTGAAAGTTTCGTCTGTATAGGTCAAGTGTATGTGAAGCTTAAATGGGTACATACATACATACATACATATACATACATACATACATACATACATGCATACATACATACATGCATACATACATACATACATACATACATACATGCATACATGCATACATACATACATACATACATACATACATATACATACATACATACATACATACATACATACATACATACATACATACATACATACATACATACATACATACATACATACATACATACATACACACACACAAACTATACATCGTGACATCACGGATCTTTGTTCTCCCTTTTAAGGAAGAAAATTATGCCGAGCATGTCCCAATAAAATTCAAACCTTGCTGTCCTGTTTCATATACAGTAGAACTTCGATTAATTATCCGAAATAAAGGGGGTAAAATTCCAGATAATTCGGAAATTCACTTTCTCGCAGGTCTGAGCAGCCCAGTAAGCAACGTGTTTCATATTCACTGCTTTTAAACAGTCTGTCAAACTTCGGGAATCATTATGTTCTTGTAAAATTGGTTGCAGTAAGAAGCGACGATAGTTCCTTTTCAAATTTTCCAGAACACCTTGGTCCATTGGCTGCACTAAGCTCGTAACACTGGGCGGTAAGAACTGTACACGAATATCGCCGTTTTCCAAGAACCCGGGATGCCATATCGCATTTTCCACATATCCAACTAATCCGAACTCGCGGTAAAACTTTTACTTTGATCCCCCATAATCTTTTGCGAGCATTTTCGCTTTTCCTTGAATAATCGGCCCCGACAAAAGAGTCACCTTTTCCCGCTGTTGCGTGAACCACAAATAAAAGGCCTCTTTCAGTTTTTCATACTCAGCAGTTTTCATCGTTTTCCGATTCGACATTTTAGACGAATGTTCTTCGAGTTTCGATTTTACCCAATCTGAAACCGTTGATATGCCAACACCGAAATTCTCGGAAGTAACTTGCTGCCGTAAATAGCCATTTGTATGTCAATAACAATACGTACAGTTATCAACAATTTAATTTAGATAACATCAACTGGCGTATAAAAAAAGGGGTTTCGGTTAAGTGAAGTTCGGATAACCGAGGTTCTACTGTGTATATATATATATATATATATATATATATATATTTTGTGATCCAATAGACTTATTTATTAGTTTTCACACTGTTGCCACCGTGCATCTTCGTCATATTAAATTAAGTTATAGACCAAATCGTTTATTTTACAGCTTTTAACACCACACGCCAGCAGTTCCACAATCTACCATCTACAGTGCTTTTATAATTTTACAACTTTTAACGAATCTTTTTACAAGATTTTAACTTATGTTTTAAAGTGCAGATAGAATATTTTAAATCATGTGTTGAAGTGACTGTAGCTTTTAGCAAGAAAACCCCCTGACGATGATCCTAGGATCAAAACACGTGTAGGGGTACAATTTTTAACAATTTTAATAATAAAGCTACTTAAAAAGCGGTTTTAGTGTGCATCGGTTGGTTTATAACTTAATTTATTTATTATTGTTGTTATTTAATTTTAACTTTTAATTACATTATTGTAGGGTTGTTTTCTTTGCCCTGTTTAGCGCTTCCCGTGACTGTTTGTTACTGCATTGTTACACTTCTGTTGTCTTTTTAAGCGGCCACCACGATATTGAATGAGTAGGTATGTAGACAATAAATTAATTGAATTAAATTATGATTTGCCACTTTATTTTACCTTTGTGAAGAAGGCTTTACTCAGTTATGCTCTATTGCTATCTTTGTCGGATATATTTGCATGCTGAGTGTGTCTGTATCGGTTCACTTATAAAAAATACGGGCCAAACAGATAAATTGTAGGGGTTTACGGTATATGTCAGTAACAAACGCCACATTCCTAGCTCCATAATAATTTGTTATCACTATCAAACCGTGAAGTGAAGCCAGTTGGCACGACCCCGTGTTTTGTAGTAGGCTGCACTGTACACAGTATTGCCGTATCAAAGTTGCACTGTTTTAGCACCCTAGATGAAGTGGCGCTAATGTCGAGGTAATATGGCCGGTGAATTGCAGAGGATGTGAGGGGAAATGAAATATCTGCAACCTCCTCGAGATATCATCTAGGAATTTTTTGCCCCCTGGGGGAAAGGGGGGGGAGTTGGGATGATCAGAAAATCGTGAAGAACCAACCTGTGTGCCGACATGCAGTCGAACGGGGCACGTTCCAAATACAAGACAACAGCGTTGACACTACACTAGCGTGCTCAGTAAGGGCATGTCAAACACAAGCTTACTGTTACGAAATTTTATTCGAGAAACTTGAAAGGGGGGAAAAAATGTGAACCACATGCGCAGAGGTAGACATGTTTTGTATTATGGTCTTCGAATGGATCGATACTAAAATGTGTTTGTGAAAATGGGAGTTTGTTTCTGTATATACGACTAAAGCAGTTCTGTTTTTATGCAAAGGAACGAGAAGCTTGAGTGTCACTTCAGCATCGTACGGTTTGCCTTAAGATGTAGAAAGCAGAGATTACCTAGTTCGCTTGTCTCAGCCTGGCCTTCCTTCTGCCCGTTCACGTCCCTGAAGACGGAAGAGTGTGTTCTTAAAACGGAGAGTGTCTTGCCTGAAACAGAGACAAATTTTAGTGCTGCAGTAACTGAAGTGTTGCGGCTGACACAGGGTGTTACTGGAGGGTTGATGTGACGGTGTGTCCTTGGGTGAGTTCCACAGGGTGTTGCTGGAGGGTTGATGTGACGGTGTGTCCTTGGGTGAGTTCCACAGGGTGTTACTGGAGGGTTAATGTGACGGTGTGTTCTTGGGTGAGTTCCACAGGGTGTTGCTGGAGGGTTAATGTGACTGTGTGTCCTTGGGTGAGTTCCACAGGGTGTTACTGGAGGGTTGATGTGACGGTGTGTCCTTGGGTGAGTTCCACAGGGTGTTACTGGAGGGTTAATGTGACGGTGTGTTCTTGGGTGAGTTCCACAGGGTGTTGCTGGAGGGTTGATGTGACGGTGTGTCCTTGGGTGAGTTCCACAGGGTGTTACTGGAGGGTTAATGTGACGGTGTGTTCTTGGGTGAGTTCCACAGGGTGTTGCTGGAGGGTTAATGTGACGGTGTGTCCTTGGGTGAGTTCCACAGGGTGTTGCTGGAGGGTTAATGTGACTGTGTGTCCTTGGGTGAGTTCCCCGACTTCTTTGAAGGATCATGGAACCTTAAAATCCTCGAAGGTAGCAGTCCGAAAGACGTCGTGACCTACCGGGCGAAAGACGCAGCGTTATATCGTACAAGACTTTAGTTATCGCAAATAGCGACAGGCGTTACGTGACAATCAGACCTTACTACTGAAATGAAATCCGTGACATTTGAAGCACATTTTCCGTTGTGATGTTCTATAAATTGAAAATCTTCATTCCTCTTTTTAAAATTTGAAAGGTTTGATATTAGTGATTGTTTTAAAACTAAAGCACAATTATGTTCCTTGCCGATAAACCAATAAAAAAGCAAGTTCTCCTTTTTAAGAAAAAAAAAATATAAGAGAGATTCACCGACGTACTGACTGGTATGAAAAGGCTTTTTAAATAATATTTTATTCGTTTTGCATGTCATTGAGAAATTAAAGGGAGACGGAAAGTGAACGGGCTGCGGGCTGTAGCAATTGGGGTTCAAATCCCGGCAGAAGCAAGCAATTTATCTTTCCCAAAACTTTCATACAGGTTATGGGGCCCAAACAACTTCCTTTCAATCCCTACAGGCGCTCTTCCTGAGGAGTAGAGCAGCTGGAGTGTGAAGCTGACCACATATCTCCCTCTAGTGCGAAGGTTACGAATGAGTGTGATTATACAGGACAACGTGGGCTTTACTTGTATGCAGATAACAGAACGTTGGTCTGAAACTTTAACGTGGAGACTGAGAACAGGAAACAAATGCTTGCGTCATACGTATTGAGTAAAATCTCGATATTTCGAGGTGAACAGGACCGAAGTTGTATCGAATTACCGAAAAGCTCGGACTACACAAATTGTGACAATTTATAACCTACGATCACGTGTAGAAGTAGAGGTGGAGTTCTCCCTAGAACAGGCCACGAAGGCTCAGAGGGGGAGTAGAGGTATGCCTCTACTCTTTCTTTAACCTCGGCGTTAGATGGGGTGGGTGATCAACTCCACGCCCCGGCTGCTTTACCCCCGGGAAAGAGACCCGGTACCCATTGTACAGGAGGCAGGGTGGGCCCCAGGGCCGGTCTGGACGGCTGCGAAAAATTTCGCCCCCACCGGAATTCGATCCCCAGACCGTCCATCCAGTAGCGAGTCGCTATACCGACTGAGCTATCGCGGCCCACTATGATCACGTGTACAGAATGATATACACTTTGTAGCACTGATACTTTAAAATACTGAAATTACGTAATATTTACACAAGGAAAACTGCTAAAAGGAAGCACAGTTACTTCACCGTGTAGCCTACCATGAGGGCCCAGAGGGGGAGTAGAGGTGTAGATAGCTATACTCTTTTTTAACCTCGTCGCTAAATTGGGTTGGGTGGTCAACGTCACGCCCCAGCCGCTTTACCCCCAGGGAAGAGACCCTGTACCATTCTGCAGGGCCGTTCTGGACGGGTGCGGAAAATCTCGCTGCCACCGGGATTCAATCCCCGGACCGTCCATCCCGTAGCGAAACGCTATACCGACTGAGCTATCGCGGCCCACAAAAGGAAGTGCATTAATGCCTAAAAAGCACGTGTGCATATAGAGACACGTGTGCATATAGAGACACGTGTGCATATAGAGACACGTGTGCATATAGAGACACGTGTGCATATAGAGACACGTGTGCATATAAAGACACGTGTGCATATAGAGACACGTGTGCATATAGAGACACGTGTGCATATAGAGACACGTGTGCATATAGAGACACGCAGTTCAACTGAAGTCTTGTACCCAACATACAAACGACCTCGACTACAGCTCAATCGACTCCGACGAAGTAGTACCTCGAAAAATCGGGACTCGGGAGAATCGAGACAGTACTGTATATGTAAATGCAGATTACGATAAATATAATTATCCTAAATTCGGTTATTGGAAAAGGTGTTTGGATTTTATGGCAGAATTAAGATATTTTGGAGAGACTGTAATATATCAAGACCATATTCAGTAAGAAGTTAAGCATAATTTTAAACCAGAAAGTGTGCTCACTGCCCGTAGCCCATCAGAAACATAAAGTTTGATGTGTGCGCAACTGAACCGCTAAATTTGTCATCTGTGTGTCGCAAGTTTCATAATCATTTGTATTGCAGTAATATTACTGTAATATAAATGATTACGAAACTTGACTACATGTGATATATAACATAATAGCAGACATAAACACAGATGTAAAGTAAATGTACATTACGAGCCCCTGAAGATGGCCTTGTAAGGGCTGAAACATGTGTAGGGGTTAAAGAATAAAAAGTGAAAATATGGTGCATTTGTTGGTGTGTGATTTGTGACAGTGATCAGTTATATGTTGCGGCAACTTTGTAAAAAGAAACACAACCATCGGTTTAGATAAAAGGCTGGGAATTACGTGACATGATTAGCAACAGTCATCTTCTCAATAAGGACTCTGGCCCGTGGAGTTAGATCTAATAGTTTAATATTTTTTCTTCATCATCATCATCATTATCATCGTCATCATCACGAGCTGTGACGTGTCAGGCGCAGTGCCTGTTCTTTATATCTCAAGGTGAAGCTGATCCTTCCATCGTTTCCTCGGTCTTCCTATGCTTCTCTTCCCCTTTGGCCTACATTTCAGTGCCTGTTTGTGTATCCTGTCTGTGTCCACTCTCTCTACGTGTATAGCCACTCTCGTTGGTATTGTTTTATTTCCAAACAATGTTCTGCACTCCAAGTTTCTCCCTGACCGATTTATATCTTTCTCTGTCTGACTTAATAATTACTAATAAATGTCTAAAAAATTTCATTTTTGCGTGTTTAATGTTTAATCTTTAATATTTTAAATTGATTTACCAAATGTCTGAGCCTGATTGCCAGTTTAGGTTTGATGCATTGTAAGGTGTGCATGTAGTGTGAGGTGTGCATGTAGTGCGAAGTGTGCATGTAGGGGATGAGGTGTGTCATGTAGTGTGAGGTGTGCAGTAGTGTGAAGTGTGCATGTAGTGTGAAGTGTGCATGTAGCGTGAGGTGTGCATGTAGTGCGAGGTGTGCATGTAGTGTGAAGTGTGCATGTAGTGTGAGGTGTGCATGTAGTGTGAGTGTGCATGTAGTGCGAAGTGTGCATGTATGTGAAGTGTGCATGTAGTGTGAAGTGTGCATGTAGTAAAGTGTGCATGTAGTGTGAAGTGTGCATGTAGTGTGAAGTGTGCATGTAGTGTGAAGTGTGCATGTAGTGTGAAGTGTGCATGTAGTGTGAGGTGTGCATGTAGTGTGAGGTGTGCATGTAGTGTGAAGTGTGCATGTAGTGTGAAGTGTGCATGTAGTGTGAAGTGTGCATGTAGTGTGAGGTGTGCATGTAGTGTGAGGTGTGCATGTAGTGTGAGGTGTGCATGTAGTGTGAAGTGTGCATGTAGTGGAGGTGTGCATGTAGTGTGAGGTGTGCATGTAGTGTGAGGTGTGAAGTGTGCATGTAGGTGAGTGTGAAGTGTGCATGTAGTGTGAAGGTGGCATGTAGTGTAGGTGTGATGTAGTGTGAGTGTGCATGTAGTGTGAGGTGTGCATGTAGTGTGAGGTGTGCATGTAGTGTGAAGTGTGCATGTAGTGTGAGTGTGCATGTAGTGTGAGGTGTGCATGTAGTGTGAAGTGTGCATGTAGTGTGAAGTGTGCATGTAGTGTGAAGTGTGATGTAGTGTGAAGTGTGCATGTAGTGTGAGTGTGAGTAGTGGAGTGTGATGCATGTAGTGTGAAGTGTGCATGTAGTGCGAAGTGTGCATGTAGTGTGAAGTGTGCATTAGTGTGAGGTGAGTGGCATGTAGTGTGAGGTGTGCAGTGTGTGTATGTAGTGTGTATGTAGTGTGAAGTGTGATGTAGTGTGAGTGTGCATGTAGTGTGAAGTGTGCATGTAGTGTGAAGTGTGCATGTAGTGTGAAGTGTGCATGTAGTGTGAGGTGTGCATGTAGTGTGAAGTGTGCATGTAGTGTGAAGTGTGCATGTAGTGTGAAGTGTGCATGTAGTGTGAAGGTGTGCATGTAGTGTGAGGTGTGGTGTCATGTAGTGTGAAGTGTGCATGTAGTGCGAAGTGTGCATGTAGTGTGAAGTGTGCATGTAGTTGAAGTGTGCATGTAGTGTGAAGTGTGCATGTAGTGTGAAGCAATGCAATGTGAATAATTGTAGTGTAAGTCTTCATAGTTGATTGCACAGAGTGTAGTGGGGTGTGATGTGTTGATCAAGTACCTTGTGAAGTCATGTCACATAAGTGGCATGTACTGACATGTAGTGATTGCGCATCGTAGTGTGATGTTACGTAGCGTAAATGGTAATTAGTTAATTACCATGTTTCGGAACTCATGGTCCATCCTCAACGTTCAAGAAGTGTAAGGCTTCCTGACACATGAAGATGGGACCGATAGGTTGTCCCGAAACGTCGGTAAAGGATTACCACTCCACGTTGCGTAATATCCCAGAAGAGCGCAGATCTCATGACCATTGCGGCGGATGCCTGAAATTGTACTCCACGTGTCAAAAAGGGAAGTTGTAACTAATTGATTAACCGTTAGTTAAGCAACGGCTTGTGGTGTGGCGACGTTCGGATGTTTGGGACCAGCAGTAGAAGGCAAAACATAATTGTGGAGGGAGTTAATGGCGGGTACGTTTAAGGGAATCCGTGATGACAGTCACACAGTGTTTCCATTAGCCGCAAAACAAGGCTGCAAATGGGAGATTGCTTTGTGTTAGAACAGAGACTTTGCCAAGACTGTCAAAGTATCATACTGTTTCCCAAATGTCACTGTAATTTCGTTCACTCGCATAAGGAAAGTACGACCAGTCCCTTTCCCTGCTCCGATTTTAACAGCACTCACAGTATTATGTGCTGATCTCTTGTAAGGATTTTCGCCAAAACCTGACAACTAATGGAAGTGCATTGACACCTGTCAGTCAATTATTTATGACTTTCACTGCGTCAATAGTCACGAAACCCATTGGTTTTCTGTGGCTGTGTTCCCTACAAAATCTTCTAAACCGGATTAAAATGCATGAAATAGCAGTCAGCTTCTCTTACACTCTTAACTAAAGTGTGCTCACACTGTACTTACTGAGTGTCCCCATAAAGTGTGGCTCACACTCAAATGTAATGCCCCAAAGTGTCTCACACTCTACTAGGTCCCAAAAGTGTGTCTCACATCTACTCACTAAGTGTCCCCCAAAAGTGTGTCTCACACTCTACTCTACTAAGTGCCCCCAAAAGTGTGTCTCACACTACTCTACTAAGTGTCCCCCAAAAGAGTGTCTCACACTCTACTCTACTAAGTGTCCCCCCAAAAGTGTGTCTCACACTCTACTCTACTAAGTGTCCCCCCAAAAGGTGTCTCACATCTCTACTCTACTAAGTGTCCCCCCAAAAGTGTGTCTCACACTCTACTCTACTAAGTGTCCCCCCAAAAGTGTGTCTCACACTCTTCTCTACTAAGTGTCCCCCCAAAAGTGTGGCTCACACTCTACTCTACTAAGTGTCCCCCAAAAGTGTGTCTCACATTCACTCTACTAAGTGTCCCCCCCAAAGTGTGGCTCACAACTCTACTGTACTGAGTGTCCCCCTAAAGTATAGCTCGACCCTGCTGTATTGATTGTCCCCCAATACGGAAACTGCGGGTAGAAATTAATTTCCGTTCGTGAGTGAAGTATGCCCGTGACTAGGCAGATTTTCACGAAACTCGCGCTTGCTCGAAAACTTTTACACAGAACTCATAAACCATATTTTATGAAAATCCGACCAACGTGTTGTCACTGCTGTTAGTTCACAGATGGAAGGAAGTACGAGCGGACGTCGTCTGCGCGAAGAACTTCTTCTTCTTTACTTCGTAAGGATTTCGTAATAACGTAAAAATTCAAATATGTACACGACAGGTGAGTCCGGTGTTTAAACGGAAGGTCATACAGTAAGGTCTTTGGGAAAGGGATTGCCTAGGGAAAAATATGCTACTAAGCAGTAAGAATCAGGAAGGAACAGGAGAGAAAGAAAATATAATGTATAATTTTTACTCAGTATTATTAATTTGATCAAATTATGGATGAGGAGAAAGGCGAGTCATATAACAGACATGGAGAAGCTGGAAGGGGTCATAGGTGGGGATAGGAAGCATCATACATCTGTTTATAGGTGGGGACAGGAAGCATCATACGTCTGTTCATAGGTGGGGATAGGAAGCATCATACGTCTGTTCATAGGTGGGGATAGGAAGCATCATACGTCTGTTCATAGGTGGGGATAGAAAGCATCATACGTCTGTTCATAGGTGGGGATAGGAAACATCATACGTCTGTTTATAGGTGGGGATAGGAAGCATCATACGTCTGTTCATAGGTGGGGATAGGAAGCATCATACGTCTGTTTATAGGTGGGGATAGGAAGCATCATACGTCTTTTTATAGGTGGGGATAGGAAGCATCATACGTCTGTTTATAGGTGGGGATAGGAAGCATCATACGTCTGTTTATAGGTGGGGATTGGAAGCATTCTTACGTCTGTTCATAGGTGGGGATAGGAAGCATCATACGTCTGTTTATAGGTGGGGATAGGAAGCATCATACGTCTGTTCATAGGTGGGGATAGGAAGCATTATACGTCTGTTTATAGGTGGGGATAGGAAGCATTATACGTCTGTTTATAGGTGGGGATAGGAAGCATCATACGTCTGTTTATAGGTGGGGATAGGAAGCATCATACGTCTGTTTATAGGTGGGGATAGGAAGCGTCATACGTCTGTTCATAGGTGGGGATAGGAAGCATCATACGTCTGTTTATAGGTGGGGATAGGAAGCATCATACGTCTGTTTATAGGTGGGGATAGGAAGCATCATACGTCTGTTCCCAATAAACATAGAATAAAATAGGGGCTGGATTTATCTGGCTCACGGTACGGTGTAGCAACACGCTTATGTAAATCGCGGTAATGAATCTTCGGTTTGCATAAGAAACAGGCTATTTTTTTGACGAACTGAACAAGTCTGTTGTGAAGAAGCTCCATGAATATTAACATTTAATTTGGGGTTTCGATCATCACTTATAGCACGTTTTGAAACGTACTGTTAGGTACAGGCGAGTGGATTTTGTAAGGCAGCTGACAGATTTAAGTTGCCATTGTGATGAACTCTTGGTCGTGTTTGTGAATGTTTTACAGAGCCGCCTCTGAACTTAGGATTTAATCAGATTTTGTAAACAGTTCCAGGTTTAAAGAGCCGCCTCTGCACTCAGGCTTTAATCAGATTTTACAAACTCTTCCAGTTTTAACGAGCCGCCTCTGAACTCAGGCTTTAATCAGATTTTTTAAACAGTTACAACTATAACGAGCCGCCTCTGAACTCAGGCTTTAATCAGAGTTTGTAAACTGTTCCAGTTTTAACGAGCCGCCTCTGAACTCAGGCTTTAATCAGATTTTGTAAACTCTTCCAGTTTTAACGAGCCGCCTCTGAACTCAGGCTTTAATCAGATTTTGTAAACTCTTCCAGTTTTAACGAGCCGCCTCTGAACTCAGGCTTTAATCAGATTTTGTAAACTCTTCCAGTTTTAACGAGCCGCCTCTGAACTCAAGCTTTAATCAGATTTTGTAAATAGTTCCAGCTTTAACGAGCCGCCTCTGAACTCAGAATTCAATCAGACTCAGCCTGCTCAACGCGTGTTTCCGGTCGGCTTGCTACAGCGGGCCTCCTGCGTCTGATGGCAAGGAAGGTGCGGGGTGACGTATTTAATTCGGAATTAATCGCACAGAGATTGCGTTGGACTGACGGCGAGATGCGAATGTTTGCGTGGCTGCCACACATTGAGGTGCGTGGACTGGCTTTTAGGCAGCAGCTGCGTCTGCTCTTTGCAGGAAGAAGAGGTTTAAATAATGAGTTAACAGGGATATTGAGTGCACTGTATGGTCTACTGAGGTATTGAGTGCACTGTATGGTCTACTGAGGTATTGAGTGCACTGTATGGTCTACTGAGGTATTGAGTGCACTGTATGGTCTACTGAGGTATTGAGTGCACTGTATGGTCTACTGAGGTATTGAGTGCACTGTATGGTCTACTGAGGTATTGAGTGCACGGTATGGTCTACTGAGGTATTGAGTGCACTGTATGGTCTACTGAGATATTGAGTGCACTGTATGGTCTACTGAGGTATTGAGTGCACTGTATGGTCTACTGAGGTATTGAGTGCACTGTATGGTCTACTGAGGTATTGAGTGCACTGTATGGTCTACTGAGGTATTGAGTGCACTGTATGTTCTACTGAGGTATTGAGTGCACTGTATGGTCTACTGAGGTATTGAGTGCACTGTATGGTCTACTGAGATATTGAGTGCACTGTATGGTCTACTGAGGTATTGAGTGCACTGTATGGTCTACTGAGGTATTGAGTGCACTGTATGGTCTACTGAGATATTGAGTGCACTGTATGGTCTACTGAGGTATTGAGTGCACTGTATGTTCTACTGAGGTATTGAGTGCACTGTATGGTCTACTGAGGTATTGAGTGCACTGTATGGTCTACTGAGGTATTGAGTGCACTGTATGTTCTACTGAGATATTGAGTGCACTGTATGGTCTACTGAGGTATTGAGTGCACTGTATGGTCTACTGAGGTATTGAGTGCACTGTATGGTCTACTGAGGTATTGAGTGCACTGTATGGTCTACTGAGGTATTGAGTGCACGGTATGGTCTACTGAGGTATTGAGTGCACTCTATGGTCTACTGAGGTATTGAGTGCACTGTGTGGTCTACTGAGGTATTGAGTGCACTGTATGGTCTACTGAGGTCAGTGTATGTAATTGCATTAATGACCTCGATATTACTAGGAAATGAAGACGGAATTACTGCTTTTCCACGGCAACAATGGTTACGCGAACGCGCCACAGTGTTACGTTATACGTACATTGCCTGCCTAGTTCCTACCTAAAAGAAGGAACGCCTCACGTGGAGACAAAGTCTGTCCGTGGCCTAACGTCAGCAACTGAACTTTTGTCAGATTTGTCATAAAGTCTGGCACAGCAGTTCTTCACAAAAAGTTGTCCATCAAGCGTGTTTCGTGACAATCAGCGCCGTGACGGTCACACTTTACTGACGGGTGTCAATCGATTTTGACCCTTAGCGTGCGTCTTCCACAATCGATTTTGGTGCATTTCGATACATAAGGTCTTCATTTTGATGACATTGGGTAACAACGACTTTCGTGAAGATCAGTGGATTAGTGCAGTTAGTGCACACAGTGCTTTACGGCACAAAATCAGTTTTGCTCTTGCTGTCTACGTGTTTGTTCAGATTTAGATAACGTTCGCTGTACAAGATGTCCACAGACATTTTCCGTTAACTTTTGTTTTGTAAAAATTGGCGCCGTTAAATCCATGTTTGCTTGTGCGTGTAAAGTTACATAGCTATCAGTATCTACCGTATTGCCATATTTGCTTGAATCTTGGAACAGGGCTGTTGAATGTTTGCGAGTTTCGTGAAAAGCGGCACTGGGAAGGCCGCGCTCTCCTTATGGACGTAAATGAAATTACGTTTACACGTTCATCGTAAAACCTTGCGGAATTTTAAAAGTAAAGAACGCCTTGGTAAAGTCCTTGTGCCACGTCACCATGTGCTCTCTTGTTTATATACATCGTACACAACTGGCAATAAAAGTGAAGCATCTTATAGCAAGAAGTATCTTTTACAAAGTTTGACTTGGGACAGGCGTTTTTCACATGTCGAAAGTTAATCACGTGTAAGCGAGGTGAAACTCTGCTATGATTCTGTTGCTGCAGTCCTTCTCTGTGTCTTTGTTTTTTCCGCGGCCCTACAAGTAACCTTGACTTCTCGAGTCTAAGGTTTGTTTTCAGTTCTAGCCAGTTGTTTCTTTAGCGATATAGGAACGTTAATCGGGCAATAGGCCGTTTTACTCGTACATATAATCGTCTTTTCTGCAGACAGAGACTGTGTGTTCCGAGACTGGTGTGTCTATACAGAGACGTGGTGATTCTATACGAGACAGTGGTCTGTCTTTACAGAGCAGTGGTGTCTTACAGGACAGTGTGTGTCTATACGAGACAGTGTGTGTCTATACAGAGCACATGTGGTGTGTTTACGGCTGGTGTGTTAGACAGAGACATATCGTTGTGTCTTACAGAGAGTGGTGTGTCTATACAGAGACAGTGGGTGTGTCTATACAGAGACAGTGGTGTGTCTATACAGAGACAGTGGTGTGTCTATACAGAGACAGTGGTGTGTATATACATAGACAGTGGTGTTTGACAGAAGTGCGTGTCTATACAGAGACAGTGGGTGTCTATACAGAGACAGTGGTGTGTCTATACAGAGACAGTGGTGTGTCTATACAGAGACAGTGGTGTGTCTATACAGAGTCAGTGGCTGTGTCTAGACAGAGACAGTGGCGTGTCTATACAGAGACAGTGGGTGTGTCTATACAGAGACAGTGGTGGTGTATATACAGAGACAGTGGGTGTATATACAGAGACAGTGGTGTGTCTATACAGAGACAGTGGCGTGTCTATACAGAGACAGTGGCGTGTGTCTATACAGAGACAGTGGCGTGTCTATACAGAGACAGTGGTGTGTCTATACAGAGACAGTGGGTTCTATACAGAGACAGTGGCGTGTCTATACAGAGACAGTGGCGTGTCATTACAGAGACAGTGCGTGTTTCGGCAGCGTGTCTATACAGAGACAGTGGCGTGTATATACAGAGACAGTGGCGTGTATATACAGAGACAGTGGCGTGTCTATACAGAGACAGTGGCGTGTCTATACAGAGACAGTGGCGTGTCTATACAGAGACAGTGGCGTGTCTATACAGAGACAGTGGCGTGTCTAACAGAGACAGTGGCGTGTCTATACAGAGACAGTGGCGTGTCTATACAGAGACAGTGGTGTGTTTATACAGAGACAGTGGCGTGTCTATACAGAGACAGTGGCGTGTCTATACAGAGACAGTGGCGTGTATATACAGAGACAGTGGCGTGTCTATACAGAGACAGTGGCGTGTCTATACAGAGACAGTGGCGTGTCTATACAGAGACAGTGGCGTGTGTCTATACAGAGACAGTGGTGTGGTTATACAGAGACAGTGGGTGTGTATACAGAGGACAGTGGTGTGTCTATACAGAGACAGTGGTGTGTTATACAGAGACAGTGGTGGTGTCTATACAGAGACAGTGGTGTGTCTATACAGAGACAGTGGTGTGTCTATACAGAGACAGTGGGTGTCTATACAGAGACAGTGGTGTGTCATATACAGAGACAGTGGGGTTATCGAGAAGTGGGTGTCTATACAGAGACAGTGGTGTGTTATACAGAGACAGTGGCGTGTCTATACAGAGACAGTGGGTGTTATACAGAGACAGTGGGTGTCTATACAGAGACAGTGGTGTGTATATACAGAGACAGTGGTGTGTCTATACAGAGACAGTGGGTGTCTATACAGAGACAGTGGCGTGTCTATACAGAGACGTGGCGTGTCTATACAGAGACAGTGGCGTGTCTATACAGAGACAGTGGCGTGTCTATACAGAGACAGTGGCGTGTCTATACAGAGACAGTGGCGTGTCTATACAGAGACAGTGGCGTTGTCTATACAGAGACAGTGGCGTGTCTATACAGAGACAGTGGCGTGTCTATACAGAGACAGTGGCGTGTCTATACAGAGACAGTGGCGTGTATATACAGAGACAGTGGCGTGTCTATACAGAGACAGTGGCGTGTCTATACAGAGACAGTGGCGTGTCTATACAGAGACAGTGGCGTGTCTATACAGAGACAGTGGCGTGTCTATACAGAGACAGTGCGTGTGTCTATACAGAGACAGTGGCGTGCGTACGAGACAGTGGCGTGTCTATAGTGGCGTGTCTTACAGAGACAGTGGCGGTGTCTATACAGAGACAGTGGCGTGTCTATACAGAGACAGTGGCGTGTCTATACAGAGACAGTGGCGTGTTTTCAGGACGTGGCGTGTCTATACAGAGACAGTGGCGTGTTATACAGAGACAGTGGCGTGTCTATACAGAGACAGTGGCGTGTCTATACAGAGACAGTGGCGTGTTATACAGAGACAGTGGTTGTTTGTCTTATGAGACATGGCTGTAACAGGACAGTGGCGTGTCTATACAGAGACAGTGGCGTGTCTATACAGAGACAGTGGGTGTCTATACAGAGACAGTGGGTGTCTATACAGAGACTAGTGGCGTGTCTATACAGAGACAGTGGGTGTCTATACAGAGACAGTGGCGTGTCTATACAGAGACAGTGGCGTGTCTATACAGAGACAGTGGGCGTGTCTATACAGAGACAGTGGTGTCTTACGGACTGCGTGTCTATACAGAGACAGTGGGTGTCTATACAGAGACAGTGGTGTTTACAGGACAGTGGTTATACAGAGACAGTGGGTGTCTATACAGAGACAGTGGTGTGTTATACAGAGACAGTGGTGTGTCTATACAGAGACAGTGGTGTGTCTATACAGAGACAGTGGTGTGTCTATACAGAGACAGTGGGTGTCTATACAGAGGACAGTGGCTGTGTTATACAGAGACAGTGGTGTGTTATACAGAGACAGTGGTGTGTCTATACAGAGACAGTGGTCGTGTATATACAGAGACAGTGGTCGTGTCTATACAGAGACAGTGGTGTGTTATACAGAGACAGTGGGTGTCTATACAGAGACAGTGGGTGTCTATACAGAGACAGTGGGTGTTTATACAGAGACAGTGGTGTGTTATACAGAGACAGTGGTCGTGTTTATAAGAGACATGTGGTGTGTATTACAGAGACAGTGGTCGTGTTATACAGAGACAGTGGTCGTGTTTATACAGAGACAGTGGGTGTATATACAGAGACAGTGGGTGTCTATACAGAGACAGTGGTGTGTCTATACAGGAGCGTGGTGTGTCTATACAGAGACAGTGGTGTGTATATACAGAGAAGTGGTGTGTTATACAGAGACAGTGGTGTGTCTATACAGAGACAGTGGTGTGTATATACAGAGACAGTGGGTGTATATACAGAGACGTGTGTCGGGTGGTGTCTATACAGAGACAGTGGGTGTTATACAGAGACGTTGCGTGTCTATACAGAGACACAGTGTGTGTGTCTATACAGAGACAGTGCGTGTCTATACAGAGACAGTGGGTGTATATACAGAGACAGTGGGTGTTTTACAGAGACAGTGGTGTGTAGTTTATACAAGAGACAGTGGTGTTATACAGAGAGTGTGTGTTTATACAGAGACAGTGGTGTGTTATACAGAGACAGTGGTGTGTTATACAGAGACAGTGGGTGTTATACAGGACGTGGGGTCTATAAGGACGTGGTTATACGAGACAGTGGGTGTATATACAGAGACAGTGGTGTGTCTATACAGAGACAGTGGTGTGTTATACAGAGACAGTGGTGTATATACAGAGACAGTGGTGTGTCTATACAGAGACAGTGGTGTGTATATACAGAGACAGTGGTTGTTTAGGCGTGTGTTTCTATCAGAGACAGTGGTGGGCAGTGATCTTACAGAGACAGTGCGTGTCTTATAGAGACAGTGGTGTTATACAGAAGTGGTGTTTATTAGAACAGTGGTGTTTATAATGAGAAGTTGGTGTTTATACAGGCAGTGGTTTTGGACAGTCGTGTCATATACAGAGACAGGGCGTGTATATACAGAGACAGTGGGTGTTCGAGGAGATTGTATGTTATAAGTGAAGTGGCGTGTTTACAAGACAGTGGTCTGTTTACAGGACAGTTTTGTTCATAGTACAGTATGGGTTTCATAAGGACAGTGTTGTTAGTGTATATACAGAGACAGTTGTGTTGTCTATACAGAGACAGTGTTGTGTGCAACAGTACAGTTGTGTAGCTGGTGTGTCTATATAGCAGTAGGTACAGTTTGTGTGTATATAGGACAGTTGTGTTATATACAGGACAGTGGTGTGTATATACAGGACTGTTTGTGTGTATATACGAGAGTGGTTGTGTTATAAGATGACAGTGGTGTTGTATATACAGTGTGTGTAGGACTGGTATATACAGAGACAGTGGTGTGTATATACAGAGACAGTTGTGTGTATATACAGAGAAGTGGTGTGTATATACAAGAGTGGTGTATTCAGAGGAGTTGTGTGTATATAAGAGACAGAGTGGTATATACAGAGACATTTTGAGTTTACAAGACATGCTTCTTCATCAGAACAGTGGTGAAGATATAAAACAGAAATTCTTACAACAAGAATTTTTGAGTCTTCATGTTTACTTCATCAAATTCTGCGTGAAAAGATAAAAACAAGATTTGTAATTCTACACAATTAAGACATCTTATTTATTAAAAGTTTTCACTTTATCTTGTCTCTCTAATTTAACAATGCATGCTGCCTTACAATTAAATGTAACAAGTTTTGTAATTCTTCTTTGAATCGCACAACTTAAATGGAACGGCTGCTACATGTCGGAATGCATTCGTATGGAGATTTAAAACTGAATTTATAATGTAAATGTTCCTGTCGCGTGTTCAAAGTTTTTGTGTTAGCACATAGGTACAGTTCTTGTGTTAGCAATAGGTACAGTTCTTGTGTTCGCATATAGGTACAGTTCTTGTGTTAGCATATAGGTACATTTCTTTGTTAGCACATTAGGTACAGTTCTTGTGTTAGCATATAGGTACAGTTCTGATGTTAGCATATAGGTACAGTTCTTGTGTTAGCATATAGGTACAGTTCTTGTGTTAGCATATACATACAGTTCCTGTGTTATCATATAGGTACAGTTCTGTGTTAGCATATAGGTATATTTCTTGTGTTAGCATATAGGTACAGTTCTTGTGTTAGCATATAGGTACAGTTCTTGTGTTAGCATATAGGTACAGTTCTTGTGTTAGCACATAGGTACAGTTCTTGTGTTAGCACATAGGTACAGTTCTTGTGTTAGCACATAGGTACAGTTCTTGTGTTAGCATATAGGTACAGTTCTTGTGTTAGCATATAGGTACAGTTCCTGTGTTAGCATATAGGTACAGTTCTGTGTTAGCATATAGGTACAGTTCTTGTGTTAGCATATAGGTACAGTGCTTGTGTTAGCATATAGGTACAGTCTTGTGTTAGCATATAGTTACAGTTCTTGTGTTAGCACATAGGTACAGTTCTTGTGTTAGCACATAGGTACAGTTCTTGTGTTAGCACATAGGTACAGTTCTTGTGTTAGCACATAGGTACAGTTCTTGTGTTAGCACTATAGGTACAGTTCTTGTGTTAGCATATAGGTACAGTTCTTGTGTTAGCTTATAGGTACAGTTCTTGTGTTAGCATATAGGTACAGTTCTTGTGTTAGCATATAGGTACAGTTCTTGTGTTAGCATATAGGTACAGTTCTTGTGTTAGCATATAGGTACAGTTCTTGTGTTAGCATATAGGTACAGTTCTTGTGTTAGCATATAGGTACAGTTCTTGTGTTAGCACATAGGTACAGTTCTTGTGTTAGCACATAGGTACAGTTCTTGTGTTAGCACATAGGTACAGTTCTTGTGTTAGCACATAGGTACAGTTCTTGTGTTAGCACATAGGTACAGTTCTTGTGTTAGCACATAGGTACAGTTCTTGTGTTAGCACATAGGTACAGTTCTTGTGTTAGCACATAGGTACAGTTCTTGTGTTAGCATACATTAGTTTTACAAGTACTTTGTGTTAGCACATAGGTACAGTTCTTGTGTTAGCACATAGGTACAGTTCTTGTGTTAGCACATAGGTACAGTGCTTGTGTTAGCACATAGGTACAGTTCTTGTGTTAGCACATACGTACAGTTCTTGTGTTAGCATATAGGTACAGTTCTTGTGTTAGCACATAGGTACAGTTCTTGTGTTAGCACATAGGTACAGTTCCTGTGTTAGCACATAGGTACAGTTCTTGTGTTAGCACATAGGTACAGTTCTTTTGTTAGCACATAGGTACAGTTCTTGTGTTAGCGCATAGGTACAGTTCTTGTGTTAGCACATAGGTACAGTTCTTGTGTTAGCACATAGGTACAGTTCCTGTGTTAGCACATAGGTACAGTTCTTGTGTTAGCACATAGGTACAGTTCTTGTGTTAGCACATAGGTACAGTTCTTGTGTTAGCACATAGGTACAGTTCTTGTGTTAGCACATAGGTACAGTTCTTGTGTTAGCACATAGGTACAGTTCTTGTGTTAGCACATAGGTACAGTTCTTGTGTTAGCACATAGGTACAGTTCTTGTGTTAGCACATAGGTACAGTTCTTTTGTTAGCACATAGGTACAGTTCTTATGTTAGCACATAGGTACAGTTCTTATGTTAGCACATAGGTACAGTTCTTGTGTTAGCACATAGGTACAGTTCTTGTGTTAGCACATAGGTACAGTTCTTGTGTTAGCACATAGGTACAGTTCTTGTGTTAGCACATAGGTACAGTTCTTGTGTTAGCACATAGGTACAGTTCACATCGGAAGCACAAAATGCACATTACTTTAAGTTAATATACCAAGCGCTACAGTGAATTACTGAACCATCGCCAGGGTATACATTCACAAGTGACTTTTAAACTCCTTTATGATCAGTTGCGTTAGCATTAAAATCTTTCTTATGCACGGTTAAATTAATTTCGATTAGGCTACATCAATACAAATATTCATGGAGGAAAATAGTTGTGTCTGTTAGTGTTCTGAAATTCAGTGAAAATTATTTACTGGTCTTTAAAAAATTAGCGTATGTAATGAGAGCATTTTTTTACCCCCTTCCGTTTTTTCAGAAGTCGGAGACATTGTGTTCTTAGAATATCTTATTTTAATCGAAGAGTCGACGGAGTTCAATGGGAGTACCGCAGCAGTTCAATGGGACTACCGCAGCAGTTCAATGGGAGTACCGCAGCAGTTCCCTCTGTTACATCCAATCGCGGACAGTGGAAGCATAGCAAAAGGCAATCAGAGAGGTCTGGAATTAGAGGGGGTCTGTCTGCCTGGCTTACTCCATCTTGTACCATTCTGTTTGTTATCTAAAAATGCGATGGCAGAACACAAACTTAAAAAATTGCTTGTTCTTTTTTCACTGAAGCGGAACAAATTACATAGCGGATGCTGGATAAGGGAGGTATTAGGAAAATATATCTGAGACCGAGGGAGTTACAGGAGGCTGGAGAGAACTACATAATGAGGAGCTTCATGACGGAGGGAGTTACAGGAAGCTGGAGAGAACTACATAATGAGGAGCTTCATGACGGAGGGAGTTACATGAACCTGGAGAGAACTACATAATGAGGAGCTTCATGACGGAGGGAGTTACAGGAAGCTGGAGAGAACTACATAATGAGGAGCTTCATGACGGAGGGAGTTACAGGAAGCTGGAGAGAACTACATAATCAGGAGCTTCATGACGGAGGGAGTTACATGAACCTGGAGAGAACTACATAATGAGGAGCTTCATGACGGAGGGAGTTACATGAAGCTGGAGAGAACTACATAATGAGGAGCTTCATGACGGAGGGAGTTACATGAACCTGGAGAGAACTACATAATGAGGAGCTTCATGACGGAGGGAGTTACAGGAAGCTGGAGAGAACTACATAATGAGGAGCTTCATGACGGAGGGAGTTACATGAAGCTGGAGAGAACTACATAATGAGGAGCTTCATGACGGAGGGAGTTACAGGAAGCTGGAGAGAACTACATAATGAGGAGCTTCATGACGGAGGGAGTTACAGGAAGCTGGAGAGAACTACATAATATGGAGCTTCATGATTTATTCTCCTCACCAATTATCGTTACCTGACTAGCTGCATAACTAGCTAAGTCCATGAAGCAGAGTCCTTCTTGAGAAGCTAGTAGTTTTTCAGCTGTTCAAGAAATTCTCCGTGTTTTACGGAACACGAAAGTTCTTACCGTATCAACGAGAACTTTCAGATCGAGTTATCTAGCCATTCTTGGCGAGTGTAAGTCACATCGGAGGCACGAAGCTGCCAGCTGCAGCCACTGTATGTACGAGCTCTGGAACTTTCCTCTTTGTCAGGTGCTGACAGAACTGAGTCAGTGCCAGGGCAACTCTTAGTTCTTGGGCGGTTTATACCGCAGTCTCATCGATCCTTCTACGTGTTTGTTGAACCGGGCCACTTTCTCTTGATCAAAACCTAATACCCTGTTGACAGTTGTGGTGTTTTGGTTTCTTGCACCCACAGTCGGACTTGCCTGTGCAAGCTGTACAGCCATTCCTTTTCAATTGTTGCGGTTACGTTTGATTTGGTTTCTTCTGTGTCGTCTGATGCCACGTTGCTCTGTTTCAACCCATGTAACAGTTTGGCTGTAGCCTGTAGTGTATGTACAGCTTTGTGCCTAATTTCGAAGCACGCTTTTTAACTTCGGAATCCTTTTTTTAAGGTGCTGACAGTGACACTGCCGTATTTACGGACTATCTTAAAAACGGGGTGTGGCTGTGTCGGGGACACGGCCGTGTGTTTAACGTGAATACGTGTACGTTAACGGGTAATATTTTGTTTCAGCGTATTATATGTATGTCATAATCATTGCTTAACAGTAAGAAGTCCTTCGTATCTGCATGTTTTATTGATGATGGCAACATGTTCCTTTAGTCGGGTTCAGGAAACAATTGAAGTAAACAAATCATTAGTGTGTTATAATGTTATTAATGATAGGTCTGTGATACGAAAAGTACGATACAAATAGCATGCAGGATACATCGAGATTACTAAGCAGCGTTAAGTGTTTTCCCGTTGGTGGCTTCAAGGAGCGCAGAAACCATAGACGGTCACACACGTTACACTTATGTCCGAATGGATTGTTGACAAACGTTGTAGTGAAACGTGCATTAGCTGCTGCCGAATGTGTCGTCATTTTCGGCGATCGCACACAACGGATGTCTATACAGCCCGGCGGTGATACACAAGCGATTACATCATCGACTTGCATAGGCCCGACCGCCCCAGCGTCAATGTACCTGCGCAGTCGTTGATCCGCTCGGACGCCCTGATTGTTTTACGTTCCCGGCACCGCCTCACTGTATGATATGGTGTTTTATGGGTATCACTGGATAGGTGTTGAGAAGCGTTTTCCAACCGTATACGATGTATATATTTCGAATTGGCTTTTTGACGAGTATAGGCCGACATTGTATTAATTTTTTTAAATTTTTAACTTTAACACCATATATATTCACCATAAGTATTCCACACTCATGTTTTGTGTACGCAATAGATAAATATTGAGGAGAGCTGTAAATTGAAACTGAAACGAGCGTCGTAGCTTCTCCGAGTCAAAATGTATACTAAACCGAAAGTATGTGACGCGACAAAACGACCTGAAAATGGCGGCGCCTCCCCCTCCGCCGCGCGCGAGGCGTCACAGTCCCCACTCAACGTTATGAATTGTTTGATCCTTTAACTATCGAGTGGTGTAATTACATTTTGGATGTAGATGATAGATATGTAGCTGCAATGCCAAACTCTATCCCCCAATTTTGTTATCAGTTTTCTGAATTGGCTCCCACTACGGAAGCAAATTTAAAGACGTATTCACGTCAAAAGCCATGAAAATGGCACATCCCAGTCTTTCTTTGATCCATGGTGCGCTTTTTGTCAGAGTACGGTGGCATTTGATGTGAATTTGGAATACCGCGACATAATAAATTAACTTTGGTTGTTTAATTATTGATATCGTTTTTGGAAGTTACGTTTAGAAACAAAATTACGTTACAGTGTTTCTAGATTTATACGCTGGGCGATAACTTCCCCCCTAACTTTATAGTTATTTCTAAGGGAAAATAAGTCTTGAATTGTGCACCGTCTTCAGGAACTAATCCGTCGCACAAAATGTGACCACACTGTAAGCTTTCTCATATTCCAAGGCTTCTGCCAAAGCATTAAATGCATTTTCAATAAAACAAACCGCTCCCTGTGTTAACAAACGTTCAGGACAAAAGCGGCGAACTTAGTAATGGTCATTTCTAGCGCCATAGCGCACAACACACACCCTAGCAAAGAAACGTGTGGTTGAAAGCTATCGCTAAGTGTCTGGGTAACCCTAATGAATAATACTGCACTTTGTATACGTCTGCGTAACACTGTGTGTCACAGTCGCATTGGTGTACTTAGTTCAGTCCTCCAAATACGAGTGTTAGATGAAAACTGTTGAAATGCTTTCGTCTTGGTCACACGGCAACACGTGGGCACATACTGTGTGAAAGGCTACGTAGCAGAACTTCTTTAAACTGTTAAGGCTAAATCACACATGCCGTGCCGTGCGCCAGCCGTGCCGTGTCGCGCTAATTCACACATGCCGTGCCGTGCGCCAGCCGTACCGTGTCGCGCTAACTCACACATGCCGTGCCGTGCGCCAGCCGTGCCGTGTCGCGCTAACTCACACATGCCGTGCCGTGCGCCAGCCGTGCCGTGTCGCGCTAATTCACACATGCCGTGCCGTGCGCCAGCCGTACCGTGTCGCGCTAACTCACACATGCCGTGCCGTGCGCCAGCCGTGCCGTGTCGCGCTAACTCACACATGCCGTGCCGTGCGCCAGCTGTGCGTGTCGCTCTAATTCATACATGCCGTGCCGTGCGCCAGCAGTGCCGTGTCGCTCTAATTTCCACATGCCGTGCCGTGCCCTGCCATGGTCCGACAGTCTGTGTCCTTCGTGAAAGTCCGCGTGGTGGCCGGAAAAATCCGAACTGCTAATCCAACAGTTTAACGGATTCTGTTTTGAAGTCTGCTGCTAGCACTGTTGACAGTCATCAGCATGGACCGTTGTGAGGATGTGATTACTGCATGTTGGCTTTATGTGCTTTCGAAAGAAAAGCGATAAAAACGGAAATACTGGATTCATAACGTGTTTCAAGCAAGAGAAGGGGAAGAAGAATTTCACACTCTGTTTGGGCGTCTGAAAGATGACAGGCAAAAATTTTTCAAAAATTTAGAATGACTATTTCGAAATTTGAAAGCTTGAAACAGTTGTTGCCCACAGACAAAGAATAATACACGATGGACACGTAGCGTAACAACAGAAGAAAGTCTGGCGTTAACTTTAAGCTTAGTTCATAGAAATGTGTAATTCTGTGTAATCTGCTGTCTCCGTCATCATCAAAACAGATTGAACACATCCTACAATGCAGTAGCATTCTGCTTAACAACCTTCGTGAATGTCCGCGTGGTATCCGGAAGAAGCCGAACCTGGGCAGGCCGCCCAGAGTCCGCCGATGTTAAGTCGCACATGTTATGCCGTGCTGTGCCGTGACCTTGAGAAGTCGCTTTCACAGCGGCATGGTCGGATCACGGCATGGCATGTGTGAATCAAAAACTGTCTCGCTGTGTAAATCAAATGGGAACGACACGATCTAAATCTTTAGCGACACGGCATGGCCAGGGCACTGCGTCGTATGTGTGAATTAGCGTTAAGGCTCCTTTTCCAAGAGCGGTTTTTAGTGGGCAGCACTGCTAAAAACCGCTCGTGGAAAAGGAGCCTGTACCGTTTAAGGAATTATAACCGACTGCCATTATCCACCGACGGCCCAACCCCACGCTACCCTATCCGTCGGTGTAGACGCAATATTTTAATTACGGTGAAGGGAAAAATGATACTGAGAGAGTAAGGTCTAAGTAATCCGAGGGAAACGTGTCTCAGTGCATCGCACATGGACTGGGCTGGGATCGAACACGGACCTTTTCGGTAAGTTGCGTGTGATTAACCGTCTGAGGCAGAAGATGTCGGCGCTGTATATGAAGGCAGCTGTCCGTGTGTCCCTGCTAACAAGCGTCGTTATTCCCACGCATACTGCACGGTGGTCATGACTGTGTCACGTCTCGTCTCCTTCAAAACGTCCAAACCTGCTGTCGGTCCCGTTGGGCTTCCTATTCAACGAGTAACGGGGGCAAAGGGGGACTGCGCCTGAAGCACACCGCTCAGTTCCACTTGGTGTCGGGGTGAAGAATGGGTGGAATTATACATTTTTTTTTTCAATGGCTCCACAGCCCCTTGGGGGCCTAGGCCGCCTCATTTTTCGAGGCGTCACGATCACACACTTTTTAGACACACCACACTCGGTAGGACTCCTCTGGACGAGTGATCAGCTCGTCGCAGAGACCTCTACCTGACAACACACAACAGACAACATCCATGCCCTCGGCGGGATTCAAACCCACAATCCCAGTAAGCGAACGGCCGTAGACCCACACCTTCGACCGCGCGGCCACTGGGATCGGCGGACTTATACATCTGCTTCACCTACTTGCCTTCTTGATTTGCACAGCGACAACTTTACCTCTAAAACAGTATGAATCATGTCCGTGTTAGCAGCTTGTGTTTAAGTGAGGACAAGATAGGCAACGTACATATAACGTAATATTGAGACGCGTTCGCGTAACCATTGTTGCAGTGGAAAAGCAGTAATTATGACATTCTGAGCATTTGTGTGTGTATAGCCTTAGTTATCCAGCATGCAAAGCGCATGCGCCGTATTATATTGTCATCTGTGGCCTGTCTGGCTGCACGATTTTCGGATAAAAAATTTATTGAACATGAAATGCGTGTTTTGATTCTCTCTACAACTTTTGTCTGAAACATTCCTAATTCTAAGAATTCAGCGAGATATTATAGATCTTCACGTAAAGTACCCGTTATTCTTCAGAGAGTTTAATGGAACTTGAATTTTCTCAACAGATTTTCGTAAAATATTCAAACGTCAAATTTCATCCAAATCCGTATAGTGGGAGACGAGTTGTTCCATGCGGACAGATAGACGGACAGACATGACGAAACTAATAGTCGCTTGTCGCAATTATGCGAACGCTCCTAAAATGCTTCGTGTTTTTACGTGACCTGCTGGTAATTAGTTTCCACACTGCCATAGATTCACACCGTCCTTCTTGATATACTTCTGCTCTAATTCCTGAATTTAATGAACCAAAGTCTAGACCTGAGGTACAACCTTAATGCACACGCCTGCCATTGCCATGCCCAGGAAACCGAAATCATTTGCAAGCAGTTTTATTGTGTATTGCTTCACTTCAAGCCCACACGTTTTATCGTATTTATTAAACCGAGCAATACAAAACTGTAGTTCAGTTACTACGTCAAATAGCAGCGATATTTACTTATTGGTACACCAAAACTTCAAATTAGCCTCATACATGTGTTTTCCAATTTGTCTCCTGCCTTCGAAATGTTTAACACCCCTGTACTGTACGATGTATATACAAGAAGTGCCTTCGTTGGTACAGAAATGTCATGGGATTAGAGATTTCAACTTGGGCGTCGACAGATGTGCCTCTGTTCTCGTTGGAGTATTTACTGCACACAGTCTCAGGAGACTCTGACACAAAGCTGGGCTTAGTCTTCATCCTTAAGCTATCGAATTTCTGTATTTATTTTCTTGGTTTGTTCTGCCTACTTACAGCTCTGTAACTAAAGCATTCTCCATAATTCCGCAACTTTGAGTAACTTTTCTTGAAAGTTAGGGGATTTCACACTCAAGTCCCCTCTTGTTTGCTTGCAAAGTGATCTCCTTTAGAAATTTTGACTCTACCTGAGATAGATCCGTCTGTCTTTCTCATGTAGATGGTAATTAACCTAAATACTTGAAGCATACGAAGGCTACGGGATACTCCTGACTCACGATGTGAGAGTTAAAATGAAAATGAAGGGTGTCGTTTGAAGATGAAGTTGGTACTGAGTTCAGCTGGTCTGGCGTGTTACAGTGGCCTTAATTAAGCAAGGTGGGTACACGTAATGTGCGTGTTTATCATCTGAAAATAAACAAATTTTTAATAAAGCTTGTGTGATGTGTTGTTATAAGTGACATGAAGAGCATTTGACATGTTAAGGTCACATTTATGCAATTCTAACGACAGTTCCTGCTACATGCAGATTGTCAGTTGTGAATGACATTGTACAGTTGTGCAAATTTTATTATCGCTGGCCTGAGCGCGGACAGTCAAGAGGCTGCTAATGTTCATACACGAAGCGAACCGCAAAGAAACTATTTTGCAAATAAGATGCAGCCCCTTTAAGAATATTATAGTGAATACGTGCGTTTAGATGAGAATGATTTTTTTCTGAACACCCTGCTTTTGTAATTTGTTTAACTGTGACATATTACTTGAACGAATGTTATTACAAAAATTCTTTGAAGGTTGACTTTATTTAAAATTTGTTTGGTTGTGTAATTTGCTACGCACTAGGCGCCAGTTTGTTCTCAACTTTCAAATCTCCAGAGCGACCAAGCAGATAATAATTTGTACGTCAGCATAGCGAGACGCGACATGAACCCGCTCCGTCAGCTACGATTACGGAGAGCAGTGTCACGTGACTGCTTTGTTTAAAATAAATCGGAATTCCTCACTTACCTTTTTAATCAGTTAATTTGGTTACATGAACTTTATGTTCGGAAAAATAAGCTATAACGGATGTCTGGTGTGAAATTGGAAAATGAATTCATTATGTCAGGCCGCTAGGTGCGTGTTTAGCAGCGGGGGAAGTTATTGCTAATATTTTGTTTGTTAGCGTGTTACAGTATAGGATAAGACAGGGCGAGTGGTTTACTGATTCAGTGCTTACTGATGATTATAACAGGCCGTATTGGGCCAGTGGTTTACTGATTAGTGCTTACTGATGATTATAACAGGCCGTATTGGGCCAGTGGTTTACTGATTCAGTGCTTACTGATGATTATAACAGGCCGTATTGGGCCAGTGGTTTACTGATTCAGTGCTTACTGATGTTATAACAGGCCGTATTGGGCCAGTGGTTTACTGATTCAGTGCTTACTGATGATTATAACAGGCCGTATTGGGCCAGTGGTTTACTGATTCAGTGCTTACTGGTGTTATAACAGGCCGTATTGGGCCAGTGGTTTACTGATTCAGTGCTTACTGATGATTATAACAGGCCGTATTGGGCCAGTGGTTTACTGATTTCAGTGCTTACTGTGTTATAAAGGCCGTATTGGGCCAGTGGTTTACTGATCAGTGCTTACTGGTGTTATAACAGGCCGTATTGGGCCAGTGGTTTACTGATTACAGTGCTTACTGGTGGTTATAACAGGCCGTATTGGGCCAGTGGTTTACTGATACAGTGCTTACTGTGGTTATAACAGGCGTATTGGGCCAGTGGTTTACTGATACAGTGCTTACTGGTGGTTATAACAGGCCGTATTGGGCCAGTGGTTTACTGATACAGTGCTTACTGGTGGTTATAACAGGCCGTATTGGGCCAGTGGTTTACTGATACAGTGCTTACTGGTGGTTATAACAGGCCGTATTGGGCCAGTGGTTTACTGATTCAGTGCTTACTGATGATTATAACAGGCCGTATTGGGCCAGTGGTTTACTGATACAGTGCTTACTGGTGGTTATAACAGGCCGTATTGGGCCAGTGGTTTACTGATACAGTGCTTACTGGTGGTTATAACAGGCCGTATTGGGCCAGTGGTTTACTGATTCAGTGCTTACTGATGGTTATAACAGACCGTATTGGGCCAGTGGTTTACTGATTCAGTGCTTACTGATGATTATAACAGGCCGTATTGGGCCAGTGGTTTACTGATACAGTGCTTACTGGTGGTTATAACAGGCCGTATTGGGCCAGTGGTTTACTGATTCAGTGCTTACTGATGATTATAACAGGCCGTATTGGGCCAGTGGTTTACTGATACAGTGCTTACTGGTGGTTATAACAGGCCGTATTGGGCCAGTGGTTTACTGATACAGTGCTTACTGGTGGTTATAACAGGCCGTATTGGGCCAGTGGTTTACTGATACAGTGCTTACTGGTGGTTATAACAGGCCGTATTGGGCCAGTGGTTTACTGATACAGTGATTACTTATGGTTATAATAGGCCGTATTGGGCCAGTAGTTTACTGATACAGTGCTTACTGGTGGTTATAACAGGCCGTGTTGGGCCAGTGGTTTACTGATACAGTGCTTACTGGTGGTTATAACAGGCCGTATTGGGCCAGTGGTTTACTGATTCAGTGCTTACTGGTGGTTATAACAGGCCGTGTTGGGCCAGTGGTTTACTGATACAGTGCTTACTGGTGGTTATAACAGGTCGTATTGGGCCAGTGGTTTACTGATACAGTGCTTACTGGTGGTTATAACAGGTCGTATTGGGCCAGTGGTTTACTGATACAGTGCCTACTGGAGATTATATCAGGCCGTATTGGGCCAGTGGTTTACTGATACAGTGCTTACTGATGGTTATAACAGGCCGTATCCATAGCAAATCATTGACAAATTCTTTCTTTTAAGAAGCTATAATATCTTTGAATGCTGAGTTCTACTTGGCAAAACTTTCACACAGAGCGACTGAACTTTCGCCCGATACGAGCGTAAGTAACTGGATACAATAATGCAAGGGTGTGTTTGTGTGTTCTCGGATTGATAGTGGGTGTGTGGGTGTACATAGTTTGAGTGTTCAAACAGACAGGTAGCGGTGTGCAGTCCATCGCTCCATCTAAGTGTAATGGGCAGGATTCTTACTGATCAAAACCACATGGACAAGGGAATTCCCTGGTTAGGATCCTGAAAGAGGCAATCGATTGGTTTCTGTAACTGCAATCATTTTTAACGGCGTGGTGTAACCCTCAAACAGCGTCTTCTTTACATTCTTGTTCGATGGTTACACTGAGTTACAGCAGCTCACCATGTTGGAAGTTCAGTTTATTATAATGGTCAGATATTGTGCTAGCTGAACTCAGCTGCCTTCGGCACGGCGTGATCGCTGCTAGGCTCAACTCGAAACGGCCAGGTAGTGTTGTAGCTCTTTCAAAAACATTTGTCTGTTGGGAATGCATTCATAGTAGCTTCAGCCACTGTGCATTTTTTTGGAAAGATATAAAACAGTGCTGTTTGTACATTTCTTGCCATCTTACTAGCTTGCTTCTCCGACACATAGGCAACAATTGGCAAGTAAACTGATCACCACTATACAGTGTAACCCACAAGAAAAGGAGCACTTTACTCGCAGGTAGAGGGAGGTAGCGAAATCTTCCAGCTCCCTTGTCATATATAGTTCACCTGTCACCAGTCATGAAAAGAGTTATTGTGGATGGATAGATGGAATCATTATAGTGGCGACTGCAGTCAGCCACTTTAATAATATCCCATACATTCACTAATCATACAGGAAGCATTACTTCATGGCCACTGTTGGTTCCCACACGACAACGTTGCTGCAGATCTGAATGCAAGTGAGGTACAAACAACATATATTTCTGTAAATAAGGGTCAAATGACCACGCTCGCCAAAGTGAGGTTAGGCCGTTTGGGAGAAGTAATGTCCACGAGGAGACATTGGCCAGTGTGTGGGCTTAATGTGATATTGAAAGACCGAGTTAGCTGGTCCAGGCCACCAGGTATTAACTTGGATTTTCATGTTGAGAACGACGGCTTGTGGGTCATCTATACACGGAACAAAACACACATGTATGTACATACAACTGGAAACTAACGCAGGTAATTGAAACAGAGGTACAGGAGTAATTAATTTCTGTTTGTTGTTTGTTTAATAACGCTGCTAGTGACTCAGACTGACCGTAAAGTAGTGTCTCGCTCTTTGTGATTATTTGGGTTCGAAAAACAACATTGTGGAGTGTGACCAGCAGATCGGAAACTGCAAACAACATTGTGGAGTGTGACCAGCAATCAACTCAAACGGGGCAACATGCAAACAACATTTGGAGTGTGACCAGCACACGGGCACTGCAAACAACATTGTGGAGTGTGACCAGCAGAGCGGGCACTGCAAACAACATTGTGGAGTGTGACCAGCAGACGGGAAACTGCAAACAACATTGTGGAGTGTGACCAGCAGATGGCACTACAAACAACATTTGGAGTGTGACCAGCACATCGGCACTGCAAACAACATTGTGGAGTGTGACCAGCAGACGGCACTGCAAAAACATTGTGGAGTGTGACCAGCAGAGCGGAACTGCAAACAACATTGTGGAGTGTGACCAGCAGAGCGGACTGCAAAAACATTGTGGAGTGTGACCAGCAGAGCGGGCACTGCAAACAACATTGTGGAGTGTGACCAGCAGAGCGGACACTGCAAACAACATTGTGGAGTGTGACCAGCAGAGTGGGCACTACAAACAACATTGTGGAGTGTGACCAGCACACCGGCACTGCAAACAACATTGTGGAGTGTGACCAGCACATCGGAAACTGCAAACAAATTTTGGAGTGAGACCAGCACATCGAATGCAAATAACATTTGTGGATTGTGACCAGCAATCGGAAACTGCAAACAACATTGTGGAGTGTGACCAGCAGGAGCGGAACTGCAAAAACATTGTGGAGTGTGACCAGCACAGCGGAAACTGCAAACAACATTTGGAGTGAGACCAGCGCATCGAAACTGCAAAACAACTTGTGGATTGTGATCAGCACATCGGAAACTGCAAACAACATTTTGGAGTGAGATCAGCACATCGAAAGATGCAAACAACCTTTTGGATTGTGATCAGCACATCGGAAACTGCAAACAACATTTGGAATAGACCAGCAATGGGAACTGCAAACAACATTGTGGATGTGACCAGCAAGCGGAAACTGCAAAAACATTTGGTGTGACCAGCACAGGAAAACTGCAAACAATATTCTGAAGATGGACCACCTAATGACTAATGACAACAATCCATTTTTGCAGCCTGTGTTAAGGACAACATCTGACAACTGCAAGAACCATTTGGAATAAGGAGTAGCCGCACTGGGTGCACAACAACATTTTTGGATTGTGACCAGCACATCGGAAACTGCAAATAACATTTTGGTGTGTGACCAGCACATCGGAAACTGCAAATAACATTTTGGTGTGTGACCAGCACAGGGAAAACTGCAAACAACATTCAAAGAATCTGCGACCACCTTAATGACTCATGACAATCTCTCTCTTATATTTCATTTTATTGCAGCCGGCGGCGGGCGTTAAGGACAAACATCATGACAACTGGAACGAATGTAGGCCATCTTGGGCACCAAGTGTAGGAGAGAGCCGCAACTGGGTGCCACAAAACACTGACTCAGTTTCTCTTGCGACTAGAATAAATGTATGACTACCAGACTGTGAAGGTAGGGTAAACGGCTGCAACAACGACGCTACTTTAGTTGAAAGCCATCTTCAGAGTTACACAGTGCAATTATGCAAATCTTAAAATATACTTCAGTTCTTTATATTTAGTATGTTTTATGTACATAATTACGAAACATTTCTTTCTTTCTAAATATTAGTAAAAGCATAACGCTACTAAATAACAAATTGAGTTTTGTATCCGTGTGAGGTGTAACAACGCGTTGTTTGGAGAAGTGATATAATCAGAAAAACTGCACAATACTTAATTGGAACTTTTTCTTATTAAATTATAGACCTGTGGTTCCCAAATTTTTCGGTCCACCGCCCCCTTGGTTCCATATACACACCCACAGCGCCCCCTACCTTTTTAAAAAACATAAATCCGCTTTTGTTTCCACTTTTATTTTATATTTAAAGAATCGTTTAAATAAAATTGTAAGATTTAAACTTAATGTTTTATGTGTTAATTAATAAATTAAAATTTATTGTATTTTTTATGATTAACAATAATTCATCTAGCAATAGTTTATTAAAAAAATAATATGTGCTTGAATAAGATTCATAAATTAAAATACTAATAAATTTTGTTCATTTTATATTTTTAACACAAAAATTAATTTATTTGAATTTTATTATAAAAATAAACGCACTACTTGTCTACTAGCGCCCCCCTGTGATAATAACAGCGCTCCCTTCCACCTCTCGTACCTATTAGCGCCCACCTCGGTAATCCCACCGCCCCCCAGGAGGCGGTACCGCCCACTTTGGGAGCCACTGTTATAGACAGTGTAAACAGCTATATCGTCCGGAGCCCGTATGCACTATCACAGTGAGGCAAATATCACACATCTCCGTGTCAGATGCTTTTCTATTTTCCTCATATCCCACGTGTTTTTATATCAACCCATGAGCCCCAAAATGTTTTAAAATTCGTTTATATCCTTCTAAACGTTCACATAACTGGCGCCACAAAAATTCCTGGACAGTAAATATATTTATTATTATATGCACCAATTATAATGTTATAATAATAATAACCATGGCTCAACAGCCCTATATGGGCTTGGGCCTCCTCTTTGTGCATTTGCGGCAATCAGGGACCGGCTGACTGGCCGCGCTTTTCAACTCGATCCTGATGTGACTGCCAGAGCCATCTGGCAGTCAGTCAGGAGACTTGGGTGAGAAATGGCCTCTTAATTTTGCTTACAAGCACTACTAGTTCTATTCATGCCGTAAGGTTCTTTTACATGCCGTAAATCTACGACATGTAGTTGGGAAGTTGTGCTCCGGATTTTTATCACCCTTAAAAATCCATCGACTTCGGTCGGGATCGAACCCGCGAACCTTGGGTCCAGTGGCGAGCACGCTAACCACTAGTCCACCGAGGTCGACTAATTATATGTTATTGCATCCAAATTTACGATTAAAAAATATTTAGCACACTGTAGAAAACAGACAAGTGCAGAAGCTTCGCTCTTACATGTTGTAAAACTGTACTGTGTAATATAATGTGCCACCCAAAAATTTGTAAGTTGGAAATGAAGCAGCAGTAAGAGCCAAAAACTTTACAAGTGCTGTAAAATCTGCTGTCGCTTTCTGAGGACTTAAGCGGACTGTGTTAATTTAAACAACACAGACGACTAATCCCGAAGTTCCTATCCTACTGAGCCCTCTAAGGTGTAAATGTTTAATGACACTAGCCCTAACTGCCCCTGCTGGGCACAAAGCGACTTACTGGAGGGAGAGAAGTGTCTGGCATTATTGCATCCATTTACCCTACGTTCACTCTGTATGTATTTTTGCGTCTGTCTGTACACGAAAAATAAAGCATGTGGCCTGTTTACGGACATGTAATGTTTTGACAGACGTCGACGAATACCCTTGCCTCATTTTTAACCTTATCATCGTGTCTGTCATCAGACATTGTGCTGTGACTTACGTCACTAATATCCGTTGCACTTTTTCCGCGCCAACCGATAGTATGGTTGTCTTATTTAAGCTAGAGGCAAAGAAGTGACTCTGTGCTCCGTGTGACTAAATGTTATCTAAATTACATTTCTATGGCATTCAAGGAGTAATGGCAGATTGGTTCAGATCCTATTTAACAAACAGACAACAGAAAGTCGAAATAAGATCTCCTAGTTCAACTCGAAAATTTTCCTCTGACTGGGGTACGATGAAACATGGAGTCCCCCAAGGGTCCATTCTAGGGCCCTTATTGTTCATAATTTATATCAATGACCTTCCACTGAGAAAAAAAACTTTCAACAAATTTATCAATACACAGTATCAATACAAGCAATAAGCACCATCTTCATAGACCAATTGCCAACCTATCATGCTTTCAGAAAAGTACATTCTATTCTAGTATCAGGATCTTCAATAGCTTACCGTGTAATATAAAAAATCTTAAGAATGAAAAGGCACAATTTAAAGCAGCACTAAGAAGATACTTAAATGCACACTCCTTTTACTCTGTACATCAATTTCTTACGAGTACTGTTAACCTATAATACTGACGTCTAAGACTGTACATAGAATGTTTAAAGCATTTTGCAATGTACATTTTTGTATGATTTTGTATGTTATGACTTATTGCACATCCTCTTGTCTTGTGACAAAATTATGGATCCATGGAATGTATATATGTATGTATGTATGAGAAACAACTTAAGCGGGTTTACAGTTAGGCATTAGACGAATGTCATGTTTTACTTGTGTTGACTTAGTGAGTTTCTAAGGCACATTGCTATAGCTGCTTCATCCACCTATGTATTTTGGTCTTTTAACATGCCCTGATTAACTGCGACAAAGTAAAATGTTAAATTATGTGATTATTACTGACTATAAAGTATTGTATAGGACGTGGAAGGAAGCTGTTTTTGCCAATTTGAGAAGCTATGACAGAATTTGTCTGGGGGAAATGAGGAAAATCAAGCAAAATTTCGGTTAAAATAATAGGTGTTTGGGACGAGATGAGAACCAGAGAAATACCAAGCAGCTGCTTACGGTTTTTGAACCACTTACATCAGAGGAAGCAGCATCACCGCCATTTACGTCCGTTTCACCTGAAACAAGTCAAAACATAACAATCAATTTCATGTTTTCTTTTATAAGTAGCACATTTTCGTTTTTAAAAAAATTCATCACGTTTTGAAATGCGTCTTCAGAATTCGTAGTGTGAAATATACATAATTTGAATAAATTGATGCATTTGTAAGTTGGGTGTCATTCGATACTGGTCAATGTTGAGGGGCGCAAAACGAAACAAAATGGCATATCACTTTTAATGGATGTCACCCCGCTAATTATTTAGAGTACAAAAATTAAATCAATATTTATAAAAGCACAACTGAATTCTATTTTTATACACAATTACATGTGTCGAAATATGTAGTTCTATATACTAAATAAAATTTAGTTGTGTTTGAACAGATGTTGATTTAAACTTTGTACTATGGTCAAACGCTCTTTATACATTGTATGCTGTAGCCAATGAATGTAATGCACGGGATTTCAAAAAAATGTTACCATGAATAAGGCCCTTCGGTAGGGATGAAAAGCTACAGGGACGTAATTGCAGCTGACAACTTTCATCACTCTTTCACTCGGACCGTTTCGCTTTACAGCATGCAGTGTAGCGCTCGCTGCTATTCCAATTTTCCATGCGACGGGGTCAACACATCTTAATGCAATGTACTGACGTCGATACTAAGCCTTTACTGTCCATATTCAAGGAAGGCTCTGGCAAAAATCGCGAGATTGAATAAAGACGTTTTTCACTGCACGTCGGAATTATGCTGGGCGCCATAAATTAAGTTGCTAGCGGCAGTTAACAGATAAAATGTTGTCACTTATGGCGTCATAAGGCAGAAAGATATGGACTGATAGGGATATCGTAATTTGTACTCGTGTCTTGAAACTGATGGCCTGATCAAGTAAAGCTGGACGGAGCGAGGACAGTACTAAAGTCGCCGTAAACACGTAACGACTGTAGTGTCGGGAAGTTAACTGGATTCGACTGGCGGCTGTTGTGAACACGGAAGTGAACCGTCTGTTTTCATCTCCTTGTATCTACCTAACATCAGACGGTTCACAGTTGTTTTTGTTTTTGTCCGGTACTTGCTGCTTGTGGCCATTACCTGTTACATCTCACTGTACGTTACACACTGCCATGTCCGGTACTTGCTGCTTGTGGCCATTACCTGTTACATCTCACTGTACGTTACACACTGCTATGTCCGGTACTTGCTGCTTGTGGCCATTACCTGTTACATCTCACTGTACGTTACACACTGCTATGTCCGGTACTTGCTGCTTGTGACCATTACCTGTTACATCTCACTGTACGTTACACACTGCTATGTCCGGTACTTGCTGCTTGTGGCCATTACCTGTTACATCTCACTGTACGTTACACACTGCTATGTCCGGTACTTGCTGCTTGTGGCCATTACCTGTTACATCTCACTGTACGTTACACACTGCTATGTCCGGTACTTGCTGCTTGTGGCCATTACCTGTTACATCTCACTGTACGTTACACACTGCTATGTCCGGTACTTGCTGCTTGTGGCCATTACCTGTTACATCTCACTGTACGTTACACACTGCTATGTCCGGTACTTGCTGCTTGTGGCCATTACCTGTTACATCTCACTGTACGTTACACACTGCTATGTCCGGTACTGCTGCTTGTGGCCATTACCTGTTACATCTCACTGTACGTTACACACTGCTATGTCCGGTACTTGCTGCTTGTGGCCATTACCTGTTACATCTCACTGTACGTTACACACTGCTATGTCCGGTACTTGCTGCTTGTGGCCATTACCTGTTACATCTCACTGTACGTTACACACTGCTATGTCCGGTACTTGCTGCTTGTGGCCATTACCTGTTACATCTCACTGTACGTTACACACTGCTATGTCCGGTACTTGCTGCTTGTGGCCATTACCTGTTACATCTCACTGTACGTTACACACTGCTATGTCCGGTACTTGCTGCTTGTGGCCATTACCTGTTACATCTCACTGTACGTTACACACTGCTATGTCCGGTACTTGCTGCTTGTGGCCATTACCTGTTACATCTCACTGTACGTTACACACTGCTATGTCCGGTACTTGCTGCTTGTGGCCATTACCTGTTACATCTCACTGTACGTTACACACTGCTATGTCCGGTACTTGCTGCTTGTGGCCATTACCTGTTACATCTCACTGTACGTTACACACTGCCCTGTCCGGTACTTGCTGCTTGTGGCCATTACCTGTTACATCTCACTGTACGTTACACACTGCTATGTCCGGTACTTGCTGCTTGTGGCCATTACCTGTTACATCTCACTGTACGTTACACACTGCCCTGTCCGGTACTTGCTGCTTGTGGCCATTACCTGTTACATCTCACTGTACGTTACACACTGCTATGTCCGGTACTTGCTGCTTGTGGCCATTACCTGTTACATCTCACTGTACGTTACACACTGCCCTGTCCGGTACTTGCTGCTTGTGGCCATTACCTGTTACATCTCACTGTACGTTACACACTGCTATGTCCGGTACTTGCTGCTTGTGGCCATTACCTGTTACATCTCACTGTACGTTACACACTGCTATGTCCGGTACTTGCTGCTTGTGGCCATTACCTGTTACATCTCACTGTACGTTACACACTGCTATGTCCGGTACTTGCTGCTTGTGGCCATTACCTGTTACATCTCACTGTACGTTACACACTGCTATGTCCGGTACTTGCTGCTTGTGGCCATTACCTGTTACATCTCACTGTACGTTACACACTGCCCTGTCCGGTACTTGCTGCTTGTGGCCATTACCTGTTACATCTCACTGTACGTTACACACTGCTATGTCCGGTACTTGCTGCTTGTGGCCATTACCTGTTACATCTCACTGTACGTTACACACTGCTATGTCCGGTACTTGCTGCTTGTGGCCATTACCTGTTACATCTCACTGTACGTTACACACTGCTATGTCCGGTACTTGCTGCTTGTGGCCATTACCTGTTACATCTCACTGTACGTTTACACACTGCTATGTCCGGTACTTGCTGCTTGTGGCCATTACCTGTTACATCTCACTGTACGTTACACACTGCTATGTCCGGTACTTGCTGCTTGTGGCCATTACCTGTTACATCTCACTGTACGTTACACACTGCTATGTCCGGTACTTGCTGCTTGTGGCCATTACCTGTTACATCTCACTGTACGTTACACACTGCTATGTCCGGTACTTGCTGCTTGTGGCCATTACCTGTTACATCTCACTGTACGTTACACACTGCTATGTCCGGTACTTGCTGCTTGTGGCCATTACCTGTTACATCTCACTGTACGTTACACACTGCTATGTCCGGTACTTGCTGCTTGTGGCCATTACCTGTTACATCTCACTGTACGTTACACACTGCTATGTCCGGTACTTGCTGCTTGTGGCCATTACCTGTTACATCTCACTGTACGTTACACACTGCTATGTCCGGTACTTGCTGCTTGTGGCCATTACCTGTTACATCTCACTGTACGTTACACACTGCTATGTCCGGTACTTGCTGCTTGTGGCCATTACCTGTTACATCTCACTGTACGTTACACACTGCTATGTCCGGTACTTGCTGCTTGTGGCCATTACCTGTTACATCTCACTGTACGTTACACACTGCTATGTCCGGTACTTGCTGCTTGTGGCCATTACCTGTTACATCTCACTGTACGTTACACACTGCTATGTCCGGTACTTGCTGCTTGTGGCCATTACCTGTTACATCTCACTGTACGTTACACACTGCTATGTCCGGTACTTGCTGCTTGTGGCCATTACCTGTTACATCTCACTGTACGTTACACACTGCTATGTCCGGTACTTGCTGCTTGTGGCCATTACCTGTTACATCTCACTGTACGTTACACACTGCCCTGTCCGGTACTTGCTGCTTGTGGCCATTACCTGTTACATCTCACTGTACGTTACACACTGCTATGTCCGGTACTTGCTGCTTGTGGCCATTACCTGTTACATCTCACTGTACGTTACACACTGCTATGTCCGGTACTTGCTGCTTGTGGCCATTACCTGTTACATCTCACTGTACGTTACACACTGCTATGTCCGGTACTTGCTGCTTGTGGCCATTACCTGTTACATCTCACTGTACGTTACACACTGCTATGTCCGGTACTTGCTGCTTGTGGCCATTACCTGTTACATCTCACTGTACGTTACACACTGCTATGTCCGGTACTTGCTGCTTGTGGCCATTACCTGTTACATCTCACTGTACGTTACACACTGCTATGTCCGGTACTTGCTGCTTGTGGCCATTACCTGTTACATCTCACTGTACGTTACACACTGCTATGTCCGGTACTTGCTGCTTGTGGCCATTACCTGTTACATCTCACTGTACGTTACACACTGCCCTGTCCGGTACTTGCTGCTTGTGGCCATTACCTGTTACATCTCACTGTACGTTACACACTGCTATGTCCGGTACTTGCTGCTTGTGGCCATTACCTGTTACATCTCACTGTACGTTACACACTGCTATGTCCGGTACTTGCTGCTTGTGGCCATTACCTGTTACATCTCACTGTACGTTACACACTGCTATGTCCGGTACTTGCTGCTTGTGGCCATTACCTGTTACATCTCACTGTACGTTACACACTGCTATGTCCGGTACTTGCTGCTTGTGGCCATTACCTGTTACATCTCACTGTACGTTACACACTGCTATGTCCGGTACTTGCTGCTTGTGGCCATTACCTGTTACATCTCACTGTACGTTACACACTGCTATGTCCGGTACTTGCTGCTTGTGGCCATTACCTGTTACATCTCACTGTACGTTACACACTGCTATGTCCGGTACTTGCTGCTTGTGGCCATTACCTGTTACATCTCACTGTACGTTACACACTGCTATGTCCGGTACTTGCTGCTTGTGGCCATTACCTGTTACATCTCACTGTACGTTACACAATGCTATGTCCGGTACTTGCTGCTTGTGGCCATTACCTGTTACATCTCACTGTACGTTACACACTGCCCTGTCCGGTACTTGCTGCTTGTGGCCATTACCTGTTACATCTCACTGTACGTTACACACTGCTGTGTCCGGTACTTGCTGCTTGTGGCCATTACCTGTTACATCTCACTGTACGTTACACACTGCTATGTCCGGTACTTGCTGCTTGTGGCCATTACCTGTTACATCTCACTGTACGTTACACACTGCTATGTCCGGTACTTGCTGCTTGTGGCCATTACCTGTTACATCTCACTGTACGTTACACACTGCTATGTCCGGTACTTGCTGCTTGTGGCCATTACCTGTTACATCTCACTGTACGTTACACACTGCTATGTCCGGTACTTGCTGCTTGTGGCCATTACCTGTTACATCTCACTGTACGTTACACACTGCTATGTCCGGTACTTGCTGCTTGTGGCCATTACCTGTTACATCTCACTGTACGTTACACACTGCTATGTCCGGTACTTGCTGCTTGTGGCCATTACCTGTTACATCTCACTGTACGTTACACACTGCTATGTCCGGTACTTGCTGCTTGTGGCCATTACCTGTTACATCTCACTGTACGTTACACACTGCTATGTCCGGTACTTGCTGCTTGTGGCCATTACCTGTTACATCTCACTGTACGTTACACACTGCTATGTCCGGTACTTGCTGCTTGTGGCCATTACCTGTTACATCTCACTGTACGTTACACACTGCCATTTCCGTCATTCGACGGCTTATTACCTACTTCATAACCTAAACCAGTGGCTCTCAAAGTGGGCGGTACCGCCCCCTGGGGGGCGGTGGGATTACCGAGGTGGGCGCTAATAGGTACGATAGGTGGAAGGGAGCGCTGTTATTATCACAGGGGGGCGCTAGTAGACAAGTAGTGCATTTATTTTTATAATAAAATTGAAATAAAGTAATTTTTGTGTTAAAGATAAAAAATGAACTAAATTTCTTAGTATTTTAATTTATTAATCTTATTCAAGCACATTATTTTTAATAAACTATTGCTAGATGAATTATTGTTAATCATAAAAAATATAATAAATTTTAATTTATTAATTTATTTTATTATTAATTAATTATTTATTTAAACGACTTTTAAATATAAAATAAAAGTGGAAACAAAAGCGGATTTATGTTTTTTTAAAAAGGTAGGGGGGCGCTGTGGGTGTGTATATGGAACCAAGGGGGCAGTGGACCGAAAAATTTGGGAACCGCTGACCTAAACGCTCCCTTCCCAGTCCATACTCTCTCGTTCCTACAAATCATCTACGCACAGAACCGCTGTACCAGTGCAGTTCCTGCGTCATATGGCCTACAGTAAACTGTCGGCCAATCAGTGTGCATTCTGAAAGTGAAATGTAAACCTGCAACCTGTGTGCAGAATGTCACGTCCTTGATTGTTAAAAATGGTGGTACATAGATGTACCGCTGTCTTTTGCGGTGCTTGTACAGGAGTCACAGATCAATCCATGCCAGCGTCTGTGCGCTGTGTCCACCAGCTGTTGTTTCTGACGTCACCACCTTCCAGTACTTCTGTCTGTCTGTCTGTCTGTCTGTCTGTCCACCTGTCCCACATAACAAAAGAGCAGCTAGCGACGAACATTGTATTGTAACGAATGGCGGTGTGCTATGTTCAATGGCGGTGTGCTATGTTCAATGGCGGTGTGCTATGTTCAATGGCGGTGTGTGCTTTGTTCAATGGCGGTGTGCTTTGTTCAATGGCGGTGTGCTTTGTTCAATGGCGGTGTGCTTTGTTCAATGGCGGTTTGTGTGCTTTGTTCAATGGCGGTTGTGCTATGTTCAATCACATAAAAATGTTAATTTCTAACGACCATTCTTTTTCTTTTCTATTCCATTTTATTTCGTGGGCCGGGATAGCTCAGTCGGTATACTCGACTGGGCGGTCCGGGGATCGAATCCCGGTGGGGGTGAGATTTTCCGCACCCGTCCAGACCGACCCTGGGGCTCACCCAGCCTCCTGTACAATGGGTGCCGGGTCTGTTTTCCGGAGTAAAGCAGCAGGGGTGTGTCGTTGATCACTCACCCCCTTCTAGCGCCGAGGTTAAAGAAAGAGTAGAGCTACAACTCTACTCCTCCCCTGGGCCTTCGTGGCCTGTTATAGACGAACTTTGCCTTTTGTTCCATTTTATTTCGGGTTTTTTTTTTGCCTTAATATGTTTATGTATTTTTGACTATTTTCTTTCTATCAGCCTGTGTCTTCCATTGGCCTATTTTTCTTTCGTTTCAGATTTTATCTCTTACATCCTTTCTTTTTGACTTATCTATACTCCTTTCTCCTTTCCTTTCTTCCCTTTTTTTTATTATGTATTTTCATTTGTTTGAGTCCTTTGACTGCATTACTTCCAATTAATTTAAAATTCTCTTTTCTGCTTTCTTTTATCACGAATTTTCGCACATGCAAGCGTAATGCCTTCTTGCTTGTATCGTGTGATGCGCCATCGCTTTACCAGTCCGTCTTTTTGGTTGTGATTTCCCAGTGGGTTTAGTAAGGTTGGCTTCATTCCAGTCGGTCTGAGAGTCTTTCAACGTCTTCTCTAGTGAATCGCACAGTGATCGTGACCGTGACGCATCTCCCACGTACTCATAATGACACGCATTCAGTCAGTGCCAATCTACAACACACTGGGTGTCACTGTCGTTTAGTAATCCTGCTGGTATATTGCCCCTACTTACGCTCTAATAAATGACCCGATATTTGCTGCAGTCCTTTCCCACGACGTCTACTCGCTAAGTAAAGCTGCGGTGGCGCAGTTGGTTGAGTCACTGCGCTACAAACCCGGAACGTCGCGGGTTCGATTCCCGGTGGTGTCATTGGAACTTTTCATTGACATAATCGTTTCGGTCGCACTATGGCCCTGGGGTCGACTCAGCCTCTAACAGAAATGAGTACCAGGAATCTTTCCTGGGGGGTAAAGGCGGCAGGTGCGTAGGGCTGACAACCTTACCACCTTCATGTGCCGATTGTTTAAAACCTGGGAGTCTCAACCTTCTGGAGCCCTAAGGGCCTGTAATGGGATTGCTTTACCTTTACCGTTAAGTGTGTTCCAACGGCTTGTTTGAAATTAACAATCGAAATGTAGCCATTTTACTGCAATTCATGCAGTAAATACGGACACTATGTTGCTCTCAACATACGTAAATGAAAATTTGCTTTCAAAACGGCAGTATTGCGTGTTGCTAAAGTAGGCTGAGACGTTGGCTGACCGGACACACTTCTTATTAGCAGTACAAGTTATAATGCATATACATTTAACGTAATAGTGAACAAGTTAGGAATGATTCTTTTGGAAGCTTGCATTACATATTATGTCGCAGTTTCAGGATATTCCAGGAGCAGACAAGAAAAACCACGGAGTATGTGAAACAGACATAAGCCTCCGGGTCGCGAATCAAGAACGCTAAGTTCCGAGCACAAGCTAAGAATGCTAGCAGCAACATCAACAGTGAACCTTGCTACTGCAGTGTGTATGTCTTTAGGCTTACGTCTTGTTTAAACGAAAAGTTTAATTGGAGGAATTAAAATTCTCAGAACTTCTTGCTTCGTGTATGAGGCTTAAAGATTAACTTAAGTGTAACAACTTTTTGGTGACTTTAAGTTAAGCAACTAATGCACAAGAATTATTAACAATGTAAGGTATATTTGTAACCGCTACATACGTTTCGGCAATCAAGTTGCCATCCTCAGGGGGCGCATAAAAGAATCACAAGTATATATGACATCCAGATGGGGCTTACAAATATTATATCTTGCTTTTTTGATGATTCTTGTGTATTAGTTGGTTTAACTTAAAGTTATGACAAATGCACGGTATATATAATATAAAATTCGTTAATGCCCAACACGCAAAATTAGTTTACAACTATAAGGATATCAAAGAGAAACTTCACAAGGCCAATACATCGATATGATTTAATACGATATGCAAAATTGCTATGTGTATCTGGATGTCATATATACTTGTGATTCTTTGATGCAACCCCCTGAGGATGGCAACTTGATTGCCAAAACGTATGTAGGGGTTACAAATATACTTGTTAATAATTACGGTGCATTGGTTGGTTTAACTTAAACTTATGACAAAATTCACGGTACATACAATATAAAATTGTTAGTGAGTTCGTGTCAGGGTCAAGGGACTAGCTAACAGGAGCACCACGATAGCTAACAGGAGCACCACGATAGCTAACAGGAGCACCACGATAGCTAACAGGAGCACCACGATAGCTAACAGGAGCACCACGATAGCTAACATGAGCACCACGATAGTTAACAGGAGCACCACGATAGCTAACATGAGCACCGCGATAGCTAACAGGAGCACCACGATAGCTAACATGAGTACCACGATAGCTAACATGAGCACCACGATAGCTAACATGAGTACCACGATAGTTAACAGGACACCACGATAGTAACATGAGCACCACGATAGCTAACAGGAGCACCACGATAGCTAACAGGAGCACCACGATAGCTAACATAGCACCACGATAGCTAACATGGTACCACGATAGTTAACAGGAGCACCACGATAGCTAACAGGAGCACCACATAGCTAACAGGAGCACCACGATAGCTAACAGGAGCACCACGATAGCTAACATGAGCACCACGATAGCTAACATGAGCACCACGATAGCTACAGGAGCACCACGATAGCTAACAGGAGCACCACGATAGCTAACAGGAGCACCACGATAGCTAACAGGAGCACCACGATAGCTAACAGGAGCACCACGATAGCTAACAGGAGCACCACGATAGCTAACAGGAGCACCACGATAGCTAACATGAGCACCACGATAGTTAACAGGAGCACCACGATAGCTAACAGGAGCACCACGATAGCTAACAGGAGCACCACGATAGCTAACAGGAGCACCACGATAGCTAACAGGAGCACCACGATAGCTAACATGAGCACCACGATAGCTAACATGAGCACCACGATAGCTAACAGGAGCACCACGATAGCTAACAGGAGCACCACGATAGCTAACAGGAGCACCACCATAGCTAACAGGGCACCACGATAGCTAACAGGAGCACCACGATAGCTAACATGAGCACCACGATAGCTAACAGGAGCACCACGATAGCTAACAGGAGCACCACGATAGCTAACATGAGCACCACGATAGCTAACATGAGCACCACGATAGCTAACAGGAGCACCACGATACGCTGAGGTTCGCTTTATATAAAATAAATCTGTAGCAAACGGGTCATATATGGTTTAATAAAAACGCAGCACTTACGGGAGGTCACGTGAACGGTTTGCAGTAAAATAAGTGACTGCTCGGTTGCGAGACGCATAACATTCAGTCAGTGCACTTTCGACCGCTAATGTAACCGTCGCAGGATACTTGCTTAAGTTGGAAGAGAGAAAAGCAAGCACTCTCTACTTTGCTTGTATACTCTTCCTTCATGCTGTCTATGTTTTATTTTACATCGTTTCTTGCCATTTATCTTTCCTCCTTTTCAGCATATTCGCTATATAAACTCATCTTATCGTGTTTATTTTAACATTTCCTATCTTCCATTGCCCCGTGTAAAGCTCGTTTAGACTGAACAGACAGCCTACCGATATGAACGGTGGCTGGGAATTAAATGAATAAACCGTTTGTGAGGACAAAAAGGGGTAGTCCTTCATCTTGCTTATGGGAGAGAGAATAACAGCATGTCATCATAAAATTCTAGCATAATACAAACTGACACACAAACCACAGTGCGCCGCGATAGCTCAGTCGGTTTAGCGACTCGCTACGGTCTGGGCGGTCCGGGGATCGAATGCCGATCCCAGTGGCCGCGCGGTCTAAGGCGTGGGTCTACGGCCGCTCGCTTGCTGGGATTGTGGGTTTGACTCCCACCGGGGGCATGGATGTTTGTGTTGTGTTTGTCGTAAGGGCGGTAGTATGGAACGTAAAGTGACATGAAGGACGAAAGGATTTAAACAGTACAAAAATGGATCAAAGGGGAAAAACCCCGGAGAGGCAAAAAAAAAAATTCCGGTGGGGGCGAGATTTTTCGCAGCCGTCCAGACCGGCCCTGGGGCCCACCCAGCCTCCTGTACAATGGGCACCGGGTCTGTTTCCCGGGGTAAAGTGGCCGGGGCATGGAGTTGACCACCTACCCTCATCTAGCGCCGGTGCTAAAGAAAGAGTAGAGCTATACCTCTACTCCCCCTCTGGGCCTTCATGGCTGTTGTAGGGTGAACTTTACGTTTAGCTTTACTCGTTTTCTGGATTTCACCCGCTGTCCCACATTCAACACGGAACGCGTCGTTTCCGTGGCCGTAATACTTTCCGTCCCCAGGGGACGTCGGGCGAGGCACCTCCCGCGTTGCATGACACGAAGGGTTATTGGCAGGCATAAGAAATCCCTGAACTCACTCAGATGGTGCCTGCACACCTTTCCACCTGAGAACTGTAACAGCTCCAGTTACAGAAACGTGTAATTTTTGGATTATGGAATATGGACAAAGTGCAGAAAGCCAGCAATTCTGAGTACGGTACCGTGATGATTGTTTGTTTAACATCGCCCTCATTAGTGCACACGATAGAGCGTAGAATGAATGTATGACCGTGAGTAATGTATTGCAGAGAGTGTGAAGTGCAGTGGCTGTGACGTAATTAAATTACGTCGATGGACTGAGGAAAACCAGGAACCCCTTCTGTCAGTACCGGCGACGTGGCTGATGCTGTAACCCGGCAGAGGTCTTGACAGCTTTTGTGAAGCCTTCGGATTTCGTAGCAGTTCACAAATTATACACCAACAAAATGCACTGTATTTTTTTCACTTTTTTATTCTTCAACCCCTACACATGTTTCAACCCTTACAAGGCCATCTACAGGGGTCTCGTAATCTACATTTACTTTACATCCATTGTTGTCTGCTATTATGTTATATATCACATGTAGTACAGTTTCATATTACAGTAATTTATAATTTTGTCTTTAAATATATAAAACACAGAATATAAAATCATTAAATAAGGTTCGTCAATATTTTCGTAGTAAAATGATAGAATTAAGCTATATGTTTTTTTAAAGGTGTATCTGCTACCGTTAGCTTGTTTTTGGCGGTTGGTTCTGTATATATAGGTAAACAGTCAAGTACAACAGGTCTGTTTGTGTTGTAAGGTCCGGTGGTGCGGTGTGTCCTTTTTACTACGACAATATTGACGAACCTTATTTAAGGATTTTATAATCTGTGTTTTATATATTTAAAGACAAAATTATAAATTACTGTAATATGAAACTTGACTATATGTGATATATAACATAATAGCAGACAACAATGGATGTAAAGTAAATGTAGACTGCGAGCCCCCTGAAGATGACCTTGTAAGGGTTGAAACATATGTAGGGGTTGAAGAATAATAAAAAAGTGAAAAAATATAGTGCGTTTGTTGGTGTGTAATTTGTGATTTGTTACAAATGCACGGTGACAATAATATAAAATTCGTAGGAGTTGTTGTGTGTTTTGCCTAAGCTTTAAAGCAGGAGCTGCCAGAACTGGGCTGCGAGTTGACTGACACCGCAGTCCGTGTCACGGTGCTGTTGATAAATGCGGCTGATCGATAGGTCGTTGCCCTGTACAAAACGCGCTGTTTATTTAGTAGCTTCCAACTGCTTTCCCTTGTCAGGGCCTTTCGAAGCCTTTAATGTGAACTTCAGTAGCGTGACGTCAGTTGCTAAAAATAGCTACAAGGCATGTTAATATATCGGCCAGTCCATATCATGTCCTTGTCCGCTTTTTATAAAAACATTAATGGCAGAACGTAGAACTGTAACACAATTTAACCGTTGCTGTCATCCTCAGGGTAGAAAATCTTCTAACGTGGACGTTAATTTCATTCCGCCCAACCGTTGGCAACCTCCCTACACGACCCAGATGACCACAGTATGAACATAACTGTCCCAGTCATACGCAATCACTCAACCAATGTGTTCATTCTTATGTCTTAGTCCTTTTCTTCCTGTGTTTCTTTTCCTTCATTTTCCTCCGCTTATTTTCCTTTCTTTTATTTATTTTAATAATTTTCCGTCGCTCTTCTTTGTTTCTTTCTTTCTTTATTTCATGATTTCATTTCTCTACTCCATATCACTTTTTGCTTCTCCTTTATTCTTACATTTCGTTTTACCCGTGTTCCTTCCTTGTCCTTTCTAATTTGAAGTCTCTTCTATCTCTCATATGAATAAAAACAAATTTGAAGACGTAATCTGTGGTCTTTTGGGTGATTACACGGTGTTGTGAGGTAATTATTTACCGACGTTTCGGGACAACGTGTCGGTCCCATCTTCACCGGTCGAGATTCCACGAAGGAAAGAAAGACGCTGACAAGGAGACCGGTCTCCTTGTCAGCGTCTTTCGTGGAATCTCGACCCGTGAAGATGGGACCGACACGTTGTCCCGAAACGTCGGTAAATAATTACCTCACGACGCCGTGTAATCACCCAAAAGACCACAGATTACATCAACGTCGCGGCGGAAGCCTGAAATCAAATTTGAAGACCTTTGAAAACGTCGCACTGAGGACAGAAGAAGAAGCAGCATACAGCACTTCATTCGTAACGCTTATTTTGGAAATTGTCGCCAACAGACCCTAAATGCGATACCATTAACAAACTGGTACAAATAGCACGTGCACTTGAAGGCACTGTATCACACAGATGTCACGAAACGTCTGAGTGGGACGGGTAATGATTTGTCAACATTTCAGACTCGTATCCGGACGCAGATGCCCGCAGCTGGCTTTTTACAAAAGCAGAGCAAATCTGGTGCTGTAGACGCATTCTGAGCTAATGTTTACAAAAGGGCGTAAGTAGACGGGCACAGAGGATCTCTGCAGCGCCCGGGCCCCGAGCATTTTTCCGCGCAAATATAGGTTTACAAATTAAACTTCTAGTCGTATGTACACGTAAAAATGGAGACGTTATGCCTGTCGAAGCTGTGAAGGCATATATGAGATACGAGGTGTTAGATATATTCTTTCTTAAGGTCGGCACAAAATGGACGTCAGTGGTGAAGTTTATATCCCGGCAAAGAACCCAGGTACTCCATGTATACGTCTTGCGTCCTTTCAGTGTCCGAGTTTAGAACTTTCACAAAGAATTCGTGGACTTTACCCTGAAGATGAAAGTGCGTGGCTTGTTGGAAACGTCGATAACTATTTATCAGGAGACACGGCGTTTCGTCCCACGCTGTTCACTGGTTGCAGGCAGGCACGAGAGGGCGCGCGACCTCACATCACTCACCACCACCACCACCACCAACGCCACCACCTCCACCGACGGCTGCTCCCCACAACAATTAACGCCAGATACAGTAGGAACTTTACCCGGTGATTCCCACGAGGAGGCCTTACAATATACAGTATGCCTTGCTTTACGCCCAAGTTGTGTTCCTGGCAAAGTAGGCGTAAATAAAAATAGTCGTAAATAAATATATTCCTATGAAATGTCACGAATTAGTGGGCGTTAGGGGCAATCATACTAATGACAGCCTGTTCATATGCGGTATATGTATTTAGTGTATTATTGTTGTATTACGTCTAATGGAACAGTTGAATTCACAGACACGTTCGGATATTGCGGTAATAGTCTTCGTCATAACACCTTGAGGGCTGCGAAACAAGGCACCGCGTCACAGCACTAATTAAACGTTTTCATATTCTCTGTAATTAGCCACGAACTAAAAAAAAAATCGTAAATTGCTAAAGCAACTAGCAGCAGACGTAATTTGTTCAAATAGTGCACGTTAGGCCTAACTTAGCATGAACATGAAATGCAATGCTTCCTTTTCTTTCGGTAGTTTGAACAACTTCAAATCCTCAAATTTGTGTCTGCAGGTCAATGTGACTAAGCACATTCCTGTGGTGTCCTTTGTCTGGATTGGACAATATACAGCACGCATGTTAATAACTTAGTCATATATTGTGACACATTAATATATCGATTATAATTTTATTGAAGATATCGGGATGGGCAATTATGGTGATTAGTAAATATAGAATATGACCAACTGACTACGTAGTCTAAGGCTTGGGTCTAAGACTGTTCGCTTGCTGGAAATGCGGGTTCGAATCCCGCCGGGGCATGGATGTCTGTTTTTTCTGTCTGTTAAATTTTGTCAGGTACAGATCTCTGTGACGGACCGATCACGCGTCCAGAGGAGTCCTACCGAACGTGATATGTCTCTGATCTCGAAATTTAAACAATGAAAGACCTAGGTCCATTAGAATTGTCAAGCCATGGGGTAAATAACCTCACTGGAACAGAGCCGTATTTATGATGCTGATAGCCGTGTGGCTGGTCAGTAAATTCGTCTTCTGTCAAATTCGGTGGTTTATTATTGTGTTTATAAAACCCCACAAATTCATATTATTTAATGTTTCAGTATTACGTGTTATATAATGATTTGCATAGAGAGAAACAAGGCAGGCAGAAAATATTGCTGATACGTATCCGGAAGTAGTTTGTGTTTTTCTTTACTTCCTCTATAAAAGTGTTGAGATTGTTGCTGTAAAGATACTAAGTGGTCTTCGTGTCATATCCTTTACAGTTCATCGCTCACAGTCTTCGTAGCATTCGATAACACAACTGCAAGCAACCGCCAGACCGTGTCTGTATTCTCTCAAACAAGTAACGACCACTGCAGCATCTCCACTACTGTTTGCTCAAGGGCAGCTCAGTCAGTTTAGCCACTAGCTGCGGGCTGTGCGCTTGGTGTCTGGTACTGAGCAGGAGCTAGGACCTAGCGGCATCTTAACCAGTTGCTGTCTGAAGCTCTTTGACGACAAGGCGACAGCCTGGCCTAGTGTTATGGATAGAACTGCGTGGAACAATAACTCCACTTCAACATTTTCGAACCTATTGTGGTCCAGGAAAGGCTATTTTATTCGACTCTGTTAGGCATAGGTCTATCCTGGACGGTGGGCGATGCGTTAACCCGTTAAGCACTAGGATTAACCCGAATTTTGTTTCAAGATTTAGGTTGTACCGCGCAGTAAACACACTCCGTCTCAGTTATACAAACCAGTCAGTTAATGTTGTACAGTGAAATAATCGCTGTTTGTTCTGAGATCCACACAAAACACATAAATACAGTCCGTACCGCGCAGTAAACACACTCCGTCTCAGTTATACAAACCAGTCAGTTAATGTTGTACAGTGAAATAATCGCTGTTTGTTCTGAGATCCACACAAAACACATAAATACAGTCCGTACCGCGCAGTAAACACACTCCGTCTCAGTTATACAAACCAGTCAGTTAATGTTGTACAGTGAAATAATCGCTGTTTGTTCTGAGATCCACACAAAACACATAAATACAGTCCGTACCGCGCAGTAAACACACTACGTCTCAGTTATACAAACCAGTCAGTTAATGTTGTACAGTGAAATAATCGCTGTTTGTTCTGAGATCCACACAAAACACATAAATACAGTCCGTACCGCGCAGTAAACACACTCCGTCTCAGTTATACAAACCAGTCAGTTAATGTTGTACAGTGAAATAATCGCTGTTTGTTCTGAGATCCACACAAAACACATAAATACAGTCCGTACCGCGCAGTAAACACACTCCGTCTCAGTTATACAAACCAGTCAGTTAATGTTGTACAGTGAAATAATCGCTGTTTGTTCTGAGATCCACACAAAACACATAAATACAGTCCGTACCGCGCAGTAAACACACTCCGTCTCAGTTATACAAACCAGTCAGTTAATGTTGTACAGTGAAATAATCGCTGTTTGTTCTGAGATCCACACAAAACACATAAATACAGTCCGTACCGCGCAGTAAACACACTCCGTCTCAGTTATACAAACCAGTCAGTTAATGTTGTACAGTGAAATAATCGCTGTTTGTTCTGAGATCCACACAAAACACATAAATACAGTCCGTACCGCGCAGTAAACACACTCCGTCTCAGTTATACAAACCAGTCAGTTAATGCTGTACAGTGAAATAATCGCTGTTTGTTCTGAGATCCACACAAAACACATAAATACAGTCCGTACCGCGCAGTAAACACTCCGTCTCAGTTATACAAACCAGTCAGTTAATGTTGTACAGTGAAATAATCGCTGTTTGTTCTGAGATCCACACAAAACACATAAATACAGTCCGTACCGCGCAGTAAACACTCCGTCTCAGTTATACAAACCAGTCAGTTAATGTTGTACAGTGAAATAATCGCTGTTTGTTCTGAGATCCACACAAAACACATAAATACAGTCCGTACCGCGCAGTAAACACACTCCGTCTCAGTTATACAAACCAGTCAGTTAATGCTGTACAGTGAAATAATCGCTGTTTGTTCTGAGATCCACACAAAACACATAAATACAGTCCGTACCGCGCAGTAAACACACTCCGTCTCAGTTATACAAACCAGTCAGTTAATGCTGTACAGTGAAATAATCGCTGTTTGTTCTGAGATCCACACAAAACACATAAATACAGTCCGTACCGCGCAGTAAACACTCCGTCTCAGTTAACAAACCAGTCAGTTAATGTTGTACAGTGAAATAATCGCTGTTTGTTCTGAGATCCACACAAAACACATAAATACAGTCCGTACCGCGCAGTAAACACACTCCGTCTCAGTTATACAAACCAGTCAGTTAATGTTGTACAGTGAAATAATCGCTGTTTGTTCTGAGATCCACACAAAACACATAAATACAGTCCGTACCGCGCAGTAAACACTCCGTCTCAGTTATACAAACCAGTCAGTTAATGTTGTACAGTGAAATAATCGCTGTTTGTTCTGAGATCCACACAAAACACATAAATACAGTCCGTACCGCGCAGTAAACACTCCGTCTCAGTTATACAAACCAGTCAGTTAATGTTGTACAGTGAAATAATCGCTGTTTGTTCTGAGATCCACACAAAACACATAAATACAGTCCGTACCGCGCAGTAAACACACTCCGTCTCAGTTATACAAACCAGTCAGTTAATGCTGTACAGTGAAATAATCGCTGTTTGTTCTGAGATCCACACAAAACACATAAATACAGTCCGTACCGCGCAGTAAACACTCCGTCTCAGTTATACAAACCAGTCAGTTAATGTTGTACAGTGAAATAATCGCTGTTTGTTCTGAGATCCACACAAAACACATAAATACAGTCCGTACCGCGCAGTAAACACACTCCGTCTCAGTTACACAAACCAATCAGTTAATGTTGTACAGTGAAATAATCGCTGTTTGTTCTGAGATCCACACAAAACACATAAATACAGTCCGTACCGCGCAGTAAACACACTCCGTCTCAGTTATACAAACCAGTCAGTTAATGCTGTACAGTGAAATAATCGCTGTTTGTTCTGAGATCCACACAAAACACATAAATACAGTCCGTACCGCGCAGTAAACACTCCGTCTCAGTTATACAAACCAGTCAGTTAATGTTGTACAGTGAAATAATCGCTGTTTGTTCTGAGATCCACACAAAACACATAAATACAGTCCGTACCGCGCAGTAAACACACTCCGTCTCAGTTATACAAACCAGTCAGTTAATGCTGTACAGTGAAATAATCGCTGTTTGTTCTGAGATCCACACAAAACACATAAATACAGTCCGTACCGCGCAGTGAACACACTCCGTCTCAGTTATACAAACCAGTCAGTTAATGTTGTACAGTGAAATAATCGCTGTTTGTTCTGAGATCCACACAAAACACATAAATACAGTCCGTACCGCGCAGTGAACACACTCCGTCTCAGTTATACAAACCAGTCAGTTAATGCTGTACAGTGAAATAATCGCTGTTTGTTCTGAGATCCACACAAAACACATAAATACAGTCCGTACCGCGCAGTAAACACACTCCGTCTCAGTTATACAAACCAGTCAGTTAATGCTGTGCAGTGAAATAATCGCTGTTTGTTCTGAGATCCACATAAATACACTGTGTGGGCAGAAAGTAGAATTGTTGAATATTAAACTGGTGTTACATATAGACATCCATTAGGCTGTGAAGGTTTAAAGGTAACGAGAAGATTTCATTAGGCAGCTTCTGTATATCGGTTCGTAAGGTCACTGAAATGAGTTGTTCCACAAATATACATTGCCTGCTGTTGACAGAAAGTAATGTATTGCAGGGCATCCAGCACATATGTATGTTTATGGGTCCCAATTTCAGCCAGAAACTGTGGTTGTAAACTAAGATTTACTGCAAGACATTTCGAGGTTATGGCCGCAGTAAATACAGTTTTAGGACTGCAGCCTGACAGCGATAATTCTTACACAACTTTTCTATGAACGTTTTTCATTTCTGTTTGTTCAGCTCAATGAAATGATACTAAGGATAATTTTATTTCTTGTGAAATTTGATATTCCAGATTTGTTTTCTGGGATATGACGCCGTGTAGTCTAGTAAATATTTACAGAAATTTCAATTGGCACTCCTGCCTCAACCTACCCAGAAGTTGGGGCAGCAAGTTCCTTAGACATCTTTCTACATTTTGACCATACTATGCTACGTCGCGTTCTGCAAGGCAGGAATCTTCCATTTTAGTTCAATTTAATAGCGATTTTGCCCCAAGTTTTCGCGCAATGCAGGTTGACACTTGAAAGCCTAATGGATACTTATGTACCATTAAATGGGATCTTAGAGAATTATAATTTCTACCTAAGAAGTTTGTTTCTGTGTTTTGTACGGTTAGCAAATCATTTCCCTAAACTTCATAGTCCGATTGGTTTTTATACCCCAGAAGTAGTGTGTTTCGACCTTTACACCTGTCCAGTCTCGCCGTCTTGAACAAGATCTGGTCCAATTCATAGGTAAAATTTATTGGTTTCGCATATTCGCAAAATTGTAATGCTGTTTAGCTTTTGTGGTCCTTATATTATGTATTGCCGATCGCAGCGGCCGCGCGGTCTAAGGCGTGGGGCTGCGGCCCTTCGCTTGCTGGGATTGTGGGTTCGAATCCCGCCGGGGGCATGGCTATCTGTCTCTTGTGAGTGTTGTGTGTTGTCAGGTAGAGGTCTCTGTGTCAATCTGATCACTCGTCCAGAGAAGTCCTACCGAGTGTGGTGTTTCCGAGTGCGAACTTGAAGCCTCGATAATGAGGACGCCCTGGCCCACTAGGGGCTGTTGCGCCATTGGTGGGGGGGGGGGATATATTATGTACTGCTCGTTTATCTGAACATAATTGCGCTCGTATGACCTTGAAATAACTTAACATTTCTCGTTTTTGAACGTAACAGTCCAAGAGCTTGAACGCCGTCAAGAGACCGTCAACTTCGCACTCTACACCTCTACGACGCATCCGAATGTAGCCACTGTTTTTCGAAACGTCGGGGACTACTCCGCAAAAGACAGAGAGTCACACCCCAGAAGATCGCCGTGAGAAATTCAAGTTCAGTACATTAAAGCACTTTGCTGTCAGAGCAACAGCAAGCCGGCGATCGCTGTTTATTGTTATAACATCCAAATCAAATTTCCGAAGTTTCCGTGTAACGCAGTTGGCTGAGGTGGCCGGAGTTAGAGTGCGTTAATTGAGTTACTGAAAGTGTGACACAGGAAATTGCGTGTTTGGCATTGTTACAGTAATGGCACGTGCGATGTCCTGTGGTTGGCATTGTTACAGTAATGGCACGTGCGATGTCCTGTGGTTGGCATTGTTACAGTAATGGCACGTGCGATGTCCTGTGGTTGGCATTGTTACAGTAATGGCACGTGCGATGTCCTGTGGTTGGCATTGTTACAGTAATGGCACGTGCGATGTCCTGTGGTTGGCATTGTTACAGTAATGGCACGTGCGATGTCCTGTGGTTGGCATTGTTACAGTAATGGCACGTGCGATGTCCTGTGGTTGGCATTGTTACAGTAATGGCACGTGCGATGTCCTCCATTAAATTGTTCTTGCTGACAAAGCAGCCTACAGTTATTGTGCTGATCGCAAGGCATAAAGCAGCCTGCAGCATGTTGGCTTAGCAGTCAGCGTGCTGCAGGCTGCTTTTGTTCATTTTTGTTTGTTATCTATAATTAATGTTTTTTCTTTCCTTCATTTCTTTCTTCTTCTCTTGCTTTGCTCTTCCTTGTGTCTTTGTTCCTTCTTTACATCTTTATTCGTCACCCTTTCCGTATTTCCTACTTTACGTCTTTGTTTTATCTGTCTGTCCTTCTATAGTTCTCTCTCATATGTCTCACTTCATTATTCAGAACCCCACAACATTATTTAAACGTTTTCACCAATTCAGTATGACAGTTGTGTACTTAGCACAGGCGTGGCCTCAGCAATTGCAGCATGTGTTAAAACGCAGTGTTGACAAATAGTGCATCCAGGCAACGAAATGCACTCTGCGCTTCCCCACAATTGGCAACATTGCTCAAACCACGGTTCTTTGTTTGCGTTGTATTTCTTTCAGAAGTGAGTGAAAAAAAACCCCTGAAAAATGCAAGTTGTAGCAGTGTAAGCAGACAATTATGTCGAACTATCCAGATCGTTATTGTTGATTTAATTTCGGATGATTGCTGTGTCATGCTGCCCCAGTTAGTAGCTTGTACGTAGTGTAGCTCTGGCGAAAGATGGGAATTAGCTGAAGCTTCAGTTGCTGCGACCTAGGCTGTAATGCACGGCCCGGTCTTACAAATGTATGCCAGCATTTATCGGGCAGCAAATGCGCGCTCAGCAGTGTACCGCGTAGTGCAGGTTGGCACTTGAAAGCCTAATGGATGCTTGATGTACCATTGAATGGGATCTTAGATAATTATAATTTCTACCTACGAAGTGAGTTTCTGTGTTCTGTACGGTTAGCAGTTCATTTCCCTAAACCTCATAATTTTTATACCCCAGACGTAGTGTGTTTACTGCGCGGTTCGAACTGAACCCTAAACCCTGTGGGAATTCGTTTTTCTGAAAAGAACGTAGGAGCTGTAAATTCGGCGTGTGTAAGGGCGGAAAGCCTTTTGGGCAAATGGAATTTGAGGAAAATTCAAGACTGTTCAAAGCGTATGTGATTTTAATGTTCCTGAACTGAACTCAAAATGTACATGGCAGCATTAGACATAGGATAAACGGTAAAGGTAAAGCAACCCCATTACAGGCCTGGACAGGCCCTGAGGTTTCCAGGAGGTTGAGGCTCACAGATTTATAGACAATCGGCACATAAAGGTGGTAACGTTGTCATCCCTACGCACCGGTCGCCTTTACCCCAAGAAATATTCCTCGTACTCATTTCTGTTAGAGGCTGAGTCGACCCCAGGACCATAGTGCGACCGAAAGGATTAAGTCAATGAAAAATTCCAATTACACCATCGGGAATCGAACCCGCGACCTATTAGACATAGGATATTTCTATTGATACCCGTCACAGAAACGCACGGCAGTGATGGATATTAGAGAATAGATTCGTGATGATGTCATAGCTTTGAGCCGCTTAGAGTTGTTGTGTGTAGAGAAGCTAGCAACTGCGATTACATAAAGCCAAATACAATATCGTGGCTGATAACACTGGGCAACAAATTTTAACTTTTTTTCGGTTACGAGCATCAAATCCACTTTCCTTTATGTAATTGGGTATGCTGAACATGAAAATAGGCCTTAAAATGATGAGTTAGCTACAGTTTCCAAGATTTGTGAAATTTTATAATAACATGTAGCATATTTAACACAATAATACTTACTATTCACTGCTGTCCGTCATCACTTCGGCTAAAGGCGTCTTTTCTTAGCCTGTCTTTTGCATACAAGTTCTGGAGAGTCTCTAACTACTGTCCAGCAATAATCTGCTAACATAACTGGACTCTATTTCCCCTGATAACGATTTTCGATTTCCGCAATGGTCTGGTGAAAGCGTTCACCGTGTTCGTCGCTGACCGCACCGCAGTTTTCAGGGAAGAAATCCAGGTGAGAATGCAGAAAGTGAATATTTAACGACATATTGCAGCCCAATTTCTGATACACAACCAACAGGTCCTCCACTATTTCCTCGTAATTGTCAGCCTTGGTGTTTCCGAGGAAGTTATTAGCAACCAACCGGAAAGCATTCCAAGCACACTTCTCGTCACCAGTGATAAGCCGGTCAAATTGTTCATCTCTGAAGATGTCTCGGATTTGTGGACCGACGAAAACACCTTCTTTGACTTTTGCATCACTCATCCTCGGAAATTTATTACGAAGGTACTTGAATGCTTGGCCGTCTCGATCCATTGCCTTGACGAAATTCTTCATTAGGCCAAGCTTAACGTGCAGCGGTGGCAACAGAATCTTGCTTGGTTCCAATAAAGACGGATGTAGTACATTCTTTGAACCTGGCTCCAGACGTTGTCTTAAAGGCCAGTCCCTGACCACATAGTGCGAGGCCCTTGCTCGGCTGTCCCATTCACAGATGAAACAACAGAATTTTGTGTATCCTTGCTGCAGTCCGAGTAAGATGGCAACAACCTTTAAGTCACAACAAAGCTGCCATTTATATTTATCATAGTTTATGCACTCCAACAGTTGCTTCATGTTGCTGTATGTTTCTTTCATGTGAACTGCATGACCGATTGGAATCGATGGCAAAATGTTGCCATTATGCAATAATACTGCTTTCAAACTCAACTGTGAGGAGTCTATGAAAAGTCTCCATTCATCAGGGTTATGATTGATGTTGAGAGCTGACATCAGACCATCAATGTCATGGCAGGTGACGAGATTACTTTTCATTGAAAAGAATGAAACAAAGTCTTTATGACGTGAACGAAATGTAGACACGCAGACGCCCTCACCAAGTAGATTCCACTGCTGCAATCTTGAGCCCAAGAGTTCAGCTTTACCTTTCGACAAATCTAGATCTCGCACAAGGTCGTTCAATTCGTTCTGTGTTATTCTGTGTGGCTCAGTACATGCTTCATCAGATATAAAATCTGGATCGCTAGAACTTGAGACATTTGTATTACTGCATTCCTCATCTTCATCATCATCTTCGATTTCAAATGAGTCAGGCGGTTCTGGAATAGGTAGATCGTCTCCATGGAGCACCGGTAGTATAGCAGATGGTATATTTGGGTAGCTCAGTTTACACTTTTTCTTCTTCGACGTTCCATGTTCCAGTGGAGGAACCATGCAGAAATAGCAGTCAGTAATGTGGTTTGTTGGCTCACGCCACACCATTGGTACAGCAAAAGGCATAGAACGCTTCTTGTGATTTAACCAGCCGCAAAGATTTGCCGAACAAGAGTTGCAGCATATGTGTGGAGCCCAGCTCTTGTCCTGATCCCCAACTTTACAACCGAAGTATAGATGGTACGCCTTTTTCACAATTGGAGTTAGAGCACGCTTTTGTGAAGCAAATGTCACTTTCCCACAAACATAACAAAAACTATCTGAACGGTTCACACATTTACGAGGCATCTTAGTTTTCTTCGCGTTAAAAAACAAGATATTGTAACCGAGCACGGATGCAGCAAGAAAGCACACTGAAACTCTAAATACCACGTGGCACACCGTGGAAAAGGCGCGGGAATCCCCGACGATTAGCTAGCGCGACCCGACGCGATCCGACGATGACCGACACCAAGTCACTGCAGTTGCGCTACGCCAGAACCGGCTCAATATATAGGCCTATATAATTTTGTGAATATGCAAGTACACAATCTTAGTGTAAGTATAAGCCTATAGCATAAATTACGGTTAGGAATGGAAATGTAGACCCATTTCAGTCTTTCGTGTATAAACAAAATGTAAGGAAAATAATAAAAATCGGTCACATTAATAAAGGCCTGTTACTTCAAAACAAGAGCTAACAAACAATTTTAAGCATCATATTCGTTCTCAGCGACCTCAAATTAGTTAAGATTAACTAGTTTCAACTCCGTAACATTTTCACTGTTGACCAGTGTAACTACTGGCACAATGGCGGCAAGCGAGGACGTACAGTTTGCTGTTTGGGTCTTAGCATTGCGTGGATAAGTCCAGGCCTGCTGTGCGGGCTGCTAAGGCAGCATGTGGCTTGTTTGCAGACACCGCGACGTGCCACACGCAACTTGCTCTTAACACTGACAGACTTGAAGACAATTAACTGGCTAATGTCACTGACATCAGTTGGCTATTAACTGAAGGCTAGAATGCACAAGTGTCAAGAATTTGTCTCACTTGTTGCTCGTTTTAATCGGACACACCCTGTACTTTCCACTCTTGTACTGACAGCACTGGACCCACTTCATCGCACTTCGTATTTCGCTTCACTTCAAATGAATGAACCGCTAGCCACAAATAAGCGATCTGTAATCACGTTACCAACTTCAAACAGCGTCTCTCTCTTACCTAACATTTCTGTAATATTATATATAACAACGCTAGTAGCTTTGTTTTTGTTAGTAGACTTAAACGTGTCGGCCGGGATGGCTCAGTCGGTATAGCGACTAGGTACGGGCTGGACGGTCTGGGGATCGAATCCCGGTAGAAGCGATATTTTCCGCGCCCGTCCAGAACGGACCGGGCGCCTACCCAACGTCCTCTACAATAAGTAACGCGTCTTTACTGTGGGTCCCAGCTCCTTCCTGCGCCGGTTTCTGAATGGGTTGGAGATCTACTTCAGCTTCTCCTGCGTGCCTGCCCAGGCATGTCATGGGGAGACCTACCGGACATTACTGTGCTGTTGTTGGGGGCATGGCCAGGCATGTCATGGGGAGACCTACCGGACATTACTGTGCTGTTGTTGGGGGCATGGCCAGGCATGTCATGGGGAGACCTACCGGGCATTACTGTGCTGTTGTTGGGGGCATGGCCAGGCATGTCATGGGGAGACCTACCGGGCATTACTGTGCTGTTGTTGGGGGCATGGCCAGGCATGTCATGGGGAGACCTACCGGACATTACTGTGCTGTTGTTGGGGGCATGGCCAGGCATGTCATGGGGAGACCTACCGGACATTACTGTGCTGTTGTTGGGGGCATGGCCAGGCATGTCATGGGGAGACCTACCGGACATTACTGTGCTGTTGTTGGGGGCATGGCCAGGCATGTCATGGGGAGACCTACCGGACATTACTGTGCTGTTGTTGGGGGCATGGCCAGGCATGTCATGGGGAGACCTACCGGACATTACTGTGCTGTTGTTGGGGGCATTGCCAGGCATGTCATGTGGAGACCTACCGGACATTACTGTGCTGTTGTTGGGGGCATGGCCAGGCATGTCATGGGAGGAACCTACCGGACATTACTGTGCTGTTGTTGGGGGCATGGCCAGGCATGTCATGGGGAGACCTACCGGACATTACTGTGCTGTTGTTGGGGGCATGGCCAGGCATGTCATGGGGAGACCTACCGGACATTACTGTGCTGTTGTTGGGGGCATGGCCAGGCATGTCATGGGGAGACCTACCGGACATTACTGTGCTGCTGTTGGGGGCATGGCCAGGCATGTCATGGGGAGACCTACCGAACATTACTGTGCTGCTGTTGGGGGCATGGCCAGGCATGTCATGGGGAGACCTACCGAACATTACTGTGCTGCTGTTGGGGGCATGGCCAGGCATGTCATGGGGAGACCTACCGAACATTACTGTGCTGTTGTTGGGGGCATGACCAGGCATGTCATGGGGAGACCTACCGGACATTACTGTGCTGTTGTTGGGGGCATGGCCAGGCATGTCATGGGGAGACCTACCGGACATTACTGTGCTGTTGTTGGGGGCATGGCCAGGCATGTCATGGGGAGACCTACCGGACATTACTGTGCTGTTGTTGGGGGCATGGCCAGGCATGTCATGGGGAGACCTACCGGACATTACTGTGCTGTTGTTGGGGGCATGGCCAGGCATGTCATGGGGAGACCTACCGGACATTACTGTGCTGTTGTTGGGGGCATGGCCAGGCATGTCATGGGGAGACCTACCGGACATTACTGTGCTGTTGTTGGGGGCATGGCCAGGCATGTCATGGGGAGACCTACCGGACATTACTGTGCTGTTGTTGGGGGCATGGCCAGGCATGTCATGGGGAGACCTACCGGACATTACTGTGCTGTTGTTGGGGGCATGGCCAGGCATGTCATGGGGAGACCTACCGTACATTATTGTGCTGTTTTTGTGGGCAAGGCCAGGCATGTCATGGGGAGACCTACCGGACATTACTGTGCTGTTGTTGGGGGCATGGCCAGGCATGTCATGGGGAGACCTACCGGACATTACTGTGCTGTTGTTGGGGGCATTGCCAGGCATGTCATGGGGAGACCTACCGGACATTACTGTGCTGTTGTTGGGGGCATGGCCAGGCATGTCATGGGGAGACCTACCGGACATTACTGTGCTGTTGTTGGGGGCATGGCCAGGCATGTCATGGGGAGACCTACCGAACATTACTGTGCTGCTGTTGGGGGCATGGCCAGGCATGTCATGGGGAGACCTACCGAACATTACTGTGCTGTTGTTGGGGGCATTGCCAGGCATGTCATGGGGAGACCTACCGGACATTACTGTGCTGTTGTTGGGGGCATGGCCAGGCATGTAATGGGGAGACCTACCGGACATTACTGTGCTGTTGTTGGGGGCATGGCCAGGCATGTCATGGGGAGACCTACCGAACATTACTGTGCTGCTGTTGGGGGCATGGCCAGGCATGTCATGGGGAGACCTACCGAACATTACTGTGCTGCTGTTGGGGGCATGGCCAGGCATGTCATGGGGAGACCTACCGAACATTACTGTGCTGCTGTTGGGGGCATGGCCAAGCATGTCATGGGGAGACCTACCGAACATTACTGTGCTGCTGTTGGGGGCATGGCCAGGCATGTCATGGGGAGACCTACCGAACATTACTGTGCTGCTGTTGGGGGCATGGCCAGGCATGTCATGGGGAGACCTACCGGACATTACTGTGCTGTTGTTGGGGGCATGGCCAGGCATGTCATGGGGAGACCTACCGGACATTACTGTGCTGCTGTTGGGGGCATGGCCAGGCATGTCATGGGGAGACCTACCGAACATTACTGTGCTGCTGTTGGGGGCATGGCCAGGCATGTCATGGGGAGACCTACCGGACATTACTGTGCTGTTGTTGGGGGCATGGCCAGGAAGTGTCGTTAGTGTTACTCCTCTGACCAACAGCTACACTGGAGTTGCATATTAAACACACGCATTTGTTATTAACATTGATAAACACGTAATTAAAATCGTTTAACAATTTTACGTCGTATTGTTGACATTGCTCTGAGAAGCGGTTTTCTCTCCCTCCCACAAAAACACTCAAAATTTGAAAACTGTGTCACGTGACATGCAAACCAAAATACAGCTAGGGAAACTTTTATATTGTGTGTCCCTCTGTGTACAGGTTTCCGTTGTTTAAAGTAATCAGTACTACAGCACACGTAACTTTCATTACAGTTAGGTAAATGTGTTCGCATTAAGCAGGTACATACGTGATTTCAGACTTCCGCCGCTGTGTAAATGAGATATGCGCTCTTCTGGTATGTTACGCAGTGTAGACTGGCAGTTGGTTACCGACGTTTCGGGACAACGTATCTGTCCCATCCTCAAGGGTCAAGCTGTCCAAGAAGGATGCTTGACCCTTGAATATGGACCGGTATGTTGTCCCGAATCGTCGGTAACAAAATATCATTCTACGTTTCGTAAGAGCCCAGAAGAGCGCAGATTTCAACTAACTAACTAACTCCATGGAGCAGAGTTCTTCTTGAGAAGCTAACAGGTCCTCAGCTAGTCAAGAAATTCCCCGCGTTTTATGGAACCCGAAGGTTCATTACCGCACTCACAAGAGCCCGCCACCTATCTCTATCCTGAGCAAAGAATCAGTCCAGGTCCGAGGCTCTGTATAGTGTTTCGTAACATGGTGATTTTTTACGATGAGGAGTTGTTAGCACCTCGCCCATCCCCCAAGCTGGAGGACTACTCCTTGTCGGTTGTCCGCGATTGCATATTCGCAGCTACCCTCCATATTTGGAGGCCGTTCCTCCATCCGCAACCCGAGGACGCGCCATGCCGTGGTGACCGGGACCGACTTATCGTGGTGACAGGGACCGACTTATCGTGGTGACAGGGACCGACTTATCGTGGTGACAGGGACCGACTTATCGTGGTGACAGGGACCGACTTATCGTGGTGACAGGGACCGACTTATCGTGGTGACAGGGACCGACTTATCGTGGTGACAGGGACCGACTTATCGTGGTGACAGGGACCGACTTATCGTGGTGACAGGGACCGACTTATCGTGGTGACAGGGACCGACTTATCGTGGTGACAGGGACCCACTAATCATGGGCAGATTTCAAACAGCTACATATTTCGACAGACATTCTGTCATAAATGCATGCATATATTTCTATCCAAAAACACGACTATACGAGTAAGTTGGCAGCAAGTGAAGCTACTTTCTTGTAAACAGTTTACAACCTGAAGGTGACCGCGTGTCGGTTGAAGCATGTAGCTGTTTGAGACCCTGTGTAACATCTCGTAACATGTTGAGTTTCTACGGCGGCTGTTTGTTAGCCCATCAACCAACCCCCAAACTGGAATATAACCCATTTTCAGCTGTCTGCTTATACTTATTTTATATATTCGCTTCTATTCTCCACATCTGGTTTCCGTCTTATCCATCCGTTACCTGATGAATGTCATACTGATGTCACAGGAACCCACTTAACCTGAGGGTACAGACTAAAATGTTGTCGTACTTTAAACAGAGGTACGTGTATGTAGATCTGAAACCAGAAATTCGGAGAGCTTGAAATAAAATTCCTGAATACAATATTTAAACCAAAGTGGCAAGAGCAGTAAATCAGAGAGAAGATTGTATAATGAAGAGATGAATTACTGACAGTAGCTATCAATTATCATTAGGATAAAGAGAGATTGGCGGATATCTAGCACGCATCGAGAAGATGCACGCAAAACTTTAATCAAGAACCTGAAGAGAACAGATTGTCTGAGGGCTTCTGGTTCATATGCGTGGATAATATTAAAACGGATATTAAAATTATAGAATTCAAGTTTGTCGACTAGACCCAGTTGCTTCTAAACAGCGTCCAAACCAGGTTCTTTTTATCACGGTAATTTGTTTTGGAGTTCAAAGAAAAAGGGTAATTTCTTTACTAGTTAAATGACCATCAGTGTACATGGACATGGTTATGTGTGATGGATTTTAGAATTAGTCCTATGGTGGAACGTAAAGAGAGAGAGAGAGAGAGAGCGTGTTGTTTCTGTGGTTCGTTTGAGTTTCAATTTGCAGAGGAAACATTTTGCATTTATTGCCTTTGATGTCTTAATTTGACAGCAGTTTAAACACACAACTTAACCCCGTAACCTCAGGCGACACAGCCATTGCATCAACTTACCCAGTGAGCTCTCAGCAACAAAGCTCTCTGAATATTATTTTGATCCACCGATGTGTGACAATGTCTCTGACTCATAGACGTAGCTACACTGTGATTGCTTGCTCATTGACTGTCGTCAAGAAATGTAGGAAGCAAATACTGTAGCTATTTGCTGCCTGTGCTTTAATCCCAGTCTCGTAAAGTTATAAATACAGTGTTACAGTAAACAGCGCGCCATCTGCATTCCTCTCGTCATTTCTAAGAAAACAGAAACAAAGCTTCATGCTCTTGGAACATTATACAGGGCATACACAAAAGAATGGTGCGATTTTAATAGTGTTCACTATTAAAACCGCACCATTCTTTTGTGTATGCCCTGTATAATGTTGTGCTGGTAATTACAACTTCATGAATGGACTCACTTTCAGTTAATATAAATTTAATACTGGAAATGTATTACACAGTCACTGACGACATGTTCCGGCCCATGTTACGTCATCTTCAGATCGGTTACGCACCAAAAAACATGTTTCAGAAACGAAACGCATTTACATTACACGCATTATGAGGATTAGACTGACAGTTTGCGAAGTGCTTTTGGTCACTAATGTGTTAGTATATGTACTGTTTTGCCATTAAAAGCAGGTTGCATATTCGTCATAAAATTGAATTCAATCCTGCATTATGTAATTTAATCCTGTTTTAAACTTTTTAGTTACTTGTATGTAATGAAACGGCTTGATAAAGTATACTTTCACAATTACATTGTATGAGCTGGGATTGTACGATGCGTCTCTTGCTGTGATTGGACACGATTCTGTGTACCTGAGGCCCTGCTTTACCCACCATTTTGTGTTTGTAGATGTTTTGGGGCGCGTTCGCAAAGTTGTGAAAAGCAACTCTTAACTTCGTCATATCTGTCCGCCTGTCCGTTCGTGTGGAACAACTAGACTCTCTGGGCGCATTTTTTTTTTAAATATTTCTGGAGGGTTTTCGGAACTCTGTCGAGAAATTCAAGCTTAGTTAAAATAGCACAAAAGTAACACGAGTTGTACATGTGGATCCACGTACATATATATATGTCTACTTGTATTATTAATATTGCCATGGGAGCCGTCGATACTAACTGAAAGCAGTAGCAATCGGTAATAATCAATACTGATCGATAGTAATCGGTAGTAATTTTCCTTATTTTTCATGCGATTTGCATGATTCATAATGACGAAAAATAAAAACCTGCGATCATTATACTTCGTGTTTTTTTATTATATAGCAATACGAAATTTCGCATGTACACATATTATAAATATAGCTACAATTTATGTACAAAATATTTTTAGGCAAGCAGTGACAAATTATTTGGACGGGGTGAAGATTTGAGGTTATGTATGACCGACAAATTTGGCAAAATCAACGTAGACCTGTAAATAGCGAGTTTTGTAAAGACGTACGTATAACCTGTAAATAGCGAGTTTTGTAAAGACGTACGTATAACCTGTAAATAGCGAGTTTTGTAAAGACGTACGTATAACCTGTAAATAGCGAGTTTTGTAAAGACGTACGTATAACCTGTAAATAGCGAGTTTTATAAAGACGTACGTATAACCTGTAAATAGCGAGTTTTGTAAAGACGTACGTATAACCTGTAAATAGCGAGTTTTGTAAAGACTTACGTATAACCTGTAAATAGCGAGTTTTGTAAAGACGTACGTATAACCTGTAAATAGCGAGTTTTGTAAAGACGTACGTATAACCTGTAAACAGGGAGTTTTGTAAAGACGTACGTATAAACCTGTAAACAGGGAGTTTTGTAAAGACGTACGTATAACCTGTAAATAGCGAGTTTTGTAAAGACGTACGTATAACCTGTAAATAGCGAGTTTTATAAAGACGTACGTATAACCTGTAAATAGCGAGTTTTATAAAGACGTACGTATAACCTGTAAATAGCGAGTTTTGTAAAGACGTACGTATAACCTGTAAATAGCGAGTTTTGTAAAGACGTACGTATAACCTGTAAATAGCGGGTTTTGTAAAGACGTACGTATAACCTGTAAACAGGGAGTTTTGTAAAGATCTACGTATAACCTGTAAATAGCGAGTTTTGTAAAGACGTACGTATAACCTGTAAATAGCGAGTTTTGTAAAGACGTACGTATAACTTGTAAACAGGGAGTTTTGTAAAGACGTACGTATAACCTGTAAACAGGGAGTTTTGTAAAGATGTACGTAAAACCTGTAAATAGCGAGTTTTGTAAAGATGTACGTATAACCTGTAAACAGGGAGTTTTGTAAAGATGTACGTAAAACCTGTAAATAGCGAGTTTTGTAAAGATGTACGTATAACCTGTAAATAGCGAGTTTTGTAAAGACGTACGTATAACCTGTAAATAGCGAGTTTTATAAAGACGTACGTATAACCTGTAAATAGCGAGTTTTGTAAAGACGTACGTATAACCTGTAAATAGCGAGTTTTGTAAAGACGTACGTATAACCTGTAAACAGGGAGTTTTGTAAAGACGTACGTATAACCTGTAAACAGGGAGTTTTGTAAAGACGTACGTATAACCTGTAAATAGCGAGTTTTGTAAAGACGTACGTATAACCTGTAAACAGGGAGTTTTGTAAAGATGTACGTAAAACCTGTAAATAGCGAGTTTTGTAAAGACGTACGTATAACCTGTAAATAGCGAGTTTTGTAAAGACGTACGTATAACCTGTAAACAGGGAGTTTTGTAAAGATGTACGTAAAACCTGTAAATAGCGAGTTTTGTAAAGATGTACGTATAACCTGTAAATAGCGAGTTTTGTAAAGACGTACGTATAACAACGGAACCTAACAAAGCAGTAATGCTCTACAATACATGCATACCTGTCAACAGGAACAACAATGGTGTGACTGTTTGGAAGGATCCAGGGTATGGAGATCTGAACACGCCGCATTGTTACGTTACACGTGTGTTTGCTATATTGTTGAAAGTCCTGTGGATTCTTGTTCCAGTAAACACGATAAAATAATTGCAGTAGTCTGCTCATTGAATGCGGGTACTTGTTTCGGTGACGGAATTGGACTCCCATTTCAGGGGAGAAATCTTCCGATTTTCATCTCTTTTACCCTGTAGATGGCAGCATCAGGTTTTCCCGCAAATTTGAACGATTTAAGAAACTCAGGGTGCCATGAAACTATCGTGCACATTTTGAATTTTCACCGTCACAAATACTCAAATCCTATTTTCTCTCTCACGTTCGCCCAAAGGATCCTCACTCCTGGCGCACTTAAGTCAGTGTTCTACAAAGCAGCCAAATATCCTGTTAGTTACGTAGGAATTATGTGGCATAACAGCCGTAAAGAACGCCTCGTTTATGCATGTTCTAATCCTTTCGCTACGTCAAAAGCGCGCTTCGAAACAAACGAGGTTGTTCCGTGATTTTCATGACGTCACACAGCAAACTGCGAGCCTCATACATACGTAACGAAGGCGTTGCAAGCAAACAGCTTATCATTATACGTACTTCCGTTATATCATAAGCTGCAAGGTGAGTCAGAAACCGTGTTTGCATAAAAGGAATTTTAAATGACTATAATTTCAGTGCATGTCAGTTACAGCAATAGTAATGAGTCTCAAAAATGGCTGTTCTTTTAGTTTAAGCACTGTCCGAAAAGTGAATGATTTGAAATGCGACCTACCGTCGTCAGAATTATAAAAAGTATATTAATTTCTGACTCTTTATCCCTTATTTGTCATTGTAATATTTCAAGACAAGAGTCACTTGTGGTATTAATTAGACAAATCACAAAACATTATGTTACCTCGTATCATAGTCGCATGTTATATTACATATTACATTATATGTTTATTAAAATCATGTAATTAACTTTATATTTCATTGTTCATTAAAATCCAGTTAATACACTTATACAATATTTTGTCATTTTATCTCCAACATGTTTCCGCTCAGATGGAGCCATCTTGAGTGAGACAAAGCACAAGGTAACACGTAAGTGCACTAGCGCACTGCAGAGCGCTGCGCGTGCGTCTCTACATAATATACAGCGACATCAAACACTGTTTTTGTTTTTGTCCAGCGTTAATCTTTGTATACTTGTGCCTATATAAAATATTGGTAATTAAAATTAGGAATTAAAATATAGACTGGACTCAAGGTTCGCGGGTTCGATCCCGACCGAGGGCGATGGATTTTTAAGGGTGATAAAAATCCGGAGCACCACTTCCTTCGGAGGGGAAGTAAAGCCGTCGGTCCCATGTCGTAGATTTACGACATGTAAAAGAACCTTCGGGTATGAATAGAACTAGTAGTGTCCGTAAGCAAAATTCAAGCGGCAATTTCTCACCCAAGTCTCCTGACTGCCTGCCAGATGGCTCTGGCAGTCTCATCAGGATCGAGCAAAAACTTGTGCGGTCAGTGAGCCGGTCACTCACTACAGAATGCACACTTACCGACCAGGAAACCTTCGGGATGAAATCCAAAAAGAAGGAGGCTTTGGCCCACCCCGGGCTGTAACGCCATGGAAGAAGAAGAAGAAGAAGAAGAAGAAGAAGAAAATATAGACTACATATTTACAAGCATCTTGATTAAAATGATCAGTTGTACAATATTCATGTATATAGCATAGAACAAAATACTTGATTTTGCATTCAAACACCGATTGGACTTCGCAATAATACTAACAATAGTTCAGTCGGATTATAAAGTTATGCAGCACGAAAGTAAAGTTTATGAACTTTGGCTGGAAGTCCTTGTAGGTCAAAGTTATTGAAAAGCGTTCTCAGGTTTGCGTCGAATACTCCAGGAAGACATTCGCTTATGTGAAGCGGAAATAATGAAATATAGAAAAGAAGCCAAATTCATGCCATTGTAATGGAAGGAAAACGTCTTGTAGAGGCTACAAACTGGGGCGTATTGAAAACAGGGCACTGCGTAGAATGTTTGAGAACATAGCGGTGAAGAATGCTTCTTTTAAAGACAGGGCGCTGCGTAGAATGTTTGAGAACATAGCGGTGAAGAATGCTTCTTTTAACGATAGGGCGCTGCGTAGAATGTTTGAGAACATAGCGGTGAAGAATGCTTCTTTTAACGACAGGGCGCTGCGTAGAATGTTTGAGAACATAGCGGTGAAGAATGCTTCTTTTAACGACAGGGCGCTGCGTAGAATGTTTGAGAACATAGCGGTGAAGAATGCTTCTTTTAACGATAGGCGCTGCGTAGAATGTTTGAGAACATAGCGGTAAAGAATGCTTCTTTTAACGACAGGGCGCTGCGTAGAATGTTTGAGAACATAGCGGTGAAGAATGCTTCTTTTAACGACAGGGCGCTGCGTAGAATGTTTGAGAACATAGCGGTGAAGAATGCTTCTTTTAACGACAGGGTGCTGCGTAGAATGTTTGAGAATATAGCGGTGAAGAATGCTTCTTTTAACGACAGGGTGCTGCGTAGAATGTTTGAGAACATAGCGGTGAAGAATGCTTCTTTTAACGACAGGGTGCTGCGTAGAATGTTTGAGAACATAGCGGTGAAGAATGCTTCTTTTAACGACAGGGTGCTGCGTAGAATGTTTGAGAACATAGCGGTGAAGAATGCTTCTTTTAACGACAGGGTGCTGCGTAGAATGTTTGAGAACATAGCGGTGAAGAATGCTTCTTTTAACGACAGGGTGCTGCGTAGAATGTTTGAGAACAGCGGTGAAGAATGCTTCTTTTAACGACAGGGTGCTGCGTAGAATGTTTGAGAACATAGCGGTGAAGAATGCTTCTTTTAACGACAGGGTGCTGCGTAGAATGTTTGAGAACATAGCGGTGAAGAATGCTTCCTTTAACAACAGGGTGCTGCGTAGAATGTTTGAGAACATAGCGGTAAAGAATGCTTCCTTTAACGACAGGGTGCTGCGTAGAATGTTTGAGAACATAGCGGTAAAGAATGCTTCTTTTAACGATAGGGCGCTGCGTAGAATGTTTGAGAACATAGCGGTGAAGAATGCTTCTTTTAACGATAGGCGCTGCGTAGAATGTTTGAGAACATACGGTGAAGAATGCTTCTTTTAACGACAGGGCGCTGCGTAGAATGTTTGAGAACAGCGGTGAAGAATGCTTCTTTTAACGACAGGGTGCTGCGTAGAATGTTTGAGAACATAGCGGTGAAGAATGCTTCTTTTAACGATAGGGCGCTGCGTAGAATGTTTGAGAACATAGCGGCGAAGAATGCTTCTTTTAACGACAGGGCGCTGCGTAGAATGTTTGAGAACATAGCGGTGAAGAATGCTTCTTTTAACGACAGGGTGCTGCGTAGAATCTTTGAGAATATAGCGGTGAAGAATGCTTCTTTTAACGACAGGGTGCTGCGTAGAATGTTTGAGAACATAGCGGTGAAGAATGCTTCTTTTAACGACAGGGTGCTGCGTAGAATGTTTGAGAACATAGCGGTGAAGAATGCTTCTTTTAACGACAGGGTGCTGCGTAGAATGTTTGAGAACATAGCGGTGAAGAATGCTTCTTTTAACGACAGGGTGCTGCGTAGAATGTTTGAGAACATAGCGGTGAAGAATGCTTCTTTTAACGACAGGGTGCTGCGTAGAATGTTTGAGAACATAGCGGTGAAGAATGCTTCTTTTAACGACAGGGTGCTGCGTAGAATGTTTGAGAACATAGCGGTGAAGAATGCTTCCTTTAACGACAGGGTGCTGCGTAGAAGGTTTGAGAACATAGCGGTGAAGAATGCTTCTTTTAACGACAGGGTGCTGCATAAAATGTTTGAGAACATAGCGGTGAAGAATGCTTCTTTTAACGACAGGGTGCTGCATAAAATGTTTGAGAACATAGCGGTGAAGAATGCTTCTTTAACGACAGGGTGCTGCGTATAATGTTTGAGAACATAGCGGTGAAGAATGCTTCTTTTAACGACAGGGTGCTGCATAGAATGTTTGAGAACATAGCGGTGAAGAATGCTTCTTTTAACGACAGGGCGCTGCGTAGAATGTTTGAGAACATAGCGGTGAAGAATGCTTCTTTTAACGACAGGGTGCTGCGTAGAATGTTTGAGAACACAGCGGTGATGAATGCTTCTTTTAACGACAGGGTGCTGCGTAGAATGTTTGAGAACATAGCGGTGAAGAATGCTTCTTTTAACGACAGGGTGCTGCGTAGAATGTTTGAGAACACAGCGGTGAAGAATGCTTCTTTTAAAGACAGGGTGCTGCATAAAATGTTTGAGAACATAGCGGTGAAGAATGCTTCTTTTAACGACAGGGTGCTGCGTAGAATGTTTGAGAACATAGCGGTGAAGAATGCTTCCTTTAACGACAGGGTACTGCGTAGAAGGTTTGAGAACATAGCGGTGAAGAATGCTTCTTTAACGACAGGGTGCTGCGTAGAATGTTTGAGAACATAGCGGTGAAGAATGCTTCTTTTAACGACAGGGTGCTGCGTAGAATGTTTGAGAACATAGCGGTGAAGAATGCTTCTTTTAACGACAGGGTGCTGCATAAAATGTTTGAGAACATAGCGGTGAAGAATGCTTCTTTTAACGACAGGGTGCTGCGTAGAATGTTTGAGAACATAGCGGTGAAGAATGCTTCCTTTAACGACAGGGTGCTGCGTAGAAGGTTTGAGAACATAGCGGTGAAGAATGCTTCTTTTAACGACAGGGTGCTGCATAAAATGTTTGAGAACATAGCGGTGAAGAATGCTTCTTTTAACGACAGGGTGCTGCGTAGAATGTTTGAGAACATAGCGGTGAAGAATGCTTCTTTAACGACAGGGTGCTGCGTAGAATGTTTGAGAACATAGCGGTGAAGAATGCTTCTTTTAAGGACAGGGTGCTGCATAAAATGTTTGAGAACATAGCGGTGAAGAATGCTTCTTTTAACGACAGGGTGCTGCGTAGAATGTTTGAGAACATAGCGGTGAAGAATGCTTCTTTTAACGACAGGGTGCTGCGTAGAATGTTTGAGAACATAGCGGTGAAGAATGCTTCTTTTAACGACAGGGCGCTGCGTAGAATGTTTGAGAACATACCGGTGAAGAATGCTTCTTTTAACGACAGGGTGCTGCGTAGAATGTTTGAGAACACAGCGGTGATGAATGCTTCTTTTAACGACAGGGTGCTGCGTAGAATGTTTGAGAACACAGCGGTGAAGAATGCTTCTTTTAACGACAGGGTGCTGTTTGAACCTAAAGAGCAGGAAGTATAGCAAACGTTTCGTAAAGAGCAGTTTCTCTAAATCTAGTCGTCCGTAATATCCTGTCAGTGCGCAGTCAAACCAAATACTTCTTGCAACACGAAATAATGTAAGCAGTCAATTCTGGTGCTGGATTTGAAACTCTCACAGCGATATAGCTGACTTAAGCCTTTCGGAATGTGATGCTATTTTGGGTGAGTACTTTCTCACGTTTCGAAGGGTTTTAGTGCCTCTATCTTCAGGGTCCCCTGTGTTGATATTTCCACCTGGCCGTGGTAGAGGGGCTTGTGAGTTCCAGTGACCCTGAGAGCTAAGCCGGCGGTAGCATTGCTACCAGTAGGGTCTCCCAAGCCGGACAGATCAAAAGGGTAGGAACCAGACGAAGAGAGATGCCTAGGAGATGGGAAACCGAATAAAAACTCTCCTGATGCCGGAAGCAGCGACATCAGTAGCGACATGAAGCACAGAGCAAATGATGCTCGAGATGGTTCATGATCGTGTAACAACAGGCGTGACCAGAGCGGTCTGAACGGCTGCTGTACTGCGATGTGGAAAGCAAATGGAAAAACTACCACATTATTACTTTTCCTGTATAGTCTGTTCCAGAAACAGAGACAAATGTGAGATGCTTCCTCTGGAGACAAAACAATCCTGAGGTAAACTACTCCCCATTCGGATCTCCGGGGGGGGGGGGGGGGGGGGGGGAGTGCTTCTAGAGGAGGCACCACGCGGTAAGAGTTACAGCGAGGAATACAGATCTTGAGGGTCAAGCAGCCAAGAACAATTATTCCTTATCTGCAGCTGATTCTCCTGCCTGTACACGAATACTAGTATAAGGCAAAATCGCCGTGATCTATCGGCAACTTCACTGACAGCTTTGTCGTGTTGGTTAGCTTCATAAATATGACAGGCGCTCGAGTAGTTGATTGCTGCTGATTCAGAATTGCATCATAATGTAGGTTGTTACGGACAGAGACCACAGCAATCTATAGGCACAGTTACAGAGCTGTTCAATTTGTGATTTATTGTATCGTCAGTAACAATGCAGAGTGGTCACTGTGCAGAATGAGAAAGAAGTGTTTATGGCTAATTTGAAGACAAGTTTACGCAGCTCTTTCCTTCCCCTAGTTTTCATCAAACCATTTAGAATAAAACTTCTCATAACTATGTCCAAACTTCAGCTTGTACAAAGCAGTTTAGTACGCAGTTATGTAGCAGTTTCTGACGTGCCACAACACTTTGCAGTGCAAGTTCTGTTTATGTTCAACACCGCAGCTTACTGCTGGCTTCGGCAAGGCAAATACCTAAATAGTTCTAAGCAAAATACTTAAGAAATGGAGCCGGAGTGGCTCACACGGTACATTGACAAGGATGGTTTGATTCCTGACAGGGGCCATTGGCTTTTCTCTTCTCCAGACCGTCCAGATGTGCTCGGGGCCCTTCCATCCTGTTCAATGGTTACCGCGTTTAAAGCGGTCGGGTGGTGAGGTTGACCATTCACCTCCAAGTATTGCCAAAGTTATGAGTACGTGAGCCGATTCCAGTGGCCGTGCGGTCTAAGACGTGGGTCTACGACCGCTCGCTTACTGGGATCGTGGGTTCGAATCCCGCCTAGGGCATGGATGTCTGTCTCTTGTGAGTGTTGTGTATTGTCAGGTAGAGGTCTCTGCGACGGGCTGGTCACTCGTCTAGAGGAGTCCTACTGAGAGTGGTGTGTCTAAAGTGTGATCGTGAAGCCTCGAAAAAATGAGGCGGCCTAGGCCCCTATGGGGCTGTCGAGCCATTGAAAAAAAAACGTATGTGAAACTACACTTTTAATCTCCCTGTGAGCCTTTTTGACAACTTTACCTTCGTTGTTCTTCTGCCTAGACTAAGTAAATCAGATGTAACACAGAACTTGCGTAAAAGTGTGCTGCACAAGTGGGCCAGAGAGGGGCCCAACTGGATTTCCATCTGTTCATCTGGCAGAGCAAATGTACATTTAACGCTAACAGTAAGAACTCACATAGCTCACATTTTCTTTTTTATGTTAAATTAAATGGCCAAAATTCATTAACATATGTAAGCTATTTTACAGGCTATTTAAAAAAATTTTTGCAGACAAAAATCCCTTTGTTACCAAGAGAATTAAAACTTTATTTTTTAATTTCCTTGATTTCATGACACAAGTTGGAAAAATGCAAATTCCCTCAATGTTTAGTCTGATAGTACACCTGTGACTGAACAATCAGAAACTTTGGTTTGCCTTAAAGAGTTTTCGTCTGTTGGCCTTGGTAATTAGTCACCTTCAGCCTTGAAAGTGCTAAAGGATTACCTCCAGGGTAAATGAGAATCTATACGTGTACAGGTAATGCCACAAGAACCACTAGATGTAAGCACCGACAAGTTACCCGCGCATGATATTCTTCTGTTCATTAATTTATTGTATTACACGTTTGTAGTGTTGTACTGGTATTTAAAGATTCAGATCTTACCGTGCAGTAAACACGTTCCGTCTCCATTACGAAAACCATTCGGTCAATCGTGCGCAGGGAAATAGTCTCACCTTGTTGTGGGAATCGTACGGAACACATAAACTTATTCTGCGGGCAGAATGTCAGGCTCTGTAGTGGTAATCATGCTGGTTCATACAGTAACCACTGGCTTTAAATTGTTCAGCCAGCGACAACTACAGGCTGTACAATGCGGTAAATAATTCTACCACAATGTGTATTTATTTGTTCCTTGCGAGTCTCAGAATAAATAAAGATCATTGCATTTGATTTTTGTAACAGTCACTCTATGTGTTTTCTTTGAAGAAGAATTTTTAATTAGATTATCGTCATGGGTTTAGCTCGCTTTGCTGGGCCAGATGTGGCCTTGATCACCCTGGGGAACGTAGCTTGGATCAGAGGACGTAGACGGTCCTTCGTGCAGCGCTTCTTGACGGAAGGTAAATTCTTCCCATTAGAAGGTAAAACCGCGCGTATCGAACACCTGCTGAAGGCCATCCAGGGTTGGGAATGTTCAGTGTAAGGTATTTCATGCCGGGAAATGCGTTAGCAATTTACCATTCATACTGCAAGCGGAGGGCAGAAGTTTAATAACAGAAATTTATCAGTTTTTACAATTTTTAGGGACACTTTATAAAAAATCTATATACTATTTTAAAAAATGTGACGTGGTGGAAGTCTTAATTATGAGGTTGAGGTGTGTTCATACATGTTGCCAAACCCTTCTTGATTAGTGGAGTTATCCCCCTGTATGTAATACATTTCATAAATGTATGTATGTATGTATGTATGTACAGGGCATACACAAAATAATGGTGCGGTTTTAATAGTCTTCACTATTAATACCGCACCATTCTTTTGTGTATGCCCTGTATATAGGGGCACGCGGTGGCCGGAAGGTCGTGGGTTCGATCCCAATGGTATCATTGGAAATTTTCATTTACATAATCCTTTCGGTCGCACTATGACACTGGGGTCAACTCAGCCTCTAACAGAAATGAGTACCAGGAGTATTTCCTGGGAAGATAAAGTCGGCCGGTGCGTATGGCTGACAACCTTACCACCTTCATGTGCCTGATTGTCTAGAAATCTGGGAGCTTCAACGTCCTGGAACCCTAAGGGGCTTGTCCAGGCCTGTAATGGGATTACTTTACCTTTCTGTATGTATATATATGTATGTATTATATAAAGCTTAGGGCGTTTTTATAAATCCAGTCTAATTAAAAGCAGTCTTCAGCGCCTTCAAATTTACAAAATTTCTGCAAGTCATATGTGCGATGGAAGTACACTGTCCTTGTCTTTCTCCTACACCCACATCATGCCCACGCGTGTTCTTTTATTTCTTCTACGAGTATAATGAGCCGGCCGCCTGACGCACATCGATATCACATTTTAATTAAGCCTGACGCACATCGATATCACATTTTAATTAAGGACGTTTCACAACAAAAATATCCTGAAATGGCGTTGAAAAAATACGGGATTTTAATCTCACTGCATTTCTGCTTTGTGGACAGCATTTACTGTAGGCTCTATATTACTCTGAAGGGTGAACACGTGGTAAGAAGCAATTACGTCGTGAAGAGTGTTTGCCCTGTCAGAATGTTGGTCTTTATTTTTTAAGAAATCCAATTTCTAAATAAACTTAGTGCAACTGAAATTTTGATTATCAAATTCACTTCGGATATTCTGCAATACATTAAATTAAGTTTAAACCGACTGATGCACACTAAAACCACTCTTTAAGTAGCTTTATTATAAAATTGTTAAAATTGTACCCTACACGTGTTTCGATCCTAGGATCATCGTCAGGGGGTTTTTGCTTTAAAAGCTACAGTCACTTCAACACATGATTTAAAATATTCTATCAGCACTTTGAACCATAAGTTAAAATCTTGTCAATAGATTTTGCTAAAAGTTGTAAAATTATAAAAACACTGTAGTTAGTAGAACTGTGGAACTGCTGGCGTGTGGTATTAAAAGCATATGAAATGTTTTTTCGTGGAGCGGAGTGTACTACGTGTCGTCCAGTGAGGTAGTACTACGGTTGGAGTAGTTTTTAGTGTGCATCGGTTGGTTTTATAAGCTTAATGTTTAATATTGGTTACCGAAGATGCACGGTGTCAACAGTGTGAAATTCTGCAATACAGTTTGTTTCTTTACACCTTTTATGTCCACTGAAATTTATTTATCCATGGCGCTTTTAAACATACTCTTTGCATAAAATTGTCCTCTGAATTTGAACTTAGCAGTTTACAAAATCAGTATCTCTCTATATGCATTACAAGCAAAACACGGCAAGTTTCCTTAAAGTAACTCTACTCAGTGCACTTACACTAACACTAACACGCGTGTCACCCTTCTAAAGCAACAAGTTTAATTCCAAAACAAAATGTTTTTCTTACGAACGCCGTTGAGGATACTCAACAATTAAACCAACAAATACACTTTATTTCTTAAGCATGTCCATTAACGCTACACATGTTTCGGCTGCAATAGAGCCATCATCACGATAGTGGTATACAGATTTTGCCTGTGGGGCTCTATTGCAGCCGAAACATGTGTAGGGTTAATGGACATGCTTAAGAAATAAAGTGTATTTGTTGGTTTAATTGTCAATTGTTATCAAAATGTGCCGTTGAGGATGTCGTTTTTGTCTAAGGGTATTTATTTAGTTTTGTGTCGTGGTGTGAGTGTTGTGTGTAGCGAATACAATGAGATATGGTGCCGTAATAGTTGGTGCCGTATACTGGTTTTAGTGTTGTGTCTAGGGAATATCATGAGATATCGTGCCCATAATAGTTGGTGCCGTATACTGGTTTTAGTGTTGTGTCTAGGGAATATCATGAGATATGGTGCCCGTAATAGTTGGTGCCGTATACTGGTTTTAGTGTTGTGTCTAGGGAATATCATGAGATATGGTGCCCGTAAAAGTTGGTGCCGTATACTGGTTTTAGTGTTGTGTCTAGGAATATCATGAGATATGGTGCCCGTAAAAGTTGGTGCCGTATACTGGTTTTAGTGTTGTGTCTAGGGAATATCATGAGATATGGTGCCCGTAAAAGTTGGTGCCGTATACTGGTTTTAGTGTTGTGTCTAGGGAATATCATGAGATATCCTGACCATAGCAGTTGACAACATACCCTCGTGTTAGTTGGAGTATAGTGGGATACCTTCAGATTTCCCAGTCATAATATTTGTTGTATTTGTACCATGGCAGTAAGTGGAATACAATGAGGTATTCTGATCATGGTAGACATTTTATTTATATCCTAGCGATACTCCAGTGTTTAACGCATACCACGAAGTGTCTCCAGTGTGTGGTGCCTTGTCACAGATTACGGATGCTGACCTACAGTATGAAAGATCATTTTCACCCTGTAAGTTTGCATGTTTAAAAATATCATTTAGACAGATGAATGTTTGTACGTATAGACAGAAATGTAGACATTGGACTTACTAAGCGAAATTGGAAAGAAATATTTGAAACACTGGGTGGACACATGCACGCTTACTTTACTTGTTGTCAAATTTTATTATTTTAAATGCTGTAAAACTTTCCTCTTAATGGTAATCGCATTATTGATGACACAAAATATAGCATGTTGTGTTATCGGAAATTATTCCAACTTAGTTGAGGAGTAGTTACAAACATGAAACACCCTGTAGAAGGTCAGTCTGTGTTGGAATGCAAGGACTGCCACATACGAAAATTTAATTGAATTATGTTTATGTCATTCAATGTAATATCTATATTTTAGTGATAAGAAACAAGCAGTCATGGACAGATTGAAGTAAATCACTTTTCTAAACGTTGCAGGAAAGTGTTGTACATTTGTACATGTCATGCTGGTGTACATTTGTACATGTCATGCTGGCACTAAGTGTTGTACATTTGTACATGTCATGCTGGTGTACATTTGTACATGTCATGCTGGCACTAAGTGTTGTACATTTGTACATGTCATGCTGGTGTACATTTGTACATGTCATGCTGGCACTAAGTGTTGTACATTTGTACATGTCATGCTGGCACTAAGTGTTGTACATTTGTACATGTCATGCTGGTGTACATTTGTACATGTCATGCTGGCACTAAGTGTTGTACATTTGTACATGTCATGCTGGTGTACATCTGTACATGTCATGCTGGCACTAAGTGTTGTACATTTGTACATGTCATGCTGGTGTACATCTGTACATGTCATGCTGGCACTAAGTGTTGTACATTTGTACATGTCATGCTGGTGTACATCTGTACATGTCATGCTGGCACTAAGTGTTGTACATTTGTACATGTCATGCTGGTGTACATTTGTACATGTCATGCTGGCACTAAGTGTTGTACATTTGTACATGTCATGCTGGTGTACATTTGTACATGTCATGCTGGCACTAAGTGTTGTACATTTGTACATGTCATGCTGGCACTAAGTGTTGTACATTGTACATGTCATGCTGGCACTAAGTGTTGTACATCTGTACATGTCATGCTGGCACTAAGTGTTGTATATCTGTACATGTCATGCTGGCACTAAGTGTTGTACATCTGTACATGTCATGCTGGCACTAAGTGTTGTACATTTGTACATGTCATGCTGGCACTAAGTGTTGTACATTTGTACATGTCATGCTGGCACTAAGTGTTGTACATCTGTACATGTCATGCTGGCACTAAGTGTTGTACATCTGTACATGTCATGCTGGCACTAAGTGTTGTACATCTGTACATGTCATGCTGGCACTAAGTGTTGTACATTTGTACATGTCATGCTGGGACTAAACTTTGTTGTCAACAGGAATTCAGAATGTCGTTACTTGACATTTTTAACTGCCATTAACGTCTGGGGTGCGAGGTCCCAACTTCTCCGCCCCAAAAGCACGGTAAGTGCACAAAGGTCAACTGCCTCAAAACGCGACTCAGCTTCGCCATATCGGCATCCAGTAGAGTTTGAATGTTTGAGTGCAGTATGTGCCTTGCATGAACGTCAGACAGCAGTATTTAGGGTTACGTGCTTGCGATAACAGCTATAGAAGTACAGGAACGTCTGATACTGTATATTGCTACCGGCAAGAAGATGTAAAATGACATTTGATCCTGTCGAAGCTTCAAGTTACGACACAGAATAAACTTCCGACTTGCGACAGCATAATAATCATTTATTACATGCACCAATTTGCTACTGCGTATGCAATTAAACTTGGCACAAACTAGCGCTGTATAGTACTCGTATAGGCCGGTCCCGGTGGCCATTCGCTTTAAGGCGTGGTTCTGCAGCCGCTTGGTTGCTGGGATTGCGGGTTCGAACCCTACTGAGGGAATGGATATTCACCTCTTTTATTTCTTGTGTATTTTGTAGGTAGCGGCCTCTGCGATGGGCTGATCACTCGTTGAGAGAAGTCCTACCGAGTGTGTGTGTCTAATTGTGTGTGATCTAGAAACCTCAACAATGAGGCGGCCTAGGCCAGAGTTGGGCTGTTGGGCCAAAGAAAGAAAAATATTAATATATATTAGTTTCTACAGTAAAGACAGAACACAATTTTACCGGAACGACTTTGCAGTTTCAAATACAGGGTATACACAAAAGAATGGTGCGGTTTCAATGGTGAATAAAGGGAAACCGCACCATTCGTTTGTGTATACCGTGTATACCAATTAGGTAACGCAGTGTACCTTAATTCCACAGCATACATGGAATGTAAATACGCCTAGCTCTTTACGCGACCTAGCTACCTGCCGTCGCTGATAGTGTAATACAGTTCAAGTATTGAGGTTGTGCTAATTAGGACGGAGTTCATTCATTAAGACCTTCATATCAAAACGTTCTGTGCATTTAATCAAAAAACTTTACATGCCCTAAATCGTGTCTGTGTTACGTTACGTTACGTTACGTTCCAGTTATCTGCACATTAATTTACGTTTCCAGTATTAACTTCAAGCAACGCTGGGGCCACATTACATCGGTACAAATCAAAACTAATTATGTCCCATTAATTTTGCTGTAGACCACAAATATAAAATTTAAATGAAATCCTACCGAGTTTTCGGACATGTGTCATGCATGTGTCATGCATGACACATGCATGCATACAAATGGTCGATCTGGCAGTTTTAACACAACACAAATTCCCATGAGATCTGCACTGTTCTGGGATATTACGCAGCGCCGAGTGGTAATCCTTTACCGACGTTTCGGGACAACGTAACGGTCCCATTTTCAAGGGTCAAGAAGATGGGACCGTTACGTTGTCCCGAAACGTCTGTAAAGGATTACCACTCCACGCTGTGTAATATCCCAGAAGAGCGCAGATCTCGTCAACATCGCGGCGGAAGTTTGAATTCACGAATTCCCATTTTCAGACGTCGTCACGCTCGGCGGCCATGACGTCAGCAGAGTTACGTTTTGAGACGGCCCTTGCTGTCTGAAAGCTACGAATATAAATCAATGAGACACGCCTGAAATGCATTTACTTGCGTGACGCAGTACGCAGACTTCATCAAGACGCTTCCGCACGTCCTTCCCTCTACCCACTCGCACGCAACTCACAAACGCTTCACTCCGTTATACAAAAATCTCTCGTACCGAATTTTACCCAACGCGGTCAAGAAGTGTGGCATGTATGACTAGTGACATGTATGACTAGTGACATGTATGACTAGTGACATGTATGACTAGTGACATGTATGACTAGTGACATGTATGACTAGTGACATGTATGACTAGTGACATGTTATGACTAGTGACATGTATGACTAGTGACATGTATGACTAGTGACATGTATGACTAGTGACATGTATGACTAGTGACATGTATGACTAGTGACATGTATGACTAGTGACATGTATGACTAGTGACATGTATGACTAGTGGCATGTATGACTAGTGACACTTGCGCGCTTTCATTGCGCCGCGTTTCACGTAACTGAGGGAAGGAGACCATTTGGAAGACCCAGGCGTAGATGGGAGGATAATATTAAAGTGGATCTTCAAGAAGTGCGATGGAACGGCGTGGCCTGGATTGATGTGGCTCAGGATAGGGACAGATGGCGGGCTGTTGTGAGTGCGGTAATGAACCTCGGGTCCCATAAAACGCGTGGAATTTCTTGACCAGCTGACGACCTGTTAGCTTCTCAAGAAGGACTCTGCTCCATGGAGTTAGTTAGTTCACGTAATTCAACGTCACTAAATACATTTCTGTGGACACATTATTTACAGAATCCTAGCCAAATCGGATGAAAAACGCTGAAAGTTGGTCTAACGCTTCATTTTTCCTCGAAGTAAAATTGAATTCGCTACGTCCGTCTTCATGAAACTCAGCACTGGTCTGCAGCATTACTTGAACATTTACAGCATTGACTGTCCCGTGAAATGGTGAAGACACGTGTACATGCGGGTAGGTATTTACTGACAGTCTTAGGTGAGAGGTGATCCTCGCTAAGGTGATTTTTATGTAACTCAGGCTTCCTCGATATTATTAAAGGACTTCTATAGATTTTCACGAAAATCCCACAAACGAATTAGTAGCTAGTAGTTGGTCAAAGATGAACGGACGTGGTATCCCTATCAGGCGTTCGTTTTAAGTTTTTAAAACTTTGCAGAAGGACATTTCAAGGAGGCAATCTGCACAAAAATTCCGCTCAATTTTGTGACGTGGAAACCATCCTCAGAAACTACTAGTAACTCAACTTGCCAGAAAAAAAAATTCCTTGTCTGTAGGGAACCTGAAGTTTCGTTATATTTTCACAAGAGCTCGCCGCTAGCCAGTGTGCAGCGGTAAGTAATCCAGCTGTACCTTAATGGTGTATCGCTTTAACGTCCACTGAACCCGTTAAAAATTCGGTGGTTACTTTATATACCAGGAGGTTTAACATTAAAAAATTCTACTTTCTGCCCGCAGAGAGCATGTGTGTGTTTTGCGGATTTTAGAAAAAAGAGCGAACTTTCCTATACAGCATCAGCTGATTGGCTTTATAACCCAGAAGTAATGTGTTTACGTGTTCTGCCGTTACAAATTGAATTTTAAAGCTAATTCAGGTTAATTTTATTCTTGATAGGGTTACCACACATATTGCCCTCCTATCTGCACAGATGTTTGCTCCCCTCATGTTTTATGACTGAAAATTTATATTCATTTTATGAGTCTTAGTAACTCGAATAATATAATGTAATATAAAACGAAAAGATGAAAACGTGTTTTCCGGAAAACTTCCACTTAAGTGTGACACTTAGAAAACATGAGGTCTTTCAGCTTCTCTCTCTGTTCAATTGTTCCATTGCTGTTCTAAACATTATTCTCTCAATGGGGTTATTTTTACACGCTACAATTTGCTTTGGTTTCCTCTATTTGTCGCCTGTGTTTGCACGCCTGGCATTTGTTTGGCAAAGTCTCACATCTCTAGGCAAACTACTGTTTATTTTAGACGGACAGACATGCAGTTAATTTCCACGAACGACCAGCAACATTTGCCGGTTGAAACATGAAGGAAACTCTCGTTAGTGCACAATAAACTGTTAGTGTTCTTTCTGAATCGTCACGTAAAGGTAAAGTTCACCCTATAACAGGCCACGAAGGCCCAGAGGGGGAGTAGAGGTTAGCTCTACTCTTTCTTTAACCCTGGCACTAGATGGGGGTGGGTGGTCAACTCCACTCCCCGGCCGCTTTACCCCGGGAAAGAGACCCGGTACCCATTGTATAGGAGGCTGGGTGGGCCCTAGGGCCGGTCTGGACGGCTGCGAAAAATCTCGCTTCCACCGGGATTCGATCCCCGGACCGTCCAGCCTGTAGCGAGTCGCTATACCGACTGAGCTATCGCGGCCCACGAATCGCCACGTAGCAGATGTAACAATCATTACAGCTTTCATCCGGACCAAATGCGGAAAACTTAAACAGTTTAATCATATACGCAAGGGGAAATAAATGTACCGCGAATTTCCTGATGATATTCTCTTGAAACTTCCTTCCTGTCGGCTGCCTGAAAACGCACACATTAACATAAACAAAATATTCATTTAACCCATACTTTTATGCTGGTGTTAATGTCAATACCTTCCAAGGGTACTGGAATTAGGATTAAGGATATAATTAATTCACGTTTCCGCGGTGGTGAAGATTCATAATGTGATCTATGTTTTTTTTCGTATGGCTCAACAGCCCCTAGGGGACCTAGGCCTGCTCATTTTTCGAGGCTTCACGATCACACTCAGACACACCACATACGGTAGGACTCCTCTGGACGAGTGATCAGCCCGTCACAGAGACCTCCACCTGACAGCACACAACACTCACAACAGACAGACATCCATACCTCTGGTGAGATTCGAACCCACAATCCCAATAAGCGAGCGGCCGCAGACCCACGCCTTAGACCGCGCGGCCACTGGGATCGGCGATCTAGTTTCTGGCACTACATAATTTGGTAGCTAGGTACCAACTTTCAGTAGAAACATACCGTCTCAGTATTAAGGGTACACATTGAGCATCATGTTTCTCTGAAACGTTGTCACCCTTGTACCAGACAACACGGTGTTATACAACGGTATACCGTAATAGACATACACTGTGTTAGACAATAGTATGGCAATATATGGCTCTATACGAGAGAAAAGTAGGCAGTGAGTGTCGTGATAAATTAGGGGTGGTTAAAATGAGCAGGAACTGTCACGCGTGCTGGGAGTTGGAAAATTCTCACAAAGTTTTAGTGGGGAAACCTGAGGTGTGAGGAACAACTTGAGGGACATAGGCTTGTATGTGAGGATAATATTAAAATGATTTTAAAGGAAATGTGTGTGAGGATTTAGTGTGCTGTACTGTAGAGTTTGGCGAAACAACTGGCTGCATGTGTCTGACAACTGACGTTTCTCTCAGCATCTCAAGATGGACTTTGCTTCAAGGAGTAAGTCAATTGGTTTCTTTTAACATAAGCAACTTATTTCTTTAAAATATCAGCCGCTTAAGGTTAGAAGAGCGGTCAACGAGAAAGCTCATTGCAGAGTGAGGTACTGATTGAGTGAGTCATACTGTAGCTGCCATAGTTAGAAATGACGTCAGAGCCGGGTCGCCATGGTTACAGTAGAGGTTGGGAGAGATTGTGTCTTCTGTGAGGTACGAGCTAAGAACACAGAAGCGGATTAGCTAGAGCATGTAATATAATGTAGCATACCCAGATAGGAGCATTTGTACTAAAATAATCAAGGCGTATTTGTTCTAAGAATAAAGGAACGGGTGATGAAGCGGGCCGTGCGTAATGAGTCAATACTTTTTTTTCCTATGGCTCGACAGCCCCTTGGGGGCCTAGGCCTCCTCGTTTTTCGAGTCTTCACGATCACACTTTAGACACACCACACTCGGTAGGACTCCTCTGGACGAGTGATCAGCCCGTCGCAGAGATCTCTACCTGACAACACACAACACTCACAACAGACAGACATACATGCCCCCGGCGGGATTCGAACCCACAATCCCAGTAAGCGAGCGGCCGCAAACCCACGCCTTAGACCGCGCGGCCACTGGGATCGGCAATGAGTGAATATACTGCAGACTATCACACTAGCACGTGACTACGTGTACATACGTGTCTATATAATTAATTAATACATACACTCACACATGTACTTCGTGGAGCAGAGTCTTTCTTGAGACGCTAATTGTTCAAAAGATAGTCTAGAAATTATTCGCATTTTTATGGGCCATAAAGTTTATTACAGCCTTCACATTCTCATTCATTACACTGTCATCCATTTGTTTCAGAATAACCTGCTCCAAGGACGGGCCCTCTTCACAGTCGTATTTCACGCCGCTGCAGTAAGTAGCTGTAATTTTATAATGTGCAAATAGAAGTAGTTTTCGATTTCCATTTTCATTAGCAGGATGTTTAGTAGACGTGGGCCAAAGAAACGAAACATGTATTGACAAATTACTCAACCATTTTCTTTTGTTATGGGATTCCGTTGGCGAAGGAATGAAAGCTGCATTGAAACAACAGATTACAGTCCAATATCCTCTGCAGATGCTTGGTAAATCCCTGCATTCTTTTCGACTTTCTGTTTGCCTCCCTGACCTGCATTATACGTTTGTCAATTGCTCAGTCGTAGCAAAATAACGAAACCTGCGCAGCGATATTCAGCAAAGGCTAGTAGCTATATGTAAGCAACACGGACTGTAATAAAGATCTACATTTCGTAAACCTTGAATTCAGTAATTTGTTTTTAGAAGGTTTATAGAGCTACTGATGTTGTGTTATACATTTCGCTACGATTTAGGAGTAAAATAACAGTTTTATAGCTAATGCAGCTGAAATGTTAGCTATAAAATTTGTTCTTCATTTTCTTGTGAAGCCATCCAAGTCATGTAAACATATCCACGCATACTGAAGCAGTGCGGGAACTACGTAAAGAGGAGTGCACAAATCCCAGGGACCAGGTCGCCAGGGGGATTAAATTCTCTACAGCGGCGTCTAATATATTTGGGGTCCAAGTATGGAACTCTCTTCTTGTCACCCTTATGACGCCTAGAATTTTGAGTAGCGCATAGATCTTTGGAAAATTGGTACAGTCTGGTATAAAATGTGTTTTACAGCATAAGACAAGTAGGAAATTTAGAATTTAAACCCGAAACAAATATTGCCTATCACAAAGTTAGTCAGCCGGACAAGTCTCTGAAACCTGCCTGTTGGCACAGCAACAGACAATGCAGCAGAAGTTGGCTGTTTGCTGTGTCTGCGTAGAAGCACAATACAAAAATATTAATTGGCTCTAAGTTTAGAATAATGTTGGGAAAATAACAGTCTGTATTAGGTTTCGTCTTACTGAATTTAAACCATTCAATTAACTGATATTAACCTTTAAAAGCCCTGTGGGCATTACATGTACCAGCATCTCTAATTCTAGTAGGCTGTGTTTTGTTACACAATGTAGCTACGTGTTCCGTAAGGTTCTAGGAATTTGTACAGATTACTTGCATGAGAACATTAGCTGACTTGTCTTTGTAAAGATGCGTACAGACTGTTCGTGCTCGTCATACGGCCTCTGTGCCGAGCCACTGGAGCCCAGGGCTGCGATGGATCGTGTTGTTTGTCGTTTGGCTCGTGAAACCGTCCACAGTTATTAAGACACACGAGTTGGAACACGAGCGCGAGCAGTCTGTACGCACATGGACACAGACGGATTGTGTTCTCTGAAGCAACTGAAGTTTTGTACACGATTTAGAGCCATGCCAGTCTGAAGAACGTCCGTGGCAGGGCTGAGGAACTTGGTGGACGGTGTCTCATCGCGGAGACCCGGGTTCGATCTCGGGCCATTGTATATGGGATTTATTGTGAATATTGTGGCACTGGGTAACGTTCCTCTTCCAGTACTTCGGTTTTGCTCTCAGTAACATTTCACCAATACCATATATTCTTCCCTATTTCCTTGCGCCTCTTATCAGAGGCAAAAGCGGGAAAAATGTAAGGGCCTTCAAATACAGAGATCTGTTTTGAAGATAAGATTAACTCTCCAAAAGGATAATTATGTATCCTTCATTGCTTCTAAGTAAACAAAATGTTTTTTCTGTCCTTTCTTAAAAGTCATGTAGGGGAATTCATTCTTAACTTCTGCACCACATGGAGTTGGGTCGTCATTCTAACGCTCCGGCTGCTTTACCCCTGGAACATGACATCCCGGTGCACATAACGTGCGAGTCTAGGTAGCCTCAGAACCGGTCTGGACGTTTGGGGAAGAGAAAGTCTCGTACTTCTGCCAGGAAAAGAACCAAGGTTTGTCGGTCGCCTAGTTCGTAGCGTTGTCATCGTGCGGAACGAACTATGCCGGCTGCTCATTTATTCGACAAATTGGAGACATAAATGCGATAGTTACAGTTTCACTGTTGATTGATCAGCCTGCCGGATTGTCTCGTGGTCTGTCACCTTCCTAACTATGCTGCTCTAACCCTATATTTACAAAACATCGCTGTTAAGATGCTTCGTAATCGGGATTTTCTAGGTTCACATCTCGGCTGTCAGTACTTACACTTCGTCGTTGTCATGAAATCCTCCAAACAAACGCTGGCACATTAATTTAAAATAAGTCATAACTACTTTCTGCCATATCTTCTACAAATCAGCTTTCACACGGTTGCCCTGCACTCCGACGTTAAAACTTTAAATTCTGAAATGACTCGGGACTATATTTAAGTGCATATTGTATCAGTTCGCCAGTCACACTCAACAAGCTCTATTATACACGTTTTTACTTGGCAACTAGTTTCGGCTCAGTAAAGAGCCATAATGGCCTATCCCAGTGGCCGCTTGCTTTAAGGCGTGGGTCTACGGCCGCTCGCTTACTAGGATTGTGGGTTCGAAAAGCCGATCCCAGTGGCCGTGCGGTCTAAGGCGTTGGTCTTCGGCCGCTCGCTTACTGGGATTGTGGGTTCGAATCCCACCGGGGGCATGGATGTTTGTGTTGTGTTGTAAAAAAGACGGTTGTGGATCTAAGTGACATGAAAGGACGAAAAATGATTAATACAGAACAAAAATGGATCAAAGGGGAAAACCCAGGAATCAGTAAAAAAAAAAAAAAAAAAAAAAAAATCCCGCCGGGGCATGGATGTCTGTCTCTTGTGAGTGTTGTGTGTTGTCAGGTAGAGGTCTCTGCGACGAGCTGATCACTCGTCCAGAGGAGTCCTACCGAGTGTGGTGTGTCTAAAAAGTGTGTGATCGTGAAGCCTCGAAAAATGAGGCGGCCTAGGCCCCAAGGGGCTGTCGAGCCGTAGGAAAAAAAGAAAAGAAGAGCCGTCATGAGGTCATTAACAAAAACTGTAAAAATGGAAAGGCTGGTAGTTTTTGTTAATTCCCTGATGAAGGCTCTTTACAAATCCGAAACTAGTTGCCAAGTAAAAACATGTATAATACAGCTTGTTGGTGTGACTTTCGAACTAATAACATATACACTTGCTAAACACACGAACGCGGATGTTATACATTAAAATGGACTATATTTAAACATCCAGTTCGTACCGCTCAGTAAACAAACTCCGTATCGGTTGCATAAACCAATCAGTAAGGAAATAATGTAACTGTCTTATGGTAATTCATATGAAACATGTATTTTGTGTGCAGAATGTGGAGGCTTTTAGCGCTAAACCTTATGCTATATACAGTGCACACTGGGCCCTGACTGGTCAACTGACCGGCGTACCGTAAAGCATTGCCTGCATCTGCAATATGGACCTCGCTTAGAATGTTGTGTTGTGACGTAGCGGATGGTGCGTGGTTTGCAACGTGTACTATGTTGTGTTGTGACGTAGCGGATGGTGCGTGGTTTGCAACGTGTACTATGTTGTGTTGTGACGTAGCGGATGGTGCGTGGTTTGCAACGTGTACTATGTTATGTTGTGACGTAGCGGATGATGCGTGGTTTGCACCGTGTACTATGTTGTGTTGTGACGTAGCGGATGGTGCGTGGTTTGCACCGTGTACTATGTTGTGTTGTGACGTAGCGGATGGTGCGTGGTTTGCAACGTGTACTATGTTGTGTTGTGACGTAGCGGATGGTGCGTGGTTTGCAACGTGTACTATGTTATGTTGTGACGTAGCGGATGGTGCGTGGTTTGCACCGTGTACTATGTTATGTTGTGACGTAGCGGATGGTGCGTGGTTTGCACGTGTACTATGTTGTGTTGTGACGTAGCGGATGGTGCGTGGTTTGCACCGTGTACTATGTTGTGTTGTGACGTAGCGGATGGTGCGTGGTTTGCAACGTGTACTATGTTGTGTTGTGACGTAGCGGATGGTGCGTGGTTTGCACCGTGTACTATGTTGTGTTGTGACGTAGCGGATGGTGCGTGGTTTGCACCGTGTACTATGTTGTGTTGTGACGTAGCGGATGGTGCGTGGTTTGCACCGTGTACTATGTTGTGTTGTGACGTAGCGGATGGTGCGTGGTTTGCACCGTGTACTATGTTGTGTTGTGACGTAGCGGATGGTGCGTGGTTTGCACCGTGTACTATGTTGTGTTGTGACGTAGCGGATGGTGCGTGGTTTGCACGTGTACTATGTTATGTTGTGACGTAGCGGATGGTGCGTGGTTTGCAACGTGTACTATGTTTGTTTGACGTAGCGGATGGTGTGTGGTTTGCAACTCCCAGAAATATGTAAAATACAGACGTTGCAAATGTTGAAAGAAAGACTGGACTCCCACCATCACGAAAGCACGGCATCACTATTACCAACATTCTCTGGTTTACCGCTCAAACTGCAAGCGACAGGCCAAAAGTTTAATTACAGGGAATATATAAAATGTTATGCGTTGAGTTTGTTATGCGGCGGACAACTCGTGTAATGCTATCTGGTGCAGAACATTGTGGGAACGTGGGGGGGGGGGGGGGGGGGGGGCGGGGGGGGGGGGGTTGTAGTCGCTGTTCCGCTCTTCTGTGTGTTATTTTAGGCATTTCGCTCATAGGGTCTTAGTATTGTAATGACACAAATATCCTTGTCGAAGTATTTTTCCTGCTGCTGTGTTTCGTTAGTAAACTAATTTTCTCCCGTTGTTGTTCAGTGTGTATTTTATTTATTTATTTGCATTTAAAGGTAAAGGTAAAGTTTACCCTAGATCAGGCCACGAAGGCCCAGACGGGGAGTAGAGGTACAACTCTACTCTTTCTTTAACCTCGACGCTAGATGAGGGTGGGTGGTCAACTCCACGCCCCGGCCGCTTTACCCCCGGGAAAGAGACCCGGTACCCATTGTACAGGAGGCTGGGTGGGCCCCAGGGCGGTCTGGACGGCTGCGGAAAAACTCACACTCACCGGGATTCGATCAGCGGACTGTCCAGCCCTTAGTGAGTCGCTATACCGACTGAGCTATCGCGGTCCTGATATTTATTTATTGCACTAACAATTGTAAGTCTTCGTGACGTCATGCCGCCAGCGTTGCTCTCTTGTTGCGGATTTTGTTTGACTGCTTTTTGTTAAATCTGAATGCAAGTACTTGGAGTAGCATTGTGCTCTTTTTCTGTTACGTCTGTGTTTATTTAACGATGCTGTATTTACTGCCAGTGAGATGGACAAGACACATAGCAGGATTTGGATGGAAGAGAAAAAGCATATAGAATTTCACTGGCGAACCTTTTGAGGTCTTCCTGTGTGTAGAAGGACGACGTTAAAGGAAGAGTATGTGATAGCACGGATTGGATTCATCTGGCTCAGGTGTACGTTTTAGTAGCGGGCTCTTCTAGACACGTTCATGAAACGTAGTGATTTAGCCCAGTCGAAACGCACTGTTAGCGACAGGCAATATACGCATAACGTAACATTGAGGCGCGTTCTCATAACCATTTCTGCCTTGAAAAACAGTAAGATTTTAATTTTATAAGTGTAGTTATCCGGCATGCAAAGCGCATGTATCGTATATATTGTCACTTTTGGCCTGTCTGGCGCTACCATAATTTTTCACACCATTTACACACACGGCACCACTTTCGGAAAAAGTTGTTGAAAATAAAATGTATGTTTTGTTCTCTACAACTTCTGTCTGAAACATTTCTCATCCTAATAAGAATTCACCGAGACATTATCATAAACGTAAGTAGATCTTCATGTAAAGTACCGTTATTGTTGTCATATTTTAATGAAAGTTGAATTTTCACGACAGATTTTCGAAATACACTCGCATATCAAATTTCGTGAAAATCTGTCCAGTGGGAGCCGAGTTATTCCATGCGGACTGACAGTCGCTTTTCGCAATATTGCGAACGCTCCTAAAAACGCAGCAACGAAGCCAACTGAGCGAAAAATTTCGCGCAGTTGGAGGGAGAGGAATAACCTGTATCATAGCAAGACTTCCGCTGCAGCCAGCACATGGCATCCTACGCTTTTACCTGCTTAGCAGCGCTGTGAAGTGCTGCGGTCTTCGAACTGTGGCTCACTGACACATAGCCGGCTGTGACGTCATCACAACCACTCGCCTACGGTGCTGCGTGTCGTACAAATTCGGAATATTCGGCTGAATCAAAGCAAGTTTCCGGTGCTGGTCAGAGGCCTAACGCGCTCGCCAGGCATTCTGACAGCACAAGAGCGAAAGGCAGCCAGTTCAGTTACAGGCAGCACTGAATGTCCTTCCGGAGGATCCGCTCCACTCTTTCTTATCCTCGGCAATAAATGGAGGTGAATGGTCTGCTTCATGCCTGTGCCTCTGTCCCTCGCTACCTTTTGAATAGGAGGAGCCTAGGTGGACCCCAGAGTCAGTCTGGACGTTTCCAGAGAAGATAAAAATATTCTACCTTCTGCCGGAAATTCACATTGCCTATTTCGTGTACCGACTGAGCCATCGCCGTCGTTAAACACAATGCACTCCTTAATTTTATTATTTTAATTAGCATTTATCATTTTGCAAGTTCTACATGTAAAGAACTGAGCTTGCTATTGATGTATAAACACGCTGTACGCACACACACGCACAAATATATGCGTAAACAGATACAAATGGTTCGTCCCTCAGTGTTGGTATAGTCTCATTTCGGCACAAATATGCACAAAACAAATAAAAACGAAATGCGGGTTGTTTTGCTCTCCGCTACGTTCTGTGTTTAGATAATTGAATCGTCCTGCTGGCGAAATACATTTAACACAGAACTCACTAGAATAAACGGAGCGCTACCTCTGCGCTCAAACATAGATGACATTTCGTTGATTGATACTGCGGTTTTATGCACTGTAAATATGAACACATTTAAAATTGAACTCAATATCACAGTCCAGCCTCATAAGCAAGTATTCAATAATACATGTTCATACGGTGAGCTCTGCATTCTAAACTCCCAGCCTAACTTAAGTAGCGCATGTGTGTACACCATGCAGATTTGTCTTCCTACAGACAAATGCCAATACAGTCCGTGAGTTAGTTGCATACTGTAGACACGGATGTATAGAGAATCGTACCAAACACTTGAGCTTGTTACAATTCTGTGTAGGGTCCAACAGTTGCCCAACTAGTCAAGATATTTAGAATCCAACAATCCAACAGTTGCTTAGCTAGTCCAGATACCTTGAGTCCAACATTTGCTCAGCTAGTCAGTATATTTAGAATCCAACTGTTGCTCAGCTAGTTCAGATGTTTAGTCCAACAGCTGCTCAGAAAGTCTAGAGTTCAGATTCCAACAGCTGCTCAGATAGTCCAGATGTTTAGAGTCCAACAGCTGCTCAGATAGTCCAGATGTTTAGTCCAACAGCTGCTCAGATAGTCTAGAGTTCAGATTCCAACAGCTGCTCAGATAGTCCAGATGTTTAGAGTCCAACAGCTGCTCAGATAGTCCAGATGTTTAGTCCAACAGCTGCTCAGATAGTCTAGAGTTCAGATTCCAACAGCTGCTCAGATAGTCCAGATGTTTAGAGTCCAACAGCTGCTCAGATAGTCCAGATGTTTAAGAGTCCAACAGTTGTTGAGCTAGACCAGATACCTTGAGTCCAACATTTTCTCAGCTAGTCCAGATGTTTAGATTACAACAGTTGCTCAACTTCATCCCGTTTTTCAAAATGGCAAGTCATGTCGCTCTGCCTCAACCTCCAGCCGCTTGCATCTGAACATCCCCTTCATACATATACTACCCTATCTTCTTTGCATTTTGGTGGTCAAAATTCCGTCAGCTTTTCATTCCAATCTCCCTCGCCCACTACATTCCCCGACCACTTTACCCCCTCCATATGATCATGTAATTACTTTCAGTGAACATTAAAGGGTGAATATGCCTATGATAATGAATACCGTCCATGAACTACACATCATACAGCTGTCTCTCAAATTTAGACGGCCCGACTTGCGATCAACCGCGTTTGCGGCCCTTCTGACTGTAAATAAAGCACCGTATTCACGATAAACACTCGTATTTACCACAAACACAGGCAGAAAACTCCCCAAAGCAACCGTTTTAACTGCATATTCCCCAAAGTCTCAACCGAGTTGCCCCAGTTTAAACCTCAGTAACATTAAATTGCCACGACTCAGAGGACCAACTCTCATTTCCAATGAGAATGTTTTAAGTAAAACTCCCTTTTTGTAACTGCTGAGGACCAAGAAGCTTCGTAAATGGAACTTCCCTCAACTTCCCTCAACTTCCCTCAACTTTTCTCAACTTCCCTCAACTTCCCTCAACTTCCCTCAACTTTTCTCAACTTCCCTCAACTTCCCTCAACTTCCCTCAACTTTTCTCAACTTCCCTCAACTTCCCTCAACTTCCCTCAACTTTTCTCAACTTCCCTCAACTTCCCTCAACTTCCCTCAACTTTTCTCAACTTCCCTCAACTTCCCTCAACTTTTCTCAACTTCCCTCAACTTCCCTCAACTTTTCTCAACTTCCCTCAACTTCCCTCAACTTTTCTCAACTTCCCTCAACTTCCCTAAACTTCCCTCAACTTCCCTCAACTTTTCTCAACTTCCCTCAACTTCCCTCAACTTCCCTCAACTTTTCTCAACTTCCCTCAACTTCCCTCAACTTTTCTCAACTTCCCTCAACTTTTCTCAACTTCCCTCAACTTCCCTCAACTTTTCTAAACTTCCCTCAACTTCCCTCATTCGTGTTTCAGTAATTTCGAAAGTGTTTCAAATATTCTGCTTTCGAATTAAGTATTTCTTTTTATTCAGCAGTGGTTTCAAAACAGTTACATTATTAAAGTTTTGTTTCCTCTTTAATCCACCCTCGTGACAAATTGCTGCACCATGATGTGACACAGTGTGCAGGACTCTTATGGTCGGTCAGTACGTGAGATAGCGAGCTGTGCTAACAGCTGCGGCAGTCTGTACCTTCCTGTTGTGTATAAACCTGCTTCTAAATCTGTTTTAATAATTATTAAAACAGACAACAAACATAACAACTGTAGATTATAATATGCGGTTGTGTTTGTTGTCTGTTTTGACGTGAATACGTCTTTAAATTTGCTTCCGTAGTGGGAGCCAATTCAGAAAACTGATGATAACAAAATTGGGGGATACAGTTTGGCATTGCAGCTACATGTCTATCATCTACATCCAAAATGTAATTACACCACTCGATAGTTAAAGGATCAAAGAATTCATAACGTTGAGTGGGGACTGTGACGCCTCGCGCGCGGCGGAGGGGGAGGCGCCGCCATTTTCAGGTCGTTTCGTCGCGTCACATACTTTCGGTTTAGTATACATTTTGACTCGGAGAAGCTACGACGCTCGTTTCAGTTTCAATTTACAGCTCTCCTCAATATTTATCTATTGCGTACACAAAACATGAGTGTGGAATACTTATGGTGAATATATATGGTGTTAAAGTTAAAAATTTAAAAAAATTGATACAATGTCGGCCTATACTCGTCAAAAAGCCAATTCGAAATATATAAATCGTATACGGTTGGAAAAGGCTTCTCAACAGCTATCCAGTGATACCCATAAAACACCATATCATACAGTGAGGCGGTGCCGGGAACGTAAAACAATGAGGGCGTCCGAGCGGATCAACGACTGCGCAGGTACATCTGACGCTGGGGCGGCCGGGCCTATGCAAGTCGATGATGTAATCGCTTGTGTATCAACGCCGGGCTGTATAGACATCGGTTGTGTGCGATCGCCGATTATGACGACACATTCGGCAGCAGCTAGTGCACGTTTCACTACAACGTTTGTCAACAATCCATTCGGACATAAGTGTAACGTGTGTGACCGTCTATGGTTTCTGCGCTCCTTGAAGCCACCAAAGGGAAAACACTTAACGCTGCTTAGTAATCTCGATGTATCCTGCATGCCATTTGTATCGTACTTTCGTATCACAGACCTATCATTAATAACATTATAACACACTAATGATTTGTTTACTTCAATTGTTTCCTGAACCCGACTAAAGGAACATGTTGCCATCATCAATAAAACATGCAGATACGAAGGACTTCTTACTGTTAAGCAATGATTATGACATACATATAATACGCTGGAACAAAATATTACCCGTTAACGTACACGTATTCACGTTAAACACACGGCCGTGTCCCCGACACAGCCACACCCCGTTTTGTTGTTGTTGTAAGGAGCTGAATACGCAAGAACAGATTTGCACACGCTAAATTTACTTCACACAACCCCAAAGGTACATACGTACATACATACATACATACATACGTACATACATACATACATACATACATACATACACATTCCATGGCCAGATGTTTCTTTAAATGCAAATGCAAATGGAAATCGCTGGGAGCGAGGTCTGGGCTGTGAGCGGGATGGAGTGAGGTCTGGGCTGTGAGCGGGATGGAGTGAGGTCTGGGCTGTGAGCGGGATGGAGTGAGGTCTGGGCTGTGAGCGGGATGGAGCGAGGTCTGGGCTGTGAGCGGGATGGAGTGAGGTCTGGGCTGTGAGCGGGATGGAGCGAGGTCTGGGCTGTGAGCGGGATGGAGCGAGGTCTGGGCTGTGAGCGGGATGGAGCGAGGTCTGGGCTGTGAGCGGGATGGAGCGAGGTCTGGGCTGTGAGCGGGATGGAGTGATGTCTGGGCTGTGAGCGGGATGGAGCGAGGTCTGGGCTGTGAGCGGGATGGAGTGAGGTCTGGGCTGTGAGCGGGATGGAGTGAGGTCTGGGCTGTGAGCGGGATGGAGCGAGGTCTGGGCTGTGAGCGGGATGGAGCGAGGTCTGGGCTGTGAGCGGGATGGCCGGCCAGAAGTTTCACGAAGACGAAAAGGTGAAAAACGAAGTCACTGCGTGGTTGTGTGCACAGGCGGCGGAGTTCTGTGACATCGGAATACAAAACCTCGTACCCAGTCTAAACAAATGCCTTGACAAAGGTGGTGATTATGTTGAAAAATAGCTAAAGGTATGTGTTAAGAGTTTTTCACTCAATTTTGTTAATAACTATTTTTAAAAATTTGTATTGCCTTTGTATCTTTACTTTCTGGACGTCCTGCGTATGCACCCTTTGTTGTGATAATATAGTTGTAAAATGTAGAGTAACGAGGTGGCGATTGTGCACATTTGCTTCCGGTTGAAACTCGATAGCGGTAACTGATAGAACCATTGAAACCTGAAAGGCAGATTGATCGTAACATCCATATTGTGCATGAGCTGCTGTTTGTTGTGGGCGAGATGAGAAATGTTGAGGTTACAAACACGAATGGGACGTACAGACAGTATGTGCGTGAGTAAGGACTTCGCCACGAAAGGTAAATAGGGCGACAATAATAATAAGCAGAAATCTGTGAAATAGGAAAGTGGAATTTGAAACTCTTCTTTCTTTCTTCTTCAGGAAGGGAAATATTAACACTTGTACGATAGGAGAATGGGGCGCGCGGTGGCGTAGTTGGTTGAGGCACTACGCTACAAACCGGAACGTCGCGGGTTCGATTCCCGATGGTGTCACTGGAATTAATTCCTTGACATAATCGTTTCGGTCGCACTATGGCCCTGGGGTCGACTCAGCCTATAACAGAAATGAGTACCAGGAATATTTCCTGTGGGGTAAAGGCGGCCGGTGCGTAGGGCTGACAACCTTACCACCTTCATGTGCCGATTGTCTACAAATCTGGGAGCCTCAACCTCCTGGACCCCTCAGGGCTTGCCTAGGCCTGTAATGGGGTTGCTTTACCTTTACGATAGGAGAATGTGGGCCGGGATATTTTAGTCAGTATAGCGGCTTGCTATGGGATGGACGGACCGTGGATCGAATCTAGGTGGGGGCGAGATTTTCAGCAGATGTGCAGAACAGGCCTGGGGCCCAACCAACCTCCTGTACAATGGGTGCCGGGTCTCTTTAACGGGGTAAAACGGCCGGGGCGTGGTGTTGACCACGTACCCCCAATTAGCGCCGAGGTTAAAGAAAGAGTAGAGTTATTCCTCTAATCACCCTCTGGGCCTTCATGGCCTGTTATAGGGTGAACTTTACTTTTGCCTTTACCATAGGGGAATAAGCCTTCATTATGAGTACAGTGAAGACTCAAATTATGTTGCTCTTTGTTATATGACATGAATATGGCGTTTTAAATGTCGCTTTACATGACTCATATTCAAGTTACAGGGGAACATGCTTTTTTACAATCAAGCACCAGCAGAAGTGACAATGAGAAGCTACGGAAATCGTCCAAATTATTGTACACCGTGTTCAATGCACATTTCACATCTCCTAAGCTGTAATTCTTAAATAAAGTAGTGTCTGTCACGTGATAATACTCGTAATACCGATAACGCGAGTTTTAGAACACCCGGTATATAATTATGTTAAAAGGACATATTACGTATTGTGGCGGAAATGGAAAGTTAGTGTTCAGTGTAGAAATAAGCTGGTTTTCCCACTGCTCCATCCACGCCAGTCTCATCTTTCCTATGCCTGGTTTGGAGTAAACATTCTGGTTCTCTGTAACCCACACTCTTCCACCTCCTGTCTCGAACACACATAAAACTTGGATATGAAATTCATCCGAAACCAGGAATAGGGAAGACAAGTCAGTGTTCGGGCGGAAAATTTGTTACAGTAGCTCATCTGTCCTGAAGATGGAGGAAGTGTGTTACTCCCAAACGTTGACGACCACCTACCAAAATGCACGGTGTCATATTCTAAGCCATCCTTTCACCCCATATTCCCCTGGAGATAAAACCCAAAAAGGTTTAAATTTTCATTACTTCTACGTTGAAGATGGAGCCGACAGATTGCTCCAAAACTTTGGCAACCACCGATCAGACTACATGTCTCTACATGTCTCTACATGTCTCTACATGTCTCATTAACTAGAATACAGCTAATCTATATACAGAAGCTAAATGAACCTAACGAGAGAGGAATCGGAGCACTGAAGGCAGAGCAACGTAACTAGCTTCCTATCAACGTACTTGTCGGAACAGTAAGTTGTAAAATGCGTGCTTCTAGGGGTTTTATATAAGGACTTGAAACGTGTCATCGCCTTCCTCTGTCTGTTACTTCTTCCCGCTCCAGTTACCTGAGACTGATGGTAATCGGAAAGTCGTCGGATTCATTTAAGACACCCTAGGCTTGAAATTTTTAATGTGCTCTCTGTTAAGAATAAAGATAGGGCTATAGGGTACTTTCGCCCTTAAGAGGCGCGTGTGACTCCACACACGATCAGATAATATAGCTACATAACTGAATTATAAGAATTACTAACCTCTTTCTTTTTCCACTGGAGCCGAATCCACGAAACGTCTTTTGACTTCAGCCAATAGAAATAACGCTGCCAGCAGCGTGTACAAAATGTGGCTCTTCATGTCCTTACTTCGACTGCGGGAATCTGTAAAGAATAAGGTTTATACTGATAACTGCTGTTGCTCTCAAGTAGGATGTCATCGGTATAAGTACAGCGAAGATTTCACACTCTAGCCAATGATTGTACCATCACACAGCCTTGATATGTGGACGGCGTAAAATGAAACTTTTGTATGAAGTATTTTGGAAAACAGTTACGTGGAAGACCTAGGAGGAGACATAACAATAATATTATAAATGTCACACTGTTGACGCCGTGCATCTTCGTCATATTAAATTAAATTACAGACCAACTGATGCACACTAAAACCACTTTTTATGTAGCTTTATTATTAAAATTGTTAAAATTGTACCCCTACACGTGTTTCGATCCTAGGATCATCGTCAGGGGGTTTTTTGTTGAAAGCTACAGTCACTTCAACACATGATTTTAAATATTCTATCGGTACTTTAAAACTTATAAGTTAAAATCTTGTAAAAAGACTCGTTAAAGATTGTAAAATTGTAAAAGTACTGTAGATAGTAGATAATATTAGATAATACTTTAGATAATATTATAATTAATCTCACTGGAACAGCATATTCTGTAAATTGTAATAAATTTGAACTACAGCATGAAGCAGCAAACAATAAGCAATGCATCAGGAAGTGAGCTCGCTCGGACTTGTGTTTAGCGGAGAATTCTGATGTCAGGGGCATAGCGTTGTCAAGGTCACGTTGCTAGGGATAGTAACAGATTATAATTAGTCACAAAAATAATATTAAGTTATAGAATACTAATTTTTCCCGTTGTTATTTCGTGTGGATATGAAACTTATTCTTCTCCACCCTATATACAGGGAATTTGACAGCAAAGTGCCGAGGCTAAGAGGAAGCAATATAGAACTGCATAATGAGGAGCGCAAATTCGAATACGCTGATCAAGTGGATTCAAGTGGCTCAGGATAAGGTCCAGGAACGGGTTCTGTAGAACCCGCTAATGATCCTTCAGGTTCCATAAAACGTGGAAAATTAATCGACAATCTGATCTGTCATTTCAAAGCACATTTGTTGGTTTTCAAGCAGTCAACTGCTGCATATGCCGCCCAGTTCTTGAGGAGCTTGTCCAGAGGTAAAGCTGATTAGTCGCCTCCAAACAGTGTCGAGATTAAGAATGACTGTAGCTACACAACCACTCCCCCCTTTAATGACGTATACAGGGGCAACTATAACTTTCTTTTAATTAGAACGAGGGGGCGCACTGCGCTACAAGCCGGAAGATCGGGGGTTTGTTTCCCGATGTTTCCATTGCAATTCTTCATTGGAATAATAATTCCTGCCGCAGTATGGCCCTGGGGTCGACTCAGCCTCTAACAGAAATGAGTAACAGGAATATTCCTGTGGGGTAAAGGCGGCCGGTGCATAGGGCTGACAACCTTACCACCTTCATGTGCCGATTGTCTATAAATCTGTGAGCCTCAACCTCCTGGAACCCTAATGGCCTGTCCAGGCCTGTAATGGGATTGCTTTTAATTAGAAAGCAATTACTTCAGAAAATTTACTTTTTTAAAAAAAGTAATTAATATTTAAAGAAGCTCCGTTAGTGCTCTGTACCGTTAGTGCTCTGTACCGTTAGTGCTCTGTACCGTTAGTGCTCTGTATCTTGCTGTGTGTTGCAGTGGCACGGCTTTGATCTTACGGCCTACTGAACTGCAAGGCTGGACTTGTTGCTCTTCCTGAGACGCGGAAGTGGCACGAAACGCCTGTGTCAATAACAGGATCAGAGCGCTCCCTGCAAGCGTGAAATGAAAGCTTAAACGTCACGTCACGTCACTCCGTAACGTCCAATAGTCGCACTGTTTGGTCTTCAGACTGCTCGTGAGGTGCTGTCGCAATGTTCCTAAAGCAGTTCCTGCCTCACGACTGGCAGCGCCTGCTGTCGGGAGGTCCCGAACAACAAATCTCTTTAGTTCGCTGATTCCTTGCGCTTTTCTCGACTTTAACCTTAAGATCTGTATTTCTTATCTCAGTTAATTCTTACTCCTTAACACTCACATTTCGTATCCGGGAGATCTCGGGTTTATCTCTGTGTTAGGACGATACTTATGCCATTGCACTTATTAAGGAACTTCTATTTGCGTCAATTCCTGCAGGAAATTACAAGGAGTGACCTATCTTCCTACCTACCTACCTATCTACCTACCTGTCTACCTACCTACCTACCTAACTACCTACATATCTACTTGACTAACTACCTATCTACCTAACTATCTACCTACCTGACTAACTACCTTTCTACCTACCTAACTACCTACCTACCTGCCTGTATGTCTGTCTATCTACCTATCTATCTATCTATCTTATCTACCTACCTACCTACCTACCTAACTCCTACCTAACCTGTCTATACCTACCTATCTATCTACTACCTACCTACGCTACCTAACTGCCTACTACCTCTACCTATTACCTACCTACTGACTACCTACCTACCATCTACTACTACCTACTACTATACTCTATGTACCCAACTTGACTACCTATCCTATCTATCTACTTTATCTACCTACCTGACTAACTGACTACTCTTATATTTTTCTCATACTGCTCTTACTCATTTGCTGCACGCCGTTCTCCTTCTGCCGCTCTTCGCGTTCTGTGGGCGCGATGAGGCGACGTCAGTAGATAAAGGAAACTACAGCAAGTGGTAGTCCGTAGTTGTTAGAAAAAATGTCTGTATACATTGCAGCCTTAATTGTGAGCATTAGCAGCAGAGTTTTGAGTCAATGAACATCGACAGCAAAGGGTGAGAGGTTTGGCAAAGAAACTTTCTGCGAAGTTTTGCCCTTCAAACCTCAGTAAAATTTTGCACCTTTTCTTGTTTCATTATGAGTCTTATAATGTGACATCTCAAACGCCTACACGAATTCAGTAAGCTTATGCTTTGTCCACTTTTTATTTCGTTGTAGACAGAGTTAGAAATGTGCTTTGTTTGTTATGCATTTGACATGCTTGTGACAATCTAGTTGATTATTTGAAAATTTTGGTCTTATTGGATGTGAGGTCGTGTGCTCTTATGGGGCGTGGCGCACTGTATTTATGGTCTTATGGGATGTGGAGTTGTGTGCTTATGGTCTTAGAAGGTGTGACGCTCTATATTTATGGTTTTATTGACGCCGTATGTTAATGACATTATGGGTTATTACACAACTGAGTTGTTAATGTTTATCACCTGTATTTATTTTCATTTCTTCCACCGCTAAGCCTGGTTACATTCCATCAAGACAGCACACTCAAAGTATGCCGCAGCGATTTGGCTGTTCTTCTGTGGGACCCACAGCATCGTGATACTCTGAAAGTTAATGTTGCTGTGCACTGAGTATTTCACTTGTCCTCCCCTAAGTTCTTGAATATCTTTGCGTGCAGTTATTGTTTCCTTGTGTTTCATGTGTGCATTATTTTCTTCCCTTATTTCTATTTTCTCATCTTTGGTCTCCATTGACGGCTGTAGCTTCACGGTAGTTCAAGCAAAGCAAGTATTATTATAGGAAGAACGTCGGTAGCAGTAGCTAGCCAATAGTCTCTGTCGCATCACTCTGTCTTCCGGACGCCATCAGACACCGCCTTGCACTCTCCTACACGTTCCATCTGTGACCCGGTTCATGACAGAGCACCACTTCCATCGCCTTTCCTGTTGTTTATATAAGACGCAAAGAGGCGGCAGCAAATTTCTCCGAAACGTTACCGCCTTTCACCAAGACACACGGCGTCATATCTCGCATAATTTCATTTACTTTGTTTCTTTCATTCCTCTCTCTCTCTTATTTATTCCATTCCTTTCCCTTCAGAGATCCCGTTCTTCTGCTGCTATTCTCTTCATTTTACTCTACTTTCTCGTGTTTTATTTTACACTCTCCGTTCCTTTCCTTCTTTATTTTCATAATTTTATCTCTGTGTGCCCCCCCCCCCCCTCAAAACAAATTTTTCCTCTTTGCTATTCACGTCCGTGCTGCTTAACAGCAAATTTAAAAGCAATTTCTCATCTATATCAGACAGTAATTAGAATGAACGCCGAGGAAGGCACATTTAATTGGCACTCAGATGTTCGACAAGCCAATCAACGCTCGCTAATAATGGCGCAGTGAAATCGCCCAGAAGTTCAACCCTCCTCTGCCGATCAAGAGAGCTCGTTCTCTGACCGGAGGAACTGAGCAGGGTGCTGACTCAGTTAACGTTCCAGACTGACATTCGGGAGTTGCCCAATTCATTTCGCGGACGGCACATCCACCATCTTGACTGAGATATATCGTAGTTTTCTTACACACTCCTGGTAACTATTGGGATAATACCTTTGTTAGGCCCGACCACTTCGTTCCAACATCTTGCCACCTTACCATCAGCGCTTTACAGTAAGAGATATATTCTCGTTAAATGAACATAGAAACTTTCACAAGGACTCAATACAAACTGGCCAGATCTCTACAGGCTTGTAACAGAGGTGGAAACTGTCCATCGTGTTCAGATAATCTCTACTTGAAACAATCGATACAAACCTTAAATACTGCTTATCCTGATGTCATCGGATAAATCGCTTAAAATGTTTCTATAAACGTAAAGTTATCCTAGAACAGGCCACGAAGGCCCAGAGGGGGAGTAGAGGTATAGCTCTACTCTTTCTTGAACCTCGGCGCTAGATGGGGGTGGGTGGTCAACGTCACGCCCCGGCCGCTTTACCCCCGGGAATGACCCGGTACCCATTGTACAGGAGGCTGGGTAGGCCCCAGGGCCGGTCTGGACGGGTGCGAAAATCAAGCCCCACCGGGATTCGATCCCCGGACAATCCAGCCCGTAGCGAGTCGCTATACCGACTGAGCTATCGCGGCCCACAAAATGTTTCTATACGCTACGCTTTAGTATGTAACAGCCTGAAACGGCTTTCACTATATTTTCCAACGCTCCACGGCGGTACAACTTCAAACTACTTATTTCAACAGGCTCCAAATAAGATGTGATGAAACAGTGCGACAGCAAACACCGTTAAACATTCTGTAGGAAATTTTCTTTCTTAAATCTTATTGGAAACCCACAATATAAGACATCTTGGAAAACCTAGACGTAGATGGCACGACTACTTTCATTTCAAAAGAAAGGACTGACCAATGATTAAAGTTTTACCGCGCAATAGGAGGGCCCCGTGGTTTCGTCGACGGAAATAAATTAAACAGATTTTTGCTTTGCCTGTTCCTCTTTGGTATTTGTATACAAATTCTCTCATGCGATGTATAAATGTCAGCAGATCTACAGTCGAAAAATAATTGCTTGCCTATAAGCAAAGGAGCTTTAGCGACCCCTGTGTGGAAAACGCGATTATGACAGACCGGTCTTCCTTGACGTAAGCTTGTTAAGTGGACACTTGATGCGGAGTACTGCACTGCACTTACGTCATAGGGCTCAACATCGATGTAGAGTGCGCCGTGAACATGTATATTTCCACACTGAGGAAATTTAATTAACCGTTCGTCGCTGGGAGATCCATCAGCCAATCAATTGACCTGTTCAATCGGGACTGTAGCTGTGAACTGCACCGTAAAATGGATTGTTTATAGGGTGAACAGGAAAGAAGTCATAATTCTGATATGGATAGTTGTATAATTGTAATAAAATTGTGTTGAATGTGCAGTGAGAGACAATAATATTAAAATGGGCCTTTAAGAAAGGGGGGTGTTAGGTTGTGGATTGAATAGTGCGGATCAGCAGAATATTGTCCTGTGGCAGGCTTATCTGACTAAGTAATAGGTGAAAAGTTCCATGACCTGCTGGGTGACTATCAGTTTCTAAAGAGGGCCTTTAATAATATAATAATAATAATAAAATTGATGGAAGATGTGGACAGCAAGGAAGATCCACTAATACAAACTGTTAGAACGCACCAACACAACACAACACAAACTGAGCAATGGTACAGACAGCTGGAGCCTCAAGAGGGAATTGTAGTGAGGAAGAAGACAAATGAAGGAGAGCATAGCAGGGAAGACAAAAGAAAGATGGCGGGGGAAAAGGAGGCATGGGCAATTCCTACGTAACTTAGACGAAAAACTGGTAAATAAGGAACAGTCATACCAATTGCAAAAATAGGAGGCTTACGGAAAGTACTGCAGTCTGAAACGTGAAGCCTGAGCGGTCGGGATCGCAGTTGGTTCATGACGAGAAGTACCAGGAAGAACAGGCTTGGGGAAAGAGGCAATAATAACAATAATAGTCAGTGGTGACGTTAGTGTAGTGACAGCAATCAGTGGTGACGTTAGTGTAGTGACAGCAATCAGTGGTTACGTTAGTGTAGTGACAGCAATCAGTGGTGACGTTAGTGTAGTGACAGCAATCAGTGGTGACGTTAGTGTAGTGACAGCAATCAGTGGTGACGTTAGTGTAGTGACAGCAATCAGTGGTGACGTTAGTGTAGTGACAGCAATCAGTGGTTACGTTAGTGTAGTGACAGCAATCAGTGGTGACGTTAGTGTAGTGACAGCAATCAGTGGTTACGTTAGTGTAGTGACAGCAATCAGTGGTGACGTTAGTGTAGTGACAGCAATCAGTGGTGACGTAGTGTAGTGACAGCAATCAGGTTACGTTAGTGTAGTGACAGCAATCATGGTGACGTTGTGTGTGACAGCAATCAGTGGTGACGTTAGTGTAGTGACAGCATCAGTGGTTACGTTAGTGTGTGACAGCAATCAGTGGTGACGTTAGTTTTAGTGACAGCAATCATGGTGACGTTGTGAGTGACAGCAATCATGGTGACGTTAGTGTAGTGACAGGACAGTGTCACGTGACGTATCACACAATACCCATCAAGGCAGTCAATGCTATAAGTATAAACGTATCATTCACGTTTGGACACATGTTGCGACCGGACACTACAGATTTCTTTTCGCTCGTAGTATTTAGGTGTTTCTTCATACACTTTCTGTTGACACACCATGAGAATGAGACTGGGACAAGAAATAACATTAAACTACAGCTGGTAGTAGAGGGTTGTCAGGTTTACAGGCTTGCCAGTTAAGTGGACTGAGTAATCAATGCTATAGTCTGCAACACGATGCCGGACATGTGGTAACTCTAAGTGTGCCTGCGAGTGGCGACAGATGGCGTTCGGAGGGCCGCTGGTGTCGACCTAAAGCGTCTTAGAATTGGGGCCGAAATTCGATAAACCCTGAGGCCGTGGTAACAGATCTGAGCTGGGTATTGGATGGTAGCTCTGAGAGAGAGGGACAGCAGTGCAGTGCTGCTGTACTGACAGAAATGCACTGAAGATGGCAACAGAGATTAAATATACAGAAACCTATAGGAAAAATAAATACGACGGAATACTATAAAAACAGAGAGAAGGGATATGATAGATGGCGCTAGGAGAAATATTTGAAGGAAAAACTTTGGGCCTCGAAGATGACTTGCTTCACTTTGCAGAATACACAGCCACTGACGTGAGAATTTCACATGTCCGCGAACTTTTCATTCAACCGGACTCCACTACGCTGTCTTACCATAAAATATTCAGTAGCTGTCTCTTAGGCTAGGCGCACACGGGCGATTTCTAGTCGCTGCGGGAATAGTAGCAGTGATTTAAGCATCTGTGACATTTTATACGTGAGGCCGCTCACGAGAAAGACCGTCTCCTGGCACTTGTTCAGCCACATGACGGACTGCAGTTACTTCGAACTCGAAAAAAAGAAAGAGTTTTGGGCACATCAAACTACGAGTCGAAGTTTATTGAAAGGAAAATTCTGCTTCCTCTATGACGACATGAGGACAAAATGCTGTTCAGTTATTTCATAAAGTCTAGTGCAAATTGGATGAACTGTTGGTACTAGATGATCAGAACCAAATTGCAAAATACCATATAGAACATCTCTGCCCAAGGTTCCAGTTGTTTCAAGTTTCGAAACGGGGACACTCAATGACATCTATTTGGTGAGGGGCAAAAAAATTTAAATCGTCTTGCAGTAAAAAAAAAAAACTAAGTAATTTATTAATACTGATCCTGGACCGAAATTATGATATGCTTAAAAATAATTATAATAATTAAACTGAGACACTCAGTTCACTTAACTGATTTTTCTGCACATGTCCCCTAATCGCTCTACCACTGGCCTGTGTCGCGGTCCCATCCGTTAGCAACTGTACAAACGTATTCACCTAACACGAATATTTATCGCTGTCTTCGTCAAAGCCGTCCATTTGACAGTACGCTGAGAAATCCTAAACAATATGACGCTGTAGACCGCCTTTCTTTCCTATAAATATTATATTTACCCTCCAAATTGTTTTCATGGGCTGTCCGAATCAAATTTCCAAACACATCTCTTGCTATTTCAGTCTGTGCTACATTCCCTGCCTATCTCATCACTGTTCTTAGTATCCAAAATACACAAGGCGACGGAACACATACTAAGGGCCTCACAACGCTTTTTTTCTTTCAAATATTACCTGGTCCCGTTTTGTAATCATATTCGTTTCATCATTTTATTCTCGGCCCCTTTCGGCTCTCAGAGTAAGACGCCGAGATTTATATCGCTATAAAAGAATAGGCAGGTCTATAACACTGTCCTATTTCTCACAGATGAAGCAAGTTATATCTCAGTGGATTGTAAATGTGGCTAGAATTGTAGGGGGGAAGTTGAGATGGGTGAAGGGAGGTGTTAAAACTTAGGTTGTTGCTGTTGCAGAGTCAGTTCAGCTATGAAATGAGGCTGGATGAATGCATTAAACCTCAACTTCTGTAGCCGGTTTAAAGCGGGCTCCTGGATGTTTGTTCTGGCATAAATATGGCGATAATGCGCAGTGAAAATTGTTTGTGAGTTAAATATGCTAACGGGAGTTTAAATTTATTACTTGTATAATATATATTATATGTTATATATAAATTTATTACTTATCATTTGATAATTTAAGCAGACAGATTTGAAATAATTTGAAATATTTTTATTGATTTCAAATAGGACATCTTGTACCAGCAGTTTGTGTATTGACTCATCTTTCAGGTTTGCAGGTCTCCGTAAACCTGCGTAGCGTCTTGACGTGTGCAGTCTGTTCGTCGTTTATCACTGACGTTTCTGTCCCAGAAGTTAATTTTACTGCAGGCTTTAAGTGCGATGCCATGGCTCAGGCAGTCTCCCGCCTCTCACCGCGGTGGTTCAGAATCTTTTCCAGTCCAGTCCGTATGCGATTTGTGGCTGGCAGACTGGCACTTGGGAAAGATTTTGTCCCGGGACTTCAGTTTTCCCTTGTCAGTACCATCCCACCAATGTTCCACACCGAAGCCATATAAGGTAAAGCAATCCCATTACAGGCCTGGACAGGCCCTTAGGGTTCCAGGAAGTTGAGGCTCCCAGATTTATAGACAATCGGCGCGTGAAGGTGGTAAGGTTGTGATCCCTAAGCACCGGCCGCCTTTACCACCAATAAATATTCCTGGTACTCATTTCTGTTAGAAGCTGAGTCGACCCCAGGGCCATAGTGCGACCGGAAGGATTATGTCAATGTAAAATTCCAATGACACCATCGGGAATCCAACCTGCGACCTTCCGGCTTGTAGAGCAGTGCCTCAACCAACTGCGCCACCGCGTGCCCCCCGAAGCCATATAAACTTAGGAATTGACTGCGTCGTTCAACAACGAACTGCTGATTTGTGCTGTACGTGATTTGAACTCTACCTCAGTTTGAGGTTATGTTTGTAGCAGAAATCTTCAATCTGTTTATATTGTGTAACGTCAGGTGCGTCACTGTGCTGATCTGCTTGTGTTACTGTGCGTTACTGTGCTGATCTGTTTGTGTTACTGTGCGTCACTGTGCTGATCTGCTTGTGTTACTGTGCGTCACTGTGCTGCTCTGCTTGTGTTACTGTGCTTCACTCTGCTGCTCTGCTTGTGTTACTGTGCGTCACTGTGCTGCTCTGCTTGTGTTACTGTGCGTCACTGTGCGGATCTGCTTGTGTTACTGTGCGTCACTGTGCTGATCTGCTTGTGTTACTGTGCGTCACTGTGCTGATCTGCTTGTGTTACTGTGCGTCACTGTGCTGATCTGCTTGTGTTACTGTGCGTCACTGTGCTGATCTGCTTGTGTTACTGTGCGTCACTGTGCTGATCTGCTTGTGTTACTGTGCGTCACTGTGCTGATCTGCTTGTGTTACTGTGCGTCACTGTGCTGATCTGCTTGTGTTACTGTGCGTAACTGTGCTGCTCTGCTTGTGTTACTGTGCGTCACTGTGCTGATCTGCTTGTGTTACTGTGCGTCACTGTGCTGATCTGCTTGTGTTACTGTGCGTCACTGTGCTGCTCTGCTTGTGTTACTGTGCGTCACTGTGCTGATCTGCTTGTGTTACTGTGCGTCACTGTGCTGCTCTGCTTGTGTTACTGTGCGTCACTGTGCTGATCTGCTTGTGTTACTGTGCGTCGGTTATAAACGACAGAGCCTTGACAACAGTTGGGGATTACAGCAACCGCGTGGAAGCACAGAGACTATCAGGCATTTGTATTGTATTGTCACTTGTTGCTGCTGTCAGGTGAGCCATCAGATGTTCACAACATCAACTGACAGCACGCTTGTCGATATTTTGAGCTCTCTTAATTGCGACGTCACTACGTCACAGCATTTGTTTAGAAGTCAATTACTGACGTGTCAGCTGAAATTGTTCAGGGGAAAACGACGCAAGTTGGGCTATTAAGGAGAAAGCTTCGATATGAACAAAATAAAGAAGATTTCAGGCTTCCGCCGCGATGTTGATGAGATCTGCGCTCTTCTGGGATATTACGCTGCGTCGTGTGGTAATTGTTTAAGGACGTTTCGGGACGACGTTTCGGTACCATTTTCAAGGGTCAAGAAGTCCAAGAAGAAATTTCTTTTCTTCTTTGACTTCTTGACCCTTAAAAATGGGACCGACACATTTTTCCGAAACGTCGGTAAACAATTACTACACGACGCCTCGTAATATCCCAGAAGAGCGCAGATCTCAAAATAACGTGGTTCAAGGAAAAAATACATTTATGGTAATAGCATTTACTGTGTTTGCACTATGTAGAGATGTTAGTGGCTGCAAAATAATATGAAAGACAGCTGGAAGTGTGGGTTTATAGAACAGTCGTCACGGCGGACTTACCCCATTCCAGGAGCACGTTCGGCTTCCAAAGAGGGGTAAATTGAGCAACAAAACATTATTTTAACAATTTAAGCACAATTAAGAGTGGACCGACGACATAATATACACAACCAATTATTACAATATGAAATTGCATTCATGTTTAACTTTACCCCTCTGGACGGAAGCTACGCCATCGAATTTTCATTCTTTGCTTAGTTCCTTCCTGGGCATCCGAAATTTGAAACAACCGTTTCATCAATATTAACGAAACAAAATTTAAAAACCTTGACTGAATCCGTCTGGATGAGGCTGGGATCCTGAAGCAGCTGTTGTTTACACGGAAGTGAACGTGAGATTTGCAAAAAGTACGGATATTACATTATTAATTCAGCGAATATTATATTGTAAGATAGTACACTGTTCCATGAATTCAGCTGCGTATGGGTCAGTCGGTTACGTAATTATTAATTTATAAGTTCTGCGTATAAGTTAGACGTTTTCTGAGAATTGTTGGAACTTAAAATTCCCTATTCTCTATTTTGTTAAAAACAACTCAAAGAATTTAAACACTGTAAAATTGGTTTTGTGCTTGGTTACAGTGCTTGCATGTTAAGCATGTCACTGTAATGCACGTTACAGTGCTTGCATGTTAAGCATGTCACTGTCATGCACGTTACGTGTAGCACAGTACAATATATTGAAACTCAGTTACGCAAGGAAATTTCTCCAGGCGAGTGCTGAAATTGTAATTCAGAATCTAGAGTGAATTTACGTGTTGAAGAAGCGCAAGACGCCGTCCCTTACGTGCCGTTCACCCTCCTTGCAGTCACCGGGAATGGATAATAAAGACACGTAACGGACTTAGAATTACTAAGTAACCGAATAGAGTACAGTCTGTTCAGGGAAGGCTGGTATATCCGTCCCGCTTCGTCAACACGAACATGGCCAGCGGGTTCTGTTGGAAGCCGGACTATTAGAGCGCACAACCTTATGTTCTCCTGAGGTCTATTTCTGGTTACCTTCCGGTTTATACCTGTCTCCTAAGTGTTTAATTACATACAGAAATTCGAACTGAGACTTTGTGTGTATTTTGTGCGTGCTACATGTTTATATTCATTCATTTGATTGCCTCTAACCTCTGGTTAAGAAAATAGTACCTCATGTACTTCTCTCCATGCTAGTTCCTCATTATGTACTTCTCTCCGTATGCTAGTTCCTCATTATGTACTTCTCTCCGTATGCTAGTTCCTCATTATGTAAATCTCTCCGTGCTAATTCCCCATTATGTACTTCTCTCCGTGCTAGTTCCTCATTATGTACTTCTCTCCGTGCTAGTTCCTCATTATGTAAATCTCTCCGTGCTAGTTCCTCATTATGTAAATCTCTCCGTGCTAGTTCCTCATTATGTAAATCTCTCCGTGCTAGTTTCTCATTATGTACTTCTGTTCGTGCTAGTTCCTCATTATGTACTTCTCTCCGTGCTAGTTCCTCATTATGTACTTCTCTCCGTGCTAGTTCCTCATTATGTAAATCTCTCCGTGCTAGTTCCTCATTATGTAAATCTCTCCGTGCTAGTTTCTCATTATGTACTTCTGTTCGTGCTAGTTCCTCATTATGTACTTCTGTTCGTGCTAGTTCCTCATTATGTACTTCTCTCCGTGCTAGTTCCTCATTATGTACTTCTCTCCGTGCTAGTTCCTCATTATGTAATCTCTCCGTGCTAGTTCCTCATTATGTAAATCTCTCCGTGCTAGTTCCTCATTATGTAAATCTCTCCGTGCTAGTTCCTCATTATGTAAATCTCTCCGTGCTAGTTCCTCATTATGTAAATCTCTCCGTGCTAGTTTCTCATTATGTACTTCTGTTCGTGCTAGTTCCTCATTATGTACTTCTCTCCGTGCTAGTTCCTCATTATGTACTTCTCTCCGTGCTAGTTCCTCATTATGTACTTCTCTCCGTGCTAGTTCCTCATTATGTACTTCTCTCCGTGCTAGTTCCTCATTATGTAAATCTCTCCGTGCTAGTTCCTCATTATGTAAATCTCTCCGTGCTAGTTTCTCATTATGTAACTCTCTCGTGCTAGTTCTCATTATGTACTTCTCGTTCGTGCTAGTTCCTCATTATGTACTTCTCTCCGTGCTAGTTCCTCATTATGTACTTCTCTCCGTGCTAGTTCCTCATTATGTACTTCTCTCCGTGCTAGTTCCTCATTATGTACTTCTCTCCGTGCTAGTTCCTCATTATGTACTTCTCTCCGTGCTAGTTCCTCATTATGTACTTCTCTCCGTGCTAGTTCCTCATTATGTACTTCTCTCTTTCTTCATTCTCTTACTTCATTCTGCACGTGAGGCCCTTTTCAGTCCCTACCTTGAAAAATGCGTCGGAGATTACAAGCACACATGAAGTCGACAGAGAATGTGAAGCATTGGGATGCCTGCTTAATGGACGTCTTTGTACTAACTGCACAGTGTTGTTGCTGCTGACAGTCGACTGCGAGTTACAGAAGCTTTCTGAATGAACCCCATCTCTTTGTGTCTCAAAATGAATGACATATTGAACTTGGAAAGCAGGTAGTTATTTTTCAAAGACCGTTTAGTGCGCAGGTGTTCAACGTAATGAGGCGCCCAATCATAGATTTTGCATGAACGATTCGTATTGTACATAATGTAACTGCCTGCGTGTTAAAGCAGCTGTGACCTCGTTAAACACTCACACATGCTTCACATATTGAAACCCAATATTATTCATTCCGTACATTTTAACTCTATATTTATAGTGCGACAAATGTACAATTTAATCACATTAATTGTGTAATTTCACTGTCCTACATGTTTCGAACTCTTAAATTAGGTTCATCTTCAGGGAACCCTGAAGATGAACCCAAATTAAGGGTTCGAAACATGTAGGACAGTGAAATTACACAATTAATGTGATTAAATTACACATTTGTCGGACTATAAATATATTGAAACCTGTTTCAAGTTACTGTTAGTAATTTCAGATAATGCGCGTTGGATAATTTCTGTGAGTTTGTCGTGTGTGTGGAATGTTTTATGTGTATTATTATGTATTATGTGTATTTCTGAGCGCGTTAGCAATATTCGTCATGTCTGTCTGTCTCTCTGTCTCCGCGTCCGTCCGCATGGAGCAACTCCACTCCCACTGAGCGGATTTTCATGACATGTGATATTTCAGTATATTTCAGGGGTCAAGGTTAAGTGCCAAGAGCAGGTGCAGCGCAATATAGAGCCTCACGGCCCAAGTTTCTCCTTGCTAAAGACAATTGTGTGAGGTGAAGAGCCACATCCTACTAGAGGTGACCCTATTTTCGCAGAACACAGTGGATCTAAACCAGATAAGGTCGAAAAAATCCCTCAACAGCAAGGCTAGCAACCTACTTATGGAAGAAAATCTATGTATTGCTGTCAGAACCAGGAAAGAGCTTCGGACTTGGAAGGGTTCAACTAGGACGACCATGGCTAAGAAAAGGAAAAGAAATAACTGGAAAACAGCTAATAGCCTTCGTAGAGGTCCATGGAATGTTAGATCTTTGGGACAAAAAGAGCAGGAGATAATAATAGAAATGGAATCCAAAAAAATCGATATATGTGCCTTCATTCATTCTGCAGTCTGTCTTACGACAGGTCCGTAGCCTCTTCCAAAGCGAGTTCTCCACAGGGTGCGATCTAGTGCTTCCTCTTTCAATTTCCAGTATCTTTTCTTTTTCTTAAGGTCATCCAGTAGCTGCTTACGTCTTCTCCCTCGTCGTCCCGTCATTTCTATCCTTCCCTCTAACTTTCCTTCAATCACAGTGTTCAGAATGCAGTTTCTACGCAAGATGTTACCAATGCAGTTAGCCTTTCTTCTTTTTATTGTATGTACGATATTTGCCTTATCAGAAATGAAAAAAAAGAGATATCATCATTCAACAACTACATCTTATTGTATAGTGGAGTCAGGAAAGAAATTAGCGCGAAGAAAGGTGTTTGGATTCTAATCCATCGTAAATATGAAGATTGTATTGAAGATATATAGTGCATTGCAGAAAGAAAGTTGACAGTCCGACTGAACACTGGAACCTCTAAACTAAACTCTCTCTATATATATATATATGCTTCATAAAATTGCAAACAACTACAGGACAGGGAATTGTTGTACCAAAGCTGTAAGGCACCGTCAACTGCATTTCGAAAACTTAACATCTTATTGCGGGCAATTTAAATGCCCGAATTGGAGATGAAATTATTGTAGGTATGAAACAATATTTTAACGAAGACATCTTAAATGAGAATGAGAAAGAATGCCAAGCTTCTGTGCTAATAATGAGTCACGGATAAACAACACTTTCTGCGATCACGAAGCTCAGCAGCAATACACCTGGCAAAATACAAGAAGACATTAAGCAGTAATAGATTACATATTGACAAACAGAAAATTTCATCCGTATCAAATATAAGACGTCACGTGCTTTACATCTACAGGGTCATCGAAAAAGAATGCCGGGATTATGAAAACGTGTCACCATATGGTGAAAAGATTGGGGATCTCCAGCACCTACGGGATAGGATCGCAACAGCCATCGCACAACATCGCACACATCGCAACGGTAACTCCAGACATAATTCAGCGGACTTGGCAGGAGATCGAATACCGTCTTGATGTCTGCCGAGCGACAAATGGAGCACATATCGAAACGTACTAATGTAAGACAAAGACGTCAGACATTCCTTAGCATGTTAACACTTGAATCATTTCGATATGTTCAACAGTTTTTGAGTGACACGTTTTTATAATCCCGGCATTCTTTTTCGATGACCCTGTGTAGATATTGCGAGCGATCACAACTTACTTCTAGGGAAAATTATGATAAAATGAAGAAGGTGAGAAGCTGCCCTGCTATTTTTGAAACAAAATTAACATCGATTCAATCCAGGACGAGTCAACCAGAAACCTATATCAGAACTGGTTAAGAGGAAAACGTCTCAGTGACAGCAATGTAGACGACGATGTTGTTAATGCAAGTTGGTCTAAATTGAAACAAAAGTTATAAATACTGCATCAGAAGCATTAGGGATGAAGAGATTCAACTCCAGTTTCGTAAGCAAGTATAACAACACACTATGATTCTGCCAAGAAGTCAAAGACATATCCGCGAAAAAAAAGAGACAAACATACTAAAGTACAAACCTTCACGCACCAATTATGCTTATGAAGAATATAAGCTGATGAGAAACCAGGTCAACCAATATATACGAAAGATAAAAGAGGATTATTGGGAAGGATTTTCAAAAAAATCTGGAACACGATTTCTGTGCGATACAAAAACAGTTCTGGAGATTTATAAGAAACCAGAAGAAAGAAATGAAGGCAGTAACCGATGTCTCAAAGGTGACACTAGAGAATGGTCACGACGCTTCGCAACGTAATACAACAGGTTAAACGAATATGAATTGTTCCCAAACACAAATGATTATTAACGACTCAAAGATTCAACTCACTAATGCAGAGGTCTTCAAGGCAATGAAGACATTACAAAATATAAAGTCGGCTGCATCTGATGGAATATATAACGAAATATTGAAATATGGAGGAGAAATGCTTGCAGAACAAATAAATATGTTATTTAATAAAATACTAAACAACCATCAGATACGTCAAGAATGGAGAATAAGTATTGTGACCGCGTTATTTAGAAAGGGCGATAAGTCGAATCCCAAGAATTACAGAGGCATCAGTTTACGCGTCAAACAGGGTGAACTAGCAGGTTGCAAACGACGACTAATTGTAATGTAGCCCCAAAAATGTGTAATTCGGCCATTGAACTGTTGGCAGTATGGACCGTTGCTCGGTCTTGTTCGAAGAACGTGTATTCCTTCTCCTCGTTACTTAAATTTTCAAGAAATTTTAATAGAACTTGTTTATTATATTGTGTCTAAAAAGGAAATAGGTCCGATTATTCGTGTAGCACAGACAGCACACCATACTCCAACTTCAATATCATGCAATGGCGCCTTGACTGTCAGTCTCACAAGTGTCAGCTGACGTGACTTCTCATAACCCTCAATTTTCAATAAGGTCTGTGTTTAGTCAGCCGCGATTTATCTTTCTTTTTTCAGGAAAGTAACCCCGCCGTTGGCGTCAGAATGTTGTAGCTTGGCGTTCCCTGTTAAATGTAAAAAGGTCGTAGTATTTGACACGACGATTTCTCCCGCGGTGACCTGACCTACTTACAAGTGTTCAGCTCATTTCCTGGGCTGTCTGATGTGCATTTATAAGGAAAATCTGAACTGAATATTCGCTTGCAGATAGCATCTGGTCGTGACATCTGCCTAGTGATCGTCACTGAAGTCACTTCTACGTGCATTAACATTGCGGAAGTCGTATAGAATGTCAACAGAGGAACGTTTGTTCTGTAATGAGCAGCAATCAAATTATACGTACGTGATGAGCTAAGGAAGTGCACAGTGTTTAATACAGGCAGCCTTCGGTTTACGACGGTTTGTTTTGCGACGATTCACAATAACTACGGTTTTAAAACCAGAAGGGTAAAAATATAAAAAAAACTATAAAAAATTTAAAAATGTGCGAATATAAATACCGGATATGATGTAAAGAAACAGCATAACCAATCAGAGATGACAGCTGTCCCCATGTACAATCCAAGCCAATCAATGATGAGGTGGCAGGAGATAAGAGGAGAGGAACACTCAGTTCGCTTCTTGGTGTACTGTTGTTGGGATACTATTGTACTATTGTACTATTGTACTTTTGTACTGTCAGTTTGTGAGTTTTGATTAAAAATTTTTGATAAAATTAGTAAAATAAATCCCTGCATTACGCCACTGTCAAAAAGTTCGATGCAGGACCTTACAGCGCCGCTTACAAGAACTTTCGGTCTGGGCTTCGAACATAACAAAGCAAATGTTCAAAATTTAATTTTTTTGTTAATTGAATTTAATTTGGTTATTTTATACTGCATCACATTTGACTGATTCATATTCATAAAATGCTGTTTTGTAGCATTCATTTCAAAGCTTTAAATATAATAATACTATATTAGTTATGTCAGTTTTGAGTGGGGCCTGAGAGGGGCCTGATGAGAGGGGCCTGAAACGTGACTCATCGACTTCCCATTGACTTACATTATATAATTAGGTTCATTTTACACCGATTTTTTTTGCGACAGTTTCTTCAGGAACGTAACCCCGTCGTAAACCGAGGGCTACCTGTATTGCGACCAAACTTTGTGTACTAAGTGTCATTGTCGCAGCTCCACTTCTAGAAACCACTGCTGTTGCAAGATATAATTTTATTATCTCGTAGGACAGTGGTCACCTACTTTAGTAATATCCGCCCAGTACACGTGGCCATGATAAGCGTGTCCCTGTCACGACGGCATGGCGCGTCCTCAGGTTGCGGATGGAGGAACGGCCAGCGGATATGGAGGGTAGCTGCGAATACAATGAATAAGCAGTCGCGGACAGCCGACAAGGAGTGGCCCTCCAGCTTGGGGGTTGGGCGAGGTGCTAACAACTTTTCACCTTAAAAAATTACGAAGTTACGAATCACTATACAAAGTCTCGGACCTGGAGTGATTCTTTGGTTCCGTTGGCTCAGGATAGGGACAGGTGGCGGGCTCTTCTGAGTGCGGTAATGAACCTTTGGGTTCCATAAAACGCGGGGAATTTCTTGACTAGCTGACGACCTGTTACCTTGTCAAGAAGGATTCTGCTCCATGGAGTTAGTTAGTTACTTAGTTAGTTAGTACGTGTGGTGGCAGCGAAAGAAACGTCGTCTCGTCGGTCACTCTTAGGTATGTTTTGCTTTAGCTTCAGGAAGCAAACTGCTACTATTTGTGTCTGGTTTGACAACAGCAGAATTGCAGGCTTGCTGATTGCTGATTGCTGATTGCAGTAACAAGTTCCTGCGGTCTCAGCATGAGGCAGGCCACAAGTGGCGCCATTGTGTCCACCTTCATGATGTGACGTTCACAGAATGGCGCATGCGCTCTTGCAGGTCAGGTTACGGAGTAATTTCATTCATCTCGAGACTGCAGTGACGATATGTGAAGATACGTAATGATACTGACGGACACGTGACGACACGTGACGATATGTGACGACACGTGACGATATGTGACGAAGTACGATATGTGACGATATTGACATGTGACGACATGTGACGATACGTGATGACACGTGACGATATGTGACGATACGTAATGATGCGTGACGACACGTGACGACTTATGACGATAAGGATGATACGTGATATCTGAGAAATTAATAATGGACAGCTGTTTGCCTGTATCATGGAAAAGTGCCTTATTTTAACGACAGTAATTGATAAAAAAACAACAATATTGGAAGCAGCTTTATGATGTGTGTTGCTTGCCAATTATATTTGGGCGATCAAATAAAGAATAATGAGATGGGCGGGGAATACAGAGTTTTGATAGGGAGAAATAAGGGAAAGGGACGACTTGGACGACCTAGGCGTAGATGGGAGTATAATATTAAAATGGGTCCTTACGAAGTGGGATGGAGACATGGACTGGATTGCTCTGGCTCAGGATAGGGACTTGTGAATGCGGTGATGAACCGCAGGGTTTTATAAATTCGTGGAATTTATTGACTGGCTGAGGACCGGTCAGTCTTTCAGGAAGGACTCTGATCCATGTAGTTAGTCAGTCAGTCAGTCAGGAAGTCAGTTATAAGTTAGTCAGTCAGTCAATTAGTCAGTTTGTTAGTTTGTTTGCATGCCTGTTAGATAGATGGTCGGGTAGTTATAACAAAATTGACAGGTATGGTCGAAGAATGCATGCCAATAGAGGGTTTAGAAAAATGTACCTGTTTAAAAATATGAAAGCCACAATATATGGATAAATCTAAACAGTGTTTTGTATGGGTACGAAATTTGGTATCTTACCAAATGGAAGAAAACTTAGGGCACTGAGGAGAATATTTTGACACAAGGAGGGGGAAGTGAGATTAGACTCGATACAATTGTACAGTGAGGAGCCTTGTGAATAAAAACCGGGTTTCTGTACATCATCAGACGTTGTCTCCTGCGTAACTGCGTAATTATGGTCAATGCACGATGGAATGCAGTCAGAAATTTTCCTCTCAAATGACGACAGAAACAATGAGATTTTAATAGCAAGGCCTGTGCGATATGTGCTCAGGATAGGGACAGGTGGCGGGCTCTTGTGAGTGCGGTAATGAACCTTCGGGTTCCATAAAACGCGGGGAATTTCTTGACCGGCTGACGACCTGTTAGCTTCTCAAGACGGACTGTGCTGCATGCAGTTAGTTAGTGCGATGCCTATGGTTGAACTGTTTCTCCTTTATCTTATGGTAAAGTTGAGTTTGTCCCTGTGAAAGGCATGAAGCTGCATGTGACTCCGAACATTGTTAATCTCGGCACCAGACTGTCATGAATGGTCGCCTTTACGCACCAGCCGCCTTATCCCAGAGAACAGAGCCATTGAGCCTATTGGACAGATGGATGGGCGAACCCAAAGAACGCCTGGATGCTTTGGAAAAATAAAAATATCTGGAATCAAACCAAAACTCCTATACTTCCTGAGCTATCCTGTCTCCCTTACAATGCACGAAAAACATAGATCGAAGTGTATATACCTGGTTAAAACATTTCCGCTTAAAACGTTTTCTTATCTATAAATCAGAGTAATTTAGTACCAAAATTTTGCCATGGAATAACGTATACGCTGCCATTTAAACCGTTTCCCTCTTGAAAGGATTTTCGCTAGGAAACAAGAAAATTTCACAAAACAGTGGATTTTTCGCCCATTTAATACGTTTTTGCATGAGAATCTTAAACAGTTTACCATTCATTCAGTTTTTTTTTACCAGCGTACAATAACGAAATAACAATAGCAGTTCGTAAAGTTTGGTTTCCAAAGTCGATTCCACCTGCGATCAGAGGTACAGGTAAGCCACTCGATGTTAATCCGTCGAAGCACGTGGCGACAAATGACGTCACATTTCGACTGCGGTGCAATATACTTCCACACGTGCATTTCTCACAGCGCAGCACGTCATAAGTCTCGTGTAATTTTGTAATGTGAACCAGCATGGGTGTAACAGAGCGCTCTGTGTTTGTAACTGTTCTGCTTTAATTTCAATACTGTGAATTATTCTACGTGAAGAGTTTATATAGGCTAAGCCTTGTGTTCACTTCAAATGCTTGCGTGTGTACAGTTCAAGTCCGGGGGACACATTGACGTAAAAAGCACGACTACCACATCAGCGTAAGCTGCCCTTAATTCAAGGAAAGCTTGATACTATGAATACGGTGGATTCTACATAAAAATTTCCCAGCAAAAAATCCTTTGAGAAGTTTGAATTTCTGTGTAAACTTAACATATGAGACAGTGGTCGGTGTAAGTGAATATGTGATGTCGAAAATGGTGAAAACAGCAAAATATATCAAGGTAGGATCGCAGTTTATGAAACAGTTCCGGTAAGAACAGGTTCTTCATCTACTAGTTATGTCAACTTCAAAAAAACATAAAAAAAATACTATTGTTTTCAGGTTACAAACGTTTTCCCGCTTATAAGCAAAATTCTTTGAATATTTTCGGAAACATCTTAAGAGGGTTTTACTATGTTACATCGGCTGTCGGGTTTACTATGTTACTGTCGGTTACTATGTTACTATGTTACACCGGCTGTCGCGTATCAGCTGCCTGGTTTGTTTAATTTCCTTCGAACATTTCAGTGATTTTAACAAAAAGCATCCCGTTGTGTTTCGTAAATTGTGTTCCAACAGTGTCGCAGTCAACACAACTATTTGCATTTTAAAAGCATTGCCGGAGGCATGTATGTCTGTCTGTTGTGAGTGTTGTGTGTTGTCAGGTAGAGGTCTGTCTGTTGTGAGTGTTGTGTGTTGTCAGGTAGAGGTCTGACTGTTGTGAGTGTTGTGTGTTGTCAGATAAAGGTCTGTCTGTTGTGAGTGTTGTGTGTTGTCAGGTAGAGGTCTGTCTGTTGTGAGTGTTGTGTGTTGTCAGGTAGAGGTCTGTCTGTTGTGAGTATTGTGTGTTGTCAGGTAGAGGTCTGTCTGTTGTGAGTGTTGTGTGTTGTCAGGTAGAGGTCTGTCTGTTGTGAGTGTTGTGTGTTGTCAGGTAGAGGTCTGTCTGTTGTGAGTGTTGTGTGTTGTCAGGTAGAGGTCTGTCTGTTGTGAGTGTTGTGTGTTGTCAGTTATAGGTCTGTCTGTTGTGAGTGTTGTGTGTTGTCAGGTAGAGGTCTGTCTGTTGTGAGTGTTGTGTGTTGTCAGATAGAGGTCTGTCTGTTGTGAGTGTTGTGTGTTGTCAGATAGAGGTCTGTCTGTTGTGAGTGTTGTGTGTTGTCAGGTAGAAGTCTGTCTGTTGTGAGTGTTGTGTGTTGTCAGATAGAGGTCTGTCTGTTGTGAGTGTTGTTTGTTGTCAGGTAGAGGTCTGTCTGTTGTGAGTGTTGTGTGTTGTCAGGTAGAGGTCTGTCTGTTGTGAGTTTGGTATGTTGTCAGGTAGAGGTCTGTCTGTTGTGAGTGTTGTTTGTTGTCAGGTAGAGGTCTGTCTGTTGTGAGTGTTGTGTGTTGTCAGGTAGAGTTCTGTCTGTTGTGAGTTGTCAGGTAGAGGTCTGTCTGTTGTGAGTGTTGTGTGTTGTCAGATAGAGGTCTGTCTGTTGTGAGTGTTGTGTGTTGTCAGATAGAGGTCTGTCTGTTGTGAGTGTTGTGAGTTGTCAGGTAGACGTCTGTCTGTTGTGAGTGTTGTTTGTTGTCAGGTAGAGGTCTGTCTGTTGTGAGTGTTGTGTGTCAGATAGAGCTCTGTCAGTTGTGAGTGTTGTGTGTTGTCAGGTAGAGGTCTGTCTGTTGTGAGTGGTGTGTGTTGTCAGGTAGAGGTCTGTCTGTTGTGAGTGTTGTGTGTTGTCAGGTAGAGGTCTGTCTGTTGTGAGTGTTGTGTGTTGTCAGGTAGAGGTCTGTCTGTTGTGAGTGTTGTGTGTTGTCAGGTAGAGGTCTGTCTGTTGTGAGTGTTGTGAGTTGTCAGGTAGAGGTCTGTCTGTTGTAAGTGTTGTGTGTTGTCGGGTAGAGGTCTGTCTGTTGTGATTGTTGTGTGTTGTCAGCTAGAGGTCTGTCTGTTGTGAGTGTTGTGTGTTGTCAGGTAGAGGTCTGTCTGTTGTGAGTGTTGTGTGTTGTCAGGTAGAGGTCTCTCTGTTGTGAGTGTTGTGTGTTGTCAGATAGAGGTCTGTCTGTTGTGAGTGTTGTGTGTTGTCAGGTAGAGGGCTGTCTGTTGTGAGTGTTGTGTGTTGTCAGGTATTGGTCTCTGCGACGGGCTGATCACTCGTCCAGAGGATACCGAGTGTGGTGTGTCTAAATGAGTGTGATCGTGAAGCCTCGACGAAACGAGGAGGCCCAGGCGCATATAGGGCTGTCGAGCTATAAAAAATATATTATCATAATTTCAACAATTTTTAACAATTTTAACAAGTTTAATGTTTAACTACTACCAACAAGATACTGTTCTATACCGCAACCCGCAGTGTTATACCTCGAGCTTTTGACGTAAGTCGAACACAACGTGCATTTGAGAGTGAACAAAAGCTACAAAACACTGTGATGACGTGTGATAATACCAAATGAACCAGTGACAGTGAGGTGAACCTACTGGTGTACCGTGATGATGGCTGGACCACAGCCGAAACATGTGTAGGGTAAAAGTGTAACAGAAATACAAAAAAATGCATTTGTTGGTTATAATACTGCTAATTATCGTGTCAAAATGTGTCAGTCGGCTCTGCTCCACCCTTATAAAAAAAAAAGAAATATTTTTATTACAAAAGCACTTTTGTTGACTCGTCCATTCTTAGTACATAAGTTTCAGCGCCCATTTGAGTTTTGTCTTGAAGGTGAATATGATGCACTTCACGATTTATATCGATAGGTAGGTACATGAAAAGCCTCTGTGCCTCTGGCGATCCAAACACCTCGTATGAAGTGTGCCAGTCACTACCGCGTCATATTACATTCCTCACAGCTTGCTGGCACTCTCACTGTTTGATTTCGTACAAGTGTTTCTGCCGTCGGTGTACAATGCTGATATTATCGGCTGTTTACATTGTGTGGTACTTTGCAGTTCTGCAGACGCCATGTCAAGCCCCTCATTCTACACGCACCAAAATGCCCTCCTGACAGCAAGTTTACATTGTGTGGTACTTTGCAGTTCTGCAGACGCCATGTCAAGCCCCTCATTCTACACGCACCAAAATGCCCTCCTGACAGCAAGTTTACATTGTGTGGTACTTTGCAGTTCTGCAGACGCCATGTCAAGCCCCTCATTCTACACGCACCAAAATGCCCTCCTGACAGCAAATATACATTGTGTGGTACTTTGCAGTTCTGCAGACGCCATGTCAAGCCCTTCATTCTGTACGCACCAAAATGCCCCCCTGACAGCAAGTTTACATTGTGTGGTACTTTGCAGTTCTGCAGACGCCATGTCAAGCCCCTCATTCTACACGCACCAAAATGCCCCCCTGACAGCAAGTTTACATTGTGTGGTACTTTGCAGTTCTGCAGACACCATGTCAAGCCCTTCATTCTGTACGCACCAAAATGCCCCCCTGACAGCAAGTTTACATTGTGTGGTACTTTGCAGTTCTGCAGACGCCATGTCAAGCCCTTCATTCTGTACGCACCAAAATGCCCCCCTGACAGCAAGTTTACATTGTGTGGTACTTTGCAGTTCTGCAGACGCCATGTCAAGCCCTTCATTCTGTACGCACCAAAATGCCCCCCTGACAGCAAGTTTACATTGTGTGGTACTTTGCAGTTCTGCAGACGCCATGTCAAGCCCTTCATTCTGTACGCACCAAAATGCCCCCCTGACAGCAAGTTTACATTGTGTGGTACTTTGCAGTTCTGCAGACGCCATGTCAAGCCCTTCATTCTGTACGCACCAAAATGCCCCCTGACAGCAAGTTTACATTGTGTGGTACTTTGCAGTTCTGCAGACGCCATGTCAAGCCCTTCATTCTGTACGCACCAAAATGCCCCCCTGACAGCAAGTTTACATTGTGTGGTACTTTGCAGTTCTGCAGACGCCATGTCAAGCCCTTCATTCTGTACGCACCAAAATGCCCCCCTGACAGCAAGTTCATTTTTCAGATATGTGGTCTGCCTATTTTAATATTTCGCACAAATATGTGCTCAGTAGAAAGGTAAAGTTCACCCTAGAACAGGCCATGAAGATCCAGAGAGGGAGTAGAGGTATAGCTCTACTCTTTCTTTAACCTCAGCGCTAGATGGGGATGGGTGGTTGACGCCACGCCCCGGCCGCTTTACCCCCTGGAATAACCCGGTACCCACTGCTCAGTAACCTACTTGTAAAATACTGTGACAGATCTTCCTGGTTTCTATTTCATGAAAGATTAATGATGACGCATGAGAACGTATGTAGTTCATAAATATACTTTAAACTTTTGTTGTGTGCAGGGCGTACGAGGTTATGTTTTGTTTTCCAATGGCGCAACAGCCCCCAGTGGGCCAGGGCCTCCTCATTATCGAGCCTTCACGATCACACTCAGACACACCACACTCGGTAGTACTTCTCTGGACGAGTGATCAGCCCGTCGCAGAGACCTCTACCTGACAACATACAACACTTACAAGAGACAGACATCCATGCCTCCGGCGAGATTCGAACCCGCAATCCCAGCAAGCAATCGGCGGCAGACCCACGCCTTAGACAGCGCGGCCACTGGGTTCGGCTACCAGGTCATATAGGACCATTATTTTAAGTGGCCACAATCGATATTAACTTTCTGTTAGGTCGCTTGTCCCACTCAACCGGTGCATTCCTACGCTGCTTATCGAAGGTCTGTATAAACCTTTACTAATCCCTGTGCGCATTTCATAAGATACAAACACTTAATACAGAGTATACACAAAAGAATGGCGCGGTTTCCCTTTATTTACCATTGAAACCGCACCATTCTTTTGTGTATACCCTGTACATCTGATAACAGAAATGTCCTGAAATTGCAGAGGGAAGTTTACGGATGCTCTTGTTCCAGTGAGAACAATATACAGACACATAGAACACGCCTAAGACGTGCTGTCTGAAGAAAATAGCGGGAAGAAATTGATGCAACTTCGGTGACAAATCCAAGGAGATCATTGGCTGAACTTGCAGAGTAGGCGGATCTGTCTGCTTCATCAGCACTTCTTGCAGTACATTTGCTGCATCTTAATCAGTGTAAGACAAGTGTGTTACGTCTTGACACAGTCCTTATCTATAGCTTGACACGTGTCATATCGGAGGGACAGCTGGGCTTTACAGCGATGGAGTCTTGAGTCCCTATCGAGTTGTATAACCCATAACTCCGTCCTAATGAAACGAATTTTAACTCTATTATATGTTAAAATTCGGGGTCAAAAGGCTGACTCGGGTCCTGGTGCCCATACGTATACACCATTAAATATCAGGAAATGCCCCCCTGTAACGGGGTTCGGTCAGCAAGTCCTATCTCTCACCTTCAAGTGGTGGCCCTGGTAATAGGCTCTGAGGTGAGAGCTCAGAGTGTAGCTGAGAGAGAAGGACGAAAGGCGAGTTTCCGGCGCCTTAAAAGGGGAGCATTGGGCTAAGGGAAGGAAAACCTGACAGAACACCAAGGGGGAGGGAGGCCTCTGTAGGTGGGTAAAACCAGCCTCCCTAGGGGAAGGAACCCTGATTACAAACCCGGTCCTCCAGGGTGGGGGTTGAGCATAAGGCCAACAACACTATCTCGGCAAAAACGTGTGTTACGAAACGTCATGATGAGCCTCGGATGGAAAGTGGAGACGAATTGTCGAGGCAGCTAAGGCCCACCGCGGGCTGTGAAGCTAAGGAAGAATATGTTAAAATTCAGTCCGTACCTCACAGAGAATGAAGTCGTTTTACATAACTACCCCAAATCAATTTCCGGTTTATTGTGTCGTCAGATGTTAAATTCTTCTGCTTCGTCAGCCTCTCCACTTCTTGTCCCACTTTATTTTGGGTCGTCCTCGTCGTCGTCTTCCTCCCGGTGACCGTGTCATTATTCGCTTAGGCCATCTGTTACCCTCTGAGATCCACATAAAAACACACAACTACACTGTGTGGGCAGAACGTAGAATTTGTGAATGTTAAACTTCGTCTACGTAAAGAACTGCCAGATTTTAAAGTCACAGACTTTCATTTAGTAGATAAACAACGCATATTACCTCCCGTGCCCCCTGCGCAGTAAAGCGTCTCTGACACACGGTTCTCGTCGGGCCAGTGAAACTGCGTCGTTACAATTAAAGTTCCTCTTCCGGAACGGTAGACTCGCACTGCAAGTCTTGCTGCATTTCGTCCGATGGATAGAAGTGGAGAATTCATATGAGGCGAGCCGTGCTGAATTACGGATTAGCCTAAATGCGAGGATAGTTCAACGACACGCAAAACTCTGTACGCACAATGTCGTATTACCAACACCTTTCCAGTGTCAAACTAGTGACCCACCTAGTAAGAATGTCAGGATATATGTTGTATTGGTGCTCTTACACCTTCTATCTGGGCAAACATAGATTATATCCTGAAAAAGGCTAAGACCGAGTTTTTCCACTTGTCTGTGACTTCACTATCCGTGACAATCGTGTCTCATTTAATGCCAAGTAACCTTATCATTTCATGCAATAATAATCTTGTAAGGAACCACAAATAACGATAGGCCTATACGTCCGGTTTTTTATGTTATGTGTACCGTACATTTATGTTATGTGTACCGTACATTTATGTTATGTGTACCGTACAATTTATGTTATGTGTACCGTACATTTATGTTATGTGTACCGTACATTTATGTTATGTGTACCGTACATTTATGTTATGTGTACCGTACATTTATGTTATTTGTACCGTACATTTATGTTATGTGTACCGTACATTTATGTTATGTGTACCGTACATTTATGTTATGTGTACCGTACAATTTTATGTTATGTGTACCGTACATTTATGTTATTTGTACCGTACATTTATGTTATGTGTACCGTACATTTATGTTATGTGTACCGTACATTTATGTTATGTGTACCGTACATTTATGTTATGTGTACCGTACATTTATGTTATTTGTACCGTACATTTATGTTATTTGTACCGTACATTTATGTTATGTGTACCGTACATTTATGTTATTTGTACCGTACATTTATGTTATTTCTACCGTACATTTTATGTTTATGTGTACCGTACATTTATGTTATGTGTACCGTACATTATTATGTTATGTTGTACCGTACATTTATGTATATGTGGTACCGTACATTTATGTTATGTGTACCGTACATTTATGTTAATGTGTACCGTACATTTATGTTATGTGTACCGTACATTTATGTTATTGTACCGTACATTTATGTTATTTGTACCGTACATTTATGTTATGTGTACCGTACATTTATGTTATGTGTACCGTACATTTATGTTATGTGTACCGTACATTTATGTTATGTGTACCGTACATTTATGTTATTGTACCGTACATTTATGTTATTGTACCGTACATTTATGTTATTTGTACCGTACATTTATGTTATGTGTACCGTACATTTATGTTATGTGTACCGTACATTTATGTTATGTGTACCGTACATTTATGTTATGTGTACCGTACATTTTTATGGTATTATTTGTACCGTACATTTATGTTATTTGTACCGTACATTTATGTTATGTGTACCGTACATTTATGTTATGTGTACCGTACATTTTATGTTATGTGTACCGTACATTTATGTTATTTGTACCGTACATTTATTTATTGTACGTACATTTAGTTATGTACCGTACATTTATGTTATGTGTACCGTACATTTATGTTATTTGTACCGTACATTATATGTTATTTGTACCGTACATTTATGTTATGTGTACCGTACATTTATGTTATGTGTACCGTACATTTATGTTATGTGTACCGTACATTTATGTTATGTGTACCGTACATTTATGTTATGTGTACCGTACATTATGTTATTTGTACCGTACATTTATGTTATGTGTACCGTACATTTATGTTATGTGTACCGTACATTTATGTTATGTGTACCGTACATTTATGTATTTGTACCGTACATTTATGTTATGTGTACCGTACATTTATGTTATGTGTACCGTACATTTATGTATTATGTGTACCGTACATTTATGTTATGTGTACCGTACATTATTTATGTACCGTACATTTATGTTATGTGTACCGTACATTTATGTTATGTGTACCGTACATTATATGTATAAGTTTGTGTACCGTACATTTATGTTATGTGTACCGTACATTTATGTTATTATGTACCGTACATTTATGTTTATGTGTACCGTACATTTATGTTATGTGTACCGTACATTTATGTTATGTGTACCGTACATTTATGTATGTCCGTCTTATATGTGTACCGTACTTTATGTTATTTACCGTACATTTATGTTATGTGTACCGTACATTTATGTTATGTGTACCGTACATTTATGTTATTGTACCGTACATTTATGTTATGTGTACCGTACATTTATGTTATTGTGTACCGTACATTTATGTTATGTGTACCGTACATTTATGTTATTTGTACCGTACATTTATGTTATTGTACCGTACATTTATGTTATTTGTACCGTACATTTATGTTATTGTGTACCGTACATTTATGTTATGTGTACCGTACATTTATGTTATGTGTACCGTACATTTATGTTATTGTGTACCGTACATTTATGTTATGTTGTACCGTACATTTTATGTTATTTGTACCGTACATTTATGTTATTTGTACCGTACATTTATGTTATGTGTACCGTACATTTATGTTATGTGTACCGTACATTTATGTTATGTGTACCGTACATTTATGTTATGTGTACCGTACATTTATGTTATTGTACCGTACATTTATGTTATTGTACCGTACATTATGTTATTGTACCGTACATTTATGTTATTTGTACCGTACATTTATGTATTGTACCGTACATTTATGTTATGTGTACCGTACATTTATGTTATGTGTACCGTACATTTAGTTATGTGTACCGTACATTTATGTTATTGTACCGTACATTTATGTTATTGACCGTACATTTATGTTATGTGTACCGTACATTTATGTTATGTGTACCGTACATTTAGTTTGTGTACCGTACATTTATGTTTGTGTACCGTACATTTATGTTATTGTACCGTACATTTATGTTATAGTACCGTACATTTATGTTATTTGTACCGTACATTTATGTTATTGTACCGTACATTTATGTTAGTGTACCGTACATTTATGTTATGTGTACCGTACATTTATGTTATTGTGTACTTTATGTTATGTGTACCGTACATTTATGTTATGTGTACCGTACATTTATGTTATTTGTACCGTACATTATGTTATTGTACCGTACATTATGTTATGTGTACCGTACATTATGTTATGTGTACCGTACATTTATGTTATGTGTACCGTACATTTATGTTATTGTACCGTACATTTATGTTATGTGTACCGTACATTTATGTTTGTGTACCGTACATTTATGTTATTGTACCGTACATTATGTTTATGTGTACCGTAATTTATGTTATGTGTACCTACATTTATGTTATTGTACATTTATGTTATTTACGTTAATTTACTGTACATTTATGTCTATACATTATGTATGTACCGTACATTTATGTGTTACCGTACATTTATTTTATGTTACGTAATTTATGTTATGTTGTACCATTTGTATATTGTACCGTTATGTGTTATCGTACAATTTATTTATGTTACCGTACATTTATTATGTTGTCGTACATTTATGTTATGTTGTACCGTACATTTATGTTATGGTACCGTACATTTATGTTATGTGTACCGTACATTTATGTTATTGTACCGTACATTTATGTTATTGTACCGTACATTTATGTTATTGACCGTACATTTATGTTATGTGTACCGTACATTTATGTTATGTGTACCGTACATTAGTTTATGAATTATGATTGTACCGTACATTTATGTTATTTGTACCGTACATTTATGTTATTGTGTACCGTACAATTATGTTATGTGTACCGTACATTTATGTTTATGTGTACCGTACATTTATGTTATGTGTACCACAGTACTATTTATAATGTTATTGTACCGTACATTTAGTATTATGTTACCGTACATTTATGTTATGTGTACCGTACATTTATGTATTTGTACAGTTTATAGTTATTGTACCGTACATTTATGTTTGACTACAAGTATGACACATATAGCGATATATTGTCCATATATTACTCATGTGACACATAAGACTTTGTATTGTTACCGTACATTTAGTTATGTGTACCGTACATTATGTTATGTGTACCGTACATTTATGTTATGTGTACCGTACATTTATGTTATGTGTACCGTACATTTATGTTATTGTACCGTACATTTATGTTATGTGTACCGTACATTTATGTTATTGTACCGTACATTATGTTATGTGTACCGTACATTTATGTTATGTGTACCGTACATTATGTATTTACCGTACATTTAGTTATGTGTACCGTACATTTATGTATGTGTACCGTACAATTATGTTATAGTGTACCGTACATTTATGTTATGTGTACCGTACATTTATGTTATGTGTACCGTAACATTTATGTTATTGTACCGTACATTTATGTTATTTGTACCGTAACATTTATGTTATGTGTACCGTACATTTATGTTATGTGTACCGTACATTTATGTTATGTGATCCGTACATTTATGTTATTGTACCGTACATTTTGTTATTTAGTACCGTACATTTATGTTATTTGTACCGTACATTATGTTATGTACCGTACATTTATGTTATGTACCGTACATTTATGTTATGTGTACCGTACATTTATTTATGTTGTACCGTACATTTATGTTATTGTACCGTACATTTATGTTATTGTACCGTACATTTATGTTATGTGTACCGTACATTTATGTTATTTTGTACCGTACATTTATGTTATTGTACCGTACATTTATGTTATGTGTACCGTACATTATGTTATGTGTACCGTACATTTATGTTTGTACCGTACATTTGTTATTGTACCGTACATTTATGTTATTGTACCGTACATTTATGTTATGTGTACCGTACATTTATGTTATGTGTAACCGTACATTTATGTTATGTGTACCGTACATTTATGTTATGTGTACCGTACATTATGTTATGTGTACCGTACATTTATTTTTGTACGTACATTTATGTTATGTACGTACTTTATGTTATTTGTAACCGTACATTTATGTTATGTGTACGTACATTATGTTATGTGTACCGTACATTTATGTTATTGTACCGTACATTATGTTATTACATTGTATGTGTACCGTACATTTATGTATATGTGTACCTCACATTTATGTTAGTGTACCGAACATATGTAGTAGATAATGTGTACCGTACAATTATGTTATATTGTACCGTACATTGAATGTTATGTGTAACCGTACATTTATGTTATCGTGTACCGTACATTTATGTTATGTTTACCGTACATTTATGTTATTTGTACCGTACATTTTCTTGATTATATAAAATCGTGTTCCCACAAATGTACACTCTTTATTATCTGTTATTTAATACAGTTTATATTAAAAATAGTCCAACATGTTTCGAACTGTGTTAGTTCATCAACTTTGTTGAGTTTGTGGTTACTGTATCAGCTGATTTGTGTTCACCATTTGTTTGATAGTGAAGAACACTAAGCAGCAGATACAGTGACCACAAACTGAACACTAAGCAGCAGATACAGTGACCACAAACTGAACACTAAGCAGCAGATACAGTGACCACAAACTGAACACTAAGCAGCAGATACAGTGACCACAAACTGAACACTAAGCACAGATACAGTGACCACAAACTGAACACGAAGCAGCAGATACAGTGACCACAAACTGAACACGAAGCAGCAGATACAGTGACCACAAACTGAACACTAAGCAGCAGATACAGTGACCACAAACTCAACACTAAGCAGCAGATACAGTGACCACAAACTCAACACTAAGCAGCAGATACAGTGACCACAAACTCAACACAGTTAGCGACATTGTATCTACTAACATATATATTTGAATGAGTACCGTACGTCTGTAGCTGGTGGAATAAACAATTGAGTCCCTGAAGATGAACTAACATAGTTCGAAACATGTTGGACTGTTTTTAGTATAAACTGTATTAAACAACACATAATAAAGTGTGTACATTTGTGGGAACACGATTTTATGTAACCTGCACTGCTTGTTTGTATACACAGGGCGTCCTTTTTATCATGTCCCTGAGCACGGCAGTCTTATCGCATAGAAGACCTGCACCTGCTGGGACATCCCGTGACACCTGCCATGCTCCGGCACACAGTGAAAGGAACGAACTGTTTATGAATTAAATCTTGTATCGAAGACAAGCAGTGGAATGGACATTGATTTGTAAACAATAATGAACTTGCTTCTGCAGCAAACACAAGATAAGAAGAAATGAAAATGCATTATTATAGGGGCATTATGGTTATCGTTAATAGTATCACACACACACACACACCAGTGCAAGTATCAGCTGTTACAAATATACTGCATGCATGGTGACCGTGAATTTAACGTGAGTAAATTTAGTTCTTGCTGCTTGGTATATATTGGTATATTAAAGTGATCAGAAGGGGTGATTGACGAAGAATGCAGCATGTATGTGCGTGATTGAACACGTATAGAGTGTGTCAGTGCAGAGCGGAAACAATTCAGGACATGTAGTCGTGTATTCAACGACTGTATTCATATGCGTATGAAGCGATAGAGCATTGTTAGTTCCAGAACTGCACTGAATTGACAGAGGATGGTGTCCGGTGGAGGATCTCCTCACTAACACAGTGATCTCACTAACACAGTGATCTTCTCACTAACACAGTGATCTCCTCACTAACACAGTGATCTCCTCACTAGCACAGTGATCTCCTCACTAGCATAGTGATCTCCTCACTAGCACAGTGATCTCCTCACTAACACAGTGATCTCACTAACACAGTGATCTCCTCACTAACACAGTGATCTCCTCACTAACACAGTGATCTCCTCACTAACACAGTGATCTCCTCACTAACACAGTGATCTCCTCACTAGCACAGTGATCTCCTCACTAACACAGTGATCTCCTCACTAGCACAGTGATCTCCTCACTAGCACAGTGATCTCCTACTACAGTGATCTCACTAACACAGTGATCTCCTCACTAACACAGTGATCTCCTCACTAACACAGTGATCTCCTCACTAACACAGTGATCTCCTCACTAGCACAGTGATCTCCTCACTAACACAGTGATCTCCTCACTAGCACAGTGATCTCCTCACTAACACAGTGATCTCACTAACACAGTGATCTCCTCACTAACACAGTGATCTCCTCACTAACACAGTGATCTCCTCACTAACACAGTGATCTCTTCACTAACACAGTGATCTCACTAACACAGTGATCTCCTCACTAACACAGTGATCTCCTCACTAGCACAGTGATCTCCTCACTAACACAGTGATCTCCTCACTAACACAGTAAGCCTTCCGGTTCCACACAATCCCGCAACTTGCTTAATCAGCTGAATGAGTGTCGTTTTATCAACAACCTAACATACTTGTACGCTTTTCCGTTGCTGACGTCCCCATATGCAGTCGAACTCTGTTATAACGTCATGAGAGGGACTGAATATTTTGTGTCGTTATAAACGAGTGTTGTTCTAACCGAGGAATATTATGTTAAAATTAACAATGAGGAATTAATTGGTACCATAGGATATCTGGCGCTATAGACGAGGTGTCGAATGAACCGATGTCGTTTTAACCGGGTTCTACTGTATTTCTTCTCCGGATTCGTTAGACCTCAAAATGAAATATCACTGTTGGACTTGGCGGGGTTTGAGCAGCCTGCAAAGGGGAAAGACTAGATGACTGACTGACTGACTGTGTAACTGACTAAGTACTGAACTCCATGGAGCAGAGTCCTTCCGGAAAATATAATAATTCCTTAGATAGTCAAAAATTTAGCCCGTTTTATGCAGCGCTAATCTCATCATTTTTTTAACAACATCCCGCCACTTCTGCCTATCCTAAGCCAGATTAATCCAATATATGTGTATTTTAATTGAGAACTAATTGGTTTCTGGACTTCGTCCATCGTCCGGAAATCTAAAATAACTAGATTAGTTCTCAATGTTATCATTGTCAGAACCTTTTAGAATTTATGTGTATTTTAATGTACATATTTGTAGGCAGCAACGTGATGACAGAGGATGCTGGACTCAATGGTAGCATGCGTGAAACAAGAATGGCGCTGGCAAACCTTCTGTTTTAGTTGTCACGTGTCCTTCGAGTGGCGACGTTACTGCTGTGACACTGTCGCGGGTTCTTCGTCGTGTTGGGGAAAGACATTAACTGCTCCTCCGGTCGAAAGAAGTCGCACAAATTCGCTTTGTGGCCGCGCAGTCTAAATAACTTTAGTGTTCATGCTGCATATCCATAACACAAGTTGGAGAATTTACACGTGGGCGTAACTAGACTTATAATGTATGACCTCAGTATAAAACTATCATTTTAACTAGCATTGATATTAAAATCACTCAAAGTTTACGTTGTACTATTGTCGTTACAAGACCGCACGGTTTCCTAGGTCGTTACCAGCGTTTCGTTTGAATCTGCTGCCTGCATCTTCAAAGAAAGAATAAGAACATCGAGACAGCAGTTTACTTCAACAAGTTAGTAATCATCTGGGAAGTGACACGGTGTTATGACATTAATTTTCACACCATCAAAATTCAACACGATACCCATTTATTAGTATTAAATCCCGCCTCAAACCAAGGGCCTATATTCACTCCTGTTTGATTTTGTAGTTGAAGATTCCTGTTGAAACGACGTATGCGTCTATTTTGCACGTCACGTTATCGAACTTCCTGATTACGGTTCAGTCGAGCACGTAGCACTTTATCGCTTGAAAGGAGAACATACCAGATAAATATTGGTACGTGACATTTGACACACGATTGAACATATTGGGTACACGATACCAGATTTAGGGTCAACATATTGGGTACTCGATACCAGATTAGGTTGAACATATTGGGTACACGATACCAGATTTAGGCTGAACATATTGTGTACTCGATACAAGATACAGGTTGAACATATTGGGTAAATCGAGACAAGATACAGGTTTGAACATATTGGTACCGATACCAGATACAGGTTGAACATATTGGGTACAATAGACCAGACACAGGTTTGAGCATATTGGGTACTCGATACCAGATACAGGTTGAACATATTGGGTACACAATATAAACACGACAACATGGGTTTGAACATGTTGGCTATCGGATACCAGATAACACATTCAACATATTGGGTACACAATATGAATAACACGATTCAACATATTGGGTACACAATATGACATACACGATTCAACATATTGGGTACACAATATGAATACACGATTCAACATATTGGGTACACAATAACATACACGATTCAACATATTGGGTACACAATAGAAATACACGATTCAACATATTGGGTACACAATATGAATACACGATTCAACACATTGGGTACACAATATGAATACACGATTCAACATATTGAGTACACAATACGAGATACACGATTCAACATTTTGGGTAACACAATATAGACATACACGATTCAACATATTGGGTACACAATATCGAGATACACGATTCAACATTTTGGGTACACAATACGAGATACACGATTCAACATACTTGTTACAGATAGACTATTTAACGTTGTTAGAACCGTGGATAAAGAAGGTGACGGATCATTTTTTGGTTTGCCTAACGACAGACAAATAGCAGGATGACGTCGAGTTGTGAGATTATTTGTAAATGACGAATTGGAAAGGGTATGGAAGGAAGCAGTCGTAGCCTGTTTAAGGAAATTGCATTGGAGGACTGAAATCATACATATCATGTTACAGCGATGATACAATTACGAAAAATGCGTGCAGAATTTTGCTCCACAGAACATAAACTTACAAGTTTTGTTTGTGTCTACGGATTTCCAATATAGGCCTATATTAAAGCAGAGCTGACCTTCTGATAATTGATCCTCTACAACCAGATGGTTGCCCTATATACCACACACTTTGATGTCACAAACTCTACATTCTACCCACACAGTGTACTTCTGTGTCTCAAAGGACCTCAGAACAAAGAACGACTATTTCCCTAAACACCACTTACTATTTTTTTATTACCGAGATGGAATGTGTTTACTGCGCGGTACGGGCTGAATCTTTAAATGAAATTCAGGTTAATTTCAGGCTAATTTTTGTCTGTATTCGGGTTTTCCCTCTCACCAACATTCAACCAGTGCCCTATCCCCATCTTCGTCCCAATAGTAGTCACATCAGGCAGACAAGCGAGGCAAGCCTGCAAACCAAGGATCTAAGCAGTTCTATTTCGGGTACTGGACAGCACTGGACAGCACTGGACAGCACTGGACAGCACTGGACAAGAAACTATTTTCGTAACTTTTTTATTCTTTAGAGTATTAAACACCGCGGTTTAAGTACATGTGTACGGAGACTGCCACGCAGTGTCCAACTATCTCTGGAGGGAAAGAGTGGTGAGACTCATGATCCGTCCGCTTGACCCCCGGCCCCATAGGCGGTGCTTATGTTTTGGTGACAGAAAGCAAGCTCTTCGCAGTCCTTATACGTCAGTTTATGGTGCATGGCAAGGACTGTCAATTAGTGATAATACAATCTATTTGCCTATTATACGCACTATTTACACTATTCCAGGTTTTGAATTTTTAAATTTGTGAGTTGGAATCCGGAAGCTCGCCATCTACTGGACTCCAACATTCCATTTAGGCTCATTGCTGTCCCGAATGTGCAGACGAACCCGGTTATAACGACATCGGTTTACGCGACACCTCGTCTATAACGTCAGATATTCTGTGGTACCAATTAATTCCTCACTGTTAACCATAACATTATACTCCTCGGTTATAACAACACCCGTTTAAACGACACAAAGTACTGAGTCCGTTTCATGACGTTATAACCGAGTTCCACTGTATTTGTTCTTGCTTAATGAAAGTTCTGTTAACATATAATAGGGCCGTAGGCTGCTGTATCAAGTGATGAGTTCAGATTTTGTCCATTCTAGCAATGGGAAAGAGAAAGGTATTGCAGCATGCAAGCATTGAAGACACGTTCAAGCGGATTAAGAATGATAGCGAACTAAAAGACACACATATGGGTTTGGTTTGTACGTTTGTGTTGCGTACCAAGTTTGTACGTTTGTGTTGCGTACCAAGTTTGTACGTTTATGTTGCGTACCAAGTTTGTACGTTTATGTTGCGTACCAAGTTTGTACGTTTATGTTGCGTACCAAGTTTGTACGTTTATGTTGCGTACCAAGTTTGTACGTTTGTGTTGCGTACCAAGTTTGTACGTTTGTGTTGCGTACCAAGTTTGTACGTTTGTGTTGCGTACCAAGTTTGTACGTTTGTGTTGCTTACCAAGTTTCATATGAAGTCTGTAAACTAAATCAGAGGCACACAGACATCACACGACACATAATTAACGTTAAAACTTAATTTCAAATCCTTTGAAACAGCGTGCAGTGTTTCATGTTTTGTGTGCTAGGCGTTCCTAAATAACACGAATTCTAGACTTAGACATTAGAGAAACTATCGCACGTTTGCTGTTCTGATATCACTCAATTGGACATGATACGTTATCTGATAGTTACACTGAGAACAATTTGTAATTTCACAGCCTAACACAATTTAGATATACGTGCTGGGCTCTATATTGCCACCTGAACGCATAAGCGTGAAGTGTGTGCGTTGTCACTGTCATGTGGCAGTAAGCAGCTGGACAAGCATTTTGTCCAGGCAGGCGGTCCTACGCTTACGTCTTCATGTGTTGTCCATGATTTTTTTTTTAAATTATAAGAGCTTTATTTTCAGTTTTCCAACAATTATACACGAAAGATTTTACAATTATTTCTAGCCGTTCCATTTACCAGCTTCTGGAGCCTCTTCTTGGGGGGCCGGGGCCTCCCCTGGCATTTAATTAACAATGACAACTGGTAAGTATTAGAGTAGTGAAAATTAACAAAATAGCATAAAAAACACTACCTGACTGTCCGTGATTGCACACACCGTGAAAAAGCTATAAATCTACATATGTTCTGTCTGCAAGCAGTAACAAATTTTGAAACAAAATAAAATTTACGGTTATAAAATATTTCAAAATATCATAGATCAGACCTACGTTGCTTGTCATAGTTAATTCATAATTTGTACAAAATCTTATGTTTCGTATGTCTGGGCTTATAGCAGCAGTCTTGGGATGTTTATTTTCAAATCAGAGAGTTGTACTAGCACATTATGTGTCTATATATGCGTGTTAATATTCAGACACGCATACACATTACACACATTTAAGTCTTCACATCACTCAGCGTTGTTAAAGTTGGAATAAAATTATGGTTTTCGGACTCTCGGTTCTCTGAGCAGTGACTATGACAGTATGGTATTGTAGGGTGCGATATGGTGCAGACTAGGGGACATGTACCGGTGTTGCAGGGGACCTTTCTGCTTCCATCTGGAAGGTAATTATGATGTAAGTATTTTTTTAATTGAAGGGCCCCGCAGCAGATGCTACTGACGCACCGCAGCCTGAAAGCTTATTGTGTAACCCTATAAGGAAGTTGAAGACGATGAGGTTTTTTCTGTTTTTCCATTTCAATGGAGCACCGGTGGAATGAAATTGACAGGGGAAAACCGAAGTACTCCGAGGAAAACCTGTCCCAGTGCCACTTTGTCCACCACAAATCCCATATCGACCGACCCCGGGATCGAACCAGGGCCTCCGAGGTGAGAGGCCGGCGACTAACCGCCTGAGCCATGGCACGGCCTTATGATGGAAGTAGAACGTTCCTCAGTGACATCAGTGCGTTACGCACATTGCGTGTACGAAGTGTGTCAACAGCTGCTGGCAGACACCACAACACAACAGGCGTAACTTATTGATTTCTGTGTCAAAAAAGTTTAAAACCGTAATAAATGTGCGGTGTCTCAAAGTAATTTGTGCTAGAGACATACATAATGTTCATGACCTTAATAATATTCATTACGTACATTTTCTTTTCTATGTTTATTGTCCGACAAATGTACACTTTTATTCACTAATAATTGTGAAACAGAGTGCTACATGTTTCGAACCTTATCCCGGTTCATCTTCAGGAACCTCAGTAATTTAAATTACACTGTACCGTTGATGTAAAAAGTCAGTGTGATTTAAAATACTGAATTTCCTGAAGATGAACCAGGATAAGGTTCGAAACACGTAGGACTGTGTTACACAATTAATAGTGAATAAAAGTGTACATTTATCAGACAATAAACATATTTTCTTCATGCTTATTTAGTTTTTCCAAGTTTCTAATCAGAGAAATTGTCAAAGTTTTTGTGTATAAGATGCGGTCTATAAAGGAAAATTAAATGTAGGAAATTTGGATGTCATGCTTGCAGGGTTTCATTCCAGAGAGGCTTAATGTGAGACAGACAGACTTACCAGCTGTGAGGCTCGGGTTCGTGTGGCTCGCGTGCTGTGCAGACAAACTGTGAACTAGTGTGTCGACACGAAGCTCAACTGGCGAGTGCGTTCATTCAAGAAGCGGTGTTGCGGATAACAATGTCCGCAGGACGCATGCGCCCAAAACAGCTTTCAGGAATCGATGAGAAGGCTTTCTAGTACAACTCCACCCTCTACTTCATAGGGAGACTCTAAAACTAGGCCACGGCAACAAAATGCCAGTTTTGTCCGAGGTAGGAGTATTACGTTTTTGAAATAATTTTGTCGCCCGGCCTGTGCTGTTGAATTTAACTCGGTCGTGTCGAAATCATGCCTGTGTGTGTTTCGCCTCGCTCAAAAATACAGTGACAGCTGTGGCAGAAATAAAGGCTGTGTCCTGAATTAACGTTAAATTTTGTGTGGCAAAGATCAGTTGGACCGATCGCGTGAGAAATGAAGAAGTATTACACAGAGTCAAAGAGGAGAGGAATATCGTACATACAATAAAAAGAAGAAAGGCTAACTTGATTGGTCACATCTTGCGTAGAAACTGCCTTCTGAAACACGTGATTGAAGGAAAGTTAGAGGGAAGGATAGAAGTGACAGGAAGACGAGGGAGAAGACGTAAGCAGCTACTGGATGACCGTAAGGAAAAGAGAAGATACTGGAAATTGAAAGAGGAAGCACTAGATCGCACCCTGTGGAGAACTCGCTTTGGAAGAGGCTACGGACCTGTCGTAAGACAGACTGCTGAATGCATGAATTAAGAAAGAGTCTGACAGGCCACAGATGACAATACAATACGGCGCATGCGCTTTGCATGCTGGATAACTAAGGCTACAGACACACACTCAGAATATGTAATACTTATTGCTTTACCACGACAACAATGTTTAAGCGAACGCGCCTGAATATTACGTTGTACGTACATTGCCTGTCTTGTTCTACTTCACCGTGCTGCGGTATGTAACGTATGCTGTACATGGTACAGAACATTATAACATAACTGTGCAACACGCGGCAGCAACATTTATACCAATAAGTGAAGACATCCGCAGGGCGCCACATTTCTGGCCTGTTAGCTATTGCATTAAACCTGAGAATTTTTCTCCGTTTTCTTAGCAACAGCTTGAGAGTCAATTAGGTTCAATTGTACGTGTACATCGTCAACTGTTTCTTCAGTCTCAGCTTGTACCTCGTACAGGACACTATATGTGGGCCGCGATAGCTCAGTCGGTATAGCGACTACGCTACGGGCTGGGCGGTCCGGGGATCGAATGGCCGATCCCAGTGGCCGCGCGGTCTAAGGCGTGGGTCTGCGGCCGCTCGCTTACTGGGATTGTGGGTTCGAATCCCACCGGGGGCATGGATGTGTGTGTTGTGTTTGTTGAAAGGACGGTAGCATGGAACGTAAAGTGACATGAAGGACGAAAGGATTTAGAAGTACAGAAATGGATCAAAGGAAAAGAAAAATCCCGATGGGGGCGAGGTTTTTCGCAACCGTCCAGACCGGTCCTGGGGCCTACCCAGCCTCCTATACAATGAGTACCGGGTTTCTTTCCCAGGGGTAAAGCGGCCGGGGCGTGGAGTTGATTACCCACCTCCATCTAGTGCCAGGGTTAAAGAAAGAGTACAGCTATACCTCTACTCCCCCTTTGGGCCTTCACGGCCTGTTCTAGGGTGAACTTTACCTTTACCTAGAGGACACTAGCTCTCTCAATTGTTATTCTTAGATCGTCAGTTGTTTCTTCGACCCCCACCGCGCGGACAACAATTCTGCCTCTAGTGTGAAGACAAACCACACAAATGTACGTTGGTCTTCACTTGACATTTTTGTCAAATTTTAAACATTTTCTCGAAAGATTTTAGTGAAAGTTCCCAAAGCTATATTGAAAGACAATCCGTTCATTCGGAGTCACGCGGGCGGGCGGACAGACAGACATGAGTGACGAAGCTAACATTCGCTTTTGACAACACTGAGAACGCGAACGCAAGTAACATATATTGACGTGTGGGACAGGCTTATGCTCGTACATTCTGTCACGAAAGTTACAGTTGGAGAACGTTGGAGAGAAACCTGACCCAGTGCCACTTAGACCGACCTGGGATCGAACCCGGGTCTCCGAGGTGAGAGGCCGGCGACTAACCTCCTGAGCCATGGCACCGCTAACAGGTTGTATGTTATTTAGAACCGGTTAATGTATTGTAGTTAAAGTATATGTGAGTGAGGGGAAGGAAACGTGACCTGTCGTGCCTCTGTGGGCCTTGCATCACACCTTGGGATGACATTGCTTCGTCGAGGGTTAGGTCGACCCCTGACTGATCCATACCGAGACGAATGCGATCTAGGGATTCTGGACATGCCAGGTCTTCAGTACAAGCGTTCTCGTGGCTAAAAAATTAATTCAAGTTTTGCAAAAATAAATGGTATAAATACGAAATACGAAGAACACTACTAAGCCACGTGGGTTGTAGAGATAAATTTGTCTGCTGTGACACTCGAACGCGAACCGTGTAAACAGGGCTTGCAATAAACAGGGCTTGCAGTAAACAGGGCTTGCAGTAAACAGGGCTTGCAATGAACAGGGCTTGCAATAAACAGGGCTTGCAGTAAACAGGGTTTGCAATAAACAGCAAGTCAGGATAAAGTAACAGAACAGCCTCTGGTAGCTCCACAAGTGCAACTCAAACGATTCTTCAAACATACAATTCAATAATTGAACTTCGCGGTTTAAATCGGCGTTTGTGTGTGTGTGTGGGGGGGTGGGGTACACGTGGAAAAAGAAGAAAAAGGGCCAATATCGATAACAAGAGTCAAACTAGCAGCGCTTTTGATCTCCGAAAAACACTATCAACCTGTCTTGTCCGCTCGGCTGCAAGTGGTTATGCAATTTCAGCTACAACGTTGTCTGCGGCGGAACTTAGGCGCGCCTCTCGGAAAATTAAAGAACATGATCAATGCTGATCCTCAAATTAGGCGGACGTATTTGTGTCTCGTTGATAGACATTGGTGTGAAAGTCAGAGAAAAGCCGCACACAGACATATACAGGGCAATTATGAAAGGCTGACGTCATGAAAGCAGATGTGCGTTTTGGGGCTTGATTTTGTTGGGCTCAGTGTGCCATGTTATCGTCACGTGTCTGTGGAATAAAGGTAAACATGAGAACATAAAAATATGTTAAATATACAACGTAGTTGGTTTAGAAGTAATTGCCGAGAAAACTAAGTACAGCAGATTCTGATTAATTGCGACACATCAGGACCAGAACACTTTGGCCCAATTAAGCGGCTGCCCCAATTATGCGAAGTTTCATGTAAATAGTTAAAAAGATACAAAAAGACAAACTAACATTTCACTGAGCAACAAATCATTTATTCAAATGAATTACAGAACAAGCAATAGCGAAATATGTATTTAATATTTAAATATTATTAATGTTGAACTGTTTCCATTTTGCCTCATCGTCAATATCAACATAGTTATGACCTGTCTGAGGACACGTCTGTTGTCCTTAAAGTCCTCCAATGTAATCCTATTAAAACAAAATACACAACAAATTCGAGAAAATAGTTTATATATAAACGTTATATAACAAACATGAGCGTACTTACTTTGCAACTTTTAGTTCCTAATAGTCATTGCCGGAAGAATTTATCCAGTGTACCCTGCCGTGTTCTTTTGATTGACTGTGAGTGAACAAAGTCAGCAGAGACATCTAGCGCAGACAATGGACTGCCTTCATTGCCTTCCTGTATGAAGTATCGTCGTAACCGGTCAATAAAGTTCCTGGCATCCTGTGTAGTCACTCGTTCAAGTTCAGATGTGTCATCTTCATCACTTTCCTCGCCTTCTAATTCCTCGTCTTGCTGTTTTGATAGAATGCTTTCAACAATTTCATCCTCACAATCTTCATTTTCATTGTAACATTCAACACTATTGTCGATACCTTCAAATTCTTCATAGTTCCTAACTTTTTGCACTTCTGATATGGCTTCGTATTAACTTTTGGCTGTTTCAGGCATCTCCAAGCCTGAATGCTTCAAACCGCAGTGAGAAAAACAGTTCTGAATTGTCTTACTGCCTATATCTCGCCAACTATTGGCAACAAAATGTACTGCCTGGAGAAGGTTAACCTTTCAACTCACTTCCTTGACTGTGGAAAATGATGTCAGTAGATTTTCTTCAATCGCATGTAGGATGTGGTTCACCAACTTTCCGCGGAACAACATCGTCATATTTGTATGATTCCCATATCCATTGCCTGCACCAAGGATGTACTGTTGACAGGCTGAAATTCCAGCTGGATGTTTTTCAAACACTCTGAACACTGAGGGTGTGCCGCACAATTGTCAAGAATCACAATAACTTTTCTTGATTTCAGCTGTAACTTCACATCCCACCTCATCAACCAAGAGTACGCATAACCAGACTTCCTGCCTGCCACGGTTTCTTCTGTCCCAATTAAACGGCAAGCTGTCCCAAATAAGCGAGGAAAACCATGGCAATATTCTCAATTAGGTTTTGTTCTTTAAGATTTGTCCCATATAAATGGCTGCCCCGATTAACTGATGGCCCAGTTAACCGGACTGTACTGCATTTGGTCGTGTCTTGCGAACAGATGTCCTATTGAACAACATAAAGTTAGATGAGAAATCGCTTGAAAGGTTGGAACAATTCAAATATTTGGGACAACCCTAACAAATCAAATTTCTGTTCATGAAGAATTTAAGAGCAGATTGAAGTCGGGGAATGCTTGTTATCATTCTGTGCAGGATCTTCTGTCTTACAGTTTGCTATCCAAAAATACAAACATTAAGATATACAGAACTATAATTTTGCCTGTTGTTTTGTATGGGTGTGAAAATTGGTCTCTCACACTGAGGAAAAAACATAGGCTAAGGGTGTTCGAGAATAGGGTGCTGAGGGGGATATTTGGGCCTAAGAGGGACGGGTTAACAGGGGAGTGGAGAAGACTACATAACGAGGAACTTAATGATCTGTACTCATCACCAAATATTATTCGGGTGATCAAATCAAGAAGAATGAGGTGGGCGGGGCATGTAGCATGTATGGGGGATAGGAGAGGTGCATACAGGGTTTTGGCGGGAGACCTGAGGGAAGGAGACCACTTGGAGGACCTAGGCTTAGATGTGAATATAATATTAAAATGGATCTTCAAGAAGTGGGATGAAGAGGCGTGGACTGGATTGATCTGGCTCAGGATAGGGACAGGTGGCCTGGGCTTGTGAATGCGGTAATGAACCTTCGGGTTCCATAAAATGCGGGGAATTTATTGATTTACTGAGGACCTGTTAGCTTCTCAGGAAGGACTGTGCTACATGGAGTTAGTTAGTTAAACATAGTGCTAAATTCAGTACCTTGTGTCATTACACCCAGCTAAGGTGAACCAAGTACAGTCGAACCCGGTTATAACGACGTCGGTTTATACGACACCTCGTCTATAGCGTCAGATATTCTGTGGTACCAATTAATTCCCCACTGTTATCCATAACATTTTATTCCTCGGTTATAACAACCCTTGTTTATAACGACACTCGTTTATATTCAGTCCCTTTCTTGACGTTATAACCGAGTTCGACTGTATGTGTGGTTTACAAATGAACTTGTTGTGATGTCATTACATCAATCAGACCTGAACCACACATATGTGAACTGGAAATAGACACGTGGCAGCAGAAAAATGAAAACTGAAAACCTTTTCTGTTTCGCATTGACTGACATGTACATGTTTACTGCCGCGACGATGTGACAACACTGTGCAGCATGTGAGCTAAATAACACAGTACAGTAAAGCAACCCCATTACAGGCCTGGACAGGTCCTTAAAGTTCCAGGAGGTTGAGGCTCACAGATTTATAGACAATCGGCACGTGAAGGTGGTAAGATTGTCAGCCCTACGTACCTGCCGCCTTTACCCCCCAGGAAATATTCCTGGTACTCATTTCTGTTAGAGGCTGAGTAGACCCCAGGGCCATAGTGCGACCGAAAGGATTATGTCAATGAAAAATTCCAATGACACCATCGGGAATCGAACCCGTGACCTTCCCACTTGTAGCGCAGTGCCGCAACCAACTGCGCCACCGCGTGCCTAAATAGCAAACTAGATGGTTTGATAGGCAGCGTAAGCATCTCCTCTGGATTCGATGTCACAGGAGAATCATAAGAAATCTGAAATTATGTGTGGACCTAAACTGCGCTTAGCACAGTCGGTAAAGCTGTGTAGAGGACACGTGTATAGACGTTCGCACATTCTTGCCTTCGTAACAGTCTAGAGGAGCAGCTGGCGCCCTCATCAACGCGAGAACTACTGCGATGCCAGCGCTGCTGGTGGCGATAAAAATGCAGAGCAGTTCTGTCGGTTTGTCCACGCGACGGCACTAGTCGCACGGCTTACGAGCTAAATTATTTCCTTGAATACTGTTCATAAGAGGGAAACTCATAAATTGAAAATTGTATTTGACATTACTTTTCATGTTATACATTGTAATTGGTTCCTGAGGTCAAACATTTCTCTCCATACATATAAATGTCTTCTGAATACAACACAAAAGTACCTAGTATGAAAAAACAATATCACTAATGATCACTTACTGTATTTATGTAATATTCTTAGTCACTAATGTATGTATCAAAAGTAGCTGCATCATTAGTGTTGAATGTAAAATGCGTAAAAATTACATGCCGTCGTTTTTATAAATACGACACAGAAAAATCCCTTAAGCAAAACAATTAGAGACACTGGATGATTCTGCTTCTGCGCAGAACGCTGAGGGATGTAGTGACGTCCTGCGCACTGTAGAAAATTCGGGAACCGACGACAGCCGAGAAGAAGCGCCGGGAACAACGACCGGTTTGCGAGAGGAAGAAGCCCGTCATATAAGCGAAAGCTGACTCGCAATTTAGAAAAGAGTTTTGTTGCTTCTATATCGAAAACTCGTAAACTAATTGCATTTTGCAGTTTCCAGATTTCAGTTTGAAACAGGCCCTGAACGAAATTGCTGATTTTAATGTCATTACGTTGGCAGTCTTGCAAGCAATAAGTGCGTTCCTGCCATCTAATTCTTTGCCTTAGGGATAACCTCAGTTCTCACGCCAGTTCGTTTGTTGCTGCATTGACCCGCCATCTGACATCCCTCTTTGTTACTTCACGATACTGGATCATGCCAACATCAGGAGAGCAGTAGATAATACAGTACGTTGTTCAACCCACCAACAGTCGGCGAAGAATTCGAGATGTCACAAACGTACAACGGACATCAATGCATGCCACGAGAAATTATTTAAGAGCATTTTATATCCTATTATAATATTTAAAGATATAAGTTAAAGTGACAAAAATTAAGGGCAATTACGTAGCCAAATGGCAGGCCATATTTCCAGGACTTCCCTCCATCTCATTAACCTCGAGCTGTTCGATCTGCGCACGTCATGTGACGCAGTATGGAGGTGTGTGTGTGTGTTGCTCGCACCTGTTTCGCCGTGCTGTTTATCTTTGGTTTACTTCGGGCACAAAAATCGTAAAACTCAGAACTGTGGAATGATTTGTGAATAACAAATGTTAAAGACAATGTTTTTCACCAACTAAATGCACTTGTTATAAAAACACTAAAATATTCTAAAACTGTTTGATAAAAAGCCTTTAGGGGCTTTTTATCAAACAGTTTTAGAATATTTTAGTGTTTTTATAACAAGTGCATTTAGTTGGTGAAAACATTGTCTACAATCGAAAATGCACGGTGAAAATAGAATAAAGTTTTTTAACAAATGTTAAAGTATGTCCAAGGAAAGGGATTGTTGGACACCGCTAAAGATGTCTAAGAGCGGGACTATTAGACATCTTAGGGATGTCTAAGAAAGAGTTTGTTGTTGCGTCCGGCTGTTTTAATTACGCCAAGCGACCGTTTTAATTACCTGGAAGGTGTAAGATGTAAGGTGTGTGTCGTGCTATGTTCATTTTCGTTACAAGTCACCACAAATACCACACACACACCTAACCACCCTACATCCGCTTCTTAGGAGACTTCGTCACGTACCCCTTTATTTTAAACTCACCCCCTAAGGGTTGAATGATTTCAGTATCCTGTTCTTTACGCAGAAGCCACGAGTTCAGATGCTGTAGCTTATGCCCGTATTTGGTAATGTTTTGGGTTTTAACAACGCCCTGTGACGTAATTCACCCCCAAGATTTTGATGCTATATAAGCATGAGGCTGGAAGGCCTCTGGGGAACATTCTGGTCATCACTTGCTGCAGGAATCTCTGTCCGAATTCGTTTCAAAATTTCTTTGTGTCAGAAGTCTCGCTAAGAGCTCAAGTTGTAATTATTTAATACTGCGTTATTTCATTTATCACCCATAGCGCACTTTATCCGTCACTTTTCTTGTTAATATCAAGCAACATAACTTACAATAAACCAGTCTTTCTACACTTCAAGTGTTGTGATTGGTGTCGTGAATATCAGTTCTTAAGTGTCCAGAACGAGCCTTATACCAGTTTCCCTCAGTAACCAGCCGCTCGGTCGATACCGGCTTACCTGATTTCGGCCATGACACTCGGGATATAACATTGTTAAGGCATCATTAGGGGTGTCTAAGAGAGGGATTTTTAGACATGTGTAGCGTTGAGATCTGTCGCCCTCGGTGGACTAGTGGTTAGCGTGATCGCCACTGGACCCTAGGTTTGCGGGTTCGATCCCGACCGAGGTCGATGGATTTTTAAGGGTGATAAAAATCCGGAGCACCACTTCCTTCGGAGGGGAAGTAAAGCCGTCGGTCCTATGTCGTAGATTTACGACATGTAAAAGAATCTTACGGGCATGAATTGAGATGTTTCGTAAGCAAAATTCAGCGGCCATTTCTCACCCAAGTCTACTGATTGATTGCTAGATGGCTCTGGCAGTCATATCAGGATGAGTAGAAATTGTGCAGTCAGTGGGCTGGTCACTCACTACAGATGCACACCTCCAGACCAAGGACAGGCAGTAACTAACTAACTACTAGCATTGAGATCTCCGCTGTTCTGGATATTACGCAGCGTCGAGAGGTAATAATTTACCGACGTTTTGGGACAACCTATCGGTCCCATCTTCAAGGGTCAAGACGTCCAAGTCTTCTTGAAGAAGGGGCACCTATGTACGGTTTACAGCGAAGTCAGATAACTATGGATGGTTGAACAGAACACCGTGACTTTTTCCAGGAATAGTTGAAGAATATGACTTATGGCTCACAACTTGCTAGATACAAACAACGTGTATTTTTTCATTTTTAGGCGCGTTCGCAAAATTGCGAAAAGCGACTATTAGCTTTGTCATGTCTGTCCGTCCGTCCGCATGGAACAGCTCGACTCTCACTGGACGGATTTTCATTAAATTTGATATTGAGCATTTTTCTAAAATCCGTCAAGAATGTTCCAGTTTCATTAAACTATGACAAGAATAACGGTACGTTACATGAAGACCTATGTACATTTATGATAATATCTTGCTGAATTCGTCTTATAATGAGAAATGTTTCAGACAAAAGTTGTAGAGAAAATGGAAATATATTTTATGTTCAACAACTTTTTCCAAAAACCGCGCCGTTTATGAGATAACGCGGAAAACTTTTGTAGAGCCAGACAGGCCACAGATGACAATATAATACGGCGCACGCGTATTGCATGCTGTGGAACTAAGGTTACAGATACACTTCCAGAATATATAATACTTATTGTTTTTTCACGTCTACAATGCTTACGCGAACGCGCCTCAATGTTACGTTTATACGCACATTGCCTGTCTTGTAACGTTTCACGTGTTGGCACTTCAATTTATCTAAACTCCCTGGTCAAGAACGATGATGCAGTGTGATAACTCTACATTCGGTATGGAATAACACTCTATAGACAGGGAATATTGTACCGTTTTACACAGAGTTTGGCAATATGTTAATGAACAAATGTTCTATATTCTACAGCAGTCTTTAATGTAACGCTTTTACGTGAAACGTAGGTAATGTGTACTTTGGCCGAAACATGTTGGAGGAATATGAAAGTTACGTTACTTCTGTATGAGAAACTGCGTACTGTGTAATTTCTTCGTTGCAGAATTGCGTATGCATATGGGGCAGAAGTCCCTGTGCATCTACGGTATACGATGAGTATATTCAGAGAGTCCCTGTACGTTAATACAGATACAATTCAAATACTCAACTTACAAGTCGCAAGTCACGTAGACCATATCAAGAAAGGCGCTGTTTTATCCTTTGTCGTATAGGTGGATTTTTGACTAATCCTATACACGTGATCCATTCGACGAACCCCGTTGTGACGTCCAGTCACTTCATAGATGTCAGTATCAGCGCTGTTGCCATGGAGGTCAATTACGTATTGCATAATCCAACCGTCGCTATCTCTGCAGTTTGCGTTATGGCCGCTTCCGGTGTGTGTGTTTCGTCTGAGAAGGAGGTAGAAGTCGTGTTTTAATCTTTATTCATGTCATATGAGTAATTGAATCAAATGAACGCACCAGGAAGTGTCGATTAGCACTACTGCATTAAGACGTGGCGCTTAATTGCAAGAAATTAACTGACAAATATGTTCCATTTTAGGCATCCAATTTGGGAATGGTAAAGGACTGGCTTTTCAATTTGCTCTTTGTCCAAGCATCCTGTCAAGAGGTGGGTAAGTTAGATGTATTGTTATAAAGTATGGTTATTCTGTATCATGTCTTTTAATGCAGCGTTACTTTTGAAGATATAATACACGTAATGGTCTTTTTGAGGACTTGATGTTGTAATCAAGAGCTAGGTCAACTTGGGTATGTAATCGCGTGTAGTTATGTGTTGTATTAATCTGACACGCCCAGGAGAAGCCATGAAGTCTGTCCTTGTATTATTTAATGACACTGACAGCTGCAAACATTGTATGTTGTTGAATTCACTATGTGAATGTGATTGTAAATGCTGATTTGTAAATGATATGAAGAAACCCACGAAAATACTCAGCTGACATCCGGTAGAAATTTAAACCACAAGACTGAGAAGGCAGGAGGAGGATAACATGCAGATGTATTTTAAGGAGACAATTTGTTGTGAGGATGGGGTCATACTTCAAAGTAGCAGAAGACTGTGTATAATAGTGCGATTGTGTATTAATTAGAAGACATATGGGAGAGTGGACCTATGGCTCCACATTATTAATTATGCACTAGATTGAGGTGACTGGTCAGCATCACTCACTACCTGCATTATCCTCTGGTGCTCATTGGATAGAAGGATGAGTGGGCTTCAGACCTAATCTGGATATATTGGTGAGGGAAAAATATATCTCTACTGGGAATCAAACTTGGGTGGTCCAGTTTGTATTATAGTCACTGTATTAACTGAGCTATGTTAAGGGTGTTAAGTGTTTGTATTCTGTTACCAAACTGTTACATTTTTGCTGGTGTCAGTGTAAAAATGTGTATGAGTTTTGTCAGGTTGGGGTATGGCATATACAGTGTATGGAGTTATCATTATGTGACAGTGCGTAAACCTGGTGAAAGTTTCCCTTGCTCAACCCAGCACAGCAGCTGGGAAATTGCAAGCCTTTCTTCATGCTGGTAAAACAGCAAATTGCATTTCTTGTCACTATGCAATATTATATTGATTATTCTTACTATAACTGTAAGCAGTTTCAAATGACATCCCTCTGCATGCAGGCAAGATTCGCATCTTGTGAACACATTTTGAAGCACTTGATGAACCACTTCTTGGAAAATATTTAAATGTGCTGATAGAGTATTTTCTTTTAGTTCTGCTGTATTCTGTTTCATGACATGAACTCTTTAGCCAATAAGATTTGAGGTTCTCACAGCAGTTATTGTGATGGTTTCTGTCTTCTGGGATGTGACACCCTGTAATTTGGTAGGCACATACAAACATTTCAGAAACGTGCTACCTTCATTTACCTTTAAGTTAGAGTCAGCATGTCCCATCAGAAGTTTAGTACCTATCTCCAAGACTGCTTGGCATTCCATTCCAGATGCCAGCAAATTGCATTTCTCTGGTAGGGGGAGGGCATACAGAAACAGACCGATGCAGTGTGTTTGGAGTGGTAATAAGAGATTGAAATTGAAGTGACTCACATAACAAGTCCTGTGTTGATATGGCTACTCCACTTGGTGTGTGCACCAAAGAAGAGCAGCATGCATTGACCTGATTGTCGTGGGCTGAAGAAATTCCAGTGGTAAAGTCCATTGAAGTCTTTCAATACATGGGAACAGCACGTTACTGAAGAAAAGTTTGTGTATGTAGATAGATAATTTAAAAAGCTGCAGCAGAAGTGTACGTGATGCAGAACAAACGTCTGCCATCCATGTCCACTGCTGATGAGCACGCTGAACACGTACATCATGATTCTGAACAGCGGAATGGTGACTGTTGAAGAAGTGGCACGTCATCTGCAAATCAGCCATGGTTCCATCCATGAAACCATTCCGAACAGACTAGGCTTTGTTTCAGTCTGTGCAAGATGTGTTCACAAGCAACTCACAAAAGAGCACAATCGCAAATGCTTGGCTATCTGCCAGCATTTTCTAAATAGCTATCAAAACAAATCTGACGACTTTTTAAGACACATCATCATGGGAGACAAAGCAGGGATCCACTATTATGATCCCAATAACAAATGCCAGAGTATGGAATGGAAACATTTCCCATTGCTGATAAAAAGAAAGTTACAAGTGCAGCCAACAGTGAGAAGAGTGATGGTCCCTGGTATTGGGATTCACAGGGGCCAGTACTGGAACATTATCAAGAGAGGAGCACAACAGTTAATTGTGTTCATTCTTGTGAAATGTGTGGCAAGCTGATGCCAGCAATTTGAAGAAAACACCAAGGACTTCTCTTGAAAGGTATCTTAATTTGCTCGACAAAACCCATCCACACCCAGGCATCTGAAAAGTTGAAACCCTCTGGCAGCGGCTGGAGCACTCTATGTATATACCTGATCCAGCTGCTGTGGATTATCACCTCTGTGGTTCAGTCAAAGTTGCTTTGAGAGAAACTAATTTACCAGTGACTAAGAAGTGAAGGAAATGGTGCATGCATGGCTTAACACTCAGCCAAAGACATATTTTCTCAGGGCATGCAGAGGCATTTTCACCAGTGGGGTAAGTTTCTTGAAAAGTAAGGGGTGTGTGTGGAAAAATTATGCTTCTACTGGTTTTGTGTTGTTGATTCGTTGATTTTAAAAAGTGCATTGTGGGTACTTCTGACTCATGCATGTAATATCATTACATATAACTTGAAAAGCAACCAGTTTCAAAATTACATCTATCAAGTTGAACAAATGGTTTATGGCAAAGATACTTACATTAAACTTTGACAAAACAAGCTTTATGAAATTTGCTACTAACAATAAAATACACATTAGTTTAAATGTAGGTTGTGATAATAAAATAATTGGTGAAGTATTTGCAACTTGGCCTGAAAACTGATAATTTGGTACTTCTCAATGCCATTGAATGCCTAGTCTCATTAGTCTCGTTGATTGTAGGCAACGTGAGAAAACTCCAAACAGGATCATTGTAAATAACTGCACAAACCAGGTGTTTCATATTTGTATTGTACTGTACTGTGCTGTATTCATAGTATGACATGTTCTACAGTGTTATACTGTAAAGTGTGTATGGAATTCAAGTAAGTTCTAATTACACTGGCAATTAGGAATTGAATGGTCCTTCTGCATGTAATTATTCTTTCATTGAAGTGTCCCACGAGGGAAAATGAAATAGTATGTAAATCCCTAACATCAAGAGCACTGTATTGCGAAGAATATGGAAAAATATTTAAAAGTGATTTGCATAAGAATGAAACTTGTTTTGTGAAAGGCTTTATACATACTGTATCAGCATCGTAGTGCAACACAATGTTCAGACACCATGTAACAGAATGTTAGTGGCACACATTTGTGTTGACAGAAATGCAGTGACTGCCTGTATCGGTTTGTTTTGACCGGTGTTGACTGCAGTTCTGTCTGGCCTGGCCTGCCTTCATGTGTCTCCACCATAACCCTCTGTACAAGTCACACCGCAGTAGGTCTCACTGTACTATCCTTAGTAAACGTTTCAAGTCTAGCATAATGATAGCGTATGCAAATGCATGAACAGCGCCGTAAGAGAAGTTTGTATTTATGTTACATATCTGTAAAATTTGCATATTGGTAAGTTGTTACATTTGTTTACAGTAGCAAAAGTGATTACCATATCTTGTACCACAGTTCCAATCCTTGTGAAACATCATCATTATAGTGTGTTTTACAGTCCGTTTCATGGTATCAGTGCCTGGCGAGCTTCATAATTAACCTTTCAGATCTGTCATAGCAAGGGTGACTTATTTCTTAGACATCTGAGCAACTAGAATACAGGTTTCTTAGTTTATCTGACCCATATGGTTGGTCACTTCACACACTGTTCTGCCAGGAAGCAGGCAGAGCATCGACTGACACTATCCTGATTTGCCATGAGTTGGGTTTGCAATGTCTTTTATTTTAGTGTATTTTGGTTAATATTAGGTGTTTGCTCACTGTATTTAGAGATGGTGTTTGCTCAATTTTAGTCCAGTGTATTTCTGTTGACATTATGCTTTTACCCACCATACCTCTTCACTAAACGCACAACACACATCGCAACAGGACAAGATCTATTTAAGATCAATTTAGACACTTGTTTGCACTGCCCAAATGACTTAAAGCAATTATATACACCAGAAGTTTATTGATTGACCAGTTTAATTTTTAATAATGTAATATTTCAACATTGTACCATTGTGAACTATGATTATGACCTTATGTACTGGGCTTTTAATGTGTGATGATTCATCTGTAACTACTACATACCCCAGAAGTATAGTGCTTTACCATTTTCAACTTTTAACATCGCGCTTTTGTGAATTATGACTATGACTTTTGTACGCTTTGAACTTCTGATGTGTGATTACATCAGTGTATAAATGGATGTGAAGTTCTTGCGTTCCTTTGCTGTGAACTCCCTTGAAGATGACAACGTGTTTGTTGAAACATATGTAGGGGTCTCAAATATACATTATACATGTTATTTATATGGTGTATCTGTTGGTTGATATTAAGTTTATGACGAGATGAACCATATATATAATATAGAAAATGTTTGTTTGCTGATGGCCTTATTAAGACGTACAGTTTGGCGAAACAGATCGTAATGACCGATAAGTTGTTGCGCGATTTTTCAGTTTTTGTAAGTGTTGCTGTACAACATTTTGCGGGATCAGACGGAATTAAACAAACACGAAGCAATAAGTATTAAATATTGTGAGTGTGTGTCTGTATTCTTGCCTTAGGTATCCGGCAGGCAAATTGCATCTTACACGCGCAGCATCATATTGTCATCTGTGGCCTGTCTGGCTGTTCCTTATTTTTCCACATTAACCCATAAACGCCAACGAATATTTTGAAGCTACATGGCAAAGACGTTATTTACGCATCTCGACACCTGTCTTGAAAACGGAGGATCAGTACTCAGTATTATATATTTTAACTGAGATTTAAAAATGAGTACTACGTCTTGTAAGCAAACTCATTTATGTTACACTTACAAGTTTTATGTTTAAAAGATGTAGTTTTGGGCTCTATTTTTGCCAAAATGTTTGGCATTAGACTTGTAAGTGTAACATAAATGAGTTTGCTTACAGGATGTAGTACTCATTTTTAAATATTAGTTAAAATATATAATACTGAGTACTGATCCTCCGTTTTCAAGGCAGGTGTCGAGGTGTGTAAATAACGTCTTCGCTTTGTAGCTTCAAAATATTTGTTAGAAGATAACTCTTTTGAAAAAATTAGAGAATTAAGGTGTGTTTAAAGTACACACACATGTAAAACTCTTCAGATCTCATTTCTAATTACTAACATCTTAACTTTGTGTACATAATTTTTCTGTCAATGCTTTTGTAAAAAGGGGCACCCTATGATGGCTACATAAGCCGAAACATGTAGTACGTTTTTTACACTAAATTTTTGTGAACATTTAAGTCTTCTTATTTTGCATCCAGAAGACGCCAAACCCGGCAATCGACTGTCAACGTCGACAGATTACCAATATCCGATAATAGCTTGTCAGGTTGTCAGTAGGTGTCAGTTGGTGAACCGCAGAGATGAGAGTTCTGTCCATTTACATTCCGTTAACCCCCCCCCCCCCCCAATTCGTAATATAAATTACGCGTTAATCAAAGCAACTTTCAAAACCTTATGGATGTTTATGACGCTAGGACAATTTAAAGGAAAAGTTTCAACGTTTTAAAAATAAAAAAGATACGCGACTGTAAAAGTTTTCTTTCCACAGTAACGTTATAAATATAACGGTTAAGGAATGAGCCTGCAATACAGTTCGCGGTTGACAGGGCCCTTGTGTCTCTGAAAAGAAAGGAAGCAGATGGGAAGTTGATTCATAAGCGTGGTGATACTGATAATCTGATAACGACTACCATGCCAGAGGCAACTTAACAATAATTTGCATCCTCTCGCTTAAGTTGCTCTCGACTCACAGTATGATCATTGCCGCAGTACGAAGTTTAGACTGTGGTGCCACATAGTGGCCACAGCGATTTATGCACTGGTATAGTACCAAATTCTGCCGGCAGGTGGCAGTCCAGTAATACTTTTTTCTGCCGTCATCGGAAAAAAAAAAACAGCTTCTTGAAAATAGTTTTTGTAAAAGTTGTGTGGTGTAGTTTTTGAATGTCGTGTTTTGTGTTGACCTAAATAAATGTGATGGGACTGCTGTCCACGACATGTACACGTGCTGTACACTGTATTGATCCGAAAACTGCGCTGTGCCTTTGTTGTTAAACGTTCCATGTGAATGTGACATAGTCTACGAGGAACGGATGAATGGTAGTTATGAATACGGTGGAATAAATGCGACGAAAACAGTCCAGATATCAGCGACGATATCGTGAGTGAATTATCGAGACTTGACTTACGACGGTGGCAAATATAATGAAACTGACATTGTGAACGAGATACCTGATTGGTTACGTATTGCAAGTGTTTGTGTTGGTTGTGACTGTACTGTTGATAGGAGTGAAATGTACTTTTGAGGGTTTTAAGCTTGTCCAAGCAGGGGATGGAGGGGGTGTAACGGAGACAGGGCTTTACAGTTATGACGTCGTGAAAGTCATGTCGCTAAAACAGTACTAGTGAGAAGGGTCGCCATGTTTCAAAGAAACGTTTGACTGTTGTGTGTAAACGTCAGAAGTTGATTTTGATGGGACCCTGTTGCATGACGTGTGGAGCAACTGGACGAAATTGAACTAACGTAGGGCTACGTCCAGTAGGATGGGGGCAGCATGTCACACGTTACAGGAACCTATGGAGGTTATCAAGAGTTTTTTCCAAGACAGTAATTTCAAGGAACCTGTGGCCACCTCGATCGCCAGACTTGACATCTCCAAATTTCTTTCTTTGGGGCTACTTGAAGGAGAGAGTGTACAGGAACAAACCTGACACCAAAGAAGCCTTGAAAAGACAGCCGACTGTAGATCGCCAACATTGGGAATAATATTCTGCGGCGTCGTGTTCAGATGTGTCTAGCAGAGGGCGGTGGCCATTTTAAACACTTGATGTAAAGTCTTCCAGTTCATCATGAATTCATGCACGTGTCTTCATAGTTTCACTTCATTATATTCATTATAGGCTCCAACGGCCCTTGCACTCTATGTGAATCACCCTGTATTTGCACGCCTTCGAATCCTGCGAATGGTGCCGATTATGAAACGTGTACGACGAAATGAAATTTAAAATTTTCTCCAGTTTTTAATAAAAATATTTCGTCTTGTATATCTGTGTACATTGCCGTGTTTTGACATTACGTTGTGGTGTCTTTATACCATCAGGTTGCGACGCCTTATGTATGGACGTGTCTCATCCTGTCCCTCAAAACGTAATGGTTGTGGCGGAACTCGATCCTGTTATCTTCGGGTCGTGTGTTCGGTGTCTTGCTGCTACATTGTCACTTCCCATAGCTGTGCAGTTCTGAAGCCTCGAGCGGTACGCTCTTGTCTGTCAACGTGTAGGTTTGTACTTGACAGGAACAACTATTATGACCGATCTCTCAGGCTCAGTCGTTAAGTCAGCGAGTTTCTGCAGTGTTGCATATCACCACGTACTTATAGCAGAATCTTAAAAAAATAAACCCAACAAACACACTGTTTCCAGGGCGAACCCTGTTTTTTTCTGTACAATATTATTCCTGCGACATTTTTGGTCCTGAAAAGGCCATTTTCAAGAGTTCAAAACAAACTTAGAGAGACATTTGCATAAACGCGTAAAACTACATACAGTTGTGCTTGTAGAGTACAAACGTGTATATAAGGACACGTGGATGTAAAGGTGTTTAAGGATGGCATGTATCATATATGTATATATAACTCTTATAAGAAGAGACATAGAGGTGGGATTAGCTGTAACATGTTCATCAACTCGTAATGTTTTCATACTTACCTCAGAAGATCTCAATGTGCACACCGTTTGTAGCCCTGCAAACATATAGACAATGCACAATTTCTTGCCATGTACACTGAAGCATTTCTGGAGTGACTTATTTCTCTCTCACAGATTGTTTTATAAATATGTACAGATAAATATACAGTGCTGAGAGGTCCAGACTTCATGGTGGCCACAGCATTGGTCCACCTCTTCCTATCAACCAATTACGTAATCTGACATTTAGGGCATTTTGTACCTCATAACTGAGATGGGGTGGAACACCATACTGTTGAAACAGAGTGTCTTCTTCTTCTTGTTCAGTGCCAACAGTTTGTGGGGGGGGGGGGGGAAAGGCTATTGACAGTGTTTTCAGCAAAAACGAAAGGCCCTATAACACTACCATGCATTATGCCACACCACATATAGTTAGTTAGTTTTCCTCCTGTCGCTCCTTGCGGAGCATATGGCCTCCTTTCAGAGGTTTCTTGGTCTGGAGGTGTGCATTCTGTAGTGAGTGATCAGTTCACTGTCTGCACCAGTTCTACTCATCCTGATATGACTTCCAGAGCCATCTAGCAGTCAGTCAGGAGACTTGGGTGAGAAATGGCCGCTGAATTTTGCTTACGAAACATCTCTATTCATGCCCGTAAGGTTCTTTTACATGCCGTAAATTTACGACATGGGACTTCCCCTCCGAAGGAAGTTGTGCTACGGATTTTTATCACCCTTAAAAATCCTTCGACCTCGGCCGGGATTGAACCCGCGAACCTTGGGTCCAGTGGCGAGCACGCTAACCACCGAGGACGACACACCACACATAACTTGCTTGTAAATCGCATATGGCCGTTACAGTAGTTCCTGTTTACCTGGCCATTGATCTGGAAGGTTGCCTCACCTGTGTACATCTTTGCCGTAACAAGGTTATCATTATCAGTTGCATTCAGCGTCAGATATGCAAACTTCACTCTTGTGTTTCGATCTGTATCTTTGATTTCATGCAAAATTGAATTGTGTAAAGGCACAACATTGGCCTCTTGTGCATATATTCTGGATCGCGCTTCAGTTGTACCCAGCTGCAAACTCCGACGGGCAGTAAGACTTCTTTGGACCACCACCAGCCTTAAGCGTTCGACATATTCTCACGAACAAGGTCGTCCAGGTGATCTGCTCTTTTCCACATTTCCATTTTCCTTCAAACTCTCTTGCCTTCAGGGTTTACACACGGATGTGCGGTTTTTGTAAACCTTTCTGTAGTTGAATTTCATTGAACCCCACACGTACTTTCTGTTGATGTATTTAAATGTGAATTGGGGTCCCGGGAGAGGTAAAGTTTTCGTTGGGGTAGGTTAGGCCTGCGTATTTGCATGAACAGGTTATGGCCTTGTGATTAAGTAAAATTATGAAGCGGCTTGGCTTGTCCATTAGCATAATTATTGTGCCAGAATTCCTGTAACAGCAGACGTGTGCAAACACAGGCAGAAGGGGGAGGGGGAGTTTAAGGGGATTATTAGATCATGTTTTTATTTACTTGGTGGTGCTGTACCGCGGATTGTACTGTGTGCGTTGTTACTTGGTGGTGCTGTACCGCGGATTGTACTGTGTGCGTTGTTACTTGGTGGTGCTGTACCGCGGATTGTACTGTGTGCGTTGTTACTTGGTGGTGCTGTACCGCGGATTGTACTGTGTGCGTTGTTACTTGGTGGTGCTGTACCGCGGATTGTACTGTGTGCGTTGTTACTTGGTGGTGCTGTACCGCGGATTGTACTGTGTGCGTTGTTCCCAAATTACGGTTAACTTTTCGAAGTAATTTTCTTGTAGGCCGTGCCATGGCTAAGGCGGTTAGTCGCCGGCCTCTCACCGCGAAGGCCCGGGTTCGATCCCGGGTCAGTCCATGTGAGGTTTGTGGTGGACAAAGTGGCACTGGGACAGGTGTTTCTCCGAGTTGTCGGTTTTCCCCTGTCAATTTAATTCCACTGGTGCTCCATTACTTGTAAAACTTGGTAAAAAAAACTGCTCATCTTCATCACAGGGGTTGCACAAGAAGCCTTAAGGCTGCGGTGCGTCCGTAGCAACTGCTGCGGGGCCCTTCACCACGCAAGAAAAAAATTTTCTTGTGCAAATTACTTTGTGTTTTTTCTCACGAAAAATCAGAAACTAGTCGAAATGTCATTGAAATAAATGGCGCTGGTCGTGTGTCACTCATTATGTAACCACGAAGCAGTTGTTTCTACATCTCTCTAAAAGGTGACACTAAACTTTATGTCAGTATCGAAGTAGCTATGTTGGAGTGCAAATTATTATTGCTAGAGTTATGTAGTCATAAACAGAATTCATGGAACTCGAGAGAATTACAACGTAGGACTAATGACGCTTCTAGAGGGAAGAGTGCGTAATGTGTGTCTGTGCAGACTGACAAATTATCAGTACCGAAACGTAAATCATTTTGTCCGCTTACTCAATTCGTTAAAACTATTCTCCGTTTAACGTCCGTTTCCACGAGCGTGTTCGTGCCGCCACAAATAGTAGCGCGTCTGAAGTTCCTGGAAACGGTGCTGTAAGCTACAATGTTCCGCTAACTGTGGCGCGTCAAAGTTATGGCGCTCCTGTAACGGGGACAAGCGACCGACAGCGTTTGTAGCGCTTCCGATTGTTTGTGGCGCCACAAATAGTGGCGCGTCAAAGTTATGGCGCTCCTGTAACGGGGACAAGCGACGGACAGCGTTTGTAGCGCTTCCGATTATTTGTGGCGCCACAAATAGTAGCGCGTCTGAAGCTCCTGGAAACGGTGCTGTAAGCTACAATGTTCCGCTAACTGTGGCGCGTCAAAGTTATGGCGCTCCTGTAACGGGGACAAGCGACCGACAGCGTTTGTAGCGCTTCCGATTGTTTGTGGCGCCACAAATAGTAGCGCGTCTGAAGCTCCTGGAAACGGTGCTGTAAGCTACAATGTTACGCTAGTTGTGGCGCGTCAAAGTTATGGCGCTCCTGTAACGGGGACAAGCGACCGACAGCGTTTGTAGCGCTTCCGATTGTTTGTGGCGCCACAAATAGTGGCGCGTCAAAGTTATGGCGCTCCTGTAACGGGGACAAGCGACCGACAGCGTTTGTAGCGCTTCCGATTGTTTGTGGCGCCACAAATAGTGGCGCGTCAAAGTTATGGCGCTCCTGTAACGGGGACAAGCGACCGACAGCGTTTGTAGCGCTTCCGATTGTTTGTGGCGCCACAAATAGTGGCGCGTCAAAGTTATGGCGCTCCTGTAACGGGGACAAGCGACCGACAGCGTTTGTAGCGCTTCCGATTGTTTGTGGCGCCACAAATAGTGGCGCGTCAAAGTTATGGCGCTCCTGTAACGGGGACAAGCGACCGACAGCGTTTGTAGCGCTTCCGATTGTTTGTGGCGCCACAAATAGTGGCGCGTCAAAGTTATGGCGCTCCTGTAACGGGTACAAGCGACCGACAGCGTTTGTAGCGCTTCCGATTGTTTGACGCGCCACAAATAGTGGCGCGTCAAAGTTATGGCGCTCCTGTAACGGGGACAAGCGACCGACAGCGTTTGTAGCGCTTCCGATTGTTTGACGCGCCACAAATAGTGGCGCGTCAAAGTTATGGCGCTCCTGTAACGGGGACAAGCGACCGACAGCGTTTGTAGCGCTTCCGATTGTTTGTGGCGCCACAAATAGTAGCGCGTCTGAAGCTCCTGGAAACGGTGATGTAAGCTACAATGTTCCGCTAACTGTGGCGCGTCAAAGTTATGGCGCTCCTGTAACGGGGACAAGCGACCGACAGCGTTTGTAGCGCTTCCGATTGTTTGTGGCGCCACAAATAGTGGCGCGTCAAAGTTATGGCGCTCCTGTAACGGGGACAAGCGACCGACAGCGTTTGTAGCGCTTCCGATTGTTTGTGGCGCCACAAATAGTAGCGCGTCTGAAGCTCCTGGAAACGGTGCTGTAAGCTACAATGTTCCGCTAGCTGTGGCGCGTCAAAGTTATGGCGCTCCTGTAACGGGGACAAGCGACCGACAGCGTTTGTAGCGCTTCCGATTGTTTGTGGCGCCACAAATAGTAGCGCGTCTGAAGTTCCTGGAAACGGTGCTGTAAGCTACAATGTTCCGCTAGCTGTGGCGCGTCAAAGTTATGGCGCTCCTGTAACGGGGACAAGCGACCGACAGCGTTTGTAGCGCTTCCGATTGTTTGACGCGCCACAAATAGTGGCGCTTCAAAGTTATGGCGCTCCTGTAACGGGGACAAGCGACCGACAGCGTTTGTAGCGCTTCCGTTTCTGTTTGTGGCGCCACAAACAGACAAAGGGCCCTTTATGCAGGAATCCCAGATGTATATTATGTAGTTGTGTGTAATGATGTGGTAACAGGAACCATGTAAGTGTTGAGAGGCGCCACATGCTTGTGTAAGGTCTAGCTGTGGTATTTATGTTGTGTTTCGTTAACTAACGAGGGGCCATGATATGACGTCTTCTGTTGTGTCAAAGGTAGTGAGGCGTACTGTACGAACGGTGACTGTTGGGCCGATAAGGAGATAGGTTATGAAGACTAATAATGGTGTGGCGAGCGCGTGTCAGCGTCGTTCGCCTCTTATCTGTGTCAAGCCATAGTACAAGTATGACGTAAGTGTCCACGTGGCAGTTAGTATATATTTATAATGTCGCCACACTACACATTCTCACACGTGTCACTGCATGTTACTGTAACACTGTTACACGACGCCCACTGTGCTTCTAGTATATGACATGGCTTGACGTGGTTAGAGGATTGTTGGACGTATATTGGTACAGAAGGATAATTCCACAAAGTCTCCAGCTTTAGGCGCAGGCAACGTTAGGGAGCCTCGGCTGATGTGACAACTCGGGAGAATGCGCGAAGTCGTGTGCGCGTAGATGAGTGTGTTTCTGCATTCAGAGCGGGGGAGGTGCCAGTATTGGTCTGCTTAAGTAGCAGCTGTAGTCATGTGACTGAGGTAGGAGGGCCGTAAGGTTTGTGAGACTCGCGCTGAAGGTTGTTATGCAAAATAACGGGGACTTTGTGGATGTAATCCTGCTAGACAGTAGTAGCCACCTGATTACTTACGGGTTGTTTGCGCGGGGGTGAAGAGGCAAGCTGGTGGGTGACAGGGGAAGCACTGCGCGCAGACCGCCAGGCCTGCTCTGTCCGTTACAGAAACACAGCAGTGACTGTGTAAAGGTACTTACAGCACAGTGAGTGATGCTGAGAGAAGCGTAACGCTGCGCCCGTTGTAGCTGTGTACAGTGTTGGTGACGTAAGCTAGCAAGCAATCTGATCTCGACTAATACATAGTGATCTGTGTTAAACTGTCAACAGTGTAGTTCAGTATCAGTTCTCACGTGCAGGTGCACACCCAGAATTTTTCGCTGGGGGGGGGGGGGGGGCTGACCCTGTGTCTATATATAATTTATGTTTGATTTTAAAAATTATGTAAGTATAACATAACACTGTCTGCAACTGCATTTACATATATACAAATATAACTACATGCTCCATGACTCAATCTCAGTGTCCTATCGTCTTGTTTTTCTGTTTTTTTTAAATTTATTTTTCAAAACTCTAATGTACTGGTCATCAGCCGATTTCAGTGGCTGATTTCAGCTGAAGGGTAAATCACATAAAACTTTTGATATCATAATATCTACGAAATCTGTGTTTTTTAAATTTCGGTTTTGGGGTTTTTGGAGGGGGGGTTGCATCCCGGCAGCCCCCACCCCCTTGGGTGCGCTCCTGCTTACGTGTTCCAACGCACCAATCAGCAAACTCCTTCGCTCGGTGCACACCCAGTAACGCTTCAGTATCCTGTGGGATGCAACAGGCTACTTATGCACGTAAGAGACACGGCCTTCATTCATAAGGCAACATCGGAGTGCATTTGGACGTACTGTTTGAGGTTTAGATTGGGGGTATGTTGAGACGTCTTTGTTGTGAGAAGCGCGCAAGGACTGAACGTGTGCTAGCATCACGTGAGCCACCACCTGCTAAGATGTGACAGTCGTTAGGCGCGTTCGCAAAATTGCGAGAAGCGACTATTAGCTTCGTCATGTCCGTCTCTCCGTCCGCATGGAACAACTCAGTTCCCACTGGACGGATTTTCATTAAATTTTATGTTTCAGTATTTTTCGAAAGTCTGTAGAGAAAAATCGAGTTTCATTAAAAGCTGACAAGAAAAACGGTCACTTTACATGAAGATCGCTCAGGATAGGGACAGGTGGCGGGCTGTTGTGAGTGCGGTAATGAACCTTCGGGTTCCATAAAACGCGGGGAATTTCTTGACTAGCTGACGACCTGTTAGCTTCTCAAGAAGGACTCTGCTCCATGGAGTTAGTTAGTTTAGTTACACGAAGATCTCTGCACATTTATATCTCGCTCAGTTATTTTTAGGATGAGAATTGTTTCAGACATTTTGTGCTCAATTTTTTTTCCAAAACCGTGCCGGTTATGAAATAATATGGAAAAATATGGTACAGCCAGACAGACCACAGATGATAATATAATACGGCGCATGCGCTTTGTATGCCAGTAACTAAGGCAAGGCTACATACACACACACACACACTCAATATCTAATACTTGATGCTTTTCCACGGCAACAACGGTTACACGAACGCGCCTCAATCGTACGTTTATACGTACATTGCCTGTCTGGTTTTAGGTTGAGCCATCGAACTGAGCAGATCATTTAGACATGCATTATCAGGAGGGGCCTATACCTCGGCCCGTTACACGGCAACACCGTCATCTGCAATCAACAACAGACCATAGTTCGCTGTTGTCAGTTACCGATAGCAGTACAAGGCATGTCAATAGGACCTCCTATTACACTGTATGCAGTTGGTCGTCAGCATTACGCAAAGTCGCGCTGTGACCATGTGGCAACATGAGAACGATTCGAGAGAACTTGTGGAGACAGACGGGAGGAGACGAAAATGTGTCAGGCCTACTGCGTCGGGGGAGACTTGTGTGGTAAGATGCATCGCGCAGTGGAGTGGTTTAGTGCTGTTGTTGGGTCCGATAGTGGTCAGGCACTGTAGGCCTGCTGCTGATTGTGACATGTTGATGTTGGCCTGCCACGTACGTAGTTCTACTGGCACGTAGTTTCATACGACTTCTCTTTTAGCAGAGTGGAACACAGTGGAGACGCGGTCCTGGGTTCGGCACGATTAGTAGATAGGAGGCAACTTTGTGTGTCCCGTTACGACGGCATTTTCGAGTTGTGTGCCACGTATGATGCGGATGGAGGAACGGCCTCCGAATATGGAGGGTAGCTGCGAATATGCAGTCGCGGACAGGCGACAAGGGGTGGTCCTCCAGCTTGGGGGCTGGGCGAGGTGCTAACAACTCCTCACCGTAAAAAAGTACCATGTTACGAAACACTAAACAGAGCCTCGGACCTGGCAGGCTCTTGTGAGTGCGGTAATGAACCTTCGGGTTCCATAAAACGCGGGGAAATTATTGACTAGCTGACGACCTGTTAGCTTCTCAAGAAGGACTCTGCTCAGTGGAGTTAGTTAGTTAGTTAGTGCCACGTATGATTTAACAGTGTGACGTGTCGTTGCTACGACAGAGGTACGTACATGCAACAGATGTTGAGCGGCCAGCTGCGGCCTGCGTGACACTGCAGTGCGGGCGCAATTTTGTTTATATATTATTTATTACACGCCTTCTTAATAATTTTAACTTCGCCGTATATACGTGGTTTTCGTTATGTTACGCTCCGTAAGGCCGGCGTAAGCGCTGAAGTGGTCTAGGCGTGTTCGCAGCTTCATAATTTGAAGGCCGCGTAATGTGAAGAATGTGTTGTACTTTCAAACAATAAATATTTCAGGACATTCAAGTTTTGGGATTGCCGCTTCTGAGTACTAATTGCGGGTAGCGCAGTCGGTAGGACTCGTTACGGGCTGGACGGTCCGGGGATCGAATCCCGGTGGGGACAAGATTTTCCGCACCCGTCCAGACTGACACTGGGACCCACCCAGCCTTCTGTACAATGCGTACCGGGTCTCTTTCCCGGGGGTAAAGTGGCCGGGGCGTGGCGTTGACCACCCACCCTCATCTAGCGCTCAGGTTAAAGAAAGAGTAGAGCTGTACATGTACTCCCCCTCTGGGCCTTCATGGCAGGTTATGGGGTGACCTTTACCTTTATTACAATAATCGTTTAGTGACAGAACTGCTTGCTCTCAGACACAACCTAGTAGGCACCTCCACAGCCCTACGCCTGAGGACCGGAACCAGTCCAGCTCCAGAAACGTTACGTTGTGAATGCGAGACAAAGGATGGAGCCGTGCCATCGCTCAGGCTTATTCAAATAGCTTCACAGCAAGTCTTGTTCTTCCGGTCAGCATGGTTTCCTACATTATTATGATTAAGTGATTTGTTATTGTCACTTGTATGCAGTGTATTTACAATTATGTACCTGACACAAACCGTGTTTGTATGCAGTGTATTTACAAGTATGTACCTGACACAAACCGTGTTTGTATGCAGTGTATTTACAATTATGTACCTGACACAAACCGTGTTTGTATGCAGTGTATTTACAATTATGTACCTGACACAAACCATGTTTGTATGCAGTGTATTTACAGTTATGTACCTGACACAAACCGTGTTTGTATGCAATGTATTTACAATTATGTACCTGACACAAACCGTGTTTGTATGCAGTGTATTTACAATTATGTACCTGACACAAACCGTGTTTGTATGCAGTGTATTTACAATTATGTACCTGACACAAACCGTGTTTGCATGCAGTGTATTTACAATTATGTACCTGACACAAACCGTGTTTGTATGCAGTGTACTTACAATTATGTACCTGACACAAACCGTGTTTGCATGCAGTGTATTTACAATTATGTACCTGACACAAACCGTGTTTGTATGCAGTGTATTTACAATTATGTACCTGACACAAACTGTGTTTGTATGCAGTGTATTTACAAGTATGTACCTGACACAAACCGTGTTTGTATGCAGTGTATTTACAAGTATGTACCTGACACAAACCGTGTTTGTATGCAGTGTATTTACAATTATGTACCTGACACAAACCGTGTTTGTATGCAGTGTATTTACAAGTATGTACCTGACACAAACCGTGTTTGTATGCAGTGTATTTACAAGTATGTACCTGACACAAACCGTGTTTGTATGCAGTGTATTTACAAGTATGTACCTGACACAAACCGTGTTTGTATGCAGTGTATTTACAAGTATGTACCTGACAAACCGTGTTTGTATGCAGTGTATTTACAATTATGTACCTGACACAAACCGTGTTTGTATGCAGTGTATTTACAATTATGTACCTGACACAAACCGTGTTTGCATGCAGTGTATTTACAATTATGTACCTGACACAAAACCGTGTTTGTATGCAGTGTATTTACAAGTATGTACCTGACACAAACCGTGTTTGTATGCAGTGTATTTACAAGTATGTACCTGACACAAACCGTGTTTGTATGCAGTGTATTTACAAGTATGTACCTGACACAAACCGTGTTTGTATGCAGTGTATTTACAAGTATGTACCTGACACAAACCGTGTTTGTATGCAGTGTATTTACAAGTATGTACCTGACACAAATCGTGTTTGCATGCAGTGTATTTACAAGTATGTACCTGACACAAACCGTGTTTGTATGCAGTGTATTTACAAGTATGTACCTGACACAAACCATGTTTGTGTCAGGTTAACGTCGGTAAACAATTGCCACACAACGCCGCATAATACCACAGAAGACCGCAGATTTAATTGGATAACCTAACTGAACATGTCTTCAGCACGCAGCATGCTTCGTGGCCAGCTAGTTGCACCCACGAGATCTGTTGGCCAAGTCGGACAGCTGAGAACGGACGTTTACAACATTTAAGTAACTGGGCAATAAAATCAGAACGGGTTATTTTCGTTTAATGGTTTGCTTTTGCATGAAAAACATGCCCCACCTCCGTGTGTTTTCAGATTGCCAGTCAGTCGTGCCAAGCGGCCAACTTAAAATACTGCATGTGATTCCCTTGTGATGCGCGCTTTGTGTTGGGCAGCGCCTCCTTTCGCTCCTATCTTAGCTGTCCCAGCCAGCTGGCACTAGGCACGTTGAGCACTCACGTAGCTTGGTGTTACAGAAAATGATCTCATTGGGACGGCTTCATCGCAATTAGCGAACGATGTGGACAGAATCGCTTAGATCAGTGGCTCCCAAACTTTTTCGGTCCAGCGCCCCCTTGGTTCCATATACACACCCACAGCGCCCCCCCCCCCTACCTTTTTGAAAAAGAAACATAAATGCGCTTCTGTTTCTACTTTTATTTTATATTTAAAAATTGTTTGAATAAAATTATGAGTTAAACTTATGTTTTATGTGTTAATTAATAAATTAAAATTTATTATATTTTTATGATTAACAATAATTCATCTAGTAACAGTTTATTAAAAAAATATGTGCTTAAATAAGATTCATAAATTAAAATACTAAGAAATTTAGTTCATTTTTTATTTTTAACACAAAAATTACAAAAATAAATGCACTACTTGTCTACTAGCGCCCCCCTGTGATAATAACAGCGCTCCCTTCCACCTCTCGTACCTATTAGCGCCCACCTCGGTAATCCCACCGCACCCCAGGGGGCGGTACCGCTCACTTTGGGAACCACTGGCTTAGATGCTTAAAAACTTCCGCGCCTTTTTTGGAGCAGCAAAGTTAATTGCATGTTCACAAGAGCTCGTCGTTGTGCCCCGTGTTCAGCAGTCAGCTGACTAGCACACGTCGTCACGTTGTGCCCCGTGTTCAGCAGTCAGCTGACTAGCACACGTCGTCACGTTGTGCCCCGTGTTCAGCAGTCAGCTGACTAGCACACGTCGTCACGTTGTGTATCTTTAAAGTACGTTACGATATTGTCCTCTCATTTACGTTCACGTGTTCCAAGTGTTTCCGCTTCATGTTTTGCAAGTACGACTGTTTATGTCTCATGCATGCTGATTTAGGCTAGAGCTATGGGCGGGCATGGCTAATAGTGTGCCTTTTTCACCCGGCAGTGTACATCGTAGATGTACGCCTCACCGAGCTAGACCACATCGTACTGTGCGATGTGAACTGGCGGGTGAGGGGACACACTGTTAGCCACGCCCGCCCAGAGCTTACCAGTGGATGAACGACCGACCTTTACAATGCAGTAGCCCACCTCATGAACGACCGACCTTTACAATGCAGTAGCCCACCTCATGAACGACCGACCTTTACAATGCAGTAGCCCACCTCATGAACGACCGACCTTTACAATGCAGTAGCCCACCTCATGAACGACCGACCTTTACAATGCAGTAGCCCACCTCATGAACGACCGACCTTTACAATGCAGTAGCCCACCTCATGAACGACCGACCTTTACAATGCAGTAGCCCACCTCATGAACGACCGACCTTTACAATGCAGTAGCCCACCTCATGAACGACCGACCTTTACAATGCAGTAGCCCACCTCATGAACGACCGACCTTTACAATGCAGTAGCCCACCTCATGAACGACCGACCTTTACAATGCAGTAGCCCACCTCATCCAATTTGATTTGATCGTGTTAATAGGTCTATGCAGGGGAACAATCCAAGGTTTGAAGCCTGTTATACAATTCTCGCCATCCTCTCGAAGGCAAATGGTCAAATCTGCATTGAATTATGCATTGCACTCTTAAGACAGGATATTTAAGAGAATAGAGGTAGACCTACAGCTGCACATGCTCATGAACTGAGCAGTAGGTGCAATTAGATGTTTGTCACGACGCGTCAGTAGCTTTATCATAGGTAGACCTACAGCTGCACACGCTCATGAACTGAGCAGTAGGTGCAATTAGATGTTTGTCACGACGCGCCAGTAGCTTTATCATAGGTAGACCTACAGCTGCACACGCTCATGAACTGAGCAGTAGGTGCAATTAGATGTTTGTCACGACGCGCCAGTAGCTTTATCATAGGTAGACCTACAGCTGCACACGCTCATGAACTGAGCACTAGGTGCAATTAGATGTTTGTCATGACGCGCCAGTAGCTTTATCATAGGTAGACCTACAGCTGCACACGCTCATGAACTGAGCACTAGGTGCAATTAGATGTTTGTCATGACGCGCCAGTAGCTTTATCATAGGTAGACCTACAGCTGCACACGCTCATGAACTGAGCACTAGGTGCAATTAGATGTTTGTCATGACGCGCCAGTAGCTTTATCATAGGCAGACCTACAGCTGCACACGCTCATGAACTGAGCACTAGGTGCAATTAGATGTTTGTCATGACGCGCCAGTAGCTTTACCCGTATCGACTGGACACGGCGGCGAATATGATCGCCTATGTCCTTGCCGGGCGTCGAACATCGGCGGTGCAGTCCTTGGCCAGTCATGCTGAACCAGCTCGGCTCATACTGACTCTTGGAATCAAATGTTCCTCACTGCGCCACACGGAGCGTTCTCGTTGACCGTGTTAGCCGGGCTCACTCCGCTATCGACTGGAACATAGTTTGAACACACCTGTGAAAGACTCCGGTTTCTCGTACTTCACCGTTCTACGAGAATCCGGCTCGTTTGGTGTTCAGACTCTGTTCCCGCAGTGGCGGAGTCTTTACGTTAACCATGTGAACCTGAGTAACATGGCGGACATGGGTAACGTGAGCGCTCCACGTGTGCTTAACACTCGACGTGTGCTGTACTAGCATGTTCGCCTGTAATGCCGAGTGGCTACATCTCACACGTCAACACGCAAAATTACCGTTTTGTATATTTCCTGTTCCTCCAGGGTGGGGTTAAGGCGATGGGTTTGCTCCTCATCACTCGGAAAAACTTCTATATATATATTATATATATATATATATATCTATATATATTAGTTTTTTTATACAGAAGGCAGGAACAGCCTCTGACCTGAGTAGAAGCACGCTTCTGTGGAATTTAGTGTGTTCGTAATTTCGTAATGAATGAAATTTTGATATGTTGCTTTCATTCCAAACATTTCAACTTTGACATAATTTTCGAATGATAGTTATATGCCTATAATGATAGTTATATGCCTATAATGATCGTTGTAATGACAACTGCTGTGTTTCACAACCGCTACTCTGCCGCGCGTGTCAGCCGTTGGATGAGTGGACTACGGTAATACGATGAACGAGACGACAGGAAGTGACAGCTGTCCGATGCTGTAGAGTCCCTATGTCACTATCATGTCTTGCGTTTTGCATGCAGTTAAGAGAGATTCAACATATACTTGGTTTTCTGTTCGTGTGTTTCTCCATTAGCATGCTTAGTAGCGTCTAGTACAGTTTCCGTGCTAATGTTTGTCGTATTGTCGTATTCTGTGTTTGTTCCATTGCATTGGCGTCATCAGCGTAGACCGGGAACTGAAGTGTTTCATTCAATTTCAATCCGACTGGATTTTCATGGACTTCTTGATTGCTTAGGGCAGTGCACATGGGGAAGCGTTGTCATCGGAACTGCTGAACTAAGGTACAGAGTTCAGGCGTCTTCTTTTACGTGGAAGGAAAATAAGACGAAGCAATTATAGCAGAACTTTTATCGTACCTGTGATATGGGCGATGGATGGAAATTTATCGTTATGAATCGTCCGACGTCGTATTGAATACTGATGTGTATGACTGTACTGGCCCGAGGCCCAAGGTGATTCATACAGGAGCGCCCCCACAATGTATGCGCCCATTCCGTCCACCTGCGAGCAGTTCTCACAGTGTCACGTGATCACATGACTGACGACAGCCACAGATGTTATCGACCCACAGTGTCAGTGTGTCCTTGCATTCTCTGAAGAGCTCGGTTCAGACTCCGATATGTGATATCTGCTGGTGTTCAAACTGGGTAACGCGTTATAACGAAGTCAGGGTCAAGCAGTCTTCATGGAATGGCGCTTAATTAAGTAATGGCTTGCTTACGTTTCTCCTCATTGATTCCTTGTGACTTACCATAGAATATACAGTAGAACCTCGATTATCCGAAATAAAAGGGGCGGACCCAATTTCGGATAAGCAATATTTCGGATAATTCAGAAATTCGGCTTGACGCGATAAGGTGCAATAAAAATAACATTTATTCAGAAACACGTCTTATGTTAATAAAATTTATGGCACAAGAAAGTGTATGATATTTACAGATACAATACAACAGTACAAAGTGTACGATATTTACAGATACAATACAACAGTACAAAGTGTACGATATTTACAGATACAATACAACAGTACAAAGTGTACGATATTTACAGATACAATACAACAGTACAAAGTGTACGATATTTACAGATACAATACAACAGTACAAAGTGTACGATATTTACAGATACAATACAACAGTACAAAGTGTACGATATTTACAGATACAATACAACAGTACAAAGTGTACGATATTTACAGATACAATACAACAGTACAAAGTGTACGATATTTACAGATACAATACAACAGTACAAAGTGTACGATATTTACAGATACAATACAACAGTACAAAGTGTACGATATTTACAGATACAATACAACAGTACAAAGTGTACGATATTTACAGATACAATACAACAGTACAAAGTGTACGATATTTACAGATACAATACAACAGTACAAAGTGTACGATATTTACAGATACAATACAACAGTACAAAGTGTACGATATTTACAGATACAATACAACAGTACAAAGTGTACGATATTTACAGATACAATACAACAGTACAAAGTGTACGATATTTACAGATACAATACAACAGTACAAAGTGTACGATATTTACAGATACAATACAACAGTACAAAGTGTACGATATTTACAGATACAATACAACAGTACAAAGTGTACGATATTTACAGATACAATACAACAGTACAAAGTGTACGATATTTACAGATACAATACAACAGTACAAAGTGTACGATATTTACAGATACAATACAACAGTACAAAGTGTACGATATTTACAGATACAATACAACAGTACAAAGTGTACGATATTTACAGATACAATACAACAGTACAAAGTGTACGATATTTACAGATACAATACAACAGTACAAGTGTACGATATTTACAGATACAATACAACAGTACAAAGTGTATGATATTTACAGATACAATACAACAGTACAAAGTGTACGATATTTACAGATACAATACAACAGTACAAAGTGTACGATATTTACAGATACAATACAACAGTACAAAGTGTATGATATTTACAGATACAATACAACAGTACAAAGTGTACGATATTTACAGATACAATACAACAGTACAAAGTGTACGATATTTACAGATATAATACAACAGTACAAAGTGTACGATATTTACAGATACAATACAACAGTACAAAGTGTACGATATTTACAGATACAATACAACAGTACAAAGTTCTACGAAAAAAAATCTGATATTTTAGTTTGAACTTTTTTCACGTTTTTTGGCTGCAATGTCCCTCCATTCGGCATTTTAGACGAATGTTTTTCGAGTTTCGATTTCGATTTTACACAATCTTAAACCGTTGATATGCCAACACCGAAATCCGCCGCGACATTTCGCAAGATCTCGCCATTTTTAATTCGTCTGACAGCCTCCAATTTCTGTTCAGTTGTTACAACACGTTTCGTCTAGCCGACACTGTTTGAAATTACTGTCACACGAAACGTTAAAACTGCACTGTAAGCAGCACACGTCAACTTTTGACAACAAACTGACGGCGAGAGGCTCAGAGGTGTCTCGCGGCAGGCAGTTCTGGGAATCGCAGCGCCTGACACGCGTTTCGGTTAACCCGAGTTTCGGTTAAGCGAAGTTCGGATAACCGACGTTCTACTGTATTTCATGGTACGTTTTCCACAGTAGAGTGAAAACAGGACTGGACACAGTGCCATTGCCCGGTAGTCCACCGGTCGTGTTGTGGGACAGCGCCTTGTTAATCGAGGGATTGTCACTTTATTGTATTAACGATGTTGCAATGGCGTCATGGTGTGCGCCATACGATGTCGTCACGGATTCCTTTCGTGGAACAGATTGCCCCTTATCCTGCTGGGTCCTGCCTTTTGTATCGTATCACCACCGCTGACCGACCGACAAGCTAATATTTACGTAGACGGAGGTAGTCAAGAGATCCCCCGCGTTGTATGCAACCCCAGTTATCGTTACCGTGTTTACAACAGTCTGCCAGTTCTCCCTGTCCTGATCCAGATTAATCCAGTCCTCTTTTTCCCACCCTGTTTCCTTAAGATCAGTTTCATATTATCCTCCCATCTAGCCTAGATCTTCGGAGTGGTCTCTTTCCCTCACGTTTCTTTACCCAGACCCTGGACGCCTTTGTCTCCTCCTCCGTAAGCGTCAGTTGCTCCGTCTATGCTATTCTCCTTGATTTGATCACATATTAAGGTGAGGTTACGCATCACGAAGGTAGATTGTGCAGTTTTCTCCGCCTTCTGTTCCTTACTCCCTCTTACGCCCAAACAGTAGCATCAGCACCCGTCGTCGTGTTCTTCTCCTTTTTTTTGGGGGGGGGGTGAAGGGCACCGCAGCAGAAGCTACGAACGCACCGCAGCCTTGAGGCTTATTGTGCAACCCTGTGGTGAAGATGATTAGTTTTTCGTTTTTCCTTGTAATGGAGCGCCGGTGGAATGAAATTGACGGGAAAACCGAAGTACTCGGGGAAAAACCTGTCCCAGTGCCACTTTATCCACCACAAATCCCACATGGACTATCCGGGATCGAACCCGGGCCTCCGCGGTGAGAGACCGGCGACTAACCGCCTGAGCCATGGTACGGCCTGTGTTCTTCCCTTAATCCGAGAGGGCAAGTTGGACACGAAGCAAATTGTATTTATGTGTATTTTAATATTTCTACTCATAGGTAGCAGATGAGAAGACAAACGGTTCTGGACCGAATTAGAGCAGGCATTTCCCGAAATTAATCTGCGCTTAATTTCTTAATGCATGCAGTTTTGATTTATTAAGTGTATTTCCCAAATATCTGAGCTTTGCCACGGTTTGGTTAGGTTTGCGTTTCGGACTGTCTCAGCACACGCACTAGATAGCAGGCAAGTCTTTGTGTCGTTATGTTTCTAGCGCTTGTGCAAGATCTTGGACACAGCACCGCTCTATGCGTGTTGATTAAACATTCATATTAAGCTTTAACTGTACTTTGTTAAACGGTTCGTTTCTGTCCTCCGTGTGTTCGACATGCTCTCGGTGCCTCCGTGTGTATAACAAAACAGGGCGAGCACCAGGCGTTTGTCCGATGATGTGGTCGGTGCCTTCGTGTGTATAACAAAACAGGGCGAGCACCAGGCGTTTGTCCGATGATGTGGTCGGTGCCTTCGTGTGTATAACAAAACAGGGCGAGCACCAGGCGTTTGTCCGATGATGTGGTCGGTGCTGTTGCTGTTGCTCAGTGTCTTTATGTTTTTGCTGAGTGTCTTTGTACTGCTCCTCAGTGTCTTAGAGCTGCCCCTCAAGTGTTTTTGTGCTGCTCCTCGGTGTCTTTGTGCTGCTCCTCAGTGTCTGTGCTGCTGCTCAGTGTCTTTGTGCTTCTCCTCAGTGTCTGTGCTGCTCCTCAATGACTGTACTGCTCCTCAGTATCTTTGTGCTGCTCTTCAGTGTCTTTGTGCTGCTCCTCAGTGACTGTGCTGCTCCTCAATGCCTTTGTGCTGCTCAGTGTCTCTGTGCTGCTCCTCAGTGTCTATGTGCTGCTCCTCAGTGCCTTTGTGCTGCTCCTCGGTGTCTTTGTGCTGCTCCTCCGTGCCTTTGTGCTGCTCCTCCGTGCCTTTGTGCTGCTCCTCAGTGTCTTTGTGCTGCTCCTCAGTGTCTTTGTGCTGCTCCTCAAGTGCCTTTGTGCTGCTCCTCGGTGCCTTTGTGCTGCTCCTCCGTGCCTTTGTGCTGCTCCTCCGTGCCTTTGTGCTGCTCCTCCGTGCCTTTGTGCTGCTCCTCAGTGTCTTTGTGCTGCTCCTCAGTGTCTTTGTGCTGCTCCTCAGTGCCTTTGTGCTGCTCCTCGGTGTCTTTGTGCTGCTCCTCAGTGCCTTTGTGCTGCTCCTCGGTGTCTTTGTGCTGCTCCTCAGTGTCTTTGTGCTGCTCCTCAGTGCCTTTGTGCTGCTCCTCGGTGTCTTTGTGCTGCTCCTCGGTGTCTTTGTGCTGCTCCTCGGTGTCTTTGTGCTGCTCCTCAGTGTCTTTGTGCTGCTCCTCATTGTCTTTGTGCTGCTCCTCAGTGCCTTTCTGCTGTCCCTCTATGTCTACAAAGGAATGCCGATACAGTACATTCAAGTAGACTACTACATCGTCCACTCTGTATCTACTCATAGTATTTCCATTTCCTTGGAAACTTCATAATCTTTGGAGTTAAAACACATGTCAGTGTTATTTAACGACGCTGTCAGTTGCTACGATTGTGTAACGTCGGTGACGGATGAATGAGTGTGGGACATCGGTGGAATGATACTGACAGGGGAGAACTAGAGAAACATTATACAGCGTTGGTGGTAGATGAATGAGTGTGGGACATCGGTGGAATGATACTGACAGGGGAGAACTGGAGAAACATTATACAGCGTTGGTGGTAGATGAATGAGTGTGGGACATCGGTGGAATGATACTGACAGGGGAGAACTAGAGAAACATTATACAGCGTTGGTGGTAGATGAATGAGTGTGGGACATCGGTGGAATGATACTGACAGGGGAGAACTAGAGAAACATTATACAGCGTTGGTGGTAGATGAATGAGTGTGGGACATCGGTGGAATGATACTGACAGGGGAGAACTAGAGAAACATTATACAGCGTTGGTGGTAGATGAATGAGTGTGGGACATCGGTGGAATGATACTGACAGGGGAGAACTAGAGAAACATTATACAGCGTTGGTGGTAGATGAATGAGTGTGGGACATCGGTGGAATGATACTGACAGGGGAGAACTAGAGAAACATTATACAGCGTTGGTGGTAGATGAATGAGTGTGGGACATCGGTGGAATGATACTGACAGGGGAGAACTAGAGAAACATTATACAGCGTTGGTGGTAGATGAATGAGTGTGGGACATCGGTGGAATGATACTGACAGGGGAGAACTAGAGAAACATTATACAGCGTTGGTGGTAGATGAATGAGTGTGGGACATCGGTGGAATGATACTGACAGGGGAGAACTAGAGAAACATTATACAGCGTTGGTGGTAAATGAATGAGTATGGGACATCGGTGGAATGATACTGACAGGGGAGAACTAGAGAAACATTATACAGCGTTGGTGGTAGATGAATGAGTGTGGGACATCGGTGGAATGATACTGACAGGGGAGAACTAGAGAAACATTATACAGCGTTGGTGGTAGATGAATGAGTGTGGGACATCGGTGGAATGATACTTACAGGGGAGAACTAGAGACACATTATACAGCGTTGGTGGTAGATGAATGAGTATGGGATGTCGGTGGAATGATACTGACAGGGAAGACCGAAGTGCTGGGAGACGGCCTGTCTCAGTTTTTCTTTGTCAACCACATATCCCACATGGACTTACCTGGAATTGAACCCGGGGTTCAGAGATGTGAGGCAGGCAGCTAACCGCCTGAGACAGAGCACAATTCGAAAACCTGATCATGAATCGTGACTTATCATGATGGCAGTCAGGAGACAGTCACGTGATAGTCATCTGGATCTGTCGTATGAAGATAATTGATTTCAGTTTGTGCCTGTTTATCGACATGTCTCATCCAATATGTGTGTATTATGTTTGACAGAATTGATCCCTTTGAGATACCGTTAGGTAACACAGTCGGCTATACCAGTTGCATGTTTCCTGTTTCGAGGTGATCCATCTAGTTGCTTTGATAAACTTTATCACCTGCATAGCAGACAGCTTAGGGGAATTGTGTAACAGTGGTATAGCAAGATTACAGCCACAAAGTCCCCGTAATTTTGCATGACAACCTTCAGCGCGAGTCTCACAAACCTTACGATCCTCCTACCTCAGTCACGTGACTGCAGCTGCTACGTAAGCGGACCAATACTGGCACCTCAACGCTCTGACTGCAGAAACACACTGATCTACGCGCACACGACTTCGCGCACTCTCCCGAGTTGTGACATCAGCCTAGGCTCGCTAACCTTATCTGCGCCTGAAGCTGGAGACTTTGTGGGATCAAACCTGCTATATGCCAGAAATCGCCGTAGTAGTAATTTATTCAATTCATCTGTTTGAACACCTTCATGGTGAACAGAACGAATGAGAGCTACGGGTAGGTATTTAACTGTTTTGTAATTACTGATTTCAGTGCAGCAGCCGCCTTATCCGTCCTGCCGCTAACTATAGCCGCGGCCATAGCAAATGAAGCTAGGGCTGATTTCCACTTTTCGTGAGATCTGCACAGCCAACGGTAATTCTGCAAACTATGGCGGCACGAAACAAGAATAAACAGAACACAAACAAACGGCAGTGAACAGCATAATAGTATGCAGGGTTGTCATTGTATGACGGTGCGTAAGACCGGTGGAAGGTCCCCCTGAAACCATCAACGTAGCCCAGAAATTGCTAGCCTTTCTTCGGTTAGTAACAGCGAAGTACCATCGTTTCTCGTCACTACTCGATATTATATCGATTGCTCTTACCTTCGATCAGAGGATATTTTCAAACGGCGCCTGTGTGCTTGCAGGCAGGCGTCACATCTCGTCAGCACATTTCGAACCACTCGACGAGGCAATTTTGGGAAATGTGCGAAGTGACAGCTTGAATTGTTTCCTTAATTTCTTCTGCAATGTGCCGATTGCTGCAATAAACTTCGCTTTTAAGCACACTCCTCCACGAGTAAAAATCATACCGGTTTAAATACGGTGATCACGGAGGCCACTGGTCGATAACTTGTTCACCAGACACTTCTCTTAAAGATAGCGACCGATGAGATGTGTTGTAGCCTACTTTTATACATCTTTCAGGTTTTTTTTGGCTGGGGGGGGGGGGGGGGGGTCGGGTTGTGGGGGGAGTACAAGTATCAAATTTGCATATCGCTTGGAATTTATGGTTTCATTAAAGCATAGTGGTCTGATGCCGATCCCAGTGACCGCGCCGTCTAAGGCGTCGGTCTGCGGCTGTTCGCTTACTGGGATTGTGGGTTCGAATCCCGTTGGGGCATGGATGTCTGTCTTTTGTGAGTGTTGTGTGTTGTCAGGTAGAAGTGTCTGCGTCGGGCTGATCACTTGTCCAGAGGAGTTCTACCGAGTGTGGTGTGTCTAAAGTGTGATCGTGAAGCCTCGATAATGAGGAGGTCCTGGCCAACTAGTGGCTGTTGCGCCATTGGTGGGGGGGGGGGGGGGGAGCTTAAAATTGAGAAATGTTGGTACGTTTTTGTATATGGCAAAATTTAGGCGGGAAAACCAGTTGAAGGACATGGCGCAGAGGGTTGAGGAACAGACTGAGAGACTACTGTAATACACACTGCTGCAGTGTACAGCATGTGGTAATGACAACGGGTCATAAGGGGGGGGGGGTGCTGGGGGTTGTGTGTACTGCAGAAAACCTGGCGTCAGCAGTAGTCGAGATGCAACAAGTGAACATTCGTATTGCGCTGTATATAAATAGACAGACACCAATGCTTTAATATTGTTTGGAATTTGAACTTTCTGAAGTGGATGTTGACACCTTTGAAGGTAAAAGTGATTGTGTTTTTGGCTTGTTTGATTGGATAATGAAAACTACATAATGTCAGTGAACTAGTGGGAGAAACTTCGTATTATCGTATGCTTGGGAAATTTTGTGTCTGTGTTTATTGTCCTCGTATTATGAAGGGGGTTAAGTAACCTTGATTTTAGGCTTCCGCCGCGATGTTGATGAAATCTGCGGTCTTCTAGGTTATTACGCGGCGTCTTGTGGTATTTGTTTACCGACTGGGACTTTTGACCCATGAGGATGGGACCGACACGTTGTCCCGAAACGTCGGTAAACAATTATTACACGACGCCGCGTAATACCCAGAAGACCGGGGTTTAAGTAGTCTTATAACATAAGAATATACTGACAATATTTTGTACACATTTATGCCCTTTGTGTGTTTTTACACATTTGCGAAAAAACGTGACATGAATTATGGGACCTTTTTTTGGAACCTCGATAGGATGAAAATGCACAAGTGACCGTTATTGACATTTGCGTTTTCGGTCCCTTTCTCGGGAAAAATTTGACACAGCGGTGTGGTATATGTGAACTTACATTAAGGCAAGAACGTAGTTTGAGGGGAAAAGCTGGACATAAGAAGTGGCTGGAGAAGTTAGCAAGCGTAATGAGGAGCTTAATGCTTCGTCCTTCTTGCCAGATATTGTTAGAGTAATCAAACGAAGGAACGCGTGTCACGCATGGGGAGAAATGTACTAGAGTTTCGGTGGGGAAACCAATTGAAAGGGACCGCTGGGAAAAGCTAGGCGTAGATGGAAGTCCAACATTAAAATGTATTTTAAAGAAAATGGGATGGAAGGATTTGTATCTGATTTATGTAGCTTAGGACAGGGGCACGTGGGGGCTGTTGTGAACATGGTAAAGATACATCGTTACGTAAAGTACTTTTAACTTGAGTTGTAGTTTTTCAAAGATGTCTCCGTGGTGTTAGTTTTTCAAAGACTCTGCTTCGTGGTGTTAGTTTTCAAAGACTGCTCCGTGGAGTTAGTTTTTCAAAGACTCTGCTCCGTGATGTTAGTTTTTCAAAGACTGTACTCCGTGGTGTTAGTTTTTCAAAGACTGCTCCGTGGTGTTAGTTTTTCAAAGACTCTGCTTCGTGGTGTTAGTTTTCAAAGACTGCTCCGTGGAGTTAGTTTTTCAAAGACTGCTCCGTGGTGTTAGTTTTTCAAAGACTACTCCGTGGTGTTAGTTTTTCAAAGACTGTACTCTGTGGTGTTAGTTTTTCAAAGACCCTGCTCCGTGGTGTTAGTTTTTCAAAGACCTGCTCCGTGGTGTTAGTTTTTCAAAGACCCTGCTCCGTGGTGTTAGTTTTTAAAGACTGCTCCGTGGTGTTAGTTTTTCAGAGACCCTGCTCCGTGGTGTTAGTTTTTAAAAGACTGCTCCGTGGTGTTAGTTTTTCAGAGACCCTGCTCCGTGGTGTTAGTTTTTCAGATACCCTGCTCCGTGGTGTTAGTTTTTCGAAGAGTGCACCGTGGTGTTAGTTTTTCAAAGACCTGCTCCGTGGTGTTAGTTTTTCAGAGACCTGCTCCGTGGTGTTAGTTTTTCAAAGACTGCTCGGTGGTGTTAGTTTTTCAGAGACCCTGCTCCGTGGTGTTAGTTTTTCAAAGACTGCTCGGTGGTGTTAGTTTTTCAGAGACCCTGCTCCGTGGTGTTAGTTTTTCAAAGAATGCTCCGTGGTGTTAGTTTTTCAGAGACCCTTCTCCGTGGTGTTAGTTTTTGGTATCACACTCGATGTCTTTATTAGGAGGCTAAACGAAGTTATTTATCCGTAGGACTGTCGTTGAAACTTTTTGATGTCGGACACCTGATACGACCTTGCAGTGCCATTTGGTAATGAAGTGCAGCCCTTGTGTTCTGCCGTGTGGGCATGCAGGAGGAACGTGGTCATGGCGATATCTTATCGCAACAGCTGGACAGGCTGCCACATATTTATAGCTAGTAACTTTATAGAGCACATTTGTTCTTAAAAACCAAATTCAGCCACCTTGTCAAAGCATTACCCGCTTGTTACTGAACTCGACCTTTCGTGTCCGTCTTTGTAAGAGCCCGCCATTTATGTCTGTCCATTCTACACGCTCGCATTGCATTCCTGTCGAGACCCCATTTTAATGTTACCCACCCTTCTAGCCCTTACTCCCCACGTGTTCTCACTCCGTTAGGTATGCATTACACATCTTTACGTGCGTGCTACGTAACATTCCCATCGTGTCAGTGTGAAGAGAAATTAATTCACCTTGCCCTTCACCATGATTCCTACAAACACCCACAACCAGCACTTGTACACGGTGATACACCATCTCTGTAATGCAACGTTGTAAAGTAACCAAGCTCTTACACCTGTGGAAAGACAGGGGGGAACAGTTACGAAATGTGTCGCGTGATGTAATAATGTGTCTGGCACAGTGAAGCGTAAAACGCACGGCGAGTGCCCCACTTCAGGCACGTGGCGTATCCAAACTCGGCCTGACCGCTATGAAATGGCTTGTGACGTCGTCACGACGGTGCTGGCGCCCAGCCAGACAATACGTCACTGCATCATTGTGTGACGTCATATACACCGACCGGAAACGCTTCGTTCGCTCAGGGCGGTGTCAACTGTGTGTAGGCGTTATTTACTGAAACGAAGGCCTTTGCTGTCCCTATGTGACCCGGTATCAGCGACTGAACTGTGTGTCCTTTTGTGACATTACGCGTTTGGGCTCCTTGCAAAAGGTTGTCCAGTTCGTGAAAATCGACTCGCTCACAGTTGCTTCACTTACGGACGTCTTGAACTTCGAGTCGTATTCCCCGTGTTTATTGACCGAATTTGGTGACATTCGGCGCAGGAGATCTCCAGTAATGCCGTTGGGTAATTGTGTCGTGAAAGCTGATGCACTGAAAGCATGCTTTGCTTGAGGCGTAAGCGAAATTTGATCGTAATTCTCTCATCCGGTGAAAAAAAAAATTCATTGCGATGTCTACAAAAATGTATGAAGATCCATCGCATATTCATCCATGTAATCGTCAGCAGTGACAGGCCAGTCTGTGCTCTGTGCCACATACATATCGAGGTAGGCACTGCGCTACAAGCCGGAAGGTCGCGGGTTCGATTTCCAATGGAGTCAATGGAATTGTTTATTGACTTAATTTTTCCGGCCGCAGTATGGCCCTAGGGTCGACTCAGCCTGTAACAGAAATGAGCACCAGGAATATTTCCTGGGGGGTAAAGGCGGCCGGTGCGTAGTGCTGGCCACCTTACCACCTTCATGTGTCGATTTTCTTGAAATCTGGGCGCCTCAACTTGTATAGTAGCCTGTCCAGGCCTGTATAGGGATGGCTTTACCTTTTACCCGTGTAAGAAGAGTATGGTGATAATTCCGCGCCACTTTTCACTGCCCTCGCCTGCGCTCAAAACATTTTTGTGGGTCTCCTATATCGAATTTTATCCAAATAAGAGGAGAAATATAGAAAATGGGGCAAATTTCGTTTATGCCTTTAAATAAAGTATGGCTTTGACTGTACCAATTTTTACGAAACTTACACTTTATCAGAGTCATTATGTTGAGTTGGCCTGCCATGACTCTGACAGTTATTCCCTGCCTCTGAACCCGGAGACTGGGGTTCGATCCCAGTCCAGTACTTATGGACCTTGTGATGCAGAAGTGACACAGGGGCAGGTTTCTGCTGCAGTACGTCGGTGTTAACCTGTCGCTGTCAGTCCATCAGTGCTGCATAGTCACGTTCATCTTTACGCTTATCAGAAGGACAAGCGGGCGAAGACTGGGAACGTTTAAATAAAGCATTGCTCTTTCGAAAATCAGATGCGTTGGGAAGAAAAGTACCCTTCGTATTTTTGTCCTCAAAGGGTAGTTCTGGTTCCTTAACTGTCCGTTACATGGGAAATATTTCCAGGTAAAAGTGACGTAGTGTATAGCTTGTGTCATGTTTTGTGGTTTGTGTGATAAGTCGTGTGCCTGTTTAGTTTTAGGAAAGAAGATCAGAATTTGGTGTACAATAAGGGTCAGAGTGCACCGATACCAAATGTTATTGAAGTTCCATGTTAAAGGTAAAGCTAAAGCAATCCCATTACAGGCCTGGACAGACCCTTAGGGTTCCAGGAGGTTGAGGCTCACAGATTTATAGACAATCGGCACATGAAGGTGGTAAGGTTGTCAGCCCTACGCACCGGCCGCCTTTACCCCCAGGAAATACTCCTGGTACTCATTTCTGTTAGAGGCTGAGTCGACCTCAGGACCATAGTGCGACCGAAAGGATTATGTCAATGAAAAAAATTCCAATCACATCATCGGGAATCGAACCCGCGACCTTCCGGCGTGTAGCGCAGTGCCTCAACCAACTGCGCCACCACGTAGTTGTTATATATACGTCCAGTTCCAAATTTCGTTTAAATGCTTTATGTAGTTTTGGAGACGAAACATGTGCACGAACGCACAGTCCTGTAGCAGTCCCACAGTTGATATTTTAGCGTTTTTGGGTTGAGAGGGTTTCAAATTCCCGTGTTATTTTTCTTTTTTCCGTGCGCTGGCACACCGACCGGGTGACACACACTTTATCACGTGGATCTTCATGCTCACCGCATGTTCGTTTGTTGTGTAACAACTTGGCCTGCCTCGAGGTAAGGTTTAATCCACAGCGGTGTCGAAATTGTGCGCTGTTGCTGGCTAGCCCTTTCTAGTTCCTGATCTATATTTCAGGTTTGTAGTTGGCAGCTGTGCTGGTAGGTACTTCTGACGTCATATGTGGTTACCACAGCATTGTCGATGAAGCTTGCAGTCTTTTAGAATATGACGCCTTGTTGATTGGTAATCTGTTCCCGACGTTTCAGGGGAGCATGGTGCGTCCATCTTCCGAGCAGTTTGAAGACTACCATGAGATGAAGACATCCCCTCCTGGCATCCTTTTTCCTAAGACCCTAAAGACGGGGCAAACAAATTATCCCGAAACGTTGGTCATACACCAAAAAATGACGCCGGGTAACAACCCAGAAGATTTTAAGCAACACAGCAAGCGTCGTTTCCCAGAGGACTGGCGTCGTCATGTTATTATTCCGTCTTCGTCCGAAACGAAGGAGGAGTCTTTGTATGGTTAATAACAACGAACGTTTAACAATTATCATTAGCGAGCCAAATGTAAAGTGTGTGACGTCAGAATCACATTGGCCGTCAGCTGAACAGAGGCAGAGAGCGGCTGATGAGATTAGATGCAACAGGCAGTCACCGCGTGCACAAAGGCCTTCACAGTCGCTTTTGAATTGAAGTAATATGATTAGTGATAATTGTAAAGTATTGTTGGCTCGTACGGAAATGGCGTACTGCTTCGCGTGCCCACGGACTTCACCAAGCCGTTTTTTACTGTCACGTTTCCACACGGTTTGACGACACGCGTAAACGTAGTTGTAACCGCAATAAAAGTACGACATTCCGTTCGCCGATTGTAACGAAACTCATGAATGCCCAACAGCATGTTGCGCATGCCCGTTACAGTGAATTGCACACAAATCGGGGAATGAATGTGGAGAATGCGGACAGAAATTGATTTACACGCCTGAGTATAGTACGGCCTTCACTTCGCCGATATTCTGGACATTTCCTGTACCGAATTTAATTCAAACCGGACGATAAATGTAGAGAATTAGGCAAAATTATATTTAGGATCGTAAGTAATGTGCGTCTTTCACTGTACCGATTTTCAAGCTACTCACAGTCGTCTGTACCGAATTTCACCCAAATCGGTTAATAAGTGTGGAAAGTAAGGGTACGAACTTACTAATGCACCTGAGTGAATTGTGACTGTCAGGAAGGCGATTTTACGAAACTCAAGTTTTCTGGACAGCTTTTATGAAGGTTTCCTGTACCGAATTTTGTGAAAATCCGACAAACAGTAGAGTCGCTGATACTAGTTACAGATGGGCGGACGGAAGGTCACGTTCGGAACACAAGGCTTTTTACTACGTAAAAAACGCGTAACAATTTGTATGTGTTCGAATTTGATCGGGAACATTGTGGGTTCTGAGCAGCGCATGCGCAGCAGTGATAGGGACAGGTGGCGGGCTCTTGTGAGTGCGGTAATGAACCTTCGGGTTCCATAAAATGCGGGGAATTTCTTGACTAACTGACGACCTGTTAGCTTCTCAAGAAGGACTCTGCTGCATGGAGTTAGTTAGTTAGCATGCGCAGCAGTGGCCAGGCGGAAGCCCAAACCGCAGCCCTGAATTTGGTTCATTAATCGTGCTGAGACATGCGGGCGGATACGCTGACCGTGGCTGAGTAGTTTCGTGACGATACCGTGGCCACACAAAGCAGTCCCTCCGCACCTCCATCGAGCTGTCACGCTGTCCGTGAACTTAATTAAGAGCCACACCACGAAGACGTGGGGGAGTGGAGATATGGCTTCATGCTTCTTGATATTCGGTGCTTCATGCAAGGGGGAGTGGCTATGCTTCACTCGCCCGGCCGCTTCACCACAGGCACACCGTTCCATTGGACAGGCTTGCTGGCTAGCTCTGCGCCGTAAAGGGAAACTCTGTTCTGGGGGATCATCCTATCCTTGGTTGCTGTAGTGGTTTTGGTGGTTGCTTTGTCCATGTAATGTCTGTGTCCGCACTATTCTTGCCGAATGTTGTCTGTGTCCGCACGTTCTGGTTTATAGCTGTCTGTGTCGAGTAATGTCTTGTGTCCGCAGTAAGTCTGTGTCCGCACGTAGTGTCTGTGTCGAAGGTAATGTCTGTCCGCACGTAAGCGTGTGTCCGCACGTAGTGTCTGTGTCCGAAGGTAATGTCTTGTCCGCACGTAAGTGTCGTCCGCACGTAGTTCTGTGCCGAAGGTAATGTCTGTCGTGGTGTGTGCGTGCGATATGTGCACGTGCAGTAAGTCTGTCTGTGTCCGCATGTAGTGTCGGTGCTTCCGAATATCTGTGTCATCATGTCTGTCTGTGCCATGTAGTCGTTTGTGTCTGCTCATGTATGTCTGTGTCTTCATGAATGTCTGTGTCTTCATGATGTCTGTGTCCGCATGTCATTGTCTGTGTCTTCTGCAATGTCTGTCCGCAAGGTCAATTGTCTTGCTTCGCACTAGGTGTGTCCGCACGTAGTTCTGTGCCCGAAGCCCTTGCTACAGCTGAGCAATTATCAGCCTCGCTCTGTCCTCCCTCTCGTTCTATTCAACGACGAGCCATGCAGCTGATATATTTACAATTCAGTTCCCGCTCGCGCTTTGACGGTGCGAGTCCTGCGAAAGTGTATGTGGATTGGCAAGTGGTTGGTCTCGGGTCTGCTCGAGGTGATTCGTGTTTCGAGTTGTGTTGTGTGACTGTTGGTGCTTACAGTGAAGCCGGATGAGGAGGGTGATTTGATTCTGAGTCACTAACAGAATTCTGACACTTTTTTAAGTTCGGCATTTTTCGAATCGTTATCGCATCGCCCTGGGTGTATTCGTAAACTTAAGTACTGCATGACGAATTTCCGTGCCTTTAACATCACTCGGAAACCGATTACCATAATCATAATAGCCTGCCACAGGACCCGGTCTATAGCCACATCATCTCATTACCATAATCATAATAGGCTGCCACAGGACCGGTCTATAGCCACATCATCGCATTACCATAATCATAATAGCCTGCCACAGACCAGGTCTATAGCCACATCATTGCATTACCATAATCATAATAGCCTGCCACAGGACCCGGTCTATAGCCACATCATCGCATTACCATAATCATAATAGCCTGCCACAGGACCCGGTCTATAGCCACATCATCGCATTACCATAATCATAATAGCCTGCCACAGGACCCGGTCTATAGCCACATCATCGCATTACCATAATCGTAATAGCCTGCCACAGGACCCGGTATATAGCCACATCATCGCATTACCATAATCATAATAGCCTGCCACAGGACCCGGTCTATAGCCACATCATCGCATTACCATAATCATAATAGCCTGCCACAGGACCCGGTCTATAGCCACATCATCGCATTACCATAATCATAATGGCCTGCCACAGGACCCGGTCTATAGCCACATCATCGCATTACCGTAATCATAATAGCCTGCCACAGGACCCGGTCTATAGCCACATCATCGCATTACCATAATCATAATAGCCTGCCACAGGACCCGGTCTGTAGCCAAATCATCGCATTACCATAATCATAATAGCCTGCCACAGGACCCGGTCTATAGCCACATCATCGCATTACCATAATCATAATAGCCTGCCACAGGACCCGGTCTATAGCCACATCATCGCATTACCATAATCATAATAGCCTCCACAGGACCCGGTCTATAGCCACATCATCGCATTACCATAATCATAATAGCCTGCCACAGGACCCGGTCTATAGCCACATCATCGCATTACCATAATCATAATAGCCTACCACAGGACCCGGTCTATAGCCACATCATCGCATTACCATAATCATAATAGCCTACAACAGGACCCGGTCTATAGCCACATAATCGCATTACCATAATCATAATAGCCTGCCACAGGACCCGGTCTATAGCCACATCATCGCATTACCATAATCATAATAGCCTGCCACAGGACCCGGTCTATAGCCACATCATCGCATTACCATAATCATAATAGCCTGCCACAGGACCCGGTCTATAGCCACATCATCGCATTACCATAATCATAATAGCCTGCCACAGGACCCGGTATATAGCCACATCATCGCATTACCATAATCATAATAGCCTGCCACAGGACCCGTTCTATAGCCACATCCTCGCATTCTGCTTCTTTAACACCAATTTTAATATTCCCATTTTTGCTTTAAATGTAGCTGCACGACTTCAAAATGTTACACATATTTTACACATACGCTCTCTGTACTTTGCGACAAGCAGTTTTTAAGTAACTTGTTAAAAGTCCGGCGGCAGTTTTTGGCCTCTGTCCTCGGAGGTTAGGGTTCGATCTCAGAACAATATATCTGGGATGTGTGGTGAGTAATGTTGCACTGGGACAATTTCTCTGAAAGTACTTCGGTTTTTTCCTGTCCCACAACGCCATATAATTGTGACTCATATCGTCATTAAATAAAAGTAGATTGTGGCCGAAGTGCGTTATCTAAAGCGAACACAGCTGCATTGTGTTCTGGAGATGTAATGCGAGCACAGCTGCATTGTGTTCTGGAGATGTAATGCGAGCACAGCTGCATTGTGTTCCGTAGATGTAATGCGAGCACAGCTGCATTGTGTTCCGTAGATGTGATGGGAGCACAGCTGCATTGTGTTCCGTAGATGTAATGCGAGCACAGCTGCATTGTGTTCCGTAGATGAAATGCGAGCACAGCTGCATTGTGTTCCGTAGATGTAATGCGAGCACAGCTGCATTGTGTTCCGTTGATGTAATGCGAGCACAGCTGAATTGTGTTCCGTAGATGTAATGCGAGCACAGCTGCATTGTGTTCCGTAGATGTGATGGGAGCACAGCTGCATTATGTTCTGGAGATGTAATGCGAGCACAGCTGCATTGTGTTCCGTAGATGTAATGCGAGCACAGCTGCATTGTGTTCCGTAGATGTAATGCGAGCACAGCTGCATTGTGTTCGTATATGTGAAGGAGCACAGCTGCATTGTGTTCTGGAGATGTAATGCGAGCACAGCTGCATTGTGTTCTGGAGATGTAATGCGAGCACAGCTGCATTGTGTTCCGTAGATGTAATGCGAGCACAGCTGCATTGTGTTCCGTAGATGTGATGGGAGCACAGCTGCATTATGTTCTGGAGATATAATGCGAGCACAGCTGCATTGTGTTCTGGAGATGTAATGCGAGCACAGCTGCATTGTGTTCCGTAGATGTAATGCGAGCACAGCTGCATTGTGTTCCGTATATGTGAAGGGAGCTCAGCTGCATTGTGTTCTGTAGATGTAATGCGAGCACAGCTGCATTGTGTTCTGTAGATTAATGCGAGCACAGCTGCATTGTGTTCCGTAGATGTAATGCGAGCACAGCTGCATTGTGTTCCGTAGATGTAATGCGAGCACAGCTGCATTGTGTTCCGTAGATGTAATGCGAGCACAGGTGCATTGTGTTCCGTAGATATAATGCAAGCACAGCTGCATTGTGTTCCGTAGATATAATGCGAGCACAGCTGCATTGTGTTCCGTAGATATAATGCGATCACAGCTGCATTGTGTTCCGTAGATATAATGCGAGCACAGCTGCATTGTTTCCGTAGATATAATGCGAGCACAGCTGCATTGTGTTCCGTAGATATAATGCGAGCACAGCTGCATTGTGTTCCGTAGATTAATGCGAGCACAGCTGCATTGTGTTCCGTAGATGTAATGCGAGCACAGCTGCATTGTGTTCCGTAGATGTAATGCGAGCACAGCTGCATTGTGTTCCGTAGATGTAATGCGAGCACAGCTGCATTGTGTTCCGTAGATATAATGCGAGCACAGCTGCATTGTGTTCCGTAGATATAATGCGAGCACAGCTGCATTGTGTTCCGTAGATGTAATGCGAGCACAGCTGCATTGTGTTCCGTAGATATAATGCGAGCACAGCTGCATTGTGTTCCGTAGATGTAATGCGAGCACAGCTGCATTGTGTTCCGTAGATTAATGCGAGCACAGCTGCATTGTGTTCCGTAGATTAATGCGAGCACAGCTGCATTGTGTTCCGTAGAATGTAATGCGAGCACAGCTGCATTGTGTTCCGTAGATGTAATGCGAGCACAGCTGCATTGTGTTCCGTAGATTTTAATGCGAGCACAGCTGCATTGTGTTCCGTAGATGTAATGCGAGCACAGCTGCATATGTGTTCCGTAGATGTAATGCGAGCACAGCTGCATTGTGTTCCGTAGATGTAATGCGAGCACAGCTGCATTGTGTTCCGTAGATGTAATGCGAGCACAGCTGCATTGTGTTCCGTAGATGTAATGCGAGCACAGCTGCATTGTGTTCCGTAGATGTAATGCGAGCACAGCTGCATTGTGTTCCGTAGATGTAATGCGAGCACAGCTGCATTGTGTTCCGTAGATGTAATGCGAGCACAGCTGCATTGTGTTCTGGAGATGTAATGCGAGCACAGCTGCATTGTGTTCTGTAGATGTAATGCGAGCACAGCTGCATTGTGTTCCGTAGATGTAATGCGAGCACAGCTGCATTGTGTTCCGTAGATGTAATGCGAGCACAGCTGCATTGTGTTCTGGAGATGTAATGCGAGCACAGCTGCATTGTGTTCTGAGATGTAATGCGAGCACAGCTGCATTGTGTTCTGGAGATCGTTCATATACTCGGCTGCACACGGTTATCATTGCTGTTATTTTGTCCGACTCCCGTACGTCCTCCAGGTAAATTCGTGACGTCACTCAGCTTAGTCCACGACCGCCTCCTTCCAAATTCATTACAGTTCATTTCATGAATCTTTTACCGTGTGACCGTACACAATCTGCGGTAGCGACTGTCGTAAGTAAACTGTAAGCAGAAGAATGAATTGAATGAGATGATAAGTGAAGTAGCAGCTAAACATGTGCACAAACGCTGTCACTTATGATGTGTGTCGTTCTGAAACGTGCACAGACAGTGTCACTTTATGATGTGTGTTCTGAAACGTGCACAGACAGTGTCACTTTATGATGTGTGTCGTTCTGAAACGTGCACAACGTGTCACTTTATATGTGTGTCGTTCTGAAACGTGCACAACAGCTGTCACTTTATGATGTGTGTCGATTCTGAAACGTGCACAGACAGTGTCACTTTATGATGTGTGTCGTTCGAAACGTGCACAGACAGTGTCACTTATGATGTGTGTCGTTAACTGTACAGACATTAGTGTCACGAACCAGCTGTCACTTTATGATGTGTATCGGTCAGTCATTTAGATGACATCTGAACACAGACAGTGTCACTTTATGATGTGTGTCGTCGAAACGTGCACAGACAGTGTCACTTATGATGTGTGTCGTTCTGAAACGTGCACAGAAGTGTCACTTTAATGTGTGTCGTTCTGAAACGTGCACAGACAGTGTCACTTTATGATGTGTGTCGTTCTGAAACTGTGCACAGACAGTGTCACTTTATGATGTGTGTCGTTCTGAAACGTGCACAGACAGTGTCACTTTATGATGTGTCTTCTGAAACGTGCACAACAGTGTCACTTTATGATGTGTGTCTCTGAAACGTGCACAGACAGTGTCACTTTATGATGTGTGTCGTTCTGAACGTGCACAGACAGTGTCACTTTATGATGTGTGTCGTTCTGAAACGTGCACAGACAGTGTCACTTTATGATGTTGTCGTTCTGAAACATGTGCACAGACAGTGTCACTTTATGATGTGTGTCTTCTGAAACTGCACAGACAGTGTCACTTATGAGTGTGTCTTCTGAAACGTGCACAGACAGTGTCACTTTATGATGTGTGTCGTTCTGAAACGTGCACAGACAGTGTCACTTTATGATGTGTGTCGTTCTGAAACGTGCACAGACAGTGTCACTTTATGATGTGTGTCGTTCTGAAACGTGCACAGACAGTGTCACTTTATGATGTGTGTCGTTCTGAAACATGTGCACAGACAGTGTCACTTTATGATGTGTGTCGTTCTGAAACATGTGCACAGACAGTGTCACTTTATGATGTGTGTCATTCTGAAACGTGCACAGACAGTTGTCACTTTATGATGTGTGTCGTTCTGAAACGTGCACAGACAGTGTCACTTTATGATGTGTGTCGTTCTGAAACGTGCACAGACAGTGTCACTTTATGATGTGTGTCGTTCTGAAACGTGCACAGACAGTGTCACTTTATGATGTGTGTCGTTCTGAAACATGTGCACAGACAGTGTCACTTTATGATGTGTGTCGTTCTGAAACGTGCACAGACAGTGTCACTTTATGATGTGTGTCGATATCTGAACATGTGCACAGACAGTGTCACTTTATGATGTGTGTCGTTCTGAAACGTGCACAGACATGTGTCACTTTATGATGTGTGTCTTCTGAAACTGTGCACAGACAGTGTCACTTTATGATGTGTGTCGTTCTGAAACGTGCACAGACAGTGTCACTTTATGATGTGTGTCATTCTGAAACGTGCACAGACAGTGTCACTTTATGATGTGTGTCGTTCTGAAACGTGCACAGACAGTGTCACTTTATGATGTGTGTCGTTCTGAAACATGTGCACAGACAGTGTCACTTTATGATGTGTGTCATTCTGAAACGTGCACAGACAGTGTCACTTTATGATGTGTGTCATTCTGAAACGTGCACAGATAGTGTCACTTTATGATGTGTGTCGTTCTGAAACATGTGCACAGACAGTGTCACTTTATGATGTGTGTCGTTCTGAAACGTGCACAGACAGTGTCACTTTATGATGTGTGTCGTTCTGAAACGTGCACAGACAGTGTCACTTTATGATGTGTGTCGTTCTGAAACGTGCACAGACAGTGTCACTTTATGATGTGTGTCGTTCTGAAACGTGCACAGACAGTGTCACTTTATGATGTGTGTCGTTCTGAAACATGTGCACAGACAGTGTCACTTTATGATGTGTGTCGTTCTGAAACGTGCACAGACAGTGTCACTTTATGATGTGTGTCATTCTGAAACGTGCACAGATAGTGTCACTTTATGATGTGTGTCGTTCTGAAACATGTGCACAGACAGTGTCACTTTATGATGTGTGTCGTTCTGAAACGTGCACAGACAGTGTCACTTTATGATGTGTGTCGTTCTGAAACGTGCACAGACAGTGTCACTTTATGATGTGTGTCGTTCTGAAACGTGCACAGACAGTGTCATTTTATGACGTGTGTCATTCTGAAACGTGCACAGACAGTGTCACTTTATGATGTGTGTCGTTCTGAAACGTGCACAGACAGTGTCACTTTATGATGTGTGTCGTTCTGAAACATGTGCACAGACAGTGTCACTTTATGATGTGTGTCGTTCTGAAACATGCACAGACAGTGTCACTTTATGATGTGTGTCGTTCTGAAACATGTGCACAGTGTCACTTTATGATGTGTGTCGTTCTGAAACGTGCACAGACAGTGTCACTTTATGATGTGTGTCATTCTGAAACGTGCACAGACAGTGTCACTTTATGATGTGTGTCGTTCTGAAACATGTGCACAGTGTCACTTTATGATGTGTGTCGTTCTGAAACGTGCACAGACAGTGTCACTTTATGATGTGTGTCTTTCTGAAACGTGCACAGACAGTGTCACTTTATGATGTGTGTCGTTCTGAAACGTGCACAGATAGTGTCACTTTATGATGTGTGTCGTTCTGAAACATGTGCACAGACAGTGTCACTTTATGATGTGTGTCGTTCTGAAACGTGCACAGACAGTGTCACTTTATGATGTGTGTCTTTCTGAAACGTGCACAGACAGTGTCACTTTATGATGTGTGTCGTTCTGAAACGTGCACAGACAGTGTCACTTTATGATGTGTGTCATTCTGAAACGTGCACAGACTGTCACTTTATGATGTGTGTCGTTCTGAAACGTGCACAGACAGTGTCACTTTATGATGTGTGTCGTTCTGAAACGTGCACAGACAGTGTCACTTTATGATGTGTGTCGTTCTGAAACGTGCACAGACAGTGTCACTTTATGATGTGTGTCGTTCTGAAACGTGCACAGACAGTGTCACTTTATGATGTGTGTCGTTCTGAAACGTGCACAGACAGTGTCACTTTATGATGTGTGTCGTTCTGAAACGTGCACAGACAGTGTCACTTTATGATGTGTGTCGTTCTGAAACGTGCACAGACAGTGTCACTTTATGATGTGTGTCTTTCTGAAACGTGCACAGACAGTGTCACTTTATGATGTGTGTCTTCTGAAACGTGCACAGACAGTGTCACTTTATGATGTGTGTCGTTCTGAAACGTGCACAGACAGTGTCACTTTATGATGTGTGTCATTCTGAAACGTGCACAGACAGTGTCAGTTTATGATGTGTGTCATTCTGAAACGTGCACAGACAGTGTCACTTTATGATGTGTGTCGTTCTGAAACATGTGCACAGACAGTGTCACTTTATGATGTGTGTCGTTCTGAAACGTGCACAGACAGTGTCACTTTATGATGTGTGTCTTTCTGAAACGTGCACAGACAGTGTCACTTTATGATGTGTGTCGTTCTGAAACGTGCACAGACAGTGTCACTTTATGATGTGTGTCGTTCTGAAACGCCTGAACCCTTTTTATGAATCTTGTTGCACCGCCTGTTGTTGTGAATGTCGTTTCGTGGGCCGTTCAGCTGTTGCTGCTTCTGGTATGCTGTCTGCGAGTCTGTAATTACAGTCATGTAGGTGAATAAATTGTACATGTTCGGTGACCTGTTTTATTGGCATCCACAAGTTTGTCGTCATGTTTTGCTGCTCTCAACTGGTCACTTCGTTCGCTTGGCATCCCTTCAGTTTCACCCAACTTTCCCAACATTTGACTGGGCACCGTGTCAAATACTTTCGTATTTTTATATTTTTAGATACGTGAAGAAGAAACTTTGTTTGGGTCCGTGTATCAGTTTAGTTTCTGATTCAGCTGCAGATACCAATATTTTAGACGCTAACTAACTGACTAACTAACTCCATGCAGCAGAGTCCTTCTTGAGAATCTAACAGGTCCTCAGCTAGTCAAGAAAATCCCCGCGTTTTATAGAACCCGAAGGTTCATTACCGCACTCACAACAGCCCGCCACCTGTCCCTATCCTGAGCCATATCAATCCAGTCCATGCCCCCCATCCCACTTCTTGAAGATCCGTTTTAATATTATCCTCCCATCTACGCCTGGGTCTTCCAAGTGGTCTCCTTCCCTCAGGTCTCCCCACCAAAATCCTGATGCACCTCTCCCCTCACCCATACGTGCTACATGCCCCGCCCACCTCATTCTTCTTGATTTGATCACCCGAATAATAGTTGGTGATGAGTACAGACCATTAAGTTCCTCGTTACGTAGTCTTCTCCACTCCCCTGTTACCTCGTCCCCTTTTAATGATATAATGTTATAATTGTGTATTTCTTTAAAATTAGTAGAAACACATTTTTTTTTGTATTTTCAGTACCATTAAAATGTGCAAAAGCTTTGGGACACAACAAATAAGTTAGTCCAAAACCTGGATAATTCTTCAAATTTAGAAACCCCACCCAGGCGGGAAATTTTGAGTCGAAAAAAGAGGACGTGTGGTATCCTTAGTGTAAGTCAAATTTATGTTAAAATTACTAATAAACGTTCCTTTATCTGCATTAGTATCGCATTCAAATGTCTCGGCACACGTAGCAGAACTCGCCTACAACCCTTTGAGAACCTTTGCAGTAGTGCGATGGTGTGATACAGCGTCTGTACAGCAGTATGGTGTTGGGAAACGTGAAGTATAGCTAACAACACGAGCAGTGAAACAGACGTGGCGGGTGTCACGTTACTGCACGTAACTCGATAAAGCCTGTCTCTACCGTTACATGAATTGAAATTGTATTTAGAGAGAGTTTATTTTGACTTGGTGACAGATACGGCGTGATCGCAGTGGCCGCGCGGTCTAAGGCGTGGGTCTGTGGCCGCTCGCTTGCTGGGATTGTGGGTTCGAACACCTGCCGGGGGCATGGATGTCTGTCTGTTGTGAGTGTTGTGTGTTGTCAGGTAGAGGTCTCTGCGACGGGCTGATCACTCGTCCAGAGGAGTCCTACCGACTGTGGTGTGTCTGAAAAGTGTGTGATCGTGAAGCGTCGAAAAATGAGGCGGCCTAGGTCCCCAAGGGGCTGTCGAGCCATTGAAATAGAGAAGAAGAAGAAAAAGAGAGAGATACGGCGTACATTGTGTAAATTAGTCTGAATACACTTGCTAAAGTATTATATTGTTATTTGAGGGTTAAATAATTATTAATGTAAGCTGTGGAAAGATACGAAGCTGGTGCAGTCGACTGAGTAACCTGACGCAATGGTGACTGCTTGTTTATACCTCAGAGCAACTTAACCTTATAACTGCTTGTGTATACCTCAGAGCAACTTAACCTTATAACTGCTTGTCTATACCTCAGAGCAACTTAACCTTATAACTGCTTGTCTATACCTCAGAGCAACTTAACCTTATAACTGTTTGTCTATACCTCAGAGCAACTTAACCTTATAACTGCTTGTCTATACCTTAGAGCAACTTAACCTCACAGCCGTCTACAGCGTCTTCCAGTGTGTGTAATGTGCAGTGTGAAGTGCGAGTCTGTAACGAATTATATATACATCGAGATAAGTGGACTTATTTATTTTTAATCAAAGAATTGCGTTCTTGTATCTTCTGGACCTATGGAGTCGTCAGAGTCATCATCATCATCATTGGAGGTTTGTAACCGACTGTGCAGTGACTGTTTGTACTAGCGACAGTTATAACTTAACACAGGTTGCAGTTTCGCTTGTTCGCTGTACTAACAGCTTGTGGTCCTGGTGAGCCAGGGTAGTCGCACACCACAGTCTCAAACCCCTGTGGTCGCGACCCAGCATTTCAGACTTCTATACGGCAACCGATAGCAGGGCCGGCCCTATGCCGTTTGGACCGATTTGACGCAATCGGGCCCCGCGCTCATAGGGGATTCGCGCATTAGTAATTTTCTAAAAATGGTAAAAAATGGACCATTTTAATTTTTCATCCAAACTTGCGTTAATATACCATTTTGTTTTGGTGCAATGACTTCTAGAGGCCAGCCACAAGGATCGCAATCGGGCCCCGCGTTCATACGGGATTCCAGCATTACTAATTTTCTAAAAATGGTAAAAAATGGACTATTTTAATTTTTCATCCTAACTTACGTTAATATACCAATTTTGTTTTGGTGCAAATACTTCTAGGGGCCAGCCACAAGGATCGCAATCGGGCCCGGCGTTTGCTAAGGCCGGCACTGCCCATAGTTAGTCAACTATAGACAAATTAGAAGAAATTCTATGTTCTAGATATTGTTGTGTACTTTGCATTTCAAAGTACGAAAAAAACTGAGTCGATTTTTTTTTTTACGTTTTAACTTCTGAAATGCGACCCATTAAAAAGTCCTCGCGATTAAACTTTGGGTCGCCACCTGAGGTTTGTGAATCCTGGCGATGCATGCTACGTGACCGGGGTGTGATTTCACCTCGTATTTCTTTTGTACACTGCCCGGACCAGCTTAGACTACTACGATTCCTACCCAAACGGTTCCGGGACTTTCCAAGGGGTACATGAGCCGGAGCGTGTATCTGGCCGCTATGCTACGTTTTTGAGGCCTATTTATAACCCTTTGAAGGCTGATGTTAATGAAACGTGTATATGTACATTCATTTCCTACTGGCAGGGAACACCTGTTATGCGCGTTCGCAAAATTGCGAAAAGCGATTGCTAGCTTCGCCATGTCTCAGTTCGCATGAAACCATTCCGCTCTGTCCAGAAAATTCAAGTTTAATAAAATCTGACAACAATAACGGTACTTTACATAAAGACCTATGTACATTTATGATAATACCTCGCTGAATTCTTCTTAGAATGAGAAATGTTTCAGACAAACGTTGTAGAGAAAAACAAAACACATTTTGTGTTCATTAAATTTTCTCCCGAAAATCGTGCCGTTTAGGAGATAATGTGGAAAAAATACGGTACAGCCAGACAGGCCACAGATGACAATACAATAAGGCGCATGCGCTTTACATGCTGGATAACAGGCTGCAGACTCTCAGAATATGTAATACTGCTTTTCCACGGCAACAATGGTTACGCGAACGCGCCTCAGTGTTACGTTATACTTACATTGCTTGTCTTGTGATTCCTTTTGTAAGGACCAGTCCGTGAATGCTGTACTGGGAAATAACAGCTGTTTGTTATTAAGATCATTCGGCACGTATAAATGCACAGTGTGGGTAGAGTTGGAGCTTCTGAATGATGTGAAGCAGGTGGGGATGTGCACGAGCGCGTCTTGACTTTTACATTGGTGCAGTGGTTGTGGTCTTGTGCGGTCGAGCAGTTTCTGAATTGCAAGAATACTGACACCGGAGCTCGAAGATAGGCCTACTGATGTTACGCTTTATGACAAGGGTCTACAGTTTTGAAATCTGCGGTCTTCGCGGCGTCGTGTGGTAATTCTTTACCGACATTTCGGGACAACGTATCGGTCCCATCCTCACGGGTCAATCCCACTCGGACTCTTGACCCGTGAGGATGGGACCGATACGTTGTCCCGAAACGTCGGTAAACAATTACCACACGACGCCGCGTAATATCCCAGAAGACCGCAGATTTCATCAACATCGCGGCGGAAGCCTGAAATCAAGGTGTACAGTTTTGTGTCTGTTTTGAAATTTTGGTACGTGTTTACACAATTCTGTGATGCCGTTTTTATGGGCAGTAGAGTGTCGATGATCAGATCGAGTTCGATAAAACCGTCACGAAGATCGGAATCACGAACGTCGGAATTAATTTTTAATGTAAAACGCCTGTTTGTTTCCAAGAACTTACGAAATACCAGTAATAAAGACATACAGTGTGTCCACAAAGTCCCTTCGGGGTTTTGAACAATTGTGGCGCGCAAACAGATTGAGCTAGCCACATGCGGTTTGCGGCAGATTACAGTGAAACTGTGGAAGTTTTTTACTGACCTCAGTAGACTTCGATGTGGGCTCCCTTGGTAGCACGGAGAACGTCCAGACGATATTCGAGCTTTTGCCATGTTCTGTGGAGCATGTCCGCTGGAATAGCCGAGATCGCATTCCTGATACGGTTCTTCAGGTCATCAAGTCCGTTAACTGGTGTTCGGAACACATTGCTCTTGACATAACCCCACAGGAAAAAATCCAGTGGTGTTATGTCTGGTGAACGTGGAGGTCAAGGCATTGGACCGTCTCTGCCGATCCATCTTCCTGGAATATCGTCTGGACGTTCTCCATGCTACGAAGGGAGCCCACATCGAAGTCTGCTGAGGTCAGTAAAAAACTTCCAGAGTTTCACTGTAATCTGCCGCAAACCGCATGTGGCTAGCTCAATTTGTTTGCGCGCCACAATTTTTCAAAACCCCAAAGGGACTTTGTGGACACACTGTACAGTAGCCTCAGAAAGCATGAAAGTCTCGTGCATTCGGTGACTGAAGCCAACCTTACCTAATGAAACTGGGAGGCTGCGCGCTCAGTAGAAACTGCTGCGGTCACCGTGCGGTCTCCGTTTAGCTCACACTACGTGGTCAATTTACAGTGATTTGTCTCTTCGGGGTTTTTTTTTGTTCTGCACACAAACGCCATGATGCTCACAATCGAGGAACAAAACAACTGACACGAGAGTGAATAACAGCAGCAGTGATCTTAACGGCAGTGATATGTGTGATCGAGGGGCAATAAAGTGACTGTGTAGCAAAGCCTGTGTGGGTGAATTTAATTACCTGTGACAGCGATATGGAGACTGCCATCCGTGACAAGCGTACAAACTACGAACTAGGCAAGAACAGAAAAGTTGAGACAACAACGAATAACACAGTCCCTAACCTAACCACCATCATGCCTGCTTATATAAAACTGGCAGACAGAAATCCTAACCTAACCGCAGCAAGAATTTTAACGATGCTAATAAAGTTACTGAGTTGTGAGGGCTGTGATAGTGAATTTAGTCATCCGTGACAGCGACGATATGGAACGTGTATCATCCGTGACAGGAGTACGCAAATTGTTTACAATTCCTTTTGAACTGAAATAGGCTAAAAATGAATATTGTTTATTTCTATATTAATGTCAGTAATACAACAATAATATACTAAATACATATACTGCATATGAACAGGCTGTCTAGTATGATTGCCCTAAATCCCAACCTGTTCCATTATTTCTTATGAGAGTATCATTTTTGATTTACGCCCATTTTTAAGGAAAATAACGGCGTAAAACACAGGCTACGTGTAAGTGTTGTCAAGTGAATGTGGAGGTGAGCACTGGTCCTGCATTGAAGACAGTGTAACAGCGCCTTTAGTTCGAGCGTCGTAAAGTGTAATGCCAGGAGACGTCATGGCGTGTGCATTTGCAGTTGTGGCAGGTACGCACAACTGATCCGTAAGAAGACGTGCTCTGGACGTTTGTGACTCCTTATTTTTTAAGTTGAGCCGAACGAGTTGAATTAAAATGAGTCTGAGTTGTTCGAAAATGTGTGACAGTTCGACTATTTTGCAATGACAGTAACAAATAAAAATCGAATTTACTCAGAAATTAAGAGGGGGTGAAATTCGGGTCACGTTTGCTACCACTGAGGTCAAAGTCGCTTGTTTTCCCATGTTTTATGGAAAATCCTGAAGGCTGGGCTGAAATACGCGAAAATATAATTTATTTTTCTTCTGTTACAGTTGTGAAACTTGGCTTATCGCCGTAAGAGAAGAACATAAATTGAGGGTGACTGAGAACAAAATGAGGCGCATGATGTGGATTATTAGGGCGTTTTAAGAAACAGGAGATTGGTTGTGCATGTAGAATATATGGGCGTGTCGAAAGTGTCTGAACTGGGAGCACGTTAAGCCTCATGCAAGAGAACGTGAGATATATTTCATACTTTGTCAAAACACAGACCCAAAGTGCCAAAAGAAACTGTTGGCACTTTGTTCTGCACATATTATTCTGTGCAGTAAAATGAAAAGGCGTCAGTACCTTTTAATTATAATGCAGGATAATACGTAATTGACGTACGTTTAAATGGGTACGTGAATTTTCACCTTGAGAGCAAGGGGTACGTGAAGTTGTGATTGTGAGACCAAGGGGTACATGAAGTTTTACTGTGAGACCAAGGGGTACGTGAAATTTCTCCCTGGTACCAATGGGTACGTGAAGTTTTGAGATCAAGGGGTACGTGAAGTTCCATTGTGCAACAAAGGGGTACGTGAAGTTTTACTGTGAGACCAAGGGGTACGTGAAATTTCTCCCTGATGCCAAGGGGTACGTGAAGTTTTGAGATCAAGTGAAGTTCCATTGTGCAACAAAGGGGTACGTGAAGTTTTACTGTGAGACCAAGGGGTACGTGAAATTTCTCCCTGATGCCAAGGGGTACGTGAAGTTTTGAGATCAAGGGGTACGTGAAGTTCCATTATGAAACAAAGGGGCACGTGAAGTTTTAATGTGAGACTAAGGGGTACGTGAAATTTCATTGCGAGACCAAGAGGTACATCATGTTTCAGTATGAGACCAAGAGGTACCGTGTTTTCAGTCCGAGACCAAGGAGTGTATCTGCTGCATAAATGCTGGGAAGCGCGTACTGTGGCGTGTTAGGGGGATGATCTTAAAATGAATGTTAAAAATTTGTGTTTGGGTGTGTGGACTGACTTTGCCAGGCTCGAGATAGTTGCAGTGGCGGGTTCTTGTGACCTTAGCACTGAAACTTCGAGATTAATAAAAGGCTATTCTTTGACCCTAGGGGCTGCCAGTTCTGAAGAACTGAGATCCATGCAGGTGGACATCGTTATCTTGTATAACAGTGGGACTGAGACTTCAGTTATCCCGCGTGTTGCCAATAGATGACGCGGGCGCTATGGACGTCAGTCGCATTGCTCTCCATCCTTGTTTGTGGTAGAGTTATGTCAGTTTATTGTTTTGTTTGTCGATTCAAAATATTAAGTAAAGGAACATCTCCGAACGTCAGCAGTTTATCTGCTATCATGTGATGGTTGTGGTAACGCAATAGTTAGTTATTTGTGTAGTCACGTGATCACCGTGGCTTCTGTAAGACCGATTCGTACTGCCACCGCTTGGCCTTGGAGTGTTTTTTCCCCTCTCCGTTGTAGGAGATAATGTACATCCGTAGTGCGGGTATGTGGTTTTGTGGGAAGCATTGAAATATCTTCTTGTGCGAAAGTTTTTTAAACTAATTATGGTGTTTTCCGTCGGTAAGGAAATAACTGCTGTTTCCAGTGATCGGGTAAGTGACGACGAGCTGCAGTAGTCAGCCTTGTTTGGAATGCTTAGTATCGGAACACGTTGCGTGCACCTGTGTCACGCCGTGTGTTGCTAGGGAGTCCCGCATTAGAGCAGCGCTCTTTGCTAAGTGGGTGGTCTTCACTTAGCGATGTTATGCCACTTACACTAGGTGTTATATACGTAATGGCGAATGGGAAGTAGTGTGGTGATCATGAAACTGATATGTGTGTGTGAGGACAGTTTAAGTAACACGTTTCAACACACTTGGCGCAAAGAAAAAACTGTCTGATCTATCAGGATGTCCTCTCACCAGCCCAGTGTTCGAACCTAGAACGTGCTGAATATGAAGCAGGAGTGTCAACTTCTGCAATCGTATCTCCGGTGCTTGCGATTACGATTTCGCAATGCTCAATGTAACGTAAAAATGTTATGGGTTTGAGAGCAGTGATGGTTCACATTGTGGGTTGTTACACCGTTGTCTTCCTATAGGCGGATTTTGGCGGTAGTGTATTTTCGAAAAATCGGTTTCCGTTACGGGCGATGTTGTGTTTTAATGCACGTGGTTACCATTTTCGACAGTCCATTGTCTTCAGTTCCCCCCTTCCTAACAAAGTTTTGGAAGCTGTATCTGTGTCAGCACGTGTTCCTACTCCATTGGCCCATCAGATGTATCTACTCCCGATCACTGACCCAGTACAGTTTTCCCGGTTGTGAGCTGAATTCGGGTGCAGTCACACAGGGGCCAACAGTGAACACTGATTAAAGGCGGGGAATTTTCGACAAGCTGAGCTATTGTTGACTTTTACACTGTGGTGTTTGAGGCACAGCGTTGGCAAATCATGGTGACTGACTGCATACGACCGGCTGCAGTATTGTCGTACTTACGTGCATCGCGTATTTCAAACAGTTGGGCAAATGGAACTGTGGCAGACCGGAAACTGCGCAGCCCATCTGCCCTACTCGCACCGTAGGTCACTGCTGCCCTTGTAAGGGCTGGAGGGACTGGCCTCACCCTTGGCGAAGTCGAGGTTAACAGAATTATTTGAATTGTACTTGTATCGTTAATATATATAGTCCAAGGTCCAGGTTAGGTTAGTCGCATTCCGTTCTTGAAGAATCGTGGATGTAAAACGGAAATGAAGATTGAAATTTTCGTGAACATTTAGCGGTTAATGGGCCAGATGAAGAATTACACCAGTGTGTACTGGTTAATGTTTGTTTCGTTAATTTGTTTCGTCGCTCCATATAATCTACCTAAATGATTGTTGAATGAGATGTGAGGTTATGTATGGTGAACTGGGAAGCACTGATGAGGAAGTGGTAGCGCCTCTTTCACGGTACCGTTCCTCTTATTGAACAACCCACACAAAGACACGGGGTCCATTTTTAGTGTGTTTGTGAAACCCAGACCCAGAATACAAATAAACTGCTTGTTGTAGTGGTCAGAGGAGAGTACTTGGTTGGCCGGTGCCGATACGTTAAATAACGAACATCCAGCGACACCACGCCATATCCCACAACTGCACCGCTTCGAAAGTCTAAAACCTGCCTCCCCACCACCCACTTTTTTTGGCATTCATTCCCTGTTTATGAAGTACTTGTACAAATGTTGGTTTTCTTGCCCACCCATGTCAATTTACATGGTGAATAATCATTTTGGTGTACTGTTGGTGTTATCATATGATGGCTTATTTATGATTCATAAAAGTAACATGGCATTTGTCTGACGTTGTTTATGTTTGTTGCAGAGTGCTGGATACCTCAAGCGTGCCAAGACTGACAGGCTTCATGACATTTTCAACAAGGTGAGACAGTTCAACTTTCTTTATGCATTGGGCTGTTACAAATGATAAAGATTGTAGACAAGGGATGTACAACCTTTCGTGTCCCGTAAAAAATTAGGAAAAAGAGTTGTATGTGTGTTTAATTAACCGTTTACAGAGTAAGGTTAACCCATAGATCATACATGACCACTAACCCCAAGTTCAGAATCCCCAAATACAGAAGGGTCTGAAATGGGGTGTTTTTTTATAACTTCCGCTTTGTGGTGCAGATGCCACTGTCGAATATGGCAGTCAGTTTGCATGTGAAAGTTGGAGAATTATTTCGTGTTCTTAGATGCTTGTAGTTCAGGCAGTGAGAGTAGTACACATTATAGGTATAACAATTTGTTTTCATTTATGTTGTACCACTTTTAGCCCTTAAGATGTAGTTGTCAGCTTCATGCCCTGGCTGCTTTAAACCTTATGGGTGAGAGCCAGTTTTGATACAGTAGTGAAGAGAAAACTCTCTGCTTGTGCCAGAAACTCAACCATTATTATTCAGGTACTTGCACAGTCAGTATACTGACTGCACTAGCCCAGTCTTTAAGATTGTGTGTTATATAATGGATGGTGATTTTTTTAGTGGTGTTAGCCATTTCTTGTGTGACTGGGCATCTGGTCCTTTAAAATTCATAATAATTACTTTATTATCCCATTTCTTAAATTTGGAGTTGATTTGTTCCTTCATTATTATTTGGGTGATGAAATCAAGAAGAATGAGATGGGTGTGGCATGTAGCACATATGGGGGAGAGGAGAGGGGCATAGCAGGTTTTGGTGGGGAAATCTGAGGGAGAAAAGACCACTTGGAAGGCCTAGGCATAGATGGGAGAATAATATTAAAATGGATCTTCAAGATTGGGCGGCATGGACTGGATTGATATGGCTCAGGATAGGGACAGGCGGCAGGCTCTTGTGAATGTGGTAATGAACCTTTGGTTTCCATAAAATGTGGGGAGTTTTGTGAGTAGCTGAACACCTGTAAGCTTCTCAAGAAGGACACTTCTCCATGTAGTTAGTTAGTTTGTTTCTTCATCCTTTGGTAAAAACATCTTAAGTGCTTACTGGTGGTGGGATAGAAATTGTTAATACCATTAAGGTACGTTAGAATGGTCACAAACAGTGTGTGTTGGACACATTACTGCAGCATATAATGTATTGGAAGGTTTTACCACTGCATATGGTTTTATAAATACTTCTAATAATGCAAGTTGCCATTATTGCATATAATTCTGAAGCAAGGTTTTAAAAGGAGTTTTAAACATCTTTAATTGGAAAATTTGTAGGTCATAAATGAACGTAAAGCAACTGTACCAGATATCCTTGAAAATGATCCAAGAGTAAAAAAATGTGTTGGGTTATTGTGAGAAATAGTAAAATATGTTCTTGAGTTGTATTTGGCGATTATTAATTAAACTTATTTATACAGCATTTAATCCAGCAATTGCACAGTTAACAACAAACAATCAGTGTGCCTGCTACATGTTTCTGTCTTAGTTTGGTCTTCATCACGGAGGTCTCCAACAAAGGAATATACTCGTAATAATGGCAACTTCTGTGACAGATGTGCATATGTGGATTAAAGATACAGTGTTTTCAATTAAAATTGTTAAAAATATTTAAAATATAGACGAAATTATAAATGCTTTTCATATACATGTTTTACATTTGATGTGAATATCTATCTGATGTTGCAGACAAACGTCTATATGAATATGTCGTCTTCATTCAGGGGAGTTATCCGTGTGTTGTCAGTAGGTGCTTTACACCAGTGATACGACAGTATGCATTTGCTTATCAGTTGTCAGAAATGAGGTTTGTCATGTCAAGAACATATTTTCAAAAAAAAGAGGACAGAAGTTGGTGTGGCTACAGTTTTGGCTGGCTTTTGAGTGGTAAATTTTTCTGCAAAAGCAGGTGAACCCTTTACTGGCAGAGCTGATAAAATCTTCTGTAATTGATACAGCTGGAGAAATTTATCCTGAAAAATTGGGTTTCTGAGATCTGAGGTAGTGTGATTTCACCAGGTTCCACTCTCCTATCATATCCCAATTGACACTATGAAATGTCGGCATTTCACAACATTGTAATTGTAATTTTATTGATCCTGTTGATCAAAATACATTGATATAGGACATGTCAATATAAAATTACACATTATTAAAATAAAATGGTATATTATCTACTAAATCAGTAGCCAATTTCCAAGAAATCTTCATTTAGATAATCATCTATTGAATAGTAGCACCCCTTAATAAGTAACTCCTTCAGTTTCTTTTTAAACTGGTTAATATTTTCTATTTGTTTGATATTAGGCAATTTATTGTAATAGATACAGCCTGCTACTGACGGTTTACTGTTGTAGATTTCTAAGTTATGCCCATATATATGATAATCTTTATTATTTCTTGTGTTATGTGTATGTATTTGTTTATTTACAGTGCAATTACACTTTTCTTTTACATATAGGATTGTTTCTTGAATGTATAACGAATATACTGTTAGTATCTTTAGGTGTCTAAAAACTATCTTTGCAAGATTCCAAGTGTTTTAACCCTGCAATGTACCTTACTGCCTTCTTTTGAAGAATAAAAATTCTTCTAGTGAGTGCCTTAGCACTTTGTCCCCATATGATGATTACATATGACAAAAAGGGATAGATCAATCCATAATATAACGTTCTTCTTCTATTTAGATCGAGTAATTTTTATAGTCTATTAATTAAAAATAGGTTTCTGCTGATTTTACTGCAAGTCATTTCGACATGATCTTCCCAACTCAGGGTATTATCAATTACTACTCCCAGGAAATTTGTACTTTTTACATTTGCTATTTCACTATTCTTTATTAGTATTTTTAATTTACTTTCTTGTCTGCTATGTTTTGTCTGGAAAAGGATGTTGTGTGTTTTTGATGGATTTATAAGTAAATTATCTCGAAATATTGCTCTACAACACCTGTATTTGCTGCAGTTTTTTTTGGAGTTCCTTAATATCATGTCCTACATTCATTATTGTTGTGTCGTCAGCATACATGAATGTTTTGCCTTGTGTTAGACTTAGGATGTCATTTATGTATAAAATGAAAAGTAATGGACCAAGAACAGAGCCCTGTGGGACTCCATATCTAACTGGGAGGCAGCTTAACAAATATTCTTTCTTTAAAAATAAACACCAACAAAATGCACAACTTTCAAGGCGCAGACCAGCTCCTTATATCATGAAACTATCCAACGCGTTTCGGCTCTTTGCGAGCCATCATCAGGGATCCTTTCTTTTATATTTTATAAAAGTGCTTCACAAATGCAGCATCTGTTTGATTATTTAAAATATGCACTATCTGGAGTATGAGTTAAAAACACACGAGTCATAAACAAAGTTAAAAAGATGATTTGTTAAATAACTTATTAAAAACACTGTTCACTATGTCTATTTTGTAAAGGATGTTCGCACTTCTAAAGGTTTCATGAGATTAGAAGTGCGAACATCCTTTACAAAATAGACATAGTGAACAGTGTTTTTAATAAGTTATTTAACAAATCATCTTTTTAACTTTGTTTATGACTCGTGTGTTTTTAACTCATACTCCAGATAGTGCATATTTTAAATAATCAAACAGATGCTGCATTTGTGAAGCACTTTTATAAAATATAAAAGAAAGGATCACTGATGATGGCTCGCAAAGAGCCGAAACGCGTTGGATAGTTTCATGATATAGGGAGCTGGTCTGCGCCTTGAAAGTTGTGCATTTTGTTGGTGTTTATTTTTAAATAATGAAAATGCACGGTGAATTAAGATTAAAGAAATATTCTCTCATTTGCTTATTTTCTATGTTTACAACTTTTACTTGTTGTGTTCTGTTTTTAAGATAGGATTTGATTAGCTCATATGGTATACCATGAACCCCATATTGATATAGTTTATCTAAGAGAATGTTATGTTTTATACAATCAAATGCTTTTGATAAGTCTAATAGTACACAATTACATTTTGTTTTATTATCAATTATGTTTTCAATAATTGTGGCTATTGCATCATTTGTAGAATTATTTTTCTTGAATCCAAACTGAGATTTATTTACCATATTATGTTTGTCTAGAAAAGCTATTGGCTGATTTGCTATTACTTTTTCCAGAACTTTTGAAAGAGCTGGGACCAGAGTAATAGGACGATAATTATTCGCATCTTCTTTTGTCCCCTGTTTGTAAATTGGGATGACCATTGATTTTTTCAATGTGGATGGGAATATGCCTTCTCTAATTGAAGCATTGACTAATTCTAAAAAGGGTGTTATTATGAGGGGAGCACACTTTTTTAGTATATAAGGTGAGATGTTTTACTCACCAGCCACCCACCCATCTCTTGTTCATCACCATGGAGCTTAACCTTCACTCCCTACTACCAGCTTGCCACATAATCCCAGCAAGCTTTAATGTGGCCTTGCCCAGTACACGTGGCTACTACCCCACTGGCTCACCACTCACATATCTTTTGCTCGTGTAATATACCCAGATCTCCCTGCGTGGACGTATTTCTTCTCAAGAGTGGTTGAACCTGAAAATGATGGCACTGCAGTCCTTTGAAAGAGGAATTATAACTCCAGAAACACAGTGTAACATTCTAGAAGATTTGAATTCTCAGAAACTTGATATGTAAATTTTGTAGTCTGACAGTACAGTCACACATGGAGTAGAAGATATCAGTGGTAACATTTCTCTGCAATTAAAGGTAGAAACTTTCAGATTTCAGTGGTTGTCCATTGTGCTTCATGACAGCTGTTGTTTATTGGTGGAGTTTATAATCATGTGGACTTATGGAAGGATTAGCTTCAGTACATAGTATGCATGGTACCAGGATGTGTGATGACATCTTTTAAAAAGTGGAAGAGCAGCATCTGTTACTTTTCTTAAGTGTTATTTAACAATCCTGTCAATTTTGAAGATTATATGGCATCAGTGACAGATGATGAATGATAATGAATGAAGGCCCAGAGCACTGGTGAAATGATACTGATGGGAGAACTGAAGAACCTGAAGAGACTGCTAATAACCTGTACCAGTGCACTTTTTCTCCCAAAAAATCCCATGTCGGCTGGCTTGGGATCGAAGTCTTGCCTTTGTGGTGAGAGGCCAGCAATTAAATGGCCTGCCCAGAATGTCTGTTACATATTAATCTTTGGTAGGAGCAATTAAAATACATTAAAACTGGTGGAAATGCAGATCAAATATTAGTAGGACAAATATGAAGTGCGGCTGCAACACCAAGCCGTTGCAAATATCGTTTTCTTCAGTGAACTGATTCATTAGCAGGTGCCTGGAAAATCATGGCTACGTTGTGTTTTATCAGTTGCTGTTATACAGGAAATTTTGTCCATGGCCATGGGCTGTATCATCAAGTTCATATCTTCTTAGAAGATGTTCAAACTGAGCACTGTGACATTCTGTATCACACTGCAGTCAGATCCTTAGGTTGGGGTCATTACTGATGAGATTCTTTTACCTTCACGTTCAAATTGATGTGTTCTGAAGTGAGGGAAATGGACCTGTGACCAGCCAGGAATGGATACGAAAGGTAGCTTTTGTAGCTGATGTCTAAGCACATGAGTAGTTTTGATTTGAGGCTGTGGTGGGTGGATGCCATAATTTGCGGTGTGTATTCTCAAGTGAAGTTATTTTTAGACAAAGATACTTTTTCAGAATCAGCTTTCAACATACAGTTCTTTTCCTAAATGAGTTGGGCCATGCTATCGTTCAGGCAGTTAGTCACCAGCATCTCATCTTGGAGGCCAGGGATTTATCCAGGCCAGTCCTTGTGGGATTTGTGTTGGAGAAAGTGACACTGGGACAGGTTTTTCTCTGAGTATTTACTTTGTCCCCAGTTAATATAATTTCACCAATCCTCCATACTCATGCATTTATATATCACCAGCACTGTATCATCTTAGCAGTTGACAGCATAATTAAATAACACATGGGCCTACACGTAAAGCAAGTCATCATTTCCAAATAATTTCATATTGGAGATCGTACCCGATTTAAAACAATTGCTGTGGGGCGATTTCAGGGATATTATGATAAGCTTCTGCATTGTCCATTCAGTTGTCACCTTTTAGAAGTTCTCATATCTGCAGTTGGGATTAATAAACATCCCGACTAGTTGCATTTTCTGTGGTATCTCATATTTTGATAGGATTTTCCACATTTCATCCCTCTTGACCAAGTCGATAGCGTTCTCGAAGTGTATGCAAAGTAGGTACGGTGCCATCCTCCATTCAACACTTTGTTCTGTTATAACGTGTAGAGTATTTATTTGGTTGATGCAGGATGTTGTAGTGCAGAAAATGTCTTCATTTGCCACAACATCCCACAAGTGCTGCGCACTCAGGTCAGTGATAAAAAACACTCCCTGTGTGATTTCCATCTTCAGTACTGTCTGTGTTTGTGAAAATGAAATAAATAAAGTTTGTTATGTTGAAATATTGAGCTTCCTTGTCTGATGAAGATTTGCAGTCAGTTCAGATGACAAAAAAGGTAAAAGGTAAATTTCACCATGTAACATGCCATGAAGGCAAGAGGGGGAGTAGAGGTATAGCTCTACTCTTTCTTTAACCTTGGCGCTAGATGGGGGTGGGTGGGTAACGCCATGCCTCGGCCACTTTACCCCCATGAATTACCCTGTACCCATTGTGTAGGAGGCTGGGTGGGCCCCAGGGCTGGTCTGGATGGTTGCAGAAAATCTCGCCGCCATCAGGATTCGATCCCCTTACCATCTAGCCCGTAGGAGGTCGTTAATTCAGATGATAAGCAGTGCAGATTTTGAGGTCAATTTGGGAGGGAGGGAATTGGTTGACAGAAAACTGTCACAAGTCTCATTAAATGTATTTCATATACAGCTGTATTTATTGTCAAGTATATGTAGAAATCAGTGGCAGTGGCCAGGGTATGAGGCTGACTACACAGCATCATGTTGGGAATGCGTAGAGCTACTTGCATTCTTTGAGCTGTCCTATTTTTATGGTATAGTGCCTTATGAAGCACAAGGATGACTTGACCTCTCTTATATGTGTGGGCTTCCAGCAGTACCAACTAAACACTGGTGCCCTTGATTGAACACTGTGTGTGAGCCCACATTGGGAGATGTTGTAGATGGGACTTATTTCTGTCACTGCCTTTCAGAAGAGATAACGAAAATGTTAAGATCCAAGATGTCTTGACACTAGGTATGTTTCTAAGCTGCTAAGAAAGGCTGATGAAGGAGCAAAGTTGTCACTTTCTGCTTTGTAAAACTGTGCTTTTGACAGTTCAAGAGATGACAGCATACTAATACAATTTATTTATTTGCTTTTCTGCAGTATGCATCAAGAGAGCAGCATGGTGAGAAGTATATGACACCGGCTGACTTTGTGCAGAAATACCTTGGGCTGTATGCAGAAGCAAATTTCAATTCCGAATCTGTGAGACTCCTGGCTGGAATTGTTGATACTAGCAAGGATGGGTGTGTATCTGATTGGTCAATAGATGATTGTGTTTTTAGTTTCCATAAGGAAATGTTATCTCAACAGTGGAGGAGTTTATTGTTTTATTTATACGAAGAGCAGTAAAAGTGATTGCAGTGATTATCGAAGCATATCAGATATCAACTACATACAAAATTTGATTTTAAACTTGTCTCTCAGAATTAACTCCATGTGTAGACAAAAATGTTGTGGATAGTCTGTATGGATTTTGACGTAATACAGGGTGGTAGATCAACTGCCAATTGGATAGTTTACATGTATCAAATTGTGAGAGAAAAAGTGGGAGTATGGTGGGCCAGTACAGCAGTTAGCCTGTGGTTCTGTTATGATGTAAGTGTTTTTACATTATTATGGCTGATGTTGGTATACCTATAAAATCAATTAGGACAATGAAAATATGTTTAAATGCAAACTGTAGTAAAGTTGGCAGAGGTGAACATTTATCAGATGTGTTTTCTATTCACAGTGGTTTGAAACAAGTGTCTTATCACAGTTGCTTTTCAACTTTGCTTCAGGATGTGCCATTAGGAAGGAAACCAAAAGAGACTGTAATGAATGGGACATACCAGCGTGTGGTCTATGCTGATGATGTTGAGTTTATTGGGAGGCAATATAAAGACTGTAAAGAAATATATGGAAGCTGTAGTGCAGTGTAGTTGCAGCAATTTGGCCCTTGAGGGGCAGGGTGGGGCGTGTCATTACAAGGGGTCCACGAATCCGTATGTGCACAAAGTATTGTTATTTTGGCCTTTATGTAGCTCCAATACAGTATGCAGTGTGAATAGTGGGTTTTGTGTCAGTGGTTTTCTGTTATTGGAACCTCATTTATGCCTAATAGGAATTTGTTTTCTGGCCTCTTTTATTGAAATATGACCTGCTGACATACCCCTCTTGGAGTGGATTGTCTTGAGTTGTTCGTTCATAAATTTCATGTGGTGTCAAATTTGCCTTCTCATTGCACAGATGGTTATCAGGAACAGGGAAAAGTTGTGAATGTTTGTACCTAAGAAGGTGGAAGTATGAATGCTGACTTTCATGATTTGTACCCCACACCAAGTACCAGACTGTTGATTAATTAAAAGAGTGGCAATGAGCGTAGCATGTGGGTCTACTCAACAGATACCTATGAATTTTGGTGTTGGAAGTCTGTGCCAGAGGTTGGTAGGCTGCTTAGATTTTTGACCATATGCCAACTTTACATGACACATATTTATCATTCATCTTTTTCAAGTACAGCTGCTCATAAGCAATTTGGTGTATACCATGTGACATACTGCTGCTGATAAACAATTTGGTGTATACCATGTAACATACTGCTGCTGATAAGCAATTTGGTGTATACCATGTAACATACAGCTGCTCATAAGCAATTTGGTGTGTAGCATGTAACATACTGCTGCTGATAAACAATTTGGTGTATACCATGTAACATACTGCTGCTGATAAGCAATTTGGTGTATACCATGTAACATACTGCTGCTGATAAGCAATTTGGTGTATACCATGTAACATACAGCTGCTCATAAGCAATTTGGTGTGTAGCATGTAACATACTGCTGCTGATAAACAGTTTGGTGTATACCATGTAACATACTGCTGCTGATAAATAATTTGATGTATACCATGTAACATACAGCTGCTGATAAGCAATTTGGTGTATACCATGTAACATACAGCTGCTGATAAGCAATTTGGTGTATACCATGTAACATACTGCTGCTGATAAACAATTTGGTGTATACAGTGGTGCCTCGCAATTCGACAGTTTCGCAATTCGACAGTTGAGTTGCGCCAGCCGATGCGCATGCGCGTGCATAGAATTGTGCATTGTCATTTGTTATTTGTCAGTTCTTATTGAAGTGCATTGGTGTTTGCTCGTGTTGTTTGTGCTAATTTTCAATTCTGCATTTTTCATACCCTACACCATTAAGAATGAGTAAAAACAGAAGTGAACAGAAAATACACACTTGGTTGAGCATAGAGAAGAAGAAAGAAATTGTAGATAAAGTGCAAAAAGGTAGCACAATTACAAGTGTAGCTCAAGAGTATGGCGTTCCTAGGTCAACTGTGGCAACTTTTTGGCAACAGAGAGAGAAGATTATGAGTGCTAGGGTGTCTGTTGGAGCAATGAAGATTTCTGACAAGAATAGATCTTCGATCAATGAAGAGATGGAAAAGCTGCTTATTACCTGGATTAAAGAAAGACAGATGAAGGGAGATCCAGTAACTGAAGCAATGATCTGTGAGAAGGCTAGGTTAATTTTTGAAGAATTGCAGAAGAAAACTCCAGGATCTACCTCAAATAGAACTGAGGAATTCAAAGCAAGCCAAGGATGGTTTCATAGATTCAAAGGTAGAACAAGCATTCATAGTGTTCTCAGACATGGGGAGGCTGCTAGTGCAGATAAAGATGCTGCAGAAAAGTTTGTGAAAAAATTCGAAGATGTAATCAGGAAGGAAGGAGGAGACGAGAAGAGGTAGAACAGGATAAAGAAGACCCCCTTCCAAAATCTAAGGCTCAATAAACTGTTGTGTTGTTACTATAATAGTGTATTTCGTAATTTAGTGTGTTAGTATAGTAAAGTAAATAATCCATTATGGTGTATTTCTCTCCCCCTTGGGGGGTCCGACAACGAATTAATCTATTTTCAATAGACTTATATGGGAAATATTGTCCCGCAATTCGACAGTTTCGCATTTCGACATTACTTCGGCAACGGATTAGTGTTGAATTGTGAGGCACCACTGTACCATGTAACATACAGCTGCTCATAAGCAGTTTGGTGTGTAGCATGTAACATACTGCTGCTGATAAACAATTTGGTGTATACATGTAACATACTGCTGCTGATAAACAATTTGGTGTATACCATGTAACATACTGCTGCTGATAAACAATTTGGTGTATACCATGTAACATACTGCTGCTGATAAACAATTTGGTGTATACCATGTAACATACAGCTGCTCATAAGCAGTTTGGTGTGTAGCATGTAACATACGCTGCTGATAAACAATTTGGTGTATACCATGTAACATACTGCTGCTGATAAACAATTTGGTGTATACCATGTAACATACTGTGTGATAAACATTTGGTGTATACCATGTAACATACGCTGCTATAAGCAGTTTGGTGTATACCATGTAACATACTGCTGCTGATAAACAATTTGGTGTATACCATGTAACATACTGCTGCTGATAATCAATTTGGTGTATACCATGTAACATACTGCTGCTGATAAGCATTTGGTGTATACATGTAACATACTGCTGCTGATAAACATTTGGTGTATACCATGTAACATACTGCTGCTGATAAACAATTTGGTGTATACCATGTAACATACTGCTGCTGATAAACAATTTGGTGTATACCATGTAACATACTGCTGTTGATAAACAATTTGGTGTATACCATGTAACATACAGCTGCTGATAAGAAATTTGGTGTATACCATGTAACATACTGCTGCTGATAAACAATTTGGTGTATACCATGTAACATACTGCTGCTGCATGTAACATACTGCTGCTGATAAACAATTTGGTGTATACCATGTAACATACAGCTGCTGATAAGAAATTTGGTGTATACCATGTAACATACTGCTGCTGATAAGAAATTTGGTGTATACCATGTAACATACTGCTGCTGATAAACAATTTGGTGTATACCATGTAACATACAGCTGCTGATAATCAATTTGGTGTATACCATGTAACATACTGCTGCTGATAAACAATTTGGTGTATACCATGTAACATACAGCTGCTGATAAGCAATTTGGTATATACCATGTAACATACAGCTGCTGATAATCAATTTGGTGTATACCATGTAACATACTGCTGCTGATAAACAATTTGGTGTATACCATGTAACATACAGCTGCTGATAAGCAATTTGGTGTATACCATGTAACATACAGCTGCTGATAAGCAATTTGGTGTATACCATGTAACATACAGCTGCTGATAATCAATTTGGTGTATACCATGTAACATACTGCTGCTGATAAACAATTTGGTGTATACCATGTAACATACAGCTGCTGATAATCAATTTGGTGTATACCATGTAACATACTGCTGCTGATAAACAATTTGGTGTATACCATGTAACATACAGCTGCTGATAAACAATTTGGTGTATACCATGTAACATACAGCTGCTGATAAACAATTTGGTGTATACCATGTAACATACTGCTGCTGATAAACAATTTGGTGTATACCATGTAACATACAGCTGCTGATAAGCAATTTGGTGTATACCATGTAACATACAGCTGCTGATAAACAATTTGGTGTATACCATGTAACATACAGCTGCTCATAAGCAGTTTGGTGTGTAGCATATAACATACAGCTGCTGATAAACAATTTGGTGTATACCATGTAACATACTGCTGCTGATAAACAATTTGGTGTATACCATGTAACATACAGCTGCTGATAAGCAATTTGGTGTATACCATGTAACATACAGCTGCTGATAAACAATTTGGTGTATACCATGTAACATACAGCTGCTCATAAGCAGTTTGGTGTGTAGCATATAACATACTGCTGCTGATAAACAATTTGGTGTATACCATGTAACATACTGCTGCTCATAAGCAATTTGGTGTGTAACATGTAAATACTGCTGCTCATAAGCAATTTGGTGTGTAACATGTAAGGTACAGCTCTTTAAGCTCTACTGTTTGTATCTAAAATGTATTTTGATATGCTGAATGCTTATTAAAGTGCTGTGAAATATAACTGTATGCTTACACATTGTGCAGTGGATTACTTTTGTAATGATAGATTTCTGTGCACAATGAGTGAACATCAGTTTAGAAACATTAGTTTTTGATTTTATCAGTCTGACAAGGTTTAAAGAAAAAGACAGAACAGTGGGTTTGATTTTGTGTGTTTGTGAATGCTGTCTGGTGGACAGAGTTCAGAAATTGGATTGTTCTGAAGGCCATAAAATTAAATGAGAATTAAGTACAGGAAGGGTGACAGGTTAGATGAACATATTTATAGTGTATGTGTAGTCAAAGTTAGAGTGCACCATTTCACTGTTAATATTTTATTTATCATCCTTGTTGATGTGCAGATGGGATATAATACATTTGTATTTAGATGTGCGTGTGAGTGTTTTTGTTACTAATCTAATGTGTGTGTTTAAGCTGAAGCCTTCAGACAATACAAATGAAGCAGTCTTTGTTCTTGAGAGTAGACTGTGTATCATGTGGAGGTAATTGCCAAACATTTAAAACAAAAGAGTATCAGTTACATCTATTGCTGGAACTGCTTCATAGTTCACCTTAACCCAGATAAGGGGCATCCTATATCTGGGACTCCTTACATTTATATCTTTTGTCCTAGTGCTAAGAACTGCACACAGTTGGCACTGGTTTCTGCAAAGAAATGAACAGTTGGTTACACAACCATTTTGTTTTGTTGCACTGCTTGGTGTTGGGAAGGCATTGTAAAAGTGTGTTATTTTGTGATTTTGAGTGAAATTTGCAATGACTGAGGGAAGGTAATGTAATAAGTGTGCTTTTTTGTGATTTTTTTTTGTGAAATTTGCAATGAATGAGGGAAGGTAATGTAATAAGTGTATCTGTGATACAAAAATCACAGGACTTAAGTTATATTTTGAGTATATATGATAGTGTACAATGTCATATTAATTTCTGTTGTTTGTTTTCACATAAGCTGTAAGTTTTATACTGGTCATAACTGCATTGTGCTGCATATAGGATAGTAGGGATATGCATAAGTTCATATGACTGTACCAGTCATGAATTTAGTGCTGTTTTATGTTTCATGGGTTTTTTACTGTAAATTTGGAAAGTTTCATATTTGCAAATAATTTTATGGATAGGTGTGTATGTCTTGTTGAAATTATGGATATCCTGCAAAAAGAGGATAGTGGGAGGTGTCAATAAATGTGAAACCCTTGATTCTTTATCATCCCATGAATGTGTGTGATGAAGTCACTGATGATCAGAGAGGGAGTGCAATTTAAATATAAACAGTCTCCCAAGGAGCCAGTTACAGTCCAAGACATTGCTGTACAGGCACCACACATAAGATGAAAACTGAAGTTGAAACCTCCAAAAGGAACTGAACACCATACCTGGGTCAGGAAATGTCTTGCTCTTCCTAACTGTTCTTGGAAGTAATACCACTGAAACTACTCTTGAGGCAACCTTTCGTCTGGGAAGAATTTTTTTTTTCCCATTGTTCTATGATGAATTAATTGCAAATGAGTAATAAATATGCTATTCAGAAAAATCAGTTTGGCAGTAGTATGGGAATATTACTGTAGGAGAAATATAGCGTTCTATTACGATCTTATTGTTAAGTGGTATGTACCACTTCCACATTGAAGAAGTATTGGGAGCAGTGTTAATAATGGTCTTGTTGCCAGTGCAGTGAGGTGAAAGAGTTTTTAATTTGTTGTGCCAAACTTTTATTTGGCCAATAATGATAATCTTGACAAGTCAGATGAATTTGTGAATGGTCAACCATTTTTAGTTGGCCAAATGTAAAATTTCAGGCTTATTCTTCAACCTAAGAGCGCCATATTGTTTTGGAGGGTACAGGTTCATTTTCAAAGACACTGATGTGTATAGTTTTTGCAACGGAAACCAATCCATTGCAGCTCTAAACTTTATACTGGAGCACCCACATGGAGTGTGTCTTGTGGTTGAATATGTATGATGAACTGAATAGCAAGATAAGCAGTGCATATAAAGAATTAGGTACGAGTGCTGCTGTGGTTCTGGAGCACATTAATGTACTTACATGACAACTGAAACTTCCATTCCATACACACTTTGCTAACTTTTTCACTTTTCTTTACGTTTTGGAAGAGTGGAGAAGAGAAGTGTAGAAGGAACATGAACTGTTACTGAAAACAGAACACTGAAATGTGGAAAGAAGAACATGGCACTTAGGACTGTTAGACTTCACAAGAACAGAATATCATTGTGTGCAAATGGCATAACAGCAGGGTTGTAATCATTGTCTCAGATGCTTGCTCTGTTTAACAAATATGTATGGTGGAATAGTATTTAAAGTCAGAGAGGAAGAGCATAGCTGTTCAAGAGCCGCACATTGTCTATGAAAACAATGCACATGGCTGGTGCAACCAGGAGTAACCAAAGTATCATTCTGTACTGAATAGCCGTGCGAGGAAGGAAACTGTATTTTTCCCTCATCTCTCGTGTATAGATGTGGAAGGACAATGCTTGCCAGCTTCGTAAAAGGTGCAGAGGAAAGCTGGACCATTTGGAACTTTGTTGGAGAATTGCTATTGGAATTTTATCAACAGGTGGTAGTCGAAAAAAAGAGCTACTGGAAGAACCTGAGAGTAAAAACGTGGATGTTAGATGTGATGCCATAGATCACTTAGTACAACCGCAGAAGAAGCAGACAAGATCTGTAGACTGATGTACCAAATGCTTGACTTTTGGCAGGAAATTTGATACTTTGTCTTATTATTAAGAACCAACAATATGCACCCTATAAAGTACATATTGGTTTTTAATAATAAGAAGCATATTATATTTACAGATTGAACAATATCAAAATACAATATAGTCTTATTGGAATTACTAAGTAAGGAAGCATGAAAATGGACATACTGTATGTCGTGCAGAGTGATTCCTAAATATTGTGCTGTGAAATTTTATGCTGTATTATTAGAGATGTTTTTTTTTTTCTATTCTGAGCACAATGGAACGTTTAGACATGTTACTTGTTTCTTGGTGAAGTTTTGAACTTGGTGTCATCAAGTACAACACATACAAGTTGAATACATTAAGACTGAAATGATTCTACCTTGAATTTGTAAATATGACAATGTTTGTGTAATTTCGATTTGTCATTTTTTTTCAGACTCATCTCATTTCCAGAGTTCCATGCATTTGAGGGACTGCTGTGTGTTCCTGATGCCCTGTACAAAACAGCATTCCAGCTGTTTGATACAAATGGAAATGGAGTGGTTAATTTTGGTGAGTTGACAGTTGTTACAAGCAGTGCTGTAGGAAGTGCTTTTGTTATGATCTGTTCAACAGAAGTCATTTAGAATATAAAGATATAGCTCATTTTATTTTATCATTTTAATTGAAAGAAAATGAGTTGTGTGTTGTTTTGTGTTGTATGTAGTCACATTCTTAATCTGCAGGTTTGCTTATGCACCGCTACCCCTTATCTTTGCAAACTATAACCAAAATCAGGATCTTCCAGTGTAGCTGTGGAAGGTAGTCATGTGGGAGCAACACATATAATTCAGTACAGGACTCAGTGCAATCAGTAACAAGAAATAATAATTTATTAAAATAATATAATGTAGAAACAATTGTTACACACTGATGTACAAAATTTTCTTTTCAAAGAATATGCCCACTTCAGCCCTGAATGCTGTTTACACTTCGTGCCCTGTTAAAGCACAAAAGAAAAGGAAACGTCATCATGTTCTAATCAGGAAATAAATAAAACTGAAATACAAATACTTGCATTACAGTGCCAGTTCCGGGACTCTGGTCTAGAGCTTATCCTGCCAGAATGAAATTTTAAAATCCCATGCTGAGACAGAATTTAGTACTGAAGTTAGTTGATTTATGTACATACAAGAAGTAACAAGCTATATGCTGGTAATGGCAAGTGAATGGGGTACGGGCAAGGGAATCGGCCCTTTGCTGTTCAGCATTGTGTATTACGCAAGAAACTTCATGATCTGGCACACTTACACAAAAGCTTGCAGCATGTAAAGTTTGCCAGCTGGCATTGTAATACAAGCAGCATTGTAGGCATGTAACCAGTACTCCATGGGGATTAATTCTGTGGTTTATATATCGACATAATAATGAAACAGTGGTAATTGTTGTACAGTGATAAAAGGTATGCTAGCAATAGAGTCCTTGGCTTTGCATTAATATACTCCACAGCAAGTTACAAATAAAAAACCTGTACGTAACATGACCCCATAACAACAAAAATGGCTATCCTGATTAGAACACGTGTACATCCTTTTTTTTTTTTTTTTTTTTTTTTTTCCAATGGCTCGACAGCCCCTTGGGGGCCTAGACCGCCTCATTTTTTCCAGGCTTCACGATCACACTTTTTAGATACACCACACTCAGTAGGACTCCTCTGGACGAGGGACCAGCTCATCGCAAAGACCTCTACCTGACAACAAACAACACTCACAAAAGACAGACATCCATGCCCTAGGCGTGATTCGAACCCACAATCCCAGTAAGCGAGCGGCCATAGAGTACATCCAATACAACCCAGATATTATGTCACAGGTCTGAAAATTCATACCACAGCCTACTGTATATATTTTTAATTTTTTAATAATTTGGCCAGTGTTTTTGCTTTTCAGTATGTACAGCTACAATATAAGGTGTTGCATCTGCAAAAAATGTTATGTCAAAGTTAGCAAGACAGTGTTGTTTTAATGTATTATGACTATGAAATCTGCAACAAATTGAGGTCACATACATCACTTTTGCTTTACACATCAATAGACAGTTGGGTTACAAATGCACCTTCTGTCAAAATGTTGTGTCCTCAAACATAAATTGCTTGTCGTTATATTTTCATAAAAACATAACATGCTTAAGTGTTGGTCTATTAATGATCTGTCAAGTTTTTTCTGTCTGCTGTAAAACTGTGTATTCGTGGGTTACGACAGATTGCTGTTGCATGAGTGACATGTTGTATATTGAATCATCAAATTACTGTACAGCTTAATGATAGCTTATATGAAAAGCCAAAACATGTAGCTGAGGTTTTTAAATATACAAGTTGTGCTCGACTGTTATTTTTTGCTGGTCACCATTTGTTAGATGTTCAATGTATAAAAAGCCTGTCTTCAAGTATATGCACAGCTCTAACCATGTACAGCACAATAGAGAATAATGGTGTTAACTCACACTTTAGCCCAGTGTATTTGTAACTGCAATACAGTGGTAGCTGATCATAAACATCTAATGATCTGACTTCCCCCTGCATCACCACTACCAAGGTTAACACTGGTCTGTTGAGTCAACAGCAGTATATATATAAGATAATAGCAAGCAGAGTGAAATTGAGTGCACAGCTGTAACTATATAGAACACAAAAAAAAAGTAATAGTATTAACTCACATGCACAAGACACAGCTGAACTTTGGCCCAGTATACTTTAAACTGGAATTTATTGATTACTGGTCATAAACATCTAAAAGTTTGGCTTCCCCCTATACAATGACTGCCAAGTCAAAGCTTGAGTTGACACCAGAATGTATTTCTTTTTGTACATTTGTCATCCCGTTGTGTTAGATATACTAACAAGAGAAATAAATTGCCGTCAGCATGGCCAGTTACGTTGGCTGCAATTTATTTCTCATGTTAGAATGTATTTCATTCAGTGTCTTTTGCCTATTTTTAATACTTTTTTGAATGTGTTCTGATTGGTGTTGGACTTTGTATTGTATATTCTTTTGCTCATTTTTTTGCTGTGATTTTGGTTTGCAGTGAAAGTTTTATGAGCCACTTCATTCTGTTGTTAACCTATCTGATTTGCTGCAGTTTCGTGGTTCACTGTTCTGGTGCTTATCTACTAGTATTTTTTGTGTCCCGTTTAATTACCTTTTGAACCTTTCTGACTGCTTCTGTGTGTAGTGTGGGGGATAATCTTTGTGACTAGGCTTTCCTATATGTCTCTCATGTGACAAGGCAAAGGTCAGAAATTTATGGAATTTTGTATGTTGCAACCAGTCATTGGTTACTGTTTAAGTAACACTTTCTATATTGTAGTCAAAATCAACAGGAGATGTCTGCAATTTTTTCTGGGGTCAATTTTTGGTGTCGTGCTTGCTGCTACAGGGCTGTGGAACAATACATTGTTTTTGTACATGCGCAGGAGGTTGTCAAAATGGCATGGTATGGTGATGTGTGTTTTAAACAATGGGTTGTTACGGTATTTCTGGTGGCAGAGAAGGAATCGGTGATGAACATTCACAAGCAGTTAAAAAATGTGTATGGTGTTAGTGATTTTGATAAAAGCACTGTTAGTCACTGGGCCTCACAAGTGGCAGGTTCTGAGAAAGGTAAAGCAGAGCTCAGTGATGTGAGTTGCTGTGGCCAGCCAACAACATCAGTCACTCAGGCAATGGCTAAACATACTGATGAACTATTTGAAACAACTGACAGATTACAACCAGAGAGCTTGCAACTGAGCTGTCAATATCCAAGAGAAGTGTGAACATCATTAATGATGCATTCGGTTATTCAAAAGTGTGTGCCCGTTTGGTTCCACAAAGCCTAACCAACTATCACAAAACTGTGCGGAAAGACGTGTCTTCAGGTTCACTGTCCCGTTGCAAGGCTGATGGTGAAAGCTTTTTGTCACGGATCATCACTGGGGATAAAACATATGGATCCATAACTGAACCATAGACCAATAGTCAGTGGAATGGCATCATGCAACTTCTGCTCAGAAGAAGATGTTTAAGGCTACCCCTTCAGCAGGGAAAGTCATTTTCTTTGGGATGCAGAAGGGGTGATTTTGGTATAGATTATGCCATGTAGTCAGACCATTAACTGAGATCTCTACATTCAGACTCTTAAAACCTTGCAGAAGCATTTCAGGAGAGTTTGACCTCACAAAATGTTGCTGAAATTCTCCTTCACCATGACAATGTGCCTCCACACACTAGTTTCAAAACACAGGGAGCAATCACAAAACTCAGATGGACTGTTCTTCCCCACCCACCATCCAGTCCAGGTCTTTCTCCCTTAGCATTCCACCTCCTTCGAGCCCTCACAAGATGTTTGGGAGTGATGAGGAGGTTATTGAAGCAGGGAAGAACTGAAGAAGTGGCTGTGAGCACAAAATTCAGACTGAAACAGGGAGAAGATAGCTGCTCTTGTTTACCGCTGGTGCAAGGCTGTTGAAGTTGATGGAGATTATGTAGAAAAAATGAGTTGTGTGTAATACATCCATCTAGTTATCATATGAGTATGTTCAAAGAATCATATAATAAATTACTGTAAATAAAAAATTGTGTTGCACAACTTTTTGCACAGCTTTATCAATCTGCATGGCATTACATCCCAGGAGACTTAAATCTTGGCAACACAGCTGTGAGAACCTCAACTCTTGTTTCATGTTCATGGTTTTCTTTGGGATTCTGTCTTCATTCATTCTTATAACATACCCATATCATCTTATTCTCTTACTGGTTATAAAATTATTATTGCTGATTAATTTCTGTGTATTTTTTATTTCTCATTATCTCTCTCTTGTGTTTTTTTTTTTTCTATTTAATAGACACATCTGTTCTTATGCAGTACTTAGCATCTGATGGTCCAGTGCAGTTCAATTTTGTGCAGGAGAGAATTGACAGTATGGTCAACTACATATACTAGGTGCGCCCAGAAAGTAATGCAACGCATTTTTTTTCTCGGCCCAATTTTGTTGGATAAAAATTATATTTTGCGTGCTGTATCTTTAAAATGTCCCGCGTTTATGCGCATAGGCGCAATGTTTCCCGCTGGATAGTAGCGCAGTAGTGAGCTTTCAAAATGGAGTCTGCAAGTGACGTGCGTTCTAAACAGAGAGCAGTAATTGAGTTTCTTTTGGCAGAAAACGAAACGAGTGAATCAATTCACAGGCGCTTAAGAAAGGTCTATGGAGACATGGCAGTGGATAAAAGCACCGTCAGCCGTTGGGCGAAGCGATTGGCGTTATCAGAACAAGGACGGGGCACTCTGTCTGATCTCCCGCGCTCGGGCCGCCCATCAACAGCTGTGACGCCTGCAACAGTGCAACGAGTCATTCTCATAGACGTGTTGCCCAGTGGCCAAACGATCAACTCGGACGTCTATGTGGAAACACTGAAGAAGCTGAAGAAGCGTTTCCGGAGAGTTCGTTCCCATAAAGATGCGACAAAAGTGCTTCTTCAACACGACAATGCGAGGCCACACACAAGTCTGCGTACCCGAGAGGCCATCACAAAACTTCAGTGGACTGTCCTGCCTCATCCACCGTACAGCCCGGATCTGGCTCCTTCCGACTACCATCTTTTCGGTCCCTTGAAAGGTGCAATCCGCGGAAAGAGGTTTGAGGACGACGAGGAAGTCATTGCTGAAGTAAAGAGGTGGTTGCGACAGAGACCTGCAGAGTGGTACCGCGAAGGCATACAGGCTCTCGCATCTCGGTGGCGTAAGGCCAAAGATTTAGAAGGAGACTATGTTGAAAAATAGGTTTAGGTAGCCAAAGATTCATGTAATGATGTGACATATTTGAAGTTTTAATAAAATCAATTGTGAATGAGGAAAAAAATGTGTTGCATTACTTTCTGGGCGTACCTAGTATATGCAAAGGTGAATCAAAAAGTAAAGTGAATTTGCCTTCAGAGGAGCTGCAATTGACCCACTGTGAAATCTAGCAGTTGTCTTTTGAATTGCACCATTGTAGAACAGCAAGCCATCTTCGGTTTTTTTCGTGGTCAGAAGACATTAAAACATCTGAAATATATAGGAGATCTGCTGCAAGCGCAGAGGTTTGCTGTCAAAGGGGGTTCTTTTAGTCCATGATAATGCATGTCTGCATTTTATGGCAGCTACCACTGAAGCAATCAGGCAGCTGAAATGTGAACTTCTCCCACACCCCCATATAGTCTGGGCCTACTTCCATTGGATTATTACATGTTTGGACCACTGAAAAGAAGCCTTGTGTGGACAAAGATTTGCCAGTGATGATGAAGTTACGGGCATGATGCATGCGTGGCCTCGAGTTTCTGCTTTCACACTGCCTTGCCTAGTGGCTGTGTGGCCGTGTTGTGTTCTAGTTGGTGGGGTAGACAAAGTACCTAACACTTTTACAAATGAAGAATGAGTATGCTGACATGTATTTCATACAGTTTCTGCAGCGGAAATGGTGGGGCTGCTGTTGTGGAATACTGGCAACGTTACCCACATTGCAGAATTGTGCATTGGAAAACATTTTAAACCATACACATAATTCTGAGGGAGATTGGTTCCTTCCCACAAGCAAATGCAGAACATGAACAGCAACAGTGTGGAGAAGGTGATGTTCTGGCAGCAGTGCATGAAGCTAAAGTACAAGTATATGCAAAATTTCTGGGACAGCTGCTGTAGGGAATTTTGCACCATGATGGTTTCTATCTGTATCACCTTCAAAAAGTACACTTCCTTTTACTGGGAGATTATGTCAACTGTATGATTTTGTAAATGATTGCAACTGTGGCTACAAGTTATGCCTGATATTCTGTTTGTGGGTGAGGCGCAGTTTACCCAGGATGGTATTACCTACACAACAAATTTGCAGTCTTGGGCGCAGGAAAATCCACACCAAGTGATACAATGCTGTTTTCAACAGGGGTTTTCAGTTAACATGTGGTGTGGAGTATTATGCAATAACCTGATTGAACCACATGTTATCGAGGGACATTTAACAGCTCAATATTGAAGGAATTTTCTGGGAAATGAATTACCTCTGCACTTAGAGGATGTGCCTCTTTGCAACACGCGAATGATTGTGGCTACAACATGAGTGTTGATTGAGAGGTATTGGAAATTTTGAGCAAAATTATGAAGGTATATGGATTGGAAGAAATGGACTGGTGGCTTGGCTTGCTTGGTCACGCAACTTCTCAGCTTGAACCTATTGGATTTTTATGCTTTGGAGTTTCATGAAGTCGAGAGTGTATCATGGTGGTAAACCAGAAGGATGGCGTCAGGTAGTAGAGGCCATAAATGAAGCCGCTGTTGGTATCAGAAACGAACTGGGACACATGCAGTGGCAACATTCATTGGCACAAAGACTGGCAGTATGCGCACAGTGTGATGGTGGGCATTTCGAACATGTGTTGTATTAACCTTGAGACTTCATTGTAGTTCTAAACGTTTAAAGTGATGATAATCTAAACAATATTTTGTTAGACATTTTTTGCCCCAAACGACATGTACGTGCTCCTGAAATTTGGTCTTTGTGTCGTGGAACACAACACACACACACACACATACAGTACTGTTATCGGTCACTGTACACAACATAAGCATTCAGGATGAAAAAAGTGCTTTTACCTATATGATGATAGCGACAAAAAAATGTCATTCACTGTAATCCTGGTGTTGGTGTGTTTATTGAAGGTTACTGTTTTTGTGTTGGATGACAAAACATAATGTTAAGATGAGGAAGGAGAAAATAGGCATCGTATCATCAGGATCAACATCTGAATCAACATCAGCAGTCAAGGGAATGGGCAGTGGAGGAACTGGTTGGTTGAGGAAGTTTGGCAGGTACAGGCCTTGCATCCTTGCTTGTGAACTTATGGAGAGATGACTGGACAGTGGTTACTTTTCTACATGAATGTCCTTATAGTATACCAGTGTTTGATTAGTCCCTCTGTGCACTTTAAAAGTTGTGATGCATTACGTTCCATTCTCTCAAATCGTCATTGCTGATCATGTCTTACAAAGTGCAGTTGCCATTTCTGTGGTGATGAAATATCCTGGCTCTTCAACTGCCACATCTTCAGCTTTTGCCTTTCCCTGCTGCCTCCAATTGCGTCAATTATTTATTTTTTAGTTCAGCTCCATGGGAATTCAGAAGCTTTTAAACATTGCCAGCATCAACTACCAGTTCAACCTGCTTGGCAAGATTCACAGTTTTATCAGGCATGCCATCATAAGTTTAATTTTTTCCAAAATGTTTAAAGCTGTGTATGAACTGGAAGCAAATTTTCTTCCATACAATACTCAACAAATTTTGCTAACTTCTTGCCATGCTTGTAGCAGTGTTTAGGATGGCTTTTGTATGGGATTTCTGAAACTTGCATAAAGTTTGGCCATTGTGAGTTTCTTCAACTGCATGTGCAGATGTTGTTCCTAGATAATAGGCTTCAAAATTTGCAATGAACCCCTGATCCATAGGCTGGAGAATTGGTGTGATGCTTCACATTTAGTTGAAAGTCATCTAAATATGCAGGATGGCCAGGAGCATTATTGATGATAAGCAAAGTCTGGAATGGAATTTTTTTCTTTCAGCAGTGTTTTTCCACTTTGGGAATGGTACAATTTATGAACCAGTCTTCTGAAGGTTGTTGTGATCAAAGAGTTGGCATTTTGTCAGTAGTAAATTCAAAGAGTAGCCTTGCTTACGATTTTAATGCATGTGGATTTTCTGAGTTATAAACAAGATAGTTCCAAGTTTTGACCTCTGTCTGCATTACCCCCAAAATAAAGCCTTAGCTTCTTTTTCACAACTTTGCACTTTGGCATTGGCTTTTCATCTTCAGAAATGTAGGCCTGTCAGACATTTTTTCTGGAATAATCCAGTTTCATCCAAGTTACAGAGTTACTATGCTGTATAACCACCTTCTTCTGTAATTTTTCTTAAAATTTCTTGATATGATTATGCTGCTTTTATATCTGCGCTTTCACCTTTGCCATTGCCTTTTTTTATTGTTAAATTTTCATGATCTTTAAATGTACTAAACCATCCATTACTTGCAACAAACTTTGTGTCTGGTTTCTGAACTTCACCTTTATTTCTGCAAAAAGACAGGTTTTTCTTGAATCGTCATTAGGTTAAGGCACACTTTTTTCTTGGTATTCGATCCTCCATACACAGTATTACTTTCCCATCCTGAACAGAGCACCTGCATCCTTCTTCATAAGAATTGTGGATTTTAAAGGTGCTCAATGTTTCACATAATCTTTGCATTTTCACAGTTAAAGTAGCTAAATCACACTCTTAAGAGAATGAAATTGGTGTTTGGCCACATTCAAACTTGGGTTTACTTTTTATTTTGAGTTCTGTATGTACATTCTTTCTCATATGAGCACATCCCCTGCTTTCTTTGTCACAAAGGCACTTTCCAGTTTAATTATGTGGAAATAATGGATCAACATTACAGCTAAAACAGAACAACACAGCTGATAAAACAAGCATCCCCTCAGTAACAGCTACAACACAGCACGGCAAGGGTAGGCGGTCAGTTTAGACCCTCCAATTTGGTTCTGGTTTTTAAGTGTGGTAGTGGATCCTATTCTGACTTCATGGCCATATATTAGGTGTCGACACTGCACTGTTTCTTAGTAATATGCAATTATACTTCCCACTTTATTCACTTGGTTTTTATTATTATTATTATTATTATTTACTGCAATTGGGTTTTCACCCGGTGGCAGTAGTCCTTACACTAGTACACACAATACAAATGTTTTCACCCGGTGGCAGTAGTCCTTACACTAGTACACACAATACAAATGGACATATAATATACATAAAAGTAACAATACAAAACAAGCAGTGTTCCCTGATATCGCTGTCTTACTGTGCTGTCATTCCCCCAAGGAAAAATTTGGTGCATGTTTAAAAATACATCATAAGCGGAAATGCTTCAGAGGTACATGCGATAGCGCAGTCATATACTGCTCCTCTATGGAGGAGGAGCTTGGAGATTGATTCCTGTGTAAATCTCTCTTTTCTTAATCACCTTGTTTGAAATGGCTGTGGGAGCCAGAAAGAATAGGAATGTTGACACCTAATATTCTGGCTATGAAGTCAGAGTATGGTCCACTATCACACTGCAAATTTATAACTGATTTGGAGGGTCTGAATCAACCACCTCCCGTTCTGAGTGTGGGTGACTGCGTGAGCACTCGCTCAGCAGTGTTCCCTGATATCGCTGTCTTACTGTGCTGTCATTCCCCAAGGGAAAATTTGGTGCATGTCTAAAAATTTAATTTCTTAGATTTTTTTTTTTTTTTGTAATTGTCAAGTCTGAAAATGCCTAAATAGGAGTATGTCTGCACATGCGCTCGCACGCACACCACAGTACTTCTGAAGTAGTGAGTGTGTGCGCGTGCATGCATGTAACTGACTTGTAGATATCATGGTGGAGTTTATGTATGCAGTTTCAAAAATCATTCCCAGTTCTTTTCAGTTATGTGCATATTCTTCAGTTTTTTAATTTGAATGTTATTTGTCACAATTTTAGCCGCTGTCTATTATGATGCTGAAAAGGAAAGTAACCCTATCCAAAGTAAAGATTAGGTACTCAGCTTGTATGTGTTACAAATTTCTCACCTGATTCCATCAGGCTGCTATTGATCAGTCTGCTTTGTTCTTGCTCCATGTTTCATCTGCATACATAAATATTGCATGCAGTAGTTTCTAAATAATGATAATTTTCCTTCCTTTGGCTGTTCCAATTTCCAGAGTATGTTGCTGGCTAATTGGTAAAATCTTCATACCCTTTTTTATTATTTCTGTACTGCCTTCTTTTACTCTTTCATTTCTTAGTATCTTATATCCTTAAATACATAAAACTCTCCAATGCATCTGTTTCATGATTACTACATTTTATATTTTTATGTCTTATGTTCTACTTATCAAGATTACACACATTACAGGTATAACCATTTGTAATTCCTTTTTCAGATGAGTTCTCTGAGGTGATGAAGAAAACAGTTCTTCACAATAAAATTCCTTTTGATATGAACGGAGGCTTTGTAAAGCTGTATTTTGGGAAAGACAAGAAACGGGCCATTAGCTATGCAGAATTCAGCCAGTTTTTGCATGTAAGTGCAATCCTTTTTGCATATGTAATGGTGTCAGTAGGACAGTACAAATTATTCTGCTTACTTCTGTTTCCAAAATGTAACTGGGACTCTACTTGTCTGCTGTCTATTAGGTGTCTATTTATCTCTCCCTTGAGGCACAGGCATCAAAGTACGAAGTACACTCGAGGGACAGGGCCAGCCTGTCCCTAGAGGTGTACTAAGTCACTGCTTAGGACACCAGATTGAATTAGGTGGTACATCCAGTGTAAAATATTATTTAAAAAAATTAAAAGTACTTTAAGTTCATAGGGCTTCAGTGAGAACTTTTTTACCTCTTGACTTGGGTGTTGTGCTGGATTACCACTTACTGAAAAACGCAGTGCTTGCAGATATATATTCTCATACAATACTACTAATTTTTCTGATCTCAAAAACAGTGGTCGGACAAACAAACAAACAAACAGCAAACTAAATACAGTGTTTCTTTCATAAGAAGTTCTTCCATAGATCAGTGAAAAATAGTGTTTTAAAGGAGAAAACTTCTTATAAGGGAAGTGTAAAAATTAGGTTCATTTTTTGGATCCACTTTTTTATTTTCATCCCAAGTAGTAAGTTCACAGTACAGTAGAATTCCTTTAATCTGGCACTCAGGGGACTGGACAGGTGCTGGATTGTCAAAAGTTCTGGATTATCAGCCAGTAACTATACTGACCTAACTTTTTACAAGTAATTCTTTGTCACTCCCCATAGAAGATTCCGTTGTCAGTTATTTTTTATTTCATTATGAAAAGGCTTGGCTGTTCCTCAGTTATCACAGGTTCTGTCATGTTCCTTTGGAACACATTGCTGGAAACCACTTACAAAACACCTTGTCCGTTTGTGCTGTCAGAGTCTTTCAATGTGTGTCACTTGAAGGTCCTGCACACTTATATTTGATGCCATAAATGATCATAATTACCTTTTCTGATTTACATTTCTGAGGAATTGTTAAAGTTACATGTTTTCTCTTGACAGCAGTACCTTGTTTACCCATCCTTGGATCTTTTGACGCCATTATAATAACTCGATGGGCTCAGCAAGGTCTAGATAACCGAAGATAACATCACAGAATCAGTACGCACACTATAAGCTGCGGATGGCGGAACTTTTGGTCTTGGGACTACTTTCTTTGAGTGCTGAATCATCAGGAGTGCTGGATTATCATGTGCCAGATTAAAGGAATTGTACTGTATTTCATTTGTAAGGATAAAGGCCACAGATTTATATTACCATGGCAGTTAGGATACACAATTACTTAGTGCCATAGAAAAATGTATAAAACTGAAGTCATGATGGATTACATAAAAGTATGGGTTCAGAGTTCTTTGTTGTTGGTACAGATGCACTTTCTTCATGTACCTCATGTGTGTCCTCTGCTTCAGGGCTCTCATTGCACAGTCTTCAGTGCTCGTTATGTCATATGCTGCAAGAAAATCCCCAAGACTGGTGCTGAAGTTGAAACCTTGTGGCGGCATTTGTGCGATGTGCTTGAGTTAGCAGAAGATGAACATCAGAAACTTTGGAACTTGGAAACAAGCAGTCAATTGGTTGTGTGCAAACAATGAAGTAGTCCACAGTCGATTATTGCCTGTCATACATTTTGACCATAATGAAATAAATAATGATTGTGAAGTATTTTGTGTGTATTAAATGGGGAATTTTATGTATAGAAGTCCAAAAAATGATTTTTTAAAAAATAAACTTTTTACATTAGAACTTTGTATGTGGGGAAATTTAACATTAATTTCATGGGAGTCTTGGCATGCCTTCAGAAAACTAACTTCTTATGTAGGAAAACTTTGTATCCTGGAATTTCTCATTTGGGAAGCACTCTAATTATGTTTGAGGTACAAATACATATGAAAACACTAAAGAGAAAACAGATTCAGCATATTTCCTTTGTTGTCAGAAACGTCAGTTAAAGGTCCGCTTTTGGGGCACTAGTGCATGTTTTATGTAGGGTGCCAGTTGTTAGCAGCTTTTCTAGAAACAAGGTTCAGAATGTGTGCGTATTGCTTGTCTGAATGAAACTTTACAACTTTTCATAAAACTGTAAGACATTAAATGTTTGCAGTTTTTAAAGCCAGCAGTCCTGGTCCGTCGCAGTTACACTTGGCTGCACTCTGTTCTGTTGTTTATTCATCAACATTTGCACTCCCTGTTGTCAGTTCTGGTTCGTCCCATTTAGCCTTGACTGAAATCCATTCTGATATTTATTCAGCAGCATTTGCACTGCCTGTTGTCAGTTCTAGTTCGTCCCATTTAGCCTTGACTGAAATCCATTCTGATGTTTATTCATCAGCATTTGCACTCCTGTTGTCAGTTCCTCAGTTCCCTATGTCAGGCAACAGTATATTTTTTTTAATAGTTAGTGCTGTATTTTAATGACTTCAGATGGTAAGTAGCACAAACTCAGCTCAAGATAGACCAAGAGTGAACAAAATCCATACACAGCTGGGCTGTATGGAGTGCCTCAGAAGACAGAAATGTAAATTAATTCATCAAAGAAAAATTAGTTTGTGTAGGTGATACAGTGTCATAAACAGGAAAATCAGTACTACATTTGCTATCAGAATTTAACTTAACCTCGAATCGGTAACGGCTATGTTGCAACGCAACTGACAAGTTCATCTTTAGTGAGTCATTAACTTTTCTTTTAAAGTGTTTATAATTAATTTTTTTTTTTTTTTTTTTTTTTGTGGAAATATGAGATAGTGTGTTTTAAAATACAAAAGAAGTGCTAAGTTAATGGTTTTGTGTTCCTTAATCTGTAGTGGAATGGAAAGTTGGTGAGAAATTAACAGATATGGAACAGAAGGGCAAGCATTTCCCTTAAAAACTTATTGTGAGTTTCATGTTTCTTAGTGTTATTTCTGGATACTTTGTAATCAGTTTTGTTAATTAATTTGTTGCAGGACTTTCATGAGGAGTATGCAGTAGAAGCATTCCGGAGGTATGACCAGACGGGCTCAGGATTCATTACTGCTGTGGATTTCCAGGATATTATGATGAATATCAAGAGCCACCTGCTGACAGATGAAGTGAAAGCAAACTTGGTGGCAGCAGCATCAGGGGGACAAGCGGGCAAACGAGTCAGCTTCCCTTATTTCATGGCATTCAACTCCCTCCTAAACAATATGGAGCTTATAAAAAGGATATACCTTAATGCTACTAATGGCACTAGGAACCAAGAAGTCACGAAAGGTATGTTGAATGCTGCTGTCAGTTGTCAGTTCTTGTTTTGTCACTGCACACCATGTTCTAGAATTAATGCAAGTGTCACATTAACTGGCTGTTGTAATTCTGTCTGCACCTGGCGTTGCTTCTGTTGATATTTTGTGAAGGAAACTAATGAATATTGTCATGTGGTGACTAGCGCCCTTCCTTCATATTTGGGAGATCCCAAACACCAGCCTGCTCTGACACTTCCTTCATTTTTTTGTTCCCCCACCCACCCCCAAACACACACACACACAGAGTACTACCAGCCAAACTTGGTGCAGTAAATTAGGCTTACTGCTTCCTCGTCCTTGCACATTCATCTTTCAGATTCTCCCAATCATTTGACATTACATCATTGTTGTCAAGGGAAGTCGCTGACAGCATTTTAGATGGTGTAGAGACAGCGTTCAGTTAAAAACGCCAGTACATTAAGGTCACGCACTCCAAGAAGAAATATGGGTGTGGGGAGATCTGGGTTTATTATATGGGCAAAATGACCATGTGGGTTTCAGGCCAAAGGGGTGGTAACTGCTCACTGGCCTGTGACCCACATGGTCATTTTGCGTGCACTAGTGTTGGTACTTATATGATAATAATACCCAGATCTCCCTGAATAGCTCTGTTTCTACTTAGACTGCTTGAACCTAAAGATGATGGCACTATGATCCTTCAGAAATCTGGGAACTATAACCCCAATGACACAGCATCACAGTCCAGAAGACTTGTAACTTCAGCAACACTGCAGCAAGAATCTCATATCCCTGAGGTCATTACAGTCTTAAAAGTAGAGTTTTATGGGGCATTGAACATGATTTTGATAAAATGTCTGCTATTAACTTTTTCTGTGACATCATCAGTATATTGATTGTAGCTGATCAGTCAGTTATCTAAAATCATTACATGTTTATCCTCATTTGCAGAGGAGTTCCTGCACTCAGCACAGATGATGTCACAAATCACGCCACTGGAGGTAGACATTTTGTTCCTTCTTTGTGACCTGCTTCACCAAACAGGGTGAGTAACATGCTGCCAGGACCAGTGTTGTGTGTTTCTGTGTTCCAGAAAGATCAGTAATAACTGAATGTGTTAATGCCATGCACCCAAATACTCAAATTTTTAACACTTTTTTTTTGTGAAGCACTTTTTCTGATTTATGTTGGACATTGTTCACTGCCAGACATGTTAGGAAGTTCATTAAATTTTTAAATGCGTTCAAATGTAAAGTTATTTAGGCTGTTTAAAAAAGTGGTGAGTGTTTGTGGTACAGTGAAATCAGAGTATAATGTAATTGTGAGGGTAACAAAATTATATTCGATATAATGACATTTTGTTGCACTGAAACACGTTAAAAACTTAAGAATGATAGCTCTGGACATGTAAAAAATGAAAAAGAGACAAACTTACCGTGTTTGCTTTGTAAAGAAAAGAGTCCGAAATCTTTTCTGTGCAGTCAGTTTCAATGATGAGTTCTTGCCAGATTCTTCTGGAATTCCATGGCTCTTCATTACACAATCTGGAAAGTTTTTGTGGTCATTATGTAGTGCTGAAGACTTGGTGCTATTTTGGAAATCTATGGGGCCAGCCTCCACACTTCCCATAAATCCCCGTAGGCCAAACAATCGTACGAAGTGTCGGGCTCCCTTGTACATGAGTGGTCCATTCACTTTTTTTATGTATCCAGACACCTCCTATATACATCTTTGTCATTTTTTCATTGTTTGCAGTTGAGTTGCTTCAGAAACAGTGCTGTTTTGATTTGCTATCTCTTTCAGAAGTATAGACAGTGTTGATTGCCTGTTTGCATGTATTCTAGTGACATCACATTTGTCTGTCACTTCTAGAATTTTTTTCTTCACGTGTAGAGAAAATTTGTTGCACTTTCGTTTTCTTGTCCATAACGGGCCGCACAAAGAAATTAAACTAAAAAATGAAATTATACCAGTAGCAGCAATTAATAACAAAATATACGTGAATTGAAACTGCTATGAAAGTACTTGCGACTGGATTGTGCTGTGTTTTACAGTACAGTGATGCCAGTGACTATACATAATTGCACCAAATATGCCGGTGTCCTGCACATTCCTCCCACTTTGTTACTAAGCATAGATGTCACATAGCTGTCGTGCTGTAAAAGGTTCTGTCTGGAACAGGAACATACAGTTCAGGACTCAGCTTTGTGGCCCTTGAACCAGGGGACATGTATGGGAGGTATGTGGTAGGAACAAGTCTTACCACTCCCGTGAGAATGATTGGACATGGTGTGGCATACTGTTTGAAAATATTTGGTGTAACAGTTGGTGTGAGAACATGGTGCTGCTGATGTCATATACAGGACAACAATCAGAATTTTGTCTGATGGCACCATATCATTGAGCAAAACTGAATTGGAGTCTGATCTGGCAGTTCCACTGTGAGGTCACACATCACTGTCAATGTATGAGTAAATGTCTCTTCTTTTGGTGGTAATGTGAACTATGTCAGTTGAAAGTGGGGGCATGTTGTGACCTCAGCTCAGTCCCAAACAGCAAGGCATCTCAGCTCTAAAGGCACATTTACGTGACTTGAGTTGCATGCCAACTACTTCAGTCAAATCAAAATGTGCACTTGTTGATTGAGTCATCATGGTTTCAATTCTCAGTTTTGGTTGTATGGCTGGAGTTATGTGATTGACCGGTATAAACCTGATTGACCGGTATAAACCTGCCGTAAGTGATGCTGTTCTATGGTAGCTGTGTGGAATGCGTTGCTTGGCTGGCACTCTTGGGTTGTCGAGGCGGGATGGGGGTTTTTATCTCATGGTTCTGTTCATGGGATTTCTTCCACACAACACTGTGCCCCTGACCAAAGTGTACACTCATGTAGTTAGTTACAGTGTCCCTTTGTAACTCCTTTCTCTTTCCCCATCTCCTGTTTGCACTTGAAGCTGCAGATTTTGTCCAGCTTATGTGTGTTGTTCAGTGATCTTGCTTTTGCAAGTTTTGTTATACTGATTATAGTTTTTTTAATGGATTGTATTTTTATTGTTAAACTGATATTTTCATTCCATTCATATTTGTTCAAGTGAAACATTTTGACATAAAGATGTATAGTAAATTGCTGGTGCTCTGAAAGAAATCTCATTATTCTAGTGTTTGTTACAATGAGATTTCACTGTACCACGTTATTGGAAGTACATGTACTACAATTGAGAGGCGGGGAATCTTTCTTTGACACTAAACCATGTCTCCTGCACATTAATGTGCTGCAATTCCACTGCAGTGCTTGGCTATTTTTTGTTTATATCAAAGTCACTTCATGTACTAGACCTGTTACAAAATTTTTCTCCCAGAGGTGCCACACCACATCAGACTTTGAGTCAAATATGGGCATGTGTTGCATGTTTTATGTTTTAACCTATAATATCTCCTGTCTTGATTCCATTAAGTTAGATAGCATATAAACATTGTAGCTGTCTTCCTCTGACTCCCTCGAAACCGTACCTGATGTCATTATTGACTACAAGTGTCATATGTTTGTTGCTTTTGGAGGTTGCATAGCTTGTTCGAGATGTGTGTCCCCCACCTTTTTCTGCCAGGTTGGCTTTTAAAACTTTCTTATCACAAAACACTGCCACATGCTCATCGGCTGTGATGTTAAATGTGTTTATCTGGATTGTACTTATTGAATGAATTTTCAGTGAAGTATCTTCTTCCTTAGCAAAGAACCTGCTTTAAACACAGTAGCACAGTTTAATATCGGATTATAATAACTGCTCCATTCTTTGTGTGTTAAGAAGTGAAGCATCAAGACACTGAGCAATGTCCAAGTAATGTGTTAGAAATAAACGCCAACATCTTATATACGCAAGTAAATATTTCACTTAGTATTCTTCCAAATTAAATTTCTGATAGAACCTCCTGGTTTTCTCATCTGAAATGATGACTAACTGGTTTCGTCCATTTTTCTTTCTGTTCTTTCTTGCTTCCAAACGGGATCGCTCAGTTATTTGCCGAAGAGACCTGGGGAAGAACAGCGGCATTGGTTGCGGTGATTATGTTTATCATTTCACATGCACTCGCACTTACTGCTGTATATTTTGTTATTTTACAACTTCTTCCCACTTTCTGTCCATCAAACTCTCTCACGTGTCATATGTATATGTGTTACATATGTGTCATATGTATATGTATGTGTTACTTACATATGTGTTACTTACATATGTGTCTCCAAAGTGTGGACATTTTGTGAAGTTCTTGAAGTGTTCTGTTGTGTGGTGTTTAGGGGTGTTAACAGGGCTTCCTGGTGGCCCCCTACCCCCTTTTTTAAACACAGAACCATAAGGTACATGAAAATATTAGCCAGTAGGAAATATAAAGTGTGTAGAAGGGGCACAAGTTTAATTCTGGAATTCATTCATTCTGTAGTCTGTCTTACGACAGGTCCGTAGCCTCTTCCAAAGCGAGTTCTCCACAGGGTGCGATCTAGTGCTTCCTCTTTCAATTTCCAGTATCTTTTCTTTTCCTTAAGGTCATCCAGTAGCTGCTTACGTCTTCTCCCTCGTCTTCCCGTCATTTCTATCCATCCCTCTAACTTTCCTTCAATCACGAGTTTCAGAAGGCAGTTCCTACGCAAGATGTGACCAATCCAGTTAGCCTTTATTCTTTTTATTGTATGTACGATATTCCTCTCCTCCTTGACTCTCTGTAATACGTCTTCATTTCTCACACGTTCGGTCCAACTGATCTTCTCCATTCTTCAATTCTGGAATATAGGTTACATTTTATACTTTTTAATCCTAATTTTAGGGTTTCTAAGTATGAATTTGATTTCATTGCTGAATGAATAATCTTGTATTTTGGAGACAATAAGAATATTGAAGAATATTTCTTTTTTTGTCTTTGATATCGGTTTCTTGGATTCTGGTGTTCGAGTAAATTTAATGTTTATGCCAGTTTGTGATAAATGCAGTAAAACCAATTGTTATGTTTAAATTAAAATCGTGCCGGTCAGTCATTGACAGTAGACAGACTATACCGTTTTAAGTTTTATGTACCATCGCATTTCAGGTGAGCCTTGGTATTTTGTTAGCTGATGTGCCTGATTTGAATGAAGAATGTGTTTTAAAATTGGTCACTTAACATTGATGTAATAACACACTTTGTTGCTGTCTTTCAATTCCTTATGCTCTTTGTGTAAATTTAAAGTCTGGAAACATAGTCTGTTGTGCAACATGTAGGAATCAAATGTAAGAAGTGACAGATGGGCTTGTATATATTCTAGCCACATTGTAAGTTTACTCTGTACTAAACCACATTACTGTACTTCTGAATTTGATGGCACCAACAGAATGATCAGTAAGTTTGTGTTTGGGGGTTTTGCTTCTCACATACTCTTTGTCAGCAGTGAAACTGAATGTGAAGGAATTAAATTTTGGTAATGGGAAATATTGGAGTGCAACTTACTTTGTGATTTAGTGAACAATGTTTGTTACTTGCTATTTATAGGTACTTGTATGACATAATTTCTGTATTAGCCACATTATTTTTATAATATGATTGTCTAAAGTGTGCCATATTTTGCCTTTGCTGCAACCTGTGATTCATATGTCCACACCTGTGGGGACACATATTTTGTGCCATGGTGTATGGTTTTGCATACAACAATGTATGACTGTTTGTAATTTCAGGCCTCTGCCGCAGTGTAATTGAGAGCTTCGCTTGTCTGTGATGTTACGCAGCGTAGATTTGTAGTTAGTTACCGACGTTTCGGGACAACATATGGGTCCCATCTTCAAGGGTCAAGCAGTCCCTTGATCCTTGAAGATGGGGCCAACAGGTTGTTCTGAAACATCAGTAAATAACTAGTGATCTACGCTGTGTAACATCACAGAAGAGAGAAGATCTCATGTGTGACTGTTATGGTTTATCCATGAGATGTGATTGATATGGGAGTTGCAGGGTGTGAAATACCATGTTTGTGTAGGAAAATATTTTCCATGTGAACACTTGGGATTGAATGGATTTGTTAAATATATCTGGAACAATTATTGTATTCAATTTCAGTTTTTATAACACTGTTTTGCATGTATTTTTTGGGTATGATGCATTGTTGTAACACTTGACATCTGTGTGGTTTGCAGGAGAATAGTGTACAATGATCTTCAGGCCATTGCTCCGGAGCAGTACTTCAAGCAGATCACCAAACGACTTGCAGAGATCAAGGCTGTTTCTGTAAGTGGCATGTTATTCAGTGACTGAAGTAAGAGGTGGAAGGTGTTCTGTAATTTGTAGCGCAACGATTGTCCAAATGCATCCTTTGGGTTGGTGCGTTGCTACTGACCTTCTTGTTCATTTATTGATGTATTGCACTGCATTCATGTATATGTTATTTTTGTTCATCCTTTAAATATAATACACCATACATAAAAATCTTTGAAGCTTTTCAGATCATATTCAGCTGTGTATTTCATGACATAATTTCTTCATGTACAGCGTGTTTCATAAGTCCATCCGGGATTTAGAGGCTTGGCCATGCAGTAGCAAACCCACATATAAGAGATAAAAGCATGCCAACGGATAGAGGAAATGTAAAAGTTTTTTCGTGGCAGATGCGATGGCGTAGTTACCGTTTCTCCGCTAGGAGGCAGTGGTGTGCAAACATGGCGTTTTCAGGTGAACAGAAAGCTTTTTGTGTCCTGCAATTTGCTAAAACCCAGTCAATACTCCATGTGACTTTTTCCTGTGGGGTTACGTTAAAGATCGTGTTTACGTGCCTCCTTTACCAAGAGATTTACCGGAGCTTCGGCTAAGAATTATGGATGCAGTTGCTACCATCGACGTTCATATGTTCGAACGTGTGTGGCAGGAGCTAGATTACAGGATTGACGTCTGTCGAGTCACCAAAGGGGGACATATTGAACATTTGTAAGGTAGGTTCAAAACTTGGATATGTACTCTTTTCACTGACATGCTCTCATCCCCCGTGTGTGATTTGGCTCTTGAGCTACAGACCTCCAAAATCCCGGAGGGATTTATGAAACACCCTGTATGTTCTGACAACTTCATTAGCCAGGATCCACCGCCCACCTCCTACATTTCACATTAATCACCATAAAAGCGAGTTCTTCAAATGAAATGGTTTCAGGCTGTTACGATAACTGGGGAGATATAAACATCACATGAATGCGCCACAATGTTATGCTATACGTACATTGCCTATCTTGTTCCTTTTTTCTTCTTCTTTTCCCACCTCATGATGGTGTGATTGCTAATGTTATTGGACCATACTTGTTGCCTTATTTCTTTTAGGGGATAGTTTAGAGGTTTACGCAATGTAGTCGGAGAAGGTCTGTCCTCACATTTCATGTTGTTGGGATGCATTTTGATCTCAGCTCCTTCCCTTATGAGCCAGTCCATGCACCTGATTTTTGGGCCAGGATACTGGTGTTACTGAGTATGATCTGGTGGTCAAAGTCAGTGATTCACCACAGTTGACTTGTCCAGTTGATGCAGTTACCTGTCCAGGTGCTCATCACACCCAGTCTAACTTCACAGCAGACAGAGATTGGACAACAGTTCCCATCCAGATGTGCTTCACACTGCCCACTGATGAGAGATTTAAAAGAACTATTCTTGGAATCTGAATCCCCATTGAAAATCCTATCCCTTCTTCGTGTCCTCTGTGTCTGTGATTGGCTGAATTACCACAAATCACCTTATATAACCTGCAAGATCCTTTCCTTGCTATCACTTCAGCATCCACCCAAACCAACTCAGTCACCCTGACGATGGAGGCAGTATGTTCCTCCAAAATGTCAGAACATTGAACCACTACACAGTGCAGAAATCCAAAAGGAGGCAGTCATCTGAAGAGCAGCCTCTGTGAAAACATGAAAATTAACATAGCTGTGGTCTTGTGTGCCCTGTAGCCACTGCTTCATGGAAGTGGGACCTTTGACCTGTTATATTTTTAGAGATACATATTCTGTAGCAGTCCAGTACATGATAGTGTTAGCAAAACAATACCAAATGGGGGCATCTGAAGACATATGATACAAATTAACATATTGTTTCAGTTCATACTTACTACAGAAAAATTGCGTCACCTCTGCGTGCTGTATTCGTTTGAATTTAACTGTTTCTCTCGAAAAAGTAGCATTGTGCACTTATTTTGGTGTTAATAACACAGTGTGATTGTAAATTACATGTGTAAAGGAAAGTGGACGTGTCTCCTAAATGAGTGATTCATTGCTACAAGTCTTGCACCTTTTTAAAGTAAATACACTAGCACAGGGTGTCAAATTTCAACATACACTCCAGCATTTTGCACACACTTCTACAACATGCAAGATACAGACTCAACACTTCTCGTTAAGAGGTTAGGAGCAACAGTGGCAAAAGTGTCTCAAATTTGTTGTTCCAGTTCATCAAGTGTTCTTGGTTTTGATCGGTAGTTGTCCACAAAGTGTTTTTCAGCAGGTTAAGATTGTTATTATGCCATGCCAGCATGATCTCAGAAATTGAAGCCGTTACAGTGATATAAAATGCTACAGTTTGTGTTTCATGACATTAAGGTTCTTGCAAAGGTTCTGCTACATTGAAAGAAATTGAGCCAGGAATTGTAATTTGTGTTTGCAGAGTCCTGAAGAGCGAGGTATTTTCATTCAGGTCCTAGAAAGTGCATACAGATTCACACTTGGCTCCATTGGTGGCGGTAAGTTAATGGATTGCATAGAACATGCCTTCCTTCTCCAGACTTCCTACTCTTCTCTTAACCCTTTGGTGCCAGAGTTAAATGTCTGGTGCAGTGTCTAAGGACCAGAATTTAAATTAGAGGAGTTTATGCTTACAAAAACAAAAGGATGTCTCATATGCCAACTGGTACCAGTTGGTGTAAATAGTGTGTGATTTGAGATAACGAGTCCCTGAAGATGACCCCAAATTAAGGGTTTGAAACATGTAGGACAGTGAAATTACACAATTAATGTGATTAAATTGTACATTTGTCAGTCTATAAATATAGAACCTAATGTATTTATATATGTTCCCATTATATTTTTGCTTCAGTTTACGCCGGAAATTGCAGGAACCTAACCCCAGCGTAAACCGAGTCCTACCTGTACAAATTTTTAAGAAGATATTTTTTTCTTACACAGTTCCACATTGCAGCCAGAAAGTTCTCTTATTTTTTTGTGTGAAAATTGTACTTATTTATGTTATAAATATTTCCAGTAAATGCCTTTGCAAGAATGAATGCAAGTTTTGATGTGGTTTTGGTTGAATTTTGAATATGCAGTTAGAAATGTGATAAATGCAGCCTAAATGTCCAAACTGAGATGTCAACGTTCTATCTGTGTAGCCGTGGGTGCAACAGCAGTTTACCCGATTGACTTAGTCAAGACAAGAATGCAGAACCAGAGGACGGGCTCCTTCATTGGTGAGCTGATGTACAGAAATAGCTTTGACTGCTGTAAGAAAGTCCTCAGGCACGAAGGCTTTTTTGGTTTATACAGAGGCCTTGTGCCTCAGTTAATGGGTGTGGCACCTGAGAAAGCTATCAAGCTAACGGTAAGTTGAATTCAGTAACTGGTTGACTGCCCTTTGACCCCTAGGAAATTGTATGATGCCCATATGTCATCTTTTTTTTTTTATATGGTCATGTATCAGCGATGTCATTCAGTCAGTGTGATGAAGTTTCCTTTGGAAATATAAAGGTGAATCGAAAAGTAAAGTGAATTTGCCGCAGAAGCCCTGCAATTGACACAATGTGAAACCTAGCAGTTGTCTTGATAATTACGTGCTGGGCATCATCGCGATGAGTCATTGTCAGGTTTAGTTAGTGTTGTGTTTGTTTACAAACCTTATTTAAAGGTGGCAGCACCTCTTTTGAATTGCAGTGTTGTAGAACAGCAGTATTCAACCTTTTTTGTTCGCGTACCCCCACATATAATTTCTCTTCAACTTTCTACCCTCAAAGTTGTTGGTGCATAATTCAAGTTATACATAGTCTATAATCTACAGTGAAAATAAGTTAAATAAATTGCATCCAAAATAATGTATTAAATAATAAGTTTTAAATGAAGAAAAGTAGAATGAAGCTATTAAATAACATATATATTATTGCAAATCATATAAAAATTAATAAAGGAACAAAAGTATCTTAGCAAAGCAAAATTATATGCACTGTGTGGAATAGAATGAAACTAGCCACCCAGATAAGAGAGAGAGAAAAAAAATAGCACTTCCAAATCGCATGTCCTTACGTCCGGGTCTCGTGTGGCTAACCCTAAATCTGGCCCTGATTATTCAGTGTTTATCATGAAATAATACATTTATTTTTTTGAATTTTACGTACCCCCTATGATGTCTTCGCGTACCCCAGGTTGAATACCACTGTTGTAGAACAGTGAGCTGTGATCCATTTTTTGTGGTCAGAAGTTGTTAAAACATTTGAAATACGTAGGAGATTTGCAACAAGCACAGAGATCTGCTGTCTAAGGGGGTTCTTTTGCTCCATGATAATGCGCGTCTGCATTCCGTGGCAGCTGAAATTTGAACTTCTCCCGACACCTCCCACATAGTACGGACCTAGCTTCGTTGGATTATCACAAGTATGGACCACTAAAAGGAGCCTTGTGTGGATGAAGATATGCCAGTGATCATGAAGTTGAGGGCGCTGTGCATACCTGGCTTTGATCACAACGAAAAATTTTCTCTGCAGATGGGATCAGAAGACTTGTGAAACACTACACGATATGCATTGCGAAAAGGGGTGATTATATTCAGAAATGATAGATTTGTGTTTGTTACAGATTGTTTTACATGAAGTAATTAATAAATTCACTTTACTTTTTGACTCTGGCTCATAATTTAAAGGTCATGTGCTGCAGCATTATTAGAACTTCGAAAGGCCCAAACTGAAATGAGGTCTTTATGGCCACCATTTGCAATTGACCTTATTGTCTGAGATTGTTAGAAGGCCTTCTCCCAATTGAGTAAATTGTATAATATTCTTGGGCCATGCTGTCATGGCTTAGGCAGTCAGTCATTGGCCTCTCACTGCCAGGGCCTAGGTTCACTCCCAGGCCAATACACTTTGGATTTATGGTGGATGAAAGAGAGAGAGTGTTATTTTGACAGATTTTTCTCTGAGTACTCTGCTTATCCCCTGTGTGAGCATCATTCAACTTGTGTTCCGTACTCCATTCATTCATTCATCTATACCTGATGCCATTTGATCTTAGCAGTTGTGAGTAACATACTTCAAAAACACTCTCATATTTTTATATTGTAGCATGATAGAGATTGTATGCATTTATAACTTAACATTACATTTCAGGTAAATGACTTTGTTCGAGATAAATTTATGGACAAGAATGGAAACTTGCCACTGTATGGTGAAATAATCTCGGGGGCTTGTGTAAGTGATTTTGATTGTTTATTCTACTGTATTTACCTGAGTCCAAGACGACCTCCCAAATAAAACACGGTGTGCCAAGTGAAAATGTATTTATCCAAATCTAAGATGACCCCCGGACAAATAAAAGTCTGCTAAGAAAAAATATTTTACTGTTAATTTCATACACTTAATACACAAAGCATGTCAGATTGTATCTACCTGTACCAGTCAGTGTCACTGTCTCCATGTTCACAGTCAGTGCCTTCGTCTTCCTCACACTCACTCCTAACATCCCCATCCTCTTCACTGCCATTCCACAACATATCGTCATCAGTTTCATCCACTGCACTGGATATACAGCGCTTCTTAAAACCATTCACAGTCAATTCCGGTGAGATGCACTGCCATGCCGTTATGATCCACATTGACTAATACATTTATATTTCTTGGTTTATAAACTTACTAGAACACATAAAGATTCACAATTTCCTCCACAGATGGTGTTAAGAATGTTAAATACATGTGTTCTGGATTTTTGTGTTGTGTCCGTGTTCTGACCAATCTGAGTTAATGGCTCTCTCTATGGTTTTTAATTTGTATATTTGTCCAGGATTTATTTTTGAGTCGTGCAGTTAATTTTTAATTTTTCAATAGCCTTTTTCCTGGTGGTACCGAGTGACTGAGAATAGCTTGATCTAAGGGCTCCACCAAGTTAGGTGCTTCTTTGCCTCAAAACGGAAACAGACCCGGCTTCCGAAACGTCCTGCTTCTTTAAAACATAAGACAAGGGATAAAGTTCCAAAAAAAGAAGATTGTATCAGTTAACTTCAGTTGTGCTGTCTCCCTTTTGTTTATGCATGCCAATTTGGCGATGCTGGTCTTGGTTTGGCTCCACATGGTCGGGTTCAGAGGGATCAGGTATGGCGCTTCGTACACGAATTTAAAACAACCTCACATATTTAAGCGCCATTCGAGTAAATATGGTATATTTGTTGAAGTGTAATGCTTATTTGTTGTGTCTCATTAATTTAGCTTATATTTTGACCTGCAGTCTGCTGCTTGTCATCTTCGTACGTTCCCTGCTGACCTGTTCCAGCATCCACATTGGTGATACAAAGAGTACCGCCTAGAGAACTGACAGGTCATTGCTGTGTTCACTGCTTAGCTGTCCTGAGGCAGTCCTACATCCTACTTCTTTCAGATGTATTTTAATGTTGTTCTCCCGTCACTGCCCACATCAGTGAAGTGATCTGTTTTCTTCATGTGATCAGACTTAGAGTTCTGTACACATTTCTCATCTAGACCATGCTTGCTGCTTACCCTGCCAATCTTATAGTCCTTCATCTAATTATCCTAATATTATGAGGGCTAATCAGAAATATCCAGGACAGAACTTGTAGGAAAACAAACCACTTACAATTTACTCAAGTTATCTCCTTCACAGTAGGAGCCTTCTGATCGTACGTAGTGATTGCAGCAATTCTTCAGCTTTTCAGTGCAGCTGCCATTTGTGTTCAGTTGTATTTCCATGACATCTTGCACCATTTTCCATCCAGGGTGGTCTTCAGTCTGGAGAAGAGGAAAAAGTCACAGGGTGCAATACCTGGTGAGTAAGGCAGATGGGGAACCTCTGGGGTGCTGTGCTTGGCCATGAATTCTGTGACGCTGAGGACCACTGAACGTGGCACATTGTCGGGATGCATTAGGCAGGTACCTCAAAGATCACTGGGGGACTGTTGCAACAAACTACACCTCCAAAACATTCCAGATAGGTTTCGTGTACAGTCTGAATCATGTTCTGGTCTTGCGGATGAAATACCAAACCCTTCACATCGAAGAAAGTGGTCAGCATTCTCTAGATTTTTGACCAGTTTGCCTTACTGACTCAACACTGTTTCTCTGAATGCTTGTTGAAGCATCTCATACCGTTCTGTGATTGTTTTATGAAGCTTCTAGGAGAACTTAATGCAAAAACATTGCTTCTTCCCCAGCATATTCATTTCACAGTGTGATGGAGGGATAAACACACTTGCACTGTAGATACTTCATTTACGGCGCAGTCAACCTAGACTGCTCCTTCAGTGTGTGGCATGAGAAGATGTTGCTAAATTCCTACATGGTTGTCACTTTGATAGTGTTGGTAGTTTCTCTTTAAAAAAAATTCTGTCCTGGATATCTTTTTATCATCTTGCATATGTGGTGAAGACTGCAACTTCAGGAAGCCCTTATTACGCAACTGATCTACCCTCTTGTTTACTTCTTGTAGACCCATATATTGTCAGTACCCTGTCCTAAATACAGTTTTGTTTTAATTTTGTGAAATAATTGCTGAATTCCAGGCTGGTGGTTCACAAGTTATATTTACAAATCCCTTGGAGATTGTGAAGATTCGTCTCCAAGTAGCAGGTGAAATTGCCAGTGGGGCAAAGATCAGTGCCCTCAGTGTTGTGAAGGAGCTTGGCCTCTTTGGAATGTACAAGGTAATCGCCCACTCAGAGTTCATACACATTGATCCTTCTTCAACTGAGGGAAAAAATTAGGATCCAGAACTGTAACATTTCACTGAAAATTTGGGGTTGTGGGAACCAAGCTAGCACCACTGGTATAAGTAATATATGAAAATTATACAGTAGTCTTAAACTTTGGTTTGTACATCCTGTTGTGACACTTATGTGTTGGAATAATAAATAGACTGTCGATCACAACTCAATATTTTTAAAAAACAGAGGAAAAGGAACAGTCATCACAACTATATTTACTAGTATTCTACTGTATATTGTATTGCGACGTGTTTCAGCTTCTATCAAAAGTCATCATCCGGCATACATAAAGTACTTGCAGAAAGAATGCCTACCACCCCCACCACCACCACCACCACCACGCGTGATATAAATCTCAATTGTACAGTAGTGTCGTGTTGTGAGAGCTGAAACCAGAATAAAAACAATAAAGTAAATGTATTTTAAGATATATTTGACTTATTATCCATTGCTTCAGTTGTGAAAGGAAGAATCTTCTATAATACATGGGCCTTGAGGGATGAAATTTCATGATTATTTGTTCTGGAAATGGAGTGCAGGCTGGAGAGGTGGAGTTTCTATGTATTTGGTTGTCGCTGTTATCCTGTCTAGTCAATTACTAAGCATAGTGTGTAAATATAAATAAGGAGTCGTTAGTAACGTTCATAAATATAGGAAGGTCACCTTTCACTTCCCTTGATGTAGAAGTACTGCAGTAATATACAGTATAATTCAGATTCATTTTCAACATAAAATGTGTGTTTCATCCCAAGAATGTACAAACTAACAGTAATAATAATATAAAATAACGTCAAAGGCATAAAGAAGTTTATTTTTAATAAAGTTCAAACACTTTTTGAAAGCATAAAGGTATAAGACACTACAGTAGGCTGTGCCATGGCTGAGGCAGTTAATCACCATCCTGCCACCGTGGGGGCCCAGGTTAAATCTCAGGCCAGTCCCTGTAGGATTTTTGGTGGACAAAGTGGCACTGGGATAGGTTTTTCTCAGAGTATAGTGCGTTTGTTAGTTATCGGCTGGTGAAATTTTCATGCATAATGCTAGGAGCAAGTGACACAGTAATCTTTCGTCTTGTGTGGTCTGTCTCCAGGAATTAGTCCTTAATAAAGAAAATGGCTTGCGGTGTGTACTTCCTGTAATGCAGATGGTGATAATTTGTAACAAGCTGTATCTAAAATAAGTAATTAATTATATTATAATAACAACAACAACAACCACATGCACACATCACCACATCATACTCTGATTCTTCTGCCCTCACATTAATGAGATTTGCTATCTCTGCTACTCATTCCATTGTTTGTTCTTAGTATATTTTCGGCCCTGTCTTTTAATGATACCTTTCTGTTCATAATACTGTTTTTCTAGTTTATCTGCTTAGACACTTGTCTTATGAAGTTTCTTTGAATCTGCTCATGAGCGTGTCTCAGTGTCATTATATTAATATATCAATTGTGCCAACCCACTGCTTCACATCCACTCAGATTAGTTCTGTAGAGTTGAGAGCTGTGTCATGGGCAGAAGTCTCAACAGCATATGAGTGTTTGTAGCCACAAGTTTGTCAATAAGATAATTTTATACTGTGGTTTGTAAACTTCATATGTAACAGTTGTTGTTTCCTCATTTGAATTCAGTTTTGGGGCGTTGTTCCTCTGTATGTTATGGTAGGAGGCATTATTAATCAAGAGTACAGAATTCTGTTCCAGATTAGGAATTAACTTCTCTTTTAACCAACAGAAGTAATTTTCATTTTTCATTCCATTATGGTAGTCCTCTATTGTCTGGTTGCATCTGAAGATAACCGGGATGTTTGGAATGGAAGCACCATTTCCTCCAGCATGGAGTACTAGTAATTTCCCTCCCAATATTGGTGCAGGCAGGCCCAGTACGCAATCATCACGGCAGTTCTTAGGTGCAGTATGGCTGCTGTGTATGTACGCCTCATCCTTGTACACGCTTGGACTACCTTCTTTACTTTACTTTTTTAGGACTGTGAGGTATTATGATACATCTTATGTCGTGCTTTTTGTTAACATGTATTCTGTTGTTTAGTTGTAACGTGTAAGTTCTTGACAGTGGTGTCACATAACTAAAATCACTGACATTCACCAGGACTTTTTCCATCATCACACTCTATCTGCTGTTGTTTCCATCATCACACTCTATCTGCTGTTGTTTCCATCATCACACACTATCTGCTGTTGTTTCCATCATCACACTCTATCTGCTGTTGTTTCCATCATCACACTCTATCTGCTGTTGTTTCCATCATCACACTCTATCTGCTGTTGTTTCCATCATCACACTCTATCTGCTGTTGTTTCCATCATCACACTCTATCTGCTGTTGTTTCCATCATCACACTCTATCTGCTGTTGTTTCCATCATCACACTCTATCTGCTGTTGTTTCTTCTCTTTTTCTACCGAAATTCAAGCTCCTTCACAGTTTTCTGTAACTTATATCTACCACCATTAAAATTAATCCCCTTTCTGTCTTGAACATACAACTTATTAATTGTGCACTGAATGACATGTATGTTTGTCACACGTTTCAGCACTTTGGGTGTCTTGCTGGCTGTACTGAACGGAGGTCCTTGCACATTGTGCTGTTTCTGTTCTCTCAGAATTTTTCTATTTGTCCTTTCAGAAACTGTCGTCGCCTGTTTTGCCTGCCTTTACGTTATTAACAGCTCGTTCCAGGAATGTTCGGGCACTTGTCCTTTCACCTCCTGCACTTCTTTCTTCATGAAGTTGTACACATTCGGAAAGATTTTTGATGCTTGCCCACTTTTTGTCGAAGAATCCTGTTTGAAATATATCAGTCATGTAACAGATGTGACACAAACTCACTCAGCTCATTTGAGACTTGTCTCCTTATTAGTTGCTGCTGACAGTACTGATAGGGACCTTAAACAAAACACCTCACATACATGTGGGCCTATGTGGCACCTTCTCTAGATTCCTCACCGGCCAAAAACTAACAAACGCAATGTAGTCTGGTATTCCCCTCTAAAAACCATTCTACCAATATAAGTTTTGAAACTTTCACGGCAACATGATTCAATATAGTCTTCTCGGGCGATCAGCCGCGTTAATTCGTTTAAATGCAACGTTTCGGGGACTGGCTCCGTCCCCATCCTCAGGCCTGAGGATGGGGACGGAGCCAGTCCCCGAAACGTTGCATTTAAACGAATTAACGCGGCTGATCGCCCGAGAAGACTATATTGAATCATTCTACCAATGCTCCATATTCATTCATTCATTTATTCATCTGTCACGGACACTATACAATCTTAGGGACTGACAGCATTTTAAATAACACACTTGAAGGAAAGGACAGTACAGTTATTCTTTGTGACAGATAGGAACCACACAGACTGTTTGAATCCAAATTTTTGTCCACTTTTTGTTGTTTGTATTCAAGCAGTTGGGTGCTGATTGCTGTGGATATTCATTCTGTATCCCGTTTCTCTGTATTTTTGTTTCTGTGTACAGGGAGCAAAAGCTTGTTTTCTTCGTGATATTCCCTTTAGTGCCATCTACTTCCCAGCGTATGCTCACACAAAAGTAAAATTAGCAGATGAAAATGGCTACAACCATCCACTTTCACTTCTGTTTGCTGGAGCGATTGCTGGTGTTCCTGCTGCATCACTTGTCACGCCTGCTGATGTTATCAAGACGAGATTACAGGTGAAAAACGAAATAACTGGTCCTATCAGTGGGATGAAACTATTTGTGTGGAGTCAGTAGTTCATAGTTCAAGAACAAGGCTGAGAGGCAGTGCATTCACTTTAATCAGGGTCAGTCACCGTGCGCGAACTGTTTAGTTCAGATAATTTGTGGTGTTTATTTGCCTTTATTTAAGGCCTTTTTTTTCCCCCTTGTAAGTGAATGAGAAACATAAATCTACATCCCTAATTCAATGCGAATTAAAAAAACGGTCAAAGGCCCTCTGTATTGAAGAGAAATTAGACCTAATAAATTGGCCTGAAAAAGCTGAATGCATTGCTTTTATCTACCGTGCTCTTAGCTTGGCCAAGAACATTGCACCTAAAATGTGTGCTAATGCTGAAGAAATTAAGGAAAGTGCTAAGTCAGGATCTTTCTCTCCTGCAACTCTTAACACAGCCTTCATCACCACCACCTTCCTCATCCTCCAACCTAGCTATCCCCTTACATTCTAATTGTAATAGCTGCCACCAGCACCACCGGAAGCCGGTGGTGCTGGTCATCTCACATTTATGTTAATATGTGTATTGGAAGTTGTTTACAAATTCTTTCCAATTTACGTCGGCCAAAAAATGAATATTTGTTTATTTCTATATTAATATTAGTAACATAATAATAATGTATATTATACCATGGTCTTCTTTATATTTGATTTTGGGGACCATCCGAGTTTATCGCATTTCATGTTCCCTTAGTTTTTATGTGCTGTTACTCCAGAATTTTTAAGTCCAGAAGTGTTAGGCGAACAAACCTTTTTTCAGTGTTTCTTTTATTGTGAAGTGATTTTCTGGACAAGTTCTGTCTTTTTATACTTTTGCATCATGTTGCAGAATAAACAATGATTTGCCATATGTTTCTGTCACATGCAAGTATCTGGTATTCACTATTTATTTATTACCACCAGTTTTAGCAGGTAAATGCCATTTTCAAGTCATAATATGCATTCCGAATCTAAATATTATGAACTGTTATTACATATACAATCTCTGTGTTAAGAATAGTGTTGTTTGCTATAGTTCATAACTACACTATTCCTGACGGACATTACATTTGTAGCAGTGGTTTGTAGTATTTAGGTTCATAAAATGATTGCTTGAAAAAGGCTTTACTTTCATTATGAAACTCACACATTAATTACATATCCGCAGGTTGTAGCAAGAGCAGGGCAGACAACATACTCAGGAGTTATTGATGCTGCCAAAAAAATATACAGGGAAGAGGGACTTCGAGCATTCTGGAAGGGTGCAACAGGTATGCCTGCACTCACGTTTAATAACACAACCAAAACTTTTGTGGTTTCTTATCTAATATTCAGATACATTCTCTTTATCTTGTGTTACATAATGCAGATCATATGGACAGCCCCCAAACTTCTTCCTCTGGTGTGTTTTGTGATCAGAAGTGGAATTTTTTAAGGAAAATATGCTATTCTTCCACTTCCATTAACAAAACAAGCTGTATATGCATAGCAAGTGGTACATTTACTTTGTAGGGGGTAGCTTCTATTTATCATTGTAGGTAGGATCAGAAACTTGGAAGACGTTACATAGTATATTTCTCAAAGAAACTGTTTTACCTTATTTGTATGTACCTGCATATGGTCAGCATCTTGGTTGAGCCATCTGTAATGAACCTCCTCCTCCTCCTCCTCTCTCTCTCTCTCTCTCTCTCTCTCTCTCTCTCTCTCTCTCTCTCTCTCTCTCTCTCTCTCTCTCTCTCTCTCTCTCTCTCTCTCTCTCTCTCTCTCTCTCTCTCTCTCTCTCTCTCTCTCTCTCTCTGTGTGTGTGTGTGTGTGTGTGTGTGTGTGTGTGTGTGTGTGTGTGTGTGTGTGTGTGTGTGTGTGTGTGTGTGTGTGTGTGTGTGTGTGTGTGTGTGTGTGTGTGTGTGTGTGTGTGTGTGTGTGTGTGTGTGTGTGTGTGTGTGTGTGTGTGTTGTGTGTGTGTGTGTGTGTGTGTGTGTGTGTGTGTGTGTGTGTGAGAGAGAGAGAGAGGAGAGAGAGAGAGAGAGAGGAGAGAGAGAGAGAGAGAGAGAGAGAGAGAGAGAGAGAGAGAGAGAGAGAGGAGAGAGAGAGAGAGAGAGAGGAGAGAGAGAGAGAGAGAGAGAGAGAGAGAGAGAGAGAGAGAGAGAGGAGAGATAGATAGATAGATAGATAGATAGATAGATAGATAGATAGATAGATAGATAGATAGATAGATAGATAGATAGATAGATAGATAGATAGATAGATAGATAGATAGATAGATAGATAGATAGATAGATAGATAAGTGATGTACTTCTTGGTGTTGATATTTGTTCCTGTAAGTTTTTTTCCTGTATGTGCATTTTGTAGTTCACATAATAGTTGAAATATGTTTAGTTGTATGTTAACATTACTGTCCTTCATAGTTGGTACTGCGCCCTGAGTAATCAGAATTACTTATTGGGTAGTTTACTATGCAAAACAGGTTTTGCTGTGAGAGGTGCCTAGATTTTGTTACTGTTCCTTTTGAAATAGCTTGCTTGACTGCACATTTTATCATTTGGCTTAAACATTCTTGCACATTACATGTTTTTGAACATATCATGAAGTAATATGATCTCTGCCCTCAGCTTCCAAATTTCAGTACGCCTTACTCTTTCTTATCATTATTATTTGGCTTAGTACCTGTAATACTATTTGCTGTTTATCATGGCACATTTGCAATAAAAATATATACAGTCGAACTCGGTTATAACGTCATGAAAGGGACTGAATATAAATGAGTGTCGTTATAACTGAGGAGTATAATGTTATGGTTTGTAGTGATGAATTAATTCGTACCACAGAAAATCTGACTGTGCAGGTGAGGTATCATATAAACCGATGTCGTTATAACTAGATTCGACTGTAAGTATCTGAAATGTTAGCTCTGCAGTGACACTTGCATTGTTTATTTTTTCATCTGTTTGGTAACCATTTCTTTGCTACAATACAGTACAGTACATACAGTACAGTACAGTACAATACAGTACAGCACAATGTCAAGTTGGATGATAATTGTAAATGATAAATTTTTGGTGGATGTGAAAGCAAATAAGTTGATCCTTCTAAAGGAGAGCGTCTCAGAAAGTCTCAATCAAGATAGCTGGCCTCAGCACTAGAAACAGAACTGGTGACCTGTCACTGTTTCATCTCCAGAAGTTATGTAGTGTCAAGTAAGAATTGGTATTGAGTTAAGGAAGATAATTCATTAAAAAATTTGCAATGGCTTCTTCATAGCATTGTGTTTGTCTGTGTGGTAGAATTGAAGGAGACTATGCAAAACACTGTAGTCACATGTGCTTTGCAGTGTGCTATGTATAAGAATGAGAATCAAAGGATAGAAATGTAACAGATGGTTTTTTAACAGTTTTTACACTTATACAGTATGAAACAACTATATGCACAAGTTAGAAATACGTGTTGTTTTATTGTTTTAATAATCTAGGATTAAATGTGAAGGTAAGTCATAATTAATTGTAAATATTCAGTTAGTGAATGTGTCAGTATTACTGTTAAGTTATGACTAAAAATTTTGCAGCTGTTTATAACTTTGCCTCAAAATGCAGTAGTTGTGTAAACTGTTAATAGTATGTAACAGTACTGGAGCCTCCAGCTTTGTTTTTTGCAGTAGATGTAGACAGTTTCTTTTTAACATGTTGTACATTCAGCAAGAGCAGGTTTGAGAGATGTTCATGCGGTGGGTTTATTAGCAGTTTTGTTATGTACGCTGTCATGAGTAAAGTGGATTCACACTGAATATTGTCTTTACACAAATGTGGTACCACTCTGTTTGTCATTATATGGGAAATGTGACTTTCCTGTGCTGTATGAGGACAGCTCGCATAATTTTTGCCTGCTTACTTTTGGGGGATACATTTAAATAACAACGTTTTGCCATAACTTTTAGAAAGTTTCTGCTTAAACCAATATGACTGTAAGTAATTAATCAGACAGTTTGCACATTCATATGCGGCCTGTCCATTGAATTTATGTATTATTAGTTCAGCAGACATGTGAAGGCTGTTGAATCAAGGCACACAAGCTTTGACACTTGTTCAACTCATAAAATCGTGTCTTATGCCATTCCCAATGCCTGTGAAGAGGTAGGAAAGAGGGAGAGTTAAAAGGCACACACACTGTGGAAGATCTTTGCAGTCAGTGGTGTCCATGCAGTGTTTCATTTAATGCTTTATTTAACAATGTTGTCAGTTATTAAGATTTATACAGCACTGTTGGTAAGTGAATATAATGTGAGTACATACTAATTTGTGACACTCGGACCAACAATATTTAGAATATTGTTTCCTAGATATTTATATTATAATATCACATCAAATGTCCTACATGTTTCGATCCCCAAAGGATCATCATCAGGGAACCAACCAAAGCAATACCGCATAAAACTAAATTACAAATTTTTGTACACAGTAGACATGATGTAAAAGAGTGAAGTAGACAATTCTTTGTAGTATAGTTGTATCAGAGTACTGGATCTTGGTATACAGTGTTTCGGTGGCAGCCTGTGTACTAAACAAAGGATAACACAGTACCTCGGAGGCAACCTACGTACTTAACAACGGATAACACAGTACCTCGGAGGCAACCTACGTACTTAACAACGGATAACACAGTACCTTGGAGGCAACCTACGTACTTAACAACGGATAACACAGTACCTCGGAGGCAACCTACGTACTTAACAACGGATAACACAGTACCTCGGAGGCAACCTACGTACTTAACAACGGATAACACAGTACCTTGGAGGCAACCTACGTACTTAACAACGGATAACACAGTACCTCGGAGGCAACCTACGTACTTAACAACGGATAACACAGTACCTTGGAGGCAACCTACGTACTTAACAACGGATAACACAGTACCTCGGAGGCAACCTACGTACTTAACAACGGATAACACAGTACCTCGGAGGCAACCTACGTACTTAACAACGGATAACACAGTACCTTAGAGGCAGCCTATGTACTTAACAACGGATAACACAGTACCTTAGAGGCAGCCTATGTACTTAACAAAGGATAACACAGTACCTCGGAGGCAACCTACGTACTTAACAACGGATAACACAGTACCTCGGAGGCAACCTACGTACTTAACAACGGATAACACAGTACCTTGGAGGCAACCTACGTACTTAACAACGGATAACACAGTACCTCGGAGGCAACCTACGTACTTAACAACGGATAACACAGTACCTTGGAGGCAACCTACATACTTAACAACGGATAACACAGTACCTCGGAGGCAACCTACGTACTTAACAACGGATAACACAGTACCTCGGAGGCAACCTATGTACTTAACAACGGATAACACAGTACCTCGGAGGCAACCTATGTACTTAACAACGGATAACACAGTACCTCGGAGGCAACCTACGTACTTAACAACGGATAACACAGTACCTTAGAGGCAGCCTATGTACTTAACAACGGATAACACAGTACCTCGGAGGCAACCTACGTACTTAACAACGGATAACACAGTACCTTGGAGGCAACCTATGTACTTAGCAACGGATAACACAGTACCTTGGAGGCAACCTACGTACTTAACAACGGATAACACAGTACCTCGGAGGCAACCTACGTACTTAACAACGGATAACACAGTACCTTGGAGGCAACCTACGTACTTAACAACGGATAACACAGTACCTCGGAGGCAACCTACGTACTTAACAACGGATAACACAGTACCTTGGAGGCAACCTATGTACTTAGCAACGGATAACACAGTACCTTGGAGGCAACCTACGTACTTAACAACGGATAACACAGTACCTCGGAGGCAACCTACGTACTTAACAACGGATAACACAGTACCTTAGAGGCAGCCTATGTACTTAACAACGGATAACACAGTACCTCGGAGGCAACCTATGTACTTAACAACGGATAACACAGTACCTTGGAGGCAACCTATGTACTTAGCAACGGATAACACAGTACCTTGGAGGCAACCTACGTACTTAACAACGGATAACACAGTACCTCGGAGGCAACCTACGTACTTAACAACGGATAACACAGTACCTTAGAGGCAGCCTATGTACTTAACAACGGATAACACAGTACCTCGGAGGCAACCTATGTACTTAACAACGGATAACACAGTACCTCGGAGGCAACCTACGTACTTAACAACGGATAACACAGTACCTTAGAGGCAGCCTATGTACTTAACAAAGGATAACACAGTACCTCGGAGGCAACCTACGTACTTAACAACGGATAACACAGTACCTCGGAGGCAACCTACGTACTTAACAACGGATAACACAGTACCTTGGAGGCAACCTATGTACTTAGCAACGGATAACACAGTACCTTGGAGGCAACCTACGTACTTAACAACGGATAACACAGTACCTCGGAGGCAACCTACGTACTTAACAACGGATAACACAGTACCTTGGAGGCAACCTACGTACTTAACAACGGATAACACAGTACCTCGGAGGCAACCTACGTACTTAACAACGGATAACACAGTACCTTGGAGGCAACCTATGTACTTAGCAACGGATAACACAGTACCTTGGAGGCAACCTACGTACTTAACAACGGATAACACAGTACCTCGGAGGCAACCTACGTACTTAACAACGGATAACACAGTACCTTGGAGGCAACCTACGTACTTAACAACGGATAACACAGTACCTCGGAGGCAACCTACGTACTTAACAAAGGAATAACACAGTACCTTAGAGGCAGCCTATGTACTTAACAAAGGATAACACAGTACCTCGGAGGCAACCTACGTACTTAACAAAGGATAACACAGTACCTTAGAGGCAGCCTATGTACTTAACAAAGGATAACACAGTACCTCGGAGGCAACCTACGTACTTAACAACGGATAACACAGTACCTCGGAGGCAACCTATGTACTAAACAAGGATAACACAGTACCTTAGAGGCAGCCTATGTACTTAACAAAGGATAACACAGTACCTCGGAGGCAACCTACGTACTTAACAAAGGATAACACAGTACCTCGGAGGCAACCTACGTACTTAACAAAGGATAACACAGTACCTTAGAGGCAGCCTATGTACTTAACAACGGATAACACAGTACATCCGAGGCAACCTACGTACTTAACAACGGATAACACAGTACCTCGGAGGCAACCTACGTACTTAACAAAGGATAACACAGTACCTTGGAGGCAGCCTACATACTTAACAACGGATAACACAGTACATCCGAGGCAACCTACGTACTTAACAACGGATAACACAGTACCTCGGAGGCAACCTGCATACTTAACAACGGATAACACAGTACCTCGGAGGCAACCTACGTACTTAACAACGGATAACACAGTACCTTGGAGGCAACCTATGTACTTAGCAACGGATAACACAGTACCTCGGAGGCAACCTGCATACTTAACAACGGATAACACAGTACCTCGGAGGCAACCTGCGTACTTAACAACGGATAACACAGTACCTTGGAGGCAACCTATGTACTTAACAACGGATAACACAGTACCTCGGAGGCAACCTATGTACTTAACAACGGATAACACAGTACCTCGGAGGTAACCTACGTACTTAACATAGGATAACACAGTACCTTGGAGGCAGCCTACGTACTTAACGAAAGATAACACAGTACTCTGTTATCCTTTGTTAAGTACGTAGGTTGCCTCTGAGACAGTGTATACCAAGAGCCAGTACTCTTATACAACTATACTACGAAGAACTGTGTATGTTTTAACTGCTTGACTCTTTTGCATCATGTATGCTGTGTACAAAAGTTGCTAATTTATTTGTATGCAGTATTGCTTCGGTCGGTCCCTGATGATGATCCTTTTGGGGACTGAAACATGTAGGAATATGTTATGTGACATTATAGTGTAAATATCTAAAAAACAATATTGTGCATTTTGTTGGTCTGAATGTTGCAAATTAGTTATCGACAGTGCACGGAATTAGCAATATAAAGTGAGTATGGACCTTCGGTGGAATGTTATTGACAGGAAAAACCATGCCTACCACAGATCCTAGGTGTATTGTTCTGGGGGTCAAATTCAGCCCTCTGTGGCAGGAATCCAGTGATACATTCCGTCAATCCGACTTGACTCCATGGGACCAGACAGGTGCTGAATTGTCAAATATTCCAGATTATCAGAGGTTACCTATACTGACCTAAGTTCTTCGAGGTAATGTTTGTTACTACTCCTATACTTGGGCTGTACAACTAACCAGAGGAATATTCCATTTGGATATCTCCTTCATCTGCTGGTTCAGGGTCATCAGGGTCCTCTTCTGTGGTTTCTGGAGTCTTCATAGCTGAAGAATTTGATGGAGCAGGATACAAGGGGTCAGGAGATGCCAGAACAGTAGATGTACTAACACTCTTGTAGGCCTGTCCCTGAGATCTGGCTGTTTCATTGATGAAGCTTTTATCTGGTAAAAGACAAAACTTCTTGTCCTGGCACTACTCTGCTCAAGTGCCAGATTGATGGGATTTTCGAATTGTTAGACGTCAGATTAAGGGAATTTTGCTGTATGTGGAAATGGTTTTAAGATTCCATTATCAATATGGATGAAAATAATTGCAATTTAATTAAATATTATAATAAACTATACAAATAGCTCCCATTTTCAGTGTGGGAGAAATTTTCTGTTTTGTTTTAATGATGGATTTCATGCCTTTTATATTTCTCCCTATGCCCTTTGTATAGTATACTGTGGTAATACATGTTTCCTTTCTTTATGATTTTGGGGGCCCGGGCCCCTCTTGGAACTTCTGCCCCTCTGGTTTGATCCGCCCTTGTCTGTAAGTACTTCATCAGACTTAGAGTTGCTTGTACATCACACTATGGTGAGCACTCATGTCTTGTTAGTCATGTATTTTGCTACTAACTTGCAAATATGATACTCTGTGTACTGGTATACTGGTATACTGCCTGCTCAAGGCCAGTACTGGTATACTGCCTGCTCAAGGCCAGTTTTCCTCCATTTCTAATCTGGCATGTTTGATTTGTTGTATGCTGGGTGATGCATATTTAAAATTGAACCAAATGGGCCAAAGACTTTGTGAGGTCTAAACACCCAGACTCAGTGCTGTGACCCTCATCACCTTCTAATAAGATGTGTTGTTGAGTGGTCCAGGAGGTCCCAGGTTCAAGTCCAACAATCCTTCATGAGATTCTTCTTAGTTTTCCTCAGTCCCTACAGGCAGTTGCTGGCATGGTGTCCTAAATTTGGTCACACCCACTTTCTTCCTCATTGTTTCCAGTTCATTATTTATTGATGAATGACCCTGATCATTGGATTCTATATAAGCTTCTCAATTAGAAGTGTCATCAAATGAATCCAGAATAGAAATGTGCTATCCAGCTTGACAATTTTTAGATTGGGATGTGTGCAGATACAAATCAGTTACCACAAACATTACCCTGACTCCTTTAAAGCACAGTGGCTACTATATATACCCACCATGTTTAACATTTAAAAAGTTATTTTCACCACAAATCGTATTTATATGTGTTGTGTATCTCACAGTAAACAGTGTTTAATTTCCTGTACAGCAATAACTGGATTGCCTTTATGATGGGGACATAAACTGTTCTCTCTGAAGTAGGAACTGCGTTTTTTTTAAATATAAATTGAGATTAAAATGGGTTTTAGAATTGAGAAGGTTAAATGTAGCTGAAACTGTGCTTTGTAACGTACATGTCTGATACAACGAAAGTTACGTTATTGTCTTTAGACTTGCTCAGGAATTCTTTCTGTCAAGTCCAGTTTGGTTTAAGCAGTGTAACAGACCTTCAATCAGTCTACTGAGTATGAAATACTTGTCTTACTAAGGTTTCTCAACTTCTGCTGCATGTTGCTGTCATACACGATGATATGTCATGAAAATTCTTTCATTTGTTCACGTTTACTGCATGTTTTGGTATGGTCACGCCTTCTTCAGGTGAAGTAGCTATTGTCCTATGAAATTTAATGTTTTGACAGCGGTGTTGTGGTGGATTTGAGTCTTCTGGGACAGGACACAGTGTCACAGCCCAGAGCAATCAAATCCTCGTCTGTCTTCCTATCACAAACTGTTCTAAATGCAGTGTATTCAGGTTGTAGTCACTATTAAAATTACAATCAGAAATTTATCTTAGAATATTAAATTAGGTGGCATGTTCTCCATGCTGTAATAAGTAGTTTTAAAATTTACATTCTAATTGGAGTTGGTCACTGTTTTCTCATTTTGTGTTGTATTTGTCACTTACACTGTATAAGCTTGTCGTCACAGATGTTCTACCTTGGTCTGATGGTTTACTGGTGATTGTAAACATTGAGCTGTCGAGCAGTTTGTATTAGAGAGGTTCCAGACTCAAATCATGGCCTTGAGATTGGCTATCCTGTTCGAGATGTTTGTGCCCCCACCGCCAGTGACGTTTCGGTTGGTTTTTTCCCCACAGTCCCTGTGGTATATCGTAAATTAGGGTATGGCTGCCTCCTTTCCATTGCCTTTCAAATTCATTCATCATGTATTGACCATTCAGTGCTATGTAACCTACAGTCAAATGAAAGCATCATTAAACAAACCAAGATTTAGAAGTCAATCATAATGCCCACTCGTCACTCCTTTGTTCTGTTGGCAACACGTGTGGTACTGAAGAAACCAGAGCTTAAGAGAACTGAAGTCAGTTGGAGGGCACATGTAATGAATCAGTAGGCATTGATTTAGGCTTGTACACCAGTACCATATATGTAAGTGTAGATGTAGAGTTGTGAACTTGAGTGTGCATGGTTTAACTGTATCTGTCACCTTTACTTTATTATACTCAGAGAACAGTGTATGAAGAACAGGGAATGTTATGATCAAAGCAAAAAGAGTTTGCTTTATCCTGTTTATTGCTTTTCTCAAAAGTCAGATCATTGTACAAATGCTGCTGTAGTTAACACATCTTAACAGTTCACATTCTTAGTAGGGTCTTCAGGTATAGTGTTCTATTGAAATTGTAACAATTGGCGATGTTTTGGGAGACTTCTTATTCTCCTGTGGCATTGGCCATTTTTGGGCCATGGCCTCTCTGACCTTCTTCCTCCAACCTTCTCTCTTCTTTGCTGGTGCCTTCCAGTTCCTATCTGAGCAAATCTGTGACATCCCCCAAACAGTATTCTCCCATCTGTCTCTAGTGTTTCCCCTGGGTCTTCTTCCTCCAAAACATCCTTTCATTACTTTTTATGGACACGAGTCATCTGTCACTACTAGGTGGCCTGCCCACTGTAGTTTGGAGGAACTCACTGTCATGATTTTTAAGCATCAAAAATGAAACACCAGTGATCATTAACATACCCGTGTACAAGATGGCTTGGCACATATGACAAACCCAAATTTTCGGTTAAAACTTGTGAGTTCTGCGCTGTATTTGCGAGATAAAATGTCTGCAAAATCAACTTTTAAACTAAATTTCATTCAAATACAGAGCATGATTTATGCTGTTAATTGTGTAGATTGCTGCTTAGTTCTTGTATTTGTTTATGCTAAATCAACTGTTGCATATGGCATGTGGTGTCAAGTTTATCCTGTTCCACCACACATTTTGTTATCATCTGCTTGTTGGTTATAATTCACCACATGTTAGTATAATTAGAGAATGACCCATAGTTGGGGACTGTTTGTGGGCTCATCTTGTATGCCAGTGTGTGTGATGAATGTTATGCAATTGCTGCTAAGTTTGCCAGTGTCAAGTCAAAACCATTACTGTCATTGCTGTTCAATGATGAAGTGTCATGACATTACACTTCCTGCCATACCTGTATAGTGTTCAGTTTTATCTTGTAAATGCCATGAAGTTTTGTTTGAAGCTTTTGTCAGAATGCAATCCAGACATCAGGAGCAGTTTGGGCACCCCCGAATGCAGCTAGCAGAGAGAGAAGCGTAATCCTTTCAGACCTTATTTAAGTGACACATTTCATGGCTTTGGAATCCAGTTTAAAACTGCTTTACTTGGGAGGGGTTGAGTCAGAGTTGTGAGGTAGCTGTTTGGTCTGTTACTGTGTCCGTGAGTCAGGCTCCTTGTTAATCTTGATCCACGTTAAGTGAGTGGCACGTAGTGGTGTCTAGGATGGCAGTGCCAATAATCAGTACTGACCATAGGCCAGTGAATCTCAATATGCTGCACAATATTATAAGAGCTAGGCCAGCCATTCCACACTGTCGTTCGTGATTTTTACTCATTGCTGAACATTGTTAGGGTGATAAAATCAAGAAGTATGAGTGGGTGGGGCATGTGGCAAATATGGGAGTTGGAAAGCCTTAGGGAAGGTGACCACTTGGAAGACCCAGGCATAGATGGGTGGATAACATTGAAATTAATCTTAAAGACATGGAATGGGACAAGTGGCAGGTTCTTGTGAAGCTTCAAGTTCCATAAAATTTCAGGGATTATTGACTATCTGAGGACCTATTAGCTTCTTGAGAAGGACTGCGCTTCATGGAGTCAGTTACTTAGTTATTTAATCTGAATGGAGTATACCACTCATGTGAAACATAGCATACCAGGTGCACTTCAAATTAGTCATTGCCTGGTTTTCTTTGGTGTCCTACAACTGCAAATTTCTTTCTTTAAAAATAAATGACAAACTGCCTTAGAACAATGTGGAAGAAAATTCCATAATCCTTCTTATTTATAGGAATTTGTTCTTGTTTCAGTCATGTTCAAGTTCACATATCTTATAAAATGGTATTTGAATTTAATTTGTTAAATAATCATCTTTACAGGCTCACTTATAAAAGTGGTTTTTACAGACAAATAAATTCACAAAGCTTCTTCCTCCATACGCAACTTCAGAATATTAACGTTACATTTAAAGCATAGTTTTGGGCCTGATGAAGCTACAGGCACATACAGAGCTACAGAACATGGAGGCGTATGTCCAGTACAATACATAAAACTGAACTGCTGATTGATGGCAAAACACTAGAATTTCTGCTGAATGAAGAAAACTCCTTCGTGCTATGACATTCCTCCAATTTTGGTGGTGTGTGGCACACCAGTTACCATTATAACATATGATACCATGTAGCAGGGCACCCTAAATTTGCATCCAAGGACTGCCATCCCCCAGATGAAAGGTGTGGTACTGCATATATTATGCGAACCTAAGCCTCCGTTCCTCCAGGAAGGTATGAACTCAGGCTTGTTTACTTCTTGTGCACATAAACTTTCCAGTGTGAGGGTCCTCAGCTTACCACACACAAAAAAAAAAATATAAAGAAAGGCATAACCATGAGACCCAGGTCAGGTACCCTAGATAACGGGACTGCCCTTAGCGTCATGGAAACAACGTGTGGTATGAGGCGAACACTTAGCATTTTGAATTCAACAGGAAAAGATTAGCATATCTGCTTCGGAGATTTCCTTAATAAATATCGAGCATGAAATATTCCCAGGGTGGAGCTTGTCTCTTCACACTGAACAGGTAGTCAGTGCCTCGCTTCCACCCATAACCATCATTGACCTGATTTAACTACTGGCGCCCAACATACAATGAATGTTAGTGGTTATTTGAGTGGATGCATGGTTACAACCACTGGTACTCTGATGGTTGAAGAAGTCATGTGACAAACTGAATCAAAAGTGTTCCAACAAAATTGTAAAAAGCACCTTTTTCTTCTACTTGCTTTTCTGTGGGCCCTGACAGTATGTGCATAAATGTACTTCAACATCAACAGTTATTACAGTGTTATTGTGGGCAAAAATTCATGTTCATTAGGATTATTTCTTTGCTTTCCCATGCTACTAAGTATTCCATAGACTGATGTGTTGTGTGTTTATTATTTGTATTAATAATTGTGTTTCTGTGAATAAATATTAGTGCTCCTTTTGGGCTCCTTGTGTTACATTAAATAAAGTTTTATGTAGCGCTAATATGTTATGTAACCTCCGGTTACTCTTCTGCAGCTCGAGTGTTCCGATCATCACCACAGTTTGGCGTAACCCTGCTGACGTACGAGGTACTGCAGAGGTTGTTCTTTATTGACTTTGGAGGAACGTAAGTATGACCTCATTACTTGAAGATATGGAAATGTGTTCAGACGTTATACATAATAGATATCAACATAATAGGTAATAGATAATAGATAATCAATGCTATGTCTGTGACAGCCTGTTAACTTGTTTCTGTATTTTTTGTCAGGCTGCATTTCAAAATTATGGCCTTGGTTGGGTGTCATTGTGTAGCAGATTTCTTGCACGTGTTCTTGTGGAGTTCCAATTCATTATTATTTCTTGCTTTTGTTTTTGCAGTAAAGCCACAACACCACACAAATATATTGTTTTGTGTTCTATGAGTGCAATGGAGCCTTTCTAATCCTTTCTGGTCATTACATTTCTTGATGAGTGGGGCGTTGTCATTATGTTCTGTGTGTGCGTGTTTGTTTTCAGAACAAACTATGCATGTTTTGTTATTGCTCTTTCTGTTTTAGTTTACAATATGTTTGTTCTTTATTTGTTTATTGGTTTTCGTCTGACATTACTAGTGTGATATTGCCCCACCATTGCTTCCATGAGGTTCCTGTTGATGTTGCATGACTTTTATGTTGAAAGTTGCATACTAGGAAAATGTTGGGAGGTGGGGTATCCTATCCGTGACGGACTCGGCATGTCTGCAGTGGTCATTTATGATCATGTGTGAAGGTCCTAGCAGCACTGTGGACTCACACTTTCTACATGGTATTGTGTCACCATCAGTGTATACACTGACTTTACACCTTTCATCACAATTTTAACAAGTGCTTGTAGCCTTAGAAACTGACACGCCTCTAACCCCCAACATGCATATGTACACACACCTAAACGGCATTTTGTAGTTGATATTGTATCAGAGATGCAGTGTTATCATTGAAGTAGGAAATGATGTTTTTAATCTTTAATGGATGATCAGACATCATCCTATTAAATGTACACCCTTTGGCCTGAAAAGGAAAACACTGTCCCACAATGGGCATTTAAATTGAATAGTGCTTCAGCCGGCAGCAGAAACCTGGCATTTAAAAGGCCGTACAGTAGGTCAAAGGTTATTTAGATGCTTATAATTCTCTATAGGTTTAAAACATGTGTGTGAAGCTTTCAACACAGTTTTTTCTGCATATTTATATTTTAAATGAGATTTTTGTTTGGTTTATTGGTTAGGGATTATTTTATCTGGCATATTATTTGTTACTTTCTGTGAGCTCACTCATCATATTAACGGAGACCACTCAGCTGACAGCCCACATACATGGTGGAGCAGCAGCAGGAAGTGATAAATTATGTTTGTCAGATACAATTATACCCTCTAGTATGTTTTACTGTGTTAGAATTATCAGAGCCCTTGTAATTTTACTATGTGCTGCTGCATTAGAAGGAGCAAAACTTTGATGCTATTACAACAGCACACAGTAAAGCGGTCACTTTGGCGTTTAAGGATATTAATTGAAATACAAGCTACATTTCTTCTGTTCTTAAAACCAGGAGGTTGTCTACAAGCCTGTTCCTCATATTCAGGGAGAAAAGTGATCCATTCATTGTAAGACTTTTTCTCCAATGTAAGACACTAACTGTATACATTCCAGGCGTCCATCTGGTTCAGAACTGAATGTTCCATCTACGGGTGTAGCTGACGAGATGAAATCAACAAATCCAGACCACATTGGTGGCTATCAAGTGGCACTACCTATTTTTGCTGGCATCGAATCAAAGTTTGGATTGTGTTTACCAAAATTCCAGGTAGCATCATCATAAAATGTGAAGGAAATGACAGCCTGCAATGCTGTCCATCTAGCAAATATTGGCGGATGGATAGTGACAGACTAATATGCTCATAGCGAAGCTGTGATTTGCGTTAAGCAAGTTACTGCCAAGTGCTTTTGAAAGACACTAAATGAGTAATTTCTATAAGATTAAAGAGAATGGCATTGTGAAGGCACATGACACAGTCAATTTGCAGATCTGTTGTAGAGTGCCTTGAAGGTGTAATGTTATGTGAAATGCCTTGTCTGCATGTGTGATTTGCATAGACTGGCGTGAAACAGAATAAAGGCCGATCAGTCAGGTATTATATTTTATCTTCATCCTTAAAAAGGAGAATGGATATTGTGTGGGTAGAAGGTTCTTGCATTGGATTGTGTTGCAGCTGATACTTGACAAGTCTTTGACACATTATGTGTCTGCTTGTGTGCCTCCTACCCTAGCCATTATGATTTGAGGAAACTGTTACTTGCACAGTGTAGGTAATTTATTTCTTGGTAGATGTCAGTAGCTGATGTCTCTTTAGGGCAGTGATATTAAGGTTCGTGTCAAACAGAAATTCTTTCAGTACCAGTTTGTTAAACAAGACTGCATATTGCTGGCTGCAGGCAACCTGACTGACAGCCAATCATATCACATTATTCAGCCATTGTTATACATCTGTTTGCCATTGGATTGTTGGAACTGAAATATGAAGAAATGTTGTTTAATGAGCATTGTTAGCTGTTTCTTGTACTGAGAAACTGAGAACAATATATGTTTCTTTTTTTATTGGGTGCATTATATACAGGGAGTATTTTTTGTTGTTTCCCTGGGAATGGTACTTTATCCAAGAAGAGAACAAGTTTTTGTATTTGCTTTTTGTCCAGCACTAAACCTGCCATTTGAAATTTTTCCACTCTTCTGTATGTTGTTCTGTTACAGGACACTGTAGATGTGGGTTATTTTTTACAAAACCTCAGAGACAGCATTGCTATTGCAAGTGAAGACCCTTTGTTGAAGTGATTACATTTTGCATGTACACTAATTACAAGATTACTTGCAACTCGTGATAACAGGAGTTGATATTACCCATAGGTGGCTCATGTTCTGAGAGTGATGACGTGATTGTATGAGCAGCAGGCCGATATGAGATGCAGCCTTCTGATGAATCTACCTGTCTGTACAGGGTGTAATGTTTTGACAAAGGTGGATGTCCCAAGGTGAACGTATTGTATGAATGTGTTCTAGGGTGCTACATCTAAGAACTTCGAAAATCAAGCTGAAGTGTTGAACGTTACGTGTCTGAAGTCTCTTCATCATCATAAATGCAAATTAATGTTCAAATCAAATGAAAGAATAATTACTTAACATTAGTCTTCTGTGATGCAATGCCTCTCTTTCTTGAAATTCTAGAATACTTTAAGTGAGCTTTAGTTTTGTTAGCATGTTTCATTTATATGAAAATTTAAAGAATATTAAGGACAACAGTTTTGGTGCTGTACGTGATACTGGTATGCTTGTTAAACATCAATGTTTCATATTAGCAAGTTAGTTGGTGGTAACTGTGTGTGTCATCATGGTTAACAGTTTGACTCATACCTAACCATAAGGTGACACTAGAGTGAAACATGGATTTTTATGTTTCTGAAGGGTCCATTTGAAATGGAAATAAAATTGGAGCAATAAAAATTTATGCAGCTGTTGGCTTTAAATGGACTGAAGTAATATTGCCATAATGATAACAACAAACACTCTAGCAGTATGTTGTCAGCTTGAACTGCTTACTAAAACACATTACAGGTAGTATAAAAAAACTCATACAACTAGCCTGTGCGCAGTTGACTTCACTACTGCCATCTGTAGTGGTAGCTTGTAACAGGAATATTCAGATTCCGTAAATGATGATTGAGTACAGTACAGAATACTAAAGTTATACACAGGTGTGAAACAATACATTTTAATATTAGGGCAAAAAAGGACAGTAACTGGATGGACATAATTTAATTTTTTTCAGATGTAGGCCTTTGACTGAGTTTAGATGTTACTTAGCAAAAAAGACAAATATTGTAGAGGGTGATAAGTTATCACCACATGTCCCTTCCTGAGATGTCATTGATCTTAGGCAGCAGATATGCGTCTCCAGGTGTGCATTCATTTAACTTCCAAAATAAATTACTACATGCCATTTTTTTTTTGTGAAGGGCCCCGCAGCAAATGCTATGGACACACCGCAGCCTTGAGGCTTATTTTGCAACTCTGTGATGAAGATTATTAGTTTTTTCGGTTTTACTTTTAATGGAGCACCGGTGGAATGAAGTTGACAGGGGAAAGCTGAAGTACTCGGGGTGGGGGGGGGGGGTACCTGTCCCAGTGCCACTTTGTCCACCACAAATCCCACATGGACTGACCTGGGATCGAACTTGGGCCTCTGCGGTGAGAGGCCGGCGACTAACACCCTGAGCCATGGCACGGCCTTTACATGCCATTTAATCAAGAAAATAAAGGAACAGGGTACACTATATTCCAATTATTTCCCACCAATTAGACATGTTGCTGCCTAAATGGCTGTCATCAGAGATGACAGTGAAACTGAGAGAAGTTTTCACGGATATTAGATATTAAAATTTTAATTGTAAACACAGTGTAAAAGGTAAAATTAACATGTAGCATATGTTGAAACATATACTGATGATAGGATACGATGAAAACACGGCAGATCATAGCTAAGCTGTGATCATTTTGTGTACTTAAGCAGTGAGTACAGTATAGTGAAGCCAGGCACATTAAAAATGTGATAAGATGGGTTGCGTTGGCTGCTGTGACAGAGTGGGTCAGCCGGTCAAATACGGTAGTAAATGTATAATTAAATTATAATATTTAATAGTTTTTATATTGTAGTTATTGGAGTTCTTTGTCAGGAAGATGTTGTGTGTTGTTATAACGTACCTTTGGTTAATAGGCAGAAGTAATATGTTCCACATAGGACATGAGAACCATCTTTGTGGAGCTGAGGTGCATCAACTTTACCAGTGACATCCACCTTAGTTTGTATAACATGGTGCTGTTGAACATACTTCTGGAACATGCTAGACTCCAGTCATCTGTAAGTTTGCTACTTTGTCTGTTGACCTCTTGTGAGCTTCTGATAACCCATAAGGTCTTGCATTAATTACTCCATTCTCATTTAAAGCTGGGGTAGGGACTGGCTCACTGTATGGCATTTTGTCTCTCTCCATATAAAACCTGTCATGGAATTCCATACACATGTCAGGATTGGCTCCTTTGTTACTCTTAGCCATGTGGTTGATGTAATGAGTTCCCTAACCCGTCTTTTGCGTAATAAAATTTTAAGTGCTAGCTGAAATGTAAGATTAAACCTTGCATACACTGACTGGTTTATGCGACTGTGTGGCAGAAATCTGTAATCTGTACAGCTGTTTCATTCAGATTCAGAGTGTTTACTATGCTGTTAACTTGAGATATTGGACTGAGTACAAACATGCATGGATAGATTTCCGCTTTGTCGACACTTCAAATCTGCTGTTAACCAGAGCCTCTGTTGTCACAAATATACATGTAACATTTTTTATTATTGAGTATAGGATCCTTCAACATCAGGCCATCTTCATTTAACTGAATTTTTTTTCAGGTGCTACTTGAAATCTGTATAGTCATGAAGTGCTAAATCCACGCTCCCAAGTGTTTTAATCAAATCAGATTATTTCAGCAATTTCGTATTTGCTCTTGGTATGAATGGGGATTTTGTCCATGATCAGATCTTGTTTTAACATGGAAATGTGTGTCCCTGTATCCACAAGCATCTGCAGTGGTTAGTAAATACTTGCCACAGTAATGAGTATAGTACCATCATGGCTTTGTGTCCCTGCATTCACGAGCATCTGCAGTTGTTGATATATACCCACCATAGTAATGAGTATAGTACCGTCATGGCTTTATGTCCCTGTACCTGAATACATTGCAGAATTAGTGGGGGATAAAGAATATTTTATATCAACTTTGAAACAGTACTTAGTTAATAAATCCTATTATTCACTTGAAGAATTCTTTAAAGATTGAATACGTACGTGAGATGAAGTCTGACGATGTTTACACAAGAACTCCTTTTTAGTATGCCAATTTTAGGAATATGTAAATTTAGTTGTTTATTGTATAGAATTACATCTTTTATTGTTGTATTATGTTTCCACCATAGTTTTATGTATGTTAAGAATGACCATTGATTGTTATAATCATATCGTATGTTTGATGACGTGTTTCATATCCAAAGGCCCCGTATGGGTACTTTTATGGATCGACAAAATGTATCTGTTTGTATCTGTACCTGCAGTGGTTGGTATCTACCTGCCTGCCATAGTAATGAGTATAGTACCGTCATGGTTTTGTGTCCCTGTATCCACGAGCATCTGCAGTGGTTGATATGTACCCGCTATATTAAGGAGTATAGTACCAATGTGGTTTGATATCCTTGTGTCCACAGGCATCTGCAAGGTTTCGTACAAACCTACCATGGTAGTTATTACTATCGTGGTTTTGTGTTCGTGTATCCACAAGCATCTGTACTTGTAGGTGAAGAGCCCTTTTTACAAGAACCATTCCATAAGCATTGATTCTAAATTCTCATATTTGCTCCTTTCAGCTTTTTCAATCTTAGTTGTTCACTTGCTCTGTCAGTATTGATATAACCAAGTTGACACAGAAATTCCAGCAGCTTTTGTAAAGGAACATTTGAAGTAACAACTACTTTGTTTATAATTGAATTAAATTGCTGATTTTTGATGTGGCAGCCAATGTTGATCGTGTGGCCAGTAATTAGTTTTTCCACATGATGAAAACTGTACACACACACTATTTGAAGTGAATGCAAAATGTGTAGTGGCCGGGATAGCGTAGTCGATATAGCGACTTGCTACAGGCTGGACGGACTGGGGATCAAACCCAGGTGGGGGAGAGATTTTGCTGCACCTGTCCATAGCAGCCCTGGGGCCCACCCAGCCTCCTGTACTATGGGTACCGGGTCATGGGGGTAAAGGGCTGGGATGTGGCGGTAACCATCTACCCCCATCTAGTGCCAAGGTTAAAGAAAGAGTGGAGCTATACCTGTACTCCACCTCTTTGTCTTCTTGGCATGTTATAGGGTGAAGTTTACTTTACGAGAATAGTTCAAATTAAAAACTAAAGTCAGACAGTTGCGCAGTCACAATGTGCTGTTAAATGCACACCCCTTCACTCTGTAGACTGCTCATGCACCATAAGGTTGCATCTCTGATTTTTAAGTTTTGTTAAAATTAATGTTTTGGACCTGAATTCTCTTACTGTTTGACAACACTAACGTAAAAATGGTTGAGTGGGCCTTATATCATAATGATGTTCCTTTGTAAGCTTTGTAACATGACTGGTCTCAGACACTAACGTGCTTCACAGAAACAATACACCATTCATCAGTAAGATGGTTGACACACATCACAAGTAAGCCATTTATGCCTTAATGGTGAGTGTTTGGCAGAGAAGTCTCAGTAACTTGAAAGGGCCTGTTTGGGTGCACATAATCACTAGACACAAGTTGATAGGAGTTTCAATGAGATGCCTTTGTTAATGATGAAGAAAGGTTTTGGGGGATTCACAGTGGGCTGAAATAGTTCGAAGTGTACTTTGGAGTTGCTTGACACAACTACAAATGCAAACTACAAGTTTTTGAAGGTCTGTTGGTCCTGAGGAGCAGTTCATGGTGATACTGAAGTAAGTTGAGACCTGCAGTATAGAACGGTAATTGCACGACATATTTCATCGCAGTGCTTAATATTACTGTATGTAATAATATATTACCTGAGGTAGGAAGTGTTAATGTCCATGTTCATGTTAATTTGTCAGCTCAGTTCCACTCTTATTCACCACAAACTGCAAAGAATGTGATTTAAAATATCCCATATGAAAGTATAGAATGCTGTAAAATGAAATATCATTAAAAATAATGATCCAGCAACTCTCAAGTATCGCACAGTTGTTGTCACTTGTTGACTATCTTCGGAAATATTTTATTCAGTTTTGTTGAACACTGTATGTTTGAAAGATGTGTGAATCTAAGATTTAATTTGGGTGCATAGTTTTTCCTACAGCATTCAAACTGTATGTACGTCTACATGTAACAAGATTTTCTGAGGGGACTGTGATCTTTTAAAACTGAGATGATAGTAAGATTAAGATCACAGCCACTGTTTTAAGGTCATCTATGAAGTGAATTTTAGAGGTGTAAATGTGGTGGAAATTTAATCAAGAAATGAGTATTTGTGGTAGAGACTTTGATAAAATATAAAGTGAATCATATATAATTCTTATACAGTAAAACCTCTATCCATCGTTTTTCAGGGGATGGAAAACAAAAACGATACATACGGGAAAACGATAGTACCGGGAAACCATAAAAAATTATAGATAAGAACAATTTAATGATTATTATTACTGCTTGCTGAGAAAATCTTTCATTGACGTTTGTTTTATGCAAACTTTACTCCTCAATTCAAAGTACGATTTTTCAAGGCCTAGAACACTTTCACGATCACTGTCACTCGTGCTGTGCGCATAAAAGAAAGATTTTACTTTCATCAGCGCTTCATGCGTCTGAGCAAAGCTCGGCACAACTTCGGGTTCGCCATCTTCTTCTTCTCCTGCTCCTTCCCCCTCCACACTCCCGGACGCCACGAGGCTCACGCACAGCTCCTGCACTGTTTCTACACCACAGGTTGCCACGTGACTGTCCACAGAGACGTAGTCCTCGAATTTATCTTTGTTCATACCACTGAACTTTTCCCAGTCTTGGCGGATATCGTCGTCATCATTGGTCAATATGACGTCACTATCGCCTGAAGATAGTGTTATTATATAGGCCGTTTTCAGTTGTCGTATTCTTATAAGCTCGTCTTTGGGGCCTGTAAACTCCTGGAGCTTCTCCATGATTAGTATTATATTATTATTATTATTGTGTTATGTTAAACATGTGGTTATGTGATTTTGTGTTTAATAGAGTAAAAGTGAACTGAATTAGGGATTGATGAATGTTAACATCAGCTACAATTCCACTAAGCCCCATTGCACCTCAAGGCTTTGATCCTACCAATTGTGATTTTGCCAACTGTGATGTTCTAGGAATGTAATCATATGTTTTTGATCCTCAGTATTTATGCCAGGTCTTAAATAGGTGATCTTCTTTCGTATGAGAATGTGATCTTTTTCATTATGATGACTTAATGTTGAATTATGGCTGTATCTCAAAAGCATATTTTCTGTATTATGTCTGTTACTTAAAAAGAGTAATGTACATAAAAGTTGAAATATGAAACATAATTTATTGTTATAAGTTGTTTGCAGATCTGAATGATTTACAGATTTATTGCATAATGTGGTGGTTTGTAACTGTCCTAAAGAGAGTCTACAGCAATAACTAAGAAGCCTGGAGGACCCTAACATAACACTGAACAGGCTTTTGCTGGCGCTGAGCAACAAACTCTTCAAAAATTTGTGAAAAGCACCATGGAAAGGGTGAATGCTTATCTTCAAGGGGATGGGAGACATTTTCAGCATCTTCTGTAATTACACATTATCACATTTTTGTATCTTGGAAAAAATAAAAATAAATGGTTTACAGTATTGGGTTGGATTATATATGGTATATCCTGTATAATGCAGGTTCCATCTGTCTACAACTTGAATATTTGCTATTGTCTCCAAACAACATGTTGTACTTTAAAGCTGTAAATAATGCTTCAGCACTGGTTATGCATTCTGCCAACCCTTGATTACAGCCTTACGCTGTTTTGTTCACAGCTGGTCCAAAATTAACAATTTTAATTATTTTCAAAGGAATCTTTATATGTGCTCAATTATGTACCGTTATGATAATAACAAACAGTGTACTTACCACGAAATGCTTTGCATTACATGGATTGTATATGTAGCTTAGTGTTTGTATTACTTTGTTCATTCTGCAGTCTGTCTTATGACAGGTTCGTAGCCTCCTCCAAAGCAAGTTCTCCACAGGGTGCGATCTAGTGCAAACTCTTGCAGTTTCCAGTATCTCGTTTCCTTAAGGTCATCCAGTAGCTGCTTACATCTTCTCCCTCATCTTCCCATCATTTATATCCTTCTAACTTTCCTTCAATCACGTGTTTTAGAAGGCAGTTTCTGTGCAAGATGTGACCAATCCAGTTAGCCTTTCTTCTTTGTATTGTATGTAGGATATTCCTCTCCTCCTTGACTCTGTGTAATACTTCATTTCTCGCACGATCAGTCCAACTGATCTTCTCCATTCTTCTCCAGCACCACATTTCAAAACTTTCCAGATACTTCTGATCTACTTTCCGAAGTGTCCACGTTTCAGCACCATATAAAGCTATGCTCCAAATGTAGCACTTCACTAATTTCTTTCTTGAATTTAAGTCCATTTAGCTGGTGAAAAGAGTCTTCTTCTTGTTGAATGTAGCTTTTGCCATGGCAATTCTGCATTTAATTTCACGTGTACTCCTTGCATCATTTGTTATCATGCTACCCAAATAATTGAAATATTCCACATTTTCCAATTGCTTTTGATCTATCATAATTTTTATTGGGGATGGTTGCCTTGAGATTCTCATTACCTTAGTTTTTTCCACATTCATTTATTTGTTTATGTTTTCATGTGATAAGGACAGGGTTACCATATATGCCTCACAAGAAATAATTACCTCACGACGCCGTGTAATCACCCAAAAGACCACAGATTACAAGAAAATAGGATGTTTCCTATGCGTAGACCATAAAAAGAGTACATACCAGCAAAAAAGGAGGTTACAAGAGAGGACATAAATGGTTACAGTTTTATTAAATACAAGTCCCTGTCTACATTTCTTTGCTAGTAGTTCTTTAAATTTGATGGGTATGAAATTCTGGTCGAGACGTTCTTTAAGCATTTTTTTTAACCAGTTCAAGTTATTCAGAATTTCGGCGCCGAAGTTTGCACAGACATTTCCAAGGGTAACTGTTGAACTCGTGTGTGTGTGTGTATATATATATATATATATTCCCTCCCCCCAATGGACAATCGTAATATTATAAGTACTTATTTCAAAACGATTTTTGTTGCATTTTAATACCATTAAAATATGCAAGGGTATAACCAGTAGTCAAAAACCCCATATCGTGTAGGCTCGTGAATATATCTTTATGGGGGCTGTCACACTGGACACTGCTGGATATATGATGGTGATTCGATTAGCTTGCGATACGACTCGCTGTGGTTTCAAATGGGACCTAGCACAGATTATCTAGTACATTGAAGACGTTACGGTCACTGTCTTCACGACGTATCGATACGATACCATCGCTCAGTCTTAAACATATCGCCACAGATGTAAAATCTGTGTCACAGAGGGCTTTACCACAGATCATCTAGGGCTATACAGTGCAGTGTTAGGTTATGTAAGCATGCGTGAGGAGGCAAATATGAAACTTGTGGTGCTTGTTGGGGAACACTCCATTTTGTGTGACAGGAAACATCCTGGTTGTACAAGAAAGAACAATTGATCTGATGTGGGAAAACATCGGGAAAAGATAAATCAGGTAAGAATTTATTGCTAAATAATACAGTAAATGATTTGCAAACGTAATGTACGCATACTTTCATGGGTAATCGGTATTTATAATTTCTGTTACAATGTATATGATGTTAATACTGGAGTAGCGCATATGGTCTGTGTGGATCTCCTCAAGTGTGCGAGTCCTGTATCATGTCGTGTTTGTAGTATCGTCATCGTATTGTCATCGCAATCGTACAGCAAGTAGCTGACAGCGTGATTTCCGCCGTACCTAACAGCCTAGCACAATGTTGGGATTTCATTTTATATTATCTTCACCGTGCATTTTTTAACAACTCACAAGTTACACACCAATTAAATTCACTATATTTTCACTTTTTTATTTTTAACCCCTACATATGTTTCAGCCTTTACAAGGCTTTATATATATAACATAATAGCAGACATAAACAATGGATGTAAAGTAAATGTAGATTACGAGCCCCTGAAGATGGCCTTGTAAAGGCTGAAACATATGTAGGGGTTAAAGAATAAAAAGTGAAAATATAGTGCATTTTGTTTGTGTGTAATTTGTGAGTTGGGATTTCAATTGGACCAACAGGTGATACTGGTCTTCTAATGCATGGCACTTTAAAGTTTGTAGTACTGATGTGTCACTAAAATTATGGTTGGGGGTAGGGTGTTAAATAAAGTGTATGCCCTTGAGAATCTCTCATCTATGAAGCTAATGATACACAAATGCTGCATTAAAAAATAACTGATGTAACGGGACAAATTTATACACAGAAATGGAAATTTGTAACTTTATCATTGGTGGCAAAATGTATTTAATGTGTTGCCGCTTACATTGGTAGCAGTGCTAAACTAATTGACTTTGTTACGTGATATTTTTCATTGGTACAGGAAATGTGTATTTATTGTTTTTCTGTGGGACAGCTGGTTTCTAAAGAAACATTCTAATAAAAGGCTATAATACAAGCTTGTGTCATAGGAGCAGAATGTATACTGGAGATACTGTCTGAAAGTGAGGAACCCAAATTAGAATTTCACTATATATTTGCAATAATATACGAGTACACATAAGTCATGAAATTAGTTCTGTTTCCTAATATTCCATATCAGAGTTAACAGTTTGGGGATGTTTACTTTCTTGTGTCTGGCTTCAAGTGCAAGGGATAGATGGGGGAAAATATTAACAGTGGATGTGATGTGGTATTAAAGCGAAATTAAGCCTGCATTGTAAAATCGCTTCAATATATCTGCACTTGAAGAAACATAAATTTTGAAACTGCCATGCAATTTTACATTTTGCAGAATGATATTTTGATAGTCTGTTGTATTGTTCATAAATGAATTACCACAGTTGTTTGGACCTGGTAGAACTTCATTCAAGAACTTCTGAATTTTAATGGGCCTTTCTTAAAGTATAATTTTAACTTACACTGTGGGTTTGTACAACAGGTTAGGATAAATTAATTTTTTGTTGTAAATTTTTGCTTTTACAGGGACCATAGTTGCATCAATTTTTACGTGAATAGTAATGTACATAAACTGTCTTTACTTTTCTATGACATAATTTTTCTTATTTCTGCTGTGCTGTTATATATATATATATATATATATATATATATATATATATATATTGCACATTATAATCTTCAGAGTTGATCATTTTGAATACTTACACTGTCTTTGAAAAAATTCAACCATGTTAAATTCCACTTGAATGTGTCAGCTTATATTGAGCTGAGGTTATTTTGCCAAAATGTGAGAGATTCAACATTGATGGCAATTTTGACTTTTTTTTTATCTGTTTTTATGAATTAGTTGCATTTATGTTGTTTATTTACATAGTAAAATGATTTAATGAATTTTAGGATAGCTTTGTTGGGGAAGGTAAATATTTTGAAAACACATCAGTAAGGATCACTGAATATTCAGTTCGAATATATAAAAGGAATGTTTCAATTAAATTTTTACTTTTAAATTGTACTAATTCCACTGTTTCCACTTTGAGAGAAATTTAAAGGTCCATTATGTGGAATGTAATGTAGATAACAGTAATCTGTGGCCCTAAAGTATGAACACATAGCTTTGTGTTTGACTGAACGTGCTACTTGGCATTGGAATTCATTTTATTGAAGAAGTGAATGCCTCGACTTATTTGTTTAACACTGCTTCACATAAATTTGTAGGAGAATATAATTTTAAAAAATGCATTGAACATATTCCCATCTCTTGCTATGCTTTACAATGATAAGTTTCAGTGACATACTGTTATACGTTATAACACTAGGGGGAAATCAAGATCACAGTGTCACTGAATATGCATGCTGTGAACTTGATCTTTCTTGAAACACAGCTTTTATGAAATAGGCAGTATTGATATCTCTATATGAATTTTATTGGCAAAATTTGAAACTGTAATATCGAACTATAATACTGATAAATTCTTATTTACATCTCATTGATACATATTGCTGCAACCCCATGACCACATATGCAACTACTAACAATTCTTGACAGCTACAGAGTGACAGAATAATGACAGAATATCTCGAGTTCTATGTGTATATAGTGTCTCTTTTATCATCTGTCTGAGAACAGTACCTGTATCAGACATGTTGGGGGATTCAAGCTTTCTGTGTAATGAAGCTGCTGTGATTAGCGTAACAATAAGAGAAAAGCCCTGTAATAACAGTTATGTGATTTGACTTTGTATTATTCTTGACATTATTTGGTATTTTTCTGACCCACTTGACCCTTCCCCTGTGTTGCTACAGATTTGGATGTAACATAACCTAACTTTGTCTTCCATTGCTGACTTGGTGTGTGGGAATTTGGCGCACCGTTGAAGGCTTTGTTAAATAAACAGGAAACAATGCTGTACTTAAAATGTTCTTAAGCTGTTTATTTTTTTTTTGTTTTTATTTCACATCACTTCATAGTTTCATGGTATATTTTACAGAACCTTTACAAAACAGGTAAACAAGAGAAAAATAAAAGGCACACTATTAAAACTAATTTTAAATGTAATATACACGAATATAGCATAGAGCATTTACAAGTGTATGAGCCCTTGGATAGTTTCAAAAAATTGCATTTTGTTCACTGTGATGCTTCCTGTAACAATCAATATGCACATTTTTCCTAACTTGAGGAAGTTTTATGAAGAGTTTGTACACAGACTCTACAACTGAGGCAGTAGTGACTACAGGTAAATGCTCAGTTCTTTCTGTTTTATCTAAAACTGTCTGTTTGTTTCTTAAACCTCAAATCTATTAACAAACACGTGTCACACAATTATCACTTTTGATTGTATGCAGGGGACATGGGTGGTTGATAGCTAAGAGTTGTCAGATTTTAGGATTTCAAGATTCACAATATTTAAAGATGTGGTTCATTGTTTTTAAGATCTTCTGTTGAGAATCTTCAGTTCACAGCATTTGTGAGCTTATCCAACCTTTGAAAGATAAATAAATAGCTAATGGGCACATACAAACTGCTTTTATTCATCTCTTCTTTGTTTGGTTGAACGTTGAAGTTTAAAAAGAAACGTTTAATTATTACTGTCTACGCATATACATGAAAATATTTTCATTCAGATTAGCTACAGTTTTACCAAATTTTGAAATTTTAATTCGATGCCTTTGAACTATCATTTCACGTGAAACCCCAAATTAAGACTTGTGAAGGAACAATATTGATATTTTGTTTGTAGATTTTGCTGAAATTTAATATTAATTAACTGACAAATTCACTTATTCACTCAATCACAAAATGCACATGGCTGAGTCCTTGACAGCTTAATATTTTCTCAGCTAATCAATAAATTTGTCACATTTTATGGAACCTGAAGTTTTATTAATTCGTTCACAACAGCGTGCCACTTGTTCCTATCCATAGCCAGATAAAATTCATTGCACACCCACCGATACTATTTTTGTAAGACATCCTCCCATCTAAGCCGAGGTCTTCCAAGTGGTCTTTTTTCCTTCAGAATTACCAACCAAATTCCTGTGTGCATTTCTTTTCTCCACTGTATATTCCACTACCCTGCCAGTTTATCCTCATTTTTTTATCACCTGAATAACATTTACTAATGAGCATAAATTATAAAGTTTTACATTATACAGTTTTCTGTAGTCCTTCATACTTTGTCCCCCTTAGTCCCCCTCAGCACCCAACTCTTGAACACCCTCAGCCTATATTCTTCCCTCAGTGCGAGAGACCAAGATACATAAAGGTAAAGCTATCCCATTACAGGCCTGGACAGACCCTTAGGGTTCCAGGAGGTTGAGGCTCCCGGATTTATAGACAATCGGCACATGAAGGTGGTAAGGTTGTGAGCACTACGCACCGGCCGTCTTTACCCCCCAGAAATATTCCTGGTACTCATTTCTGTGGGGCCGGGATAGCTCAGTCGGTATAGCGACTCGCTACAGGCTGGACGGTCCGGGGATCGAATCCCGGTGTGGGCGAGATTTTTCGCAGCCGTCCAGACCGGCCCTGGGGCCTACCCAGCCTCCTGTACAATGGGTACCGGGTCATTCCCGGGGGTAAAGCGGCCGGGGCATGGAATTGACCACCCACCCCCATCTAGTGCCGAGGTTAAAGAAAGAGTAGAGCTATACCTCTATTCCCCTCTGGGCCTTCGTGGCCTGTTCTAGGGAGAACTTTACTCATTTCTGTTAGAAGCTGAGTCGACCCCAGGGCCATAGTGCGACCGCACCAAGATACATGCCTATACAAAACAACTGCATGTACTCCACCTTCGAACTTCTGTATCACCTGGCGCATTGTCAAATTCTGTTTGGACGGTTTACTATTGGAAACTCGTGTTTTGGGTTCTTGCAATCAATAGCAACCTTAATACGAGTACAGTGTATGCATATTGTGACATAGGAGTCACATTAGCACCGTTTAATGTAGGATCGTGAAATGCTGAATGGAAACTGTGCCACTTGTAGTAGGATTTTGTCTTTGTATGATTGAAACAAGAACATGGCAGCTGTTAGAAATTTGAATGTGCCTTCGAATTAGCTGTGGCTATTGGGGTGTCAGAGATGAGGAATATAATATTTTGTTTGAAGATGATTAGGCTTATAAGCAGTCCTACCACTATGTATGGAAATTATGTATAAGTCTACTAATACAAACAATTAATGCAAAACTTGGAAATGGTGTCCTGACTTTTATGTTTAGACTATATGTATTTAATTTCATCAGTCCTTGCCAAAAGAAATTGCTGCTGCTCTGCTACTACTACTAATGCTACTACTACTACTACTACTACTACTACTACTATTACTACTGGAAATGATAATTACAACCTGTAGAATTAAATTAAGTTATAAACCAACCGATGCACACTAAAACCACTTTTTTAAGTAGCTTTATTATAAAATTGTTAAAATTGTACCCCTACACGTGTTTCGATCCTAGGATCATCGTCAGGGGGGGTTTTTTTTTTTTTGCTAAAAGCTACAGTCACTTCAACACAATGATTTAAAATACTCTATCTGCACTTTGAAACATAAGTTAAAATCTTGTAAAAGATTCGCTAAAAGTTGTAAAATTATAAAAGCACTGTAGATGGTAGATTGCGGAACTGCTGGCGTGTGGTATTAAAAGCATATGAAATGTGTTTGCGTGGAGCGGAGTGTACTGCGTGTTGTGCTGTGAGGAGTACTACGGCGGAGTGTACTGCGTGTTGTGCTGTGAGGAGTACTACGGCGGAGTGTACTGCGTGTTGTGCTGTGAGGAGTACTACGGTGGAGTGTACTGCGTGTTGTGCTGTGAGGAGTACTACGGTGGAGTGTACTGCGTGTTGTGCTGTGAGGAGTACTACGGCGGAGTGTACTACGTGTTGTGCTGTGAGGAGTACTACGGCGGAGTGTACTGCGTGTTGTGCTGTGAGGAGTACTACGGCGGAGTGTACTGCGTGTTGTGCTGTGAGGAGTACTACGGTGGAGTGTACTGCGTGTTGTGCTGTGAGGAGTACTACGGCGGAGTGTACTGCGTGTTGTGCTGTGAGGAGTACTACGGCGGAGTGTACTGCGTGTTGTGCTGTGAGGAGTACTACGGTGGAGTGTACTGCGTGTTGTGCTGTGAGGAGTACTACGGCGGAGTGTACTGCGTGTTGTGCTGTGAGGAGTACTACGGCGGAGTGTACTACGTGTTGTGCGGTGAGGAGTACTACGGCGGAGTGTACTGCGTGTTGTGCTGTGAGGAGTACTACGGTGGAGTGTACTGCGTGTTGTGCTGTGAGGAGTACTACGGTGGAGTGTACTGCGTGTTGTGCTGTGAGGAGTACTACGGTGGAGTGTACTGCGTGTTGTGCTGTGAGGAGTACTACGGTGGAGTGTACTGCGTGTTGTGCTGTGAGGAGTACTACGGTGGAGTGTACTGCGTGTTGTGCTGTGAGGAGTACTACGGTGGAGTGTACTGCGTGTTGTGCGGTGAGGAGTACTACGGTGGAGTGTCTGGTTGTTTTATAATAAAGCCACTTAAAAAGTGGTTTTAGTGTGCATCGGTTGGTTTATAACTTAATTTAATATGACGAAGATGCACGGTGTCAACAGTGTGAAACCTGTAAAATATTTACAATTCAGACACTACAATTCTTGTGACTTGAATAGGATTTAATCCTATAACAATTTACACACGAGCCTAGAACAATAACCTATGAGCTAAATTGTATTTTATTGTTGGATTATAAACTTCAATTATAAACATAAAGTGTAGATATAAACATAACACTAGCATTACTGAAGTCGGAGCAATACAAAACAGATTTTTATGCACTCTGGCCAGAAATGTTTGCAGATTTTATCACAGTGGTTACCCGCTGTGCTACTTTAAAACTGAGCTGCTTCTGATGTAATACTGCACTGCTCTTCCTAGTCATTTTGATAAGACGTAATACATCTGTGTCATACTTAGCAAGTCTAGGCTGTTCTGGATTCATCTCCTGCCCCTTCAACACAAAATAGCGTCTTCTGCATTCTGGTTATGAACACATGTCGGTAGACAGAAACTGAGGTCCTGCCTTCCTCCTCGCTTTAACATCACTGCACTATGCACCTGACATGAATTAATGTGTCACATATCCCAACCAAGAAATATGTAACATGCTGGATCTAATCAACAGCAGAGCCTTCTATACAGAAGTTTTAGCTGTAGGAGAGTTACTTCACTTTGTCTTTGTAAATTGTTACCCGTAAAATTGTTGCCTGTATCCTAGAGTTGAGAATGGGTTTCGTGTAGGTGTGTAAGTTTGTTGTGTAGATGCAAATGTATGTTTTGTTGATGGATATGTTTGTTGTGTGAACGGTGATGCTGTTGTATATGTTCGGGTTGTGTACGGCAGGCTTGTGTACCGTTGCGATGAGAGCGTTGTTGAGCCGTAGTTGCCGTATGGTGAGTTATATCTGCATGATGCTCCTAAGCTTCCGTATCCATTGACTTCTGTATGAAATGAAAACAGGTGTTTTAAAATTTGATACAGAACCAAAATGAAGTGTTCTACAGCATTTATAAATGCACTGTAGACCTGAGGTATGTTGTACTTACCGCAAAGGCCTTCGTATCGACGTGACGGTGTTACGCCTTGTGCTGAACATGAAGGGTTTCCAGCGAGGTACGGCTGCGCTCCAATTACATTGCCTCTGCAGGAAACGATTTACATTATTACTCATAATACAGTCTCGTGTTGTCACCTGATGAAATACTGTTTTGTTTTAAAAACCAGATTTTGACTCCATGCATAATATTTTGTAACAGGACTTCTATTTATTGATCAAATACATTTACAGAATATAGGCTGAAGTGTGTCCTGTTGTGTGAAGGGTGAAGTGGAGTATTGATAGTATTGTAGATGAATGTTGAGGGGAATACTGGGACCTGAACACGTGGAAGAAACAAAAGGGCGAGAAATTAAACAGAGAGTTGGTAAATATTTTGTAATATCAGCAACAATACACATTGTATTGTATTGAGTGTTTTTTATGACAATGGGAAACATTTGTGTAAATGCTGGTGATTAGTCATGTACTACCATTGTCAAGAGTCTGTGTGTTCCATATTTTGTGTTCATCACCAAATAGTATTTTTTTTTTTTCAATGGCTTGACAGCCCCTTGGGGGCCTAGGCAGCCTCATTGTTCGAGGCTTCACGATCACACTCAGACACACCACAGTCGGTAGGACTCCTCTGGACGAGTGACCAGCCCGTCGCAGAGACCTTTACCTGACAACACACAACACTCACAACAGACAGACATCCATGCCCTAGGCGGGATTCGAACCCACAATCCCAGTAAGCGAGCGGCCGTAGACCCACGCCTTAGACCGCGCGGCCACTGAGATCGGCACCAAATAGTATTGGTGTGATGAAATCAAGATGGATGAGGCATGCAGGTAGCCTGTGTAGCGTGGAGGAAGTAAGAAATGCTTATAAATTCTAAGTAGAGAGTCTGAAGAAACCATTCAGGAGATCCCTGCATATATGGGACGCTAATGAAGTGTATAATGTAGAAGCAGATCTTGAAAAGGGGGTATAAATACAGGCAGACATGTGGATGTTTTCTACCAAGTTAAAGGCTTTTGTTATGGTGTTCGGTGTTTAAAGCCGTTGCCAACAGTGTAAGGGGACTTTTTGAAGATGGTCGTCAACAGGAGAATTAAGAAGTGGATGGATTCAGGCTGTTGGAAATAAGAGCAAAATAATTTTGAAAGAATGCGGTTTTGACTTCATCACGTAATTGTGTAACCGAAAGTGATGACAGTAGTAGCCCTGGAGTAAGACAGTCCAGAGTGTTGGCCTGTCGAAACAGTTCTTGCAACAGGAAGTAGAATATGTGTGGCACGTATAGACGGAAACGAGGAATGTAATATATTGCAGGGCGTAAGTTGTCTTGGGCCGCAACACACTCGTGAGATTTAGTTAGATGTGAGTGGCCCTAGAGACGTGTGTGTGTGGCATGTGAGTGTAGTGACGAGTGCAAACAGTTCAAATTAGCTGAAATGTTGGGCCTGTTCAACCAGGAGCTCGTGCATTAGTCTTTGTTCTTACGAATAATTTGCTTATGGGAGCCTGAATGAAAATTATCCAACAATCACTGAAATTTGTAGTTCTTCTGGACACTTTTGGTGTTGTCGGAACTGTTTATGGAGTTGGAGAATATAAAATATACACGTCATTTAGCACGAACGTAAATAGAAATAATTTTCAAATTACTTGCGTCAGAAAATTTTATTCGGATGCCCAGAAGGTAAATAACTGACGTTTCTTGGGGTAATGGTGGCAACTAGTAAAATATATGTCATAGTGAGAAAACAATGTTTGAGGGGCCTGCTACAAAATATGAAGTCCGGGGTTACTTGCAAAACAAATATTGCGACAATTTAATTAAATTGTCGCAATACTTGGAAATTGACGATTGGCCAGACAGGATGAATCTTAATAGATTGTAAAAGGCTCTGACGACGGTGTATTGTCTTGTGGACTTTGTCCATCGTGCGGATAAAATATTAAATATAATATAAAATAACGACGTTTCGGAAGCTGGTTCTTCTTCCGTCTTCAGGTGATGGGAGGTGAAACACCTACTCAGATGGGTCCTTTTTGATTTGAGCTTTGTTGTCCAGTGATTGAGATTAGCTGAGTCAAAAAGGACCCATCTGAGTAGGTGTCTTCCCTCCTATCACCTGAAGACGGAAGAAGAACCAGCTTCCGAAACGTCGTGATTTTATATTATATTGTAATATTTTATCCGGACGATGCACAAAGTCCAGAAGACAATTGGTTCTCAGGATGAATTTTGCTCCTGTGGAATCGAGAAAAATGTCAGTGCACCTTTGTTAAGTGGTAAGCAGTGTCTGACTGTCACGCTTGACAGTAGGAAGACAAGCCAGGTTCTGCATGTCAACAAAGACTCTTGTCACTGCTGTGAAAAAGATTCCGGTGTAAACAGCCGAACGTGAACGAACCTTCAGCGGAATGTCGCTTGGCTTCAGACTGGTCATCTATCACATCGGTCTGAAAGTCAAGTAAGACGCAGACCAAACGGAAAATTTTGAAATTTATAGAAGGCAGCACGCCATTTTAATCAATGAAAAGTTACATATTGTCAATGAAATTAAGTACACCATCAAGAGCACTTCACACTTTCAATAAGAAAAACCAAAATATGATACAATTATTGAATTTAAAACTTAAACGCATTGTAATCTGTCTGGCGACGTATGTTGTGGGTCGTACTCTAGCGATAGCAAACGTCCTTGAGCCTTCAAATCCGCGAAGAAAAACATTTTAAATAAAGAAATCCATCGATACTTAGCCGGGTCACATTCTGTAATTGGAATAAGGCGGAGAGAGGGCCGCGTGTGGCCCTTTGGCTGTGTGTTTGTTATCCCTGATCTACCAGCTGTATTTCCATCACATTAGTGATTCATTCTCCATGTAAATCCAGCACTGATGAATATGTGAATGACGTGGGTTTTGAAAGGCAGAAGGCATGTTGAAGATACTCCCTGTATGAAACAGGAGGAAGTGAAGAAGACTGTGCGATATTACTGTGGGGCATCTTACAGGCTATGAAGGTGAGCCTTCCGGTTTGTACACTGAATATGTGGCACAGGCAGTCCTTGTAGCATGAAACATGTAGTTCTTTGTGCTTCATTTTGGAATGGGTTAAAAGATCGGGGAAGATTTTGTTAAAGCAATTATGTTACTTGCTATTATTCATACCGTATACAGTATGAATAACACAAGTTTATAAACGCCAGATAGGCAAAAGAGATCTATCAGTACAAGAACATCAAAGAAAAATTGCACAAGATTAACGCAGCAATATGGCATAAGAAATCTGCAAACTACAGCAATTAACACCCAAATATATTCCAATAAAAGTGAATGGACACAAGAAGCAGAAACGGTATGAATAATAGCAAGATTATAAACGTCAGACAGGCAAAAGAAGTATTAAGTTTATGTTTCTTTCATTGCCATACTTGCCTCACAGCTGACGTAGGATTTTGAGGGCTTTGAAATCGGCCTTTTTTTTTTTTTTACAAGACCGCCTGTCAGCCTTGATTTAGTTAGTTCGTTGCTAGACTTTAATGCAACTTTTAGTAGTAGACTAAGTACAATGCAATCTCTAGTAATCCTAACTATGGAAAGGAGCAAAATGTTTTTTTTAATGGCTCGACAGCCCCTTGGGGGCCTAGGCCGCCTCGTTTTTCGAGGCTTCACGATCACACACTTTAGACACACCACACTCGGTAGGACTCCTCTAGACGAGGGACCAGCTCGTCGCAGAGACCTTCTACCTGACACACACACACAACAGACAGACATCCATGCCCTGGGCGAGATTCGAACCACAATCCCAGTAAACGAACGGCCGTATACCCACGCCTTAGACCGCACGTCGACTGGGATCGGCAGCAAAATGTTAGACTTTTTTATTAATTGTAGAAGTTAAATGTAATGGCAGCTTTCTAATAAATATATTATGGAGGTTCTGTTGAAAAATACATACAGTAATTTGACAACTCATTCGCAGTTTAATTATGTGTCTATTGATCAAAGGTTGCTACTAGGAAAGCCAAATAACGCAAAATTGATAAGCATTGATTTACAGTTGCTGCTCCGTGTATGCTTGTACTAAGTAGTTTACAGTTGCTGCTCCGTGTATGCTTGTACTAAGCAGTTTACAGTTGCTGCTCCGTGCATGATTGTACTAAGCAGTTTGCAGTTGCTGCTCCGTGCATGCTTGTACTAAGCAGTTTGCAGTTGCTGCTCCGTGCATGCTTGTACTAAGCAGTTTGCAGTTGCTGCTCCGTGCATGCTTGTACTAAGCAGTTTACAGTTGCTGCTCCGTGCATGCTTGTACTAAGCAGTTTACAGTTGCTGCTCCGTGTATGCTTGTACTAAGCAGTTTACAGTTGCTGCTCCGTGTATGCTTGTACTAAGCAGTTTACAGTTGCTGCTCCGTGTATGCTTGTACTAAGCAGTTTACAGTTGCTGCTCCGTGTATGCTTGTACTAAGCAGTTTACAGTTGCTGCTCCGTGCATGCTTGTACTAAGCAGTTTACATTGCTGCTCCGTGCATGCTTGTACTGAGCAGTACTCTTCTTTTGTGACTACGAATGTCTGACGTTGTGTGAACGAAACTTCCGGTCGTATTTCGGAGGTTCCAGTCCCAAACATCGCCTGTGTTCCGGTTATAGGTTCTTCGTGCTCCTCCTCTGTCCCATCAGGATAATACCGATGACACCTTATATTAAGTCATCCCACTTCACCGATCATTCTGTCAGTCGACCCTATTTAATTAGAGGTATTGAAAGCGCCTTTAATTGTACCAGCATTAGACTATATCATCATGAATTTTACATTTAATTTAGGTTGTGTTCTTGAAATTCTGTACCTTACATTCTCTTTGTTGACTTCGTTTTGTTAGTTCCTTTGCTGTCGCTACAATTTCGCACGGGATGTACTTTTTGGTAATTGACAGCATACAAATGAAAGGTACAACGGTGTAGTGCCGCTCGATGCCATGTTTTTAATACCACTGTCCATGACAGTTCGTCCACAGACAGAATTCGAAGTTTTCACGGGGATGACACTATTGTCGCCTTCTAGGTTGTAACTACTAACATTTCAGAGGAGCATTTTCTCCTCTCCTACCCTAAATATGGAGACAGCAGTTCCGTTTGAAACGACACAGTGTCATGGTCCAGAAGACAGTTCAACACGACACAGTGTCATGGTCCAGAAGACAGTTCAACACGACACAGTGTCATGGTCCAGAAGACAGTTCAACACGACAGTGTCATGGTCCAGAAGATAGTTCAACACGACACAGTGTCATGGTCCAGAAGACAGTTCAACACGACACAGTGTCATGGTCCAGAAGACAGTTCAACACGACACAGTGTCATGGTCCAGAAGACAGTTCAACACGACAGTGTCATGGTCCAGAAGATAGTTCAACACGACACAGTGTCATGGTCCAGAAGACAGTTCAACACGACACAGTGTCATGGTCCAGAAGACAGTTCAACACGACACAGTGTCATGGTCCAGAAGACAGTTCAACACGACACAGTGTCATGGTCCAGAAGACAGTTCAACACGACACAGTGTCATGGTCCAGAAGACAGTTCAGCACGACACAGTGTCATGGTCCAGAAGACAGTTCAACACGACACAGTGTCATGGTCCAGAAGACAGTTCAACACGACACAGTGTCATGGTCCAGAAGACAGTTCAACACGACACAGTGTCATGGTCCAGAAGACAGTTCAACACGACACAGTGTCATGGTCCAGAAGACAGTTCAGCACGACACAGTGTCATGGTCCAGAAGACAGTTCAACACGACACAGTGTCATGGTCCAGAAGACAGTTCAACACGACAGTGTCATGGTCCAGAAGATAGTTCAACACGACACAGTGTCATGGTCCAGAAGACAGTTCAACACGACACAGTGTCATGGTCCAGAAGACAGTTCAACACGACACAGTGTCATGGTCCAGAAGACAGTTCAACACGACACAGTGTCATGGTCCAGAAGACAGTTCAACACGACACAGTGTCATGGTCCAGAAGACAGTTCAGCACGACACAGTGTCATGGTCCAGAAGACAGTTCAACACGACACAGTGTCATGGTCCAGAAGACAGTTCAACACGACACAGTGTCATGGTCCAGAAGACAGTTCAACACGACACAGTGTCATGGTCCAGAAGACAGTTCAACACGACACTGTCATGGTCCAGAAGACAGTTCAGCACGACACAGTGTCATGGTCCAGAAGACAGTTCAACACGACACAGTGTCATGGTCCAGAAGACAGTTCAACACGACACAGTGTCATGGTCCAGAAGACAGTTCAACACGACACAGTGTCATGATCCAGAAGACAGTTCAACACGACACTGTGTCGTGGTCCAGAAGACAGTTCAACTCTCCGCTGTTCCACTATTATTAAGGACATACACAAGACACAACCGCACGTATCCTCGCCTTCCTTCTAACACAACAGTGCAGTGCCTGTTTTTGCCTTGACGCAACTGCAGGCGAATAACGTAATAAAGCTGTTCAAAACAGGTCGAATCTCATCTTCGCGCCACGCCCCGCGCTTCTCTTCGGTTCCCCTAGTTACGAAGCCCCTGTCGTGTTTGTTATGTAGGCTATGCCAGTCTGCTGGGACACAAAGAGAGCAGGAAAGCTTACAAATAACTTCCATTTCTGTGTTCGATGCATTCGAGGACAAAGCCATAATACATTTGCCCTTCCTGCTTCTACATGTCATATCTTCTTCTCTTTATAAATGAACTGAACGTAAATGCATAGGAAATGTAAAATGAATGCGCGACTGACAAGAACGGAGGCACTCTGCCACGTGTGCCGTCGCCTGTAGCGTGTTTTATTGCTTTTGTTGAGCTTGGTGACTAGCTAGCTGGCTGAATATAGTACAGTCGAACCCGGTTATAACATCAGTTTATGCGACACCTCGTCTATAACGTTAGATATTCTGTGGTGCCAATTAATTCCTCACTGTTAACCATAAAATTATACTACTCGGTTATAACAACACTCGTTTATAACGACACAAAACATTCAGTCCCTTTCGTGACGTTATGACCGCGCTAGACTGTACTTAAGATAGAAACCATAGGATTTAACGACATTTATATTTAACGTAAGCTACAAATTTAAATATTTTTTAGAAAAGGCATAACATTTCGATTCGTATTTCATGTAAATTGGGATCGACAGTAGATTACTTGGTGTAGTGACCGGGCTACGGGCTGGATGTTACGGTGTTCGTATCCAGGCAGGAGCAAGACACTTTTCTCTCCTTCAAAACGTCCACATCGGCTCTGAGGCCCACTCGACTGCCTAGTCAGTGGGAACAGGGAGTTTCTTACCTGGGGTTAAGCGGCCGGGCCGTGAACCTGACCACTCATCATCTGGTGCGGTGGTTAAGAATCAGTGGAGCTATATTTCTACTCCCCTGCATGCATTCATAGACTTGACAGGTGCAATACTAGCTATTTATCTTCATGTAAATTATTGGACTGCTACACACCAAAATTATCGCCTTAAAACCTTTAGTATATGCTGACCAGTACAAAGTTTTACCGAAATTCTGTCATTGGTTTCCGGTGTAACTTCAGCGTTGCTCTTTGCTCAAATGACGTGTTAGCATCTTCATTTTGGCTCAGCTGTCTGAACTTTAGTGCGCGGACTTATGTTTAAAGGATTTAAACATCTACACATAATTAATTAAAATACTCTCATAAAACCATAATTTTTTTAATTTTGAAGGTGAACGGCCATCTATAGCCGGGTTTGTGTAGTCGCGAAAAGCGCCTATAAACTTCCTCATGTTCGTCTCCCTGTCTGTCTGTCCATCCGCTTGTATCAGCGCAGCACTGGGACGGATTTAATTGAAATTGATATTGTGGGAGTTTACAAAAATCTGTCGAGAAATTTCAGATTTGATTAAAATGGGACAAAATTGTCGGGCACTTTGCATGACGACCTACTCATATGTTATTGTTGCCGGCGACATAAATTTGCCCTAAAAGCATGGTTGTCCAACACTCAATATCTTTATAAAGTTGACAGTGACATGTAGCTCAACAATGTGCACACAACACATTATTGGTTTTCAATTGCAACAATGTTTGTGCGAACCTGCCACAATGCTAAGTCATGTGTGTATTGCCTATGTTATTTATTTTTTTATAATCGGTTACGCCAATGAAAAATATTAGCCTAAAAGTGCGGGGTCATTCAGAACTGTCTGCAAAATATAAAGCCGGATGTGTGTGGAACTGGTTGTGGCCTATTTTAAGGCATCATCCCAGGAATGAGCATGAAGGGACTGAAGAAAGAAAAGAAATGAATAACTTGGAATAATAATTGAACCCGATATCTGTAGGATAAGCAGAAAGGATTGTTGGTCACTACACTGTGACGGCAGCGTGGGGAGGAATATGTACAGCACTCACTTTGTAAGTGCGTAATATCTATGTCAGTCCTGTGCACAGAACTCACTTTGGAAGTGCGTAATATCTATGTCAGTCCTATGCACAGAACTCACTTTGGAAGTGCGTAATATCTATGCCAGTCCTATGCACAGAACTCACTTTGGAAGTGCGTAATATTTATGTCAGTCCTGTGCACAGCACTCACTTTGTAAGTGCGTAATATCTGTCAGTCCTGTGCACAGCACTCACTTTGGAGGTGCGTAATATCTATGTCAGTCCTGTGCACAGAACTCACTTTGGAAGTGCGTAATATCTATGTCAGTCCTGTGCACAGAACTCACTTTGGAAGTGCGTAATATCTATGTCAGTCCTGTGCACAGAACTCACTTTGGAAGTGCGTAATATCTATGTCAGTCCTGTGCACAGAACTCACTTTGGAAGTGCGTAATATCTATGTCAGTCCTGTGCACAGCACTCACTTTGGAGGTGCGTAATATCTATGTCAGTCCTGTGCACAGAACTCACTTTGGAAGTGCGTAATATCTATGTCAGTCCTGTGCACAGCACTCACTTTGTAAGTGCGTAATATCTGTCAGTCCTGTGCACAGCACTCACTTTCGAGGTGCGTAATATCTATGTCAGTCCTGTGCACAGAACTCACTTTGGAAGTGCGTAATATCTATGTCAGTCCTGTGCACAGCACTCACTTTGGAAGTTTGTAATATCTATGTCAGTGCTATGCACAGAACTCACTTTGGAAGTTCGTAATATCTATGTCAGTGCTATGCACAGAACTCACTTTGGAAGTGCGTAATATGTATGTCAGTCCTATGCACAGAACTCACTTTGGAAGTGCGTAATATCTATGTAGTCCTATGCACAGAACTCACTTTGGAAGTGCGTAATATCTATGCCAGTCCTATGCACAGAACTCACTTTGGAAGTTCGTAATATCTATGTCAGTCCTATGCACAACACTCACTTTTGAAGTGCGTAATATCTATGTCATTCCTATGCACAGAACTCGCTTCGGAAGTGTGTAATATCTATGTCAGTCCTATGCACAGAACTCACTTTGGAAGTGCGTAATATCTGTCAGTCCTATGCACAACACTCACTTTTGAAGTGCGTAATATCTATGTCATTCCTATGCACAGAACTCACTTCGGAAGTGTGTAATATCTATGTCAGTCCTATGCACAGAACTCACTTTGGAAGTGCGTAATATCTGTCAGTCCTGTGCACAGAACTCACTTTGGAAGTTCGTACTATCTATGTCAGTGCTATGCACAGAACTCACTTTGGAAGTTCGTAATATCTATGTCATTCCTATGCACAGAACTCGCTTCGGAAGTGCGTAATATCTATGTCAGTCCTATGCACAGAACTCACTTTGGAAGTTCGTAATATCTATGTCAGTGCTATGCACAGAACTCACTTTGGAAGTGCGTAATATGTATGTCAGTCCTATGCACAGAACTCACTTTGGAAGTGCGTAATATGTATGTCAGTCCTATGCACAACACTCACTTTTGAAGTGCGTAATATCTGTGTCAGTCCTATGCACAGAACTCACTTTGGAAGTGCGTAATATGTATGTCAGTCCTATGCACAGAACTCACTTTGGAAGTGCGTAATATCTATGTCATTCCTATGCACAGAACTCACTTTGGAAGTTCGTAATATCTATGTCAGTGCTATGCACAGAACTCACTTTGGAAGTTCGTAATATCTATGTCAGTGCTATGCACAGAACTCGCTTTGGAAGTGCGTAATATCTATGTCATTCCAATGCACAGAACTCACGTTGGAAGTTCGTAATATCTATGTCAGTGCTATGCACAGAACTCACTTTGGAAGTTCGTAATATCTATGTCAGTGCTATGCACAGAACTCACTTTGGAAGTGCGTAATATCTATGTCAGTGCTATGCACAGAACTCACTTTGGAAGTTCGTAAATATCTATGTCATTCCTATGCACAGAACTCACTTTGGAAGTTCGTAATATCTATGTCAGTGCTATGCACAGAACTCACTTTGGAAGTGCGTAATATGTATGTCAGTCCTATGCACAGAACTCACTTTGGAAGTGCGTAATATGTATGTCAGTCCTATGCACAACACTCACTTTTGAAGTGCGTAATATCTGTGTCAGTCCTATGCACAGAACTCACTTTGGAAGTGCGTAATATGTATGTCAGTCCTATGCACAACACTCACTTTTGAAGTGCGTAATATCTGTGTCAGTCCTATGCACAGAACTCACTTTGGAAGTGCGTAATATCTATCAGTCCTGTGCACTGCACTCACTTTGGAGGTGCGTAATATCTATGTCATTCCTATGCACAGAACTCACTTCGGAAGTGTGTAATATCTATGTCAGTCCTATGCACAGAACTCACTTTGGAAGTGCGTAATATCTGTCAGTCCTGTGCACAGAACTCACTTTGGAAGTGCGTAATATGTATGTCAGTCCTATGCACAACACTCACTTTTGAAGTGCGTAATATCTGTGTCAGTCCTATGCACAGAACTCACTTTTGAAGTGCGTAATATCTGTCAGTCCTGTGCACAGCACTCACTTTGGAGGTGCGTAATATCTATGTCAGTCCTGTGCACAGAACTCACTTTGGAAGTGCGTAATATCTATGTCATTCCTATGCACAGAACTCACTTCGGAAGTGTGTAATATCTATGTCAGTCCTATGCACAGAACTCACTTTGGAAGTGCGTAATATCTGTCAGTCCTGTGCACAGAACTCACTTTGGAAGTTCGTAATATCTATGTCAGTGCTATGCACAGAACTCACTTTGGAAGTGCGTAATATCTATGTCAGTGCTATGCACAGAACTCACTTTGGAAGTTCATAATATCTATGTCATTCCTATGCACAGAACTCACTTCGGAAGTGCGTAATATCTATGTCAGTCCTATGCACAGAACTCACTTTGGAAGTTCGTAATATCTATGTCAGTGCTATGCACAGAACTCACTTTGGAAGTGCGTAATATCTATGTCAGTGCTATGCACAGAACTCACTTTGGAAGTGCGTAATATCTATGTCAGTGCTATGCACTGAACTCACTTTTGAAGTGCGTAATATCTGTGTCAGTCCTATGCACAGAACTCACTTTGGAAGTGCGTAATATCTATGTCAGTGCTATGCACAGCACTCACTTTGGAAGTGCGTAATATCTATGTCAGTGCTATGCACAGAACTCACTTTGGAAGTGCGTAATATCTATGTCAGTGCTATGCACAGAACTCACTTTGGAAGTGCGTAATATCTGTGTCAGTCCTATGCACAGAACTCACTTTGGAAGTGCGTAATATCTATGTCAGTGCTATGCACAGCACTCACTTTGGAAGTGCGTAATATCTATGTCAGTCCTATGCACAACACTCACTTTTGAAGTGCGTAATATCTGTGTCAGTCCTATGCACAGAACTCACTTTGGAAGTGCGTAATATCTGTCAGTCCTGTGCACAGCACTCACTTTGGAGGTGCGTAATATCTATGTCAGTCCTGTGCACAGAACTCACTTTGGAAGTGCGTAATATCTATGTCAGTCCTGTGCACAGCACTCACTTTGGAAGTTTGTAATATCTATGTCAGTGCTATGCACAGAACTCACTTTGGAATTGCGTAATATGTATGTCAGTCCTATGCACAACACTCACTTTTGAAGTGCGTAATATCTATGTCATTTCTATGCACAGAACTCACTTCGGAAGTGCGTAATATCTATGTCAGTCCTGTGCACAGAACTCACTTTTAAGTGTGTAATATCTGTCTGTCCTATGCACAGAACTCACTTTTGAAGTGCGTAATATCTATGCCAGTCCTGTGCACAGAACACTTTGGAAGTGCGTAATATCTATGTCAGTCCTGTGCACAGAACTCATTTTTGAAGTGCGTAATATCTATGTTAGTCGGACGCAAGACGTTGCTTACCCCGGGCCGTAGTTGCAGACGTACAGTTTTGTGTATCCACGGGATGGGTCGTAGTAATGTGAGTAGCCACACCCCACGAGGTATGTGTCGCCCCACACCAACTGAAACAGATTACGAGAGGCTAATGCATGCTGTGTACTGTGTACTGTACTTCTGATACACACAGGGCTAGGAAATGCAGCGTGATGGATCTGAGTATTACGTCGAGCCGTACTCGAATGTCTGTTGTACAAGTCTGAGCTAAGAGGTCTAAATCATTAATGTTTCTATATCTATTCATAATTTTGCCAAGCAAATTCCAGTACATCGCCGTAACATAGGCCAAACCGCCTTCTTTCTACAGCCTTGTAAGTTAGCACTCAGACTGTCCTACTCTTGAACGCCAAGTAGCTGAGGCAGTTAATGGCCTGTCGTTACATAAACAAACAAGGAATCAATGAAAACGTCAGTAGTGCACCTGACTTTGAGCGACGTGTTTCAGCGAAATGGCCGTCTGCTTGAGCTCTTGATTCCTCCATTCAAGTAGGCCACGGCCAGAACCTTTATTTGTCTTGCGAAATGTAGGTATGTGCAGCTGTCCCTTTTGTTGTGACCGTAATTACGGCAGCTATCAAGAGGTACACAGGTGCTCAGGGACGCGATAAAAGGGACATTTAGACTGACCGACTGACTAAGTAACGAAAGAACAAACTACCTAACTCCATGGAGCAGAGTCCTTCTTGAGAAGCTAACAGTTCCTCAGCTAGTCAAGACATTCCCCGCGTTTTATGGAACCAGAAAATTCATTAGCGCATTCATAAGAGCCCGTCACCCATCTCTATTCTGAGACAGAGCAATCCAGTCCATGCCTTCCCATTTAAATTCTTGAAGTTGCATTTTAATATTATCCTCCCATCTATGCATAGGTCTTTCAAGTGGTCTCTTTCCCTCAGGTCTCCCCACAAAAACCATGTATACAAGTCTGTCCCCCGTACTTACCACATGCCCCGCCCTTCTCATTCTTCTTGATTTGATCACCCAAATAATATTTGGTGAGGAGTACACATCATAAAGCTCCCCGTTATGTAGTCTTCTCTACTCCCCTGCCGAAACTTAAGTCCCATTTCCACTACTTGTCTTGCACCAAAGGCTTCTAAAATGTTTCGTAATGTCGTAAGTTTTTAGGGTGAGGAGTTGCTAGCACCCCGTCTAACCCCCAAGCTGGAGGACAACCCCTTGTCGGCTGTCCGCGACTGCTTATTTAATGTATTCGCAGCTACCCTCCATATCCGCAGGCCGTTCTCCATCCGCAATCTGAAGACGCGCCATGCCGTGGTGACAGGACGACTTATCTGGTGACAGGGACCGACTTATCGTGGTGACAGGGACCGACTTATCGTGGTGACAGGGACCGACTTATCGTGGTGACAGGGACCGACTTATCGTGGTGACAGGGACCGACTTATCGTGGTGACAGGGACCGACTTATCGTGGTGACAGGGACCGACTTATCGTGGTGACAGGGACCGACTTATCGTGGTGACAGGGACCGATACTGATCGTGGTGACAGGGACCGACTTATCGTGGTGACAGGGGACCGACTTATCGTGGTGACAGGGACCGACTTATCGTGGTGACAGGGACCGACTTATCGTGGTGACAGGGACCTACTTATCGTGGTGACAGGGACCGACTTATCGTGGAACGGTACACCTAGACACCTAGGATTAGTTAAAATGTCGCTTGTATTAATCTCGGTCACACACAGAATATATCGTTAGCGAGGTTTTACGTTAAATGGCCCAAGACGTGAAGATGTGTGTCCTCAGTTGACAGACATTTAAATTCGTTATTTTTAAACACTTTTCGCTCTCGTTCGAAGTTTTAAGCCCTCCGTAATCCAAACTTGTCCTTCAATTCCGGTCATTTTCATGTATGAATGTAATGTAATTCCTGTAGTTCAGTCAGCGTTGTTAAATAAACTGGATAATTAATAAATGTATTTGTTCCGACTAAATGGCTAGTATGTCGGATTCCGTGAATTAAATTTCGTTTCCGTCGTTGTCCTCTGCGTTCTTCATGTCTAAACCAGCACCTATCGGCCCCTTGTTATGTGGACGCCCGCACATCTGCAGTAAGGATGTGTGTATCCTCTGGCTCCAGTGTATGTTGCTGGCCCGTGACAACGTTCCCACACTCACAACATGTAATACTTATTTCTTTTCCACGGCAACAATGGTTACACGTTACAGTGTTAGGTTTATACGTACATTGCCTGTCTTGTCTCAACAAAATACATTATTTACGCACACTGGCCACTTGCTGTGTCTGAGCTCCTGTCTCACGGTCCAGCTTCCACGTTCCTCGCTTTGCTACCTGAGCTCGTACTTCGCTCAGCTTGGGGACGTGATTATTGGGGATGCGCCGTAGAACGCGTAGAGCTCTAATAAACTTGTTGGTATGCAATACCCCATACTTTGCTGTGACTGTTGTTTGCATATGCATTAAATGTGACGTGATATCTTAACAAATGCTAATGCTATTGGGACTGCTCTTTGACTGATCAGTTTGGAAGTAGCGTAACTTTGACGTAGTGCGCATAAACTATGACGTAATCAGGGTTAAAGATGCGTAGTTTCTAAAGATTGTGTTCACAAGGTACGCAACTGCCAGTGTATAAGACGAAGAAGAAGTGAAAATTCCTTGGAAGCAAGAAAATGTCGCCTATGTAACATACAAATGTTATTCCAAAAGTATCGGTCAGTAGCCCAGTGCTGATCGAGCAGTATAAGCTGTAGGATGAGTCATATACAGGGCATACACAAAAGAATGGTGCGGTTTTAAAAGTGAATAAAAAATTTATATCTCACATTACACGGGCACAACATACACCGTCAGCGGCGGCAACTGTCCAAGTTTCTCATGCGCTACCAGCAGTTCGCTTCTCATGCTTACTGCGTGGCCGCGGAGCCAGTTTCGCTGGATCGGACGTGCTGCTGCAAATGGAGACAAGAACCTTCTCCCTTGGCCACCCCGTTCGCCAGATCTTACACCGTGCGATTTCTTTCTTTGGGGGTTCGTTAAAGACAGCGTTTATGTACCACCATTGCCCACGTCCATCCATGAAATTCGTGATCGGATAACGCATGCACTGCAGGCCATTACAGCGGACATGCTACACCGGGTCTGGGATGAGTTTGATTACCGTGTGGATGTGTGTCGTGTGACCCAGGGTGCACACATTGAAGGATTGTAATTGCCAAATGAGAAACTTGGACAGTTGCCGCCGCTGACGGTGTATTTTGTGCCCGTGTAAGGTGAGAAATACATTTTTTATTCACTTTTGATACCGCACCATTCTTTTGTGTATGTCCTGTACAGGGCATACACAAAAGAATGGTGCGGTTTCAAAAGTGAATACCATATTGATACCGCACCATTCTTTTGTGTATGCCCTGTATATGCTCACAAGGAAGGCGCCTCCCAAAGGAAACTTGTTAAAAACTGGAAGGGAACAAAACTTTTCTCTTTTCATTTCGCTCTCCCGTGACATGTAAATCGAAATTAAACTTGAAAATATATGACTGTGAAATGTGCTGTCTGCATGGGATCAGTTGGCGGGCTGTTGTGAGTATTGCAACAGACATTCAGGTTTTGTTAAGGGCAACTGATCGTGTGTGAGCTTCTCGAGGGTCAAGCTGCTCCTTGACGCCAGCTGCAGATGAGTGTGGCTCTAGGTACATACTGCGTATTATATTTGTCCTTTTTTTCTGACCGAAAGAGAAGTTACGTCTTACAATACGTGACACATCTTCTATGGTCACACTCTTATTTACTTTTTAAGATCATTATTTTATCTGACAACTGTAGGTTGTCACTTCCTGTGGGTATTTTTGTTGTAAAAGAAATAGTAGCAATAAATTATTTTGAATCCTGAATACTTATTTCAGGGTAATATTTCTCGTGGTACACGCTAATAAATTACTGTACTGTACTGAGGAGATCAGGTGTGACCTTGATAGTGTGAGTAGGGTTCCTTATCTCTGGTCTACCCTTGCGGAGAAAACATACAGATCTTGTCAAATAACATAAATCGTTATCACTGCATGTATCAAATTCAAGTGATGGCCATTTTTAGGTTGTTCTATTTATATCAAACCTAAAGTCCAATGTACGAAAATCTCTTGACCAGATGGTATTAATTTCTGCACCACAAGACACAACTGCACATCAATCCAAAAACTTGACTTCGTGAGCATCTGATGCTCCGACTTCCACCAGCGCAATCAATGGCAAGGTAAAAGCTGTCCTCGTGAGTCGACGACAGTACATGATAAGTTAATCTGTTTATGGTCTTGCTTTAATACCAACCTGAGAGTAATGTCCTGTGCCCTTTGTGAAGCGCGTAGAGTAGAAGCCGAAGTGTCGTACCTCGTTGAACCAACCCCTGACCTGGCGAGGGAAGTCCGGCGTGGCTCCAGCGTTAGTCCGGGTGGTCCAGGTGACTGCAATATTCTGGCCGACAGGGAAGCGGGCTGAAGTGAGAAGAGAGTAGTGTCATTGTTTTGTTCTGAAGCTCACAATCATTTTGGAGCGACGTCATGTCAGGGCAAAGCGGGCTGAAGTGAGAAGAGAGTAGTGTCATTGTTTTGTTCTGAAGCTCACAGTCATTTTGGAGCGACGTCATGTCAGGGCACAGCCCCGTACCCACGTCTGGTATATTTGATAACCATTTGTCACCTGTGGATATTCGCCACGTCGTGAAATTATTACACGTGTACAAATACTGGCCACGTGTCCGTTCGGTAAACGTGACGCAAGTCAAAGGAAATCACCAGTGTTCGCGTACTTAACAAATCGACACTTGTTTGTGCGTTCCTTTCTTAGCCTGACCTCCGTCTACCTACTGACTGTAGGTGTACTATTGCACCTGATCACACTCAATGACACACACACTAGGTACGACTCCTCTGGAAGGGGGATCGGCCCGTCGCAGAGACCTCTACCTGACAACACACAACACTCACAAGACACAGACATCCATGCTCCCGGCGGGGTTCGAACCCGCAACCCCAGCAAGCGTGCAGCCGTAGACTGTGCGGCCACTGCTATCGGCACAGTGCATGTCCGTCACTCGTTTATACTTGGCAATCAGACAAACGGCTTGTGGCCGGGCAATAAGTATCATGCGATACAAGTACGGGAGTCGTGGGAACGCGATCATGATTACCAAGCAAGTCTTTGACGTGTGTACTTTAGTACGAATACTTGCCAAATAAACCAATCGTGGAAACATTATGACAAATATTCACGTGGCTGACAAATGTCACCTGCTAAGTCGCATAGCGTTACGGCGTTACTGACACGTGACTTGTCAAGTGATACAGTGGCACTATTCTTCTAACGTGATAAGTGATACAGTGGCACTATTCTTCTAACGTGATAAGTGATACAGTGGTACTATTCATCTAACGTGATAAGTGATACAGTGGCACTATTCTTCTAACGTGATAAGTGATACAGTGGTACTATTCATCTAACGTGATAAGTGATACAGTGGCACTATTCTTCTAACATGATAAGTGATACAGTGACACTATTCATCTAACGTGATAAGTGATACAGTGGCACTATTCTTCTAACGTGATAAGTGATACAGTGACACTATTCATCTAACGTGATAAGTGATACAGTAGCACTATTCTTCTAACGTGATAAGTGATACAGTGGTACTATTCATCTAACGTGATAAGTGATACAGTGGCACTATTCTTCTAAAATGATAAGTGATACAGTGACACTATTCATCTAACGTGATAAGTGATACAGTGGCACTATTCTTCTAACGTGATAAGTGATACAGTGGCACTATTCATATAGCGTGATAAGTGATACAGTGGCACTATTTATCTAACTTGATAAGTGATACAGTGGCACTATTCATCTAACGTGATAAGTGATGCAGTGACACTATTCATCTAACGTGATAAGTGATACAGTGGCACTATTTATCTAACGTGATAAGTGATACAGTGGCACTATTCATCTAACGTGATAAGTGATACAGTGACACTATTCATCTAACGTGATAAGTGATACAGTGGCACTATTCATCTAACGTGGTAAGTGATACAGTGGCACTATTCATCTAACGTGATAAGTAATGCAGTGACACTATTTATCTAACGTGATAAGTGATACAGTGGCACTATTCATCTAACGTGGTAAGTGACACAGTGGCATTATTCATCTAACGTGGTAAGTGATCCAGTGGCACTATTCATCTAACGTGATAAGTGATGCAGTGACACTATTCATCTAACATGATAAGTGATACAGTGGCACTATTCATCTAACATGATAAGTGATACAGTGTTACTATTCATGTAACGCGATAAGTGATGCAGTGGCACTCACAGACATCCCTTGCACCGTCGTGAGCCAGGCTGCACTTGTCGGCCCATCGCTGCGCTGCTGCGGCCAGCTCGTCGTCCCAAATCTGCAACACGATTTGTGTTTACTTAGCGATTGCTACACATGACAGCCGCAGCTATGTCTAGAGGATGCACACCTCTCTAGAATCACAAATAAACTGCGATATGCAGTAAAATAGCAAACTTAATGTCTGTTAACCAGTGTTTGCCAAACAGGGCTCCGCGGAACCCTATCGTTCCACAGAACATCATTAGGGGTTCCATGAGAAATAGCTGAATAAATGCGTAACTAAATAAATACATAAGTATTTTGTACATCCCGTTGTGACACGTATATAAGGCAACAGTGTGTAAATATATTGTCAGTTGTTTAATGACAAGTTACTACATGTTTCGGCCTACATAAAGCTACCATCGGGTGTCACAATATAAAACAATTAGGGAAATTAAGTACAAGAGAGTTTATTGTACTTGCTTTGTGATACCAACATTTTATATGCGTAATTTGTGACGCTGTCTTAAGCGTTTTGTAGAAACTAGGGTGCCAAATATCGGACGAAATGACAATCGTGAAAGGCCAGGAATTTCTTGTCTAGCATAGATAGTAGCAGTTACTTAGAAAGCGTTTGATCCACGGAGCTAATTAAGTTTGTAAACTGCTGGCTATTAAGTCAGCAAATTCGTGCAGGCTGGTCAGTTTAGTTTCTGATAAATACGATTTAAGACAAGACACAGCGGAATCGGCATACACAAGGACGGCCCAAATTTTTTTTAATGAAGATAAAACAGAAAAACTGAGAATAACAGATGTCATAAGTTTAAAAACGGAGGGATATAACATTTGAAAAGAACGCCTGTTAACGGAATCCCGAACTTTCCAGATACCATTATATAGGAATATAGAAGATGTGACCTGCGTTTCATGCGGAAACTGAAGGAACAATTTTATTCTAATAAAATCTTGTCGGTGTGCCTGCCGCGTCGAGTGGCTCCAATACACCAACGTGTCATGATGCAGAAGTCCGTGTCTCAGGAACTGACGGAGCTGTCAGCCCGAGAAGATTTTATTGAATTTTGTCGCCCTGAAAGCTTCAGAATATATAAGAATCCAAATCCTTGTAACCGGAAAAGACTAAGACAGGGGTGAGAAATTATTTGGTTATTGGGCCATATCACCAGTTTGGGTGCATTTTATGGGCCAGGAAGCGGTGTAATATTACAAATGCTTAACGCGTCTTCCGTTTACGCACAGTCACATGTTCTTTCGAAACGTCGGTGCATATCTAACTGAACACACGCTGTCATATTGCTGAAGGCGATAATCTTCATGACATTCCACAGTTGCTGGCAGTGGTTAAGGGAAGTCAGTACAGTAGTGTTATATGACGAGATACACAGGTTTGTGTGCCTGTGCCTGTGCCTGTGCCTGTGCCTGTGCCTGTGCCTGGCAACCTGACGACTTTTGATATTTATATCGAAAAACCTGAAATGAAAGGAAGAATTTGGAAGACCAGAGCGTAAAAGGGATGATACGATTGAAATTCGTGAAGACGTGGGCCGAATTCTTCTGACTCGGATAGGGTCAAATTGTGTCTTTTGTTAAGACGTTGATGAACATTTGGGTTTCATAATAGGTGACAACATTTTAACAATTGTCAGGACCGACTCTACTTATATAGTTAATGATGACAGTGAACTGTAAACTGCATGTGAACAGCAAAAGTCTTGTAAGACACATTGGACATTAGTTACACACATTGGACATTAGTTACACACATTGGACACTAGTTACACACATTGGACATTAGTTACATATATTGGACACTAGTTACACACATTGGACATTAGTTAGATATATTGGACACTAGTTACACACATTGGACATTAGTTACACACATTGGACATTATTTAACACACATTGGACACTAGTTACACACATTGGACATTAGTTACACACATTGGACACTAATTACACACATTGGACGTTAGGTAAACACATTTGACATGAGTTACACACATTGGACATTAATTAACACACATTGGACATTAGTTACATATATTGGACACTAGTTACACACATTGGACACTAGTTACACACATTGGACCTTAGGTACACACATTGGACATTAGTTACACACATTGGACATTAGTTACACACATTGGACATTTGTTACACACATTGGACATTAGTTACACACATTGGACATTAGTTACACACATTGAACCTTAGTTACACACATTGGACATTAGTTACACACATTGGACACTAGTTACACACATTGGACATTAGTTCTGGAAAGAGTAATTTTTGATATTGCAATCATTTCGAATAATATCACTTCCCATGACCTAATATGTCACTCAGCAGGAAACGTGTTGAAAGAACAATGTGAAAGTGTAACAAATACAGCACCATGCTTGCACAGTAGAGGTGCAACGATGGTGTTGCCTTCTTATTGCTATAAGTGCTTCCGGCAAGCAATGAATAGTGTAAAAACTATGAGCAAGGAATTTGATATTATACCCTTAAACTCGGCAGCGCATGTCCCGGAAGACATGTTACAGTCTTCTGGGTTATGATACCGGGTGTTCTGTGTGGTGGTTACTGCCTTAGTATTCAGGATAAACGAGAAACCAACAAATGGCCTGATCTGTGAAGGTGATGGACTTTTGTCAAGTAACCCATCGTACAATCGCAGGTTCCTCATCAACTATTTCCCCTTGAGACACATACGCTGTCTCTCTGCACAGTCGCTCACATCCGCCATCTTTGTGCCACTTACCATCTCCAGCATCTTTGACGCTGCCGGCTGTCCCGGGACTCTTCCTAGAGCGACGGTCTGCCGCGCCGTGTTGTGGGCGTCCAAAATGTCCTGCCGGTCTGAGCACGTCAGTCCGCCGCTCCCTGCAACATGACCGCAGTCAAGGGTGTTTTTGAAACGAGACAGCGGTAACTGCGTTGTACTAAAGAGATTAACAAATCACGCCTGTTGATATACATGGTAGGCCCCTCTTGATCTGTCTAATGTTATTTTAACAAGAAACAAATTTTAGTGTAATTTCCTTCCTACAGAATCAGAAACTTGTAGACTTACTTCAACCCACCGTCGTGTGTGTGCGTGTGTGTGTGTGTGTGTAGACAGATCACAGATACTTGTAATGGTCGCACGAATCGTTTTCTTTTGTGATACAAATTTTAAACATGCCAGAGGATGAAATTTTATTTCCTGTTTGAAATATTTGACACGGAGCTTATGTACAGTGTGCACTTACAAACAGAGACAGGTTACTGCATTCTGTATAATTGAGTTGCAGTTAATACTTGTCTCCACAGGTACTGACTTACTGTGTGTTACAAGTTATTCCCTGAAATTCTTATAATATCACATTTCTCGGATGTAATGTCGTTTCTAAATTTACCATACTAAAACATCGAATGCACACATCATATCATCTATGCCTTCTACACGTACTGCTCACCTTATTGTTTATTTAATCATCTTGACAATACTACTTAGTCAATTGCTAGAAGGCGGCAGAAACTTTATTGAGAGTTCAAGATAGCTCTATTTCGATTACCTATCTTTTGACTAAAACTAAGCATTATGACTAAAACTACAAAATTCCTGTACGCAAATTTCTTCGTAATGCGCTGATGCAGATATGTAAAGAGTTGATAATATTCAAAACGATCCACACGTGCACCGCACAGTCTTGGTGTTTGATCCTCTTTCAATTCATGACTCTATCCTTTGCTATGTTTAAGTGTTTTGGAGTCACAGGACGATTAGTGAATGTGGGAGGCACGTGGAAGTGGTAGTGGCCTGATTTGAGGTAATCTACTATCGGCAATTTTCCCGCAGAGTTTCGATAAAACCGCGAAGAAGCTAAAGGTAGTGGGCTTGCAGGCCGAAGTTTGAACCTGGGACCTTGCAAATACAAAGCAGAATTGTTAATCGCTTATATACCACCATATATGTGCATGTACATAACTATCTGATTTGTACATAAGGATGAAGAAGACGTTTTTAATAAAAGTGACTGCTGGAAACTTCAAAGGTAACTAAACATTTCCGAGCACAAGGTTTCCATGGAAACAGTTAAATGCTGAAAGGAAATTAGAAAACCGAAGATGTAGTAGATAGGCTATTTTTTTTTTTCCTATGGCTCGACAGCCCTATATGGGCCTGGGCCTCCTCGTTTCGTCGAGGCATCACGATCACATACATTTAGACACACCACACTCGGTAGGACTCCTCTGGACGAGTGATCAGCCCGACGCAGAGACCTCTACCTGACAACACACAACACTCACAACAGACAGACATCCATGCCCCGGCGGGATTCGAACCCACAATCCCAGTAAACGAGCGGCCGTAGACCCACGCCTTAGACCGCGCGGCCACTGCGATCGGCAGTAGATAGGCTACTATGATTCTGAAATTTAATAATGATATTAAAATTGTTCGGAGTTTTCTTGTTTTCCTGAGAATTGCTGAGGCATAACAATAATATCTGCACTAATGAGGTACTTAATACTTAAAATCAGTCTACCATAAAGAGACATGTTAAAAAATGGTGTCTGATATACCAGGTAAACAGGCACACAGCTAAACAAAGCAGCTAAGGACGGAAATTTGAGCTTCGTGGAAGTCCAGGCCACGAGGTCCATTTGGCCTTACCTGCGTACGAAAAGCATCGTTAGACCATGACAGGAATAGCGGGGATTGTGCTTACGCTAACGGTTTTCCTGTCTCGACTGTGGACCTTGACGTCATTTTAAGGATTGCTGCTACAGATAGCAATATGTCCTTTGGGGTGTTGTGGGAGAGCTTCAATTGGATGGATATCTGGGGGCTTGAGCCCAAAGTGACTAGGTTGGCTAAGGTAACGTCCTTTGTGACTGTGGGAGTCACTTTGTCTGGAGGTGTGGGGGAAGGCGACCGTGCCGCACCTCTTTATTGTACCCTGGCTTTCGCTTTACAACTGAAGAAATTCACCGAGGACCTCAACCAGGATAGCCGACGAGCGCTAGGCACATTCTGTTCCGTCGCTAAGCACAGTTCGTTCCAGAGCTCTAGGCACATTCTGTTCGGTCGCTAAGCACAGTTCGTTCCAGAGCTCTAGGCACATTCTGTTCGGTCGCTAAGCACAGTTCGTTCCAGAGCACCAGGCACATTCTGTTCGGTCGCTAAGCACAGTTCGTTCCAGAGCGCTAGGCACATTCTGTTCGGTCGCTAAGCACAGTTCGTTCCAGAGCGCCAGGCACATTCTGTTCGGTCGCTAAGCACAGTTCGTTCCAGAGCGCCAGGCACATTCTGTTCGGTCGCTAAGCACAGTTCGTTCCAGAGCGCTAGGCACATTCTGTTCGGTCGCTAAGCACAGTTCGTTCCAGAGCTCTAGGCACATTCCGTTCGGTCGCTAAACACAGTTCGTTCCAGAGCGCCAGGCACATTCTGTTCGGTCGGTAAGCACAGTTCGTTCCAGAGCGCCAGGCACATTCTGTTCGGTCGGTAAGCACAGTTCGTTCCAGAGCGCCAGGCACATTCTGTTCGGTCGCTAAGCACAGTTCGTTCCAGAGCGCCAGGCACATTCTGTTCGGTCGCTAAGCACAGTTTATTCCAGAGCGCTAGGCACATTCTGCTCGGTCGCTAAGCACAGTTCGTTCCAGAGCGCTAGGCACATTCCGTTCGGTCGCTAAGCACAGTTCGTTCCAGAGCGCTAGGCACATTCTGCTCGGTCGCTAAGCACAGTTCGTTCCAGAGCGCCAGGCACATTCTGTTCGGTCGCTAAGCACAGTTTATTCCAGAGCGCTAGGCACATTCTGCTCGGTCGCTAAGCACAGTTCGTTCCAGAGCGCTAGGCACATTCCGTTCGGTCGCTAAGCACAGTTCGTTCCAGAGCGCTAGGCACATTCTGCTCGGTCGCTAAGCACAGTTCGTTCCAGAGCGCCAGGCACATTCTGTTCGGTCGCTAAGCACAGTTCGTTCCAGAGCGCTAGGCACATTCTGTTCGGTCGCTAAGCACAGTTCGTTCCAGAGCGCTAGGCACATTCTGTTCGGTCGCTAAGCACAGTTCGTTCCAGAGCTCTAGGCACATTCTGTTCGGTCGCTAAACACAGTTCGTTCCAGAGCGCCAGGCACATTCTGTTCGGTCGCTAAGCACAGTTCGTTCCAGAGCGCCAGGCACATTCTGTTCGGTCGGTAAGCACAGTTCGTTCCAGAGCGTCAGGCACATTCTGTTCGGTCGCTAAGCACAGTTCGTTGCAGAGCGCCAGGCACATTCTGTTCGGTCGCTAAGCACAGTTCGTTCCAGAGCGCCAGGCACATTCTGTTCGGTCGCTAAGCACAGTTTATTCCAGAGCGCTAGGCACATTCTGCTCGGTCGCTAAGCACAGTTCGTTCCAGAGCGCTAGGCACATTCCGTTCGGTCGCTAAGCACAGTTCGTTCCAGAGCGCTAGGCACATTCTGCTCGGTCGCTAAGCACAGTTCGTTCCAGAGCGCCAGGCACATTCTGTTCGGTCGCTAAGCACAGTTCGTTCCAGAGCGCTAGGCACATTCTGTTCGGTCGCTAAGCACAGTTCGTTCCAGAGCGCTAGGCACATTCTGTTCGGTCGCTAAGCACAGTTCGTTCCAGAGCTCTAGGCACATTCTGTTCGGTCGCTAAACACAGTTCGTTCCAGAGCGCCAGGCACATTCTGTTCGGTCGCTAAGCACAGTTCGTTCCAGAGCGCCAGGCACATTCTGTTCGGTCGGTAAGCACAGTTCGTTCCAGAGCGTCAGGCACATTCTGTTCGGTCGCTAAGCACAGTTCGTTGCAGAGCGCCAGGCACATTCTGTTCGGTCGCTAAGCACGTTCGTTCCAGAGCGCCAGGCACATTCTGTTCGGTCGCTAAGCACAGTTTATTCCAGAGCGCTAGGCACATTCTGCTCGGTCGCTAAGCACAGTTCGTTCCAGAGCGCTAGGCACATTCCGTTCGGTCGCTAAGCACAGTTCGTTCCAGAGCGCTAGGCACATTCTGCTCGGTCGCTAAGCACAGTTCGTTCCAGAGCGCCAGGCACATTCTGTTCGGTCGCTAAGCACAGTTCGTTCCAGAGCGCTAGGCACATTCTGTTCGGTCGCTAAGCACAGTTCGTTCCAGAGCGCTAGGCACATTCTGTTCGGTCGCTAAGCACAGTTCGTTCCAGAGCTCTAGGCACATTCTGTTCGGTCGCTAAACACAGTTCGTTCCAGAGCGCCAGGCACATTCTGTTCGGTCGCTAAGCACAGTTCGTTCAGAGCGCCAGGCACATTCTGTTCGGTCGTAAGCACAGTTCGTTCCAGAGCGTCAGGCACATTCTGTTCGGTCGCTAAGCACAGTTCGTTGCAGAGCGCCAGGCACATTCTGTTCGGTCGCTAAGCACAGTTCGTTCCAGAGCGTCAGGCACATTCTGTTCGGTCGCTAAGCACAGTTCGTTCCAGAGCGCCAGGCACATTCTGTTCGGTCGCTAAGCACAGTTCGTTCCAGAGCGCTAGGCACATTCTGTTCGGTCGCTAAGCACAGTTCGTTCCAGAGCGCCAGGCACATTCTGCTCGGTCGCTAAGCACAGTTCGTTCCAGAGCGCCAGGCACATTCTGTTCGGTCGCTAAGCACAGTTCGTTCCAGAGCGCCAGGCACATTCTGTTCGGTCGCTAAGCACAGTTTATTCCAGAGCGCTAGGCACATTCTGCTCGGTCGCTAAGCACAGTTCGTTCCAGAGCGCTAGGCACATTCCGTTCGGTCGCTAAGCACAGTTCGTTCCAGAGCGCTAGGCACATTCTGCTCGGTCGCTAAGCACAGTTCGTTCCAGAGCGCCAGGCACATTCTGTTCGGTCGCTAAGCACAGTTCGTTCCAGAGCGCTAGGCACATTCTGTTCGGTCGCTAAGCACAGTTCGTTCCAGAGCGCTAGGCACATTCTGTTCGGTCGCTAAGCACAGTTCGTTCCAGAGCTCTAGGCACATTCTGTTCGGTCGCTAAACACAGTTCGTTCCAGAGCGCCAGGCACATTCTGTTCGGTCGCTAAGCACAGTTCGTTCCAGAGCGCCAGGCACATTCTGTTCGGTCGGTAAGCACAGTTCGTTCCAGAGCGTCAGGCACATTCTGTTCGGTCGCTAAGCACAGTTCGTTGCAGAGCGCCAGGCACATTCTGTTCGGTCGCTAAGCACAGTTCGTTCCAGAGCGCCAGGCACATTCTGTTCGGTCGCTAAGCACAGTTTATTCCAGAGCGCTAGGCACATTCTGCTCGGTCGCTAAGCACAGTTCGTTCCAGAGCGCTAGGCACATTCCGTTCGGTCGCTAAGCACAGTTCGTTCCAGAGCGCTAGGCACATTCTGCTCGGTCGCTAAGCACAGTTCGTTCCAGAGCGCCAGGCACATTCTGTTCGGTCGCTAAGCACAGTTCGTTCCAGAGCGCTAGGCACATTCTGTTCGGTCGCTAAGCACAGTTCGTTCCAGAGCGCTAGGCACATTCTGTTCGGTCGCTAAGCACAGTTCGTTCCAGAGCTCTAGGCACATTCTGTTCGGTCGCTAAACACAGTTCGTTCCAGAGCGCCAGGCACATTCTGTTCGGTCGCTAAGCACAGTTCGTTCCAGAGCGCCAGGCACATTCTGTTCGGTCGGTAAGCACAGTTCGTTCCAGAGCGTCAGGCACATTCTGTTCGGTCGCTAAGCACAGTTCGTTGCAGAGCGCCAGGCACATTCTGTTCGGTCGCTAAGCACAGTTCGTTCCAGAGCGTCAGGCACATTCTGTTCGGTCGCTAAGCACAGTTCGTTCCAGAGCGCCAGGCACATTCTGTTCGGTCGCTAAGCACAGTTCGTTCCAGAGCGCTAGGCACATTCTGTTCGGTCGCTAAGCACAGTTCGTTCCAGAGCGCCAGGCACATTCTGCTCGGTCGCTAAGCACAGTTCGTTCCAGAGCGTCAGGCACATTCTGTTCGGTCGCTAAGCACAGTTCGTTCCAGAGCGCCAGGCACATTCTGTTCGGTCGCTAAGCACAGTTCGTTCCAGAGCGCCAGGCACATTCCGTTCGGTCGCTAAGCACAGTTCGTTCCAGAGCGCCAGGCACATTCTGTTCGGTCGCTAAGCACAGTTCGTTCCATCGACGTTTCTGCCGGCGTCTCGACACGAACGCTGATTTCCAGTCGCTTTCGGGTAAGGTCTCAAGCGAATTTGGTCAGTCCTTCGTCGGCACAAGTGCGTCCCTTTGACCACCATGTGCTGTCTAGATATAAGCAGGGCGCTTTTTTAAATATTAACCAGCAAATTCGCTCAAACTGTCAAAGATTCACAATAATGTATTAAAAAAAGCACCAAACTTCTACATGTTTCGGACATCAGCCTTTGTATAAAACAATTCTTTTATGCAACGACTGATGTACTGCGTGATGATGGACCTGTAAGGTCCGAAACATGTAGCAGTGTATTGTTTTTTTGAATATATTGTTGTGGATCTGTCACAATTTGAGTGTGTTTGTTGGTTGTTATTACAAATCTAACTATATGAACGTAATGGAAGATATTAGAAATTGCAGGGTTCTGTAAGTCGAACGGCGACAGCTAGATGACAGAAGATCATCAGATTACTGGAGAACATTTTCGATAGCACAAACTTAATGCGCGTTGTTATTACGTACATCGTGTTCTGCACATAATGCAAGTAGCTTGTGTACTTTACGGATCCTGTAATGCAAGTAGCTTGTGTACTTTACGGATCCTGTAATGCAAGTAGCTTGTGTACTTTACGGATCCTGTAATGCAAGTAGCTTGTGTACTTTACGGATCCTGTAATGCAAGTAGCTTGTGTACTTTACGGATCCTGTAATGCAAGTAGCTTGTGTACTTTACGGATCCTGTAATGCAAGTAGCTTGTGTACTTTACGGATCCTGTAATGCAAGTAGCTTGTGTACTTTACGGATCCTGTAATGCAAGTAGCTTGTGTACTTTACGGATCCTGTAATGCAAGTAGCTTGTGTACTTTACGGATCCTGTAATGCAAGTAGCTTGTGTACTTTACGGATCCTGTAATGCAAGTAGCTTGTGTACTTTACGGATCCTGTAATGCAAGTAGCTTGTGTACTTTACGGATCCTGTAATGCAAGTAGCTTGTGTACTTTACGGATCCTGTAATGCAAGTAGCTTGTGTACTTTACGGATCCTGTAATGCAAGTAGCTTGTGTACTTTACGGATCCTGTAATGCAAGTAGCTTGTGTACTTTACGGATCCTGTAATGCAAGTAGCTTGTGTACTTTACGGATCCTGTAATGCAAGTAGCTTGTGTACTTTACGGATCCTGTAATGCAAGTAGCTTGTGTACTTTACGGATCCTGTAATGCAAGTAGCTTGTGTACTTTACGGATCCTGTAATGCAAGTAGCTTGTGTACTTTACGGATCCTGTAATGCAAGTAGCTTGTGTACTTTACGGATCCTGTAATGCAAGTAGCTTGTGTACTTTACGGATCCTGTAATGCAAGTAGCTTGTGTACTTTACGGATCCTGTAATGCAAGTAGCTTGTGTACTTTACGGATCCTGTAATGCAAGTAGCTTGTGTACTTACGGATCCTGTAATGCAGTAGCTTGTGTACTTTACGGATCCTGTAATGCAAGTAGCTTGTGTACTTTACGGATCCTGTAATGCAAGTAGCTTGTGTACTTTACGGATCCTGTAATGCAAGTAGCTTGTGTACTTTACGGATCCTGTAATGCAAGTAGCTTGTGTACTTTACGGATCCTGTAATGCAAGTAGCTTGTGTACTTTACGGATCCTGTAATGCAAGTAGCTTGTGTACTTTACGGATCCTGTAATGCAAGTAGCTTGTGTACTTTACGGATCCTGTAATGCAAGTAGCTTGTGTACTTTACGGATCCTGTAATGCAAGTAGCTTGTGTACTTTACGGATCCTGTAATGCAAGTAGCTTGTGTACTTTACGGATCCTGTAATGCAAGTAGCTTGTGTACTTTACGGATCCTATAATGCAAGTAGCTTGTGTACTTTACGGATCCTGTAATGCAAGTAGCTTGTGTACTTTACGGATCCTGTAATGCAAGTAGCTTGTGTACTTTACGGATCCTGTAATGCAAGTAGCTTGTGTACTTTACGGATCCTGTAATGCAAGTAGCTTGTGTACTTTACGGATCCTGTAATGCAAGTAGCTTGTGTACTTTACGGATCCTGTAATGCAAGTAGCTTGTGTACTTTACGGATCCTGTAATGCAAGTAGCTTGTGTACTTTACGGATCCTGTAATGCAAGTAGCTTGTGTACTTTACGGATCCTGTAATGCAAGTAGCTTGTGTACTTTACGGATCTGTAATGCAAGTAGCTTGTGTACTTTACGGATCCTGTAATGCAAGTAGCTTGTGTACTTTACGGATCCTGTAATGCAAGTAGCTTGTGTACTTTACGGATCCTGTAATGCAAGTAGCTTGTGTACTTTACGGATCCTGTAATGCAAGTAGCTTGTGTACTTTACGGATCCTGTAATGCAAGTAGCTTGTGTACTTTACGGATCCTGTAATGCAAGTAGCTTGTGTACTTTACGGATCCTGTAATGCAAGTAGCTTGTGTACTTTACGGATCCTGTAATGCAAGTAGCTTGTGTACTTTACGGATCCTGTAATGCAAGTAGCTTGGTACTTTACGGATCCTGTAATGCAAGTAGCTTGTGTACTTTACGGATCCTGTAATGCAAGTAGCTTGTGTACTTTACGGATCCTGTAATGCAAGTAGCTTGTGTACTTTACGGATCCTGTAATGCAAGTAGCTTGTGTACTTTACGGATCTGTAATGCAAGTAGCTGTGTACTTTACGGATCCTGTAATGCAAGTAGCTTGTGTACTTTACGGATCCTGTAATGCAAGTAGCTTGTGTACTTTACGGATCCTGTAATGCAAGTAGCTTGTGTACTTACGGATCCTGTAATGCAAGTAGCTTGTGTACTTTACGGATCCTGTAATGCAAGTAGCTTGTGTACTTTACGGATCCTGTAATGCAAGTAGCTTGTGTACTTTACGGATCCTGTAATGCAAGTAGCTTGTGTACTTTACGGATCCTGTAATGCAAGTAGCTTGTGTACTTTACGGATCCTGTAAGCAAGTAGCTTGTGTACTTTACGGATCCTGTAATGCAAGTAGCTTGTGTACTTTACGGATCCTGTAATGCAAGTAGCTTGTGTACTTTACGGATCCTGTAATGCAAGTAGCTTGTGTACTTTACGGATCCTGTAATGCAAGTAGCTTGTGTACTTTACGGATCCTGTAATGCAAGTAGCTTGTGTACTTTACGGATCCTGTAATGCAAGTAGCTTGTGTACTTTACGGATCCTGTAATGCAAGTAGCTTGTGTACTTTACGGATCCTGTAATGCAAAGTAGCTTGTGTACTTTACGGATCCTGTAATGCAAGTAGCTTGTGTACTTTACGGATCCTGTAATGCAAGTAGCTTGTGTACTTTACGGATCCTGTAATGCAAGTAGCTTGTGTACTTTACGGATCCTGTAATGCAAGTAGCTTGTGTACTTTACGGATCCTGTAATGCAAGTAGCTTGTGTACTTTACGGATCCTGTAATGCAAGTAGCTTGTGTACTTTACGGATCCTGTAATGCAAGTAGCTTGTGTACTTTACGGATCCTGTAATGCAAGTAGCTTGTGTACTTTACGGATCCTGTAATGCAAGTAGCTTGTGTACTTTACGGATCCTGTAATGCAAGTAGCTTGTGTACTTTACGGATCCTGTAATGCAAGTAGCTTGTGTACTTTACGGATCCTGTAATGCAAGTAGCTTGTGTACTTTACGGATCCTGTAATGCAAATAGCTTGTGTACTTTACGGATCCTGTAATGCTAGTAGCTTGTGTACTTTACGGATCCTGTAATGCAAGTAGCTTGTGTACTTTACGGATCCTGTAATGCAAGTAGCTTGTGTACTTTACGGATCCTGTAATGCAAGTAGCTTGTGTACTTTACGGATCCTGTAATGCAAGTAGCTTGTGTACTTTACGGATTCTGTAATGCTCCTTTCAGATGAATGCTTCCATATAAGCGCTTAGGCAATGTGGATCTATGCCTCCATGACCTTCAGCTCTCTAAACAAGCATCATGTATTGTATTGTGATTGAAGGCTTCCGCCGTTGTCGTAATGTTGTATAAAACTTTCAGGTTTTTACCCGGCTTCGTTTTTTGGTAAGAAACCAACGTTTCGGGACTACTTGTCTGTCCCATCTTCAGTGTCTCTCCTCGTTCACTTCGAGACCTGAAGATGGGACAGACAAGTAGTCCCGAAACGTTGGTTTCTTACCAAAAAACGACGCCAGGTAAAATGACCCAAGACATTTTATACAACACATGTTGTATTGTTTCCGGAGAGTTGGGCGCAAGTTTGAGATGTTGCTCTGTTGGTAGAGACCTTGCGATGGGCCGATCGCCTGTCTAAGGAGTCCTGTCAAGTATCTGTATAGGAGCTTCATTTTTTCAGATGCTAAATTCTGATTTGAAACAGGCCAATTTGTAAATTATTAAAGGTAGGAGAATATAGTAGGAACGTAAGTTTTAAATGAATGAAAATGAAAATAATGCGTGATAGTAGTAGTATATCATGGGCGCAGTTTTTTTTAGTTTTTATCAAAATATATTAGAATGACAGGATACGGAAGCTACATTGCATATTTATTTAAGCATAGTGCATTAAACTTAACTGAAACGTATAGTTGGTGCATGCGCACACACGTTCTGGTATTACGTTAGTCAGGATCTGTCTAAAGAGCCCAGTGTGTTTACATAGAATTCAGTTACCCTCCTACATAAACTGGCCCTTAAATAAATTCGAGTTCATTAAAATCATGCATAATTATACTTCGCAGATGCATGTAATGTAAGTTCAGTTTCATCAAAATCTGTTTAAAGACAACGGTCTTGCGCAGAAGTTGAGTTTTTTTTATTGAAGGACCCCGCAGCAGATGCTACAGACGCACCGCAGCCTTGGAGGCTTATTGTGCAACCCTTTGAGGAAGATGATAGAGATTAGGTTTTCTTTCTGCTTTACCGTTTAAATGGAGCACCGGTGGAATGAAAATGACGAGGAAAACCGACGTACTCGGAGAAAAACCTGTCCAGTTCCACTTTGTCCACCGCAAATCCCACATGGACCGACCCTGGCAGAAGTTGATTAGACGCATAAGTAAAGAGGTAGTATAATAATGAAACTTACACACTAATATTTTAGTGTAATGGAGTCCCAAAATTATATACCAACTTTACTCAAAATTTTCCAGTGGAATAAATCAGTTTCCATCTTATTCTCTTTAGTGTTAGTGACCCTTAAAGTAAATGGGTATCAACAAATAAAGCTCGACAGAATTCAGTATTGGTTTGCGACATCATGTTTGAACTAAACCGGTCACTGTTACAGACGTACGTGAATAAATTAATGGAGTTTTATGAAAGGCAAGATGGGGTAATAGGTACTTGCATGGCCAATTATTTCTCAGGACTTTACCAAAAACGGGGAAAGTGAAGATTTCGTTACATCTTCACTGTCACGAGGTAAATGTGTACGGTGGCAGTGACACTGACGCGGGAAATTTGGGCCTGTTGCCACCGGGTGGGTACCAAATCGGGAAAGATAATCTTCTTATTTATGATTTTTTGTCCTGTATGCTCTTTCATCTTCTATCTCCAGTATTTCCCCAAATTTTTTCTGTGTTATTTGCTCATCATCCGCAGAAATAATAGAAGACGAAGAAGGGAAGAGGGTTAATACGTGTCAATAAATGTAACAGTGTAACACTACACATTGCTGTCAAATTTACTTACGTAGCAATGCAACACTACACATTGCTGTCCATCTTACTTACGTAGCAATGCAACACTACACATTGCTGTCATCTTACTTACGTAGCAGTGCAACACTACACATCGCTGTCCGAATCTTACTTACGTAGCAATGCAACACTACACATTGCTGCCAATATTACTTACGTAGCAATGCAACACTACACATTGCTGTTCGATCTTACTTACGTAGCAGTGCAACACTACACATTGCTGTCCAATCTTGCTTACGTAGCAATGCAACACTACACATTGCTGCCCGATCTTACTTACGTAGCAATGCAACACTAACATTGCTGTTCGATCTTACTTACGTAGCAGTGCAACACTACACATTGCTGTCCAATATTACTTACGTAGCAATGCAACACTACACATCGCTGCCCGATCTTACTTACGTAGCAATGCAACACTACACATTGCTGTCCAATATTACTTACGTAGCAATGCAACACTACAACATTGCTGTCCAATCTTACTTACGTAGCAATGCAACACTACACATTGCTGTCCGATCTTACTTACGTAGCATGCAACACTACACATTGCTGTCCAATCTTACTTCGTAGCAATGCAACACTACACATTGCTGCCCGATCTTACTTACGTAGCAATGCAACACTACACATTGCTGTCCAATCTTACTTACGTAGCAATGCAACACTACACATTGCTGTCCGATCTTACTTACGTAGCAATGCAACACTACACATTGCTGTCCAATATTACTTACGAGCAATGCAACTCTACACATTGCTGCCCATCTTAATTAAGTAGCAATGCAACACTACACATTGCTGCCCGATCTTACTTACGTAGCAGTTGTCACCAGCACACATTGTGTATAATTGCTCACGTAGCAAAGCAAGCAAACAAGTTAGCTGGTCCTTCTTTGTACGATCTCAGCATCATTAAATATCCGACATACATGATTGCATGTCCCGCGAGAGCTTCCTTTATGCAATGCAAACTTACACAGATTGCTGTACTCTCAAAAACTTTCTTACTGAAATAAAATGACACTAAATTGCTTTCCAATTAAACTTTCACGCGAGCAAGCATCACTAACTATGTTTGTAGGAATCTTACTATACAGTACCCAATACAATAATTAAACATTATGTTTCGAGCATCATTAATCGTTCCTATAGACAATTGCAACACTACACATTGCTGTCCAATATTACTTACGTAGCAATGCAATACTACACATTGCTGTCCAATCTTACTTACGTAGCAATGCAACACTGCACATTGCTGTCCAATCTTACTTACGTAGCAATGCAACACTACACAATTGCTGTCCAATCTTACTTACGTAGCAATGCAACACTACACATTGCTGTCCAATCTTACTTACGTAGCAATGCAACACTACACATCACTGTCCAATATTACTTACGTAGCAATGCAACACTACACATTACTGTCCAATCTTACTTACGTAGCAGTGCAACACTACACATTGCTGTCCAATCTTACTTACGTAGCAATGCAACACTACACATTGCTGTCCGATCTTACTTACGTAGCAGTGCAACACTACACTTTGCTGTCCAATCTTACTTACGTAATAATGCAACACTACACATTGCTGTCCAATCTTACTTATGTAGCAATGCAACACTACACGTTGCTGTCCAATCTTACTTACGTAGCAATGCAACACTACACATTGCTGTCCAATCTTACTTACGTAGCAATGCAACACTACACATTGCTGTCCAATCTTACTTACGTAGCAATGCAACACTACACATTGCTGTCCGATCTTACTTACGTAGCAATGCAACACTACACATTGCTGTCCAATCTTACTTACGTAGCAATGCAACACTACACATTGCTGTCCAATCTTACTCACGTAGCAATGCAACACTACACATTGCTGTCCAATCTTACTTACGTAGCAATGCAACTCTACACATTGCTTTCCAATTTTACTTACGTAGCAATGCAACACTACACATTGCTGTCCGATGTTACTTACGTAGCAATGCAACACTACACATTTCTCTCCGATCTTAATTACGTAGCAGTGTAACACTACACATTTCTCTCCGATCTTAATTACGTAGCAATGTAACACTACACGTTTCTCTCCGATCTTAATTACGTAGCAATGTAACACTACGCATTTTTTCCAATCTTACTTACATAGCAATGCAACACTACACATTGCTGTCCAATCTTACTTACGTAGCAATGCAACACTATACATTGCTGTCCGATCTTACTTACGTAGCAATGCAACACTACACATTGCTGTCCAATCTTACTTACGTAGCAATGCAACACTACACATTGCTGTCCGATCTTACTTACGTAGCAATGCAACACTACACATTTCTCTCCGATCTTAATTACGTAGCAATGTAACACTACACATTTCTCTCCGATCTTAATTACGTAGCAATGCAACACTACACATTTCTCTCCGATCTTAATTACATAGCAATGTAACACTACACATTGCTGTCCAATCGTACTTACGTAGCAATGCAACACTACACATTTCTCTCCGATCTTAATTACGTAGCAATGCAACACTACACATTTCTCTCCGATCTTAATTACGTAGCAATGCAACACTACACATTGCTGTCCGATCTTACTTACGTAGCAATGCAACACTACACATTTCTCTCCGATCTTAATTACGTAGCAATGTAACACTACACATTTCTCTCCGATCTTAATTACCTAGCAATGCAACACTACACATTTCTCTCCGATCTTAATTACGTAGCAATGTAACACTACACATTGCTGTCCAATCTTACTTACGCAGCAATGCAATACTACACATTGCTCTCCGATCTTAATTACGTAGCAATGCAACACTACACATTGCTGTCCAATCTTACTTACGTAGCAATGCAACACTACACATTGCTGTCCGATCTTAATTACGTAGCAATGCAACACTACACATTGCTGTCTGATCTTACTTACGTAGCAATGCAACACTACACATTGCTGTCCAATCTTACTTACGTAGCAATGCAACACTACACATTGCTGCCCGATCTTAATTAAGTAGCAATGCAACACTACACATTGCTGCCCGATCTTACTTACGTAGCAATGTTTTCCCAGCACACGATTGTTGGTAGTAAGCTTGGCTCATCGCTAGGCAACAGCAGAGCAGAAGCGAAGTCAGCTGGTGCCTTCTGTTGTAGTGCGCCATCCTGCAAGCATTCATTAAATATTCCGATCGATACATGGATGGTGCAATATTTATTTCCCTGCGAAGAGCTTCCTCAGTGTATTGGCAGTGGATATTAAAACGACAGATATTGCCTTCGTTATCTCTCAAAATCTTTTTTTTTTTCTAAAATAAAAGATGACATCTAAATTTAAGGGGAAGTTTCACACAAAGAATTGAAAACTACACGACGAGGAAGCATATTAGACCTATGTTTGTAGGAATTGGAACATTTGATCATATAAACATGTAACCCAAATGGAACGAAAATAAATTGGAAAGAATTAATGGTTTAAAGGCGAGCAGTCGGAAATTGGGGAAATCGGTTCCTATAGACATAATTATACGGATATTGAATGTAATGAACTGGCTGGTAAACGGCTTTTATTTTGACGGTTCTTAACGCTTTTGACCCTACGACGTGAGAGCGAGTTAATGACGCAATATGCACGTGTGTGCGTGAGGGATATACGCGATTGTGTGCATGGCTGTGGGATTGCGAAGTGCGCGTGTGTTTACATTCACGGCGGAGTGCTCACGCATGTGGATGCGTGAGTAGGAGTGTGAGAGTGCCCGAATGCTCACGTGTGTGTGTGTTAACTGTCTCATCTTTTTTATTTTTTTATGGTAAGGTAAAGGCAAAGTTCTCCCTATAACAGGCCATGAAGGCCCAGAGATGGAGTAGAGGTATAGCTCTACTCTTTCTTTAACCCTGGCACTATATGAGGGTGGGTGGTCAACTCCACGCTCCGGTCACTTTACCCCCAGGAAAGAGACCCGGCACCAATTTTATGGGAGGCTGGTCTGGACGGGTGCGGAAAATCTCGCTCCCACCAGGATTCGATACCCGGATCGTCCAGCCCGTAGCGTAGTCACTATACCGACTGAGCTATCTCGGCCCACCTTTTTATGGTTCATATAGTAATTTTAATTCCTTTTTATATTTTATGAGTGAATCAAGACGGAATTGAGTCTTTGAGCGGGAAGTGTGTGCCCGAATTAGTAGGGTTCAGTAAGGACATTTTACACTGGATGCTGATGAAATAGCACAATTGTTGTCGAAGTTGAATTGTGTGAAGGCTGTGTGAAATATCTTGCGGCGGACTGCCGGGTTGAAGAACGCAGTGCATGCCTTCGGCAGTTTTCGTAACAGGCAGTTACGGAAATCCTCGCGATGAAAGAATTTGTTTTGCAGATGGCTGCTCTAAATTACGTGTCTCATCAGCTATCGACATTCTTTAGAATCGGAAATGAAAGTAAGGTAATGGAATATATATAACATTAAATGGACTTATCACTAGCACATGGTTTAAGAAGCCTAAGAGAAGACTGTACACCTGGAAGGCACCAGGAAACCGAAATCGACACAAGTTGGACAAATTACTTGTGAAACAACGACTTAGAAGCGGTGTGAAGGACTTTCAGACAGTGCCAGGAGCAGATATTAACTCTGACCACAACATACTTGTTGCGAGGATCAGCACTAGATTGAAGAAAATCATAAAGTTCCAAAAGGGAAAACCAAGATGGGATCTGGAGAAGTTTTATGCTCAACGACAGAAAGTGCAAGATACTCTAGAAGAAAAGCTCTGTGCCATAGAATGTGAAAGTGGGAATGTGGAAGTGCAGTGGAACAGTATCAAGAATGTGTGTGTTAGATACTGTGAGTGGTTTGGTTGGAAAAGTCGAGAGGAGAGCAAGAAAGCCATGGATTACACAGGAGATGATCAGTAAAATGGATGAACGAAGGAAATGGAAGAATGTCAACAACGAAGAAGGAAGGAAGAACTACAGAAGACTGAGGAACGAATTGAGAAGAGCCACGGACAACGCCAAGAACGAATATCTGGACAGCATATGTGACAAGATCATGGGATTTCAAAGCACAGGACGTTATGATTTAATGTACAAGAAGACGAAGGAACTAGGTTGAGAAGAAAACCATGGGATTCAAAACATTGACGTAGAAGAATCTCAAGGGAATATAATAGCAGATCAGAGAAAAGTACTAAACATTTGGGAGATTTATATTACAGAGCTCTGCGATAGAGCTAATCGACCGGAAAACTTAGAATTCAAAACTGAAGAGGAAGTAGATGAAGACGAGAAAGGTGCTTATATTTTGCAAAGTGAAGCGGAAGATTATCAAGAAGATGAGGGATAAGAAGGCTACAGGAGATGATGATGTACCTGGAGATGTGTTCAAAATAGTGGGAGAAGATGGTCTCAGACTAATGACACATCTGATCAACAACATACGAGAAATTGGAGAGCGGCCCAAAGAGTTAATTGAAGTGACAATGACTGCCTTAAATAAGAAGCCAACAACTACAAAATCCAGCGACCATCGCACAATCAGCATCATCGCACATGCAGCAAAGATGGTAGCGAGGATACTTAGAAGAAGGTTTGAAAGGAAAACTGAGGAAGTACTTGAAGGAGATCGGTTTGGATTCAGAAGAGGAAAAGGAACTAGGGATGCAATTGGGATGCTGAGAATAATTTCAGAGCGAACTTTGGACATAGATGAGGAATTGTGTGCTTGCTTCATAAACTGGCAGAAGGCATTGTACCGTGTCAACTGGACCAAATTAATGCAGATCCTAAAGGGAACTGGGATAGACTGGCGCGAAAGAAGATTGATCAGCAAATTGTACATGGAACAGAGTGTCAAAATACGACTGGACCAAGGGGAGACGAGAAGTGTGAAGATTGGAAGAGGAGTTACACAGGGTTGCTGTTTGTAGCTGATTGTGTTCAACTTGTACTGCGAGTATCTTACCAAGGAAGCTCTTGAAGGGTTTGGAGACTTCAAAATAGGACAAGTAATTCGCACTGTGAAATATGCAGATGACCTTGTGCTACTGTCTAGGAAAGAAAAGGTGCTACAGGGCATGATTGATAGACTGATTGAAACTGGCAGATGCTATGGAATGGAAAATAATGTGGAAAAACTAGGGTAATGAGAATTTCAAGGCAACCATTCCCAGCGCAGATTATGATAGATAAAAAATAATTGGAGAATGTGGAATATTTCAATTATTTGGGTAGCATGATAACAAGTGATGCAAGGTGTACACGTGAAATTAAATCCAGAATTGCCATGGCAAAAGCAGCATTCAACAAGAAGAAGACTCTTTTCACCAGCTAACAGGACTTAATTTCAGAAAGAAACTAGTGAAGTGCTACATTTGGAGCATAGCTTTGTATGGTGCTGAAACGTGGACACTTCGGAAAGTAGATCAGAAGTATCTGGAAAGTTTTGAAATGTGGTGCTGGAGAAGAATGGAGATCAGTTGAACCGATCGTGTGAGAAATGAAGAAGTATTACACAGAGTGAAAGAGGAGAGGAATATCGTACATACAATAAAAAGAAGGAAGGCTAACTGGATTGGTCACATGTTGCGTAGAAACTGCCTTCTGAAACACGTGATTGAAGGAAAGTTAGAGGGAAGGTTAGAAGTGACGGGAAGGTGAGGAAGAAGACGTAAGCAGTTACTGGATGACCTTAAGGAAACGAGAGGATCCTGGATATTGAAAGAGGAAGCACTAGATCGCACTCTATGTAGAACTCGTTTTGCAAGAGGCTATGGACCTGTCGTAAGACAGACTACGGAATGAATGAATGTAAGATTACAAAGTTGAATGTACCGTGCAAGATGAATAAATCAGTTTTATGGAACCCGAAGTTTCATTGTCTTACTCAAGAAAGCACATCATTATCCTATCAAACGCTTTTACGAACCATCTCAAATGAAAATTAATAATCCGTCTGATTTTTACCACGTTTTACATTTTCTCGTCTTTTTCCGAAAAGATGGTACGTGTATGCTAAACTACACGGCGTCACACCGTACGAGATATTGATAGTTCTGTTTCCTCTGTCTATCACATCTTTAATCTCTAGAAGAGGCGCAGGACCACGTGCGAAGTCAGAAGACGAGGAAGGCTACAAATATAAATACCGTAATGACAGGACACGTGACATCATTGCCACAGCAGGTATGTCAACAGGTGCTTCAAGAGCCAAATAAGAAACAGAAGACTGGGAGAGATACGTGCAGTCTGTGTGTATCAAACTGGTGACACAAAACAGAAGACTGGGAGAGATACGTGCAGTCTGTGTGTATCAAACTGGTGACACAAAACAGAAGACTGGGAGAGATACGTGCAGTCTGTGTGTATCAAACTGGTGACACAAAACGAAGACTGGGAGAGATAGTGCAGTCTGTATGTATCAAACTGGTGACACAAAACAGAAGACTGGGAGAGATACGTGCAGTCTGTGTGTATCAAACTGGTGACACAAAACGAAGACTGGGAGAGATACGTGCAGTCTGTGTGTATCAAACTGGTGACACAAAACGAAGACTGGGAGAGATACGTGCAGTCTGTGTGTATCAAACTGGTGACACAAAACGAAGACTGAGAGAGATACGTGCAGTCTGTATGTATCAAACTAGTGACACAAAACGAAGACTGGGAGAGATACGTGCAGTCTGTGTGTATCAAACTGGTGACACAAAACGAAGACTGGGAGAGATACGTGCAGTCTGTGTGTATCAAACTGGTGACACAAAACGAAGACTGGGAGAGATACGTGCAGTCTGTGTGTATCAAACTGGTGACACAAAACGAAGACTGGGAGAGATACGTGCAGTCTGTGTGTATCAAACTGGTGACACAAAACGAAGACTGGGAGAGATACGTGCAGTCTGTGTGTATCAAACTGGTGACACAAAACGAAGACTGGGAGAGATACGTGCAGTCTGTGTGTATCAAACTGGTGACACAAAACGAAGACTGGGAGAGATACGTGCAGTCTGTGTGTATCAAACTGGTGACACAAAACAGAAGACTGGGAGAGATAGTGCAGTCTGTATGTATCAAACTGGTGACACAAAACGAAGACTGGGAGAGATACGTGCAGTCTGTATGTATCAAACTGGTGACACAAAACAGAAGACTGGGAGAGATACGTGCAGTCTGTGTGTATCAAACTGGTGACACAAAACGAAGACTGGGAGAGATACGTGCAGTCTGTATGTATCAAACTGGTGACACAAAACAGAAGACTGGGAGAGATACGTGCAGTCTGTATGTATCAAACTGGTGACACAAAACAGAAGACTGGGAGAGATACGTGCAGTCTGTGTGTATCAAACTGGTGACACAAAACGAAGACTGGGAGAGATACGTGCAGTCTGTGTGTATCAAACTGGTGACACAAAACGAAGACTGGGAGAGATACGTGCAGGCTGTGTGTATCAAACTGGTGACACAAAACGAAGACTGGGAGAGATACGTGCAGTCTGTGTGTATCAAACTGGTGACACAAAACGAAGACTGGGAGAGATAGTGCAGTCTGTATGTATCAAACTGGTGACACAAAACAGAAGACTGGGAGAGATACGTGCAGTCTGTATGTATCAAACTGGTGACACAAAACAGAAGACTGGGAGAGATACGTGCAGTCTGTGTGTATCAAACTGGTGACACAAAACGCTCTGTATGTGACTGATAAGCAATGTTATGCCACAGTGGAGCATATTTACTGCCTGTGGTTGTGTTGATGGTGCTTGATATGAAAACTTTACCAATTAGCTAAGCAACTAAATCGAACTACACAAACAACTTTATGTGTAAACTCCACAGGTCCGCGCCCGCTCTGTAGACGGATGGAGACGAGACGTATAGTGCATCATAGATAGCACACGTGTCGCAGAACTGAATTGTTCGTCAGCTAGCTGACCGATTAATGATATTACAACGTACACAGCTACTAATTAAAAATGTTCACTCATTTACTTACATATGCCGATCCCAGTGGCCGTGCGGTCTAAGGCGTGGGTCTGCGTCCGCTCGCTTACTAGGATCGTGGGTTCGAATCCCACCGGGGGGCATGGATGTCTGTCTGTTGTGAGTGTTGTGTGTTGTCAGGTAGAGGTCTCTGCGACGGGCTGGTCCCTCGTCCAGAGGAGTCCTACCGACTGTGGTGTGTCTCAAATGTGTGTGATCGTGAAGCCTCGAAATGAGGAGGCCTAGGCACCCGAAAAGGGGCTGTAGAGCCATAGGAAAAAATAATTACTTACACAATCACCCATTTAGTGCATAATTTACGAAGTCACTGCCAAATCCTCCCCCACTAATTTAACAAATCACTCAACTATTAATCCACTCACGCAGCCACTGAAGAGATGTCGATTTTATTTTTTGTTTATTTAATGACGCTGTCTAGAGCTTAGATTTTAAAGATTTGCCTGATGGAATGTTTGGGAAATAAAGAACCTGAAAAATTTGGAAGAAAGCAGTCATGGTCTCATTTAATGCACTAACCTGAATTTGCCTGGAGAAACTGAGGAAAACCATGACAGACCACGGCCACGATATGTGGTGTCAGGGTCAAGATCTGACACCAGGCCCTCCATAACACGAAGGAGGAGTTGCCAACATTTTGACCACAATATTATGTTTTAGAGACATAAAAATTCGGGTTTTTGCAGTCTTTTAACCAACAAATGCACTTTTTATTTCCGTATTTCTGTTCAATTCACCCTGCCGTAACTCCGCCATCATCACGGTACACTGATAAGTTCACTTCACTGTTCACCGGTCCATTTGGTATTATCACAGAACCGTTACACTGTTTGAGGCTACTATTTACATTGACAATCACCGGTATGCAAAATTTCTTCAAGCTTTTTCTTGAAATGTCTTGGTGTATATAGTGTTTATGTTGCGTTAGAAGTGTAAAGTGTAGCACTATATATTGTGAATATAGAGCGCTGTGTTGTTGGTAGTTGTTAAAATTATTAAAATTATTAAAAATAATTGTTGAAATTGATGGCAGTTGGTCTTGTATAGCTGTTGACGTCGGTATTCTGTTGTTGTTATTGTATTGTTGTGTGGTTGTGACTGAGTCACTGACTGTGATAATACCAAATGGACCAGTGAACAGTGAAGTGAACTTATCAACGTACCGTGATGATGGCAGAGTTACGGCCGAAACATGTGTAGGGTGAATGGAACAGAAATACGAAAATAAAAAGTGCATTTGTTGGTTAAAAACTGCAAATTAATGTCACGATGCACGGTGAACACAACGTGACATGATGTCAAGATGCACGGTGAACACAACGTGACATTGATGTCAAGATGCACGGTGAACACAACGTGACATTGATGTCAAGATGCACGGTGAACACAACGTGACATTGATGTCAAGATGCACGGTGAACACAGCGTGACATTGATGTCAAGATGCACGGTGAACACAACGTGACATTGATGTCAAGATGCACGGTGAACACAACGTGACATTGATGTCAAGATGCACGGTGAACACAACGTGACATTGATGTCAAGATGCACGGTGAACACAACGTGACATTGATGTCAAGATGCACGGTGAACACAACGTGACATTGATGTCAAGATGCACGGTGAACACAACGTGACATTGATGTCAAGATGCACGGTGAACACAGCGTGACATTGATGTCAAGATGCACGGTGAACACAACGTGACATTGATGTCAAGATGCACGGTGAACACAACGTGACATTGATATCAAGATGCACGGTGAACACAACGTGACATTGATGTCAAGATGCACGGTGAACACAACGTGACATTGATGTCAAGATGCACGGTGAACAAAACGTGAAATAAAAATTCGTGTTTTATATTTTGATATGTCAAAATATCAAATTTAACTTTGAATAATATCCAAAATAAGCATGTAGCGTTAGGGTCTACAGGCATGTTTATACTTATTTACACTGCCAACCGCTTAATGTTCTGCAAATTGTCTAGTCAGTGACCTTGTAAAGCAGGCTTGCGACTTCTGGGTCAGTCCGACTTGTCCGTCTGAGTGCGCTGTCGCAAAATAAAGCTCACTGCCCCGTGTAAAGGCAAGGGGGAGACAGCTGGACACAGAAATTATTTTGGAACTGAATTCTTTCTTCTGAATTCGAAAACATTCGAAGTTATGGAAACAGTTGGCTTAGCGCCCCTCGGTATATGCAGTCCGTTACCAGTATATTATTTAGTTGCCTACTGTGTGTATACTGTGAGCATACTGTGAGCATACTGTGTGCATACTGTGAGCATACTGTGAGCATACTGTGAGCATACTGTGTGCATACTGTGAGCATACTGTGTGCATACTGTGAGCATACTGTGTGCATACTGTGAGCATACTGTGAGCATACTGTGAGCATACTGTGTGCATACTGTGAGCATACTGTGAGCATACTGTGTGTATACTGTGAGCATACTGTGAGCATACTGTGAGCATACTGTGTGCATACTGTGAGCATACTGTGAGCATACTGTGAGCATACTGTGAGCATACTGTGTGCATACTGTGAGCATACTGTGAGCATACTGTGTGCATACTGTGAGCATACTGTGAGCATACTGTGTGTATACTGTGAGCATACTGTGAGCATACTGTGTGCATACTGTGAGCATACTGTGAGCATACTGTGTGTATACTGTGAGCATACTGTGAGCATACTGTGTGCATACTGTGAGCATACTGTGAGCATACTGTGAGCATACTGTGAGCATACTGTGTGCATACTGTGAGCATACTGTGAGCATACTGTGTGCATACTGTGAGCATACTGTGAGCATACTGTGAGCATACTGTGTGCATACTGTGAGCATACTGTGAGCATACTGTGAGCATACTGTGTGCATACTGTGAGCATACTGTGTGCATACTGTGAGCATACTGTGAGCATACTGTGTGTATACTGTGAGCATACTGTGAGCATACTGTGTGCATACTGTGAGCATACTGTGAGCATACTGTGTGTATACTGTGAGCATACTGTGAGCATACTGTGAGCATACTGTGAGCATACTGTGAGCATACTGTGTGCATACTGTGAGCATACTGTGAGCATACTGTGTGTATACTGTGAGCATACTGTGAGCATACTGTGAGCATACTGTGTGCATACTGTGAGCATACTGTGTGCATACTGTGAGCATACTGTGAGCATACTGTGTGCATACTGTGAGCATACTGTGTGTATACTGTGAGCATACTGTGAGCATACTGTGAGCATACTGTGTGCATACTGTGAGCATACTGTGAGCATACTGTGAGCATACTGTGAGCATACTGTGTGCATACTGTGAGCATACTGTGTGTATACTGTGAGCATACTGTGAGCATACTGTGAGCATACTGTGTGCATACTGTGAGCATACTGTGTGTATACTGTGTGCATACTGTGAGCATACTGTGTGCATACCCGTGTCTATTTCTTCCCTGTGTTTCTGTTACCAGCAAAGAGGCAACAAATTTTCTCGCCTACTTCATGCAGTGTCACGCTCGGCATGTGGACGCAGCCGGTTGCATGTTGAGGTCTTCGCTCTTCTGGGATCTTACGCAGCGTTTATTAGTAACGTATTGACGTTTCGGGACAGCGTATCGGTCCCATCTTCAAAGGCCAAGCTTAACCCTTGAAGATGGGACCAATAGGCTGTCCCGAAACGTCGGTAACGAATTACGAATAAACTCTGTGTAACGTCCCAGAAGAACGAAGACCTCATTTACACCACGGCGGAAAACTGAAATTGCCAAAGGTTACATTTTGTCTGTCAGTAAAAAACTTACTTCGTATATCTTGATACACTGATTAATTAAATTCAGGGCGTTTAATTGCCCAGAAATGTTCAGCTCTCTTTTGACAACAGCCCGCCACGTGTTCTTCTCAAAAGTTAGATAAATTCTTTCCAAAATCGCACACCCGCACACCCGCACACTCGCCACTCTACATATATAAGATCTAGCTACCATTACCTTCATCTGTCTTTAAACAGAACACAAAAAGATCGACCGAAGACAGGGCATGTCTGACTGCCTGAGGAATCAAAATAATTACATCATTATTTGTAATCTTTATAAAAATCAATGTTTATTTCCAATGCCTATTAAACTCGAAAAAACCGCGACCTGTTGAGTGACTTTTTTTTAACACTACTAATTTTGTTCCGGATAAGAACAGCTGCAAAATTTTTGCTTCTAGGAATTAAAATAACCGACGCAACCGGCCATAACCAGTTCTGAAACTTACCTAATTCTGGGCCCGTGTGTAAATGTTCTGCCGAGGGTCGGTGTTCTATTTACTTGTCAACTGTAAACCTGTTTAAGGAATATTAGGGTTTGTGTACTTTACATACATTTGTCTGCTCCCCTTGTTAGCGAATGCTTGAAGTTTGCACTGCACGGAGCCTAATTGATCGATGTAATCTTACTTGAAATTAAGACCTTATAAAAAATTACAGTACCTTAAACAGTATTGAAATATAAACCATGAACCTCTTTTAGGACTGCGAAGTGTTTCGTATCTGTGACACCTTTAAACACTGCGCACATAATAAAGCAGCTAAGACACACAGCAAGTGCGAAATTCTTAAGCTTCTATCTGATATAAAATAAAAATTCTTTGCACGCTTCAGATTGAGTCTATACAATAAGCTATATTGTCCCTAAATCCGAAATGGCACTTACACAAACACACGCGGGATGTTCCTGTCGGTGTTCACAGACCGCCTTCAAATTTCCAACTGACACCACCAAGTTCTCTACCAAGTCCTTTTATACTTTAACCTGTCCCAAAACAAATGAAGACGATAATGCTCCCTGCACTGTGTCGGCGGTTCAAGACATAAGCGGAGTATGGCCACTTGACTGGCCGGTCGCACGCTTTGTCGCACCTAGCGTCAGTGCCTTTGTTATGAAACGAGCCGTCAGGGGAGAGAATTTGGTTTGTAGCATTCAGCAGGAAGGCTGTAGAGTAATGCCGGCCACACACGTTCAGGTAGGCCTGTCAGTTTTGCCTGCGCAGGCCGCCTGAAGAGAGGCGGCCGGATAAACTGAAGTCCCCACACACGTTCAGGTAGGCCTGTCAGTTTTGCCTGCGCAGGCCGCCTGAAGAGAGGCGGCCGGATAAACTGAAGTCCCCACACACGTTCAGGTAGGCCTGTCAGTTTTGCCTGCGCAGGCCGCCTGAAGATAGGCGGCCGGATAAACTGAAGTCCCCACACACGTTCAGGTAGGCCTGTCAGTTTTGCCTGCGCAGGTCGCCTGAAGATAGGCGGCCGGATAAACTGAAGTCCCCACACACGTTCAGGTAGGCCTGTCAGTTTTGCCTGCGCAGGCCGCCTGAAGATAGGCGGCCGGATAAACTGAAGTCCTCACACACGTTCAGGCAAATCCCGGTAGTCTTGATCGTGGCCTGAACAGACGACGACACGCTCGCTATTGTTGGTTTGCTAATAGCTATGAATAGTAAAAATAAGCGTAAAATGTGGTGTAAAGAGTGGTTACAAAAAAGAAACACGTATTCCCATGTAAATTTGTTGACTGAGTTGAAGCTGGCCCTAAAGACTGGCATAATTATTTGCGAATGGATAAAGAAACATACTTACAACTCCTTTCATTAGTGGCTCAATTACTTGAAAAGAAAAATACAGTGATGAGGCTTCAACACGTGGCCTGAACTGACGCCGTTCCGGCCGACCGGCCGGAACCTACACACGCTCCGGCGGCCTGTCGCAGGCATAACTGTGCAGGCAAAACTGACAGGCCGCCGGAGCGTGTGTGGCCGGCATAAGGTACTGCTTGTTCTGAGCAGTCGTTGTATGTATATGGGACGTATTAATTATTGCAGGAACGAAAGGACCGCAATAGCATTCATTTGAAAATTTATATTATATATAACGTGCATTTTAGTAATTAATTAATTATGTCATTCCAACAAACGCACTGCACTGTTTTAGAGCACACAAGACACTACAGTAGGTCAACAACACAGCATTAGGACAGGATCAAAAATGATCGCACGACTAATATACAGGGCATACACAAAAGAATGGTGCGGTTTCAAAATTGAATAAAAAATTTATGTCTCACATTACACGGGTACAACATACACCGTCAGCGGCGGCAACTGTCCAAGTTTCTCATGCGCTACCAGCAGTTCGCTTCTCATGCTTACTGCGTGGCCGCGGGGCCAGTTTCAAAGATGGCGTTACAGCAGGAGAAGGCTCTCTGTGTGCTCCGGGTCTGGGATGAGTTTGATTACCGTGTGGATGTGTGTCGTGTGACCCAGGGTGCACACATTGAAGGATCGTAATTACCAAATGAGAAACTTGGACAGTTGCCGCCGCTGACGGTGTATGTTGTGCCCGTGTAAGGTGAGAAATACATTTTTATTCACTTTTGATACCGCACCATTCTTTTGTGTATGCCCTGTATATAGCGAGTTGTCGAAAACATTTTTAATGACTTTTAGTATTTTATACTACGACTGTCTTCAAATCAAAATCTTAATGATTCATTTTTAATAACATCAAAGAAGATAAACTAACCGCTACGAACAAGAAGATAAGTGATATTTCAGTGACAGTGACTTAAAAAAATTATATTTTGTGAAAGTGAATTGGATGTATTGAGGATTGTGAACTCTCGACGACACCCCTGATGATGGCACAGGAAGTGCCGAAACATGTGTAGGGACAGAAAACACTAAAACGGTGTAGTGCATTTGTTGGAATGAAATAATTAATTAATTCATTTGAAAGTTAGGATGTAGGCTGAATATGTTGTAGTTTCGTAGAACAGATTGCATAAAACTTAATCAGCTGATTAAGTTTTATGCAATGTTAGTTGATAATTGTTTCCCTCATAATGATCCTTTGTGGATTGAAACATGTAGCAGTACTCAATGTGATATTATAATATAAATGTCTAAGGAAGAACACTTTGCATTTTGTTGTTGAGTGTTGTGAATTGAGACTTAATGTGATAGCTGCAAATTCCACACGCGCCTTCTGCAGACACGTCTTCATCACTGAATTTTCTTTATGGCTGTCGCAAGTTAGGATAACAAAGCAACTTCAAATGAAATTAAGTAAGAAACTTAAAGTGTGAAGGACAGTTGCTACGAACTATAAATGTGACAGACACTTTATGTTATGCGGGACGGCAGACCAATGGAGAGCTTGGAAAAAGGCTAAGGAATGTTCAACTAAAGGGAATTAGATTGGAGAATATAAATGTGACTTTGTAGACGAGGGCCAGGACCTGGCATTTATCGAATTTACACCCAGTATCAGAACAGAAGTACTGTCTGTGATCGTTGTAACGTCTTATTCTCAGCATTAGACATTGGGTCTATTTAATCCAAATTTGAATTTGTCCCTTAAATATTTGGTATTGCTGGATCAGTAGGAGGCTTACCCCTTATGGCAAAATTTCGTCTATTATTGAGACACCCAGCTGAAAATTTTGTTCGTAACATCATAATGCGGTGTAATTGTATGGCATGAGAATTTTGTTTGCTTCCGTATTATGCATATAAGATTATACATATTATACATATAAGATTATAAATATTATACATATAAGATTATACATATTATACATATAAGATATCCATCTTATATACTTTGCTGTACAATACGGTCCCTTTTCTTTAACTGAGACTAAAATACGCTGTTATTTTCCTCCGGTATATTCGTAGTTAATTATTTTGTTATATTAGTTTAATTGTGTAATAATATATTTATTTCCAACTCATTGCACATATGTTCATTAACATGTGTACTGTTTAGTGTTCAGTAAACAACAAATACACAAACATAAACTACTTTATAGTTTTATTAATATCGATGTATTCTCCTACACGTGTTTCGGTCCGTAGGGGAGTGCATCGATATTAATGAAACTATAAAGTAGTTTATGTTTGTGCATTTGTTGTTTACTGAACACTAAGTGAAAATGCTCGGTGAAAGCAATATAAAATGTATACTGTTACTTCTCCGACATGTTTCGGCTAATAATAACAGCCCCCTCAGGGAGACTGTTGACACAAAGAAACATTTGATGCTAAAACGTATGGTCATCAATTGTACTGGGTGAATGATACACTAATAAATTAAATTGTTAAAGTGTCAATGTTTGGTTTTACAAAAATACAAACATTAGTTTAAAATATTACGAAATTTGTATTCGTTTCTATTTATGTTTATATTTCTATGGAACCAAACATCTGATAGCAAATAGTTCTCTTCGATGATCCTCGTATCACAAATCCAGTGTAGAACAAATTATGTATACTGGACCAAAGAATGTGTTTTTATGTATTCGTACGTGTATCTATTGCAAGGAAGATTTGTAATATCAAATTAGTTTCATTATAAATTTTATATTATTCTCGCCGTGCATTTTCATATAATGTTTTACAAACAACTAAATGCACATTCAATGTCACTATTTATTACAGTTAACAATTACCCCCACATATATTTCAGTCCTTCACGGACCGTCATCAGGGGCCTTTCTAACAAACTAACGCTTATTATATGAAACACTGTATAAAATTTAACGTTTTTTAAATTTTATACAGTGTATAATGTTCTACAATTTTAACAATCCTGTTTTTAAACGATTATTATAACATAACTAAAAGTGAACTGACTACAGACGACAGTGCCTGAACTTATGGATGTATAATAAAGTGTAGTTTGTTAGAAAGGCCCGCTGATGACGGTCCGTGAAGGATTGAAACATATGTAGGGGTAGTTATTAACTGTAATAAAATAGTGACATTGATGTGCATTAGTTGGTTTGTAAACATACTTTAATTATGGTTATGGTCAGTTGATCGTCTGTATATTTTAACATTTCGCAAGTTGTACCACCTCCCCTGCTGGTGTCCGGGTTGATAACGCTAAACCCTCGTGTCTCGTCTCTCGAGCACAGTCGTGTCCGCTCACATTACAGTCGTGTCCACTCACATTACAGTCGTGTCCACTCACATTACAGTCGTGTCCACTCACATTACAGTCGTGTCCACTCACATTACAGTCGTGTCCACTCACATTACAGTCGTGTCCACTCACATTACAGTCGTGTCCACTCACATTACAGTCGTGTCCACTCACATACAGTCGTGTCCACTCACATTACAGTCGTGTCCACTCACATTACAGTCGTGTCCACTCACATTACAGTCGTGTCCACTCACATTACAGTCGTGTCCACTCACATTACAGTCGTGTCCACTCACATTACAGTCCATTACGACGAACTTCTTCGCCCTGCGCCTGCAAACAGCAGCCACTTCTCTCATCAAGACCCTCTTCAAGAAGTCTCGTGAGTGAGCCCACATCCTGAGTGTAATATCCTTTTATCTTTCGCCGAAGTCTGCTTCTGTTAGCTACGCTAGTGGCATTAGACCCAAAATGAGACTTTTTTTCGCCGTGTACCTTCTATAGTGTACTCTGAATGCAACAATGAAATACACATAGGAGTTAGTAATAGTGCCTGGTCTATTGACATTGCAACATGTTTCGCTCTTCGCAAGACTTTACCAGGCAGTTGCCGCTTTGGGTAACAATGTAGCACGTGTAGCACGTGTAGTCACGTGTAGTCACGTATTAATTCAGATGTGTACATTGATGGCTTATTTTGAGATGATTTTAGGTGTGCTTTACGGAGTAAAATAGAAGGTATTATGTGGAGCATGTGTCCGTCTGTCTGTCTGTCGACCTCTTTTTTACATAGTATCAGCGATCTAACAAATGTCAGGTTCTAATAAAATTCCATATGTAAGTTCTTTACAGAACTTTGTCAAGCAATCGTGAATTCAGTAGAAATGGACACCTTGCCAGTCACATTTTGACTAGAGGGCAAATTAATTTCTGCCCATACTTTCCATACATCTGTTGTGAAAGCAGAAAGACTTAAGTCCACTTTTATCATATTCGAGATAATACGTCGTATTTAGACAGTATGTGACTTGCTGCTGTTTAAGTCTTGGTACAGCTACACTGGGACAGTTTGTGGGCTTAAAATTGTCAGCAACTGAAAGAGTTTGAAATTCTAAGAAAAGTGATGTATTGTTTGAAATATGATAAACTTTGACTTAGACACTTCTGCTCCTCAAGTCCAGATATCTTGACGGATTTGAGTGAAACTTGGTATAGAATATCTCCACGTAATTTCGTCAAGTACCTGACATAAGTACCTGACAACCATTCTATACTGACGAACGTTTATCGCATTTTGACCGTATTTTCTAAACTTCTTGTCGAGTTTGGGATAAAACTCAGTACAGGCGGTGTTCACACGTATTTCGCGAGCGACTGCGAGTTGCGTGGACAAGAGCGGAGCGGAAGCCGTACTTTATTCTATACTCTATAGACCAGTGGTTCCCAAACTTTTTCGGTCCACCGCCCCCTTGGTTCCATAAACACACCCACAGCGCCCCCCTACCTTTTCTAAAAAACATAAATGTGCTTTTGTTTCCACTTTTATTTTATATTTAAAAAATCGTTTAAATAAAATTATAAGAGTTAAACTTAATGTTTTATGTGTTAATTAATAAATTAAAATTTATTATATTTTTATGATTAACAATAATTCATCTAGCAATATTTATTAAAAAATAATATGTGCTTGAATAAGATTCATAAATTAAAATACTAAGAAATTTAGTTAATTTTTTATTTTTAACACAAAAATTACTTTATTTCAATTTTATTATAAAAATAAATACACTACTTGTCTACTAGCGCCCCCCTGTGATAATAACAGCGCTCCCTTCCACCTCTCGTACCTATAAGCGCCCACCTCGGTAATCCCACCACCCCCCAGACGGCGGTACCGCCCACTTTGGGAACCACTGCTCTATCCATACGTGTGGCCGATTTGGATGAAATGCGGTATAATTCATTTTCACGTAATGCTGTTGAGTATTTGTGAGTGTCAAGGCAACCGGAGCGCGAAAGGCCGTACTTTGCTTATGACGTGAATAAAATTGCATTTAATCATATACAGTAAAGACTTACGGTACGTTGTAAGTACAGTCTGTGTTCTGTGTCTCTAAGTGTATCACGTGCAGTGTTGCTAGCTTTGGCATTAGTGGAGATGCTGGTTAGAATCGACCGCAGAACTTGTGCATTCGGAACTTAACCTCTAAGCTAACAGCTAGAACGCTGTGTTATTAAATTATTACCTGAATATAACAGTAGATCGATCTTCCGAACTGTCGTGCCTCCCAAATACACGTCAGGCAGTAAACAGTTACCGTGTGACGTAATGTTGAGAGAATGAGACAAATACCGTCTGAATGTTCAGAACAGCTGCTTGATGCCGTCGGAGGAACATTAAAACATTCTTATTAATGACTTAATTGCTTGCTTGTGATCACGAAACACGTGTTGGATGGGGTTTTATTTAAATTCAAGGAAATGACTGAAGGTAGGAAGGAAATATTACGGTCGTTTCAATTTCAATCATGGAAAAACATTAGTGAGGTTTCTGAAACTTTGTAAGTGAAGACGACATCAGTATGAAAACTTCATGCCGCTGTGTTTTTAAACTAGACAATAAAGACAACTTTGCCGAACACAACTGCCTGTATTATGAAAGAAATATTTGTTTTTATAAAATGCTACATGTTTCGACCCAAAAGGTCATTATCAGGCGCAAATATATTAAAATAACGACAAGTACCTTAAATTGCCTTTTCTATGAAAGCGATCTCTTTCTCACATTATTATCTACTCCAATTATATTATTGCATAAAAATCAGACACACCTTAATAATATAATGCAAACGTTTTATGTATATATAATTGTCTTATCAGTACGACATGTGTGTCACAGCATATATATATATATAATTGTCTTATCAGTACGACATGTGTGTTACAGCATACAGAGTATGTTAAAATGTAAAATTTATGTTATTCAAAATCAATAAAATGCTTGTATTTTTACAATAGGCACTATAGGCTTAAAGAGAAAATGTTGACTAAATTATACTATTGAAATTTACGTTGTTATAAACTTACTGTTATAGATATAGCTTATTTACTAATGTTAATATAGTAACTTTATACCGTACGATTTGTATTGCAGTGAGAAAGTCTGCGTGTGAGAAGTAGAAACAGCAATCAGCAAAGACATTTAAACACTTCGTAAAGAAGACAAAATCCACATATAGAAAATATTAGGCAGATATAATTTTATCTAAATAAAGTAAAAAATATCCCATTATGTTTATGGATAAACAACTAAATTCATAAAATTAGTGGAAGGTCAACGTACCCATTTGACGTATAAACAGAATAAACTGTTACATATTAACAAATACAAATAGTATAAACAAAGAGGCTTTAATTAATCCTTATTACAATAAAGTAAAAGTACAAGAATGGTATGTGGGCCGCGATAGCTCAGTCGGTATAGTGACTCGCTACGGGCTGAACGGCCACGGGATCGAATCCCGGTAGGGCGAGATTTTCCGCACTTTTCTGACCGGCCCTGGGGGCCACCCAGCCTCCTGTAAAATGGGTACCAGATCCCTTTCCCGGGGATAAAGCGGCCGGGGCGTGGCGTTGACCATCTAATGCCGAGATTAAAGAAAGAGTAGAGCTATACCTTACTCCCCCTCTGGGCCTGTATGGCCTGTTACAGGGTGAACTCTACCTTTAAAAGAATATTATTGCCTTAAACCCCTAAATTTGACATTTTTTTATATATTTTATTGCTGCAACATATATTTTGTCTTAATAACACAAATATATAAACTTTTTGCCTTATATAATGAATCTGCGTTATATAGATTTTTAGGCAGCAGCATAATTGCAGTAGACATAGTTGCAGCGAAGATAACTTTTTCACATGAGTTACGATTCAAAGTATTTGACTGCGTCCCTCTTTATTTATTCGCGCCTGATCGTGACCGTTTGGACCGAAACATGTAGCTTTTTTATAAAAATAAATGTTTCCATATAAAGATAGTTGCCTTGATTAAAATTGTCTTTATTAGATAATCAATGTGAAATACTAAGACAGAGAACTGGTTTCGATACTTAAATTCTCTGTACAGTTACTGTTCAAGTGACGTAACTGGCATCAGAATAAAAAGATGGGGCGGTTCCTATCACGGACATTTCCCACAAACGAACTGCTTGCAGCTTTATGTAAGAGTACATAATTTGTGGTACCACTAACCAAATTTTCTGGCCCGCAATCCAGTCACCATTGCTGGCAGACTGACCACGCTTTGCACCACAAAACGCACAAGAAACCTTTGCACCATATTCCACCCCTTCGCTGTCTTCCACATTAGAACTGAAATTGTCCACTTGGGAAAATAGTTATTCCTTTTCGCTCATTGGAATTTGTTCGCTTTCCATTTTAGCATCCTTTTCCCAGCTATGCTGAAGTCAAGTGGCAGTCCTGTTACCTCCCAAGGACTGACTTCACTCGAGGCGCATTGATTTCGGCGCTAGCAGACAAATGAACGTGATGGGGTGATTGAGAAGCTACTGAAGGTGGACTGCGAGTTACAGGTGTACCAGCTGTCGGTTGCTTTTGTGCGTTTATGGACGTGTTCAAGCCACTTATAAAACAGGTCCTTGATGATACAGTCGGAATCTGAATTGTGTGCTACGTGTCCTGCTAGGAAACCTTTGTGTCTAGCCTGAGTCTAGCACCACTCAAACATTTTGGTCACACTCAACGGTAAGCTTCTTCCCTTTCTGTGATTTGTTGTTTTGTCCATCTCTCGCTGAGTCAGAACTCTGAACACATTTCGGAGTGTATCGCGTACACATGATCGACAACTTGCAGAGTAACTTGCCGTATAGAGTCCTTCAGCTGTCCTTAGAAGCAACTGAGGACGTTTCGACATAACGTTAGTGAACCAGACAGTGCCTGTCAATTCGTCAGTGTTATTGCAATGAATACTGACTGCTTGTCTTCCCACATGAATACAAGCAGCTCTGCACACTTGCATACTGACTGCTTGTCTTCCCACATCAATACAAGCAGCTCTGCACACTTGCATACTGACTGCTTGTCTTCCCCACATCAATACAAGCAGCTCTGCACACTTGCATACTGACTGCTTGTCTTCCCCACATCAATACAAGCAGCTCTGCACACTTGCATACTGACTGCTTGTCTTCCCCACATCAATACAAGCAGCTCTGCACACTTGCATACTGACTGCTTGTCTTCCCACATCAATACAAGCAGCTCTGCACACTTGCATACTGACTGCTTGTCTTCCCACATCAATACAAGCAGCTCTGCACACTTGCATACTGACTGCTTGTCTTCCCACATGAATACAAGCAGCTCTGCACACTTGCATACTGACTGCTTGTCTTCCCACATCAATACAAGCAGCTCTGCACACTTGCATACTGACTGCTTGTCTTCCCACATCAATACAAGCAGCTCTGCACACTTGCATACTGACTGCTTGTCTTCCCCACATCAATACAAGCAGCTCTGCACACTTGCATACTGACTGCTTGTCTTCCCACATGAATACAAGCAGCTCTGCACACTTGCATACTGACTGCTTGTCTTCCCACATGAATACAAGCAGCTCTGCACACTTGCATACTGACTGCTTGTCTTCCCACATCAATACAAGCAGCTCTGCACACTTGCATACTGACTGCTTGTCTTCCCCACATGAATACAAGCAGCTCTGCACACTTGCATACTGACTGCTTGTCTTCCCACATCAATACAAGCAGCTCTGCACACTTGCATACTGACTGCTTGTCTTCCCCACATCAATACAAGCAGCTCTGCACACTTGCATACTGACTGCTTGTCTTCCCCACATCAATACAAGCAGCTCTGCACACTTGCATACTGACTGCTTGTCTTCCCACATGAATACAAGCAGCTCTGCACACTTGCATACTGACTGCTTGTCTTCCCACATCAATACAAGCAGCTCTGCACACTTGCATACTGACTGCTTGTCTTCCCACATCAATACAAGCAGCTCTGCACACTTGCATACTGACTGCTTGTCTTCCCACATCAATACAAGCAGCTCTGCACACTTGCATACTGACTGCTTGTCTTCCCACATGAATACAAGCAGCTCTGCACACTTGCATACTGACTGCTTGTCTTCCCACATCAATACAAGCAGCTCTGCACACTTGCATACTGACTGCTTGTCTTCCCCACATCAATACAAGCAGCTCTGCACACTTGCATACTGACTGCTTGTCTTCCCACATCAATACAAGCAGCTCTGCACACTTGCATACTGACTGCTTGTCTTCCCCACATCAATACAAGCAGCTCTGCACACTTGCATACTGACTGCTTGTCTTCCCACATCAATACAAGCAGCTCTGCACACTTGCATACTGACTGCTTGTCTTCCCCACATCAATACAAGCAGCTCTGCACACTTGCATACTGACTGCTTGTCTTCCCACATCAATACAAGCAGCTCTGCACACTTGCATACTGACTGCTTGTCTTCCCACATCAATACAAGCAGCTCTGCACACTTGCATACTGACTGCTTGTCTTCCCACATCAATACAAGCAGCTCTGCACACTTGCATACTGACTGCTTGTCTTCCCACATGAATACAAGCAGCTCTGCACACTTGCATACTGACTGCTTGTCTTCCCACATCAATACAAGCAGCTCTGCACACTTGCATACTGACTGCTTGTCTTCCCACGTGAATACAAGCAGCTCTGCACACTTGCATACTGACTGCTTGTCTTCCCACGTGAATACAAGCAGCTCTGCACACTTGCATACTTATATATATATATATATATATAAAGAACGGCGACTCTGTGGGCAGTAACCGAGTTTCTTATTTTGATAGCAAATACCCCGCTCTACCTTATCACTTTTATATATTCATAGGCCGTGTCATGACTCAGGTGTTTAGTTGCAGGCCTGTCACAGTGAAAGCTTGGCTTTCAACGCAGGCTACTCAAAGTGCGATTTTCGGTGTACACAGTGGCACTGGGACTGACTACTTCGGTTTACCCTGTCAGAATCATTCCACCAAGGCTCCGGTGATGCATAAATAGGCTATTTGTCTATCACCAACGTTATATAACGTTAGCAACTGTCAGCGTCATTAAATAACACGCTTATAAATTCCGCATTCCCCTTGCGAGACACTGTTTACAAACCTTCCTTTATGTCACGTGATATGCTTTAACGTAATATAAAATGTAAAGGTCATAGGCGTAACTTGGAGGGTACAAGGGGGTCAAATGACCCTCCAATATTTCTTCTTTCTTTCTAAACTGACTCTTTCGGAATTTGAAGTTCCTAACACCCATGGTAAATTGTATTGTTATTAGCCAAGTTACGCTTATGTAAACAGTTGTTCGTAATCTTGCGTTTTCGTGTCGGTATAGCGATATCGTACTCCGCACAACCTCCTCATAAATTCACCGTATAACTGGCCACGTAGGCCCAGAAGGGGAGTAGAGGTATAGCTCTACTCTTTCTTTAACCCTGGCACTAGATGGGGGTGGGTGGTGAACTCCACGTCCCGGCCGCTTTACCCCCGGGAAAGAGACCCGTTACCCGTTATATAGGAGCCTGGGTGGGCCCCAGGGCCGGTCTGGACGGCTGCGAAAAATCTCGCCCCCACCGGGATTCGATCCCCGGACCGTCCAGCCCGTAGCGAGTCGCTATACCGACAATCTCCTCATACCTGGTGTTTAGCCAAAACAATTTACTAATATCTGCATTAAATAACCACTGTAATTAAATTTAGAATATAATTTGCGAGAATACGTGCTGAGTGAACATATTTACGACTGGATTTAAAGGCACGCTGTTGTAATGACGTCACTACACCGTGTCACGGATTTACTTGACAGACTGTGGCTTCTCGAAGACCTACATGTAACGAGTTTACGTACTGCAGCGCGTAGTATGTGCTGTGTCGCCGACAGACTGTCCTTCGTACACTAGGGATATAAGTTGATCACTTAGTGCCTTCTTCGTAGGAAAGAGACCACTTGGAAGACGCAGGCGTAGATGGGACGGTAATGTTAAAATGGATCTTCAAGAAGTGGGATGGGGGCATGGACTGGATTGATATGGCTCAGGATAGGGACAGGTGGCGGGCTGTTGTGAGTGCGGTAATGAACCTTCGGGTTCCATAATATGCGGGAATTTCTTGACTAGCTGAGGACCTCAAATCACAAATTACACACCAAGAAAATGCACTATATTTTTTCACTTTTTATTCTTCAACCCCTACATATTTCAACCCTTACAGGGCCATCTTCAGGGGGCTCGTATTCTGCATTTACTTTGCATCCATTGTTGTTCTTTGATGTTTGGAAAGTTATAAGCTGATTTTGCTTGTTGAGCACTGATAAATTTTATATTATCTTCACCGTGCGTTTTGTAATAAATCACAAATTAAACACCAACGAAATGCATTATATAAGGACCTGTTAGCTTCTCAAGAACGACTCTGATCAATGGAGTTAGTTAGTTAGTTAGTTAGTTAGTTAGTGCCCTCTCCGTACGTCCGCACTCTCTGACATCTCAATGTACTTCTGCACAATCCAGTCTACGGCAGGACCTTGGCAGAATATGCACAGCTGGTAGCCTACATGTAACTTAGTCGCTTCTGCAGCGCACTCGGGCTACTGAGAGGTAAACACTTGGAGAAGCGGCAAAGAATCCATCTTTATTTTATTATAGCTTCTTATTGCTTTGTTATGAGAAGGACATATATATCGCTTGCGACGACGACAGTTGTACACGTGACCGGTTGGTTATATAAACGTGGCAATAGTCAACAAAGGCAGCACTAATCAAAAGAGACGGATTTTCTGTGATCGCCCACTGTCCTTTATCTGCATTTCACTGCTTGGTGTGCCAGGCCCATCACTGGAGTGCGTACGTTCGAGAGTCGTTTACATTTTGTGTTTGAATGTTTATGGGAATTGAACACCACGTCTAACATGGAATGTAAATCGAATATAGCACTCTACACATATTGTTAATGTTATAATAAATTTAATTATAAATGTCTGCCTACATAATGTTGCTGAAAACTCTAGAACAGTGGTTCCCAAACTTTTTCGGTCCACCGCCCCCTTGGTTCCATATACACACCCACAGCGCCCCCCTACCTTTTTTAAAAAACATAAATGCGCTTTTGTTTCCACTTTTATTTTATATTTAAAAATAGTTTAAATAAAATTATAAGAGTTAAACTTAATGTTTTATGTGTTAATTAATAAATTAAAATTTATTATATTTTTTATGATTAACAATAATTCATCTAGCAATAGTTTATTAAAAAAATATGTGCTTGAATAAGATTCATAAATTAAAATACTAAGAAATTTAGTTCATTTTTTATTTTTAACACAAAAATTACTTTATTTGAATTTTATTATAAAAATAAATGCACTACTTGTCTACTAGCGCCCCCCTGTGATAATAACAGCGCTCCCTTTCACCTCTCGTACCTATTAACGCCCACCTCGGTAATCCCACCGCCCCCCAGGCGGCGGTACCGCCCACTTAGGGAACCACTGCTCTAGAATATTAGAGAAGATGCAAATATTTTTTTTTGCTATGATGAGATAGAAAAATTCTCTGATACAAACATATTTTATTTTTAAAAATTTATGTATGTCATTGATTTAAAACTTATCTTGAATTTTTACAAATATAAAGTTTCACTGAACCAATGTAAATGACCGTAAAGTTTGGTAAGTTCCATATGACTGAAGTGGGGTAATTGGAATGCGTGTATTGCCGATCCCGGTGGCCATGCGGTCTAAGGCGTGGGTGTGCGACCGCTCGATTGCTGGGATCGCGGGTTCGAATCCCGATGACGACATGAATGTTCATTTCTTGTGTTTGATGTGTGTTGTGTAGGTAGCGGCCACTGCGACGGGCTGATCACTCGTACAGAGAAGCCCTACCGTATGTATGTCTGTGTATATAATTGCGTGTGATCTAGAAACCTTAACAATGAGGCAGCCTAGGGCCGAGTTGGGCTGTTGCGCCAGAGAAAAAAAAAAATACAGCTACTGCTTATGAAGTGTTGTATTGACACATAATAGGGTAGAAAATATATTTATTTTAAAATCCATAGATATTTTGCTGAAGCGATATGCAATGATACTCCAGCGAACGTTATCGGGCGGAAAAGCTGACAGTTGGTAACGGCAAGGTGAGGCCCGCCTTAACGCATACTTTTGCGTACGTTTGCAGTGGCAATGCGATTGGGTTTTGCTGCGTAAGTGTTGAATTTACATTGGAAACTGTTGGTTTATGGTCATGTAATTGTTTGTTTGGACAGAGTTCGTGTAAGGGAGAGTATAAGAGTCTGATGGCGTCTAAATTGTGCCCTAGCGCAGTGCGCTTTACTCTACACGAAACAACTTTCTCTTTAATAAATAATTTTTGTTAAATGACGGATTTGGAGTGGTTAATAAAAAATTGTGATTATCTGAAGTTTGTTTTACGTTTTAGAGATCCTTCACTAGTTAACATGAGAACCAAAATACATTTCAAGTATAGTTGAATAAACATGAAGTATATCGTCAAATTTTTCAAACAAGATACATTCACCGAAACGAAGAATGATAAAGGTAAAGCAGTCCCATTACAGGCCTGGACAGACCCTTAGGGTTCCAGGAGGTTGAGGCTCCCAGATTTCTAGACAATCGGCACATGAAGGTGGTAAGGTTGTCAGCCCTACGCACCGGCCTCCTTTACCCCCCAGGAAATATCCTGGTACTCATTTCTGTTGGAGTCTGAGTGACCCTAGGCCCATAGTGCGACCAGAAGGATTGTGTCAATAACAATGACACCATCGGGAATCGAACCCGCGACCTTCCGGCTTGTAGCGCAGTGCCTCAACCAACTGCGCCACCGCGTGCCCCACGAAGAATGATGTATCATGAAATTCTATATTTCCCTTTTAAAACTATTGTATATCGTAACCAAAAAAATACTATTATAGGCTGTCGTAAAACACTATTACGAAACGGAACTATTTATGTGAATTGTGTTAATATAGTGGAGAATACAGGAACGAACTATCGGGAAGAAACTTCACTGTTCGTTTCAGTGACGGATTAATTTGATAACGAAAACACCGCCACTGTTCATGCGCACGTGACAGTCAATACGACAGGTGATCAATTTACCTCTTTCTAGCAACCATGGCAACGCACGAGTCCAATTAAAACAGCTAATTACCTTTACGAAAGCATTCCTCACAACCGCTGCCACCCGGAACTACATGCCGCTTATAGTATACGGTTTTGCGTATTAACTCCGCGGTCATGTCTTCGAGCAAGCAGCCATTAATTTCAGCTAGGTCTGCTTTTCATGCCAGTGTCGTGGGGTTCAGACGTGATGTAATATCAAGGCTGAGGGAAGAAGTTTTGCTGACGCTGTTACCTTTACCACCTGTGTATGGCCTTGCGTGTCTATGTATGTCTATTTATAAATGTTTCCTTGTTCGTGTAATCTACGTGATACACATCTATAATTACGTTCACTGGGTACGTCTTGTAACTACGCATGTTATACAGGGTGATCGTTGTACAGGGTGATCGTTGTACAGGGTGAGTGTTTTACAGGTGATCGTTGTACAGGGTGATCACAGACTGATTAACTGAAACTCGACTTCGCCGTGGAATTGGAGGTGAAGGATAGCCCGAAAACTCGTCTGGACAGAGATTTTAGGCCGGAACCTCCCGATTACTTCGACTGCAAATTTTTTGTATTAACGTACGACTTTTCCTCTCTCACAGAACAACTGACTAACCAAACAGCTAACCAACCAACTAATTAACTAATTCCATGGGGCAGATTCCTCCTTGTCAACCTACTGTTTCCATAGTTATTCAATAAGTTACCCGCATTTCATTTAACCCTAAGTGTCCTCTGGCCTACCACGTTCACAACTGTTCAGCCACTCATCCGTATTCTACCCCACACTAATGCACTTCACGCCCTTCCTTACATTAAGTTCTATGTATTACGTTCCTTCCATCTACGCCTACTTCTTCCAATTTATTTCTCTTCTTTATTTTTCCCCACCAACGCCATGTATGAACTTGTCTTTTGCTTCAAAACTTCCAGACAGGCTCTGGGGTCCACCCAGCTTTCTGTTCAATGGGTTACGGTGTTAAAGCGGCCGTGGAGTCAAGCTGATCCTTCACCTCCTTATATTGCCGATATTAAGAATGAGTGGAACTATACCCCCACTCCTTATATGCTTTCATGGCCTCTGCAGGGACAACATTACTCTTAAACCATGCATGCCACATGCCCGTCCTTCTCTTTCTTCATGATTTGATTATCGGAATAATATTTAGCGATTACTGCAGATTATGAAGCTGTACGTAAAGCAGTTTTGTCCTGTCATCTGCTGCTTCCTTCTTCTTAAGCCCAAATACCTTCCTCAACACCGCTATCGAACACACTGAGCCTTTGTTTTTCCCTTAGTATGACTCACTCTCACTGATACAAAATAATTATCGGTTTAAGCACATTATAGCTTAGTGTGGAAAGTTTCGTTTGGTAGGGGCATTGCCGTGGGAAGAAGGCCGTAGAGGGTAGACTGCGAGATGTGTCCTTCTTGCAGAATGTGATTGAGATTTTGTGCTGGCGACGTGGAAATATTCCACTGTTAGTCACCTCGACTGATGATCCACTTTCCTGTGTCATCATAACAAGCGCCGATCATCAGGAAGCGATCTGTTCGTTAGGAAGAGCGACCGACCACCGGCTGGTGCGTCAGTACGTAACTATTTTCTTTTTCCAATGGCTCGACAGCCCCTTGGGGGCCTAGGCCGCGTCATTGTTCGAATGAAAATTTGTCTATCACATTGAGGGAGGAACATAGGCTATGGGTGTTTGATAGGCCTAATAGGGTGCTGAGGAAGATGTGAGGACATAGTGGGTGAAGCAAGTGTGTGGCGGGGAGAAAGGTGTAGTGGTGAGCTTTATGATGTCACTGCTCACCAAATATTGTTAGGGTGATCAAATGTGTGATGGGGAGAAACTGAGTAGTGGTGAGCTTTATGATGTTACTGCTCACCAAATATTGTTAGGGTGATCAAATGTGTGACGGGGAGAAACTGAGTAGTGGTGAGCTTTATGATGTTACTGCTCACCAAATATTGTTAGGGTGATCAAATGTGTGACGGGGAGAAAGGAGTAGTGGTGAGCTTTATGATGTTACTGCTCACCAAATATTGCTAGGGTGATCAAATGTGTGAGGGGAGAAAGGAGTAGTAGTGAGCTTTATGATGTTACTGCTCACCAAATATTGTTAGAGTGATCAAATGTGTGACGGGGAGAAAGGAGTAGTGGTGAGCTTTATGATGTTACTGCTCACCAAATATTGTTAGGGTTATCAAATGTGTGACGGGGAGAAAGGAGTAGTAAGCTTTATGATGTTACTGCTCACCAAATATTGTTAGGGTGATCAAATGTGTGACGGGGAGAAACTGAGTAGTGGTGAGCTTTATGATGTTACTGCTCACCAAATATTGTTAGGGTGATCAAATGTGTGACGGGGAGAAAGGAGTAGTGGTGAGCTTTATGTTGTTACTGCTCACCAAATATTGTTAGGGTGATCAAATGTGTGACGGGGAGAAAGAGTAGTGGTGAGCTTTATGTTGTTACTGCTCACCAAATATTGTTAGGGTGATCAAATCAAGGAGAATGTGATGAGTGGGGCAAGTGCCACTTATCTCGGAGAGGAGAGGTGCATGTAGGGTTTTGGTGGGGGGCAAAGGAAGGAGAGAGACCAATTGCAAAACCATAGCTTAGATGGGTTACAATATTAAAATTAATCTTACAGAAATAGAATGAAAGTGAAGTGAGATGATACGGATGTGGATAGAGAAAAAGTTGCGGGCTCTTTTGAATATGCTAACGAATATTTGGTTTGCATAAAATGCGAGAAATTTCCTTACTAGCTGAGGAGTTTTTAGCTGCTCACGAAGCACTCTGTTCCGTGGAGTTAGCTGGATATGAAGTGTGAGTCAGTAATTAAATAAAGATTGCACACCAAAGCACAACCGCTAATAAAGGCTAAAATTTTAGAAGTTTATGATTGTGACAACAACGCTAAATGATTGCTTTTATGAAGTGTTTACTGCGCGGTACGACCTGGATCTTTAAGTACAATTCCTATTAATATTAGTCTTTAGAAGTCTGTGTTCGATCCCAGGTCACTTCATGTGACTTCTGGTGGACAAAGTGGCACTGGGAAAGGTTTTTTCCTCTGGGTACTTCGGATTTCCCTGTCAGTATCATTCCACCAATTCTACATATCATCTTCATATTGCTCTTACCAGAAGGACAAACGGGCGAAGCCTGGAAACCTTCCAAAACTCAACGATCTTTAGGAATTCGGGGATAATAGGACATAAAAGAGCCTTCACTTAGTCGTACAGAGCTAAAATCGTTGATATGTCGCAGTTCGCGCGCAGTAAGACCCGGACAATGGATTGCCGCTCGAGCAGCACAGAGGCAATCACTGACCGCACTGCTTCTTTCCTGACCTACATAAAGCTTTCGAATCAATCGATGCGTTCCTAAAAGATGCATTGAACGTATCTGTGATGGCAGCACTGTGTGCAGCGTGTCACACATAGAAAGTCCTGGAGAGTCAGGTCATGGTCCATAGTTTGCTGGGTTCTAGGGTCGTCAAAAACAGAGTTCATCCCTTGGAAACCCAGAGGCATGTTGCGCTTATCTGTTGTCTAATGACGGAAGTGCAGCGGTCAGTGTGTTAAGCTTTGCACTGGGATTTGTGACAACCGATATGACATTGAGGACACATCTGGGTCATGTCACCTGGGAATCGTCAAACTTCTGCTTTGTATAATGGAGATACTGGGTTGAAATCTCGGCCTGCGGGCAGGCTGTCTCAGGCAGACGCCGAGATGATGTCTCAGATCTGGCCACGAAGGCTTTTTAAATATTTTTTTTCCGAATCGCTTTTCACTAATTATCCTGTCATGTGCCTTTATTAATTATTAATAATGCCAACAGAAACTCATACGAACAACACTGGCGTTATTTTGTAGCTTTGTATGAAAAATGTAAATATTTTGTTAGCAGTTTCATTCCTTATTTAAAAAATGGACAAGTGTCACATTTTCTGATTATCTTGGTTTCGTTACACTAATTTCTAAACCAGTAACTCTAACGCAATAAGCACCTACATTAGCACCACTCTATTTTGAATTATGTTATTTGAAAACACTATTATTTGCTGAGGTAATATAGCGTCGGTGATGAAGAAATAAGTATGGAGTATGGGTTGAAAGATACTGACAGGTACACCGATGTACTGGGAGAATACCCTGTTACAGGGCCACTTCTCCCTCACTCCAAATCCCACCTGTACTGGCCTGAACGGGGTCTGAGCAGTGAGGAGCCAGCAACTAACTGCCTGCGTCATGGCACTGCCTCTTAACACTACTCCTTCGCAGAAGTTTGTATTGCAAGGGTGACAGTTTCAGGAAGTACTTTAGGAAGATTCGGGTTAGCGTGAAAATTCTGCCTCGATGGATCTCTCCACATCGTTTTGAGTTCTGAGAAGACACAGCATACAAATGCCTTCTGTTTAATGATTTGAGTGACCGCAACTTTTGTTCGGCATAAAATGTACTTTTTTATATTTTTCTCATAACAGTGTTTGCTCCCTCGCGATTCCCCTCATTTCGCACCTGCTTTATCGTGATTTCTCTCGTTTTGCACCTGTTCCGTCGTGATTCCTCTCGTTTTGCACCTGCTCCGTCGTGATTCCTCTCGTTTTGCACCTGCTCCGTCGTGATTCCTCTCGTTTTGCACCTGCTCCGTCGTGATTCCTCTCGTTTTGCACATGTTCCGTCGTGATTATTCTCGTTTTGCACCTGCTCCGTCGTGATTCCTCTCGTTTTGCACTTGCTCCGTCGTGATTCCTCTCATTTTACACCTGCTGCGTCGTGATTCCTCTCTTTTGCACCTGCTCCGTCGTGATTCCTCTCGTTTTGCACCTGCTCCGTCGTGATTCCTCTCGTTTTGCGCATGTTCCGTCGTGATTATTCTCGTTTTGCACCTGCTCCGTCGTGATTATTCTCGTTTTGCACCTGCTCCGTCGTGATTCCTCTCTTTTGCACCTGCTCCGTCGTGATTCCTCTCGTTTTGTGCATGTTCCGTCGTGATTATTCTCGTTTTGCACCTGCTCCGTCGTGATTCCTCTCTTTTGCACCTGCTCCGTCGTGATTTCTCTCGTTTTGCGCATGTTCCGTCGTGATTATTCTCGTTTTGCACCTGCTCCGTCGTGATTCCTCTCTTTTGCACCTGCTCCGTCGTGATTCCTCTCGTTTTGCGCATGTTCCGTCGTGATTATTCTCGTTTTCCACCTGGACCTGTATTTAAAGTTTCGGTATTTTTGGCTGACTCTAAAGTTGGAATGTGCTGTCATATTTATTTAAAGGTCCCCAACACAATACAGTTTTATGAAAATGCATCTCGTGGTTGTCGCAGTTGTTATATGATGACTAGCAGATGGCCAGACATAGAGACATGATAAAGGCAAAAGAAGCATTTTTGCAATTTTTTAATGCAGAGAAGTCAGAAACACAGTTTTGGACAACCACCAGCCGGATGACGTATTAACGCTACCAGAAACTTGATCGCTCTACCTTTGTCAGTTTCAACACCAGACTGAGATGTAGATGTCACTGAAATCGCTAATTCATTATTCAGATGTTTGGCGTCATAAGTTGCAGCTATTTCACACGAGAATTTCTCGGCTGTAAAGTGGTTATTTCTTTAACACTGTGTAATGTATTAAACGATGATGACTTTGGGAACTTTCTTGAAGTGTGAAGGCATAAATTAACATACATTTCAATTACAATGTTACTTACGTAAACATATATACACATGTTTACTTATTCGTGGGCACGAACAGGTGTGTGAAGTGTGAAGTGTGAAGTTGACTTCATGTGATCACTGGAGATGGTGACGTCATTTAATCTCCTTGTTTTTCCAATACGGTAATATCCCGTATTGGAATAATACTAAAGACTCGGGATAGTGAATAGTAATTTAGAATATAATTAGTTTCATTAACTGATGAATGTGAGTGGGCCGCGATAGCTCAGTCGGTATAGCGACTCGCTACGGGCTGGACGGTCCGGGGATCGAATCCCGGTGGGGGCGAGATTTTCCGCAACCGTCCAGACCGGCCCTGGGGCCCACCCAGTCTCCTATACAATGGGTACCGGGTCTCTTTCCCGGGGGTAAGGCGGCCGGGGCGTGGAGTTGACCACCCACCCCCATCTCAGTGTCAGGGTTAAAGAAAGAGTAGAGCTATACCTCTACGCCCCCTCTGGGCCTTCATGGCCTGCTCTAGGGAGAACCTTACCTTTTAACTGATGAATGTAAGGTTCGTATGTGCTGACAGTCAAACGGCGACCAGAAGCTTGCGTGTTTAATACACAGCGTCACTTGTCTGTGTTCGTACTGACGCTACGTTTGTCCTTGTGCACGTTATGAGGGCGTATAAGGGGAGTGGAAGTGTAGCTCCAGTAATTCATAGAGGTGAGTGGTCAGCTTCACGCTCCGGCCGTTTTCCCCTGCGCTGAATGGTCCCCAATATCCTTCTGCTGCTCTGCTGGGATTCGAACCCCGGACCGGCAAGCCAATAGTCTAGTCGCTGTCTCGCTTATTCTACTCCGGCTTCAAATACTTTATTAACTAAATTAAAAGTTTTTCTTTCTGAATGTAAGTTTATAGGTTCTTACGGCGGTTCTTGATCAGTTGGTTGTCCTTTCTGGGCTTACGATCTATGTGGCAGATTGTGTTCCGACGTTTCGGAAGCACGTACTGCCTCCATCTTCAGGCTTAAATTTGTATCGCGTGTAAACACAAAAGACTACCATTTGTTTTTCTTATTTTATTTTATGTTCCAATTTTTTATTTTCTTCAAAAATATATTAATTAATTCTTTCACTTAATTTAGATGAGTATAATGTTATCGAATTTAGTTTAGCTTTGTGTTAGGCCCATTGTCCTTAAAAATGCAAATAACTTACAATATGATTTCAGGCTTCCGCCGCGTTGTTGATGTAATCTGTGGTATTTTGGGTGATTACACGGCGTCGTGAGGTAATTATTTACCGACGTTTCGGGACAACGTGTCGGTCCCATCTTCACGGGGCGAGATTCCACGAAGGCTTTCCTTCGTGGAATCTCGACCCGTGAAGCCTTCGTGGAATCTCGACCCGTGAAGATGGGACCAACACGTTGTCCCGAAACGTCGGTAAATAATTACCTAACGACGCCGTGTAATCACCCAAAAGACCACAGATTACAACTTACAATATGTCTTGCGTAGTTTGCCTAGTAAAGAGACTAAAATGAACGGCCACCAATCTTGAAAATTTTACTGATTTGGTAACTTTCTTTTTTGTATGAATGTAATGTTTATGTAATTTGTGTCCTTTGTAGACACTGCGTGAATGTTCTGGAAGAATGTAGCGATACGCATGTGTGTGCTGTCGCTTGAGTGGGCTGCGTTACTGTGATAGGCGTTTGCACAAGATGTGGCAACTGACAGTTGTCATATAAAATACTGACTGTGTTTAAACGGATATTGGGTGCATTGTGGGTACGTGAATTGAGACGAACAGTTGCAGTGTTGTCAGACTAAGGGGGTTTCTGTTGGGCGTACTGCCGTGAATGGTCATGTAGATCGCACACATTGTAAGTGCTAAATGGACAGAAAATATTTATTTTGTCCATAAACGACAATTCCTCAAATGCCGAAATTTTTTTAGATCTGCGCTGTTCTGCGATATTATTGCAATATTGAGTGGTAGTTCTGTGCCGACGTTTCGGGACACCTATCGGTCCCGTCTTCAAGGGTCAAGAAGTCCAAGAAGACTATTGGATCTCATCTACATCGCGACGGAAGCCTGAAGTCGCGCCGAAATTTTTGTTGTCAGTGAGAAGGACGGATGGTCAGGTGTTTCGAAGGTGGAATCTTGGGACTGTGGCGTCTTTGTGGTAGTTAGGTGTAGAGTATGAGTAAAACCACGACACTGTCTTTGCGAATTATTGAATTTCCCCAATTAGAGTTACTAAAAGGTAAAAAGGTACAGCAATCCCATTACAGGCCTGAAGCAGGCCTTTTAGGGTTCCAGGAGGTTGAAGCTTCCAGGTTTTTAGACAATCGGCACATGAAGGTGGTAAGGTTGTCAGTCCTACGCACCGGCCGCCTTTACCCCCCAGGAAAGATTCCTGGTACTCATTTCTGTTAGAGGCTGAGTCGACCCCAGGGTCATAGTGCGACCGACACAATTGTGTCACTGAAAAATTTCATTGACACCATCGAAAATCGAACCCGCGACGTTCCGGTTTGTAGCGCAGTGCCTCAATCAACTGCGCCATCGCGTGCCTCCAATTAGAATTACTACAATTGCAAATTGCCGACGGGATGATGATTATTAAAATGCTAAGCCTTAATTAATTTAAGTCCGCCTGAAGCTGCTGAGTGCAATTGAAAGACCGGCTTAAGGAAGTGAAAGTTGCTTGCTTTGTGTTCAGATCAAATTAAAATGACGAGATGGACACTGCACACACTATCAACATATCAACATGTACATGGACACTGCACACACTATCAACATAACATGTACATGGACACTGCACACACTATCAACATAACATGTACATGGACACTGCACACACTATCAACATATCAACATGTACATGGACACTGCACACACTATCAACATATCAACATGTACATGGACACTGCACACACTATCAACATATCAACATGTACATGGACACTGCACACACTATCAACATATCAACATATCAACATGTACATGGACACTGCACACACTATCAACATAACATGTACATGGACACTGCACACACTATCAACATAACATGTACATGGACACTGCACACACTATCAACATAACATGTACATGGACACTGCACACACTATCAACATAACATGTACATGGACACTGCACACACTATCAACATATCAACATGTACATGGACACTGCACACACTATCAACATATCAACATGTACATGGACACTGCACACACTATCAACATATCAACATATACATGGACACTGCACACACTATCAACATATCAACATGTACATGGACAGTGCACACACTATCAACATATCAACATGTACATGGACAGTGCACACACTATCAACATATCAACATGTACATGGACACTGCACACACTATCAACATATCAACATATCAACATGTACATGGACACTGCACACACTATCAACATATCAACATATCAACATGTACATGGACACTGCACACACTATCAACATATCAACATGTACATGGACAGTGCACACACTATCAACATATCAACATGTACATGGACAGTGCACACACTATCAACATATCAACATATCAACATGTACATGGACACTGCACACACTATCAACATATCAACATATCAACATGTACATGGACACTGCACACACTATCAACATATCAACATATCAACATGTACATGGACACTGCACACACTATCAACATATCAACATATCAACATGTACATGGACACTGCACACACTATCAACATATCAACATATCAACATGTACATGGACAGTGCACACACTATCAACATATCAACATGTACATGGACAGTGCACACACTATCAACATATCAACATGTACATGGACACTGCACACACTATCAACATATCAACATGTACATGGACACTGCACACACTATCAACATATCAACATATCAACATGTACATGGACACTGCACACACTGTCAACATATCAACATATCAACATGTACATGGACACTGCACACACTATCAACATATCAACATGTACATGGACACTGCACACACTATCAACATATCAACATGTACATGGACAGTGCACACACTATCAACATATCAACATATCAACATGTACATAAACGAGAGGAAAACATGAAGAGTTTCTTGAAGAAACGGACTTCTAGGGTCTGCACTGGGATTATCATGTGGATGAGGAGAGGACCAGTTTGTACGGGATGTCCTTGTTGTCGCTGATCTGGGCGTGACAGGTGTCACCGTCAGACTTTCTGTGTCATTAAGCTGTCAGTGTCAGGAACGCGGTAACAGAGAAATCTTTTGTGACGGGGAGAAATTTCTTTGCGAGATATTTCACTGTAAACTTCTGACAAAATGGCTCTCTTTCAGTTTTGTGGGCTGCTTGAAATTTGTCGTTACGTGTTAGAACGCCTTTCCATGTACTGTTGCATATCTGTATGTTTATGTCTAGGTAGTGGCCTTGCGATTGGCCGATCCCTATTCCAAGGATTTACATTCATAATTTTAAAATATTTTTTATCAGAACTAACCGGACGGCCAGATCTGTTTACCGAGATGGTGTGTCTACCGAGCTGCTCTCATGAATGAACGCGGACTCAAGGTCACTTCTCCAAGGTTTACTAAGCGCGTGTTCAGTAAATAACTTCTGTGTTGCCTAATAAGTAACACCTACCATTATCAGCTAATGGTGCCTGAACTTCAAATTGACGGCTGACATGGTTTGTTTACATTTGTCTGTCTGAATGCACATCAGCTGGTAAGGAATATTTCGCAAAAGAAGTCGCACGCTTTGTTATTTGTACCGTACACCAGTAACTAACAAACGGTGAACACTAAGCAGCAGATACAGTGACCACAAACTGAACACTAAGCAGCAGACACAGTGACCACAAACTGAACACTAAGCAGCAGATACAGTGACCACAAACTGAACACTAAGCAGCAGATACAGTGACCACAAACTGAACACTAAGCAGCAGACACAGTGACCACAAACTGAACACTAAGCAGCAGATACAGTGACCACAAACTGAACACTAAGCAGCAGATACAGTGACCACAAACTGAACACTAAGCAGCAGACACAGTGACCACAAACTGAACACTAAGCAGCAGATACAGTGACCACAAACTGAACACTAAGCAGCAGATACAGTGACCACAAACTGAACACTAAGCAGCAGATACAGTGACCACAAACTGAACACTAAGCAGCAGATACAGTGACCACAAACTGAACACTAAGCAGCAGATACAGTGACCACAAACTGAACACTAAGCAGCAGATACAGTGACCACAAACTCAACACAGTTAGCGACATTTTATCTACTAACATATATATTTTAATGAGTTCCATACGTGTATTTTTTTTCCTATGGCTCGACAGCCCTATATGGGCCTGGGCCTCCTCGTTTCGTCGAGGCTTCACGATCACACACTTTAGACACAACACTTGCGGTAGGACTCCTCTGGACGAGTGACCAGCCCGTCGCAGAGACCTCTACCTGACAACACACAACACTTACAAGAGACAAACATCCATGCCCCCGGTGGGATTCGAACCCACAATCCCAGTAAGCGAGCGGCCATAGACCCACGCCTTAGACCGCACGGCCACTGGGATCGGCACCATACGTGTATAGCTGGTGTAATAAACAATTGAGTCCCTGAAGATGAACTAACATAGTTCGAAACATGTTGGACTATTTTTAATATAAACTGTATTAAATAACAGATAATGAAGTGTGTACATTTGTCGGAACACGATTTTATATAAGTCGCACGCCTTAATGCGATGAGAACCTTCTTTTGTAGGCCCAGTATAGCTTATATGTGAACCTGTATATTCTTTACCGCGTGCTGTTTAACTATCTTGTGGACAAAGGCTGTGTAAATAATCAACGCAAATACACATCCACAGGTAAATCTGCATACTGATTGGTATTCGCGAGGATGTTGCCTGCAGTCTGAACAGCTCTCAGGAAGTGCCGTGACTGAGGTATGTCATGGTTTCTGGACACCCTATACTAGAACACCGTGTAGTTATAAAATAATGTAATCGTAAATTTGTCCCTTTTCACTCTGTAAAGACAAATGAGTGGTAGAGGTATAGCTCCACGCATTCTTAACCTGGAAACTAGATAGTGGTGGGTGGTCAGGTTTACCTCAGTCACTTTACTGAGGGAAGAGAGCTGGGTGAGTCTCAAGCCGGTCTTGACACTATGCAAAAGGAAAATAATTCTTGCCCGTCCCGGGATTCGAACCGCTATTCCTCGATTGTCCAGCGTGTAGCCTAGTCTCTATAGGACTACGTTATCCCAATTACGCAAAATGCAGTTGTACTATCTTGAAATAGGCCACGATAACTTCCTGAAAAATGTGGCTATTTCACCACGCGTCATTCTGTTATATCTTTGTGCATTAAGCAACCTTTCAACTTAATACGGCGTCACTGAATGTTGTAATAAAGTGTTAGAGCTTCTGATTTTAGAGGTACCGGGTTAAAATCTCGGGTCGGAAACCGGATGTCCTGAGTAACAAGTTGCATGTCTCTACACACTTCCTCCAGGAAAAAGCCGTAAAAATAATCTTATCTGACAATAGGCCTCGCTTCTTTCCTTTCAGATCCTTGCCAATTAATTTTACACTGATGATCACATCACCTCATCGACGATATTGAAAATGCCGATTAATGAAAAAAAGGTATAAACATGCAGCATCGTTAAATAAGTCTACGAAATACACACACACTCACAGTTTCAGCTGCAGTTGCTTCCGTTCCTCGCACCACGACCGGAGTCATTTACCCATAACTTCGAAACTGGTCAGGCGGGCCTCTGGACTCAGCATTGCTTGTGGCTGGTGCCGAGCCAGTGGAAAGTTTCACGTATCTACATAATATAATTTCTGCTATCCTAATAACACAGATTTAGGTCCAAATTAACAGATAAGCGATGTGTATGTATCGACTCACGCCCCCTGGCTACCTACCCGACAGTGTGGAGCCAGACATCGCTCAGCTGATAGTAATAAACCTATCCACGTGCTGTTTGCACAGAGGATATTGACTGTCTCTCATCACTACGAGAAAATACTCCGTGTTTATGGAATTGCGACGAGTGAGGGTCTCACAGCGGTGCAGATGACGATTCCGGTCTCCTGGGGTATGATTCCATGTAGATTGGTACAAAGTTACTGGCGTTTCGGAGCAGCGCTGTTCCTCCATCTTCAGGGTAGTTAAAAAGAGAATTTTCTAGGAATTATCGCACGATGAGTTCTCAGAAACTGGTTATCTCATGAAAGAGTCGAAATGTGTTTCAAAATCTTTCTCGGAACTGATAAATTTTAAACAAAAGCTTTTGGTGTTTTTATGGTTTTAAAACAGTGACATCAGTATGTGCCTCTCTGGCGATGGGGCGTAACTCTTTTCAAAATGTAGCTGTATGCATCTGCGTCAACTAACACATGGCGCAGTGTTTTTCTAGATAAATTGACCCTCTCTCAAACTGTCAAGAATATTTGAAATTCGAAGTGCACCATCAGTCGATTTCAGGCCATATTCACAAACGCTCTTTCCTTAAGCCAGATTGAGTGTTAGTCTACCTCTAAATCTCACAATTCCAAATCATTTTCCAATCAGAAAAGTGTGTTTGAAATTCTCATCATTCCAATGCGTGTTACATGTACCGTCAATCTGGTCTTTCTTGATTTAATTACCATAAAATATGCAACGAAAAGTATCTATAGCTGGTTGCGTTCTTCGTGCTCCTCACTTCCTGTCGTGGCTGCACACGTTCTTCTCAGCATCCCGTTCTCAGACACCTTCAATATACTTTCTCCAGATTTCGTAGCCATATAAAACAACAGATACACTAACGTAGCCGTATCAAACAACACATACACTAACGTAGCCATATCAAACAAAGATACACTAACGTAGCCATATCAAACAACAGATACACTAACGTAGTAATATAAACAACAATACACTAACGTAGCCGTATCAAACAACAATACACTAACGTAGCCGATTAGTCAAACATCACACGATACACTAACGTAGCCATATCAAACAACAGATACACTAACGTAGCCATATTCAAACAACAGATACACTAACGTAGCCTATCAAACAACAGATACACTAACGTAGCCATATAAACAACAGATACACTAACGTAGCCATATCAAACAACAGATACACTAACGTAGATATAAAACAACAGATACACTAACGTAGCCGTATCAAACAACAATACACTAACGTAGCCATATCAAACAACAGATACACTAACGTAGCCATATCAAACAACAGATACACTAACGTAGCCAATATCAAACAACAGATACACTAACGTAGCCTATCAAACAACAGATACACTAACGTAGCCATATCAAACAACAGATACACTAACGTAGCCATATCAAACAACAGATACACTAACGTAGCCTATCAAACAACAGATACACTAACGTAGCCATATCAAACAACAGATACACTAACGTAGCCATATCAAACACAGATACACTAACGTAGCCATATCAAACAACAGATACACTAACGTAGCCATATCAAACAACAGATACACTAACGTAGCCATATCAAACAACAGATACACTAACGTAGCCATATCAAAACAACAGATATCACAACGTACACGTATCAAACAACAGATACACTAACGTAGCATATCAAACAACAGATACACTAACGTAGCCTATCAAACAAACAGATACACTAACGTAGCCGTATCAAACAACAGATACACTAACGTAGCCATATCAAACAACAGATACACTAACGTAGCCATATCAAACAACAGATACACTAACGTAGCCATATAAACAACAGATACACTAACGTAGCCATATCAAAACAACAGATACAACTAACTAAGTGCCATATAAACAACAGATACACTAACGTAGCCATATCAAACAACAGATACACTAACGTAGCCGTATCAAACAAGGTATACACTAACGCTTCTTTGTATTTTCATATTTCTGGATTTAGCTCATTACGAAATGTTGGTCAAGGCCTATGATGAATTAGCCGAAGCAATGGAGCATAGGCATCTTAACAAGCTGTTAGTTGCTCATTTGGCTGAGGAATTTCCTGAAGATTATAAACACAAAAGTTCATCACCGTCTTCACAACAGCCCGCCACTTGCCTCTAAGCAGCAACAGACAAATCCAGTCAACGTCCTCCCATCCTTCTTATGCACAAAACATTTTAATATTATCTTCCCATCTAGCCCAGTTCCTACATGTGGTCCCCGTCTGCAGGTGTAGACCCCTGTACCCCTGTGTGTATTTACACGTATTTCCCTTCTCCCCTACGTACAATGTTCCACCACTTCTGTCCTTCGTTTGATCACCCGAATAATTGCATTAGGTGGGGAGTACAAAATACGAAGCTCCTCCTTATGCAATTTTCTCCATTATTCTTTACTTCGCCTCCTCTTTGATCGTGGCTGTACTGCAGTAGTGGGCCACGGCCTCCTCATTGCTGACGCTTCACGATCACACTCAGACACACCACACTCGGTAGGACTCCTCTGGACGAGTGATCGGAACGTCGCAGAGACCTCTACCTGACAACACACAACACTCACAACAGACAGACCTCTACCTGACAACACACAACACTCACAACAGACAGACCTCTACCTGACAACACACAACACTCACAACAGACAGACCTCTACCTGACAACACACAACACTCACAACAGACAGACCTCTACCTGACAACACACAACACTCACAACAGACAGACCTCTACCTGACAACACACAACACTCACAACAGACAGACCTCTACCTGACAACACACAACACTCACAACAGACAGACCTCTACCTGACAACACACAACACTCACAACAGACAGACCTCTACCTGACAACACACAACACTCACAACAGACAGACCTCTACCTGACAACACACAACACTCACAACAGACAGACCTCTACCTGACAACACACAACACTCACAACAGACAGACCTCTACCTGACAACACACAACACTCACAACAGACAGACCTCTACCTGACAACACACAACACTCACAACAGACAGACCTCTACCTGACAACACACAACACTCACAACAGACAGACCTCTACCTGACAACACACAACACTCACAACAGACAGACCTCTACCTGACAACACACAACACTCACAACAGACAGACCTCTACCTGACAACACACAACACTCACAACAGACAGACCTCTACCTGACAACACACAACACTCACAACAGACAGACCTCTACCTGACAACACACAACACTCACAACAGACAGACCTCTACCTGACAACACACAACACTCACAACAGACAGACCTCTACCTGACAACACACAACACTCACAACAGACAGACCTCTACCTGACAACACACAACACTCACAACAGACAGACCTCTACCTGACAACACACAACACTCACAACAGACAGACCTCTACCTGACAACACACAACACTCACAACAGACAGACCTCTACCTGACAACACACAACACTCACAACAGACAGACCTCTACCTGACAACACACAACACTCACAACAGACAGACCTCTACCTGACAACACACAACACTCACAACAGACAGACCTCTACCTGACAACACACAACACTCACAACAGACAGACCTCTACCTGACAACACACAACACTCACAACAGACAGACCTCTACCTGACAACACACAACCTCACAACAGACAGACCTCTACCTGACAACACACAACACTCACAACAGACAGACCTCTACCTGACAACACACAACACTCACAACAGACAGACCTCTACCTGACAACACACAACACTCACAACAGACAGACCTCTACCTGACAACACACAACACTCACAACAGACAGACCTCTACCTGACAACACACAACACTCACAAGACACAGACATCCATGCCCCCGACGGGATTCAAACCCAAATTCCCAGCAAGCGAAAGGCCGCAGATCCACGCCTTAGACCGCGCAGCCACTGGGATTGACACTTCCCCTCTTTTGGGCCCAAATATCCCCCACAGTATCTTATTGTAGAAAATGTGTCCCTAATTTTGGAATTACAAATGATTAAACTCTTACGTTACAGTGACATGAATGTGTATCTGTGCCTGCAGACATACATACATACATACATACATACATACATACATAAGTCCCTAGGTATATTGGCACACGAACACCCTGTACAGCAAACTGAGGCATTGAGTCTGTTTTCTGCTGCATGCTTGTTGACAGTGGAACTGTGGCGCGGTGCTTTTGATGCACTTAGCTAGCATGTGGCAGGTAACTTTCCTACAGTCAAGTTATGAAAACAGTGCAGATGGTCTTATGTTTAAAGGAAAACATATTTTTATCACATTGTCACAAACTTGCGTTTTTAGACGCGTTCGCAACCTTGCAGAGCCTTATTCATGCCGCTCTGTCTGACTGTCTGTCCGTCCGTACGTATAGAACAACTTCAGAACCCCTGGACGGATTTTCATGACGTTTGATACATTTAGTGAGTCATCTCACTGTTATGAAGCGCGGACAATTTTAGTGACGAATTTGCATGCAGCTGTGTGTGCGTTATTGCACTAACTGTAAGCGAATCTCACTAAATATGCATGAAAGCAGAACTAAAACTGTAGAGAAGGAAGCAACACAGTTTATGTTCAGTGCACAGTTTTGTGGGTTTTAAGGGGGAACACACTGATTTTGGTTGCATTTTGTTGAACTTTGTGTTCCACAATCAAGAGCTTTCTAGATTTCAGGCTTCCGACGCGATGTTGATGAGATCTGAGCTCTTCTGGGGTATTACGCAGCGTCGTGTGGTAATTGTTTACAGACGTTTCGGGACAACGTGTCGGTCCTATCTTCACGTGAAAAGAGCTTTCCCATTTCGGAATCTTGACCCGTGAAGATGGGACCGACACGTTGTCCCGAAACGTCGGTAAAGAATTACCACACGACGCCGCGTAATATCCCAGAAGAACGCAGATCTCAAGAGCTTTCTTTTTAACACAGGATTACATATTTGTTAGAGAAATGAGATACGTTTGACGATAATTAAATTAATATTTTACGTGTCACAATTTAGGTTTACGTCTGTATAAATATGAATTTAATTGAACATAACTATTTATGCTTCTACACGCATTACTGATCACATGTTACAAGTTCACTACAGTTTAACTTCCAACATGTACTGTGCAATACTGTACTGATCACATGTTACAAGTTCACTACAGTTTAACTTCCAACATGTACTGTGCAATACTGTACTGATCACATGTTACAAGTTCACTACAGTTTAACTTCCAACATGTACTGTGCAATACTGTACTGATCACATGTTACAAGTTCACTACAGTTTAACTTCCAACATGTACTGTGCAATACTGTACTGATCACATGTTACAAGTTCACTACAGTTTAACTTCCAACATGTACTGTGCAATACTGTACTGATCACATGTTACAAGTTCACTACAGTTTAACTTCCAACATGTACTGTGCAATACTGTACTGATCACATGTTACAAGTTCACTACAGTTTAACTTCCAACATGTACTGTGCAATACTGTACTGATCACATGTTACAAGTTCACTACAGTTTAACTTCCAACATGTACTGTGCAATACTGTACTGATCACATGTTACAAGTTCACTACAGTTTAACTTCCAACATGTACTGTGCAATACTGTACTGATCACATGTTACAAGTTCACTACAGTTTAACTTCCAACATGTACTGTGCAATACTGTACTGAACACATGTTACAAGTTCACTACAGTTTAACTTCCAACATGTACTGTGCAATACTGTACTGATCACATGTTACAAGTTCACTACAGTTTAACTTCCAACTTGTACTGTGCAATACTGTACTGATCACATGTTACAAGTTCACTACAGTTTAACTTCCAACATGTACTGTGCAATACTGTACTGATCACATGTTACAAGTTCACTACAGTTTAACTTCCAACATGTACTGTGCAATACTGTACTGATCACATGTTACAAGTTCACTACAGTTTAACTTCCAACATGTACTGTGCAATACTGTACTGATCACATGTTACAAGTTCACTACAGTTTAACTTCCAACATGTACTGTGCAATACTGTACTGATCACATGTTACAAGTTCACTACAGTTTAACTTCCAACATGTACTGTGCAATACTGTACTGATCACATGTTACAAGTTCACTACAGTTTAACTTCCAACATGTACTGTGCAATACTGTACTGATCACATGTTACAAGTTCACTACAGTTTAACTTCCAACATGTACTGTGCAATACTGTACTGATCACATGTTACAAGTTCACTACAGTTTAACTTCCAACATGTACTGTGCAATACTGTACTGATCACATGTTACAAGTTCACTACAGTTTAACTTCCAACATGTACTGTGCAATACTGTACTGATCACATGTCACTTGTCCAGAGGAGTCCTATCGAGTGTGATGTGTCTAAAAAGTGTGATCGTGGAGCCTCGAAAAAATGAGGCGGCCTAGGCCCCCAAGGGCTGTCGAGGCATTGGAAAAAAACAAAACAAAAAAATACACGTCTGATGAGAGCAGATCTGAATGAGATCACATGGAAAGTCGAGAGAAGCATAACAGATGTCAGCACAGGACAGGGCCTGGTACTGTTTGTGTGGAAGTGTAGCAATCAGGAATCAGAGACAATATTTCGGGTATTTCGGGCCATGTGTTTTCGAGTGATGAATTTTCTTCGCAGTTTTCCTTATGTATGCTCGTACCAGTGTGTACGTCACCAACGCACGCACTGTAGCCGGTTAGTCGGGCAGGAGCGACAAACCAGTTTCAGCAATGAAAGTGTTGACCCCATTGTGTCTGCTTTAACAGCATTCAGTAAGTCCAGCTTCGTGGTGCATTATATGAAGCGGCTTCGGAATTTATATTAATGAAATTACGTTCGGTCGGTGTTCGGGAACAAATTCCACCTGCTGGTGTACCTAGGCTTTGTGGCGCCCGGGGCGAGCAATCACAATTGCCGTCACCAACAGAAATTACGAACTGTAAAAAAAACACAATCAATTGTTTGAAATTGACTCAATAATTTACAATTTTTAAGCACAGAAAATCAAAACTTTTCTTTAAAATATTAAATTTTCCGCCACTTGCGGCCACACCCCCCCCCTCCCAGTTACGCCTCTGACCACATCCACTTAATTTTATCGCAAATACACTTGTCTGGCCTGCCCCTCAAATATAATAGATAACAACTCACAATTTGGCGTCCGATAACATTTTTACTCTTGCCCAAAGACCAAAATAATGCTACACTTTGTTAGGACGTCGTAAGATAAGTCATTCAGTATTGTTAACGTTTTCATTAGAATAGATATGAAGTTGACTAATAGCACAGTCATCAGGGCATATGTTAATAATTCGAGTTATTTTATTCTAAACACCGTGCATCTTGTCACAATCACTATATAAAAACACCGTGCATCTTATCACAATCACTATATAAAAACACCGTGCATCTTATCACAATCACTATATAAAAACACCGTGCATATCACAATCACTATATAAAAACACCGTGCATCTTATCACAATCACTATTTTAAAACACCGTGCATCTTATCACAATCACTATATAAAACACCGTGCATATCACAATCACTATATAAAAACACCGTCAATCTTATCAAAAAACACTATATAAAAACACCGTCATCTATCACAATACTATATAAAACACCGTGCATCTTATCACAATCACTATTAAAAACACCGTGCATCTTATCACAATCACTATATAAAAACACCGTGCATCTTATCACAATCACTATATAAAAACACCGTCACTTATCACAACACTATATATAAACACTCATCTTATCACAACACTATTAAAACACCGTGCACTTATCACAATCACTATATAAACAACACCATGCATCATATCACAATCACTATATAAAAACACCGTGCATCTTACACAACACTATAAAACACCGTGACTTTCACAATCACTATATAAAAACACCGTGATTCACAATCACTATATAAAAACACGTGCATCTTATCACAATCACTATAAACACCGGCTTATCACAATCACTATAAAACACGGCATCTTATCACATCACTATATAACACCGTGCATTTATCACATCACTATATAAAACACCGTGCATATCACAATCACTATATAAAAACACCGTGCATTATCACAATCACATTAAAAACACCGGCATCTTATCACATCACTATAAACACCGTGCATATCACAATCACTATAAAAACACCGTGCATCTTATCACAATCACTATATAAAACACGTGCATCACAATCACTATATAAAACACCGTGCTCTTATCACAATCACTATATAAAAACCGTGTATTTATCACAATCACTATATAAAAAACACCGGCATCTTATCACAACACTATATAAAAACGGAATCACAATCACTATATAAAACACCGTGCATACACATCATATAAAAACACCGTGCATCTTTCACATCACTATTAAAACACCGTGCTCTATCACATCACTAAAAACCTGCATACACAATCACTATATAAAACACCGTGCATATCACAATCACTATTAAACCGGCATCTTATCACAATCACTATAAAAAACCGTGCATTCACAACACTATAAAAAACCCGTGCATCTTATCACAATACTAAAAAAACCCGTCATCTTAACAATCACTATAAAACACCGTGCATCTTATCACATCACTATAAAAACCTGACTTATCACATCAATATAAAAACACCGGCATTCACAACACTATATAAAACACCGTGATCTTATCACATCACATATAAACACCGTGCATATCACAATCACTATATAAAAAACACGTGCATCTTATCACATCACATAAAACACCTGCATCTTATCAATCCTATATAAAAACACCGTGATTTACACAATCACTATAAACACCGTGCATCTTATCACAATCACTAATAACACCGTGCATCTATCACATCACATAAAAACACGTGCATCTATCACAATCACTAATAAAAACACCGTGCATATCAACATATTAAAACACCGTGCTTTATCACAACCTATAAAAACACCACTATCACTTATAAAACCGTACTAACATCAAAACCCGCATTCCTCACTTAACACCTCATTTCACAACAATAAAAACACGTGATTTCATAAAAAAACCGGCACACACATAATAAAAAACATGCATATCACAATCATAAACACCACAAACAAAAAACCATATCACAAAAAAAACCGTGACTTATCACAATCACTATTAAACACGGCATACAACACAAAAACACGCACTTATCCATACATTAAACGCATACACATATAAACCGTGCTATCTCCATATAAACACCGTGATACAAACAAAAAACGGCCTTACACATACTATTAAACACCATTCACAATAATAAACACCGTACACAATCACGTAAAAAAAGGCCTTCCATCACAAAAACACCGGCTCTCAAATCACTATATATCCATCATTCCATAAATCACTATTAAAAACACCGTGCATCTTATCACAATCACTATATAAAACACCGTGCATCTTATCACAATCACTATATAAAAACACCGTGCATCTTATCACAATCACTATATAAAAACACCGTGCATATCACAATCACTATATAAAAACACCGTGCATCTTATCACAATCACTATTTAAAAACACCGTGCATCTTATCACAATCACTATATAAAAACACCGTGCATCTTATCACAATCACTATATAAAAACACCGTGCATCTTATCACAATCACTATATAAAAACACCGTGCATCTTATCACAATCACTATATAAAAACACCGTGCATCTTATCACAATCACTATTATAAAAACATCGTGCATCTTATCACAATCACTATATAAAAACACCGTGCATTTTATCACAATCACTATATAAAAACACCGTGCATCTTATCACAATCACTATATAAAAACACCGTGCATTATCACAATCACTATATAAAAACACCGTGCATCTTATCACAATCACTATTAAAAACACCGTGCATCTTATCACAATCACTATATAAAAACACCGTGCATCTTATCACAATCACTATTTAAAAACACCGTGCATCTTATCAAAATCACTATATAAAAAAAATCACCATTCAGTCTTATCACAATCACTATATAAAAACACCGTGCATCTTATACTACTAAACACTTATCAATACTATATAAAAACACCGTGATCATTATCACAATCACTATATAAAAACACCGTGCATCTTATCACAATCACTATTATAAAAACACCGTGCATCTTATCACAATCACTATATAAAAACAACCGTGCATCTTACACAATCACTATATAAAAACACCGTGCATCTTATCACAATCACTATATAAAAACACCGTGCACTATCCATTATCACTATATAACACCTATTATAAACACTATAACACCGTGCATCTTATCACAATCACTATATAAAAACACCGTGCATCTTATCACAATCACTATATTAAAAACACCGTGCATCTTATCACAATCACTATATAAAACACCGTGCATCTTATCACAATCACTATATAAAAACACCGTGCATCTTATCACAATCACTATATAAAAACCGTGCATCTTATCACAATCACTATATAAAAACACCGTGCATCTTATCACAATCACTATATTAAAAACACCGTGCATCTTATCACAATCACTATATAAAACCGTGCATATCAAATCACTATATAAAAACACCGTGCATCTTATCACAATCACTATTATAAAAACACCGTGCATCTTATCACAATCACTATATAAAAACACCGTGCATCTTATCACAATCACTATTAAAAACACCGTGCATCTTATCACAATCACTATATAAAAACACCGTGCATCTTATCACAATCACTATTATAAAAACACCGTGCATCTTATCACAATCACTATATAATAAACACCGTGCATCTTATCACAATCACTATATAAAAACACCGTGCATCTTATCACAATCACTATATAAAAACACCGTGCATCTTATCACAATCACTATATAAAAACACCGTGCATCTTATCACAATCACTATATAAAAACACCGTGCATCTTATCACAATCACTATTTAAAAACACCAACTGGATCCACTTTTATTTTAAAAAAACTGTATAGTTCTTTAAAACATTTCAATAAAACCCGACTTATGTTTCGGCTCTTCACTGAGCCATCTTCAGGGGTTTTTTGTCACTAAAACTGCATATATTTAAAAACGTCTATTCATGTGTTTACTGTGTTTACAAAGTGGACCAATGAATAGACGTTTTTAAATATATGCAGTTTTAGTGACAAAAAACCCCTGAAGACGGTTCATTGAAGAGCCGAAACATATGTCGGGTTTTATTGAAATGTTTTAAAGAACTATACAGTTTTTTTAAATAAAAGTGGATCCAGTTGGTGTTTTTGAATAGTGAAATCGACTTTAATTCAGGTTACAATAAAGAAATTCTAATTTCATTCGTGTATGGTTATCATATTTGAAGTTAAAAAATCGAGGTTGGGCCGAAACGCCTCTCAAGTCATGCGGGTAATGCAAAATTTCGGCCCCTGCAGAACCTATAAAAGAGTTGAGTTTAGGACATAATTCATAAGTAGAATTCTATTAACTAATTCGGTCTGCAAGTGAAATGAATCTCCTACAGCACTGTACGACCGCTCGTCCTTTAGCTATTGTCACGCTGTCATTCACTGTTGGACGCTGCAGTATGAAAGGCCTTGAGAGATTTCAGTTTCTCGCAGCGGTGTTAACGCAGGATTCCGTCTCTTGAGATATAACCTGTGCCGATTGGTTTATATGTATTTGCTTGTAGGAGGAGCACACCACTCTCATCTACACAGTAGTCGAGGAACAGGTACCCTGAAGATGGAGGCAGTACGGTGTGTCGAAACGCTGTAACTATATCCCAGTCTACACTGCGTCTTGCCTCAGAAGACAGGAATTAGTTTCTGTGTATTTGTGAGTTAGCGTTGGTCCGTGGGTGTTTTGATGTCACGGAGATTTGGTGCGGCAGATGGAGTTTAACTGAAGTGCAGTTAGAATTGACCAACGGATGTAGTTCAGCTTGCATTGACTGAATATGTTACTCAGAACGCGACTACAGAAAGTGTCGGTGTCGATCTGTCCTTTGTAGTGACATTCTTGTAAGGAAAGTAGTAATGGTGAAGAGGTGCCTTTTTTTTTTTGTGAGGGGGCCCCGCAGCTGATACTACGGACGCACCGCAGCCTTAAGGCTTATTGTGCAACCCCTGTGATGAAGATGAGCAGTTTTTTACCAAGTTTTACAAGTAATGGAGCACCAGTGGAATGAAATTGACAGGGGAAAACCGACAACTCGGAGAAAAACCTGTCCCAGTGCCACTTTGTCCACCACAAATCTCACATGGACTTGACCTGGGATTTTTTTTTTTTTTTTTTTTTTTTTTGCCTGTCCGGGGTTTTTTTCCCTTTGATCCATTTTTGTACTGTTTAAATCCTTTCGTCCTTCATGTCACTTTACGTTCCATGCTACCGTCCTTACAACAAACACAACACAAACATCCATGCCCCCGGTGGGATTCGAACCCACGATCCCAGTAAGCGAGCGGCCGAAGACCCACGCCTTAGACCGCACGGCCACTGGGATCGGCCCGGGATCGAACCCGGCCTCCGTGGTGAGAGGCCGGCGACTAACCGCTGAGCCATGGCACGGCTAGAGGTGCCTTTCTGAGCCATGAAGACACAAAGGGAGAGTTCAGGTATATTTGCAAACGAGATATCACTGATGTGTATTTGGATTTTTACCGTCGTCACTGATTACACAAGCACGACGTTTCGAAACTGCTTTCGAATCGTCACGTTTGTACACTCAGTGACGATGGAAAAAGTCTAAATACACATCAGTGATATCTCGTTTGTTACACCATTATCTAAGAATTATAGTGTACAGTACATTTACAAACATTATTAATTTCGGCGCTAGATTGAGGCGTGGTCAACTTCACGCTGCGGTCACTTTAACCCATGTATCCATAGCATAGCAGACTGGATTGGTTCCAGAGCCTCTCCTGACGTTGTGGAGGAGAAAAATAATTGCTGCCTGTGCTGGGAATGGAAGCCCGGACCATTCAGCTTTACTGTAGTCATTATGCGGGCTGAGCTATACGTGAGTCCTGTTACAAATCCCATAAAGAACTCAATAAGCGTATATAATACTGGCTGATCGTACTGCGTACAGTGCATTTAAGTCGGCTAGTTGCTGCGTACGAACATACTAAAAGAGGAACGCTATTGAAATGTCGCATCTCTGCGCACATTTTTGCTGCGCGCTAATAAATTCCCCCCTCTCTTTCTATATATATATATGTATACATATATTATACATAAATATATATATATAAGATATTCCTCCCATTTGTTTTAAGCAACAACATAATTCTTTATGTGCTGTACATATTACAGTATATATTCGTATTGCTTGACTTCCAGTCGAAAATTTTGTGTGTATTGGCCCTAAACTCGCTGGCAAGACTTCATGAGCGTAAGTAGTACTGTGGTGTAAAGTTGTTTGTTGTTCCAATGTGTAGAAAATGTTGTCTCTTGAATTTTCTGTGTAGAATTGTCCGAAAATACGAGACGATTGTTTGTTGCCACTGCGTTTCAAGTTTTCCGTAGAGTAGGTCAGGAACCAGGAGGGATTAAAATTGAATGGACGCATTCGCCTCTGGTGTGCGCTGATCTTGTGAAAATGTAAACACTACAAAGGAAAATTCAGCGGCTGTATTAGTCGCTCGTATGGAGATTGGTCTAGAAATTAATGCTGAGAGAACTAAGGACATGATCATGTCTAGAGATCAGAATGCAGGACAGCAGAACAACGTGACAAGAGCCAATAAATCATTTGAAAATGTAGCAAGTTCAAATATTTATGAACACACTAATAAGTCAAATTTTCATTCCGAAAATAAAAGAGAAAATTGTAATTTGTGGAGTGTTTGCTGCCATGCGGGACAGAGTCACTTGTCTTATCGCCTGCTGCCTAGAAGCATCGAGATGCCGATATAGAGTGTTATAACGTTGCTGTTGGTATATGTGGGTGTGAAACTTGGTCTGTCACATTGAGGGCAGAACAGGACATGAAATTGTTCAATATAATTGGGCCTAAGAGACAGGCAGCAAAAGAGGAACGGAGAAAATTGCATAATGAAGAGCTTGATGATTTGTACTCCTTGCCAAATATTTCAGGATTATGAAATTAAAAATTATGGGCTGAGAGGGGCAAGTGGAACCCGGGGGGGGGGGGGGCGATGAAAAATGGAGAGGATTTTGGCGACAAAAACTTTATAGAAAAAGACCACATAAAGACCTGGGTGTAAATGGGAACTTAATATTAGCATGGATCTCAAGGAAATAAGATCGGATGAAGGGGACTGGATTAATCTGGCTCAGGATAGGGTAGAGTGCTGGAATATTTGAACACGTTGATGAAGTGGGATTGGCTGAGTAGCCGCGGAGCTATTAGCTCCATAGAATTGTTGTATTAGTTTTTTGTTTAGTGAGCTGCCTATAAACAATCACAGACACACCCTGTAGATATTCCCTTCATTATTGGTGCAGTCGGGGGCGCGCGGTGGCGCAGTTGGTTGAGGCACTACGCTACAAACCGGAACGTCACGGGTTCGATTCCCGATGGTGTCATTGGAATTAATTCCTTGACATAATCGTTTCGGTCGCACTATGGCCCTGGGGTCGACTCAGCCTCTAACAGAAATGAGTACCAGGAATATTTCCTGGGGGGTAAAGGCGGCCGGTGCGTAGGGCTGACAAACTTACCACCTTCATGTGCCGATTGTCTACAAATCTGGGAGCCTCAACCTCTGGACCCTCAGGGCCTGCTAGGCCTGTAATGGGGTTGCTTTACCTTTATTATTGGTGCAGTCATATTGGCTGTAACTGTCTGCTTGTGCACTGTTTGTATAATAATTGCTTATAACACACAATTGCTGTTACTCTTTCAGCTATAATATTCCCTTTCTCCCTGTATTAATTATTTCACTAGAGGTAACTTTCTCTACAGTTAGGCGCCGGGAGATATAACTGTTATAAGCATTATGAGTTCATGCTTGACTTCGTGTTAAGCACACGGTTGTTGTGGCATTACAGCATGGATTGAAGTCACTCAGGATGTGGCTGAAGACATAGCTCTCATTTCTGCGAACGTTGATTGTTAAGTGGCTTCAGATTTTAGCCCTCGTCATAGGTTAATTAAGGCGTAACACCCCGTAATTTGTCCTTACGTAAATTTCTTAGTTGTCTGTTTCCCTCTGTTCGTCCCCACATTGCAGAGGCCATTCTACAAGAAACACGTGCATATGTTCTTGTCACAAGATGGTAATGTTGATGGGACTGTGGACTTAATATGGGCTGAAGACACTGGAGGGACTGTGGACTTAATATGGGCTGAAGACACTGGAGGGACTGTCGACTTAATATGGGCTGAAGACACTGGAGGGACTGTGGACTTAATATGGTGAAGACATGTAGGACTGTCGACTTAATGCAAGACAGAGACTGTCGACTTAATATGGGCGAAGACACGAGGACTGTGGCTTAATATGGGCTGAAGACACTGGAGGGACTGTCGACTTAATATGGGCTGAAGACACTGGAGGGACTGTGGACTTAATATGGGCTGAAGACACTGGAGGGACTGTCGACTTAATATGGGCTGAAGACACTGGAGGGACTGTCGACTTAATATGGGCTGAAGACACTGGAGGGACTGTGCAAAGAACAAGTTCTTGGTTCGACGATGTACATTTCGTTGCAAACAAAATGTAGTTTGATATGGTGTCAGAATGTCAAGTTGTTAGGAGAAGCGATACTGACAGGCTCTTTGTTTACGTGACGTAATGAGATAGAAAGTGTGCTGTTTAACGACGTCCTCAACTGCTACTCTTATATGACTTCGGGAATAGGCGAATGAATTAGCATGGAGCATTGATGGAATGATACTGACAGGGGAAAACTGAAGTACTCGGAAAAAAAAACCTGTCGCACTGTCACTTTGTCCACCACAAATCCAACATATGCTGGCATACGATCAAACCCGGGCCTCCGCGGTGACAGGCAGGCTGACTAACCGCCTGAGCCACGGCACGGCCATGATGAGGCAGATTTACAGCCTTCTGTTGTAGCTCAGTTGACACAGTGACATAGTCGAGATGTGGGTTGGACGACGGAAGATTGTGGTATGGTTCTCACAGGTGTAAGAGATTTTTTCCTGACCTAAGCAGCCCAGACCCGCCGGGGGCCCGTCTACCTCTTTTTCAGTGCGTAAATGGGGCTCTTATCCCTGCGGCAAAGCGACCGGAGAGTGATGATGACCACTAATTTTCATCTGGTGCGGAGGTTAGGAATGCATGGAGCTATACCTCCAGTTCGTCTTTTACTTTTTTACAGTACGGTGCACAAAGATGCAACAGATATGGACAAAATAAATGGAGCACATGTCGTGTTACAGAAAGTAATCAGAGTGTAACGGTTTATAAAAATATTAGCAACTCACAAATTATACACCAACAAATGCACTATTTTCGCTTTGTATTCTTTATTCTTCAACAAAATTTGCTACACTCCATATACAGCATAGAATATATCTACGGTTCTGATATCTGCCCTTTGTGTCACAGGATGTATTTACTTAACTGACCATCCATATATACAAAACCAAAGCCAAAACTGAAAAACTAACCAATGGTGGAAGATATAACAAAAGACCATATCGTTTCATTTTAACATTTTAATACGAAAATTGACGAACATTTTAAGGATTTCATATTTTGTGTATTCTATATATTTTAAACACAGACATTGTAAATAGCTATAATATATATGACAATGAAACTGGACTAAATGTGATAGCAGACAAAAACATTGTATGTGAAGTGAATGTAGTTTACGAGCCCCCTGAAGATGGCCTTGTAAAAGCCGAAACATGTGTAGGGGTTGAAGAATATAAAGTGAAAATATAGTGCATTTTGTTGGTGTGCAATTTGTGAATTGTAAAAATGCACGGTGAAAATAATATAAAAAAATTAGCAACTCACTTCAGAATAATAAGTAAGTAAATAAACGCACAGATCATCTCACCAATTAAGAATGTCATTTTAATCGGGAGTTTCTGGGTTGGAATCTCTGTCTCTAGAACAAATACCCTAATTGTTTCTAATTTTCCTTAGCCGCTGCTGGCAAGTGTGATGGCACTTAGAAATGGTGCTTCGTACTGCTGTCTGATGTCTGTTATAACACACCGCAGTTCACAATCGGCCACGCCTCATTGCGTTTACATTTTGCGTGTCTGTTATACGCACAGAAAAATTTCCTCTATGTTGAATTAAGAAAGGCGCCATGAAGGAGTGTAGGAGAGTGGAGGTTGGGCCCCATTTTTACCTCGGTGCTGCATGAAGGTGAGACACCGGGAGACGTCTCGGTGCCCAGTGACCAGGAGACAGGCTGGGCTCGAGAGCACGTCTGGACGCTCTGGAGGGGAGGAAAACTTCTTTCCCGTGCCGGAAATCAAATGACGAAACGTCGAATAAGCATCCCATGGCTTAGTCACTATATTGACTGAGCTATTGCCGCTACGTAATTTATTCAAAATCCTTAAGTGGTCTCTGATACAATCAGAAAAAGGTTGTCTGTTTGACACTATGTAGTCTGTTAAGTGGTTACCAACCTTATGGAGAAGCATACATTGCATGTTTCGGAGAAACATACTGCCTCTGCCTGCAGAATTGCATGTTTCCGAAAAGCATACTGTCTGTGCCTGCAGAATTTCATGTTTCGGAGGAACACACTGCCTCTGCCTGCAGAATTGCATGTTTCCGAGAAGCATAATGTCTGTGCCTGCAGAATTGCATGTTTCGGAGAAACACACTGCATATGCCTGCAGAATTTCATGTTTCGGAGAAACACGCTGCCTCTGCCTGCAGAATTGCATGTTTCGGAGAACACGCTGCCTCTGCCTGCAGAATTGCATGTTTCGGAGGAACACACTGCCTCTGCCTGAAGAATTGCTTGTTTCCGAGAAGCATACTGTCTGTGCCTGCAGAATTGCATGTTTCGGAGAAACACACTGCATATGCCTGCAGAATTTCATGTTTCGGAGAAACACGCTGCCTCTGCCTGCAGAATTGCATGTTTCGGAGAAACACGCTGCCTCTGCCTGCAGAATTGCATGTTTCGGAGGAACACACTGCCTCTGCCTGAAGAATTGCTTGTTTCCGAGAAGCATACTGTCTGTGCCTGCAGAATTGCATGTTTCGGAGAAACACACTGCATATGCCTGCAGAATTTCATGTTTCGGAGAAACACGCTGCCTCTGCCTGCAGAATTGCATGTTTCGGAGAAACACGCTGCCTCTGCCTGCAGAATTGCATGTTTCGGAGGAACACCTGCCTCTGCCTGAAGAATTTGCTTGTTTCCGAGAAGCATACTGTCTGTGCCTGCAGAATTGCATGTTTCGGAGAAACACACTGCATATGCCTGCAGAATTTCATGTTTCAGAGAAACATACTGCATATGCCTGCAGAATTTAATGTTTCGGAGAAACATACTGCCTATGCCTGCAGAATTGCATGTTTCGGAGAAACGCACTGCCTCTGCCTGCAGAATTTCATGTTTCGGAGAAAACACTGCCTATGCCTGCAGAATTTCACGTTTCGGAGAAATATACTGCCTCTGCCTGCAGAATTGCATGTTTCGGAGAAGCATACTGTCTGTACCTTCAGAACTGCATGTATTTAAGAAATGTTTGTAACCACCTACCAGACCGCACGGTGTCATAACTTATAAGCTCACAATATGATTTTACCGCCTGAAAGCTGCCATGATCGTCTAATAAAGCATGCGGAATGTGTTCTGTTTATTGCTTGTTGTCTGTTAGTAGATTAATCTGTAGCAAACAGTTACGTTACCTTGTGCTGTGACGATGATCTGATGGGTGGTTACGTCATCACTGTGTAGTTTGGTCTCTGACTGAACGTAATGTTAAGACAAACACTGACCGACTGTCTGACAGACTGTTCGGTGAGATGAAAGTGAAGACAGGAGCGGGCGGGCAGGCAGACCTCGCAGCCTAACATTGACCCAGTATTTATATATGCCGGTGTTCTTTAGCTGGGGCGTCGAGATACGTTGATACGTTCTAAACCCGCACTACATTGACGACACTAACTGCACTACAAACACACAGTTACTTACAGGGAAGCCGGCATGGTGACTAGGGTACGGGATGAAAACGAGGTGTTCGTGGTTTGATTCCGGGCTGCAGCAAGGGACATTCACTTATTTAAAGCATCCACACCGGCTGTGGGACCCTTCAGCTTCCTAATCAACGGGTGATGTCGGTTCTGTGCCCAGAGGTAAAGAGGCCGGGGCGTGAAACTGACTCCCATCTAGTGCCAAGGTTAAGAATGAATGGATACAAACCTCCATTGCTCCACATCCTTCATGTGGTGCGCAGGGACAGCTTTCACGGTTATGTGATGGGATGAGAGAAATATCTTAAAGAAAAAACATTAGCAAATCAAAATGGCGTTCAGAAATAAATTGAAAGTACGTTAAATTCAGATAATGTTTGACACCAGTACAGTCTGCCTCTCTCGTATTGAAAGGCTTATGTACAGAAGTACAGTCATATCAGTTTTGTGCCGGTGTGAGACTTGATCCGTGACTGCAAGGCTGTAACACGCAAAAGAGGAGTATTTTGAAAACGAACGGTTGAGGAGACTCTTTGGACCTGGGTAAGAGGATGAGGTGACAAAGCGGACAGCTGTGTAACTTGCGTTGCGCACAAAACGCATCTGGGGCGATACAAACACACAGGATGTGGTGGGGACGTGGAGGGCGTGTAGCACACGATAAAAATGAGAAATGCGTGCAAAAGTTTAGTCGGAAAACCTGAAAATCACGCGAGAGACCTAGGATTTTGTTGTAGGATAATATTAAAATTGATGTAATATTTAGAGGCAAGTGGTGACTATTATGTACATCATCAGCATGTAACTTTATAACCCTTGATATCGTTACTATAGTTTATTTATGTCCATATGTTTATGAAAAAAGAAAATGTTTTACGAAGATAAATAAAATTTTTAAATTGTAATAATAGTCGAGGATTTTATATTAGTCTCACCGTGCATATGTCACAATTCACTGTTCATAAAACACCGACGAAATGCACTTCACTTTACCACTTTGTTATTTCACTAGACCCCTACATTTGTTTCGGTTTATGCAAAAACATCATCAGGGGGTTCAAAACTATGCAAACTATGTAAATATATATAGTTTTGAGAACCCCCTGATGATGGTTTTTGCATAAACCGAAACATATGTAGGGGTCTAGTGAAATAACAAAGTGGTAAAGTGAAGTGCATTTCGTCTGTGTTTTATAAACAGTGAATAGTCGAGGATGTTCTGTAGGCGGTAAGTACTGCTTTTCAATTTAAAGTATTTAGTTGAATTCAATTCCTTCAAGCTGCAAGTCATGAACTGTGTCTAAATAATGTTCAACTATAAAGACCAACCCATGAACGCTTCCCATGAAATCTATGGGTACGAACTATCTGTCAAAAGGTTACAGAGGTTCCATTGTTCCATAATATCATAACGAGTACTGATTCTTTTGAGGTTTTCTAGATTTCGCCCGCTTGTCCTTCCGATAACTGTAGTATTAAGATGAAGATGAATATGGGTCTTTTGTGAATTGATACTGAGCTGGGGAAACTGAAGTACTCAGAGAGAAACCTGTCACATTGCCACTTTATCCATAACAAAACCTAAAATGACTAACTGCGCGGTGACAGACCGCTGACTAGTCGCCTAAGGGCTCTTTATTGTAACAATAGTGTGAAAACACAACAAGCTTTGATTTTGAAGTGTTAGACCTGGCGGTACGTATACTGACCACTAGACTTTAAAGGTTAGGGGCGTCGACTGGACTGTAGGAGGTGAAGATAGGGCCCGACGACAGAATGCGAGGTGCCTGCGGGCTCCGTAAAAGGCAAGGGGAATTGTTGACCAGCTGGGCGACTAAACGTTTGTTAAGAAGTGGGCTGTATGCATTTAAAATAACTTTACTATGGGCCGCGTTGCTAACAGAACACTAAAATGTTTAAACTTTTCCAGTGAAACACAAAATGGTCCTCTCATATGGCGGGATGGTCAAACTTGCACATGCTAACACCCCCCTCCCCCAAACCGTGTGACTTTACGGATAACGGGCTTGTAATCCACGCTGAAATCTGCGGTCTTCTGGGGCATTACGCGGCATCCGACTCTTGACCCGTGAGGATGTGACCGATACGTTGTCCCGAAACGTCGGTAAACAATCACCACACGACGCCGCGTAATGCCCCAGAAGACTGCAGATATCATCAACATCGCGGCGGAAGCCTGAAATCAAGGACAAGCCACGTTTCGTAACCATCGATAACCATCGATAAACTCAGTCGGTATAGCGACTCGCTACGGGCTGGACGGTCCGGGGATCGAATCCCAGTGGGGGCGAGATTTTCGCAGCTGTCCAGACCGGCCCTGGTGCCCACCCAGCCTCCTATACAATGGGTACTGGGTCTCTTTCCCGGGGGTAAAGCGGCCGGGGCGTGGAGTTGACCACCCACCCTCATCTAGTGCAAGGGTTAAAGAAAGAGTAGGGCTATACCTCTACTCCCCCTTTGGGCCTTCGTGGCCTGTTCTAGGAAGAACTTTACGTTCACCTTATACACTAAACCTACGTACCGGACAGGCTGTGATGTGGCGCTGTACATATTGCTGCCGGAGAGACTGTGCAGTCCCTTTGGCGCTGTACATATTGCTGCCGGAGAGACTGTGCAGTCCCTTTGGCGCTGTACATATTGCTTCCGGAGAGACTGTGCAGTCCCTTTGGCGCTGTACATATTGCTGCCGGAGAGACTGTGCAGTCCCTTTGGCGCTGTACATATTGCTGCCGGAGAGACTGTGCAGTCCCTTTGGCGCTGTACATATTGCTGCCGGAGAGACTGTGCAGTCCCTTTGGCGCTGTACATATTGCTGCCGGAGAGACTGTGCAGTCCCTTTGGCGCTGTACATATTGCTGCCGGAGAGACTGTGCAGTCCCTTTGGCGCTGTACATATTGCTGCCGGAGAGACTGTGCAGTCCCTTTGGCGCTGTACATATTGCTGCCGGAGAGACTGTGCAGTCCCTTTGGCGCTGTACATATTGCTGCCGGAGAGACTGTGCAGTCCCTTTGGCGCTGTACGTATTGCTGCCGGAGAGACTGTGCAGTCCCTTTGGCGCTGTACATATTGCTGCCGGAGAGACTGTGCAGTCCCTTTGGCGCTGTACATATTGCTGCCGGAGAGACTGTGCAGTCCCTTTGGCGCTGTACATATTGCTGCCGGAGAGACTGTGCAGTCCCTTTGGCGCTGTACATATTGCTGCCGGAGAGACTGTGCAGTCCCTTTGGCGCTGTACATATTGCTGCCGGAGAGACTGTGCAGTCCCTTTGGCGCTGTACATATTGCTGCCGGAGAGACTGTGCAGTCCCTTTGGCGCTGTACATATTGCTGCCGGAGAGACTGTGCAGTCCCTTTGGCGCTGTACGTATTGCTGCCGGAGAGACTGTGCAGTCCCTTTGGCGCTGTACATATTGCTGCCGGAGAGACTGTGCAGTCCCTTTGGCGCTGTACATATTGCTGCCGGAGAGACTGTGCAGTCCCTTTGGCGCTGTACATATTGCTGCCGGAGAGACTGTGCAGTCCCTTTGGCGCTGTACATATTGCTGCCGGAGAGACTGTGCAGTCCCTTTGGCGCTGTACGTATTGCTGCCGGAGAGACTGTGCAGTCCCTTTGGCGCTGTACATATTGCTGCCGGAGAGACTGTGCAGTCCCTTTGGCGCTGTACATATTGCTGCCGGAGAGACTGTGCAGTCCCTTTGGCGCTGTACATATTGCTGCCGGAGAGACTGTGCAGTCCCTTTGGCGCTGTACGTATTGCTGTTTTTCACAGTTGCTACAGGAAGAGCCGTCGTTAATTCAGAACTTCTCCAGATAAGACAGTTCCAAATATGACAAACATTTTGTAAATAAGCGAAGCGGCTTCGAGAAAGAGGTTCATTTTAGACGATTAATAGTACGATAGTTTGGATTAATGTTCTAGAAAATCTTTGGTTAAACTGTGACATCAAAAGGCATGTCTGCATTACAAGAAGCAAAAGCTGCTGCATTTACGCGAATGTAAGAAAACTACGATTCACAACATTTAAGAAGCAAACTGAATATTGTGTAGCGGATCGATGCTGTTGGCTAGCTCAATGTTAATGTATAAGTGTTGTAGCTAGACGATGAACAGTTGCAAGCAACTGCATGGCGCAGGTGTCCCTTCACTGTTTAAGGCTTTTATTGTCCACCAGTTCTTACTCTTTGTACTTTAATCTTTGAGAGTAAGGTGTCTTCAATTCCACAGTCGTTTCTGTGACCTCACATAGGTTCTAGAGCAGGGGTGGCCAAACCGCGGCTCGCGAGCCACATGCAGCTCGCGGAAATACGTTGGCTGAGCTCCTTTTTTGCATTACAATTCATATAGAAGGTAAATAAAAAATGTTCAAGCTTTATAATTATTTACCGGTATAAACTGAGAGTCCGCTGGTTTAAAACGTAAGTTTAATGTTCGTGGTGAGTAAATATATTTAAAATTTTTGTAACAAAATGTGCGTGTAACAATAAAAACGTGTGTGTAATATCTGTTCATGTCTTGCGGCTCTCAAACATCTGAAGTTTATCGTATGTGGCTCTCACGTTAAGCAAGTTTGGCCACCCCTGTTCTAGAGGATTAGTTCCCAGGGTGACTGTGGAATCACACCACTACGCTATCTAATGAAATTTCTTAATTATGTTTTAATGTCAATAATCATCCGTCTGGTCTGACGGAACGACTCATCAATCACTGGCCGTGGAACCTTCTCGAATTTGGTACGGGCAGGCGCTTGAGTGATCAAAAGGAGCTGCACGTTTCGGCTCGAAAGTATTTCGTGTGTATTCTGAGCTACGTGTCTTAGTGTGGGCGTTATTCATGTTAGCGCTGTGTTGTGTAGCGTGTCGACAGTCAATTGTTTTCATTTCGGCTAATGAATCAGTAAACTTTAATTCTCACAACGGTCAGTGAGCGGTGAGGAACGTGTCACACTAAGTGGGCAATAGTGTTTAGTGTCCTTACTGCTTTATTAGATATACAGAAGTATAATTTTGCCTGTTGTTTTGTATGGGTGTGACACTTGGTCTCTCACACTGAGGGAGGAACATAGGCTGAGGGTGTTCGAGAATAGGGTGCTGAGGGGGATATTTGGGCCTAAGAGGGACGGGGTAACAGGGGAGTGGAGAAGACTACATAACGAGGAACTTAATGATCTGTATTTATCACCAAATATTATTTGGGTGATCAAATCAGGAAGAATGAAGTGGACGGGGCATGTAGCACGTATGGGTGAGGGGAGAGGTGCATACAGGATTTTGGTGGGGAGACCTGAGGGAAGGAGACCACTTGGAAGACCCAGGCGTAGATGGGAGGATAATATTAAAATTGATCTTCAAGAAGTGGATGGGGGGCATGGACTGGATTGATATGGCTCAGGATAGGGACAGGTGGCGGGCTGTTGTGAGTGCGGTAATGAACCTTCGGGTTCCATAAAACGCGGGGAATTTCTTGACTAGCTGAGGACCTGATAGCTCTTCAAGAAGGACTCTGCTCCATGGAGTTAGTTAGTTAGTTAGTTAGTGTTTACTACTTTATTGTGCGAGAGAGCCCACTGTGTGCATTGATTGTGTTATGTGATAAATTCGTTTCTTGCACACCGCCAGTTATTAGCAGAACCCAAATAGTATATAAACAACCCTGAGGTCTGCTTCAACATCGCTCTGGATCACAAGGCCCTGTGCTAATGCGGAAAACACGGGAAAAGGCCGGAGTTAAGTCAGGTGTAATTGTTAACTGGCATCTTCATGAGTTTTTTTTTTCCAATAGCTCGACAGCCCCTTGGGGGCCTAGGCCTCCTCATTTTTCGAGGCTTCACGACCACATACTTTTTAGATACACCACACTTGGTAGGACTCCTCTGGACGAGGGATCAACCCGTCGCAGAGACCTCTACGTGACAACACACAACACTCACAACAGACAGACATCCATGCCCTAGGTGGGATTCGAAACCCACGATCCCAATAAGCCAGCAACCGTAGACCCACGCCGTAGACCGCGCTGCCACTGGGATCGGCTCTTCATGAGTTTTACACTGCAGAAATCCACCCTTAGTCGTTATTAGTACTATCGAATACTGTACTGAATATCGAGTAACTGTCAGAATAATATTATTGTTCGCATAAAATTCCACTGTAATCCACTGAGAGCCATTACATGATGTCACGAAGCATGTGTTGTGTTATGAATGCAACTGATGTTATTGGGCACATTTTTGGAGAGAACGTGAAGTGAGACCATGTTTTGCACTCTTGTCCGTTTCCTGCTTTGATTTCTGCAAGACTGCAGCAGCTGGCACAGCGAACTCTTTCCACCATATTTAAATTTAGTGTATAAATACGTATTACTGTCTGCAATGTATGAAACTCGACCGTATGGACCCATATTCACGGCAAAGTGGAATTGCAACTTTGGTATCTTGCCTACCACCACGCGGAAAGTTACGAGAATAGAGTGACGCAGGGGACCGCTTAAAAAGGTCCCTGTAGATGGAATACGTTACAGCATCTGTAGCCTGTACACCTTCCAGCAATCTCCTATATGTAACCTGAATGTGAACCTCTTAAAGCCCAGTGACAACCGTATGCACATGTACAGTATGCTCTGCGTGTAGTCACACAGCGCATGCCTGTGCTTTATACGACGGATTGATTGTTCTAATAGAAGTGGAGTGTGTTCTCTGTGAGGTACAAACACTAGTTTCATGGAGATGAAAGCCATCCTTTAAAGTTTTAGTTGCCGTCCTGTCCATATGTTGTGTAAAGTAGGCTATCTGCCTCATATAAACCGTTTTTAGTTACGTGTGTTTGCATAAAACGGAATTCGTAATATATATGTCATGTCTCCGTCTGTCTTTTCTTTCTGTATGCACGGCTACTGATTCAGACTGGATTTGGTATTGCGACACTGTAGGTCCTTCATCGACTGGTGAGCTCTGGGCGGGCGTGGCTAACAGTGTACCCAGTAAGCTTACTGCTGTTTGCTATCGGTAACTTTCGAATTTTATAAACAGCTAGGAATTGCTTGACTGATTAAGGAAGATTAGCTTCTTCAGAAGGACTCTTCATGGGAGAATTAGTTTTCGTACTATTGTAACTCCCACTTTAGACGCTTTCGCAACGTTGCGAGAAGCGACTATCAGCTTTATCATGTCTGTCTGTCCATCAGCATGGAATAACTCGTGAGGAGGCCTCGGAGGATTGAAAACAGTATGGAAGTTCCGTTACTTTGCTGCAAAAGTAAGATATTACTCGTGTTACTTCCTTTTAGTAAGGTAGAAATGCGAGCCGAAGAAAGATGCTTTACTTAAAACAAGATAAGTCTTTATAAACATTTCGTAAAATTTAGGTAAGCTGCAAGGGCTCCTTTCCAGAACGACGCAGTTAAATTTCCGTAATGTCGTCCTGATTACTCTGCCAGCGTAGTATTTACAGGCCGCGTGCAACTGTTACTTTGTGTATTGCTTTATCTCCGTCCATACTCTACATGTAAGTCAAGGCAATGTGGGTGTCCAACTTTTGAAGCCGACGTACGAAATAATTTAAATGGGCCTAACAAATTCACAATTCCCTTTCAAATTTACTGCGTAGAGTAAACAAATAGGTACAGCAATCCCATTACAGGCCTGTACAGGCCCTTAGGGTTCCAGGAGGTTTAGGCTCCCAGATTTATAGACAATCGGCACATGAAGATGGTAACGTTGTCAGCCCTACGCACCGGCCGCCTTTACCCCCCAGGAAATATTCCTGGTACTCATTTCTGTTAGAGGCTGAGTCGACCCCAGGGCCATTGTGCGACCGAAAGGATTAAGCAATGAAAATTTCCAATGACACCATCGGGAATCGAACCCGCGACTTTCCGGCTTGTAGCGCAGTTGCCTCAACCAATCTGCGCCACCGCGTGCCCCCTTACTACGCACAGTAGGGGTTTCAAATGCTGTCGCTGGTATTTTCTGAAACAACTGTCAGCTTTTGACTAAAAGCGCAATACGGGTTGCGGCATTAAAGGAGCGCCATGGACCGCGGGACAGGCACCGTAAGACAGGACCGTGTGAGCTGAACCGTTTGACCTGACGCTAGCTAAGGTATGGGTTTTGATACCCAGGGACATGTGATCCGAACCTGTTAGACCTTTGGCCAGTGGGAGGACCTAAGCAGACGTTAGTCACAAGCGGCAGACAGCACCGAATTCTGTACAGAGTTTCGGGTCTTTGGGAACCTGTTGAAGTGGCAGGTGCAGGCAGCTTGATATTGAGTTACTGAACGGAAGAAATGAAACGTGTCTTAATTCCCATCGAAATAGAGTTTTCGTGAAGTGGGATTAGAACCAAATATTTCTGAAACGTAAAACACAAGAATTCAGAGCCTCATTTATTGTTGGGGTGGGGTGGTACTTTGGCCGGTAATGGTCTTGTTGTACCGGATCTGATTATGGATGCATGTAGAATATTGGCGTCCGTGTTATAAATACTATAACAGACCGCCTACTGGGTTTTTGTTGACTTGAAGCACAGCTGTGTTTAAAACTGTCTGTGCTAAGTGCGAGATCTTAAACAGCTATAAACGCCTGATGAAACACGCGATTAATGCAAAGAATTGTGAACTGGCTCACGTGTTCTATCCTCAGCGGACCTGGAACCAAAGACCACTATCGAATCTGGCCTCGACAGCTGAGGTCACCCATCCTCTGTTTCAGTTATCTTGACCTCGTTAACGGTGGCTTCATTCATATGAAAAGTGCACTGTTAATGTGAGCGGCTGTGTCTTAACTGATTGTTTTAGCTGCAGTGAGCCTTCCTATATTCGACGCTTTTAAGCGTTCTTCGCGAAGTAAAAAAGAAGGCCTTGTGTCGGCGTCACATTTGTCCGTCCGTCCATCTGTCAGTTTGTGATTTATCAGCAACTGAACGGGGCTTCGCATTGTCATAAATTTCAATATAAGATTTCTTTACAAAATTTTGTGTACCAACCGTCAGTTTTGTGAAAATCGTCGCAGTAGCGGCGATACATTACTTCAGGAAGTAAATTAGTTTGTACGATGTATTTTCCATATTTTTTGAGGATATAGATGCAATTCGGCACAGTAAATATTCCCTTAATACTGTTCAGTAAGGTGAGTGTCTTGACAGTCGGTACAGTGAACGACACAATATGTTGTGGGCATAATTGAGACTTTGCTTGTTTTGTAGCCGGAAGGTCGCGGGTTCGATTCCCGATTGTGTCATTTGGAATTTTTCATTGACATAATCCTTTCGGTCGGACTATGGCCCTGGGGTCAACTCAGCCTTTAACCAAAATGAGTACCAGGAATATATCCTAGGGGGTAAAGGCGGCCGGTGCGGAGGGCTGACAACCTTACCACCTTCATGTGCCGATTGTCTAGAAATCTGGAAGCCTCAACCTCCTGGAACCCTAAAGGCCTGTCCAGGCCTGTAATGGGGTTGCTTTTTGCTTTTACATAAAATTCTGAAAAGAAAATATTGACAGTGGTTTACTGAGACATTGTGGCTTTCGGGAAAATCGGCCCAGGGAAAACCGTGCTTTTGATAACTGAACACTCGTACAAACACGTGCTTTTGATAACTGAACACTCGTACAAACACGTGCTTTTGATAACTGAACACTCGTACAAACACGTGCTTTTGATAACTGAACACTCGTACAAACACGTGCTTTTGATAACTGAACACTCGTACAAACACGTGCTTTTGATAACTGAACACTCGTACAAACACGTGCTTTTGATAACTGAACACTCGTACAAACACGTGCTTTTGATAACTGAACACTCGTACAAACACGTGCTTTTGATAACTGAACACTCGTACAAACACGTGCTTTTGATAACTGAACACTCGTACAAACACGTGCTTTTGATAACTGAACACTCGTACAAACACATGCTTTTGATAACTGAACACTCGTACAAACACATGCTTTTGATAACTGAACACTCGTACAAACACGTGCTTTTGATAACTGAACACTCGTACAAACACGTCTTTAAGAAATTTCAAGTTTTTACAGCGGTGTTGCTGAAGATTGAAGACCTCTGTGGCTACGCCATGTCTTCTGGTAAACAGTTACAAACCTTTCGGAGGATTGAAGTGCTTTTGTCTTCAGGGTCAAGCGGCCCTAGAAGATAGAGGACGACTTCTAGGACTGTTCGACCATGAAAGTGAAGGCACCACAGTACTTCGAAAAGTCTATACTATATATATACGATACCTGTCAGGTACAAATGCTTGTCAAAATCGTCTCCATTCTGTTGTAAATATATCATATGCTGATTCTCCTTGAATGTTACATACAGCGTGGTTAGGACAGCGGCATTGACTGTGCGTTAGGACAGCGGCATTGACTGTGCGTTAGGACAGCGGCATTGACTGTGCGTTAGGACAGCGGCATTGACTGTGCGTTAGGACAGCGGCATTGACTGTGCGTTAGGACAGCGGCATTGACTGTGCGTTAGGACAGCGGCATTGACTGTGCGTTAGGACAGCGGCATTGACTGTGCGTTAGGACAGCGGCATTGACTGTGCGTTAGGACAGCGGCATTGCCTGTGCGTTAGGACAGCGGCATTGACTGTGCGTTAGGACAGCGGCATTGACTGTGCGTTAGGACAGCGGCATTGACTGTGCGTTAGGACAGCGGCATTGCCTGTGCGTTAGGACAGCGGCATTGACTGTGCGTTAGGACAGCGGCATTGACTGTGCGTTTTATTTAAGTGTTATTAATATGAATACCAAGTCGAGCGTTTTTTTTACGTGGTGAAGGGTCCCGCAGCAGATGCTACGGACGCACCACAGCCTTAAGGCTTTTTGTGCAGCCCTATGATGAAGATGAAGATGAGCAGTTTTTTACCAAGTTTTACAAGTAATGGAGCACCAGTGGAATGAAATTGACAGGGGAAAACTGACAACTCTGAGAAAAACCTGTCCCAGTGCCACTTTGTCCACCACAAACCCCACATGGACTGACCCGGGATCGAACCTGGGCCTTCGCAGTGGGAGGCCGGAGGCTAACCGCCTGAGCCATAGCACGGCCAAGTCGAGCGTAGCTGTCATGTTGAAGTAGTTTTGCTCAGTTCTACCAACTTAGTCAGTGGATAGGTCTCTGCAGGAAGCCAGCACCGACTATTTACCTGTAATTTAGACTCCGCCATATAACTTCCAATCATACTGCCATCTGTTGACGAGCATACACATCATAACGCCGTTTCAGAAGCATCGCTATATTTCACGCCTTTCCATTAGTGACCGTAAAATTTCCGCGAGATACCTGGGCTTATAAATTAATAAATATGTGTGAAATTTAGAATTTCGATATGTTAGTCCCTGCTTGTGATAAACTCAAATTTTGATCTACCACTCTGTCTTTCCTCTGTCGCTTATGCCGTTCTTGAAATAATCTATGACGCACAGGAGTTGCGTGGCTGGGCAGTCCAGGTCAGTCCAGGGCAGTCCAGGGCAGTGCTGGGCAGTGCTGGGCAGTACTGGGCAGTGCTGGGCAGTCCAGGGCAGTGCTGGGCAGTCCAGGGCAGTGCTGGGCAGTGCTGGGCAGTCCAGGGCAGTGCTGGGCAGTCCAGGGCAGTGCTGGGCAGTCCAGGGCAGTGCTGGGCAGTGATGGGCAGTCCAGGGCAGTACTGGGCAGTCCAGGGCAGTGCTTGGCAGTGCTGGGCAGTGCTTGGCATGTTGGGCAGTGCTTGGCAGTGCTTGGCAGTGCTTGGCAGTGCTGGGCAGTGCTGGACAGTGATGGGCAGTGCTGGGCAGTCCAGGGCAGTGCTGGGCAGTCCAGGGCAGTGCTGGGCAGTGCTGGGCAGTCCAGGGCAGTGCTGGGCAGTGCTGGGCAGTCCAGGGCAGTGCTGGGCAGTCCAGGGCAGTGCTGGGCAGTGATGGGCAGTCCAGGGCAGTACTGGGCAGTCCAGGGCAGTGCTTGGCAGTGCTGGGCAGTGCTTGGCAGTGCTGGGCAGTGCTTGGCAGTGCTGGGCAGTGCTGGACAGTGATGGGCAGTGATGGGCAATGATGGGCAGTGATGGGCAGTGATGGGCAGTGCTGGGCAGTCGGAGGGAAAACTTTTAATGCATCAGAGTGTTATCCGTGACAGAGAAGTAGAGACTTGGGATTCTTATTTGGCATTTCCCATTCCTCATAGTCTGACGTAAATCGTAATTTCGGGTTTTTATTGCCATGGAAAGCCCACTCACGCCTTTGGTTGCCACAGGCGAAACAGAGAGGAAAAAGAAAGAAGAGACGAGGAACAGGAGATAGAAAAAAAAAGAAAGTATAGAAGCCAATCAAGAAATTACCTGTATATTATTAAACAATAGATAGTTAACATTGAAATTAAAACCAACTTGATGCACAATCACTATTAAAAAAAACTTTAATAGTAGATTAATTAACCCGACATGTTTCGGTCAGGTACCTGACCATCTTCAGGGGTATACTGCATTTAGTTGCGTAGTCCATATGTTAAACACACATAAGATATGAGCCTATAAGGTCTCGTCGTATATAAAGTTTTCCACAAATCACTAAAAATCACTAATTTAATTTCAATTTTAATTTATACAAGATGCACGGTGAATACAATATTAAATAAATCGATAGTTAATTACATTGTTCACAAAAGCCGGCTACAATTTCCTGCTATGAGCTATTTTAATCCATTCCACGAAATTCCATCTTTTTTTCACAGAATAATTTTAATATTATCCTCCCATCTGCTCCGACGCCTTCTAAGTGTCCCTTCACTTCACATTTACCCACAAACCTCTGTCCTCCTATATGCCACGCTCTCTACCCATTTCGTCCTCAGTGGTGTCACCATAGCAATACGTACTTGGCGAGGAAGCTCTTTGTATTTCAATTTCCCAACGTTCCGCTACTGTCTGCTGCTGAGGTCCAAATGTCCTCGCAGCATATTATTCTCCATCTCCTTCTTTATAAGGCACTTCGTCAATTTGACGGACATAATTTCATAAGAAGCGACAGACAAAATTTACATTTGCATGAGCATTTCATAATTTTTAAGTGTTTGGGTAGGAGACGAGACGAAAGAGTCTCAAATAAACGGTAGCAGACATTCCCCGAGTTTAATGTGCTCTTAATTCATTCATGCATGCAATTTTGTTTTGATAGTTTCGTCTCAAAAACATCTGAACTGTGCCATATTTTCGAAGAATTTATTACCTCCTTTTTTTTATTTTGCGATTTTGTTCTGCATTCTGCTCACGGGGCATTACTCTATACTTAGTTTTCTCAGCATTTACTTCTAGAACAATCTCCTTTCTAGGGCCTAAAATAACGTTATGTCTTCCTTCATAGTATATATATTTTCGCGCAATAAATTCAAGCCTTAAGCATACGACGGAAGCTGATATTTCCCGTTCAGTTTCAAACCCTCCCGGTTTTATCGAACGTCTTCCTGCATATCCCAGTACAGAATTTCCGTAAATCTAGGAGCCACCTCAAACTTCTAGGCGCCTGAAGGGTGACACGAAGCAAGTTACATACTGAAGACCCACAAATATCAGGCGCCACCGTACACAATTTAGTCTCCCGGGCGACCTGGCGCCAGCGATTTGCACATCTCTCTTCTAGGGAAAGTTTGAAAAGCAATAGGGATAAAGTGTCTGCTTGTTGCATGTGATTGTAAACAGCAAACTTGCTAGACAAGTATTACCGCAACTAAGTGTAACAGAAGCTTTATTTAAACGGCCAACCCAATATATTCGCAGCTACCCTTCATATCTGAAGACAGACACCTGAGAACTCGCCATGTCCTTGTGAATGGGAGGACCTCCTTATCACGGACTTCTTCATTTTCATGTAACATTATTCTATAATTTCTTTATTTCTTTCTTCCTCCTTATCTTTATATTTCTTTCTCCCCTTCTTCTCTTTGTTTTATTGTCTGTCTCTTTTTATTTCCCTTTAGTCTTGTCTCCTTCCTTTTCCATCATTTTCCTGTCTCCCTCTTCTTTCTACATCTCATTTTCGCTTTTATCCTTCACTTTCTGCGTCTTTCCCTTTATACTTTATCAGTATTCGTGTTTTTCTCAGTATAACATAAGCATATATATACCTGTTCAGAGACGTGTTCTGAGTGGCGCATGGCGGTCGCAGTCTGAGTGTTAAGTCCTGCCGCGTGCTTTTCTCATAACCTTCCCCATTTTCGTGTTATTTTTGTAATGTTACTAGACCTGTAGCAGTTTTTCAGAGATATTAAATTATGTAAGTCTCACAGCCATAAATGGGACCCCAGACAAACGCTAAGGCTCGCATAAAATGTGGTGGTTGTTACGGAGCGCTGCTGTGCGTGCGGGAGTTGCGTCTGTGTTTGTGTTTCGTATTGAAGTCGTCTAATTTTGGGAGCAGGTCGGGGGAGCCAAGTTGATGTATTCAGGAGAGACAAATAAAATGGACAGAGTGATAAACGCCAGTCTCTTGATTGCCAGGTTATGTAAATAAAGAGCAGAACATATTTGGAAAAAAATAAGGTTACTCGATACGAAAGACGTGCCTCGAAAGAAAAAGTTCAGACTTTGTTTGGTAATTAGAATCATATGAGTTGGTCTAAATACGCACTGTGTGATGGACAGTGCTGACATCATAACACTGATGTACGTTATACAGGGTATACACAAAAGAATGGTGCGGTTTCAATAGTTTTCACTATTGAAACCGCACCATTCTTTTGTGTAACCTGTATATAGTATCTTGCGGTCTGTCTGCTTTATTCTGCTTCTGCTTGCTAGGCAACCATAACCAGGTTTTGTAGTACAACATTTATCTCACTCTTGAATTTCGTATGAAAAATTTAATGCACGAAATGTTTATTATGTGACTCACTACGGTAAATTACACCAAGTCACATTTAGACGGGAATATATATACGAGTATGTTCGTTATTCCCTTATGATAAATAAGCAGTTACGCGTTTCATTTAAAAAGAATTGCGAGCAATGGGAGCTTTGGCTGGTTGCTGCAAATGACCTTATAAGGAGTGAGTACTATTACGTGTATATAAAATTGGGATTTCTGGATTTTAAATTTTACTGTAAGGCTTTTGTCATCTTTTTCATCTGATAACTTAAGGCTGGACATTAAATTTACGGAACGTTAATGTACTTACTCCCTTTATGCCCTAAGGGAAGAATGTAGACCCAGTGCTTGGGTTTGTTTAAACGTTCCTTCGAAACGTCGGAACAAATTTATTGTCCTGTACGATGTAATAAATGATAGTTTCAGAGTGTTTGAAGTCAAAGTGCCGACAAGGACGTTTGAGAGATGTAGAAGAAGGCGAATGGAAGATATTGCATTATGGGACGTATTTGGGGGGGAGGTACAGGGCGTTATATAAGGAAGAGCTTTAAAATCTGTACCCGTCATAAGATGCTATGAAGGCACGTAATACAAAGTGAGCGAAGCATGCAGCACGCATGGCGAACTTCAGAATATATGCAAAATTTTAAACGGAGATTCTGAAGTGAGGGGACTTTTTCGGAAGGTGTAGGTAGGGAGGGTTGATAATATTACAATAATATATATTAACACCAACTAGTACACAATGTTACAACACAACATGCGAACACTTTACATAAACCCCGACATGTTTCGGCGCACTAATACACCATCTTCAGGGGGAGAAACACATTTAATGCTTAAGACACACAATCCCAGTGTTACAATGTTCATTAAACACATTATTATTTAAACCAACACATGTTGACGCAGTATGTTGAAGTGTGTCTTGTACAAGTTGTGGGTGCATTGAACATTATTGTTCACCGGTAAGTAACATGTAAAATGCAGCGTTGCAGATACACGCATCAAGTTTTTTACTGCTACGTGCTTTGTATTGCTGCGTTGTCGGTTAGTACCGTTAGTCCCGTTAGTACCGTTAGTACCGTTAGTACCGTTAGTACCGTTAGTACCGTTAGTACCGTTAGTACCGTTAGTACCGTTAGTCCCGTTAGTACCGTTAGTACCGTTAGTACCGTTAGTCCCGTTAGTACCGTTAGTACCGTTAGTACCGTTAGTACCGTTAGTACCGTTAGTACCGTTAGTACCGTTAGTCCCGTTAGTACCGTTAGTACCGTTAGTACCGTTAGTCCCGTTAGTACCGTTAGTACCGTTAGTACCGTTAGTACCGTTAGTACCGTTAGTCCCGTTAGTACCGTTAGTCCCGTTAGTAACCGTTAGTACCGTTAGTTACGTTTAGTACCGTTTGTCCGTAGTCCCGTTGTCCGTTAGTCCGTTAGTACCGTTAGCTAGTCCGTTAGTACCGTTTCCATCGTATACCGTTAGTACCGTTAGCCGTAGTACGTTAGTACCGTCACTGTAACATTTATACCTTGGTAGATGGTGGAGTTGCAGATCTTATTAAACCAAATGGCCGTGTTTGTTTTTAAGAGTCTCGTTTCTGTTGTATTCATATATTTCTCATGCCTATTTCGCATTGCCGAATTTGTCATTGCCCATACAATGTACGTGCTTATATTACAACAATATATATAACACCAACTCGTACACAATGTTACAATACAACTTGCAAACACTTTACATGAAACTCCGATATGTTTCGGTGCACTAGTACACCATCTTCAGGGGCTTGTGTGTTTTAAGCGTTAAATGTGTTCCTCCCTGAAGATGGTGTACTAGTGCACCGAAACATATCGGAGTTTATGTAAAGTATTTGCATGTTGTGTTGTAACATTTTGCACCAGTTAGTGTTGATTATATTGTTGTAATATAAGCACGTACACGGTATGGGCATGTTAACTCTGATAATATTAAAGTTGAGTTGTTAGTAATGGAGGATTAAATACGGCATCGTGACGGGCTAATGTGGACCGAGCTACGAACTGTTTGAACTCCACAAAAGGAGTGGAACTTCTTGATGTTTTGAAGAACCATCAACTAGAAGATTCAGTGTTGCGGACTGTGGCGCTTTCGTCGCGGGTGCGTACTTCGTCTCTAGGTAGGCCTACAGCAGTCCGAGTAGAAACGTCGGGAATTACTTGCCTAAAGACACAGCGCCACATCTCTGAGGCTTGAATCTTCAACAACGTCGTTCTGAGCAGATCAAACCTCACATCAGCTTACATTTTATGACTTGCTCCATTCATTCCATCAGCTCTTTCTTACCAATTAGTCTGACGCTGTCATTGAAGGCTGTCCTATACCGGAGGCCTTCCGCCACGCCTCAGCCCCACAGGCCTGTGTAGCAGTTTAACAACTCTTGTCGGCAGGCACTCCTCTTGGTACCTGACACGCTAAAAGTCACAGTTTTTAATGTGATTTCCAGTTAGCAGCTGACGTATTTTGATTACACTCGGAAGATTTACTGGAAAAGTCATTCCGGTTTTTCCCTGTCAGTATCATTCTAACAAAGCTCCATGTTTATTCTTTCCTCAATCATCAACGCTATATAAAGTTACAAAATTTCCTGTGACGTTAACAGAACACCTGCACAAGCTTTATTACGCTATTGAGAACTCAATGTCTTCCGGACGTTGTCCATCGTCAGGATAAAATATAAAAATATAAAATTACGACGTTTCGGAAGCTGGTCCAGAAGAAAATTAGTTCTCAATGTTATATACAATCTTCAGAACCTTTAGAATTTATTTATTACGCTAGCATAAAGACCTTTAAAGTTACAAAGGAAAGCCGCTGGGGCTGTGAAACTGATTATTTATTTGGATGCATAATGAGTATTCCACTTTGTTGGTATCTTCACCTTGCCGTGGTAGAGGGGCTTGTGAGTTCCAGTGACCCTGAGAGCTAAGCCGGCGGTAGCATTGCTACCAGTAGGGTCTCCCAAGCCGGACAGATCAAGAGGGTAGGAACCAGACGAAGAGAGATGCCTAGGAGATGGGAAACCGAATAAAAACTCCCCTGATGCCGGAAGCAGCGACATCAGTAGCGACATGAAGCACAGAGCAAATGATGCTCGAGATGGTTCATGATCGTGTAAGCAACAGGCGTGACCAGAGCGGTCTGAACGGCTGCTGTACTGCGATGTGGAAAGCAAATGGAAAGACTACCACATTATTACTTTTCCTGGATAGTCTTTTCCAGAAACAGAGACAAATGCGAGATGCTTCCTCTGGAGACAAAACAATCCGGAGGTAAACTACCCCCCATTCGGATCTCCGGGGGGGAGCGTTTCTAGGGGAGACACACGCGGTAATGACTACAGACAAAAGCAGAAGACACAGAATGAACATAACAGCTTCAAGATAGAAATGACGGGACAACGAGGGAGAAGACGTAAGCAGCTACTGGATGATCTTAAGGAAAAGATACTGGTTATTGAAAGAGGAAGCACTAGATCGCACCTGTGGAGATCTCGCTTGGAAGAGGCTACGGACCTGTCGTAAGACAGACTACAGAATGAATGAATAATGAGTATTAAGCAAACAGTTTGTTCGTACATCTTATGTGTCTCTCGTTACAATACCAACTTCAGAAACAATACAGTAAAATGAGGCAAAACATAAGGAATCGTGTGTCATTATTAACATAAAACATAAATCGTGAAAAGCATCGAAGACTTTCTTTCAACTTGCTGTCTTAACTGATCAACAGTTCAGTGAAACACATCTACTAAGATAAATATGCGAAAAATAATTCCGAAACACTGGCATGAAATCTTTTGTTGATTAGAAGCGGGAAATACACCATACGCCTTTATTGATAACCATAGCCTACACATTTCTGTGACGTCACTCCGAAAACATATCTTTTTCGTAGCACGAAATCCGGTGTGTTACGTAGAAATCTTTGTAAGTTGTACGTTTGTATTCGTCCGTCTGTTAGCACGTGTTTCGCAAGCAGCAAGTAAGACAATGAGATTGTTTGATGTCGAAAAATATTTGCCTCGCCGTACTTACAAGCGTAGAGTTGAGACTTTGCTGTTGACCTGTCTGTTGTTGGCTGTGCAAGTTCTGGGAGAAGCACCGTGACGTTGCATTGTCTTCCGATGCTGCTGTCAGTGGTGACACACGTGCAAGCAACGTGTTCCTAGATACGATAACAAGACCAACAAATGTACATCACGTTGTATTTACCGTGCATCTTTGTATAACTGATTATCATTCACCAACAAACGCACAAAGATAAGTTTTCACTAATCACTTTATTAGAGGATTTCCCCTATACGTATTTCAGCAATTTACATTGCCATCTTCAGGGGGGTCAATTTGGTTTGTACATAGACCAATGTATGTCAATATAAGATTGTATAAAATTGTGTAAAATTGTATTATGGTATTATAGCTTGACAAGCCACGCTGACACGAATTTTATCGCAAAATGTAATTTAATACTATTTTACTAGCAAATTTTAACAATTTATTTTAATACTATAATACAATTTTACACAATTTTATACAATCTTATATTGACATACATTGTCTATGTACAAACCAAATTGACCTCCCTGAAGATGGCAATGTAGATTGCCGAAATACATATAGGGGAAATCCTCTAATAAAGTAATTAGTGAAAACTTATCTTTGTGCATTTGTTGGTGAATGATAATCAGTTCAACAAATGTACATGTTTGAAAGTACATTATACACACCATACACACCATTATACACACCATACACACCATTATACACACCATACACACCATTATACACACCATACACACCATTATACACACCATACACACCATTATACACACCATATACATCCTTCCTTCCTCACTATGTTTTAAAAACAAATTGTGAACCTGAGGATGACCTGAAATAGGTCGAAACACGTAGTTCTTAATAATAAATAGAATTTAGTTGTGTTTGGAAGGATTTCGACTTATTTATATTGGAGAGATGGCTTTATGTGAAGTTCATAGCAAGAACCGTAACGGATATTTTTGTTACTCCCTTTGTACCACTCGTTGTTTTCGGAATAGTACCCATTCTGTCGCAATGAGTTAACCACCGTCGCCAGTAATTACCCATTACGTCATTCATTACGAGTATTATAACCTTTTACTTGGAGCCATTTACATTTGTCTCATACTGTACTCTGCTTGTCACTTCTTCAGGTCTTCTTGTCCTTTGTCTGCCATTTTAACTCGAGCATTAATTTCACATAAAATTATGTTCACCCTCGTTACTTAAAGAAATTACAGCTTTGTCTTTGTCCTTTCCTGTTGTTTTAATTTCGTCTTTGTTTTCCCCGCACAATCCTTTATTCCGCTGTATTGCTTTATTTATATCTGTCAGTTTCAAAAGAAAAGTCACTTCCCGTAAAAATGTACACTGACAGAATTTATAAGTGTCATTTTGCAATTCAATTGGCACTATTTTGTAACTCCATTTTTTTTTCTGTCAGTAGTATTTGCACACTAAAATATTGTTAGAAATTTTGTTGGACTTGTATAAACTTGTTGCTTAAAATTTTCTGGGTTATTACCCGGCGTCATTTTTTGGTGCATGACCAACGTTTCGGGATCATTTGTTTGTCCCATCTTCAGGGTCTTAGGTAAAAGGATGTCAGGAGGTAAGGAACGTGTGTTTATATAGGTGTAGACCCTACTCCTATATAAACACACGTTCCTTACCTCCTGACATCCTTTTTACCTAAGACCCTGAAGATGGGACAAACAAGTGATCCCGAAACGTTGGTCATGCACCAAAAAATGACGCCGGGTAATAACCCAGAAGATTTTAAGCAACATTACGACCACGGCGGAAGCCTTCAATTACATATTCTATAAACCTCTGTAATAAAATGATAATTTGATTACCATACTCGAAAAGTGAACTCTTCCGTAAATAAACTTAAGACGCAGGCTAAATGTCTTTCTCAATGTCGTTCAAATTTATCCTGTTAGCATTAATGATATGTAATGTGTGTGAACTAGAATATTCCTCTTTCACTCCCACACTAATCTAACATGAGGTTTGGGGGTCATACGGCGGCGGACATGCAACTGTGTCTTCTGTCTCACGATGTTTAGCTTCGCAAGTGATTACCACGGTCACGGAACAACCTGCTGTATTAATAATCAGAGTTGGAGGCAGCAAATTTGTCCCGAACGCCAGTAACAACCTACGGGCTCCTGCAGTGTTAAGCCCAGAAGACAACAGCAGCCAACTCTTTCTAACGGCTGTCAGAGGCAGGCCCTGTCTTGTGGCTGTGCAGCTCGCGGTCTTCACTTAGTCTCACTGCGCCCAGCATACAGTCTCGCTCCCAATGCAGTCGATATTGAGGTCACCAGTGTCAGTGTCTCAGGTGCTGCCCTTAACCCCTATAACCGCTTACACACAGTTTGTTCCATGCAAGTGAAAGCCAAATTGTTATAACAGTATGGCCGCTGGTCATACGGCAGGTAACGACACTGCCAGAGCTCTCCAAAGTACTATCTATCTATCTATCTATCTCCATGTAGCACAGTCCTTCTTGAGAAGCTAACAGGTCGTCAGCTAGTCAAGAAATTCCCCGCGTTTTATGGAACCCGAAGGTTCATTACCGCACTCACAACAGCCTGCCATCTGTCCCTATCCTGAGCTATATCAATCCAGTCCATGCCCCCCCCCTCCTACTTCTTGAAGATCCCATCTACGCCTGGATCTTCCAAATGGTCTCCTTCCCTCAGGTCTCCCCACCAAAATCCTGTATGCACCTCTCCCCTCACCCATACGTGCTACATGCCCCGCTCTCCAAAGTACAGTTGTAAACATGCGAGCTGTTCCTACTGCAAATGCCAGAGAACCGGTCAAAAGCTTAAGATAAAATTCTCCCTGTGCACACTATATAGGAGAGTAGTGGTCTAGCTCCACTCATTCTTAAACTCAGAATTTGATGGAGGTCAGTGTTCAGCCTCACGCTAAGTCCGTTTTTCCCCTGGGGAAAGAGACCACAGTGCCAACTCAAGAGGAGGCTGGGTGGATCACATTGCTGATCTTGTGCTGCTGGTAATGTAACCATAGCCTTGCTAGAGGACCGAGTTTGGCTCTTCGACACGTGTACAATAGCCTCGCTAGAGGACCGAATTTGGGTCTTAGACACGTGTACAAATGTCATTGCTAGAGGACCGAGTTTGGCTCTTCGACACGTGTACAATAGCCTTGCTAGAGGACAGAATTTGGGTCTTAGACACGTGTACAATGTCATTGCTAGAGGACCGAGTTTGGCTCTTCGACACGTGTACAATAGCCTTGCTAGAGGACAGAATTTGGGTCTTAGACACGTGTACAAATGTCATTGCTAGAGGACCGAGTTTGGCTCTTCGACACGTGTACAATAGCCTTGCTAGAGGACCGACTTTGGCTCTGAGACACGTGTAAAAATCTCATTGCTAGGACAGGGGTTGTTGCTGGTACGAATGAATAAATTATCGTTGCAAATTCAACAGCGATTTATACTGCAAAAACTCTGCAATTTCAGGTTCCTGTGACGTCGAGTGTTGCTGCTACAGTGGCAATAAGAATTGCCTTGCTATGACATCGTTGGAACTCGTAAGGTGCTGTAAGAAGTGTTGCTGCTGTTTATAGTGCGAGACTGTGAGGGAGCTTCGTGTTAAATTGGTGAGTGAAGCTGTTGCCAGAACTTTACAAATTGTATTTGCTAGAAAATGGAGAAATAAGGGCAGGCAATCAACAGCAATATTTTTAATAGTTTACTGTACATTACAACATGTTTCGGCTTTTTTTTTAAAAGCCATCATCAAGCAATATAAAATACTTTAAGAATCAAACACAGCACAGTAAAGTGTTTCTTTTTTATGCAATTGAGATCTCAGCTTTAAGGTACTACCTGTGTGCCGTAAAAACCGAAATCAAATATAAGCCCTTATTTCTCCATTGTACTTTATGTATCACAAGTGTATTTGCTAGGATAAAGTCTGTTGAGAATGAAACAGATCTCTATAAATTCTGGTTGCTAGGACATCGGTTGTGGCTATTGTAAGGGTTATACAAAGTGTAATTCAGATTATATCTGCTGCTGCTAATGTGAGGCCTTTACAAGCAGTCACTGGGGCACTGACTGCTGCTATGTAAGGCCTGTACAAGCAGTCACTGGGGCACTGACTGCTGCTATGTAAGGCCTGTACAAGCAGTCACTGGGGCACTGACTGCTGCTATGTAAGGCCTGTACAAGCAGTCACTGCGGCACCAACTGCTGCTATGTAAGGCCTTTACAAGCAGTCACTGGGGCACCGACTGCTGCTATGTAAGGCCTGTACAAGCAGTCACTGCGGCACTGACTGCTGCTATGTAAGGCCTGTACAAGCAGTCACTGGGGCACTGACTGCTGCTATGTAAGGCCTGTACAAGCAGTCACTGGGGCACTGACTGCTGCTATGTAAGGCCTGTACAAGCAGTCACTGCGGCACTGACTGCTGCTATGTAAGGCCTGTACAAGCAGTCACTGGGGCACTGACTGCTGCTATGTAAGGCCTGTACAAGCAGTCACTGGAGCACCAACTGCTGCTATGTAATGCCTGTACAAGCAGTCACTGGGGCACTGACTGCTGCTATGTAAGGCCTGTACAAGCAGTCACTGGGGCACCGACTGCTGCTATGTAAGGCCTGTACAAGCAGTCACTGGAGCACCGACTGCTGCTATGTAAGGCCTGTACAAGCAGTCACTGGAGCACCAACTGCTGCTATGTAAGGCCTGTACAAGCAGTCACTGGAGCACCAACTGCTGCTATGTAAGGCCTGTACAAGCAGTCACTGGGGCACCGACTGCTGCTATGTAAGGCCTGTACAAGCAGTCACTGGGGCACCGACTGCTGCTATGTAAGGCCTGTACAAGCAGTCACTGGGGCACCGACTGCTGCTATGTAAGGCCTGTACAAGCAGTCACTGGGGCACCGACTGCTGCTATGTAAGGCCTGTACAAGCAGTCACTGGGGCACCGACTGCTGCTATGTAAGGCCTGTACAAGCAGTCACTGGGGCACCGACTGCTGCTATGTAAGGCCTGTACAAGCAGTCACTGAGGCACCAACTGCTGCTATGTAATGCCTGTACAAGCAGTCACTGGGGCACCGACTGCTGCTATGTAAGGCCTGTACAAGCAGTCACTGGGGCACCGACTGCTGCTATGTAAGGCCTGTACAAGCAGTCACTGGGGCACCGACTGCTGCTATGTAAGGCCTGTACAAGCAGTCACTGGGGCACCAACTGCTGCTATGTAAGGCCTTTACAAGCAGTCACTGGGGCACCGACTGCTGCTATGTAAGGCCTGTACAAGCAGTCACTGGAGCACCAACTGCTGCTATGTAAGACCTGTACAAGCAGTCACTGGAGCACCGACTGCTGCTATGTAAGACCTGTACAAGCAGTCACTGGGGCACCGACTGCTGCTATGTAAGACCTGTACAAGCAGTCACTGGAGCACCAACTGCTGCTATGTAAGACCTGTACAAGCAGTCACTGGAGCACCAACTGCTGCTATGTAAGGCCTGTACAAGCAGTCACTGGAGCACCGACTGCTGCTATGTAAGGCCTGTACAAGCAGTCACTGGGGCACTGACTGCTGCTATGTAAGGCCTGTACAAGCAGTCACTGGGGCACCGACTGCTGCTATGTAAGACCTGTACAAGCAGTCACTGGAGCACCAACTGCTGCTATGTAAGACCTGTACAAGCAGTCACTGGAGCACCAACTGCTGCTATGTAAGGCCTGTACAAGCAGTCACTGGAGCACCGACTGCTGCTATGTAAGGCCTGTACAAGCAGTCACTGGGGCACCGACTGCTGCTATGTAAGACCTGTACAAGCAGTCACTGGAGCACCAACTGCTGCTATGTAAGACCTGTACAAGCAGTCACTGGAGCACCAACTGCTGCTATGTAAGGCCTGTACAAGCAGTCACTGGAGCACCGACTGCTGCTATGTAAGGCCTGTACAAGCAGTCACTGGAGCACCGACTGCTGCTATGTAAGGCCTGTACAAGCAGTCACTGGGGCACTGACTGCTGCTATGTAAGACCTGTACAAGCAGTCACTGGAGCACCGACTGCTGCTATGTAAGGCCTGTACAAGCAGTCACTGGGGCACTGACTGCTGCTATGTAAGACCTGTACAAGCAGTCACTGGAGCACCAACTGCTGCTATGTAAGACCTGTACAAGCAGTCACTGGAGCACCAACTGCTGCTATGTAAGGCCTGTACAAGCAGTCACTGGAGCACCGACTGCTGCTATGTAAGGCCTGTACAAGCAGTCACTGGGGCACTGACTGCTGCTATGTAAGGCCTGTACAAGCAGTCACTGGGGCACCGACTGCTGCTATGTAAGACCTGTACAAGCAGTCACTGGAGCACCAACTGCTGCTATGTAAGGCCTGTACAAGCAGTCACTGGGGCACTGACTGCTGCTATGTAAGGCCTGTACAAGCAGTCACTGGAGCACCAACTGCTGCTATGTAAGACCTGTACAAGCAGTCACTGGAGCACCAACTGCTGCTATGTAAGGCCTGTACAAGCAGTCACTGGGAGACACACAAACATGCTGCTATGTAAGACCTGTACAAGCAGTCACTGGGGCACTGACTGCTGCTATGTAAGGCCTGTACAAGCAGTCACTGGGGCACCGACTGCTGCTATGTAAGGCCTGTACAAGCACTCACTGGAGCACCAACTGCTGCTATGTAAGGCCTGTACAAGCAGTCACTGGGGCACCGACTGCTGCTATGTAAGGCCTGTACAAGCAGTCACTGGGGCACCGACTGCTGCTATGTAAGGCCTGTACAAGCAGTCACTGGGGCACCAACTGCTGCTATGTAAGGCCTGTACAAACATTTTTAGGAAAAGCGGACGCTGCACTTTGAACTCGAGTACATTTTTCACTGTTGCCATCTTTTGCGCCTGTACATAACTACTGCCAACACCGACTGCAGCAGAACAGCAAGCATTATCCTTACATACAGTAGATACAGTAAGTTGCGAAGTGTGTCAGTTGTTCTTCGTTTTCCCTTTTACATTTTTGCCATTGCATTTCGTTACTGTCCAGAGAGATAGACATGTGAATAAACAAGTAATAAGGCGGATGTGCAACAAGTCGATGCGTGATAAAGACAGACCGGCAAAGGTGCTATGAAGGCAGAACTTCCGCTGCAACTTGGACGACAGGCAAATTAGCTGTGCGTTCTTGCGACCACTCAGCAGCGTGCCCAGGGCCTGCCTTCCTCCCTTAGCTTCATATAGGGTAATATAATAAACGCCTTAAAGCGGGAATGGGCTGTTACTGGACCGTCGCCGCGTAGGACGGCGATGACAGTGTGCAGCTTCGCGGAAGAAGTGGTACGGACCTGCGTGACAGTGGGCAGCCTTCGCGTGAGAAGTCGTACGGCGCTGTGATGACAGTGGGTGCACCTTCGCGTGAAGACGTCGACGTGCTGACTGACAGTGGGTGGCAGACCTTCGCGTGAAGAAGTCGGTACGGGACGCTGCTGACTGACAGTGGGTGGCAGACCTTCGCGTGAAGAAGTCGGTACGGGACGCTGCTGACTGACAGTGGGTGGCAGACCTTCGCGTGAAGAAGTCGGTACGGGACGCTGCTGACTGACAGTGGGTGGCAGACCTTCGCGTGAAGAAGTCGGTACATGAAAACATTATTAAAATTGTGAATTATTTATTGACCAATATCTGTATTATATTCACGATGTTATATTAACGTGTAGTTCGGACATTTGTTCTAAACACGGCTGGGGCTGTCGTACACTCAGTCTAACCTGGGTAAGTGTCTGGATTTTGTAATGTCCAGTTGTACGTGAATGTACCTTACAGCAGTGACTGGACAGCCGACCAAATAACCGAGCTGCCAACCGAACGACCGCCGACCGACGGAAGAACCAAACAACACGACCGACCGACGGAAGAACCAAACGAACCACGACCGACAGACGGATGAACCAAACAACCAACCGACCGACCGACGGAAGAACCGAAACAACGACCGACCGACGACGGATGAACCAAACAACCGACCAATTAACCAGCTAACCAACCAACCAAACAAGAAACCAACAAACAAAACAACCAAGCAAGCAACCAAAGAACCAACCAAACAACCAACCAAAAAACAAATGAATCAACCAAGCAACCAAACAACCAAACAAGCAATCAAACAACCAACCAACTAACCGACCGACCCATTAACCAACCAATCAAACCAAACCGACCAACCAACCAGTTATCCAATCAACCAATCAACCAGCCAGCCAGGCAACCAAATTTATATTTAAATGAAAACATGTAAGAAAATGTATCTTCTCTTTTCAACGTTACGTCACTTTTGTGATGATGCAGTTCAATAATTTGATTTTTAAAATTCGTCCACACAGACATCTTATAATTAGGTTTTGTTTAAGTTTCCAGTTGCTGTGCAACCTGCACTACCATAGCAGTTCCATATTTCGGTCTCCGCTAATACTCTCATATAAGACACAACTGTAGCCTGCAGGTTAACGCAGCAGTACAGGCGCTAACTTTCAACGTGCGTCTGTGTTGAACAGAACAGCCCAGGATGCTTGAGAACAAGAAACCGGATTTTGGCTTAAAGCAAATTTACAGCTTCGTGATTTCAGCATTAATGCCAGATGTGTATTCCTGTCACAATATATCAGCCCGCCACTATTTATGTATGCCCATTTCGAACAGGATCGGAACTGCAGAAGAAAAAAAAACTAAAACACCGTCGCGTTGCTTTGTGCCTAAGTTCGAGAGTTTGAAAGTTGTACGAGAAGTGCTGCAGTGTTGCTAACATTGTAGGAATTTAATTTGTGTAGCCATAAATGTCTTAAAGTGAATTTCATCCCGTCTTGTTGTAGACACTGCGACTGTAAGCGGACCTCCAGTAACAATGTATTATCTAACAATAAGAGACATAATGCTAATAACGATACGTGTGTGTGTGTGTGTGTGTGTGTGTCTTTTGCGGGACCGGATGTTGTGGCTGAACACGTGCTTCATGCTGGGGAATCCCCTGGCACGAGACCGGCTAAGCTATGAAATGCTTTGTAGTCAGAAGTCCGTTGGCACACAAACTAAGCTCTCAGGTATATTTCTTGCTTTTACTCAGCTACTGCCTAAATACTGGGATATTTAAGCTACTTATGCGCCACAACATTTTGCCTTCTAGTCGTTTTATTTCATTATTCAAAAGCAATTCTGACATTCAATGCTCAGGACTATGTTTTGAATTACTGAAGGCGTCATTGAACGAATAAAGAATAAATAATTACAAGCAGAATATATACATACATAATATACTGTGTTCTGTGTTATGCGGCTGTGTTAGGCCCCCACTGTTGAGGTTACTTGTGTTATTTATGTAAAGAACGCACTGTTCAAGCAAGCTTAGAGATTTGGAATACTTTAAGATTGTAGACATTGTCTAAAAGTCTATGTTCGTTACAGTGTTTATAATTATAGACTTAAAAATAATATTTTTATATAGTATATTATATATTTTATATAGTATCTCCACGATAAGTCGGTCCCTGTCACCACGATAAGTCGGTCCCTGTCACCACGATAAGTCGGTCCCTGTCACCACGATAAGTCGGTCCCTGTCACCATGATAAGTCGGTCCCTGTCACCACGATAAGTCGGTCCCTGTCACCACGATAAGTCGGTCCCTGTCACCACGATAAGTCGGTCCCTGTCACCACGATAAGTGTGTCCCTGTCACCATGATAAGTCGGTCCCTGTCACCACGATAAGTGTGTCCCTGTCACCAGATAAGTCGGTCCCTGTCACCACGATAAGTCGGTCCCTGTCACCACGATAAGTGGTCCCTGTCACCACGATAAGTCGGTCCCTGTCACCATGATAAGTCGGTCCCTGTCACCACGATAAGTGTGTCCCTGTCACCATGATAAGTCGGTCCCTGTCACCACGATAAGTCGGTCCCTGTCACCACGATAAGTGTGTCCCTGTCACCATGATAAGTCGGTCCCTGTCACCACGATAAGTCGGTCCCTGTCACCACGATAAGTCGGTCCCTGTCACCACGATAAGTCGGTCCCTGTCACCACGATAAGTCGTCCCTGTCACCATGATAAGTCGGTCCCTGTCACCACGATAAGTGTGTCCCTGTCACCATGATAAGTCGGTCCCTGTCACCATGATAAGTCGGTCCCTGTCACCACGGCATAGCGTGTCCTCGTTGCGATCAGAAACGGCCCATGAAGGTAGCTGCGAATAGCAGTCGGGGATCCGACAGGTGATAAGGTCCTCCAGCTTGGGGGTTGGGCGAGGTGCTAACAACTCCTCACCGTAAAAAAGTACCATGTTACGAAACACTATACAGAGCCTCGGACCTGGACTGATTCTTTGGCTCAGGATAGGGACAGGTGGCGGGCTCTTGTGAGTGCGGTAATGAACCTTCGGGTTCCATAAACCGCGGGGAATTTCTTGACTAGCTGACGACCTGTTAGCTTCTCAAGAAGGACTCTGCTCCTTGGAGTTAGTTAGTTATGCTTCCTTCCAAGCTCGCTCTTAGCTGCCTCGTTGGCCTCAATCCCGCGAATTCTTAACACTTTATTGCAGATTCTTCCCCAGTACCCCCCGTCCACTACTTCCCAAATTTCCACTCCATTTAACAACATCGATTCCCGCACCATGCCATGAATATTCTGCATGTCAACATTCATATGCGGTTGTCTCGCTATGCGTTTGCGAATGCCTTCTGTAGTTTGATTTCCATTTTCTTTGATCCTAGCTCTTTGCTTTCTGCACCCCCCCCCCCCCCATGACTAACATACAAATGCATTTACTTCTTTAGCTTTTGCGCCTCCAAGTGCCAGCCTTCATTTTGTCTATTCACTTCCTTCTTGAAGACCATCACTTGTGTTTTATTGATGTTACATTTTGGGCTGCAGTTCTTGGAAAAGTTGGTGTTTGGACTGTCCTTTTGTGAGTCGTTTGTTATGAAGGACTCCACTGCTGGTATCGCTATCAATGCCACCACCGGTAAGTGTCCAACCAACCAAAGAGCTAACTAAGGGCGGAGACTTGCGGAGAGCGCAAGTCGACGTCCCTCGGTCTGTTTAGCTATTCCTGCGTGTTACCGCATCGCTGGGCTCAGTGACAGACACTTTATTCTATAATTGTGGATTTGGCTTGCGCTAACGGTTTATAGTCTCGGTTAAGAGCCGGGACCTGGCATACCGAAGGCTAGAGCTCTAAGAGCGTATAGTCTTTTGGGTAGCGGTGAGTGTCCCGACAGTATCGTCCATAAAAATGCTGAGCAGACATGGGATGAGATTGCAGCGCTGATGGCGACAATTTCTTGTACTTCTGCCTGTGTCATTTCATCACCTTTCCGTTTCACATACATTTCATTTGCCTCATACACACTTTTCTTACACCCCTTTTCCTTTCCCCTTCGCACAGCCCACCATTTCATTTGTGTACCACAACGCTTCCCTGTTTACTGAGTCGAAAACCTTCTGCGGGTCTAAAAACGCCAGTATATGCAGCCCGGCTTACACTTAGGTATTCATTAATTGTTTTATTATGAAAATATTGTCAATTAAGACGGTGTGACAGTTGTTCTGTCAATTAAGCGGTGTTGACAGTTGTTCTGTCAATTTAAGACGGTGTGACAGTTGTTCTGTCATTTAAGACGGTGTGACAGTTGTTCTGTCATTTAAGACGGTGTGACAGTTGTTCTGTCAATTTTAAGACGGTGTGACAGTTGTTCTGTCATTTAAGACGGTGTGACAGTTGTTCTGTCAATTAAGACGGTGTGACAGTTGTTCTGTCATTTAAGACGGTGTGACAGTTGTTCTGTCATTTAAGACGGTTGTTTGACAGTTGTTCTGTCAATTAAGACGGTGTGACAGTTGTTCTGTCATTTAAGACGGTGTGACAGTTGTTCTGTCAATTAAGACGGTGTGACAGTTGTTCTGTCAATTAAGACGGTGTGACAGTTGTTCTGTCATTTAAGACGGTGTGACAGTTGTTCTGTCGCCTTGTTTATTCGTGGTGTGGTGCTGCAGTGACCTCAGGGCGAGACGTGTCTTGCTCTTGCCTTTAGTACTGCTAGGAATGTACTACATCAGATAGATACTACCGCTACTCATATACTACTACTACTACTACTACTACTACTACTACTACTACTACTACTACTACTAACTACTACTACTTTTTTCCAATGGCTCGACAGCCCTTGGGGGCCTAGGCCGCCTCATCTTTCTCGGCTTCACGATCACACTCAGAACACCACTTTCGGTAGGACTCCTCTGGACGAGTGACCACCTCGTCGCAGAGACCTCTACTGACAACACACAACACTCACAACAGACAGACATCCATGTCCCCGGAGAGATTAGAACCCACAATCCCAGCAAGCGAACAGCCACAAACCCACGCCTTAGACCGCGCGGCCACTGGGATCGGCGACCCGAATGTTACGGAATAGAAACAACAGAACTGTCATCTATTCCGCCTCTAGACTCCCGGATGTTCCAATTCAAAGTATCGTCACACTGCCTCATGGTTCGTGTCACTGGGCTATCTGTTGTGTTCAGATAACAACACTTGCTAAGTGCAGTTTGCGGTCCTGTAAACTGTACACAGTCGTTACTGTAAGTACGTGTATGTTTATTGCATGTCGGCAAGGTGACGAAGCCTTGACCTCAGGGACCGCTCCCTGTAATGCCAAGTTGCTTCGCCATTAGCGCGGCCATAAAGTGTCTGCAGTGGGCAATACTGCTGAGTGTCATTATAGCTGTGGCTGCTGGCGTGTAAGCACCACACCGTCAGAACTGTGTTAAAGTTAGGGCCACCATACTGACACCCTGCGCCACGAGACGGGAGGTTCCGTGTTCGGTTACCGGTGGGGTCCTGGAAAATTTTCAAGTGACCTATTCCTTCTGTCCGCATTCAGTAGCCCTGGGGTCCACTCAGTCTTTAACAGAAATGAGAACCAAGGAATTGCCTTGGGGGTAAAGTGCGGCCGGCGCGCAGAGCTGACGACTCTGCCGTCATAGTTGTGCTGAATGTCAAAGTGAGGATGGAAGCCCCATTGTTACGGGGAAGCTTTACGTTTTAAGATACAGACACATGTCTGTGCACATTTCACGGTTTCATCCGCCAACCAGCTCTGTCCGTATTGCTGCTCCTTCTGACTGTCCCTCCAGTAACAACGACCATTGAGGACTTCTGGGCTGTGGCGCTCTGTCGGTGGATGAGTGCCCTCCCTCCTTTCGAAGGATCGCATTACCTCTTAACCGTCGGTAACCACTGACGCAGCGTGACTCACGGTCAGCAACACAGCTGTGACGGCCTCAACTCTCGCACAGTAGCCATATTTGTAACCACCAGAAACCACACAGAACTATTTTTTCTTCAATGGCTCGTCAGCCCCTTGGGGGGCCTAGGCCGCCTCCTCATTATCAAGGCTTTACGATCACACTCAGACACACAACACTCGGTAGGACTCCTCTGGACCAGTGATCAGCTCGTCGCAGAGACCTCTACCTGACAACACACAACACTCACAAGACACAGACATCCATGCCCCCGGCGGGATTCGAACCCACAATCCTAGTGAGCGAGCGGCCTCAGACCCACGCCTTAGACCGCGCGGCCACTGGGGTCGGCACAGAACTATTAGGCGACAGTAAGTTCGGCATTTGCGATATTTGAAATTTGAACATCTGAGATAGTGAATATTCCGGTTTCTGTAATGCAGCTGCGAGTAGATTCGTGTATAGGTACAGCATTCAACTGTATGGTGGTCAGCAGAAGTCTTGGTATAGGCCGTGTACCAATCTAGACAGCGTCATGTGGAAGAAGACTATATTCTTAAGTATCGGTTTTTATGGAAGTCTGCAATCCTGCTTTTCGGCGCCACGTTTATATTTGCATTTTCACTAGCTGGGGAATTTTGTCGGACATGTGGAATGTAGGACGGCATTAGACACAGTAATACGCACATAAGCCATGGATTGCAACGTAAGCATTGTCAGTCGTTTGGTGACAATTTGCATGTTTCGGAGGTGTATAGAAAGAGCTATTGGTATCGTCTTTGAGTCAAGCATGAAGACCACAAGAGGACTGATTGAAGATACTTGACCGTGATGCTGATAATGTGTGAGTGTCCCTGTGACCAGACACGCTGGCCGTGAGCCACCACGCTAAATTCTAATTCCTTTGACAGGATCCTTCTGATGTGTACCGAAGCAAGTTGCAATGTTATATATAACACGTGGCGAGTGATTATGGAGGGGGAAAAAAGTTTCTGAGTGAAAATATAGCTACCTTGAAAGACGTGATGGCTTTAGAGGAAATTACGGCTGTTGTCGTGTGACCTCTGACCCCTGTTAGGAGTGTGAGAAAATATAGGCTGGACTAACCCGTTCTGAACGTTGTGCGATGTTCAACTGTCACTCACGCTTCTTCACGGCGGGAATAGTGTTCGAATTTTACTGCACACGTGTTCGTCGTTCGTTTGAGGCAGCAGAAGGGGAGGAGAGAGGGAAAAATGTGAATGCAAGCAGGAAAGTTAAAAGCGAGGGAAAAAGAAAGGAATAGACGGAATGTAAGGTAATAGAGACTAACAGTGTCTGTAACAGAAAAGGAAAGAGTAAGATTTGAGGAAAGATATTAAATTGGGGAGCGGAATAAAGGGAGTGGGTGAAGGAAATGAAAGATCGAAAGGTAAAATGTGTTGTGCAGGAGAGAGATGAAGAAACAGAGCACAGTAAAGCAGAATAAAGGGAGTGGGTGAAGGAAATGAAAGATCGAAAGGTAAAATGTGTTGTGCAGGAAGAGAGATGAAGAAACAGAGCACAGTAAAGCAGAATAAAGGGAGTGGGTGAAGGAAATGAAAGATCGAAAGGTAAAATGTGTTGTGCAGGAAGAGAGATGAACAAACAGAGCACAGTAAAGCAGAATAAAGGGAGTGGGTGAAGGAAATGAAAGATCGAAAGGTAAAATATGTTGTGCAGGAAGAGAGATGAAGAAACAGAGCACAGTAAAGCAGAATAAAGGGAGTGGGTGAAGGAAATGAAACATCGAAAGGTAAAATGTGTTGTGCAGGAAGAGAGATGAAGAAACAGAGCACAGTAAAGCAGAATAAAGGGAGTGGGTGAAGGAAATGAAAGATCGAAAGGTAAAATGTGTTGTGCAGGAAGAGAGATGAAGAAACAGAGCACAGTAAAGCAGATAAAGGGAGTGGGTGAAGGAAATGAAAGATCGAAAGGTAAAATGTGTTGTGCAGGAAGAGAGATGAAGAAACAGAGCACAGTAAAGCAGAATAAAGGGAGTGGGTGAAGGAAATGAAAGATCGAAAGGTAAAATGTGTTGTGCAGGAAGAGAGATGAAGAAACAGAGCACAGTAAAGCAGAATAAAGGGAGTGGGTGAAGGAAATGAAAGATCGAAAGGTAAAATGTGTTGTGCAGGAAGAGAGATGAAGAAACAGAGCACAGTAAAGCAGAATAAAGGGAGTGGGTGAAGGAAATGAAAGATCGAAAGGTAAAATGTGTTGTGCAGGAAGGGAGATGAAGAAACAGAGCACAGTAAAGCAGAATAAAGGGAGTGGGTGAAGGAAATGAAAGATCGAAAGGTAAAATGTGTTGTGCAGGAAGGGAGATGAAGAAACAGAGCACAGTAAAGCAGAATAAAGGGAGTGGGTGAAGGAAATGAAAGATCGAAAGGTAAAATGTGTTGTGCAGGAAGGGAGATGAAGAAACAGAGCACAGTAAAGCAGAATAAAGGGAGTGGGTGAAGGAAATGAAAGATCGAAAGGTAAAATGTGTTGTGCAGGAAGGGAGATGAAGAAACAGAGCACAGTAAAGCAGAATAAAGGGAGTGGGTGAAGGAAATGAAAGATCGAAAGGTAAAATGTGTTGTGCAGGAAGGGAGATGAAGAAACAGAGCACAGTAAAGCAGAATAAAGGGAGTGGGTGAAGGAAATGAAAGATCGAAAGGTAAAATATGTTGTGCAGGAAGGGAGATGAAGAAACAGAGCACAGTAAAGCAGAATAAAGCAAGCTTGGTGGTTGAGAATTGAAACGAATACTGGTGTGAGAGAGACGGATAATAGCGACAATAAGAGGAAGCTGGAATAGGCAATGAATATGAAGGGGGCCGGGGGGAATAAGAACCAGCTAGAACAGCGGCGCACCCAGAATTTTTCACTGGGGAGGGGCTGACCCTGAGGCTGTATGTAAGTTAAATTTGATTTTAAAAATGTTATAAACATAATATCATCAGTATAACTGCAACATAAGACTGTCTGCAGCTGCATTTGTATACATACAAATATAACTACATGTTTCATGGGTTGCTTTAAATTTTGTTAATTTATTATTCAAAATTCTAATGTACGTCATCAGCTGATTTCAGGGACTGATTTAGACTGAAGGGTAAATCATGTAAAACGTTTTATCATCGTATCTACAAAATCCGTTTTTTCTTTAATTTCGGTTTAGCGGGTTTTGTGGGGGGGGGGGGGGCTGCAGACCGGTAGCCCCCACTTGGGTGCGCCCTGAGCCAGAATAATGCAAGCACATGTGACTAGCATACATGTAGCGTCTGAGGTCGGTGTTTAGTCGCAGCAGAAACACAAAGTCTCGTGCTTCATGCTGTAACTGTCGATGTGTGTGTTGTGCGCTTCTTGCACGCGACCAGACTCAGTTTATTGCATATGCTAACCGCGAATATTTGCAGTCTGCCTGCAGCCGATTCTTTTCCGTTAAGAACTCAAATATCAACTTACTATTTCCATTTACAATTTAAACAATTCATAGGTCTTTTAACAAAATAAGACTAAAGTTATTCCACCGCAAATTCCTGCAGTGAAATTGTCTAACCGGTGCTCAAGGTGACCGAGCTACGACAAGCCACGTACCGTTACGACTTCGTTCATTGTGATAGTTATTCCGAGGTTTTAGAATGTTACATTATCTTATCCATTATACATATACATATATAGACTAATTGAAATTGGAAGACGCTATAGAATGGAAATGAATGTGGAGAAAACTAAGGTAATGAGAATCTCAAGGCAACCATCGCCAGTAAAAATTATGATAGATCAAAAGCAATTGGAGAATGTGGAATATTTCAATTATTTGGGTAGCATGATAACAAATGATGCCAGATGTACACGTGAAATTAAATACAGAATTGCCATGGCTAAAGCAGCATTCAACAAGAAGAAGAATCTTTTCACCAGCAAACTGGACTTAAATTTAAGGAAGAAACTAGTAATGTGCTGCATTTGGAGCATAGCTTTGTGTGGTGCTGAAACGTGAACACTTGGGAAAGTGGATCAGAAGTATCTGGAAAGTTTTGATATGTGGTGCTGGAGAAGAATGGAGAAGATCAGCTGGACCGATCGTGTGAGAAATGAAGAAGTATTACACAGAGTGAAGGAGGAGAGGAATATCGTACATACAATAAAGAGAAGGAAGGCTAACTGGATTGGTCACATCTTGCGTAGACACTGCCTTCTGAAACACGTGATTGAAGGAAAGTTAGAGGGAAGGATATAAGTGACGGGAAGACGAGGGAGAAGACGTAAGCAATTACTGGATGACCTTAAGGAAAAGAGAAGATACTGGAAATTGAAAGAGGAAGCACTAGATCGCACTCTGTGGAGAACTCGCTTTGGAAGAGGCTACGGACCTGTCGTAAGACAGACTGCAGAATGAAGAGGCTACGGACCTGTCGTAAGACAGACTGCAGAATGAAGAGGCTACGGACCTGTCGTAAGACAGACTGCAGAATGAAGAGGCTACGGACCTGTCGTAAGACAGACTGCAGAATGAAGAGGCTACGGACCTGTCGTAGACAGACTGCAGAATGAAGAGGCTACGGACCGTCGTAAGACAGATGCAGAATGAAGAGGCTACGGACCTGTCGTAAGACAGACTGCAGAATGAAGAGGCTACGGACCTGTCGTAAGACAGACTGCAGAATGAAGAAGCTACGGACCGTCGTAAGACAGACTGCAGAATGAAGAAGGCTACGGACCGTCGTAAGACAGACTGCAGAATGAAGAGGCTACGGACCCGTCGTAAGACAGACTGCAGAATGAAGAGGCTACGGACCGTCGTAAGACAGACTGCAGAATGAAGAGGCTACGGACCTGTCGTAAGACAGACTGCAGAATGAAGAGGCTACGGACCTGTCGTAAGACAGACTGCAGAATGAAGAGGCTACGGACCCGTCGTAAGACAGACTGCAGAATGAAGAGGCTACGGACCTGTCGTAAGACAGACTGCAGAATGAAGAGGTACGGACCCGTCGTAAGACAGACTGCAGAATGAAGAGGCTACGGACCTGTCGTAAGACAGACTGCAGAATGAAGAGGCTACGGACTCGTCGTAAGACAGACTGCAGAATGAAGAGGCTACGGACCTGTCGTAAGACAGACTGCAGTATGACGGTGTACGTATCACACGCATGTCAAAAGTGAAGTGTTTCAATAAACTATTCTCGGGCTAGCAGCCGTGTCAAGTGCTTGAATGGCGTTCTGGTCATGAGAGAGCTGAACACCGCGGATCAAAGTCAAAGTCACTTTACAACGGACGGTCAGTCAGTCAGTCAGTCAGTCTTGGTGTCGAGGCCTACCGGGGACTCATGACCAGATTTAAGTTGGTGAATCGAACTTGCTGTTGGTGATTCGTCTGACGAGAGTGCGGGTCTGTCGTTTGTCTGGAGTCACCGTCTTTGTCGGTTGTGTTCAGTACATATATAAATGTAGTTATTCTGTTATACAATATTGAAGTATTTACAGTGCACATTATATACACTATATACATGGCCTCGGGCAGTCCAGTCCTTGTACACCAGATCATGCCTTTGCTTATCTAACGCTTGTTATAGTGGCAGTTAGACATTTGAACTGTTGACCGCCGCCAAGTTTACACCTCCTGTATTTCCTGTGTTCGGCTTCACCTTGCCCAATGTTGCTAACATTTTCATTGTCATGATTTTGTATGACGTCTGCTTGCTACCTGCGTCAGTTTGTAATGAAATAATATACGTATGAAATTTTGAAAGCCACATGCAACTCGCGTGTCGTTGTGTGCCTTGGAAACTTGCAAATAGTGTGGAGCAGCTTGTTGTGCAGGCGCGGCAGGCATACGTCATTACGGACCTAATGAGTGCCTTAGGGAGGGTAAATTTAATGTTAGGACTCGATCGCTTACTTTTGAATAGGGAATAGACTGTGATCAGTGTTATGAGGGCCTTGGCTTCGATCATCTTTATATGATATCTCCATGTAATATTTCTATTCTGCCGATCCCAGTGGCTGCGCGGTCTAAGGCGTCGGTCTGCGGCCGCTCGCTTACTAGGATCGTGGGTTCGAATCCCACCGGGGGCATGGATGTCTGTGTTGTGTTTGTTGTATAAGGACGGTAGCATGGAACGTAAAGTGACATGAAGGACGAAAGGCTTTAAACAGTACAAAAATGGATCAAAGGGGAAAATACCCGGACGGACAAAAAAAAAATCCCACCGGGGGCATGGATGTCTGTCTCTTGTGAGTGTTGTGTGTTGTCAGGTAGAGGTCTCTGCGACGGGCTGATCACTCGTCCAGAGGAGTCCTACCGAGTGTGGTGTGTCTAAAGTGTGTGATCGTGAAGCCTCGAAAAATGAGGCGGCCTAGGCCCCCAAGGGGCTGTCGAGGCATTGGGAAAAAAATATATTTCTATCAAAAATTACACCGATATATTGTACCTGATTAACGAAGGTAATGTTCCGTCCTTTCAATTTCCACGGGGAAATAGATAGCTTGAGTCTTATCTTCAGTTATTTTAATCTCCCAGCGCTCACACAACTCCAATGATGTGACGCCGTGTCACAGCTGTCAGATAACATAGCCCTCTGTGCGGTCGGTGGCATGTATACAGGTGTCATCGCAAAGAGGGCGAAGTATGTATCTGGAGTTGGGGGGCATCTTTATATATAGATTATATAAAATGGGGGACAGTACGGTACCTTGTGGCACCCTGCTTTTACGTATTTCTCTAGGCGTCGACAATTCACCTTCAACCGAAACTTTAAATTTCCTGTCTAAAAGAAAAGAGCTTATAAGTCTAACTATGTTGATCGAAAAGTTTAATTTCAGTAACTTATGTAATTAGACAGGTGCCAGGCTAATATTTCCGATGTCAGTCCGCGTCATATATAAACATGCCCGAACCCCTTCTTCTTCTTCTTCTTCTTCTTCTTCTTCTTCTATGGCATTTGACTTTAGCCTCCCTTGTGATTCTTGCCCATTTTAGTCTGTCTTGCACTTTGTACATCCATCTCTTAATTCCTAATGTTCTTATATCCGTTTGGACGTCATCAAACCATCTTAATTTAGGTCTACCAATTTTCCGCTTTTTATCCAGTTTGTCATTCAAAATCTTCTTTGGTAATCTAAAGTCCTCCATTCGAACCAAATTGCCCAGCCAATCATATCTTCTAGTTTTAATATCATATACAATATTAGTGTCCTTATATATATTTTGGAGTTCCAAGTTAGTTCTAATTCGCCAAACTCCATTTTCACACTTGGGACCATAAATTTTCGCCCGAGCCCTTGTTTCATAGTTGGTCGCGAGCCAATGAAGGCTGGTGGGAGGAGTCAAGTGCTTGCTCTGCTTGTTCCTGCTTCCTGATTGGTTAACATATTCGTAACAGAATACCAGGCAAGAATGAAGTCAGAGACATTTAATAACAGGACACAGAGGGAGAAATGGGTGTTACCGGAGACAGGGTAACTGGGTAACTGGGTAACAGGGTAACAGGGCAGGCAAGTCGTCCTCATTAAAAGAAGGCATGCAGCACTCCATAGCTTGGAAACTGGGCCGCCGAGAGGGGGTTCGGGCCCCGACGAAAAAACTTTTTCGAGTCCTTCAGCATGGGCGAACTCTTAAGGAGAATGTAAGGAAACAGAGCAGAGAGCGTCGTATCCAACATGGCCGCTGGCCGCAAGTGCCCTCAAGACGACAAATCATTAACTAATTATATGATGTCTTCGCTCTTCTGGGATGTTACGCAGCGTGGTTTGCTAGTTAGGTACCAATGTTTCGGCACAAGATATCACTCGCATCTTCAAGGGGCAAGCTGTCCAAGAAAAATTTCTTCTTGGAGTAAAAAATCGTCACATCACCGAGGTAGAAGAAAACTCAAGGACTGACTGCTGTAGCAATATCAACACTTTCACTGCCGGGTATTTAAATCCGCGAGGGTGTTAAATTGCCAGGGATTTATTGAATGTTAAACAGCTAGTGCGTCGTCTTATAAATTATAAAATATAATTATGTATAAAATTATATATAAAATGCACATATATTTTTCTAGATGTCAGCTAGGGATTAATAAAGACGTAAAATATGTTTCCTGAAAGAACTTATTGTGTGCGTGGCCTTTTTAAGGCAAAAGAGCAGAGTAAATTTTAGATCGACTAAAGTCGACGCTGGCAAATTAAAACGTAAATACTTAAATCGACCGTGGTCGACTTTGGCAGTGAAAGTGTGAAGCCTGTTCACTCAAGTTACATCGAGCACATAACGGTGCCATTTCGTGGAGGTTCTGCTTTGGACAAAGAGGACAAGTATGGAAAATACCGCAAGAGACTCTTTGGTATAAGTACAGTATTGATACCACTTCCCGGGTTTACATTATCAACTTCGTCCGCTCACTCTTATTCATGCTTATTGCCAAGTACATGGTACGCGGAGCGCAGTTGGTTGAGGCACCGTGCCGGAAGGTTGCGGGTTCGATTCCCGATGGAGTCATTGGTATTTTCCATTGATTTAATCCTTCCGACCTCCCTATGGCCTGGGGTCGACTCAGCCTCTAACAGAAATGGGTACCAAGTATATATCCTGTGGGGTAAAGGCGGTCGGTGCGTAGGGCTGACAACATTACCGCCTTCATGTGCCGATTGTCTGGAAATCCGGGAGCCTGAACTTCATGGAACCCTAAGGGCCTGTCCAGGCTTGTAATGGGGATTATCGTTACGTAGGTTTATTTGGCATATTTTTGTGTTTGTTAGAGCGACCTCCAAAAAACCAGTGGCTAAACGCTTAAAGCAAATGTAGATTAAAAAGTTGTATGATTATTTGATGTCTGTCTATTATCAGGTTAAATGTAACCAGGCATACTGACAGTCTGCTTATAGAGTTCACATGTATGTTCATCGCATTATGTGATGAAGAGTCCCACAGCTGTAAAAGCCAAGTCTGTTTTCGAGCTTATTTATCGAGTTCAGAACACTGCAGAGACACAGAGACACAGTTTCTGAGTGTCACACAAAACTCTGCAATGAATATGGCAACCGTCTGAGTCTTGTGACGCATAAACTTTAAATGGAACAATAATTTGGGCTTACTGCGAGAGTGTATGACAAATGTCGGTCATGTTTCTAATTGGACATTGCTCCGAAATTTAAGCTTTTATTACAGTTCAAAAAAGGCTTATTAAAATGTTTAAATATGAAAAATGTATATTCGAGTCTTCTGAGGTATGACGCCGTGTTTATCACTAAAATCCGTGGATGTTTCGGCTGGATTTACAAGTACCTTCTTCATGGTTTGTGCAGTCTGGAAGATGTGAGCGTCTTTTCACACCGCAGTATAAACCCCAAATCTTGAACTGCAAATTTCATTTCTTTCTCCCGGTTAGCTCTATGAACTATATATAGTCCTTGAGAATCTGGAAATCGCTAGGCTAGTATAAAAATTCATTGCCTTTTTTTTTTGGAACCTGAAAATTAATTCCGTATTCGCAGTATTATCTCACCCCTCAAACACATTATCTCACCCTCAAACACATTATCTCACCCTCAAACACATTATCTCACAACTCAAACACATTATCTCACCACTCAAACACATTATCTCACCCTCAAACACATTATCTCACCCCTCAAACACATTATCTCCCCCCTCAAAACGCATTATCTCACCCCTCAAACGCATTATCTCACCCCTCAAACACATTATCTCACAACTCAAACACATTATATCACCCCTCAAACACATTATCTCCACCCTCAAACGCATTATCTCACTCCTCAAACACATTATCTCACAACTCAAACACATTATCTCACCCTCAAACGCATTATCTCACCCTCAAACGCATTATCTCACCCCTCAAACACATTATCTCACAACTCAAACACATTATATCACCCCTCAAACACATTATCTCACCCCTCAAACGCATTATCTCACCCCTCAAACGCATTATCTCACCCCTCAAACACATTATCTCACAACTCAAACACATTATATCACCCTCAAACACATTATCTCACCCTCAAACACATTATCTCACCCCTCAAACGCATTATCTCACCCCTCAAACACATTATCTCACAACTCAAACACATTATATCACCCCTCAAACACATTATCTCACCCTCAAACGCATTATCTCACCCCTCAAACACATTATCTCACAACTCAAACACATTATCTCACCACTCAAACACATTATCTCACCCTCAAACACATTATCTCACCCTCAAACACATTATCTCACCCCTCAAACGCATTATCTCACCCCTCAAACGCATTATCTCACCCTCAAACACATTATCTCACAACTCAAACACATTATATCACCCCTCAAACACATTATCTCACCCCTCAAACGCATTATCTCACTCCTCAAACACATTATCTCACAACTCAAACACATTATCTCACCCCTCAAACGCATTATCTCACCCCTCAAACGCATTTTCTCACCCCTCAAACACATTATCTCACAACTCAAACACATTATATCACCCCTCAAACACATTATCTCACCCTCAAACGCATTATCTCACCCCTCAAACGCATTATCTCACCCCTCAAACACATTATCTCACAACTCAAACACATTATATCACCCCTCAAACACATTATCTCACCCCTCAAACGCATTATCTCACCCCTCAAACACATTATCTCACAACTCAAACACATTATCTCACAACTCAAACACATTATCTCACCCCTCAAACGCATTATCTCACCCTCAAACACATTATCTCACCCCTCAAACACATTATCTCAATCTCAAACATTCTCAGCGAGATTAATGCATTCTGTATATTCACATATTTATAGATACTTTTTTTGCATTAGGTGTTATATACTTCTATGACTTCAAAAAAGTCTCTTCTGTACAGATTATTATGTAAATGTTGTCTTCCTTGATTTGGTCACCTTACAATATTGCTGCACACTTAAAGTTTTGGTATTCTTATTATGCATTTTTTTACACAATCCCCTTCCTTTAACTCAAGATATGGACACATAAATTTACGGGCTTCTTTTATGACTGGGCTAAGCTTTTTTTCCCCCACACGATATTTGTGCGCATGACGTGACAGATGAAACACAGTCTAGGTACTGCGCCTCAGATATGGCAGAGAGCCAGAGTGTGTCTGTGTCTGTGTCTGTGTCTGTGTCTGTGTGTGAAAACCGTGTAATGACTTAATGCACAGTCAGGACTTCTATTATTATTTTCTCATAAAAATTAAAAGGATATTAACATTGTCCTTGAGACTCAACATGCTGCATTAAAACTTACAGAGTTCTGCACGTCAGAAGAGCAGCTGGCTGTGGCTATTCGGAATCGTTCTTCGACTGCGAGAGCTGTTTAACAGAAAAGGTTGTGGACGTACTGAGTCTTTTGTTATGCCGAGCAAAGAATGCTAGGCTGCAATTTAATAGTCTTCTTTATTTGGCTGAAGCCATTTGACTTCTGTTATTTTTTTTCATAAAAAATAGCGCGTGAAATTCTGAATTTTTATGGCTTAATGTGAAACGTAATAAATTTTACTGTCATACAAATTGTCACTTCCCAATTTAGACACACGTTTCTTGTTTCCTGCCCACGTTGTTGGGTACTTTATGTGCCTGGTAAGAAATTATAATTGATAGTAAAATTATGCTATGTGATTTTGTTGACACATCGCCTCTGTGTGTCGGTGTGTGACAAGTGTCTTCATGCAACAGACGCCCAAAGTGTAAAATTTTCCTGAAGTTGGAAATAGAATCAAAATTTTGTAAATGTGCTCTCTTTAATGTGTATTGGCTGTTTAATGACGCACGCAGTATCGCAGACCTAACAGAATTTAAAACACCGTTCTTCTGGGATATGACGTCACTTCACTGGGTAGCCCGACATTTCGAAGGAATGCAGCGCCATCTTCTTCAAGGTTCTTGTCGCCAGTAACCTCTTCCCTACCGTCACTTCCGGTTTCCTTAATCGCAATATCGATTGTCCCTTTCGCCATTTTGCGTGTCAGTCCACGACCCACCGACTGGCGAGATTGTTCTTACAGAAGGAAAATATTCTCTGCTTCTTTGTTTTAAAAATTGTGTTTGGGTGGGGGGCGGTTGGCCGGGGGGGGGTGGGCTGATCCTCACAAGCAATTTACTAGCTTGGTGAAAGCCTGCGGGTGGTTAGGCCGCTGGGACTTTACTTGAGTGGACCAGTAAGTGCCTAGTGTTGAGTATATGATACTGCCTGTTGTGACTTGTGACTGGGTGCCAGTAATACAGGGCATACACAAAAGAATGGTGCGGAATCAATTTAATAATCCATATAAACCGCACCATTCTTTTGTGTATGCCCTGTATGTCGCTTGTGATGCGTGTTGTTGTTATGTTGCCTAGAAGAGGCCTAGATTATTTATAGGCGAATGATTACTGTCCGAATTACTTTTGTTTTTATTATTTGCTGCTTCTATTCTTGTTTATTCTTTTTTTAATGCACTTTTTTATTTGTTTTGATTTTGAAACATCTCCCCTCAGCTTATTTACATGGCAGCCTAGAGGGCCGAGGGTCCGGTACTATAACAACCGATTACCAACTTATGGTAAAGGAAGTGGAAGGAACCCATCGTGGGCCACTGTCACGTAGGTTATGATCCCAGTTTTGTTCTGAAGGGATTGAGAAGGGATGTTCTAGAAGATATTCGAACCCGGTACTACGACGACACAAATCAGAAGCACTGAGGCTGAAGAAGGTGTCTCCATGTTTTGTTAATACTGGCTATAGGCAAGTGTTTTGTTAATTCTGGCTATAGGCAAGTGTTTTGTTAATACTGGCTATAGGCAAGCGTTTTGTTAATACTGGCTATAGGCAAGCGTTTTGTTAATACTGGCTATAGGCAAGTGTTTTGTTAATACTGGCTATAGGCAAGTGTTTTGTTAATACTGGACTATAGGCAAGTGTTTTGTTAATATTGGCTATAGGCAAGTGTTTTGTTAATACTGGCTATAGGCAAGTGTTTTGTTAATATTGGCTATAGGCAAGTGTTTCATACTTCGTCTGTCTCACTCCTGCTTCGTGTGCGAAACGTTACGGTTCAAGCCTCCCCTTTGCTAACTGACTAACTTTCTTTATATATATATCATTATTCGTACATTTTATCTGTTAATACTGGCTCTATATTTATAGTCCGACAAATGTACAATTAATCACATTAATTGTGTAATTCACTGTCCTACATGTTTCGAACCCTTAATTCCGGTACATCCTCAGGGACTCATCATCTCAAAATACACACTTTTACATTAACTGGTACAATTGTTTACAAAGTAAAACATGAATTCTTTACAATTGTGCATATACACTGCTTAAAACGAATAAAAGGTGCAAATTGTAGTTGTTGGTTGTTTCAAGTCTTACATTGGTTAAAATGTTAAAAGTTGAATAACCTGTTATTGTTATTCAACTTAAGATTATTAAGCTTAAGATACTTTGGCAAGTCTCTCTCTTATTACTGCTTTGACTAAAGAGTTGTCTGAGTCACAATTTCGTCCTCTGCAGCTTGTGACATCAATTATTTTGACGATGACTGACTGGCTGCCACAAGCACGTGATCTGTCTGATTGCACACATCTAAGTCAGACATCCTCCAGGTTCCAACATGAATTTTTTTATAGGAAAATTGTGTGTTAACAACTAAGCTGTTCCTGACAGCAAATTCAGTGACCATCACTCCATTTGCACTAGTAACATCGTGGTCAATATACTTGCCATCTGTCTCTGAGTGTTCTTCTCAAGCTTAGCATTAAACTCACCAAACTGCTATCAGTACGTCATACCTCCAGGTCCTGCTATTGCCATTCAAATTATCGTAAATACTTCCCTAGTTTTCTTCCTCAGTTGCAGCATGTGTGATGTTATAAACATTTAAGATAACACCAACAAATGCACAAATATAAGGTGCAAATTGCTCCCTATATCATGATTTACCTACGCGTTTCAGTCTCTGAGCCATCTCAGGGTTATTTCTCTATTAAAGTGCTTTACAATGCTGATTGTGATGGTACTTGATATGCATATTTGGGCATAGCACTTGTTCATAAGTTAAAAACAGAGTCATAAATCAAAGTTAAATGATGGTTTGTTAAAAATCTTGTTAAAAGCATGTTCACTGGTTATTGTATAAAATTGTTTGCACTTCTAAAGTTACAGGAGATCACAACTGCACCGTGCTGGTTGCGATGGACTGTGACGTGTACCGGCAATAGCTTTCGTTGTTGTCATCCTGCTTAATATGTCGTAGTGCAGTCCTCTCGATGTTGTGTATTATTAATAAAAATAATAAATGCACGGTGAATTAAAACTTAAAATTATAAACAATTGTCTAAATTTTCTTAATGCGAGTTCCACAAATCCTCTCAGTAATAGCTTCAAACTGCAATGAATATTTCTAATCGTCTTGAAATAATAAAACCAGTTCCAAACATTCAGTTCCTCTTTCTGGATCGCTATATAGTAAGGAGAATTCTGGCTTATCAGTCCTTCCTTGTCTTTGTCATCTAATTTCCTACAGAGCAACTAGAGGTAAAGGTAAAGTTAACCTGGCACTAGATGAGGGTGGGTGATTAACTCCACGCCCCGGCCACTTTACCCCGGGAAAGAGACCCGGTACCCATTGTATAGGAGGCTGGGTGGGCCCCAGGGCCGGTCTGGACGGTTGCGGAAAATCTCGCCCCCTAACGGGATTCGATCCCCGGACCGTCCAGCCCGTAGCGCAGTCGTTATACCGACTGAGCTATCGTGGCCCACTGCACAACAACTAGATCATACTGAAACTCTCGAATTTCATCCGAAACGTCTTCCACCTTCCCTGCAGTGTGCTGCCGACATTCCAAGTCCTTATAACCAAATCTTTAGTCCATGTGTTGTGCCGAGCTCGTAATCTAACATGTCCTTTATCCATCCGAGGCGGTCGTGTAGGTTTCGTAACAGTATTGTTTATCGGGTGGGTAAGAAACACCACGCCCAACCCCCAACCTGGAGGATCAGGGTATCCCTTTTTGTCTCGGTCATCACCTTTGACCTGTGTGGCATGGAAAACCCCACCAGTAACTATGCTGCCGCCAGCATAGCTCTCAGGATCGTTTGACCACGCAAGCCCCACCACGACGTCAAAGTACGGATACCGTCGGGAAAGGTAGAAGAATATTCTAAGTAACAAGCTGTAGAAAAACATCGTACAGATAGCGCCTCGTTACAGGAAGGGAATAAATGTTACCCGGCCTCAGTGTCCTGCTGTTCAGCGTTTTTATGCCGTGCTGTTCCAGCAGCATGGCTATAAAGTTGGCAATGAAACTTGTTAAACTTCATAGCAGTTTGTCCGCGCTTAGTCCAAACATTCATTGCAGCCTGCCACCTCTCGGCGCGAAGTCGCACTACAGGAATATGTGCTATGTATACTGTCTAATCACAAAGTCCAGTAACTTGAGTATATAATGCATTACGCTTCTAAATTTCCAATGTGAAGCTTAGATATGGTCCTAGAAGAGAGGATAATATTAAAATGACGCTTAGAGTAATATGTTGTTAGGGTGTGTTTTGTGACACCGCAATGACCGTTTTGGTTCCGGGAGGAGACATATATGTTAGTCATATGAGGTACTTAAGAAAGTTTCTTCTTAATAAAGACCGGTATGTACTTAAAACGCTCAAATCGATTGCTTCTAATCCGCTGAACAAAAAACCGGCGCACTTCTAATGTCTCTTCACATTAGTTCTTTGAATGGCCTTCAGAGACGCGCCCTTAAGACCAACTTCTGTAACTACATTAAGTGTTTAACAAATTGTTAAAGAAACACCAACACACGATAATTAATGTACCTAAAGTAAAGTCTGCCGATCGCAGTGGCCGCGCGGTCTAAGGCGTGGGTCTGCGACCGCTCGCTTACTGGGATTGTGGGTTCGAATCCCACCGGGGGGCATGTATGTCTGTCTGTTGTGAGTGTTGTGTGTTGTCAGGTAGAGGTCTCTGCGACGGGCTGATCACTCGTCCAGAGGAGTCCTACCGAGTGTGGTGTGTCTAAAGTGTGTGATCGTGAAGCCTCGAAAAATGAGGCTGCCTAGGCCCCCAAGGGGCTGTTGAGCCATTGGAAAAAAAAGTAAAGTCTTTCCTGTGATTAATTAAGTACCATGCCATGAGGGCGTAAGGAGACTGCAGTTGCAGCTCCACGTATTCTTATACTTGTACTACGTTCAGACGAGTGGTCAGCTTCACGCCCTGACCGCTTAAGCCCACGAAAATAACCCCTGGTACACATGCAATAAGGTCTGCTTAGGTATTCTTTTAAGAATCTTATGAAATTTTAAAAGTTACAAAACAATAAAATAACCGTCCAATACAGCTGTTACAAACCAACACAGTTTGATAAAATCATTCAACATATTTGTTTGTCAACAGCAACTATATTTCGACACTGACGCACTGTTCCTTTAAAGAAAGTTGCTCCTGAGGATGACCTAGTAGTGTTAAAACACGTTTAAACATAAATATAAATACAAATAAATTAATTATATTATTTTGTGAGGCTGTATTGGTTTCTTTTATCGTTGTCTATAATTCAAATTAAGAGGCAGTAAGTACGGAGTTGTAGATTGTTAAAACTTGATTAACATGTCACACTAGCAGCGCTGAGAAGAAACAAAGAATCAATTATAAAGTGTTACGAAATTTTACGTTCGGTGGTCAGCCTGCTTACCACTTAACTGTTGGCAGCAAGCAAAACATGAAATTAGAACTTGTCATGGCGGTGTTTGTGACATGTACAGTCCGGGTAAATAGTCAGCTACATTGTTGTAGGGAATTATACTGCCCCATCTTTAGGGAATGCTTCCTGTCATTAGGTCGCATTTTCTGTCTAGGATCGTAAAATTAAAAAAATCAGGAACACACTTTTGCATGTTGTTTGTGTGGGTTTGAGAATTGTTGTCTAGCATTGAGGGACAGACGTAGGTTATATAGAATAGGGTGCTGAGGGAGATATTTGGGATTGAGAAGGAGGACGTAGCTGTAGACTCGAGAAAATTTCATAATGAGAAGCTTTATGTTGGTACTCATTACCACATAGTGCTTGGGTGATCAAATAAACGATGTTGACACAGAAGGGACATCTGATATTGTGTAGGGGAAAACAAATGCGTAGAGGGGAACTTGAGCGCAATAGATTTTTGTAAGATCTAGGTATAGATGGGAGGATAATATTATAATCGATCTTAAAATATAGAGTAAAAGGACGTGGATAAGGCGTAGAGACAAGTGGCGGGCTTTTGTGGAAACAGTAATGAACCTTCGTGTTGCATAAGTTGTGCTGAACCTCTGGCTGAAGAACGAGCAACTTTTAAAGGAGGACTGTGCTCCTTGGATTTATTATTAGCTGTTTATGCTGTTGCTTGGTCAGGGTAGCTGAAGAAGTCGGCAGACGTTTCATCCGAAACGTCGGTAACTACTTTGCAAGGTATCACAGCCCCTAAGTTCACTGGACTCGGCGAGGACCAGAAAAGTTTGTGGGAATAATATGTGTGATTAGGCAGTGTGTGGTTGGTTTGCTGATATTAGTGTATAACGCAATGTGGAAATGTGAATAAATAATACAGTTTGTTTGTATGGCTGTAGTGTTAAAACAGCTAACGAGTTTGAACCGACAGGCCGTATGCTGAAAGCAACTGACAAACTGCGGTCCGGGCACAACAAAATACATAAATAATTAATTAATTAATTAACAAGTTTTAATCTTAACTCACCGTGCATTTTTATTATTTAAGATAAACATCAACAAAATGCACAAATTATAAGGTGCAAATCAGCTCCTTATATCATGATTTGTAAAGCACCTTTTATAAGAGAAAATAACCCCTGATGATGGCTCATGAAGAGCTGAAACGCGTAGGGTGAAATCATGATATAAGGAGCTGATTTGCAGCTTATAATTTGTGCATTTTGTTGGTGTTTATCTTAAATAATTAACAAGTGTCAAGGCCTACATAGAAATTGTTTCGAAACGTGTAACGAACACAAGCCGACAGTTTCTTCCTTTACAGACGGTCTGACTGACCCCTTATACAGGGTGTTTCTTATTTCGTTCACCAGACCACGACAGCTTTGTCACATACGTAACCTCCATTGGCCGCGACACCCCGTAGTAGCTACGATGTTCAGTCAGCGATACGAGATACGCTGTTTGTGTGCCATTTTAAAAATTATGATAATACGTATATTCACCTATTCACAATATTTGATCTTAAATGCTGTAGTAAGTTCGTACGTATGAATTTTCGGAATTTCCCAGGGCTACCTCTTATTCTGGGATAATAGTGAAATTTCTCAGATTTTTAGGTCTGTTAAAGACAGTATTTTGAAAGGCTTCATACCCAAACCTAAGCTGTTCAACATTCATGATAATTTTGCTATCCCGTTCAATGTTACGTGACTTCTGAACAGTAAGGAGCTTAGATAAATAAACAACGAATCAGCAAACATTTCTGTAAGGCCGTGCCATGGCTCAGGCGGTTAGTCGCCGGCCTCTCACTGCGGAGGCCCGGGTTCGATCCCGGGTCAGTCCATGTGGGGTTTGTGGTGGACAAAGTGGCACTGGGACAGGTTTTTCTCCGAGTTGTCGGTTTTTCCCCTGTCAATTTCATTCCACTGGTGCTCAATTACTTGTAAAACTTGGTAAAAGAAACTGCTCATCTTTATCATAGGGTTGCACAAAAAGCCTTAAGGCTGTGGTGCGTCCGTAGCATCTGTGCGGGGCTCTTCACCAGTGTACAAAAAAAACCATTTCTGTAACATAGCCTCTGTTTTAATGTCTTTCACTTATTTGGTGGTCGGGATTTTGATAGTTCACGTTAATTGGTTGTGCGTGACTTTAGTTCATTTATTGTCTCGAGACTGGAGTGGCCAGGAATTGTGTTAAAAAGCAGGAAATTGAAAATGGAGTTCCAAAAAGGAGTTCTTCATCTGAGTTCCCGCATTGCTCTTAAGTTACATTTACAAATGTACTTAATGTTTTTCCACTTTCCGTGCATTAGATAATTACTAACAAACTGCATTTGTAGTCAGTTTGGCTATAGTATTAGTACATATTATTGTCTGCTACATGTTTCGGCCATCATCAGGGAGAAACCAAATACAAGGGGATACATGTATGTAATACTGGTGTGTATCATCACTAGTGTTTTATATATTTTTTCTCTTGTATTTGTGTTTTCCCTGCTGATGGCTCAGAAAGGGCCGAAACATGTAGCAGATAATAATGTGATCAAACTGACTCTCAGTGAGTTTTGTTGGACTTTAAACCTAACTGAACATTTGTTTAACTGAAAACAAATTCACGGCCAGAAGAAAGTCGTCTAAAGTCGAAAATACGCGTATTTAAATGCACGTATTAAAAGCTTATCAGATGAAGTAAACGTGTGACAGCTGTAACGTTTAGCAGTCAAGTAGGTTAACTTTGCAATTCTTCTCTTTGCTTAGTGTTAAGTTACTAACAATCATACAAGTTGAACTATAAACTCCTCAGACCTAAACTCGTATCAACTTGTGTGTGCTTGCGCTTGCAGAAGCCGAGATGTGCTCTTGCGGGTGACACGTGCACTTAGTCACAGTAACGTGCACTTAGTCACAGTAACGTGCACTTAGTCACAGTAGCGTGCACTTAGTCGCAGTACGTGGACTTAGTCACAGAAGCGTGCACTTAGTCGCAGTTAACGTGCACTTAGTCACAGTAACGTGCACTTAGTCACAGTATGGTACTTAGTCGCAGTAACGTGACTTAGTCGCAGAAGCGTGCACTTAGTCAGTAACTACACTTAGTCACGGTAACTGCACTTAGTCACAGTAATACACTTAGTCAGTCTACCTTAGTCACAGTAACTACACTTAGTCACAGTAACTTACACTTAGTCACAGTAACTACATTAGTCACAGTAACGTACACTTAGCCACAGTAACATACACTAGTCAGTAACGTACACTTAGTCACAGTAACTTACACTTAGCCACAGTAACATACACTTAGTCACAGTAACGTACATTAGTCACAGTAACGTACACTTAGCCACAGTAACATACACTTAGTCACAATAACGTACACTTAGTCACAGTAACTTACACTTAGCCACAGTAACATACACTTAGTCACAGTAACGTGCACTTAGTCACAGTGATGTATACTTAGTCACAGTAACGTACACTTAGTCGCAGTAACGTGCACTTAGTCAAAGTAACATACACTTAGTCACAGTAACGTTCACTTAGCACAGTAACTACACTTAGTCACAGTAACGTTCACTTAGGCACAGTAACATACACTTAGTCACAGTAACATACACTTAGTCACAGTAACGTACACTTAGCCACAGTAACATACACTTCGTCACAATAACGTACACTTAAGTCACAGTAACTTACACTTAGCACAGTAACATACACTTAGTCACAGTAACGTGCACTTAGTCACAGTAAATGTAACTTAGTCACAGTAACGTACACTTAGTCGCAGTAACGTGCACTTAGTCACAGTAACATACACTTAGTCACAGTAACTTTCACTTAGCACAGTAACATACACTTAGTCACAGTAACGTCACTTAGGCACAGTAACATACACTTAGTCACAGTAACTACACTTAGTCACAGTAACTACACTTAGCCACAGTAACTACACTTAGTCACTAGTAACGTAACCTAGTCACAGTAACTACACTTAGCCACAGTAACATGCACTTAGGCACAGTAACGTACACTTAGTCACAGTAACGTACACTTAGCCACAGTAACATACACTTAGTCACAGTAACGTACACTTAGTCACAGTAACGTAACTTAGTCACTAACGTACACTTAGTCACCGTAACATATACTTATCACGTAACGTACACTTAGTCACAGTAACTTACACTTAAGCACAGTAACATACAATTAGTCACAATAACGTACACTTAGTCACAGTAACGTACACTTAGTCACAGTAACGTAACTTAGTCACTAACGTACACTTAGTCACCGTAACATATACTTATTCACGGTAACGTACACTTAGTCACAGTAACTTACACTTAGCCACAGTAACATACAATTAGTCACAATAACGTACACTTAGTCACAGTAACGTACACTTAGTCACAGTAACATACACTTAGTCACAGTAACGTACACTTAGTCACAGTAACATACACTTAGTCACAATAACGTACACTTAGTCACAGTAACATACACTTAGTCACAGTAACATACACTTAGTCACAGTAACGTACACTTAGTCACAGTAACATACACTTAGTCACAGTAACATACACTTAGTCACAGTAACGTACACTTAGTCACAGTAACATACACTTAGTCACAGTAACATACACTTAGTCACAGTAACATACACTTAGTCACAATAACGTACACTTAATCACAGTAACGTAAGTTTTATGTGAAAAACTTTCATGGGAAAATTAATTGTCATTTGTTTTTTAAAGGTAGTAATTATTATGGTTCGGATAAGGGTAAATAAGGGTGACAAGGAAACTAATAGAGAGGAATCAGATATAGAAACAATGAGTGAGATGTGAAGCGGATAAGCAAAAGCAATATATCGAAAGAGGTACTGGGTGACTGTGAGGTTGACAGAGAAAAGGATGTCCGGTAAAAACAGGTGTTAATGAAGGGTGGTTCTACTTTATCTTTTTTTTAATGGCTCGACAGCCCCTAGGGGGCCTAGACCGCCTCATTGTTCGAGGCTTCGCGATCACACTTTTGAGACACACCACAGTCGGTAGGACTCCTCTGGACGAGGGACCAGCCCGTCGCAGAGACCTCTACCTGACAACACACAACACTCACTACAGACAGACATCGATGCCCCCGCGCGGGATTCGAACCCACAATCCCAGTAAGAGAGAGGCCGCAGACCCACGCCTTACACCGCGCGGTCACTGCGATCGGCATTTTATCTTCTTACAAGCCCAAAACTACATAAATATCCTATCGTATTACTTTAGGTCTATGCCTGTTTGATTCATAATCTACGCTCTAAGCGTTGTTATTCCGCATCGTTAATTGATGTGTGCGATGCGCCTGTAGACGTAACCATGCAACACGCCGAACAGTCGCGTCAGAGATGTTGCCGCAAGACAAGACACGGGGCATATCATTGCTGCGAGCGGAGAATTTGGCATCAGGTTGTTTAAAAGAATTGCCTGCATTATTGCTTGTGCGTGTTGTCTTGTACTTCTCGTTGAAATCAGATATTGCATACAACATTTTAGGCACATTACAAACTTCAATTAAGGAAATAGCCAGCCACACAACAAACGCCTACGTTTCAATTTCCCCTCTCAATTTCTCTGAGCCAATCACAATATGAATCATTGCAGTCCTGCCTTAATTCTTCCCTGTGCCGCTTTTTGCATGGCGTTGTTTCTTCTGTTGTATCGGATGTGCTGATGGATCTCCTTATTTACCTCAAGATATCACAGTCTCAGTTGGACCGATCGCGTGAGAAATGAAGAAGTATTACACAGAGTGAAGGAGGAGAGGAATATCGTACATACAATAAAAAGAAGAAAGGCTAACTGGATTGGTCACATCTTGCGTAGAAACTGCCTTCTGAAACATGTGATTGAAGGAAAGATAGAGGGAAGGATAGAAATGACGGGAAGAAGAGGAAGAAGACGTAAGCAGCTACTGGATGACCTTAAGGAAACGAGACGATTCTGGACATTGAAAGAGGAAGCACTAGATCGCACCCTGTGGAGAACTCGCTTTGGAAGAGGCTACGGACCTGTCGTAAGACAGACTACATAAAAAATGAATGAATGAATATTACAGTCGAAAGCCGCCGAAGACTCACATCATGGGCAACAGTCTCGTCCTGCTTGCATCTTTCAACATGTTTAATAAAATTGTCTCTCACTCAGATGGTCATGAACGTGCCTAATGTTGATTATTAGCTCGTGGAAAGAGACATCATGACACAGACCGCAGCTCCTTGTGTCTTGTTTCTGTCAGTGGTCAGCCATGTTACGTGTGTCACAGTACTGTCAGTGGTCAGCCATGTTACGTGTGTCACAGTACTGTCAGTGGTCAGCCATGTTACGTGTGTCACAGTACTGTCAGTGGTCAGCCATGTTACGTGTGTCACAGTACTGTCAGTGGTCAGCCATGTTACGTGTGTCACAGTACTGTCAGTGGTCAGCCATGTTACGTGTGTCACAGTACTGTCAGTGGTCAGCCATGTTACGTGTGTCACAGTACTGTCACACAACAACCACAGTCTGCATTCCTCACTTTCGTATTTAACAGAGCATTTCTAACCGCAGGAAAAACAAATCGACCTTTCCGCAATGTATTACTTATCCATGTTCTTAACCATAAATGGTCTAATAGATTTATACAACGTCGATAAACAACTTAGGAATCTCTTAAGAGAAGATAATGCAGTTTTATTCCTTGCTGGATTACAGAGTTTGTGCATTTCTAGTTTGTTAACTGAGAGTATAAGAACTGAATGTAGCAAATTTTATGTTAGTCTCACCGTGCAGTTTTACGATTCAATGTTTAAAAAACCAACAAATGTACTTCACTATCACATTAATATGTATTAAATAACCCCTACACATGTTTCGGTTTTACACAAAACCATCCTCAGGGGGTTCAAAACTACTTTATATCACATCCAATGTTAATACTGCTTTAAACAATGCACAATGTCCTGCATGTTATTTACAATCACTATAAAACCAGAGTTTAAAACATATAAAATATTGTATAAAATCCTTAAAATTCGTCGAATTTTTTGTCGAACCCCTGAGGGTGGTTTTGCGTAAAACCGAAACATATGTAGGGGTTAATTAATACATACAGTGAAAGTGATGTGCATTGTGTTGGTGTTTTAAACATTGGATCTAGCAGTACTGCAGTTACCTTCATGGCAATTCATGTTTATACACCGTCACGAGCGAAGGGGGCTGCGCGCACTGACGTCACATTTAAATAATAGGATTAATGCTGAGCTGCGAGGTTGCCAAATTGCTGTAAGTCTGTAACATAATGTTTTAAACTTGTGGTGCCCTCAACAAACAGGAAGCGACAGTTCTGAAGATGCGAGTTGGTTAGGATCAAGTTTCGATATCAGAAGACTGAAGTTTCGAGTTAAAATTTCGGGCAGATGGCCGGCTGTTAGCCTCACGAAGTATTTCGCATCAAAGCCTCAAATATTAAGTAGAATTGGACAGTCGGCTCCTTCCACATTCATCTGCAATTTATTTAGCATTTACTCTCACATTTGACGCTATGAATTCTTCGGTACTGACACGGTTAGGATAAACCATAAAGCGGTCAAAGTATTCATAATGTTGATAGCAACAGGCGTTTATACTGAACTCTTTTTTATGGTGAAGGGCCCCGCAGCAGATGCTACGGACGCACCACAGCCTTGAGACTTATTGTGCAACCATGTGATGAAGGTGGTCAGTTTTTTCGTTTTTCCTTGTAATAGAGCACAGGTGGAATGAAATTGACAGGGGAAAACCGAAGTACTCGGGGAGAAACCTGTCCCAGTGCCACTTTGTCCACCACAAATCCCACATGGACTGACCCGGGATCGAACCCGGGCCTTGGCGTTGGAAGGCCGGCGAATAACCGCCTGATCCATGGCACGGCCAACTAGTGAACTCTTGTTTCTAATACGTTCTTTCAAATCTTTCTATCTTTCTTTTCTTTTACTTTTTTTTCCAGTGGCTCGACAGCCCCTTGGGGGCCTAGGCCGCCTCATTTTTTTTGGACGTTTCACGATCACACTCAGACACACCACACTCGGTAGGACTCCTCTGGACGAGGGACCAGCCGTCGCAGAGACCTCTACCTGACAACACACAACACTCACAAGAGACAGACATCCATGCCGTAGGCGGGATTCGAACCCACAATCCCAGTAAGCGAGTTTTACTTCTTTACTATCCCGAAATTTTAATGGCGTCGGATCTTACCCGGGACCTGCCGACTACAATGCAAACAGCCACATTTGTGATGACATTATCATTCGAAGCGAGTTAATGTCTGGCTGTGCTGTGTATAGTGACTGTAATATAGGAAGACAGATTGTGGGCAGCCTGTGCGTCTAGCCGTGACCCAGCTTGGCATGACATTGCCTATTGACCCGACGTGGATCTGCAAAAAAGCTGTGTAGCGGTGGAACTCTTCTTGCTTCGCTGCCCAAGATGAAAAGTGTAGAGACTCGGTGCTACAGTGAGAGGGCCGAGGGGTTGTAAGAAGCTTGATGCTTACAGCGCAGTAGCTGTCATCCGTGGATTGGATACAGCGTGTAGCGAGACCGGAGGTTTTAACTAAAGGATTCAGAAGTTCTCAGTAATGTAGGGATGAAGAATACACCAAATGAGAAGCATTTACACTGTTTGCTACGAGATGGCGTAAAGCGAAGGTCTTCAAAGAGATGAGTGTTAGTGTTTTGTTAGGAAAGCTGACACGTTTTAAGGAATTTTATCACGTTCTGTTGTTAGTAGTGTAGAAATTAAATCAACATCTGTCCAAAGAAACTAAAGTCTATTTGTTATATAGAACTACATGTTTCGACCTTTCTTAGGTCATCCTCAGGATCACAATTGGTCTTTAAAACATATTCAGGAAACACACATAATATATACTTCTTCCTCAAAATGTATAAAGACTAATTGTGAAACTGAGGATGAATTGAGATAGGTCGAAACATATAGTTCTATATAATAAATAAAATTTTATTGTTTTTGGACAGTACTGATTTAATTTTTTAAAGCTGACATGTTAGTTGAGTGTTTTAGTACAAAATTTGTATTCTAGTTTTGCTGAACGGTATTGTCAGTAGCTTAGACCTTATGACGTATGATCAATGAAATACTGGGAAGGACGCGGTCGTGGTGTTGCTTACGTAATATCCCAAAACGTTCCTCGAGGGACTGAGGAAAACAAAGATACACTTAACCGGGACAGCCGATCTGTTGTTTGAGATCCTTCTAGATAAGACGCAGGAGGGTCGTCCTTTTCCAGTGGCGTTCAGTGAAGCTTACATTTGCTGTGATTTGTTTTAGAAGGCTGTCAGTGCATCGTGGTAAATGACGTCGATGTCTGAAAGATTGTAGAACTGATATGATAATTTGCTGAGGATTTAGGAGGGAGCGGTAGTGGAATGATCGGGGTATAATCCAGGCACTTCCTAAAAGGACTAAGGGAAAATACTGAAACCTCAGCGAAGACGTCCGTGTCCTGATAGGGTTCGAAATGAGATTATTCGTAATAAACAGTCTTCAAAGATAATGAGGCAGCAAACTGCGTCGTGCGCTACAGAAATGTAAATTAATGAACGTGGTCTTTATGTCTAGAAGTGCCGTGCCGTGATTAGGTTATGTAGACACGGCGTATTTCAAAATGGCCATTTAGCCACGAGTTTATACTTTATAAATAATAAGTAATCGTTATTTTCGTATTGTCGTTTTATCATCATGTTGTTTCGGTGCTGACAGTTACATACATGCAGACGATGACATCAATAAAAGGAAGTGGATGATACCTGAATTTTAGTCGGTATTGCAGTGCCGACATATGCAAAAGAATTTATCTTCATAGTTAGCGGAACTTTATATAATATCGCATTGTCTTTCCAGAAATTTGAGACTTCTTACCAAAGCAAAGCGGCCTTAAACTCTTAATATCTCTTATTAAATCTGAATTTTTCCCTGACGCCTTCTATGAGTCCTGGGGGCAGAAGTAAAATTAAAATTTTAAAACATAAATGTTTATTAAAAAAAAGAAAACTTCCGAGCATTTATACAAAATAAAATTTTATTATTGTTTGTTCATACTACAAATATACTATAGTATACACGTATATAGTATACACGTATACTATATACATGTATACTATATACATGTATACTATATACGTGTATACTATATACATGTATACTATATACATGTATACTATATACATGTATACTATATACGTGTATACTATATACATGTATACTATATACATGTATACTATATACATGTATACTATATACGTGTATACTATATACATGTATACTATATACGTGTAACTATATACATGTATACTATATACTGTATACTATATACTGTATACTATATACATGTATACTATATACATGTATACTATATACATGTATACTATATACAGTATACTAATACTGTATACTATATACATTATACTATATACTGTATACTATATACGTGTATACTATATACTGTATACTATAACATGTATACTATATACGTGTATACTATAACGGTATACTATATACGTGTATACTATATACGTATACTATATACATGTATATATATACATGTATACTATATACTGTATACTATACTGTATACTATATACATGTATACTATATACATGTAACTATATACGTGTATACTATATACATGATACTATATACATGTATACTATATACTGTATACATATACTGTATACAATACTGTATACTATACATGTATACTATATACATGTATACTATATACGTGTATACTATATACATGTATACTATATACATGTATACTATATACATGTATACTATATACGTGTATACTATATACATGTATACTATATACATGTATACTATATACGTGTATACTATATAATGTATACTATATACATGTATACTATATACGTGTATACTATATACATGATACTATATACATGTATACTATATACGTGTATACTATATACGTGTATACTATATACGTGTATACTATATACATGTATACTATATACATGTATACTATATACATGTATACTATATACATGTATACTATATACGTGTATACTATATACATGTATACTATATACATGTATACTATATACGTGTATACTATATACATGTATACTATAACATGTATACTATATACATGTATACTATATACTGTATACTATATACATGTATACTATATACATGTATACTATATACATGTATACTTATACATGTATACTATATACATGTATACTATATACATTATACTATATACTGTATACTATATACGTGTATACTATATACATGTATACTATATACATGTATACTATATACATGTATACTATATACATGTATACTAATACATGTATACTATATACGTGTATACTATATACTGTATACATATACGTGTATACTATATACATGTATACTATATACGTGTATACTATATACTGTATACTATTACTGTATACTTATATACGTGTATACTATATACATGTATACTATATACGTGTATACTATATACGTGTATATATATACGTTATTACTATATACGTGTATACTATATACATGTATATATATACATGTATACTATATACGTGTATACTATATACATGTTTTACTTATATTCTGTATACTATATACGTGTATACTATATACATGTATACATATACATGTATACTATATAATGTATACTATATACTGTATACTATATACATGTATACTATATACGTGTATACTATATACGTCGTGTATACTATATACATAGTAATTAACTATGTACGTGTATACTATATACGTGTATACTATATACATGTATACTATATACGTGTATACTATATACGTGTATACTATATATACGTGTATACTATATTACTGTATACTATATACGTGTATACTATATACATGTATACTATATACGTGTATACTATATACATGTATACTATTACGTGTATACTATATACATGTATACTATATACGTGTATACTATGTACGTGTATACTATATACATGTATACTAGTACGTGTATACTATATACGTGTATACTATATACGTGTAAACTATATACGTGTATACTATATACGTGTATACTATTACGTGTATACTATATACGTGTATACTATATACGTGTATACTATATACGTGTATACTATATACATGTATACTATATACGTGTATACTATATACATGTATACTATATACTGTATACTATATACGTGTATACTATATACGTGTATACTATATACGTGTATACTATATACTGTTATTATACTGTATACTATATACGTGTATACTATATACATGTATACTATTACGTGTATACTATATACGTGTATACTATATACGTGTATACTATATACGTGTATACTATATACGTGTATACTATATACATGTAAATACTATATACGTGTATACTATATACTGTATACTATATACGTGTATAATATATACGTGTATACTATATACTGTATACTATATACGTATATACTATATACATGTATATATTACGTGTTACTATAAATATTACATGTAATATTACGTGTATACTATATACTGTATACTATATACTGTATACTATATACGTGTATACTATATACTGTATACTATATACTGTATACTATATACGTGTATACTATATACATGTATACTATATACTGTATACTATATACATGTATACTATATACGTGTATACTAATACTGTATACTATATACATGTATACTATTACGTGTATACTATATACGTGTATACTATATACATGTATACTATTACTGTATACTATATACTGTATACTATATACGTGTATACTATATACTGTATACTATTACGTGTATACTATATACTGTATACTATATACATGTATACTATATACGTGTATACTATATACATGTATACTATTACGTGTATACTATATACGTGTATACTATATACTGTATATATACATGTATACTATATACTGTATACTATATACTGTATACTAATACGTGTATACTATATACATGTATATATTACGTGTATACTATATACTGTATACATATACTGTATACTATATACTGTATACTATATACTGTATACTATATACTGTAATACTATACGTGTATACTATATACGTATACTATATACTGTATACTATATACTGTATACTATATACTGTATACTATATACGTGTATACTATATACTGTATATATATACGTGTATACTATATACTGTATACTATATACGTGTATACTATATACGTGTATACTATATAATGTATACTATATACGTGTATACTATATACTGTATACTATTACGTGTATACTAATACGTGTATACTATATACTGTATACTATATACGTGTATACTATATAACTGTATACTATATACGTGTATACTATATACGTGTATACTATATACGTGTATACTATATACGTTATACTTAATATACGTGTATACTATATACATGTATACTATATACGTGTATTACTATATACATGTATACTATATACGTGTATACTATATACATGTATACTATATACGTGTATACTACATATACTATACGTGTATACTATATACATGTATACTATATACGTGTATACTATATACTGTATACTATATACGTGTATACTATATACGTGTATACTATATACATGTATACTATATACTGTATACTATATACATGTATACTATATACGTGTATACTATATACTGTATACTATATACTGTATACTATATACATGTATACTATATACGTGTATACTATATATACGTGTATACTATATACTGTTTATACTATTATACTGTATACTATATACGTGTATACTATATACGTGTATACTATATACATGTATACTATATACGTGTTATTACTATATACATGTATACTATACTGTATATATACATGTATACTATATACGTGTATACTATATACGTGTATACTATATACGTGTATACTATATACGTGTATACTATATACGTGTATACTATATACGTGTATACTATATACGTGTATACTATATACATGTATACTATATACGTGTATACTATATACATGTATACTATATACGTGTATACTATATACTGTATACTATATACTGTATACTATATACTGTATACTATATACGTGTATACTATATACGTGTATACTATATACATGTATACTATATACGTGTATACTATATACTGTATACTTATATACATGTATACTATATACTGTATACTATATACGTGTATACTATATACATGTTATACTAATATACATGTATACTATATACATGTTATATACGTAACATATACATGTATACTATATACGTGTATACTATATACATGTATACTATATACGTGTATACTATATACGTGTATACTATATACGTGTATACTATATACATGTATTACTATATACGTGTATACTATATACATGTATACTATGTACGTGTATACTATATACATGTATACTATATACGTGTATACTATATACGTGTATACTATATACATGTATACTATGTAACTTATAACTATTACATGTATACTATATACGTGTATACTATATACATGTATACTATATACTGTATACTATATACTGTATACTATATAAAATGTATACTATATACGTGTATACTATATACATGTATACTATATACGTGTATACTATATACATGTATACTATATACGTGTATTACTATATACATGTATACTATATACAGTGTATACTATATACATGTATACTATATACGTGTATACTATATACATGTATACTATATACTGTATACTATATACATGTATACTTTATACGTGTATACTATATACATGTATACTATATACGTGTATACTATATACGTGTATACTATATACTGTATACTATATACGTGTATACTATATATCGTGTATACTATATACGTGTATACTATATATAATGTTATTACTATATACGTGTATACTATATACGTGTATACTATATACGTGTATACTATATACGTGTATACTATATACATGTATACTAAATTCATTATATAGGTTGACCTATATAGAGTAAAGCAGCAGTTCGGGAAACGCAACACCAGCGGACAAGAAATAATAAGACGTCATCCCATTTGAATATCTGCTTACTAACAGCCTGACTTGTATACAGAAGGAAAGGAATTGTGACACCGTAATTTTACGATAAGTCACGAGTTTTTGGAGACAGCACGTGACTGTACCGATGTTTTATCAACTTTGGATAAAAAATGGAATGTAATTTGTAAATAGTTAATGTAATGCCTCTGTTTGACATGATTTGTTCTGTTTGATATTATTTCATTCTTCTCAAAAGTTCATCAAAAACCAACGATTAATCACGCAATTCTATATTGTCTTCCTCAATGTGTTTTTGAAAGTTTAAGAGCCTGAAGATGACGTAACTTAGGACGAAACATGTCGCTTAATTAGACATATCCACTCTACTGCCTAAAAAAGATAGTTGTGTTACAACTGATATTGATTATACTTGTTCATGAAAATTGTGCTTAAGGAAACCCTGAAAGTCGCCAGCTGAATCCCAGCGTTTAGGATAATGTCACTTCAAATTGACACTCGGTATGTGCAGACTATAAGATTGGATATTTAATTACCGCTGCAAGTTGTGGAATTTCCAGTGGAATTTGCAAAGGGTGTTTATGTTAGTGTGTTCAGTGGGTAACCAGGGACCATTCCGGGGTTGAAGAGGACGTAGCGTCGAAATGTAGACTCAAAACATCTAGTGCCGAGGTTAAAAACGAGTGGATTTATACCTCCAAATTCCCCGTATGTCTTCATGTCGTGTACAGGGGCAAATTTTACCTTGACTAGTACCATCAGTCCTTAAGGTATCGGGCGTTCTTTTCCATGCCAGTGACAGCGACAAGTAGCGCCTGGAATTAGGCAGTATAGTGGAGCACCAGCCGGGTCTGCAGCAGGGCTGGCCGATACAGCGGGTATAAATAGATCTAGGGTCCTGTATTGTCTGTCTGTACACTTCAGATCTTTATGCCATCGACAAATGGTAACTGAATTCTCAGTCATTTCTCATAATCGGTGAAGAACAAAGCCTTTTGTATATATTTTAAAACTCTCGTATTTTGGTCAGAAAGAAATTCGAACGTGTATTTTTAAAAGCGAGATTTCCTTGAAAATGTTCAGCAAAGAAGTTGGAATATACTTCGTGTAGGATGAAACAGTGGATTATTGTAATAATGCCAATTAACTCAATATTCTAGGTCCTCGAGTGTAAGTGAATATCACTGTATATTGAAACCCGAAAGCCCGCTAGTACACAGGAAACTGAGCCATTTCCATCCATACATCCTAACGCATGTCTCTTAGAACCATCTTACTCTTACCATTTGTCATCTTCCGCATACTGTAATGGATGTTTTCGAGGAAATTTCCTCTTCAGAATCTTGTTTCATTCTGTTCCTTATCAATTATGTATTTCACTTATCGATCGATACAAGATGTTATTTACATAAAGTTCAGAATATTATGAGAGTGACGGAATGTTTAGTTATATTAATTGATATACGAGTATATGGCTTCAATTTCAGAACATTGAGACACGTACAGCAGTATACAGTGACACATGTACATCAGTATACAGTGACACATGTACATCAGTATTCTTGACAGTGACACACGTACAGCAGTATACAGTGACACATGTACATCAGTATTCTTGACAGTGACACACGTACAGCAGTATACAATGACACACGTACAGCAGTATTCTTGACAGTGACACATGTACAGCAGTATACTTGACAGTGACACACGTACATCAGTATACGATGACACACGTACATCAGTATTCTTGACAGTGACACATGCACATCGGTATACAATGACACACGTACATAAGTATTCTTGACAGTGACATATGTACATCAGTATACGTGACAGTGACAATGTACATCAGTTACAATGACACGAGTACATCAGTATACTTGACAGTGACACATGTACATCAGTATACGTGACACATGTACATCAGTATACAATGACACGAGTACATCAGTATACTTGACAGTGACACATGTACATCGTATACGGAACATGTACATCGTATACAATGACACGAGTACATCAGTATACTGACAGTGACACATGTACATCAGTATATGATAACACAGTACATCAGTATCTTGACAGTGACACATGTACATCGGTATACGTGACAGTGACACATGTACATCAGTATACAATGACACGAGTACGTCAGTATACTTGACAGTGACACATGTACATCAGTATACGATAACACACGTACATCAGTATTCTTGACAGTGACACATGCACATCGGTATACGTGACAGTGACACATGTACATCAGTATACAATGACACGAGTACATCAGTATACTTGACAGTGACACATGTACATCAGTATACAATGACACGAGTACATCAGTATACTTGACAGTGACACATGTACATCAGTATACAATGACACGAGTACATCAGTATACTTGACAGTGACACATGTACATCAGTATACAATGACACGAGTACATCAGCATACTTGACAGTGACACATGTACATCAGTATACAATGACACGAGTACATCAGTATACTTGACAGTGAAACATGTACATTAGTATACGTGACAGTGACACATGTATATCAGTATACAATGACACGAGTACATCAGTATACTTGACAGTGACACATGTACATTAGTATACGATGACACACGTACATCAGTATACTTGACAGTGACACATGTACATCAGTATTCTTGACAGTGACACATGTCCATCAGTATACGATGACACACGTACATCAGTATTCTTGACAGTGACACATTACATCAGTATACGTGACAGTGACACATGTACATCAGTATACAATGACACGAGTACATCAGTATACTTGACAGTGACACATGTACATCAGTATGCGTGACAGTGACACATGTACATCAGTATACAATGACACGAGTACATCAGTATACTTGACAGTGACACATGTACATCAGTATTCTTGACAGTGACACATGCACATCGGTATACAATGACACACGTACATCAGTATTCTTGACAGTAACACGTACATCAGTATACGTGACAGTAACACATGCACATCGGTATACGACACACGTACATCAGTATTCTTTACAGTGACACATGTACATCAGTATACGTGACAGTGACACATGTACATCAGTATACAATGATACGAGTACATCAGTATACTTGAGAGTGACACATGTACTTCAGTATACTTGACAGTGACACATGTACATCAGTATACTTGACAGTGACACATGTACATCAGTATACAATGACACGAGTACATCAGTATACTTGACAGTGACACACGTACATCAGTATACTTGACAGTGACACATGTACATCAGTATACGTGACAGTGACACATGCACATCGGTATACGATGACACACGTACATCAGTATTCTTGACAAGACACATGTACATCAGTATACGTGACAATGACACATGTTCATCAGTATACGTGACAGTGACACATATACATCAGTATACAATGACACTAGTACATCAGTATACTTGACAGTGACTCACGTACATCAATATACTTGACAGTGACACATGTACATCAGTATACAATGACACGAGTACATCAGTATACTTGACAGTGACACATGTACATCAGTATACAATTACACGAGTACATCAGTATACTTGACAGTGACACATGTACATCAGTATACTTGACAGTGACACAGTACATCAGTATACTTGACAGTGACAATGTACATCAGTATACAATGACACGATACGTCAGTATACTTGACAGTGACACATGTACATCAGTATACTTGACAGTGACACATGTACATCAGTATACTTGACAGTGACACCTGTACATCAGTATACAATGACACGAGTACATCAGTATACTTGACAGTGACACATGTACATCAGTATACGTTACAGCGACACATGCACATCGGATATACGATGAGACACGTACATCAGTATTCTTGACAAAGACACATGTACATCAGTATACTTGACAGTGACACATGTACATCAGTATACTTGACAGTGACACACGTACATCAGTATACTTGACAGTGACACATGTACATCAGTGTACGTGACAGTGACACATGCACATCGGTATACGATGACACACGTACATCAGTATTCTTGACAAAGACACATGTACATCAGTATACGTGACAATGACACATGTTCATCAGTATACGTGACAGTGACACATATACATCAGTATACAATGACACGAGTACATCAGTATACTTGACAGTGACTCACGTACATCAATATACTTGACAGTGACACATGTACATCAGTATACAATGACAGGAGTACATCAGTATACTTGACAGTGACACATGTACATCAGTATCAATTAACAGTACCAATATTGACAGTGAACTGTACATCAGTATACTTGACAGTGACACATGTACATCAGTATACTTGACAGTGACACATGTACATCAGTATACAATGACACGAGTACGTCAGTATACTTGACAGTGACACATGTACATCAGTATACTTGACAGTGACACATGTACATCAGTATACTTGACAGTGACACCTGTACATCAGTATACAATGACACGAGTACATCAGTATACTTGACAGTGACACATGTACATCAGTATACTTGACAGTGACACATGTACATCAGTATACGTGACAGCGACACATGCACATCGGTATACGATGAGACACGTACATCAGTATTCTTGACAAAGACACATGTACATCAGTATACTTGACAGTGACACATGTACATCAGTATACTTGACAGTGACACACGTACATCAGTATACTTGACAGTGACACATGTACATTAGTATACGTGACAGTGACACATGCACATCAGTATACGATGACACACGTACATCAGTATTCTTGACAAAGACACATGTACATCAGTATGTAGAAACACATTTCATTTCTTGGAACTGATTGTTTTGCTCCTTTCCTTGTCTAAGTTTAATATATTGTCTTAATTGTCCAGAAAACGCTGATAGTTTCTGTTTTAGACTACCTATGAATTCAGATAGAGCAATTTAATATTGTACATTTTCCGTGCAATAGTTTAACAATATAAAATATTTATTCCTAGTAATTTCACATATATTCATATGTTGCTGTATTTTCCTCATTACAGTTAGAGTGATCTGTATGTTAGGCAAATACTGTCCTGGCTAATTTTTCGGATATGATTTGTCGAGTTTCCTGTAGAATATGCAGTAACATGTGCAGGATCATGTCTTAGGAGTTGAATTTTTTTCCAGCCTCCTTCGCCAAATCTAGTCTAGCACATAGATATCTCGGGTAGAGCTTTAAACCGCTGCAGTCTGCTACAGTTAACGCAGCACAGTTTATACTCGAGTGAAGTTAATCAGAGGCTTGAATTTTGCGTTAAATGAGCCACGGCAGAACAGTCCCTAGTGAGCCAGGGCTTCCTCATTATCGAGGCTTCACGAGCACTCTCAGCTAGCCACACCACGCTCCGTAGGACTCCTCTGGACGAGTGATCAGCCCGACGCAGAGACCTCTACCTGACAACAAACAACATTCGAACCCGCAATCCCAGCAAGTGAACGGCCGCAGACCGCGCGGCCACTGGGATCGGCAGGATGTCGTTATTAATGATGTTTGTTATCGCGACGAGCTTGATGGGCGGGCGACTTGTCTCAGTTCCGTCTGTCCCTCCGTGCTGCTTTATAGCAGCAGCTGTTTGAAGTGCGTCATTTACTGTTACTTCTACATCTTCGTCCTGTCTTGCAGGCACGTTCTGTCGCGTTGTGCCCTCAATTCGTAAGAGTTTTGCTTTTTCGAGGTGAATATAAGCTCACCGTCTAACGAATAATAATTGATATAACGAGCCATTCGCGGTTTCACCTTATTGGGGCTTGCACTGAGCCACCGATGACTTAATGTGTCAGACAAGCACACGACTATTGGCAGTTTCAACCAGGCAGGCAGGCTTATTGTCATCATCATCATCATCATCATCATCATCATTACACAACCACAAATTCTGCACAAGAACAATGGCATTTTATATAATGACCCGAAGACGAGAAAACGTCCGTCGGTGCAGGTACAGATGCACCTGATGTTCTGCTTGGGTCCATGCTGCATTCACTGGCTTTGACTCAGCTAAATATCAATCATAACCAAATGATTTGAAAAATCCCTAATGGCTTGCAACTGAACATGTACTTGTGTCAACTATAATGATCACCTGTGGCCCATGATTTTTAATAGGCGAAGGAATTTGCTCAAATTCGGGAAAATTCCGGAAAAAAGCAGAAAATATTTTAGTCGCCGTTTTAAGTTCCCAACTTCGTAATTTTGCAGTTACTATCACTGGAGGTTTAGAAAGCAATACTCATAATCCACTTGTGTTGCTGCCTTCCCTCGGTTTCCTTAAGTTTCCTTAATGGACCGTCATTACACCAATTTACCCTGTAGGCACACGACACGGTGTTCAGCCCTAGAACCTGCTGTACATCACGGTGTTCAGCCCTAGAACCTGCTGTACATCACGGTGTTCAGCCCTAGAACCTGCTGTACATCACGGTGTTCAGCCCTAGAACCTGCTGTACATCACGGTGTTCACCCTAGAACCTGCTGTACATCACGGTGTTCAACCCTAGAACCTGCTGTACATCACGGTGTTCAGCCCTAGAACCTGCTGTACATCACGGTGTTCAGCCCTAGAACCTGCTGTACATCACGGTGTTCAGCCCTAGAACCTGCTGTACATCACGGTGTTCAGCCCTAGAACCTGCTGTACATCACGGTGTTCAACCCTAAACCTGCTGTACATCACGGTGTTCAGCCCTAGAACCTGCTGTACATCACGGTGTTCAGCCCTAGAACCTGCTGTACATCACGGTGTTCAGCCCTAGAACCTGCTGTACATAACGGTGTTCAGCCCTAGAACCTGCTGTACATCACGGTGTTCAGCCCTAGAACCTGCTGTACATCACGGTGTTCAGCCCTAGAACCTGCTGTACATCACAGTGTTCAACCCTAGAACCTGCTGTACATCACGGTGTTCAGCCCTAGAACCTGCTGTACATCACGGTGTTCAGCCCTAGAACCTGCTGTACATCACGGTGTTCAGCCCTAGAACCTGCTGTACATCACGGTGTTCAGCCCTAGAACCTGCTGTACATCACGGTGTTCAGCCCTAGAACCTGCTGTACATCGCGGTGTTCAGCCCTAGAACCTGCTGTACATCACAGTGTTCAACCCTAGAACCTGCTGTACATCACGGTGTTCAGCCGTAGAACCTGCTGTACATCACGGTGTTCAGCCCTAGAACCTGCTGTACATCGCGGTGTTCAGCCCTAGAACCTGCTGTACATCACGGTGTTCAGCCATAGAACCTGCTGTACATCGCGGTGTTCAGCCCTAGAACCTGCTGTACATCGCGGTGTTCAGCCCTAGAACCTGCTGTACATCGCGATGTTCAGCCCTAGAACCTGCTGTACATCACGGTGTTGAGCCCTAGAACCTGCTGTACATCACGGTGTTGAGCCCTAGAACCTGCTGTACATCACCCAAAAATGTATCACGCGCAGAATATAAACCTGTTGTACGATGCACTATTTACACATTGGAGGGAAAACTTCCAGAGCTTACTTGGGGAATTCAAAAGAGACAGCAAGGCCAGTAATAATCGATTGTTTATTTATGATCTCACTGTTTAAAAGCCTTACAGATTCAGACATTATTTCTATTGGGGTAACAAGCATACGATAACAGTCTGCAAGAATTGTTAAGACAAATGACCTTATAGCAAACAGTGGGTGTTGCAGACAACTCTCATTACATTTCACGCCAGCGTAGCAAACTGATACATACTTATGTCGTTCTTGTTAATTTAGCTCTTATCAATTAAACCGAGTAGCAGAGGGATGGAGGAAGATGAGGCCAAAATTGTTTGTTTCAGAAAGGGACTCTTTCAAAATAGACATGAAAGGAATGCTTAAATTAACAAAGTACAATTTACATAATTTTTGTGAAACTAACATTTCATTGTCACCCAAACTTCAGCTGGGTAATGGTCCTTTTACATTGGCGTTCTTTACTGATTCTCCACAATAATTATACTAAAACCAACGGTAAGACATAACATTAAAATGTGTAGCTATAATGAGTGTCTTACGTTCCAAAATTTGGACGTGTTTCTCTTCCGACGTCCAAAAATTCTTCAACACTACTGCAGTAGTGTTCAAACTTTACTGCAACAATCATTACAAAGTTTAACCTCAGACTCAGTGTTGTAAACAAACATTGTAACATCAAGTAGTCTTTTGCATGTGGGTCCCGGGACTTACTTAAGTATTAATTACTTATAAAAATTTACTCTGTGACTCACAAAAAGTGTGTTTTCTAATATGCGTGTTGTATTTCTATCAGAAGGGTTTTGCAAACAAAATTGTTTAAGATCTTGACCGGAATTTGCAAAAAAAAAAAAAGAAAGACTTGTGGGCAGGAAGAGGCTTTGGATAAGGCGTCTGTCCGGCGATCGGAAGGAACAGGATTATCTTGGAAAACCCAAGAAAGTTCACTCATCTGTGACGTAAGCATATTACTCTATAATGACTTCATTAAATGATTTCGCAACTTTGAAATATCGCTTTTTGAAATCATTACCTATCCATTCTTGGTAAAGAAATTTTCTTACGATCAAAATTGCAAAATCTTATGTTAGAAAACGAAGTACACGTTTAGGTAACATTTTTTTTTTCTAAAAATATCAGCACCCCACATTTCTTTGATATGTATATATGTGTTTGGATGTGAACAGTAGGACAACAAGTGAGGCTACACTGAAATTAAATGCTCTGAAACAGAATGCTTACACATTTCAACAATACACGTTCACTATGCAGTAGAGATATATATACTGTAAGCGTTTAACTTCACAGCTTATAAGATTATTTGGGCATAGGTGTCCCTTACCATTGTGTGCAAAAGTTGAAAAATATTACTTCTTCTTTGTTTTGCATACAAATTATCCACATTTTAAGACAGTCAGCATTAAACACGCAATAAGCAACAATTATAGACTTTTCTTTTATTGAAAAAGGTGACTTAATAGTAACTGCAGGACATTGTTGTTTACACTTGATATGTATGTTCTTAACATTATAAGATATGCATGTTTTGTTAGGCCTACAGCAACTACATGACAATGTTCAACATTATTTGACTAGTAAACTTGTTTCATACAATTGAGTATTGACTTCACTGCCGTTTCTTTTCTGAGTACCACACTAGAGAGCATTACGAAAGATTTTCCAACGTTGGGTCTATGTACGGAATTTAAACTAAAAATAAATATATGAAACAACACAACAGTTGATTTTGTTTGTAGAAGAAATTTCATGCCCATTTACATTTCCCCACATAGCCTACGTTTGGCCATTCGTATTATTATGACGAAGCGTAATTTATAATGTTGCTAGAACAAATTAAAACACAAATTTAAACACTTTTTGGTAAGTTAATGCTTTCGGGCCTGCGCATTTCGTTTTTCATTACCCCCAATCGCTGGATGTTATCGACTGTAGTTTTAAACACCGCCGCTCCACCTGAAGAGTTTTCAGTTTCCTGTTCTGAATTCTTAAAGAAGGCTGATCAATGTGACTGAATTTAGATTTTCATCACACACCGTCACCTTAGGGGGAATTAAAACTTTTGATTCTTAAAGAATGTCAGGGTACAAAACTGTAATGACACATGTCATTGTTTCTTTCGTCACGATGTCATTTACGCACTGGCAGAGAATATCCTAACTTTGTGCGCTGAGCACGGTATTGTCATGGATATGCGGAAAACCTGTCCTCTTGGTTCAGCAGTGTCAAAACAAGAACAACCGCTATGGTCGTTGTTCCTTGTGTATCATGATAATTAAAAAAAAGTCCTTAAATATTGAATTTTGCTGTATGAGTTTTGCTTTTTAAATCACTACCTTCCATGTACCCCCAATACTTGTCTTTCAAAGGGCTTTAACTCCAAACGCATCTAATTCTCACAACTTTACAGCGTCAAGTTTACCAAAATTCTGTGCTTATATTAGGAGAAGTGCTAATATTTTATTCGAAAGGTGGGGGGAAGGGAGATCATTTTATAACTTTGGTTGATGTTCTGCAGACTTTTGATGTACCTGCTAATAAATCTGATAAAGTGGCATGACAGTGCGCGCACAAACTGACAGTCATAAATAGGTCCCTGTTTACAAGAACCTAGTGTGGTATTCAGGAACTTGCAAGGCAAAACTCTTCTACGGAAGGATATTACATTACATTACATTACATTATACCATATTATATTAGTAATGGCTAGTATAATTTACTGGATTGAATCCATCTTGCAACTACCGGTTTCAAACGCAAATACGGGCATTTGTATGTTTGGTCTCCAATAGTAACATGCTGCTCCATCATGTGGTACTTAGAATCGTGGAAGTTTTAATGTCAATATCATTATTATATTATTCTAGGTAATTTAAACTTGTTGATAGTGTTTTATCTCTTATTGGTAACGTTAATCACCAACGTATTTTAATTAGGTGGGGTTTTCAGATGAACAATTGGAAAAATTCGAAGTTGTGAATATTGGTGAAGTGTAATATATGTTTTGAAACCGATAGATTGCGTGGTGCTGAACACTGGCATTGCACTATAGTCATTAAATTTCTCGAAATTGCGGGTTTATACTTGCCTGTGATGGAAACTGTTGCGTTTTGACGCTAAGTAATGTAATACAGACAGCTTTAGGTTTGTAGCCACATATGCGGCATAACTTGGCAGAGATAGCTACATTCAGAAACAAGGGTTTAGGTTAGCGGCACTCTTTGTTTTGTATAGATTATTAGTGGAATATTGAAATTTGGGCGGGCATAAAAACTACAAGACAATAAATAGAGAATAAATTATTTAGTCTGCCGTATTCTTGCTGAAGAATAACTGAAAGCATTAACAACGGACAGTCAGCTATAAACATAGATTAACTGGTGACAAAGAACAGTCTAAAGGATTTGATAACAGAAATTTGTTATATGATGCGTGAAATTAGACTGGTGCAAACTGCACAGCCTATTCCCAGAACACCATGACCTTATAACGGGAAAGTGATATTTATATACAAAAATTAATTCTCATGATCACACTGCGATTCCGACAATTATTTAGCACCTAATAACTATCGGACAGATTTTAAAACACACATATAGCACAACAACTTTACATGTAATCCATGTGTAAGAATCTAAAATTTGCAGCTTTTTTTTTTAAACGTGGTAGAAAATCGTATATATAACACGTGTATAATATATAATCTATATTTATATTATTCCATAACACATTTATATAGGCCTGACATGAATTGATATGTAATAATTATCAGTATGGTTCGTATATATAGAATTATGCCTCTGCTGTAGTGTTTCTTGCAAAATTTTCACACTATTTGGTCTTAATGGTGAATTCAAATATGATATTTAATTAATGTTTTAGTCTGACAGAAAATAGCTTCATCACTTAATTCTACACAATTTGATATGTATTGATATGAAATATTTATATCCAGTAAAGGTGACCACTTTCCTTGGAAATTACATGTACTTCAGATAAAAATATAAAGATCCTGTCATTTGCTATATTCCTCTATCGAGCATAATGTGATTACATATCGTATGGATTGTACATAGCGTAACTTTGTTCAAGGTCAACCATAGAAATCTAAACAGAATTGTTTTATTGTATTGCTTCGTATGTTTAATATTAACAGATTACATTAATGCAGTTTCCGTCACAGGGATGGAGTGAAGATATAACTTAGCACACGCTAAGACAGAGCAATAGAGTCTACAAGTTCAAATGTCACTTCTTATTTTAAACACTCGAATGTTTGTACCAATCCTGTGTTTGCAGTTGTGAGTTCGGATTACAGAACCAGAATTGTGCCGAGATAAACGCGTGTGAAATTAATGCACGATTTTACTATATGGGAGTTGGTTGCAAATGTACGCTGAGGACTATAAATGTGTTGATTGTGGCAAACATCTATTACACTACATTACATTTTCTTAATATAGTGTGAAAGTTTTTCAAGTTTATCTCCCATAGCTGATGAGAAATTTCACACGAAAGGGAAATAAATCAAACTAAATACATTTACAACACAATTAAAACTTAAATTTACTTTTTCATTTACACATGCTTGGTAATAAAATTTGAAGATTATCAGTTCCAGCAATCGTAACGAAATGTAATTTTAAAAAAAATCTTGAGTATATATGCTCTGCAATGTACGTTTTATATAGGCCATCTAGACAACATTTAAATAATACATATGAGGATACAATTTGCGTGGTTTATGCACGAGGGACCAGTATTTTGCTGTTTGCATTTCAATATATGTGCAGTACTTATATACAATGTATTTACAGCTTTCCAGTTTTTCAAACATAAGCTTCCGTGTTATTTTGAATGGATGGAGATTTCGGAAGCGCTGTCTTATTTCTAGCGAAATATCAAACCGAGCCAAGATATGTTTTCGCAGTTCACCAACCAGTAGCAGTCGTGTTATGTGGTCGCGGAGTACCTGGAGTACCTGTAGTTCCCATGAACATGTATATCAAACAATACATAACTTAACAAGAAGATACAAAACACACTCCAGTTGCACTGACAGAAGTGCCACCTTCTTCGTAATAACAGTGTTACACGTTACACGTTACACGTTACACGTTACACGTCTTAACAACATCGATAAAGCTAGTACACGAAGCTCCGTACAAAGCTAAGGATATGTATATTACAACAGGCACCATAGTTTCCTTTTTATTATTTAGCAAGAAGGTGGAGGCCTAGCGAGGGCATTTACTGGTCCAGAATACCAACAGTGAATTCTGCAACACAACATAACATGTTACAGTACCCAACAGCATAATATCCATCATTGCATTAACCATTTGATTTATGTAACTTAAATAATATTCCTTCCAACATCGGTTTGTGTAATTCCACCGATATCTCTAACTTGCAATAAGCACTGTCAGTCCATGGCCCAAAGTTCACTTGGTGCATCTGACAAAAATCACTGTTCGGTTTTCTGAGCCACTAAAATGTTTAGAAGGAGCGTTTTCTAGGCCAAGGTGTGAGTTTGTGCTTGAAGACTTCATTTGTTACAATATGAGTTTCAGGCACTATCATCTAGCTATAATGAGTATGAAATGTAGTGTACTAAAAGACGCATTTGTGTGTAAGTATAAAGTGTATCCATTGGCGGACATTCTGATATGTGTGTTACCAATACGCACTAAACTGTCATCAGTTTCTAACGCACTACGGTACTTCTTCTGGACACGCACTCTTTTTTTCGTGAACAAGTGACACTAAAACCGGCTTCATGAGTTCTGTTATTTGTTGAAATATTTTAAATTTGAGTAATGACATGAATTAAAGTTTACAAAACATATAATTTTTATTTGAATATATGTAACTTAAACTAACGCCTTTGTCGAAAAAGGTACTCGTTCGTGACTGTAACCAATTACAATTGTACATATGCATACTACACAAGAAACATCTATTTGCTCCTATCATTTACTAGAACGATATCCAGGTCTGAACTCAGATAGCAACCTTCCAATCGTGTGCAATCCAATACACCACACTTCCCGTATATATCGTTCATCGTACGGTGTGGAATGGCATGTGAGCGGGACACAATGATAGCCACGCCCGTCCAGAGCTGACCTGTGCCATAGTGCTTGACTCTAGCGCCATCTGGAAGCATTTCAGTGCCTGAACTAATAGAACTCCCAACGTTGTGTGAGCGCTCAGTGCTAGTGTCTGTTGAAAGACACTTATAGGGACAGTCTATATATATATATAGATATGATTTTAGTGAACATCAAAATATGTTATTTTTCATATATAAATCTTTTTTGTACATTACGCAGTCTATTTCCTCACTACAATCAGGATCATCCCAATAACTGTAACTGCAGTCCGTTTACAGAGCTGTGCTGTGAGTCTTTGCAAGACAGGTTGTGCAGTGCACACTTATACAGCACTTACATTACACCATGTTTCATCATTCACATATGAATAAAGTATAATCTATTAATCACGATCGTTCCTGCTACAGTTTACGTGTGCACAATATTGTAATGTTTACCTGTATCAACATACAACAATGTGGACCAAACATAATAATTACTGTCTGCACTCAATACAGAGTACTTCGTGTTTTTGAAAAGGATATTTGACATTGTTTCGTCCCTTGTGTAACAAGAGAAGTATTCTTATAAAACTGTCAAGATATTACGTTATTTCAGAACAGGCAACAAATAATTTAAATCCTGTTAAGTGGTTTTCGTCTTTTGGGCTTAGCTGTTAAATGTTCCGTTCTGTTCGGAGAGACGTGCTCACTTCGTTGACAGTGTAATGACATATTTCAAGTGCATGCTGACGTGATACAGAGGAAGGAAATGTGCCGGCTATACAGGGTGTTTGGTCAGTCGGAGCTACGGCAGGTGGGAAGACAGACAAATACTCTTCAGAGCCAATGTAGCTTGAAATTTCCAAGAACGTGTCTTTTTTTTTTTTTTGAGCCCAACCAGAGGGAGACGTGAATATACTGTGGACGGTGACTGTGAACTAATTCAGTTGTCCTGAAGACGGAAGCAGCACGATCCTCTCAAACTTCAGAATATTTAACCAACACACAATGCAGGAACCAAAAATGCGATCACCACATTATCAACAAACGCCGTAATGGGCGAAACGTATACTGTAAGTCCTGTATTTAAGCTACAGGCAAGTAAAAACCTCTCAAGAGAAGTACGCCAGCAGCTCGCGAGAACCGTACAACTTGGCTAGCTTTTTGCTTGTCCGATGTTCCATCTGTAGGTCATTGATCAGGTAGAGCAGTGGTATTCAACCTGGGGTACGCGAAGACATCTTAGGGGGTACGTACAATTAAAAAAATAAATATATTATTTCATGATAAACACTGAATAATCAGGGCCAGATTTAGGTTAGCCACAAGAGACCGGACGTAAGGACATGCGATTTGGGAGCGCCATTTCTTTTCTCTCTCTCTCTCTCCTTTAAGCGATTCTTATCTGGGCGGCTAGTTTCATTTTATTCCACACAGTGCATATAATTTTGCTTTGCTAAAATACCTTTGTTCCTTTATTAATTTTTATATGATAAGCAATAATATATTTGTTATTTAATAGCTTGATTCTCCTTTTTTTCATTTAAAACTTATTATTTAATACATCGTTTTGGATGTAATTTATTTAACTTATTTTAGATGTAGATTATAGACTTGTATAACTTGAATTGATGCACCAACAACTTTGGGGGTACAAAGTTGAAGAGAAATTATATGTGGGGGTACGCGAACAAAAAAGGTTGAATACCAATGAGGTAGAAAACTAAGGGCGACACATCTAGTTACCAGCGCACGCGATTTTATCACAAGAGAGCGGTAAAGGCAAAGTTGTCCCCACGCACAACCACAAAGGCGTAAGGGGGAGCAGAAATAAAACTCCACTCATTCTTAACCTCGACGCTATACGGAGGCGAGCGGTCAGCTTCACTTTCCGGCCCCTTTACCCCGGAGAAAGAACCGCTGGTACGCATTGGAGAGACTGTTTGGATCCCACGTCTGGTCTTGATATTTTGGACAAGAGAAATATTTCTGGCCCTCTTTAAGTAAGAAGCGGTGTGATTGGGTCTGTCGCTGGCAGACTTAAGAATGTGAGTGTCACACGACTTCGAAAATTTTGGTACAAGGTCAGCTTACGATTTTGAATAATTAATACGGGTCTTCTGAGTGGAACCTGCATTTTGTAACGGAATTCAGGGCCGAACGAATCCTGTTCCATTTTTATTTGTGACTCCTTTCCATAATGAAACCATACCCCAACAATCAAGAGACAGTTGAGACAGTGTTCAAACTGTCAGTCAAGTTTAGCCCGCAGAACTGTTGAAAATGCGTTTGGAATCAAATCAGCTGTGTTTTACGTCCTGAGGAAACTGCTTCTATTAGAATCGTAAAAGTCGAGCGATTGGGGGTTTTCTGCGAATAAGTGACATGTAGTGCAAAACTACACGGTCATTTGATGTGGATAACGATGGAAGGTCGCATATAAGTCGTGTAGTTTGTTTGCTTGACCTTAAAAATTGGCCAAGAAATTTAAAAAAGGCGCCACACAAGAGTTACGAAACGAATTCGCAAAATAGCTGCGTAAAGCGGAAGCATGTGTTAACCTTTATCTGTACCTTGTGTAACCGTACACTATAGTACTTAGACAGTGGTGTAACATACGAGATATCACTGATGTGTATTTGGACTTTTTTCATCGTCACTGATTATACAAACACGACGTTTCAAAAGCAGAGTGATTTCGTCTTCAGGTGCATTACAAGCTTCAGAATAAATGACAATCTGAAAGAACCAAAGACCTACAAATACATATGTGAGAGACAAAACAATCCAAACCTCTTTCGAAACGTCGTGTTTGTGTAATCAGTGACGATGGAAAAAGTGTACACTATTTTTATATTTAGAGGTTTGAATTGTTTTGTCTCTCACGTATGAATTTGTAGGTCTTTGGTTCTTTTAGAGTACTTATTCTCTGGCCTGTAGTGCACCTGAAGACGAAAGCAGTCTGCTTTCGAAACGTCGTGTTTGTATAATCAGTGCAGATGGAAAAAGTCCAAATACACATCAGTGATATCTCGCATGTACCTTGTTACAGTCGCATTTTCATTGCATTTTCGACTTGTCATAGTGTTAGTTCACAATGTACACGTCTTTATCAAAATACGATGATCGTATTCCGGGGTTTTACACCATGTAGTATATTTGGTTCGTTCCGAAGTTTCGGAGAAACATATTACCCCTCTCTTCAGGAAATTTAGTTCTGGTAGATGCGGCATGATGCAGCCACTTAAAGATGCAAGCAGTACATTGCTCTGACACTTCGGAAAGAAACCAAACAGTCTACACAACGTAAACAAATCCCAAGAGATGACATCATACAAACAACACCCGCGGTGGGAAGCTGAAAACGTAAAGATTCATGTCTGTTATCACTTAATACTGACAATTTTTTCCAGAGCCGGAGGGTTATACTGTAGGCCTACAGGTAAGCGTAGTGTGGAGCGTTATACTGTAGGTCTACAGGTAAGCGTAGTGTGGAGCGTTATACTGTAGGTCTACAGGTAAGCGTAGTGTGGAGCGTTATACTGTAGGTCTACAGGTAAGCGTAGTGTGTAGCGGTATAATGTATGCCTACAGGTTAGCGTAGTGTGGAGCGTTATACTGTAGGCCTACAGGTAAGCGTAGTGTGGAGCGTTATACTCGAGGCCTACAGGTAAGCGTAGTGTGGAGCGGTATACTGTAGGCCTACAGGTAAGCGTAGTGTGGAGCGGTATACTGTAGGCTTACAGTAAGCGTAGTGTGGAGCGTTATACTGTAGGCCTACAGGTAAGCGTAGTGTGGAGCGTTATACTGTAGGCCTACAGGTAAGCGTAGTGTGGAGCGTTATACTGTAGGCCTACAGGTAAGCGTAGTGTGGAGCGTTATACTGTAGGCCTACAGGTAAGCGTAGTGTGGAGCGTTATACTGTAGGCCTACAGGTAAGCGTAGTGTGGAAGTCTGTTTCACTGATTTCTATTCAGGACTTGTCATGGTCCCAAGTTTTTGAAACTCGCGACTGTATTGTAACCAAATTATCATGTTTCTCCCAGTTTCTGCTTCATTTGTGCTGAAACTTGAAAGAAGTTCGTTTCATTTCAGTTAGTTTTATTTACTAACTTCTTTTGTTTACGTTCTCATACATTGTCTTCATATGTAACTTGGGGCTTTCACAGAATTTTAGATGTCGTTGCATTCGTCTGTGATATAAAGCGTATCGAGTGGTAATTATTCCTGGCGATCCACACTAGCATGCTGCATTCATCTTCAGGGTATTATTATACTACTACCCTGAAGATGGAGGCAGCAAACTCCTTCGAAACGTCGGTAACAAATTGCCAGTCCACAAAGCATCATATCAGTAGAGTACTCTACATGTGCGTCTTTTCATTCTGTATTAAAGTCACAGAAAACCCGACAAACTTCACGCACAAGGCTCAGCGCAATATGTCATTTATCAACTCATGAGGTTTGGGTGGGCGTGGCTAAAAGCCTGCCACCGTCACCCGCCAGTCGACGTCGTACAGTAAGATGTGGGCTGCAGGGTGACGGTGGCACACTGTTAGCCTTTCTACTCAGTGAGATACCTCTAAGTGATGAAGACGGAACAGGAAGCAGCACACCAAAATGCAGGTGCCACTACCTCTTACTGGCAGTTACAGCCCCGGAGTAAAAGCCACTTGGTGTTGCCGAGCAGCACCGAACAGTTCACGCGAAACTGTCCAGGGAGTTATTGGCAGATTAGGGTGCATATACAACTTACAAGCTTCTGCTGTTGTTTGCGGCTAATTTTGTATAATCGAAATAGTTCACTGCGCCGGACTCAAACGGCCTTAGCTCTATTATATGCCAGACGTTACTGCTGGTGTAAAATAATAGCCCGCAAAAAGTGTGCGAGTTAATCCTGTTCTATTATTGTTCTTACTAGAATATATTGTGTAGCGACTTATGGTTGTGGGGTTTGAGGTTCTTACAGCAGTAAATATGAAGATTACTGTCCAGTGCGCCGTGACACTGCGTACATTGGCGGATAGAGAAAGAGTTGTATCTGTACAAGGTCTGTCAGACTACACAGTATCACGATATTAGAAAAAAGCAATATTCATACAGGTTACAGTTCCATGTGCACAATTTTTGAGTGTGAATTTGAGAGGAATGGCAGACAGTAAATATTTGGCCCACTGCAACTCGTTTTCACAGCATTCACCCACTCCACACCAAATGATATCTCTCACTCTAGAACAGTGCTACCAACAGACTCGCCAGAATAATGAGGGTAATTAACAAGTGATTTGGTCCCAGTACAATGCAAGCTCTTCCAGCAAAACTGTTCACTCCCAGCGTCTTGCTCTCAATCATCTCGCCAGCACAGGCAAAGTCAGGATCTGAAACAGTCGGTTGTTACACGTTATCCTTATGAGAACTCATAGGCACTATCCTTATGACATATTATGCATTATCCTTATGCCAACTGGTAGGCACTATCTTTATGGCAGATGTTATGCGTCTCCTTACGAGATAATACTGATATCATGTCATAATATATCACTTGGATAGTTGTTATGCATTGTTGTTATGACAGTTATACATTATCCTTATGAAGACAGTTATACATTATCCTTATGAAGACTGTTCTGCATTTATCCTTATGAAGACTGTTATACATTATCTTTATGAAGACTTATGCATTTATCCTTATGAAGACAGTTATACATTATCCTTATGAAGACAGTTATACATTATCCTTATGAAGGCAGTTGTACATTATCCTTATGAAGAAAGTGATACATTATCCTTATGAAAACAGTTATACATTATCCTTATGAAGACAGTTATACATTATCCTTATGAAGACAGTTATACATTATCCTTATGAAGACTTATCCATTATCCTTACGACAGCTGTTATACACGTTGTCATTGTGACACTTTTACCAGGCCATCTTAACTGATACGTTTGCTCATGTTCACGGAGTGGCAAGGTAAACGTCGTGTTGTCCGTACGTTTAATTAAGTGCCAAGCTCTACATATGTATGAAGGCGAATGAAAATATATGTCCACACCTACCTAACCTCAACAACAGACAGGAATCAGCAATTAGCTACACGCTACGGTCACTTATTACCGTCCAAGAATTCCTACAGCTCGCGTGACAATATAGATGTGTAGATGTGACCGAAAACTTTTTCATTGCGCATCGGCATGTACGAATACGCGCTTCAAAGCCCTAAATTCATTAAGGCATTTCAAAGGTATTTATCATGAAAGGCATGCAGTAAAATGTGCTTCGAGACTTTTATTTGTGTTACCCTCGAGTAGACCTACATAAGGACCATTCAAATAACATTTGCACCCAGTCCCTGTCAGAACCTATCACAACACACCACACCTCCCCCTTCTTCCTGATTGGCTCGTCCATTCAATACTACCCATTGGACCCCACTCCTATATAAACACATGTTCCTTACCTCCTGGCATCCTTTTTACCTAAGACCCTGAAGATGGGACAAACAAGTGTTCCCGAAACGTTGGTTATACACCAAAAATTGACGCCGGGCTACAACCCAAAATTTTAAGCAACATTACGACCACGGCGGAAGCCTTCAGTTACATATTTGCACCCAAATTTTGATTTCCCTATTTTTGCCACGAAACTTCCATTTAGCATGGGCGGAAACCCAACTGATATTCTAATATATATGTACAGCATTACCACTGTAGTTATGTGTAACAGGGTTCCTCCCGTAAATAGCTCCACAGTGTTACGTCTATATTCATCTTCAAGAGGTTTTCTCCTGAACACAATTATGATTGACACCGATAAACTATTTTGCTACACACTTGACTGAATAAACGTAGCAACTGTGGAAGAGCAGAATAATTCCCAGAGTTCTAGTTTGCTTGTGGTTCAGCGACTTAGCAAGTGTTATATACTGTGCGGTACATGTTGTTATATACTGTGCGGTACATGTTGTTATATACTGTGCGGTATATGTTGTTATATACTGTGCGGTATATGTTGTTATATACTGTGCGGTACATGTTGTTATATACTGTGCGGTATATGTTGTTATATACTGTGCGGTATATGTTGTTATATACTGTGCGGTATATGTTGTTATATACTGTGCGGTACATGTTGTTATATACTTGCGGTATATGTTGTTATATACTGTGCGGTATATGTTGTTATATACTGTGCGGTATATGTTGTTATATACTGTGCGGCACATGTTGTTATATACTTGCGGTATATGTTGTTATATACTGTGCGGTATATGTTATTATATACTGTGCGGTATATGTTGTTATATACTGTGCGGTATATGTTGTTATATACTGTGCGGTATATGTTGTTGTATACTGTGCGGTATATGTTGTTCTATACTGTGCGGTATATGTTGTTATATACTGTGCGGTATATGTTGTTATATACTGTGCGGTGTATGTTGTCATATACTGTGCGGTATATGTTGTTATATACTGTGCGGTATATGTTGTTATATACTGTGCGGTATATGTTGTTATATACTGTGCGGTATATGTTGTTATATACTGTGCGGTATATGTTGTTATATACTGTGCGGTATATGTTGTTATATACTGTGCGGTATATGTTGTTATATACTGTGCGGTATATGTTGTTATATACTATGCGGTATATGTTGTTATATACTGTGCGGTATATGTTGGCTTTATTACTTTATTATCACATAGCTCTTATTTTCAGCGACATTTTTAATTCATGTGAGGGATAAACTTTTATTCAATAAATAAATGTCCCACGCATTATATCAGTAATGAAGCCCTTTGGAAGTGTTCTTTGTTAAAATTGTACTTCCCTTTGTTCTTAGCGGGCCATAATTTACTGCTATAGAAAACACCAAGTACAATTATTGTTTAATTACGTCAATATGGGACTTTTTTTTATGTGGACCTAAAGATAATTTATTATTTCTGAAGTAATGGGAATTGGAAATTCACGAAGTCTTTACGTATACATGTATATGTATATGTCATGTACCATTTGTTACGTATACATGTATATGTATATGTCATGTACCATTTGTTACGTATACATGTATATGTATATGTCATGTACCATTTGTTACGTATATATGTATATGTCATGTACCATTTGTTACGTATACATGTATATGTTATGTACCATTTGTTCTTGCTGGGACGGCGGTGTCTGTTTTACATAAATAGTTAAGTGATGTGATGTCGACTGCTGTGTCTAAATATAGCGATGTCCTACACAGACATGGCAAAGTGCATTCTAACATCGACTGGACTTTTCAATGACGCAAGCATAAGCCAGAGGTTTTTGACTGATACGAAGAAGGCTGTAGGGTGCGTAAACTGAGAACCCGATTTAGAATTACTTCGCTCTTCCTATTTTGCGCCCTGCTGTATTCTGAGAACGGATTTAAAGTTATTGAACATATCTAACTTACTTTCTGAGCAAAGACTTGGGTCATAAGTACTTCAGCAAGTGTACTTAGCCATGTTCCGTGCTTTGAGAAGACAGTGACCCAAAAGGAATGGCGCACCATGACTGTACTACGCTTAGTTGAGTTTTGGATACTCTGTTTGGAACACTGCACTGCGGAAACTGTATTTCGACAATTTTTCTTTCTAAGGTAGCAACAAATAAAGGGTTCGTTACCCACAATTTATTATTTTCGACCTTTACAGAATGTGCGCAATACCGTGCCTGCATCACAAGAGCCCTGCGTTGTGTAGGAAATAAAGTTTACAGAATGCGGTCTATATGAAGTGAGAATCAAGTCCTTTCCCAGTGTTCATTTGTTATACCTCAATAACGCCGATTACTAACTTCATATACTTAATATATTTAACGATGTTTACAACTCCTGTTATGTAGTGTGCAGTGATTGGATGATTACTGTGTAATGAACAACAATAGATGTTGCATTTAGTGTATGTGATGCAATTTGTAGCGAGTCTGAGCGACAGACACAAGAAAGTTACGCCAGCATACTTGATTAGAGCTGGCGCATTATCGGAGACTATCCCACAGGAACTCCCGTCTCCCATTTGCACGACTCCCTTCATATTGAATCTCTTCGAGACTTCATTCACCATCTGACGGCCAAATTTTTTACTACATGCCCATCTCATCCTAACCCTCCGGTCCAACAAATAGGTAATTATGCACTAGCCGACCTAAACTCTACATACAAAATCTACAAACACAAACGACCAAACAAACACTACTATAAACCAGCTCACCATCAGGCATTGTGTTTTTTTTAGTATTTTTCACTAATATTATTTTTATTTTCCCCTCTTTATAACTTTTGGTCCATGTACTCGTTTTAGTTAAATTGGTGATCGGAACAATTTTGTAACTTTTTCCTTGTATACTGTACATATTGTAAATTGTAATCTTCAATATATAATTAAACAAATACTTCATTACCGCGTGAAGCCCAACAGACACGAAGCAGGAGTCTTTCCTTCAGTTTCTCCTGCGCTATCGACACATATAAAAACTGGTCAGAAAATAAGTTTGCGTGACTTTAATTTCGTAACGAAATGACCTACACTGACTGTGAATACACCAGGGAAGTTTGTAATCACTATTGGCAGGTCTGAATGTTGATTAGGCTGCCATCTACCATACATTGGTTACATGAATGAGTCTAACATGATGGCACGACTGAAACAGTGGTCCAAATATGAGATTGGTGAAGTTATTTGATTAGTTTCTTTTTCTTTTTTTCCAATGGCTCGACAGCCCCTTGAGGGCCTAGGCCGTCTCATTTTATGACGCTTCACGATCACACACTTTAGACACACCACACTCGGTAGGACTCCTCTGGACGAGTGACCAGCCCGTCGCACAGACCTCTACCTGACAACACACAACACTCACAACAGACAGACATCCATGCCCCCGGCGGGATTCGAACCCACAATCCCAGTAAAGAGAGGCCGTAGACCCACGCCTTAGACCGCGCGGCCACTGGGATCGGCTTTTGATCGCTTAATGCAAGAAATGTCTTCGCAACAGAAACTCAGCACCAGTTGTTGAAAGTTTATGTAGAAGGTGCAACGAGTCACCAGCATATAGCAAAATGTGCGTCCAATTTCGAGCCGGAAGTGTAATTGGGGGGGGGGGGGGGGTGAAGAAGTGGCCGTCCCTTAACACCACGCAGTATAAGACTGCAAAGCATTCTGGGAAAATGCAGCTTGCAGCAACGGGAAGGTGCCTGTATTGAATTTTGGCATGAACAGTTGTCACGATTATTCACGAGTCACGGTCATTCACGAAGGATGTGCACGCTGGTTGTCTGCAGACAACAAGGCATGAAGCATCGTTGTGCCCTGTGATTCATGCAGTGATGATGTATCAGTAGTCAACAATTTGCTGACAAAACGTTCACAGGAGACATGCCGAAACATGCCGCCGTGGAATTGAAAGATCTGGGTTCACGCGATAAAGAAATTTTAAGACTGAATTTAGCATTGCACATACAGTGTACGTGCATATATTACAACAATATATATCAACACTAACTGGTGCAAAATGTTACAACACAACATGCAAATACTTTACATAAACTCCGATATGTTTCGGCGCACTAGTACACCATCTTCAGGGAGGAACACATTTAACACTTAAAACACACAAGCCCAGTTGTTAAAATGTTCATTATAACACGTTATTTAATCCATCATATGTTGACGCAGTACAGCAATACCTCGACTTTCGCAGCTTCGAGTTTCGTCGCTTCGCACATTCGTCGGTTTTCAATTATAACCACGTTTCCATACTGCTTCGCTCTTTCGTCGCATTTCATCACCACCGCGCGCCATCTTGTTTCTTTCGTCCTTCAGTCTTTCAATATAAGTCGTTCTGTGTGCACTGTTTTTTTGAAATTGTGCGCATTGAATGTCTTATATTTGTGATTAAACATATAAATACTAGGGTCCGGGATAGCTCAGTCAGTATAGCGACTCGCTACGGGCTGGACGGTCCGGGGATCGAATCCCGGTAGGGGCGAGATTTATCGCAGCCGTCCAGACCGGCCCTGGGGCCCACCCAGCCTCCAATACAATAGGTACCGGATCTCTTTCCCGGGGGTAAAGCGGTCGGGGCGTGACGTTGACCACCCACCCCCATCTAGCGCCGAGGTTAAAGAAAGAGTAGAGCTATACCTCTACTCCCCCTGTGGGCCTTCATGGCATGTTGTAGGGTGACCTTTACCTTTACGTATTAATACAATTTATTTTGTGATTAAAATAACCAAACTGTTCACACTATATTATTTGTGTGATTATACTGTAAACAGTTCACAGTTATTTTTGTGATAACAGTATAATAAATAGAAAGGTAAATAAAGGCTATGCTTCGACTTTCGTCAGTGCTCTGGTCCCTAACCCGTCGAAAGAGCGAGGTTTTGCTGTATGTTGGAGTGTGTCTTGTAAACGTTGTGGGTGCAGTGAACATTATTGTACTCAATCTCGATCTACTCAACTTTTGCAAGTTTGGAATAACAATAAACTTTTACGTTCTTATAATATTGGTAATATTTTGTAGGCCAAAAGGTGAAACTTGATGCTTGTATCTGCAACGCTACATTTTACATGTTACTTACCGGTGAACAATAATGTTCAATGCACCCACAACTTGTACAAGACACACTTCAACATACTGCGTCAACATGTGTTGGTTTAAGTAATAATGTGTTTAATGAGCATTGTAACAGCTGGGCTTGTGTGTCTTAAGCGTTAAATGTGTTCACCCCTGAAGATGGTGTATTAGTGCGCCGAAAAATGTCGGGGTTTATGTAAGTGTTTGCCTATTATGTTTTAACATTGTGTACGAGTTGGTGTTAGTATAGGCCTATATTGTTGTAATTTAAGACTGCAGTTCACTGCTAATGTGGTGTTATGGTGTTATGGTGTTTCTCGAACCCCTAGACATTTTTCTCGCAGGTGTCACGAGTAAAGGCAGAACAGTCAGTGAGCTGCATACTGTTCAACATTGTACCCTGCTCAGTACTGTTTGTCTGCATCCGCTTGACAACGCTCGGCCACACTCTAAATTACCGTCCGAGCAATTCACTTTCTCCTGAGGGAAATCTTGGAACCGATTGTTTAGTGCCCTGTTCTGACGTCGCACAATTTTCATGTTTAGTGCCCTATTCTGGCGCCGCACAATTTTCATGTTTAGTGCCCTATTCTGGCGCCGCACAATTTTCATGTTTAGTGCCCTATTCTGGCGCCGCACAATTTTCATGTTTAGTGCCCTGTTCTGACGTCGCACAATTTTCATATTTAGTGCCCTATTCTGGCGCCGCACAATTTTCATGTTTAGTGTCCTGTTCTGACGTCGCACAATTTTCATGTTTAGTGCCCTGTTCTGACGTCGCACAATTTTCATGTTTAGTGCCCTGTTCTGACGTCGCACAATTTTCATGTTTAGTGCCCTATTCTGGCGCCGCACAATTTTCATGTTTAGTGCCCTATTCTGGCGCCGCACAATTTTCATGTTTAGTGCCCTGTTCTGACGTCGCACAATTTTCATGTTTAGTGCCCTATTCTGACGTCGCACAATTTTCATGTTTAGTGCCCTGTTCTGACGCCGCACAATTTTCATGTTTAGTGCCCTGTTCTGACGCCGCACAATTTTCATGTTTAGTGCCCTGTTCTGACGCCGCACAATTTTCATGTTTAGTGCCCTGTTCTGACGCCGCACAATTTTCATGTTTAGTGCCCTATTCTGGCGCCGCACAATTTTCATGTTTAGTGCCCTATTCTGGCGCCGCACAATTTTCATGTTTAGTGCCCTGTTCTGACGCCGCACAATTTTCATGTTTAGTGCCCTGTTCTGACGCCGCACAATTTTCATGTTTAGTGCCCTGTTCTGACGCCGCACAATTTTCATGTTTAGTGCCCTATTCTGGCGCCGCACAATTTTCATGTTTAGTGCCCTATTCTGGCGCCGCACAATTTTCATGTTTAGTGCCCTATTCTGGCGCCGCACAATTTTCATGTTTAGTGCCCTGTTCTGACGCCGCACAATTTTCATGTTTTCAGCGTTGAAGCAGAATTTTGGCGGCTATAAGTTTGTTAGTTAATTAGTTATAAGTTTGAAGGTGATCGCGAAATGGAAACAGACGTGACATGATGGTTGATAAAACAGGACTTGATATTCTGTCAACGGAGAGTGTAAAAGCTGTTGTCACTGTATGATAAGTGCCTCCAATATGGCGGGGACTATGTGGAAAGTAGTGCGATTGCTGTATAATTAAATGTGAATTGTACTCATTACTATTGAGACTCAAGAACCCACAATGTATGTATGTATGTATGTATGTCAGTGTTCCCCTTACTGATGGCTATAGCCTATGCGTTCTTGTCCGATAAGATATCTGAAGACTGGTACATTGTCCGTATGCTTTTATATGCATACTGACGCGAATGTTACAAGTTTTGTAATGTCACTTCCTTTTCTGAAATATGAGGGTTGGTAGCACTGAGAAATTTTATGGAAATCAGGTAAGCGACCTAAGGATTGAAATAATTACGTAACATGGACCTTCTGTAAGGGTGTCCTACACCGCGATAACCAACCTGGATGGTTCTTGAGCCTCGGAAGGAAGTCGTTCCAGAATGCACAAGCTGTGGTTCGTGGCCTTTTCCGGTGCCAAACTTGTCTGCGTTCAGTATGTAGTATTTTGGGTGTTCCTTCGTGTAGGTCGGCCAATCAGCTTCCTTTATTATAGGCTTCCTGAAATAAGAGAGAAACATGTTAGTCTTACCGTCGTAAGTTACTTGAGATCTTACGTTTTAGAACACAGCGTTGTGATATTCACAGTTTTAGTCGGTAGATCACAGGGTGAGACGATGATATTTAGTGCTACCGTGATGTAAGGGTGTGGAACCTGTTGAATTGACTCACCATGGGTTCCAGTGGCTGTCTGTTGTTACAGTGAGATTTTGTAAAATGTGGAGAATTTCCTGACCGTTTTATCAAACATTAGCTTGTAAAAAGGAAACTGTTAGGATACACTGACTTACATATGGCACAAGTATGGTGGAAGAAATATAGAATATTTACTGGTTTGTGTTTATTACTGTTGGTAATTGAAACACCTTTTGTGTTTCTGGACAACTGCTCCACCACACCACATTATTTGACCGCTCGTTTTCAACATTTACATGCTTGCTTGAGAAATAGCATACAATTTTGTTTCACTTGTCTCAGACACGCTGTCTGCCAGTTCGTATTGCGCGGCTCTCTCACACTTAAATATTAATCTAGAACTTTTAAATCAAAGAATTAAAAATGTTTTTCGTTATGAGCCAAAGAAGTTCAAAATATTTGGGATCCTTTGCACTGGAGATCCCCTAATTATAGTAATATGGCTCGCACGTGGACCGTACAGGCGTGAGCTGTAATGATTGCAAAACCACTGTAAGCATTTATGGACGGCGAGTTATCAAGAAATGTAGAAGACTTTGCTCCGGGCAACAGCAACTTCTGGAAGGTATCAGTCTCTCTGCAAACACGATAGCTGATAGAGTAAATGACTTTGCCAGACTGTATAATTTTAGCTAAAGAAATATGTAAATATTTTGTGGAATTTTCAGTTGTATGTTTTGAGAGTAAGACGTTAAAGAAATGCGCACTTGCTGTTTTTATTAGAGTTGTTAACGAGGACTTTCACAAAGTGACAACCACAATAGATGCTGATGAAATTTATTTTTCTGAATTTACTGCAAATACCAACTGTCTTCGGAGAAATCTTTGGGTTTTTTTAGTGACAGTGGCAGAGCTGTGACTGGTAACAAAGAGTGTTGTAGAAGAATGAGACATTTAGGACACTCCTCTTTCTTTAGCTTCCACTGCATGCTGTAGGAGGAAGCCTTGTGTACTGAACGTTTAAAGATGAATCACAAAACGGACACTGTACTTGTATTATGAGTACGTGTGTTCGTAACTGTGGTGGATTTGTAGGATTACTGGAGGAAAGAGAATAATGTACGTGGGTAATTTCGGGTGGGCAATTCGAGGATGAAATTTTGAATTATTTGTCGGCCATGAGAAAAAAAAAAGTAAATTATTTGTGACAACGAAGAACGCAAATATTGACAAACTAAATGTCGAATTATACATAGTGATCTTACATAAGTGATCTTACATAAGTGATCTTACTTGTTTACTTTACCTCATGGGTTCACAATTAATTTGTACTACGGTAAGTGGCGCTCCCGAGGTCCCGAGCTAGGCAGTGCCTAGGGATATAGCTGGGCCACCCTGTCTCCGGGGGTCAATAAATACGGAGACCTGGTCCTCCAGGTTAGGGGCTGGGCGAGGGGCTGACAGCCTCTCCCCGTAAATCATCACTTGTGTCGAGGCCTGAAGGAAAGCCTCGGAATGGGAAGTCAAAATGGAAACCATTTATGGGGCGGAATGGAAACATGATTTTGTTACATGGAATGTCAGAATACAAAGCAAACCTGGAGCGACACAGGGCTTATTACAACTTAACTAATTAACTAACTAACTAACTCCATGTAGCACAGTCCTTCTTGAGAAGCTAACAGGTCGTCAGTTAGTCAAGAAATTCCCCGCGTTTTGTGGAACCCGAAGGTTCATTACCGCACTCACAAGAACCCGCCACCTGTCCATATCCTGTGCCATATCAATCCAGTCCACGCACTCCCATCCCACTTCTTGAAATCCATTTTAAATATTTAATCTACCCTTCCTTCCAAGTGGTCTTCTCCTTCAGGTCTCCCCACCAAATTCCAGTATGCACCTCTTTCCCCCCCCCCCCATACGTCTACATGCCCCGCCCACCTCATTCCTCTTGATTTGATCACCCGAATAATTAATTTACAGATCATTAAGTTCCTCGTTATTTAGTCTTCTCCACTCCCTGTTACCTCTCCCTCTTAGGCCCAAATATCCTCCTCAGCACCCTATTCTCGAACACCCTCAGCCTATGTTCCTCCCTCAGTGTGACAGACCAAGTCTCACACCCATACAAAACAACAACAAAATTACAGTTCTGTATATCTTAATCTTTGTATTTTTGGACAGCAAACTGTAAGACAAAGATCTGCACCGAATGATAACAAGCATTCCCGACTTCAATCTGCTCTTAATTTCTTCCTGCATGGAATTTCCATTGTTACGGTTGTTCCCAAATATTTGAACTGTTCCGTCATTTAAAAGGATTTATTATCCATCTTTATGTTGTATTTTGTCCTGCATTCCGATCTCCAGACATGACCCTGTACTTAGTTTTCTCAGCATTTACTTCTAGACCAATCTGCTTACTAGCGACTACCAAAGCTTCTGTGTTTCTCTTTATAGCATGTACACTTCCGCCCAATATATTAACATCATCAGCTTAAACCACAAGCTGCTGTGTACCATTCAACTTTAAGCCCTCCTGGTTTACCTGAACCCTCCTAATGGCATATTCCAAAGCAAGTTGAAAAGCAATGGCGATAAAGCATCTCCTTGTTTCAAACCATTCTTAAAAGGAAATGTGTCAGACAAATGTTTGCCTACCCGGACTCTGCTACAAGTTTCATTTAGACACATTTTTACTACCCTTACTAGTTCATGGGGATACGAAACTCAATGAGAATATTATACAAGACCTCCCTCCTAACTGAATCACAGGCTTTCCTGAAGTCTATAAATAGCTGACGCACTGCCTCATTGTATTCCCATTTTTCTCAAATATTTGACGAATGCACAATATATGATCAGTAGTCGACCTGTTACGTCTAAATCCACACTGATGATCTCCAATAATTTTCTCTGCATATGGAGTTAACATTGACAGAAGGATGTTGGATAGAATTTTGTATGTGGTTGACAAAAGTGATATGCCTCGATAATTACTGCAATCTGTTTTATCACCCTTCTTATAAATAGGTACAATGATTGACTCCTTCCACTGCTCAGGCAATTCCTCTTTATTCCAAATAGAATTAATAAGTTTATGGATCTCAGAACGAATTGTCCTACCTCCTGCTTTAATCATTCTGCTGGTATTTGATCAATACCTGGTGATTTGTGCCTTTTTAGCTTTTCAACAGCCATCTCAAACCTCAGAGTCACTAGGCTCAGGCACCAGTGGCTCTGCTGTATGTATTTCAGTCTGCCTAACATCATAACCCCATGTACATTCAATAGCTGAAAGAAATGATTCCTCCACCAGCCAAGATACTGTGGCAGTCTGCAACCAGATCACCCTTGTCATCCTTTACTACATCGGTTCTAGGCTGGTAACCCTTCTTAAAGTCATGATGCCCCTATACAAGTCTCTGATATTCTTGTTCTTACTTATTGCTTCAAGTTATTAATTTTAGCTTTCGATATTCCTTCTTCTTGTTCTGAAATGTCTACTAGCTTCACTTCTTACATTGTTCAGATTATCTACATTACTTTGGTTTGGATTCTGTAACCACTGCATTTTAGCCTGCTTCCTTTGATATAAAAATTTTGAACATTCTTCGTCAAACCATGGTTTGTGCTGCTTCCTTTCATACAGCCCTAGCCTCTCTTTAGCTGAGATTTTGATACTCTCTTTAATGTTTTCCCAAGCCCTATTTATGTCCTCACTAACATTTAAGTTCTCAAAGCTGCAAACCTGTTTGAGATCTTTATCTGAACTGTTTCCTAACCTCTAGTTCACTTAGCTTCTTGAGAGTAAATTCTCTCCGCATCAGACATCTGTGCCGCTTGTTTAATTACCGCCAGTCTTTCCCTAACTTTTGCAACCACCAGATAGTGATCAGTATCACAGTCAGCTCCCCTGACAAGATCGCACATCGAGTGTACTTGAATGCCATCTCCTATCTATCAATACGTGATCAATCTGATTATGAGTCTTCCCATCAGGAGAGGTCCAGGTGTATTTATGAATATTTCGGTGTGGGAATATCTTGTTCTTAACAACTAGATTTTTGGATGTGGCAACGTTTACTCACTAACACCATTATCATTGCTATCGTCATGTAAACTCATGTAAAGTATCCTCCCTCCCCAATTTTCATTAAAATCTCCTAACTGAATTTTCATATAGTACTTAGAAAAATGATCGAAAACCTGTTCTAATTCCTCATAGAAGCTGTCCTTTGAGTCATCACTTTTCTCCTCAGTCGCTGCATGCACATTCAGAACAATGATATCACACCACGACCTCTCAGCACCATATATGACATCCTATCACTAACAAACTCTACTCTCTTAATTGCTGATACTATTCTCTGATGTACAACAAAACCTGTTCCCAGTTGATGACTTTCATTTCCTTTTCCATACACAAAAGTATAATCCCCTGCTCTTACTGTGCCTCCTTTGTCCCACCTAACCTCCTGCACACCCACTAAATCTAATTTGTACCTCGCTAATTCCCGGGACCACTGTCATAAGTGACCCTGACCTATACAAGCTCCTCACGTTCCATGTCCCAAATCTCATATTCCTTTTCCGTTGCTTAAGTTGTACCAAAGAATCCGTCCAGGTCCGAGGCTTTTTTGAATGTTTCGTAACTTCGTAGTTTTTTTTACGGTGAGGAGTTGTTAGCACCTCGCCCAACCCCCAAGCTGGAGGACCACCCCTTGTCGGCTGTCCGCGACTGCTTATGTAATGTATTCGCAGCTACCCTCCATATCCAGAGGCCGTTCCTCCATCCGAAACCCGAGGACGCGCCATGCCGTGGTGACAGGGACCGACTTATCGTGGTGACAGTGGGTGACAGGGACCGACTTATCGTGGTGACAGGGACACGGACGACTTATCGTGGTGACAGGGACCGACTTATCGTGGTGACAGGGACCGACTTATCGTGGTGACAGGGACCGACTTATCATTGGTGACAGGGACCGACTTATCATGGTGACAGGGACCGATTTATCGTGGTGACAGGGACCGATTTATCGTGGTGCTACAAATTATTGAATAAGAAATTAAATTAGCAGCCCTACAAGAGCTAAGATCAGTAGGAAAAAGCATAATGGACTTAGAGACTCAAACAATTTGCTACGGTGGCAGGAGGATGGGATTGGGGAATTTGCTGTAGCCTTTGTGATAGAGAAATAGATTGAAATTTCATTCTGCATTTTAAACCTATCAACGACAGAATTTGTGCCCTGGGAGTTAAGACAAAATTTCTTAATTTGACACTCACTAATGTACATGCTGCTACGGATGATAAGGTAGGCGAAGTCGAGGAACAGTTTTATGAACAATCGGAAGGAGCCTACGATTAAGCACCAACCAATGACACAAAAATTATATTAGGTCACCTAAATGCGAAAGTTGGAAAAGAAACTTGGGAAAGTTGGAACACGAACTACAGATGCATACGGTCTGCATTTTATATCAAACGATAGCAGGAGAAGATTAATTGACTTCGCAGCCAGTAAAAACATGGCGATACTGAACATATTTCCCTCCTAAACGTATCCACAAAAGAACTTGTGCAGCACCAGATGGTGCAAGATTGGCCATATCCTAATAACTATGCGCTTTGCAATACTGTATCAGACGGAAGGTCACTTCAAGGTCACAGCTCTGACTGTGGTCACTGTCTTGTCCAGGTTAAAAAAAAGGATATAAAATCAACAATAAAAGTAAATTCAAGGAACAAGATGTTCCAAACGTAACATAGTTGTCCTAACAAAGAATGAAACGTTAGAAGAAATGTGATTTAAAATTACCGAGAAACTCAACAGTACACTAAGTTTACAGAATTATATTGAAGAGATGTGGAAGGAAAGGAGTCTAGGATTGTTACAGCTGCCGAAGAGATTTAGGGCACCACAGGAATGGTTTGAGAAGCAGTGTCTGGAAGCATGGAATTTAAAAAGAAAAAATACGCAGAATTTATAGAAAGAGAAAATGTAAATAGATTAAAAGCATATAAAACGCAAGAACAGTAGCCGATAACGAAATTGGAGAAAAAAGCTTGAATTTTTCTACAACCAGCTACTTCAAATGGAGAGGATTTTTAAAACTAATCATGTAAAACAAGCTTGTGCGTAAGTTAAATTCCTGAAGGACAGCTATAAACCCAGAAAAGATCTTGTTCGAAATAATACGAGGGAAATAATTAGCGAAGAAATTGTATTTTGAAAACATGGAAGGAATATTTCCGACAGTTATTTGACCCAGAATCAGAATATTGATTCAGGTAACAATAATACCAAAAGGAATAGATAAGAGGAGGAAGGAGTCTGTGATAAAAACACCAACCTTAGAAGAGGTCCAAGAATGTATGGAAAGTCAGAGACTAAAAGAAGCACCAGAGGGCATGGTATCCCATTTGAATTATTAAGGCCAGGAGAAGGACAAATATTAACAATTGTACACCAAATACTGAGCAAGGTGTGAGAGGAAGTACAGTATACCAGATGACTGAAACAGAAGCACCGTATGTCATATTTACAAAAAGAGTGATAAATTATATTGTAATAATCACAGAGGTATTTCTCTGCTGTCTACATTATACGAAATTTAACTGGAATTCTGAAAATAATGTTGGAACCATTTTCTGAAAGGATATTGGGAGAATCGGGCTGATCTTCGATCAGGAGGATCTACTACAAATAATTTATTTATATCAAGAAAAATTACATAGATGTGTTAGTAACATAATGTACATATGTACATGATATCTCCAGATTTTAGTCAGGCATTCTTTGCATACTAGGAGAGACGTTAGAGACAGCCTTGTTGACATTTGGAATGCCAAATAAACTAGTAGAGGTAGTGAGAGCCACCATGACAGTTACGTCTAGTCAACTGAAAATTCAGAACGAAGTAACAGATATTATTGTCACAAGACAAGGGCTGAAGCAGGGTGATGGACTGGCCGCTCTCCTTTTCAGTTTAGCAATGGGGTATGTTGTAAGAAAGGTTAACATAGACACAAATGATACAATATCATATAAGTCATCTCAGATCATGGCACATTGTGAGGATATAATCAGTATATACAGGTCTATATCATCAACTAGGGACATATGTTATTAATCAGAATCCAAAACAATATGGATTCGTATACATGCAATCAAAACAAAAGGATTATTCGAAGTCGACGAGTTAGAAATGTGAATGTTGATGGGACTGTGACAGAATTACTGCAGGACTTTGTCTGTCTGGGACCCAAAACACGTATATAAAGATGAGATGAGTTTCATGAATTTACAAGAATTAATCTAGCGGTAATACCCACTTCTCGCTGTCGTCAACATTTAAATGCAAAGATGTACATCGGCTTACAAAACAAAATTACATTATGGATGTGAGAGCTGGACTATCGATAAAATACTGAAATGGCCATCGATTCACTTGACAGAAACATACTGAGAGCAATATGGGGACCAGTAAAAGAAAATGGCACATGGTTGGAGAATAGGGGAAAGTAATTAGTTATACAAATTATATGATGAACCAGTATATCTGTTGTTGTTAGTATGAAAAACTACAGTGAGCTGGACATATTATACGTATGGATAGTAAATGTATACCAAGGAATATAATATATATAATACAATCGGTGGCAGAAAGAAGCGTAGGAAAACATAAATGAAGATGGATTGAGGAGTAAAGGAGGATTCCAAGAAGATACTGGGCATAAGAAATTGGCAAACAGAAGAAACTGACAGACAGGAGTGGAGAAGCTATATGCAGGAGGCCAAGGCTCGATGTCGGGCTGTTGCGCCGTAGTAGTAGTAGTAGTAGTGGTAGTAGTAGTAGTAGGAGGAGGAGGAGAAGGAAGAGGATTTACACTTTTCTGCATGTAACAGACCAATTGAATTGTCTGCACTAAGAGTTGGTAGACAGTGATGAAATTATTACAGAGATAGACAGACCTCTCTGGCAACGTCAAGGCGTTCGAAGTCACGCTTCGACTGTGAGAGAATCAATACAATGCGCAGAATAATGTTCACGTTCTGCAAATTTAAAACTTACGTGCTATTTTTTTTTTTCCTCAGAGTATTCAAGAAAACGACGTTCGATTAAGGATTCAAAGACCTTACAAACACAAAATCGAAATTTACGTTTCCCGCATTGTTTCTGAAGGTAGATAGAAACAACACAGGCAATGTACGTTTAACGTAACATTGTGGCGCGTTCGCATAACCATTATGCGTGGATACACAGCAATGCATTCTGTGTTGTTGTTGAGTTACATGTCACTGTTACTGTACAAAAATATTGAGTGTTGCATAACAATGCTTTTGTGGCAAATTTATTTCGCCGACAACAATACAATGTACGTAGGTCTTCATGTAAAGTGCCTGATGCTGCTTTGAAACAAAAGAATGTTCGTTTGCCCATGGCCTTCTTTAGACGTAACAATTTGGCCAAACAGATCGTAATGACAGATACGTAGTTGCGCAGTTTCTAAGTTTTTGTAAGTGTTGCCCTAAAACATTTAGGAGATTAGACGCAATTAATCAATAAATATTAATTACTATGAATTGTATGTCTGTATTCTTGCCCTAGTCATCCAGCATGCAAAGCGCATGCGCCGTATTATATTTTCATCTTTGGCCTGTCCGGCTGCACCATATTTTTCCACATTATCTCATAAACAGCACGATTTTCAGAAACAATTTTTAAACATAAAACATGTATTTTAATTTTCTCTACAACTTTTGTCTGAAATATTTCTCATTCTAAGAACAATTCATCGACATATTATCATAAATATGTATAGGTCTTTATGTAAAGTCCGTTATTGTTGTCACATTCAATGAAACTTGAATTTTTTTCAGCAGATTTTCGAACTATACTCAAACATCAAATTCCCTGAAAATCCGTCAAGTGGGAGCCGAGCTGTTCCATACGGACAGACAGACATACGCATGGCATGACGAAGCTAACATTTGCCTTTAGAAATTTTGCGAACGCGCCTAAAAACGCAAAATTTGCGTGGCGATATAAAACAAACAATCGTTACAACCGACGGTCTTAAAAAGAGACTTTCTTAAGTGCAGCAAACAATTTTCTTATTTTCAGTGACCCTGTGAGTACAGCCTCTTTCCCGGGGGTAAAGCGGCCGGGGCGTGGAGTTGACCACCCACCCCATCTAGCGCCGAGGTTAAAGAAAGAGTAGATCTATACTCCCCCTCTGGGCCTTCGTGGCCTGTTCTAGGGAGAACTTTACTTTTTACTGTGAGTTCAGCCCTTCATCTGTACAAGATTTCCAAAGAATCATCTTAGTTTTAATCACCCTTTATCTTGAACCTGATATGAAAATTAAGATGTGGCCTACTGCCGGCCTACGACAAAATATTACAGCTATTTTGGTGGGATGCCGTAAGCTCTGTCCTGCTTTACACAATTTGCAGAGTAGAATGGATGCTTATCTGTTACTCTGTGAGGGGCGATAGTGAAGGCCATCACCCGGGATTACCGTTGCTGGTCAGTCAGTGCAACATGGCGTCCTTTTTACACGAACATAACATGAGCAGTTCGCTGTTACCAGTCCCTGTGAGAGTCTAAATATGCAGCACACACAACTGAGGTTATAGACTGGGCCTGATCATCTTGGTTCTTGTTCGTTACCCACCCTGTGAGCGCGAATCTGGCGAAGATGTCCAATATCTGGCGGCTGAGCTCCCTCTCGTTCTGCTTATACTTGTTGGACATGTTGAGCGGGTGGCCAAACACGTACTCTATCTCGTCGCCGTGCATCACCCCCATCCACTTGCCCCACAGGTTGCTGCTGGTGCGCTGTAAAACACGTCACACCAACAATGAGCTGAAACAGTGCGGAACACCGACAGCTAACCTGGTCGGTCCATGGAGGTAAATAAATTACTGGTGACTTCGTGTAGCACAGGATGGGCTGTTGTGAACATAGCAATAAATGTACCAGCCTTAAAATGGCGGAGATGTGTTGACTGGATGAGCCACTATCAGCTTCTCAAGAATAACTCTATTCTGTGGGATTAGTTCGTTTGTAAGGTATAAAATCAAATACAGTCTCGCGTTTCATAAAGGTCACGGGGTTTGTTGACCGGCTCAGCGGCTGTGAACTTCTTAAGAAGAATTTAGGCGTTCTATAAATGTATGAATTATTAAGTCAGTAACAGTGCCTTACTGCCGTCACAAGGAAAGTATGTTTATGAAACTGTCCATGTGTGTGTTTTAACTTCCGCAATTATTGCCCGATTCTCACTAAAATTCGTATAAACGCACTTTTCTTTGGAGGCAAACTCGTAGTTTTCTCACAGTATGGCTCAAGACGAAATTCTGAGGTGGCTACGACAATGGCGCTACCTTATGTCCGGTCCTGAAATTATGCCCTCACCTGTATACGAAAATAAGATTTTCCACATTACCCATTGTACAGGAGGCTGGGTGGACCCCAGGGCCGGTCTGAACGGGTGCGGAAAATCTCGCCCCTACCGGGATTTGATCCCCGGACCGTCCAGCTTGTAGCGAGTCGCTATACCGACTGAGCTATCGCGGCCAGTGGCCCTAAGAAGCTTCATCCCCTTTACAGCAGAATATGGCAACACGCCATAGGATATAAAGCGGAAAAGCTCTGTGACAGGCCTACTGAGGCACTGATGGTCTCCGCAGCCAGAAGCTGTAAGATGGACTAGCATGGCGTCCATATGTCCCTTCTGAAAGAGACGCACCTTAAATCGCATCACGTACTGCGCTTCCCAGCCAGTTTGCAACGAGACGGTTAGTTCGTTGGCGAGGGGAGGCGCACTGATCGCATTCCGCCTACAGCACATCGGGTCTGCTGCACCCTGTGATCATAGTCATCCACCTAGTGTTGGCGAGCAGTCCAACGAACCTCGTAACGACCTATGTCTCACCCGCCCGGCTCTTTGTTGGGTTGAACCTGACCTACGGCTGCAGTGGAATGCGCCATTGTTCGTCAGTTATCTGCAGACTTGAGCACTGGTTACGGGGCTGGAGGATTGCTATCAACCTCTGGAAAATCACCGTTGTGCTTTTGGTTAAGGCAACAAAACGCATCAAAAGATGCAGGCCAGTTCAAGTCTTTCGACAGCAAATTCATTCGTTCGACAAAACACGGTATCTAGGGGTGACCCTTGACACGCATCTGACCTGTTCGGCGTACAGCGATAAGGTTGAAACAAAGTCAGCCGACAGACATGCCAGCCCCTTCCCTGAACAGGAGCACGGCCCTGTCCATCAGGCTGGGTGTTCTGCTTTGTAAGTAGCTCATCCGTCCAGTGATGAGTCATGTCGCTCCTGGCTGCAGGACCACTCTTCGCATTAAACTTCGGAAGATGAAAGTGCGACATTTCAAGTGTCTTCTCATTGCGACTGCCGCATCTTGCCGCGTGAGCAACACAAAGATTGCAGCGGATTTCGGATTTACATTTCTCTGCGACGTCACAGTTGTAACAGAGATTTTTGAAACAAAGTCAGCTGATGCGGGGAACCCATTACTTCGGTAACATTGTAGGTGCTTGTGCAGACCGAAAACTCTTTGAAGTCACGTAGGTCTTGACGCCCAAAAATACACATTAAACAACTACGCTAATTTAGGTTTTCGGTGATTTTTCTTAATTGTAAGTTAAACGCCAGGGTATAGTTAAAAGGGTCACGGCCCTCTTCCCCCAGTAACGAAGCCCTTCCACCAAAGGCATTAAAAACTTGCTGAGTTCAAACCCCAAACATTTTTCCAACCAAAACCTTCCTCCCAACGGGATAATTGCCACCAGGGCGACTTTTGTCATCAGTAAAAACAGACGTTATTATGAAGAAGCCAAGAAATTCAGCCAAGCCTCCAAGTCCTTTACAATAAGCACACCCTCTCTTCATGGGCCACGACTGCGCAGTCGGTACAGCGACTCGCTACGGGCTGGACGGTCTGGGGATCGAATTCCGGTAGGGGCGAGATTTTCTGCACGCGTCCAGACCGGCCCTGGGCCCCACCCAGTCTCCTGTACCATGGGTACCAGGTCTTTCCCGGGAGTAAAGCGGTTGGGGTGTGGCGTTGACCACCCACACCATCTAGCGCCGAGGTTAAAGAAAGTGTAGAGCTATACCTCTACTCCCTCACTCAGCTTTCATGGCATGTTTTAAAGTGAACTTGACTTTTACTTTGGCGGGAATTCAGGAATAAGCAGCAACGACGCCGAATTTTGGTTTTCATTTTGCCATAATCATATCCACGTAGCCTGCTGTTGAGGGAAATGGCTGTAATGATTGTTACGTTTCATCGAAGGCGAAATATTTCGTTCAGCTGATACGTCGCAGCAGCATATCCTGTAAAGCACTCAGTCTCTATCATCTGCACATTTATACGACCACAAAGATAAACCTTTTATATTTTCTCTCGTTCTACCATTCGTGAAACGAAATGTCTGGGTACGTTTACCATAAAATTAAATTGGTGGGTATATGGGTATCGGTTTGTGTTGTCTGGGACAGTTGTGGTCAATTATTGATTCGTATCATTCGACATGTACAGAAACTATTATCACACTGCAGTCGGCAGTGATCCAGACGGGTATCTACATGCGTGACTTCAGGCTTCCGCCGATGTGTAAATTAGATATTCGCTCTTCTAGGATGTTACGCAGTGTAGACTGGCATTTGGTTACCGACGTTTCGGGACAACCTATCGGTCCCATCTTCAAGGGTCAAGCAGTCCAAGAGGAATGCCGGGAACAATATGTATGATTTGGCTTGTGGGTCATTTTCTCTCCTTTGTTTGATATCTGAGTACCACTCCAGAAGATTTGTAGGCCTTGTGCTATGTGCCAGATCCATTTGCCAACCGTTTAATGTCTAGTGGTTACTATATGTACCACCAGGTTTAGCATTCAAAAATCTACGTTCTGCCCACAGAATGCATTTATCTGTTTTTCGTGGATCTCAGAACAAACAGCGATTATTTACCTACGCAGTTTTGTAACCGAGACGCAATGCGTTCATTGTGCGTTCACTGTGCGTTCGAACTCGATATGTATATAAAGTCTGTGTTGAATCAAAGTCCTAGTCATTGCAGGGTTAAATAAAGGACACCAATAAATCTGATACTTCCTACAGATCTCCATTTTTTGCCATTTGACTCCTGAAGATTCACGTCTTCTGATGTTGCGCTGTGTCAACTGGTAAGTAGTTATACCGCTTAGTAGGGGGAGTGTGCTGCCGCCGTCTTCAGGGCCGAGGATTCCAAAAGCACTGAATATGAAGGCAGCACACTTCTTCAAAATGTCGATACATATTTCTCCGTCGACACGGCGAAACACGGAGAAAGCTGTGAATGTTCATCAACACTTCTCCAAAAAGCTGAAATCTGACTTAATTCTGTATACCGATATACAGTAGAACCCCCATATCCGCGGATTCGATATCCGCGGTTTACTGCGGACCGAAAATATTAACACATTCACTACCAAACTCGACCATGGTCGATTTAAGTATTTACGTTTTAATTTGCCAGCGTCGACTTTAGTCGATCTAAAGTTTACTTGTATAGGGTTCGCTACTATCCGCGGTTTTGGGCATCCGTGGTAAGTCTTGGAACGTATCACCCGCGGATACGGGGGACTAGTGTATCTGTCTCTTGAGAATATTCAAACGAAACTCCATAGCAATGGAACGTTCAACGTGTCATATTGACTTCCACGTAGCTCAAATTAATGTTGTCAATATTTTAAAGTCTTCATACTAAAACAGTAAAATGTGTAGCGTTGTAAGGCGGGCTGTCGTCATTAGGTAGCAGTATGTGCGGAATCCAACTCTTGAAAGGAAGTCTTCGTATGTGGGTTGCATTACACTTTCATTTACGTAACTTCGGTGAGAAAGTGTTACAATAGGCCAAGACAATTTTTTTTTAATTCCTTCACAAATTATGACATATAATTATAGTCCAGTCTGTATATTATACAATATATCTGTGTATCTGGGAAAGTTTTGTTGAAAGGTATAAAAATTATATTGTCTTAAATTGAAGCAGCAAATAAAAATTTCTGGGCAGAATTTATAACACGAACTTGTATAGTGAATATTCAGTTTTACCAACAAATGCACAAACATAAACTACTTCATAGTTCTATTAATATCGATGTATTCCTCTACACGTGTTTCGGTCCGCAGGCCATCTTCAGAGGGTAAATAGGCTACTACACTTCACATCGCATGTTAAAAGGGCCCGAAGAACACACTTGTCTCAGTAATAAGTTATAAAACTTATCATATTATATTATATAACTTCAATATAGTTTTCTCGGGCGCACAGCCGCGTCAATTCGTTTGAATACAACGTTTCGGGGACTAGCTCCGTCCCCATCCTCAGGCAAAACTGATTTAACATACAACTCGTCTGTCCCGTGTTTTTCTACCTGGCGCGGCAGGGAGAATCAGACCGGTTTGTAGTGCCCAAACAGTTAAGTTGGTGGGCGTTCTGTTGACTGTTGTGCTCCCACGCCTCGCTGCGAGGTCCCTATCTGACGTAATACGGGCTGCCAGGCTCTGCTCAGTACGTAACCGCCATCCCTGTTGAAGTTGTCCGGATGTAATTTTATTTCAATGGCTTTTATTATGCGGTCCATGTATCCTTTTGTCCTGGCTAGTCTGCAGGTGTTATTGAAATCTATCTTGTGGCCTGTTTCCAGGGCATGTTGAGCAACAGCTGATTTATCTGGTTGCCCCAGTCTAAGGTGTCGCATGTGCTCTTTGTGCCTCGTCTCGATCGTTCTTTTTGTCTGGCCTATATACGTCTTTCCGCATTCACATGGGATGCCGTATACGCCGGGTATTTTCAATCCAGGGTCATCCTTCACAGGTCTGAGCATGTCTGATTCTCCCTGCCGCGCCAGGTAGAAAAACACGGGACAGACGTGTTGTATGTTAAATCAGTTTTGCCTGAGGATGGGGACGGAGCTAGTCCCCGAAACGTTGTATTCAAACGAATTGACGCGGCTGTGTGCCCGAGAAGACTATATTGAATCATGTCGCCGCGAAAGTTTTAAAACTTATATTATATAACTTATTATAACTTATTGCTGAGACAAGTGTGCATCCAACCACGCACAAACGTAGGAAGTCTCGTCGGGAAGTGACAGAAGGTGTTCCTGTAGCTACAGTGTGTCGCTAGTTCACACCAAGTGACAGAAGGTGTTCCTGTAGCTACAGTGTGTCGCTAGTTCACACCAAGTGACAGAAGGTGTTCCTGTAGCTACAGTGTGTCGCTAGTTCACACCAAGTGACAGACGGTGTTCCTGTAGCTACAGTGTGTCGCTAGTTCACACCAAGTGACAGAAGGTGTTCCTGTAGCTACAGTGTGTCGCTAGTTCACACCAAGTGACAGACGGTGTTCCTGTAGCTACAGTGTGTCGCTAGTTCACACCAAGTGACAGAAGGTGTTCCTGTAGCTACAGTGTGTCGCTAGTTCACACCAAGTGACAGACGGTGTTCCTGTAGCTACAGTGTGTCGCTAGTTCACACCAAGTGACAGAAGGTGTTCCTGTAGCTACAGTGTGTCGCTAGTTCACACCAAGTGACAGACGGTGTTCCTGTAGCTACAGTGTGTCGCTAGTTCACACCAAGTGACAGAAGGTGTTCCTGTAGCTACAGTGTGTCGCTAGTTCACACCAAGTGACAGACGGTGTTCCTGTAGCTACAGTGTGTCGCTAGTTCACACCAAGTGACAGAAGGTGTTCCTGTAGCTACAGTGTGTCGCTAGTTCACACCAAGTGACAGACGGTGTTCCTGTAGCTACAGTGTGTCGCTAGTTCACACCAAGTGACAGAAGGTGTTCCTGTAGCTACAGTGTGTCGCTAGTTCACACCAAGTGACAGAAGGTGTTCCTGTAGCTACAGTGTGTCGCTAGTTCACACCAATTGACAGACGGTGTTCCTGTAGCTACAGTGTGTCGCTAGTTCACACCAAGTGACAGACGGTGTTCCTGTAGCTACAGTGTGTCGCTAGTTCACACCAAGTGACAGACGGTGTTCCTGTAGCTACAGTGTGTCGCTAGTTCACACCAAGTGACAGACGGTGTTCCTGTGGCTACAGTGTGTCGCTAGTTCACACCAAGTGACAGACGGTGTTCCTGTAGCTACAGTGTGTCGCTAGTTCACACCAAGTGACAGACGGTGTTCCTGTAGCTACAGTGTGTCGCTAGTTCACACCAAGTGACAGAAGGTGTTCCTGTAGCTACAGTGTGTCGCTAGTTCACACCAAGTGACAGACGGTGTTCCTGTAGCTACAGTGTGTCGCTAGTTCACACCAAGTGACAGAAGGTGTTCCTGTAGCTACAGTGTGTCGCTAGTTCACACCAAGTGACAGAAGGTGTTCCTGTAGCTACAGGTGTGTCGCTAGTTCACACCAATTGACAGACGGTGTTCCTGTAGCTACAGTGTGTCGCTAGTTCACACCAAGTGACAGACGGTGTTCCTGTAGCTACAGTGTGTCGCTAGTTCACACCAAGTGACAGACGGTGTTCCTGTAGCTACAGTGTGTCGCTAGTTCACACCAAGTGACAGACGGTGTTCCTGTAGCTACAGTGTGTCGCTAGTTCACACCAAGTGACAGACGGTGTTCCTGTAGCTACAGTGTGTCGCTAGTTCACACCAATTGACAGACGGTGTTCCTGTAGCTACAGTGTGTCGCTAGTTCACACCAAGTGACAGACGGTGTTCCTGTAGCTACAGTGTGTCGCTAGTTCACACCAAGTGACAGACGGTGTTCCTGTAGCTACAGTGTGTCGCTAGTTCACACCAAGTGACAGACGGTGTTCCTGTAGCTACAGTGTGTCGCTAGTTCACACCAAGTGACAGACGGTGTTCCTGTAGCTACAGTGTGTCGCTAGTTCACACCAAGTGACAGACGGTGTTCCTGTAGCTACAGTGTGTCGCTAGTTCACACCAAGTGACAGACGGTGTTCCTGTAGCTACAGTGTGTCGCTAGTTCACACCAAGTGACAGACGGTGTTCCTGTAGCTACAGTGTGTCGCTAGTTCACACCAAGTGACAGACGGTGTTCCTGTAGCTACAGTGTGTCGCTAGTTCACACCAAGTGACAGACGGTGTTCCTGTAGCTACAGTGTGTCGCTAGTTCACACCAAGTGACAGACGGTGTTCCTGTAGCTACAGTGTGTCGCTAGTTCACACCAAGTGACAGACGGTGTTCCTGTAGCTACAGTGTGTCGCTAGTTCACACCAAGTGACAGACGGTGTTCCTGTAGCTACAGTGTGTCGCTAGTTCACACCAAGCGACAGACGATGTTCCTGTAGCTACAGTGTGTCGCTAGTTCACACCAAGCGACAGACGGTGTTCCTGTAGCTACAGTGTGTCGCTAGTTCACACCAAGCGACAGACGGTGTTCCTGTAGCTACAGTGTGTCGCTAGTTCACACCAAGTGACAGACGGTGTTCCTGTAGCTACAGTGTGTCGCTAGTTCACACCAAGTGACAGACGGTGTTCCTGTAGCTACAGTGTGTCGCTAGTTCACACCAAGCGACAGACGGTGTTTCTGTAGCTACAGTGTGTCGCCAGTTCACACCAAGCGCAATATCTCTTGTCTCCAGCATGTTTCAGGCTTCCACCGCAGTGCAGATGAGATCTGCGCTCTTCTGGGATGTTACGTAGCTATGAGTGGTAGTTCTGTACCGACGTTTCGGGACAAATTATAGGTCCCATCTTCAAGGGTCAAGAAGTCCAAGAAAAAAGATGGGACCGATAGGTTGTCCCGAAACGTCGGTACAGAACTAACTGAACACTGCGTCATCCTCAGAAAAGCGCAGATGTCAGTAAGTTTAAATTTGTAGGAAATATTCCACAACGTAAAATAGGAACCTCGTTATGTTTCGCAGTCCGTTTGGAACTTGTCTTTATGCCGAAATACAGACAAACATTTATTGACAATTATATACATAAACCAACAAATATTGCACTTTTTTATATGTATTGTCAACCCTACATATGTTTCGGCTGTGCTTTAGCCATCTTCAGGGGTTTCTCTTGATGTGTCCACTAACTGTAACTCTCACTGCATTGTCTTTGGCTCGTATTAGGTTTCTTAATATCTAGGCATTATGCATTGTCTCACTATCCAGATTCTATACATTGTTCACTATGTACACAGATGCACTTTTTGTGGTTTTGCACGATTTTAGTTTGACGTTGCTTGGTCAGTTTTAGAACATGTAAAGTGTGGTCTCGTCTAGAACATATCTGTAGCTTTCGGGTTTTTTCAGTCCTTTTCCTTAGTCGTATGTAGATTTGTCAGCCATCTTGTCACAAGAGTGACATAGTGAACAGTGTATAGAATCTGGATAGTGAGACAATGCATAATGCCTAGATATTAAGAAACCTAATACGAGCCAAAGACAATGCAGTGAGAGATACAGTTAGTGGACACATCAAGAGAAACCCCTGAAGATGGCTAAAGCACAGCCGAAACATATGTAGGGTTGACAATACATATAAAAAAGTGCAATATTTGTTGGTTTATGTATATAATATCTAAAACATGCACGGTATGTACAACTTTAAAGTAAAATTTATTGACAACTTGGACTTGAGGTTTCAAGGACATGCGGTGACATATTTGTAGTGCAGCAAATGAGTATCGAGGGCAGATCGACGTGCAAAATATGTTGGTTGTACAGCGAACCGTTACGAAGATTGTCACTGACGAGCACGAGAGAGGCCTGTGTTCGGATGTTCAGACAGTGTCAATACAACGGCATTATCTGTGCTGCTGTCGTAGTGCGCAGACGCAGGAAGCTTCAGTACATGCAGTACGGGCATAAGGCCCAGTGCGCTGAAGCACTCTGTAGCAGTGTCCTTGTGGAAAAGTCACTTTGCACGCGCCGACAGGGAAATGATAAAATATTAATATAATTTTTAGTTCCTTGCGTTGAAATATGGTCGATCCAGTAGCCACACACTCGACTAGAATCGTCTTGACGGCTTTTCAACTCACGCACTGTCCATTCAGAAACAAATTTTCTTCAGTGTTTTTGGATGAAATTTTCTTTTTCCTATGGCTCGACAGCCCTGTATGGGCCTGGGCCTCCTCGTTTCGTCGAGGCTTCACGATCACTTACTTTTTAGACACACCACAGTCGGTAGGACTCCTCTGGACGAGGGACCAGCCCGTCGCAGAGACCTCTACCTGACAACACACAACATTTACAAGAGACGGACATCCGTGCCTCCGGTGGGATTCGAACCCGTAATCCCAGCAAGCGAGCGGCCGAAGACCCACGCCTTAGACCGCACGGCCACTGGGATCGGCTCTTGGATGAAACACTTTTCAGATTTTGCAGGGAAGGGGCAATAATAATAATAATAATATATTTATGTAAATCAACTGCATAGTCGCCGATTGCAAAAAAGCACTGTAAACAGATGGGGCATGTAAATACAAATAATACAGTAACATATTTTGGAATGAAGATGTTTTAAACTTTAAAACAGAGTAAAATGTACAAAGTGAAAAACAGACTCTAGATGCAAGTACTTTGTGAGCTAAGGTACAGTTTTAAACATTTTATTAAGTACGTCTCTTGACACAGACTTAGATGCAGCTTAACAAGTTATCCTTTTCTCTACATTTACAAAATTCAGCACGGCGGAACCTGACAGCAGTCAGTGGCCGCTGATCGTTGTTCATCTTCGTGTACTAATAAACACAGTGCTCATAGTCTTTTGTCTGAAGGAATCGATATAATAAAGTAAAAAAAAAAACGGGCAACACTCAGCTGTGAGGTTTCCACAGCTGAGTGTTGGACACGAAGTTGCTTTACTGGTCAGTCGGTCCCGACGGTTTCCAGGAATACGTTTCCTTCATTTTGATGTGTTCCGTGTTCCGAGAAGAATGTAAGTACGTTTGTATCGTGGACACTTCTCAGATGGTCGTAGCATACAATCCAGCGAGGTCACACTTTTGTCATTCCTCACAATTTGAGACATGTCACAGACGGTTCTTATTCTTATGTAGGTGTCCTATGGTGTCCTATGGTGTCCTATGACATTGCCTGCAATAACTTACTACATACAACAATATTGATCTGTAAGTGCTACAGTTGCCGATCCCAGTGGCCGTGCGGTCTAAGGCGTGGGTCTACGACCGCTCGCTTACTGGGATTGTGGGTTCGAATCCTGCCGGGGGCATGGATGTCTGTCTGTTGTGAGTGTTGTGTGTTGTCAGGTAGAGGTCTCTGCGACGGGCTGGTCACTCGTCCAGAGGAGTCCTACCGAGTGTGGTGTGTCTGAGTGTGATCGTGAAGCCTCGAAATAATGAGGCGGCCTAGGCCCCCAAGGGGCTGTCGAGCCATAGGAAAAAATAGTGCTACATTTATCAATAATACGAATAACCTCAAATTCTTACCAGTAATATACAGGGCATACACAAAAGAATGGTGCGGTTTTAATAGTGAACACTATTAAAACCGCACCATTCGTTTGTGTATGCCCTGTATTTTGAAATTGTTGACTTGTAAACAACATTTCATACACAATATGTAAGAAAATTAAAAAAATATACACATACAAAATTTTGTGCTCCCTGATGTAAAATATAAACATTATATATAATTGCATGTATCTGTTTGCACTAATTATCCAGCATGCAAATCGCACGATGATGGTAATTAGCTACATATAAATCTGACGATACAAAGTGAGTACAGCGATATTTAATTACATCAACACCGCAAACGAATCACATGTACGTGACGTCATATTACATAATTAGTATCACGTTTAGAGCACTGGATATTAAATGTCATGACTGTACGTTTGTATTATTACCCTTAATTACCCCGCATCCAAATAATACTTCTGTGGCTCCATATTGTGGTCAGATCGTCCACTCTTCCTTCGGCCTCTCTGGCTTTTCCGTATTTCTTGTACTTACGTCTATCGCATAAACGACACTAAATTATTATAATTATAAATAAGTGGTCGTTGTAAAGTATCCGCTTTTTCAGCGATTTTAACCAAATTTTGTGGACAGACGTTTAGCATATTCTCCAATACAAAATTTCATCAAAACCCTTTCAGTGCGAAACCAGTTGTTCCTTGCTGAAAGAGACAGACGGACACAAGTGATGAAGCTACTCGTCGCTTTTCATAATTCTTTTGTGAAAGCGCATAAAATTGTCTTTCGAGACAAACAACGTTCAAATATTCTGGAAACTAAATTAAATGACTTCAGGAAACAGCGTCCTTCTTGGGAAGCTACAAAACGTATAAAATAACGCTCCTTATGTTATAAAAATTAAATGAAATGTCATTACAAGGTTAAACGTAGCTAATTTATTCCACTGCAATGTCGCTGTTTTTTTTTAATATAATCTCCCAGCACACTCACGCATTTTTATCATTTTGGAACAAGATTATAAATTCAGCCGCAGTCGACTGCTGGTCCTACCGATACTATAATCATCACAGATTTACCGTCAGATCATTTCCGAACCGCCTTCGTCATTCTCCGTCACGCCGCACTCTAACTACGCTACTAGTGAAAAATTCTACAGGATGAGCCATTTCGTGCTTGACCGATACACGACGGCCCGATGCTCCGCCAGCGTTGCGTCGTATGCCGCTTGTCGTGAGGTGTCTCTGAACGTAGCTACGCAAAGTATCGCAGTGATAATAACCTTTAGAAAGCCTAATAAAAACTCAGGGGTGCTACAGCAGATGCTGACAAATTTTTATGTTATATGTACAGTGCATTGTGTCATAAGTTATAGTCAAACCAACAAATGCACTGCAATCACTGACAAAGTATATCTTGCAACCCCTACATATGTTTCGGAAACCAAGCTGCCATCCTCAGGGGGCAGACCAAAGAATCACAATTATTCAAGGCATGTACGCGTGGTTGGATGCCTTGAATAAGTGTGTAGTAGTAGTAGTAGTAGTGGTAGTAGGGTAAACAAGCTTTACCTAAACCCGCCGTGTTTGTGAACAGCTCGCTCTGTCTAATCCAGAACGCCGTCTAGTCTTAATTTTTAACCCAAATAATTCCAGGTGAAAGCAGACGAGCCGTGTGCTGAGGCCGTAACAGAATAACAGCGTTCTGTGGACACATTCATCTATAAATTGTGTTACGTCACAACTTTAGAATGCTCAACTTCCAATCGACAGAGCTGCTCCAACTAAGCGAGTTTCTGTGTTGGTTCCTGTCTGCAGCGCAACGTGACGTCACGTGATCCCAATCACTGCTGCTCGAATGCTTTCAAATGTTTCCTCTTTCGGTTAAACTCGTACCCATAGTTTTGGTGATGCATGACTGAGAGATGTAAGAAAAAATGTTACAAGACTGCACATTCGCTCTGTTTTATCTCACCGCTGCACAGTGTATTGTGGCTTGTGGACTGACAAGGCCGCTTTCAGATTTGGGAGGATTGGTGTAAAGATGTCGAAAGTAGGTCACGAAAATCCAAGGGTCATCCATGTTTGGATTAAGAGGGACTAACAGTTTCTCACCGAATAGAAATAAACATATTACATGATTTTATAATCTTATCCATTATTTCATTCCCTTCGCCGATGCCAGTGGCCGCGCGGTCTAAGGCGTGGGTCTGCAGCCGTTCTCCTACTGGGATAGCGGGTTCGAATCCAGACCGGGTTGTGTGTTGTCAGGTAGAGGTCTCTGCGTCGAGCTGATTACACGTCCTACCGAATGTGGTGTGTCTGAGTGTGATCGTGAAGCCTGAAAATGAGGAGGCCCTGGCCAACTAGGTGCTGTTGCGCCATGGAAAAAAAATTTCATTTCCTTTTCTGTCTGAGGTGTGCGCTTAAGAATCTGCCACGGCACAGTGTTCTAAGACGTCCAGAGTGTTTGCTGTAAATTTCAGCGGACAGAATGGGTGTCGCACAAACAAGTACATTACAGGTTTACACACTCGCCTGGTTGCTTCAACGAACGCAGCAACGTACAAGAGTCTGAAGAAGGGCTGCAAGACTTCGAGTTCTAATCTTTCCTTGACATCTTCTTAAATATTATTACCAATCATTATATTTCGCAACTAAAATAGTAATTCAGTCATGAAGTGTGTGAGTTTAAGGCAGCAAACTGTATATACCGGGTGAACGGGCTTTGACACCTGACGAAGACATTTCCCCAAAGCATCCTGACCGACCCTGATGCCCATCCAGCCTCCTGTCGAGTGTATACTCAGAGTTTCTTTTTGAGGAGTAAATCGTTTGTAGAACAATGGTCTCAGTCTGTTAAGAAATTACGCCTACTGCCACACACATCTGTATGGCGTGGCACACGGACAACAGCCTTGCTATAATGACTCTTGAAGAATGGAATGCAGCTAATGAGCTTCGACATTGGCTTATATTTTACTGATTAGGTTTGCGCTATCCATATGTGACGCCACGTGGTATTGCCAAAATCGATCGGCTACAACGCCGATGAGGATGGCCACCTGCTGACCGACCACGGCTATCTCTGCCCTGTCTCTGTATAACACTGCACGTTATTCCTACTAATTAAACTTACTGTGCTGTGATCACTGTTAAACATAGCAACAGCAAAGACATTTGAGGCTGTGGCTCGTTATGTTATAGAAACTACTGCTTGTTCTATAGACACTACTGGCTGGTCCATAGACACTACAGGCTGGTCCATAGATTTACTGGCTGGTCCACAGATATTACTGGCTGGTCCACAGATATTACTGGCTGGTCCACAGATATTACTGGATGGTCCATAGATATTTCTGGCTGGCCAATAGATATCACTGGCTGCTCCATAGATATCACTGGCTGGTCCATAGATATTACTGGCAGTCCATAGATATACTGGCTGGTCCATAGATTTTACTGTCTGGTCCATAGATATTACTGGCTGGTCCATACATACTACTGGCTGGTCCACAGATATTAGTCTGGTCCATAGATATAACTGTCTGGTCCATAGATATTACTGGCTGGTCCATAGACACTACAGGCTGGTCCATAGACTTACTGGCTGGTTTATAGATATTACTGGCTGGCCCATAGTTATCATTGGCTACTCCATAGACATCACTGGCTGGTCCATAGATTTTACTGGCTGGCCCATAGATATCACTGGCTGATCCATAGATATTACTGGCTGGTCCATAGATATTACTGGCTGGTCCATAGATATTACTGTCTGGTCCATAGATATTACTGTCTGGTCCATAGATATTACTGGCTGGTCCATAGACACTACAGGCTGGTCCATAGATTTACTGGCTGTCCATAGATATTACTGCTGCTGCCCATAGATAATTACATGGCTGGTCCATAGACACTACAGGCTGGTCCACAGATTTACTGGCTGGTCCATAGATATTACTGGCTGGCCCATAGATATCACTGGCTTCTCCATAGATATCACTGGCTGGTCCATAGATTTTACTGGCTGGCCCATAGATATCACTGGCTGATCCATAGATATTACTGGCTGGTCCATAGATATTACTGGCTGGTCCATAGCTATTACTGGCTGGTCCATAGATATTACTGGCTGGTCCATACATATCACTGTCCAGTCCATAGACATTACTGGCTAGTCCATACACACTACAGACTGGTCCATAGATATTACTGGCTGGTCCATAGATATCACTGGCTGGTCCATAGATATTACTGGCTGGTCCATAAATACCACTGTCTAGTCCATAGATATTACTGGATAGTCCATAGATATTACTGGATAGTCCATAGACACTACAGACTGGTCCATAGATATTACTGGCTGGTCCATAGATATTACTGGCTGGTCCATAGATATCACTGGCTGATCCATAGACACTACAGGCTGGTCCATAGATTTGCTGGTTGGTCCACAGATTTACTGGCTGGTCCACAGATATTACTGGCCGGTCCATAGATAGTACTGGCTGGTCCATAGACACTTCAGGCTGGTCCATAGATTTACTGGCTGGTCCATACATATTACTGGCTGGTCAATAGATATTACTGCCTGGACCATATATATCACTGCGTGATCCATAGATATTACTGGCTGGTCCATAGACACTACAGGCTGTTCCATAGATATTACTGGCTGGTCTATATATACTACTGGCTGGTCCATAGACATTACAGGCTGGTCCATAGATATTACTGGCTGGTCCATAGATATTACTGGCTGGTCCATAAACACTACAGGCTGGTCCATAGACATCGCTGGCTGACACATAAATATCACTGGCTGGTCCACAGATAATATTGGCTGGTTCATAGATATTACTGTCTGGTTCATAGATATTAGTGGCTGGTCCATAGACGCTAAAGGCTTGTCCATAGATATCACTGGCTTGTCCATAGATTACACTGGCTGGTCCATAGATATAACCTGCTGGTCCATAGACAGTACTGGCTGGTCCATAGATATCACTGTCTTGTCCATAGATATTACTGACTGGTCCGTAGACACTTACAGGCTGGTCCATAGACACTACAGGCTGGTCCATAGATATTACTGGCTGGTTCATAGACACTACAGGCTAGTCCACAAATTACTGTCTGGTCCATAAATATTACTGGCTGGTCCACATACACTTCAGTTTGGTCCATAGATATCACTGGCTGGTCTATAGACTCTACAGGCTGGTCCATAGATATCACTGGCTGGTCCATAGATATCACTGGCTGGTCTATAGACACTACAGGCTGGTCCATAGATATCCCTGGCTGGTCCATAGACACTACAGTCTCGTCCATAGATATTACATGCTGGTCCGTAGACACTTGTGGCTTGTCCATAGATATCACTGTCTGGTCCATAGATATTACTGGCTGGTCCGTAGACACTTACAGGCTGGTCCATAGACACTACAGGCTGGTCCATAGATATTACTGGCTGGTCCATACACACTACAAGCTAGTCGACAGATATTACTGTCTGGTCCATAAATATTACTGGCTGGTCTATAGACTCTACAGGCTGGTTCATAGATATTACAAGCTGGTCCGTAGACACTTACAGGCTGGTCCATAGACACTACAGCCTGGTTTATAGATATTGCTGGCTGGTCCATAGACACTACAGGCTAGTCCACAGATATTACTGTCTGGTGCATAAATATTACTGGCTGGTCCACATACACTTCAGTTTGGTCCATAGATATCACTGGTTGGTCCATAGATATCACTGGCTGGTCCATAAATATCACTGGCTGGTCTATAGACTCTACAGGCTGGTTCTTAGATATTATAGGCTGGTCCGTAGACACTAACAGGCTGGTCCATAGACACTACAGGTTGGTCCATAGATATTACTGGCTGTTCCATAGACACTACAGGCTAGTCCACAGATATTACTGTCTGGACCATAAATATTACTGGCTGGTCCACATACACTTCAGTTTGGTCCATAGATATCACTGGCTGGTCTATAGACTCTACAGGCTGGTTCATAGATATTACAGGCTGGTCCGTAGACACTTACAGGCTGGTCCATAGACACTACAGGCTGGTCCATAGATATTATTGGCTGGTCCATAGACACTATATGCTAGTCCACAGATATTACTAGCTGGTCCACATACACTTCAGTTTTGTCCATAGATATCACTGGCTGGTCCATAGATATCACTGGTTGGTCCATAGATATCACTGGCTGGTCCATAAATATCACTGGCTGGTCTATAGACTCTACAGGCTGGTTCTTAGATATTATAGGCTGGTCCGTAGACACTAACAGGCTGGTCCATAGACACTACAGGTTGGTCCATAGATATTACTGGCTGTTCCATAGACACTACAGGCTAGTCCACAGATATTACTGCTGGTCCATAATATTACTGCGTGTCCATAGAATATCACTGGCTGGTCTGATACTGTCCATTACAGCTGGTTCCTTAGATATTATAGGCTGGTCCGTAGACACTAACAGGCTGGTCCATAGATACTTCAGTTTGTCCATAGATATCACTGGCTGGTCCATAATAATTCCATACTGGCTGGTATATAGACTCTACAGGCTGGTCCATAGATATTACATGGCTGGTCCATAGAATATTACAGGCTGGTCCATAGATATTCAGACTGGTCCATAGATCTTACAGGCTGGTCCATAGACCTATATGGCTGGTCCATAGATATCACTGGCTGGTCCGTGGACAATCCTGGCTAGGTCCGTAGACACTTCGGCTAGTCCATAGACACTCCTGGCTAGTCCGTAGACACCCTGGCTAGTCCATAGATCACACCTGGTCTATCACGTAGTTACTGGCTGGCTAGATCCTGTACATATCTGGCTAGTCCGTAGAATCTGGCTAGTCCGTAGACATACTGGCTGTACCTAGTAGACACTACTGGCTGTCCGTAGACACTCCTGGCTAGTCCGTAGACACTGCTGCTAACTGGCTAGTCCGTAGACACTACTGGCTAGTCCGTAGACACTACTGGCTAGTCCGTAGACACTACTGGCTAGTCCGTAGACACTACTGGCTAGTCCGTAGACACTACTGGCTAGTCCGTAGACACTACTGGCTAGTCCGTAGACACTACTGGCTAGTCCGTAGACACTACTGGCTAGTCCGTAGACACTACTGGCTAGTCCGTAGACACTACGTGCTAGTCCGTAGACACTACTGGCTAGTCCGTAGACCACTACTTGGCTAGTCCGTAGACACTACTGGCTAGTCCGTAGACACTACTGGCTAGTCCGTAGACACTACTGGCTAGTCCGTAGACACTACTGGCTAGTCCGTAGAACACTACTGGCTAGTCCGTAGACACTACTGGCTAGTCCGTAGACACTACTGGCTAGTCCGTAGACACTACTGGCTAGTCCGTAGACACTACTGGCTAGTCCGTAGACACTACTGGCTAGTCCGTAGACACTACTGGCTAGTCCGTAGACACTACTGGCTAGTCCGTAGACACTACTACGGCTAGTCCGTAGACACTACTGGCTAGTCCGTAGACACTACTGGCTAGTCCGTAGCACTATGGTGTCTAGACACTTGGCTAGTCCGTAGACACTACCTGGCTAGTCCGTAGACACTACTGGCTAGTCCGTAGACACTCTGGCTAGTCCGTAGAATACGCTAGTCGTGACATACTGGCTAGTCCGTAGACACTACTGGCTAGTCCGTAGACACTACTGGCTAGTCCGTAGACACTCCTGGCTAGTCCGTAGACACTACTGGCTAGTCCGTAGACACCTACTCGGCTAGTCCGTAGACACTACTGGCTAGTCCGTAGACACTACTGGCTAGTCCGTAGACACTACTGGCTAGTCCGTAGACACTACTGGCTAGTCCGTAGACACTACTGGCTAGTCCGTAGACACTACTGGCTAGTCCGTAGACACTACTGGCTAGTCCGTAGACACTACTGGCTAGTCCGTAGACACTACTGGCTAGTCCGTAGACACTACTGGCTAGTCCGTAGACACTACTGGCTAGTCCGTAGACACTACTGGCTAGTCCGTAGACACTACTGGCTAGTCCGTAGACACTACTGGCTAGTCCGTAGACACTACTGGCTAGTCCGTAGACACTAACTGGCTAGTCCGTAGACACTACTGGCTAGTCCGTAGACACTACTGGCTAGTCCGTAGACACTACTGGCTAGTCCGTAGACACTACTGGCTAGTCCGTAGACACTACTGGCTAGTCCGTAGACACTACTGGCTAGTCCGTAGACACTACTGGCTAGTCCGTAGACACTACTGGCTAGTCCGTAGACACTACTGGCTAGTCCGTAGACACTACTGGCTAGTCCGTAGACACTACTGGCTAGTCCGTAGACACTACTGGCTAGTCCGTAGACACTACTGGCTAGTCCGTAGACACTACTGGCTAGTCCGTAGACACTACTGGCTAGTCCGTAGACACTACTGGCTAGTCCGTAGACACTACTGGCTAGTCCGTAGACACTACTGGCTAGTCCGTAGACACTACGCTGTCCGTAGACATACGTGTCCGTAGACACTCTGGCTAGTCCGTAGACACTGCTGGCTAGTCCGTAGACTTCTACCTAACATGCTGGTAGTCCGTAGACACTGACTGGCTAGTCCGTAGACCATACTGGTCTAGTCCGTAGACACTCTGGCTAGTCCGTAGACACTACTGGCTAGTCCGTAGACACTCTGGCTAGTCCGTAGACACTGCTGGCTAGTCCGTAGACACTAGCTGGCTAGTCCAGTTAGACACTGCTGGCTAGTCCGTAGACACTACTGGCTAGTCCGTAGACACTGCTGGCTAGTCCGTAGACACTACTGGCTAGTCCGTAGACACTCTGGCTAGTCCGTAGACACTACTGGCTAGTCCGTAGACACTCTACTAGCTGGCTAGTCCGTAGACACTACTGGCTAGTCCGTAGACACTACTGGCTAGTCCGTAGACACTACTGGCTAGTCCGTAGACACTACTGGCTAGTCCGTAGACACTACTGGCTAGTCCGTAGACACTGCTGGCTAGTCCGTAGACACTGCTGGCTAGTCCGTAGACACTGCTGGCTAGTCCGTAGACACTGCTGGCTAGTCCGTAGACACTCTGGCTAGTCCGTAGACACTACTGGCTAGTCCGTAGACACTATGCATCGGCTAGGTACCGTAGACACTACTGGCTAGTCCGTAGACACTGCTGGCTAGTCCGTAGACACTGCTGGCTAGTCCGTAGACACTACTGGCTAGTCCGTAGACACTACTGGCTAGTCCGTAGACACTGCTGGCTAGTCCGTAGACACTGCTGGCTAGTCCGTAGACACTACTGGCTAGTCCGTAGACACTACTGGCTAGTCCGTAGACACTACTGGCTAGTCCGTAGACACTCCTGGCTAGTCCGTAGACACTACTGGCTAGTCCGTAGACACTACTGGCTAGTCCGTAGACACTACTGGCTAGTCCGTAGACACTACTGGCTAGTCCGTAGACACTACTGGCTAGTCCGTAGACACTACTGGCTAGTCCGTAGACACTACTGGCTAGTCCGTAGACACTACTGGCTAGTCCGTAGACACTGCTGGCTAGTCCGTAGACACTACTGGCTAGTCCGTAGACACTACTGGCTAGTCCGTAGACACTACTGGCTAGTCCGTAGACACTGCTGGCTAGTCCGTAGACACTGCTGGCTAGTCCGTAGACACTACTGGCTAGTCCGTAGACACTACTGGCTAGTCCGTAGACACTACTGGCTAGTCCGTAGACACTACTGGCTAGTCCGTAGACACTGCTGGCCGGTCTTGCAACAACTTAGCAAGCTCGATTCCCTGTATTTGAAAATGATTGTTTCTCTTTCTTCCGTTCTTAGTCTGACTTCTACCTACTCATTGTAGGTGTAATCGTTATTGTTGCACTTGATCACAATCAACGGCACACACATTGTTGGGAATTTGTTTATGGTTCGAGGCGACTGAAAGAAAGGCTTTGCGTGCTGTCGCAGCTGGGTGTGAGATTTGTAGTCATTGGCATGATGACGTAAGCAGGAAGGTGGCGTCATGTGATCCTGTTCATAAAACAGCTTTCCCAGTTTTCTAGTATTCTAGATGTTATTTTTCCTATGGCTCGACATCCCCTTGGGGGCCTCCCCCGCCTCATTTTTCGAGGCTTCACGATCACACACTTTTTAGACACACCACAGTCGGTAGGACTCCTCTGGACGAGGGACCAGCTCGTCGCAGAGACCCCTACCTGACAACACACAACACTCACAAGAGACAGATATCCATGCCCCCGGCGGGATTTGAACCCGCAATCCTTGTTAGCGAGCAGCCGTAGACCGCGCGGCCACTGCGATCGGCTTCATGGCAAGTTACAGGGTGACATTTATCTTTACGTAACACAATATTCACTGCCAATCCACCCCCTGTGTCATCGTCTCAATATAACGGTCTCTCAATATAACATCGTTACCACGCAAACCCAAGTTGTGACGTCACTCACAAACCAAGCTCTTCAGTAACCGTGGCAAGCAAATGTGTCTCACTCTGCTGTAACCATTGAAATATGAGTTTCGGCCTAATTTAAGGCGCTGTTCACCCGCAAAAGCAAACTCGGTGGCAACCACTGAAAAACGATGCCCTTTGAAATCCGGGTTGCGATGTCACAAACGTAGCTCTATCGCCACTATGACAACGTGACAGTCATTGAAACCCCGTGACCATGGAAACTATGGAAACCCGGATGTGACACACTCACAGACCAAACTCATTAGATCAGTGTATGGTTACAGGTAGCCGTGAAATACGGGTTATGGTTTAAAGAGCTTATCACCCGGTCCCCTATCAATTCCGAATTGTACGCCACTCACAAACTAAGCTCTATCGTAACCATGACACCCTCGTATCCATGCAAATATCTTAACCGTGGAATATTCAGATGTGACATCACTCTCACACGCTCATAATCTTGCTTGAAATCCTCTCGCCGTTTTATAGGCTATTGCACCGCGAAACTAATGTTTGTCGATGTCTGTTACTCTTAAGAATACTTGCAATAATGACATCGCGGTCATCTGTATTCAGTGTTAGATTTTCAACTCAGTTGTTACAACGACTACAAAGTAATTGACTCGCCTGCACAAGCACACTGCTGTCTGCACTCTGCATGACCTTCGTTCAGAAAACTGTGGTTATAGGGTTAATCGAGATAATTAATGTTAAATCGCAGTTTTGTCTCAGATATCATAAAGACTGAATTATCACAAATTACTCGTATTTGAATTTAGCAGGATTCTTAAAATAATAACATTTTAATTATAATATACAGCCTGTATAACTGTACTGTGGAGAAAGTGATTACATCACATTATCATCGTGAAATGTAATTTTTATCAGACGTTCAAAGTAGTCTTTCAAAGATTTTAACAGCTGAGAAAATTGAAAAAGAACTATCACATACTTTACCTTGCAAAAGGAGATGGCTGCATTGTCCGATATTCTGGCAGGCAGCAGTCTACGGCGAGCGACCAGCCTTACCTGTGTAAAGTAGTAATAGTAGACCCTGGTTCCTCGCGCGGCAAAATTTTCCGCGAAGAGATTTGTGGGGCAGATGAAGAAATAATCACCCACGACTTCTGCGATCTTCTTCTGGTTCAGGTAGCCGTCCCCCAGGTGCTCCCAGTCTGTGTACTGCAACACACGAAACAAACTCTGAGCCTCATGAGCAATGAAATGCCTTGTCTGTCTCACGGACTGGGAAGGTCATCAGACTTTACTGACCGGCCCAAAAATTGGTGCGATCCGAAACTGGACCGAAAGTTTTAGCATGGTTTACTGGACGGATATCTTTAGTTACAAAACCATAATCACCAAGAATTAAGAGAAGATTTAAACTGGGAAGTGACTTGTTTTACATTAGAACACCTTAATAGACACTTATACAGAAATCGAAATAGAGAGGAACTGACTATAACAAGTGCTACTGGAGTGGCTTGTTTTGCTTACTAGTAACACCCGCGGAAGTTAAGACGCACAAATATTATAGTAAAATATACGTTGGTCATTAATAAATGTTACGTTGTGTTCACCGTGCATTTTGGTAACATTCAACGTTCACCGTGTATTTTGGTAACTTTCAACAATCAAACCAACAAATGCATTTTATTATATATATATATATATATATATAGCAAACACTAAATCTTTACGACACCGACATCCTACGAGGGTTGTCCAGAAAGTAAAAATACAAAAGCAATAAAACTTTTTAAAAATATTTATTAACAAAATCGAGTGAAAAAACTCTTAACACATACCTTTAGCTATTTTTCAACATAATCACCACGTTTGTCAAGGCATTTGTTTAGCCTGGGTACGAGGTTTTGTATTCCGTTGTCACAGAACTCCGCCGCCTGTGCACGCAACCACGCAGTGACTTCGTTTTTCACCTCTTCGTGAAACTTCTGGCCGGCCAGATGTTTCTTTAAATGCAAAAGTAAATGGAAATCGCTGGGAATGAGGTCTGGGCTGTGAGCGGGATGGAGCGAGGTCTGGGCTGTGAGCGGGATGGAGTGAGGTCTGGGCTGTGAGCGGGATGGAGTGAGGTCTGGGCTGTGAGCGGGATGGAGCGAGGTCTGGGCTGTGAGCGGGATGGAGCGAGGTCTGGGCTGTGAGCGGGATGGAGTGAGGTCTGGGCTGTGAGCGGAATGGAGTGAGGTCTGGGCTGTGAGCGGGATGGAGTGAGGTCTGGGCTGTGAGCGGGATTGAGTGAGGTCTGGGCTGTGAGCGGGATGGAGCGAGGTCTGGGCTGTGAGCGGGATGGAGTGAGGTCTGGGCTGTGAGCGGGATGGAGTGAGGTCTGGGCTGTGAGCGGGATTGAGTGAGGTCTGGGCTGTGAGCGGGATTGAGTGAGGTCTGGGCTGTGAGCGGGATGGAGCGAGGTCTGGGCTGTGAGCGGGATGGAGTGAGGTCTGGGCTGTGAGCGGGATGGAGTGAGGTCTGGGCTGTGAGCGGGATGGAGTGAGGTCTGGGCTGTGAACGGGATGGAGTGAGGTCTGGCTGTGAGCGGGATGGAGCGAGGTTGGGCTGTGAGCGGGATGGAGTGAGGTCTGGGCTGTGAGCGGGATGGAGTGAGGTCTGGGCTGTGAGCGGGATGGAGCGAGGTCTGGGCTGTGAGCGGGTGGAGTGAGGTCTGGTGTGCGGGATGGAGTGAGGTCTGGGCTGTGAGCGGGATGGAGTGAGGTCTGGGCTGTGAGCGGGATGGAGCGAGGTCTGGGCTGTGAGCGGGATGGAGTGAGGTCTGGGCTGTGAGCGGGATGGAGTGAGGTCTGGGCTTGAGCGGGATGGAGTGAGGTCTGGGCTATGAGCGGGATGGAGTGAGGTCTGGGCTGTGAGCGGGATGGAGTGAGGTCTGGGCTATGAGCGGGATGGAGTGAGGTCTGGGCTATGAGCGGGATGGAGTGAGGTCTGGGCTATGAGCGGGATGGAGTGAGGTCTGGGCTATGAGCGGGATGGAGTGAGGTCTGGGCTATGAGCGGGATGGAGTGAGGTCTGGGCTATGAGCGGTGGGAGTGTTGGATGAGTGAGGTCTGGGCTATGAGCGGGATGGAGTGAGGTCTGGGCTATGAGCGGGATGGAGTGAGGTCTGGGCTGTGAGCGGAGAGGGTGGATGTGAGGGTTGGGGCATATGAGGCGGGCGGGATGTGAGGTCTGGGCTGTGAGCGGGATGGAGTGAGGTCTGGGCTGTGAGCGGGATGGAGTGAGGTCTGGGCTATGAGCGGGATGGAGTGAGGTCTGGGCTGTGAGCGGGATGGAGCGAGGTCTGGGCTGTGAGCGGGATGGAGTGAGGTCTGGGCTGTGAGCGGGATGGAGGAGGTCTGGGCTGTGAGCGGGATGGAGGAGGTCTGGGCTGTGAGCGGGATGGAGTGAGGTCTGGGCTGTGAGCGGGATGGAGCGAGGTCTGGGCTGTGAGCGGGATGGAGTGAGGTCTGGGCTGTGAGCGGGATGGAGCGAGGTCTGGGCTGTGAGCGGGATGGAGCGAGGTCTGGGCTGTGAGCGGGATGGAGGAGGTCTGGGCTGTGAGCGGGATGGAGCGAGGTCTGGGCTGTGAGCGGGATGGAGTGAGGTCTGGGCTGTGAGCGGGATGGAGCGAGGTCTGGGCTGTGAGCGGGATGGAGTGAGGTCTGGGCTGTGAGCGGGATGGCCTGCGGTGATTTCTGTTCCCCTCCCACCCGTGTTGTATCTTTACTTTCTGGATAACCCTCGTATTGTTACAGAACACGGACAACAATATTTGTATACAAACGAATTGCCAACAATTTTTAATAATTTTTAACAACCTCTATCGACATTGTATTATCAACTTTTACGCTTTTAACCCAAAGACGTAAACAACCTACGTCAGACATTTATAAGATAAGGTTGTATAAACGGCAACAGTGAGTGTTATCAACTGTTAACAGCAAATTGACATACATTGTGGTGTATAAGTGGTGATAGCAAATGGATTAGTGAATGTTGAAGTGAACGTGACCTTGAACACCTGATGATGGCTCTGTTGCAGCCGAAACATGTGTAGGGTTAATGGACATACTTAGGAAATAAAGTGCATTTGTTGTTTTAATTGTTGAATACGTTGGTCGTTCGGAGCGTAAGAATAACTTCAGCAGTCTTTTATTAAACATAAAGTTATCATGGGAAAACGAAATGTGGGAAATGAGGACTATGGCGGATGATACAGACACACTCATCCAAATTTCTGCAACAAGGCTGCAGTCTGGGGGGGGGGGGGGGCTGTGTGGCGCCTTGACGCCAAGGGACTTTCACCCTTCCAGCCCTCTGAATAAGCATCTTGGTGGTCACAGATATCAAAATGTTGCGGAAGTGCAAAAAGGTGTCTCACAGGTGTTCCGTTCGCAATACTCAGAATTCTGTGCTAACTGAATACATTCACTGATAACACACAGTGAGAAATGCATGAAACTTGAGGGCGACTATGTGGAAAAGTAGGTAATTGTTATGTTTTCTCGTGATGAACGTTATTTGAATACAACTTTGCTGAATAAGCAGATATTCACTATGTAATCTTACTTTCCGATTGACCTTCGTAATACGTAAAAGCACATTTAGACAGAGATTATTTAACCCCTTGACTTCCAGTGATTACTTGATGTACCATCAGGTTTAAAACTCACAAACTCTACGTTCTGCCCGCCCAGTGCAAAATGTCTTTTGTGTGGATCTCAGAACAAACAGCCATCACTTAACTATATAGCATTAACTGATTTATTTTACAACCGAGATTTAGTGTGTTTACTGCGCGGTACGTGCTTCAACTTTAAATACAACTTACGTTAATCTTAGTCTTTAAAGTCTAGATCTTAGGCTCCGCTGTGATGTTGATGAGATCTGATTCTCCCTGTAGCTCCATCTGTTTCTATCATTCTCTTTTTCCCCCGGCTCTAGCCGCTCTTCTTTCTCCCTTTTTTTTATTCCTCCATCTGCTGTCTGGTTCCGTTTCCTTTTTTTACTCCTACTTTTTGTATTCTCCTTAGTCATTTTACCGATTTATTTTTTATATATTTTTAATTTTCATTTCCTTTAATTTTTTGTTATACTCTCATTACTTATTATTTCTATGTTTAGGTTTATTTTTATCTCTACTTACCTATGTTCTATTTTTATTTTTATTTATTTTAAGTTTTATTTTTGTCTACTGATTTATTTCATTTATTATTTTTTATTTCTTTATATTTTTTACATTTTTATTTTTTCCTCTATTTTTCTATTTGCATTGTTATTGTTTTTATTTAACTATTCATACACAATTTCTTTTTTTTATTCGCACTTTCGTTCATTTGGTGTATTTCCCTTCCTGTTATTGCTACATTCCATACATTTTTCTCCCATCACTCTCACCTTCCTCTGCTAGGCAGTGCTTCGGCCGCCCTCGGACCGGTCTTCGCCTAGGTAGCCCACCAGCCACTTCACGCGTCTCTCTCCCCCCTCCATCTCACTGTTTTGGTTTTTTCTTCCCCTAATTCGTTTATTTATTTTTATTTTCTTGTATTTTTGTTTTTATTTTTCTTTTATTTAATTATTTTTATCTTTATATTTCCTCTCTTGCTCTTTATTCCATACATGTTTTTCCATCAGCCTTAGCTCACTACACTCCTAACGTCTCTATCCAACCCTCCCTTTCCCCGGCCCAACCCTATTCGCTGTCACTACGCTTACTGATTACCACCCCGCGCGCACCTTCCCATATACAATCTACGTCACGATGCCGGCTTTCTTTTCTCCTCGGACTCTTGACCCTTGAAAATGGAACCGATACGTTGTCCCGAAACGTCGGTAAACAATTAACACTCGACGCCACGTAATATCCCAGAAGAGCGCAGATCTTAATGTTTACAGTGTTCATGTAGTTGCGAAATAATCCGAAAATGACAAACTGACATGAGCCTGTTTAAAACAAACACGTGCACTACTGATGTATCCCACTTTTAGAAATACAATTTAAAATTTTGACTTACGTAACAAGTTTCGCTTTTAAGTCTCTTAGAATTTCTTTTACTGCATTTACATGGTGCCTTAGAAACACCATGGGAAGTGCCATTTCATTCTAAATATTCAGTTAATTACCCCATGGTAACCTGAGCTTGTATGTTGGCACGAATTTCGCAAGCAATATTTTCAGTGCATTTAATATTGCCCCCACCACTGTCTGAGCCAGACGAATCCAATCACGCTTTTCCACTCTACTTCTTGTAGATGAATTTTGAATTATCATATCTATACCTCGATTTCAGGCTTCCGCCGCGATGTTAATGTAATCTGCGGTCTTCTGGGGTATTACACGGCGTCGTGTGGTATTTGTTTACCGACGTTTCCTACTTGGAATCTTGACCCGTGAAGATGGGACCGATACGTTTTCCCGAAACGTCGGTAAATAATTACCACACGACGCCGTGTAATAACCCAGAAGACCGCAGATATCATGTCTATACCTGCTGTTCTTGCGAGCAATGTTATCCTTCCCGGTTCGCCGAACAAATGTTTTTATAATTTGCTCCTTTCTGTGCATGCTACGTTCTCTGCCCATGTAATGTAATAACATTAAAATATGGGGGGGAGAAGTAAATTTACATGTGTTGATACATATGTTGGTATTGTAACCTGAATCTGTACAAAGATATTTGTTGTACGAATACAGAAGTGGTGAAAGCCATTTATGGCACACGTATCTTTGAATAGACTCGCAATTGTGGCCCTGTCATAACCAAACTGATTGCTTATGCACTGCGCATGCAGCACACGTCATTCAATGCTCATGTAACTTGCACAAAACCTGATGACGTCCGAGGGGCATTATGCAGCATTAATGCTTTTTGAAACAAGCGGCAAAGAGCGTTATATAGATCAACACCTCTCTCTGCCCTAGCAGAGGATGCCTGAATATTCACTGCGACAGAATTTCCAATTCCCTTCACACCCAAACACATTGATATTTTATTTCAGGCTTCTGAGAATCCCGCAAAAATTAATGTGGCTGTAAATCCATCAAAATAGAAATCATGACGTGCCATTTACGCCCTAAAAATCTTCCTTAATATTGTCTTTTTATTTACGCCGACATCTCCGAAATGATTCCTTGCCCTTAAGAGTTCGCAGCTTAAATTTTGTGCACATATCTCTTCTACCTCCTTCTTGCTACATCGCCCATACAAGTCATTCCTCTTTATTTTATTATAGTTCATTGTCCTGTTTTTTTTTGTGTGTGTGAAAGGCCCCGCAGCAGATGCTACGGACGCACCGCAGCCTTGAGGCTCATTGTGCAACCCTGTGATGAAGATGGTTAAGAAGATGATTAGTTTTTCGTTTTTTCAACTAATGGATCAGCGGTGGAATGAAATTGACAGGGGAAAACCGAAGTACTCGGGGAAAAACCTGTCCCAGTGTCACTTTGTCCACCACAAATCTCACATGGACTGACCCAGGATCAACCCGGGCCTCCGCGGTGAGAGGCCTGAGCCATGGCACGGCCCTCATTGTCCAGTTACTTCATATCTTCTCCTCCACACGCTTTTCAAATACCCTTCACCCATATTAAATTAAGTTATAAACCAACCGATGCACACTAAAACCACTTTTTAAGTAGCTTTATTATAAAATTGTTAAAATTGTACCCCTACACGTGTTTCGATCCTAGGATCATCGTCAGGGGGGTTTATTGCTAAAAGCTACAGTCACTTCACAGTGACTCCACCGTAGTACTCCTCACCGCACAACACGTAGTACACTCCGCTCCACGCAAAAACATTTCATATGCTTTTAATACCACACGCCAGCAGTTCCACAATCTACCATCTACAGTGCTTTTATAATTTTACAACTTTTAGAGAATCTTTTTACAAGATTTTAACTTATGTTTCAAAGTGCAGATAGAATATTTTAAATCATGTGTTGAAGTGACTGTAGCTTTTAGCAATAAACCCCCCTGACGATGATCCTAGGATCGAAACACGTGTAGGGGTACAATTTTAACAATTTTATAATAAAGCTACTTAAAAAGTGGTTTTAGTGTGCATCGGTTGGTTTATAACTTGATTTAATATGACGAAGATGCACGGTGTCAACAGTGTGAAACCCTTCACCCATGTTTCTTGCTTCTGGCAACACGAACTGTCATGCACGCGGTACAACACACAAAATCACAGTTCCAGTCCCTGTGTGACATGTACCACAGAAGCTGCTAGCGTTCCTTCAACCCCTCGTCGCCTTCACCCCTCTCATGCAGTGATTCCATTCACCCTCCTAACTCCTCTACCTGCAATCTCGGGATGCGCTATGCTGTGGTGATAATGGACTCAATTAACATCAGTTCAAGCAGTGTTGTTAAATAACCTAATAGTCAATCAACTGATTGACATCACAATTACTACTTGCCTTGCAGCAACCTGAGCATACAGTATCTAGTATTAACAGTCACTTTATATTCTACCCCCACGTGACAGTATTGGTGTATGAAAGTGTGCAAACATTGGAAACAAACAGCGCAGTCCAGTATTGCAAATTATGTCTCCATGTTCTGTGTGTAAACAGGCGCCTTGTCCACACGATTGCCTCCTAGATCGGGAATTATCAGCTTTATGTGTGCGACTGAGTCCGAGGAGGGATGAGTTCCGTCGAATTAAATTTGTATTCTGCAAACTAACTTGCTCTCCATTGTTCTGACATCCGCACAGTCACTGCAGGTGTCACTGCAGGTGTCACTACAGGTGTCACTGCAGATGTCACTGCAAAAATGTAGGCCAGGATATGTCTCTGATATTTCTTTAACTTTTTACACGAAAAACGCGACATCTTTCTTAGAAACACCTGCTGATTTGAGCAAAACTGTTGTGATTACGTAAATATATAAGTTAAAATACATTGTGTATTTTAAGATTTGAGGTTCCCTCGGCTGTGACTGTAGGAAATGGAATTTTTTACATCATTTGCAATCGTAATTAGCCTAGTCATAGTTACTAGAATAGTCTCAATAACGTATAATTTCTGAGCATTTGTGACGTTGGTAATATTATTAAAAACAAAGCCCAATATTAGATGTTCTTCATCAATAGGTGTTATTGAAGCTCGGTACAGAGAAGACCCTGCTGTTGTTAGGGCGTAAATGAACTTACAGTTGCACGTAAATATCTTGCAGTTGGTGTGTAAGGTCAAACAGATGCAGGGTTGGAAAAAATGTGATTTAAAAAATAATTTGATTACTGTGTCTAAACTCTGACAAGCTAGCTTTGCAGAAGTGTTCGGCTTGGGTGGACACGTAGCTTACGTTTGGAAGGGGTAATACTCCGATATGTCCACTTATAAAACGTCTGTATGGCAATTATAAATTGAAGGCCACAAATTCTGTCAGTTGTAATTCATTTTGCTTTAAAAAATTTTCAACTTTATGTTGAATTCAAAGCACTTAGTATAAAACCAAATACAATATTCAGTCCAACTTAAAAATTATGATCGTAGAACGATCTAAGTTTTTAAGTATATTTTGTATATTTATGTATTTTAAATGTTTATTCATGTTTATATTTTAATTAATTTAATGTTTTTTAACATTAATTCCCAGTATAACAGGATCCATTACGCAATAAACGCCTACATCTTAACTGATTGACTTTTTGTATCCTTTTAATGTATACATGAATTGTTAGTTACGTTTTGTGAAGTGTCACTTTAATGTGAATCCCTGATGATGATCCCATAACGGATCGAAACATGTAGCAGTGTGCAACGTGATATTGTAACATAGCATATCTGTGAACAATACAGTGCATTTTGTTGGTCTGAATATTGTGTGATTTGATTGTCGACAGTGCACGGTGTGAACAGTATAACATTTAGTGTAAAACCATAACAATGTATGCTCTTTGCGATTATCAACATTGTTAATTAGATATTATGTAGGAGATACGCTAAATTCAGGATCCGGGTGAGCTTGGTGAGTCCAAGTTAGCAGCTAGAACTCCAAACGTTCGGCTGACTTTACTCAACTAGTACTTTTGCATGACTTTGAAATTAATTGATTCCGTGCATTTTGCTTCAATCACTCATTTATAAAACCAAACAAATGAACATGTGACAGACACATTCGTATAGTACAACAACATACAAGCTATCTGGGCTGGTGTGTTTTAAGTGTTAAATGTGTTTCCCCTGAAGATGGTGATATCGGGGTTTATGTAAAGTGTTTGCATATTGTGTTTTAACATTGTGTACGAGTTGGTGTTAGTATATATTGTTGTAATACACGCCAGTACACGGTAGGGGTAATGTCATATCTTTATAGACTTTCACTAATCCTACATGTTTCGGCACGTCTGTGCCAACCTCACAGAGTTCATACACAAGATTTAAAACTTGCTAAAATATTACATCCGTAATATTCATTATATGTAGCATTACATGTAGCATTATATGTAGCATTATTGTAGCATTATATGTAGCATTATATGTAGCATTATATGTAACATTGTATGTAGCATTATATGTAGCATTATATGTAGTATTATATGTAGCATTATATGTAGCATTATATGTAGCATTATATGTAGTATTATATGTAGTATTATATGTAGCATTATATGTAGCATTATATGTAGCATTGTATGTAGCATTATATGTAACATTATATGTAGCATTATGTGTAGCATTGTATGTAGCATTATATGTAGCATTATATGTAGCATTATATGTAGCATTATATGTAGCATTATATGTAGCATTATATGTAGCATTGTATGTAGCATTATATGTAACATTATATGTAGCATTATATGTAGCATTGTATGTAGCATTATATGTAACATTATATGTAGCATTATATGTAGCATTATATGTAGCATTATATGTAGCATTATATGTAGCATTATATGTAGCATTATATGTAGCATTATATGTAGCATTCAGGACCTCAGTTCAAAGTGCAGGGTGGTTGATATACATACATATCTTATGAGTACAATATGTAATACAATTTAATTAATAATAATCAGTACAATATATAATAAAAATATGACGTATATATCATATTGAATTTTGCAGTTGATGTAAAATATACAAAATAATAGCGGATGATTAAAAGTATTTATTTGTTAGCTCGATGCCGCATTCTTCTGTGTACACAAACATATAGTGTTGTGTTTGATGCATTATGGATCATGTCTTGTAAATATATCTTATCTATTAGTTAAATCATGAAATTTATATAGAGTTATCAAACATATGTAATGAATATATATATATATAATACATTATAGGTTAAATGCCAGAACTTACCCTGTATCACGTGCCTGTGGTCTGTGTGTGTTGGAGGTGACAGTCACACAGACCAAGGCACTGATACAGGGTCACGACATTTTGTATTTAATTCGCCGTCAACTGACCTGCGCTGTAGCCGTGATTTTATGTGGTAGGAATACTGCGCAGTAGTTGCCCCCGCCAGACCCACAAGCTGGAGGACCACCCCTTATCATCCGCTCGCGGCTGCTTATACCCCATATTTGCAACTACGCTTCATATCTGACAGCCATTACCTAAGTCGCAGAATCACAAACATTCTTATTTCCCTTCGTTTTCATATCCAGTCTAACTCGGTTATAACGTCATGAAAGGGACTGAATATTTTGTGTCGTTATAAACGAGTGTTGTTATAACCGAGGAGTATAATGTTATGGTTAACAGTGAGGTAATTAATTGGTACCACAGAATATCTGACGCTGTAGACGAGGTGTCGCATAAACCGATGTCGTTATAAGCGGGTTCGAGTACTTATACTCGCTGATGTCAAGTTTTTCCTTTACTTAACACGGTGGACAGTCCAGCCGCGGACTTTATCACGTGATTCAGAGCTACACGTGCAAGTCGTGACTTATGTGGGGCATTCAAAAGTAATCTGGCCTTAACCGAACTCTCAGCATGCATTATTCACACGCTGCAACTCCGAGCACTCTTCCCCGGCGTTATGAATTATTTGTGTTCAGTACCGTGCTTAACACGGGGGCGTGTGTTCGTTAGTTGTGTACTTATTGTTAAATATTTGTGTTCAGTACTGTGCTTAACACGGGGTCGTGTGTTTCTTAGTTGTGTACTTATTGTTAAATATTTGTGTTCAGTACTGTGCTTAACACGGGGGCGTGTGTTTGTTAGTTGTGTACTTATTGTTAAATATTTGTGTTCAGTACCGTGCTTAACACGGGGGCGTGTGTTCGTTAGTTGTGTACTTATTGTTAAATATTTGTGTTCAGTACCGTGCTTAACACGGGGTCGTGTGTTCGTTAGTTGTGTACTTATTGTTAAATATTTGTGTTCAGTACTGTGCTTAACACGGGGTCGTGTGTTCGTTAGTTGTGTACTTATTGTTAAATATTTGTGTTCAGTACTGTGCTTAACACGGGGGCGTGTGTTTGTTAGTTGTGTACTTATTGTTAAATATTTGTGTTCAGTACCGTGCTTAACACGGGGGCGTGTGTTCGTTAGTTGTGTACTTATTGTTAAATATTTGTGTTCAGTACCGTGCTTAACACGGGGTCGTGTGTTCGTTAGTTGTGTACTTATTGTTAAATATTTGTGTTCAGTACCGTGCTTAACACGGGGGCGTGTGTTCGTTAGTTGTGTACTTATTTTAAATATTTGTGTTCAGTACCGTGCTTAACACGGGGTCGTGTGTTCGTTAGTTGTGTACTTATTGTTAAATATTTGTGTTCAGTACTGTGCTTAACACGGGGGTCGTGTGTTCGTTAGTTGTGTACTTATTGTTAAATATTTGTGTTCAGTACTGTGCTTAACACGGGGGCGTGTGTTCGTTAGTTGTGTACTTATTGTTAAATATTTGTGTTCAGTACCGTGCTTAACACGGGGGCGTGTGTTCGTTAGTTGTGTACTTATTGTTAAATATTTGTGTTCAGTACGTGCTTAACACGGGGGCGTGTGTTTGTTAGTTGTGTACTTATTGTTAAATATTTGTGTTCAGTACCGTGCTTAACACGGGGGCGTGTGTTTGTTAGTTGTGTACTTATTGTTAAATATTTGTGTTCAGTACTGTGCTTAACACGGGGGCGTGTGTTCGTTAGTTGTGTACTTATTGTTAAATATTTGTGTTCAGTACTGTGCTTAACACGGGGGCGTGTGTTTGTTAGTTGTGTACTTATTGTTAAATATTTGTGTTCAGTACGTGCTTAACACGGGGGCGTGTGTTTGTTAGTTGTGTACTTATTGTTAAATATTTGTGTTCAGTACCGTGCTTAACACGGGGGCGTGTGTTCGTTAGTTGTGTACTTATTGTTAAATATTTGTGTTCAGTACTGTGCTTAACACGGGGGCGTGTGTTTGTTAGTTGTGTACTTATTGTTAAATATTTGTGTTCAGTACCGTGCTTAACACGGGGGCGTGTGTTCGTTAGTTGTGTACTTATTGTTAAATATTTGTGTTCAGTACCGTGCTTAACACGGGGCGTGTGTTTCGTTAGTTGTGTACTTATTGTTAAATATTTGTGTTCAGTACTGTGCTTAACACGGGGCGTGTGTTCGTTAGTTGTGTACTTATTGTTAAATATTTGTGTTCAGTACTGTGCTTAACACGGGGGCGTGTGTTCGTTAGTTGTTGTACTTATTGTTAAATTTTGTGTTCAGTACCGTGCTTAACACGGGGGCGTGTGTTCGTTAGTTGTGTACTTATTGTTAAATATTTGTGTTCAGTACGTGCTTAACACGGGGGCGTGTGTTTGTTAGTTGTGTACTTATTGTTAAATATTTGTGTTCAGTACCGTGCTTAACACGGGGGCGTGTGTTTGTTAGTTGTGTACTTATTGTTAAATATTTGTGTTCAGTACTGTGCTTAACACGGGGGCGTGTGTTTGTTAGTTGTGTACTTATTGTTAAATATTTGTGTTCAGTACCGTGCTTAACACGGGGGCGTGTGTTTGTTAGTTTTGTACTTATTGTTAAATATTTGTGTTCAGTACTGTGTTTAACACGGGGGCGTGTGTTCGTTAGTTGTGTACTTATTGTTAAATATTTGTGTTCAGTACTGTGTTTAACACGGGGGCGTGTGTTTGTTAGTTGTGTACTTATTGTTAAATATTTGTGTTCAGTACCGTGCTTAACACGGAGGCGTGTGTTCGTTAGTTGTGTACTTATTGTTAAATATTTGTGTTCAGTACCGTGCTTAACACGGGGCGTGTGTTGTTAGTTTTGTATTATTGTTAAATATTTGTTTCAGGTACTGTGTTAACGGGGCGTGTTTGTTAATTTGTGTCTTATTGTTAAATTTTGTGTTCAGTACGTGCTTAACACGGGGGCGTGTGTTCGTTAGTTGTGTTTATTGTTAAATATTGGTTAGTACTGTGTTAACACGGGTGCGTGTGTTTGTTAGTTGTGTACTTATTGTTAAATATTTTGTTCATACCGTGCTTAACACGGGGGCGTGTGTTTGTTAGTTTGTACTTTTGTTAAATATTGTGTTCAGTACCGTGGTTAACGGGGGCGTGTGTTATTTGTTTGTACTATTGTTAAAGTTTGTTTGTTAGTACGTTGTTAAATGGTTGGACGTTGTTACATTGGTTGTGTACGTTATTGTTATTATTTTTTTAGTTATCGTGCTTAACACGGGCGTGGTTGTTAGTTGTGTACTTATTGTTAAATATTTGTGTTCAGTACCGTGCTTAACACGGGGCGTGTGTTGTTGTTGTTTGTACTTATTGTTAAATTTGTTTCAGTTCGTGTACGGCTGTGTTTTAATGTGGCTGTTTGTTTAATTTTGTGTTTACTGTTAACGATTGTTGTGTTCTTTACTTGTTAAATTGGTGTTCGTATGTTTTAAGGCGTTGTGTCTTATTGTTAAATATTTTGTTAATATCGTGTTACACGTGAGGGGCGTGTGTTTGTTAGTTGTGTACTTATTGTTAAATTTTGTGTTCAGTACCGTGCTTAACACGGGGGCGTGTGTTTTGTTATTTTTGTTATGTCTTATTGTTAAATATTTGTGTTCAGTACCGTGCTTAACACGGGGGCGTGTGTTTGTTAGTTGTGTACTTATTGTTAAATATTTGTGTTCAGTACGTGCTTAACACGGAGGGCGTGTGTTCGTTAGTTGTGTACTTATTGTTAAATATTTGTGTTCAGTACCGTGCTTAACACGGGGCGTGTGTTTGTTAGTTGTGTACTTATTGTTAAATATTTGTGTTCAGTACCGTGCTTAACACGGGGACGTGTGTTTGTTAGTTGTGTACTTATTGTTAAATATTTGTGTTCAGTACCGTGCTTAACACGGGGGCGTGTGTTTGTTAGTTGTGTACTTATTGTTAAATATTTGTGTTCAGTACTGTGCTTAACACGGGGGCGTGTGTTCGTTAGTTGTGTACTTATTGTTAAATATTTGTGTTCAGTACGTGTTAACACGGGGGCGTGTGTTGTTAGTTGTGTACTTATTGTTAAATATTTGTGTTCAGTACCGTGCTTAACACGGGGCGTGTGTTTGTTAGTTGTGTACTTATTGTTAAATATTTGTGTTCAGTACCGTGCTTAACACGGGGGCGTGTGTTCGTTAGTTGTGTACTTATTGTTAAATATTTGTGTTCAGTACCGTGCTTAACACGGGGGCGTGTGTTCGTTAGTTGTGTACTTATTGTTAAATATTTGTGTTCAGTACCGTGCTTAACACGGGGGCGTGTGTTCGTTAGTTGTGTACTTATTGTTAAATATTTGTGTTCAGTACCGTGCTTAACACGGGGGCGTGTGTTCGTTAGTTGTGTACTTATTGTTAAATATTTGTGTTCAGTACCGTGCTTAACACGGAGGCGTGTGTTTGTTAGTTGTGTACTTATTGAAATAATGTCATTCAAATAATTATTTGAATGACATACTTGCTTGGTTGTGTTCTTGTGTACTTGTGGTTCTCGAACACCCAGAGCTTTGTTCGTCCCTCAGTGTGACAGACCAAGTTTCACACCCATACAAAACAACAACAAAATTATAGTTCTGTATATCTTAATGTTTGTATTTTGTATAGCAAACTGTAAGACACAAGATCCTGCACGAATGATAACAAGCATTCCCCGACTTCGATCTGCTCTTAAATTCTTCCTGGATGGAATTTCTATTCGTTACGGTTGTTCTCAGATATTTGAAATGTTCCACCCTTTCAAAGGATTTATTATCTAACTTTATGTTGTGATTTTGTCTTTAAACATGTGACATACAGGGAACGTAGCTACAGTGTACGTATACAGCCCTTTTTGACTCTGTAACATTTCCGATGTATCTCCCCTACTGCCATAACAACTACTGTAGAATTCTTGACACATAATGGCTTCACGTTTCGAAACATGTTGCTAATGTCAATTTGTGTCACAAGTGACATCCACTGAAGGCTGTATTTGATGTAACATTTAGGAGAAATATTTGAATCACTGTGACCAAAATCGGACGGATATAGATCTACTTTTCGGCGGAAGCCCTCCAAATCGGATAATATCACAATGTGTGAAAAGGTCTATGGCATATATGGTGACGTCCATTTATGGTCTTCTGTAAACCAAACTTTATTGTGAGTAAATATGGCTGAAAATTGGACATTCCTAGCAGTGTTTGAAGGAAATTATCCAATGTCGAATTTAGAAAAGTGTGTCCGAGAGCTCAGGTGACGGTAATGTGCCACAGACGGATACACAAGCATCACCTGAATGTTCACGTCTCTGGTGCGTTTATAACAAGACACGCACTGTACGCATAACGTAACACTGTGGCGCGTTCACGTAACCGTTTTGCAGTGGAAAAACAACAATGCATTCTGTGTTTGTTGTTGAGTTACATGTCACTGTCAAGTATATAAAAATACTGAGTGTTGCACAACAATGCTTTTGTGGTAAATCTATGTCACTGGCAACAATGCAAATTATACGTACCGGTTTTTGAAAGAAATTATATTCCAAATACGTACGTCATTCTTGCAAAATTAAAATTAAAATTAATTGTTTGTATGATAAATAATCGATACAGACAGAATATTTTCTGACTATATATATTTTTTATTCATATTACAGCTTAAATCAACAACATACACAATACCACGATTCTGTGCATCAAGTGACAACGCTGCTATTTTAAATTTTGACTTTAACTTATACGATAAAATTATAAGTCACTATACAGTTTTACGTATTTTACAAATCCAAATGTGTTTTTATAACTTATTTCTAAGACAAGTGTGCTCTTCGGCCTTTTAACATGCGATGTGAAGTGTAGTAGCTTGTTACCGCCTGAAGATGGTCTGCGGACCGAAACACGTGTAGGGGAATACATCGATATTAATAAAACTATAAAGTAGTTTGTGTTTGTGCATTTGTTGGTTAACTGAATAATAAGTGAAAATGCACGGTAAAAGCAATATAAAATTTATATTCCAACAAATTTGCACTCTTTCACACGTTACATACAAACGCTGCATTGAAACAAAAAATTTGCGTTTGCCCATGGCCTTATTTAGACGTACAAGTTTGGCTAAACAGATCGTAGTGACAGATACGTAGTTGCATAGTGTTTGTAAGTGTTGCAGTAAAGCATTTTATGGGGTCAGACTGAATTAAGCACTTATGAAGCAATAAGTTTAAATATTTGAGTGTGTGTCTGTAGCCTTAGTTATCCAGCATGCAATGCGCATGCGCCGTCTTATATTGTCATCTGTGGCCTGTCTGGCTTTAGCGTAGTTTTCCACATTATCCCATAAACGGCACGATTTTTGGGAAAAATGTACTGAACATAAAATGTGTGTTTTGATTTTCTCCACAACTTTTGTTTGAAACATTTGTCATCCTAAGAAGAATTCAGCGAGATATTATCATAAATATACATAGGTCGTTATGTAAAGTACCGTTATTCTTGTGAGATTTTAATGAAACTTGAATTTTATCGACAAATTTTCGAAAAATACTCAAATATCAAATTTCATTAAAATCCGTCCAGTGGGAGCCAAGTTATTCCATGTGGACGGACAGACATGACCTAGTGTATCTAAGTCACTTTTCGCAATTTTGCGAACGCGCCTAACAACTACCCAAGCACATGCAACTGCTTCTCTGCTGACGTCAAAATGGCGACTGTATTGGGCAGTGCGTCAGTGTAGTAACCACGTTTGTTACCGTGATCGCAATAGCCCCGCCCTACCATATACCGCAGTCATCAAGCAATCTTTACATCTGTAAGTACATAATTTGTCAGAAACATCTGCGGCAAGTGTCAAAAGAAAATTTGCGAAGGACACATAGAAACTGCTCGAGTCCCTTCATGTTTGTTTAATGAGGCCTTCTCCAGTTCGAGAGGGATGTCACTGTCGGTTGTGTCTTTCGATTTATGAATAAACACACGGTGACGTCATACTGACGTTGAAATAGATCGATAGAAATTATTGGTGAGATAGGACACGTCATCGGTAGCAAGAGAGACACGAAACTTTGCAGTAGCCGCTAGTGTAAGGGCAAAGCAAGAACTTTTAAGAAACTGCAAACACCTTCATAAGTATGTGAGGTTTGCAGTGACTGTGAATTTTGCCACCTTCTGTCTGACGGCAAGTTTACTGACGGTTATACGAAACTAGGTTGCAGCTACTGCATGGAGCTGACTGCTCCATGCATTTCAGTATGTAGAAAGATTACACAGGATTTCTCTGTGACTTTCATCTTTCACTGCACTCGAATCCACTGACAGAAAATGTGGGCTAGTGTCGGGTTGTTCTGAGTGGAAAGACAAGCCGAACTCGATGGAGGCGTTCCGCCATTTACGTACTATGGACAAGTTACATATCACTGTCACGTATATTTCTTCACGTATACGTTTTACCAAATGATATTGGAAAATGTTCACTTGAAAGAGCGAGTAGGAGAAGGGAAGACAATTTTGAGATAGATCTTCGGGATGTAGATTTTTAAGATGGAAGGTGGATGGAGTCTCCTCAGCATAGTACGTAATGGCGAGCTTTCTTATTAGCTACAGGGTGTTCCTGTTCTGTTGGCACAATATTAGTTACTTTTAACGTCTTCGTCTTGCCTAACCTGAAAAATAATGGCGTCTCGTTCCAGGCGTGTCATGTTTTTGAAGATGAGGTTGATAATATCGAGGTACTTCTCCCGCTGCAAAAAACTGGGCCCGTCCTTCTCGAAGTAGTCCATGAAGTCGTACAGGATGAAGTAGGTCCTGCAACACAAGAAGGTACTCACTGTATATATTTATACAGAAATGTGTTCTTCGCACACAACTTTCTCTTGAACGTCCTGTACATCCATTTAGGTGTTCGTGTTAGGCATTTTTTCTCAGTAAGAAAAAACGCCTTATGTGGAGTCTGGGTCAGTCCGTCTGTGACGTAGTATCCACTGAACTGTCTGTCGGATTGTCATAAAATTCGACATGCGAAAGCCTCACAATAAATGTAAAATTGCCTGAGTTTCGTGAAAATTGGCTAAGGTACAGTCACATTTTGTTATGACTGCAATAAAATTCCAGCCATACTTATTTTATTTCCAGACCGATTTGGGTAAAATTCGGCATAGAGGGCTTAAACTTAATGCCGTTGAGCATTGTGAGTTTCGTGAAAATCGGTTTAGTGAAAACGACGCTTTCCTGAGAGCGGAAATAAAATTTTCTCCATATTTTCTGCATATTTCATCGGATTGGGGTAAACCTCGAGAGAGGAATACCCTGTATTGTATAGAGTGGTTGTGGGTTTTGTGAGAATCGGCGAAGGGAAGGTATTTCTCTTATGGGTGTAACTGAAATTACACTTACGCATGTACCGCTATTTTGATGTAAAGAACGCCTTGTTTAAGTCTGTGTACACGTGTCAGGTCACGAAGGGCACCATTTGTAATCTTGTTAGATATTCACATGGAACGATTAGAAGCACATATAATTTTAGACGAATACTTCTGCTTGTTTCGTATGCAAAATGTTGTAATCATGTCTGTCAGTGGATTGCAAAGACCGTGTTGGTGCACAGAACTAAGTTAGTGCCAAAGGTCTGTGCGACTTGTGCGTCATAACGCTATGTTAAATAACACTCTGACACAAACCTAATTTGTAATATCTAATTCCCTTGAGTGTATACAAAATGTACACAAGTATATTAAAAGTAGTTATATACACAGTGACCTCCTACATGTTTCGGCCAAACATGTGGCCATCCTCAGGGAGGCAAAACACAAAGTATGAATACATAAAAACTTATCAGAACCAATCCACACATGTAAAATGACAATCATAAAAACCACAGTTTAAAATACATGAATACAAGTTGTTGTTAAAAAGGAAAGTAGCTTAAATCTGCGGTCTTCTGGGTTATTACGAGGTGTCGTGTGGTAATTGTTTACCGACGTTTCGGGACAACGTATCGGTCCCATCCTCACGGGTCAAGAGTTCGAGTTGGAAAGAGATCCAGCCTATAACGTAGATTCTGGAAAGTGCGGCGGGGTAGCAATCAGTTGGCGTGATGACAGCCAATAGGGTAGAACCGGGGTGAGAGAGGGTTGGATAGAAACAACGTAAAGCTGCTAGGGGTACGTCGGTAAACAATTACCACACGACGACGCGTAATACCCCAGAAGACCACAAATTTCATCAACATCGCGGCGGAAGCCTGATATAAAAGAAAAGTAGCCATCAGGATGGCCACATGGTTGGCCGAAACATGTAGCAGGTCGTTGTGTATATAAACTAATTGCAATATACTTGTGTGCATTTGGTGGTGTCATTATTGCATATATTTGAATAATGCAGGGATCACGGACCATATGAAGTTACTTACCTAATCAAATAATAAAACAAACAGTGAATATTACGGACAGTTCACAACTTTTTAAAACAGGTTTTAAATATACATTTACGTGAGATTTTAAGATTCTACCAGACTACCGTACATATCGTACAATTTTAAAAGGGTTCTGAATATACATTTACCTATGGTTTTAAGACTTTAACAGACATATTGTGTATTTGTTTTAATATGTGAATAATTGGTAGCACACGACAAACCCCTGAGGATGGAACTTTAAAGTTCCGAAACACGTGTAGGGTGAGGGGACATAGGCCATAATAAAAGTGGTCAATATAGTGCATTCGTTGGTTTTATTATTTGATTAAAGAATGCACGGTGGTAATACTGTGAAATTTACTTACCTAAGTTTGAAAGACAATATAACCATATAGGAATATGTCTATATGTTCGCTTCCCCAAGGCATGACTTTCAAACTCTTAACGAATTTTCATGAACATTTGAAGGAACAACTTGCCACAAAAGGCTATCGATAATAGCACCATGGAACCCATGTAAAAGTGTGAGGGAAAGACGCTAGTACCATTACCACTAATCTAACATAGAATCTTATTAACTCTTAAAGCAAAATTTAAAGATACAATCAAGGAATACACAACCACTAAGGCTACGATATTGCTAATAACATTATAGTGTGTTCTACTTATAACATTCTCATGTATTCTAACATCTGAGCAGCAGCTATTTATGTTATACAGGGTGTACGTTGCTTAGGTTAATTTAGAACGGTATAACCAAACACACCTATATTCGAAGATGAGCGGTTACAGCGATAATGACCCGAGAAAAATGTGGTTTTCTTGCGGTTCTGTACCTGTTATCCGTACACTGTGCAGGTCCGTCCTTGAGCCGATAGCCAAGCCAAGCCATGCGGAGGCGAGTGTGATATGTAAAGTACTAGGAAACTAAGGACCATTTTAATGAAACTAGTGTGAGATTTGCTAGTTTAATTAATGTCTTATGTCAGTCAATTATTAGTTAAATATTAAGTACAGGTACTAACATTACAGGAACTAAAAGAAATCTATTTTTATTCACTCATTTTATTTTAATTAATTTGTTTGTTAATTGAGAGTTTGTCAGCCTATATAAACACAGTATGTTACGCTGTATATCACTGTATTGTAAAAAAATGATGTGTGCGTTAAAATGCGTGTATTGAGGCCTGATGATTTTTCTTGGTCGACATATGTAGCCAAGATATAATGAAGTTGTGTGTGTATCAACGTACTTAAGACACTTGTGTCTGTGGACTGTGCATAAAGCACATTCTTCACGATGTTAGCTGCAACTACACAAACAACATACCTGTACCTAGTGGCCAGTTTGGACAATACTAATGAGTCATGACCCGTACTGTTGCAACCTTCTAGTGGCCAGTTTGAACAGCACTAATGAGTCATGACCCTTACTGTTGCTCCCTTCTAGTGGCCAGTTTGGATAGCACTAATGAGTCATGACCCGTACTTTTGCACCCTTCTAGTGCCCAGTTTTGACAGCACTAATGAACGAGTATCAAGATCTTATCTGCACTCGAAGCGGCATGCTGTGTATGGCGCCCTAATTGCGCTGTGACAAGTATAGCGTGTCCCACGCCGATTAGAGAACGGCTCGTCGTCAAACAACTAAAACACATTAAACTATGTATTACAATCAACGTAGTGTGTCCCCTGGGGTTCTAATAATAAGCCACTAGGTTACTGTATAATTCTGCCTCATTTATCTACCTTTTAACGTCCCAGTTTCATAGTAGCATTGGGAATATTGAAGATCGGGGGTCTTCATTTTGTGTTTGTGTAAGTTACTGGCATCTGCACATAATCAGAGTAGCGTTTTCGTTCCATGAGAGACACCGGTTGAGTGGCTGCAGGCTTCTCCCTGGCTGACTGTTGAGAACTTACGAGGTGTGGCTGTTGAACAACGACGTTACTTTATGAACGGAGTTACTTTACCTTACATGCCGCCCCCTTCAAAGCAATTTCTATCGGAAGTTAGCACCCCTCCTCACGAGTCTTCAAGATCCCGAAGCTTCCCGGAAGACATCTTGTGGGATTGCCTTAAGTGGCTAGCTCAGCGGTAGGAGAAGCACGCAGTGTACAAGTTTTCCTGCATTCCTCTATTCACTTATATTTTATATTTCTTTTCAAAATACAGTTACTATTAATTACATTGTGACACTTTTACACCGTTTGGCAGTGGGCTATCTTGAAGAGATTTCGGAGTAATTTGTTGCCTCCATCCTCAGGATCGATATAAGCAGAAATTGGCACTAAGGTCGAATAGGAAGGCGTTCGACGGTCAGACAGTAGGGGAAGAAGCTGCTGGTGCATCGTGCGGCTGTAGGGAATATGACAAACGGACCACCTTGGGGCCCCAAATTAGACCAGCAGCACGCTGTTTAAAAATTCCCTGTGTGGCAAACGATCCAAGTACTCCGCTCGATGTTAGGTTTGTCCAGTGTGTGTTGAGTGACGTGGAAACATTGTTTTGTAGAGATGGTAGTTGTCACTGTGCCTGAGGAAAAATGCGTGAAAGCGTAAGGTGGAATGAATGTGAGATTTACTGTCAAGTATCTTTTAACCCTGTCTGGTGGCCACTGAGCAGGATCTGGACGCAGCTGAGAAGAAGAGAACTGCATGTCGGCAGTTGTTTTTGTCATCACCACCATCATTATCATCATCATCACAATTATCATCATCGTCGTCATCATTTGCAACAATCACACCTTATACTTAGTGTCTGCATTTCTATTGGTAACTGTGACACACGGAAGTCTATTAGCTTTTCTAATGTTGACAGCACTGCCTACTTACCAACCTTGCTGATGCTTCGACGTGTCTGTGTGTAATTCAGCGCGACTAACTTTGTTTAACGTCGACACTTTGATCCTGTCGGCCAGCCGCCCGCCTATTATGCAACAGATCGACACCACACTTCAAAGCGATAGCTAGACAACTCCTCCAACACGTGCGCTTTACGGCACAGTATGAACACAGGCGCTTCGTGCCGTTTACAACTTAGAGGAACAACGACCAAAACACTGGCTATACCGTAACTAAGATATGAGTGTACTGGTAATGGTAATCACTTAACGACGAAACAGTTTGCTATCAATCACCAAGGTTTTTGACTTTATGTCTATTCATTCATTCATTCTGTAGTCTGTCTTACGACAGGTCCGTAGCCTCTTCCAAAGCGAGTTCTCCACAGGGTGCGATCTAGTGCTTCCTCTTTCAATTTCCAGTATCTTTTCTTTTCCTTAAGGTCATCCAGTAGCTGCTTACGTCTTCTCCCTCGTCGTCCCGTCATTTCTATCCTTCCTTCTAACTTTCCTTCAATCACGTGTTTCAGAAGGCAGTTTCTACGCAAGATGTGACCAATCCAGTTAGCCTTTCTTCTTTTTATTGTATGTAGTATATTCCTCTCCTCCTTCACTCTGTGTAATACTTCTTCATTTCTCACACGATCGGTCCAACTGATCTTCTCCATTCTTCTCCAGCACCACATATCAAAACGTTCCAGATACTTCCGATCTACTTTCCCAAGTGTCCACGTTTCAGCACCACACAAAGCTACGCTCCAAATGTAGCACTTTACTAGTTTCTTCCTTAAATTTAATTCCAGTTTGCTGGTGAAAAGATTTTTCTTCTTGTTGAATGCTGTTTTTGCCATGGCAATTCTGGATTTAATTTCACGTGTACACCTTGCATCATTTGTTATCGTGCTACCCAAATAATTGAAATATTCCACATTCTCCAATTGTTTTTGATCTATCATAATTTTCATTGGGGATGGTTGCCTTGAGATTTTCATTACTTTAGTTTTTCCCACATTCATTTCCATTATGTCTACAATATATTAAAATTATCTCCTCCTCTCTTCGGTTATATCAGCCTAGCAGTTTCTAGGAAGTAACGGCCTAAAACGCTTTATGGGCCGACTGTGTGTAACGCGATTTATTCCTCATCTAAAGGCTTCTTCGCTACGATAAGTAACATTCTGTACATAATTTAGTGCGATTCCTGCAGTACGCTAATGTCATATGTTACTTATAAGGTTAGTGTATCGCGTATTTTGGCGTCGTGTTTTGTTTAGTGTACAAGCTACTTCAATTCACGACACGTGTCAGTCACCTTACGACATTTCCTCTCAATATAACGCACATACGTAACGCCACGTGTTTCGGCACGAACATGGTACTAGCAGGCGAACTTCCTTATTTGTTGTCACCTAGAAGTGTCATTAATTATTATTCGTGTTTGTAAGCAAAGCGTCAGCAAGTTAGCAACAACACCGCGAGTGATCAACTTACACACATGATACTAGACTTTAAACACAACTACCAACAGCACTAACTCGCCAGTTTGTATCAAATGACACAATAACGTTTATAGAATCACAGCGTTTGGATTTCACTTTGTAATATTCCTTCGTATGGCCGTAACTCTGCGGATCCCAGTGGCCGCGGCCGCTCCCTTGCTGGGATTGTGGGTTCGAATCCCGCCGGTGGCATGTATGTCTGTTTCTTCTGAATGTTGTGTGTTGTCAGGTAGAGGTATCTGCGACGGGCTGGTCCCTCGTCCAGAGGAGTCCTACCGAGTGTGGTGTGTCTAAAGTGTGTGATGGCGAAACCTCGAAAAATGAGGTGGCCTAGGTCCCCAAGGGGCTGTTGCGCCGTGGAACAAAAAAAATTACGGTAAATGTCTTCCTCCATAAGAAAATATTAATTTTCTCAATTTTAATAATCTGAACATTAAACTTTGACGCCAGGCCTTTACATATAAATGTTGACGCTGCTGGCCGGAGTTATTTTCGTTTTAAATGCCCATGCCTGCACCTGGGCGGGAGAGCGTTGTCTCTTTCGGCCGTGTATAGATTCATTTAAAGGGACGTGGGCGACCCGTTTGGCCGATACATGTTAAACGCATAATTCTGAGTACGGCATTCAGAGCTGAGTAACAATGTGAAAACAAATGCTAATGATAATGCCGTACAGGAAAATCGTAGCGTTTTCTGAAGTATATGTTTAAAGAAAATGTTATAAGTGACTGGAAGACGGAGTGAACGAATTTAGTATACTTGTTCTGCGTCTCGTTGCGCCTGAGGGCCATATTGCGTTACAAACACACCTAAATAAATGAAACATAGCATGTTCTAAAACATTAGAAATTCTAAACCCAGGGAGGTAATTGTCATGGCCAACGGAAGTGTGTACTCACTACAAGGATTTTTTCCACCAATGGCGCAACAGCCCCTAATGGGCCAGGGCCTCCTCATTATCGAGGCTTTACGATCACACTCAGACACACCACACTCGGTAGGACTCCTCTGGACGAGTGATCAGCCCGTCGCAGAGACCTCTACCTGACAACACACAACACTCACAACAGACAGACATCCATGCCTTCGGCGGGATTCGAACCCACAATCCCAGCAAGCGAGTGGCCGTAGACCCACGCCTAATATATACATTATATATAATATATAATAAATTGTGTTTATAGTGACCTTGAAGTGTATTATGACGGATAATCACAATATTCAAAGCTGTATACCAACACTCCTCTGTAACCACAATTAATGACGTCGTGCTTTTTTTTCCAAACACTTTTCTTTGCTAGTTTTCATTTTGAAGCTTCTATTCTTTCGTCTCTTCATAAGGAATTGTCTTTATTAATCTGAAGCACTTATGCCCCTTTTACTTCATTAAACTACATTTTAATTATTTACAAATATATTGCGTACTTCTTGCTTTTCCTTTCATTTCGCATAGCATTTAACCCTCTTAACATCCACTCCCGTGTAAACATCCACTGCCGTATAAACATCCACTTCCGTATAAACATCCACTCCCGTATAAACATCCAGTCCCGTATAAACATCCACTCCCGTGTAAACATCCACTGCCGTGTAAACATCCACTTCCGTATAAACATCCAGTCCCGTATCAACATCCACTCCCGTATAAACATCCACTCCCGTATAAACATCCACTCCCGTGTAAACATCCACTGCCGTATAAACATCCACTTCCGTATAAACATCCAGTCCCGTATAAACATCCACTCCCGTATAAACATCCACTCCCGTATAAACATCCACTCCCGTATAAACATCCACTCCCGTATAAACATCCACTGCCGTATAAACATCCACTCCCGTATAAACATCCACTCCCGTATAAACATCCACTCCCGTATAAACATCCACTCCCGTATAAACATCCACTCCCGTATAAACATCCACTCCCGTATAAACATCCACTCCCGTATAAACATCCACTCCCGTATAAACATCCACTCCCGTATAAACATCCACTCCCGTATAAACATCCGCTCCCGTATAAACATTCACTCCCGTATAAACATCCACTCCCGTATAAACATCCACTCCCGTATAAACATCCACTCCCGTATAAACATCCACTCCCATATAAACATCCACTCCCGTATAAACATCCACTCCCGTATAAACATCCACTCCCATATAGACATCCACTCCCGTATAGACATCCACTCCCGTATAAACATCCACTCCCGTATAAACATCCACTCCCGTATAAACATCCACTCCCGTATAAACATCCACTCCCGTATAAACATCCACTCCCATATAAGCATCCACTCCCGTATAAACATTCACTCCCGTATAAACATCCACTCCCGTATAAACATCCACTCCCATATAAACATCCACTCCCGTATAAACATTCACTCCCGTATAAACATCCACTCCCGTATAAACATCCACTCCCGTATAAGCATCCACTCCCGTATAAACATCCACTCCCGTATAAAACTTTTCCTTCAGCAGCTTGAAGTACGGTGTCAAGCGGGCTGCCTACAGCGGACACTAAGGAGTGGATTGATTTCAGCGGGTACCAGGTGTATCTAAAATTGTTGCAGGTCAAGGTCGCCTATCTGTTTGTAGATATATGTGGTGATAATGTCAGTGGCGGCTGGTCTGTTTATGTAAGGCAGGTGCCTGAGATTCGCCGTTTACTGACTGTTGAGTCACGTGAATGATCGCTGCGTGGCAACAATTGAAATCGTACTTTCTCTGCTTTTTAAGCAAGCCGAACGTCCTGCTTGTATTGATGCGTCGTTGACATGTACAGTAGAACCTCGGTTATCCGAACTTCGCTTAACCGAAGCTCGGGTTAACCGAAACGCCTTTTTTTTTTGTACGCGAATTGGTGTTATCTAAATTAAATGATTGAGAACTGTATTGTTATTGAAATACAAATGGCAGTTTACAGCAGTAAGTTAGTTCCGAGAATACCTGTCAGGCGCTGCGATTCCCAGAACTGCCTGCCGCGAGACACCTCTGAGCCTCTCCCCGTCAGTTTGTGAAAAGTTGACGTGTGCGGAATTATCCGAAATCTTGCTTATCCGAAATCGGGTCCGCCCCCTTTATTTCGGATAATCGAGGTTCTACTGTAGACTGTTTAGCAACACTGTCCCAAGCACAAGACCACATCACTCTCTCTCTCTCTCTCTACGTCACAAACATTTCCATGGATTCTTGTAAAGTCAAAGATTATATACCTTCACAATCTCGTCACTAAATCGTGAGTAGAGTGTAATTTGAGTAATATTGCGACAGATCAGAGGTGGGGGGGGGGAGTTTAATGGAAGGTGTGGCTCATTAAATAGCCTACATATTTTTGGGTAAAACAGCAGAATTCGTGACAACGTTCAGGCAGGGAGGCCGGTTGCTTCTGGAATTGACATCTTCTGAACACCGAAGAGTTCACGTGGTCAGTAATACACCGCCACTGCACTCTATTCTGAGCCAGGACCATGGACGACACACCCTCCTGATTTAATTCCTTATCATCCTTTAGATATTATACTTCCATCTACATCAGGTTCCCTCAAATTATCTCTTTACTTCAGGTGAAATAGATACATGTTGAATAAATGATAAGAAGATTGTTGGAATTTACAATTAATGAATGACTGTATTAAGGATTATCCTTCTCAACCGCAGAGAGACAAAATTTCTAATTCCGAACATTACGTTGTGTGCGATACGCGGCGAGTTTTATAAGACTAACCTAATTGTGCAGAATAATATATTGGAAGCCGATCCCAGTGGCCGCGCGGTCTAAGGCGTGGGTCTGCGGCCGCTCGCTTGCGGGATTGCGGGTTCGAATCCCGCGTCGGCATGTATGTCTGTTTCTTGTGAGTGTTGTGTGTTGTCAGGTAGAGGTCTCTGTAACGGGCTGATCACTCGTCCAGAGGAGTCCTACCGAGTGTGATATATCTGAGTGTGATCGTGAAGCCTAGGTAATGAGGAGGCCCTGGTCCACTAGGGGCTGTTGCGCCATGGGGAAAACAAATATATTTGAGAACATTTTGTAAATATTTATGATGTGAGAACTCTGATAGCGGTACCTTACAGTGCTTCTCCGACACGAGGAAATAAAAGTTGCCCCCTAATATGTACGAGGAATGTTTCGGTTATTTGAATACAAATCAGCTGGACAGGGAGAGAGAGATCAATTAAATAAATAGCAACAACACTTCAGTTTACTACATTTTACTTACAGATAGTCACGAAACGTCCTACATCGGAGGCCTATATAATACAAAAGAATCACCTTTTTCCTTAAATGAAGTACTGCATAATGTTCCTAATGTACATATACATATGACTTAGTATTTATGGCAGTCTTCTTTATTAGTTAGTTTCTTAATTAGTTCCTTATTATACAAAACAGCCAATGTACCTATGAACGTAACATTGAGGCGCGTTCGCATAACCATTGTTGTTGTGGAAAAGCAGTAAGTATGACGTTTTTTGCGTGTGTGTCTGTAGCCTTAATTATCCAGCATGCAAAGCGCATGCGCCGTATTATATTGTCATCTGTGGCCTGTCTGGCTGTACCATATTTTTCCACATTATCTCATAAACGACACGATTTTCGGAAAAACGTTATTGAACACGAAATGTGAGTTTTGATTTTCTCTACAAATTTTGTCTGAAACATTTCTCATTCTAAGAAGAATGCAGCGAGATCTTATCATAAACGTACATAAGTGTTCATGTAAAGTACCCGTTATTGTTGTCAGATTTTAATGCAACTTGAATTTTCTCAACAGATGTTCGAAAAATCCTGAAATTTCAAGTTTCATGAAAATCCGTTCAGTGGGAGCCGAGTTCTTCCATGCGTACGGACAGACAGACACAGACGGACAGACGAACAAACAGACATGACGTAGCTAATAGTCGATTTTCGCAATTTTATGAACGCGCCTAAAAATTGTGTTGCTAAGAAAAGAGTAAAGTTAAAAAGTGACATTGCTGCTTTAAGCAGAGGCCAAAGTGAAGCTAACATATTTCATGTAAGTGCATCCGTTGGCTAGAAAACTGAAAATTAATGTCAAGATGCACGGTGAACACAACGTGACATTAATGTCAAGATGCACGGTGAACACAACGTGACATTGATGTCAAGATGCACGGTGAACACAACGTGACATATTTCATGTAATTTCCTTGACCCAGCTTCAGGCATTACTGTCGAGTTCCAAACGGAACTACATTAACGGAACTAGTGTACAAAATTTAGCCAAAATTGTAATTCTGAGTCCAAAGAAGACGGTAAAAGTAATGTTGACCCTATAGCAGGTCATGGAGGACCAGAGGGGAGTAGATGTGTAACTCTACTCTCTGTTTAACCTCGGAGCTAGATGGAGGTTGTTGGTCAACGCCACGCTTCGGCCTCTTTTCCCCCTGTAAAGAGACCGGGTACCTATTTTACAGAAGGTTGGGTGGGCCCCTGGGCCAGTCTGGACGGTTGTGGAAGATTTCGCCTCCAACGGGATTCGATCCCCGGACGGTCCAGCCCGTAGCGTGTCCCTATGCCGACTGAGCTATCCCGGCCCACCCAAAGGGCGAACACTGCCCCGAAATAAATGACCGGAATATGAATACTTTAATCCATAACGATTCCAGGGCTTACTGTAGTGTAGACTGTAGATTACGAAGGCAAATCGGGCGAGCAGCGCTATGCTACTGAGTTTCTGAACAGTTTGTCACCATCAGGTGTACCACCGCATACACCAAATCTGAAAATTAACACAACTGTCGTATGCTTAATTTTGCAACAGTTGAAAACTCTACATCATGACAGATTTGCGATCAAAATTGCGTCTGCTATGACAATCAATATGGCTCATAGACAGACGCTTAAACGTGTTGCAACATATCCACCGTCGCCTGTTCTTTCCTCACGGCAAGCTCTATGTGACACTTTCCCGATCCTCTTCATTTGACAACGTCGCTGTTGCAATTACTGCAGGGCATCGACAAAGTATACAAAATGACAGACTGATAACTTCACTGTACATCGAGAAGTGCTTTGAAGTTTCAGATATATAAATATCTCTTTGTTGATTAAATATTTATTGTTTCTACGTGTGAATTATTCGCACGGGTGAACTAAGTCTTATTACTTCATTGTCGGCTTTCACAATACACAGCACTTTGCAAGGTTCAGGTCTCAATCACTACTGTATCGTGCTGTACACAAGTGCTCTTTCTGCAATATCTTATAGCGCCTGATAATGGCTTTTATCTAAAGCCAAAATACGTCGCACAACGTATAACAAGACACTAAAATCGTATAGTTGTTACTGACTGCTTTTTCTCCCTTTTTAACTTGAATTATAATTTTTAAAGACACGTTTCGTACCGCGCAGTAAACAAACAGAGTGTGAGCTATGAAACCATTCTGTTATCTTTATTCTGATTTCACCGTGTATCTTTCACTAATTATTAATGTGTCACCAACTAAATGCACTTCTTTATTTAAATAACACTACAAGGCATCTTTAAAACGTTAGATAAAAACCCCTACATATGTTTCGGCTTATTAATAAGCCATCCTTAGGTGGTGTCACAACTGCATTATTTAAAAACACATCCTCATATTACTTCACTGTGTATGTATATAGTCACCACCATCACTTTTAACTACACTCTGACTTTTTTATCGCATTTTTTTTTCTATGGCTCGTCAGCCCTATATGGGCCTGGGCCTCCTCGTTTCGTCGAGGTTTCAAGGTCACACACTTTAGACACACCACAGTCGGTAGGACTCCTCTGGACGAGGGACCAGCTCGTCGCAGAGACCTCTACCTGACAACACACAACACTCACAACAGACAGACCTCTATCTGACAACACACAACACTCACAACAGACAGACCTCTACCTGACAACACACAACACTCACAACAGACAGACCTCTACCTGACAACACACAACACTCACAACAGACAGACCTCTACCTGACAACACACAACACTCACAACAGACAGACCTCTATCTGACAACACACAACACTCACAACAGACAGACCTCTACCTGACAACACACAACACTCACAACAGACAGACCTCTACCTGACAACACACAACACTCACAACAGACAGACATCTACCTGACAACACACAACACTCACAACAGACAGACATCCATGCCCCCGGTGGTATTCGAACCCACGATCCTAGGAAGCGAGCGGCCGAAGACCCACGCCTTAGACCGCACGGCCACTGGGTTTTATCGCATATTAGCACGAATAAAATGCATTTATTAAAAGCACATCCTTGTGTTAGTCCACTATGTCACTTATTTTCGTGAAGAGTCACTTTTTTTTAATGTATTAAAGTAAATAAAATCGATGTTAAAATTGTAGATGCATTGATATTATTGTTGCGTCAGTGGATAGATATGCTGGAGTGGCCCTGGTACTGTGTCGGCTGTGTGTGTCTGTTAAAGTCGTACAGAGAAACATTCGCTGTTTATTCTAAGAACTGTAAAAAAACACACACAAATTCACTCTGTGGGCAGAAAGTATAATTTTTGTGTTACACCGTGTGGTATATATAGTAACTACTATGCTTTAAATGGTTACACCAATCAAGAAAGTACTTGACATAATGAAAATCGTGTTGATAAACATCGCCATCGCACGAGGCCTCCCTTGTGACCTATTAGTATAAATTTAAATCCGTTCCACAGATACAAAACCTTTAGACTTTAAGGTCCAACATTATTACATGACCTTATCGACTTCTGTCTCTGATGTTTTGTCTTATTATTATGTTGTTCAACGGACACATTAAGTTACTGCTAGATTCCACACGCAAGCCACATTCCTCTCTTATTATAACGATCACAACGCAATAGTCGATAACTAGAAAGCGATGATGCTTAGATAAAACATCACAGTTTCAAACCAAACCACGTCTGTACGAACATGTTAATTATAACAAGACATATGACGTAACACTGAGGCGCATTCGCGTAACCATTGTTGCTGTGGAAAAGCAGTATTACATGCTATTAGTGTGTCTCTATAGCCTTCTTTATCCAGCATGCTAAGCGCATGCGCCGTATTATACAGGGTGTACACAAAATAATGGTGCGGTTTATATGTGTATATACATATAAACCGCACCATTCTTTTGTGTATACCCTGTATTGTCATCTGTGGCCTAACTGGCTCTACCAATTTCTCCACATTATCTCATAAACGACACGAATTTCGGAAAAATTATTGAACACAAAATGTGTTTGATTTTCTCTATTTTTTTTTTTAAGTTTCTCATTCTAAGAAGAATTGTGCGAGATACTATCAACGCGGTACATCATACTATCAACGCGGTACATCATACTATCAACGCGGTACATCATACTATCAACGCGGTACATCATACTATCACGTGCGACTTATGTCCTTCATAATTTTTTGTTAGTCGATGACCATTTATTAACTTATTGCACTAATACTGATTCGCTTACTATTGCTTGTAAACGTATGTGGAAAACTGTATGAAAGATTTATCATAGCTTATCAACAGATTTATCATAGCTTATCAACATATTTATCATAGCTTATCAACATATTTATAATCGTTCGTCACTTTCTTTTTTCTTATCTCAGCAAACCAAACGTCAATTTCATTTCTCTCAGCACACTGTATTATATGCTCGATGCTCAGATATTTCTTCAACCTCAATTCGTACCTCACACAAAACACACTGTCTGTTGATACTCTTTATTCTGCTGCAGCGAGTACCTCACAGAGAACCAAGCAGTGACTCATACACTGGCTCACACTACTCTGGTGTGACTCAGTGGCTCACAACAAGTGTATTATATATTGTGGAATGTTCCTTCTTTTACTTCGTCTGTCGTGGTTCCTATCACTGCCATATGTGCAGATGGTGGCACTCTCTGAAGCAAGAGCCAGGTGCGCGCCATATGTCTTCCACGCAATGTTAACTATACAGCCCGTCTGACATTAGGGTAAGTTACAAATACAGCACCTGTGTTATCCTCCGCTGCCAGTAGGTCTCTAAGACAGGGAAAAGCTCAAGGACAGGAACTTAGAGTTAGACGGTAGGATTCTATTAAAATGAATCCTAAAGAATAGGATCCATCTTGCTCAGGCTTGGGCCCAATGGCGTTGTCCTGTCAACGTGGCAGTCAACTCGGTATAGGGCGTGTAACTTGGTGACCAGCTGTCGGGACAGCTTGTGAAGATTCTTTAAGCGCGTGATTTAACGACGCAGTCACTTGCTAAGATAGCATAGCGTCGGTGATAGATGAGTGTGGAGCACTGGCGGAATGATACTGACAGGGGAAAACGGAACTAATGGTAGAAAAACCTGCAGTAGTGCCACTTTGTCTACCAGAAATCCCACACACGCTGCCCTGGATCATATCCAAGCCTCCGCGGGGAGAGGCAGGCGACTAACTGCATTAGCCATGGCACGGCCAAATAATACGAGACAGGCTAATGTGTAGACAGATGAGTCAGGATTGCGAACGGAGCCAAGTTTCCTTTAAGTGGTGAAGTCACACATTACTGGTCCCAATAATGATGCGCGGTATGACAGGATTTCTATTTTAGTCCCTTTAAGACTTATTTCATACTTGTTTCTTGCACTATATTAGAATTAACATATCAGTTCAGAGGATCAATTACTCTGTTATTGTTACCACTGTCAGTGGAGTTTATTATGAATTCGTGAAGGCACGGTTGTCCCTGTTTACGCCGCGAATCCATACTTGGGAGTAGAGGTATAGTTCCACTCATTCTTCACCTCAACATTAAATGGAGGTCAGTGGTCAGCTTCACGCCCCGACCGCTTCAACCCCGTAGAATTTTCCCTGCTGCGCATTGATTGGGAGACTTTGTGGGCCCACAGCCTGTCTGGAAACGTTGGGGGAAAAAAATCCTGCTTACCGGGAGTCGAACCACGATACCTCGGAGTACCAGCCCACAGCCTGGTCACTATATCGACCACGCCAACATGGCACATTTTATTTGCAATTATAAGTTTAATTTACGTTACACATATTTAGTGGTTTTAAATAAAATTTGTAAAACGTGTGATATATGTCATTTTACGGGAATTTCGTTTTTTTTAAATGCAGTTTATTTAAGACAAATCTGAGCAAGAATTGATAACGTAACAGTGTTACATATATAGGAACGGAGCCAACACAATTTGTGTGATCGATATAAATGTTTTGTTAAATCTGGCCATTTAATAGTTGCTTGTCTTTTACTGAAGTCAGAAGCTAAAATAGATTAACGGACCCTCGCCTGTCTGTCTGCCAATTTGAGATAAGATATCGAAGCAGTGCATGTGACTGTCTATTGTTCTTCTAAAGCAGTGCATGTGACTGTCTATTGTTCTTCTAAAGCAGTGCATGTGACTGTCTATTGTTCTTCTAAAGCAGTTCGTTTTGTCGTCTGACAGACAAACGCAGATGGCGACCATAATGGCGCAAGGTAAATGCATCGTGACATGGTACGAGCTCCACCTGTCTGTTCCCATGGAAACTCCAATAATAGAGCTACGAATTTTAATGTTGATGGTTCGTGACGTCACTTAACTGAAACATTAATGCCGCCAATGACGCAAATCTCCCTGACCTTCAGCTGTTGTTTTATTTTTGAAAGAATGCGTTTTGATTCCAATCCACCATTTTTAAAGTGCCCGTCCACGTTTACTATCAGTTTAAATACCAGTGTGGAGGGCAGGTTGCATAAATAGAAGGATAAACTTTGCACTATTACCACTGTGCATTTTTTAATCAAATAATTAAACCAACAAATGCACTGTTTTGACCACTTTTATTGTAGCCTATGTCACTTCAACCCTACACGTGTTTCGGAACTTTATAGTTCCATCTTCGGGGGTTACAATGTACTACTAAATTAAGCACATATTAAGACAAATGTACAATATGTACGTATCACTATGTGGTACGATAGTCTGGTTAACATTTAAAACCATAAATATATGTATATTTAAAACCTGATTAAGATTGTAAAATGTGCGTAGTGTTCACTGTTGCGGAACTACTGGCGTATTTCTACGTCTCCAGGTGCATTTTCTTGTGTGTTATGATGCTGCTTGTGCTATCTTTCCGTGGCTGTGTGTGTAGGGAGACTGTTGTCGTGTTGGGTATCAGGTATGAGTGGTGGTCGGTGGGGGAGTGTCTATCAGCTGGAATATTTAATTTAGTAGCACATTGTAACCCCCGAAGATGGAACTATAAAGTTCCGAAACACGTGTAGGGTTGAAGGGACATAGGCTACAATAAAAGTGGTCAAGGTATTGCATTTGTTGGTTTAATTATTTGAGAAGGATAAACGTTGTATCAGGACGGTATACCGAAAGAAGGGCCTTTTTCTTCGTGGGAATTCGTAATCCACAGTGATATATGTTGCAGTCTGCTGCAGATGGAAACGTTCATTTCTTATATGCAATGAAGTCTACTGCATTTTGTACATTATACGTTTTGTCCTTGACAAGGCCGTAGACCTACGCCTTAGACCGCACGGCCACCGGGATCAGCTTAGGGACATTAATTACCGATTATATTCATCCAGATGTAGTCCTGGTTAATCGTGCGACACTAATTTAGGCTTTGTCATTTTATTGGACATGTTGCACTCGAATTATCAAACCTTTTACTGCTTAAGTTATAACAGGTCGTCCCACTGGTGAGTAACACAAGCAAACAGTCTGCATTGACCATCACAGCAATGACCCCCACCCAATGAACGTATTCACTGTGAACACGGCCACCGGGCTGCACTTGAGACTTGTGTCCGTCTTATCTTTCTACATACCACGCCGTCACCAGATTGATTGAAATAAATGACACTGTAACGACGCAGAGATAATGTCTGAACCTTGTGGAAGGTCACACGAGTTGTCCAGCAGTGTATGTACTGCAGCAATCCGCCGTCTTCATTCCTTAGTACAGACGTGTCTATGACGGACGGAGCTTTACTCTCACAAGTGAAGGTCGCTACTGCTCTTGCTCACACATCACAGTTATTTGTACAAGGTTTAAGTTGTATTTCTGTGTTTGAAATCAAGGTTTTCAGCTTTAAAATTCGCATTCCCAGCTAAACCCAGCTAACAAACGGCGTCGTAATATTTAGTATAAGACGTCATCATAGAAGATACGGCGTCCGTAATCGCAGTCAGAACGTCCCGATGCAATAGTTCACCTTACATTATGATTCGATCTTCTTGTACTACACGAAAACTAAGGCTGTGTCGAGACGTTCACCGGACGTCTGGACAACACCACCGTCGTGACGTCAAATCTTGCGCTTGTTGAAACCAGCGTCGTCTTTTTCTTGATTGTAGCTTTGTATCGGAAGATGCCTTTGAAGACGCATAATAGACTGTACACAGGACGTTATACGATAAGTTTGCCAAACTTCATCGACATATACTGAAGGGCGTTTCACAAGAACACATCATCTACACTAATTCCCATGTCAGGATAAGTGTCAGTGTCTTCTGTCAATGTATAGTACCAATTTTCAGTTTATATGTTTAGTGTAAACTTGTCGAAACGTCCACCTTGGTGCTGAATGTTTCCTATCAGATGTCGCTTCCTTGTATCTTCCAACTTAATGCCTTCCCTTCCATTTCTTACACCATCAGCACCTTCAGTTGTGCACCAAACCAGCTCCTGCCTTTTTCCTCAGTTTACCTTCGTGATATTCCCCAGGCTCCCTGCAACCCCAGAGGAAAAATTGTAAGGGTTTAAATCAGGTGACCAAAGTGGTCGTGCCACCGCTTCACCTCTCAGTATCCCTTGATATTATTGTTCAAGTACTTCGTAAAACTTTGCCGGAATATGCAGGCGCTCTGCACATCCTCCAAACAAAGTAGTCGTACATTTCACGGAAAATGTCTACAATAAGCAGACATTATACCTCGCTCAATAAAATGCAATTAATATCATCGTCAGTTAAACCCGGTTATAACGACATCGGTTTATGCGACACCTCGGCTATAGCGTCAGATATTCTGTGGTACCAATTAATTCCTCGCTCTTAACCACAACGTTACATTCCTCGGTTATAACAACACTCGTTTATAACGACACAAAATATTCAGTCCCTTTCATGACGTTATAACCGTGTTCAACTGTATTTCCAAAGACCTCTGCTGAGAAATAAGACGCAAAGCATTTTTTCTTTGAGTCTGAGGGTAATTTCATATATTGTTAATGTCATGAAAAGAAACTCGAGCCTTGTTAATGAACAGAATACCGTGTAGAATATTTAGCTGTTCACAAGTTTCAGACGGCTGGCGTGCCGTCTGATAAATGGTCTTATGTTCTTTTGGGGCGACACGTCAACAAACATTGTCGTGTGACATCCCTAATCTTCTCATCAGCGCGATGTCAGTCCTCATGGACATTCTGTGCAGACCTTTACGTGGGCTTCGCTCTACTGCATCCAGAACATCATATCAGCGCAGATTTTCGCGCTTTCTGCGTGAACTGGTGTTAGGAAACCAGTCCCCTCCAAAATCATGAGGACATTATGAAATTGTTTCCATTTTTCATGTCGTGAAAAATGAAAAATTACCTAGCAGTTCTTCTACATGCACAATTATACCAAACATTATCAAGTAATTGTTTTATGCAACGACTGATTTACTCCCTGATGACGTACCAACGAGGTCTGAAACATGTAGCAGTTTAGTGTGTTTTTTGAATACATTATTGCGAATGTGTGACAATTTGACTGCATTTGTTAGTTGATATTAAAAAGCTTCTAATAATGTTATGTTCCAATGTCTACTCGATTTATACCCAAGGAATATTGCCTTAACCAACAGTAATACAATGTCACAAATCTCCTGTTTACCAACACACGTGTAATGTTCAAAGATCTGCTCTTTGTTGCCCATCACAAATAAAATTCCACAAAATCTAGCCCATTCATTCTCAAATAAATGTAATTTTCAAAGATCTAATCCATTGTTAACACTGCGAATGTAGTATTCCAAAGAGAAACGTACTGAAAGAATCGATTTACGATCAAAAGACAATCTCGCGTCTGAATATTTACAACTTCTGTTCTTACGAAAGATGAATAATCACTTTAACGCCTTATGTTGCCGCTTATAATGAAATGACTGTCGTACAGCTATGTCGATACGAAGTCTCTGATGGTTCAGGGCTGCTGTGGATCGGACCATAAGCATGTATTTAAGAAGATAATAAGGTGGGAAGTGCACACACCGTTTGGTCCGCAGCTGCAGTCTGTGTTCTGTGTCCTGAAGTTTGGTCCGCAGCTTGATTCTGTGTTCTGTGTCCTGAAGTTTGGTCCGCAGCTTGCAGTCCTGTGTTCTGAAGTTTGGTCCCGCAGCTGCAGTCTGTGTTCTGTGTTCTGAAGTGGCAGCAATGCACTCACGGTCTGATTTGGACTGACTGTTGTATTTTGTCTCAGAAGGGATGTTTATAACATTCATGTCACCTGTGAGCTGGGCAATATCAGTTACTGGGTCACCTTAAGACATAATACAGTGCAGAATTATTGATCTTTATGGGCATTGCTGAATTATGTTGATGGCTTTCTGTTTGCATACCGCCAGGCTGGCAGGGGCAAGTCAACAAAGATAGCATCGGATTTTGACCAGCGTTGGAGTAATCGATCATTGTGCATAAAAAACAATCATTCAGAAATTGTAGTTGGCGAAAGGTGTGTACGTAGAAGGTTGCCTATAATGTAAGTAAATGACATACGGGTTGAAAAGATGGTGCTGGAAGAATATTTGGGTATAACAAAGAGTATCCGTGATTTTTTCATTTCCTTCTTGGACTTCTTGACCCCGTAGTCGGTATAGCGACTCGCTACGGGCTGGACGGTCCGGGATCGATCCCGGTGGGGGTAAGATTTTTCGCAGCCGTCCAAACCGGTCCTAGGGCCCACCCAGCCTCCTATACAATGGGTACTGGGTCTCTTTCCCGGGGGTAAAGCGGCCGGGGCGTGGATATGACCACCCACCCCATCTAGCGCTGAGGTTAAAGAAAGAGTACAGCTATAACTCTACTTCCCCTCTGGGCCTTCTGGCCTGTTCTAGGGTGAACTTTACCTTTACCTTACCTTCTTGACCCTTGAAAATGGGACCGATACGTTGTCCCCAAACATCGTTAAAGGATTACCACTCGACGCTGCGTAATACCCCAGAAGAGCGCAGATTTCATTAACAAAGAGTAAATTACAAGAGAATGGAGAAAAAATAGAGTAACGGGTACATTCAGAGCTTGATCTACTGGCTAAATAATATCAGCGCTGATGAAACAAAGGTAATAAAATTGGCGGAACATGTAGCATGCTTGGGCCATATGAGCGATAACATACAGAACTGTGGTCAGTAAGACCGCGTGAGATACTTAAGCGTATATGGGAGAGTAATACTAAAATTGGATTTAAAATGAAGATGATGTGCGGGCCGTGCTATGGCTCAGGCGGTTTGTTGCCGGTATCTCACCGCGGAGTGCCGCGTTCAATCCCTGGTTGTTCCTTGTAGGATTGTAGACATGTTGGTACTGGGACAGAGTCCTTCCGTTTCCCCTTCAGTATTATTCATCCAGTTTACGATATTCTTATTTTTTTATCAGTCACCGCCATTATGTAATCTTAGCAACTGAGAGTTTTGCTAAATGACTGTATGGGGCAGAGTCTGTGTTAAAGGGCTAACACTTCATACACTAGTAAAGAAATACTGCACAAGTTACGAAACCCCATTTTCATCTTTAGGAAGCACTCTGCTACAAGCAGTCAGACGCACTGGTCACTTTGTAAATTGAAGATAATATGACATAACAAGATAATGTACGTATAGCGTAACATTGAGGCCCGTTCGCGTAACCATGTTGCCGTGGAAAAGCAATACATGTTACATATTCTGAGTGTGTGTCTGTAGCCTTAGTTATCCAGCATGCAAAGCGCATGCGCCATATTATATTGTCATCTGTGGCCTGTCTGGCTTTACCATATTTTTCCGCATTATCTCATAAACGGCACGATTTTCAGAAAAACGTTATTCAACATAAAATGTGTGTTTTGATTTTCTCTACGAATTTGTCTGAAACATTTCTCATTATAAGAAGAATTCAGTGAGAGATTATCATAAATGTACATGAAAGTAGTTATTCTTGTCAGATTTTAATGAAACTTAAATTTTGTCGACAATTGTCGAAAAAATACTTAAATATAAAGTTTAATCAAAATCCGTCCAGTGGGAGCCGAGTTGTTCCATGCAGACGGACAGACAGATATGACGAAGCTATTAGTCGCTTTTTCGCAATTTTGCGAATGCGCCTAATATGGTAACACAATTTGGTTGAACTAGAAGAAGACGACAAAGAAGGAATTTATGTTTAAGAGTGTTCCGTGTCGAATTTGTAAATTTCTGTTGTGTTTCTGGGTATTGTGTTCTTTCAGGGTGGTGTCTTCTGCGTCTTCTCTGTTGATATATATATATATATATAGTGTATTATATCGCGCGCGCGCGTGTCTCACAGTGGGCCTTTTCCTGGAACTGTATTTCCATGGTGTATGGTCCGTAGTCACTTCCTGTTTTGAGTATATGTCTTTCGTAGTTGCAATTGTTCTTGTCATGTCTGTGTCTCTTAGTTGTTCATTGTATCTCTGTTTGAACTACGATTGGTCTGCCCTATGTACACTTTGACCACAGGTGTTGCATATGGGTTTTTAAATTCCACTTTTCTGGTATGTGTCCTGTTTTTCGCTTTAGTCTCACAGTCTCGTCGCTGGTATGTTGTGTACAAACGACCATACCACATACTGTTTGTCCTCCTACTGAACGATAAAAATATAGACGAGTGAGCCACATGGGCGGCACAGTATGAAGGTAGTGCAGTGAAGAACATGCACGTGTAGTAGAGGGTGAGACACAGTTTGGTAGGGGTTGTGATGCAACACATACGTGCATGAAACTGTAACGCCACAATACATTACAAGACACTGATTATAACGTGAAAAACCTCGAAAACGGTATAGCCACACAAAGACATTGAGATCTGACAGTTGGACTATACACCATAGCAAGTTATAGGACAGTTTCTTACATAGGCGAAGATTACAAAACAATTTCGTGTACCTACGATAAGATGAGAAAATTATACAACTTGTTTTAACCAGGCGAAGCTGAGAAGATAATTTGTTATGCCTAGTTCAAGATGAGAGTGGGCTAATAGATGGCTTTTGCGGAGATGTGTTAGAAGATTGTACTGGTCAACTGAATGTAGCTATTGTACTGGTCAACTGAATGTAGCTATTGTACTGGTCAACTGAATGTAGCTATTGTACTGGTCAACTGAATGTAGCTACGTACTGTCCAACTGAAACCCTTTAAGCATGGGTTTATGAATGTTAGTATGAGGTCAAAGAATTACTATTTACTGGCCTGACATGTACTATTGTTGGTCATAAGTTTTGAGGTCATCCAGAATTTCGACAATACGGCAATGAGATCGTAGTTTGTCACCTGCGTCACTGATGCAGCTATTTACCCTCCATGAGATTGATGTCCTGAATTAGCTATTTCTTTTGAGTAGCTATTGACCAGGTCCAATAGTGCTGCGGAAGGGCTAATGAAATTAACAATTCCAGGTGCACGCATGGAATCGTACTGGTCAACTGAATGTAGCTATTGTACTGGTCAACTGAATGTAGCTATTGTACTGGTCAACTGAATTTAGCTATTGTACTGGTCAACTGAATGTAGCTATTTGTACTGGTCAACTGAATGTAGCTACGTCCCCACATAAAACCTTTCAAGCATGGGGTTTATAGATTTAGTAAAGGTAAAGCAATCCCATTACAGGCCTAGACAGGCACTTTGGGCTGCATAAGTTTGAGGCTTCCAGAATTTCTGACAATCGGCACATGAAGATCGTAAGTTTGTCAGCCCTACGCACTGGCCGCCTTTACCCTCCAGGAGATATCGCTGATACTCATTTCTTTTAGAAGCTGATTCGACCCCAGGGCCATAGTGCTGCCGGAAGGGCTAAGAAAATAAAAAATCCCAGTGACCGCATCGGGAATCGAACCTGCGATCTTCCGGTTTGTAGCAGAGTGCGTCAACCAACTGCGCCACCGCATACCTATCAATTTAGTACTTAAAGCAAATAAGATACTCTTACAGAAAACACATCAATACATTAAATGATTGAATACTTAATATTAAATAGGGAAATGAAGAAGTTAGCAGCCTGCATGTCGTTGCTAGATTGCTTTAGACGTTTAATTGAGTTGTGTCGCCAGATAAGCTGATAATGATGTTACCGGACAAGTGACTGCAGAGTGGTCCGTCAGAGTACTAGAGTAGGTTACTTGTGATGGTTATACAATTATCTTATTAACCGAAATTGTTATAGCAGAGCTGTTGAGTATCTCAAGGTTTTAAAAGCCATTTGGTGGTACTCTTACAGACTGCGTGTACAAAGTAATTACTTAGCTGCACAGTTATGACAAAAGCGGAATAAAGACATTGTTCCACTTTCTAGTCAGTGTCAAGTTAGGATGTTCCAATGACGTCCACCAATGGACATGATCCATCCACAGCCCCTGCGTACTTTACCTTACATCATACTGGTCAATTGATACTGGGTCATTCTTCCTATTGCTACTCAAAGAAAGACTAAGATTAACTTGAATTTTATGTAAAGATTCAGTTCCTAGCGCGCAGTAAACACACCCCGTCACGGCCACAAACGTCAAGACACTAACTGCACGAAACAGTAAATGTCCTCTGTGGAATTAGCGAAGAAAATTTCATTTTAAACCTCAAGGCACATAAAGTAACCACTTAAGGGGCCATATAATGTAATTTGTCCGGGCTATACGAATATAGAACTCAGTAAGTCTGCGTTTTGTTTAAATTACTGTAAATTTAGGCTTATTCCATCGCACTTATTTCACTTTATTAAGAATACAGCACAAAAGGCCGATCCCAGTGGCCGTGCGGTCTAAGGCGTTGGTCTGCGGCCGCTCGCTTACTAGGATCGTGGGTTCGAATCCCTCCGTGGGCATGGATGTCTGTCTGTTGTGAGTGTTGTGTGTTGTCAGGTAGAGGTCTGTGCGACGGGCTGGTCACTCGTCCAGAGAGTCCTACCGAGTGTGGTGTGTCTGAGTGTGATCGTGAAGCCTGGATAATGAGGAGGCCCTGGCCCACTACGGGCTGTTGAGCCATTGGAAAAAAAAAGTCAGCACAAAGGCTTCGATGCGGTACTTACACAATGACAGTTACAAATATGTAAGTCATAACTAGTGACATCTCGTTGGTATGAAGATCTTTTGTGGTCAGTGCTCGACTAAGGCACTGAAGCCCTTCTTACGGACAGCCACTCCGCGTGTAAGCCACTGACAGTCCCTTCCCGATCTATTATACGTTTTTACACGGCACAATTTTCGCCCTGTCTGCCGCAGCAGCCTCCACCCATCCATCCATCCTCCCACACACACACATAATTTACGAAGATACGAGTTGGCGCCTTCTCGCTACGTGGAGATGGGTTTTGAGCTTTCATCATGCATAAAATATAAGGTTAAAGTTCAAGGAGGCTCCCTGCTATTAGGCCTATAGTTATTAAGGGTTATTTACGAGGTTGAATGTCATTGCGCTTCTAATATGCAATAAATAAACAGTCAACTACCGTCTGACGTGACTGTGTATGTACATATAAGCTACATATTTCGGCCCTTTTGGACCATCATCAGGCTGACGTATAAAACTTAAAACGAAGGTGAAAGCGCTATATACATATGTGATTGTTGTGAGATGTCACATTACATTGCACTTATTACAAGCCATGGCTGCTTGTTACTTAGAAACACATGTGCCGTTACAAGCCATGGCTGCTTGTTACTTAGAAACACAGGTGCCGTTACAAGCCATGGCTGCTTGTTACTTAGAAACACAGGTGCCGTTACAAGCCATGGCTGCTTGTTACTTAGAAAAAACATGTGCCGTTACAAGCCATGGCTGCTTGTTACTTAGAAACACATGTGCCGTTACAAGCCATGGCTGCTTGTTACTTAGAAACACATGTGCCGTTACAAGCCATGGCTGCTTGTTACTTAGAAACACAGGTGCCGTTACAAGCCATGGCTGCTTGTTACTTAGAAACACAGGTGCCGTTACAAGCCATGGCTGCTTGTTACTTAGAAACACAGGTGCCGTTACAAGCTATGGCTGCTTGTTACTTAGAAACACAGGTGCCGTTACAAGCCATGGCTGCTTGTTACTTAGAAACACAGGTGCCGTTACAAGCCATGGCTGCTTGTTACTTAGAAACACAGGTGCCGTTACAAGCCATGGCTGCTTGTTACTTAAAACACAGGTGCCGTTACAAGCCATGGCTGCTTGTTACTTAGAAACACAGGTGCCGTTACAAGCCATGGCTGCTTGTTACTTAGAAACACAGGTGCCGTTACAAGCCATGGCTGCTTGTTACTTAGAAACACAGGTGCCGTTACAAGCCATGGCTGCTTGTTACTTAGAAACACATGTGCCGTTACAAGCCATGGCTGCTTGTTACTTAGAAACACATGTGCCGTTACAAGCCATGGCTGCTTGTTACTTAGAAACACATGTGCCGTTACAAGCCATGGCTGCTTGTTACTTAGAAACACAGGTGCCGTTACAAGCCATGGCTGCTTGTTACTTAGAAACACAGGTGCCGTTACAAGCCATGGCTGCTTGTTACTTAGAAACACAGGTGCCGTTACAAGCTATGGCTGCTTGTTACTTAGAAACACAGGTGCCGTTACAAGCCATGGCTGCTTGTTACTTAGAAACACAGGTGCCGTTACAAGCCATGGCTGCTTGTTACTTAGAAACACAGGTGCCGTTACAAGCCATGGCTGCTTGTTACTTAAAAACACAGGTGCCGTTACAAGCCATGGCTGCTTGTTACTTAGAAACACAGGTGCCGTTACAAGCCATGGCTGCTTGTTACTTAGAAACACAGGTGCCGTTACAAGCCATGGCTGCTTGTTACTTAGAAACACAGGTGCCGTTATAAGCCATGGCTGTTTGTTACTTAGAAAACAGGTGCCGTTACAAGCCATGGCTGCTTGTTACTTAGAAACACAGGTGCCGTTACAAGCCATGGCTGCTTGTTACTTAGAAACACATGTGCCGTTACAAGCCATGGCTACTTGTTACTTAGAAACACAGGTGCCGTTACAAGCCATGGCTGCTTGTTACTTAGAAACACAGGTGCCGTTACAAGCCATGGCTGCTTGTTACTTAGAAACACAGGTGCCGTTACAAGCCATGGCTGCTTGTTACTTAGAAACACAGGTGCCGTTACAAGCCATGGCTGCTTGTTACTTAGAAACACAGGTGCCGTTACAAGCCATGGCTGCTTGTTACTTAGAAACACAGGTGCCGTTACAAGCCATGGCTGCTTGTTACTTAGAAACACAGGTGCCGTTACAAGCCATGGCTGCTTGTTACTTAGAAACACAGGTGCCGTTACAAGCCATGGCTGCTTGTTACTTAGAAACACAGGTGCCGTTACAAGCCATGGCTGCTTGTTACTTAGAAACACATGTGCCGTTACAAGCCATGGCTGCTTGTTACTTAGAAACACAGGTGCCGTTACAAGCCATGGCTGCTTGTTACTTAGAAACACAGGTGCCGTTACAAGCCATGGCTGCTTGTTACTTAGAAACACATGTGCCGTTACAAGCCATGGCTGCTTGTTACTTAGAAACACAGGTGCCGTTACAAGCCATGGCTGCTTGTTACTTAGAAACACAGGTGCCGTTACAAGCCATGGCTGCTTGTTACTTAGAAACACAGGTGCCGTTACAAGCCATGGCTGCTTGTTACTTAGAAACACAGGTGCCGTTACAAGCCATGGCTGCTTGTTACTTAGAAACACAGGTGCAGTTTCCAAATCAGTTGAAAATAAGCAGCCATGAAGCCCGGTCGGTGTCTTAGTCCTTACGTTTCCTCGGGCCGGATAAGTAATATCCGTGACTGACAAGAATATCTTTGACCTCCACAGGATGGGTATTTTTCTTTACCTTCGGTCTAACCTTGCGCAGAAGACATATAGATCGTCTCAAACTTATATACGTAATTTTGTTTCACTGAATCTATCACTTTCCACTGGTCGCCACTTGTTGAGTGTTCAGTGTATAAAAAGCCCCTCATAGGTAGGCACAGCTGTAGCCATGTAGAAAGCAATACAAGTAATAGTGTTAACTCGCACGCAAAAGACATGAGTCCATTTCAGTCCGTTATATTTGTGACTGCAATAGATGTGTTACTGCTTAATACTCATCTGACTTGTACTGCGCTTCCACTGCAGAGCTTAAAGCTGTCTCGTGAGTCCACAATAGCACGATACGTGTCGTGACTGCAAAGCAATTGTTTAGGGAATTCGGCAAGTATTATGGGAGGAAAACAGGCACTGGGAAGGGAGAAAACAGGCACTGGAAGGGACAAAACAGGTAGTGGAAGGGAGGGAACAGGCACTGGAAGGGACAAAACAGGCAGTGGAAGGGAGGGAACAGGCACTGGAAGAAAGAAAGTAGGCACTGGAAGGAAGAAAACAGGAAAACGAAAGGGAGAAAACGGCAATGAAGGACAGAAAACAGGCAATAAAAGACAGAAAACAGGAAATGGAAAGGATAAAACAGAAGTGGAAGGCAGAAAACAAGCAATTTAAGGGAGAAGCATACTGAGAGACAGGAAGAAGGAAAAAAAGGAGAGTGAAAGTTGGAAAGCGATGAAAAGAGAGAAGGGAAGAAAATAAAAACGGAAGAGACAAGTGAGAAGGAGAAATTGGCCGTATGGGCGGAAATACAGAGGGAAAAGAGACGCCAGGATCAATATGAAGGGGAAAATGAAGGAACAGGATTAGAAAAGAAAATGAGGTACATGTTATGACAGAGTAAGGGAAAGAAACAGAGACAGGGACTTGTTTTGTTATACCGCGAAAAGGTGTCTGAATTTTGTGGAAGAGTCATAGATGTAAAACAAGTGAAAACACCTTCTTAAAAAATGTCTCCACCTCAGACGATTTAAGTAGAAAACACAGAATGATTCAAGGAAAGGCCCTGTCTTTCGTTCTTCATTGACACTGAATCACATTTCAAACGAGGCAAAACTATATTTGCTTTGTTTAATTGTTGCACGTAACAATATGATATGAATTTGGAAATATGACACTACAAATTAAAGTGTGTCCCTTTTATTGTGTCACCGGTCACGGCAGTTGTACCGCATAGAAAGCCTGAATCAGCCGGGATATCCCGTTACACGACAAAAACACCCTGCAGTTCAGACTTATGTAAGTACGACGAAGCTGAAGTTGTACCCACATTTAAGCACAACACCAAAAAGGCATTGGAGTTACGAAGTTAAAATTTTGGCATTCTTAAGCTCGGCACTGAATGGAGGTAAGGGGCCAGCTTCATGCTTCTTCTGCTTTTATCCCCAATACTCGTTGAGTAGCTCTGTATGTACAGCCAGTCTGGACGTAATCGCGAATATCATATTCCTAAGATCCGGATTATTTTCCCCTCGTTCATTATAGAATATCTGTATTGGAGTTACATCACTGTATTTTTCACGCAGCGTAGCTGTCACTGAGCCTTTAACGATTACGTTTTATAAAGTGGCATGGTTGACCTATGCAGCGAGTTTAAAGCTAATACGACCACTTTTCACTGTTGAAAAGCGCCATCAAACAAACAGGTCATATATACAGGATCATAAACACGATCAAACGGCTTGCTTGTTGAGTAAGGCTGATGTTGCTTCAGTGTGCAGGTGTACAAAGCGACTGACTGACTGCTGGCTGTCACTCACGCAGCTGCAGCATGATCCGTGTTAACCTGTCCTTTGAAGTGTTTCAACGCGACACGTGTACACACATGTAATTTTTACCTCCCTATTTTCATTCATACCGAATTAAAGTCATATATCGTTCGGGATTTAAAATAACTTTCGCAACAATTAATAATGAGACTTTGACAAGGGATATCTGTCACGAATATTTTGTGCACGACTGAAATACTCACAGGGACAGACAGCGTGTTACCGTAACGAAGCACACAAAATTTGCAATAACATCTTTGCTGTATATCGGTATTATCGGCGGAATATACAAACGGTATTTTAACAGAACCCGAGGTGTATACAACTAAATAAGCGTCAAAAGGTTTACGAAATTCGAGGGTTGCCCAAAAAGTTTTGAAACACATCCAGACAGGATCTGGAGTCCACGCAACCTCCTATTGAATGGTCACTGGGGACACTTTCCCCGGAGGTAAAGCGGAAGGGGCATGAAGCTGACCACTCACCTTATCTACTGCGAAAGTTAATAATGAGTGCAGTACCTCCAGTCCCCCAACACGCCTTCATGATGTGCACAGGGCCAACTTTGACTTTAACCAACAGGGTGTGTGTACAAACATACATACACAGGCATGCATATCACTGGCGAGCGTGAAGCGGTGTCGGCAAGCAGTGGCTCCGCAGCACTGCGCGGCCGTGACACTGACACCGTCACCTGCTGCCCACAGTGTTATCACTGTAGGCAAACAGTGGCTCCGCAGCACTGCGCGGCCGTGACACTGACACCGTCACCTGCTGCCCACAGTGTTATCATTGTAGGCAAGCAGTGGCTCCGCAGCACTGCGCGGCCGTGACACTGACACCGTCACCTGCTGCCCACAGTGTTATCACTGTAGGCAAGCAGTGGCTCCGCAGCACTGCGCGGCCGTGACACTGACACCGTCACCTGCTGCCCACAGTGTTATCACTGTAGGCAAGCAGTGGCTCCGCAGCACTGCGCGGCCGTGACACTGACACCGTCACCTGCTGCCCACAGTGTTATCACTGTAGGCAAACAGTGGCTCCGCAGCACTGCGCGGCCGTGACACTGACACCGTCACCTGCTGCCCACAGTGTTATCACTGTAGGCAAACAGTGGCTCCGCAGCACTGCGCGGCCGTGACACTGACACCGTCACCTGCTGCCCACACTGTTATCACTGTAGGCAAACAGTGGCTCCGCAGCACTGCGCGGCCGTGACACTGACACCGTCACCTGCTGCCCACACTGTTATCACTGTAGGCAAACAGTGGCTCCGCAGCACTGCGCGGCCGTGACACTGACACCGTCACCTGCTGCCCACACTGTTATCACTGTAGGCAAACAGTGGCTCCGCAGCACTGCGCGGCCGTGACACTGACACCGTCACCTGCTGCCCACACTGTTATCACTGTAGGCAAACAGTGGCTCCGCAGCACTGCGCGGCCGTGACACTGACACCGTCACCTGCTGCCCACACTGTTATCACTGTAGGCAAACAGTGGCTCCGCAGCACTGCGCGGCCGTGACACTGACACCGTCACCTGCTGCCCACACTGTTATCACTGTAGGCAAACAGTGGCTCCGCAGCACTGCGCGGCCGTGACACTGACACCGTCACCTGCTGCCCACACTGTTATCACTGTAGGCAAACAGTGGCTCCGCAGCACTGCGCGGCCGTGACACTGACACCGTCACCTGCTGCCCACAGTGTTATCATTGTAGGCAAGCAGTGGCTCCGCAGCACTGCGCGGCCGTGACACTGACACCGTCACCTGCTGCCCACAGTGTTATCACTGTAGGCAAGCAGTGGCTCCGCAGCACTGCGCGGCCGTGACACTGACACCGTCACCTGCTGCCCACAGTGTTATCACTGTAGGCAAGCAGTGGCTCCGCAGCACTGCGCGGCCGTGACACTGACACCGTCACCTGCTGCCCACAGTGTTATCACTGTAGGCAAACAGTGGCTCCGCAGCACTGCGCGGCCGTGACACTGACACCGTCACCTGCTGCCCACAGTGTTATCACTGTAGGCAAACAGTGGCTCCGCAGCACTGCGCGGCCGTGACACTGACACCGTCACCTGCTGCCCACACTGTTATCACTGTAGGCAAACAGTGGCTCCGCAGCACTGCGCGGCCGTGACACTGACACCGTCACCTGCTGCCCACACTGTTATCACTGTAGGCAAACAGTGGCTCCGCAGCACTGCGCGGCCGTGACACTGACACCGTCACCTGCTGCCCACACTGTTATCACTGTAGGCAAACAGTGGCTCCGCAGCACTGCGCGGCCGTGACACTGACACCGTCACCTGCTGCCCACACTGTTATCACTGTAGGCAAACAGTGGCTCCGCAGCACTGCGCGGCCGTGACACTGACACCGTCACCTGCTGCCCACACTGTTATCACTGTAGGCAAACAGTGGCTCCGCAGCACTGCGCGGCCGTGACACTGACACCGTCACCTGCTGCCCACACTGTTATCACTGTAGACCGACGAACAGGCAGCACCGTACTGATGCAGTGACGACGACACACACCGTTTGTCTCAGACCAAACGGTCGCAAATAAATTTGAACTTTCTCGTTGATGGCATGGCGCAGTCGGTATAGCGACTGGCTACGGCCGGGACGGTCCGGGGATCGAATCCCGATGGGGCCGAAATTTTCCGTGCCATGCAGATCGGCCCCGAGGCCCACCCAGTCTCCTGTACAATGGGTACCGGGACATTCTCGGGGGTAAAGCGGCCGGGGCGTGGCGCCGACCATCCATCTCCTAGTGCCGGTCGCAAATGGTTAGGAGCTCTACCTCCGTGCCCTCAATGTGCCTGCAAAGACATTGCATGGCATGGGCGACCTTTACCTTACTGAACATGCAATGCCTTTTTCCAGCTGTTATGCATTTTCTTCCATGAACGTGACGTAGAGGAGGACATGTAATAAAGGTTCCGAAGGATCTGTTTGTCAAATCAGAAATGTTACTCATCTTATCGCATTTGTAATAGCTATATGACGCGTAAAAGACTGAAGAATAAAACCGACCCCTTCCCACCATCGAGCGTTGAGGTTAAGAATGAGTGGAGCTATACCTCTACTCCCCGTCTGTGCCTCCTATAACACGTTAAGTGGTGACTTCAGACTACAACTGACACACGTGCCATTTACTGTAATTAATGCAAAGTTCATAAGTTGTAAACGTGATTATCATTTATGTATTAAAAAGGTAAAAGTCACCCTATAACAGGCCACGAAGGCCCAGAGGGGGAGTAGAGGTATAGCTCTACTCTTTCTTTAACCTCGGCGCTAGATGGGGGTGGGTGGTCAACGCCACGCCCCGGCCGCTTTATCCCATTGTGCAGGAGGCTGGGTAGGCCTCAGGGCCGGTCTGGACGCGTGCTGAAAATCTCGCCCCCACCGGGATTCGATCCCCGGACCGTCCAGCCCGTAGCGAGTCGCTATACCGACTGAGCTATCGCGGTCCACCATTCATATATTACATACAGTTTTAGGTACAATATTACACTAACACTGAGTGAGGCTGTGCTATGGCTCAGGCGGTTAGTCGCCGGTCTCTCACCGCGGAGGCCCGGGTTCGATCCCAGGTCAGTCCATGTGGGATTTGTGGTGGGAAAAGTGGCACTGGGACAGGTTTTTCCCCGAGTACTTCGGTTTTCCCCTATCAATTTCATTCCACCGGTGCTCCATTACTTGGAAAAAACGAAAAAAAAAATTAATTAATCATCTTCCTCACAGGGTTGCACAATAAGCCTCAAGGCTGCGGTGCGTCCGTAGCATCTGCTGCGGGGCCCTTCACCATAAAAAAAAACACCTCGTGCGTTTAACTGTAAGAATTAAATGTAACAAGCCAGAAAGTGCGGCCTATAGTAGACAAAACCACAAGCGTCCGTTGTTGAATGCTGAATGAATCAGCACGGACAGTCTCCCTTCTAGCACACTTGCACACCAACACACTTGGTGACTGACTAGCGGTGCTATGAAATGCACAGGCGTGCGCACCTGATGTACGTGTATTCATAAGCAGGATCCCACAGGCATTTTCCAGTATGGATGCACAGTGCTTCCTTCACTTATCACATGTATTCTACGTCTTTGTACACAGCAACATTTGTCTGAAATATTCCAGACCTCACATGAGAGACCTTTCTCCACAAAACGCTCCAATGGCCTGATCATTCCTGACTGATAAGGTTTCATCTCCTACTGATATTGTGACGACCAAAATTGATTAACCGTGATGCGGTTTTAGGCGCGTTCGCAAAATTGCGAATTGCGAATAGCGACTATTAGCTGCAACACATCCATCTGTCCGTCCGCACAGAACAACTCGGCTCCCACTGAACGGATTTTAATGAAATTTGATATTTCAGTATTTTTCGAAATCCCGTCCAAAAATCCAAGTTTCATTAAAATCTGACAAGAATAACGGGTACTTTACATGAAGACCGATGTACATTTATGATAATATCTCGCTAGATTCTTCTTAGAATGAGAAATATTTCAGACGAAATTTGTAGAGAAAATCAAAACACACATTTTATGATCAATAGCGTTTGTTCCGAAAATAATGTAGTTTATGAGATAATGTGGAAAAATATGGTAGAGCCAGACAGGCCACAGATGACAGTATAATACGGCGCATTCGCTTTGCATGCTGGATAACTAAGGCTACAGACACACTCAGACAATGTCATACTTATTGCTTTTCCACAACAACAATAGTTACGCGAACGCGCCTCAATGTTATGTTATACGTACATTGCCTGTCTTGTCGACAGATGCGCTACTAATTTTGCAATGTACATGGAGATGGAGGCTGTTTATTTTACGTTTCTGTGATAAGGCAGCCGACAGGATATAACAAACGATGTTTGTCAGATGTGAACCGTCCGTTGCGCAGTCGTGTCTGAGAGTGCAGCATTGTCCGTAGTACGCATGCGCCAATTACTACTGCTGTCCTGTGACAACACGTTTCTCTTACGCCATGGGCCATAAAGAAGAGCCGAGTGTCAAGGCGTTTAATGGGGCAATTTGTTCAGGGTGCAAGGTGCATAGCAACCGTGTTGCAGCTGGCATGGGTACTCCCCGTGACGTCACCTACCACACCTCATTATCACCGCGTGCAGCTAACTGGAACAGTATTAACGACAGGCGGAATAAGACAGGATAGGAACTGACACTGGACGTTCGATAATGGAGTCTCCCACGGCCAGATGGCAACTGCGCTGTGGCCGATAGGTTTCACCGCCACAACTTGAACACGCTCCGTGTTCTTTATAGTGTAAATCAGAAGGTGAAAGTTCAATTCCATGATAAGAATCGATATGTAACTGTTTCCCTGAGGAAACAGAATGCACAGTGGTTAAAATCGATATATCGTTGCTGTGGTGTCAGTCAGCAGGTTTCGGATCTGTATCTCTCTCTCTCTCCCTCTCTCTTGAGGTCGAGAGCTGTGAGAGCAGCTTCAGCCGCCCACAGTGTGATCCAGAAAATGCTTCAGTACTGTCCTGAAATGTTACTGTCCCTTTTGTGCAGATGACATTACCCATCGCTTCGTTACCCCACTGAGGGCCCGACCTTCTCTCTATATGTTCCTCACGTGTCTACTCTCAAAGTGTTACAGTATTTGGATGACACTGTGTGTGGGAGGCATACACAAATAGTGCTGGCATCGTTCCGTATCGGTTCAACTTTCAAAGAACGCATTCGCAAATGGCGTGTGCTAAAAATGGCGTTAACCTTTGTAATCCGATTTTATTGGCGATCAGCAAGACAGCATGTGAGTTGGGCTTGTCGAAGTGTTATGAACTGTGGGTTTCCACAGGAGGCCTGATCAGCTAGTAACGTCTCATGGAGTTAGAAGGTCGTTACTGTGTCGCGTTAACTCAGCAGCAATGTACTTGCTAGGCACATACTGCAAACTCCCAGAGACCGCCTCACGCCTCCGTGTTAGGGAATAATTATACTGAATCTTAATTCCAACGATAAGGGGACAAAGAAGTTGATTACCTGTGCATGACGTCATAAGGACTTAGGCTCACGTAATGTAGCCATTAAGAGACGTATTCACTCACGAGGCTAGGTTTGTGGAGGGTTTGACTGACATTATATGCATTTTGAAACGTAGATTTAGAATAACGAAACAATTACTGAATAAGAACTCCTGTTTGCATGTTGCTAATTAGTTTCCTTGCCTCAGTCACTTTGTAGCACATGTGAAGTGATTTAAATGCAAAATTATATAAATGTAAACAGCTGCTATAAGAAACGTAATTTAAGTTGCTGAATTTTCAGCAATAATCTCTGCATAACAATCCGTGTTATGTTCATTCGAATTGGCCCACAATTAGTTTCACATCGCGCTTGCAAGGTATAGTTCAGGCAGTGTAGTGGTTAGCGTGCGGTGCGTGCTGTGTGTCTTTCCCACCATGCCCGGTGTTACTGACCCACACCAAGTCATATAAAAGGCGTGCGTCAGGTTTTTCCTTGGTTAAAGCGACCGGGGCGTGAAACTGGCAACTCACCTCAGGCAAATATAGTCGAAAACCTTCTGCTCTCCCACACATTTCCATCTTGTGGTGTTTGGGCGTAGGAATAGCATTACCGTCACATATACAGGGTGATTCAGGAGGAAGGATAAATGTTTTGGGAGGTGACAGTGTAGGTCAGTGTGATAAAAAGTTCATATAAACATGTGTCTAATTGTGAATGGTTACCGAGATAGCGCTGTTTGAATCTACAAATACAAAAACATTGTTAATGGTAATAAAGAAAGGGAAAATATTTACTGTTAATTTTATTTTAATTTCAATTTAATGTTCAAGTGACAAATGTGGTACAGATCTTTGTATCTTTGTTACGTCATAAATCACTGTACTAAGTTAAGAAGCTACAACTGTAACTGCAGTTGGCAGCCCTGAACTTGCCTTCACCTGTTGGGCAGTCACGTGGATATAACTGCTTCACCTGTTGGGCACTCACTGATACACGGCACACTTGTCTTCACCTGTTGGGCACTCACTGATACACGGCACACTTGTCTTCACCTGCTGGGCAGTCACGTGGATATAACTGCCTCACCTGTTGGGCAGTACCAGTGATACACGGCACACTTGCCTTCACCTGTCGGGCAGTACCAGTGATACACGGCACACTTGCCTTCACCTGTCGGGCAGTACCAGTGATACACGGCACACTTGCCTTCACCTGTTGGGCAGTACCAGTGATACACGGCACACTTGCCTTCACCTGTCGGGCAGTACCAGTGATACACGGCACACTTGCCTTCACCTGTCGGGCAGTACCAGTGATACACGGCACACTTGCCTTCACCTGTCGGGCAGTACCAGTGATACACGGCACACTTGCCTTCACCTGTCGGGCAGTACCAGTGATACACGGCACACTTGCCTTCACCTGTCGGGCAGTACCAGTGATACACGGCACACTTGCCTTCACCTGTTGGGCAGTACCAGTGATACACGGCACACTTGCCTTCACCTGTTGGGCAGTACCAGTGATACACGGCACACTTGCCTTCACCTGTTGGGCAGTACCAGTGATACACGGCACACTTGCCTTCACCTGTCGGGCAGTACCAGTGATACACGGCACACTTGCCTTCACCTGTTGGGCAGTACCAGTGATACACGGCACACTTGCCTTCACCTGTCGGGCAGTACCAGTGATATACGGCACACTTGCCTTCACCTGTTGGGCAGTACCAGTGATACACGGCACACTTGCCTTCACCAGTTGGGCAGTACCAGTGATACACGGCACACTTGCCTTCACCTGTCGGGCAGTACCAGTGATACACGGCACACTTGCCTTCACCTGTTGGGCAGTACCAGTGATACACGGCACACTTGCCTTCACCTGTCGGGCAGTACCAGTGATACACGGCACACTTGCCTTCACCTGTCGGGCAGTACCAGTGATACACGGCACACTTGCCTTCACCTGTTGGGCAGTACCAGTGATACACGGCACACTTGCCTTCACCTGTCGGGCAGTACCAGTGATACACGGCACACTTGCCTTCACCTGTCGGGCAGTACCAGTGATACACGGCACACTTGCCTTCACCTGTCGGGCAGTACCAGTGATACACGGCACACTTGCCTTCACCTGTCGGGCAGTACCAGTGATACACGGCACACTTGCCTTCACCTGTCGGGCAGTACCAGTGATACACGGCACACTTGCCTTCACCTGTCGGGCAGTACCAGTGATACACGGCACACATGCCTTCACCAGTTGGGCAGTACCAGTGATACACGGCACACTTGCCTTCACCTGTTGGGCAGTACCAGTGATACACGGCACACTTGCCTTCACCTGTCGGGCAGTACCAGTGATACACGGCACACTTGCCTTCACCTGTCGGGCAGTACCAGTGATACACGGCACACTTGCCTTCACCTGTAATATGAACTCTCACGGGACAAAATGCATTGACGCACGTTAAGGAGGCTTCAGCTTCCGAAGAGGATGAGTATTTTTCTGCGAGTTAACTTGTGTGAATATTAAAATTATTGTAGAAATAGGTGTATATTTACAGAAGAATGCAGGAGATATAGGCCGGAGTGTCCTAATAGAGGTTAGTGTGTTGGACATGGTGATATTTCAGAAGCAGTCAGTCCCATTTGCTTCCCATGAGACCCCAGGCGATTATTTAGCTGCAAGCCCAGCTCTGTAAAGTGGTGACACGACACATCCTTTTTACGCCCCACAGTGTGCGTAAGATATTACAAAGCCCTCCAGCTCTCTGCCTGAATTGCTGTCAGGGTTGGTCCGCTCCTCGTCACTGTAGGCTTCTAAACTCTTGTAATTCGGGAGTTTTCAGGCAATAAGCCTTTTACAAGTTCAAAAGTTGTACAAGTTTACTGTGCCAATTTACTTACTGCATTAATTAAAGTAATTTTAACACAAAAACCAAAATAAAACTACATTTTCTGTTGCGGTCCTTCTGTTTATCGCTCCGTGTAGCCTGGTAGGTAAATAAACGTCGTTTTAGAAGCACTTGCTGTCTCAGTCTTCAAAATGTACCCCCTGAAGACTGAGGCTGCGATTTCTCCGGAACGTTGTCACCCTCCTGCCAGACTGCACGGTGTCATTACCCAGAAAATCACTGCGTTAATGTTAACCACCATGAAAACACCAAATCCCACATATGAATGCCGACAGCTAATTAAAGAGAGGAAGTGTGTGTCAATTTGCTTAGTAGCCTACACAGACAGTAAGACAGAGTAGCCTACACAGACAGTAAGACAGAGTAGCCTACACAGACAGTAAGACAGAGTAGCCTACACAGACAGTAAGACAGAGTGGCCTACACAGACAGTAAGACAGAGTAGCCTACACAGACAGTAAGACAGAGTAGCCTACACAGACAGTAAGACAGAGTGGCCTACACAGACAGTAAGACAGAGTAGCCTACACAGACAGTAAGACAGAGTAGCCATGACATTACTGGTCTTAATTGGGTCTTAAGGTATCTCATTACAACGAGATGACACAACAAACACGCATGTCTCCCACACTCAGGAGAACGCAGGTTCAAATTCTGGTTGCAAACCGTAAATTCTAACAAAGTGATTTCATGCAATTTTTTTAGATCTTCCATGTGAATTAAGGGATAGTAAGTTACAATGGACTACCTCCACCTGTGTGCTCACTGCACCCGCCATATTTACGTGTAAACGTAGTGTCAGTCGGTACTGCATACGTAACCTGAGAATTGGCAAGGCAGAAATAATATAAATAAATAAAGAGACAGCTAATATATGCTCATGACTTGCTGTAAAAATGTAGGGAAAATTGTTTTGTAAAATACTTAATAAAACCTTAGGAAATGTTGCAAAATTAAAAACAATTTGTTAAAGAAAGGGAAAAATTTATGTCACATTTACGGAACTGTATATTTAATTCGCGAAATGCTCGCTGATATTCTGTTCTTGATTCCTTGTTTTCCAATTTCCTGTGTGTAAAAAGGAGATTAAAACATAGCAGTTTCTGTTTTCCTATAGGATGTGACTAGGGGAAGAACACAGTGAGGGGGTGATTGACAGCAGGGCGCTGAAGGGATCATACAGACCTAAGGGAAAGGAAGTCCAGAAAACTACATAGTGAAGAGCTCCATCATGTGTACCCTCAGGTTGGTAAGTACGAGACTGGCGAACATTTAGCAAAGATTGAGAGTTTCAGATATATGTACACAAAGTTTTTGTCATCGGACATTCAGTAATAATTTGATTCAAGGACAGCGAGGCTTAAATGGGAGTGTAACATGGAAATGGATATTAGATCATCTAAACTGCGGATGTGTTCCTTGGTGTTCGTTTGCGGAATATTCTGCAGGCACTGGACAGTACATTTAACTACCTGCACACATTTCTATAAAGATCGCTCCTCATTCATTATTTACAGCAACCCACACAACATTAATGCCACTTGATGTGCTCGAGTGTTTCAATCCAGCTGTTCCCTTTTCGAATTCCGACGTTGTCATTGATGGATTTATTGTTTTCCTGCACTTCCTCATACTGATGCCTGCATTTTCCTGTTTTCCTGCATTCCCTCATACTGCTGCTGCATTTCCTGTTTCCTGCACTCCCTCATACTGATGCCTGCATTTCTGTTTTCCTGCACTCCCTCATACTGCTCTCTGCATTTCCTGTTTTCCTGCACTCCCTCATACTGCTGCCTGCATTTCCTGTTTTCCTGCAGTCCCTCATACTGCTGCCTGCATTTCCTGTTTTCCTGCACTCCCTCATACTGCTGCCTGATTTCCTGTTTTCTGCACTCCCTCATACTGCTGCCTGCATTTCCTGTTTTCCTGCACTCCCTCATACTGCTGCTGCATTTCCTGTTTTCCTGCAGTCCCTCATACTGATGCCTGCATTTCCTGTTTTCCTGCACTCCCTCATACTGCTGCCTGCATTTCCTGTTTTCCTGCACTCCCTCATACTGCTGCCTGCATTTCCTGTTTTCCTGCATCCCTCATACTGCTGTCCTGCATTTCCTGTTTTCCTGCAGTCCCTCATACTGCTGCCTGCATTTCCTGTTTTCCTGCACTCCCTCATACTGCTGCCTGCATTTCCTGTTTCCTGCACTCCCTCATACTGTGTCCTGCATTTCCTGTTTTCCTGCAGTCCCTCATACTGCTGCCTGCATTTCCTGTTTTCCTGCACTCCCTCATACTGCTGCCAGCATTTCCTGTTTTCCTGCACTCCCTCATACTGCTGCCTGCATTTCCTGTTTTCCTGCACTCCCTCATACTGCTGCCTGCATTTCTGTTTTCCTGCACTCCCTCATAACTAGCTGCCTCATTCACCTGTTTTCTGCACTCCTCAAGCTGCAATATCCTGTTTCCTGTCACTTCATACTGTTCCTCATTTACCTGATTCAGCATCCTCTATGCTGTCTTGAATCATTCCTGTTTTCCTGCACTCCCTCATACTGCTGCCTGCATTTCCTGTTTTCCTGCAGTCCCTCATACTGCTGCCTACATTTCCTGTTTCCTGCAGTCCCTCATACTGCTGCCTGCATTTCCTGTTTTCCTGCAGTCCCTCATACTGCTGCCTGCATTTCCTGTTTTCCTGCAGTCCCTCATACTGCTGCCTACATTTCCTGTTTTCCTGCAGTCCCTCATACTGCTGCCTGCATTTCCTGTTTCCTGCAGTCCCTCATACTGCTGCCTGCATTTTCTGTTTTCCTGCCAGTCCCTCAGAACACTACCTCCATATGCACCTCTTATTTACCAATTCAAGGTCAATAATGTTTCATGTAATTCAGTGTTTCATATGCTACACTCGATTCAGCACTTTTAAGGACTTAGAATCATTCAGAATCGCACAGCTTTAAGTACAGGCGTCTGGAAATGAAGGTAGTGTTACCAACATAACAGTGAGCAGTATGGCACATATGTTCATTACAGCGATTTATGTACAGACGTGTCCTTTCGCACTAAGATGGCGGTCTATCTGTTGTGAACTTAGAGATCACTTGATAAGCATGGACTGGTGTGTGCGAGCTGAAAGGCAGCGATGATTTAAAGGTCAAAGTTACTCGCCAGTGTTTACAACACGCTTAAGGCGCACTGAATAACCGCATTTTACCACTGCCTAATAATTTATGATGGCCACGCAGTCTCAGCAGAAACACAAGCAGGGAGCGTTACGTGCTGTTCGAATCGATGGCGATCCCCGCGTTTGCTTAAGTGCACAGTTTCTGCAGTTAGATAACACGGCGTCCAATCGAGGAATGATTATTAGTGATAAACTGGGAACGTTTCCCAGACATTTCCTGGAGGTAACGTGCTACATTACGAGAACTCTCAATCAAAATGGACGCGAACCTTAATCATACATTATTAACGTGTGTTTGTGTGTTATTTAACGATAGTTACAGTTACTAAGATTATGTAATGGCGATGACTGACGATAGTTACTAAGATTATGTAATGGCGATGACTGACGATAGTTACAGTTACTAAGATTATGTAATGGTGATGACTGACGATAGTTACAGTTACTAAGATTATGTAATGGGATGACTGACGAGTTACAGTTACTAAGATTATGTAATGTGATGACTGACGATAGTTACGTTACTAAGATTATGTAATGGCGATGACTGACGATAGTTACAGTTACTAAGATTATGTAATGGCGATGACTGACGATAGTTACAGTTACTAAGATTATGTAATGGCGATGACTGACGATAGTTACTAAGATTATGTAATGGCGATGACTGACGATAGTTACAGTTACTAAGATTATGTAATGGCGATGACTGACGAGTTACAGTTACTAAGATTATGTAATGGACGATGACTGACGATAGTTACAGTTACTAAGATTATGTAATGGCGATGACTGACGATAGTTACAGTTACTAAGATTATGTAATGGCGATGACTGACGATAGTTACAGTTACTAAGATTATGTAATGGCGATGACTGACGATAGTTACAGTTACTAAGATTATGTAATGGCGATGACTGACGATAGTTACTAAGATTATGTAATGGCGATGACTGACGATAGTTACAGTTACTAAGATTATGTAATGGCGATGACTGACGAGTTACAGTTACTAAGATTATGTAATGGACGATGACTGACGATAGTTACAGTTACTAAGATTATGTAATGGCGATGACTGACGATAGTTACAGTTACTAAGATTATGTAATGGCGATGACTGACGATAGTTACAGTTACTAAGATTATGTAATGGCGATGACTGACGATAGTTACAGTTACTAAGATTATGTAATGGCGATGACTGACGATAATTACAGTTACTAAGATTATGTAATGGCGATGACTGACGATAGTTACAGTTACTAAGATTATGTAATAGCGATGACTGACGATAATTACAGTTACTAAGATTATGTAATGGCGATGACTGACGATAATTACAGTTACTAAGATTATGTAATGGCGACGACTGACAAAACAAAATCGAATATCGGGAATTGGAGGAATATTACTAACAGCGGATATTCCGCGTGGACTGGCCTGGGATTGAGCGGCCCCCGCGGTGACAGGCTGCCACGGACCCAAGTCCTACAAAGTGTGAAGCAGAATAACTAGCGGCTCGCCCAGAAGGTGTTTAGATCGTCAAATATTTGGCCGTAGCTCGAACCTCATACAGAACACAGTCGGTCTCAGCTATAGAGAACAACTACGAACAGACATCGCAAACGTACGAAGGAATTCGTGTAACTTTTCCGTTGATTGCGTCTAATATGAACCGAAATCGGAATGCAGCGAGATATTTCAGTAACAATCCCGGATGTGAAAATTCATGAAACTCCTTCCGGTGAGAGTCACGCTGCTGCATGCTGACAGACGGACAGAAAGGCTTGATATGACTAATAGTCGCTTTTCACATCTGCTTCGCAAACTCGCCTACAAAACATAATGATTTGGTGACATATAATGACATCTCGTGTAAATCTTTAAATGGCTCGAAAATTGAAAGCGAAACACGCACGCAGACAGAAACACGCAGAGTACGTGATTTAACATCACGTGCTCTGTTGTGGATGTAACTTGACCAAATGAACGCTTCTATTTACGGAAAGGGACCCTGTGTCACTGGTTATGAAATCTTCTTCTCCTCCTGTCTGATCTTACTCTTCCTCTGGTCACTCAGCCCAATAAATCACTCGTTGCAGCCTCAAAATTTCGTATCTCCAAAGATGTCTTCAGAGATCACCCAGATCGTAGGATTCAGACCGGTCAGTAGTAAATAAAGTCTTTCCATTTCCCAACATCTTCATTCCTAAAACGTGATATGCCTTGCCTAAATTCCTTGTGTGCCCATGTGGAATTTAACAAAATGTTTTCGTTTGTTCTACGGAATCTGGTAATTGCACCCTGGTCAGCGTCTCCTAAATTTAATCTCCGCTGACTTTATTTCTCTATCTTGGTGTGAGAAGATTCCAGATAGCGCAGTTAGTGTAGTGACTACGATTTAAGTTGGACTCCCCCAGGACTCTATTCCTGACAACGGTAAGAGATTGTGTAGTGAATATTGGGGCAAGTGTAAAGCTTTTTTGAATTTTTATTAATTAATTATTTATGTTCCCCATAACGTGCAGACAGTCTCTGGGGCCCACTCAGACTAATATTGAACGGGTTTCGTGGGTTAAAGCGACTGAGATGTGAGGCTGACCTCTCGCCTACATCTAGTACTGAGGTTAAGAATGAATGGAGTTATGCCTTCATGCCGTGCAAAGGGACAGATTTACCTACACCTATAAACGTGCTTCGAAAGTAAAAAGGACTTGCAAACAATACTTCTTTCCAGCTTAATATCCTTAATAAACATACTTCTGACGTCACAACTCGCTTCGTGTCTGTACGAGAATGTCCATGTGTCCCCCAGTCTAAGTTTTGAACAAGACCGATTGACAAGAACCTTGCTGTGAACGTGAAGTCGTTAGAGGTCACAAAGCGTCATTAGAGGTCACAAAGCGTCGCGATTCTCATTTTCTATAATCAATAATACGAAAGTGGCCGAGGCAGGAACTTGTGAAGTGTGACATTAACAAGACTACCTGTAGAGTTATGAAGCAGATATTGGCAAGATGTGTAACCTTAATTAGAGCGGTTATTTTATAGAATATAAAGTTACAAAGTGACGAATTAGCGAAGTTAGTCTTTTGTCTTCAATCTGATGACAGCTAATGAAATATTAAGACCTAGACACTGTGTACTGGGAGATCATAAATGCAGTAACACATCAAGTACAGGGGCAGTACTAACAGTGAGCCATTCAAGCCGTTGCAGGAGATGTGGCTGTGTATACAAACATCTGTGAATCTAAAGATCAGTAATATGAATGACGTTATATGGCGAGATCTCTCCGGCTCACGTGACATCGAGACATGTTTGTATACATGCACATGCAACGGCTGACGTGACATCGAGACATGTTTGTATACATGCACATGCAACGGCTCACGTGACATCGAGACATGTTTGTATACATGCACATGCAACGGCTCACGTGACATCGAGACATGTTTGTATACATGCACATGCAACGGATCACGTGACATCGAGACATGTTTGTATACATGCACATGCAACGGCTCACGTGACATCGAAACATGTTTGTATACATGCACATGCAACGGCTCACGTGACATCGAGACATGTTTGTATACATGCACATGCAACGGCTCACTTGACATCGAGACATGTTTGTATACATGCACATGCAACGGCTCACGTGACATCGAGACATGTTTGTATACATGCACATGCAACGGCTCACCTTTAATGCAACAACATTATAATTTTATGCTTATTAACTTTGTGTATTTTAGAATTTTAATAATTTAATCATTTCAATAAAGGCGACGTAATACCTACATTAATTGGCCTTGTACTCCTTTGTTCTAAATAACTCCCTGATGATGGCACCACGGTTCCGAAACATGTAGGAGTTTTATACTTGTTCATAAATGTATTTTATTAAGTACATTTTTTGGCCGTGCCATGGCTCAGGCTGTTAGTCGCCGGCCTCTCACCGCGAAGGCCCGGGTTCGATCCCCGATCAGTCCATGTGGGATTTATGGTGGACAAAGTGGCACTGGGACAGGTTTTCCTCCCCCCCCCCCCCCCCGAGTACTTCGGTTTTCCCCTGTCAATTTCATTCCACCGGTGCTCCATTACAAGGAAAAACGAAAAAACTAATCATCTTCATCACAAGCATTGCACAATAAGGCTGCTGTGCGTCCGTAGCATCTGCTGCGGGGCCCTTCACCATAAAAAACCATTCGTTGCGTGATGTATTAATTACTTGCACTAATCCAACGAACTAACCTGCCTAACAATACTTTTTCCTTGACAAAGTATTGTGAATTGCCGATCTCAGTGGCCGTGCGGTCTAAAGCGTGGGTCTTCGGCCGCTCGCTTACTGGGATCGCGGGTTCGAATCCCACCGGGGCATGGATGTCTGTCTCTTGTAAGTGTTGTGTGTTGTCAGGTAGAATTCTCTGCGACGAGCTGATCACTCGTCCAGAGGAGTCCTACCGACTGTGGTGTGTCTCAAATGTGTGTGATCATGAAACCTCGACGAAACGAGGAAGCCCAGGTCCATATATGGCTGTCGAGCCGTAGAAGAAGAAGAAGAAGTATTGTGAATTAATCCATCACAAGGAAGTAAACGTGTCCTTAAGGAATAGAAGAGGATATTAGTGCGTCGTTCAAGTTACCGACAGAGGTATAAATTATCACAAGATGAAGTGTCGAGTGTTTTATACCGGTTGTTTATTGGTACAGTCTGACGACTGTACAGTCAGTTGATGGGCTTCGTAACAACAAGCAACATATCCTGACCTAACGCTACATGCTACCAAAACAAGCAACATATCTCGACCTAACGCTACATGCTACCAAAACAAGCAACATATCCTGACCTAACGCTACATACTACCAAAACAAGCAACATATCCTGACCTAACGCCACATGCTACCAAAACAAGCAACATATCCTGACCTAACGCTACATGCTACCAAAACAAGCAACATATCCTGACCTAACGCTACATGCTACCAAAACAAGCAACATATCCTGACCTAAGCCACATGCTACCAAAACAAGCAACATATCCTGACCTAACGCTACATGCTACCAAAACAAGCAACATATCCTGACCTAACGCTACATGCTACCAAAACAAGCAACATATCCTGACCTAACGCCACATGCTACCAAAACAAGCAACATATCCTGACCTAACGCTACATGCTACCAAAACAAGCAACATATCCTGACCTAACGCCACATGCTACCAAAACAAGCAACATATCCTGACCTAACGCTACATGCTACCAAAACAAGCAACATATCCTGACCTAACGCTACATGCTACCAAAACAAGCAACATATCCTGACCTAACGCTACATGCTACCAAAACAAGCAACATATCCTGACCTAACGCTACATGCTACCAAAACAAGCAACATATCCTGACCTAACGCTACATGCTACCAAAACAAGCAACATATCCTGACCTAAGCCACATGCTACCAAAACAAGCAACATATCCTGACCTAACGCTACATGCTACCAAAACAAGCAACATATTCTGACCTAACGCCACATGCTACCAAAACAAGCAACATATCCTGACCTAACGCTACGTGCTACCAAAACAAGCAACATATCCTGACCTAACGCTACGTGCTACCAAAACAAGCAACATATCCTGACCTAACGCTACATGCTACCAAAACATGCAACATATCCTGATCTAACGCCACATGCTACCAAAACAAGCAACATATCCTGACCTAACGCCACATGCTACCAAAGCCTCACTTAATCGTTACCACAATCCGTGTTAAATGAGCGATTCTGCAGCACCCTGCTCACACATTAACAACACATTACGTCGAACATATATATGCTGAGGCGCATGCGCAAGAGAACATAGAAGAGACGGCGTCTTTGCCCCCGCAGACGTCCTGGAGTCAACTAATTATTTCACTGGAATTACCGAATGAATTATTGCGAGACTTCTGAAGTTACATAGTCTACCTCATAATTTATGTAGTTCGTCAAGTATTGTTAGTCATGGCGAAATCTAGGAGGACACACGTGTACTGCTCACCAGACAATGTGCTGAACAAGTGTACTGCTCACCAGACACAATGTGCTAAACACGTGTACTGCTCACCAGACACAATGTGCTGAACACGTGTACTGCTCACCAGACACAATGTGCTGAACACGTGTACTGCTCACCAGACACAATGTGCTGAACACGTGTGCTGCTCACCAGACACAATGTGCTGAACACGTGTACTGCTCACCAGACAATGTGCTGAACACGTGTACTGCTCACCAGACACAATGTGCTAAACACGTGTACTGCTCACCAGACACAATGTGCTGAACACGTGTACTGCTCACCAGACACAATGTGCTGAACACGTGTACTGCTCACCAGACACAATGTGCTGAACACGTGTGCTGCTCACCAGACACAATGTGCTGAACACGTGTACTGCTCACCAGACACAATGTGCTGAACACGTGTACTGCTCAACAAATACTGCTGGAATGATCACATCGGTGATGAGACAGGCAGTGTGTGTGGCATGTAAGAACTGCACATACAATGTTCTGTTGGGGAAGCCTGAAGTAAAGAAGTAATTTGAAGGACTTAGGCGTAGATGGGAGGATAATATTAAATTAGATCGTACATAAATAAGATGGAGGCCTGACTTGGATTTATCTGGCTCAGGAAAGGCACACACGGCATGTTCTTGTGTACACGGTAGCGTATATTCGGTTTGGAAACAGTCAGTGATTTTCTCTACTAGCTATTAGCTTCTAAAGAAGGACTGTGCTTCATGGAGTTAATTAGTTAGATAGTTAGAGAGTTGGGGCAAGACGGAACTTAGAACTGTTCGGCTTTCTTACTTTTAGCATCACCCAGTACTTCCAAGATAAGAAGTGAACGCAAAGTTTCGTAAATTACGTCTGTTGCTGCACTGCAGTAAAGACGTACGGAGCCACCTAATCACTTGGGCCAGTTAGACAGAGCTATTCCTTCAAACCTTCTTAAACTAAGGTTTATGTTCCGTCAGTAATTGAGTGCCGTACGTGCAAACTTGCAGCAGCATAGCCGCATACCAGAGACTGAAAAAAGCTCTATGTAACGGGACCAATTGAATGTGTGTGTCTGTAGACAGACAAAGATCAAATACAGAGTATACACAAAATAATGGTGCGGTTTCAATAGTGAAAACTATTGAAACCGCACCATTCTTTTGTGTATACCCTGTATAGGAGAGAATGTGTTACTTTTAATTTTAGACACTGTATGACCGACGACGACCTAAGAAACGGAAAAGGAATATGAGATTTGGGACTTGGAACGTGAGGAGCTTGTATAGGTCAGGGTCACTTATGACAGTGGCCAGGGAATTAGCGAGGTACAAATTGTATGTAGTGGATGTGCAGGAGGTTAGGTGGGACAAAGGAGGCACAGTAAGAGCAGGGGATTATACTTTTGTATATGGCAAAGGAAATGAAAGTCATCAACTGGGAACAGGTTTTGTTGTACATCAGAGAATAGTATCAGCAATTAAGAGAGTAGAGTTTGTTAGTGATAGGATGTCATATATGGTGCTGAGAGGTCGTGGTGTGATATCATTGTTGTGAATGTGCATGCACCGACTGAGGGGAAAAGTGATGACTCAAAGGACAGCTTCTATGAGGAATTAGAACAGGTTTTTTTTATCATTTTCGTAAGCACCATATGAAAATTCTGTTAGGAGATTTTAATGAAAATTGGGGAGTGAGGATACTTTTAAACCGACAACAGGAAATTAGAGTTTACTTGAGAATAGTAATCATAATGGTGTTAGAATAGTAAACTTTGACACATCAATAGATCTAGTTGTTAAGAACAAGATATTCCCGCGCCGAAATATTCATAAATACACCTGGACCTCTCCTGATGGGAAGACTCATAATCAGATTGATCACGTATTGATAGATAGGAGATGGCATTCAAGTATATTGGATGTGCGATCTGTCAGGGGAGCTGACTGTGATACTGATCACTATCTGGTGGTTGCAAAAGTTAGGGAAAGACTGGCGGTAATTAAACAAGCAGCACAGAAGTTTGATGCGGAGAGATTTAATCTCAAGACGGTAAATGAACTAGAGGTTAGGAAACGGTATCAGATAAAGATCTCAAACAGGTTTGCAGCTTTGGAGAACTTAAATGTTAATGAGGACATAAATAGGGCTTGGGAAAACATTAAAGAGAGTATCAAAATCTCAGCTAAAGAGAGTCTAGGGCTGTATGAAAGGAAGCAGCACAAACCATGGTTGGACGAAGAATGTTCAAAATTTTTATATCAAAGGAAGCAGGCTAAAATGCAGTGGTTACAAAATCCAAACCAAAGTAATGTAGATAATCTGAACAATGTAAGAAGTGAAGCTAGTAGACATTTCAGGAACAAGAAGAAGGAATATACGAAAGCTAAAATTAATTAACTTGAAGCAATAAGTAAGAACAAGAATATCAGAGACTTGTATAGGGGCATCAATGACTTTAAGAAGGGTTACCAGCCTAGAACCGATGTAGTAAAGGATGATAAGGGTGATCTGGTTGCAGACTGTCACAGTATCTTGGCTGGGTGGAGGAATCATTTCTTTCAGTTATTTAATGTACATGGGGTTAATGATGTTAGGCAGACTGAAATACTTACAGCAGAGCCACTGGTGCCTGAGCCTAATGCCTCTGAGGTTGAGATGGCTATTGAAAAGCTAAAAAGGCACAAATCACCAGGTATTGATCAAATTCCAGCAGAACTGATTAAAGCAGGAGGTAGGACAATTCGTTCTGAGATCCATAAACTTATTAATTCTATTTGGAATAAAGAGGAATTGTCTGAGCAGTGGAAGGAGTCAATCGTTGTACCTATTTGTAAGAAGGGTGATAAAACAGACTGCAGTAATTATCGAGGCATATCACTTTTGTCAACCACATACAAAATTCTATCCAACATCCTTCTGTCAATGTTAACTCAACAGGCGGAGGAAATTATTGGGGAGCATCAGTGTGGATTTAGACGTAACAGGTCGACTACTGATCATACATTTTGCATTCGTCAAATATTTGAGAAAAATGGGAATACAATGAGGCAGTGCATCAGCTATTTATAGACTTCAGGAAAGCCTGTGATTCAGTTAGGAGGGAGGTCTTGTATAATATTCTCATTGAGTTTGGTATCCCATGAAACTAGTAAGGCTCGTAAAAATGTGTCTAAATGAAACTTGTAGCAGAGTCCGGGTAGGCAAACATTTGTATGAAACATTTCCTATTAAGAATGGTTTGAAACAAGGAGATGCTTTATCGCCATTGCTTTTCACCTTTGCTTTGGAATATGGCATTAGGAGGGTTCAGGCAAACCAGGAGGGCTTAAAGTTGAATGGTACACAGCAGCTTCTAGTTTATGCTGATGATGATAATATATTGGGCGGAAGTGTACGTGCTATAAAGAGAAACACAGAAGCTTTGGTAGTCGCTAGTAAGGAGATTGGTCTAGAAGTAAATGCTGAGAAAACTAAGTACATGGTCATGTCTGGAGATCGGAATGCAGGACAAAATGACAACATAAAGATAGATAATAAATCCTTGAAATGACGGAACAGTTCAAATATTTGGGAACAACCGTAACAAATGGAAATTCCATTCAGGAAAAAAATTAAGAGCAGATGGAAGTCGGGGAATGCTTGTTATCATTCACGTCAAAAACATTTACAAATTGCCATATTAACGTAAAGTAAGTTATCTCAACTTCACGAGTTCTATCCAATATCATTCTAAGGTTAAAGCAAGCAATCTCTGTAAAGGCGTTGACAGGTCCTGAGGCTCCCGGATTTCCAGACAATCGGAACATGAAGGTGGTAAGGTTGTCAGCCCCAGCCTGGTATTCATATCTATTGGAGGTCAATGACTATCTAGAATCGAACCACCGACCTTCCGGCTTGTAGCGCAGTGCCTCAACCAACTGCGTCACCGCGTGCTCCCCAGCCAATATCATTCAATTCGACTGACATATGACATATGACATATGACATCTGTTCGTATGTAGATTATGAACCGAATCCTGTACTAGATATGAGATATATCATGATTCCATGTCGAAGGGTGCCTTTAAACACGCCACGACCACATCCCCAACACAGTGCAATATCCAACTTATGGCCATCTCTGTGTTCATTCCTCGTCTTTCTTCAATTTCACTCGGAAAATAATATTCACCAATCAGCTGCTCACTTACTTCTGATATGTAATGTCGTCGCCCTCGGTGGACTAGTGGTTAGCGTGCTCGCCACTGGACCCAAGGTTCGCGGGTTCAATCCCGGCCGAGGTAGATGGATTTTTAAGGTAGCACAACTTCCTTCGGAGGGGAAGTAAAGCCGTCGGTCCCATGTCGTAGATTTACGGCATGTAAAAGAACCTTACGGGCATGAATAGAGATGTTTCGTAAGCAAAATTCAGCGGCCATTTTCACCCAAGTCTCCTGATTGACTGCTAGATGACTCTGGCAGTCATATCAGGATGAGTAGAACTTGTGCAGTCAGTGGGCTGGTCACTCACTACAGAATGCACACCTCCAGACCAAGAAACCTCTGAAAGGAGGCCCTATGCTCCGCAAGGAGCGACAGGAAGCATTACGTCATTACGTCAAATAGTAAGTGCATATGTACTTACTACTTTTACGGCCTTCTATCGTCTAATGTGTTTAAATTAAACAAAACTATGTTTCGGGGATAGGAGCAGCCACGCCCCCCGTCTCCAAACTTGCTTCTAAACCATCATGTTAAAAGCAAAGATAAAGCAATCCCATTACAGGCCTGGACAGGCCCTTAGGGTCCCAGGAGGTTGAGGCTCCCAGATTTCTAGACAATCGGCACATGAAGGTGGTAAGGTTGTCAGCCCTACGCACCGGCCGCCTTTACCCCAAGGAAATATTCCTGGTACTCATTTCTGTTAGAGTCTGAGTCGACCCCAGGGCCATAGTGCGGCCGAAAGGATTATGTCAATGAAAACTTCCAATGACACCATCGGGAATCGAACCCGCGACCTTCAGGAATGTAGCGCAGTGCCTCACCCAACTGCACCACCGCGTGCCCCCAAACCATCATGTTACTACATAAATACAGTTGAACCCGGTTACAACGACATCAGTTTATACGACACCTCGTATATAACGTCAGATATTCTGTGGTACCAATTAATTCCTCACTGTTAACCATAACATTATACTCCTCGGTTATAACAACACTCGTTTATAACGACACAAATTATACAGTCCCTTCTCGACGTTCTAACCGAGTTACACTGTATTTGCATCACACATAATCTTTGTTTTGGGGTTTTGGGGGGGGGGGCTGCAGCCCGGCAGCACCCCTTGGGTTCGCCCTCGACTAACATTACATTGTAGAAGCAAGCCGAGGCCGATTCCATCCCCGAAACGCAATGTTGTATTAATTTTAACACATTAGACGAAGGAATTATTTTATAAAATTGGTAAGTTTAGATGTGATATACCACATTCAGGACGTTGTAGACTAGCACAGCGAGCACACCTTTTTTTTGGTAGGAGTTGTTTATATACAGTAACATTTAAAAAGTTACAATGTATAACTTAAAACATATAACAATGAGGATTTGCAGACAAAACACAAAAGTAAAATTTCTAGCTGGAATTAAGTACAGAGTTGAGCATTCAACCACTGCGCTTCACCGCGTAGGGGCAGGTTGCAGGGGGGGGGGGGGTGGACCTTGAAATTGGAGCACACAGATCGATGGAGAGACACTGCGATGGAAGGAGCATTCGTTTTTTACGTACCTGAACATCTGCGACTTGACACATGCCGGGAATTCTGGTTTATAATATTACAACATATAGAGTTTTACTTCTGAAGTGTCTGAACGGGGCAGGGGGACATGGCGACGTGGAGGGGAGCGTCATTTTGTGACATTTGTACAGCAGTTGTGTAACTGATTTTAAAGGAAGTCATCACCGTTATGCTTTTTAACAATTAGAATTATGATAAGTCCAGTTAAAACACAATAATTTATTATATTATTCTGAACTACACGTTTCGGCCTAAAAGGCCATCATCAGATTGAGCACAACATTGAAGGAATATATATAAATATATATATATATATAATATATATACTTAATATTATTCATTCCATACATTTTAACTTTATATTTAAAGCCCGACAAATGTACAATTTAATCACATTAATTGTGTAACACTGTCCTACATGTTTCGAACCCTTAATTTGGGTTCATCTTCAGGGACTCATTATACACCATTCACATTAACTGGTACACCTGTTTACATGAATTCCTTACAACTGTGCATGTACGTTGTCCAAAACTAATAAAAAGTGAAAATTCTTTTAACTTTTACAACTTTTAGCATTTTAACCAATATAAAACAATTTTCACTTTTTATTAGTTTTGGACAACGCCTTAGACCGCGCGGCCACTGGGAATCTGTTACGTAAGATAATAGGTTTCAAAATGACAAAGAGATAACCCACTCAAGGACAATTTTATGAGACAAACTGTAAGAATGTTCAGCAGTGTACAAGGATGATGCAAGATGTAATTCTTGTGCCACAGGAATGAAAGTTAATTTTAAGTCAGTCAATTTCTGAAGAGAAACAAACCATGGCAATTAAATTCTTCCACATTACCTTCATGTACCGTCAAAGTTATATCTGATATTAGCACAAAGACGTGTAGTGCTAACCGATTTCATTTGGATTTATTTGGATAAGTAGCTGAATAAACTCACACTTTCATAAGAAGTATACACCAAGTTCCTTCTATTATGCGGTGAAAGTTTCATGGACATTTTTTGCCTCAATCATTAATCGTTCGGATTTTATTATAATAGACTTCTCATTTCGAAGTATTTGCAGACGTTTCATAAGACAAAGTATTTGCGATATAAAGGACTATTAATCTTATACCGCACCCCGGAAATGAAGAATCGCTTGATGTAATGGGCACTGTGCACAGATGAAGAATCGAGCGAATGCAAAATATTTTGTGGAGAAGTCTCTTCTACAGTATCCATTTTAAATACCTCGCAGGAGTGGGAAGGACATGCAATTGGACATTTCGGCTGTAAGTTTTGAGGCTGAACGATGGATAGCAATAGCAAAGTTTGTTATTTGCGGCGTTAAAACTTCGGGTTCAGCGATCAGAATTGTAGTATGTTCCTTATTAAGCGCTGATGGTAATACAGACGCTCAGTTCATTCAGCTTCTTTGCCGTTTTTGACCCGAAACCAGCAAAGAACAAATGAGATCTTGATTTCAGGCTTCCGCCGCGATGTTGATGTAATCTGTGGTCTTTTGGGTAATTACACGGCGTCGTGTGGTAATTATTTACCGACGTTTCGGGACAACGTGTCGGTCCCATCTTCATGGGTCAAGATTCCTAGATGGAAAGAAAGCTTGTGACAAGGAAACTTGGCAGCAAGGCGGGGTAGGGAGCCGTGCGATGTGACAATGGCCCATAAAGATGGGACCGACACGTTGTCCCGAAACGTCGGTAAATAATTACCACACGACGCCGTGTAATTACCCAAAAGACCACAGATTACAACAAATGAGATTTCCTCTGTGTCATGCCAGAGAATAACACAACGAAAAAAATGAATTACAATATAGCAGGCAAAGGAAGCAAATATATTTTGGTTAATTAATTGTGCAGTAGCTCACCTTCGTCCTGGTTACTTCCGATGATGATCTCCGTGTCATCGAAATCTCCATCTCTGATTAGATCCAGCGGGTGTTTGGGAAGGAAGACGCCGTCGATGGTTGGGGCTGAAGGGAAGCCAAGAATACCCCAGTATGAATTCCACTGCTGCACCGAAACGGTCTTTGAATCCACCAGCCTCAGACACGCCATCACCTTGCTGGGCGACTCTGTCAGTTGAGATGAATTACATCCGACATCTTCCACCAAAACTCGTCCTATATCTGCAGCCTTTTCTGCAGCCATGTAACTCCAAGGAGCGTTCAGCGTGCCAGACTGCATAATGCCTCTTCTGACGAGGCCTCTGGTAACCGGTGACAACAAGTGCAGACTTACTGAGCCTCCCCCTGCAGACTCTCCGAACAGTGTTATCAACTCTGGGTCTCCCCCAAATGCCGCAGCATTGTCACGCAGCCAGCGGATAGCGAGTGCTTGGTCCCAAAGTCCCATGTTTCCAGGCGCCTCTTCATTCTCTACCCCAAAAAATGGAGTTAGATACAGAAATCCAAATGAACCGACTCTGTACTGCATTGATGCAACAATGACGTCACTTGTAGCCGTCATGACATCGGCATCATAGACATCAAGTGTAGATGTGCCACTCATGTAACCTCCGCCGTATATCCAGACAAGTATCGGCACTTTGGGCCTCTCGCCAGAATGCCGTATTCGGACACGTTGAGGAACCCAGATATTGAGGTACAAACAGTCCTCAGAGACGTTAGTATTGGGGTTCCACATTTCTTCGCCTTCAAACCCTGGGAAGTATTCATATCTTTCCTGATAGCAGCTGTTAGGTAAAGTTGTGGCGTCCAACACCCCGTGCCAAGGATCTACCGGAACTGGACGTCGGAAGCGAAGTGGCCCCACAGGGGGCTTTGCGAACGGTATTCCTGTGAAGATGTGAACTTCTTTATTCATAACGAGCCTGGAGAATCCTCTGACCAAGCCGCTCTGGGTTTCTATAACCAGAGGGTCGTTGTGATAATCTCGGTTGTTGGTGTTGACCGGGCCGGCTGAGGAAGGAACCGTCGCGGAATTTGGAGACGAAGCGGAGGAAGAACTGTTAAGGTGAGGTTTAGAACCGGCACCGATAGCGCTGACACACCAAACGGAACCACACAGCAGCAGGCCACGCAGAAGGTTCTGAATCCCCATGTTGAAAGGTTCTACAATTTTTAAAAAATAAATTTTCCTCTCTTCCAAGGAAAGATAAATGTATATGTAATCCTTAAATACTACGTTATCACTCTCAAATTGATATGTTACTGAGCAAGGAGCGTCATGGCAAAATAGTTAAGGAAACTATTCAAAGCGAATGTTCCCTGTAGGTACTGAGGATTATCGGATATGTTCTGAAGATATATCACACTGAAATTGATATGTATTACGTCGGGGGGTTAATAGCATCCTGTGGTGGAAGTTTGTTCGATTCCACGTCTTTGTCTTTGGAGCTCTGTGTTAATTATCGTTTTCCTTTTCCCGAAGACCAGCTTCGAGCATAGCTTTAATTGCTTCAACAATGCAGTTTATCTTTGTGGAAAATCAGCACTTGTTTCTATAACCTATTCATATATGTACTTAGAAAATAAGCATTGAAGTTTTCAATGCATTCGTCGTAACTTCTGGTAAATATATCGTGTACGTCGTAAATATTATTTGTGTGTATTTTATTGAGGAGTGCATCAGGCATGGAGGTTGTAGTTCTTCCTACACTTGTAATGTATATCACTGTTTGCACGCCACCAGTTTGGAAGATGATGACGATGACGATGATAAAAAGAAAATAATAAATACGACTTGTTGATTACAAAGCAGTGACGAATACGCGTATCACATTTCTCTGCAACACTCCGAAGTGGCCAGGCTGACTTGTTGCGCGGGAAGAGGGTTCAGACGCGCCGTCTTCCACAGTGCTCTGCACACTACTGCGCCCGCTGTTGCTGCCGATGGTCAACCCTCCGTGCGCATGCGCGCGCACCGTACCGTAGTAGGGCCTCGTAGTACTACAGCCGTGTCGGGCCATCTCCGCGCAAAACGGACACACGTGCAACATCGACCTTGTTACGTCGCCAAAGCCTCTGACGCATTTGACGATTCCTTGCAAGCGGGTCCCATCTCTCTTTCTCTCTGTCTCTCCCTCTATCGTTCATGCAAGTTTCTCTTAATTTTCTTCGGTATTGTAATTCTTCTTTCCTTATTTCCCCGCATTCTTTCCCTCTTTCCTGTTACCTTCCTTTCGTCCCATTTCCTCCTTCCAAGATTCCTTTCCAAGCCATGATCAAAGCTCGTATGCAAGTGGACTCAACATTTGCAATAATTAGGGTACAGCATCACATGTAGGGTCACTGAATTTCATGGAATCGACTCTGATCCCCCAGACACGCTGTATACACACAGAAAAGTTAGTTTATTAATCTCATGGAAACTGAAAGACGTAAGTACTCTCCCATGTTTCTGCTTCCCGATTTCCGAGAGCGTATCAATATTTTAAAGGTCCCAGGCTTCGCCCGTTTGCCCTATTAAAATTAGATTTCAAAATCAAAATGTTACTGTAGCATGGGTGGAATAAGTCTGAGAAGAGACGCCAAAATACTCGCAGACCACGACCCAGTGTCACTTAGTGCACAAGAAGCCTTATCTGGAATGGCCCGTGATCGAACCCAGACTGCTGCGGTGCGAGGGTCGCCACTTACGAGCTCAGACCTGGTACAGTATGTAAAAGTTCTGTTGTGTCGAATTTTCCTCGACATACGATATTCCTTTGCCTTGCTGGTCCAACTGTTAAGAGTTGTCTTAACGTAAAAATGGGTATGGATTATTGACGGATGATACTGACAGGGGTAACCGAAGTACTCGGTGAGAAACCTGTCTCAGTGATACCTTGTCCCTCACAGGACAGGGTTTGAACTCGAGGTACAAGGTTGGATAAGGGTGACTAACCTCCTAAGCCATAACACAGCCTTTCAAGATTCAAGGTCATCTACACTTTAATTCAGTTCCCACCGCACAGAGAATATAGTCCTTCCGTCTGTTTAAGAAAATGGGGTGTTTTTTTTTTTGTGGGAATAAAGAACACAAAAATGGAGTCTGTGTAAGGTACTTTGGCTGTGCTTACTGGGCTATTGTCTGTGTAAGGTACTTTGGCTGTGCTTACTGGGCTATTGTCTGTGTAAGGTACTTTGGCTGTGCTTACTGGGCTATTGTCTGTGTAAGGTACTTTGGCTGTGCTTACTGGGCTATTGTCTGTGTAAGGTACTTTGGCTGTGCTTACTGGGCTATTGTCTGTGTAAGGTACTTTGGCTGTGCTTACAACTGGGCTATTGTCTGTGTAAGGTACTTTGGCTGTGCTTATTGGGCTATTGTCTGTGTAAGGTACTTTGGCTGTGCTTACTGGGCTATTGTCTGTGTAAGGTACTTTGGCTGTGCTTACTGGGCTATTGTCTGTGTAAGGTACTTTGGCTGTGCTTACCACTGGGCTATTGTCTGTGTAAGGTACTTTGGCTGTGCTTACCACTGGGCTATTGTCTGTGTAAGGTACTTTGGCTGTGCTTACCACTGGGCTATTGTCTGTGTAAGGTACTTTGGCTGTGCTTACCACTGGGCTATTGTCTGTGTAAGGTACTTTGGCTGTGCTTATTGGGCTATTGTCTGTGTAAGGTACTTTGGCTGTGCTTACTGGGCTATTGTCTGTGTAAGGTACTTTGGCTGTGCTTACTGGGCTATTGTCTGTGTAAGGTACTTTGGCTGTGCTTACTGGGCTATTGTCTGTGTAAGGTACTTTGGCTGTGCTTACTGGGCTATTGTCTGTGTAAGGTACTTTGGCTGTGCTTACTGGGCTATTGTCTGTGTAAGGTACTTTGGCTGTGCTTACTGGGCTATTGTCTGTGTAAGGTACTTTGGCTGTGCTTACCACTGGGCTATTGTCTGTGTAAGGTACTTTGGCTGTGCTTATTGGGCTATTGTCTGTGTAAGGTACTTTGGCTGTGCTTACTGGGCTATTGTCTGTGTAAGGTACTTTGGCTGTGCTTACTGGGCTATTGTCTGTGTAAGGTACTTTGGCTGTGCTTACCACTGGGCTATTGTCTGTGTAAGGTACTTTGGCTGTGCTTACCACTGGGCTATTGTCTGTGTAAGGTACTTTGGCTGTGCTTACCACTGGGCTATTGTCTGTGTAAGGTACTTTGGCTGTGCTGACCGCTGGGCTATTGAGTTTAAAGCGCTGATAAACTGCAAGGAAGAAAATTATAATCAAACACCGCAAGAGTAACAAAATCTGACATTTGTAGCAACACGCCACCGTTTATGGTCTCTATGTGGTGCGACGTGCTCCGTTGCCTCGCGTTCGTTCTGCTATAAGCCTTCTGTGTAGAGAAGCTGACAGTGAAATACCCTGCTCGTCTTTACAGAAACAACTAGCAGATATGCAACAGAACCTACACATGTGTCTAATTAGAAGGTGCCAAGCATAAGGCATTAGAGACGCCAACATCGCCTAATTCTTATTAGAGAATTCCCGCATTCGGTACAGTAATGAGATATTCATGATTTTTCTTAGTCATGCAGGCAAATATGCTTATTGTGATAGTTTTAAATAACCCCCAGTTACGTTTCCTTCCCACAGTATTTGTAATTAATCTTCGTGTTCCCATATAAAGATATATTGTATATACAATTTAAACTATTTAACCAAATAAACTGAGGAAATTGTATATGCATAGTAACGAATTTTACATGCCGGAAGGTGGCGGGTTCGATTCCCGATGAAGTCACTGACCTCACCTTTCTCGCCGCACTATGGCCCTGGGGTCGACTCAGCCTCTAACAGAAATGAGTACCAAGAATATTTCCTGGGGGGTAAAGGCGGCCGGTGCGTAAGGCTGATAACCTTACCACCTTCATGTGCTGATTACCTTGAAATCTGGGATCCTCAACCTCCTGGAATCCTCTCAGGGTCTGTCCAGGCCTATACAGGGCGTGCTTTAATACTGAATTTAAATGTATTTTAGAAATACGGAATACACTGACAGATTTAGTGCACTGAAGTTCTGATAGAAATAGCTTAATGTGTTTATTGAAAGCGTGCTGAGTGAACGAACAAAATTTCTTTCACTTTGGCCTATAAGAATTGGGTCCTGCGGCCTGTCTCAGTTTAAAATAAACTTCTAAAGCTCTGCATCTTATAGAAAATTGGTAGAAAACTTCAGACGTAAGGGCGGTCTATTGCTAAATACGCCTACAATCAAATGGACATAAGCCATTCATACATCGAGTGATAATCGATTCCAGTATTGCAATATTCGATGGTGTGATGACAGTATAAGCCTTGAAAACGGGAGTAACGTGATCAGCGAAAACTAATTTTTGTTTCAAAATCCCATGTTCGAACAGAGCCAAGATAAATACCAAAGTTCTACATGAAACTGTGTTGAAACAGAGCGTAGTAAGAGCAGCTGTAGGTACATTCTGTGTTGGAGTTCTTCCTTTCTGTGGCACCTGTATATGTACCGTTTTGGGGGTACAGCATCCGTAGTTAGAAATCTGTATCGCAAAACAGCTGATGAAGCTGACTGTATCTTCACATCAGGAGAAGTCCAGGTGCCCTTATGAATATTTCGATGCGTGACCGCTGTGTTCTTAGCAATTAGATTTCTCTGTGTGGTAAAATTTACTACCCGAACACATCATCAGTATTTTGATATAAACTCTTATTCCAAATTGTCGATTTGAAAAATATCTTCGCTTTTTAATTTTGCACTGAAATCTCCAAAGGGTATTTTCACATGGTGCTTAAGGCAGTGATATAATACCTGCTATAATTCTCCATAGAAAGTATCCTTTGATTAATCACTATTCTCCTCAGTTGGTGCATGCGCACTCAAAAAATATCACACCAGCGACCCTCTCAGCACCATATACGATATCCCGTCACTAACAAACTCTGCTGTTTTAACAGCTGATATTTTCACGTATACAAAACCTGTCCCTAGGTGATGATTTTCATTTACCCTCCATAGAAAAAGCAAAATCCTCTGCTCTTTCAGTGCCTACATTGTACCAAATGACCTCCTGTACTCCCACTAAATCTAAGCATTTCCCATCTCTTTTCAGTGAACCTGAACTCTACAAAATCCTCAATCTCCAAGTTACAAAACTGATTTCCATTTTCCTTTGCTTAATCATTCAAAAGGACCTGTCGAAGACTGAGGGTTTTTAAAATTCTCGTAAGATATTAAGCGTTTACTAGCCACTCGCCCAAACACAAAGCTGGAGGATCACCTTTGTCGGCTGTCCGCGACTATTCGTGCAATATATTTGCAGCTGCCCTCCATACCTGGATGCTGTCTCCTCCAGCCGCAAACTGAGGGCGCACCTTGGCATGAAGAGCATCTGCAAATTAAACTGTGATTTGAAATGCAGTCCCATAACATCTTCAGTCTGTTGGTATGCATTTCCATAATACCATCTGCACTTTGTGTTGGATGCAGTCCCATAATAACATATTTAGTCTGTTGGTATGCAGTCCAATAATAACACCTTCAGTCTGTTGGTATGCAGTCCAATAATAACACCTTCAGTCTGTTGGTATGCAGTCCCATAATAACATATTTAGTCTGTTGGTATGCAGTCCAATAATAACACCTTCAGTCTGTTGGTATGCAGTCCAATAATAACACCTTCAGTCTGTTGGTATGCAGTCCCATAATACCATCTGCAGTCTGTGTTGGAAGGCAGCCTTATAATAACATCTGTACCCTGTGTTAGAATGCAGTCCCAATAACATCTACCAGATTTTCGAATTTTCACACTGTCGAGGGACTACGTGAACGCTCATAAGCTGTAACGGAAGTTTGGTCACATTTGAATTCATAATCCACTCGTAACCCCGTGTTCTACGAATGGCAATTTCACTGTATGGTGTCTCCAAAATTGCAACATTTCCAATGCAATTGTAGCGACTTTGCAGCCAAACATTTCACAAGTGCGTTGTTCAGTCCTCAGAAAGTTGTTGATTGCACTTAACACGCCGAGGGTTAGGCTGCACATGTCGCTGGACTGAGTAAGACTATAGCGATACTACCGCCCCTAGTGGCAGAAAGCTGTGCTATCCGCCGTTCTCGGTCCAAGTATCTTGACTACGCCTTCGCAAACGACAGAATTTTGTACATTCTCCAATGGTTTAGGTGGAGTACAGCCTCTATGTTCGTGATCCTCCCTGCTCGAGATTTCAACCTTTATAGTTACTCATTTTATTAACTTTGTTTCGACATTTCATGACTGGTTTCGACAAATCAGTGTGAACCACCATGCTGACAGTCGGCTTTCCCCACTCTCCTACTATTCCGCAGAACACTCTCAGCTCAATCAGGTTCTGCCTTTGTTAATCGTGGTTGGGCGCATTCGTGCTTTATGGAATCACACTCTCCTTCAAACTGATATAATTTTTATGCTTCCAGAAGATGTTTGCAGTTTATTAAATATAATATCGCAAGCTTTTGATACTATTTTAGGTTTTCTTATAATTCTATGGGGCCGCGATAGCTCAGTCGGTATAGCGACTCGCTACGAGCTGGACGGTCAGGGGATCGAATCCCGGTGGGGGCGAGATTTTCTGCGCCCGTCCAGACCGGCCCTTGGACCCACCCAGCCTCCTGTACAATGGGTACCGGGCCATTCCCGGGGGTAAAGCGGCCGGGGCGTGGCGTTGACCACCCACCCTTATCTAGCGCGGAGGTTAAAGAAAGAGTACAGCTATACCTCTACCCCCCTCTGGGCCTTCATGGCCTGTTCTAGGGTGACCTTTACCTTTACCTTTATAATTCTATGACTCGTATTTGATATATTCTCGGAACCACGTCAGCATTTTGTGTTTAAAATGGATTCCGGCGTTCGTGAATGAGATGTTTGTGACGATTTTAATGGTCACAGTTATTCAGAAATACTGGGCCTGTACTCCAGTTGTTCCGTTGCCATATATCGCTTGCAAAGCGGTTGTTTCCGTATATTTATAGGACTTTCTGTCTTCATTTTGGGACTGGAACAGGATCCTTTTATTTATTGTAATTAAGAATCACCCTGTATGTGCAGGATGCAAGACAAGGGGAAAATTCAGCTTCCTCCCACAGTCAAATTCCTTAACATGGACGGACCTCATTATCGAATTTCATTGTAACTTGCATATATATATGTATTTTGCTCATGTTCATTCATATATAAGATATGGTATTATTTTTGGGGGCATAAAGGGTAAAGCAAAAAAAGTTTAAGCTTCAAAAAAGAGTGATACGAATAATTAGCAATGTGAGCAGAACTACAACGTGTAGGGAGCTGTTTAAAAAATGGAACATACATTGTCCAATATATGTTAAAGTACTATCGTGTGTAAGGGCTGATAAAATGCAGGATAGACAGTACAACGGACTACATCCGGAGTATATTGTGCTCGGTTTGCCTTCGCACTGCGACGAAACGTCCCCAAAGTAGCTCCAGCAATAAATAGAACTGACAGATACAGACATACGTCGAGGACACAGATGAAGTCCTCGCAGGGTGTGACTTGTTGTTACCTGTTTACTTGATTCCAGCGCCACAAGTAATTAGCCCAGTTGATGTCACATCAAAGGACCTCTAAATAAACACTTTAAAATCCATTACAAGCTTTTATATTTTTACGGCGTATGGACATCATATACAGGTGCTGGGATAAATGGAATGTACTGCATTGCATTGGGCCGTTATTTTTGTGGCTGTTGTTCAGTTTAGCTGAACAGGACATCGAAGCAATGTAATTCTACCGAAAGTTAAAGCAGAATAATTAACGTTCATTGCCGATCGCAGTGACCGCGCGGTCTAAGGCGTGGGTCTGCGGACGTTCGCCAGCTGGGATTGCGGTCTCGAATCCGGCCCGGGGGCATGGATGTCTGTCTCTTGTGAGTGTTGTGTGTTGTCAGGTAGAGGTCTCTGCGACGGGCTGATCACTCTTCCAGAGGAGTTCTACCGAGTGTGGTGTGTCTGAGTGTCTTCGCGGAGCATCGATATTGAGGAGGCCCTGGCCCACTACGGGCTGTTGCGCCATTGGAAAAAATATTGAAATTCGTGATTCTTGTTCGGAAGGTTCCGGGTTAAAATCTTGGCTGTTATGAGTGACAGTTTTCTTGTTTCCCCCAGTCTATCCAGCCCACTTCGTTCTGCATTAGTTGCAATTCAATAGTTCAATGGTTCTAAGGCAGTGCGGGTGAACTTTGGCCAAGTGCTCAGAGGCTTTGAATAACAGGACAGGAATTATGAGAACGAGTAAATTATCCCGTAATTGTTTAATCATTCTACGCAATTTAATCTGAGGTACTGAAGATGTCGTTAAATAAGTCGCAAATAAACAAATAAAGTTAGTTGAGCGAAAATTTCTACACTCGTAATATAGAGATAACGGGATTGAATATCAGCTATAATTAATTACGTTTAACCAGAATTGATTCAGACCCTCTTCGGAGTATTGCTTTGAAATCAGCCACGACAGTGGTACTGTACCACGTGTCACTTGACTCACATAACCTCGGTATATAAAGTAACACATGACACTTGCAATATCTGAGAACTCTGGCTGTAGCGAAGTGCTGTGTGGGTAAGTCAGTGTCTTGCATAAATCGCAGGATAAGTCAGTGTGGGTAAGTCAGTGTCTTGCATAGATCGCAGGATAAGTCAGTGTGGGTAAGTCAGTGTCTTGCATAGATCGCAGATAAGTCAGTGTGGGTAAGTCAGTGTCTTGCATAGATCGCAGGATAAGTCAGTGTGGGTAAGTCAGTGTCTTGCATAGATCGCAGGATAAGTCAGTGTGGGTAAGTCAGTGTCTTGCATAAATCGCAGGATAAGTCAGTTGGGTAAGTCAGTGTCTTGCATAAATCGCAGGATAAGTCAGTGTGGGTAAGTCAGTGTCTTGCATAAATCGCAGGATAAGTCAGTGTGGGTAAGTCAGTGTCTTGCATAAATCGCAGGATAAGTCAGTGTGGGTAAGTCAGTGTCTTGCATAAATCGCAGGATAAGTCAGTGTGGGTAAGTCAGTGTCTTGCATAGATCGCAGGATAAGTCAGTGTGGGTAAGTCAGTGTCTTGCATAAATAGCAGGATAAGTCAGTGTGGGTAAGTCAGTGTCTTGCATAAATCGCAGGATAAGTCAGTGTGGGTAAGTCAGTGTCTTGCATAAATCGCAGGATAAGTCAGTGTGGGTAAGTCAGTGTCTTGCATAGATCGCAGGATAAGTCAGTGTGGGTAAGTCAGTGTCTTGCATAAATCGCAGGATAAGTCAGTGTGGGTAAGTCAGTGTCTTGCATAAATCGCAGGATAAGTCAGTGTGGTAAGTCAGTGTCTTGCAAAATCGCAGGATAAGTCAGTGTGGGTAAGTCAGTGTCTTGCATAAATCGCAGGATAAGTCAGTGTGGGTAAGTCAGTGTCTTGCATAGATCGCAGGATAAGTCAGTGTGGGTAAGTCAGTGTCTTGCATAAATCGCAGGATAAGTCAGTGTGGGTAAGTCAGTGTCTTGCATAAATCGCAGGATAAGTCAGTGTGGGTAAGTCAGTGTCTTGCATAAATCGCAGGATAAGTCAGTGTGGGTAAGTCAGTGTCTTGCATAAATCGCAGGATAAGTCAGTGTGGGTAAGTCAGTGTCTTGCATAAATCGCAGGATAAGTCAGTGTGGGTAAGTCAGTGTCTTGCATAGATCGCAGGATAAGTCAGTGTGGGTAAGTCAGTGTCTTGCATAAATCGCAGGATAAGTCAGTGTGGGTAAGTCAGTGTCTTGCATAAATCGCAGGATAAGTCAGTCTCATCTCCGGATTTCGAAACGAAGCTGCAGGTTGGTGTGATGATGCGAACCGAGTTAACTTGGCTACACAGAGAGTAATTGGGCGGAAGTTAGCAATTTCACTCCATTTGGGGTTTGCTGAATATATGGCCCCCTAAGCAATGGCAAGTGACAGGTTGCTGTAATGCAAAAGCGGCATTACGAAGATACGTTTTATCGTGCTTTGCTCTTCTCTGCCTCTTTACATCCTCTTATATTCTATTCCCTTCCTTGCTCACTTATAAATCTCCTTTATCCACTTTTCTGAGAACTCTCTTATCCCAGTCTCATTTTCCAAAACACTGTCTTTTCTTACTTACTATTTCTGGCTTTCCTTATCATCATTTTGGTCTAATTCTCTACCCACATTTCCTAATCTGCTCCGCATGCATTTACATACAGATTTTCTTCTTACTGCTCTCCTCTGAAATTACTAGTAGAGTATCGTCACATTATCAGCACAGTCTCCATGTAATTATCAGAGTATCGTCACATTATCAGCACAGTCTCCATGTCAATATCAGAGTATCATCGCCTTATCAGCAATCTCCGTGTCTTTATCAGAGTATCGTCACATTATCAGCACAATCTCCATGTCAATATCAGAGTATCATCGCCTTATCATCAGTCTCCGTGTCTTTATCAGAGTATCGTCTTATTATCAGCAGTCTTCATGTCATTATCAGAGTATCGTCTCATTATCAGCAGTCTTCATGTCATTATCAGAATATCGTCTTATTATCAGCAGTCTTCATGTCATTATCAGAGTATTGTCTCATTATCAGCAGTCTTCATGTCATTATCAGAATATCATCTCATTATCAGCAGTCTTCATGTCATTATCAGAGTATCGTCGCATTATCAGCAGTCTTCATGTCATTATCAGAGTATCGTCTCATTATCAGCAGTCTTCATGTCATTATCAGAGTATCGTCTCATTATCAGCAGTCTTCATGTCATTATCAGAATATCGTCTCATTATCAGCAGTCTTCATGTCATTATCAGAGTATCTTCTCATTATCAGCAGTCTTCATGTCATTATTAGAGTATCGTCGCATTATCAGCAGTCTTCATGTCATTATCAAAGTATCGTCACATCATCAGCAGTCTTCATGTCATTATCAGAGTATTGTCGCATTATCAGCAGTCTTCATATCATTATCAAAGTATCGTCACATTATCAGCAGTCTTCATGTCATTATCAAGTATCGTCACATTACAGCAGTCTTCATGTCATTATCAAGTATTCCATTATCAGCAGTCTTCATTCATTATTAGAGTATCGTCGCATTATCAGCAGTCTCCATGTTATTATAAAGTATCGTCCACATTATCAGCACAGTCTCCATGTCTTCAGAGTATCGGCACATTATCACCCAGTCTCCATGTCATTATGAGTACTGTCACATTATCAGCAGTCTCCATGTCATTATAGAGTACTGTCACATTATCAGCAGTCTCCATGTCATTATCAGAGTACTGTCACATTATCAGCAGTCTCCATTTTCAATATTATCACAATATCATAATCTTATTGTATCTACACTACCACCTTTTTCGTTCTTCACAATGTGCTTTGTATCCTTTATTTTCTCTTCCTACATGTACATCCTCTTCATTTCTTACTGATACAGGTAATTCGTCAGTGTTTCCTGTTATTATTGTGTTCTTCTTCATTCTATTTCAATTTGTTCCCACAAGTTTTCCAAAGCCAACATCAAAGGAAGACAGTGGATATCGGGGTGCGGTTTCCGGCCATTTCATGTGGTTGTCATGGCAACCCCCCAGGTGTAATATTAAGTTCGGCTGCACAGTACATTTCCAAATTTTAATTTGGCGGAGGAATTTAATTTTCCAGGACTTGGAAAATTAAGCGTATTGAGGCAGTCAAAGAAAAAATTAATTGGGAATATGTACATTAAGCAGGAAAGGACACTTCCTTTGTGCAATTTTAGCTGTACAGCTTCTTCACCGATCTCCGTCTATTCTACTGTCATTTCAATATGACGAATTTATAAACCAGACATAATGTTACATAAGCAGACTTGATCTAAAAATCCATAACTCTTGTAATTATTACAGCACCCAGAAAGTAATGCAACACATTTTTTTATCATTCATAATTGATTTTATTAAAACTTCAAATATGTCACATCGTTACATGAATCTTTGGCTACCTAAACCTATTTTTCAACATAGACTCCTTCTAAATCTTTGGCCTTACGCCACCGAGATGCGAGAGCCTGTGTGCCTTCGCGGTACCACTCTGCAGGTCTCTGTCGCAACCACCCTTTACTTCGGTAATGACCTCCTCGTCGTCCTCAGACCTCTTTCCGCGGATTGCATCTTTCAAGGGAATATCTGAAGAAGCTGAAGAAGCGTTTCCGGAGGGTTCGTTCCCATAAAGATGTGACAAAAGCGCTTCTTCACCACAGCATTGCGAGTCCACACACAAGTCTGCGTACCCGAGAGGCCATCACAAAGCTGCAGTGGACTGTCCTGTCTCATCCACCTTACAGCCCTGATCTGGCTCCTTCCGACTAACATCTTTTCGGTCCCTGTATCGTCAGGTCAAGAAGAAAGCTGCCCAACGACTGGGTCTGCTTAGCTCTGTCCTTCACAGGAGAAGCGGTCTGTCCATCAGGAACGGAGTTCTGCTGTATAAGCAGCTCATACGGCCCATGATGGACTATGCTTGCCCCATTTGGAGGTCTGCGGCCTGCACCCACCTCAGAAAGCTGCAGGTTATTCAATCCAAGTGTCTTTGCATTGCTACTGGTGCACCTTGGTACATGAGTAGCGTGCAAATTCACGAGGATTTGGGAGTTCCTCTCTTTGCTGATCACATCAGAGTTCTAACCGAGAGCTTCGACTCTAAGTTAGCTGGTGTGGGGAAACCCCTTAACCCAGCAACTCGGCAGATATCTACGCTGACCGAGGGCTGACCCAAGCCGCCTAGCGCAAGCTACGGAAACAGGTCAGTAGATATGTCGAGGCCCTTAGTGGCCAACCGACACTGCACCTAAAATTAGGCGCGTCTCGAATACCCTGACTGAGGTTTTCCGTGATTTTCCTCAGTTGTAAGGTGAATTCCAGGGTATAACAAACAAGTCGGGGCACGGCCCGCATCCCCCCTCCCCCCCTGTAGGACTAAATTATCCGCGTGCAGGTTTTAGATCCTTCGCGAAATTATTTGTGAAAACGCCACTCTGGGTTCAAATCCCAGGGAGCCATCCAACCAAAGTATTCCCCCCACTTAGAAAAACTACACGCTCTTAGAGCTGTAGCCTTTGGTGTGCTAGGTCCCGACTTAATCGAGACCTTAAATTTGTTAGCGTAAGCAAATCCCCAGTTCAGAATAAAGAGTCTGTTATCGTGTCCAGCAATGCGGTAAAACGCAGGAATGGATAAACATATCAAGGGACGTCGACTTGCGCTCCGCGCAAGTCTCCGCCCTTAGTTAGCACTTTGGTTGGTTGGTTGGTTCCTGGCATCCTTTTTCCTAAGACCCTGAAGATGGGACAAACAAGTGATCCCGAAACGTTGGTCATACACCAAAAAATGACGCCGAGTAATAAACCAGAAGATCTTAAGCAACATTACGACGACGGCGGAAGCCTTCAATTACATATTCAATTGCAACTGATAACATCGATTACTGAAGTGTGTCATTACATTTCTCTCAGGCAGTTATTGTTCTTATGCCTACGTAATTTTGTCTGTATTACGTATGTCGGTCATAAAAATCTCAAACTACACCGCGTCGAAATTTTTTATAATCCTTGACTTACAAACAATATTTGGAACACAAATCTAGTTACATTTTCAATCCATCAACATGCCCCTAGACATTAACAGATACATTAAAAGTTATGTTCGTGTTACTTAATTATGTCATGCAAACGGCAAGTATAAAGCCGCTAACTGCAATGGAACCTGTCACAACTAATCTATGTGTAGACAAATATTTCTTTGGCCTCTCCCGCCTTGTCGTCTTTCTTGTGTTGACCATGTAAGTGGCACAACATTCGAGGGAAGACGAACGTGTTTGACGTAATTTTGTGGTATTGTTCTCTAGAACACTTATCTGAAATTGTTATCAGCTCAAGAAGAATTTCGCAGGCTAATATCATAAATTTACGTAGCTTCTTATGTAGAGTCTATGTTATTTTCGTCCGATTTAAAATACATATTTTTCTTAATAGAGTTTAATAGGTGCAGGATCTTCTGTCTTACAGTTTGCTATCCAAAAACACGAAGATTAAGATATACAGAACTGTAATTTTGCCTGTTGTTTTGTATGGGTGTGAGACTTGGTCTCTCACACTGAGGCAGGAACATAGGCTGAGGGTGTTCGAGAATAGGGTGCTGAGGAGGATATTTGGGCCTAAGAGGGACGGGGTAACAGGGGAGTGGAGAAGACTACATAACGAGGAACTTAATGATCTGTACTCATCACCAAATATTATTCGGGTGACCAAATCAGGAAGAATGAGGTGGGCGGAGCATGTAGCACGTATGGGGGGAGGAGAGAGGTGCATACAGGGTTTTGGTGGGGAGACCTGAGGGAAGGAGACCACTTGGAAGACCCAGGCGTAGATGGGAGGATAATATTAAAATTGATGTTCAAGAAGTGGGATGGGGGCATGGACTGGATTGATATGGCTCAGGATAGGGACAGGTGGCGGGCTGTTGTGAGTGCGGTAATGAACCTTTGAGTTCCATAAAACTGGGGGAATTTCTTGACTAGCTGACGACCTGTTAGCTTCTCAAGAAGGACTGTGCTCCATGGGGTTAGTTAGTTAGTTAGTTAATAGAGTTTAATAAGTGTCCTCAATGTGAGAGTTCACGGACATCTTTCTAACAGGAGCCGAGTTGTTCCATGTGTAAGATAGTGCATTTGGTGTAATGACCAGCCACGGGATTCGACGATCTATCCTGGGGTGCGGTATTCAGTACAGCGAAGCCCGTTTCTCCATTCCGAAGTGTCAAGACCGTTCCAGTGCCCGCCTAGCCTCCTATTTAGCAGTTACCGGGAACTCCTGCAGGAATGAAACTGTCCGGCCACAAAACGATCGCTCACCTCCCTCTATTACTGAAGCAGAAGCTACAGAGCCACTGCGCATGCGCATTCTTGTCGTTGATTAAGCAGAGGAAGAGCATTGCTGTCAATGACCACCTGCTTTAACTTTCCATAAACAACACCACGTCTTCCGTCTGTCACAAGCTATATTTATTATTTAACCAAACACTACATGTTTCGATCAAGCCGATCACCATCGGGTTTTTATTTTATACAAAAACTTAAATGTAAATGTAAATGTATATTTTTACCTTCAGTTTTGAGTTTCTGTATAAAATAAACATCTGATGGTGATCGGCTTGATCGAAACATGTAGTGTTTGGGAAAATAATAAATATAGCTTGTGACAGACGGACCACATGGTGTTATTTATGTAGTTCTAAATACACAATAGGGTGGAAAGCGTCAAATTGCTTTAACCTTACAAAACTTTGCATCTCGTCAACAATACGTATTTATGTTCGCTGTGATTGTCAGCATAACCATCGCAGTAGGCACAGTGACCAGGCTATGGCTGGACGATCTGGGCTTCAATTCCAGGCACAGTGGACGAATTGTTCTCTTCTCCGAAACGTCGAGACCGGTTACGGGAGCCGTCCAGCCTCCTGTTCAGGGTGTACCGCAGGCTCTTTCCCGGGGTCAAAGCGGTCGTAACGTGAATTTGACCACTCACCTCCTTCTAGTGCTGAGGTTAAAAATAAGTGGAGCTATTCTCCCTCTATTTAATGGCGTGTGAAAGATACTTTACTCTTATCTCAAAAGAAACTGATTATTTCGCTTAACAGAATTAAACGACTCCTATTTTTAATTAGCACACAGAGCTTTCTGTGCGGTAGGAAATAAATTTTGTATATTACCTATATGTGGGGGCACGCGGTGGTGCAGTTTGTTGAGGCACTGCGCTACAAGCCGGAAGGTCGCGGGTTCGATTCTCGATGGTGTCATTGGAATTTTCAATGGAATAATACTTCCGGCAGCACTATGGCACTGGGGTCGACTCAGCCTCTAACAGAAATGAGTACAAGGAAAATTTCCTGGGGAGTAAAAGCGGCCGGTACGTAGGGCTGACAACCTTACCACTTTCATGTGCCGATTGTTTAGAAATCTGTGAGCCTCAACCTCCTGGAGCCCTAAGGGCCTGTCTAGGCCTGTAATGGGATTGCTTTACTTTACCTTATATTATGGACCATTCAAATTGTAATGGTATTACTGAAGTTATTTTGTTTTTTATGGCTCGACAGCCCTATATGGGCCTGGGCCTCCTCGTTTCGTCGAGGTTTCATGGTCACACACTTTAGACACACCACACTCGGTAGGACTCCTCTGTACGAGTGATCAGCCCGACACAGAGACCTCTACCTGACAACACACAACACTCACAACAGACAGACAAACATGCCCCCGGTGGGATTTTTTTTTTTTGCCTGTCCGGGGTTTTTTCCCTTTGATCCATCTTTGTACTATTTAAAATCCTTTCGTCCTTCATGTCACTTTACGTTCCATGCTACCGTCCTTACGACAAACACAACACAAACATCCATGCCCTAGGCGGGATTTTGTTTTGTCTGTCCGGGTTTTTTCCCCTTTGATCCATTTTTGTACTGTTTAAATCCTTTCGTCCTTCATGTCACTTTACGTTCCATGCTACCGTCCTTACAAACACAACACAAACATCCATGCCCCCGGCGGAATTCGAACCCACGATCCCAGTAAGCGAGCGGCCGAAGACCCACGCCTTAGACCGCACGGCCACTGGGATCGGCACTGAAGTTATAATAGCTACTATATTGATTGGCGGCTTTCTCATTCAATTTAGGATACAAATTCGCGTAACACAGAGTCATCTGTAGAGTGTAATAATGCGTCAACAAACATCATCTGGCGCAGCTCCATAATCCTAATTTCTTCAATTTGCCGTCAGAAAGGCACCAAATTCGGGAACCGCCTGCAGTGTTCTTCAAACCTCACTCTCTTTGCCTTTCCCCATTCCTGCAGTGAATAGCAGAAGTCCCAATTATGACCACTGCTTCATGTAATTAAACACTTCAAGCTCCACTGACAAAACAAAGCATTCCCCTCTCTCTCCCCTCTTCTCGCTTTTCCCGAGTTTTCTCTCAGGTAACTATTTCTGTTTTCAACAAGTATTTCCTACAGCAAAAATTAGTGGACATGTTGTACTGCTATAATTGTGTAACTTCTTTTTAAACGTACACAAGTGCATCTATTTTTTCTCTTCCTGCACACTGTACGGTGGTTAGCAAACAATGACTTCAATACCAGATGTGGCCCGCGAGTTTTACGTAACAGTCGCAAAGATATTATCGATAAAACGCAAGCTTTGTACAACCGACCTAACTAGCTTCATAATTTGTACTTCTCACTACATATCGCCCTTATTTTTGTAAAAAGGACACAACCCACAAAATATCAATTTTACAGGCGAAGCAAGAAGATGGCTCTGTTTGACACATGACAAATGCTATGACAGGTACGATATCCCCCACCTGTCTTGGTTATTCTTGAAGATGCAGTTGTCAACTTTCTACATATCATACAGGACCATTAGTTGAATGATTCGCTACACATAACTTAATTTAGCTCAAAATGGCAGTTAGCCTCTTTATACAAAACAGGGGTGATAACATTACGGTGATAATATCAAGGACGATGCGATTGGTGTGACATGTGGCACGTAATGGGTAGAAGAGTAATTCATACAGGCGTTTGGTGAAGAAACCTGAAGCAAAGAGATCGTTCTGTAAATCTAGACGTGTTTGAGATAATATTAAAATGAATATTAAAGCTTTAGTCTTGGAGGGCCTAGACGAGATTAATGTACAGGATAGACACAATTGGCGGGCTGTTGTGAACACGGTGATGAACAAACCGTCTCCAAAGAATACAAGGATTTCTTGAGTGTCTCAGAAAATGTTAGCTTTGAGTTAGCTGCTAATTAAGTACATAGTTAAATGGTTAATTAGCTGACTATGGAATTATTTTAAGGCAATTCATTCCCTTTATGTTTTGTTATCAAGGAACACGGATCGCTTGTTGCTTTTAATGCGGCCCAAATCCACAAAGTCTTCAGGTTTCTAAATCCTGTTTATATAACTGACGGTAGCATTTTGTGAATCAGCGATCGGTCCGTTGCGATCCGGGTACCTGCACACCACCAAACAAGCACAGGAATGACATTCAACAAGTATTATTCCCTTCTTTTTCTTCTTCTTCTTCCATGGCGTTACAGCCCGAGGTGGGCCAATGCCTCCTTCTTTTTGGGATTTCATCCCGAAGGTTTTCCTAGTCGGTAAGTGTGCATTCTGTAGTGAGTGATCGGCTCACTGACCGCACAAGTTTTGGCTCAATCCTGATGTGACTGCCAGAGCCATCTGGCAGGCAGTCAGGAGACTTGGGTGAGAAATGGCCGCTTGAATTTTGCTTACGGACATTACTGGTTCTATTCATGCCCGAAGGTTCTTTTACATGCCGTAAATCTACGACATGGGACCGACGGCTTTACTTCCCCTCCGATGGAAGTGGTCCAGTGGCGAGCACGCTAACCACTACTCCACCGAGGGCGACAGTATTATTCCCTAGGTCATACACATTACATGAGAAGCCCTTAGAACCTTAAATGCAGCTCAATGATAACATTCAAGTATCGTTATTTTCCAACATTATCCCCCCAGGACATTTTTGCATTTGTCTCGTCTTGGGGCGATTTTAAAATTCCGTCACAGTAAAAACATGTCTTCTGCATTTGCAGCCATTCACAAACAGCCATTTCTACTTCCTCATAATCGTGGAATCGGTAAGCTTCTATGCGTTGCTTCAACGGCCCAAACAACAGCATGAATGGTGCAAAACGTTCGTAGTGCAAAAAAAAAAAGCTGTGATTCGAGGTGAGATGTGTGTGGGCTGCATTATCATCCTGAAGCATGACACCTTGCGACAGATTGTTTGGGAGGATGAAGCAACATTTGGGAGGTCGCCGACACCACAATAATGAGGAAGTGGGGATGCAGGAGCCCGGTTTGTACCGCGACGTAGTCTTTAAACTCCTGGCAAGATGGGATAGAAGTACCAATGTGCTGGAGATGTTGGAAGATAATGATAATTCAGGTTAACAAATGACTTACATTCATCTTTGTAATGATTTGTCATGCATCTCACTTATGGAACCTTATTTATAGAACATCGCATTTACATCTATGTCCACGGTCACAATGTCAGTGCGGTAGTGAACTTCACAGCTCAGACACGATCACGATGCCATTGCGGTAGCAAACTACACACAGACTGTCCGTGCCGTAGAGAACTACACAATTCAGACTGTCCGTGCCGTAGAGAACTACACAGTTTAGACTGTCCGTGCCGTAGAGAACTACACATTTCAGACTGTCCGTGCCGTAGAGAACTACACAGTTCAGACTGTCCGTGCCGTAGAGAACTACACATTTCAGACTGTCCGTGCCGTAGAGAACTACACAGTTCAGACTGTCCGTGCCGTAGAGAACTACACAGTTCAGACTGTCCGTGCCGTAGAGAACTACTCAGTTCAGACTGTCCGTGCCATAGAGAACTACACATTTCAGACTGTCCGTGCCGTAGAGAACTACACATTTCAGACTGTCCGTGCCGTAGAGAACTACACATTTAAGACTGTCCGTGCCGTAGAGAACTACACAGTTCAGACTGTCCGTGCCGTAGAGAACTACTCAGTTCAGACTGTCCGTGCCGTAGAGAACTACACATTTCAGACTGTCCGTGCCGTAGAGAACTACACATTTAAGACTGTCCGTGCCGTAGAGAACTACACATTTCAGACTGTCCGTGCCGTAGAGAACTACACAGTTCAGACTGTCCGTGCCGTAGAGAACTACACATTTAAGACTGTCCGTGCCGTAGAGAACTACACATTTAAGACTGTCCGTGCCATAGAGAACTACACATTTCAGACTGTCCGTGCCGTAGAGAACTACACATTTAAGACTGTCCGTGCCGTAGAGAACTACACAGTTCAGACTGTCCGTGCCATAGAGAACTACACATTTCAGACTGTCCGTGCCGTAGAGAACTACACAGTTCAGACTGTCCGTGCCGTAGAGAACTACTCAGTTCAGACTGTCCGTGCCGTAGAGAACTACACATTTCAGACTGTCCGTGCCGTAGAGAACTACACATTTAAGACTGTCCGTGCCGTAGAGAACTACACATATAAGACTGTCCGTGCCGTAGAGAACTATACAGTTCAGACTGTCCGTGCCGTAGAGAACTACACATTTAAGACTGTCCGTGCCGTAGAGAACTACACATTTAAGACTCTCCGTGCCATAGAGAACTACACATTTCAGACTGTCCGTGCCGTAGAGAACTACACATTTAAGACTGTCCGTGCCGTAGAGAACTACACAGTTCAGACTGTCCGTGCCATAGAGAACTACACATTTCAGACTGTCCGTGCCGTAGAGAACTACACATTTAAGACTGTCCGTGCCTAGAGAACTACACATTTAAGACTGTCCGTGCCGTAGAGAACTACACAGTTCAGACTGTCCGTGCCATAGAGAACTACACATTTCAGAATGTCCGTGCCGTAGAGAACTACACAGTTCAGACTGTCCGTGCCATAGAGAACTACACAGTTCAGACTGTCCGTGCCATAGAGAACTACACATTTCAGACTGTCCGTGCCGTAGAGAACTACACAGTTCAGACTGTCCGTGCCATAGAGAACTACACAGTTCAGACTGTCCGTGCCATAGAGAACTACACATTTCAGACTGTCCGTGCCGTAGAGAAATAAACAGTTCAGACTGTCCGTGCCATAGAGAACTACACATTTCAGACTGTCCGTGCCGTAGAGAACTAAACAGTTCAGACTGTCCGTGCCGTAGAGAACTACACATTTCAGACTTCCGTGCCGTAGAGAACTACAAAATTCAGACTCTCCGTGTCGTAGAGAACTACACAATTCAGACTGTCCTGCCGTAGAGAACTACACAGTTCAGACTGTCCGTGCCGTAGAGAACTACACAATTCAGACAGCACGGCCACTGTGTATGGCAATAATGAGACTAGAAGTTCAATGAAACTGTTCGAAACTTATGTTATTGGTACGCAGGCGATGGTTATGTGGTAATTTAGAAGGCTAAATTTTACTTTTGCAGATCGCAGTGGCTGCGCGGTCTAAGGCGTGGGTCTGCGGCCGCTAGCTTGCTGGGATTGTGGGTTCAAATTCCGCCGGGGGCATGGATGTCTGTCTGTTGTGAGTGTTGTGTGTTGTCAGGTAGAGGTCTGTCTGTTGTGAGTGTTGTGTGTTGTCAGGTAGAGGTCTGTCTGTTGTGAGTGTTGTGTGTTGTCAGGTAGAGGTCTTTGCGACGGGCTGATCATTCGTCCAGAGGAGTCCTACCGATTGTGGTGTGTCTGAGTGTGATCGTGAAGCCTCACAATTAGGAGGCCAATGTGCTTTTAATGTTTATATCGTCAAACTGAACAATCCGTGAATGTACTGGTCAGGCCCGTGGCCAGGGTGTGCAAGTGTGTGCACTGCACCATACTCATACTGCACTGCACATAATCTGCACTGCACCAATACTACCTGCACTGCACCAACTACATACTGCACTGCACCAACTACATACTGCCTGCACCAACTACATACTGCACTGCACCAACTACATACCTGCACTGCACTACATACCTGCCTGCACCACTACTCGCACGCACTCTACATACCTGCATGCCCAATACATACCTGCACTGCACTTACTACTCTGACATACCTGCACTGCACCAATACATACCTGCACTGCACCAACTACATACCTGCCTGCACCAACTACATACCTGCACTGCACCAACTACATACCTGCACTGCACCAACTACATACCTGCCTGCACCAACTACATACCTGCCTGCACCATCTACATACCTGCACTGCACCATACTACATACCTGCACTGCACCAATACTTCATACCTGCACTGCACCTACCTAACTACTACTGCACGCACCACTACTACGCACGCACACTACATACCTGCCTGCACCAACTACATACCTGCACTGCTACCAAACTACATACCTGCCTGCACCAACTACATACCTGCACTGCACCATCTACATACCTGCACTGCACCAACTACATACTGCACTGCACCAACTACATACCTGCACTGCACCATCACATACTGCACTGCACCATTATACCTGCACTGCACCAACTACATACCTGCACTGCACCAACTACATACCTGCACTGCACCAACTACATACCTGCACTGCACCAACTACATCCCACTACGCACCAATCTACTGCATACCACTCTCACCTCACTACCACTCACGCACTCACCTACACAACCTGCCTGCACTTACTACGCACTGCACCAACAATACTGCACTGCACACTATACTGCTGCCCACTAATACCTGCACCCCATTACATACCTGCCTGCACCAACTACATACCTGCCTGCACAACTACATACTGCACTGCACCAACTCTACCTGCACTGCACCAACTACTACCTGCACGCACCAACTACATACCTGCACTGCACCATACATACCTGCACTGCACCAATTACCTGCACTGCACACTCATACTGCCTGCACCAACCTACCTGCATGCACCAACTACATACCTGCACTGCACCAACTACTACTGCCTGCACCAACTACTACCTGCCTGCACCAACTACATACCTGCACTGCACACTACATCTCATCTGCTGCACCAACTACATACCTGCCTGCACCAACTACATACCTGCACTGCACCAACTACATACCTTGCACTGCACCAACTACATACTGCACTGCACCAACTACATACCTGCACTGCACCAACTACATACCTGCCTGCACCAACTACATACTGCACTGCACCATCTAATACTGCCTGCACCAACTACTACCTGCACTGCACCAATCTACATACCTGCCTGCACCAACTACATACTGCACTGCACCAACTACATACCTGCACTGCACCAACTACATACCTGCCTGCACCAACTACATACCTGCACTGCACCACTACATACTGCACTGCACCAACTACATACCTGCACTGCACCATCTACATACCTGCACTGCACCAACTACATACCTGCACTGCACCACTACATACTGCACTGCACCAACTACATACCTGCACTGCACCAACTACATACCTGCACTGCACCAACTACATACCTGCCTGCACCAACTACATACTGCACTGCACCATCTACATACCTGCACTGCACCAACTACATACCTGCCTGCACCAACTACATACCTGCACTGCACCATCTACATACCTGCACTGCACCACTACATACCTGCACTGCACCAATCTACATCCTGCCTGCACCACTACATTACCTGCACTGCACAACTACATACTGCCCGCACACACCAACTATCATACCTGCACTGCACCAACTACATACCTGCACTGCACCAACTACATACCTGCACTGCACCAACTACATACTGCACTGCACCAACTACATACCTGCACTGCACCAACTACATACCTGCACTGCACCAATCTACTACTGCACTGCACCACTACATACCTGCACTGCACCAACTACATACCTGCACTGCACCAACTACATACCTGCACTGCACCAACTACATACCTGCACTGCACCAACTACATACCTGCCTGCACCAATCATCTGCATGCAACTACATACCTGCACTGCACCAACTACATACCTGCACTGCACCAACTACATCACCTGCACTCATACCTGCACTGCACACATATACCTGCACTGCACCAACTACATACCTGCCTGCACCAACTACATACCTGCACTGCACCAAACTACATACCTGCACTGCACCAACTACATACCTGCACTGCACCAACTACATACCTGCACTGCACCAACTAATACCTGCACTGCACCAACTACATACCTGCACTGCACCAACTACATACCTGCACTGCACCATCTACATACCTGCACTGCCAACTCATACCTGCACTGCACCAACTACATACCTGCACTGCACCAACTACATACCTGCACTGCACCAACTACATACCTGCACTGCACCAACTACATACCTGCACTGCACCAACTACATACCTGCACTGCACCAACTACATACCTGCAACTAGCATGCACAACTACATACTGCACTGCACCAACTACATACCTGCACTGCACCATCTACATACCTGCACTGCACCAACTACATACTGCACTGCACCAACTACATACTGCACTGCACCAACTACATACCTGCACTGCACCAACTACATACCTGCACTGCACCAACTACATACTGCACTGCACCAACTACATACCTGCACTGCACCACTTACCTGCACTGCACCAAATCATCCTGCACTGCACCAACTACTACCTGCACTGCACCAACTACATACCTGCACTGCACCAACTACATACCTGCACTGCACCAATCTACTACCTGCCTGCACCATCTACATACCTGCACTGCACCCAACTACATTACCTGCACTGCACCAACTACATACCTGCACTGCACCCAACTACATACCTGCACTGCACCAACTACATACCTGCACTGCACCAACTACTACCTGCACTGCACCAACTACATACCTGCACTGCACCTACTACATACCTGCACTGCACCAACTACATACCTGCCTGCACCATACTACATACCTGCACTGCACCAACTACATACCTGCACTGCACCAACTACATACCTGCACTGCACCAATCTACATACCTGCACTGCACCAACTACATTACCTGCACTGCACCAACTACATACCTGCACTGCACCAAACTACTACCTGCACTGCACCAACTACATACCTGCACTGCACCAACTACATACCTGCACTGCACCAATCTACATACCTGCACTGCACCAACTACATACCTGCACTGCACCAACTACATACCTGCACTGCACCAAATACATACCTGCCTGCACCAACTACATACCTGCACTGCACCAACTACATACTGCACTCCTCTACCTGCTGCCCATACTACATACCTGCACTGCACCAACTACTTACCTGCACTGCACCAACTACATACCTGCACTGCACCAACTACTACCTGCACTGCACCAACTACATACCTGCACTGCACCAACTACATACCTGCCTGCACCATCTACATACCTGCACTGCACCAACTACATACCTGCACTGCACCAACTACATACCTGCACTGCACCATACCATACTGCACTGCACCAACTACATACCTGCACTGCACCAACTACATACTGCACTGCACCAACTACATACCTGCACTGCACCAACTACTACCTGCACTGCACCAACTACATACCTGCACTGCACCAACTACATACCTGCACTGCACCAACTACATACCTGCACTGCACCAACTACATACCTGCACTGCACCAACTACATACCTGCACTGCACCAACTACATACCTGCCTGCACCAACTACATACGCCTGCACCACTACATACCTGCTACACCAACTACATACCTGCACTGCACCAACTACATACCTGCCTGCACCAACTACATACCTGCACTGCACCAACTACATACCTGCCTGCACCCACTAGCAGTTTACGAAATATCTAAGACAAACATGCTGATCAGACGTGACCTCAGTGAACACATCACGAAGCGCTTAGGCTTGACTTGGAGGGGGGGCATTTCCCGCGCCCAATATTTTTTTCTACTTAAGAATAGCTTTCTTTTGTCTAGTGAGTTCAAGAGGGACAAATAAGAAATTGGGATGAGAGTGGGTGTCATGTGTGTTTGTTCATTAAGGACTGGTTCACGCCAATCTTCCCCGTCTTTCTAACTTGACTCCTTCTTACATTACAGTTCCTAATACACATGGACGATTGAGCCAAGTTACGCATATGACGAAGACGATGCATGAGAAAGCACAGATGCTATTGGCAGAGAGCGCCAGCAGCGTACGATAGACATGTGACAGGTTCACACGTACTGCAGAATGCGGTATAATTCTAGTCCAGAGCACTGCCATATGGCGAAAGTGCGTGTGCGTTGGTTGTAGTGCCGCAGTACATCGCACTGCTGGGAACCCTTCCGTCTGCAATAGTCCAGAAGCTTCCGCTGACATCGTGACTCTTCTACGTAATGTGGCGTGTGTCTGGCACGTTCGGCTGCAGTTTGGAAAGCTGGCGCTGCATGATATCCACGAAGCATACCGCTGTGATAAGCAAGCTCGCTCATTCCAAAAATGTATGTGCATGCAAGATTTTTGTGCGCTGTTACAGAGCGCACTGTGTAATTAAATTGTTGATTTTGTGGTCCTGACAAAGACACGTTTCACGCCTATGCATACATAATATACAGTCGAACCCGGTTATAACGACATCGGTTTATACGACACCTCGTCTATAACGTCACATATTCTGTGGTACCTCACTGTTAACCATAACATTACAATCCTCGGTTATAACAACGCTCGGTTATAACGACACAAAATATACAGTCCTTTTCATGACGTTAAAACCGATTTCGACTGTATATATGTAGAGTATACACGTATGTATATTACAGCATTATAACGTATACGTATACAAACGTATGTACAGGGTATACACAAATGAATGGTGCGGTTTCAATAGTGAATACTATTGAAACCGCACCATTCATTTGTGTATGCCCTATATATAATACACCTACACTGGAAGCCGCTACACCCACTGTGTTCATGGTCTGGCTACTGGCCGGGTTCTGATCTTAGGAACAGGCTTGTGTTTGAAATCTGAAGTTACGCACGTGTTATGAATATCTTATTAGATTGTATATTAACTACTGTAGCACTGTAGACGTGTGTGACTGAGCTGTGATACAATACGGTAGGCCTATCTAAACTTTCTAACAACTAACTACCATAATCGCTAATAATTCCTCCAAACTCAAGAGAAACTTTACTTCAGCACGGGCGACAAGATTCTCCTCGTTACGCTAAGAATTCTCCGAAGTTCAAACTGCTCTTCGCGATTTACGGAACCCCAAACACTCGTTAGCATATTTATAAGGAAACAACTTCATACCCTCTCCTCCAGCTCATATTTCTCCCATCTGCGACACAACTTAAGATTTTACAACGACAGTCTTCTTAGGCGTGATGCATTCTACATGGTTCGCTTATCTCACCCGCCTTCGTTTAATTACGCTGATATTTTTCGGTAAATAGAACTAATTACGGAGCTCTTGAATATGCAATTTTATCCCACTGCATGCTACTTCCTGTTCCTTAGGTGTAAGCATCACCATCACACTTTCCTTACCACCACATAACCTGTTCCTTGCTTTCCTTACATGTCAGACAAAGGTGTCATCCTCATGAAATAAAATTAAAGACATATACACACACAGTTTAATTTTTAGACCATATATTCACAGCAAAGTAGTAGCAGGTACTTTCTGAATGCAATTTTCTCTTTAATCCTCAAAGCACAGCAGCATCTACTAACTAACTAACTAACTAACTAACTAACTCCATGTAGTACAGTCCTTCTTGAGAAGCTAACAGGTCCTCAGTAAATCAAGAAATTCCCCGCATTTTATGGAACCCGAAGGTTCATTACCGCATTCACAAGCCCAGGCCACCTGTCCCTATCCTGAGCCAGATCAATCCAGTCCACGACGCCCCATTCCACTTCTTGAAGATCCATTTTAATATTATCCTCCCATCTACGCTTGTGTCTTCCAAGTGGTCTCCTTCCCTCAGGTCTCCCCACCAAAACCCTGTATGCACCTCTCCCCTCCCCCATACATGCTACATACCCCGCCCACCTCATTCTTCTTGATTTGATCACCCGAATAATATTTGGTGATCAGTACACAGCAGCATCTACTGCATATGTTAATATCTGATAAAGCTTTCTTCCACAGAGAAATGTATTTGTGCCATTCTCAGAATACAAGTGTCTGTTTCCTTGTGGAGCACCAAGAACACGTTTTTGTGTAATGGAGGTGCTGTGAGCCCTCTGTGGGGCATAACTACAGAAGCGTCAACAGAGAAATATCCTCAGGTTATGTTACAGGCATATAAAATGGAAAATCTGGACAGATCTGTCTAGAGGAAAGCCTTAGGCGCAAAATTAGACCACTTACATGAGGATCCCTCTCAGGTATATCGGATGCATACAGGCATAGACGCTATATTCGGTGTATGCATGGAGGGGCATCTTTAGAGGATACATAATAGGCACATACGTCTCCTCCGCATAAAGTATATTGTACTTGGTTGTATTCTCAGGGTCCCTATAGTTTATCCATGTATTGTAACATTTACAAATGTCATACACAATAAATATTGAATGAAAAAACTTATAGTACTGAGGTTCTTGTACTGAATAGAATACACCAAAAATACGGTATTACGTACAGGTATCAAATCCCACTTCAACGTGAGCCCAATTGTAGCCCAGAAGATAGCAAGTCGATATACCTCTACAGGCTCCCTGAAGCATGCTTGCATATACAGCAACAACAATATCAGCGGTCTGCTGCTGTAGCTGCTCTACTGAAGCAACAATATCAGCGGTCTGCTTCTGTAGCTCCTCTACAGCAACAACAATATCAGCGGTCTGCTTCTGTAGCTCCTCTAATTCAGCAACAATATCAGCGGTCTGCTCCTCTAGCTCCTCCATTTTGTTTACTCTCCTTTGGTACACCATGTTGTTGACATATCTAGTTGGGTTGTAAGGAGATCGGGCGGGCCATGGGATTGGACCTCCACTAGTGATGCAGCGACCTGGAAATACTCCATTAAGATAGTCTTCAAATTCCTTTCCCCTATGCGGTGGAAAAACACTCCATCCAGGTTAGGCAACTGGGCGACGACATGGTTTTGCAACATCTACAGGGAGTTAGTTTTGTTGATTAAGATAATTGGTCACACGACACGGTCATGCTTGAGTCCGCAAATTGTGGTTAGTGTGGCGCTTTTACGCCCAATCTGTCCCACAGTCCAGAGCGTTGTGGTGGTTGGCTGTCCCCGAGACATGGAAGGTAAGCTTGCCGGTAAATACCACACGCTCTAGCATGCCATCTGTGGCCACTGCATAGCGCTGGGCCTGATTCTGCACAATTGTAATCTTGTGCGCATGCGCTCTGAAGAGCGCCTGTAGCACCTTGTGCGCGGTTAAGTGCGGTATTTGCAAGTCACGGCTGCGCACTGTCCACACACGATCCTCGGATCCGTTCCAAACCCTCAGCACTTGTGTTCGCACCCCTGGATCCTGACTTCAAAAATACAGTTCAGTCTTCATGAAGTCCGTGTGCCCTTGACCCATCGATGGCCTACTTCATGGCGTGCTACGGTATTTCACTCCAAAATCGCGTTTCGTCCGAAGGTTTGGTCTGATCTCAATGAACCACTCCACACGCTGGGCCTTCTTCTGGGGCGTCGACGGCTTCAGTTCTGCTGTAATAAATACAAATAATATGCAATTATATTGTTCACTCCGTGCATTGTCCATAAGCATGTTTGTGTAACCTCGATTTCAGGCTCCCGCCGCGATGTTGATGAAATCCGTGGTCTTCTGGGTAATTACACGGCGTCGTGTGGTAATTATTTACTGACGTTTCGGGACAACGTATCGGTCTCATCTTCACGGGTCAAGATTCCAAGTAGGAAAGAAAGCCTGTTGACAAAGAAACTGAACAGCATAGCGGGGTGGGGAAACGTGCGATGTGACGACAGCCAATAGGATGAGAGAGGGGGTGGGTACAAGGTCACAATATGTTCTGGTGCCGCGGGGTGAGAATTATGGGAGAAATATGTTTGGAATTTTATTCTGTAATCACCGTGCATCTTTTCACAGTCACTATTTACACACACCAACTGGATGCAACTCTATTTAAAAACTGTATAGTTTTTTAAAACATATTTAAAAACTTTATAAAACCCGACATATGTTTCGGATCTTATAGAGCCATCTTCAGGGGTTTATTGTCGTCAAAACTCCATATATAACCTTGCCTAAAAGTGAACCAATGAAAAAGACGTTTTAATATATGCAGTTTTAACGACAATAAACCCCTGAAGATGGCTCTATAAGAGCCGAAACATATGTCGGGTTTTAAAAAGTTTTTAAATATGTTTTAAAAAACTATACAGTTTTTTAAATAAAGTTGCATCCAGTTGGTGTGTGTAAATAGTGACTGGAATGTTTGTGTAAGTGTAGTGCATCCTGATATACAGCCTCTCGGATGCAGCCTACGTACTTAACGAAGGATAACAAAGTGCTACAAAGAATTGTTTGACGTTTTACACCTTTCTATCGCAATCAAAGTTTACTAATTTGTTTTTCTGCGGTGTTACTTTGATTTGATTCCCTGATGATGATCCCTCGGGGATCGAAACATGTAGCAATGTTCAATGTGATATTGTAATATAAATATCTAGGGAACAGTATTGTACATTTTGTTGGTCTGAGTGCTGTGAATAAATAAATACATAAACAATAATTAATAAAAAACGCACCGTTTGCTTTGTCTTAACATTTGCATAAATTTCCTTTGCCTTATGCGATCCCATTCTAAAGCCGTACTTTTTCATTATTGTAAAGTTTTAACGTGGATATCCTGCAAAAGGCTACACAAATGTCTGTGCAGTACGTATCAGTAGCGGGTAGAGACAGGCTGCTCGTCACGTGATATTGTAGGCATCAATAATGGGGCATCTCTCGAGATTATACACAGTTTCGGGAAGAGACTTGTGAATATTTAAAGAAGTCTCTTTAACGGAAGCCAAGGTACAGCAGAGAAGGTACCTTGCTCTTCGAGTAAAGTGCCCTTAATTATTCTCCCATCCCAATCAAATTTACAATATTTGTAGCGAATGTGCGTGGAGGGCCAGGTATGGGTTTCCATGGAAATCGCTCCAATGGAAGCTAAGGTACAGCCGAGAAGATTCTTTGCTCTTCAAGTAAAGTGTCCTTAATTATCCCCCACCAATCAAACTTACAGGGTTTGCAGCGAATGTGTGTGGAGTGCCTGGTATGAATTTTCATGAAAATCGCTCCAATGGAATCGCAGATAAGAGCCGAGAAATAAACTGCTCTTCGAAAACAAACTTACAAGGTTTGCAGCGAATGTGTGTGGAGTGCCTGGTATGAATTTTCATGAAAATCGCTCCAATGGAATCGCAGATAAGAGCCGAGAAATAAACTGCTCTTCGAAAACAAACTTACAAGGTTTGCAGCGAATGTGTGTGGAGTGCCTGGTATGAATTTTCATGAAAATCGCTCCAATGGAATCGCAGATAGAGCCGAGAAATAAACTGCTCTTCGAAAACAAACTTACAAGGTTTGCAGCGAATGTGTGTGGAGTGCCTGGTATGAATTTTAATGAAAATCGCTCCAATGGAATTGCAGATAGAGCCGAGAAATAAACTGCTCTTCGAAAACAAACTTACAAGGTTTGCAGCGAATGTGTGTGGAGTGCCTGGTATGAATTTTCATGAAAATCGCTCCAATTGAATCGCAGATAGAGCCGAGAAATAAACTGCTCTTCAAAAACAAACTTACAAGGTTTGCAGCGAATGTGTGTGGAGTGCCTGGTAGGAATTTTCATGAAAATCGCACCAATGGAATCGCAGATAGAGCCGAGAAATAAACTGCTCTTCGAAAACAAACTTACAAGGTTTGCAGCGAATGTGTGTGGAGTGCCTGGTATGAATTTTCATGAAAATCGCTCCAATGGAATGGCAGATAGAGCCGAGAAATAAACTGCTCTTCGAAAACAAACTTACAAGGTTTGCAGCGAATATGTGTGGAGTGCCTGGTATGAATTTTCATGAAAATCGCTCCAATGGAATCGCAGATAGAGCCGAGAAATAAACTGCTCTTCGAAAACAAACTTACAAGGTTTGCAGCGAATGTGTGTGGAGTGCCTCGTATGAATTTTCATGAAAATCGCTCCAATGGAATGGCAGATAGAGCCGAGAAATAAACTGCTCTTCAAAAACAAACTTACAAGGTTTGCAGCGAATGTGTGTGGAGTGCCTGGTATGAATTTTCATTAAAATCGCTCCAATGGAACGCAGATAAGAGCCGAGAAATAAACTGCTCTTCGAAAACAAACTTACAAGGTTTGCAGCGAATGTGTGTGGAGTGCCTCGTATGAATTTTCATGAAAATCGATCCAATGGAATCGCAGATAGAGCCGAGAAATAAACTGCTCTTCGAAAACAAACTTACAAGGTTTGCAGCGAATGTGTGTGGAGTGCCTGGTAGGAATTTTCATGAAAATCGCTCCAATGGAATGGCAGATAGAGCCGAGAAATAAACTGCTCTTCGAAAACAAACTTACAAGGTTTGCAGCGAATGTGTGTGGAGTGCCTGGTATGAATTTTCATGAAAATCGCTCCAATGGAATCGCAGATAGAGCCGAGAAATAAACTGCTCTTCGAAAACAAACTTACAAGGTTTGCAGCGAATGTGTGTGGAGTGCCTGGTATGAATTTTAATGAAAATCGCTCCAATGGAATTGCAGATAGAGCCGAGAAATAAACTGCTCTTCGAAAACAAACTTACAAGGTTTGCAGCGAATGTGTGTGGAGTGCCTGGTATGAATTTTCATGAAAATCGCTCCAATTGAATCGCAGATAGAGCCGAGAAATAAACTGCTCTTCGAAAACAAACTTACAAGGTTTGCAGCGAATGTGTGTGGAGTGCCTGGTAGAATTTTCATGAAAATCGCACCAATGGAATCGCAGATAGAGCCGAGAAATAAACTGCTCTTCGAAAACAAACTTACAAGGTTTGCAGCGAATGTGTGTGGAGTGCCTGGTATGAATTTTCATGAAAATCGCTCCAATGGAATGGCAGATAGAGCCGAGAAATAAACTGCTCTTCGAAAACAAAATTACAAGGTTTGCAGCGAATATGTGTGGAGTGCCTGGTATGAATTTTCATGAAAATCGCTCCAATGGAATCGCAGATAGAGCCGAGAAATAAACTGCTCTTCGAAAACAAACTTACAAGGTTTTGCAGCGAATGTGTGTGGAGTGCCTCGTATGAATTTTCATGAAAATCGCTCCAATGGAATGGCAGATAGAGCCGAGAAATAAACTGCTCTTCAAAAACAAACTTACAAGGTTTGCAGCGAAAGTGTGGAGTGCCTGGTATGAATTTTCATGAAAATCGCTCCAATGGAATCGCAGATAAGAGCCGAGAAATAAACTGCTCTTCGAAAACAACTTACAAGGTTTGCAGCGAATGTGTGTGGAGTGCCTGGTATGAATTTTCATGAAAATCGCTCCAATGGAATCGCAGATAGAGCCGAGAAATAAACTGCTCTTCGAAAACAAACTTACAAGGTTTGCAGCGAATGTGTGTGGAGTGCCTGGTATGAATTTTAATGAAAATCGCTCCAATGGAATTGCAGATAGAGCCGAGAAATAAACTGCTCTTCGAAAACAAACTTACAAGGTTTGCAGCGAATGTGTGTGGAGTGCCTGGTATGAATTTTCATGAAAATCGCTCCAATTGAAACGCAGATAGAGCCGAGAAATAAACTGCTCTTCGAAAACAAACTTACAAGGTTTGCAGCGAATGTGTGTGGAGTGCCTGGTAGGAATTTTCATGAAAATCGCACCAATGGAATCGCAGATAGAGCCGAGAAATAAACTGCTCTTCGAAAACAAACTTACAAGGTTTGCAGCGAATGTGTGTGGAGTGCCTGGTATGAATTTTCATGAAAATCGCTCCAATGGAATCGCAGATAAGAGCCGAGAAATAAACTGCTCTTCGAAAACAAACTGTTTGTACCAAATGTGCTTGTAGTGCCACATATATAGTTTCATCAAAGCCGCCCCAACAGAAGCCGAGATCGATCGATCTACCTACCTATCTACTTACCTATCTATTTATCAGTCTGTCTGTCTGTCTGTCTATCCATCTGTTGTCTATCGCTGTATCTATCTATTTATCCACCCATCCATCCTTCTATCTATTTGTCCATATGTGTACCTGTCTGTCCAGCCATCTGAAGTAAGTACTAAACTTGATGATTCACTCCATGACGCACAGTCCATCTTGATAAACTAGTAGTCGCTCAGCCCGCCCGTCTTTTATAAAACTTGAAGTTTCTTTACCTCTTCACAACAGCCCGTAACTAGGCACTATCCTGAGCCAGCTGATGCCGGACCATAAACTCTCACAGATTTGAGGGCCATTTTAATATTATGTTTGTCCAAAGACGTTCCTCATTTCGGGCTCCTCAAATAAAAAGAGTTTAAAGAACGTTGTTACATAATTCAATAATGATTCAATTACTTCTCTGCAAACCAAAACGTCTCTGTGTATCTCGACACCAAGATTGGTGACTGTGGTAGCAAGGCGACCTTGACCCCGTTCTGTGTGACAGTGGAGCGTCTCCCGTATTGAACGTGTCTACAGAGCTACCGTGCCAGCGCACAGGGGGACACGAGTAACAGCGCGCAGTGTCTTAACTGCGAATTCAGTGGAAAAATATGAAGAGATATTACTGCGGTCTCAATAACCCTATAAGGATTAAATGAAATAACATTTGATATTAAATGCTCTCCGAGTTCTCAAAGACAACTGCAGTTTGAATGTTCCCAGGCTTCTGGTAAGATTAGCATGCAGATGAAGATGCATAAGGAGCATTAGACGAATGACGAAAACAGGAAACCGAAACACGCGAACAGAAACCTGTCCCGGTGTCAACTTTCCAAAATAAATTTCACTGTTTAGGGACTGAACCCGGGCCTCCACGGTGACAGTCCGGCAAATCAACGTCTGAGCCTAAAGAGTAAAATTAACCTCAATTATATATAAAGATCAAGTCCTTACCGCGCAGTAAACACACTCCATCTCTGTTATAAAAACCAATCAGTTAATGTTTTAGATGGCAAAAGGCGCTGTTTGTTCTGAGATCCACACAAAACACATAAATACACTGTGTGGGCATAAAGTATAATTTGTGAATGTTACACCTGGCGGTACATATAGTAACAACTTCGCCTTAAAGGGCTAAATCAGTAGAATATACTCGTGCAGTATTGGTTTTGGTAAAGAAATAATGCAGGGCCTTCTACACATTAACAGTACGTAATGTGACAATCTCAGAACTCCATATATTAACAGGGAATTCCAAGAACTGAGCAAGCCTGTCTCTTGTTACATATTCCTAGTCTTAAAGACACAATAATTTATTGTGCCTGTTATTTTAATTTTGATAAGAAATTAATATTCAAGTATTGGTTATCTGCTTTAATTAATAGCACAGAATGTCAAAACCTCGCGCCGTCGCCATGTTTGTAACTGTTGACTTACAGCACTTCACATATTTTCTGTCCCCAAGTAACCGTTCAGCACTTCGCGTCATATAACCGGAAGTAAGTACATTTTTCAGGCCTGTCAGTTATTTTTACATCCTACAAAAGGACTGTCTTAAGAGAAGTTGCCCAACTCGGCCTATGCCGCCTCATTGTTGAGGTTTCTATATCACACACAATTATATATATATACACACACCCGGTAGGACTCCTCTGAAGAAGCGATGCACAGACCGCTACCTACACAACACACACAACAGACGAAAATCCATGCCGTGAGCGGGATTCCAACCCGCGACCCTAACAACCGAGCGGCCTCGGACCTGCGCCTTAGACCGCACAGCCACCGGGATCGGCTTAGACCTGTTATATTACGTTCAAATATAAACTGAACAATCAAGTCCGCGGAACAGAACTCTCTTCAGGCAGCATGTAGTTGTTCACGTAGTCAAGCAGCTCACTTTCTTTCAGGCAACACTAACGTTCGTCACCGCGTTAACAACAGCCTGTTGGAAGCAGTCGATACACAATTCCTTCACGGCCCATTTTTACAGTACGTTCCATAATATATATATATCTGTATGTGTTTGCAGTGGTTTCGTCCCTTATAATTACCCCATTAATATTTTGTATTCAGTTCTCTCAACGCATGCATGCTGCGTGTCTCACCCACTTAATTCTATTTGACCTCTTAAACTCAAATTTATATGGTGAAGAATACTAATTAAGAGGCTTCTCATTAAACACACTATTCTCGCTAGTACTACGTTTCCAAGCTCATGTGATCACGTGATAATGATGTATAAAAATTACCAGATCAACAGCACACGTGAAGTGCCTGTTTATGTAATCGCTAGAGGTCTGAACAAACGACAGGGGAAGAGATTTGACCTTGGTGGTAGTGGCGACGCAGGAGGGTCAGACCGTATAGTTGTGCACGACCAGTAACTGCTGTGTTCCAGTTAAAAATATATTGGCCTGAAGGGCAGTTGTGTGCGAGTTAATGTCCTTAATTTATGCTGAGTTCTGTGTGTATGCAGTTGTGCATAAGTTTGAAGTTACGCTTGCTGTAAACTAAACACCTAACAAAATGCGCCCAGTGGAAAATTTATAGATGCAGTGACAGTGGATTGTGATTTGCGAGGAACGCTATGCTTTCTGCTCAAGTTAGCCAGGAGATGAGGAGCCTACTCAACTCTGAAGGTAAAAAATGTTCTTTTGGGGCGAGGCAGTCTAGTTGGTACTGTGTTTGTGAGCAGGCATTGAAATAAGTATATAATATAATATAATATAAAAAAGAGGCATTCAAATAGTTTGCTGGTGCTATGAATTCCAAAGATTAATCATTGCTACTTCATCCAGCCATTTAACCTTTTTTTTTTTGTGGTGAAGGGCCCCGCAGCTGATGCTACGGACGCACCGCAGCCTTAAGGCTTTTTGTGCAACCCCTGTGATGAGGATGAGCAGTTTTTTACCAAGTTTTACAAGTAATGGAGCACCAGTGGAATGAAATTCACAGGGGAAAACCGACAACTCGGAGAAAAACCTGTCCCAGTGCCACTTTGTCCACCACAAATCTCACATGGACTTGACCTGGGATCGAACCCGGGCCTCCGTGGTGAGAGGCCGGCGACTAACCGCCTGAGCCATGGCACGGCCGCCATTTAACCTTAAGGAAACGTTAAGGAAACAGAACGCTTGGAAAACCTTTGCGTAGATGGGAGGCTAATATTAACACAGATCTTCAAGATATAGTGTGGGTTTGTGAATCAGGATAGGAAAAAGTCGGTGTTCTTCTAAACACGATAATTCAACTTTCCGGTCCGTTAATGCAGAGGGTCAATTGACTAGCTGAGGAACTGTCGGAATATAAAAAGGGATTTGCAGTTAGCTAAATCAATTCGGTTCTCTTTTCGAAATCCGGTTTCATCAATGTAAATTACGCACCCCTGTGCTTTAGGCCAACATTATGAATTACACACCCCTGTGCTGTAGATCAACATTATGAATTACACACCCCTGTGCTGTAGACTAACATTTTAAATTACACACCCCTGTGCTGTAGACTAACATTATGAATTACACACCCTGTGCTTTAGGCCAACATTATGAATTACACACCCCTGTGCTGTAGATCAACATTATGAATTACACACCCCTGTGCTGTAGACTAACATTTTAAATTACACACCCCTGTGCTGTAGACTAACATTATGAATTACACACCCCTGTGCTTTAGGCCAACATTATGAATTACACACCACTGTGCTTTATTTAGGCCAGCATTATGAATTACACACCCCTGTGCTGTAGACCAACATTATGTATTACACACCCCTGTGCTGAAGACCAACATTATGTATTACACACCACTGTGCTTTAGGCCAACATTATGAATTACAAACCCCTGTGCTGTAGACTAACATTTTAAATTACACACCCCTGTGCTGTAGACTAACATTATGAATTACACACCCCTGTGCTTTAGGCCAACATTATGAATTACACACCACTGTGCTTTATTTAGGCCAGCATTATGAATTACACACCCCTGTGCTGTAGACCAACATTATGTATTACACACCCCTGTGCTGAAGACCAACATTATGTATTACACACCACTGTGCTTTAGGCCAACATTATGAATTACACACCCCTGTGCTGAAGACCAACATTATGAATTACACACTCCTGTGCTGTAGACCAACATTATGTATTACACACCCCTGTGCTGTAGACCAACATTATGTATTACACACCCCTGTGCTTTAGGCCAACATTATGAATTACACACCCCTGTGCTGTAGACCAACATTATGTATTACACACCACTGTGCTTTAGGCCAACATTATGAATTACACACCCCTGTGCTGTAGATCAACATTATGAATTACACACCCCTGTGCTGTAGACTAACATTTTAAATTACACACCCCTGTGCTGTAGACTAACATTATGAATTACACACCCCTGTGCTTTAGGCCAACATTATGAATTACACACCACTGTGCTTTATTTAGGCCAGCATTATGAATTACACACCCCTGTGCTGTAGACCAACATTATGTATTACACACCCCTGTGCTGAAGACCAACATTATGTATTACACACCACTGTGCTTTAGGCCAACATTATGAATTACACACCCCTGTGCTGTAGACTAACATTTTAAATTACACACCCCTGTGCTGTAGACTAACATTATTGAATTACACACCCCTGTGCTTTAGGCCAACATTATGAATTACACACCACTGTGCTTTATTTAGGCCAGCATTATGAATTACACACCCCTGTGCTGAAGACCAACATTATGTATTACACACCACTGTGCTTTAGGCCAACATTATGAATTACACACCCCTGTGCTGAAGACCAACATTATGAATTACACACTCCTGTGCTGTAGACCAATATTATGTATTACACACCCCTGTGCTGTAGGCCAACATTATGAATTACACACCCCTGTGCTGTAGACCAACATTATGTATTACACACCACTGTGCTTTAGGCCAACATTATGAATTACACACCCCTGTGCTGTAGACCAACATTATGTATTACACACCCCTGTGCTGTAGGCCAACATTATGAATTACACACCCCTGTGCTGTAGACCAACATTATGTATTACACACCACTGTGCTTTAGGCCAACATTATGAATTACACACCCCTGTGCTGTAGACCAACATTATGTATTACACACCCCTGTGCTTTAGGCCAACATTATGAATGACACACCCCTGTGCTGTAGACCAATATTATGTATTACACACCACTGTGCTTTAGGCCAACATTATGAATTACACACCCCTGTGCTGTAGACCAACATTATGTATTACACACTACTGTGCTTTAGGCCAACATTATGAATTACACACCCCTGTGCTGTAGACCAACATTATGTATTACACACTACTGTGCTTTAGGCCAACATTATGAATTACACACCCCTGTGCTGTAGACCAACATTATGTATTACACACCACTGTGCTTTAGACCAACATTATGTATTACACACCCCTGTGCTGTAGGCCAACATTATGAATTGCACACCCCTATGCTGTAGGCCAACATTATGAATTACACACCCCTGTGCTGTAGACCAACATTATGTATTACACACCACTGTGCTGTAGGCCAACATTATGAATTGCACACCCCTGTGCTGTAGACTAACATTTTAAATTACACACCCCTGTGCTGTAGACTAACATTATGAATTACACACCCCTGTGCTTTAGGCCAACATTATGAATTGCACACCCCTATGCTGTAGGCCAACATTATGAATTACACACCCCTGTGCTTTAGGCCAACATTATGTATTACACACCCCTGTGCTGTAGGCCAACATTATGATGCACCCCTTTTAGCCAACAGTTATGATTACACACCTATGCTGTAGACATAATTTATGTTTCACACATGTGCTTTAGTCCAACATTATGAATTACACACCCATGTGTGTAGAACATTATGTATTCAACCTGTGCTTTCAACCAACATTGGATTCTCACCCCTGTGGTAGATCCTACATTATGTATTAAACCTTGTGTGGACAAATATGTAATTACACACCGTGCTTTGCTACATTATGTATTACACACCTGTGCTGTAGACTACATTAGTTTCACACCCTGTGCTTAGTCCAACATTATGTATTAAAATGTGCGTAGACAACAGTTACACACCTGTGCTTAGGCCAACTTTTATGTAATCGCTGTGCGTTAGACAACATTATGTATTACACACTGTGCTGGCCAACATTATGTATCCACCCTGTGCTTTAGGCCAACATTATGGATTCAACCCTGTGCTTAGGCCACATTATGTATACACACCTGTGCTGTTGACACATTATAATTAATCCCTGTGCTTTAGGCCACATTATGTATTAAACCCTGTGCTGTAGACAACATTCTGTTTATACAGCTCCTGTGCTTTAGGCAATTTGTATTACACCCCTGTACTAGAACCCAACATTAGTTAATGCACCGTGCTGAGCCAACATTATGTATTACACGACGCTGGTTGTGACAATTATGTATACACACCCCTGATGCTTTATGCTACATTATGTATTAGACCATGTGGATGTAGGAGCCTAACTCATATTACAACCCTGTGTTAGCAAAATATGTATACACCTGTGTGTAGACGAGCATTATGTATGTACACACTGTGCTTTGGCACATAGGATTAACACCTGTCTGTAATCAAATTATGATATTAACAACAGCTAGGCCAAATATGTATTGCTACGTGCTTTAGGCAATTATGTATTACACACTGTGCTATTAGCCATTTATTACACACCCCTGTTTAGGCCAAACATTATGTATAAAACCACGTGTTTTAGGCACAACCATTTGTAACACCCTGTGCTTTAGGCCAACATATGATTACACACACTGTGCTTAGGCAACAGTTGGTATTGAACACTGTGTTAGGAAAATTATGATTACGACACTGTGCTTTAGGCCAACATATGTAATTACACACCACGGTCTTTATGCCAAATGTATTACAACCCTGTGCTTAGGCCAACATTATGATATACACACACTGGGCTTTAGGCAACATTAGTATTACACATGTGTTTGGGTCACAATTAGAATTACCACCCACTGTGCTTTAGGCCAACATTATGATTACACACCCTGTGCTTAGGCAACATTATGAATTACACACCCCTGTGCTTGGCACTTATGTATACAACCACTTGCTTATAGCAAATTAGTATACACACCCCTGTGCTTTAGGCCAACATTATGTATTACACACCACTGTGCTTTAGGCCAACATTATGATATTACACACCCCTGTGCTTAGGCCAACATTATGAAATTACACACCACTGTGCTTTAGGCCAACATTATGTATTACACACCACTGTGCTTTAGGCCAACATTATGTATTCGCGGAATGTAGGCCTACATGAAAATTAAGTCTCTCACATTTTAGACCTCAAAGAGAAATGCAGGTGATTGGCCAGTTTCACGCTTCAGCCGCCTAAGCCCTCCCCCGGTAAACGTCTTGCAGCACCCATACAACTTGGGTCCCAAATTTAGTCTTAATATGATGACCTCTACTGGGAGTCAAACACTGTGCTTCAAGGCCGCAGCCTGTCACATTAACAACAGAGCTGTTACAGGTCACAACTCATTCCCCTACGATCCCTCTCAATTTTACCTTTCCATTAACTCCCCGGTCTACGCCTTGAGCGTTTTACGCTGTATCCACACACTATATGCATTATTCGCGGCTGATGCAGGGTCAATAAACAAAACGCGATTCAGAATACTTGAAGGTCACGTGACTGCCAAACAGCGATCCGCTGAAGTTTCCCTCAATTCTCACGGTTGCTATGGGACTAACACCTTGTCGAACGGCCAGCGACGTGATGCTTCGCGAGGTCACGACCATGACCTCACGCGACCTTCACCGCCGTAAATTTCCAGTCCTCATTCCACATAGTTCCCCGTGGCTCTCACGTGTGAGTTTGAACTAAGGTTTGTATTTTCTGTTCTCTGATGTGATTTTACAGACAGAAAGACAAGCAATGTTTGTTTGGCCGTTTATTACATTTTGGATCTAAGGCTGCTTTTTGAGAGGAAAAAGAAGTTTCTCCCACAAAAACAAGAAGAAAAGAAGACGAAAGGGAAGTGAAAATACAAAATGAAACTAAACCAACCTACTGTCTTCTAAATTCTTTAATCTATTGTGAAGTAGACGCTATTATAAATTAATAAGTACACTATTCATTTATGTGCAGGGTGTTTTATTTTTTCCTGCTTGACCGATAAGCGCCAGCCCGACTCTCTGCTAGCTTTCCATTATATGCCGTATCGGGGAGTTTTAACAGTCGATAACGGGAGCTACACAAACGATCGCAGTACAATAACCTTTAGAAAGTCTCATAAAAAACTCACCAGGTCATCGGCCCTGCGCTTATCGGTCAAGTAGGAAAAGAAACACCCTATATTTCTGTGTAAATTCCCACTCACAAGTTCTGCACCAATGCTATGTATGCAAATATTAACATAAAGCACATTGGGAATGTAAAACTGTGTGGTGTAGTAGAACTTCACTGACGTTTCGGAGGAATCACTGCCTTAATCTTCACCTTTTGCACCCTACTTGAATCCTAAAGATGTCGCACCTTCCTCCAAAACGTCAGTACATTTTGACCACAATATACAGCATAAATTCCAGAAAATATCCTCTGCCATGAGAAGTTCAAATCTCACATACCACACAACATTTTGTAAGTATGCTTATAAATTATGTCAACTGATGATTTCCATTTCTAGCACTAATCATCCATTAGTTTCTGCATAGGCGCACCCAGAATTATTCTTTGGGGGGCTGACTCTGAGGCTACATATAGTTTATGTTTTAGTTAAAAACTGTTTCATGAAAACAATGTCAAAATCTCTGAGCGGACATCTAGTTAGGTTACAGGGAAAATAAAAACTAACTGGCTAAGAAAAATTTATACATATTCATAGGTTTCTATTATATTTTTTAATATTCCATTGTACTAGTCATCAACCAATTTTGGTAGCTGATTTAGGCTGAAGTGTAAATCACAAAAACCTTTGATATCAGCTTGTCTACAAAATCTGTTTTTTTTTTTTTTTAATTTCGCCTTGGCAGCACCAGTGAGTTTCTGCTATCGAACTGACACTGTAGTGTTAATATCTAGGAAAGCCAGCCCAAGAATCCACACTGTCGTGAAGATAATCTTTTCTTGCTTTACAACAACTGACCACATTTATGCACTTTCATTCCTGTGAATGATTATAATACATATAATTCTTTATTCTGAAAAACCAGATATCTGTCCCACACTGTTGAATTCAGGAGTAGTTCTGCCAGGCACTGAACTTATATGGCACTTCCTACATTACGTTTCAAGTTATGAATATAATTCTCCCCTTAGCATCATATTAGATATCGTATAATTTACAGTGTTACAGTACATTTCGTGTTTTTGTTGGTTTTTTTGTAACAGTAATACCCACTAAAATTGACTGTCTTGCTGTACTGCAACATAACCATATTATTCCATTATTTTTACAAGCCATTAGTCAAAATTTTATCAATATGCTAACAGGCATATGTTTTTAATTATCTTATCACATATACTGTAACTTCTTGCTCATGGTCATGACCTCACGGTAGGTTGAAACATGTCAAGGTGTGTAAAGTAATTTGATCAGTCTTCATTTTATGAGGTTATGTTCTGTAGGTTGTTATGTTTATTTACTGTGAGTGACACATAACGTGAACTGTAGTGTGACAGCTGTTGCTAGAGGCTTAAATTCTAGATGGGTGGAAGGAAATACAAAGTGCATACAGATAGTAATTTGAAGACCCCAAAGAAAGAAACCAGTTTGGAAATCTAAGAATGGATGGGAGGATATTATTAGAATGGATCATACAGAACAAGGATGTGAGGGTTGGACTGAATTCAGCAGCCTCATTAACAGATAACTCAAATAAACTTTCAGGCTCCATAAAGGATTTAAATTTCTTGAACATCTGAACACTTGCTAGTCCAGAAGGATTCTGCTATGTTGGATCAAATATTTTGCATTAATTATTCTGTAAACAAGGTAACACAGCCTCAAACTGAAAGAATAGCAACCACAAGTTATCCTCAACATTCAAACAAAGTGAAGGCAGAGTTTTCTTAAAACTAACACAGAACATCATGTATGATTAACAAAGCATATGTTTGAGGATCTGCAAATGCAATAGAGAATATTTTTTTAACACTACTAAGTTTTACAAAACCAAAGAGTTATGCATATATGTGGATTCTACATTCATCACAACACTTGCAAAAACTTTTGTTCGAATTTAATACCTATCAACATGTTTTTCTATTTTCAGTAAGTCACAACATTTTTATCATGAAGAATATTATTAATTAATTGCATAAGGAACATAACATGATTGCCTGATGTTGGTCCAGCCATACCAAAATACATAGCAACATATATATATATTTATTTATTTATATTTGTGTATTTGTATGTGTGTGTTTTAGTATTGCACTTAGCTGAAATACACAGTGGTGTGAATGAAGAAAAAGCTCTGTATAACTGCTGGTAATTTACATGACAGGTTGTGGAACTATGCAGGAGCTTACTATTTCAATTTACATTTCACTGAAGTGAGAAGATGTCTCTTTGCATTTTTATTCATGAAAAGTAAAGTCTGAAATGAGAGAAGACTCACAAAGCTACAAATTTACATGCTTCTATGTATACAATTAAGTAACATATGGTGGGGAACTTGTCCATGTGCCTGAATGTTCTCTTTTGTTGTTGTCAGCTGCTACTTGGTATTAAGGCCTGCAAAGATGTCGTTCGGGAAATTAGTTTTTGTTAATACCAATGCAACATAGCTCCAACTTTATATCAAGCTGAAGTCAAATATTTATTTTCTTCCAGACAAACATGTAATAAATAAAGGAAAATAATTCTTGACTCTTTGTGGTGTAATACCTGTCTGTAATGTAATTATACGTACATTCATGTGTTACTGCATGTGACAAAAGATGGGCCTATCTGTCTCGTATAATTTCATTTCATTTAATTTATTTTGCATCCCAGAAATCCAAATCAGGCAACACAGCCTTTGGATACGGAACAAGTCAAAACACAACAGCAAAGCACAATACAGGCAATACAAGTCACAAAAACTCAACACACAACAATCGCACATAGAAAACACAACTACCGAGAGAACTACTGAGTGCATCACATCGGAGAACACAAAATGCTCATTCCCAGGGACTCAAATAACCAAATGAACACATCACAAGTCAAACATACAATGTATATGAATAGAAATATAAAAGACAATTAGTTTTGTAATCAAAGTATTCCGCTAAAGTATAAAGAGAATGGATTTGTAGGAATTCCCTAAGGGCTGCTTTAAAATGTTTAATATTATGTGACAGTTTCCTTATTTCGGAGGAAAGATTATTATACACATATAATAGCCAGTGAGGTGTCACATATACAACTTAAAGGAAACGTGTTTGGACAGTTGTTGAATTTGGAAGTGTAATACAACATTCCAGTTTTGTTTTGTTGAAGTGTGTTGATGTTAATATGAAGTATGCAGTTGAACAACAGGCAACATTTCCACAAGACAAGTGACCTGTACTCTTACCTGGATAATCCTGTTAAAAGGAGAATGTTTCCTTTTATGTCCACTGAACTGTCAGTAAAATGTACCCGTTAAAAACAGTTTAATTACACTTGAACTATGAAGCATAGTGATAGGAATAACTTTGATTTGAAACTATTAGTACCATGAGCTGCCTCCACCAGTGCTTCCTGTTCAAACAGTTCCCTTCATTGTCTGCAGTTTCTAACGAATATATTGTATTTCAGTTATTTAGACTCAGTTATTATTCCTTTCAATGCAACAGTCTAAAAGAATACAGACCATATAAAACCTAAAAGAAATTTTATTTTCACTAAATTAAATATTTATTACTAAAATGTCTTCAAATAAGGTGATAGGATTTACTCATATGATCTGGATATTGATATATCCACCCCATTTATTTTTAACAAAACAGAATCATATATGATACACAAAACAGGGTTAGGAAGCCATGATTTCACTGTGAGTGGCTACAACTAATACCATACCCTACGTCCATACACACCATTTGATATGTCTAAATGAAATTTCATATAATAGGAAAGTATGGCATTCCTATGGTGGCCATGATGGTTTAGGATAAATGTACTTACATATGGCAATTACACATAGTACATAGTGCCACACAAATGTGTACAAAACACAAAATATCTGCAATAAGAAAATAAGCATATAATAAACAGCACCTGATGTACTGTAAGGCAAATCTGCAAATAAAGACTTAATACAGCTGAAATGACACAGACTGGAATGTTTCTCAAAGGAACTGGGGCCTAAAATGAAATGCGAACAGAATAACAGCTGGTTATGTGGTAGTCCTTGGTCCATAGACCACATTCCAGCAACCTTTTACAGTTTTCCCCAATGTTTCCAGTCAACTGCTGTACCTCAGAGTATTTTGTGTCTCACAGGAAATTTTGTAAACACAGTACAGTCCCACCACAGTGAATACAAACATTCTGTTTTTTCAAGAAGTGTATATTTTTTAAAGTTACGTACACTTTGGTATCAACCATTCAATGTCTCTGCGGTTTACATTCAAACTACTGCCCAGGATGGACGGGTTTTAAATTCATATGACGTGTAAAGGCCTTCACAAACATGTGGTGCTATAAAGCCAGCAGTATGTGCAGAATTAAAGGTCCATGCAGTGCACAAGGCCAGCAACGAAGGGTTAAATTGATCATTAGTGGAATTTTTTAATATCACATATCACTGAAGTCCAACTGGCTGAGGAACAGAGCCTTATGCTAAACCCACCCCAGTCATTATCTATCCCCTTCAATACTATGTCATCATTGCAGCTGAATAAGTGATGTTAAAATAAGACACCAGAACATATTTCAGTTTTTTACACCAACAAATGTGGCATTTGTTGGTGTGAAAAACTGAATTAGTGAAAAATGCACGTTGAAAGCAATATAAAATTTACCAGAACATACATCAGCACAAGCAAATTTCTGTTTATTAAGTTTATTAACTTTTAAAATTCTTTACCTTGGAATACTTTTAATGGGAACACACATGGTTTCATTTACCACAAATCACTCAGTATAATGATATATAATTCATCAAAAACACAGGGGCTAAATCTGCTGCATGTGTTCTGCTACACTTTGTTGAAAAATTGTTTAACATAGAGAAAAAGCAATATTCTATAGCATGTGGAGCTGCTGACAGTGTTAGTAAGCTGCGGCAGCAGCAGCACAAAAGAAAAGCTTGCAGTGTCATTCATTATCTGATCTTTATCCAACATCCAGGTCTTAGAAAGACAAAAAATTGAATGCCTTGTTTCAGGAACGGTGTCTGTCTATATCTTTGTTCACACAAAACAGTGGGAATGCCTACTCAGTTGGTCCCAATAGGTAAAGTCAGAGCTGGATAATAGCTTTATCTCTCTGACCCAGCTGAGTAGGTGTTCAGCTACCCTCTTACCTAATGACAGAAATAGATCCCATCTATGGTACACTGTGTTTAATATTTTGTATTTTTAAATGCTGGAAATTAGGTTAAGTCCAGAAAATGAATGATACTAAACCTTTGTTACTATAGTGAATAGATGTCACAGCCTTGGAGTGTGGTAAGCCTCCAAGGAAAGTTCTGGATAACAAATACAAAATACATATTGCACTGATTTGAAATGCAAAATTTATTAATTATTGCTAATAATAAATACATGTGAGCTACTAAGATTTAACATCCTGGGATTGGAAATTAATTCTGTAATTGTATTTATGAAAAGTTACACTATAAAAGTGAGCTATAAAATAAGAACAAGTACTGTAACTTCTTGCTAAGGTACATCTTCTTGGTCATGACCTCAAGGTAGGTTACAACATGTCAAGTTGTAAGGTAATTTGATCAGTCTTCATTTTATGAGGTTATGTTCTGTAGGTTGTTATGTTTATTTCGTGTGAGTGACACATAACGTAACAGTATGAATTGTAGTGTGACAGCTGTTGCTAGAGGCTTCAGTTCTAGATAGGTGGAAGATGTAGTACACATGGAGGAAATACAAAGTGCATACAGATAGTAAATATCAAACTGGTGAAAACTTAGGTTTAACAGAGTTAATTAAGGTATTCGTAGATGTGGTTGATTTCGATACTACACATACCATAACTTCATTCTGAGTCTTTCCCCTCTTGACCCACCAGCTCAAGTGTTTGTAAGATGCGCATGGAAAGAAGATGACTAAGGTTGCTGTACTTTATATGAGCCAAGTATATGAAGACAAACAGGATGCCATCAAAAATTGCAGAGACATAATAACAAATTCTCATGAGAAAATACAGTGAGCTCAGGTTCTACCATCAAACAACAGATTTTCATATGAGGAAGAGGGATTTTTTTCTACTGTAGGGTGGAAACTTCTGTCACACCCAGCTACAGCATGTACAGACAAGCAAGGACAACAGTAGTAATAGCTGTGAAGAAATTAGCTCTTCAGGTAGCAGTTATGGCTAATTTGTGGAATTCACATAGACACAGAAATATACACATACACTTGTTGACTTAAATTTCTTCTATTTCATTCTCTTTTCATTATATATTTGGCACGATGAAGCCAATAAATGTAAAGTTCTGCCTGTACATACTTAGGCACCACAACATGAAGGCATGTGAAGGAGTAGAGGTATATAGCTTTATGCATTCTTAACCTTGACACTAGGTGGGATGTGAGAGACCAACTTCATGTCCCAAATGTTTTGAGGGGAAACAGCCCACTTTTCCCATGAGATAGGTGGCTGGGTGGGCCCCACAGCTTGACTGGATGCTTTGGAAAGATACAATATCTTCTTCTGCTGGGAATTGAACTCTAGTTCCTTGGTCATCCAGGCCTCTTGTGACATGTAACACTCTGGCACTAAGGTTCAATCTCTGAGTTGTGGAAGCTATCCAGATGCATACTTATCATAGCCTGCCTTGCAGGCGACAAACAGAGAGCATTATGATGGCTCAGCAGCCAGAGGGGGTGGCTAGAAACATAGTAACAGTGCTGGAGGACATCTCCTTACAGGTAGTTTGATGCCACCACATTAAACCAGTGTACTGGCATCTAATAATCAGGGAGCACACTATGTCAGTACTGCCCCATCCTCAAAAATAGTAGTTCATATAATGCATAATTCAATAACAAGTACAAAGCATGGTCAGAAGGCCCTAGTTAACAGTCCTGCATGTTTGCATTCAGTGGTGAGTATTTGTGTAAGGAGTACTGAGCCTACTGACATGCCTTTTACAGAAAACTGGGGCTAGATTACAATGACTGATAGAACATTCGAAATTTTTCGGGAACAATATATAGAATTTAATGTGATTTCATCTTCAGCATGTTTTCTTAATTATATTCATGTAAATAAACTGTAGGTAGTATTGTCGTCTTTTCTGTTATTGCTGACAACTGTCTGACAGTCAGGGAGTCCTCAGGCTAGGCATATAAGACCTTCTTGAGGAACCTTCTCTTCCTTATCGAATTTTGATGCAGGGAGTTCACATCAGTTGTACTAGTGTTAAACCAGAGTTACAATTAGTGTAGCGCACAGAGCTGGATAAGGGATGTGGGTAGTAGCAGTACCAGGCAAAGCATACAACCACACTTTGGCTCCCAAATTGCAAACGTGACTGGAGTCCAGGAGAACGAATGTATAGAATGAACAGATTCCTCAAGGTGACAGCTGGCATAGATATCCATAGCCTAGTCACCATCCTGGCCCCTGATTAAATTCATAAATATTGTAATTTCAATTTAAAATCTTTAATGCATAGTTTATTGAAACAAAGTAAATACATTTCTTCAACATATATAATCATTCTCGTTCTGAAATAATTTTATTGGCATGCTAAATTTCAATGTTTGGCCATTATGCATTGATGGGATAGCCTGTGTTACTGGTTTTTCACGTCTTACAGTTCATTCCATTTTATATATTGTTGTAGTGAGCATTTTACATTTCCTTCTTTTATTGCATTGTTTTGGCTACGTTTTTTATTCTAAAGTTTCCTCACATAGCTTGATGGCTTGCTTTTGCATGATTCATGGTGCATTTGTTGTCATTCAAATATCAGGGTGCATAATTATGACACTATTGATATCAACATGGAGAGGCTCCAATATTTGGTGATGTATGTCTTGCTTCCAGAATAGTGTAGTCTATGCAATGACCAGGGTACAGGCTGGATAACCAAGGAAATGTGGTTGGATTCCTGGCAAGGGCAAGGAGTTTTCTCCAAAGAATCCAGATCAGTTTTGGAAATGTTCCTGGTTGCCATTTCCCCAGCAGTACAGTGCTCGGACCACAGATCGGACTACTCAACTCCATCTAAGTGTCAAGATGAGCAATGAGTTATGCTGTACCTCCACTTGCTCATACAGTTTCTTGGTGTACACAGGAAAAAGTGTGCCTTCCTTATGACTAGCTTTATTCTTGTGTCTCTTCACTTCACTTGTCTGCCTGGTTGTGATCTTTGCCTCATTTCAGACTCTGGTTTCTCCCCTGCCGTATAAAGCAAAGGAGTGACATTCATCAACGTATGTGTCCTCAGAGACAGTACAGTTCCCAGGAATCAAATACATACAACCTGTGGCAAACACAAATGGAGAGACTTTAATAATTCAGCCGCTTTAAATGCATACTTTTCCATATATATATCACATGGACAGTACTGTATCTTGTGACTTTGGCAATCTATGTCTGATGGCAATTCAAGTCTTGTAAGTCTAAAAACAGCACTGTCAGAACCTCAAATCTTGCACATATTTATTTAGTATGCATAAAAAGTAAAGTAGGATTCAGTTCTGATGCATGCCCAAAATACGAGTATCAGATTGTAGGATGTCATGTCTAGATTAATTACACTGGTCTACATGGATTTTGCTGTTTTGATTTTGGAGCTTCAATTACATGAAGTGTTATGTGCTGATTACAGAAATGTTATTACTTTTGTTCTATCACATACCATTTTTTAGTGTTTAGTAATTCTATAATAATATTTAAAAAAATTGTTTGCAGTGCAATAATTGAACATTAATATCAAAGTCAAAAGACACTCTGAATTAAGTAGTTATGTATTTTGGCAACATTGTTTTATTGTAGAAGACAGCTTATTTCATAGAGATGGCAGCACTTTTCACTGTGGTAATGGCTGTAACTAGATAGCAATTACTACAGCTAGTGCTGAGCAAGAAATTACAGTACATGTTAACAACAGTGATTTCCCTGGCTAAATCTTGTGCTTTTGTATATTTGTTGTGCCAAAAATGATGCAAAGAAGACAGTGTCTGAACAATCCAAATGTATTTTACTATATCTGTGGGAATTTTGTGGTAAAAAAAACAAAGACCGAACATAACCTCCTTTGTTAAAACTGCCTAGTTTGCTTACTTTGGAATTAAGCTAGGTGATCAGGACAAACCTGGGGCTCCTCATACAGTGTGCGGTGTTTGTGTTGAGGATTTAAGAAACTGGAAAAAGGGAAAGAAGAAGGCCCTGCGGTTTGGCATACCAATGGTATGACATCAGCCAATAAACCATGTTGATGACTGCTATTTTTGTATGTGTACACTGAAAGGCTTCAATACAAAAAATAAGAAATAAATTACTTATCCCAATTTGCCTTCTGCCATAAGACCTGTGCCACATGGCCCTGATATGCCAGTGCCTAATCCTTGTAAGCAACTTCATACACTGGAGGCTGAATCAAGTGCCGCTCCCAATCAATCGTCAGAGGATTCTGAATATGGTACCGGCACACTTGAACATTTCACCCAAACTGAACTCTATGATTTGGTAAGAGACTTAAATCAACCTAAGGATGCTGCAGAATGTCTAGGCACCAGACTGAAGGATAAAAACATGCTAACTCCAGCACACATATGTAACATTTTATAGAAATCAAGAGAAAGATCTACTGCAGTATTTCACCCAAGAAGAATCTTTAGTGTATTGCAATGACATTCCAAATCTAATGAATATGTTAGGTGTAGAGTATAAAACAGATGAATGAAGGCTCTTTATTGATTCAAGCAAGAGAAGTTTGAAAGGTGTGTTACTCCATAATGGTAACCCTCTTGCTTCACCCCAGTTGCCCATTCAGTTTATTTTAAGGAAACCTATGAAAATCTTGAGCAGATACTAGAGAAAATAAATTATAAGCAACACCAATGGATGGTTTATGGTGACTTTTGAAGGTTCTGTGCATGCTGCTAGGATAACAACAGGGGTACACAAAATTTCCATGTTACATCTGTGAATGTGACAGACAAGCTCAAGATAAACACTGGAAACAAAGCCAGTGGACTCAAAGAACTAGACTGATATCAGGCTCGAAGAACATACTGAGGAAGAGCTCAGTGGACCCTGAAAAAAAATATCATACCACCTTTACACTAAAGTTGGGTTTAATGGAGCAATTTGTTAAGGCCCTGGATGGAAATTGAAATTGTTTTAATTACCTAAGCAACATGTTTCCAGCACTTTCACAGGCAAAAGTCAAGGAAGGCATCTTTGTAGGACCACAGATCAGAGCACTAACTAAAGATATAATTGTTTGAAGAGTTTATGACTCCTGCTGAAAGAGAAGCTTGGATTTCTTTTAAAGAAGTGATTGACAAATTCTTGACAAGCTGGAATGCTGGCAGTTAGTGTTGGTGTGTTGTTTAAGAAGCAACAAGCTGCAATGCTGACGTTATGTTGGTGTATAGGTTAGCAGCAACAGTCGCAATGCTGGCAGTTAGGTTGGTATATAAGTAGGCAGCAACAAGCTGCAATGATGTGCAGTTAGTGATGGTATATAGTAGGCAGCAACAAGCTGCAATGCTGAGAGGTCAGTGTGTGGTGTTAGGTTAGGCAGCAACAAGCTGCAAAGCTGGCAGTTAGTGCTGGTGTATAGGTTAAGCAGCAACAAGCTGGAATACTGGCAGTTAGTGTTGGTGTTTGTTTAGAAGCAACAAGCTGCAATGCTGCTGGCAGTTAGTGTTGGTGTATAGGTTAGTCAGCAACAAGCTGCAATGCTGACAGGTCAGTGTTGGTTTATAGGTTAGGTAGCAACAAGCTGTAATGTTAGAAGTTAATGTTGGTGTATAGGTTAGGCAGCAACAAGCTGCAATGCTAGCAGTTAGTGTTGGTGTATAGGTTAGGCAGCAACAAGCTGCAATGATGGCAGTTAGTGTGTTGGTATATAGGTAGGCAGCAACAAGCTGCAATGCTGGGAGTTAGTGTTGGTATATAGGTTAGGCAGCAACAAGCTGCAATGCTGGCAGTTAGTGTTGGTGTATAGGTTAGGCAGAAACAATCTGTGGGAATCGCCACTTCCACAAGAGAGCTAGGTGCACTCTCCGCTACATGCACCATTTTCTCCGTGTGCCCGCAGCAGCACGGTCGCGGTGCACTTGTCTCTCGGCTTCCAGCGAAATCACAGGAGGACCACACTAAATGGCCCTCGCTTCTACAGGAAAATCCACCCGCAACTGGGCGGGACCAACCTGCAGCGAGCAGCCAATCGCAACGCAGGCGCGTAAGCTGAGGACGGTCTTGCCGCCAACAAGACAAGTAAGGGCCGCTGCTTGCTGCACGGTCAAAACGTCTCGCGTGACGCCTTCCAAGCGTCATGCACCGCCACCACCACGGAGCCAATCGTGTCACCGTGCCGCTGGCCCATCGCGGGAAGAGAAAGCTGAGTTTTTCATATCAGACGGCCTGACCACCCCGGCCGCTAGGCGCCCAGCGGCCCAACGCAAGAGCACACCGTTGCCCCTACACCTCTACCAACCGGCAGCCAGACGTCACGGCAGTAAGGCAGCATAACGCTGCGGTTCTAGCCGGGGAATTCCAACCCCCGTCAGTGAGTGGGCAGCCGAAGCCCATAGCCACTGGTTCGGACTCCTCCGAACCTGCTGCCATCTTCCAAGGCAGCCACAGGCGCATGTCTGTCGACATGTCCGGGCCTCTGGCAGCATGCCAGCTGGCGCCACTGAGCTGGGGCCGTTCCCCAGGTGAGGCGGCCCAACAAAACCCCTGTCTTTGTTTCAGGAGTCAACCACACGCGCGGGTTTCTCGGTGGCTACGGTCCAAATGCCCCAGCAGTCTGTCCGGCCAGATGAAGGGTGAGAAACTAATGATCGTGCCAGGTACTGCCGACGGGTTCAGAGCCACAGTCAGTGCCCTCCGATCCCTTGACGGGAGCAAGGGTGTGACATTTCACACTTTCTCTCTCCCAGAGGATCGTTGCGTACGTCTGTTGATGAAGAACCTCGGCAGACAGATGCCTGAGAACGTCGCCCGGGAGGAGCTTGAGGCCCTGGGAATCCCTGTCCAGGGCGTCATACAGCTCCGCTCAGGGAGCCGCAACCAGGCAACCGCATGCGATCGGCCCCCCACTCCACACTTCGTGGTGTCGGTGGCTAGAGGCCCAGAGGTGCAGAAGGTGCGATCCCTTTCAGAACTCTGCGGCTTGAGAGTCTCTGTAGAGACATACGTAGCCCCTAAGGCCCCGCTTCAATGTAAGCGCTGCCAACGTTTCGGCCACACGCAGCGTAACTGCGGATACGCACCCCGGTGTGTTGCCTGTGGTGAGCCGCACCCCTCCGGGGAGTGCTCTACCCCTAAGCAGCAGCTTAAATGCTGCAGCTGCGGGGGCAAAAACACGGCGAACTACCGGGGCTGTGCAAAGTGGAAGGAGGCCAAGGCCGCGCTTGCAAAGCGGACGCCAGCACCTCGCGTCCACATGAACGGTGCAACCGGTCGCTCCGCTTCAGCGCAAGCGACCCGCGCCGAGCCTTCTGCTGAACAGAAGAGTCTAGGCCCTGAGTGGTCTCATGTGGTGCGAGGGGGTCGGGTAGTAAAACCCACCATCCCTCCGCAGCCTATACCTACCCCCAAACCGGCCGCGACCCCTCAACAGGGCAAAGCGACCTCAAGCAGGAAAAGGGATCGGGCTACCCAACCTGCCGTTGCGGCCCTTCAACAGGCCCCAACGAAGAAGCAGGCGATGACTGGTAAACCATCGCCTCCACCTAAGAAGCCTAATCCTACCCCCATTCCACCTCCCAATCAGTCTCCAATCGAGGAGATCTCTGATCTGCTCGACAACCTTCCTGTACACGCGTGTGTAGAGCTGACACGGCGGCTCCTCACAGCGGTACCCACCCTCCATTCAGGCGCAGCTCGCTCGCGGGCTGTCCTGAAAATTGTTATCCTTTTTGTAGCCGAATATGGTAGCACACCCTAAGGCGCACAGTGTGAGGGCACTACGGCTGGCCTGCTGGAACGCCGATGGCGTGCGCGGCAGAAAGATGGAGCTGGATCACTTCCTTGGTAAACACGGGGTTGACATATGCCTCCTGACTGAAACCCATCTCAGATCAGGGCAAGTCTTTCGGCTCGCAAACTATGTTTGCCACCGTACAGACCGGCCTACAGAGGGCGGCGGAACAGCTATACTGGTCCGCCGGGGTATAGACCACTACGCTATACCCATCGCCGGCCTGACCCAGTTGGAGGCAACTGCCGTACATTTTATGTTGGCAAGTGGACCGCTGAAAATCCTGGCGGCTTACCTTTCCCCTTCCCGGCCCCTAATCGAAGCGGATTTGTCTGCGTGCCTGAGCGGAGGGCTTACCGTCCTCATGGCGGGGGACCTGAACGCCAAGCACGTGGACTGGAATTCGAGGCTAATCACGACAAGGGGCAGGCACCTTCGTGACTACGCCAACGATCATTCGTGTTTGATTTATGGGCCGGAAACACCCACCAGTATCCCATATAACTCCTCTGCTACCCCTGATGTCCTAGACATAGTGATCACTAAAAACCTAGTAATCCCAGTGTATCTGACAACGTGCTCCGCACTAAGCTCAGATCACTTGCCTGAACTGATCGACACGAGATGTCGATCATCCTTTCTTAACCTCCCGGACCGCCCGGACTACAGAAGGACCGACTGGGTCAAATTCCAGGCCTGCCTGGAGGACAGCCTTCCGCCCACCCCGAAACTGCTTAGCGGGGTGGAAATCGACACGTGTGTGGAGGAAGTGTCCAGCGCTATCATTGAGGCACTAGCAGCGTCAGCCCCCAGGAGACGCCCTCGTGACGACCCACGGCCCCCAATACCGGCACTTATTCAGGATGAAATACGCCTGAAAAACCGGTTGAGGAGACAGTGGCAAATCACTAGGGACCCTGCTCTAAAAGGTGAGGTCAACCGCCTTCAGCTGTCGGTGACACACGAGCTTAACGAGTGGCGGAATGAGCAGTGGGGTGCCACACTGGAGAGCCTAGATCCCGAGGACCAATCGCTGTGGAAGATGACAAAGCGGGTGATGAGAGTGCCCACCCCCTCTCCACCCCTGGTCACGCAGGGCGGGCTTGCTCTCTCAGACTGTGAGAAAGCCGAAGCCCTGACGGACAGTCTTGAGGCTCAGTTTCAGCCGGTAAACGACCCGTCAGATCCGGCAGTTATTGAGTTGGTTGGCGACTCGCTGCAAGCATACTCTTATGCACCTGCAAGCGAGCCCAAGTTGACCAACCCCGCGGAGGTACAGGATACCATCCGGGGTCTCAAGGCCAGCAAGGCTCCGGGCCCAAACGGTATTCCGAACAGGGCACTGAAGCACCTTCCGCAGCGAGCTGTCTCCCTCCTCGCTGCCATATTCAACGCAGCTCTCCTAGCGCACTACTTCCCATCAGTATGGAAGCATGCCCGCATTGTCTCCATACTGATACCTGGGAAGGACCCAGCGCTACCCTCTTCCTATCGTCCCATAAGTCTTCATGGCAAGTTGTTTGAGAAGATCCTACTTAGTAGGATCTTAAGTGAAGTAAGCGGGCGCGGGCTTCTGCGAGATGAGCAGTTTGGATTCAGACCCAAACATAGCACCTCTCTCCAGCTAGCCCGCCTTGTCGAAAGGGTGACCTGAAACTTTGGGGAGAAGCGGCTAACAGGCGCAGTCTTTCTCGGCGTGGCTAAGGCTTTTGACACTGTTTGGGTCGACGGCCTCCTCTTCAAGCTAACGGCCCTTAACTTCCCCTCCTACCTGGTCAAAACCATATCCTCCTACCTTTGCAACAGGACGTTCGAAGCGTCCTTCCAAACGGCCATATCCACCCGTCGTGGCATGCGGGCTGGCGTAGCCCAGGGGGGTCTAATCTCTCCTGTCTTGTTCAGTCTGTATGTCAATGACATGCCAGTCCCTTCCCGCCACGTCGAGCTGGCATTGTACGCGGATGACACGGCAATCATTGCCACGTCCCGCAGCCCGGCTCTGCTTGTTAGCTACCTAGAAGCATACCTCAGTGATCTAGAGAGGTGGTTGAAGGCGTGGAGGATCGCCATCAATGTCTCGAAGAGCAATGCTATGCTTTTTGCGAAGGCAGGGTGGAGGTCCTCCAAGCCTCGACCGGTGCAGTTCCTAGGAGAGCAAATCCAGTGGGTAGACACAGCCCGTTATCTGGGAGTGATCCTTGATACACGGATGACCTGGTCGCCTCTTATCGTCCAGGTCAAGAAGAAAGCTGCCCAACGACTGGGTCTGCTTAGCTCTCTCCTTGACAGGAGAAGCGGTCTGTCCATCAGGAACGGAGTTCTGCTGTATAAGCAGCTCATACGGCCCATGATGGACTATGCGTGCCCCATTTGGAGGTCTGCGGCCTGCACCCACCTCAGAAAGCTGCAAGTTATTCAATCCAAGTGTCTTCGCATTGCTACTGGTGCACCTTGGTACATGAGTAGCGTGCAAATTCACGAGGATTTGGGAGTTCCTCTCTTTGTTGATCACATCAGAGTTCTAACCGAGAGCTTCGACTCTAAGTTAGCTGGTGTGGGGAACCCCTTAGCCCAGCAACTCGGCAGATATCTACGCTGACCGAGGGCTGACCCAAGCAGCCTAGAGCAAGCTACGGGGACAGGTCAGTAAATATGTCGAGGCCTTTAATGGCCAACCGACACTGCACCTAAAATTAGGCGCGTCTCGAATACCCTGACTGAGGTTTTCCGTGATTTTCCTCAGTTGTAAGGTGAATTCCAGGGTATAACAAACAAGTCGGGTCACGGCCCCCATCCCCCCTCCCCCCTGTAGGACTAAATTATCCGTGTGCAGGTTTTAGATCCTTCGCGAAATTATTTGTGAAAATGCCACTCTGGGTTCAAATCCCAGGGAGCCACCAACCAAAGTATTCCCCCCACTTAGAAAAACTACACGCTCTTAGAGCTGTAGCCTTTGGTGTGATAGGTCCCGAGACCTTAAATTTGTTAGCGTAAGCAAATCCCCAGTTCAGAATAAAGAGTCTGTTATCGAGTCCAGCAATGCGGTAAAACGCAGGAATGGCTAAACAGATCAAGGGACGTCGACTTGCGCTCCGCGCAATTCTCCGCCCTTAGTTAGCACTTTGGTTGTTTGGTTGGTTGGTTGGTCCCAAACTTCATCGGAGTTCGGTGTTAGCTGAAGAGGAGTGAAGACGTTCTAAGAAACAGAACCTTGCGACGAAGCCATAGTCACTGCTAGGAGAAGCGACTGAGGAAGGAGAGGTCACTAGCGTGCTGCCCCTAGTCCACACGGCGCAGCGTCAGGAGTACGGTGCCCCCCTGCTGTAGGCGTAATGCTGAAGCAGGAGGAACTTGCCCTTCTGAGGGCTATATCATCGGTGTAGGGCAACCCAGTCCTCTTGCGAAAGCTGAGGACGGCCCTTGCCGCCAAGAGGACTGCGAAGGCCGCTGCGTGCTGCACGGCCAAAACGTCTTTCGTGGCGCTTTCCAAGCGTCATGCCACCACCACCGGGGCCAATAGCGTGCCACCATCGTGGAAGGGGCCGCAGCCCATAACGGGGAAAAGGAAGGCTCAGTCTTCTGGCTCGGACGTCCTGTCAACCCCCACAGCTAGACGCCCAGCGCCCGACGCACCGAGCACCTCTGGTGCCCCTACACCATCGAGCAGCCGGCAGCAAGAAGACACGTCAGGTAAGCCAGCGTATGCTGCAGAAGTAGCTGGGAGTACCAATCCCCATCAGCCGAGTGGGCAGCCCAAGCCCATAGCCACTGGTTCGGACTCTTCCGAACCTGGTGCCTCCTCTGAGGCAGCCAACAGGCGCATGTCTGTCGACATGTCCGGGCCTCTGAGCAGCATGCCAGCTGGCACCACTGAGGCTGGAGCCGTTCCCGCAGGGGAGCGGCCCAACAAGACTCCTGTCTTCGTAACAGGAGTCACCGACACGCGCGGGTTTGTCGCGTGGTTACGGACTTCATGCCCCAGTAGTTTGTCCGCCCAAATGAAGGGCGAGAAATTGATGATCGTGCCGGGTACTGCCGACGGATTCAGAGCCACAGTCAGTGCCCTCCGATCCCTTGGCGGGAGCAAGGGTGTGACCTTTCACACTTTCTCTCTCCCAGAGGATCGCTGTGTACGTCTGCTGGTGAAAAACCTCGGCAGACAGATGCCTGAGAGCGTCGTCCGTGAGGAGCTTGAGGCCCTGGGAATCCATGTCCAGTCTGTTATCGAGTCCAGCAATGCGGTAAAACGCAGGAATGGCTAAACAGATCAAGGGACGTCGACTTGCGCTCCGCGCAAGTCTCCGCCTTTTGTTAGCACTTTGGTTGGTTGGTTGGTCCCAAACTTCATCCAACGATCGGTCGCCACACAGGCATCATCAAAGGAGTGAGCCAGTAGTACAAAAGAGTAGACCGTCAGCAGACACCAAGGGAGTAGAGTGGTGGATACACCAAGCCTGCGGCCGACCGACTTAATAACTTACACCACACGGGCGGACTATCTTTGCCCGTCACGTCTACGACCGCAGCCGAGCAGCGCATCATCAGCGAGCTTCTCTCCGCTCCCGCTACGAGGCTCCACCATACAAGCGCACTTGCACGTGCGGCAACTTAACGATCTGTCGAGATCTTGTATATATTGCTGGAAAGTTAGTAAATAAGCTGCGTGGAAATACTGCGTATTTCTTGTATAAGAATCCTGCAACCATCTACCACAAATCTACAAAGCTGGCAGTTAGTGTTTTTGTATAGGTTAGGTAGCAACACGCTGCAATGCTGGCAGTTAGTGTTGGGGTATAGGTTAAGAAGCAACAAGCTGCAATGCTGACAGCTCAGTGTTGGCTTATAGGTTAGGCAGCAACAAGCTGTAATGCTGGCAGTTAGTGTGGGTGTGTTGTTTCAGAAGCAACAAGCTGCAATGATGGCAGTTAGTGTTGGTGTATAGGTTAGGCAGCAACAAGCTGCAATGCTGGCAGTTAGTGTTGGTGTATAGGTTAGGCAGCAACAAGCTGCAATGCTGGCAGTTAGTGTTGGTGTGTAGGTTAGGCAGCAACAAGCTGCAATGCTGGCAGTTAGTGTTGGTGTATAGGTTAGGCAGCAACAAGCTGCAATGCTGGCAGTTAGTGTTGGTGTATAGGTTAGGCAGCAACAAGCTGCAATGCTGGCAGTTAGTGTTGGTGTATAGGTTAGGCAGCAACAAGCTGCAATGCTGGCAGTTAGTGTTGGTGTGTAGGTTAGGCAGAAACAATCTACAAAGCTGGCAGTTAGTGTTGGTGTATAGGTTAGGCAGCAACAAGCTGCAATGCTGGCAGTTAGTGTTGGGGTATAGGTTAAGAAGCAACAAGCTGCAATGCTGACAGGTCAGTGTTGGCTTATAGGTTAGGCAGCAACAAGCTGCAATGATGGCAGTTAGTGTGGGTGTATAGGTTAGTCAGCAACAAGCTGCAATGCTGGCAGTTAGTGTTGGGGTATAGGTTAAGAAGCAACAAGCTGCAATGCTGACAGGTCAGTGTTGGCTTATAGGTTAGGCAGCAACAAGCTGCAATGATGGCAGTTAGTGTTGGTGTATAGGTTAGTCAGCAACAAGCTGCAATGCTGACAGGTCAGTGTTGGTTTATAGGTTAGGCAGTAACAAGCTGTAATGTTGGCAGTTAGTGTTGGTGTATAGGTTAGGCAGTAACAAGCTGTAATGTTGGCAGTTAGTGTTGGTGTATAGGTTAGGCAAATTTATTAGGCCTTCATAATGGTCAATTTTCTCAAAAATATGCTGATCAACCTAGAGAGAGTAGTTTTGACAATGAACAATAATACCACAAACTGTGTTAATCTTCTGTTTTCAAAGGTTTGAGCATGAAGAACATGAACACTCTACATAAAAATTTATTCAAAATTAACTCTGAGGTACATAGTTTTAATAACATAAATAATGCAACATTTTTCCAACCTTCTACATATTTAAAGATTTGTCAAAAGGGACCCTACCACTCTGGCATCAAGGTTTTTAATAGTCTCCCCTTTGAAATTAGGAATTCTTCCACTAATGAACAAAGGTTTAAGATTGTTCTAAAGAAATTTTTATTAACACAATCATTTTATACATTGGATGAATATTTCGAACATAAACCTTGTAATATAATTATATAATTACCATTTTGTAATTGTGATTAATTTAGATTCCTGTTTTCAGTATCCTAAATACAAACCATGTTATACATTCATAAAATTAATGTTATATTATGGTAATGACTAGGTTGGATTTATATTAATATTTTTCAAACTATTTGTATTATTACTTTATGTAATGATTTTTGAGTGATGTTCTTATTGACAAATTCTATATCCGACGATTGTGTACCATTGAAGGATCAATGAATACAAATACAAATACAGATGATTGAAATGAATGAATGAATGGGGTTCCTCAATTATATTACTTTCAATACATGACTATTTCTTTCAACAAAATGTACTTCTAAACACCATGCAAGGTTCACAATTTCTTTATTTATTGAATTACATAAAAACCAAACATTTTATGATTTTAATTACCAAGTCAGCAGCAGGGGTATTTCTTAATATAATTGGGTTCATAAGTTTCCTGTAATTGATAGTAAGTTATGAATGCATTTGTATGTAGCACCCCTGATGATGATTGGTAATTAGAACTCAAACAAGTATGGCTTTTTACATAATTCAGTAAACAAAGTCTGTTTGATGGCATTTGCAATTGTACTGTACCCTGGTGTCACTTTGGAAGTTGTAAAAAGTTTTACCAGCCTGTTAAAGACAGTATCTAAAATCTTCAGTCTATACATACCTGACAAAAACAAAGAACATGCTGTACCCTACAGAAAGCCGTGTACAGGACGCAAAAAATGTAAGTACCAAATATAAAGTCCACTGAACAATTAAGATATTGAAAGCATGCTTACACTGTCTCAATACATTGTATTTCATATATCACAATGTATACAGAAGTGGCATAGAGGTAATGTACACCTTCCTGTTCTCATAACAAACTTTGTTTTAAGACGAGTATGGCTTACTGGAGGCAGGTGCAGGCAATATCATTGGAATGTCGGCTGCAGTTTGCGTGTGTACACTACGAACTATAATCACAGATCACTTACTTCAGGCTCTTACATTATGCTCCTTCTCTTACAACCTGACAAGCTTTAAAAGCTGTAGCTTGGGACTGTATGCCATAAACCATGGCTGCCAATTTTCATAACTGCCAGAGGTGCTCAGGTCTGCATTACAAATTCTCCTGCATAACATATGTTTTAAGTGCTGCATTTTCTAACAATTTAAATTATATTGAGCTAATTTTTTCCTGAAAACAGACAACTTATTTGGTAATTACTGCAGTACTTAATACTATTAATTATAGTAAATGAGAAAATGTACTATTAAATGCAGTTTTGTTTCAGGTTATTTCTACGAAATAAAGAAAACAGTAATAGTTTAAAAGTTAAAGTGAAAGTTAGGGAAGTTGAGGGGGTGCTCAGCACCCTCTTAAAGAATTTATTGGCTGTTCTAATCCCATGAACTAACTATAAATACTGATCACTTAATTCAAGCACTTACATCTCTGCTTCTTGTCTGAACACATGACAAAGTGGCAAATATTTTGTTCCTGGAGATTAGCATGTACAATAGGAACTTCTGCAGTCCAAGTCAGCAATTATGAACTCTCACATTAGACTATTGCAAGAGTAAAATCCTGTTAAAATGTAGCTTGCCCTATGGTTTCTCAAATGTCATGGATAAAGTTATATCCACAGAGTTACCATATTACTGGATGTAAAGTGATTACTTTGAGATTCTGTAAGAAATTTTTATATGGAGCCTTCCACACTTAAACAAGAATACAGAAAAACTGTTGACAATATAAAATTTTTCATTGTGCTCCATACTTTGAAAATATACCAAGTATGCAGTTTGTTCCTTCCTCTCTAGCCTGATGTGAGATGTTCCTTGTTGAAATGAATCTTTCACATTTCAAAGTCACAGTCTGCCATACAACCTTATTACCATTTTGTTCACAGTCAAAACACTGTTCAATTGATTCATTTTACTCATGTCATGTAACAATACTTGCTGAAAAAGTACCCATCATTAACACACATTTTATACTGCCATGAATATTGTGTGTTGCATTAAAGCACAAATCTTCTGTTTCAGGTTTCATCAGAGATAATATTAATACACTGATATATACAGAGATGATTTGTTCATGAGAAGCATTGTGTAGATCCCAAGTTCAAATTTCTGTGGCGTGTCCTACTGAAAAGAAACAGAAAATGAAATAAACATTCGGTAAGTTGACTAAAAATGTTTAGTGACGTGTGTAACAGTGTTCAGTCACAAATATAACAAATTCTCTCCACAAGAATGTTAATAACAGCAGTTTGTGTTAGTTAATGCATGACTTACTAAACACTGACAACTAACCAACCAATCAACTGCTTGAACTAATGTGAGATGAAATAATCTGTATGTGAATGAAATGAAACAGAAACACAGCCTCCAAGCATTTCCGACATTGGATAATGGGAAGCCTGAGTTTAACCACTTAACTGGCAGCTAAATCTCATCCCCAAGACTCCAACACTGCTGTACTGTCATGTCAGAAGATTTTTGTGTCTTCATTTCTTTCCGCAGACTGAATAGGTCCAACAGGATATTTTAGCACCTCTTTGTCAGTATTAAAGGCCTCCTAAGCTAGGGATGTAAATTTTCTTGTTGTATTTGAGCTGATATTTTGAACATTTTATCCTTGTATCTTGGTTTTAGCATTAAGAAATTTTAATAAGCCTTGGCTAATGAAGTGCATATAAATTGGTTGACTCACTGAGCTGCCTCAACCCAGTCTGTTGCACAGAGATGGTTACATTTCTGAAGTTTTGAAGTCAATCTTCAGTCACAATGGAAACACCATTGCCAATTTGCTGAATGCTGATCCAAGAAGAAGTGCTGTTGTAAATGCAGATGAAATTTTTGTGATGTGTCCATTCCAAACAACAATTTACAAATATGTGAAAAGGTTTCAAGCAACAGGTTTAATTCTAGGCAGGAGGGAAACATGCAGAAGACACACACTGATGAAAAACTACACGAAATTGCTGCTAGATTTGAGACATATGCAAGAAAAGTTTTGATGTGACATGTACAGCAAAATGGAGTGCCTGCATCATCAGCATAACTAGCAACAAACCTGCTACATTGACACCCATATGGTTTATGAACTCCACACTGCAGGTTATGAAGCAGGAGTAAATTTTTATAGCAGAACAGTGCAACACCACACAGTCTCTGAATGTATTCATTATTTACTGGTGTACTAAATTTCTAATTTAATTAAAGTACATACCACCGTATTTAATTAATAATGATACCACCACAGCACACAATACCATTCCAAATGCTTTAATTCAGATTCCCTTCAGCACAGGTATTATTACTACACATAATGTCTTCTAACATGCCCCACAGGTAAAAAAACATGTTAGGATTATTGGGCCCTTTCTTCTTCTATGACCATAAATTTATGCTAGTATGTTACGCAACATTCTAACACCATTTCTGGCACAATGATATAATATTTAATTAAACTGTATGCAATATTTTATAGTGTTTTTGGTGACAGAATAATAAGCAGGAGATTGTGGCCTCCCTGTGTACAAGATCTGAATCCATTCAATTCCTACTCTTGTCGGGCATGTCAAAAGTTGAAGGGTATAGTATTAATTTTCAAACATAAGACAATCTTAAACTAAGGATTCAGAATATAGTGTTTTCGGTTTGATGAGCACAACTTTGATGTGAAACAAACAACATGTTTGTGTGAAGGCCGTCTCTGAGTTAAAGGACATCATTTCCAGTACCTCCTTTAAATACGATGAATAAAAACTTAGTATTAAACACTACACACTGAATTGAAACTTTTAGTACCTTCTTTAAATATGGTGGGTAAAAACCTGATGGTAATTGCAGTACACTGGTCTTAAGAGGCAAGGACTCTGACTGATGGTAAATTGAAACAGCAGCAAATGTTGTGCTACCTGTTGTCTTGTGAAAGTCTGTACAATGACCAACAATATGGGTCAGATAAACTTATGGATCCTGTATAGTACCTGCAGTTCAACAAGCTAGTGTTCTATTGCAGTACAGAAGTACCCACATGCCACAAACCTTGAGCATTTCACTGCACTGCATGCCATTACACTACTTCATTAATTTGCTAAACCTATATGAAATAGCTATGTGAGCCATAAAATGTCTGTAGTCGAAGAAGATGCCGTACAAACCAATGTAAAGTTAGCTCTAAAAACAGAAACCTTTTAATGTTGACAGAGGATTCAAAAAGTGAATGCAACAGAAAATTGTAACAAATTTTTTTACAATGGTTGTACATGAGAAATATCAGTAACATTTACAAGAACGTTTTCCATATTTACAAATACTAAAACCAACACACAATGTTTTGAAAGCAAACTGCTTCCTTCGTCAGGCAAATGACTCGTTTGCGAAGCGGTCTGCCTCCGAAATGTTGTGTTTTGGTTTTAGTAATTGCAGCAATGGAAGAAATTCTAGAAAATAATCTGCTCGAAAATTAACCATCCTGAGTTCATATGAGATAATGTGTACTGCCCTGTGCTTTCTTTCACATACTTGGGAACAAATTTTTTCTGCTGCTAATGAGAAATAATTAAAATATGCATACGCACATATTTTCAAGAATTACCGTGACATTGTTCGTTAAAGGTGTAGAGTTCACGAGAAGCTCCAGTTGCTGAACATGATTATGTTTAGGACTCTTGGCATGACAGGCAAATTTCATTGTACTACAACATAATAAAACGAAATAACTTACCATCACACGTACTTGCAGTCCGGGCCAAATCAAAACATTCTAATTACATCGTTTAATTCTCTTAAATTCATTAAGATTGGGTAAAATCTACAGCAACTTAATACCATGAACATAGCATTCAGACTGCCAACGATCATTTCACCCCTGCTCATTATGTCGTATATGTGTATCACAAACAAAGCAAGAATTCACCATTTTCCCTAAACATTGCATGACCTCAGGCTATCTTAGTGCTCATCAGTGAGGAAAACAAGTACAGTCACACAGCAATATAGCACCACCCTCACTCAGCATCCATAAAAATCTGTTAACAGAAATCCTCTATTATACAGCACTTTTATTCACCCCCACCCTCAATATACTGCCACACACTGCAGTGAACAAACAGTGGCATTCTGTCAGGGTTTGGCTGTACCACTGTTACAGTTGCACATATGAAAGGATCTCAAAATTATTCTCAGCTGAAGAGAATCATAAGTATATCAACTATATATCTGAATCATGAGTGATCAATGTGGAACATATAAGTTTTAAAAGTGTCACGGCGACACGATTCAATATAGTCTTCTCGGATCATCAGCCGCATCAACTGATTTAAATACAATGTTTTGGGGACTGGCTCCGTCTCCATCCTCAGGCAGAACTGATTTAACCGACCACTCGTCTCTCTGTCTGATTTTCCCTGCCTCGGCAGGTAGATAAACATGGGACAGATGAGTGCTGGGTTATACCGGTTCTGCCTGAGGATGAGGACGGAGCCAGTCCGGAAACGTATTTAAATAAGTTGACGCGGCTGATGGTCCGAGAAGACTATATTGAATGTGGAACATAGTTACATGTGTAGGATGTTATTACCACTGTCTACAGTGAGTTTCATTGCTAGGTGACACAAATATCACTACCTGCCACATGAATCTGTACCAAGTTAATTAACTCTTTGACTCTGAATGTCACAGATGTAACAGGCAGTGTGGTGCTCAAACCAGTAAACACTGACTACTGTCGATCGCGAATTATGGCCACTCTTATGCATCCCTTCAAGGTCTGGGCTGCTACAGTCTTCTTGCTATAATAATGGGCATTTAGATTTAGCACCAAAGGGTTAATTATGGCACATGAAGTGTGTGAGAGGTCAAAGTGCAAAGTTTAGTCTTCTTGCTATAATAATGGGCATTTAGATTTAGCACCAAAGGGTTAATTATGGCACATGAAGTGTGTGAGAGGTCAAAGTGCAAAGTTTAGTCTTCTTGCTATAATAATGGGCATTTAGATTTAGCACCAAAGGGTTAATTATGGCACATGAAGTGTGTGAGAGGTCAAAGTGCACAGTTTAGCTGAAATCATGCAAAAACAGACTGCTTTATCACAGTTTAAACACATATTTGTGATGGCAAACAGGGATGTGTTATTGAAAGGTTAACACAAGTGCTGATCAGACACATCTGGGATCATAATTTATTAAAGACAAACTATAGCAGTTACAAGTTACTATGTCATAGTGCAACCCACTAGACTGTATGAAGTGACTACAGCCATCCATGCATATTTCAGTGCACCAGTAACACAGTAACACTTGTGTTTTGGAGTGGCCTGCAGCTAGTCTACCATATTCACCTGTATCTCATCCTTTCCTCTTCAGGGTAATCTTCATCATGGGGAAAAGGCTGAAGCCACAGGGGCCAAATCAGGTGCTTACAGTGGATGTGGAACCACTGTTATGCTGTGCTAGGCCAAGAATTCCTCTGACACACAGGCGTGCCAAGCATGGTATACAGTCACAGTATGCGTGCCAGGCATCAGAAAACATTGGTGAGACTGACTCAAATAAACTGCAAATTGAAGGAACTGCAGAACAGTTCTGTAGACAGTCTGATTGATATTGTGGCCAAGAGAAAGAATTTGGTGCTTCATTAACAAGTATATGATTTTATTGTGTTTATTGTATCTTACATAAACTTCCAAGAAAATAAAGGAGTAGAACTGCTAGCCCTTCCTTTGTTATATGTGTTGCTGACCATAGATCTAGTATTGCAGTTCACTACCTTATTGTTTTATGGGTATTTATCTAATAATTAATTATTACCATAGTGGTTTTATGACTGTCATTAATGCTAACTTCATACATATTTCACAATACAAGGTAGCTAAATGTTACAAATGTAATTACTGTCACATTCACTTGTAACCACATGAGCAGCAATGATAGTCTAAGTAGATGCATCATTAAAATAACCAAAATTATTAGCCATATTGTACCACTAGCACCTTCAGTATATAATTTCATAAGGAAACGGAAATAAAAAATTAATTATTCCTGTTACAGCGCCCAAAGTAACTTACTTGCGCCAGCAGCCATTTGACCAAGAGAGGCTGAAAGTGACAACATGGAGAAATATTTTCCGTAAGTGCCATTTATAGGACACTTAACAAAGCATGAGAGTTAAATAAATAAATTCTTAGGTCCCATCAGGAGCCAAAAAAGAAACCACAAATACAGAGTATAATATTATATTCATCTTACACGCTTAATCATACTATAATAATATTACCATCTTACCAAAATTCATAATAACACAGTTCTTCTGGAATATTATGCAATTCCAAACAATGTTCATACCAAACAAAATTAGCAGTATCCTGATGCATAGCACTAACTCCCTCACAATTAGGTTTCTAAAAGGCGGGAATGAGGTGAAAATAGATTGTAAAGAGTCATGAATTTTGATACCGCGATCAACCATCGTATTAGAAGCACATCAATTTTCAGTTCAGTCCCACCAGTACTAATGGAATAAATGTAAATACAGACATGTTTTAACCATTACTAAAATCACATCTTATGGAAAAATATAATATTTGGGCCGGAATATGTGGTTTACACACCAAATACTACAATAAAAATAGTGTAACCTAACCTAACCCAACCCAACGTAACCTAACCTAACCTAACCTAACCTAACCTTGGACTGTGGTGGGCCGCTCAAGCCCGGCTACGACCGCGGCGAGTTGCTGGCTGCACTCTGCAACATGTTCTCCCGTAATGCCCACAACCTCGGACCCGTCTTCGGACGATAGGTTGTGCCCACGTCGTGTAGTGGCAGGCGCTGTCAAGCCGTCCGAGCTGGACAGCTCATCTGTTTTGGCCCGCCAGCTGCTGCGGGGTCTTAAGGGAGCGGTGGATCTCACTCCCGCCACTGGTATTGGTGAACTCTTTGACAAAGTAAGGCACCGCGGACTGCAATACAAGATGGAAAGACATTAGCCCAAACAACATAGCCAAATATTGAAAGCCTACATTTCAAACAGTTATTCCGAACTAAGAAAAATCTCGGTTGGCGTTCCACAAGGCAGTGTATTAGGCCCAATTTTATACCTGCTGTACACGAACGACATACCAACTAGCAAAGAAACAACCATTGCCACCTTTGCTGACGACACTGCTATCATTGCAGTAGACAGGATCTAATTAGTAGCGTTGTGTCAGCCAATAAGGCTGAATCAGCGTGAGGGAGGGGAAGAGAGACAACGTTAGGAAGCTTAGGGTTATTCCTACGTGAAGGTTAGGTCTGTGACACGTGCAGGAAGATGCGACTAAAGGAAGATACACATGGAATAAAGTATAAACAAGGAAGGAAAATATTAAAAATAAATAAATGCATTAAGATAAATATAAAAACCATAAAGAATAAAAAGGAGCAGAAGATCAGATGGAGGAAAAGAGGGGTGAGAGCTGCCAAGCGTATGGGGGGAAGAGAATGATTAGAACCAGCAAGAGCTTTGACGAAAAGCGGCGATGCTGACTGCAATAGGGTGGAACAGGAAGAGGGAGAATGTGGTCCTCAAAAGGACCGTGGGCTAGTCACCACTAATGGGAGGTGGGGGGGGGGGGGTGCCGTCTACACTCTCTAAGGAGGCGAAAGAAAGGTTTACATGACCCGCTTAGAATTAGGCCATCCTCCCTGTTCATGTTGTGTGGAGCTCCAACTCGATCGCCACTGTGATAAGTCGGTTCATGTAGCCGGATTTGGTAGAGATGATTTGGGTGTCTTGGAGTGTTTTGTGGTGATCATGGTTGAGCCTATGTTCCGCCACCGCAGATTTGCCTGGACTTAATATTGTGTGATCTGATTATCGACACTGCACGGTGTGAACAATGTAGGAGTTCTTAAAAATCTTTATGAAAATGTTACAAAATATTGTAAGACTTTTAGGAGGAAAATGAGTCCGTTATTTTATTTTACATAAATTACTGGAATTAAAGAAAAAATCATGACAATTATGCAATTCTGTGGAAGAAGGCAACATTTTGAAGGCAGAAAGAATACTCTAAATCGCAAAACAAGGAAGTGACTTATGCAAGCAAGTACATGACACTAGATATAATGTATATACTTCAGTGGTACCTAATACCAATGGCAAATCTTGATCCGGAGGTCAGGTCTAGCGGAAGGGTAATTGATAGGCACTGCGTACCGTGCGGCTAGACCTAACCTCAGATCAGGATTCACTACTGATTAATACGGCCCTAACTTGTAGGTTTGTTCCTTCTTAGCAACCTCACCCGCCACATCCTGGCAACCTCTAACGCTTCATAAGCCCTCACAAACTGTGCTACTGATCTCAAATGTGCCATTTCGTCACGCTTTGTATGCCCCTGTGTTGCCAGTTGCAGTGTTACATCATGGTGAAACTCAGCAGTTTGCGGTGTAACATACAGCAACTTCAATGTGACGTCTTCTTTCAAAGATTTGCTTTGAACATTTCATCCATTACTTGTTTGGAAAATTTCATTTGTAGTCTGTTCTTCTCACAAGACAATTATTTAGACGAATGCCTGGTGCCAGCACCCACATATACACAGGGTTGCCACGTATTCAATTTTTAACCGGATAATCTCGTATTGCAGCCATAAATCCACAAACAAATTCCGAATATACGACACGTACAGGGTGATCCATGAGGAAAGTCAATATTTTGGGAGGTAATAGTATCAATCATTGTGAGAAACAAATTGATATAAACATCTGTCTAATTCTAAGTGGTTACCAACATAGACTGTTTGAATTTAAAAAAAAGCTTTGTGAATGGTAAAGAAGAAAGGAAAATCATACACTGTTAATTAATTTTAATTTAATGTTTAAATGACTAATTTGTTAAACAAAAATATTCATTTCAATTATTTCATATTTCAATCGGATATCTGAAAGTCTCAAACATATTGTACAATATATTGACATATGACCCTACGAGTGCGACAAATCACGTGCACTTTCTGGTATAACATATGCCAATGAGGACCAGATATTTCCGGCCACCATTCCTCCCTCCAAGGGCTTCGAATGTACCTGAGGCCGACCACGAGGTGTTTACAAACCAATACGAGATCAGAAGCTCAAACCTGAATTATCCCTTTAAAGCCCAGTGGTTACTATATGTACCACCACGTTTAACATTCAACAATTCTACGTTCTGCCCACACAGTGTATTTATGTGTTTTGTGTGGATCTCAGAACAAACAGCGATTATTTCACTGTACAACATTAACTGACTGGTTTGTATAACTGAGACGGAGTGTGTTTACTGCGCGGTACGGACTGTATTTATGTGTTTTGTGTGGATCTCAGAACAAACAGCGATTATTTCACTGTACAGCATTAACTGACTGGTTTGTATAACTGAGACGGAGTGTGTTTACTGCGCGGTACGGACTGTATTTATGTGTTTTGTGTGGATCTCAGAACAAACAGCGATTATTTCACTGTACAACATTAACTGACTGGTTTGTATAACTGAGACGGAGTGTGTTTACTGCGCGGTACGGACTGTATTTATGTGTTTTGTGTGGATCTCAGAACAAACAGCGATTATTTCACTGTACAACATTAACTGACTGGTTTGTATAACTGAGACGGAGTGTGTTTACTGCGCGGTACGGACTGTATTTATGTGTTTTGTGTGGATCTCGGAACAAACAGCGATTATTTCACTGTACAACATTAACTGACTGGTTTGTATAACTGAGACGGAGTGTGTTTACTGCGCGGTACGGACTGTATTTATGTGTTTTGTGTGGATCTCAGAACAAACAGCGATTATTTCACTGTACAACATTAACTGACTGGTTTGTATAACTGAGACGGAGTGTGTTTACTGCGCGGTACGGACTGTATTTATGTGTTTTGTGTGGATCTCAGAACAAACAGCGATTATTTCACTGTACAACATTAACTGACTGGTTTGTATAACTGAGACGGAGTGTGTTTACTGCGCGGTACGGACTGTATTTATGTGTTTTGTGTGGATCTCAGAACAAACAGCGATTATTTCACTGTACAACATTAACTGACTGGTTTGTATAACTGAGACGGAGTGTGTTTACTGCGCGGTACGGACTGTATTTATGTGTTTTGTGTGGATCTCAGAACAAACAGCGATTATTTCACTGTACAACATTAACTGACTGGTTTGTATAACTGAGACGGAGTGTGTTTACTGCGCGGTACGGACTGTATTTATGTGTTTTGTGTGGATCTCAGAACAAACAGCGATTATTTCACTGTACAACATTAACTGACTGGTTTGTATAACTGAGACGGAGTGTGTTTACTGCGCGGTACGGACTGTATTTATGTGTTTTGTGTGGATCTCAGAACAAACAGCGATTATTTCACTGTACAACATTAACTGACTGGTTTGTATAACTGAGACGGAGTGTGTTTACTGCGCGGTACGGACTGTATTTATGTGTTTTGTGTGGATCTCAGAACAAACAGCGATTATTTCACTGTACAACATTAACTGACTGGTTTGTATAACTGAGACGGAGTGTGTTTACTGCGCGGTACGGACTGTATTTATGTGTTTTGTGTGGATCTCAAAATAAACAGCGACTATTTCACTGTACAACATTAACTGACTGGTTTGTATAACTGAGACGGAGTGTGTTTACTGCGCGGTACGGACTGTATTCATGTGTTTTGTGTGGATCTCAAAATAAACAGCGACTATTTCACTGTACAACATTAACTGACTGGTTTGTATAACTGAGACGGAGTGTGTTTACTGCGCGGTAAGGACTGAATGTTTAAATATAATTCAGATTAAAGTGAAAGCGTTAAGAGACTTCATATCTGAAGTCATAGTGTAACAAGATAAAGGGCTTTGGCACATTCAGAGGATTTATATAATGACCTTGTATGTTTAAACACTTGGGTCAAAACAGTGTGCACGAGAGGAGTTGGGAGTGACTTGTAAGGAGCTGGCTACGACAGGAAGAAAGAGCGTGTTGCTGGGAGTGCCTCAACGAGTACAACGACGCTCTGTCATCCTTCAGCGGACAAGAGAGGGCTACTCTGCGTCTCGACATGGTCAAAGTGAGCACAGATGTATAAGTGGCTTCTGTCATGCCGTCTGAGGCACTTCAAGTTGAAAATTAAGGACTGATGTCCAGCTTGAGTCAGTGCGCGGAAAGAAAATGATTTCAAACGTGTCTTGTTCAGGAATGCAGTAAGGAGCATCTGAACATTGTTTTCAATTTATTATTTCCTAAACTCTAAGCGCGAGTTAGAAATGTAAGGGAGGAAAGTGATTTGGGAGTTTATCACATCTCATTAAACATTCCAGCTATAATTTTTTCATAATTTAGATCTGTCTGTTTCTTTGTTTACAGGATGTCTCTTTATTGTCAGTGTCACATATCTGTCATTTACATCTCTTAATGTGGTCAATCAGGCTTGTCGTATATGCCATATTATAATATATATATATATTATTATCGACCTCGGTGGACTAGTGGTTAGCGTGCTCGCCACTGGACCCAAGGTTCGCGGGTTCGATCCCGACCGAGGCCGAGTACCACTTCCTTCGGAGGGGAAGTAAAGCCGTCGGTCCCATGTCGTAGATTTACGGCATGTAAAAGAACCTTACGGGCATGAATAGAGATGTTTCGTAAGCTAAATTCAGCGGCCATTTCTCACCCAAGTCCCCTGACTGCCTGTCAGATGGCTCTGGCAGTCACATCAGGATTGAGTTGAACAGCGCGGCCAGTCGGCTGGTCTCCGAACTACCACAAATACGCAGACCACGTAACCTCCGAAAGAGGAGGCCCAGGCCCATATAGAGCTGTCGAGCCATGGTTATTATTTTATTATATATATATATCATAATATACAGCTCCAATATGTTGTCTTATAACATCACCACATCAAGAGCATTATTTGAGAAACTTCTAAGTCTCTTAGTCCATATTTCCAAATAAACTGGCTACCGGCGACCGCACTCTCAAGGGTTGCTGGCATGTGTCAATTATGCAGAACAAGAAGTTAGAGGACTGGCTTCAGGAAGAGTTAGCAAGGATGGAAGGAGGGTGTACCTGCCTAATTATCGTGTCCAAATGAGGTACGGTCACTGAATTACAGAGCTAGGGCTACTTCTGTGTAGCTGTCAGATTAATAAAGGGTAGAAACATTATGCTGCACGAGTCACGAAGTGCATTGTCACACTGACAGTGAACAGATGAAATACAGTGCCCCTCTATAAATGGTACAGCAATCCCTGTACAGGCCCTTAGGGTTCCAGGAGGTTAAGGCTCCCAGGTTTTTAGACAGTCGGCACATTAAGGTGGTAAGGTTGTCAGCCATACGCACCAGCCGCCTTTAACCCCCCAGGAGATATTCCTGGTACTCATTTCTGTTAGAGGCTGAGTCGACCCCAGGGCCATAGTGCGGCCGGAAGGATTATGTCAATGAAAAATTCCAATGACACAATCGGGAATCGAACCCGCGACCTTCCGGCTTGTAACGCAGTGCCTCAACCAACTGCGCCTATTATTGATTTGTTATTAGTTGAATACAGACATTACTTTCAAATGGTATCATATATTCAGCCTGGCTACATTTTATGTACCAGTTTCATAGAATGCCACGTAACGTCTCTAAGTCATGAAAATTCAGGGATATAATAGACTTATTTGAACAATTTTTACCAACAAATGCACACAGACATATAATGTCAATAGTTTCTTTTATTAATAGTTATCCCCAATACGTATTTCGGCGTGTTTACATCGCCATCTTCAGGGGGTCGTTGAAGTTTTGGGGAAAGCTATTAATAAAAAGAAACTATTGACATTATATGTCTGTGTGCATTTGTTGCTAAAAATTGTTCCAATAAGCAAAAATGCACGGTGAATGCAACGTGAAATACTAGACTTATGTTGAGCACAACAAGGTGCGCAATACAAATATTAGAAGAGACATGCAGATATTATGCTGATCGGTTACGTGGCTTCCGATATGTAATTTTTAATCGCGAAGAACTTACGTCATCGTCTGTCTTTACCTTATTCCCGTAAATAAGTAATCGTAAGTACAAAAAACGGGGGCACGCGGTGGCGCAGTTGGTTGAGGCACTGCGCTACAAGCCGGAAGGTCGCGGGTTCGATTCCCGATGGTGTCACTGGATTTTTCATTGACATAATCCTTCCGGCCGCACTATGGCCCTGGGGTCGACTCAGCCTCTAACAGAAATGAGTACCAGGAGTATTTCTTGGGGGTAAAGGCGGCCGGTGCGTAGGGCTGACAACCTTACCACCTTCATGTGCCGATTGTCTAGAAATCTGGCAGCCTCGACCTCTTGGAGCCTTAAGGGTCTGTCAAGGCCTGTAATGGGATTGCTTTATGTTTGCTTTAAGTACACAAACGAACGGATATTCATTTTCTTTCGTTGTATTTCTTCCTTCTCGTCCTCAACCTGCAGGTGGCGCATCCTTCAACAGAAACTGACGCATACTATATTCCCTATGATCCTTGGTTCGAGACCAGATCAGAGATATGCTGGGCGGTTAGATAAGTAAATTTACATTTGGCTGAATTACTTATTGGAACTTCGAGCGAATCAAATGTTGGTCTGTATAAGATATATTGGCGCACTGGATCGAGGTTTAGTGCCCATTGGGTGTCCGGACTTCAAGGTTGTTGAAAGATCGCGAATAAAGGCGTTGTTGTTGCTTTTATGGCAGTATTTGTCGCGAAGAGAGATTCAGCCTACCATTGGCTAAGGCTCAGTGATCTTATTGTCACTGATCACCAGCAAACAAAGATATACTCTACAAATTCCGACAATATAAGTAAATTTATAAGTTTTAAAACTTTCGCGGCGAAATCAGTTTTGCCTGAGGATGGGGACGGAGCCAGTCCCCGAAACGTCGTATTTAAACAAGTTAACGCAGCTGAGCGCCCGAGAAGACTATATTGAAGCAGTAAATTTAGAGCACATCTGTTTTATGTGTTAACAAGGCCAGTGGCGCTGAAGCTGGCCCAAGCAGGGTTCCCGTAGACAGTTGTTTGTGGGCCTTCGTACGTGCCAGGTTAGTTAAGTGACAGACTGTGATGTTTATAAAGAGGCGGTAGTGACATAATAATAGGCGGTAGTGACATAATAATAGGCGGTAGTGACATAATAATAGGCGGTGTTAAGTGACATAATAATAGGCGGTAGTGACATAATAATAGGCGGTAGTGACATAATAATAGGCGGTAGTGACATAATAATAGGCGGTGTAGTGACATAATAATAGGCGGTAGTGACATAATCTCTTCTTTCTTTATCGTGTCCGGACCATCAAATTAAATTAAAGATTTTTTGCCCAGTATTGGGCTACGTCAAATCCTTTTTTATTTGCAAGCCATAAATCCTCGAGGGTGCATTTCTGGGGGCAGTCCCTGCATGACAGGAGATGTCCCATATCTTGTACCTCTCCACAGCCACAAGGCAGTCCCTGCATGACAGGAGATGTCCCATATCTTGTACCTCTCCACAGCCACAAGGCAGTCCCTGCATGACAGGAGATGTCCCATATCTTGTACCTCTCCACAGCCACAAGGCAGTCCCTGCATGATAGGAGATGTCCCATATCTTGTACCTCTCCACAGCCACAAGGCAGTCCCTGCATGACAGGAGATGTCCCATATCTTGTACCTCTCCACAGCCACAAGGCAGTCCCTGCATGAGAGGAGATGTCCCATATCTTGTACCTCTCCACAGCCACAAGGCAGTCCCTGCATGACAGGAGATGTCCCATATCTTGTACCTCTCCACAGCCACAAGGCAGTCCCTGCATGAGAGGAGATGTCCCATATCTTGTACCTCTCCACAGCCACAAGGCAGTCCCTGCATGAGAGGAGATGTCCCATATCTTGTACCTCTCCACAGCCACAAGGCAGTCCCTGCATGAGAGGAGATGTCCCATATCTTGTACCTCTCCACAGCCACAAGACAGTCCCTGCATGATAGGAGATGTCCCATATCTTGTACCTCTCCACAGCCACAAGGCAGTCCCTGCATGACAGGAGATGTCCCATATCTTGTACCTCTCCACAGCCACAAGGCAGTCCCTGCATGACAGGAGATGTCCCATATCTTGTACCTCTCCACAGCCACAAGGCAGTCCCTGCATGACAGGAGATGTCCCATATCTTGTACCTCTCCACAGCCACAAGGCAGTCCCTGCATGACAGGAGATGTCCCATATCTTGTACCTCTCCACAGCCACAAGGCAGTCCCTGCATGACAGGAGATGTCCCATATCTTGTACCTCTCCACAGCCACAAGGCAGTCCCTGCATGACAGGAGATGTCCCATATCTTGTACCTCTCCACAGCCACAAGGCAGTCCCTGCATGACAGGAGATGTCCCATATCTTGTACCTCTCCACAGCCACAAGGCAGTCCCTGCATGACAGGAGATGTCCCATATCTTGTACCTCTCCACAGCCACAAGGCAGTCCTTGCATGACAGGAGATGTCCCATATCTTGTACCTCTCCACAGCCACAAGGCAGTCCCTGCATGACAGGAGATGTCCCATATCTTGTACCTCTCCACAGCCACAAGGCAGTCCTTGCATGACAGGAGATGTCCCATATCTTGTACCTCTCCACAGCCACAAGGCAGTCCCTGCATGACAGGAGATGTCCCATATCTTGTACCTCTCCACAGCCCACAAGGCAGTCCCTGCATGACAGGAGATGTCCCATATCTTGTACCTCTCCACAGCCACAAGGCAGTCCCTGCATGACAGGAGATGTCCCATATCTTGTACCTCTCCACAGCCACAAGGCGAGTCCTTGCATGACAGGAGATGTCCCATATCTTGTACCTCTCCACAGCCACAATACAGGTCGCCAGCGTCTGTTTTGCCCCATTTCACCATATTTGTTTTTACTGGTGCCACCCCTGTTCTAATGCGGTTAAGAGATTTCCAAGTATTGAAATCAAGGAGGTGGCTACCAGGGCAAATCTGGGTTAGGGGGAAGTCTTCAGGTGGTTCAACTTGCACTGTTCCGAGGAAGCTATTCCGCGATTTTAATCTTCTCTGTGGTGTTCTGGCTCCGCAGAGTGCGTGTCGCTCATCACTCTACGGAGTGACATAATAATAGGCCGTACATAATCTAATTCAGGCACAGAACTGTGTTACTAACACATCTGTGTTACTAACACATCCGAATGTCTGACATGCTACCGTTTTAACAAGTCTGTCGGTATCTTGCAATCGTGTCTCTGTGCTTCCGTCACAAATGTTCCCTGAGCGAAGGTCACGCTCAAAGGGAGGAACATTCGGTCAGGTTGGTGCTTTGGCGATTTGGATGGCCACACACTGACAGAACCGTTCACGTTCGTGCAGCGAGACGCCCAAACGCCAAGGCACTCTGCTATGACGAGACATGAGGGATGTCCATGTCCGAATATAAAACTGCATGTTCGCAATTTGAAGGGGACAACAAAATAGATCGGCAGTTGAGGATTCAAGTTTTCTGGGATATGATCGTACTCCTCTTGGACTGCTCGATTCTGGAGAAGGATGCACCACGATCCCTCGAAACGTCCGGAATAACTCATCCAATAATGAGCGCCAAATCCTAGGAAAACCGAGTCCTCAACAACACCGCTATGATAACCCCGAATATCGCAGATTTAGAGTTGGGCTATATTACCCTTTAAAGTACGGACTTTTAAAAGCCAGGCATCTGATCGGTTAACGCCATATGGAGGTCCAGTGAATTAAAGACTTTTGACGAATCCTCGGCTCTTCTAGCCCGAAACGTAACTCCATTTTCCTCGGTATTATCTTCATCTTCTGAGGACGATGACGACTGCACACGAGGTCCATCAGTTTGTCTGTCTCTTGCAATTGCTCATCAGAGGTCTCGTCCATCAGTACTTCCTCTATTTCGTTTGGCTCGAGTGGTTTGGATTATCCAGCTCGATTTTGAGGTTCCATTCAAAGGGATCCAACTAAATCGAATATATGAAAGTTATTTACAATTCACCACTGACATAAAATTGGTCAATAAAATAATAATCCGCCACTGGCAAAGTAACGCAGATGAAACTGTGTCAGTAAACACTGAAGAACAAATACCAATCCTAACCAGTAATGAGTATATATCCTTACAATCCGCCACTGAAGTTATGCAATATTTATCAGTTCGGCGCCGATGAAGTAACCTCAAACACGACTGTAAAAAATATCACCTAAAGCTTTGTCAATAAATGTTACAAAACATTTTGGATTACAGTATATAACCAATCCGCCACTGTCACTAACAATATTTACATGCCAGTCCGCCACTGCAAAAAATATCAGATCCGCCACACTGCTACGAAAGCTGCCAGACGACTAATTACAGAACTTTCAGATCGAACTTCTACGTTTCAACCTCAAACAATGGTCTACTGTATTTTGCCTGTCTCTTCCTTTAGCTGATACCCAGAGGTCAAGTCTGGCTATAAATAATACCGAAACCCGGACTGCGATAAATGACATCATTGCTCATGACGAAGACCAGACCTTCCGGTGGGACCCACAATGGGTTTGTTTTGGTTAGCACTGAAAAACCTCATGCATGTAAGGCGTTAGATATATCTTAACATTCGTCATTTAAAGGTTACTGTCTCGGACCCGAATTGTTTCTTAGATGTTTGTCGCTGTTGACAAAAGAGACGGCAAACTCGTGCTAATTTCGCGGTCCGTCGAGTGTGTGAGTGGGCCATCCCATGGCAGCCTCCTTGGCCATGGAATTATTACGCTTGAAGGAAACTGCGCTCACGCCTGGCTAATCGTGTCTCTGTAGGACACTAAGGAATTTCTAACCACCCCGAGGCGTCTCGCGAGCGACGCTTTTTGTTCACCTGCATCATCCAGGGCGGCATTTACCAGGGTTGTTCCTAGCTTCAAAAAACGCCCTCGAGCATAGCGACATTCGAACAGTTGTCTAGCATGTGGACCGTGACAGGCAAAACGGACAGTTTTGAACAACACCTGTTTTGATATCACAAATGTATTACAGCGCGGGAGATTTTATTGACGAATCCAACCACGCACTCACTCACAAGGGCACAGTATAAGGTACCTGTTTATTTCGCAACGCCATAAGAAGCTCAGACTCAGAAGCAGGCTTTATTTCAGGCACTGTCTTGGCATATGCCTGGAGCAACTGAGGATTAAAGAGGGAGAGAAGTATAGCTGTACTCGTTTTTTAACCTCGGTGCTCGGTGGTCAACGCCACGCCCCGGCTGCTTTACCCCCGGGAAAGAGACCCGGTACCCATTGTAACGGTGGGCCACAGGGCTGGTCTGGACGGGTGTGGAAAATCTCGCCCCAACCGGGATTCGATCCCCGGACCGTCCAGCCCGTAGCGAGTTGCTATACCGACTGAGCTATCCCGTTCAATACTTTCTGAATGTAAGCAGCAATAATGAAAAGCCTCAGCAGAATATTATTATTATAAACAGAAAATGGGATGTTTAATGAGTTTTTTAACTTCCGTTTCATTTGTACTTTGCCTTGTATGAAAAATCACGAACTAACCAGGCGACAGTGTTTAAGCTGATTGGTTTATTTACTTACTTAATATGACTGGTGTGACTGCTTCTTCTGCCGATCTCAGTGGCCGTGCGGTCTAAGGTGTGGGTCTACAGCCGCTCGCTTACTGGGATTGTGGGTTCGAATCCCGCCGGAGGCATGGATGTCTGTTGTGAGTGTTGTGTGTTGTCAGGTAGAGGTCTCTGCGACGGGCTGATCACTCGTCCAGAGGAGTCCTACCAAGTGTGGTGTGTCTGAGTGTGATCGTGAAGCCTCGATAATGAGGCGGCCTAGGCCCCCCAAGGGGCTGTCGAGCCTTTGGGGGGGGGGGGGACTGTTTCTTCTGCATGATCTCGTTCAAGTCTGCAACACACGTTAACAAATTACCGGGCGCACTGCTGAGCCCGGTCTTCTCTTTCGTCTTAAAACCCTGTTAAAGTCAAAAATCCAATATCTTCGGTCGCTTCCGTTGTTTCAAATCGTAGGTTGGGTTCCTACACGCGTTCTGGGACAGCGTACCGGTCGCATCTTCAACGTCACGCTGTCCAGGAAGAAAGCTTCCCAAGAAGTATCCTTCTTCTTGGACACCTAGACCTTGAAGCTGGGACCGGTTCTGTCCAAGGACGTCGGTACCAAACCAAACCACGCTAAGCAAGAAACCAGAAGTGCCTAATTCTCAACTACACTGCGGGTAAAACCTGAAATAGCAAAAATTTAAATTCACACAGGCAGAACTGCTGTCGCGTAAGTCTCAGAGTCACACGGGGACTCGTGGCGACTTAAGTCGGAACTGAGCGACTGCCCTCCTGACCTTGACGGTTCCGGAAATCGCAGTGCATTACTTCGGCTGCTAGCTTCAAAGCATGTGGCGACCTTGTCTTTGGTGGAGAGCTCGGCAGGACTTCATGAGGATGAAACACGCGAAGAGGACAGGACAAAGAGCAGCGGCGACTCAGTGAAGAACTTCTCGTTATCCAATGATGGTTCGCGAGCCAAGTTTTGAAAATCATTGCTTAGAATGTTGTCGTTGAGGCGTGGCGGCATTTTCTGCAACCGGCAATACCATACGGACAGCCCTGGTCTTCTGTTCCACAGGCTGATGTCTCTGGCTAGAGACTGCGTGGGGATGTACCTTAAAGGTACTGCCGACATCCCGCAGAAGCAACTCATTTAAATTCTGTGACATGTTCCACTACAAACACAAATTATAATTTATTTAAATTCGAAGCAGTACTTCTACGGCTCATGATTAAAACAAAAGATTCGGGTAGTCCTTACTGCCTTTCATCTCTGAATACTTTCACTTCAAATTTAACATAAGATGACCTGACGGTTAAATTATACAAATCTTATAAGCTTTTTTGTATGGGTGTAAAACATGGTTTATCGATGTATGGGAGAGATGCCGATTCAGATAAATATTTAGACACGACAGCAATGAAGTAATATTAGGAAGGAAACCCTTAAATATTGAGAAATTTTATGATCTATATGCTTCACCAAATCTTATTAGGATAATCAAATCAAGGAGGATGAGACTGAGAGGCATGTAACAAGCACTAAAGTGTTGAGGTAAAGTACTCCCTAGAACGGGCCATGAAGGCGCAGAGGGGGAGTAGAGGTATAGCTCTACTCTTTCTTTAACCCTGGCACTAGATGGGGGTGGGTGGTTAACGCCACGCCCCGGCCGCTTTACCCCCGGGAAAGAGATCCGGTAACCATTGTATAGGAGGCTGGGTAGGCCCCAGGGCCGGTCTGCACAGCTGCGGAAAAACTCGCCCCCGCCGGGATTCGATCCCCGGACCGTCCAGGCCGTAGCGAGTCGCTATACCGACTACGCAATCCCGGCCCAGTGTTGAGGTGTACATATACAATTTCAATCAGAAAACGTGAGGATAATATTTCTAGACCCAGAAGTAGGTGGAAACAGAGAGTTAGAATCATACGCCTTAAGACACAGTCCGCCTCTGGGCTCTTGTGGAGGGGAGAACTAACTTTCATGTCCTATACAAACATCCTGGATCGGCTTTTCAAGGACTTCCCCTAGGAGTTGTCAGTGCAGACCATTACTTCATTAAATCACATGTAATGTAATTTTAGAGACAGCAGTAGCCATTATCCAATCATAGGTATTGCAATCCTGAAAACCTTATATTCTTAAATACACAACTACCAAAAGACAGAAGTATCAAACCGAAGGACGTTTCGTGCCTAAAAGCGATATATTTAGTATTTAAGTCACTTACTGCCACAAGCAGGTAAGCCATATTCAAGACGTCATACACTTTCTTATTCAGAACCCGAATTTAATGCTAAAAACATATCAGACTTTTTTCATGTATCGCAATTAATTTTTAAATTAATAGCTTAGAATACATTCTTATGTTTGTGAAGTTTAATAAAGAGATATAAGTAGTTTAAGGCACTAAACAAGAATTCGGTAATACATCTTATTTTAATAAAAGCCCGGACGAAGAACGGGTAATTCAGCTAATTTCTAGGCACGTTGCATTTCATATCTTCGAGAATGTAATATCTGATATAGACTTTTCTTTTGTATGGCTCGACAGCCCTGTATGGGCCTGGGCCTCCTCGTTTCGTCGAGGTTTCATGGTCACACACATTAGGCACACCACAGTCAGTAGGACTCCTCTGGACGAGTGATCAGCCCGTCACAGAGACCTCTACCTGACAACACACAACACTTAGAAGAGACAGACATCCATGCCCCCGGTGGATTCGAACCCACAATCCCAGTAAGCGAGAGGCCGAAGACCCACGCCTTAGACCGCGCGGCCACTGCGATCGGCCATATAGACGTTTAGTCTTAAATAATCCACTCAGATTGTGCAAATTTATCCATAAAATATATTTTATTTTCTTGCATAGTGATCAGAAAGCAAGGTGACTGACCTGATCCTCAGAAATGAATACGACAGAGACATGACTGATCGTGTCTGACGGCCCATCTACCGATGGCTGATCGTGTCTAATGGCCCATCTACTGATGACTGATCGTGTCTGACGGCCCATCTACTGATGACTGATCGTGTCTGACGGTCCATCTACTGATGACTGATCGTGTCTGATGGCCCATCTACCGATGACTGATCGTGTCTGACGGCCCATCTACCGATGGCTGATCGTGTCTGACGGCCCATCTACCGATGGCTGATCGTGTCTGACGGCCCATCTACCGATGGCTGATCGTGTCTGATGGCCCATCTACTGATGACTGATCGTGTCTGACGGCCCATCTACTGATGACTGATCGTGTCTGACGGTCCATCTACTGATGACTGATCGTGTCTGATGGCCCATCTACTGATGACTGATCGTGTCTGATGGCCCATCTACTGATGACTGATCGTGTCTGATGGCCCATCTACTGATGACTGATCGTGTCTGATGGCCCATCTACTGATGACTGATCGTGTCTAATGGCCCATCTACTGATGACTGATCGTGTCTGACGGCCCATCTACTGATGACTGATCGTGTCTGACGGTCCATCTACTGATGACTGATCGTGTCTGATGGCCCATCTACCGATGACTGATCGTGTCTGACGGCCCATCTACCGATGGCTGATCGTGTCTGACGGCCCATCTACCGATGGCTGATCGTGTCTGACGGCCCATCTACCGATGGCTGATCGTGTCTGATGGCCCATCTACTGATGACTGATCGTGTCTGACGGCCCATCTACTGATGACTGATCGTGTCTGATGGCCCATCTACTGATGACTGATCGTGTCTGATGGCCCATCTACTGATGACTGATCGTGTCTGATGGCCCATCTACTGATGACTGATCGTGTCTGATGGCCCATCTACTGATGACTGATCGTGTCTGATGGCCCATCTACTGATGACTGATCGTGTCTGATGGCCCATCTACTGATGTCAAAATATCATAATTGTGTTTCTCCCAGAACATTCGCTAGCTTTAAATTGTAAAAGGCTCTGACGACGGTGTATAACATTGAGAACTAGTCTTGTGGACTTTGTCCATCGTGCGGATAAGATATTAAATATAATATAAAAATCACAACGTTTCGGAAGCTGGTTCGTCTTCCGTCTTCAGGTGATGGGAGGGGAGACACCTACTGAGATGGGTCCTTTTAGCTATGGTTCTACCGGCTGAGGTTGTCCAGTGATTGAGATTAGCTCAGTCTGTACTGCACCCGCATTTCGTCTACCGAAAGGAACCACTCCATGGCTAGTAGCATTATGTACGAAGACTCGGGCCTCCTAGGATGTGACGTCATGTGGGTGACGAGTACCTACCGACGTTGTGAAGGATTGTAGTGCCTTCGTCGTCAGGGTCAAGCAGTCCAAGAACAATCATTTTCAGACTGCGTGACAGTGAAGAAGGAGGCGCCATAATCCTTCGAAACATTAGGATCTACTCGCCCGACAACACAGCATCACATTCCAGAAGAATTGCGTCATCAGTAACACCGCTGTGAGAACTTCAAATTCGCACAGTATTGTTTATATCCTGGGTCATTCATTACAAAGGTCTGTGCCATTACAAAGTTGAATGTAAGAATTCGTGTCTGTGTTTAATTCAGGAACACGACATGCACACGTAGGATAGGGCGGAAGTATAGGTACATGCATGTTCAGGAACATTCGCATAAGTGGCGAAAAACCCGCGTCTTAAATTCGTCACGTCTGTCCGTCTGTATGTCAGCATGTAACTGTGCGGTTCCCGCTGACGGATTTTCGTGAAGAATCAATATTCGTAAATTTTTTCAGAAAATTTGTTCAGAAACCCCAAATCTGTTTAAAATCCGACAAAAATATCGGGCACTTTACATTAAGAGCTACGAACATGTATTTATTTAAATATATTATACATATTTTGTCGACAGACAACAGTGAAAAGGGAACCAATTTTTGAGTTTCCAAGGCAACATTTGACGGTTTTATTTTGTTCACAGCTACATGCAAGTTACCAACAATACAAGTGTAACGCACTGTTATGTTTTCATGGCAACGGATAAGCCAACCCGCCACAATTTCATGTTGTACGTACACTGTCTATATGGATACGCTTTGCAATAGATAGAGGTCAGTTTCATATTTGGGCCCCTTTTTCCTGAGACAGCTGCTTTCCGTAAACTCTGGAAAGAATGTAGCATCGGCCCCAGAATTGGTCTAAACATGGCGGCGCAGAATATTCTTTTCCTTTCCGAGAATCCAACGCCGGTCATCTAGGCCACAGGCAGTGAGTGTTATGGCTGACAAGTGACGTCATTACGGTGCTATATCTACCCCTGATGAAACGTGTCTTTGTGCTTGTGAGGGTTACAAGTTGATAGGGTGTGATGCATTGCTTTTCATTCAGCCTCCCAACCCGACAAGGTCAACACAGATTTGCATGTAATTGCAGCTTCAGACACGCCCCCGCCCCCATGGTCTTTATTGGATAGTCTACCACAAATTGGAAGCCCGCGGACTGTCACACAAACGGGTCATTGTACATATAATGATTCTGCCAGGTACTTCTTGATCACACAAGAAACACGAAGGTACTCCGTGCGCAGCACGAAACCAAGGAGACATATGGGTACGTGGAGGCAAAAGCCATACATTCTTATTCTGGGCACTGGAGCTGTAAGGGTAACTTCTGTTATCCAGCAGGTATCACTCCGCAAAAAGTCTACATGGCAGTTTGGGTTGGCCCTGTGGCATCTCCGGAGGCAGTGGTTAACTAGTAAAGAATATATATACATGGCATTGAAACAATATACAGGGCATTCACAAAAGAATGGTGCGGTTTATATGGTTTATTCAATTGATACCGCACCATTCTTTTGTGTATGCCCTGTATATCAACACCAACTCGTACACAATGTTAAAACACAATATGCAAACATTTTACATAAACCCCGACATGTTTCGGCGCACTAGTACACCATCTTCAGGGGGAGAAACACATTTAACACTTAAGACACACAAGGCCAGTTGTTACAATGCTCATTAAACACATTATTACTTAAACCAACACATGTTGACGCAGTATGTTGAAGTGTGTCTTGTACAAGTTGTGGGTGCATTGAACGTTATTGTTCACTGGTAAGTAACACATACTAGTGAACACCAACAACTTTTACAGATTGGACAGATTTCGAGACACAAATTTTCCTTTTTGGACACCTATCATTCGGACGTCCCGTATTTTTAATTTTTCTAAGTTGTTCAAAATTGGAGATGTTATAAATGTTTTAGCCTCATTGCTAAAACATCGATCCCAGTGGCCGCGCGGTCTAAGGCGTAGGTCTGCGGGCGCTCGCTTGCTGGGATTGCGGGTTCGAATCCCACCGGGGGCATGGATGTCTGTGTTTGTCGTAAGGACGGTAGTATGGAACGTAAAGTGACATGAAGGACGAAAGGATTTAAACACTACAAAAATGGATCAAACGGGAAAAACCCCGGACAGGCAAAAAAAAAAAAAAAATCCGCCGGAGGCATGGATGTCTGTCTGTTGTGAGTGTTGTGTGTTGTCAGGTAGAGGTCTGTCTGTTGTGAGTGTTGTGTGTTGTCAGGTAGATGTCTGTCTGTTGTGAGTGTTGTGTGTTGTCAGGTAGAGGTCTGTCTGTTGTGAGTGTTGTGTGTTGTCAGGTAGAGGTCTGTCTGTTGTGAGTGTTGTGTGTTGTCAGGTAGATGTCTGTCTGTTGTGAGTGTTGTGTGTTGTCAGGTAGAGGTCTGTCTGTTGTGAGTGTTGTGTGTTGTCAGGTAGATGTCTGTCTGTTGTGAGTGTTGTGTGTTGTCAGGTAGAGGTCTGTCTGTTGTGAGTGTTGTGTGTTGTCAGGTAGATGTCTGTCTGTTGTGAGTGTTGTGTGTTGTCAGGTAGATGTCTGTCTGTTGTGAGTGTTGTGTGTTGTCAGGTAGAGGTCTGTCTGTTGTGAGTGTTGTGTGTTGTCAGGTAGAGGTCTGTCTGTTGTGAGTGTTGTGTGTTGTCAGGTAGATGTCTGTCTGTTGTGAGTGTTGTGTGTTGTCAGGTAGATGTCTGTCTGTTGTGAGTGTTGTGTGTTGTCAGGTAGAGGTCTGTCTGTTGTGAGTGTTGTGTGTTGTCAGGTAGAGGTCTGTCTGTTGTGAGTGTTGTGTGTTGTCAGGTAGAGGTCTGTCTGTTGTGAGTGTTGTGTGTTGTCAGGTAGAGGTCTGTCTGTTGTGAGTGTTGTGTGATGTCAGGTAGAGGTCTGTCTGTTGTGAGTGTTGTGTGTTGTCAGGTAGAGGTCTGTCTGTTGTGAGTGTTGTGTGTTGTCAGGTAGAGGTCTGTCTGTTGTGAGTGTTGTGTGTTGTCAGGTAGAGGTCTGTCTGTTGTGAGTGTTGTGTGATGTCAGGTAGAGGTCTGTCTGTTGTGAGTGTTGTGTGATGTCAGGTAGAGGTCTCTGCGACGGGCTGGTCACTCGTCCAGAGGAGTCCTACCGAGTGTGGTGTGTCTGAGTGTGATTGTGAGCCTCCATAATAAGGAGGCCGTGGCCCACTAGGGGCTGTTGCGCCTTGGGGGAAAGATTGGTAAAATATTGTAAAATGTAAGTATCCTTTAAAGCTGTGGTAGTCGCTGACCTCCACCAAACTACTGGTCAGTGGGCTATACAGTGGTGGATTTGGCTTGGACGAATCCGGTCGAATGACCTTCTTTACCCGCATGTGCGACCGTTGGTATTTATCACTCTCGGCCCTCTGCGACCTCATGCCAGTTATCTGTGTCCAGATGGATTTTGTACAACATTTTTCTTCCGATCGAAATTGTAACTACCTGACTGAGCGCAAATGTACCTGAGGTAAAACAGAAGAAACGAACAATTGATACAAAATTATTTCAAGATACGGCAGTAAGTCTCACAGACCAACCACGTGGTGAAGTTGGAAAACACGGGGAAAAAATGTGTGACTGTAACCTGACAGTAATAACCTCAGTCAGGAAATACAAATTAGTTTTATAACAGGGCGAACTAAAAAGCAGTACGCACCTTCCCACTAAAAAGCAGTACGCACATTCCCACTAAAAAGCAGTACGCACCTTCCCACTAAAAAGCAGTACGCACATTCCCACTAAAAAGCAGTACGCACCTTCCCACTAAAAAGCAGTACGCACATTCCCACTAAAAAGCAGTACGCACCTTCCCACTAAAAAGCAGTACGCACCTTCCCACTAAAAAGCAGTACGCACCTTCCCACACGACAACTGCAGCTATGAGAAAAGCTTGTATGTACATGAAAATAATAAGCCGTTAGCATGACAACACCACAGTCAAAGAAGTACAGTCGAACCTGTTTATAACGACATCGATTTATACACCTCGGTTTTTAACTCGTCACTGTTAACCGTAACATTACACTCCTCGGTTATAACGACACTCGTTTATAGCGACACAAGGTATTCAGTCCCTTTCAAGACGTTATAACCCAGTTCGACTTACTACCAACGTCATGAAGCGAGAAAAATTCTTAAGACCTTAGAATGGCTGGGACTGAAACTGCAGCGAGAATTTGCCACGGTAATTTAGAGTATCTGTCAGACGTTTCGGTTGCACAGCGCTGACAGATGCCACCTGTAGTCATTCCATACGCAGCAATGTTGCATAATTGTATGGTTGAGACACATCACTAGTACAGGAGTAGAACAAATGAAGCTAAAATAAATGAAATGTATATATAGCGGACGAGGGGCCGAGTAATTCTGAGCAATTGTTAATCCTGAGCATCTTTTTTTCTATGGCTCGACAGCCCTATATGGACCTGGGCCTCCTCGTTTCGTCGATGTTTCATGATCACACTGATAGACACACCACGTTCGGTTGGACTCCTCTGGACGAGGGACCAGCTCGTCGCAGAGACCTCTACCTGACAACACACAACACTCACAAGAGACAGACATACATGCCCCCGGTGGGATTCGAACCCACGATCCTAGTAAGCGAGCGGCCGACGACCCACGCCTTAGACCGCACGGCCACTGAGATCGGCATCTTGAACATTAGTTTATCTGTAAACACTGACTGTTAGATGTGCTGCTACGTACTAAGCTACTAATCAACTAACTAACTCGATGGAGCAGAGTATTTCTTGAGAAGCTAACAGGTCGTCAGCTAGTCAAGAAATTTCCGCATTTTATGAAACCCGAAGGTTCATTACCGCATTCACAAGAGCCCGTCACCTGTCCATCATAAGTCATAACCATAATGAGTATGCCCCTTTTAAATGCCGTTTCCCTGTAGTGGAGAAGAAAGTCGTGTCTCTTCCGTTCCCTTAGTAAATTTCATGCTTTAACCACCTTGCGCCAGCTTTTCTGTTTCTGTTGCTTTGGTTAATCTACAGTCCTCTGTAGCCTGAAAATTGTTCGCAGCTTGATTTCCTTAAAAGTAACTACACTCAAGTTTTGATTTTGCCGTATCAGCAAATTGCAGTAAGTGGGGCAATGTTACGAAACTGCGTTTCGGCAGTTCTGGGCAGTGCCGTGTTACCGGGGGTTATATTGGACAGTTCTGGGCAGTGCCGTGTTACCGGGGGTTATATTGGGCAGTTCTGGGCAGTGCCATGTTACCGGGGATTATATTGGGCAGTTCTGGGCAGTGCCATGTTAGGGGGATTATGTTGGGCAGTTCTGGGCAGTGACATGTTACCGGGGATTATATTGGGCAGTTCTGGGCAGTGCCATGTTACCGGGGATTATATTGGGCAGTTCTGGGCAGTGCCATGTTACCGGGGATTATATTGGGCAGTTCTGGGCAGTGCCATGTTACCGGGGATTTATATTGGGCAGTTCTGGGCAGTGCCATGTTACCGGGGATTATATTGGGCAGTTCTGGGCAGTGCCATGTTACCGGGGATTATATTGGGCAGTTCTGGGCAGTGTCATGTTACCGGGGATTATATTGGGCAGTTCTGGGCAGTGCCATGTTACTGGGGATTATATTAACAAGGTGTATTGAGTTGGAAGTCAACTTGAGTAATATGGACAATGTTGTGCTCTGGGATGTAATACACCTTGTACCTTGCAACCTGATCAACATTTCTAAAGAACTTACTGCCTACTTCTGCAAGGATGAATATTTTTTGGCCAGAGATGATACATTTCCTGTTTTCAGAAGACTCCAAATAATATTTACTTTTCTTAGCTTGTGAAATGCGTAGCATATTTTAAGATCACAATTTATCAACGTACTCTTTACATATGCCAGGTTAATTGTGAGGAAACCAATGTGAAATTACACATGCAGGAACGCAGGAAGACCTACTGGAGAACTACAGAACTGCAGAACCTACAATGCCACACGATTGAAAAGTGTATCAGCTACATATAAAAGGTACATTTAGGAAGAAACAAGGAGAAGAGAGCGAAACTGAAGAATGTGAAGAAATTGATGACAAGAAACTTTGTGATGATAAGGAGCAGATGATGCTGATACCGGCCATGGAGACGTGTGTTCAGTCTGTGGAGAATTTGGACAATATGTAAAACTGTGTTACATGTGTGTACGTTGTTCATATTGGACAAACTCAGAAGAGACGGAGCGCGAGTCTTCCAAAAATTATACGTGCGATTTTGTGCATCAAAAAAGTCAAATATAAGACGCAGCGTCTTAAGTCAGACGTTGGTACAATTTACTGCTTCAATTAATTTTGTAATTTGTACAGCTAAATGATATGCTTTCAAATTCAGTGTCGTCTCTGGTGGTAATCGTTAAATAAACCAAGGTAAAGCAATCCCTGTACACGCCTGGACAGACCCTGAGGGTTCCAGGAGGTTGAGACTCCCGGCCTTCCAGACAATCGGCATATAAAGGTGGTAAGGTCAGCCCTACGGACCGACCGACCGTCTTTACCCTCCCAGGAAGTATTCCTGGTACTCATTTCTGTTAAAGGCTGAGTCGACCCCAGGGCGGTCGGAAGGATTAGGTCAAAGAAAAATTCCAGTGACTTAATCGGGAATCTAACCCGCGATCTTCCGGGTTGTAGCGGAGTGCCTAAACCAACTGCGCCACCGCGTGCCCCCAGTTGTTAAATAAAGTTATTCTTCTTTTCTTCTTGACCTTCAACAGCACGGAACGGGTTTGCATGTAAGTGCTGTTAAATAAACGTGTAATTTTGGTAGGATGAAAGTGTTGGTATAAGTACACACAATTGCACTGAAAAGTACACAATAGTACCTTCTGTGGTCGGCAGACCTGCGCCTTTGCGTTACTTCAATGGAGAGCTCGCTGTGGAAGAGGCTTTGGACCTGTCGTAAGACAGACTGCAGAATGATGAGGCTTTGGACCTGTCGTAAGACAGACTGCAGAATGAAGAGGCTTTGGACCTGTCGTAAGACAGACTGCAGAATGAAAAGGCTTTGGACCTGTCGTAAGACAGACTGCAGAATGAAGAGGCTTTGGACCTGTCGTAAGATAGACTGCAGAATGAAGAGGCTTTGGACCTGTCGTAAGACAGACTGCAGAATGAAGAGGCTTTGGACCTGTCGTAAGACAGACTGCAGAATGAAGAGGCTTTGGACCTGTCGTAAGACAGACTGCAGAATGAAGAGGCTTTGGACCTGTCGTAAGACAGACTGCAGAATGAAGAGGCTTTGGACCTGTCGTAAGACAGACTGCAGAATGAAGAGGCTTTGAACCTGTCGTAAGACAGACTACGTGGTGGTGATGATGATTTTGATGATGATGGCGTAAGTAAATAAATAAAATATTTTCGACTGGCTTTAACACGTTCTTGCACAACTCGCGCCCTGAGTTGCAATAACATCAGTCATGATCTTACGGTTGTCCCGGATACGCTCATTCGTATGCACCTTGACTTCAACAAACGACACAGTCGATGGCCAACAAGACGGCGTACTGCTTTGAATCTTTCCACCGATTCGCAAGTTTCCCACGCTCTAACTTCCTATCAAAGAATTGTAAGAACACCTTTACTGCGTCACTACATTTGCAGCCAATGTCATTACCGCAAAACAGTCTCGATCCAGAACTAACACAATTTGCACACTGCGATTGCGACGTAAGCAAGTTATCCGAGCGGGCCTCAAAGAAACGCCCTCTATGCTATTTGCAGTAGTAATTCTGTAACCGGTAACCCAATCAGAAGCAGAATTCGTGTTTGTAACTGCGCATCTCAGCAAACACTGTGACAGCCACAAAATACTGGCAGACACAGTCTTGTGGTTAGGAGGGAGAGAACTGTGCAACTGTTGTATGTTGATCGCAAAAATTATATTAAAAGCAGGTTTGGTGATTCAGTTTTCTGTACGACGTATACTGAATTACCACCAACATTCGTCTTTCGTCTCGTCTGGGGTATTACGCAGCCTCGAGTGATCATCATTTACAGACGTATCGGTCCCATCTTCAAGACGTCTTGACCCTTGAAGATGAGACCGATGCGTTGTCCCGAAATGTCGGGAAACGATTACCAGTCGACGCTGCATAATACCCCAGAAGAGCGTAGATCTTATCAACATCGCTGCTTAAGCCTGAAATCACGGACATTCCTCCGTGTCTGCTTATAGCTTAACCTAAAGGAATCTCTGAAGAAAATCTAATATAATGAAGTGCCTTTAACTTAATTTGTACATCCCCGTTGTGTTATAGATTAGTGTTAAACACAATAAACAAATTGGATTATCACACAACAATTAGTTTTATTTAATAATAATACTGTACTGAAGAATGTTACGGCTTTTATATACAGGGTGATTCAGGAGTTATAGACATAACTGTAGTAGAAGATTTAATGATAAAAAAGTTCCTATAGTCTTGGGTCCTATTTATATTCTCAGCGGTTATCGTGCTATAGGTATATTTTAGTTCACATAGTAGCTGTCATATGAACCGCGCGTTGAACTCGTGGAGTCTATTATACACCACGTGACTTTAAACAAGCTTTGCTTCTACCACTGCATGGTAGGTGATATAAACAAATACGAGGCTTATCTGTTGCACTTCCACGCCATTCTTGTCACCTTACTCGGGCAGTTAGGGTGTTAGTCATTGCGCTTTATGAGAGTGTCCCGCCGATTACGACGGTAGATCGTAATTAGATGGGGGTAGAAGCGACATACTGTACAGTACGTGTTCTTATCTCGTGTATCTGTTACGTTCAGATGTCATTCACACTGCCAGTTGCAGACTGTGCGATGTGGTTCATTTGTATGGTTTTTGTGACGGCAATGCAGTTCATGCCGCAGCTGAATACCAGCGACGTTTCCCGAACCCGAAGAGTTTACCAGACACTGCAAGATGCCGGTACAGTCCCGACGTTCGTGTTGCAGCTGAGCGTGAGGTTCATCAAGATGTCGATGGACATGATAGCATTGTGCAGTCCACGTGACAGTGCGCGAAGAACTGCAAGATGTCGTGATGTTCGTCAGGCAAGAGTATGGTCATGATAGCATTGTGCAGTCCACGTGACAGTGCGCGAAGAACTGCAAGATGTCGTGATGTTCGTCAGGCAAGAGTATGGTCATGATAGCATTGTGCAGTCCACGTGACAGTGCGCTAAGAACTGCAAGATGTCGTGATGTTCGTCAGGCAAGAGTATGGTCATGATAGCATTGTGCAGTCCACGTGACAGTGCGCGAAGAACTGCAAGATGTCGTGATGTTCGTCAGGCAAGAGTATGGTCATGATAGCATTGTGCAGTCCACGTGACAGTGCGCTAAGAACTGCAAGATGTCGTGATGTTCGTCAGGCAAGAGTATGGTCATGATAGCATTGTGCAGTCCACGTGACAGTGCGCGAAGAACTGCAAGATGTTGTGATGTTCGTCAGGCAAGAGTGTGGACAACACTGCATGCAGAGGGCAGTACCCATACCATGTGCAGCGAGAGTGACATCTCGGACATGGCGATTTTGCTCAGAGGCTGGAATTTTGCAGCTGGCTCAATGGAAATCGCCGGTATTACTCGTGTTTACTGACAAGGCACAATTCTGTCACAAGAGACCGCATGTGTGGTCAGACAAGAATCCTCACGCCACGTGTAAAGTAGCTGTCAACTACGTTTCAGTGTCAATGTGCGGTGTGCAGGTCTGGATGATCAGCTGATTGGTCCTCTTCATCTTCGAAGGTCGTCTTTCAGTAGAGATGTACCTACGATTTCTGCAGGAGGAATTGCCCCACATTTTTGAAGATATGCTTTTGAATAAACGAGGTTGTATGTAGTTCCAACATGACGGAGCATCTCCTCATTTTTTGCTTCCAGTTATAAATTTCTTTAACGATCGTTCCCCTGGACTATGGATTGGGCGTGGGGGTCCGAACAATTGGCCAGCCAGGTGTTCAGAATTGAGCCAATTGTATTATTGTGTTATGGTATGAATGAAAAACTGGTCTACAGCGTTAAGGTTTGAACGAATTCACAGGATAGCCTGTTTCTGGAACAAATCCATGAATATTAATGAGACCCTGACTTCTACGCAGCAGTGACCTCTATTTCCGTAACAACAGTGAAGTAATTACGTCTACGTCACTAAAACCCCGTGCACATTCGGTGTGCCCTTAATAGTGGGCCGTACACAATGGCAAATTACACAAAGAACGAAACTGCTGCACAAGCGGGCTAAGAAAATCGCAACCTTTTATAAAATCCGGAAGTTTGTCACTTTATTCACACGGGATCTCTACTGGTACCGACATTAGGCCGGCTAAATCCAATCCATACCGCCACATCTTGTCTCTTTATGGTATACATTAACATTATCCCCCCATGTATGGTTCTGTTTAAATTTTGATATGCATTCTATTTGTCCGGTAAAAAATATATGATAAACGCTTCTTTCCGAACCCCCGTCTATTCACTCCATGTTTCTAATAGCTGAAGAAATGTGGATAGAAAAAGACATAAATAATTCTTGAAAGGAGTAGACAAAATAAAATGGAATGTAGAAATATGAAAGTTTACGCGCAATACATCGAGACACATAAAAAGGATAGACTCAATAAACATTTTAATGTAAAAAGAAGTTTCGAAACACGAGAATGGGAAAGAATAGATAAAGGAATGAAAAGGAATAAAAATAAACACGAAACTCGAAAAACAGAGGGGTTGCAAAATGCAGTGCTGCTGGCGCTCTGTCCATCCCACATTCAGCACCAGTGACGCCATTGTCCCCGGCTACCACTCATCGAGCTCTTTATGGAAAGAAAGGAAGACTGCCCTAGGGAGAGGGAGCCATTGGTTTGTGTCTCTCACGTTTAAAGTGCCAGATTGAGACCGGAACTAGAACCCAGCTCAGCCGACTACAACCTCTGCACTTCACCACACGTGGACCTTCTGCGTCAGCAGTGCGATACCTAATGACGACTTTCATAATTTATGAACTTCACCAAGAATTATTTCAGTTTTTTTACACCAACCAATGCACACACAAAACCACTTTTTTTGTAGTTCTTTATTACAGATTTCTCACCCCTACACGTGTTTCAGTCCTTGAATCATCTTCAGGGGGTTAATAAGCCACTAACACTTCAACTGCATGCTAGAAGGGCCTAATAGGCACACTTGTCTCAATATTAAGTTTTAGAAACATCTGAGATTGTAAATTCATAAAACTTAATATTGAGACAATTGTGCCTATTAGGCCCTTCTAGCATGCAGTTGAAGTGTTAGTGGCTTATTAACCCCCTGAAGATGAACCAAGGATTGAAACACGCGTAGGGGTGAAAAATCTGTAATAAAAAACTACAAAAAAAAGTGGGTTTGTGTGTGCATTGGTTGGTGTAAAAAAACTGAATTAGTGAAAAATGCACGGTGATAGCGATATAAAATTCACCAAGAATTATTACGGTGATCATCAAAAGCATCACAACACCTCATTTCGTTACGTATGTAATTCAACAGGACCATAAGGCATAAATCCAGATGAATTAAAGGATAAAAAGGAACATAGGTGCAGATAGAGTGTAATATTAAAACAGGCACCTCCAATACATAACTATGCACTAAATTAGTTATTGCAACTATCGTTCTACGGAAACTTGTGAAACTAATATTTTAAATATATTTTGTACATTCATGTATATTAAATTGGTTATATATGTTTATATTTTAATTAACTTAACGTTTCTCACATTAATTTGCAGTACACAAGGGATCTGTTACAAAAATCGCCTGCATCTTAACTGATAAACTTTTTATATCGTTTTAACACGTATATACATTGCTAGTTCTGTTTTGTGAAATGATAAGTTGATATGAATCCCTGATGATGATCCAATGAGGGATCGAAACATGTTGGATTGATTTACAAGATATTGTAATATGGAATGTCTGGGAACAGTATAGTGCATTTTGTTAGACTGAATGTTGTGTGATTTGATTGTCGACAGTGCTCGGTGTGAACAGTATAGTGCATTTTGTTGGACTGAATGTTGTGTGATTTGATTGTCGACAGTGCTCGGTGTGAACAGTATAGTGCATTTTGTTGGACTGAGTGTTGTGAGTTGATTGTAGACAGTGCTCGGTGTGAACAGTATAGTGCATTTTGTTGGACTGAATGTTGTGTGATTTGATTGTTGACAGTGCTCGGTGTGAACAGTACAGTGCATTTTGTTGGACTGAATGTTGTGTGATTTGATTGTCGACAGTGCACGGTGTGAACAGTATAGTGCATTTTGTTGGACTGAATGTTGTGTGATTTGATTGTCGACAGTGCTCGGTGTGAACAGTATAGTGCATTTTGTTGGACTGAATGTTGTGTGATTTGATTGTCGACAGTGCTCGGTGTGAACATATAGTGCATTTTGTTGGACTGAATGTTGTGTGATTTGATTGTCGACAGTGCTCGGTGTGAACAGTATAGTGCATTTTGTTGGACTGAATGTTGTGTGATTGATTGTGACAGTGCTCGGTGTGAACAGTATAGTGCATTTTGTTGGACTGAATGTTGTGAGATTGATTGTAGACAGTGCTCGGTGTGAACAGTATAGTGCATTTTGTTGGACTGAATGTTGTGTGATTTGATTGTGACAGTGCTCGGTGTGAACAGTACAGTGCATTTTGTTGGACTGAATGTTGTGTGATTTGATTGTCGACAGTGCACGGTGTGAACAGTATAGTGCATTTTGTTGGACTGAATGTTGTGTGATTTGATTGTCGACAGTGCTCGGTGTGAACAGTATAGTGCATTTTGTTGGACTGAATGTTGTGTAGATTTGATTGTCGACAGTGCTCGGTGTGAACAGTATAGTGCATTTTGTTGGACTGAATGTTGTGTGAATTGATTGTCGACAGTGCTCGGTGTGAACAGTATAGTGCATTTTGTTGGACTGAATGTTGTGTGATTTGATTGTCGACAGTGCTCGGTGTGAACAGTATAGTGCATTTTGTTGGACTGAATGTTGTGTGATTTGATTGTTGACGTGCTCGGTGTGAACAGTATAGTGCATTTTGTTGGACTGAATGTTGTGTGATTTGATTGTCGACAGTGCTCGGTGTGAACAGTATAGTGCATTTTGTTGGCTGAATGTTGTGTGATTTGATTGTCGACAGTGCTCGGTGTGAACAGTATAGTGCATTTTGTTGGACTGAATGTTGTGTGATTTGATTGTCGACAGTGCTCGGTGTGAACATAAGTGCATTTTGTTGGTCTGAATGTTGTGTGATTTGATTGTCAACAGTGCTCGGTGTGAACAGTATAGTGCATTTTGTTGGACTGAATGTTGTGTGATTTGATTGTCGACAGTGCTCGGTGTGAACAGTATAGTGCATTTTGTTGGACTGAGATGTTGTGAGTTTGATTGTAGACAGTGCTCGGTGTGAACAGTATAGTGCATTTTGTTGGACTGAATGTTGTGTGATTTGATTGTTGACAGTGCTCGGTGTGAAAGTACAGTGCATTTTGTTGGACTGAATGTTGTGTGATTTGATTGTCGACAGTGCTCGGTGTGAACAGTATAGTGCATTTTGTTGGACTGAATGTTGTGTGATTTGATTGTCGACAGTGCTCGGTGTGAACAGTATAGTGCATTTTGTTGGACTGAATGTTGTGTGATTTGATTGTCGACAGTGCTCGGTGTGAACAGTATAGTGCATTTTGTTGGACTGAATGTTGTGTGATTTGATTGTCGACAGTGCTCGGTGTGAACAGTATAGTGCATTTTGTTGGACTGAATGTTGTGTGATTTGATTGTCGACAGTGCTCGGTGTGAACAGTATAGTGCATTTTGTTGGACTGAATGTTGTGTGATTTGATTGTTGACGGTGCTCGGTGTGAACAGTATAGTGCATTTTGTTGGACTGAATGTTGTGTGATTTGATTGTCGACAGTGCTCGGTGTGAACAGTATAGTGCATTTTGTTGGCTGAATGTTGTGTGATTTGATTGTCGACAGTGCTCGGTGTGAACAGTATAGTGCATTTTGTTGGTCTGAATGTTGTGTGATTTGATTGTCGACAGTGCTCGGTGTGAACAGTATAGTGCATTTTGTTGGACTGAATGTTGTGTGATTTGATTGTCGACAGTGCTCGGTGTGAACAGTATAGTGCATTTTGTTGGACTGAATGTTGTGTGATTTGATTGTCGACAGTGCTCGGTGTGAACAGTATAGTGCATTTTGTTGGACTGAATGTTGTGTGATTTGATTGTCGACAGTGCTCGGTGTGAACAGTGTATATATAATAATAATAATAATAATAATATAATAATAATAACCATGGCTCAACAGCCCTATGTGGGCTCGGGCCTCCTCTTGCCTCCTCTTTCCGAGGTTAGTGGGTCGTGCGCATTCTTGGCAGTTGGTGACTGACCAACTGGCCGCGCTGCTGTTCTATCGATCCTGATGTGACCGCCAGAGCCATCTGAGTCAGGAGACTTGGGTGAGAAATTGGGGTTGAATTTTGCTTACGAAACATTTCTGTTCCATAAGGTTCTTTTACATACCGTAAATCTACGACATGGAACCGACGGCTTTACTTCCCCTCCGAAGGAAGTGGTGCTACGGATTTTTATCACCCTTAAAAATCCATCGACCTCGGTCGGGATCGAACCCGCGAACCTTGGGTCCAGTGGCGAGCACGCTAACCACTAGTCCACCGAGGTCGACAATGTATATATATATATGTATATGTATAAAATAAAATGTTTGTAAAAGAAAGAGGGATTTCAAGTTTTGGGGATATTGTGCAGAAGCGAACTTCTGTTAAAACGGTAACATATTTCGGTTCGTGTAGAAGGAAAGTAAATTACTGATGAGCAGAAAGCTTTCACTGCAAGAATTATATTCATTGACATTAATGATTATTTCATGAGGACTAAGAGGCAAAGTCCCGTGGTGGAGAGTCATTTTGAGGTTATGTGTCTCAGCTTCTAAGTTTTGAAAATAAGTACTAGCATTAATTTGACATAAAGGGAAGTAATGAATTTTATAATTGTCAGTTAGTTCTACTGCTGTAACGTACACAAATATACTCGTAGAAGTTTTTAAATATTTCATTCACTGCAACCCCTCTGAAAACATTTTCTTATAACCAACAGTGGTTTATAATACGTAGTGGTTTCGAGGGTTGGGGAATGGCGAGCTCTTTTCATCTCGCAACCCTTACTGCCATTAAATGTTTCACTTGAGGTGAAACTTCCTCACGTTTTTTAAAGGAGCACTTCCACTCTGTCCTTCCGAAATGTTGGTAACAGCGGCGTTAAGCCTGTGGTCTGAAGTGAGCTCACTGATTTGTAAACAGTAGACAACTGAGATGGGAACTAAAGAATCGAACGAGAGAAAAAAAAATATAATCGATGGAATACAACTGAAGAAGTGAAAAACGGAATAATAATGAGAGAAGATGCGAAAGAAGACGTATGTAAAAGAATGATACACGAGAAGAGGGAAGAAATAAACAAAGCGGATATAAAGAAGAAGAAAGAAACGAGAGAATTGAAGAAAGCGAAAAAGATACGTAGAAAAGAAAAACACATAATTACGGACCGAAGGGAAACAGAAAGAAACGACCAATAAAGTGGAAAATAGAGAGAGGAAAAACATTACAAAGAATGATGTATGGAGGAAAGAAAGATGTATAAGGTAACTGGGAAAAGAAAACTAATTGCTGAGAGGGTTGCCATTTTGGGAATCAACTGAGTGGCCTTGGGAGACTTACAGAGTGCTCCTTCTGAACATGGATTTGATGAGCATAAGCTGGCTTTTATACGAATGATATCTAGTTCCATTCTTCAGAATAAAATTTGTTACCCTGAGTTAAGTCTCCGAGTTTTACAAAACGACATGCCGACTTTATCCGCGACATTACGACATGCCGACTTTATCCGCGACATTACATGTCGACTTTATTCGCGACATTACGACATGCCGAATTTATCCGCGACATTACGACATGCCGACTTTATCCGCGACATTACGACATGCCGACTTTATCCGCGACATTACGACGTGCCGACTTTATCCGCGACATTACGACATGCCGACTTTATCCGCGACATTACGACATGCCGACTTTATCCGCGACATTACGCCATGCCGACTTTATCCGCGACATTACGACGTGCCGACTTTATCCGCGACATTACGACATGCCGACTTTATCCGCGACATTACGCCATGCCGACTTTCTCCGCGACATTACGACGTGCCGACTTTATCCGCGACATTACGACATGCCGACTTTATCCGCGACATTACGACGTGCCGACTTTATCCGCGACATTACGACATGCCGACTTTCTCCGCGACATTACGACGTGCCGACTTTATCCGCGACATTACGACATGCCGACTTTATCCGCGACATTACGACGTGCCGACTTTATCCGCGACATTACCCCAAACAGGACAAAACTACTTCTGCCTCCTGAGCATCAGAAACTCCAATGTGACTTCACTGCAAAAAATGGTAAAGCTAAGGTACAAAGAAACAAAGTTATGTGCATCTTGACTAGCTAAACTAACTCCGTACAAGACACGCCACCTTGAGAGAGTAATAGTCCCTCAGTATTTTGAAATGTCCCCCTTTGTGTTACATCCCACGTCGCGTCCACTAAATCTCTCCACTATAGCGCAGTTTCTTGAAGCTTCAACTATGCAGCCGCATCTTTATGACACAATACATGGCACTGTGAGTACTGCCTCGCTAAGCAGTATTAGCAGGGAAAATGTACACTGCATCACAGTGGAGTAAAGTTGTAATATTGTAATGTTGGTAAATATATGTATTTAAAGAACAGGGTCACTTGAAGACTGGGAGAGGTGTAAATGAAGCTTCTATGACTGGCGCAATACAAGGTTGTCCACAAAATCTTCGAAAAATTTAAAATAATTATCAAAATACAAATGAAGAGACAACTTTTGGCAGTTTCTTGCATAATAAAGAACTATTACAAAAGTTTTGTCACATAATTTAGAAAACTTCCACTTTCCAAAAACTTCCAATTTCCAAATACGTGCATTGGAAGATGAGGACCAATTCTCTGGCCACCACGTTCTCCCGATATCACTCCCATGGACTTCTTCCTATGGGGATATGCTAAAGATGTTTATAAGACTAAGGTTCGGGACATCAACGACTTGAAGGAAAGGATCACAGACGCCATTGCCACCGTTGATGAAGCGATGTTAGAACGAACGTGGATGGAAACTGAATACCGTCTTGATGTGCTTCGTGCGACGAATAGTGCCCATGTGGAAATTTTCTAAATTATGTGAAAAAAAAACTTTTATAATCTTTCTTTATTATGCAACAAACTGTACAGATTTATCTCGTCATTTGTATTTTTAAAAATTTTTTTAAATTGTTCGAAGACTTTGTGGACACCCTGTATAAACTGCAGGAACATTGCATGATTAAAATATCATAGCATTGAATGTTGTCCGAAAAATCCGGGTCGCAGTCGGGTCTAAGGTGCAAGACTAAAGGACATCAATACACAATCGCATTCTAACATGTCGTGTTGCCCTGTGAAGTTTGCGGGCTTCAATTGGGCTGACGTCTCATCTAAGATTTAAAAACTGAATTGTTTCATAACTTGTACGTCCATTTTCTAATTCAATTTTGTACTATACGTAGAATTCACGAAATGTTGTTCGAATGATTAAATCAAGGACCAAGTGGGGGAAAAGATAAATGCTTACACAAATTTGGTAGGAAGCCTGAAAAATGCTACCAGTTGGAAGACCTAGACATAGATGGGAGAATAATATTAAACAGGATCTTAAACAAATAAAATGGGAGGGGGTGGACTGGATTCAAGTGGCTCAGAAAAAGGCGCAAATGGCGGGAACTCACGAACATGGTAATGGAATGGCGGTTTATATAAAATGCAGGAATATCGTGACTAGCTGAGGAACTATCAGTTTTCACAGAAGGACGGCGCTCAATGCAGACAGCTAGTTAGTTAGTGCACACAAAATTGTTAATTCTTCACAAACTGTTGCTCTGTTTTGCGAGACATGATATTCTAACCAGGGTGAGTATCAAGATCTTGTCTCTGTGATATGACGCCGTGTAGTCTGGTAGTTATTAAACAAAGTTTCAGACGAACCAACTGCCTTAATCTTCAAGTCAAACTTCGGTTAATATCTACGAGTTAAAACGACGCCATATCCCAGAATTCAGTGCTCGTCAATTGTCCTCTTTACTTGCTCTCGGGTGATCTACTCGTACTTCTTATTTTACACGGGTGTGAAACGTGGTCTCCGAAAAATATAGAGTGAGCAGTACAGAATATTACATCACGAGGATCTTCATGATTTTCACGGGATGCCCGCTGTTCAAGTGCGTGATTTAACGATAGTGTGAACTGATTTACTTAGAGCAACGCAAAACTGAAGTACTCAGACCAAAACCTCTCCCAGTGCCACGTTGTCCAACACAAATCACGAATGGATTGGTCCGGGATTGACCAGAGCGTACGCAAGGAGAGGCAGAAGAAAAACCACCCGATCCATCCCACGGCGGTCACCTCGTAATGTTAGGACAGTAAAATACAGGAAGCTACGATAATACAGTGTGTCCACAAAGTCCCTTCGGGGTTTTGAAAAATTGTGGCGCGCAAACAAATTGAGCTAGCAACATGCGGTTTGCGGCAGATTACAGTGAAACTCTGGGAGTTTTTTTTTTTGCCGTCAACAGATGACTTGATGACCTGAAGACCCGTATCAGGAATGCGATCTCGGCTATTCCAGCGGACATGCTCCACAGAACATGGCAAGAGCTCGAATATCGTCTGGACGTTCTCCGTGCTACAAGGGAGCCCACATCGAGGTCTACTGAGGTCAGTAAAAAACCTCCAGAGTTTCACTGTAATCTGCCGCAAACCGCATGTGGCTAGCTCAATTTGTTTGCGCGCCACAACTTTTCAAAACCCCCAAGGGACTTTGTGGACACACTGTATGGGTATGTGGGTAGGATTGGGTGAAGAAGGGCTTCATACAGAATTTTACTGCAGAAAGTCATTTGCTAAACCGAAGATACAGAAGTTTAATATTACAATGGATCTTACAAGAAACATAAAACCGACCTGTTATACGTAACTGGCATTGGTCAGCGCAGCACAGATGTCCTGTTCTTCGAGTTTCAGTTACATGACGAAGCATTTCATCTCGTCCATGATAATTAGTAGTTTAAGGAACACTGCTTCAAATGGAAGAGTTAATGAGATCTACATTCTTTTGGGATATTACGCAGCGTTGAGTTGTAGTTGACCCTTGAAGATTGGACCGATATGCTGTCCCGAAACGTCGGTACAGAACTACCACTCGACTCTGCGTAATACCCCAGAAGAGCGCAGATCTCATCTACGTTAAATTTGTCATTTGTACATATACAAACCATCAAGTACCACCAATGTCACATGAACCCTCTTGTATTTCTTTCTGTTCTCAACTGTTTCTTACCCCATTCCAGTAACGTTCTCTATTCCCCTACTTCATTTGTCCTTGCCTTCTCTTTTCTTTCATCTCCTTTGTAATTCTCGTTTATTTGAAACCTTGCCCCTCTTCCTCCACTTGCTGCACGCCCCAGCCTATTCCTCTCCCTGTCCTTTCCTTTGCCTCAGTAGCATAATTTTAAATTCTGTTTTTCTGCTGTCTTTCGTGCAACCTCATATTGCAACCCGAAGACAACCACTTAGCATTTCAATTTCAGGCACTTAATACATGCAGATGAATAAAAAATAAATACCCATATATGTTGCTAAATGTCCACATGGCTTTTGTCCTGTAAATAATTCTACGATACGAACTTCACATTCTTCTTACACTCTTGTCACACTTCCGAGGAACTACAATACAAAACTAAATAAATCGTCACAAATTAAAAAAGCATGTTACAGACGTGCATTATACGTAAGCTTCTATAGCAGCATCACCGAAAGACACGTTCGTTCGCTTAGCATCTTGCATGACCATCAGGAGTTCTCGGTTCATGTCTCGGTCCATTGGGCGGCTTTAACGTTCATTAATTTTGCTGAGTTCCTTCAGTGAAACGACGGGACAGTATTTACGTAGCGCACGAACTGCTTTGCTCCACACACACACACACACACGCACACACAGACACGCACACACTTCATCAATCATCCTACAATTCGAAACCATTTAGTTTGAGCTAGTGACCGCGTCGATAAATAGCCATATATATATATATGTGTGGGTACGCGGTGGCGCAGTTGGTTGAGGCACCGCGATACAAGCCGGAAGGTCGCGGGTTCGATTCCCGATGACGTCATTGAAGTTTCTCATTGACATAATCTTTCCGGTCTCTAACTGAAATGAGTACCAGAAATATTTCCTGGGGGTAAAGGATGCTGGTGCGTGGGGCTAACAATCTTACCGCCTTCATATGCCGATTGTCTTGAAATCTGGGAGCCTCAACCTCCTGGACCTCAGGCCTGTTTAGGGTTTTCTAAAAAAATGTATGTATTTATGTGTGTATATTGTGTGTAATATGTATGTATGTATGAATAGCAAAAAGACATACAAATGGAGGTGACAGATAAAACTTTTTAATTATACTTGTAAGAACCCAGTTACACTCTTCGGAAAATTAGTTGGCCATCTTTAAGTCTGTAACAAGATCACTGTCATACGGCCAGTGTCTTTGTCAGTGTCTTCTTAGACTGCGACCGCATGTCTTCTACGCATACTACAACGAATGTACGAGAGAGAGTCTTAGTCTAAGAGCACGTGGACAAACCAATCGTATTCAGCAACGATTTGTAATAGACTTGAAAATGGCGAATTAACTCGCTGGAACACCGCAGTTGATAGTCTTACATTGTAGAGTAAGTTTTCATCTTACTGGAATATATTATTTACATTATTATCATAACGGATGAGGTTTATTACATAAATAAATACAGCCATATTTCTACTGTATATCTCTCTCCACCATAGCCGACGGTGTACAGCTGCAATGTCTCTCCACCACAGCCGACGGTGTACAGCTGCAATGTCTCTCCACCACAGCCGACGGTGTACAGCTGCAATGTCTCTCCACCACAGCCGACGGTGTACAGCTGCAATGTCTCTCCACGCACACATCAGGCAGCCTTTATGATTATTGACCACATAAAGAAAACCGAGCAGCAATGCTTCGGAAGTTGACCGGACAACTTGTCACCAGTTATTATCATTTCGTATGTTCTACACAATTCATAATTTCACGACAGTTTCAAAGATATTTTTACTGAGTGAGCGATCGTGATATAGTCCACAGTTACCCCGACATTAACTTCAGCTGTGCGTTCTATGCAAGTCAAATAACTTAAGGATCAACCAACCCATAAATCCGTGTATCCTTCCATATATCAATCCGTCCCCCACTCACTCTGTCACTTCATCTATTCTTCAATCCATCAATTAATAAACCAATCAGTCCATCATTTCAATTTTCCATCCATATACCACTGCCAAGAAATCAGTTATTTAATCTATCCTTCCCTACATTCATTGCCTCGACAAAACCTACAACGTACTGGCACTTGTCACGTTCCAAAGGAAGTCCATTAAATTATTTCGAACACTGAACCGCAGAAACGATTTCCAGAGATGTATTTCACATAAGACTACTAAGACACTCCAGTGTATCGATTCTCAGTGAGACAGTTTCATTCTCCGATTTGCAAAGCATTTATACCTTCCAGCAGTGTTTGTGTGCTGTAGTTCACTCATGCGCGGAGTGTCGCCTCTCACTTCGTCCTTTCAGTAAATATTGACGGAGTCATTGAAGGCTCCGTCATCAAGGATAGGAGGGGCCAGTGCTTAAAATAGAGAGCGTGGGAGCAATAAGTTTCTCCTGTCTTTGTTCCTCTCTTCAAAAACCTGGAAGATGGCTGTGAATACGCGAGTACCATTAGCGCAAGGCATACCAAAACACTGTCAGAAAGGAGTTATTTTCGTATCCTTGCTTCTTCTTAGCATTCAACCGCTGGAACTTCAAGAGCAAATTGTCACGTTTCGCCGTGATGTTAGATACCACGCAGTACACAGTCGTGTGGTTGGCTGCATAGCATGGGCTTCAGACCCAATAACTGGGGGTACTGGCGCATCGTAGCTGTTTACCTCGTTAAAGACAAACTGTTTTGCTGGAAAGATTATCAACACGGTGCGTAGATTGCTTCCACTCGGAAATTCGAATCGAAGAGAAAAGGTTCGTGTAAACGTCTGCATTACCGGCAGTACCTAGTGTGACGTCAGCAGTATCAGCAGTACCTAGTATGACGTCTGCATTACCGGCAGTACCTATTATAACGTCAGCAGTACCGGCAGTACCTAGTATGACGTCAGCAGTACCGACAGTACCTAGTATGACGTCAGCAGTACCGGCAGTACCTAGTATGACGTCAGCAGTACCGGCAGTACCTAGTATGACGTCAGCAGTACCGGCAGTACCTAGTATGACGTCAGCAGTACCAAAACATGCGATGACATGCCGACAAACAAGTGATGTTTAGTGATTTCAGGCTTCCGCCGCGATGTTGATGAAATCTACGCTCTTCTGAGATATTACGCAGCGTCGAGTCGTAATCCTTTACCGACGTTTCGGGACGTGTCTGTCCCATCTTCGAGGGTCAAGAAGTCCAAGAAGAAAAGAAAGCTGACCCTTGAAGATAGGACCGATACTTTGTCCCGAAACGTCGGTAAAGGATTACCATTCGACGTTGCGTAATATCCCAGAAGAGCGCAGATCTCAAGTAAATTTTAATTTCAAGACTGATAAAATTTGTGTGTATTTTTTGTTTAAGGTTTCTGTAGCCGTAAGGATAGTGCCGCATTGGACCGTCATAAGCCAGATTAGTGCACCAATTTACAGTTCAGCAACTTCCATTCTTGGAAATCAGTTTTAATACAGCCTCTGGTCTCAGTTTTCCAGCTTAATTAATGGCAATTATGCAGTATTATTTTCTTGCCTTTTGCCGTAATTTTTCAAGCCGAGACACTGCAGCCGCAATAGTGACCAGGCTACGTGCCCGGCGATCCGTTATTCGATGCTCAACAAGGACAAGAGGTTTTATGTTCTCCACAAAGCCCGAGAGGCTCCGAGGCCTGCCCAGCCTCCTATTCAATTTACGTGTGGGTCTTTTCCTCGGCTAAAGAGGGTGGGCGTAACTGACCACTCACTTCCATCTATTGCCCAAATTAAAGATGAGTGGAGCTATACCTCGATTCCCCCACAAGCCTTTCTGGCGTGCACTGGCACAAATGTACCCTTACCTTTTCGTAATAATTTTGGCACTAGAGGACTTATTCTTCCTGGGCCCTTTGAACACTAAAAGGTAAAGGTAATACGTTCCTTAGAAACGTGTGGAATCTCTAACCCAGTGACATAGTGGCACATCAAAGAAAACCTAAATCCTCAACTACACAGCTACGGTAAACTCAAATCTAGCATTATATCAATTATTTTGTCGAAGCACTGAGACGTCATTTTAATTTCGATTGTTGGCTACAAGTATTCGCCAAGTACACATATTATGGTAAGAATACATTATGCAGCATTATCCGGTATTTGATATTATATTGGGTTCTGCGTCAAACATAATTCTAATACTTTTCCTTTTTTAGAAGAAACATTTTGTAACTTTAAGACGAATTATCACCCAAAATAATTCCGTATTAAAAAAAAAGATTGAAAAGGCAAAATAAATTTTCTGAAAGTTCCAGGTTTGCTAACGTGACGTACATACGTAACTGCGTAACACGATCCACATAACACGATCCACATAACATGATACACATAACACGATCCACACAACACGACACACATAACACGATCCACATAACATGATACACATAACACGATCCACATAACACGATCCACATAACACGATCCACATAACACGATCCACATAACACGAGAATCATTTGATCAATATGATTCTTCCAGTTAAGGTGGTTGTCAAGTTCTAAACGCAGGAATAACTTTTTCATTATCTTTAGTCTTAATTCACCGTGCATTTTTATTATTCTAGACATTCACCAACAAAATGCACAAATCACTAACAAGGTGCAAATCAGCCCCTTATCATAATCAAACCCTGCACATGTTTCGGCTCTCTATGAACCATCATCAGGGGTTTTCCAATAGTGCTTTTCAAATGCTGGATAGATCTGCTAATGACACTCGTAAAGTTTACGAGTGTCATTAGCAGATCTATCCAGCATTTGAAAAGCACTATTGAAAAACCCCTGATGATGGCTCATAGAGAGCCGAAACATGTGTAGGGTTTGATTATGATAAGGGGCTAGAACTTTTTCATTGTCTGCTTAAGTTTTTCATTATTGCACATTATGCACACTGTAGAGAATAATTCGTTACAAATTCCATTATTCTTTTTATATAAATACAGGGTCAGCTTACTATCAGTAAATCACGTACCATGTAAAGCAGAACTATGTATGACACTGAAGATAAATCAATATTTTGTTACATATTTTGAAAGTATTGCCATCAGCAGAGGCTACGGACTATGGTAAGGCATTTACTTTTGGAGAAAGGTCACTTATTTTTGTTACAAAAAGCAGCACCAAGGTCATGAATTAAATAATTTAATGTCAGTGACTACATAAATAGGACAAGCATTTTTATGTAACATCCTCAACCCTAACCTGAAACATTAAACCCGATCCAGTAATGAGCCTGATATGTTAATTCTGAAGATAGGTAGTGTTTTTTATGCTAATATGTAATTTTTCACTACTTCTACCAGTTGTTGACTGACATGTAAATACTTAGTGATCAGGGGAAAAGTTTCCACATACGTAGAGAAGTGTGAACGCTGGTAAATGGAACGCCTGGAAAAAAAGGTTATGTTACGAATTTTGTACCTGTAATACGATAATAAAGCTTTCTTTCTTTAAAAACAAAATGTTAATTCAGCAGAAACTGAAGGCAAAACTGCGTGGTATACCCGAACATCAACAGGACATACTAATACACATTGCGCACATTAAAAGTGATGCTAGTTCTGCGTAGCGCAGGATGTCACAGCAGAGAAGCCAAACGAATGTTCGTATTCTGCAAAACGCCACCTTTCAGACTGCACACAGAAAACTGTAAATAAAGTTTGTGTGCCTTCTTGACATTTGACACTGACTGTACTCAATCATGCGTTGTGAGGTTGCGCTGCTGACATGTTAGTGACGCAATCTGGAATTGCTGTAGTGAATACCGCTGAGGCTGTCATTTGTTTCGCGTCATAACATTTTACACCCGCAGTACTGTCAAGTTTTTGTACCACGATCCACGTTTCGCTGACAGGCAAGAGCCTCAGGGAGTATTAAGAACCGACGCATTCAGTAGCCAGAATTAGAAGCGTGGGAACACACAGGAACTGGCGTCAGGTGGCTTTGCAGCTCGAGAGAATTTATAATCCATAAAGACTTCACAAATTTACCTTCATAAAGTACAAAAAAAAATTATGTAAGACGCCATAATAGTACATTTGAAGAATTTGCTCTTATTGTAAATTGTGAGGGTCTAACCTGGGCCGTGCCATGGCTCAGGCGGTTAGTCGCCGGCCTCTCATCGCGGAGGCCCGCTTTCGATCCCGGGTCAGTGCATGTGGGAATTGTGGTATACAAAATGGCACTGGGACAAGTTTTTTCCCCGAATACTTCGGTTTTCCCCTGTCAATTTCATTCCACCGTTGCTCCAATACACGGAAACACGAAAAAAACTAATCATCTTCATCACAGGGTTGCACAATAAGCCTCTAGGCTGCGGTGAGTCCGTAGCATCTGCTGCGGGGCCGTTCACCAAAAAAAAAGGGGTCTAACCTCATTTATGTCAGCTGTTAGTTTTTGGCCGGTGAAGGAATTAGCGGAACTGGCGGACGGGCCTACTCTGTGGGTGAGGTGGCAAGGGCAGGGTAATGGATTTGTTTCGTCCTCCAATCCGCTGTCGTCATGACTGTACAAGAGACTCGCTCCTAGCTTTGCGTTTGAAAGTTTCACTAGTCATAATCAAACAAATAACATATACACATGTGAAAGCGTAGAGTAAATTCATATATCATTCTGATTACATGACTTGTTTGGTTTACTAAATTTGTTCCAGTTTTTCATAGAAAAACACAGCAATGTCCACCTTCCGTTATATTGCAATTACACGATTTTTATTAAAAACGGAATTCAAATCTCGCATAAAGGCTTCCGTGCAGAGTAAATATTGTACAGCTGTACATGGACAAATGCAACTACGTGTTACAGTTCCGTATAAATTTTAATGTCAACCAAAAATTGCACACAAATTGTCACAGATCCACAATAATGTATTCAAACAATACTACACTTCTAGACGTTTCGGACCTTACTGCTCCATCATCAGGGAGTACATCAGTACTTCCATAAGGTCTGAAACATGTAGCAGTGTAGTGTGATAATTTGAGTGCTTTTGTTGGTTGCTATTACAAAACCGACCTATATGCACGGAAAGAAAAACATAAAAATCAGCATTCCGTACAAAAAGCACAGTACCTAGAGAAAACTGGGCATTGTACGTAGGGACAACTTAGCATTGTACGTAGGGACAACTTAGCATTGTACGTAGGGACAACTTAGCATTGTACGTACTTACAACTTAGCATTGTACGTAGGGACAACTTAGCATTGTACGTAGGGACAACTTAGCATTGTACGTAGGGACAACTTAGCATTGTACGTAGGGACAACTTAGCATTGTACGTACTTACAACTTAGCATTGTACGTAGGGACAACTTAGCATTGTACGTAGGGACAACAGCACTGTACGTAGGGAAAACTTAGCATTGTACGTACTTACAACTTAGCACTGTACGTAGGGACAACTTAGCATTGTACGTAGGGACAACAGCACTGTACGTAGGGACAACTTAGCATTGTACGTACTTACAACTTAGCATTGTACGTACTTACAACTTAGCATTGTACGTAGGGACAACTTAGCATTGTACGTAGGGACAACTTAGCATTGTACGTACTTACAACTTAGCACTGTACGTAGGGACAACTTAGCATTGTACGTAGGGACAACAGCACTGTACGTAGGGACAACTTAGCATTGTACGTACTTACAACTTAGCATTGTACGTACTTACAACTTAGCATTGTACGTAGAGACAACTTAGCATTGTACGTAGGGACAACTTAGCACTGCACGTAGGGACAACATAGCATTGTACGTAGGGACAACTTAGCATTGTACGTAGGGACAACTTAGCATTGTACGTACTTACAACTTAGCATTGTACGTAGGGACAACTTAGCATTGTACGTAGGGACAACTTAGCATTGTACGTACTTACAACTTAGCATTGTACGTAGGGACAACTTAGCATTGTACGTAGGGACAACAGCACTGTACGTTGGGACAACTTAGCATTGTACGTACTTACAACTTAGCATTGTACGTACTTACAACTTAGCATTGTACGTAGGGACAACTTAGCATTGTACGTAGGGACAACTTAGCACTGCACGTAGGGACAACATAGCATTGTACGTAGGGACAACTTAGCATTGTACGTAGGGACAACTTAGCATTGTACGTACTTACAACTTAGCATTGTACGTAGGGACAACTTAGCATTGTACGTACTTACAACTTAGCATTGTACGTAGGGACAACTTAGCATTGTACGTAGGGACAACTTAGCATTGTACGTAGGGACAACAGCATTGTACGTAGGGACAACTTAGCATTGTACGTACTTACAACTTAGCATTGTACGTAGGGACAACTTAGCATTGTACGTAGGGACAACAGCACTGTACGTAGGGAAAACTTAGCATTGTACGTACTTACAACTTAGCACTGTACGTAGGGACAACTTAGCATTGTATGTAGGGACAACAGCACTGTACGTAGGGACAACTTAGCATTGTACGTACTTACAACTTAGCATTGTACGTACTTACAACTTAGCATTGTACGTAGGGACAACTTAGCATTGTACGTAGGGACAACTTAGCACTGCACGTAGGGACAACATAGCAATGTACTGTAGTTGTTTCTAGTGTTACGTTCCGGCAATTGTAAGCGTTTTTTTGCAATTTGCACCCGAAGCTGGTGACTCCACTCAGCAATAAAGTTGCATTCGGAAGTAAACAGACAATTTGACTGGGAACTTATCGTGCTTTTATTCAGCCCAAGAAAATGTCGACATATTTCGTTATTACTATTACTAAGTTCCTAATTCCTTCCCACCATCCCCAACGACAATCCATCTTACCGTCGCTTCAGAAACAACATACGGAGCGACTGAACAAAATAAAATTACCATTATTACCATTAATTATTATACAATATTTTCGACAAGAGATCACTCAACGCACCAACTTTGAATGCTATTTTGTGCGTGTTGGCGGGTAAGATATTTCGCCGAAGGTCCCACTTTTGCTACAGTCGGCCATGCTGGCAAGGCCTCTGCTCAGGAGGTGCCAGATGCAACACCGGCTGCCCTGAGTGACGACTTACCTGGTTGTTATCCTTTCGCCCAGATAAATTCCAGTATGTTGCCTCCACTCAGCCACAGTCGCTTGTTTCCACACCCCATTCTACCACTTCCACTGTATTGTCTGAAACAATGAGAGGGTGTCAAATAAACCACATTAAAGAGCCAACCTTAGGCCACATACGATGAACAACAGATTAATGCACAGCGCATGCGCAGGGGTTGCAGAATGATAAATTTGATCAACGACGTCTTTACTGACGTAGAAATTTTCGAAAAAAAAGGTACACCCTGTCGAATGTGTTTTAGAATTAGGGAAAAAGTGGGAGATGGACATACAGATAGACATAACAACAGACGTCGGAAGTGTTTGATAGCGTCGATGGCTCCTGCAATGACCACGGGTTACATACGAATATATAGGCGCCAGTATACTGACAGGGGCTTATGCTTTTAAACCCAAAACCCAAATTATCTGTTTTACTGGCATATTACCCCACACCAACCTCACACATTTTCACCAAACTCTGCCTAACGACCTAACACAATCTGATTCTAAGTAAACAGATACAAACCAATTAAATACACAGGCAATTCCCACATACGGATGAGCAAATTAATGCGGCCGCACCAACACACACCACTGTCATCTTTCCTAGTGCGGACGTTTCGCAAGCGATGAATTGGTAAGAATATGAAAGTAGAAGATGAGTGTCGACGTCTACAGCGACTGCGAGCGTCTAAGTTGCCTCTAAATCTGCGTCCGACACTTGTTAGAAGTTCAGCGACAACAAGTGAGGACGTTTCGTCACACCGTAAGAATGACGGCGCTTCTGCGCTGTTAATTGCCACGCACATTAAATTCGTGCGTAGCTGTAAGAACAAAACTGAAGGTGCGAGGCTTTGAAACGTTTTACAGAACACGCACAATGCAAACTGTCTCCACATTCTAGCAAAGTACTTAAAATTGAGGCTTTCCTCTGTTTTTGGTGTCCCAGGTCATTTCTCCATATCTGATCAACGACTTATGTTTCTCTGTCTCAGCGCGTACCTCGCAGAAAACACCGACCGCCTCAATTACACAAACTAATTATGACGACACATAATGCTTGTGCGTAGGTATTCAAGTAAAGTGTCTTATTTTTGTCCGGTTTTGAACAAACTTAATTTTTCTCGACAAAATTAACTAGCAGCAAAAATGACCAATACAAAATCTGACATAAATTTGCCAAGCCGGATGGCAGTTCCACCATGTGCAAATACAGACACACGGATATGACGAAACACTAGTTGTTCTTTTGCAACTTTGTGAAAGCACGTAAAAATGCAACTGATAGAACTCGTGTGTTTAAAACAAAATGAATAAAACTATATTCAACAATACAGACAATGTACGTATAAACGTAACATTGAGGCGAATTCGTGTAACCATTGTTGCCGTGGAAAAGTAATAAGAATTACATATTCTGAGCCTCAGTTATCCAGCATGCAAAGCGCATGCGCCGTATTATACTGTCATCTGTGGCATGTCTGGCTGTACCATATTTTTCCACATTATCTCATAAACGGCACGATTTTCGGAAAAAAAATTTATTGAAAATAAAATGTGTTTTTGGTTTTCTCTACAATTCTGTCTGAAACATTTGTCATTCTAAGAAGAATTATGCGAGATATTATCATAAATGTACACAGATCTTCATGTAAAGTACCCGTTATTTTTGTAATATTTTAATGAAACTAGAACGTTCAAGACAGGTTTTCGAAAAATGTTGAAATACAAAGTTTCATGAAAATCCGTCCAGTGGGAGCCGAGTTGTTCCATGCGGAAGAACGGACAGAGAGACAGACATGACAAAGCTAATAGTCGCTTTTCGTAATTTTGCGAAAAGCGACTGTAAACACGACGTACCTCGGCAGAACATTTGAACGTTGCGAGACTAACCGGTAGTGTGACAGATCAGAGAGATAAGAGCGGACATTAATAATCAGTAAGGCCTCTGTCTATCTCTCTATCCCTCTGTCTCTCACATACACACAAGCACACGCACACACAACACGCATTTTTCGACACAGCTGTTCCTTTTCTTTCCCGGCACGAATTCAAGCAATACGATTTACTGTACACAATTCAAACGAGATGAAACACCCCGAGGATATTGGCGACACGTTGGGCGCTGAGTTGTCTTGTTTAATTGACAGATGGACAGTGAGGACTTCCTTACAGTGCGCTGTAAATCACTTTCCCCATCCCCAAACCTGTGTTAGGATGAACTGACCGAATTGGATCCCTCGGCGTTTTAGCCTATCGGATGTCAGCACCACATCCAGTCCGCCGTAAAATAAGACGCCACTTCCTCCGACGGCTTCCTCGAGGCACACCGCACAGTTGAGGCCAAACCACTGCATCAAAACACTGACCGCGAACTGCACTCCGGGGAATACAGCGGTTATTCTCGCTGGAGAAATTCTTATCTTGTTTATAGCATGGCGTTTTTCCTCCAAGTTCTCCGAAAGGCAATCACAGTCATTTTGACAATAGTTCATAATAACAGAATCACGAATGAAATTTTATACGTTTCTTTACACTTCGGTTGCAGGGAAAACAGAAAATAAAATGATGATAAACATCCGTAACAGAAACAGCTCACGGTTGCGTTCTTCACGTGCTACATCCTTATGCTGGATGTTTCTAACATCTGACCACCGCATTATATTGTTAGAGTAGTTTCGGAATTTGTTCTTCAGACATTATTTCCAAATTCTCAAGCCATTTATTTTGATAAATTCAGGCGTTCTTTAGAAAAAAAAATAAAAGCAGACCTTGTGTAGAGATCACGTGACTTAATTAGGTGTAAACCGGTTTTCGGATTATCACGAAACATTGATACAGGCCAGCCGCTCAGCGTTTTATGCGAAGCGGGCAGCTTCGCCAGAATTTGGTCTGCATGCGGGCAACATAACCTCAACATACAAAATAAATAATAAATAGTTATAGTTATTTGTACAATTTTAGCTGTGCATTTGTCTGTACATCATGCGCAATCAAAATAGGCTGATAATAATAGGAGAAATTTATAAACAATTCAGTTCACACCCTAGGCTAGTGTGTCAGTATTTTAGCATTGTATTATAAAATGAATTACAAAGGTAATATATGTATCTATTAACAAACAGCTCATAATTTTTCAAAATTGCTTCGGCGTTCTATCTCGGGTTTGCCAGAGTTTGTCAATTCAAATGTTGCAGTTGGCAGCACAACTCTGTGTTGCGGGCAACACATTACCTTCGCACTACGGGTCGAGCGGGCCCGATTTACAAGCGATTTTCATTATTACTGGCTCAGTAAGAGTCATACATTAAGGTATATTTCCACTAGCACCAACCGCATTCTGGAGCCGCGATAGCTCAGTCGGTATAGCGAGTACGCTACGGGCTGGACGGTCCGGGGTTCCAGTCCCGATAGGAAGTGATTTTCTCTTCTCCAAAATGTCCAGACCGGCTCTGGAGCCCACCCAGCCTCGTACTGAATGGGCAGTAGGTTCCTTCCCGGGATAAGGTGACAGGGGCGTGGAGTTGACCACTCATTTATATCTAGCGCCGAGGTTAAGAATAAGTGGAGTTATACTTCTATTCCCCCTACAGATTTTCATGACGTGGACAAGGACAACTTTACCGTTCTACCCTTCTTACTTTCCACATTTATTGTCCGACTTTCATGACAGTCAGTACCGGTGATCCGCATGTAATGCTGTAGAGCACTGGCGAGTTTCGCGAAAATCGGCTCAGCGAAGGCCGTACTTTTGTTAAGGAGTCAACGGAATTACATCTTCGCGTGAGCGGTGAAACCGTTTGAAATTCTTAAATAAAAGAACACAATTTGCAATCTTGTTTTTTGTTGATTCGCAGGAACCTCAGTTTCTAAACTTCTAAACATTCTCGACGTTACGTTCTGAATCTTGCAATGACTTTGCGGGAAGGAATTTCTGCCCTTACATTTATACTTGTTTATTAATTGTGAAATCAAAATAGTATAAATTCCATTAATAAAATAATCAGCTATTGTCTGGAGAGCCTATCGCAGTGGCCGTGCGGCCTAAGGCATGGGTCTACGGCCTCTCGCTTACTGGGATTGTGGGTTCGAAGGCCGTGCCATGGCTCAGACGGTTAGTCGCCGGCCTCTCACTGCGGAGGCCCGGGTTCGATCCCGGGTCAGTTAATGTGGGGTTTGTGGTGGGCAAAGTGGCACTGGGACAGGTTTTACCCCCACAATTGGGTGTCTCTCCCACTCACGTTAGAGTACCTTCGACCATATATTCAAGAACACGCATATATACAAGAACTACAACCCGCCAACAAATACGAAGACTATATGAGATACAGCACCACAAACAATGTAATGGAACCCCACCATTGAGCAGTAGGGTTCAGACAGAACTCCCTCACATCAAATGGTCAGCGGAGTGGAGGAATATTAATCTGAAAATCCTCCCACAGCACATAAAAACAATATGGTATGTAATAATTCATGACATATTACCCACCAACCACAGGCTATATAAAATCAACTTACATACCGACGGAAAGTGCAACTATTGCAATCAAGATGACACTATACTCCATAGGTACACGGCATGTAATGAAACTCACCTCATATGGACGTGGACACAAAAACACATCGCCGGTTACTTACGCATGAACGCAAGAGATGTACCGGACACGTGGATTTACTGCCCCGATTTTGAGATTCGCCCGATACAAAAACATAATGCCACCACTTGGATGCTAGGGCACATGTTAGGATATATACACAACCGAAATTTGACTATGGAGGATTGCCTCGACTTTCTAAAACGAGCGAGATGGAAAGAATATTCTCAACGCCACAGATACAAACGATGTGGGAAATATCTGGAGATATTATTATTATTATTATTATTATTACTTACTGCAATTGGGTTTTCACCCGGTGGCAGTAGTCCTTACACTAATACAAACAATACAAATGTTTTCACCCGGTGGCAGTAGTCCTTACACTAATACAAACAATACAAATGTTTTCACCCGGTGGCAGTAGTCCTTACACTAGTACACACAATACAAATGTTTTCACCCGGTGGCAGTAGTCCTTACACTAATACAAACAATACAAATGTTTTCACCCGGTGGCAGTAGTCCTTACACTAATACAAACAATACAAATGTTTTCACCCGGTGGCAGTAGTCCTTACACTAGTACACACAATACAAATGTTTTCACCCGGTGGCAGTAGTCCTTACACTAGTACACACAATACAAATGTTTTCACCCGGTGGCAGTAGTCCTTACACTAATACAAACAATACAAATGTTTTCACCCGGTGGCAGTAGTCCTTACACTAGTACACACAATACAAATGTTTTCACCCGGTGGCAGTAGTCCTTACACTAATACAAACAATACAAATGTTTTCACCCGGTGGCAGTAGTCCTTACACTAGTACACACAATACAAATGTTTTCACCCGGTGGCAGTAGTCCTTACACTAATACAAACAATACAAATGTTTTCACCCGGTGGCAGTAGTCCTTACACTAGTACACACAATACAAATGTTTTCACCCGGTGGCAGTAGTCCTTACACTAGTACACACAATACAAATGTTTTCACCCGGTGGCAGTAGTCCTTACACTAATACAAACAATACAAATGTTTTCACCCGGTGGCAGTAGTCCTTACACTAGTACACACAATACAAATGTTTTCACCCGGTGGCAGTAGTCCTTACACTAGTACACACAATACAAATGTTTTCACCCGGTGGCAGTAGTCCTTACACTAGTACACACATACAAATGTTTTCACCCGGTGGCAGTAGTCCTTACACTAGTACACACAATACAAATGTTTTCACCCGGTGGCAGTAGTCCTTACACTAGTACACACAATACAAATGTTTTCACCCGGTGGCAGTAGTCCTTACACTAATACAAACAATACAAATGTTTTCACCGGTGGCAGTAGTCCTTACACTAGTACACACAATACAAATGTTTTCACCCGGTGGCAGTAGTCCTTACACTAATACAAACAATACAAATGTTTTCACCCGGTGGCAGTAGTCCTTACACTAGTACACACAATACAAATGTTTTCACCCGGTGGCAGTAGTCCTTACACTAGTACACACAATACAAATGTTTTCACCCGGTGGCAGTAGTCCTTACACTAGTACACACAATACAAATGTTTTCACCCGGTGGCAGTAGTCCTTACACTAGTACACACAATACAAATGTTTTCACCCGGTGGCAGTAGTCCTTACACTATACAAACAATACAAATGTTTTCACCCGGTGGCAGTAGTCCTTACACTAGTACACACAATACAAATGTTTTCACCCGGTGGCAGTAGTCCTTACACTAGTACACACAATACAAATGTTTTCACCCGGTGGCAGTAGTCCTTACACTAGTACACACAATACAAATGTTTTCACCGGTGGCAGTAGTCCTTACACTAGTAAACATACAAATGTTTTCACCGGTGGCAGTAGTCCTTACACTAGTACAACAATACAAATGTTTTCACCGGTGGCAGTAGTCCTTACACTAGTAACACAATACAAATGTTTTCACCCGGTGGCAGTAGTCCTTACACTAGTACACACAATAAAATGTTTTCACCCGGTGGCAGTAGTCCTTACACTGTACACACAATACAAATGTTTTCACCCGGTGGCAGTGTCCTTACACTAGTACACACAATACAAATGTTTTCACCCGGTGGCAGTAGTCCTTACACTAGTACACACAATAAATGTTTTCACCGGTGGCAGTAGTCCTTACACTGTACCACAAATCAAATGTTTTCACCCGGTGGCAGTGTCCTTACACTATACAACAATACAAATGTTTTCACCGGTGGCAGTAGTCCTTACACTAGTACACACATACAAATGTTTTCACCGGTGGCAGTAGTCCTTACACTAGTACACACAATACAAATGTTTCACCGGTGGCAGTAGTCCTTACACTAGTACACACATACAAATGTTTTCACCGGTGGCGTAGTCCTTACACTAGTACACAATACAAATGTTTTCACCGGTGCAGTATCCTTACACTGTACACACAATACAAGTTTCACCGGTGCATATCCTTACACTATACAACATACAAAGTTTAGTGGCAGTACTTACACGTACACCATACAATCACCGTATACTACAAACAATACAATGTTTCACCGTGAGTAGTCTACACGTACACCAAAACAAATGTTTTCACCCGTGGCAGTAGTCTTACAAGTAACACAATACAAATGTTTCCCGGTGCAGTAGTCCTTACATATACAACATTACAAAGTTTTCACCCGGTGGCAGTAGTCCTTACACTAGTACACACAATAAAATGTTTTCACCCGGTGGCAGTAGTCCTTACACTAGTACACACAATATAAATGTTTTCACCGGTGGCAGTAGTCCTTACACTAGTACACACAATACAAATGTTTTCACCGGTGGCAGTAGTCCTTACACTAGTACACACAATACAAATGTTTTCACCCGGTGGCAGTAGTCCTTACACTAGTACACACAATAAAATGTTTTCACCCGGTGGCAGTAGTCCTTACACTAGTACACACAATACAAATGTTTTCACCCGGTGGCAGTAGTCCTTACACTAGTACACACAATACAAATGTTTTCACCCGGTGGCAGTAGTCCTTACACTAGTACACACAATACAAATGTTTTCACCCGTGGCAGTAGTCCTTACACTAGTACACACAATACAAATGTTTTCACCGGTGGCAGTAGTCCTTACACTAGTACACACAATACAAATGTTTTCACCGTGCAGTAGTCCTTACACTAGTACACAATACAAATGTTTTCACCTGGTGCAGTAGTCCTTACACAGTACACACAATACAAATGTTTTCACCCGGTGGCAGTAGTCCTTACACTAGTACACAATACAAATGTTTTTCACCCGGTGGCAGTAGTCCTTACACTAGTACACACATACAAATGTTTTCACCGGTGGCAGTAGTCCTTACACTAGTACACACAATACAAATGTTTTCACCCGGTGGCAGTAGTCCTTACACTAGTACACACAATACAAATGTTTTCACCCAGTGGCAGTAGTCCTTACACTAGTACACACAATACAAATGTTTTCACCCGGTGGCAGTAATCCTTACACTAGTACACACAATACAAATGTTTTCACCCAGTGGCAGTAGTCCTTACACTAGTACACACAATACAAATGTTTTCACCCGGTGGCAGTAGTCCTTACACTAGTACACACAATACAAATGTTTTCACCCGGTGGCAGTAGTCCTTACACTAGTACACACAATACAAATGTTTTCACCCGGTGGCAGTAGTCCTTACACTAGTACACACAATACAAATGTTTTCACCTGGTGGCAGTAGTCCTTACACTAGTACACACAATACAAATGGACATATAAATATACATAAAAATAACAATACAAAACAAACTATACACAATTACAAAACAAAATACATACAGTAAATACAAGTACACACATTAGAACACCGTACACACCTTACAAAAACACCCATACACATACAAAACAAAATACATACAGTAAATACAAGTACACATATTAGAACACCGTACACACCTTACAAAAACACCCATACACATACAAAACAAAAAACATACAGTAAATACAAGTACACATATTAGAACACCGTACACACCTTACAAAAACACCCATACACATACAAAACAAAATACATACAGTAAATACAAGTACACATATTAGAACACCGTACACACATTACAAAAACATCCACACCTTACAAAAGCATCCACTCCTTACAAAAGCATCCACACCTTACAAAAACATCCACACCTTAAAATACATCCACACCTTACAAAAACACCCTTACACATACAAAACAAAATACATACAGTAAATACAAGTACACATATTAGAACACCGTACACACCTTACAAAAACACCCTTACACATACAAAACAAAATACATACAGTAAATACAAGTACACATATTAGAACACCGTACACACCTTACAAAAACACCCATACACATACAAAACAAAATACATACAGTAAATACAAGTACACACATTAGAACACCGTACACACATTACAAAAACATCCACACCTTAGATAGACTATTAGACTATTAATATATACGAGGCAGTCTCACTTCAGACTACCGACATCGGTCGACCACTTAACCGACACAGACAACCACATACTCCTTATAGGAACGTCAGCGACATGAATGCGATAACCGCAATTGCAATCAGTAATGGAGCGACACGTATATTGAGGTCATCTACTCGCCACACCGACTCATTACCTCGCTGCGACCAAACGACAATAGGAACCATCAACACCGCCCAATGGACGTGTTATGACTAATACTTCCTTGTCAATACACTTAAAGTAAGATTTGTAAAACGTAATTTGTAGAAGGCATTGCAATATTGTAATAAAGATATTTAAAAAAATATCCCACCGAGGGCATGGTTGTCTGTCTGTTGTGAGTGTTGTGTGTTGTCAGGTAGAGGTCTCTGTGACGGGCTGATCACTCGTCCAGAGGAGTCCTACTGACTGTGGTGTGTCTAAAAAGTGTGTGATCGCGAAATCTCGAAAAAACGAGGAGGCCTAGGCCCCCTAGGGGCTGTCGAGCCATAGGAGAGAGAGAGAGATTGCCCGGAGAAGAGTCATTCTTGGGAAGCTGATGCTCACTCAACTAGCCAATACACTGTCTGCTTCCTAGGAAACCTGACGATTCATTACGGTGTCTGCAAGGGGCATACTTTAAAACAGCCGAATCCAGTTCGCCTTACATTCCCATAAATACCAATCTATCTTACTATCCCACGTAGTCGCACTTCTCTCAGTTGTATATTCTATTCAGTTTTTCCCACTAAAATTCTAAATCTTCTCTGTGGATTTCGTTTAGCATTTCGAAGCAGGTTTTACGTACTTTATAGGTCCCGTATCCCCGGCTTATTTATTTTTTTGCAGCTGATGCCGAAACCACGCATTCATCATTAGAAGTGACCAATCGTAGCTTCGAATTAAGAATTAGGCCAACATTCAAGGCCGCTGATCATACTCTATCACACTAGACTTAGTGTGTATTTCTAACACGCATATTGAAATCGTAACGCAATGACAGGTGAATCCTGACTGTAAATGATTAATACAAGCATTGAAACACTAAGAAACTTTTGAGACAAATTAGATTTTAAGGATCCCTTCAGTATTTAAAGCTGTGTATGCATAGTTGGCATAACTTGTCAGCCTAACAGTATATAAGATCGTCAATAAATGACCGGCAATTCATAATAGTAGTAGGTTCATTGCTGTCGACCTCGGTGGACTAGTGGTTAGCGTGCTCGCCACTGGACCCAAGGTTCGCGGGTTCGATCCCGACCGAGGTCGATGGATTTTTAAGGGTGATAAAAATCCGGAGAACCACTTCCTTCGTAGATTTACGGCATGTAAAAGAACCTTACGGGCATGAATAGAGATGTTACGTAAGCTAAATTCAAAGCCTCCATTTCTCACCCAAGTCTCCTGACTGCCTGCCACATGGCTCTGGCGGACACATCAGGATCGATAGAACACTAGCGCGGCCAGTTGGCCAGTCACCAACTGCCACGAATGCACACGACTTAGTAACCTCGGAAAGAGGAGGCCCGAGCCCATATAGGGCTGTTGAGCCATGGTTATTATTATTATTATAGTAGGTTCATTGCAGTATTCACAAGAGCCTTCAACTGATCTCCATGTTGAGCCAGTTACATCCAGTCTTCACACACCTCCATTCTGCATTCAAATGTTCTATGTTGTTTGTTTATTTCACTATTTTCTGACTAAATTTATTCAAACTTTTGTCCTTCTGTGCGTGCTACCTGACCGTCTCATCACCCATTGTTTTAGCACAACATCAGTGTGTTATTTGGTAGATAATACGAGCTGTAAAGCTCCTCACTATGTACTTCTCTCCATTCTCTTGCTACTGCCCCTCCATTAGCTTCACATATTCGCCTTATCACGTTCTTGTCGTAACCCGAAAGACCGAACTCTACAGAAGTGTAACATGGCTACTGTTTTGTACATTTTAACTTGGGGTGAAGCGGTCCCTGTCACCGAGGCATGACACGTGTCCAGGTGACGCATGCAAGAGATATGGAGGTCAGCTGTATATTAAAAAATAAATCGTGGACAGCTTACAAGGGGTGGTCCTCCAGCTTGTTCATTAGTAGGAGGAAAAATGTCTTCGGTGTTTCAAGCTACGACTGAACCGCAAATTGTACGTAAAACGTCACGCCGACAAGTTTTTCGGCCTCTGTGAACCCTCCTCTGCCTTCTGCTTCCGTTTTCGGTAGTTTTCTTGCTTTTGTGCGTTAGTTAGTCTCGGCATCGTGAACCTGTAAAAAGCAGCGCCGAGGTGACCCACCTGTGTGTACCGAAATGTAAGACGTTAGATGGTGAGAGTGTGAGAATCGTAGGTGATTTTGACATGGCCGCCATTTTGGCAGATTTCAAGATTTTTCGATGATTCTTTTTTTTAGCGTGTAGGCATATTCCTTACCTTTCATACCATGCATCGTTTACTGCTGTAGTCGAAGTAGGCGCGGAGCACTGTGAAGAAACGTGGGTAACGCGAAAGTCTGACACCGCGAGCGCCGAGGTGACCCACCTTTGTGTACCGAAATGTAAGACGTTTTACGTCAAAAAATCATAAACTTAAAAAAAGGCAGCGAGTTAAGAAATGCTACAAGAAATCAGACTTGGACAGCTCCTTCCAGGACATCGGTTCAGCATCAGTGGCATGTCTTTGGAAACACCTAAGTTATAGGGAAATTGATAGGATATTAACTGCTCAAAATAGATTCAGTGCTATAGACGTTAGACAGTTGATGGGAAGTTATTACGTCTGGCCCCTTAGCACAAGCATGCCACAAATCCAGTTTCCTCTTAATATCTCCGTACAATTAAATCTGCTTGTTGCTATTGTTTCCAAATAACTGAACTTAGTCACATCCGCGTAATGACAATCAAATGCTTCATGAATATACCTCGCCAATGATTTGCTGAAACCCATTTCAATCACGTGTTAACTGCAGACCCGAGAACACACACGCTTATGCAGCCTGTAACATCAGTCTACCGCAAATCTCTATTTATATCACAGATATAGGAAGACTTTTGGGGGGTTGGAACGTCCTGGTGCAAGGTGCACTGTTTGGTTAAGCAAACTGTCGTAATGCAATGTTAAGTGCACATGGAGATACCTCCAAAACCATTACCCACCATACATCTGCACAGAAGTATCGTCCGCCAACTGCTGTTACAGGGCGATCTCTATGTGATCTGCACAAACTTCTGTGAGGAGATAAATAGTATAATCGAACGTATCGATATAGTGTTTGTGGAGATGACGGCTACCTTAGTCGTTATATACGTTTACGATTTATTTAACTGCGTTTTCACTAGTGCAGGCAATACAGCGTCAAATGAGGGGATGACTGAATGAAGATAATAACAGCATAAGGCTGAAGTGAAAAGGGATGACTGAATGAAGATAATAACAGCATAGGGCTGAAGTGTAAAGGGATGACTGAATGAAGATAATAACAGCATAAGGCTGAAGTGAAAAGGGATGACTGAATGAAGATAATAACAGCATAAGGCTGAAGTGAAAAGGGATGACTGAATGAAGATAATAACAGCATAGGGCTGAAGTGAAAAGGGATGACTGAATGAAGATAATAACAGCATAGGGCTGAAGTGTAAAGGGATGACTGAATGAAGATAATAACAGCATAGGGCTGAAGTGAAAATGGATGACTGAATGAAGATAATAACAGCATAGGGCTGAAGTGAAAAGGGATGACTGAATGAAGATAATAACAGCATAGGACTGAAGTGTAAAGGGATGACTGAATGAAGATAATAACAGCATAGGGCTGAAGTGAAAAGGGATGACTGAATGAAGATAATAACAGCATAGGACTGAAGTGTAAAGGGATGACTGAATGAAGATAATAACAGCATAGGGCTGAAGTGAAAATGGATGACTGAATGAAGATAATAACAGCATAGGGCTGAAGTGTAAAGGGATGACTGAATGAAGATAATAACAGCATAGGGCTGAAGTGAAAAGGGATGACTGAATGAAGATAATAACAGCATAGGGCTGAAGTGTAAAGGGATGACTGAATGAAGATAATAACAGCATAGGGCTGAAGTGAAAATGGATGACTGAATGAAGATAATAACAGCATAGGGCTGAAGTGAAAAGGGATGACTGAATGAAGATAATAACAGCATAGGACTGAAGTGTAAAGGGATGACTGAATGAAGATAATAACAGCATAGGGCTGAAGTGAAAAGGGATGACTCAATGAAGATAATGACAGCATAGGACTGAAGTGTAAAGGGATGACTGAATGAAGATAATAACAGCATAGGGCTGAAGTGAAAATGGATGACTGAATGAAGATAATAACAGCATAGGGCTGAAGTGAAAAGGGATGACTGAATGAAGATAATAACAGCATAGGACTGAAGTGTAAAGGGATGACTGAATGAAGATAATAACAGCATAGGGCTGAAGTGAAAAGGGATGACTGAATGAAGATAATAACAGCATAGAACTGAAGTGTAAAGGGATGACTGAATGAAGATAATAACAGCATAGGGCTGAAGTGAAAATGGATGACTGAATGAAGATAATAACAGCATAGGGCTGAAGTGTAAAGGGATGACTGAATGAAGATAATAACAGCATAGGGCTGAAGTGAAAAGGGATGACTGAATGAAGATAATAACAGCATAGGACTGAAGTGTAAAGGGATGACTGAATGAAGATAATAACAGCATAGGGCTGAAGTGAAAATGGATGACTGAATGAAGATAATAACAGCATAGGGCTGAAGTGAAAAGGGATGACTGAATGAAGATAATAACAGCATAGGACTGAAGTGTAAAGGGATGACTGAATGAAGATAATAACAGCATAGGGCTGAAGTGAAAATGGATGACTGAATGAAGATAATAACAGCATAGGGCTGAAGTGTAAAGGGATGACTGAATGAAGATAATAACAGCATAGGGCTGAAGTGAAAAGGGATGACTGAATGAAGATAATAACAGCATAGGACAGAAGTGTAAAGGGATGACTGAATGAAGATAATAACAGCATAGGGCTGAAGTGAAAATGGATAACTGAATGAAGATAATAACAGCATAGGGCTGAAGTGAAAAGGGATGACTGAATGAAGATAATAACAGCATAGGACTGAAGTGTAAAGGGATGACTGAATGAAGATAATAACAGCATAGGGCTGAAGTGAAAAGGGATGACTGAATGAAGATAATAACAGCATAGGGCTGAAGTGAAAAGGGATGACTGAATGAAGATAATAACAGCATAGGGCTGAGGTGTAAAGGGATGACTGAATGAAGATAATAACAGCATAGGGCTGAAGTGTAAAGGGATGACTGAATGAAGATAATAACAGCATAGGGCTGAAGTGTAAAGGGATTACTATTTTATTCGTATAGCAATTTTAAACACTGAATAACGATTTATTTATTTTATTTGCTTAATTAATGGCTTTGAAATATGCCATTAGGAGGGTTCAGGCAAACCAGAAGGGTTTGAAATTAAACGGTACACAGCAGCTTGTGGTTTATGCTGATGATGTTAACATATTGGGTGGAAGTGTACATGCTGTAAAGAGAAACACAGAAGCTTAAGTAGTCGCTAGTAAGGAGATTGGTCTAGAAGTAAATGCTGAGAGAACTAAGTACATGGTCATGTCTGGAGATCAGAATGCGGGACAAAATGGCAACATAAAGATGCATAATAAATCCTTTGAAAGGGTGGAACAGTTCAAATATTTGGGAACAACCCTAACGAATGGAAATTCAATTCAGGAAGAAATTAAGAGGAGATTGATGTCGGGGAATGCTTGTTATCATTCGTGCAGGATCTTGTGTATTACAGTTTGCTATCCAAAAATACAAACATTAAGATATACAGAACTGTAATTTTGCCTGTTGTTTTGTATGGGTGTGAGACTTGGTCTGTCACACTGAGGGAGGAACATAGGCTGAGGGTGTTCGGAGAATAGGGTGCTGAGGGGGATATTTGGGCCTAAGAGGGACGAGGTAACAGGGGAGTGGAGAAGACTACATAACGAGGAACTTAATGATCTGTACTCATCACCAAATATTATTCGGGTGATCAAATCAAGAAGAATGAGGTGGCGGGGCATGTAGCACTTATGGGTGAGGGAAGAGGTGCATACAGAATTTTGGTGGGGACACCTGAAGGAAGGAGATCACTTGGAAGACCCAGGCGTAGATGGGAGGATAATATTAAAATGGATCTTCAAGAAGTGGGATGGGGGGCATGGATTGGATTGATATGGCTCAGGATATGGACAGATGGCGGGCTGTTGTGAGTGCGGTAATGAACCATTAGGTTCCATAAAACGCGGGGAATTTCTTGACTAGCTGACGATTTATTAGCTTCTCAAGAAGGACTGTGCTACATTACGTTAGTTAGTTAGTTAGTTTACTTAACGAGTTTCTGGTCCTTCCTCCCATAAATCTCTGCCCTTGTAACAGCAGAATACATTCATTCATTCTGCAGTCTGTCTTACGACAGGTCCGTAGCCTTTTCCAAAGCGAGATCTCCATTGACTGCGATCTAGTGCTTCCTCTTTCAATTTCCAGTATCCTCTCTTTTCCTTAAGGTCACCCAGTAGCTGCTTACGTCTTCTCCCTCGTCTTCCCGTCATTTCTATCCTTCCCTCTAACTTTCCTTCAATCACGTGTTTCAGAAGGCAGTTCCTACGCAAGATGTGACCAATCCAGTTAGCCTTTCTTCTTTTTATTGTATGTACGATATTCCTCTCCTCCTTCACTCTGTGTAATACTTCTTCATTTATCACACGATCGGTCCAACTGATCTTCTCCATCCTTCTCCAGCAGAATACGTTTACTATTAAATAAAGTAGAAGGTAAAGCAATCCCTGTACAGGAGGTCGAGGCTCCCAGATTTCAAGACAATAGGCACATGAATATTGTAGGGTTGTCAGCCCCACGCACTGGCTGGACTGAGTCGACCTCCGGGCCATTATTGAGCCGGAAGGATTACGTCAATGAAAAATTCCAGTTATACCAACGAGAATCGAACCCGTGACCTTCCCGCTTGTAACGCAGTGCCTCAACCAACTGCGCCACCGCGTGCCCCTTACTATTAAACGATGAACTGAAATGACAAAGTAAGCGGTAGTAGAATCACTTTACAGTGCTGTTACTGAATTTGCCTGGCAGGGCTGAGGCAACAGAGAACACATGAAGTTAACAATACCGACGTTCCGTGCAATAAGACAAATTTTCAACGTTTATTCCAACAACTGCACAATGATTGGATACAAAAGTATACAATCATATAGTAAGCCTCCTACATGTTTCGGCATTTTTCGGCCACCTTCAGGGAGGTATTCGACAAAGAAAAATACATTGGCTAATTATGTCACAGACGTGCAATTGTATTTTAGCATTAAAAACAGATGTTACAATTATATAAAATTATTAAAGGTATGACATAATTAGCAAATATTGTTGAGAACCAATTTTCTTCTGGACTTTGTCCACCGTCCTAATAAAATATAAAAATATATAAAATCACGACGTTTCGTAAGCTGGTTCTTCTTCCGTCTTCAGGTGAAGTCTTCCGAAACGTCGTGATTTTATATATTTTTATATTATATCCGGACGATGGACAAAGTCCAGAAGACAATTAGTTCTCAATGTTATATACCGTCGTCAGAGCCTTTTGGAATTTAAGCAAATATTGTTTTATTTTTCTTTGTCGAATACCTCCCTGAAGATGATCGAAAAAGGCCGAAACGTCTAGGAGGCTTATTATATGATTGTATAATTTTGTAAGTAATTATTGTGCAGTTGTTGGAATAAACACTGTAAAAACAGATGACATGAGTCTGAAGCTAGCGGTTGGTACAAGTTATAATCGGAAAGGTGTGAGATAGAAAGAAGATAGAGGAAAACTGAGGAAGAGAGGAAGACAGATAAAAATATTAAAAGAAGGAACAGCAACATGAAAAAGGAATGAATAAAAAATCTAACAGATCAAGACTGAGGTAAGGAAAAGAAGATACCTAAAATATAAGGATATATGTAGAAAAGTAGAAACTGATAAAGCAAAGACTGAAAACAAAGAAATAACTGTGGAAGGAGTGACCTGCTGTTCACGTTCTACAGATTTGCACCCTATCATCACTTGCTGTTCACGTTCTGCAGAACATTTGCACCCTATCATCACTTGCTGTTCACGTTCTGCAGAACATTTGCACCCTATCATCACTTGCTGTTCAAGTTCTACAGATTTGCACCCTATCATCACTTGCTGTTCACGTTCTGCAGAACATTTGCACCCTATCATCACTTACTGTTCACGTTCTGCAGAACATTTGCACCCTATCATCACTTGCTGTTCACGTTCTGCAGAACATTTGCACCCTATCATCACTTGCTGTTCAAATTCTACAGATTTGCACCCTATCATCACTTGCTGTTCACGTTCTGCAGAACATTTGCACCCTATCATCACTTGCTGTTCAAGTTCTACAGATTTGCACCCTATCATCACTTGCTGTTCACGTTCTGCAGAACATTTGCACCCTATCATCACTTGCTGTTCACGTTCTGCAGAACATTTGCACCCTATCATCACTTGCTGTTCACGTTCTGCAGAACATTTGCACCCTATCATCAAGACCCCGGTTGCTACCCGCTGTGAAGAGTCCCCAGGCGCCGCTGATTCGCATTGAACCAGAAGCCTATCGGCCGCCAGCTACCAATCGCCACACGAGCAATGGAAACGAGATTATTCGTGGTGAATTGACAGGGCCGTTACAGGCAAGTTAATGACTGATACAAAAATTCTGGTGATCCAAATATCAGAAAGGAAAAAAATATAAAAGCCAAAACCATGTTAAAATCTGTTTTACTTTCTCTATGTCACACACTTCTCCATACCCTTAAATATATGCAACTTGATATAATATATACCATTCTAAAGGCTCTTAGTTGCTCGGTTCGCCTTTACCTTAATATGAAATTTATTGCCGTGTGTGTAAGAGCCCGGCACTGACTGTGTCTTGAGCCTCATAAATCCACTCCACCTCATAACACACTACATCCTTAAAATCTACTTCAATATTATTCTCCCGTATCCAGTCACCCAATCGGTCTCTTTCCTGAGACTTATAAACCAAATCATTGCACAATTTCCTATTTCCCCCGTGTGCTACATAAACGGCTCATCTCAGCCTTCTTCAATTTGTTATTCCAATATTCCTTGCTAGGCAGTGGACTGTGATACAAATAATAACATTTTTCATAACACAACAATTTCCTGCAGCCTCCTATTAATCAGTCTCAAATTTTCTCTACTTTGTAACACGTGTTCTATGGGCAGTATTGACCTTTGTTCCGCCATCTGATGCTGCACTAAATTGTAACAAAAACAGACAAAAAAAAGTTACATAAACCTGCATTTCCACACACTAAATTATTCTCCCCTTTACATTTCTGAAAATTAGTGGCATAGGTAATATCCCGCTACGGCGCGGTACGGGGGGCCCCATGATCACGAACCCCCCAAAGGTACAGAATACTAAAATCTGTTACGGGTTCTTTCGCACAAGATTCCGTTCCTTTCATAGAAAGCAGTATTCTGGGTTCCTGTTACGAGATCTGGAAGTAATCAGCTGATAATAACAGGGGGCCCAGAGCGGTTACGCACAGATTAAAATGTTACACCGAATATTACAGTGTGACCGTAACCTCATTTGAGTCTTCAAAATGCAAAGAAAATACAGTATTTTGTTACTTCAGAAAGTGTGCTGGTTTGAAGACTAGTAGTAAATGGGTGTATATACATATATATACACATATGTAGATATATATACATATATATACAACTTAAGTATATTCCCCACAACTCTTTGCCAGTGCTCAGGCAATTAGTTGCCCACATCTCAGTAAGAAGACAGAGGTTCAGTCTCAGTCCATCCCATATGCGACTTTATTTGCCTAGACGACACAGGGATAGGGTTTTATCAAAATACCCCAGAGTCCTCTGTCAGTATCATTCCACCAATGCACCATACTCATTCACTCATCTACCACCGACACCATATAATTTTACGAATTCACGGTGTACTTCATAACACATTTAACACACTGAACACAATTGCAAAATATCAGCAGAACTCCAGCCGTCAGCAGGACTATTATGAAAATCCGCCACTGGATGCGATTCTAAGGCAGTTCATTTCCCCTCCCAACATCCTACCGAACTTAATGCAGATGCAATTTCATGATATTACAACGTTCCCTTCTCGGTCACACAAACACCGTTTGTCCAGAGTTTTACCAAAATTTTGCATGCATTTATTTTCTCCCCTGATTTACCCAGTTCCAAACATGTTGCACCCTCTCCGACTTCTCTAGTATGACTAGACTCGGTGACTTATGAAAATAACAAATTGTTGCCTTCTATAGCATCATCAACTGCTCACTTAATAGTCACGTTCTACAGCATTATCAACTGCTCACTTAATAATCACGTTCTATAGCATTATCAACTGCTCACTTAATAGTCACGTTCTACAGCATTATCAACTGATCACTTAATAGTCACGTTCTATAGCATTATCAACTGCTCACTTAATAGTCACGTTCTATAGCATTATCAACTGCTCACTTAATAGTCACGTTCTATAGCATTATCAACTGCTCACTTAATAGTCAAGTTCTACAGCATTATCAACTGCTCACTTAATAGTCACGTTCTATAGCATTATAAATTGCTCATTTAATAGTCACGTTCTACAGCATTATCAACTGCTCACTTAATAGTCACGTTCTACAGCATTATCAACTGCTCACTTAATAGTCACGTTCTACAGCATTCTCAGCTGCTCACTTAATAGTCACGTTCTACAGCATTATCAACTGCTCACTTAATAATCACGTTCTACAGCATTATCAACTTCTCACTAAATAGTCACGTTCTACAGCATTATCAAATGCTCACTTAATAGTCACGTTCTACAGCATTATCAACTGCTCACTTAATAGTCACGTTCTACAGCATTATCAACTGCTCACTTAATAGTCACGTTCTATAGCATTATCAACTGCTCACTTAATAGTCACGTTCTATAGCATTATAAATTGCTCATTTAATAGTCACGTTCTACAGCATTATCAACTGCTCACTTAATAGTCACGTTCTACAGCATTATCAACTGCTCACTTAATAATCACGTTCTACAGCATTATCAACTTCTCACTTAATAGTCACGTTCTACAGCATTATCAACTGCTCACTTAATAGTCACGTTCTACAGCATTATCAACTGCTCACTTAACAGTCACGTTCTACAGCATTCTCAGCTGCTCACTTAATTGTCACGTTCTACAGCATTATCAACTGCTCACTTAATAATCACGTTCTACAGCATTATCAACTTCTCACTTAATAGTCACGTTCTACAGCATTATCAACTGCTCACTTAATAGTCACGTTCTACAGCATTATCAACTGCTCACTTAATAGTCACGTTCTACAGCATTATCAACTGCTCACTTAATAGTCACGTTCTACAGCATTATCAACTGCTCACTTAATAGTCACGTTCTACAGCATTATCAACTGCTCACTTAATAATCACGTTCTACAGCATTATCAACTTCTCACTTAATAGTCACGTTCTACAGCATTATCAACTGCTCACTTAATAGTCACGTTCTACAGCATTATCAACTGCTCACTTAATAGTCACGTTCTACAGCATTATCAACTGCTCACTTAATAGTCACGTTCTATAGCATTATCAACTGCTCACTTAATAGTCACGTTCTATAGCATTATAAATTGCTCATTTAATAGTCACGTTCTACAGCATTATCAACTGCTCACTTAATAGTCACGTTCTATAGCATTATCAACTGCTCACTTAATAATCACGTTCTACAGCATTATTAACTTCTCACTTAATAGTCACGTTCTACAGCATTATCAACTGCTCACTTAATAGTCACGTTCTACAGCACTATCAACTGCTCACTTAATAGTCACGTTCTACAGCATTCTCAGCTGCTCACTTAATAGTCACGTTCTACAGCATTATCAACTGCTCACTTAATAATCACGTTCTACAGCATTATCAACTTCTCACTTAATAGTCACGTTCTACAGCATTATCAACTGCTCACTTAATAGTCACGTTCTACAGCATTATCAACTGCTCACTTAATAGTCACGTTCTACAGCATTATCAACTGCTCACTTAATAGTCACGTTCTATAGCATTATCAACTGCTCACTTAATAGTCACGTTCTATAGCATTATAAATTGCTCATTTAATAGTCAGTTCTACAGCATTATCAACTGCTCACTTAATAGTCACGTTCTACAGCATTATCAACTGCTCACTTAATAGTCACGTTCTACAGCATTATCACTGCTCACTTAATAGTCACGTTCTACAGCATTATCAACTGCTCACTTAATAGATCACGTTTCTACTGCTACTTATATAGTCAACATTACACTGCTCACTTAATAGTCACGTTCTACAGCATTATCAACTGCTCACTTAATAGTCACGTTCTACAGCATTATCAACTGCTCACTTAATAGTCACGTTCTACAGCATTATCAACTGCTCACTTAATAGTCACGTTCTACAGCATTATCAACTGCTCACTTAATAGTCACGTTCTACAGCATTATCAACTGCTCACTTAATAGTCACGTTCTACAGCATTATCAACTGCTCACTTATATAGTTCTAAGTTTCATATCACGCATATTATCAACTGCTCACTTAATAGTCACGTTCTACAGCATTATCAACTGCTCACTTAATAGTCACGTTCTACAGCATTATCAACTGCTCACTTAATAGTCACGTTCTACAGCATTATCAACTGCTCACTTAATAGTCACGTTCTACAGCATTATCAACTGCTCACTTAATAGTCACGTTCTACAGCATTATCAACTGCTCACTTAATAGTCACGTTCTACAGCATTATCAACTGCTCACTTAATAGTCACGTTCTACAGCATTCTCAGCTGCTCACTTAATAGTCACGTTCTACAGCATTATCAGCTGCTCACTTAATAGTCACGTTCTAAATCATTATCAACTGCTCACTTAATAGTCACGTTCTACAGCATTATCAACTGCTCACTTAATAGTCACGTTCTACAGCATTATCAACTGCTCATTAATAGTCACGTTCTACAGCATTATCAACTGCTCACTTAATAGTCACGTTCTACAGCATTATCAACTGCTCACTTAATAATCACGTTCTACAGCATTATCAACTTATCACTTAATAGTCACGTTCTACAGCATTATCAACTGCTCACTTAATAGTCACGTTCTACAGCATTATCAACTGCTCACTTAATAGTCACGTTCTACAGCATTATCAACTGCTCACTTAATAGTCACGTTCTATAGCATTATCAACTGCTCACTTAATAGTCACGTTCTATAGCATTATCAACTGCTCACTTAATAATCACGTTCTACAGCATTATCAACTTCTCACTTAATAGTCACGTTCTACAGCATTATCAACTGCTCACTTAATAGTCACGTTCTACAGCATTATCAACTGCTCACTTAATAGTCACGTTCTACAGCATTCTCAGCTGCTCACTTAATAGTCAGTTCTACAGCATTTTCAACTGCTCACTTAATAATCACGTTCTACAGCATTATCAACTTCTCACTTAATAGTCACGTTCTACAGGATTATCAACTTCTCACTTAATAGTCACGTTCTACATCATTATCAACTTCTCACTTAATAGTCAAGTTCTACAGCATTATCAACTGCTCACTTAATAGTCACGTTCTACAGCATTATCAACTGCTCACTTAATAGTCACGTTCTACAGCATTATCAGCTGCTCACTTAATAGTCACGTTCTACATCATTATCAACTGCTCACTTAATAGTCACGTTCTACAGCATTATCAACTGCTCACTTAATAGTCACGTTCTACAGCATTCTCAGCTGCTCACTTAATAGTCACGTTCTACAGCATTATCAGCTGCTCACTTAATAGTCACGTTCTAAATCATTATCAACTGCTCACTTAATAGTCACGTTCTACAGCATTATCAACTGCTCACTTAATAGTCACGTTCTACAGCATTATCAACTGCTCACTTAATAGTCACGTTCTACAGCATTATCAACTGCTCACTTAATAGTCACGTTCTACAGCATTATCAACTGCTCACTTAATAGTCACGTTCTACAGCTTTATCAACTTATCATTAATAGTCACGTTCTACAGCATTATCAACTGCTCACTTAATAGTCACGTTCTACAGCATTATCAACTGCTCACTTAATAGTCACGTTCTACAGCATTATCAACTGCTCACTTAATAGTCACGTTCTATAGCATTATCAACTGCTCACTTAATAGTCACGTTCTACAGCATTATCAAGTGCTCACTTAATAATCACGTTCTACAGCATTATCAACTTCTCACTTAATAGTCACGTTCTACAGCATTATCAACTGCTCACTTAATAGTAACGTTCTAAGCATTATCAACTGCTCACTTAATAGTCACGTTCTACAGCATTATCAACTGCTCACTTAATAGTCACGTTCTACAGCATTTTCAACTGCTCACTTAATATCACGTTCTACAGCATTATCAACTTCTCACTTAATAGTCACGTTCTACAGATTATCAACTTCTCACTTAATAGTCACGTTCTACATGCATTATCAACTTCTCACTTAATAGTCAGTTCTACAGCATTATCAACTGCTCACTTAATAGTCACGTTCTACAGCATTATCAACTGCTCACTTAATAGTCACGTTCTACAGCATTATCACTGCTCACTTAATAGTCACGTTCTACATCATTATCACTGCTCACTTAATAGTCACGTTCTACAGCATTATCAACTGCTCACTTAATAGTCACGTTCTACAGCATTATCAGCTGCTCACTTAATAGTCACGTTCTACAGCATTATCAACTGCTCACTTAATAGTCACGTTCTAACATTATCAACTGCTCACTTAATAGTCACGTTCTACAGCATTATCAACTGCTCACTTAATAGTCACGTTCTACAGCATTATCAACTGCTCACTTAATAGTCACGTTCTACAGCATTATCAACTGCTCACTTAATAGTCACGTTTATAGCATTATCAATGCTCACTTAATAGTCACGTTCTATAGCATTATAAATTGCTCATTTAATAGTCACGTTCTCAGCATTATCAATGCTCACTTATAGTCACGTTCTACAGCATTATCAACTGCTCACTTAATAATCACGTTTACAGCTATCAACTTCTCACTTAATAGTCACGTCTACAGCATTATCAATGCTCACTTAATAGTCACGTTCTACAGCATTATCAACTGCTCACTTAATAGTCGCGTTCTACAGCATTCTCAGCTGCTCACTTAATAGTCACGTTCTACAGCATTATCAACTGCTCACTTAATAGTCACGTTCTACATCATTATCAACTTCTCATTAATAGTCACGTTTACAGCATTATCAACTGCTCACTTAATAGTCACGTTCTACAGCATTATCAACTGCTCACTTAATAGTCACGTTCTACAGCATTTCAGCTGCTCACTTAATAGTCACGTTCTACAGCATTATCAGCTGCTCATTTAATAGTCACGTTCTACATCATTATCAACTGCTCACTTAATAGTCACGTTCTACAGCATTATCAACTGCTCTTAATAGTCACGTTTTACAGCATTCTCAGCTGCTCACTTAATAGTCACGTTCTACAGCATTATCAACTGCTCACTTAATAGTCACGTTCTACAGCATTATAAATGCCACTTAATAATCACGTTCTACGCTTATCAACTACTCACTTAATAGTCACTTTCTACAGCATTATCAACTGCTCACTTAATAGTCACGTTCTACAGCATTATCAACTGCTCATTTAATAGTCACGTTCTACAGCATTATCAACTGATCACTTAATAGTCACGTTTATAGCATTATCAACTGCTCACTTAATAGTCACGTTCTATAGCATTATCAATGCTCATTTAATAGTCACGTTCTACAGCATTATCAACTGCTCACTTAATAGTCACGTTCTAAGCATTATCAAGTGCTCACTTAATAATCACGTTCTACAGCATTATCAACTTCTCACTTATAGTCACGTTCTACAGCATTATCAACTGCTCACTTAATAGTCACGTTCTACAGCACTATCAACTGCTCACTTAATAGTCCGTCAGCTTCTCAGCTGCTCACTTAATAGTCACGTTCTACAGCATTATCAGCTGCTCACTTAATAGTCACGTTCTACATCATTATCAACTGCTCACTTAATAGTCACGTTTACATTCAGCATTATATCATTACTCTTTACTTATAATAGTCACGTTCTACAGCATTATCAACTGCTCACTTAATAGTCACGTTCTACAGCATTCTCAGCTGCTCACTTAATAGTCACGTTCTACAGCATTATCAGCTGCTCACTTAATAGTCACGTTCTACATCATTATCAACTGCCCTTAATAGTCAGTTCTACAGCATTATCAACTGCTCACTTAATAGTCACGTTTACAGCATTCTCAGCTGCTCACTTAATAGTCACGTTCTACAGCATTATCAGCTGCTCACTTAATAGTCACGTTACTCTACAATGCATTATATATTCAGATCTGCTCACTTATAGTCACGTTCTACAGCATTCTCACTGCTCATTAATAGTCACGTTCTACAGCATTTCACTGCTCACTTAATAGTCACGTTCTACATCATTATCAACTACTCACTTAATAGTCACGTTCTACAGCATTTCATGCTCACTTAATAGTCACGTTCTAGCATTATCAACTGCTCACTTAATGTCACTTCTAGCATTTAACGCTCATTAATAGTCACGTTCTACAGCATTATCAACTGCTCACTTAATATCACGTTCTACAGCATTATCAACTTCTCACTTAATAGTCACGTTCTACAGCATTATCAACTGCTCACTTAATAGTCACGTTCTACAGCATTATCAACTGCTCACTTAATAGTCACGTTCTACAGCATTATCAACTTCTCACTTAATAGTCACGTTCTACAGCATTATCAACTGCTCACTTAATAGTCACGTTCTATAGCATTATCAACTGCTCACTTAATAGTCACGTTCTATAGCATTATAAATTGCTCATTTAATAGTCACGTTCTACAGCATTATCAACTGCTCACTTAATAGTCACATTCTACAGCATTATCAACTGCTCACTTAATAATCACGTTCTACAGCATTATCAACTTCTCACTTAATAGTCACGTTCTACAGCATTATCAACTGCTCACTTAATAGTCACGTTCTATAGCATTATCAACTGCTCACTTAATAATCACGTTCTACAGCATTATCAACTTCTCACTTAATAGTCACGTTCTACAGCATTATCAACTGCTCACTTAATAGTCACGTTCTACAGCATTATCAACTGCTCACTTAATAGTCACGTTCTACAGCATTCTCAGCTGCTCACTTAATAGTCACGTTCTACAGCATTATCAACTGCTCACTTAATAATCACGTTCTACAGCATTATCAACTTCTCACTTAATAGTCACGTTCTACAGCATAATCAACTGCTCACTTAATAGTCACGTTCTACAGCATTATCAACTTCTCACTTAATAGTCACGTTCTACATCATTATCAACTTCTCACTTAATAGTCAAGTTCTACAGCATTATCAACTGCTCACTTAATAGTCACGTTCTACAGCATTCTCAGCTGCTCACTTAATAGTCACGTTCTACAGCATAATCAGCTGCTCACTTAATAGTCACGTTCTACAGCATTATCAGCTGCTCACTTAATAGTCACGTTCTACATCATTATCAACTGCTCACTTAATAGTCACGTTCTACAGCATTATCAACTGCTCACTTAATAGTCACGTTCTACAGCATTCTCACCTGCTCACTTAATAGTCACGTTCTACAGCATTATCAGCTGCTCACTTAATAGTCACGTTCTACATCATTATCAACTGCTCACTTAATAGTCACGTTCTACAGCATTCTCAGCTGCTCACTTAATAGTCACGTTCTACAGCATTATCAACTGCTCACTTAATAGTCACGTTCTACAGCATTATCAACTGCTCACTTAATAGTCACATTCTACAGCATTATCAACTGCTCACTTAATAATCACGTTCTACAGCATTATCAACTGCTCACTTAATAGTCACGTTCTACAGCATTATCAACTGCTCACTTAATAGTCACATTCTACAGCATTATCAACTGCTCACTTAATAGTCACGTTCTACAGCATTATCAACTGCTCACTTAATAGTCACGTTCTATAGCATTATCAACTGCTCACTTAATAGTCACGTTCTATAGCATTATAAATTGCTCATTTAATAGTCAAGTTCTACAGCATTATCAACTGCTCACTTAATAGTCACGTTCTATAGCATTATGAACTGCTCACTTAATAATCACGTTCTACAGCATTATCAACTTCTCACTTAATAGTCACGTTCTACAGCATTATCAACTGCTCACTTAATAGTCACGTTCTACAGCATTATCAACTGCTCACTTAATAGTCACGTTCTACAGCATTCTCAGCTGCTCACTTAATAGTCACGTTCTACAGCATTATCAACTGCTCACTTAATAATCACGTTCTACAGCATTATCAACTTCTCACTTAATAGTCGCGTTCTACAGCATTATCAACTGCTCACTTAATAGTCACGTTCTACAGCATTATCAACTTCTCACTTAATAGTCACGTTCTACATCATTATCAACTTCTCACTTAATAGTCAAGTTCTACAGCATTATCAACTGCTCACTTAATAGTCACGTTCTACAGCATTCTCAGCTGGTCACTTAATAGTCACGTTCTACAGCATTATCAGCTGCTCACTTAATAGTCACGTTCTACATCATTATCAACTGCTCACTTAATAGTCACGTTCTACAGCATTATCAACTGCTCACTTAATAGTCACGTTCTACAGCATTCTCAGCTGCTCACTTAATAGTCACGTTCTACAGCATTATCAGCTGCTCACTTAATAGTCACGTTCTACATCATTATCAACTGCTCACTTAATAGTCACGTTCTACAGCATTATCAACTGCTCACTTAATAGTCACGTTCTACAGCATTCTCAGCTGCTCACTTAATAGTCACGTTCTACAGCATTATCAGCTGCTCACTTAATAGTCACTTTCTACATCATTATCAACTGCTCACTTAATAGTCACGTTCTATAGCATTATCAACTGCTCGTTGACTTGATACGCTCCACACCGTTATCAACTGCTCACCAATTGTTACGTTGCATAGCACTGTCAACTGCTCATTTAATTCTACCTTCTTAGGTCACAACATTTCCTGAGGTAGTGTTTTAAAGCATTACTTTTGCTGTTTTCCGGAAATAAGGAACCAAATTCGAGACCGATACAAACGAACAGGAATGCATAGTCCCAAATGGTGGACGTTGAAAGTCCCTCCGAAACGTCGGGAACTATGAATAAACAAGGTAACTCGTCTCAGACGTGTCGAGTGCTAAGGAAATGTGCTGTTTCTGTATTCTGATCTACACCGTTACAGAGCGTGCATAGTGTGATAACAGTGAGCCTTCCGGTTCGCTCAGTAGTTGGTCTTCCTACAATATTTGGACCAAATGTTGTACCTTTATCACATGTTTTACGAATATCGTGCCAACAGAGGCTGCATAACTCCATACTGTATTGCTCTCAGTGACGCACATACGATCTTCTGAAATGGAACACAATTTGTAGCTAATAAATATGATCACGAGATTCTGTGTAAATGCTAACCTTATTGGGATATGCAAACTGAATTCGGAGGAAACAGAACAATACGAGGTCCTTCTGAAACCTAATTTGTTGTTTCATTGTAAAGGCTGATGAATTTTACCTCGCAAAATGAAATTTGTTTTCATAGGCCTTTAGATAATACACGGAACCCTCAACAAATTTGTAACTTTGTAAGCTTACATTTCCCATTTTGTACGACAGACATGCCTATGCTTTATCAAATTGGTGAGTCTATCCGAACTCGTAACCTCTGAACAAACGAACGGATGGACGCCAATGTAGGCCATGTCATCAATCTTTGGCGCCTTTGCAACGATGAGATACAAACGTAAGCCTATTAGCTTCGCCATATATGTCTGCCCGTTCCCATGTAGGAACTGGAGAAAAGCTGATGTGATTCTTATAAAATGCCATATTGGAAGCCAGCAGGATCAGATTCTGGTTTATATCGAACAACAGTACTAAAACACCTAACACGAAGACCTAGTGCATTTCTATCCGGACCGAAAACTTTTTTTTTGAAAAGAATTAGAGAAATTGAAACAGGAATTTTTGGTTCAATTAGATGAAAAAATACGATCTTTCGAAAAGCCTGAAAATTACACGTTCAGTGATAAGGTGTCACAAGCTGAAAGACTGGAATCTTCGGTCGTGCAACTTTCGTAAAATCAGGGAAAAAAAAAAAAAAAAAAAAAAAAAACAGGGGGAAAACACAGCAGATGTATAGGTCTTCCAGTTTGGTGGATATAATTAATAAAACTGTGGAACTCTGGATGAATATTTGGCATAAAAGATGACAGTATATATCACAAATTACACACCAACAAAATGCACTATATTTTCACGTTTTATTCTTTAACCCCTACATATGTTTCAGCCCTTACAAGGCCATCTTCAGGGGGCTCGTAATGTACATTTACTTTACATCCATTGTTTATGTCTGCTATTATGTTATATATCATGTTATGTTATATAGCAGACATAAACAATGGATATAAAGTAAATGTACATTACGAGCCCCCTGAAGATGGCCTTGTAAGGGCTGAAACATGTGTAGGGGTTAAAGAATAAAACGTGAAAATATGGTGCATTTTGTTGGTGTGTAATTTGTCAGTTGTAACTTGTACTGTAACACATGAAGCCTAGACGTGAGCTTTTAACGTCGTACAAAAGGGAAATATTGTTAGAATTAGAATTGTTGTTAGAAGTTTCATAACAGTTTATTTGGGCCTTCCTGACCGAGCACTAAAACATGCAAAAAAGGTAAAGGTCTCCCTAGAACAGGCCATGAAGGCCCAGAAGGGGAGTAGAGGTATAGCTGTACTCTTTCTTTAACCCTGGCACTAGATGAGGGTTGGTGGTCAACTCCACGTCCCGGCCGCTTAACCCCCGGTAATGGCCCGGTACCTATTGTATGGGAGGCTGGTGGTCCCCAGGGCCGGTCTGGACGGCTGCGGAAAATCTCGCCCCCACCGGGATTCGATCCCCGGACCGTCCAGCCCGTAGCGAGTCACTATACCGACTGAGCTATCGCGGCCCACGTACGAAGGGAATTAAAGGGAAATACGTTCACGTCATAGTGACCGGCAACATGTCCTTACTTGCACAAGTATCCTTGACTAGGAAGGACGATGGGTCACAGCTGTGTTGCTAAAGACCAGCTGCTTCGCAATGTATGACCGCGCCTCGAAGAATCGCATTGATGTTATCTTCAAACCTTAAACAGCCTAATTGCGCCTCGGACCGCTCAACCCTTGAAGAAAAAAGGTACAACAATCCCTAGAAATTTCAGGAATTGCCTACCGAGCGACATAGCAGCACGAAATAAAACTACTGAGTCATCAACAATAGCCTGTGTGTGTGTGACCCGCGGCTTAAAAATGACTACTGCAGTGAGGTTGAAGTTTCTAAGAACAAAGTTATTTTAACAGGTATTTTTCGAAAAACGAAGCATATACGGAGAGCCAGTTTGTGAGCGACACTGACTGTGTGTGGATGGCGACACACTTGTGCCCGCAGATGATGTGTTAATGCATAGCAAGCAATCTAACCGCCGCAAAGGTAATGCAATATTGGGAACCGTCCCGCCACAAAATTCTGTGTAAATGAAGCGCACCAAACCCAATTCGTCTGACAGGAACTATACTGAAAATTGTGGCCTAACACACAGGGAACCCATCACTGACACGCCGATGGATATCAGACGTCTGTTTGCATATTTAGTACTGGCTTATATGAAGTTAGATCGGCTAAGCTAGGAAAGATGTGACCTCTTCAAGAAAATAAGGTTTTCATAATTAAAAACGCCTCTAATTATGCAATAAGGAAACTCTGACGGTGTTTGGGTGCTGACGGGAAAGCATTATGTCAAGAACCAAAGAATAACAGAGGGTTGGGGGGAAAGCGAGTATTGAGGCACTTTGTAATTTTTACTTTTCACTACAAAACAAAAATAAAAGAGGTTTATTTGGGCGGTGTACATAGCACGAACGAGGTATGTAAGAAGTGCATACATAATTTTCGTAGTACAACTTGAAGAAAGGCAGTTAGTGAGAGGGGTACATTGGAGAAAGAATTAAACTGGATGTTATATAAATAGGTTGCGAGTCTGCGTGCTTTATACAGCTGGATCACAATACACTGTAGCAAGCCTTCTGTTATCACGATATTATCCAGTAAACTTTCAGGTATGATGACATGGTCCAGTAAAATTTCAGGTATGATGACATGTTTCAGTAAAACTTGAATTATGATGACATGGTCCAGTAAAATTTCAGGTATGATGACATGTTTCAGTAAAACTTGAATTATGATGACATGGTCCAGTAAAGATTAAGTTCTGATGACATTGTCCAGTGAACCTTCAAATATGATGACATGGTTCAGTAAACATTCAGGTATGATGACATGGTCCAGTGAACTTTAAAATACGATGATATGGTCGAGTAAACATTCAGGTATGATGACATGGTCCAGTAAATCTTCAATTATGATGACATGGTCAAGTAAAGATTAAGTTCTGATGACATTGTCCAGTGAACCTTCAAATATGATGACATGGTTCAGTAAACATTCAGGTATGATGACATGGTCCAGTAAATCTTCAATTATGATGATATGGTCCAGTAAAGATTCAGTTCTGATGACATTGTCCAGTGAACCTTCAAATATGATGACATGGTTCAGTAAACATTCAGGTATGATGACATGGTCCAGTGAACTTTAAAATACGATGATATGGTCGAGTAAACATTCAGGTATGATGACATGGTCCAGTAAACCTTTAGGAATGGTATGGTAAAGTAAACCTTCAGGTATGATGACATGTTCCAGTAAACCTTCAGGTACTAGAAATCTCCGAGAATTTCTTGACCTGCTGAGGAAGTGTCAGGTTCTCAACAGATCTCTGCTTCAAGCAGATAGTTACAGCCTTTTTATACAATGTAGAATTTCAAGGAAACCTAAACTATTATTCCTAATACGATTTGCCACTTATCATTACTGTAATATCCTCTGCATTGTGGCCGCACATAACCACAATCTACAGTGTTCAGGTAAACATTAATTCTGCTGCTTAATCGTAAATAACAAGAATTTTGTATTAATAGTGCTTCAATATTCACTAATTTCACTTACAATATGTTGGTCGAGTGGGAACAGAATATTGCTACAACTTAACTGAATGAAACAACATTACAGATGTATGAATTCTGGCTCTAAAGAACTATTTAACCATTTAAATACTAAGATTACCCTTAATTACATTTAAAGATTTGTTCCGTAACGCTCAATAAACACACTATATCTGTGAACCACTTGTTTCTTGGACTTTGTCCATCGTCTTTAATGTGAATAAAATGTAAATTATAAAATGTAAAAATCTAAAATTCACTACTTTTCGGAAGATGGCTCTTCTTCCGTCTTCAGGCCTAATAAGGTGGATCCTGTTGATTGAGCTAGTCTCAATAACCGGACTAGCTTAATCAACAGGACCCACCTGAGTAGGCCTGAAGACGGAAGAAGAGCCATCTTCTGAAACGTAGTGATTTTTATATACAGGGCATACACAAAAGAATGGTGCGGTTTCAAAAGTGAATAAAAAATTTATGTCTCACATTACACGGGCACAACATACACCATCAGCGGCGGCAACTGTTCAAGTTTCTCATGCGCTACCAGCAGTTCGCTTTTCATGCTTACTGCGTGGCCGCGGGGCCAGTTTCAAAGATGGCGTTGCAGCAGGAGAAGGCTTTCTGTGTGCTCCGTTTTGAGGTGTCCAGATCTGTGATTACAGTGCAGCGTGATTTCTTTCTTTGGGGGTTCGTTAAAGACAACGTTTATGTACCACCATTACCCACGTCCATCCATGAAATTCGTGATCGGATAACGCATGCACTGCAGGCCATTACAGCGGACATGCTACACCGGGTCTGGGATGAGTTTGATTACCGTGTGGATGTGTGTCGTGTGACCCAGGGTGCACACATTGAAGGATTGTAATTACCAAATGAGAAACTTGGACAGTTGCCGCCGCTGACGGTGTATGTTGTGCCCGTGTAAGGTGAGAAATACATTTGTTATTCACTTTTGATACTGCACCATTCTTTTGTGTATGCCCTGTATTTTTACATTTCACATTTTATTCACAATAAAGACGATGTACAAAGACCTACAAACAATTGGTTCACAATGGTATATACCACCGTCAGAACCTTTTAGAATTCAACACTATATCTGGCTTATATTTCCAATAGAAATAATCGCGGTTTCTCCATATATTCACAAAAATACATAAGTGTAGATCTATCCTGTGGGCGGAATGAAGAATTTTTGAATGTTAAACCTGGCAGTACATAAAGAACCGATGTAACTCAAAGGGCTCAATAGCAAAAAGAAAGATGGAAACTAGAGAATGCATAGAGGAGGAATAGCTAAAAGAAAATAAATGAGGGAAAATGGGATGAGGAAGAGGATTACATGGAAGGAAGAACCAGCAGGAGCAATGCGACGTACTGCAAGTGCTGGCTGTGATGCGCACTGCCTACCTTTCAGGACAACACGAAGCGAGCAAACTTAGTTTTGCTAGCGGGGATAGCAATCTACCGGCAAATAATTACATTATTACAGTGTTTGCAAGAATCTATAGCCTGTTCGTCAAGTAAGAGCACGTTCTGAATACCGCTACATGTTTCGATACTGTTTACTGCCAACTGCATTACTAAGAGGATTTGCAAGTCTGCTTGTTAGCATACTTAATTAACATAAAAGCATGATGGGAGGTTTTGCCCTTCTGTCTGGAAGCATTCTCATTTAACAAACCATTCACATTTCTTCACTATTCTGGGATGTTATGCAGCGTACATTGATATCTGCCGACGTTTCGGGATAACGTATCGGTCCCATCTTCAAGGGTAAAGTAGTCCATATTCTTGTACTGCTTGACCCTTTTTATACACTTCGTGTCACAAATTTTATATATATTTTATTTAACAAAATACAAGTATAACGCAATGTGATATATTAACGTCGTAGTTTCTTGTTTACTTTGTAAATAATATATTCATAAGTGAAAAATAAACATAAAAATATATTCATTACGCAGCAGGTGGATTTTTAAAACAACATTTGCTCCAAAATGGAGTGCATATTTTCACTTAATTTGAGATACAATTACTGTAAGGTTACGAAGTGTAAGTCGTGACTAAACAAACTGTACCGCAACTCCGCTAAATTGCTTGGCACGCGAGGCGTTATAAAAACCACATCGATAGAACAAATACTTCTGGCTCTGAAATATAGTGTGGCTTCTGACAGATCATGTGACAGTCTGAATATAACCCAGTACACTTTCTCCTCAATAATTACCAATTAAACACTATCATAACAGTATTTATTGAATAAGCTTTAAAGTTATTAAGCTGAAGTACAAGGCAGCGTAAAACCTAAATTGTTTCTATCTACAAGGCATCTGTCTCTCTCTGAACTTGAATATTGCAAAATTAATGGAACAAATAAACACTTGCCAATATCATTACACTGGCCTATTAACATAATATTCAACGAAAACTTAGACCATTTGCAGGAAGAACAGAGTTGAGCGAGGCCACAACACGCCGATGCACATGGCGATCTTGTCTAACAGTTACACCTGATTCCTCCAAAAGTTTTCTGAGCGGAGACTATTCATAATACTTTCCCAAGGCATGTTGGATGTAAGGTCAACGCCTGACAGCTCGCTCCCTACTGACTGAACATTACGACACATAGCAGCACCAGGTCGACTGATGACGGAGCGTAATCATAGGTCAGTCTCGTCCACAAGACGTCCGCGCCAGAAGGAAGCGGCATAAAGCTAATGATGAATGATGCGATTACTCATCCATCGGAAGAGCGTGATTAAGCCCTCGATAATCAAAACCGGAAAAAAGGGGTTGTAAGCGGTATACGGCACAAAAATTTGTAGCATAAGACAAATACATCTGAACGACAGAACGTGAAGATTACAATTCGATCATTTAGCGGCAGTTGGCAGGATGTGGAATATGAAATGGCTGACTTGTTTCAGACAGTCAGTACGGACGTGTCTGAAAGGATGTCGTTTAATACTCCTCGCAGTTCCTAATTTGTGCGAAGAAAATATCAAAATCAGTTCATATTCACGCCAAACAGCTGAGTCTCAGTCAACTTGAAAGCCGTCTTGAATGCTGATAACTTCACAACTTCAGAAAGCAGAAGTACAATATAAGGAATTATATAAAATACACAATATTCAAAACGCAGTAATCAACTCAAATCGCTGCAGCTCAGCAGACAAACACGAACACACGGAAATCACTTGAAATTGGAAAGTATCGGAAGGTTACATGACGTCTGGACAGACAGCGTTTCGACTTGTTACTTTTCACATAGTAACTGACTGCATAGAGCAGCGGTATTCAACCTGGGTACGCGTACCCCCCGCGGGTACGCGAATACATCTTAGGGGGTACGTAAAATTTAAAAAAAAATAAATATTATTTCATGATAAACACTGAATAATCATGGCCAGATTTAGGGTTAGCCACAAGAGACCCTGACGTAAGGACATGCGATTTAGGAGCGACATTTTTTTCTCTCTCTCTCCTTTAAGCGATTCTTATCTGGGCGGCTAGTTTCATTTTATTCCACACAGTGCATATAATTTTGCTTTGCTAAAATACCTTTGTTCCTTTATTAATTTTTATATGATAGGCAGTAATATATTTGTTATTTAATAGCTTGACTCTCCTTTTTTTCATTCAAAACTTATTATTTAATACATTATTTTGGATGTAATTTATTTAACTTATTTTAGATGTAGATTATAGACTGTGTATAACTTTAATTATGCACCAACAACTTTGGGGGTACAAAGTTGAAGAAAAATTATATCTGGGGGTACGCGAACAAAAAAGGTTGAATACCGCTGGCATAGTTTCTGTTTTATGCAACCGAACGTTTCCACTCCTTAAACACAAAATCCCGCCACTAGTTTCTCTTCAAACCTGGAACCTCATTCAATATTCCCACCTACGCCCAGGTCTCATTTTTGTTCCGTATTCACTACGTTGTGACATTTCACAACATTTCAGTGGTTTCTAGCTCTAAGAGCCTAGCTCCAAGCTGGATAAACGCCCCCTTTAGAGTCGCCCGCGAAACACATTAGCATGTGGCGCCCTTCATATCTGGAGAATCCGTCATGCCGAGAATGAACAGCCTACGTTACGAAGTAAAATGCAGGACTTTTGTCTGGAGGCTGAGGCTGCAGAGTAAGCTGACCCAGATATATGCACCGTGCACTCGTGTGCCTGTAGTGTGTTTCCCACTGCTGTACTATTCAGCGGCGTTATTCTTGACGGCAGTAAACTCATATGCAGGACCTACGTTACACGCGACGCGACACAGTTACGAACTTCATCGATTGCTGCAAGTTCTCACATTTGCGCCAGAAGACCTTGGCTTCGGAAGAACGGTGGTAAAGTTCGCACCGGCAATGTAGGGCCTCAAAGTCTGAGCGAAGTTTTTCCTACATTCGTCTAGTGAAAGAGTGCTTTTACGAATAACGTGAAGTCCTGTGACTTTTTTCTACATGCAAAATTATCAGACACATAACAATAAATTGACTTAAATATATAATTCAAAGAGAATTATATAAAATCTGGTTATGTGATAAACAGAGCTCAAATTTATTTATTTATTTATTTATTCAGATGGCGGGAAATTTGACAGCGTCGTTCACCCATTCGACCTCTTGCCTCCCAATACCTTTGGCTTCAGATGTTAAAGATAAAGTAGTGCATCTAAAGAACGATGCTGGTCCATCTCTTCTCGTTGATCACAGAGTGTGAAATTGGATTGGGAATAATGCTATGTGATACAGATGTTTCGCAAGGCAATCACGTGCAGAAAGTAGATGAAAGTTTGCAAATGCCTCACTCCTTGTTTGCAATTTAATTTTCCCGCTGTTTTGCGGTATTCCTGTTGTAAGTCTCTGGACCCTGGTCATCTTGAAAATTCCTTAGAATTGTGGCTTTGGCAAAATTACGAAAAGCGTCTATTAGATTCATTTCTGTCTTTCCGCAAGGAACAACTCGGCTCCCACTGGACGGATTTTCATGAAATTTGATATTTGAGCATTTTTCGAAAATCTGTCGAGAAAATTCAAATTTCATTAAACTCTGACAAGAATAACGGGTACTTTACATGAAGACCTATGTACATTTATGACAACATCTCGCTGAATTCTTCTTGAAATGAGAAATGTTTCAGACAAAAGTTGTAGAGAAAATCAAAACACAAATTTTATATTCAGTAACTTTTTCCCGAAAATCGTGCCGTTTATGAGATAATGTGGAAAAATATGGTAGAGTCCGAAGGCCACAGATGACAATATAATACGGTGCAGAAAAAGGTGCGATTTGAGTGCTGGCTACGTAAGGCTGCAGACACAGACACACACTCATTTTATTTAATATTGACTATTGTTAAGAGCAGTAAGAAATATTTTATAGCTAGACAACAGTGCAAACATAACCCATTTTGCATTTACATGGCAACATTGAACACATATTCTTTACAGCTTGACCATGATTACAGTGCGTGCAGCGGCTTCCAGTACGGTGCTTATACAGGGCATACACAAAAGAATGGTGCGGTTTAAATGTACACAGTCCGACAATTGTATAATGAGACTGATTTTATTTTGACCAAGATAGAAGTGACATCTATGAAGCAATGCATGCCATCCAAGTGCCCAACCTTCATCTGTAATCTGGCAACACCGCAACGTCCCACGCTGAGCATGACGGGAAATACGGCGCCATGTTGTGTAGGTAGTGAGAGGACGCGGTCACAGTAGCAGCATGGAGCAGAGTGCGAACATTAAATTCTGTGTTAAACTCGGGAAAACTGCAGCTGAGACTGTGAAATTGATGAGACAAGTGTATGGGGATAATTCTTTATCTCGTGCACAGATATTCAGGTGGTATGCACGATTCAAAAGTGGTGTGGAAACGATTGAAGATGAAGCCAGGCCTGGGCGTCCATTTTCTGTTCGTAACGAGGGACTCATTGTGAAAGTGAGAGAACGAATACAAGAAGAACGTTGTGTGACTGTGAGAATGATGGCTGATGAGTTTGGTGTTAACAGGGAGACGATTCGTCAAATCTTAGTGGAAGACCTGGGCAAGAGAAAGGTCGCTTCCCGGTTTGTGCCGCATTCATTGAATGATGATCAAAGACACGAGCGTGTTCAGTACGCAAAAGACATCATTAAAACTGCTCATAGAAATAAAACTTTCTTGAATTCGATTGTAGCAGAGGATGAAACTTGGTGTTTTCGCTACGATCCCACAACTAAACGCCAAAGTGCTGAATGGAAGTCACCAGCATCACCAAAAGGCAAAAAAGTTCGTTTTCAAAAGTCAAAAGTGAAGACAATGCTTGTGTGTTTCTACGACAGCAAGGGAATTATTCACCACGAGTTTGTCCCTCAGGACAAACTGTCACTGGAAGTTTTTATTTGAGTGTTCTGGAACGCTATGGAAGAGGATTCGCCGTGTCCGGCCCGAGTACTCAGCACCAGGCAGTTGGTTTCTTCTTCACGACAATGCACCGGTTCACCGGGCAGTTGCTGTACAAGAATTTTTAGCCCAAAAACAAGTGTGCGTGCTCAATCATCCGCCTTACGCCCCTGATTTATCCCCCTGTGATTATTTTCTGTTCCTCAAACTGAAGTTACCATTGAAAGGGCGCCTCTTTGAAGTGTTCAAGACATCCAAGGAGCTGTGACATCGAGTCTTCGGGCCATACCACAAGAAGACGTGCAGAGGTCGTTCCAGCCTTTGCTAGATCGTGCCACTCGCTGTATCGATGCAGAAGGGATGTACTTTGAATAAAATACAGATAGTACTCAAGTCTTTTGTTCCAGTTTTATTCTATAACCTCAGTCTCATTATATAATTGTCGGACTGTGTATATTATATGAATACCGCACCATTCTTTTGTGTATGCCCTGTACTTACATACGTTTGTTCACGTATATACAATAATGCTCCGCAGTGCGGGACTAAAGGCCGAGCCAGCCGGGCAGCTGTCCGGTGCGCCAACCTATAACGGACGCTAAGACGTCACTGGAGTAATCGGAAATATGGTGACAGTAAACTCACATTTCTACACGCGAAATAATTTCTCCGAAAATTATCCGCAATTTGGGCACGCTCCCTCGAAACTGTTTGTCAGCCTTGTCCTAGGCCATAGAAAATTTCAAGAATGTCGTTTTGAAGGGGCGCCAAATTACTAACCTGTCGGGGACGCCAACACGTCTCGGGCCGGCTCTTTTATACATATGTTGCGTATATATACATTATGTATGCATAAGCGTGAAACGCGCCTTTTGTCAGCACCACAAAATCAACACTTTAGTCACACAAAGCGCTCTGTAACATTGCACAAAACATCTTGCATATACATACGTTTTTGAAAATCTGTTGATTCCAACCAAGGCGGTTCAACAGAGGCAACACGTGGATGCGGTCTGATCAGCATGTCTGTCTTTGATATTTTGCGAATTCCTAGTGGGTACATTGCACACACTTGCACTCCTTTGGCTACGAGACTGTTGACAGCTAAATCTACGCTAACAGCAATGGTAGCTCAAACACGTGTATCACACGAAACATATGCAAATACACTTTCTCAGTTTCTACAACACGATACACTTTCACGGTTGCTTGGTTTTGTGGACTGTAACGTTCTCCAGATAAAGTAATTACAATACTTGAACTATAACACAGTAGCATCGATCCTTATCATCGGATGCTACCAATACAAAGTAATCTATTATCTAACATAAACAAAGAACAACGTCGCCATGAACGTACTGCTACACGCACTAGGCATCATGGGAAAACAGGGTGGCCAACCAAACACCCATGGCTGCCAACCCACACATAAATACACCAAGGACTGAACAAGCAATAAAAAGGGAACGTACCGTTACGGTTTAGTAAATGCGCCATAATGTAACGTTGTACGTGCACTGCCTATCTTGTTTATGTTTGTGCTTATGTTATGCTGACACAGCACTTGCGATAGCTCGATCTCCCTTCCAAGAAGGTCTACTAAATGTCTAATGATTTCACAGCTTTGGATGTTGAATCTGAATTCGAGAAGGTCAAAGGGCCTAGGTTAAACACGTAGCTCACAAAAATTAGAATGAAAAATTCTGCAACTTCACCCATAACAATAACATTTATGTTATCGCTTGACATTTTCCTGTAGCCGCCAAACTGCAAGTTAAGTTTAAGTATAAACTATACCTACACCCTCTGCTACTTGAAGACGCCAACATTACATCTCGTGTCCTCTTTTATTAAAACGACGCAGCACAATGCTTTGTACCAAAATAGAGACGAGCCGTGTACCTCATTACTGTACTGCTAAAGACGCCATCTTAGATGTTTGTGAATGTGATAAAACTGGGAAACGTCCTGAGTGTCAAATTTCTGCAGCTTCTCTGTGTACGATATGCAGCTGTGTGGATATTTGCAGCGGGGGGCATAGACTGCTTGCCTTTATGTTTCTTTGTGACAATAACAGGAAGTAAGAGAGGGGCTTGGACGGAAATAAAACCCACGAGATTAAGGCAACAGCATTGTCACTTTATTCAGTTTTATTGCTGTCATCATCATCATACGGTTTGTGTCCGACGTCATGATCTACTAAACCAACATACGGATCTTCTCAAGACAGGCATTTTTTTTTAGAAAGCTTATGATTCGACATTGATGGCCAACTCCCTTGTTTTTAGTAACTCCTCCTCAAAAAAAATATTTTTAACAAAAAGTCTAATATCAATAATTGACAGTGCTGCCTCAAGCGGAGGCCAAAGGAAGATAACTGTTCTCGCCACCCAGCATGCAACCAACTCCGATAAACAGGATATCAAAACAGCACGGATTATTCAACTTTTATACAACTTTTAACGTTTTAACCAATGTAAGACTCGAAACAACCAACAACTACAATTTGCACCTTTTATTTGTTTTAAACAGTGTATATGCACAATTGTAAAGAATTAATGTTTTACTGTGTAAACAATTGTACCAGTTGGTGTAAATAGTGTGTGAATTGAGATAATGAGTCCCTGAAGATGAACCCAAATTAAAGGTTCGAAACATGTAGGAGAGTGTTGCACAATTAATGTGATTAAATTGTACATTTGTCGGACTATAAATACAGAGTTAAAATGTACGGAATGAATAATATTAAGGAAGGTAACAAATTTCATGTACTTCCCTTGGCCTCCACTTGAGGCAGCACTGTCTATTTAAACGTTTTGTTTCTCATTTACGCGTGCAAGGAAGCTTCCGTTCGACTTTTACACGTTGCTTACGATGCTTTGATCTCCGATACAAATTATCCAGCATCAAGCATTACTAAGTACAACTTTTAACGTTTATTAACATTAAGATGCTATAACTTTTGTCGATTAATTCTTTTCCTGTTTCTACGTGCGAATTATTCGCAAGGTTACAATTACTGTTACTAAGTAGAGGACCTAAATCAAGAATTTAGTTCTTGGCTTCCTAAATTATTGAATGGTGTAGTCTTGTAGGGGATTAGTGATGTTTCAATACCTTCCTCTTCTACCATCAAAATAAACAGATCATGTCCGTACAAAGCCGATCTCAGTGGCCGCGTGGTCTAACGTATAGGTCTGTAGCAGCTCGCTTGTTGGGATTGCGGGTTCGAATCCCGCCGGGGTCATGGATGTCTGTTTCTTGTGAATGGTTTGGGTTGTTAGGTAGAGGTCTCTGCGAAAGGCAGATCTCTCGTCCAGAGGAGTCTTACCTAATGTGGTATCTCTGAGTGTAATCTCGAAACGTCAACAGTGAGGCGGCCTAGTCCCGAGTTGGGCTCTTGCGCCATAGTAAAAAGTATCCGTACAAACTTTATTCTAAAATCACCGTGCATTTTCACAAATCAATGTCTTATCACCAACTAAAAGCACTTTATTTAAAAAAACCAATATAAGGTTTCTTTAAAACATTTTTAAAAACCCCTACATATGTTTCGGCTCTCTAGAAAGCATCTTCAGGGGGTCCGTGTGTTCGTTCAATAGTTCAACTACTGAACGAACACACGGACGTGTTTTTAAAACAAATGCAGTTGAGTGACACCCCCTGAAGATGGTTTTCTAGACAGCCGAAACATATGTAGGTGTTTTTAAAAATGTTTTAAAGAAACCTTATATTGGTTTTTTAAATAAAGTTCATTTAGTTGGTGATAAGACATTGATATCCGTACAAAATTGGGTAACCATTTAAAAGCTGCAGGATATCAAAGCCCAGAAGACAGCACTTATAAATGCCACCTGAGTGAAAAACTTAAGACCTCAAATCAGCAGAAAATATCATTCTTTGTATAATAAATTTCATCGAAACATTGTGGAGCGATAGTGATCCAATATCATATCGACAGAGTATCCTCACTGCGACGTAATAAACAACAAATAGTCGAGCGAAAGGTGACAAAAATTCAACAAAGTATTAATTAATTAATTAATTAATTAATACACGTATTCAATTCCTATATTACTTAACAATGCTTGAAATTGCATTCCAATGAAGAAAAACTTTCATTGACACGTCAATAATTTCTATATTACAAATAATTTCGTTCTGACGATGTCAGTTTGCAGCCAAAATTAGCAGCGAAAAACAAATGACACCGTACCAGATACTCGTTGCATCTGAAGAGCCTACAGTGACGTCATAACCTAGATTGACATCAATTTGAAGCTAAACACTGTTTGAATAGGACTGAAATTAGTGGCTTAGGATTTCAGTCAACATCCGTGATTTCAGGCTTCCGCCGCGATGTTGATAGAATCTGCGGTCTTCTGGGGTATTACGCAGCTTCGTGTGGTAATTGTTTACCGACGTTTCGGGACAACGTATCGGTCCCATCCTCTTGACCCGTGAGGATGGGACCGATAATGTGTCCCGAATCTTCGGTAAACAATTACCACACGACGCTGCGTAATACCCCAGAAGAACGCAGATTTCAGTCAACAATGTCACTTGGTTCTAGTGAAGAATGATAATAATAATTCCTCGAAGGTTCCTTTCTGGTTGAGATATGCAAACTGTGTCTATGTAATGCCGTACACTACGAGATTGGGCCACTGACCACAATTTGCTCATCTGCCCTAATTATTCCAGCAGTTTATGCCATTCCACTATTCAGCAGAATATGTAGTTGCTAGTTATAAGTAGATAAGACCAAGCTATGAATGACAGATGTCAGTAGGATTCAATCGTAACAATCGTAACAATTGTAACAATCGTAACAATCGTAACAATCGTAACAATCGTAATAATCGTAACAATCGTAACAATCGTAACAATCGTAATAATCCTAACAATCGTAACAATCGTAACAATCGTAACAATTGTAACAATCGTAACAATCGTAACAATCGTAACAATCGTAATAATCGTAACAATCGTAACAATCGTAACAATCGTAATAATCCTAACAATCGTAACAATCGTAACAATCGTAACAATTGTAACAATCGTAACAATCGTAACAATCGTAACAATCGTAACAATCGTAACAATCGTAATAATCGTAATAATCGTAACAATCCTAACAATCGTAACAATCGTAATAATCGTAATAATCGTAACAATCCTAACAATCGTAACAATCGTAATAATCGTAATAATCGTAACAATCGTAACAATCGTAATAATCTTAACAATCGTAACAATCGTAACAATCGTAACAATCGTAACAATCGTAACAATCGTAACAATCGTAACAAGTGTTACTGTAACTAGTAGACAGAACTGCGAGTGCAGCGAAATTGTAAATTAAAAGCAACTATAAATGGCAATTAGGAGGCCAGAAGTCACTTCCTGACGAAGACTATGCTGGCCGGAAGTTCAGAAGTTGTGATCTTCATTTACTGTATTGGATAAGCCTAAGCGAAGATACCACGGAATGGCTTCTGCCATTATCATCATCTTGTTGGTCTGCAGTGTGTCAGGTAGGACCTATCTTGTTGTAACCTGCTGAGTGTGTAAATTGGTGCTAACCGACCGAAGGTTCTGACCCACATTCGTGGAAGATTTACTGTGGGAAATCAGGTCAGAAAAGGAACATGTATACGATTACTCCAGGAAATATTATGATAATATAGTTTGTAGTAAGAAACCAAAACTTAATTTTTTGATAGCAAAAGCATCTACTGCTCCCTTCCTCAAATAATTACCCAAAGTCTTACTCACGGCGTATGCTATGCTACGCTACCTAAAATTTAGTCATGAACCCCAAAGAACGCCGGACTAGTTGGAGCCAACAAGGTTTGTTTCGTCCATGCGTTAGCCATTAGGTGCTCAGTAGTAAATTATCGTGTTAGGCCACTTTATTTCGATAGAATCCACTGCAAAGTGCCACCACAGCACTTGTATCGTCAGGACCAATGTCTACTGCAAGGTGCCACCACAGCACTCGTATCGTCAGGACCAATGTCTACTGCAAGGTGCCACCACAGCACTCGTATCGTCAGGACCAATGTCTACTGCAAGGTGCCACCACAGCACTTGTATCGTCAGGACCAATGTCTACTGCAAGGTGCCACCACAGCACTCGTATCGTCAGGACCAATGTCTACTGCAAGGTGCCACCACAGCACTCGTATCTTCAGGACCAATGTCTACTGCAAGGTGCCACCACAGCACTCGTATCTTCAGGACCAATGTCTACTGCAAGGTGCCACCACAGCACTCGTATCTTCAGGACCAATGTCTACTGCAAGGTGCCACCACAGCACTCGTATCTTCAGGACCAATGTCTACTGCAAGGTGCCACCACAGCACTTGTATCTTCAGGACCAATGTCTACTGCAAGGTGCCACCACAGCACTCGTATCTTCAGGACCAATGTCTACTGCAAGGTGCCACCACAGCACTCGTATCTTCAGGACCAATGTCTACTGCAAGGTGCCACCACAGCACTCGTATCTTCAGGACCAATGTCTACTGCAAGGTGCCACCACAGCACTCGTATCTTCAGGACCAATGTCTACTGCAAGGTGCCACCACAGCACTTGTATCTTCAGGACCAATGTCTACTGCAAGGTGCCACCACAGCACTGTATCTTCAGGACCAATGTCTACTGCAAGGTGCCACCACAGCACTCGTATCTTCAGGACCAATGTCTACTGCAAGGTGCCACCACAGCACTCGTATCTCAGGACCAATGTCTACTGCAAGGTGCCCCACAGCACTCGTATCTTCAGGACCAATGTCTACTGCAAGGTGCCACCACAGCACTCGTATCTTCAGGACCAATGTCTACTGCAAGGTGCCACCACAGCACTCGTATCTTCAGGACCAATGTCTACTGCAAGGTGCCACCACAGCACTGTATCTTCAGGACCAATGTCTACTGCAAGGTGCCACCACAGCACTCGTATCTTCAGGACCAATGTCTACTGCAAGGTGCCACCACAGCACTCGTATCTTCAGGACCAATGTCTACTGCAAGGTGCCACCACAGCACTCGTATCTTCAGGACCAATGTCTACTGCAAGGTGCCACCACAGCACTCGTATCTTCAGGACCAATGTCTACTGCAAGGTGCCACCACAGCACTTGTATCTTCAGGACCAATGTCTACTGCAAGGTGCCACCACAGCACTCGTATCTTCAGGACCAATGTCTACTGCAAGGTGCCACCACAGCACTGTATCTTCAGGACCAATGTCTACTGCAAGGTGCCACCACAGCACTTGTATCTTCAGGACCAATGTCTACTGCAAGGTGCCACCACAGCACTCGTATCTTCAGGACCAATGTCTACTGCAAGGTGCCACCACAGCACTCGTATCTTCAGGACCAATGTCTACTGCAAGGTGCCACCAACAGCACTTGTATCTTCAGGACCAATGTCTACTGCAAGGTGCCACCACACACATCGTATCTTCAGGACCAATGTCTACTGCAAGGTGCCACCACAGCACTTGTATCTTCAGGACCAATGTCTACTGCAAGGTGCCACCACAGTACTTGTATCTTCAGGACCAATGTCTACTGCAAGGTGCCACCACAGCACTCGTATCTTCAGGACCAATGTCTACTGCACAGTTGTATTGCAGCAAAGCTCTTCCCAGAATTCGATGCCCCTCTTTAAGGAGGCGAGTGCAGTGGAAGTAGGGAGGGGATATAATATGACGTAATTACCGTGCTCATTTCCGTTTGGCGTGCCGGCGGCCGCCACCCGAACACATCCTGACTGCCAGCACCCAGCAAACCCCGCCACAGCCAGAGCTGTAGCCATGGAAACTAGTTTTTCGCTATTGTTATGATGAGGTGAACAACATACAAACTATTAGTGCTGTAATCTCTGGTTGTTTTTCTACATGCAGACACGAGATTAAGATTTCCTTCTAATACGCCAAACACTATCCACTGTCCAGGTTTCGAAATAAAGTTAAACTCGTTTATAACGTTATGCAAGGGGCCGAGGAATGTAATGTTATGGTTAACAGTGAGGAATTAATTGGTATCATAGAATATCTGACGTTATATACGAGGTGTCGTATAAACCGATGTCGTTATAACCGGCTCGGACTGTAATAAGAAATGTAGGCGCTTGAGGTGTTTTCGGTTTCTTATTGTCGAGATAATTCTCTCGCTACATTAAGAGCGTTTGGCTCTGCTCTCCTCCGCTCCACTCTGCTCAACACATCCTCGACACTTATCGTGCAAATCGATGAACATTTCTTCGGCTTCAGCTTTTTCTTCACAGATAACAGAGCCTGTCTCAGTTCTTACGTTTACATCGTCAACTCTTTCTTTGGCCTCAGGTCATAACTCACAAATAACAAGGTCTGTGTCCATTGTGGAGACAAATGACAGATGTACGTAGGTCGTCATGTACAGTGCCTTTATGTTTGTCCGAATTAACAAATTTTACACACAAATTTTTATAACAACTAGTGCACAATATTTATATATTTACTGTAAAAAGCTCCTTGAAGATGGCCAGGATATATGGTCGAAACATGTAGAGCTTTGTATATTAAGTATAAAAACATTGTGCAAATTGTTCGTAGTAAATTTGTGTGTATTAGACGGTTGAACGGAAGATGTACAACATCGAATAAAACGAACTTGAATTTTGTCGACAGGTTTTAGGAAAATGTGCGAAAAAATATATCACGAAAATTCGTTCAGTGTGGTTCGAGTTGTTCTGTAAGGACAGACAGACAGACAGACAGAAACGATGAAACTAATAGTCGGTATTCGCTATTACTTTGCGAGAGGGACTAAACGAGACCGGCAATGAAAGTAACCATTGTTGCCGTGGAAAAGCAATACGTATTACGTATTATGAGTGTGTGTCTGTAGTCTTAGTTATCCAGCATGCAAAGCGCATGCGCCGTATTATATTGTCATCTGTGGCCTGTCCGGCTGTACATTACTTTTTTCCTTGTTATCTCATAATTGGCGCGACTTTCGGGAAAAAAGTTATTGAACATAAAATGTGTTTTGATTTTCTCTACAACTTTTGTCTGAAACAGTTCTCATTCTAAGAATTCAGCGAGATATTATCATAAATACGCATAGTTCTGCATGGAAAGGACCCATTATTGTTGTCAGATTTTAATGAAACTTGAATTTTCTAGGCAGATTTTCGAAAAAGAGTCAAATATGAAATTTCAAGAAGATCCGTCCAATGGGAACCAACTTGTTCAATGCGGAAAAAAGGATGGACAGACAGACGGACAGACATGAATCCAATAGTCGCTTTTCGCACTATAGCGAACGCGCCTAAAACGCACCGCTTTGATAACTGTTCGTGCTTGCACCTTCATGCAATGCGAATGGCTCTTTTGACAAAGCGAGTCTGAGGCACTGACCCTGAAAAGAGACTGCTTTCAACACTTAGGGGAAAACTGGGTAAAACACGAAAGTGGATGCGGAGTTTTAGACTGGTTTAATCCTGCCCGTGCAGAAGGCTGTTATGAATAAGGGAACAAGATGGAGGGTTTTATGAACGGGGTGAAATTTGTGGGTTTTGAGATTTTCACAGCGGTGAAACCGAGGATTCCTGTCTTTGGAATATTACGCCGCGTCGCTGGATACGTTCCTCCCGACGTGGCACGTCACAGAAGACCCGGATCCTCCAGCAGTAACACTACGTGACCACCAGAGTGACTACTGTCACTCAAGGCGGACTGTGACCCAGAAATTGACTAAGTTAATGTGTTGCAATGTGCTCGCCACTGGACCCAAGATTCGCGGGTTCGATCCCGACCGAGGTCGATGGATTTTTAAGGGTGATAAAAATCCGGAGCACCACTTCCTTCGGAGGGGAAGTAAAGCCGTCAGTCCCATGTCGTAGATTTACGGCATGTAAAATAACCTTACGGCATGAATAGAACTAGTAGTGCTTGTAAGCGAAATTAAGAGGCCATTTCTCACCCAAGTCTCCTGACTGACTGCCAGATGGCTCTGGCATTCACATCAGGATCGAGTTGAAAAGCGCGGCCAGTCAGCCGGTCCCTCACTGCCGCAAATGCACAAAGAATTCGTAACCTCGGAAAGAGGAGGCCCAAGCCCATATAGGGCTGTCGAGCCATGGTTATTATTATTATTATTATTATATAATGTGTTGCAATATCGTTCATGTACGAAACACCTGAGATAAACAGGGACTATTTTCAGGGCGCAGGTCCCCTTGGCTACTCCTGGGATCTAGGAGGTATGACTTTCTGACATTCGCAAAAGCCGAGGAAACCAGCACGTTAAAAAATCAGTCTCTGTAGGTGTAGGACACTTCCAATATCGATATCAAAAACTGTAAGCGACTCCTCAAACTGCTATTATAAACCCTGTCTATTTCTCAACCGCCTCATCCAAATCTGATATTATTCATGTTTCCTGCAAATCGATATACTTAGGAAAATATCTATTTCCAACTAATTCCATATCTGTTGGTATACATATATATTATTAATTCTCCGAGATGTTTCGGCTAATAATAACAGACATCATCAGGGAGACTGTTGAAATAAGGGAGCATTTGATGCTAAAACATATCATCGTCTATTATATATGGTACGTGATACACTAAAAAATGAAATGTTTAAAATATCAGTATTTGATATTAAACAGTTACTAAAATTACGTTAAAATTGTAGAACATTTGTATTAGTTTTTTTTATATACTTCTTTGCATTCAAACATCAAATAGCAAATAGTTGTCTTTTATCTTGGGTGCATCAAGAATCCAGAATAACACAAATATATACACTGGACCAAAGAACACTCTGTCAAATGTCTCCCTGAGGATGGCTGTTATATATTAGCCGAAACATGTAAGGGAAGTAATAATATATATATTAACCAACAGATGTACAACTAGTTGGAAATAAATACACAGTAACCACTCACCATGTTTCTGTACATTACTACGCCTCACCCTGTTTCTCTAAATTAATACGCCTCACCCTGTTTCTGTACATTACTACGCCTCACCCTGTTTCTGTACATACTACGCCTCACCCTGTTTCTCTAAATTAATACGCCTCACCCTGTTTCTGTACATTACTACGCCTCACCCTGTTTCTGTACATTACTACGCCTCACCCTGTTTCTGTACATTACTACGCCTCACCCTGTTTCTGTACATTACTACGCCTCACCCTGTTTCTCTAAATTAATACGCCTCACCCTGTTTCTGTACATTACTACGCCTCACCCTGTTTCTGTACATTACTACGCCTCACCCTGTTTCTGTACATTAATACGCCTCACCCTGCTTCTGTACATTACTACGCCTCACCCTGTTTCTCTAAATTAATACGCCTCACCCTGTTTCTGTACATTACTACGCCTCACCCTGTTTCTGTACATTACTACGCCTCACCCTGTTTCTGTACATTACTACGCCTCACCCTGTTTCTGTACATTACTACGCCTCACCCTGTTTCTCTAAATTAATACGCCTCACCCTGTTTCTGTACATTACTACGCCTCACCCTGTTTCTGTACATTACTACGCCTCACCCTGTTTCTGTACATTACTACGCCTCACCCTGTTTCTGTACATTACTACGCCTCACCCTGTTTCTGTACATTACTACGCCTCACCCTGTTTCTGTACATTACTACGCCTCACCCTGTTTCTGTACATTACTACGCCTCACCCTGTTTCTCTAAATTAATACGCCTCACCCTGTTTCTGTACATTACTACGCCTCACCCTGTTTCTGTACATTACTACGCCTCACCCTGTTTCTGTACATTAATACGCCTCACCCTGCTTCTGTACATTACTACGCCTCACCCTGTTTCTGTACATACTTACGCCTCACCCTGTGTCTCTACATTAATACGCCTCACCCTGCCTCTGTACATTACTACGCCTCACCCTGTTTCTGTACATTACTAAGCCTCACCTTGTTTCTGTACATTACTACGCCTCACCCTGCTTCTGTACATTACTACGCCTCACCCTGTTTCTGTACATACTTACGCCTCACCCTATGTGCTCTCATTAATACGCCTGACCCTGTTTCTGTACATTACTAAGCCTCACCTTGTTTCTGTACATTACTACGCCTCACCCTGTTTCTGTACATTACTACGCCTCACCCTGTTTCTGTACATTACTAACGCCTCACCCTGTTTCTGTACATTACTAAGCCTCACCTGTTTCTGTACATTACTACGCCTCACCCTGTTTATGTAATTACTACGCCTCACCTTGTTTCTGTACATACTACTAACGCCTCACCCTGTTTTGTAATTACTACGCCTCACCTGTTTCTGTACATTACTAAGCCTCACCTTGTTTCTGTACATTACTACGCCTCACCCTGTTTCTGTACATACTACGCCTCACCCTGTTCTTACATTATACGCCTGACCCTGTTTCTGTACATTACTAAGCCTCACCTGTTTCTGTACATTACTAAGCCTCACCCTGTTTCTGTACATTACTACGCCTCACCCTGTTTCTGTACATTACTACGCCTCACCTGTTTCTGTACATTACTAACGCCTCACCCTGTTTCTGTACATTACTACGCCTCACCCTGTTTATGTAATTACTAAAGCCTCACCTTGTTTCTGTACATTACTACGCCTCACCCTGTTTCTGTACATTATACGCCTCACCCTGTTTCTGTACATTACTAAGCCTCACCTGTTTCTGTACATTAAATACGCCTCACCCTGTTTATGTAATTACTACGCCTCACCCTGTTTCTGTACATTAATACGCCTCACCCTGTTTCTGTACAATAATACGCCTCACCCTGTTTCTGTACAATATAACGCCTCACCCTGTTTCTGTACATTACTAAGCCTCACCCTGTTTCTGTACATTAATAGCCTCACCTGTTTCTGTACATTACTAAGCCTCGCCCTGTTTCTGTACATTAATACGCCTCACCCTGTTTCTGTACATTAATAAGCCTCACCCTGTTTCTGTACATTACTAACGCCTCACCCTGTTCTGTTACATTACTACGCCTAACCCTGTTTCTGTACATTAATACGCCTCACCCTGTTTCTGTACATTACTAAGCCTCACCCTGTTCGTACATTACTACGCCTCACCCTGTTTCTGTACATTACTACGCCTCACCCTGTTTCTGTACATTACTAAGCCTCACCCTGTTTCCGTACATTACTAAGCCTCACCCTATTTCCGTACATTACTACGCCTCACCCTGTTTCTGTACATTAACTACGCCTCACCCTGTTTCTGTACATTACTAAGCCTCACCCTGTTTCTGTACATTACTAAGCCTCACCCTAGTTTCTGTACATTACTAACGCCTCACCCTGTTTCTGTACATTACTAAGCCTCACCCTGTTTCTGTACATTACTACGCCTCACCCTGTTTCTGTACATTACTACGCCTCACCCTGTTTCTGTACATTACTAAGCCTCACCCTGTTTCTGTACATTAATACGCCTCACCCTATTTCTGTACATTAATACGCCTCACCCTATTTCTGTACATTACTAAGCCTCACCCTGTTTCTGTACATTAATACGCCTCACCCTATTTCTGTACATTAATACGCCTCACCCTATTTCTGTACATTACTAAGCCTCACCCTGTTCTGTACATTACTAAGCCTCACCCTATTTCTGTACATTAATACGCCTCACCCTGCTTCTATTCAGTGTCTATCGCACTCAACTCTCATATTCACAACACATAGCACCTGCGGAAACGGCGTTCCTCCACTGAAGAAAGCGTCTTACCACCCTTCATGTGTTCAACCGCTAAGAAAGTCTGCACAAACATCGCAGCATGTTACGGCTAAACACAAGCGTTACACTGACACGCTAAGCTGCAATCAATATCAGCACACTCAGACACCCACTGGCCAGAGTACCGAAGCACTCTGACACAAATAACGAAAGGAAATTTCCTTGTATAAGACACGACCGTCTTATTGGACAAAAAAAGGCGTTTATTTTACGGTTTATTATAAAAACATTTCTCAACTTGCATCCTTTCCCACAACTATGCTATTTATTGATTGATAAAATCAGAGAAAGCAAGCGGCGACTACCCAATCAAAAAATGTTCGAAAATTTGTTAATTTTAAGGGTTATTTAACGTTGCTTTGGACGTCGAAGTATGTACGTATAGCGTCCGAAATTTGGTACAAAACAAAGCTCCAAGAGAATATTCCAGCCTAGTATTGAGTACGACATCGGTTTATACGACACCTCGTCTATAACGTCAGATATTCTGTGGTACCAATTAATTCCTCACTGTTAACCATAACATTATACTCCTCGGTTATAACAACACTCGTTTATAACGACACAAAGTATTCAGTCCCATTTATGACGTTATAACCGAGTTCCACTCTATTTAGAAAGTCCTCGTTTCTTTCCGAAACCTCAATCTTTGTGCTCTGAAATGATGATCATTGTTGAACACGACTACATCGGCGTCTGTGCACTTTGACCGCAGCGTCACCGAAGGGTTCGTCCACGGCTGAGAAAGTTTCTTCTGTAGCTACATCCTTCGAGACTGCAACACCCCTGCAGGTACAGATTTCTAAGATCTGTTCGTTCTGCGAAACTTTATAGACAACACACGAAATTCAAGCAAGATGTAATGTGGTTACACCCTCTACTAAACACAAGGATCGACGCACAGCCAGTTTCATCGCTAAACACTGTGCATGGTCATACAAATGTTGACAGAATATTACGTCACTACAGTAACAAATCTAAACATGAGTTTGAAGTATAGGCTACCTAGCAAGATGACTGGGAAAATGCTTCTGATATGCAATGTTAAGGTGCCCTGTTCAGACCTCGGTCGGTGTATAAACTGTCCTACTGAGGCTTCCGTGGTTTTTCTCAGCCCGCCCAGGCACATGTCGATAGAATGTATCAGTTCGGTCCACATCCACATTCTCTCACACCCACTCTCATTCTTCACCTTACCATTCATCACCTTACCATTCATCACCTTACCATTCATCACTTACATTCAACACCTTACCATTCAACACCTTACCATTCAATCACCTTACCATTCATCACCTTACCATTCATCACCTTACCTCAACCTTACCATTCAACACCTACCATTCAACACCTACATTCAACACCTTACCATTCAACACCTTACCATTCAACACCTTACCATTCATCACCTTACCATTCATCACCTTACCATTCATCACCTTACCATTCATCACCTTACCATTCAACACCTTACCATTCAACACCTTACCATTCAACACCTTACATTCATCACCTTACCATTCATCACCTTACCATTCATCACCTTACCATTCAACACCTTACCATTCAATCACCTTACCATTCAACACCTTACCATTCAACACCTTACCATTCACACCTTACCATTACCAATCACACCTTACCATTCAACACCTTACCATTCAACACCTTACCATTCACACCTTACCATTCAACACCTTACCATTATCATACACCTTACCATTCAACACCTACATTCAACACCACCATTCTAACATACCACCGGCGTTTAACATAACCTAAAATAAATAATATATATATATATAATAAACAAGTAAATTTCACCCTATAACAGGGTATAAGGGCCCAGAGGGGGAGTAGAGTTATAGCTCTACTCTTTCTTTAACCTCGGTGCTAGATGGGGGTGGGTGGTCAACGCCACGCCCCGGCCGCTTTACCCCAGGGAAAGAGACCCGGTACCCATTGTACAGGAGGCTGGGTAGGCCCCAGGGCCGCTTTGGACGGGTGCTGAAAATCTCGCCCCCACCGGGATTCGATCCACGGACTGTCCAGCCCGTAGCGAGTCGCTATACCGACTGAGCTATCGCGGCCCACCAGTACAATCCTCTAACATGCATAAAAGCAATCACTGCACTATAGAGATTGTGCTTTGGTCTTACCAGAGCGGGATATATGGTTAGTTTTCTGGGTTGAAGCAGCATCCTGCCGGCGTCATATCTGACAGATGTCAGTCCAATGATAAATCGGAGACGCGGTACTGTCATGGTCATTTCTTCAAATGTTCTTGGAGACCCAAGCCGACATGTCAGAGGATATAAGACGGTGATATAAGCCTGTCCAACTTTACGCCGGTTCTCATGGCTGCTGTACTTGACAAATTAGCCAGTAGCTGCATTGTACAAGGTACCTGATGACGTAACAACCTGCTGCGAAGGCGCTGTCGTGGGCAGATCAGCGAGAGAGCCACGTTCCGGGTGACAGGCTGGCTGACACGAAGTGACATGTCATATTTGTGACTTAGAGCCTTACATAAACGAGTAGTGGTCCCGTGAAACTACTAGACAAAATGGTGTTGATTTCTTTGATCTGTGTCACATCTTGCGACAGCGTGTGCTAAACGCACAAGCAGCGAATAATTGTACAAAGGCACTGTTCACATGACGTGGCAAGTATCGACAAGTGGCAAATATTTGTCATATATATATCATTCGTGGGAACGAATAAGTAGGAATTCGCAAAGTGTTACCTATTTGATATCATTCATTCCGTTCATTGCTTTTACAATCAATCACATTTACCAACAAACGAACATAATATAATTACAAACTGTACATAAATTTTAAAACTGCTACATGTTTCGGCGCCAAGGCTCCATCCTCAGGGAGTCCCAAATACAAAGGAGTACAAGCATCAATAACTGATCAACTCACAACAAAATGCACTATATGGTCTTATCCTTCCTTAAGTACATAAGCTGTCTCCAAAACACAGTATAGCTGGATCCATTGCACAAAAAACGCCTACATTTTATCTGGTTGACTTTTTGTATCTTTTTATTGTGTGCATGGATTGCTAGTTCAGTTTTGTGAAGTGTTACTTTAATGTGATTCCCTGATGATGATCCCATAAGGGATCGAAACATGTAGCAGTGTTCAAAGTGATATTGTAATACTACGTATAGCATATCTGTAAACAGTACACTGTATTTTGTTGAACTGATTTGATTGTCGACATTGCTCGGTGTGAACAATGTAAAATTTGTTGCTCAAAATCTTCTGGGTTATTACCCGGCGTCATTTTTTGGTGTATGACCAACGTTTCGAGATCACTTGTTTGTCCCATCTTCAGGGTCTTAGGTAAAAAGTATGCCAGGAGGTAAGGAACATGTGTTTATATAGGAGTGGGGTCTACACCTATATAAACACATGTTCCTTACCTCCTAGCATACTTTTTACCTAAGACCCTGACGATGGGACAAACAAGTGATCCCGAAACGTTGGTCATGCACCAAAAAATGACGCCGGGTAATAACCCAGAAGAATTTAAGCAACATTACGACCACGGCGGAAGCCTTCAATTACATATAATATAAAATTTACCAATACACCAATCTGTGAAGTACAATGCACAGTATTAATATATTTGAAATGTTAAAATTATAACATATATATAAAATTAAAAGTATAAAATTTCAGCGCTATTGATATTACGGTTATCCTAATTCTGACAAATCCCAGGCCAAAGTTCACTGTCTGTTTTTAAAACTTATGTACAGTTACGGACATTTATTGGTAAATGTGATTGAATGAGTCTTACCTCGTCTGGGCCTGACGTAATGGTTTGCAGTCTTCACAGAGGCCTCTGCGTTCTGCATTGTGAATTTTCGACGTTGCGACATATTTGTTACCATAGCGGACAGCAATCAACAAAGTCAGCTGCAGACAAATTCACTCCAGTTTAAACATCAAAATACCTGAATTTTGTTATTTGCATTTCATTGAATCTGCAATCTCAGTCATCAGTCAGGGGCGACATGTTAACATGAAATATGTCAGCTAACAAAGTCCGTTTATGTTTTTCTTTACTTAACATCGATTATTCAAATAAACACTTCATGGAACGATAGTTACGAAGATGTGTGGCACACGGATCAAGAGGCATAGACACGACTTAAAAATTTAATTCTATTATTATTTTTTTTTAAATTATTTTCTGCTTCTCTTTGTTCACATCGTAAGCATATCTGGCAGCTGTCTGAGCACGTGACACAGCAATGTAGCCAAAATAAAACGCGTTCAAAAGTGCAGAATAAATTAAGGGTTACATCACAATATCTGGAAAATTCTTGATTTTGAATGTGACGACATTTTAGAAAGTTTAATGAATTATGGGGCAGTGGCGGAATATCACGTCGCCTGGGCCGACACTTACGCATGCGTCAGTCCTGGTTATACATACCTAAGTTATATCGCTTTATACATTTCGAGTAATGGAGAAAAAAGCACGATAAAATCATTTCCCTTGCCATGAATCGAACCAAAGACCTCCTGAATACGAACAGGAGTACTAGCCACTACACCAGGAAGTTTGGTAGTCAGGAAGTTATAAGAAACTGAAGGCGTTGTGTCGCCTGCACACTGATGCGAAAACACATGCACGTGCAGAAGGGCGTAGCGTAACACCATGAAGATGTATGGGACAGTGGAGGTATAGATCTCTGTGTTTTTAACCTCGGCACTAAATGGTTGTTATTGGTCACGACCCGGCCACTTCTATCTCCGTGTAAAATCCCTTCCTACCTTGAGTCACTGCGCTACAAGCCGGAACGTCGCGGGTTCGATTCCCGATGGTGTAATTGGAATTTTTCATTGACATAATCGTTTCGGTCGCACTATGGCCCTGGGGTCGACTCAGCCTCTAACAGAAATGAGTACCAGGAATATTTCCTGGGAATAAAGGAGGCCAGTGCGTAGGGCTGACAACCTTACCACCTTCATGTACCGTTGTCTAGAAATCTGTGAGCCTCAACCTCCTGGAACCCTAAGGGTCTGTCCAGGCCTGTAATGGGATTGCTTTAGCTTTACCTTTACACAGACACTGGGTATGTGCTTTAGCCGATTTGGACACGGTGACGAAGAGAACCGTTAATACGCCTGTCGGAAAACGAATACCTGTCGTCCTGCCCGTGGCTTAGTCACTGCACTGACTGGGCTCTGACGTTTCGGTACATATTGCTGTGCCACTTTACAGCGAGCTACCACTTAGCTGTCTTCCACCGAATTCAACATTTAATAGCCTTGCTAAATAACGGCGTAGAAGAATTTGTTAACGAATTACAGGCGTCCGTGAGATCGGAGAAAACCTGCATATACTGCGATATAGCGGGACAGTCGTGCTCACGGACAGGATGAAAGGTACACCCTGTGTATATCACAGTAAGCTGGAGTTTAGAGGAGGTAGGCGTACTGAACAAAAGAGAGAGCCGAGATCTATACAGGAGGTGTCTTGTCTCGTAGGTCTATGACACAATGCATGTGCGGGTTAACTTTGCAGTTCATACCGCTTTGTTAAGCCAAAAGGCAGGCACCATATACCAGTCGCTCAATCCACATTAGCACCCAACAATCCAGCGTCTTGGCCTTATTCAACTACACCTACATCTACCGTATTCAACTACACCTACATCTACCGTATTCAACTACACTACATCTACCGTATTCAACTACACCTACATCTACCGTATTCAACTACACCTACATCTACCTATTCAACTACACCTACATCTACCTATTCAACTACACCTACATCTACCGTATTCAACTACACCTACATCTACCGTATTCAACTACACCTATATCTACCTATTCAACTACACCTACATCTACCGTATTCAACTACACCTACATCTACCTATTCAACTACACCTACATCTACCTATTCAACTACACCTACATCTACCTATTCAACTACACCTACATCTACCTATTCAACCACACCTACATCTACCGTATTCAACTACACCTACATCTACCTATTCAACTACACCTACATCTACCGTATTCAACTACACCTACATCTACCGTATTAAACTACACCTACATCTACCGTATTCAACTACACCTACATCTACCGTATTCAACTACACCTACATCTACCGTATTCAACTACACCTACATCTACCTATTCAACTACACCTACATCTACCGTATTCAACTACACCTACATCTACCGTATCCCTGACCCAATAAGGTCCCCAACCGCCGCACTTGGTTAAGCTTTCTTTAGCAATGCGATAGAAAATAAATTGCTTTGTAAAAATTGGATAAGTTTGGGGCAGGCAGGCTACTGATGGGGCATCAGACTGTAGGCTAGAACATTTGCTAGGAGATCGCCATTTGTGCGGGATTGTCTGTGAATCACGGAGTGGTTCTAGCTAGAGAAAAATACAGTAATAAAATCTGTGATGTAAACAAAGTCGATAAGGTGGGCAATAGTTGTTTACACGAACAGAGAATGACAGACAGACAGCAGACAATGACTTAGGTAAAAAAAAGTGAAAGATAATTGGAGGAATGAGTAGATAGAAACAACCAAGAAACTGATAAACAGTGAAGAAACAAGCAAACAGATAACACGGAGAGAAACAAAAAGGGAAAAATTAAGAGAAAAAGCGATAAAGAGAAGCTCGGGCCCTCGTGATGCTGGGAATTGTAGCGTGGGTTGGCGCAGACTGCTAGTACAGTTGGCAATATGGCGTTTTGAGCGTTCAGCGATGGACTGCTGTAACTCACCGAATTTCCTTATTTCATCCCAAAACGCATGGGTATTTTATTCACCAAACGAAACCCTCAGAAGTGCTGCAAAGTTACTGCAAACAGGAGTGGCATTAACTCACCTTTGCTATTAGTAATTCTAATGATATAACTCACCTTTGCTATTAGTAATTCTAATGATATAACTCACCTTTGCTATTAGTAATTCTAATGATATAACTCACCTTTGCTATTAGTAATTCTAATGATATAACTCACCTTTGCTATTAGTAATTCTAATTATATAACTCACCTTTGCTATTAGTAATTCTAATGATATAACTCACCTTTGCTATTAGTAATTCTAATGATATAATTCACCTTTGCTATTAGTAATTCTAATGATATAACTCACCATTGATATTAGTAATTCTAATGATATAACTCACCTTTGCTATTAGTAATTCTAATGATATAACTGCAACTTTACACGTCTTCATACCATAAAATACGAATTTCTTCACATTATATTTATATATGGCATTTATACGCGTACAATCCTATTCAAAAGACTGAGAAATTGCATGGTTATCAGCTTCAAGATTTGTTCGTAAGCTGATGCATCCTGTTGCGCGTGACGGTTCACTTATATTTGTTGTCCCTTTATCGTCTACCTGAGTGCGGTAGCTTTGTTGCATAGAAAGCCTGTATCCGTCGGGATTTCCTGTAACAGCAGTCACGCTGAAGAACACTAAAAAAGGTACACGCTGTATATAACAAACGCAGAGAAACGTTGATTGAATAACACTAATGTTAGTTGTCATCAGTATTAAACCGTACATGTTACGGGCTTCCACCCTCATAGGACCAAAAATATTCAAATTTTTGTGCAATACGCTTTTATTTTAACATCATTGGGCTCCAAATACACAGTGCAGCGTAATCAATAAACTTTGTTTTCAATAACATTCAGAGAAACACAATTGTACCCACCTCTTCAAATCTCATAAATATGACATTACAAATAAGCTTATATGCATTTGATGACTGACCGATAGACCACATTCTTATCATGTGGCCAGAATATTCAACTATGTCGACTACGTGGCACACACACGAACAGTCAGCGGAATGCGTGTGTTCCGTAAAATGCGTAACGAATAATATTATTACTTGTTTAATTGGGATTGTATTGAGGGTACATGTGATAGTTACGCACATTCAAAATTGTACTGAGGGTACATGTGATAGTTACGTACATTCAAATTTGTATTGAGGTACATGTGATAGTTACGTACATTCAAATTTGTATTGAGGTACATGTGATAGTTACGTGCATTCAAATTTGTACTGAGGTACATGTGATAGTTACGTGCATTCAAATTTGTACTGAGGGTACATGTGATAGTTACGTGCATTCAAATTTGTACTGAGGGTACATGTGATAGTTACGTGCATTCAAATTTGTACTGAGGTACATGTGATAGTTACGTGCATTCAAATTTGTATTGAGGTACATGTGATAGTTACGTACATTCAAATTTGTATTGAGGTACATGTGATAGTTACGTACATTCAAATTTGTATTGAGGTACATGTGATAGTTACGTACATTCAAATTTGTATTGAGGTACATGTGATAGTTACGTACATTCAAATTTGTATTGAGGTACATGTGATAGTTACGTACATTCAAATTTGTATTGAGGTACATGTGATAGTTACGTACATTCAAATTTGTATTGAGGTACATGTGATAGTTACGTGCATTCAAATTTGTACTGAGGTACATGTGATAGTTACGTGCATTCAAATTTGTACTGAGGGTACATGTGATAGTTACGTGCATTCAAATTTGTATTGAGGTACATGTGATAGTTACGTACATTCAAATTTGTATTGAGGTACATGTGATAGTTACGTGCATTCAAATTTGTACTGAGGGTACATGTGATAGTTACGTGCATTCAAATTTGTACTGAGGGTACATGTGATAGTTACGTGCATTCAAATTTGTACTGAGGGTACATGTGATAGTTACGTGCATTCAAATTTGTACTGAGGGTACATGTGATAGTTACGTACATTCAAATTTGTATTGAGGTACATGTGATAGTTACGTGCATTCAAATTTGTATTGAGGTACATGTGATAGTTACGTACATTCAAATTTGTATTGAGGTACATGTGATAGTTACGTACATTCAAATTTGTATTGAGGTACATGTGATAGTTACGTACATTCCAATTTGTATTGAGGTACATGTGATAGTTACGTACATTCAAATTTGTATTGAGGTACATGTGATAGTTACGTACATTCAAATTTGTATTGAGGTAGATGTGATAGTTACGTACATTCAAATTTGTATTGAGGTACATGTGATAGTTACGTACATTCAAATTTGTATTGAGGTACATGTGATAGTTACGTACATTCAAATTTGTATTGAGGTACATGTGATAGTTACGTACATTCAAATTTGTATTGAGGTACATGTGATAGTTACGTACATTCAAATTTGTATTGAGGGTACATGTGATAGTTACGTGCATTCAAATTGTACTGAGGTAATGTGATAGTTACGTGCATTCAAATTTGTACTGAGGTACATTGATAGTTACGTCATTCAATTTGTATAGTAATGTGATAGTTACGTGCATTCAATGTACTGAGGGCATTATGTTAGTGCATTCAATTGTATGAGGTACATGTGATAGTACGTCATTCAATTTGTATGAGGTACATTGATAGTTACGTGCATTCAAATTGTTGAGGTACATGTGATAGTTACGTCATTCAATTTGTATGAGTATTATTTCGTCATTCAATTTTATGAGGTACATTAAGTTACGTCATTCAAATTTGTATGAGTCATTGATAGTTACGTGCATTCAAATTTGTATGAGGGTACATTGATAGTTACGTGCATTCAAATTTGTATGAGGTACATGATAGTTACGTCTTCAATTGATGGTACAGATATTACGTCACAATTGATGAGGTACATTGATGTTACTGCATTCAAATTTGTATGAGGTACATGTGATATTACGTCATAAATTTGTATGAGGTACATTGATAGTTACGTGCATTCAAATTTGTATGAGGTACATTGATAGTTACGTCATTCAAATTTGTATGAGGTAATGATAGTTACGTCATTCAATTGTACTGAGGTACAGATGGATATTTACGTGCATTCAAATTTGTACTGGGTACATTGATAGTTACGTGCATTCAAATTTGTATGAGGTACAGTGATAGTTACGTGCATTCAAATTTGTACTGAGGTAATTGATAGTTACGTGCATTCAAATTTGTACTGAGGTACATGTGATAGTTACGTGCATTCAAATTTGTACTGAGGAATTGATAGTTACGTGCATTCAAATTTGTACTGAGGTACATTGATAGTTACGTGCATTCAAATTTGTACTGAGGTACATGTGATAGTTACGTGCATTCAAATTTGTACTGAGGGTACATTGATAGTTACGTGCATTCAAATTTGTACTGAGGGTACATTGAACTCACAATTTGACTGCTGATAGTTACGTGCATCAAATTGTACTGAGTACATTATAGTTCGTGCATTCAAATTGATGAGGTACATGTGATAGTTACGTGCATTCAAATTTGTACTGAGGGTACATGATAGTTAGTGCATTAAATTGACAGTACATGTATTACGTGCATTCAAATGTGTATAACAAAGTTACTCATACAAACTGCTGTTAACCAACGTGTCTCATACAAAACGACATGCGATGTTATACTCATCAAATGTCTATACAAGATGCTGTTCAAATTTGTACTATAATGTAGTTACCAAAATTGTACTGCATAACAATACGATGAGTATCTCATCCAAACGTAAAATGTATTTGCAATTGTAATTTTATTCATTTGTCACGTCCTACCTGATAGGTGACAAACCTTCTGTACGTAACACGTGGCCATGTAATTTATATCAATAAAAAGGAATATATTTTGTGTTTATGGTAATTGCACATGAATTAACTCGATTTGTTTTGGAGTTCGCGAAATATTCCAATAAAATTTAATTTAAAAGAATTATTAAATTTATAATAACTGTCGACAAGCATATTTCATTGCAACTTCCAAAATCATCAGATGTTATGTCAAGCAAGCAACATTTATTTGTGGTATCATCGGTCCATTGTTGATCTAATTTGTGTACTGATACTGCTGGCATTGTCATTGTACTGGACTAACATCACAAAAATTAAATTAGCCTCCCAAGTTCCATTTTATACTCTACAATACCAGATTTAATTTAAATCTGTTCAGCAGATTTCCAATAAATGAAATATTTGAGCGGTATAACAAAGCAACGACCCCTACACGGGTCAACTTAAGGCACTTTGTACACGAGATGCAAACACTTTTATCATTTTTGTGTCCTTGACACTGTCAAGTAATAAATAAGATAAATGCATAGAGCATTTTGGTGTCGAAATATGAAGGAATAAAACCAACTGGAAGATCTAGACGTAGATGGAAGCATAGTATTAAAATAGAGATTAAAGGACAAGGATGAGAGGACGCGGACTAAATTAATCTTGCTCAGGATAAGGACATGTGCCGGGAACTTTTCATTACGTTAAATGAACCATCAAGTTTTATAAACGGCAGGGGTTGTTTCGACTAGCTGCGGAGCCATCAGTTTCTCAAGAAGGACTCAATTGGTAACAATACACAGCGTGGATAACCGATGACTTAGTATGGAGCATGGTCAAAATTTGACTGGGGAAAACCGATGTACTCAGAGAGAAACATAACCAAGTGCTATCTTGTCCACCACAAATCACAGCCGGAGTGGCCTGGGATCGAAATCGGGCAGCCATGATGAGAATCCTGCTACTGACTGCCTGAGCCATGATGAGAGGCCTGCTACTGACTGCCTGAGCCATGATGAGAGGCCTGCTACTGACTGCCTGAGCCATGATGAGAGGCCTGCTACTGACTGCCTGAGCCATGACGAGAGGCCTGCTACTGACTGCCTGAGCCATGATGAGAGGCCTGATACTGACTGCCTGCCTGAGCACTGCAACACAATGTGCCTGCTCTTTGACACGAACCTTCATTAAGGGACAGAAAGCTAACTCATAAATAACAAAAAGAAAAATAAGGGAGTTTCAAAAGAGAACGTGAAGTCGACTGCGTGTGTCAATGTTGACTCACGCAGTCTGTTGACACAGTCCAGTAATGCTGGTCAAACATTTGTAAACACAGTTGTTTTGAAAACGCAGTAATCTGAGCTAAACGAGACACTCTGACACAACCCGAATGGCGAGGTGTCTAGTTCAAGTTACTGTATATCACGCAGCACTCTGAGCTACAAGCGACACTTTCACAACACCCGAAAGGCGAGGTGTCTAGTTCCAGTTACTGTACATCACGCAGCACTCTGAGCTACACGTGACACTTTCACAACACCCGAAAGGCGAGGTGTCTAGTTCCAGTTACTGTACATCACGCAGCACTCTGAGCTACAAGCGACACTTTCACAACACCCGAAAGGCGAGGTGTCTAGTTCCAGTTACTGTACATCACGCAGCACTCTGAGCTACAAGCGACACTTTCACAACACCCGAAAGGCGAGGTGTCTAGTTCCAGTTACTGTACATCACGCAGCACTCTGAGCTACAAGCGACACTTTCACAACACCCGAAAGGCGAGGTGTCTAGTTCCAGTTACTGTACATCACGCAGCACTCTGAGCTACAAGCGACACTTTCACAACACCCGAAAGGCGAGGTGTCTAGTTCCAGTTACTGTACATCACGCAGCACTCTGAGCTACAAGCGACACTTTCACAACACCCGAAAGGCGAGGTGTCTAGTCCAGTTACTGTACAACACGCAGCACTCTGAGCTACAAGCGACACTTTCACAACACCCGAAAGGCGAGGTGTCTAGTTCCAGTTACTGTACAACACGCAGCACTCTGAGCTACACGTGACACTTTCACAACACCCGAAAGGCGAGGTGTCTAGTTCCAGTTACTGTACATCACGCAGCACTCTGAGCTACAAGCGACACTTTCACAACACCCGAAAGGCGAGGTGTCTAGTCCAGTTACTGTACAACACGCAGCACTCTGAGCTACAAGCGACACTTTCACAACACCCGAAAGGCGAGGTGTCTAGTCCAGTTACTGTACATCACGCAGCACTCTGAGCTACAAGCGACACTTTCACAACACCCGAAAGGCGAGGTGTCTAGTTCCAGTTACTGTATATCACGCAGCACTCTGAGCTACAAGCGACACTTTCACAACACCCGAAAGGCGAGGTGTCTAGTCCAGTTACTGTACATCACGCAGCACTCTGAGCTACAAGCGACACTTTCACAACACCCGAAAGGCGAGGTGTCTAGTTCCAGTTACTGTACATCACGCAGCACTCTGAGCTACAAGCGACACTTTCACAACACCCGAAAGGCGAGGTGTCTAGTCCAGTTACTGTACAACACGCAGCACTCTGAGCTACAAGCGACACTTTCACAACACCCGAAAGGCGAGGTGTCTAGTTCCAGTTACTGTACAACACGCAGCACTCTGAGCTACACGTGACACTTTCACAACACCCGAAAGGCGAGGTGTCTAGTTCCAGTTACTGTACATCACGCAGCACTCTGAGCTACAAGCGACACTTTCACAACTCCCGAAAGGCGAGGTGTCTAGTCCAGTTACGGTACAACACGCAGCACTCTGAGCTACAAGCGACACTTTCACAACACCCGAAAGGCGAGGTGTCTAGTCCAGTTACTGTACAACACGCAGCACTCTGAGCTACAAGCGACACTTTCACAACACCCGAAAGGCGAGGTGTCTAGTCCAGTTACTGTACATCACGCAGCACTCTGAGCTACAAGCGACACTTTCACAACACCCGAAAGGCGAGGTGTCTAGTTCCAGTTACTGTATATCACGCAGCACTCTGAGCTACAAGCGACACTTTCACAACACCCGAAAGGCGAGGTGTCTAGTCCAGTTACTGTACATCACGCAGCACTCTGAGCTACAAGCGACACTTTCACAACACCCGAAAGGCGAGAGGTGTCTAGTTCCAGTTACTGTACATCACGCAGCACTCTGAGCTACAAGCGACACTTTCACAACACCCGAAAGGCGAGGTGTCTAGTCCAGTTACTGTACAACACGCAGCACTCTGAGCTACAAGCGACACTTTCACAACACCCGAAAGGCGAGGTGTCTAGTTCCAGTTACTGTACAACACGCAGCACTCTGAGCTACACGTGACACTTTCACAACACCCGAAAGGCGAGGTGTCTAGTTCCAGTTACTGTACATCACGCAGCACTCTGAGCTACAAGCGACACTTTCACAACTCCCGAAAGGCGAGGTGTCTAGTCCAGTTACGGTACAACACGCAGCACTCTGAGCTACAAGCGACACTTTCACAACACCCGAAAGGCGAGGTGTCTAGTCCAGTTACTGTACAACACGCAGCACTCTGAGCTACAAGCGACACTTTCACAACACCCGAAAGGCGAGGTGTCTAGTCCAGTTACTGTACATCACGCAGCACTCTGAGCTACAAGCGACACTTTCACAACACCCGAAAGGCGAGGTGTCTAGTTCCAGTTACTGTACAACACGCAGCACTCTGAGCTACAAGCGACACTTTCACAACACCCGAAAGGCGAGGTGTCTAGTCCAGTTACTGTACATCACGCAGCACTCTGAGCTACAAGCGACACTTTCACAACACCCGAAAGGCGAGGTGTCTAGTTCCAGTTACTGTACAACACGCAGCACTCTGAGCTACACGTGACACTTTCACAACACCCGAAAGGCGAGGTGTCTAGTTCCAGTTACTGTACAACACGCAGCACTCTGAGCTACACAGTGACACTTTCACAACACCCGAAAGGCGAGGTGTCTAGTTCCAGTTACTGTACATCACGCAGCACTCTGAGCTACAAGCGACACTTTCACAACACCCGAAAGGCGAGGTGTCTAGTTCCAGTTACTGTACAACACGCAGCACTCTGAGCTACACGTGACACTTTCACAACACCCGAAAGGCGAGGTGTCTAATTCCAGTTACTGTACATCACGCAGCACTCTGAGCTACAAGCGACACTTTCACAACACCCGAAAGGCGAGGTGTCTAGTTCCAGTTACTGTACATCACGCAGCACTCTGAGCTACAAGCGACACTTTCACAACACCCGAAAGGCGAGGTGTCTAGTTCCAGTTACTGTACAACACGCAGCACTCTGAGCTACACGTGACACTTTCACAACACCCGAAAGGCGAGGTGTCTAATTCCAGTTACTGTACATCACGCAGCACTCTGAGCTACAAGCGACACTTTCACAACACCCGAAAGGCGAGGTGTCTAGTCCAGTTACTGTACAACACGCAGCACTCTGAGCTACAAGCGACACTTTCACAACACCCGAAAGGCGAGGTGTCTAGTCCAGTTACTGTACATCACGCAGCACTCTGAGCTACAAGCGACACTTTCACAACACCCGAAAGGCGAGGTGTCTAGTTCCAGTTACTGTACATCACGCAGCACTCTGAGCTACAAGCGACACTTTCACAACACCCGAAAGGCGAGGTGTCTAGTTCCAGTTACTGTACAACACGCAGCACTCTGAGCTACACGTGACACTTTCACAACACCCGAAAGGCGAGGTGTCTAGTTCCAGTTACTGTACATCACGCAGCACTCTGAGCTACAAGCGACACTTTCACAACACCCGAAAGGCGAGGTGTCTAGTCCAGTTACTGTACAACACGCAGCACTCTGAGCTACAAGCGACACTTTCACAACACCCGAAAGGCGAGGTGTCTAGTCCAGTTACTGTACATCACGCAGCACTCTGAGCTACAAGCGACACTTTCACAACACCCGAAAGGCGAGGTGTCTAGTTCCAGTTACTGTACATCACGCAGCACTCTGAGCTACAAGCGACACTTTCACAACACCCGAAAGGCGAGGTGTCTAGTCCAGTTACTGTACAACACGCAGCACTCTGAGCTACAAGCGACACTTTCACAACACCCGAAAGGCGAGGTGTCTAGTTCCAGTTACTGTACAACACGCAGCACTCTGAGCTACACGTGACACTTTCACAACACCCGAAAGGCGAGGTGTCTAGTTCCAGTTACTGTACATCACGCAGCACTCTGAGCTACAAGCGACACTTTCACAACACCCGAAAGGCGAGGTGTCTAGTTCCAGTTACTGTACAACACGCAGCACTCTGAGCTACAAGCGACACTTTCACAACACCCGAAAGACGAGGTGTCTAGTTCCAGTTACTGTACATCACGCAGCACTCTGAGCTACAAGCGACACTTTCACAACACCCGAAAGGCGAGGTGTCTAGTTCCAGTTACTGTTCATCACGCAGCACTCTGAGCTACAAGCGACACTTTCACAACACCCGAAAGGCGAGGTGTCTAGTTCCAGTTACTGTACAACACGCAGCACTCTGAGCTACAAGCGACACTTTCACAACACCGAAAGACGAGGTGTCTAGTTCCAGTTACTGTACATCACGCAGCACTCTGAGCTACAAGCGACACTTTCACAACACCCGAAAGGCGAGGTGTCTAGTTCCAGTTACTGTTCATCACGCAGCACTCTGAGCTACAAGCGACACTTTCACAACACCCGAAAGGCGAGGTGTCTAGTTCCAGTTACTGTACATCACGCAGCACTCTGAGCTACAAGCGACACTTTCACAACACCCGAAAGGCGAGGTGTCTAGTTCCAGTTACTGTTCATCACGCAGCACTCTGAGCTACAAGCGACACTTTCACAACACCCGAAAGGCGTGGTGTCTAGTTCCAGTTACTGTACATCACGCAGTACTCTGAGCTACACGTGACACTCTCGATAGGTGAAGTGTCTATAGCGGTTAGCAGCTTGTCCGAGTTGTCCGTCTTGGACATTCAACGGACAAACGTGTCATCGTCCCCCTCAAAGGTCGTTTCTCATTCCGCAGACAGTAAGTGCTATTACTAAGTACAGAAATACATCGGCAAAGTCTCGCAGCTTGGCTGCACACGATCGGAACAATATGTACGAGTATATTACAAATTCAGTGCGGCAGAACTTCAACACATTTATCTCACCAAAAGTTTGGACTGTCTCACGCGTGGCATATGTAAACCTCTTGCAATATCTGTCTGTAACAATATGTGTAAGTTCAAAGTAAAGAAAGAACTGTTGATGTAAGGACTATTTTCTGTCCTCCGTCATTCATTCTTTCTTCCCTTCCTCTAGGCCACGCTGTCGTTATGACATGACGTTGAGCATAATTTCTCTGGGTTCCATTCCCGGCCGAGGTAATTCCCCCTACTTTCCCTCCCCAAGCCTCACTGTCCCTGTCTCGCCGCGCGCGCAGGCGCGTTGCACCCAGCTGTGCACGACCTGCTGCCTACCTTGCGGGCGCGCGTCAGTCTGCTGTTGTCGCCGGAACCACAGGTGACGCGACGCGTCTCTCCATCTCTCTCTCATTTACTACTTGTTTCTCGTCGCAACGAAGCATCAGCAGGCTCTCTTGTCTCTTTCGTGGAGAGTGACACTGAACTAACATGATCCTCTCGGAGACACCTGCCTAAGTCGTTGTTACTTGTCTAGCCATGCTTCGCGTTCCGTTTAAAAGAAAGACACTGTAAATCAGTTTCAATTGTGTTGCGATGATTCTGTTTCCGAGGCGCTAAATACGTATTCACGTGTCTTTCATATTTTCACTTGCATTTCAATTTATTAGACTGAATTAATGTAGAAAATCTCAAAGGATGACAAACATATGACAAAAGAAGTTCGAAATGGTAGGGAAAATCAATTGAGGCTTCCAAATTTACCTTTCCCTCATTACTTCTCTCAAAGGTTTTAAGTGCACTCGTTTCGCGGACCACTATGTAAGAACCGAATATTTTACTACCAGGTTACGAATTATTGTAGAAGATATTTGCGGAAAGTACAAGGTTATACACAGTGCTTCAAACTATGTGTGTTTAGGAGTGACTAACACCTCGAATATTTTCAAATTTATATGTTCGAGGTTCTGTTCTTGAAAGACAATGGCAGTAATATTCGGAGTGCAAATAGACCGGAAAGACAAAGGCCTATCGCACGTGACGCAAGTAACTGTCAGGAGGGACACTGTTCTATCCTATAAAGCCGTCACATTATACTTCTGTTGCTACTGAAAACGTTTTGAAGCTACCAGAAGAAAATAAAAAGACAGACGCTTCTAAAGTAACATCCGTCTGCACCTACAGCAGGAAGCAGGGGGACCGACAACAATACGTAACAGCAGGTAAGTTTAATGTCCAGTTAACGTAACATTATTTGGAATTTGTGGTTTTTTTGGGTGATAGTAATTCATACACAGCACCTAATGCGGGTACGATAATCTTTTAAAGAATAAGAATAATCTGAATCATAGTTACACATCCAGTCCGTACCGCGCAGTAAACACACTGCGTCTCTGTTAATAAAAACCAGTCAGTTAATGTTGTACAGTGAAATAATCGCTGTTTGTTCTGAGATCCACACAAAACACATAAATACAGTCCGTACCGCGCAGTAAACACACTCCGTCTCAGTTATACAAACCAGTCAGTTAATGTTGTACAGTGAAATAATCGCTGTTTGTTCTGAGATCCACACAAAACACATAAATACAGTCCGTACCGCGCAGTAAACACACTCCGTCTCAGTTATACAAACCAGTCAGTTAATGTCGTACAGTGAAATAATCGCTGTTTGTTCTGAGATCCACACAAAACACATAAATACAGTCCGTACCGCGCAGTAAACACACTCCGTCTCAGTTATACAAACCAGTCAGTTAATGTTGTACAGTGAAATAATCGCTGTTTGTTCTGAGATCCACACAAAACACATAAATACAGTCCGTACCGCGCAGTAAACACACTCCGTCTCAGTTATACAAACCAGTCAGTTAATGTTGTACAGTGAAACAATCGCTGTTTGTTCTGAGATCCACACAAAACACATAAATACAGTCCGTACCGCGCAGTAAACACACTCCTTCTCAGTTATACAAACCAGTCAGTTAATGCTGTACAGTGAAATAATCGCTGTTTGTTCTGAGATCCACACAAAACACATAAATACAGTCCGTACCGCGCAGTAAACACACTCCTTCTCAGTTATACAAACCAGTCAGTTAATGCTGTACAGTGAAATAATCGCTGTTTGTTCTGAGATCCACACAAAACACATAATACAGTCCGTACCGCGCAGTAAACACACTCCTTCTCAGTTATACAAACCAGTCAGTTAATGCTGTACAGTGAAATAATCGCTGTTTGTTCTGAGATCCACACAAAACACATAAATACAGTCCGTACCGCGCAGTAAACACACTCCTTCTCAGTTATACAAACCAGTCAGTTAATGCTGTACAGTGAAATAATCGCTGTTTGTTCTGAGATCCACACAAAACACATAAATACAGTCCGTACCGCGCAGTAAACACACTCTTTCTCAGTTATACAAACCAGTCAGTTAATGTTGTACAGTGAAACAATCGCTGTTTGTTCTGAGATCCACACAAAACACATAAATACAGTCCGTACCGCGCAGTAAACACACTCTTTCTCAGTTATACAAACCAGTCAGTTAATGTTGTACAGTGAAACAATCGCTGTTTGTTCTGAGATCCACACAAAACACATAAATACAGTCCGTACCGCGCAGTAAACACACTCCTTCTCAGTTATACAAACCAGTCAGTTAATGCTGTACAGTGAAATAATCGCTGTTTGTTCTGAGATCCACACAAAACACATAAATACAGTCCGTACCGCGCAGTAAACACACTCTTCTCAGTTATACAAACCAGTCAGTTAATGTTGTACAGTGAAACAATCGCTGTTTGTTCTGAGATCCACACAAAACACATAAATACAGTCCGTACCGCGCAGTAAACACACTCCTTCTCAGTTATACAAACCAGTCAGTTAATGCTGTACAGTGAAATAATCGCTGTTTGTTCTGAGATCCACACAAAACACATAAATACAGTCCGTACCGCGCAGTAAACACACTCTTTCTCAGTTATACAAACCAGTCAGTTAATGTTGTACAGTGAAACAATCGCTGTTTGTTCTGAGATCCACACAAAACACATAAATACAGTCCGTACCGCGCAGTAAACACACTCCTTCTCAGTTATACAAACCAGTCAGTTAATGCTGTACAGTGAAATAATCGCTGTTTGTTCTGAGATCCACACAAAACACATAAATACAGTCCGTACCGCGCAGTAAACACACTCCGTCTCAGTTATACAAACCAGTCAGTTAATGTTGTACAGTGAAATAATCGCTGTTTGTTCTGAGATCCACACAAAACACATAAATACAGTCCGTACCGCGCAGTAAACACACTCCTTCTCAGTTATACAAACCAGTCAGTTAATGTTGTACAGTGAAACAATCGCTGTTTGTTCTGAGATCCACACAAAACACATAAATACAGTCCGTACCGCGCAGTAAACACACTCCGTCTCAGTTATACAAACCAGTCAGTTAATGCTGTACAGTGAAATAATCGCTGTTTGTTCTGAGATCCACACAAAACACATAAATACAGTCCGTACCGCGCAGTAAACACACTCCGTCTCAGTTATACAAACCAGTCACTTAATGCTGTACAGTGAAATAATCGCTGTTTGTTCTAAGATCCACACAAAACACATAAATACAGTCCGTACCGCGCAGTAAACACACTCCGTCTCAGTTATACAAACCAGTCACTTAATGCTGTACAGTGAAATAATCGCTGTTTGTTCTGAGATCCACACAAAACACATAAATACAGTCCGTACCGCGCAGTTAACACACTCCGTCTCAGTTATACAAACCAGTCACTTAATGCTGTACAGTGAAATAATCGCTGTTTGTTCTAAGATCCACACAAAACACATAAATACAGTCCGTACCGCGCAGTAAACACACTCCGTCTCAGTTATACAAACCAGTCACTTAATGCTGTACAGTGAAATAATCGCTGTTTGTTCTGAGATCCACACAAAACACATAAACACAGTCCGTACCGCGCAGTAAACACACTCCGTCTCAGTTATACAAACCAGTCAGTTAATGTTGTATAGTGAAATAATCGCTGTTTGTTCTGAGATCCACACAAAACACATAAATACAGTCCGTACCTCGCAGTAAACACACTCCGTCTCTGTTAATAAAAACCAATCGGTTAATGTTGTATAGGGAAATAATCGCTTTTTGTTCTGAGATACATACTAAACACGTAAATGGAATCTATGAGATGAACGTAGAATTTTTGAATGCTAAACCTGGTGGTGAATTAAGTATCCACTTTGCTTTAAAGGGTACAATGAAGTAAAAAGAATGTCTAAGGACGTACTGCTCCCTTAATTTCCCTAAAGTAGTCAGTGTCCTGGCGGAGGACCTCGGGAAACATTCGAAAGACAACTTAAGCCAAATTGCTAGGTATTAATTTTAAATTAGTAATTTTGCAAGAGTCATCATTGTTTGTTTAACCAGACTACATCCATTAATTTTGTCTCGGTTCTCAGTTGTTCCCAAAGCAGTTCCAAAATTACATATTTTATACCAGTGCTATATTCACCACAATTTTCTCAAGGAAAGGAGTCTTGGTATCGTGAAGTTGTGACAGAATGTCTCTAAACTCGCTGTATATACAGGGTGTTTCATAAATCCCCCCAGGATTTCGGAGGTCTGTAGCTCAGGAGCCAAATCACACACGGGGGATGAGAGCATGTTAGTGAAAAGAGTACATATCCAAGTTTTGAACCTACCTTACAAATGTTCAATATGTCCCCCTTTGGTGACTCGACAGACGTCGATTCTCGTAAGAGGTCCACAGTCCCAGGCGATGGTCCCGGCCTACCTGTTCGTTTTGCGACACACAAACAGCCAGTTTCCTCAAATTTTCTATACCAGTCTCTTACTATTTTGTCCGTTGGTGGTTGTGTATGATACTTGGTTCGAAAACCACGTTGCACTGTTACAATTGACTGGGTTTTAGCAAATTGCAGGACACAAAATGCTTTCTGTTCACCTGAAAACGACATGTTTGCACAACACTGCCTCCTAGCGGAGAAACGGGTAACTACGCCATCGCATCTGTCACGAAAAAACTTTTACATTTCCTCTATCCGTTGGCATGCTTTTATCTCTTATATGTGGGTTTGCTACTGCACGGCCAAGCCTCTAAATCCCGGATGGACTTATGAAACACGCTGTATGATACAAACTCTACTTTATTCTGCAGCCGTGTGCAGATTTTCGTCAACAGATGCTACCTACATTCCATTAACACTGTCAGGTCAATGTTGTTACTATGTCTCAATTGTGTATTGTCAGCACGATGCAGGGCGGAATCGCAATACGAAAATAACTATTAAATTATTTGGAAATATGTCGAAATTAGATACTTCCTAAATACACCAACAAATCCAAATTGCATGCACGAAGAAATTAAGATCAGAAAACATTCAGGGAATGTCTGCTACATTTCGGTTCGGAAACTTCCGTCTTACCACTTGCTATCTGAAGATGTAAATTTCGAAGCACATACAACTATAATTGTGTCTGTGTTTTGTATGTGTGCTAGAGAATAGGGTGCTGAGACACCTGATGGGAGCCTAAGAGGGAGACAGGTAAAGGAAGATGGAGCAAACTGCCATATTATGAGCTGCATGACACTTATTCTTCGTCACGTATTATTCTGGTGATAAAATCGAGGACGTTGTAAAGGGCGGAGCATGTGACACGTGTCAGAACAAACAGAAATACATAAAGGCTTTATTAATATGGATATTACAGAAATAGGATAGAAAAATATGGAATGGATTAATATGGCTCAGAATAGAGACACGTGGCGGGATCCTTTAAGCACGGAAATTAATCTTTTGTTTCAGTAAACTGAAGGGAATTTTAAATTTCTCAACAAGGCTCCGTTACATGGCGTGTGTGTCTCAAAATAGTTGAAACACATTAATTGTCAGATCCTCTCGTATTAGCCTACGATGCAGTCTCTATCCTGCACTCGGTGCACGTAACTCGGTGCACGTAACTAAAATACTCATTTTGGTATACAGATGTGGTTGAAAAGTGTTTCAACACTGTACACATTTAAAACAAAACTGTATCAGTAACAACTAATCAACGTAACTGGCCAACAAAAAGGGCCAGATTCCGCTACTCGCTAAAGGCTTCTTTATTTGATGCATAGTTATTTGCCAGTACTCTATCAACTGTACCAGTTTCTTGAGATGCAAGAGGAAAATCGCGTTTGTGAGTTTCAAATCACTTACAAGGAATCAGCCATGAGGTATTTCCACCGAATATCCCGTCATTCGCTTGAAAAGATTGAAACTAACTGTATAAAATTTCAATCATGATGTCTCATGGATAAAATAGAAGCAGAATACCTCTACAAATAAAGGACGACTTAGTTACCGCTGAGATAGTCATTCTGGTCCCTCAACACACGCCACAACACACTCGGTCCGATTATCATATAGCCCTTGTCCTCAAACATCGCATCTTGAAGCCCGCGAGGAAGACGTGGTCAGTGAGACATGGCAGTGGGCTAGCTGCATTAAAATACTGCTAGTTGCTTACTTACGACTTTTTTTTTCGGTGGTGAACGGCCCCGCAGCAGAAGCTACAGACGCACCGCAGCCTTGAGACTTATTGTGCAACCCTGTGATGAAGATGAAGAGAAAGATGGTTAGTTTTTTCGTGTTTCCAAGTAATGGAGCACCGGTGGAATGAAATTGACAGGGAAAACCGAAGTACTCGGGGAAAAACCTGTCCCAGTGCCAATTTGTCCACCACAAATCCCACATGGACGGACCCGGATCGAACCCGGGCCTCCGCGGTAGGAGGCCGGCGACTAACCGCCTGAATAATAAATGATATTGCCATAAGAATAACAAAACAGGTAACGGTTAGAGCAAATCAAAAATGTCAGCCTCTTCTTATATTGTGAACACATTTATTATTTGTTATTATTATTATATTATGTTAATAATAATAATAATAAATAAATGTGCGCGTAATATTCTTTACTAGCCTGTGTACAAGAGAAAGAAATTTCAAGCTGTTTGCTTACACCTTTTGTTAAATTTTAGTTTAGATAACTGTTTTAGCATTACCATAAATTGTACGTACGGTATGCCTCCCCTTGGCCATAAAAGACCACAGCAGATATACAGAATGCGTTCATCTTTTCCAAGCCGATTTATTACGCTTCATTTACCTTGAACGTTGACTGCCTTTCGCTGTTTTTCCATTGGGGTTGCATTGGGGGCGTAGATTTACGTTCCGAAATCATTTTGGTACTGTTAAATAAAGGCAACTAAACACGCCACAGAAGATCACTGTGAACTAAACGACGATAGCACACTGACTACAGCAGTTTACAGTGAGCGCACTGACTACAGCAGTTTACAGTGAGCGCACTGACTACAGCAGTTTACAGTGAGCACACTGACTACAGCAGTTTACAGTGAGCGCACTGACTACAGCAGTTTACAGTGAGAGCACTGACTACAGCAGTTTACAGTGAGCGCACTGACTACAGCAGTTTACAGTGAGCGCACTGACTACAGCAGTGTACAGTGAGCGCACTGACTACAGCAGTTTACAGTGAGCGCACTGACTACAGCAGTTTACAGTGAGCGCACTGACTACAGCAGTTTACAGTAAGCGCACTGACTACAGCAGTTTACAGTGAGCACACTGACTACAGCAGTTTACAGTGAGCGCACTGACTACAGCAGTTTACAGTGAGCGCACTGACTACAGCAGTTTACAGTGAGCGCACTGACTACAGCAGTTTACAGTGAGCACACTGACTACAGCAGTTTAATTGAGCGCACTGACTACAGCAGTTTACAGTGAGCACACTGACTACAGCAGTTTACAGTGAGCGCACTGACTACAGCAGTTTACAGTGAGCGCACTGACTACAGCAGTTTACAGTGAGCACACTGACTACAGCAGTTTACAGTGAGCGCACTGACTACAGCAGTTTACAGTGAGCGCACTGACTACAGCAGTTTACAGTGAGCGCACTGACTACAGCAGTTTACAGTGAGCGCACTGACTACAGCAGTTTACAGTGAGCGCACTGACTACAGCAGTTTACAGTGAGCGCACTGACTACAGCAGTTTACAGTGAGCGCACTGACTACAGCAGTTTACAGTGAGCGCACTGACTACAGCAGTTTACAGTGAGCGCACTGACTACAGCAGTTTACAGTGAGCGCACTGACTACAGCAGTTTACAGTGAGCGCACTGACTACAGCAGTTTACAGTGAGCGCACTGACTACAGCAGTTTACAGTGAGCGCACTGACTACAGCAGTTTACAGTGAGCGCACTGACTACAGCAGTTTACAGTGAGCGCACTGACTACAGCAGTTTACAGTGAGCGCACTGACTACAGCAGTTTACAGTGAGCGCACTGACTACAGCAGTTTACAGTGAGCGCACTGACTACAGCAGTTTACAGTGAGCGCACTGACTACAGCAGTTTACAGTGAGCGCACTGACTACAGCAGTTTACAGTGAGCGCACTGCCTCCGAGCCTTGTTCATACGCCGTGAGTTGCGTACAGTATCGCAGCATCGTAAGGCGCACGCCAGTCAAATGGGTTAAAACAAAAATGAGAACGCAAAGTAAGAAGTTGTGTAAGTTCGGAAGGAACGTTAAAGAAATAATCGTAAGATAAACGGGCGCAAAATAAGAAGTACCTGCGTTAGGTCACGTAGTCACTGACGGGTCACTCATCGCGTCAGCACAGCCCACTCGCCTGAGGTCGAAATAGTGCATGAAAGCAGTTTACACAAAGTCTACGTAAGGGCTGTACAACATTTTCCGTAAGAGACAGCTTCATCGCCCTAAGAGGAACAGATACAGTCCGATATATTTTGGGATTATTTTACAGTTTGTCTCGATTTTCCCCCAAAATTTATTACTGTCATAAATCACATGTGTTTCCTTCCTCTACGCTAAAAACATTCTGAAACTGACTGACAGGTCTAGTGGTCCAAGCGGCCAAGTGCTTAGCGTCAGGTACAGTACTGCCTTCCATACTTTTGATAATAATATAATAATAACCATGGCTCAACAGCCCTATATGTGCCCGGGCCTCCTCTTGCCTCCTCTTTTCGAGGTTACTAAGTCGTGCGCATTCGTGGCAGTTGGTGACTGGTCAGCTGGCCGCGCTACTTGTTCTATCGATCCTGATGTGACCGCCAGAGCCATCTGGCAGGCAGTCAGGAGACTTGGGTGAGAAATGAAGGCAATTTGGCTTACGCAACATTTTTATTCATAAGGTTCTTTTACATGCCGTAAATCTACGACATGGGACCGACGGCTTTACTTCCCCTCCGAAGGAAGTTGTGCTACGGATTTTTATCACCCTTAAAAATCCATCGACCTCGGTCGGGATTTTTTTTTTTTTTTTTACTGGGTTTTTCCCTTTGATCAATTTGTACTGTTGAAGTCCTTTTTGTCCTGCATGTCACCTTATGTTTCATGCTATTGTCCATACATCTAACACAACACAAACATCCATGCCCCCGGTGGGATTCGAACCCACGATCCCAGTAAGCGAGCGGCCGAAGACCCACGCCTTAGACCGCACGGCCACTGGGATCGGCTTCGGGATCGAACCCGCGAACCTTGGGTCCAGTGGCGAGCACGCTAACCACTAGTCCACCAAGGTCGACCCATACATTTGATACATTCCTAATTTGTTTAGCATGACGATTCACTGATTTGTTGTTGAATATTCCAAAATACGTTAACCAAACGATCGCAGCCAGGTTGTGGTTGGCATTCATTTTTTTTCGTACAAAATCAACACAGTCGGTAAAAACCAGGACCCTGTCACGCAGGACCCTGTCACGCAGGACCCTCTCACGCACCTAGTTTCTGTGTCTCTCTGATCTCTTATCTTAATGGGAAAGCTAACAAAGAATGCAATGCATTATTACACAAAAAATCTACTTTGACACTTATTTACTGCATACATTTACGTCACTTACACTTCTGGGACTGGATTCGGATAATTCTGTCATTACGGAAATAACGAGAGTTAAAAGGCATCACTGCTTATCATGCTAAACACAATTACAACAGTTCACACACAACAGTACAATTCATCCACAGACAAATACAACGTTCCACAGTTGTCTCTATCAATCATCACAGACACAACAGCACTGACATACACTAATAGCAACTACAACAGTCCATAAACAACACTATCGTTGTGAATATGTCAGTGACTAATTGTCTATACGGCATAACATGCTATAGCCAAACACTGTTCTTTACGAGGCAGTAAGATTGCTTGCCCTCAGTTAAGGGTGATTCGAAGCACTTACCGCCGCAAAACACACAAGAAGGTTTCATTCAAGAAAATGTCAGAACAGTTCAGAAGGTCATTGCTCTAAGAAACGTTAAGGTTTAAATCCCACTGTCAGCAACTGACAGAGGAACCAATAGTCAGACTTGACTAATGACTAAAATGAATGGTGACCAGATGGAGTACTCACAGTTTATCAGAGTGTCTAAGGGCAATCGCCTGACACTAGCGAACCTGAACGCAAGACAGAACAAACCGTCTATACGGAGCAATGAGACTTCGACGCTATCTTCCAATAATGGGACGTTCCATCACACGAAGGAATCAAACAGATCCGTTACATTCAGGTGAATGTCAGTGATCTATTCTCACGAGAATCAAAATATAGTTCATGATTAACAGACAGAGAGGACGGGTGTTTTGTGCTAGTGGCCAGATCAACAGGCCAAGAGTTACAGAGATTCATACAAATGCCATCTATTATTAAAGCAGTTGACTGGATTCCATTGGAGATGTTGGTAGAGGTAAAGCAACCCCATTACAGGCCTAGACAGGCCCTGAGAGGTCCAGGAGGTTGAGGCTCCCAGATTTGTAGACAATCGGCACATGAAGGTGGTAAAGTTGTCAGCCCTACGCACCGGCCGCCTTTACCTCCCAGGAAATATTCCTGTTACTCATTTCTGTTAGAGGCTGAGTCGACCCCAGGGCCATAGTGCGACCGAAACGATTATGTCAAGGAATTAACTCCAATGACACCATCGGGAATCGAACCCGCGAAGTTCCGGTTTGTAGCATAGTGCCTCAACCAACTACGCCACCGCGCGCCCCTGGAGATGTTGGTAATGAAGTGAAATTTAGATGCAACTAACAAATAACTGTATCATATTGTATGAGCGCACACCGTAACCCGAAAGGTCTCACCTAATAGACTGAGACACACAGGGCACAAAGGCAGTGAGCGTGTGCACTGCCTTAACATGACTGTAAATGCAGCTCCTTGAATTTGACACTTTTGAGAAAATCCGTTCACGATATCAAATTAAGACGTCTGTTGCTTCCCAGCGATTAGACGAGTCCATAAACTAAAACTGTATCCACACATATTCAATAAGCCTTCAAGGCATATGAAGGTGTGGAGTTAGCCACCATGAATGTTTAAACTCGCCACGACATGGATGTTAAATTCAGGTTCACGCTCTTGCAAAGCATTTACGGCGCTGGATATTCCCCACAACGTGCAAGCAAATAGGGGAAGTTTGTTCCTGTCAACTTTTTCTGCAAAGGGGAAAGTGCTGATTATATAAAAGAAATTTCAAACACCCCAAACTTTAGCGAACTTCTCCTGATGATTCAGTTCCTCAGTCTCCCACAATTAACCTGCATAAACTGTGCAACATCTTCAGATATGAGTCATCTCAGAAGCTCTTCCAGTGAGTAGAAATTTTGTTGTACATAAATAGTAAGAAATATTTTAGTTGAAGTCCCTACACTTAAAGCCAGACTTAGATACATTATTTTTCCTATGGCTCAACAGCCCCTTGGGGGCCTAGGCCTCGTCATTTTACGAGGCTTCACTATCACACACATTAGACACACCACACTCGGTAGAACTCCTCTGGACGAGTGATCAGCCCGTCGCAGAGACCTCTACCTGACAACACACAACACCCACAACAGAGAGACATCTATGCCCTCGGCGGGATTCGAACCCACGATCCTAGTAAGCGAGCGGCCGCAGACCCACGCCTTAGACCGCACGGCCACTGCGATCGGCAGGCTTAGATACATAATTAAGTATTTTCCATAGGTCTTTCGCTAATATTTCGGTCCAAAAGCACAACAAAATCTCACACCTGAGCACTAAAAGTATATAATCATGCATGTAACTCTCATTATCAAAGAGTCTATGAGAAACATGTCTGTTTTAGGCAGGGTATTGCAGAAATGTAATAGCAGAACACATGAATGTTATTAGCTTCATGGCAAGGCTGACAGAGCAGTGTGGTTCAAAATGAATGTTCTTGACAAACTTTGTGTAGGTTAACTGTAAGAAAATATCTGAATTTAAGAAAGTAATACTAAAATCCGAACTTTTTTATGTTTATAAATATAATGCATTATTGACAATTGGGTCCCCACTCTCAAGAAAACACAAATTAACCTAAATACCTTACAAAGTTCACTTTTCCAATGAACATCAGAATAGAATCTTATAATGAGTACAAATCTAAATTTGCCTTCGTACAATACTTAATAACCAATTAATGCACGTTCATTTGAAACTATTTTATAGTTTATTAAATTAAAATGTGCATTTAGTTGGTTATTAAGTATTGAGTGAAAATGCACGGTGAAGCACTATATAAAAAAATTGTCTTCGTACTTTCGATTTACTAGCAGTTAATAAAGCTGTGATCACAATTACTATTGTCCATTACAAATTTACTAGCAGTTAATAAAGCTGTGATCACAATTACTATTGTCCATTACAAATTTACTAGCAGTTAATAAAGCTGTGATCACAATTACTATGTCCATTACAAATTTACTAGCAGTTAATAAAGCTGTGATCACAATTACTATTGTCCATTACAAATTTACTAGCAGTTAATAAAGCTGTGATCACAATTACTATTGTCCATTACAAATTTACTAGCAGTTAATAAAGCTGTGATCACAATTACTACTGTCCATTACAAATTTACTAGCAGTTAATAAAGCTGTGATCACAATTACTATGTCCATTACAAATTTACTAGCAGTTAATAAAGCTGTGATCACAATTACTATGTCCATTACAAATTTACTAGCAGTTAATAAAGCTGTGATCACAATTACTACTGTCCATTACAAATTTACTAGCAGTTAATAAAGCTGTGATCACAATTACTACTGTCCATTACAAATTTACTAGCAGTTAATAAAGCTGTGATCACAATTACTATGTCCATTACAAATTTACTAGCAGTTAATAAAGCTGTGATCACAATTACTACTTGTCCATTACAAATTTACTAGCAGTTAATAAAGCTGTGATCACAATTACTACTGTCCATTACAAATTTACTAGCAGTTAATAAAGCTGTGATCACAATTACTACTGTCCATTACAAATTTACTAGCAGTTAATAAAGGTACACAATATACTGCATTCAATATGCAGTTATAAAGCTGTGATCACAATTACTATTGTCCTTCAATTACTTATGACACGAGTTGTTTAGTAAATCAGGAAACAAATACGAAACCTGAACAACACTAACATTGCTGGGTCTATTTTTACTTGGCCGTAAGCTTTTGTAGTGTGCGTGATCAGTCTCTTGTCACATTTCTATGTCGTCACTGTCTCAGACGACACAGCGTCGAAAGATAGATTGACAGACGAATTGGAAATTACTTGGAACAAAGCCCTCGGAAACTACCCGCAGTATCATCCGCGAATGTGTCTAGAAGGTCTGAGGAAAAGCACGGAAAACCTCAGGACATCTGTTGTCGAGGTAGTAATTCGAACCGGCTACGTCCGGGTACAAGTTACCTTCACACGAACCCGACTGACATGTTGATCTTGTCTGACAGAAATTTACTGACAAAAATAAGTAAATTAACTGTCACCAAACACCGTAATGGCCGATCCCAGTGGTCGTGCGGTCTAAGGCGTGGGTCTACGGCCGCTCGCTTACTAGGATCGTGGGTTCGAATCCCACCGGGGGCATGGATGTTTGTCTGTTGTGAGTGTTGTGTGTTGTCAAGTAGAGGTCTCTGCGACGAGCTGGTCCCTCGTCCGAGGAGTCCTATCGAGTGTGGTGTGTCTAAAAAGTGTGTGATCATGAAACCTCGACGAAACGAGGAGGCCCAGGCCCATATAAGGCTGTCGAGCCATACAAAAAAAAAAACACCGTAATGAGTCGCGTTGTTTCCCAACAGAAAGACCCTAAAGTAAATGGTTGTTATACTTGCTTCATTCCAAAGATGAAGAACACGTATTAACTTATCCCAAACGTACAATTATGAAAATACATTTTCTGCCTCCATTCGTATGCAAAACTGTGAGTGAATGCAAATTAAAACAGCGTAAATAAGGCGGATGAGGGCGTTTACCCTCCGTCTGCAGGCGGCAGGGAAAACCCGGGTGCCAGCAAAAAGGAAAGACTATGTAAATGAACAGCAATTAATGTCTGCATATGAATACGTAGTCCACCTCATTCTTTAAATTAAACTTACAATACAAATCAAACGTCGTGGCAGAAAATCTCCACAGGTTTATTTTTAATTCGAAGAAAAAGAAAAACGTGACATAATCAACGACCCACTCTTCCATACTGTTGTATTCCAAAACGTGTATAATTCTTTGGCCAGATTTTATACGTATAAAAAGATACGGAAGTCTATGACCTTATGAGATATACTATTTAGTCGCTGGGTATTTGGTTACCGACGTTTCGGTACGGTGTATTGTTACCAAATTCTTGGACGTCTTAACTCTTCCGGCCGATACGTTGTCCCGAAAAGCCGATAGCCAAATACCCACAGACTTACTGCAAAATCTCAGAAGATTGTAAAACGCAATTTCACCCCTAACATAACCTAAAATCTCGCATTCATATAAACGTTAAACGCAGAGGGGATGATAATATTAAAATGGATCTTTGAGAAATAGAACACGAGCTCTGGTACTGGGTTCATCTAGTTCAGGACAGGGAACGTTAGGGGACTGCTGTAAACACGGTAATGAACCTTCTCTAGGTAGGACACCGCTTCATTGTGTTAAATACATCCGACATGACAACATAGCAAGGTCATTTCATGCCACATCCAGTTCTGCATTTTTTTTTCCTATGGCTCGACAGCCCTATATGGGCCTGGGCCCTCTCGTGTCGTCGAGGTTTCACGATCACACACATTACAAACACCACACTCGGTAGGACTCCTCTGGACGAGTGACCAGCCCGACGCAGAGACCTCTACCTGACAACACACAACACTCACAACAGACAGACATCCATGCCGCCGGCGGGATTTTTTTTTTTTTGCCTGTCCGGGGTTTTTCCCCTCTGATCCATTTTTGTAGTGTTTAAATCCTTTCGTCCTTCACGTCACTTTACGTTCCATGCTACCGTCCTTACAACAAACACAACACAAAATCCATGCCCCCGGTGGGATTCGAACCCACGATCCTAGTAAGCGAACGGCCGCAGACCCACGCCTTAGACCGCGCGGCCACTGGGATCGACTCCAGTTCTGCATAACCTGCCATAATTCGTAAAGACATCCGTCTTTTGACACTGTCAGTAGCCACACGTCTTCATTGTGTATCTTTAAATAACATATCTTGGAAAGAGTTACACAGCCTGTATCCTAACTAAATAACAAACATTAACTCAATAGCGGTGTCATGTTACCGCAGAGTAGCAGCATATTCATGCCGGGTTCAGTGCTAACGACAACTCCTTTAAGCGCCATTTAACAACGCTGTTAATTGCTAAGTCCACATAGCATCACTGAGTATGCAAATTTGGTGTAAAGATACGTACAGGTTGAAACTCCAGTACTAGGAGAAAAACCTGCCCCATTGCCACGTCGTCCACCACAAATCCCACACTGACCAGCCTTGAATCTACTCCGCATGGAACTGTTTTATGGGGATTTATGTTGTCCACAGGACAGGCGAAGTTAACTTAACGACGAATATTACTTTTCCTCATTCCAGGATAGCTTTCTCAGTAAAGTAACTGGGCATGAACGAAGGCTCATTCCGTAATAGGCAGGGATAATTTATGGTGTGTAGCCTGACCCTGGGACCACCAAGCCACTATACAAAGGTTATGAGCGAATCCTTCCCCGGTGGTAATGTAACCCTGGAAGAAAACTGACCACTCCCCCGTGTATATAGTCGAAAGCGACAGTACGTGTGACCTTTCTACCTCAACCTCCGTACACCATTTCTGGGACTCCAGGCACGGGAAAACTTTGCCTTGTACAACAGCATTCAAACTAGGATCCACAGAAAGTGCATAGTGTTAGGGTGGATCCTCCCCCTCTACCTGCCTCTCATAACTATAAACTTCTCCACTTCGCTTACACTTTGCTTTAACTTGCCCCGGTATCTCTAAAGACTTGTGTGTTGCAGAAGTTGCCAGGCGATCACGAGGAAGCCTGCACCAAACTCTTGCTTGTTAGTGCATTCTGGTATTTGCCTCAAGGACCAGACAAAACTTGAAACCCTGTCTTCAAAATAGGAGTTAGAACTAACAACGTTGTACCGAATCACGGAATTGGTATTTTTCATACACCAATTAGAGCGTCCAATTTCTTACGGGAAAAAGCTGCTCGCATCTTGTTTCTGAGTCTGGCTGTCCTAACGAACTTAATGACATTTATCGGTCCTTCGAAGCAAATTTCTGGACACGACAAACATGACATAATCTTAAGGTGATTCATCCCAGTTGGGTTTACAATATCACAAGAATAATGCCAATAATGTATTTGCCGTTTAAAGACAACTTTGTTCGTACAAATTAGAATTAAAGCAGCTACATGTTTCAGCTGCCCATCTCAGTGGCCGCGCGGTCTAAGGCGTGGGTCTACGGCCGCTCGTTTACTGGAATTGTGGATTCGAATCCCGCCGGGGACATGGATGTCTGTCTGTTGTGAGTGTTGTGTGTTGTCAGGTAGAGGTCTCTGCGACGGGCTGATCACTCGTACAGAGGAGTCCTACCGAGTGTGGTGCGTCTGAGTGTGATCGCGAAACCTCGAAAATTGAGGAGACCTAGGCCCCCAAGGGGCTGTCGAGCCATAGGGGGAAAAAAAACATGTTTCAGTTAGCTAGGTAGCCATCGTCACACCGAATATAAAAAACACAAAAATAATGATTACAGCTGCAATTACTGATTTGAGATCTCAAATTCACAACAGTATTTTTACATAATGTACATACAAATATAATACATACTCAGCTTCAGGAATATTAAGTTATAAATTTCAAACTGTTTTATTGGCCGGTTCATAGTAGCTATGTGTTAACATAGAACGCGGTGCCTCAAATAATTCTACACTTTCCATTCCGTGCATTACAATTCAATTTCTGTAATTGTAACCAACAAATGCACACAATAATATTTAAAAACACTAAACTCCTACATGTTTCGGACCTTACTGGTCCATAATCAGGGAGTACATCAATTGTTATTGTATAAAACAACTACTTGATAATATCTTCGTCTTTTGCATATGTCCAAGAAGTGACGGCAATTCTTCCGTGTACAGTGAATGTATGCAGCGGACAGAACTGTTACACTGAAAATTAAATACAGGGCATACACAAAAGAATGGTGCGGTTTCAAAAGTGAATAAAAAATGTATTTCTCACCTTTCACGGGCACAACATACACCGTCAGCAGCGGCAACTGTCCAAGTTTCTCATTTGGTAATTACAATCCTTCAATGTGTGCACCCTGGGTCACACGACACACATCCACACGGTAATCAAACTCATCCCAGACACAGAAAGCCTTCTCCTGCTGCAACGCCATCTTTGAAACTGGCCCCGCGGCCACGCAGTAAGCATGAGAAGCGAACTGCTGGTAGCGCATGAGAAACGTGGACAGTTGCCGTCGCTGACGGTGTATGTTGTGCCCGTGTAATATGAGACATAAATGTTTTATTCACTTTTGAAACCGCACCATTCTTTTGTGTATGCCCTGTATATAAATAACTTACATTACTCTTCATGTACGTAACAATTTTATAAATAAACTAACACTAAACATTTTTATATATTTTTATGTTCTTTATATTTTATATTCCCTTATGCGTACCAATTTCAGACGTGGATGTGTAGAAAATGCCTTAGGACTATGACGAAAATATCTTATTCTTAATGAACGATTAGAGGTTTACTGTGAGAATTAATAGATATATAAACTGACATGCACACTTAGATAAGCGTTTATTACTATTAATATAAGACGGGCACTGTATGTATAAACGTAACACTGAGACGCGTTCGCGTAACCATTGTTGCCGTGGAAAAGCAATAAGTATTACATATTATGAGTGTGTGTCTGTAGCCTTAGTTATCCAGCATGTAAAGCGCATGCGCCTTATATTGTCATCCGTGGCCTGTCTGGCTCTACCACATTTTTCCACGTTATCTAATAAACGGCACGATTTTCGGGAAAATGTTACTGAACATAAAATGTGTGTTTTGATTTTCTCTATAACGTTTGTCTGAAACCTTTCTCATTCTAAGAAGAATTCAGTGAGATATTATCATAAATGTACATAGGTCTTCATGTAAAGTACCGTTATTGTTGTTAGACTTAAATGAAACTTGGAAATGTCTTGACAGATTTTCGGAAAACACTCAAATGTCAAATTTTACGAAAATTCGTTCAGAGGGAGCCAAGTTGTTCCATGCGGACGAATGGACAGACAGACATTACGAAGCTAACAGTCGCTTTTCGCAGTTTTGCCAACTCGCGTAATAAAAAGGATATCTAGAACAGATCTCTAGAACAGAAATAGTTCGATGTTGTTTTGGTTGTTACTAGCATCATGCAATCTGTCTTGTGTAAGTGCAGACATTGTTGTTACGTTAGTCTTGTTGGTGGTTGATTTTGTTATGCTTCCACATGACTTGTGGTGGTGTTTGTGTATTTTGCGATTCAACAGTTGCAGAAACTTTGGTCTGCAGTATCTCCTCGAAGTCTATCATCTTAATTTATTTTGATTTTTTATTATATTTGCTTTTGTATACGTTGAGGGTGCAAACATTCGTGTTGGACTGTGGTAAATGTTACTGTGGCGATATCATGCTGAGTGCCACTTGTTCCCGCCACGCCGACCGCCGCAGCTCTCGACACGTCTGACAGCTTAGATACCGCGGGGAGTGGCCGCTTCGGACAGCAAAACTGCAAGTTACGAACCCTTAAATTTATAGCTTGCAGACGCTCTGTTCTGCTGACCGGAAGGAACTCTCTACGCTACACAACCTGTGTGAGCTACAACAGTTTTACTCACTAATATTTGGCGTGTAGCGTTTTAGAATCCCGAAGGATTAAACTTCTGGTTTAAGTGGGTCTCACTGGCATGACGCATACTCAAATTGCTGACGAAGGTCAGGGCATCGAGATGTGGATGTGGGGTGACAACAGTCAGATGAAACGAGCGAACGTGAATGGTTATGCAGCTCGGCGTTTAAAGGTGACAATAACAGCTCAGCGGAAAGATATTAACAAGTTACATAATGCCAAACTTTCACAGACGGGATGGGAATTTATACGCAGCGACAGGATAATATTAAAGCTGATCTTAATGGAACAGATTGTGAGGGCGTGAAATCTTATATACTGGCTCGGGTAAGGGTCAAGTGATGGGTTGTCATGAACCCTGTAGAGTACATTTGGGTCAAATAAAGGGCTGTAAACCTACAGACCAGCGAAATTTCTCAAGAAGAACTCTGTCTATGGAGTTCGTATGCTATATGTATTGTAACTCTTTCTGCATACAAAATGAATTCACACGTTTATTCACTTAGACTCTCCTGTAAAACACAAGCATGTGTGGTCACATCCGAACGGAACACTCACCAAATAATGAGGTTTCTGTACCTGTGAGTCACGTAAGTTCATATAATGGACACACACTCACTTATCAGTCCCTCTCAAATTCAGTTACACTCACAGTGACTCAGAAAATTACGGACATTCGTTTTACACTCTCAAACTCATAATCAACTTGCTAGCTCCAGGGTGCAGATTCAGCTGTTAAGGAGCTAATACTTCCCTAGACAGTCGAGAAATTCCCCGGATTTTATGCAATAAAAGTACACTGTCTTGTTCATAAGTGGCCGCCAACTACGTCCGTACAGTGCCAGACCAAACCAGTTCAGACTCTCGACTGAATTCATCCAAGTACGAGACTCTGTGTAACATTTTGTAACATATTCACTTGTTGCGTTGAGCCGTTGTTAGGCCCTCGTACGAACCCCACTAGTTATGACAACCAGCACTCACCATAATACACTTAATACCAGTTAGTGTGTGTGTACTGATAGGCCTGTGCACTAACACGAATTTAGACTCCTCACGATTTCTTCCACGCTCACACTCAGTAAAATAGGAAAGCCTACACCATATCTTGCAATTACACTCACCAAATTGCAACACTCACGCTAATTATAGTCGGCAAGACCTTTAACAAATAAGATTTATTCGAACGTATTGCACAGTTCATACCATATAGAAGTTACTGCAACGTGTTTCGGCTAACGTATGTAGTAATCTTCAGTGAGTACATACAAAGGTCTTGTTTAGATGTATAACATTGTGGAAGATAAGATAAAATGTATGAACACATTGCAAATAACGTTGAAATGTACATTTTACCTTTTTTTTTGAGAAGGGCCCCGCAGCAGATGCTACGGACGCACCGCAGCCTTGAGGCTTATTGTGCAACCATGTGATGAAGATGAAGAGAAAGATGATCAGGCTTTTTTTATTTTTCCAAGTAATGGGGCACCGGTGGAATGAAATTGACAGGGGGGGGAAAACCGACGTACTCGGGGAGAAGTCTGTCCCAGTGCCACTTTGTCCATCATAAATCCCACATGGACTGACCCGGGATTGAACCCGGACCTCCGCGATGGGAGGCTGGCGACTAACCGCCTGAGCCATGGCACGGCCTAACATTGTACCTGACATTGTACAGTGTTATACATTTTCAACCAAACATTACGTTTGTGTGTACTCACTGAAGATGGCTACACATGTTAGTCGAAACACGTTGCAGTAATGTTTTCAATTCATTACACCAACTAATTGCACATTACAAGTTACATGTGATTGTTAAACACGTATCTCCGACATGTACGCTTGTACCGAAACATGTCGGAGATATGTGTTTAACAGTCGTATGTGACTTGTAATGTGCAGTTACTTGGTATAATGAATTGAATACAATGATTTAAAAATGCACGGATTGGACAACTTAAAAAAAACATGTTGGAGTGACTTGTATATGATTTAAACTCTACAATAAGTTGGAATAAATCTTACGTATTGTTCATCGCACGTAAGGTGTATAATATTACCACTAACAAAGGTTAAATTACACTCACCAAGTTACTACAATCAGGGAGACAATTAACGAAACAGAAATGACACTCATCGACTTAGCATAGCAGGATTAATTCCACAAAGTCTCCACCTTCAGGCGCAGATATGGTTTGCGAGCCTAGGATGACGTCACAACTCAGGAGAGTGCGCGAAGTCGTGTGCGCGTAGATCAGTGTGTTTCTGCAGCCAGAGCGGTGGAGGTGCCAGTATTGGTCTGCGTATGTAGCATCTGCAGTCACGTGACTGAGGTAGGAGGATCGTAAGGTTTGTGAGACTCGCGCTGAAGGTTCTCATGCAAAATGACAGGGACTTTGTGGATATAATTTACCTATACAACACTCACGGCCACTGCAATTGGGAGAACTACGCATTACCTCGCAAATGCAATTCCAAGGCGAGATTTTTCGCAGCTGTCCGGACCGGCCCTGGGGCCCACCCAGCCTCCAATACAATGGGTACCGGGTCTGTTTCCCGGGGATAAAGCGGCCGGGGCGTGGAGTTTACCACCCACCCCAACCTAGTGCAAGGGTTAAAGAAAGAGTAGAGCTATACCTCTACCCCCCTCTGGGCCTTCATGGCCTGTTCTAGGGAGAACTTTACCTTCTAGCTGCAGTTCCAAAATCAGTCACTACAACACGGAGGCCTATTAACAAACTTGCAGTTACACTGACCAGCTGTCTACCAGACTTACACTGTCTGCAATACACAGACGTCCCCACAGCTGCACTACGCCTCTCACCTCTACACTCTCACATCCTCCGAAGCTTCATCCTTCACGGACGATTACCTTTCGGCAGTCAGGCAAGCGATATAGTGCGGCCAGGTCTGCTGGACGTAATTACGAGCATGTTCTGCATGTTGAAGCGCTGGCTGTGTGCTCTCAGAGCTGTTATTGCTGCAATACAAACGGCAGGCTCGCTGAATATGCATGGGGTTGCTGCTGACTGCCCAATCACAAAAGGAACAAAACATCACTCGCTTATTGGATCGGGTCCCCTACAGTAGCTGAGGTACAGCAATATGGCTCCTGTTTTTCTGCATCCATATATAACCTTTCTCGTAGTACTGGCAGAGTATTAAACTTTAAGTTCTGTGAAGAACTTCCGACGCCCTGTCTCTTTCATATGCTACAACCTGTGTACTGACGCTAGTGGGTCAATATAATACGCTAGTTTGTTACCCATCTGTAATTTTTACATACTTCCACAGATGGCAGCTCTGTGTTTTAAACTATGCTATCTGCAGGAAAAAGATGAAAGGCAAGCCACTGTTTTAGCGCAACGAAAGCTTACGTTGTCAGTGAAGTCACCCTAGTGTTAAGGGTACGGGTTAAGCTGCAACGATATTATGATCGATATATTTAAGGTATCGATATATATATACACACGTATATATATATATACACACACGTATATATACACACGTATATATATACAAACGTATATATATATATATATATACAAACGTATATATATATACACGTATATATATATATATACACACACGTATATATACACACGTATATATATATACACGTATATATACACACACGTATGTATATATACACACGTATATATATACACGTATATATATATATATATACACGTATATATATACGTATATATACACACACGTATATATATATACGTATATATATATATATACGTATATATATATATACACACACGTATATATATACACGTATATATATATATATACGTATATATATATGTATATATATACGTGTATATATATATGTATATAAATATATATATATATACACGTATATATATATACACGTATATATATAAAGTATATATCTACACACGTATATATATATATACACGTATATATATATATATATACGTGTATATATATATATATACGTGTGTATATATATATATACACATATATATATATACACACGTATATATCACCCACCCGTTATTCACAAAACATTTATTTCATATGTCGAAATTATTCACAATGTTACATGAGTAATAATGCAGTCAATAAACACTGTCAGAAACAGTTTTATTGTGTTTCGCTGGGTTGCAGTCGCTGTTGTTGTTTGAATATCATATTTTCTTCCAAATACATTATTACTACGAAATGTTTAAAATATATCACAGATGTTCATGAATACATAATGAAAATAACAATAGCAACAATAATAATAATAATAAATTCTGGCAATGATGAAGAAAGGAGTAATCGGAGTCAAATTAATGACTTCGTCATTCATCATGAAAAACGAAACACCTGATGAAATATGTCGTGGATCACCGCGTGGATAGTGTGTTAACTACTTTACATGACCGATCTTTTTTAATTTTAAAAATATACTCGTCGCTGTTCATAATTATCACTGGTACAATCTCGGACTGTGTTACATTTGTCAGCTATGTTACCAAGGTGTGTACTATCGCTATGTTTCTTGTTCTTCACACAGAGTATCTGTTTTATTATTAACAAAGAAACACCCTGTTTATTAACAGCTCAGAAATAAAGTGATAAATGTTAGTTGTTATTTGTTTCGCAAGATAAGTGTTTTGAGTTTGGGTATGTGACGCAATCTGGACCAAACGTATAAATGTGGCTCTTTGGGTATGTGACGCAATCTGGACCAAACGTATAAATGTGGCTCTTTGGGTATGTGACGCAATCTGGACCAAACGTATAAATGTGGCTCTTTGGGTATGTGACGCAATCTGGACCAAACGTATAAATGTGGCTCTTTGGGTATGTGACGCAATCTGGACCAAACGTATAAATGTGGCTCTTTGGGTATGTGACGCAATCTGGACCAAACTTATAAATGCGGATCTTTGGGTATGTGACGCAATCTGGACCAAACTTATAAATGCGGATCTTTGGGTATGTGACGCAATCTGGACCAAACGTATAAATGTGGCTCTTTGGGTATGTGACGCAATCTGGACCAAACGTATAAATGCGGATCTTTGGGTATGTGACGCAATCTGGACCAAACGTATAAACGTGGCTCTTTGGGTATGTGACGCAGTCTGGACCAAACGTACAAATGTGGCTCTTTGGGTATGTGACGCAATCTGGACCAAACGTATAAATGTGGCTCTTTGGGTATGTGACGCAATCTGGACCAAACGTATAACTGTGGCTCTTTGGGTATGTGACGCAATCTGGACCAAACGTATAAATGTGGCTCTTTGGGTATGTGACGCAATCTGGACCAAACGTATAAATGTGGCTCTTTGGGTATGTGACGCAATCTGGACCAAACGTATAAATGTGGCTCTTTGGGTATGTGACGCAATCTGGACCAAACGTATAAATGTGGCTCTTTCCAAAATATCGGCAGAAGTAATCGCGAGCGAATTTTCGCTGTTTGTCAATATTCTTGATGATAATAACTTATTTGCTGAGTCACATTACAGAATTTGAGTGACGTCACAACGTCCGCTAACACAAAAGCCAGCATTATTTATGTTCCACTGTCTCTTATTTACATCATCTTCGTCTGACTCACACAGTGTCACTTCCGAAACTACGCCACGAAGTCCTGCTATGATAAATTAAAGTTGTTTTCTTTAAAGAAATGCGAATTACTAGAGAATAAATGTGTAAATTTGTCATCGCTTCATCAAATACACTTCTTTCTCTTTGTTCGTAAGGGGCTCACTCATGTTCCGAATTATTTGAAGTATGCAAGAAGGAATGACGGACAGGGAGAACTCTGGCGGTTCAGAGACAGACGGCTCTGCTGGCGGAGGTAGCTAGGATGCTGAAGGTGATGACGTCATTGTTAATTTCCGTCTATACAGTTTTATAAGCATCATCTGAATCGACAGAATTTTTCAAAGCATTTGCTTTGGTGTTACGTTGCCTTTCTTTCGTCTGTCATATATATATATATATATATATATATATATATACATACATACATACCACAGCGACAGACAGACAGACAGCGAAAGAGAGAGATTCACTTCAAGGAAATGTTAATTTTGTTCATTACACTCCGTAAATTAAACGGAGTAATAGACTTGAAAATAAAATAAGCACAAAAGAAGAAAATGGTTAGCACTTTTAATGTCCTGGTCTCTAAAATGTAGGCTGAAGTCTAGAATGTCACATGCTGGTCTCTGTGTTTACTTGGTAACAATTTAAATGTCCATGATTAGCCAGAAAAACTCAGGCCGTTAGAATATATATCTGGCATTTAAATAGTTTCCTGAAGGTAGCTTTACTGCTACTGCTACTACTACTACTACTAACACAGTGGCACTTAGTGGTGTAACATATATAGGCCTATCACCGTCTTCCATGCGCTTAGGTACGTATATTTTGTTTGAATTTTTGTAATTTTTATTGAATGGTACGGGTCAACAGTTCACAGTTCGGAATTCGTAGTAAAGTTCAGTGTCTTATTCCGAGGTGGTAAGAGAAAATAGTGTGTATGGACCTAGTGGATCGGTAAGGATGCGGTAGGAATCTGGCTTCTAAATAAACAATGGAATTGCAAAGAATACTCAACGCTACAAAATTAAAAAGCGTTTGTCACGTTGAGGGCTGTAAACTCAAAAACCCGCTTTCTGGTTGTTAAAAAAAAATATTCACATAAACATATGTCCGGAAATGAGTGGTTTTTGCGTTTGATTGAAACAAATACATTCAATAATAAATACCTGAACTATGCAACACTTTCCTTACAGAAGACATAATAATTTGCGATAAACGTTCACAATTCAATAACTGTTGAGTTCTTATTGTATCTTATTGAGTTCTTATTATACAGGACAGTACTGTCCTATAGCTTTAACGTGTACTTATATTGTTGGTTTCAGTTTATAATCTCAAAAGTATACCTGATAATGAACCCAGGAAGGGATCGAAACATGTTGGACTGGTTTACAGGGATTATAATATATAAGATCTAACAAATAATAATAATAATAATAATAATAATAATAATAATAATGAGTGCATTTGTTGATTGAGTGTTTTGTGTTTGACTGATGATAACAAATCGTATTAACTTCTTGCCTTGTCCTGATGTAGGTACCTCGCTCCTGAAGTCTGTCCCAGTATTCTACACACACCATATATAGGCCGAGCCGTAGCTTTATATCTATATATATAAAGCTTTATACCTGCATATTTCTAACTTAATTAGCCATAACTACTTCTTTCTTTGATAACTACCTCCTTGAAGATGGCCATTGTAGGCCGAAACATGTAGGACAAGTGTCACATATTTATAAACTATCTTTTTATTGTTGTGCAGGTGTTGTTACAAATATTGTGACGTGGTCTACATGTGTCTTACGGAGTGCCAAACATAACACCACATATATATTGTTGTGCAGGTGTTGTTACAAATATTGTGACGTGGTCTACATGTGTCTTACGGAGTGCCAAACATAACACCACATATATATTGTTGTGCAGGTGTTGTTACAAATATTGTGACGTGGTCTACATGTGTCTTACGGAGTGCCAAACATAACACTACATATATATTGTTGTGTAGGTGTTGTTACAAATATTGTGACGTGGTCTACATGTGTCTTACGGAGTGCCAAACATAACACCACATATATATTGTTGTGCAGGTGTTGTTACAAATATTGTGACGTGGTCTACATGTGTCTTACGCAGTGCCAAACATAACACCACATATATATTGTTGTGCAGGTGTTGTTACAAATATTGTGACGTGGTCTACATGTGTCTTACGGAGTGCCAAACATAACACCACATATATATTGTTGTGCAGGTGTTGTTACAAATATTGTGACGTGGTCTACATGTGTCTTACGCAGTGCCAAACATAACACCACATATATATTGTTGTGCAGGTGTTGTTACAAATATTGTGACGTGGTCTACATCTGTCTTACGGAGTGCCAAACATAACACCACATATATGTTGTGCAGGTGTTGTTACAAATATTGTGACGTGGTCTACATGTGTCTTACGGAGTGCCAAACATAACACCACATATATATTGTTGTGCAGGTGTTGTTACAAATATTGTGACGTGGTCTACATGTGTCTTACGGAGTGCCAAACATAACACTACATATATATTGTTGTGCAGGTGTTACAAATATTGTGACGTGGTCTACATGTGTCTTACGCAGTGCCAAACATAACACCACATATATATTGTTGTGCAGGTGTTGTTACAAATATTGTGACGTGGTCTACATGTGTCTTACGCAGTGCCAAACATAACACCACATATATATTGTTGTGCAGGTGTTGTTACAAATATTGTGACGTGGTCTACATGTGTCTTACGGAGTGCCAAACATAACACCACATATATATTAGTTTGTCAGGTATGTTTGTTACAAAAATATTGTGACGTGGTCTACATGTGTCTTACGCAGTGCCAAACATAACACCACATATATATTGTTGTGCAGGTGTTGTTACAAATATTGTGACGTGTCTACATGTGTCTTACGCAGTGCCAAACATAACACCACATATATATTGTTGTGCAGGTGTTACAAATATTGTGACGTGGTCTACATGTGTCTTACGCAGTGCCAAACATAACACCACATATATATTGTTGTGCAGGTGTTGTTACAAATATTGTGACGTGGTCTACATGTGTCTTACGGAGTGCCAAACATAACACCACATATATATTGTTGTGCAGGTGTTGTTACAAATACTGTGACGTGGTCTACATGTGTCTTACGCAGTGCCAAACATAACACCACATTTATGTTGTGCAGGTGATGTTACAAATATTGTGACGTGGTCTACATGTGTCTTACACAGTGCCAAACATAACACCACATATATATTGTTGTGCAGGTGTTACAAATATTGTGACGTGGTCTACATGTGTCTTACGGAGTGCCAAACATAACACCACACCATCTCGTCCTGCAATTCCTTTTCTCTTGCCGTCGACAAATAACGTGACTTTTAATAACCGTCTCTTTTACATTATCAAAATAAGAATATCACAATTGCAGCATCATACAAAAACTGACACTCTATCATAATAAACGTATGTCTCGTTCTACTTTCCCAGTATAAATGCTACACACACATTCAGCCGCAGGGGCCTTAGGCTAGTCGTTTAATTCAGACTTTCATAATTCGTCTAGCTGTCTCCACAACGCCACGTGTATTTATTGTGTGGTGTCCAGAGTAACATAATTTGCGCAAGGAGGAAAGTTATTCCCATGTCTAAGGACCGTAGGAAGATGAGAAATACAATTCCACCTCCAGCTTGTCACCAGAGGCTGGCTTAACATGAAATAAGGAGGATCTCAGAACCATTATGACAGTGCCATAATTTCCAAACTCTGGAATCAAACACAGGACATAAAATTTCATATTGTTCATTCCGTGCATTAGTCTTACAATCAATCACACCTACCTGTTTGTACGCATGCACTGTGGACTTTGGCCTGGAACTTGTCAGAATTGTGGGCCGCGATAGCTCAGTCGGTATAGCGACTCGCTACGAGCTGGACGGTCCGGGGATCGAATCCCGGTGGGGGCGACATTTTCAGCACCGGTCCAGACTGGCCCTGGGGCCCACCCAGCCTCCTGTACAATGGGTACCGGGTCATTCCCGGAGGTAAAGCGGCCGGGGCGTGGCGTTGACCACCCACCACCATCTAGCACCGAGGTTAAAGAAAGAGTAAACCTATACCTCTACTCCCCTTCTGGGCCTTCATGGCCTATTCTAGGGTGAACTTTACCTTTACCTTGTCAGAATTGTGACAACCATAATATCAGTAACGCTGCAGTTTTGTACTTACCATTTCTATATATATATATTTTTTTTTTTTATAGTTTAACATTTTAAATTCTTAATACTTGGCATTGTACTTCACAAATTGGTGTACTGGTGCTTGTACTACTTTGTATTTGAGACTCCCTGAGGACGGCGCCTTGGCGCCGAAACATGTAGCAGTCTTTACAACTTATGTACAGTTTGTCATTATATTATGTGCATTTGTTGGTGAATGTGACTGATAGGTCAACAAATTCATCGCCGCTTTATCCAGTTATCATTGCTTAAGGATTTAAGATGCTCAGCAGAATCCTGATTGTCGAAAGGGAATCGAAGGTAGGCCTCTGACGAAAGACCTTTTTAAAATATTAAAATAATTTCCTGACAGTGTGTTGTTATGAATTCTGACTCGGTTCCATAAGACCTCTGCCTTTACCTGTTTACCAAATCTCGCAAGACCCCTACGTTAGGTTACTGACAAGCGCCATAAGACTTATCGTTAATCTGTTGGCCCGGTCCTATCTGACTTCTATGTTAAACTGACCCGGTACACAAGGCGCTACTTTCATTTGCTAACTCCTTCCTATCAACCATCTGGGCTAACTTGTCTGTACTCCATATGGCACTGACTTTAGTTGGTTGTAACTTAAAATTTGCAAACTACTGAGACTTTATCGGGAAATATATCCCTGACACAGGATCAGCAACTAATAAATGAGTTGTTCCGAAAAATATAATAATGACAACAATATTATCAAATTATAACTTGGGAAATATTGTGGTGTATTCTGTGATATAGTGGTGCATTCAGAGATATAATGGTGCATTCTGAGATATCGTGGTGTATTGTGAGATATCGTGTTGCATTCTGAGATATCGTGATGTATTCTGAGATATCGTGATGAATTCTGGGTTATCGTGGTGCATCCTGAGATATCGTGGTGCATTCTGCGATATCGTGATGTATTCTGTGATATCGTGATGTATTCTGAGATATCGTGATTAATTCTGGGATATCGTGGTGCATCCTGAGATATCGTGGTGCATTCTGAGATATCGTGGTGTATTGTGAGATATCGTGGTGCATTCTGAGATATCGTGGTGCATTCTGAGATATCGTGATGTATTCTGAGATATCGTGATTAATTCTGGGATATCGTGGTGCATCCTGAGATATCGTGGTGCATTCTGAGATATCGTGATGTATTCTGAGATATCGTGATGTATTCTGAGATATCGTGATGAACTCTGGGATATCGTGGTGCATCCTGAGATACAGTGGTGCATTCTGAGATATAGTGGTGCATTCTGAGATACAGTGGTGCATTCTGAGATATCGTGATGTATTTTGAGATATCGTGATGAATTCTGGGATATCGTGGTGCATCCTGAGATATCGTGGTGCATTCTGAGATATCGTGATGTATTCTGAGATATCGTGATGCATTCTGAGATATCGTGATGCATTCTGAGATAGCTAACCTAGACACAAAATCATCAATCAACAAATAAGCTATTCCCAAAACGTATTAGTAGAAAGAACGGTAATAGCATCCAATAAAATAGATTCCGACTCACACCGGATAATTTTCTGTGACCAAATACAAATAACTTTTTATATTCTAGAATTCTAATATTTTAATCACTTTAAGAAGAGAGACACAATACCTAGATTAGCGTGTTGGCCTTATACTTCTTTGTTCTGAATAACTTCCTGATGATGGCACCCCGGTGCCGAAACATGTAGGAGTTTAATAATTGCTTCTGAGTGTATTTTATTAAGTGCATAAATTGGCCGATGTATTGATTACAAACACAAATGAGCTCAGAAGGTTTATACAATAATAATAATAACCATGGCTCAACATCCCTATATGGGATCGGGCCTCCTCTTGCCTCCTCTTTCCGAGGTTACTAAGTCGTGCGCATTCGTGGCAGTTGGTGACTGGCCAACTGGCCGCGCTAGTGTTCTATCGATCCTGATGTGACCGCCAGAGCCATCTGGCAGGCAGTCAGGAGACTTGGGTGAGAAATGGAGGCAATTTGGCTTACGCAACATTTTTATTCATGCCCGTAAGGTTCTTTTACATGCCGTAAATCTACGACATGGGACCGACGGCTTTACTTCCCCTCCGAAGGAAGTGGTGCTACGGATTTTTATCGCTCAGAAGGTTTAATAGTGATATATACTAGAATTTAATGTTAGATTTTGCAATCGAAATTACATTACTTAAGTGCAATTTCAACAATACAGAATGCTCCAGCATCTAAGGAATCTGTACAACAGGCCTTGTGAGTTCTGCCTGTAACCATTCTAGTCCCATCAGTGGCGGTGTGTCACGCCACTCTTAAATTTGCAGATTCATTATAATTGCTATGCGGATCCTAATGGCTGAATTCGTTCAATCTGACACACGACGGCCGTATGCTTGTTAAAACAAGTGACATTCACGAGGAAGAGAGGCTCCGCGCTGTGTAATGACTGCCTTTGGTGGCATCCTTAAAAAAAACCGTACTTATTGGTTAATAATGACTTCAGCTCATCATTCGCGGTCGCGGCAAATAGTAAAAATAGGATTCGAACCAACCGAAGTTCAAAAACCAGACCCCAACACAAAAACGCTGGCTAATGATGCATGCAGCGTGGGGAAAAAACTTTTCACCCTGCCACCGGAAAAAACAAGAAATATAAGGCTCGATGAGAGCAGAGTTCGTGAATTAAAAGCCTCTATTGAATTTGGTGCCAGCTGTGACGTAGAATCGACAGGGAATTTCAAAAATCAGTACCCGACTTTTTACTGCTTTTTGGAACTCAGGTAGGAACAGCGCAACGATGCTCGATTACGGATATTGATGGGTCTGAATAGGGCGGACACACGGTGGCGCAGTTGGGTAGGGCACTGCGCTACAAGCCGGAGGGTCGCGGGTTCGAGTCATTGGAAATTTTCGTTGACTTAATCTTTCTGGCAGCAGTATGGCCCAGGGTCGACTCAGCCTCTAACAGAAACGAGTACCAGGGATATTTCCTGGAGGGTAAAGGCGGCCGGTGCGTAGGGCTGACAAACTTACCACCTTATTGTGCCGATTGTCTTGAAATCTGGGAGCCTCAACCTACTGGAACCCTAAGGGCCTGTCCAGGCCTGCACAGGGATTGCTTTACCTTTATAGGTCTAAACAGAATTTCAACAAAGTATTAAGCTTGATTTTGGATCCTTGCTAAAAAGCCATATAAATCCAGCGAACACCCTCATACAATGTTCTTCTAAGATACGTGTTAACTTTGTATTACCCTCCCATGTACCATTCAATCTACAGGATAGCATATTTCTTTATGGATAATCGAGAATAAATTGTTTAGATTTTATTTCTTGTATGATAGGTCCATTGCTTTGAATTACAGTAAAACATTACGTACACACCACAGACGTCCATGGTCAGCCATTAATTACTGCCTCAAGTGTTGCCAAATCAACATTCCTACAACCAAACACTGTCCTACACTATAGAACATCACTGTCACACAATCTGAAGACAGTTTTGCGTTTCTCACGACAATGAATGTTGAAGACTTTGATCTAATACGATGTGACACATCCATCTTCATCGTCTACCCTGAAGACAGAGACAACAATTGCCACCGAAACGTTTCCAACAATCTACTGCCACATATGACAATACCGCAAACAACCATATCGTACACACACACACACACACACACACATGCTAAAATCATTACCATCGTCACCATAAACTATCGTCTCCACAACTTGCTGCACTACCCTACTATTAGCGAGATACTGAAGTCTATTGTAGCAGAAATAAGGGTAACGAGAACTTCAGAAGATACAAAACTTATAGAAAAACAAAGAAACTGACTGCCTGATCCTTGAAGATGGTATCGATAAATTATCCCGAAACGTCCGTAAATAACTGCCATTCTACGCAACATAACATCACAGCAGACTGAAAATCTAATTTGCACGGCGGTGGAAGTCTGATATCACGCAAGGTAACTGCCAACTTGGAACAGCTATGAGTGGATGTAAGGATAATATTAAAGTGGATATATAAATGTAAGTAATTGCACGTCGTAACAGCTACATAATATTATTTACTGACCATATCTGCAGAGCGTAACTGTTCTCGCGCTTTCGTTTTATTTTCCCTATATGTTAGTTCGTGGATACTTGCCAAAAGGCACCAAGTGCATTAACATGAACTGCATAAAAGCTCCTATTTTAGCAACATATTCACAGTCGACGTCTCTTAAACGCCGATAATTATAGATCGTGATGGATTTAACCGTCCATTACAATCCACGGTTAAATCCATCACGATCTATACTTCATGCTCAATTACTTCTTCAGCCTCAAATCGTACCCCCCCAGAGAACACTGCCTTATTTATATACACCGGTCATGGCGAGATATCATAAATATACTTAATAAGGTTAAATTTGTTATTTCGTCCGCTTTCAGCCAAAATTTGAATGAGTCGACACATTTTAGTAAAAATTCCAAATATGAGATGCCATGAAAGTCCACCCGGTGAGAATCTCACCGATGTATGCGGACGAAGCTAATAGTGGCATTTCGCTTTCGAACTCACCTACAAATGTAACAGGAATTTAATTAAATTTTACGTTAAGAGATGGCGTTGCGGTGCAATCTCCTTTCTTTGGCTCAAAGTAAACACTTGGGTGTTCATAAAAGTCTAACGAATTTCTTGACTTCCAGAAATAGTCTTAATTTCTCATGAAGGATTCACATTTAGGGGTTCAGTTCGTCCTCTTTTTTTTTCTTTGTGGAAAATTTATCATCTCCATTGGAGCATAAATTCATTTTTAAAATTAAGCAATATTCTGTAGATTTTGAGCACACATTCATGATAGAATATGTGAGGATGTTAAACAAAAGCAGACCACAAAAGCACCCCACTGAAGGCAGTTTTATGTATGTAACTGTGTCACTACAAGCTACGAAACGATAAATAAAAAATATCGCAGAGAAACCGGTGACCATTTCAGCATTATGGCTTTCATAGACGTACAAAGTTTAGCCCCAATGTCCATATGACATTCACATTATTCTAATCATGTTTTTGACTGATCCGAGTGGATGTTTTCAGCATTTCACGGCGACGTAGATGAGATCTGCGCTCTTCTGGGATATTATGCAGCGTTATGTGGTTGTGTACTGACGTTTCGGCACAACCTATCTGTCCCATCTTAAAGAATCAAGAAGGGTAAAGAAATAAATTCTTTCTCCTTGGACGTCGTGACCCTCTGAAGATGGGACCGATAGGTTGTCGGTAAAAATACCACTCAACGCTGTGTAATATCCCAGAAGAGCGCAGATCTGATCCACGTGGATACACCAACTTATTGATTGGTTGCTTTCTTCGGCAAACTGTAATTTATTTCCAGTGTAACAGACAAAAAGCGATTCTGTGAAACTTCAGGCAGGGTCACCATGTTGCCAAGTTACTTTACACGCTGTGTGTTGTTTAACCTGCACGAGCCTTCGCGGTTTCGTTAGTTGAACATTGGGCAGAGAGACAGGTGTCTACACGAGCCGTGAAGTGAAGAGGTCAGGGGTTAAAATACAAGCGAGGCATATTCCTTAGAGCTTCATGGCAAGACTAAAACATTCTTACTTATTTACCTCTCCACATGCCAAATACGCTAATCACCTTCTTTGTATCTTTCTTTCTTTCCTTCCTTCTTAGTCTGACCTTCGTCATTGCAGGTGTAGAGGCTTATTTTTGTAACCGATCACACACTTTAGACACACCACACTCGGTAGGACTCCTCTGCGACGAGTGATCAGCCCGTCGCAGAGACCTCTACCTAACAACACACAACACTCACAAGAGACAGACATCCAAGCCCCCGGTGGGACTCGAACCCGCAATCCCAGCAAGCGAGCGGCCGCAGACACACGCCTTAGACCGCGCAGCCACTACACATTCTTCATTCTGTGTATTGCACTTCTTGCTGTCCGTATGCAGAAATATTCTGCTGAAGTTGCCAGAATTACATAAAACGTTTGAGCAGGTCTGTTTTAGGATCATACACAGCATGTCCGTACGTGCTTGTTCGATATTTGCACTTCGTGGCTAACAGCTGGTTTAAGACATTGATTCCGAATACAAATCGTGTAAAAGATGAAACAAAAGTTTCAATTTGACGCGGGATTGGAGGCAGCTGCGAATTTTACCCGCTAGGCGGAGTAACATTCGTCAGTACGGCAAAATGGCGTCAGTACCGGAAAGGCGTTCTGCGTGTCAGCATTTCGTGAAACGAAATAGTTTTGCAGCGCAGTGACAGTTTCGACAGAAGCACGGGAAGAGTCTCACAAGTACGAGTAAACGAACAATTCCCGCTTGGTAAGAGTGTAGTATTAGGCGCGTTCGCAAAACTGCGAAGAGCGACTCTGAGCTTCGTCACGTCTGTCTGTCCGTCCTTCGCATGGAACAACTCGGCTCCCACTGGACGGATTTTCAGAAAACTTGCTATTTGTGCGTTTTTCGGAAATCTGCCCAGAAAATTCAAGTTTGATTAAAATCTCACAAAAATAACGGTGCTTTACATGAAGACGTAGGTTTATTTTTGACAGTATCTCGCTGAATTTTCTTAGAAAGACAAATATTTCAGAAAAACGTTGTGCAGAAAATTAAAACAAAATTTTATGTTGCATAACATTTTTCCCAAAATCGTACCGTTTATGAGATAATATGAAATAACATGGTAGAGCCAGACAGGCCACAGATGACAATATAATACGGCGCATGCGCTTTGCATGCTGGATAACTAAAGCTACAGGCACACACTCATAATACGTAATACTTATTGTTTTTCCACGGCAACAATGGTTACGCGAACGCGACTCAGTATTACGTTTATAGTACATTGCCTCTGTTGTTAACAATGGCTGTGTGTAGACGCTAAAGACTGCCTGAGAGTGCAGAGCTCGTTGTGCGTGAAACAGTCCGACAGTGTTTTGTGCACAGTCTGCGGAAATGTGTGCGGTGTGTGAGCGAGGAGCTTAACATACCGGAAACACCTGTCTGGCGAGTGCGGAAACACCTGCATCTCTGTGCGTACTGATTGCAGATTGTGCAACATCTGATACCCACAAACTAAACCGGTGTGACTTCCGTTGCAACTTCTGGAAAAAAAAAACTGGATAATGAGAATAACTACGACACAATTATGAGCAAGTTTGTCATCTCTGATGAGTGACCTTCCATCTGTCGGGACGAGTGAATCGACAAAATGTACGAATCTGGGGCAGTGGAAAATCTCGTTTTAACAGTAACGTAGCATAAGTTTTAAAACTTTCGCGGCGACATGATTCAATATAGTCTTCTCGGGCGCACAGCCGCGTCAATTCGTTTGAATACGTTTCGGGGACTAGCTCCGTCCCCATCCTCAGGCAAAACTGATTTAACATACAACTCGTCTGTCCCGTGTTTTTCTACCTGGCGCGGCAGGGAGAATCAGACCGGTTTGTAGTGCCCACATAGTTAAGTTGGTGGGCGGGCTGTTGACTGTTGACCTCGCAGCGAGGCGTGGGAGCACAACAGTCAACAGAACGCCCACCAACTTAACTGTTTGGGCACTACAAACCGGTCTGATTCTCCCTGCCGCGCCAGGTAGAAAAACACGGGACAGACGAGTTGTACGTTAAATAAGTTTTGCCTGAGGATGGGGACGGAGCTAGTCCCCGAAACGTTGTATTCAAACGAATTGACGCGGCTGTGCGCCCGAGAAAAGTATATTGAATGAACGTAGCAGTACCAAGATTAATGTCTTTGCAGCAATGCCACGAGAACTGTACGGGTCTTGCTTCTTTGTGGAATCCGCAGTGACACGCATCATCTACCGCGATATGCTGCATGAATGGTCGATGCCGCAGCTGCAGGAGGACATTCCATTATCTACTTCTGGCTTTTACCTTGATTAGGCGTTTCTGTGCAGCGAAAAAAGAAATCCTCGCTTACGTTAATTCGTCTCTGTCCGTCTGTGACACACTATCAGCGGCTAAACCCTTTGGCGGGGTTTAACGATTCGGTACAGGAGTTCTTTATGAAAAGTTATCTAGCAATATGATTTTCATGAACAGCAATGGACCAGACATATTGTACTTCTTGACCGATATGCTTAGATGGGAGGATAATTTTAAAATGGATATTAAAGAAGTGGGATGGGGAAGCATAGACTGGATTGGTCTGGCTCAGGATAGGGACAGGTACCTGGCGCTTGTCAATGTGGTAATGAACCTTCGGGATCTATGAAATTTCGGTAATTTCTTGACTAGCTGAAGAACTGTTAGCAGTTCAGGTAAAGTTCTCCCTAGAACAGGCCATGAAGGCCCAGAGGGGGATTAGAGGTATAGCTCTACTCTTTCTTTAACCTCGGCACTAGATGGGGTTGGGTGGTCAACGCCACGCCCCGGCTGCTTTACCTCCGGGAATGACCCTGTAACCATTGTACAGGAGGCTGGGTGGGCTCCAGATTCTGAAAATCTCGCCCCCACCGGGATTCGATCTCCGGACCGTCCAGCCCGTAGCAAGTCGCTGTACCGACTGAGCTATCGCGGCCCACTCCATGGAGTTAGTCTTGACCGATATGGGTGAGAATAGGCACATAATGTCTTCCCGTAATACTATTGATTTAGAGCTATTTGAAAATAGGCGCAGGAAACGACATACTTTACGTAAGCCCATAAATTATATTGTGCCATACTTATCATATTTTTATCCTATTATGATACAGTTTGATACAGGATGTATGTTTATATACATTTCCAAAGTGACTGTGAGTGTATTCAAAACAGGTGAAGCGAAAGTCACATATAGTTTGGGGTATAAATAAATTTCTATCCATATTTTCCACATTTACATTGTTCGATTAGTGAAATTCCGTATAAGAGAGTTAAACACAACACAGTTAAGTATTTGTGACTATCGTAATAGCGGTATACGGAAGGGCGTACTTTTCTTAAGGCGTAAAGAAAGCACACTTAGGCCTGTACCGAAAAAACCGCATGAAATAGGTCAAGTGTGTGTAATGTGTTGCAGAGTACGCCATTTTGAGCCTTGTTTATATATGTGTAACCTTACAAGGAGAAGAGTGGACATTATAAGCCTGTTATTTATGAGAGATGGCCATACTATGGCTCAGGCTGTTAATGGCCTGCCTGTCACAGAGGAGATACGTATTCGATCCTAGGGCAGTCCACTTGGGATTTGTGGTGGACGAAGTTGCACTGAAAGAGGAGTACCCAGGTTTTTCCCTGTCCGTGTAATTCCAGTGATGTTCCTTCCTCAACATCGACGCTACATAAACATCCATTGACGGCGTCGCTAAATAACACACATGTTAATGTAACATACGTCACGTCGCTCTTGAGTGAAGCAGTTGATGTACTTGTGGTATAGTATATCAGAGCCAACTGGCGACTGTACGTAGGATAAAGCAGCGACATCTCAGCGTTTTGAGGAAAACAGTGCTTTAATAAAATGTGGGCGCAGGTTAGGACAATTCTTCTGCATATAAATTACAGCTGTTGTTCCACATTCAGTAACGGTATGTCTATTGCATACAGAAGCAAGTCTTTTCTGTGAGACGCGTTTTACTTAAAAGCAAATTTCCAGCACGCAAAGACAAATTCGGTTACAGAAAATGTTTCAGCTCCCTCAAGTCACACGTACAATTACAGCTGCTCAAATCGTAACGACAGACACGTTCCTGTGTATACAGAAGCTAGCAGACATTACAATTCAACACACACACAATTCATCCTTTCATTTTTTTTTCCACGTATTCGGCTAGTATGATCTTCACCTGTTTGACAGTATAAAACATACATAGTTAGAAATTCATCAACTCACAACACAGTCCAAACAATGCACTACACTGATCCCAGATATTACAATATCACGTTGAACACTGCTACATGTTTCGATCCCTTATGGAATCTTCATCAGGTATTCATATCAAAGTAATACTTCACAAAACTGAACTAACATTACTTTCATATAAATCCCTGATGATAATCCCATAACGGATCGAAACATGTAGCAGTGTTCAACGTGATATTGTAATGTATATCTGTGAAAAATACAGTGCATTTTGTTGGTCTGAATATTGTGTGATTTGATTGTCGACAGTGCTCGGTGTGAACAATACAGTGCATTTTGTTGGTCTGAATATTGTGTGATTTGATTGTCGACAGTGCTCGGTGTGAACAATACAGTGCATTTTGTTGGTCTGAATGTTGTGTGATTTGATTGTCGACAGTGCTCGGTGTGAACAATACAGTGCATTTTGTTGGTCTGAATGTTGTGTGATTTGATTGTCGACAGTGCTCGGTGTGAACAGTATAGTGCAATTTGTTGGTCTGAATGTTGTGTGATTTGATTGTCGACAGTGCTCGGTGTGAACAATACAGTGCATTTTGTTGGTCTGAATGTTGTGTGATTTGATTGTCGACAGTGCTCGGTGTGAACAGTATAGTGCAATTTGTTGGTCTGAATGTTGTGTGATTTGATTGTCGACAGTGCTCGGTGTGAACAATACAGTGCATTTGTTGTCTGAATCCTGTGATGATATTCACATTACGGATGAAACATAGTGCATTGTGTTCAACGTGTTATTTGATTGTAAGTCTGTGAAAAATACAGTGCATTTTGTTGGTCTGAATATTGTGTGATTTGATTGTCGACAGTGCTCGGTGTGAACAATACAGTGCATTTTGTTGGTCTGAATGTTGTGTGATTTGATTGTCGACAGTGCTCGGTGTGAACAATACAGTGCATTTTGTTGGTCTGAATGTTGTGTGATTTGATTGTCGACAGTGCTCGGTGTGAACAATACAGTGCATTTTGTTGGTCTGAATGTTGTGTGATTTGATTGTCGACAGTGCTCGGTGTGAACAGTAAGTGCATTTTGTTGGTCTGAATGTTGTGTGATTTGATTGTCGACAGTGCTCGGTGTGAACAGTACAGTGCAATTTGTTGGTCTGAATGTTGTGTGATTTGATTGTCGACAGTGCTCGGTGTGAACAATACAGTGCATTTTGTTGGTCTGAATGTTGTGTGATTTGATTGTCGACAGTGCTCGGTGTGAACAATACAGTGCATTTTGTTGGTCTGAATGTTGTGTGATTTGATTGTCGACAGTGCTCGGTGTGAACAATACAGTGCATTTTGTTGGTCTGAATGTTGTGTGATTTGATTGTCGACAGTGCTCGGTGTGAACAATACAGTGCATTTTGTTGGTCTGAATGTTGTGTGATTTGATTGTCGACAGTGCTCGGTGTGAACAATACAGTGCATTTTGTTGGTCTGAATGTTGTGTGATTTGATTGTCGACAGTGCTCGGTGTGAACAGTATAGTGCATTTTGTTGGTCTGAATGTTGTGTGATTTGATTGTCGACAGTGCTCGGTGTGAACAGTATAGTGTATTTGTTGGTCTGAATGTTGTGTGATTTGATTGTCGACAGTGCTCGGTGTGAACAGTATAGTGATTTTGTTGGTACTGAATGTTGTGTGATTTGATTGTCGACAGTGCTCGGTGTGAACATATAAGTGCATTTTGTTGGATCTGAATGTTGTGTGATTTGATTGTCGACAGTGCTCGGTGTGAACATAAGTGATTTTGTTGGTCTGAATGTTGTGTGATTTGATTGTCGACAGTGCTCGGTGTGAACAGTATAGTGTATTTTGTTGGTCTGAATGTTGTGTGATTTGATTGTCGACAGTGCTCGGTGTGAACAATACAGTGCATTTTGTTGGACTGAATGTTGTGTGATTTGATTGTCGACAGTGCTCGGTGTGAACAGTTAGTGCATTTTGTTGGACTGAATGTTGTGTGATTTGATTGTCGACAGTGCTCGGTGTGAACAATACAGTGCATTTTGTTGGTACTGAATGTTGTGTGATTTGATTGTCGACAGTGCTCGGTGTGAACATAAGTGCAATTTGTTGGTCTGAATTTGTGTGATTTGATTGTCGACAATGCCGGTGTGAACAATATCAAAATTAGAAATTCATATCATCGCCATATTGAATATATTCAAACCATAATGTTCTGGTGTATTCATTTTTTGTTGCAGAAGTTGGCACTTTTTTCTATTCGGGTGCTTATTTAGGACATGACGACTTATAATTTTGGCCCTGTGGTCATTTGCCCTTATTCAGATACTTTGTGTTCGTTCAGCCTCTCATATCCAAAAAATTAAGTTGCCCTGTCCACGCCATAAAGCCACAATGGACTGGAGGTAAAGCTCCACTCATTATTAATCCAAGTACTATATATATCTGGGGCGCGCGGTGGCGCAGTTGGTTGAGGCACTACGCTACAAACCGGAACGTCGCGGGTTCGATTCCCGATGGTGTCATTGTAATTAATTCCTTGACATAATCGTTTCGGTCGCACTATGGCCCTGGGGTCGACTCAGCCTCTAACAGAAATGAGTACCAGGAATATTTCCTGGGGGGTAAAGGCGGCCGGTGCGTAGGGCTGACAACCTTACCACCTTCATGTGCCGATTGTCTACAAATACTTGGTACGCTCAACCTCTCTATCAAAACTAAGGCCTGTCCACGCCTAGTAATGATGGGGTTGCTTTATATCCATACTATATATATCTAGCGTTACAGTTCTTATAGTTGATTGTAGCCGGTTCCTTCACATGCTTTCTAGGTCACATTTTCCAGCTATTCTCCCTCTGACACTGTTTGGTTGAATAAACTAACTAATAAGAAACAATTCTAACGATAGAAAAGGATGAGGCATGTCGGCAGATCTGATATCCCTCCGTCAACAAGATTGGCAATGCTGGCAAACTTTCAGTGCACTCGAGTGTGGTGGGTGGACTAAACATAGAACTCGCAGGCGTAAACACAGTTCCCTGCACGCCAATCAATCAGGAGTCTAAAAATACACTGCTGGAGGCATAAAGGTACGGACTGATGTGCAGATCTGCAGGTGAATCTTGTGCCATTATGAGAAGAGTGATTTTCAACAGACTGATGCTTTACTACTAGTGTGGGCACAGCAGCTTAACCACGCCTTTCTTAACACTTCGAACACAACATTGAACATTCAAGTTCAATGTTCAAGATTCAGTTCGAACCGCGCAGTGAACACAGCTCCTTTTTTATCTTATTTTCACCGTACAAATGTACACTTTATTACGTCCTATTTAATACATGCTTATGTCAATAAATAGTCGACATGTTTCGAACTGTATCAGTTCATCATCAGGATTCTTTACACCAGATTAGTACACCTTCCACAAGCCAGTAGTGAACACGTAACAGCAGATGCAGTGGCTATATGTCGAACATAGTTGAAGACATTTTATCCATTTTATCTATTTTAATGAGTACCATATAGCTGGTGTAAAGATAAAGAGTCCTGATGATGAACTGATACAGTTCGAAACATGTTGACTATTTATTGACATAAGCATGTATTAAATAGGAGATAATAAAGTGTACATTTGTCGGAATAAGACTTTATACAGCTCCTTTTCATTACAAAAACCAGTCGTTTAATGCTTTGTTCTTAGAACCACACAAACACATAAATGCAAACCACACAAACACATAAATGCAAACCACAAAATCACGTAAATGCAAACACACAACACTAAATGCAAACCACAAAACACGTAAATGCAAACCACAAAAACACTAAATGCAAACCACACAAAACATAAATGCAAACCACACAAACACATAAATGCAAACCACAAAAACACGTAAATGCAAACCACACAAACACATAAATGCAAACCACACAAACACATAAATGCAAACCACACAAACACATAAATGCAAACCACACAAACACATAAATGCAAACCACACAAACACATAAATGCAAACCACACAAACACATAAATGCAAACCACACAAACACATAAATGCAAACCACACAAACACATAAATGCAAACCACACAAAACACAAAATATGCAAACCACACAAACACATAAATGCAAACCACACAAACACATAAATGCAAACCACACAAACACATAAATGCAAACCACACAAACACATAAATGCAAACCACATAAACACATAAATGCAAACCACACAAACACATAAATGCAAACCACACAAACACATAAATGCAAACCACACAAACACATAAATGCAAACCACAAAAACACGTAAATGCAAACCACACAAACACATAAATGCAAACCACACAAACACATAAATGCAAACCACACAAACACATAAATGCAAACCAAATAAACACATAAATGCAAACCACACAAACACATAAATGCAAACCACACAAACACATAAATGCAAACCACACAAACACATAAATGCAAACCACACAAACACATAAATGCAAACCACACAAAACATAAATGCAAACCACACAAACACATAAATGCAAACCACAAAAACACGTAAATGCAAACCACACAAACACATAAATGCAAACCACACAAACACATAAATGCAAACCACACAAACACATAAATGCAAACCAAATAAACACATAAATGCAAACCACACAAACACATAAATGCAAACCACACAAACACATAAATGCAAACCACACAAACACATAAATGCAAACCACACAAACACATAAATGCAAACCACACAAACACATAAATGCAAACCACACAAACACATAAATGCAAACCACACAAACACATAAATGCAAACCACATAAACACATAAATGCAAACCACACAAACACATAAATGCAAACCACACAAACACATAAATGCAAACCACACAAACACATAAATGCAAACCAAACAAACACATAAATGCAAACCACACAAACACATAAATGCAAACCACACAAACACATAAATGCAAACCACACAAACACATAAATGCAAACCACACAAACACATAAATGCAAACCAAACAAACACATAAATGCAAACCACACAAACACATAAATGCAAACCACACAAACACATAAATGCAAACCACACAAACACATAAATGCAAACCACACAAACACATAAATGCAAACCACACAAATACATAAATGCAAACCAACAAACATAAATGCAAACGACACAAACACATAAATGCAAACGACACAAACACATAAATGCAAACCACACAAACACATAAATGCAAACCACACAAACACATAAATGCAAACCACACAAACACATAAATGCAAACCACACAAACACATAAATGCAAACCACACAAACACATAAATGTAATCTGTGATTAGAGTAAAGGGTTTTTGAATGCAAAATCTGGTGGTAGGGGAGGACGGGGTAACTTCGGCATGCTAGGCACGTTTGTCGCTAGAAGTTCAGAGGTTATGTCTGCACTCATGTAGGAGATACAAACCTCTTGACGTATAATATTTAATTCTCCGAGACACTTGTTGTTTCCTATCATAACTTACTTAAGTTTATGCTTGTATTAAACGGAACAGTGACGTAAAGCGTATCAAATCTTGAAATTACTTGGCAGCAACACTGAAAGGAATGACTAAATTATTCGACGCTACATGATACGTGTACGTGCTTCCAGGCTTTCCTAATAGCTCAAGTGTCGTTATTTCTCATCGTGTTATTTAAGGTAAGTGCGGAAACACTGCCAAAACTTACCCCAAACTAACGTCTTCTGCTGTCATTAGTAGAATCATCTTCAGATGCAGTCATTGCCAGTATATCAGTGCCACAGCACATCTCTAAACTGTTCACAACAAAACTTGAAACGTAGTACCAATTATTTCGTCGCCTTATAGTATGTTAGCCGATCCCAGTGGCCGCGCAGTCTAAGGCGTGGGTCTGCGGCCGCTCGCTTACTGGTACTGTGGGTTCGAATCCCGCCTAGGACATGGATGTCTGTCTGTTGTAAGTGTTGTGTGTTGTCAGGTAGAGGTCTCTGCGACGGGCTGGTCACTCGTCCAGAGGAGTCCTACCGAGTGTGATGTGTCTAAAGTGTGTGATCGTGAAGCCTCGAACAATGAGGCGGCCTAGGCCCCCAAGGGGCTGTCGAGCCATTGAAAAAAAATAGTACTGTTAAGGTATTTATGCTCGTGATTTCGATGTAACTGTCAGTCTGAGATGAAGAAATGCAAACCTTTTCTGCTTCAATAAGGCAAATGGCACAAATATGGCGCCTTGCGTTCTTAATCTCGGCGCTACGTAAGAGCGACTAATCTGTTTCGAACCGCGTACGCCTCTTCCGATGGGGAAAAAGACCCAACGAAAAAGTATTTATCAGAGATTGGAGGTTGTCACAGAAATGCTATTGAAGAGGCAGGTCTGCTTGTGTGGTACTTCCTGGACTGTTTGACCTCTAAACGTGAGGAACCACTCACTAAAACACATAAATACTCAAGAATATTTAGTGAATCGTGTAACTCGAAATGGCTATTAGTAGAAAAAATGTTCGGATCTTTATCTTTATACTACCTGAGACATCTTTATACTACCTGAGACATCTTTATACTACCTGAGACACTTTATACTACCTGAGACATCTTTATACTACCTGACACATCTTTATACTACCTGAGACATCTTTATACTACCTGAGACACTTTATACTACCTGAGACATCTTTATACTACCTGACACATCTTTATACTACCTGAGACATCTTTATACTACCTGAGACACTTTATACTACCTGAGACATCTTTATACTACCTGACACATCTTTATACTACCTGAGACATCTTTATACTACCTGAGACATCTTATACTACCTGAGACATCTTTATACTACCTGAGACACTTTATACTACCTGAGACATCTTTATACTACCTGAGACACTTTATACTACCTGAGACACTTTATACTACCTGAGACACTTTATAATACCTGAGACACTATACTACCTGAGACACTTTATAATACCTGAGACACTTTATACTACCTGAGACACTTTATACTACCTGAGACACTTTATACTACCTGAGACACTTTATAATACCTGAGAAACTTTATACTACCTGAGACACTTTATAATACCTGAAACACTTTATACTACCTGAGACACTTTATAATACCTGAGACACTTTATACTACCTGAGACACTTTATACTACCTGAGACACTTTATAATACCTGAGACACTTTATACTACCTGAGACACTTTATACTACCTGAGACATCTTGACACAAAAATGTTCGTAGACTTTGTTAATCTTACCGAACAGTGATAAATCAGGGACAGGCAAACACAATATAGCACTGCAAAGACTAATACAACCAAAATTAACAACTGTTAACCTAACCCTGGTACTGTGTTCCTTGCAAGCTGATAGCCACCTCAAAGTGCACTGCATTTCTACACATATTGGCATAGCACTGAATCCTGTGTCTAGGCAACGCTAAATATATAATTTTTGTACAGTGCACAGAGATGTTATTAATTTGTGAAATATGTAGCACAGAAATGGAGTAAATGAATCGTTTGCTCCAGCCGGAATTTATCTTTCAGTGGACGTGTATAGTCGTCACAGCAAAAATTCGAACACGCACCGAGCACAAAGGGAATAGTAGCGTACATGCAGTTCAATAGGACGAGGCAGGTAAAGCAGAAAGGGTTTCACTTAATGAGAAATGAGGACAATGGGCCCCACTAACAATACCAAGGTTTAGACAAAAATTGGTAGAAATAAATGGGAGAAATCAAGATTGCACCAACTACAAGAATATGCATTATTTTTGTATTTGCAAAACGCAGAATGCCATACTAATCAATAATCCACATCGCGAAACAAATGGCTGCATTAAAAAAGGCAGGAATTATCGATTCAGTTGTGTTTGCGATAAACAAGGCACAATGCTACTAGCATAAAGACAGGGAAATGGAAAACGACGGCTTTGTGCTGCTCTGTCTTACAGTGGGGCCCGTCCTCAGCGCGACAGTCTGTGCCAAAAACTGGAACTCTATTGAACCCAACGCCGAAAATTTTGCACACCGAATAGGGATTAGGAGACTTGAGACGTCACAGCTAACAAGTCAACTAATTCACTGACCCCACGCAGCAGAGGCCCCTTTTACAATCCGATATTCGGTCAGCCGGTACAATATTATCTTCTTTTGTGATGGCTCAGTCGGTAAAGAGGCTAGGCTAACCGCTCGACGTCTGAATAATAATGGTCCGATTTGTTGACCGGATAAGATTTTCTGTTCGCCAAAGGGTCCAGACCGGCTCTGGGGCCCACTCAGCTTCCTATTTAAGGGGCGCCTTCGGCTCTTTCCCCAGTGATAAAGCGGCTGGGGAGTAAAGCTGACTAGATACCCAATGCAGTGTAAAGGTTAAGAATGAGTGGAGCTACACCTTTACTCTCCATACGCCTTCATGATATACACAGGGACAACTTTCCAGTTAACTTTATGGCACCAAAAAGGTTTAATCTTATTAATTTCCGTGCATCATTAAACAATTCTATAAAATATAATAGAATGCACAAATATTTAAATATACAATATTATATTTAAAACATTATGGCCGCAACACGTTTCGATCCGTCATGGATCATCTTAAGGTGGAAACCACATCAATTAATTGTGTATAAAACAAGAATTATTACGTGTTCAGAGGGCCGACCACCGGACCCTGTTCCGGCCCACTTAATCTAATTTTCGAAAGCTATTTCATTAACGCCGATCCCAGTGGCCGCGCGGTCTAAGGCGTGGGTCTGCGACCGTTCGCTTGCTGGGGTTGTGGGTTCGAATCCCGCTGGGGGTATGGATGTCTGTCTGTTGTGAGTGTTGTGTGTTGTCAGGTAGAGGTCTCTGCGACGTGCTGATCACTCTACTAGAGGAGTCCTACCGAGTGTGGTGTGTCTTAGTGTGATCGTGAAGCCCAGATAATGAGGTGGCCCTGGCCCACTAGGGGCTGTTGCGCCATAAACAAGAATTCAGTAACACCCGTTCATTAGTGGACTGCGCTTGGATTAACATCATGCACCTTTCTTCTCTGGAGTTCTATTTCCACCATTTCCAGAACGTCGGTCAGCAGAATCTGGCCTTCGACTGGAAGAACAGGAATATGAGTTCAATCTTAGTGACAACAGGACAAGTTCAAAGAGATGAATACAGAATCAGTCTTACGGAGACACGAACAGGGAAGGAATAAAGACGGCTTCGTTAACCGAACAAGAATGTAGCACAATACGGAAGGCTAGTTACACAAATGTACGGACAGAATAATATGACTTCCGGTTTGCATCATAAATGTCTTCCTTAAAACTGTGTACTCAAAAGGCCGTGTTGGCCAATAAACGTGCTGTGTATGATGTTACAAATGGTACACTACGACATGAAATAACATCACTGCATGCACAATGGTAAGGTCATCCCTTTGTACAAAGACCTTTTGTCTTATTAAACTAGGTAGCTCAGTTCTCTTAGTAGCCCTTTTCCCGAAATATCAAAATATATAGTGGCTCTGAACTGTCTTTACGAATAGACACCGGACATGATGAAGAATCGTCTTGAGTTTGCAAACTTGACCCGAAATTCACTGCCATTTATAGAACCAGAAGTCATTACCGGCACGAAACGGTGTGTTTGGTCATGTGCGCTGAATAAACAGAACAAAGGTAAAGTCAGTTCTTTGAACAGAATATATTCTACTGAATACCCTTTAATTTTTCTCTCATGGTTAACTCCATTGGTACAAGAAGATGCAAGGAATTACAAGTGTGGGTTTCGACGTAACTGATCAACTGCCGGCCAGATATTTTCCCCTTGTCAAGCACTTAAAAAATAGAAATAAAGCAGAGTATTAAAACAGAGATTTATGGACTTCAAGAAGGTGTGTGGTTAGAGTTACAGATTGGTTGAGTTCGGCATACATTGCAACTAGTTTGATACATTAAAATGTTTTGAAGTGAAATATGTAGTAACACGTGTATATGCAAGCACATGAATAGCAGGTTTTCCATTAAGAGTAATCTGAAGCGAGATGCCAATATTTCTTTAAATATTGTTAACGACACTAACAAATCGAAATTAAATCCCCACAAAATTAAAAGCAAATTAAATTGAGGGAGAGCCTGCCAACATTTTCTCCTCCCACTTGCTAAGAATTTAAGTGTGGTGTAGCGGTGACCAAATTGCCTTTATTCACTTACTATCTTGTGTGGTATAGCGGTGACCAAATTGCCTTTATTCATTTACTATCTTGTGTGGTGTAGCGGTGACCAAATTGCCTTTATTCATTTACTATCTTGTGTGGTGTAGCGGTGACCAAATTGCCTTTATTCACTTACTATCTTGTGTGGTGTAGCGGTGACCAAATTGCCTTTATTCACTTACTATCTTGTGTGGTGTAGCGGTGACCAAATTGCCTTTATTCACTTACTATCTTGTGTGGTGTAGCAGTGACCAAACTGCCTTTATTCATTTACTATCTTGTGTGGTGTAGCGGTGACCAAATTGCCTTTATTCACTTACTATCTTGTGTGGTGTAGCAGTGACCAAATTGCCTTTATTCACTTCCTATATTGTGTGGTGTAGCGGTGACCAAATTGCCTTTATTCATTTACTATCTTGTGTGGTATAGCGGTGACCAAATTGCCTTTATTCACTTACTATCTTGTGTGGTATAGCGGTGACCAAATTGCCTTTATTCATTTACTATCTTGTGTGGTGTAGCGGTGACCAAATTGCCTTTATTCACTTACTATCTTGTGTGGTGTAGCGGTGACCAAATTGTCTTTATTCATTTACTATCTTGTGTGGTGTAGCGGTGACCAAATTGCCTTTATTCACTTACTATCTTGTGTGGTGTAACGGTGACCAAATTGCCTTTATTCACTCACTATCTTGTGTGGTGTAGCGATGACCAAATTGCATTTATTCACTTACTATCTTGTGTGGTGTAGCGATGAACAAATTGCCTTTATTCACTTACTATCTTGTGTGGTGTAGCGGTGACCAAATTGCCTTTATTCACTTACTATCTTGTGTGGTGTAGCGATGAACAAATTGCCTTTATTCACTTACTATCTTGTGTGGTGTAGCGGTGACCAAATTGCCTTTATTCACTTACTATCTTGTGTGGTGTAGCGGTGACCAAATTGCCTTTATTCACTTACTATCTTGTGTGGTGTAGCGGTGACCAAATTGCCTTTATTCACTTCCTATATTGTGTGGTGTAGCGATGAACAAATTGCCTTTATTCACTTACTATCTTGTGTGGTGTAGCGGGAACCAAATTGTCTTTATTCACTTACTATCTTGTGTGGTGTAGCGGGGACCAAATTGTCTTTATTCACTTACTATCTTGTGTGGTGTAGCGATGACCAAATTTCCTTTATGCACTTACAATCTTGTGTGGTGTAGCGGGGACCAAATTGCCTTTATTCACTTACTATCTTGTGTGGTGTAGCGGGGACCAAATTGCCTTTATTCACTTACTATCTTGTGTGGTGTAGCGGGGACCAAATTGCCATTATTCACTTACTATCTTGTGTGGTGTAGCGGTGACCAAATTTCCTTTATTCACTCACTATCTTGTGTGGTGTAGCGATGACCAAATTGCATTTATTCACTTACTATCTTGTGTGGTGTAGCGATGAACAAATTGCCTTTATTCACTTACTATCTTGTGTGGTGTAGCGGTGACCAAATTGCCTTTATTCACTTACTATCTTGTGTGGTGTAGCGATGAACAAATTGCCTTTATTCACTTACTATCTTGTGTGGTGTAGCGGTGACCAAATTGCCTTTATTCACTTACTATCTTGTGTGGTGTAGCGGTGACCAAATTGCCTTTATTCACTTACTATCTTGTGTGGTGTAGCGGTGACCAAATTGCCTTTATTCACTTCCTATATTGTGTGGTGTAGCGATGAACAAATTGCCTTTATTCACTTACTATCTTGTGTGGTGTAGCGGGAACCAAATTGTCTTTATTCACTTACTATCTTGTGTGGTGTAGCGGGGACCAAATTGTCTTTATTCACTTACTATCTTGTGTGGTGTAGCGATGACCAAATTTCCTTTATGCACTTACAATCTTGTGTGGTGTAGCGGGGACCAAATTGCCTTTATTCACTTACTATCTTGTGGTGTAGAAGGGACCAAATTGCCTTTATTCACTTACTATCTTGTGTGGTGTAGCGGGGACCAAATTGCCATTATTCACTTACTATCTTGTGTGGTGTAGCGGTGACCAAATTGCCTTTATTCACTTACAATCTTGTGTGGTATAGCGGTGACCAAATTGCCTTTATTCATTTACTATCTTGTGTGCTGTAGCGGTGACCAAATTGCCTTTATTCACTTACTATCTTGTGTGGTGTAGCGGTGACCAAATTGCCTTTATTCACTTACAATCTTGTGTGGTATAGCGGTGACCAAATTGCCTTTATTCATTTACTATCTTGTGTGCTTAGCGGTGACCAAATTGCCTTTATTCACTTACTATCTTGTGTGGTGTAGCGGTGACCAAATTGCCTTATATGAAAAGAATAACACAGATGGGCAGTGTTTGAGGAAAAGGGTGATGAGGAGTCTACATGAATCTGGAACGGAGAAAGTATCTCGAGGCTAGAGAAGATTAAATGATGAAGACTTTTATAAATTGCACTCATAAAATACCGTCAGGATTATCAAATCACGGAAGAAGAGATCGAAGGAATACGCAGCAAATAGGGGAGGAAAGAGAAATGCATATAGAAATGTGTTGGGAAAAGGTGAAGAAAAAGAGACTTGAAATATGTAAGGACTCACAGCAAGTCAACAATATAGCAGATATAATGAAATATAATAAGATGGTTTAGAACGAATTAATTTGGCTCAGGATGGGGGAAGGAAAAAACTGTTGTGAACACGGCAATGAACATTGGAGTTTCATAAAATATGGGTAATTTCTTAAACGGCTGAGAAGCTGTTAGCGGCTCAAAATAGGACTCTGCACCATGCAGATACTTTGTTGGAATTAGACAGTCATTGTTCGTACCGGTAAAATAACAGCACAAAACAATCAGTTAGTGCTGCGTACCGGTAAAATAACAGCACAAAACAATTAGTGCTGCGTACCGGTAAAAGAACAGCACAAAACAATCAGTTAGTGCTGCGTACCGGTAAAATACAGCACAAAACAATCAGTGCTGCGTACCGGTAAAAGAACAACACAAAACAATCAGTTAGTGCTGCGTACCGGTAAAATAACAGCACAAAACAATCAGTTAGTGCTGCGTACCGGTAAAATAACAGCACAAAACAATCAGTTAGTGCTGCGTACCTGTAAAATAACAGCACAAAACAATTAGTGCTGCGTACCGGTAAAAGAACAGCACAAAACAATCAGTTAGTGCTGCGTACCGGTAAAAGAACAGCACAAAACAATCAGTTAGTGCTGCGTACCGGTAAAATACAGCACAAAACAATCAGTGCTACGTACCGGTAAAAGAACAACACAAACAATCAGTTAGTGCTTACGTACCGGTAAAATAACAGCACAAAACAATCAGTTAGTGCTGCGTACCGGTAAAATAACAGCACAAAACAATCAGTTAGTGCCGCGTACCGGTAAAAGAACAGCACAAAACAATCAGTTAGTGTTGCGTACCGGTAAAAGAACAGCACAAAACAATCAGTTAATCCTGCGTACCGGTAAAATAACAGCACAAAACAATCAGTTAGTGCTGTGTACCGTTAAAAGAACAGCACAAAACAATCAGTTAGTGCTGCGTTCCTGTAAAATACAGCACAAAAAAATCAGTTAGTGCTGCGTTCCTGTAAAATACAGCACAAAACAATCAGTTAGTGCTGCGTACTGGTAAAAGAACAGCACAAAACAATCAGTTAGTGCTGCGTACCGGCAAAATACAGCACAAAACAATCAGTTAGTGCTGCGTACCGGTAAAATAACAGCACAAAACAATTAGTTAGTGCTGCGTACCGGCAAAATACAGCACAAAACAATTAGTTAGTGCTGCGTACCGGCAAAATACAGCACAAAACAATCAGTTAGTGCTGCGTACCGATAAAATAACAGCATAAAACAATTAGTTAGTGCTGCGTACCGGTAAAAGAACAGCACAAAACAATTAGTTAGTGCTGCGTACCGGCAAAATACAGCACAAAACCATCAGTTAGTGCTGCGTACCGGTAAAATATAGCACAAAACAATTAGTTAGTGCTGCGTACCGGCAAAATACAGCACAAAACAATTAGTTAGTGCTGCGTACCGGCAAAATACAGCACAAAACAATTAGTTAGTGCTGCGTACCGGTAAAATAACAGCACAAAACAATTAGTTAGTGCTGCGTACCGGTAAAAGAACAGCACAAAACAATTAGTGCTGCGTATCGAAAGAAACAAGCCCAAAATAATCAGTCACGTAGCCAAATTTATGGTCGAGACCCAAGCGAGCGGTTTCCGGAACACAAACCAGTAGTTTTAACATCTGGCAGCAAAACTCGATTTAAGGTGTTATTTTGGAAGTTCAGGCCACGAAATAATGAAAAGGACTTCACTAGCCCTTTAGAGACAAAAAGCGGAAGTACTTTTCCACCTAATGTTGAACAATTTCCGAAAGTTGACTAATTCACACCAACAAATGCACAAAGACAAGTTATGTCATTAATTTCTTTATTAAAAGGTTACCCCAATACGTATTCCGAAAGGTTCCCAGGCTTCGCCCCTTTATCCTTCTGGTAAGGGTAGTCTTATGAAGAAGAAGAAGTGTATGGAGGAATGGTGGAATAATACTGAGAGGGGAAAACTGACGTACTTGGACAAAAACCTGCCCTAGTGCTATTCTGTCCACCATAATACCCACTTGAACTCAGCCGGGAACGAACCCGAGCCTTAAGGTAAGAAGCAATTTAAGCTGAATCATATTTAAAGTTTCAGTTCGTACCGCGTAGTAAACACTCCGTCTCGGTCATAAAAAGGAATCAGTTACTGCACTATACAAACATAACAGCCTTTAGGGCTGACACGTACTTACAGAAGACATGAATGAACTCTGAATGTTAAACCTTGTGGCACAGACGTAAGCAGTTTGTGTTAGACGGTCAAAATGCCTTTAGTAAAGACGGATTTGGGACAGTATGAGTTTTTCCAACTTAATGTTTATTACACGATGCTTAATGGATCCTTGGCAGTACAGTTAGTGCCTACATTCTGTACATTTTCGGCAAATATGTCAGTTTACTTTCACTGTTCCCATTATCTTTGTGACCTGTCAAATTTGGAAGCGGACATAGAATGGACCGTATTGCTATTCCGTTGGGTCAACAGGAAATTTGTCCGTTGAATTTAAATCACCGTTTTGCTGGACGTCAAAACAGGACCAGCCACATTCAATCTCTCTTAAGAAACTTTACCGAAGGAAAGGCGGAAAGAGGACAAAAAGAGCGGACATGGGTGACATTCAGAAATACCAGACACGAGAAACTTCGCCACCTTAGCGCTATTGAACAGCAGGCTGTGCCAATGTTCGTTAGACACATTACAGTCTGTCATTTTGTGGAGGCAGAAATTGGCAAATTCTTGCTACAACATTCGAGAATTTGGACTGTTGCTTTCTGGGTTTGTGGGTTCCTAGGTGAGGACTAAAATTTTAAATAGAATTTTATATCGCAATTTCCAGGGTCAATATCTAAACCAAGATGGAAGACAACGTATGTACTGTGTTTATACGCACTGTTGTACACACAGGAGTGTCAGTTACAGCATATGAGTGTCGTATTGATTTACATAGATGAAACGAATATAGCACAGCCTTTCTTAAGCAGCTAACAGCCACTCGGATAATAAGTTCCCAGCCGTTTATTGACCCCGATTGTTCATTACCACGTTCACAAAAGCACGCAACTAGAACATATATTGAGATCATTGTTGTCATATTCATCCCGCTGTGGTGTATTGACACACGTGCTGCCGTCAACACAACAAATTATTATTAGTTTCGTCAGTACGTGCTACATGTTTCGGCAGTACTGACCATCCTCAGGCATTTAAATACATGACTTTGAAATTCAAAATAAAATGCATATATACATTTTAAATTTCTGGGATCTCGCAAATGGTACCAGCCACTATAATCTTTAGGTAGCATAAGAATATAAGTTTAGTTAGTTTTCATCCTGCCGCTCTTTGCGGAGCATATGGTCTCCTTTCAGAGGTTTCTTGGTCTGTAAGTGTGCAGTCTGTAGTGAGTGACCAGTCCACTGACTGCAGAAGTTATACTCATCCTGATATGACTGCCAGAGCCATCTAGCAGTCAGGAGACTTGGGTAAGAAATGGCCGCTGAATTTTGCTTACGAAACATCTCTATTCATGCCCGTAAGGTTCTTTTACATGCCGTAAATCTACGACATGGGACTGACGGCTTTACTTCCCCTCCGAAGGAAGTTGTGCTATGGATTTTTATCACCCTTAAAAATCCATCGACCTCGGTCGGGATTGAACCCGCGAACTTTGGGTCTAGTGGCGAGCACGCTAACCACTAGTCCACCGAGGGTGACATAAGAATATAAACATTTTATATATCTTTCTTGCGTGGTTCTTTATTGTTTGTCCTCTTGTCACCCACTCTCACACCATTTTTTCTATTTGTCCCTCTTCAACTCACTAGCCAAAAGAGAGCTATTCTTAAGCAGAAAAAATATTGGGGCGGGAAATGCGCCCCCTCCAAGTCACGCCTATGCGTTTCGTGATGTGTTCACTGAGGTCACGTCTGATCAGCATGTTTGTCTTAGATATTTCGTAAACTGCTAGTGGGTGCAGACAGGTATGTAGTTGGTGCAGTGCAGGTATGTAGTTGGTGCAGGCAGGTATGTAGTTGGTGCAGTGCAGTAGTATTGTGCAGGCAGGTATGTAGTTGGTGCAGTGCAGGTATGTAGTTTGGTGCAGTGCAGGTATGTAGTTGGTGCAGTGCAGGTATAGTGTAGTTTTGGTGAAAGTTGCAGGTATGTAGTTGGTGCAGTGCAGGTATGTAGTTGGCATGCAGTATGTAGTTGGATGCAGGTATGTAAGTAGTGGTAGGTGCAGATGGTGCAGTGAGTATGTAGTTGGTGCAGTGCAGGTATGTAGTTGGTGCAGTGCAGGTATGTAGTTGGTGCAGTGCAGGTAAGTAGTTGGTGCAGTGCAGGTATGTAGTTGGTGCAGTGCAGGTATGTAGTTGGTGCAGGCAGGTATGTATTGGTGCAGTGCAGGAGTAGTTGTGCATGCAGTAATGTATTGGGCAGCAGGTATGTAGTTGGTGCATGCAGGTATGTAGTTGGTGCAGTGCAGGTATGTAGTTGGTGCAGTGCAGGTATGTAGTTGGTGCATGCAGGTATGATAGTTGGTGCAGTGCAGTATGTAGTTGGCATGCAGTAGATTTGGTGCAGTGCAGGTATGTAGTTGGTGCAGTGCAGTATGTAGTTGGTGCAGTGCAGTATGTAGTTGTGCAGTGCAGTATGTAGTTGGTGCAGTGCAGTATGTAGTTGGTGCAGTGCAGGTATGTATGGTGCAGTGCAGTAATGTAGTTGGGCAGTGCAGGTATGTATTGGTGCAGTGCAGGTATGTAGTTGGTGCAGTGCAGGTATGTAGTTGGTGCAGGCAGGTATGTAGTTGGTGCAGGCAGGTATGTAGTTGGTGCAGTGCAGGTATGTAGTTGGTGCAGTGCAGGTATGTAGTTGGTGCAGGCAGGTATGTAGTTGGTGCAGTGCAGGTATGTAGTTGGTGCAGTGCAGGTATGTAGTTGGTGCAGTGCAGGTATGTAGTTGGTGCAGTGCAGGTATGTAGTTGGTGCAGTGCAGGTATGTAGTTGGTGCAGTGCAGGTATGTAGTTGGTGCAGTGCAGGTATGTAGTGGTGCAGGCAGGTATGTAGTTGGTGCAGTGCAGGTATGTAGTTGGTGCAGTGCAGGTATGTAGTTGGTGCAGTGCAGGTATGTAGTTGGTGCAGTGCGATGTAGTGTGAGATTGGGTGCAGTGCAGGTATGTAGTTGGTGCAGTGCAGGTATGTAGTGTGCAGTGCAGGTATGTAGTTGGTGGCAGTGCAGGTATGTAGTTGGTGCAGTGCAGGTATGTAGTTGGTGCAGTGCAGGTATGTAGTTGGTGCAGTGCAGGTATGTAGTTGGTGCAGTGCAGGTATGTAGTTGGTGCAGTGCAGTTGTAGATTGGTGCAGTGCAGGTATGTAGTTGTGCAGTGCAGTATGTAGTTGGTGCAGTGCAGGTATGTAGTTGGTGCAGTGCAGGTATTAGTTGGTGCAGTGCAGGTATGTAGTTGGTGCAGTGCAGGTATGTAGTTGGTGCAGTGCAGGTATGTAGTTGGTGCAGTGCAGGTATGTAGTTGGTGCAGTGCAGTGTATGTAGTGATGGTGCAGTGCAGGTATGTAGTTGGTGCAGTGCAGGTATGTAGTTGGTGCAGTGCAGGTATGTAGTTGGTGCAGTGCAGGTATGTAGTTGGTGCAGTGCAGGTATGTAGTTGGTGCAGTGCAGGTATGTAGTTGGTGCAGTGCAGGTATGTAGTTGGTGCAGGCAGGTATGTAGTTGGTGCAGTGCAGGTATGTAGTTGGTGCAGTGCAGTATGTAGTTGGTGCAGTGCAGGTATGTAGTTGGTGCAGTGCAGGTATGTAGTTGGTGCAGTGCAGGTATGTAGTTGGTGCAGTGCAGGTATGTAGATTGGGGGCAGTGCAGGTATGTAGTTGGTGCAGTGCAGGTATGTAGTTGGTGCAGTGCAGTATGTAGTTGGTGCAGTGCAGGTATGAGTTGGTGCAGTGCAGGTAGTAGTTGGTGCAGTGCAGGTATGTAGTTGGTGCAGTGCAGTATGTAGTTGGTGCAGTGCAGGTATGTAGTTGGTGCAGTGCAGGTATGAAATGGTGCAGTGCAGGTAGTAGTTGGGCAGTGCAGGTATGTGTGCATGCAGGTAGTAGTTGGTGCAGTGCAGGTATGTAGTAGGTGCAGTTGTAGATGTGCAGTGCAGTATGTAGTTGGTGCAGTGCAGGTATGTAGTTGGTGCAGTGCAGGTATGTAGTTGGTGCAGTGCAGTGTAATGTGCAGTCATATGATGGTGCAGTGCAGGTATGTAGTTGGTGCAGTGCAGGTATGTAGATGGTGCAGTGCACACACTTGCACACCCTGGCCACGGGCTCAGTTTACCTTCCATCTCTGCAGAAGTTCCTACTTTAAGTTTTCCCACCACAATTACGTGCTACGTGCTACCTCCATTCTTCAGCATACAACATGCTTCAGAGGAACATGTTAACACGTAGTGTACATCACATTAACAGTCCTTGCTGACACTAACACGTAGGTACAGTAAATAACACATCCTGCTGTACACAAACACGTTAGTGTACAGTACACATTAACACAGTCCTTGCTGTACACATAACACGTTAGTGTACAGTACACATTAACACAGTCCTTGCTGTACACATAACACGTTAGTGTACTACACATTAACACAGTCCTTGCTGTACACATAACACGTTAGTGTACAGTACACATTAACACAGTCCTTGCTGTACACATAACGTTAGTGTACAGTACACATTAACAGTCCTTGCTGTACACATAACACGTTAGTGTACAGTACACATTAACACAGTCCTTGCTGTACACATAACACGTTAGTGTACATACACATTACACAGTCCTTGCTGTACACATACACGTTAGTGTACAGTACACATTAACACAGTCCTTGCTGTACACATAACACGTTAGTGTACAGTACACATTAACACAGTCCTTGCTGTACACATAACACGTTAGTGTACAGTACACATTAACACAGTCCTTGCTGTACACATAACACGTTAGTGTACAGTACACATTAACACAGTCCTTGCTGTACACATAACACGTTAGTGTACAGTACACATTAACACAGTCCTTGCTGTACACATAACACGTTAGTGTACAGTACACATTAACACAGTCCTTGCTGTACACATAACACGTTAGTGTACAGTACACATTAACACAGTCCTTGCTGTACACATAACACGTTAGTGTACAGTGCACATTAACACAGTCCTTGCTGTACACATAACACGTTAGTGTACAGTACACATTAACACAGTCCTTGCTGTACACATAGACACGTTAGTGTACAGTACACATTAACACAGTCCTTGCTGTACACATAACACGTTAGTGTACAGTACACATTAACACAGTCCTTGCTGTACACATAACACGTTAGTGTACAGTACACATTAACACAGTCCTTGCTGTACACATAACACGTTAGTGTACAGTACACATTAACACAGTCCTTGCTGTACACATACACACGTTAGTGTACAGTACACATTAACACAGTCCTTGCTGTACACATAACACGTTAGTGTACAGTACACCTTAACACAGTCCTTGCTGTACACATAACACGTTAGTGTACAGTACACATTAACACAGTCCTTGCTGTACACATAACACGTTAGTGTACAGTACACATTAACACAGTCCTTGCTGTACACATAACACGTTAGTGTACAGTACACATTAACACAGTCCTTGCTGTACACATAACACGTTAGTGTACAGTGCACATTAACACAGTCCTTGCTGTACACATAACACGTTAGTGTACAGTACACATTAACACAGTCCTTGCTGTACACATAGACACGTTAGTGTACAGTACACATTAACACAGTCCTTGCTGTACACATAACACGTTAGTGTACAGTACACATTAACACAGTCCTTGCTGTACACATAACACGTTAGTGTACAGTACACATAACACATTCGGCATACATTACTAACACACCGTGCATCACTACTTGACAAACGTGACGTATCCAGATATGGAGTTCTTGGAATAATTAACAGAGGAGGACAGAAGCAGCTCAGCGTGTAGCGTGGAAGTATAAACGATTATGTGGTTTTGTGAGTGAAACTAGTCGTAGTCTGTCAGAAAACGCCTGACCGGTCGGAGTTCTGGGAGTCATGTCCAGACAACGCTCAGAAATGACTTTGGGAACGAACGAAGAACACGTGAGTCCAATTGGCCCCAGTAGGTGAGGACCAAGCCACTTAGTGACGTCTTAGCGTGAGAGGTGGAGAGAGGGAGCTGCTCCATTGATGTAGCAGTAAGAAGTTCTGCTTCAGTAGGAATTTGTTTTCTTCGTCAGCTATATTGGATTAGGAAGGTCGAAAGGCTGATAAGACGTCATCTCTCTACAGGGGTGCGGCAAAGCAGAAGTTTGACAAAACTAACTAACTAACTAACTAACTCCATGGAGCAGAGTCCTTCTTGAGAAGCTAACAGGTCGTCAGCTAGTCAAGAAATTCCCCGCATTTTATGGAACCCGAAGGTTCATTACCGCACTCACAACAGCCCGCCACCTGTCCCTATCCTGAGCCATATCAATCCAGTCCATGCCCCCCCATCCCACTTCTTGAAGATCCATTTTAATATTATCCTCCCATCTACGCCTGGGTCTTTCAAGTGGTCTCCTTCCCTCAGGTCTCCCCACCAAAATTCTGTATGCACCTCTCCCCTCACCCGTACGTGCTACGTGCCCCGCCCATCTCATTCTTCTCGATTTGATCACCCGAATAATATTTGGTGATGAGTACAGATCATTAAGTTCCTCGTTATGCAGTCTTCTCCACTCCCCTGTTACCCCGTCCCTCTTAGGCCCAAATATCCTCCTCAGCACCCTATTCTGACCTGAGGGAAGGAGACCATTTGGAAGACCCAGGCATAGATGGGAGGATAATATTAAAATGGATCGTCAAGAAGTGTAATGGGGGGCATGGACTGGATTGATATGGCTCAGGATAGGGACAGGTGGCGAGCTGTTGTGAATGCGGTAATGAACCTTCGTGTTCCATAAAACGCGGGGAATTTCTTGACTAGCTGACGATCTGCTAGCTTCTTAAGAAGGACTCTGCTCCATGGAGTTAGTTAGTTAGTTAGTTAGTTGACAGAACACCCAGATGAAATGTGCTCATTACAGCTGGCTGCCAAATTGCTCCTGCAAAATGTTTGGGAAACTTGAGAGATAGATTTGGGGTTAATATCGAGATGGAATTTAATGAAACTGATTGTGTGTCTGTGTGTGAAGTGAATAAAGCTGGCTAAAGATCTTTTAAGTTGAATGGCCTAGTTCAACATTATGCTTTATTAGCAGGATATGTCAGTAGGCTACTTACAGTTAAGACGGCTCTGCACTACACAGATGGGAGTTGGACACACGAAGAGATGAAGATAGAACACTATTCTTGTTACATGAACAGCCAAGCGATTTACACACAGAATCCAAACGCTGAGGAAGAAACTACACTCAGTCAGATTTGACCTCTGTAATATGTAAACACAGTGACTGTTACGGACTGTAAATACACACATATGAAGTCCGCTACAAGCGGAGTGTACAGGGGACACTTTGTATCAAGCACAAGGTACATAGTGAAGCGCACTGCCCACCCCCAATCCGGGACCCAGTTAAAGAACATAGAGTTTTACTTCCTCTTCCTAGCATGCTTAGAAGGCGCTTTGCTTAAAATGAAGCACAGAACAACTTTAACTTTACTTTTCAACGCCTTTAGAATTTGGTAACAGGACCATGCACGTAATTTGGTAACAGGATCATGCACGTAATTTGGTAACAGGATCATGCACGTAATTTGGTAACAGGATCATGCACGTAATTTGGTAACAGGACCATGCACGTAATTTGGTAACAGGACCATGAACGTAATTTAGTAACAGGACCATGAACGTAATTTGGTAACAGCATCATGCACGTAATTTGGTAACAGGACCATGCACGTAATTTGGTAACAGGACCATGCACGTAATTTGGTAACAGGACCATGCACGTAATTTGGTAACAGGACCATGCACGTAATTTGGTAACAGGATCATGCACGTAATTTGGTAACAGGACCATGCACGTAATTTGGTAACAGGATCATGCACGTAATTTGGTAACAGGACCATGCACGTAATTTGGTAACAGGATCATGCACGTAATTTGGTAACAGGACCATGCACGTAATTTGGTAACAGGATCATGAACGTAATTTGGTAACAGGACCATGAACGTAATTTGGTAACAGGACCATGAACGTAATTTGGTAACAGGACCATGAACGTAATTTGGTAACAGAATCATGCAAGTAATTTGGTAACAGGACCATGCACGTAATTTGGTAACAGGACCATGCACGTAATTTGGTAACAGGACCATGAACGTAATTTGGTAACAGGACCATGCACGTAATTTGGTAACAGGACCATGCACGTAATTTGGTAACAGGACCATGCACGTAATTTGGTAACAGGACCATGCACGTAATTTGGTAACAGGACCATGCACGTAATTTGGTAACAGGACCATGAACGTAATTTGGTAACAGGACCATGAACGTAATTTGGTAACAGGACCATGTACGTAATTTGGTAACAGGACCATGCACGTAATTTGGTAACAGGACCATGCACGTAATTTGGTAACAGGATCATGCACGTAATTTGGTAACAGGACCATGCACGTAATTTGGTAACAGGACCATGCACGTAATGACCATAACAACTGTGGATGACGTCATAAGACTGAAGGACTATAGTGACTAACAGTGACACTTGATGTAGCATTCCAATGAGCCGTCGGTGGGGGCTACTTTAGACGTACTTGTTGTGGTGAACTTACTTAAACGAAAATTGATTTCACTTTACCAACTTACGCACAATATCTTACAATAGTATCAATTTACCCCTATACGTATTTCGGCTTGTTAATAGCCATCCTCAGGGAGTCACAGTATTAAAGCACAGACTATACATCTATTGTATAATTTGTTACATCCATATGAGTAAAACGTTAAAATATTAATCTATTGTTTTCGAGCTCCACTTTGAGCTCTTAAACCGTATGTGTATTAAGAGATTAAAATGACGTTAAAATTGTTACACATTTTTTTTAAAATTAATGGCAGATTGGTCTTGTATCACTTCGTTATCGCTGGGATGTAGCGGTTTGCTGTGTTATGTTGTTACGTGTTACGCCTTGTCAGCTCCGTCAGGTGGTTGTGTGGTGACTAGTCATAGGCGTAACATAGCTGACAAGGCGTAACACGTAACAACATAACACAGCAAACCGCTACATCCCAGCGATAACGAAGTGATACAAGACCAATCTGCCATTAATTTTAAAAAAAAATGTGTAACAATTTTAACGTCATTTTAATCTCTTAATACACATACGGTTTAAGAGCTCAAAGTGGAGCTCGAAAACAATAGATTAATATTTTAACGTTCTACTCATATGGATGTAACAAATTATACAATAGATGTATAGTCTGTGATTTAATGTTGTGACCCCCTGAGGATGGCTATTAACAAGCCGAAATACGTATAGGGGTAAATTGATACTATTGTAAGATATTGTGCGTAAGTTGGTAAAGTGAAACACTTTTCAATTATAATAAGATGCACAGTCAGTACAATGTAAAGTTTACTTAAACGAATTTAGAAATAACAAAAGAGTGAACACGCAAAATATAAATTTATTTTTCTGTCTGATGGAAGTAACACATTCTATTTTTAGGAAATACAGGGCATACACAAAATAATGGTGCGGTTTTAATAGTGAACACTATTAAAACCGCACCATTCTTTTGTGTATGCCCTGTATAAGTAACTACAAGAAGCAGGCATCATCTTCAGACACTGACAGTAAATCAGCTACTCAAAAAATTCAGCTGTGTTTAAGGAACCCAAAATTAATAACTATATTCACCAGAATTTCTCACTGGTCCCTGTCTTGAGGCAAATGCTTTTAAATCCAGTCCATAGCTAATTATATTTCTTAAAGTTTCACCTTAAATTATGTCCCCATTTACTTCTAGGTCTCGCAAGTGGTCTCTTCCCTTCTTTCTCACAAAAATAGTTTATACATTTCCCATGCTAGTATTACGCCAGTAAGTAGCATCTTTTCCCAGACGCTAAGTTTAGTCCAGTTTGTAATATATTTGCGCCATATTTATGAAATCAAAATAACTTATTAGCGACGATTCTGATATGCCCGAAAATTTTATATTTGACCTTGTTTGGACGTTACGTAGACTGCAAATGCTGTACTCCGTGAAGTATTGAACAGGTTTACGAAGGCACTATTAGCTTTCAAAGTGTGTTTTGTTCCACGGTGCACACGTAAATGTGACTTTAATTATGCCCGTAAGAAGCACTCACGGATGTCAAAAGCATTATGTACAGCGCTCTTTCAGACAAACCGAATAATAAATGTGGAAATTACAGATAGGAATTCATTACCTTCCTAAGTCAACTGTGGATATCAATAACACGATTTTCACAATACTCATATTTGCTCGAAAACGTTCAGTAAATACTGCTACAATGAATTGTATGAAAATCTGCGAAACAGTTAAATCATTACACAGAGATAGACAGATGGACGTGGACTCAACGCAAGGCGTTTTTTTCTTGCGTCGTAAAAAAACTTCAAAAGCGGAAAATGTGGTGCACATTGCAGCCGAACAGTGATTGGGTTCGAGTCCCAGTCGGGCCACTTCCAGCGTCAGAACGGAAACTTTTTTCCTTTTTTTTCGTGTCCAAAACCCAGCATGGGGAAAGACCCTCTTTCGACTTCTTGTTTCACCCATTTCCCTTCAGTCGTGACAGTTATGGAATATGTTACGACAACCATCTGCAAACGAACTGGGTAGAGGGACAGAGGGAATTAAAAAAAGGGAAAAGTTTGGAGACAAAAGAAAAGAAAGAGAAAGCAGGCTAAAGGTGGACCAGAAAAGTGCCCACCACGGGCGACAACAGTTGTTTTAAAAATTATTCGAATGTACGACAGGTATAAAATACGACTCCATATTTATAACCTGCACATCATATCGGTGTACTTGTGACTAATTGAGTGCTGATTATTAAATTTAAAAAAAATCTTAAACTCATCCACATAATTCAGAGAAATCTGTCACGTATGTTGCGGTGCAAACATGTCACGTACATTGCGGTGCAAACATGTCACGTGCGCTGCGGTGCAAACCTGTCACTTATGTTGCGGTGCAAACCTGTCACGTATGTTGTGGTGCAAACCTGTCACGTATGTTGTGGTGCAAACCTGTCACGTATGTTGTGGTGCAAACCTGTCACGTATGTTGCGGTGCAAACCTGTTACGTATGCTGCGGTGCAAACCTGTCACGTATGTTGTGGTGCAAACCTGTTACGTACGTTGCGGTGCAAACCTGTCACGTATGTTGTGGTGCAAACCTGTCACGTATGTTACGGTGCAAACCTGTCACGTACGTTGCGGTGCAAACCTGTCACGTATGTTGCGGTGCAAACCTGTCACGTATGTTGCGGTGCAAACCTGTCACGTATGTTGCGGTGCAAACCTGTCACGTATGTTGCGGTGCAAACCTGTCACGTATGTTGCGGTGCAAACCTGTCACGTATGTTGCGGTGCAAACCTGTCACGTATGTTGCGATGCAAACATGTCACGTACGTTGCGGTGCAAAACCTGGTCAACGTACATGTTGCGGTGCAAACCTGTCACGTATGTTGCGGTGCAAACCTGTCACGTATGTTGCGGTGCAAACCTGTCACGTACGTTGCGGTGCAAACCTGTCACGTATGTTGCGGTGCAAACCTGTCACGTATTGCGTGCAACTGTCCGTGCGGTGCAAACGTGTCACGTAGTTGCGGTGCAAACCGGACCCCCAGCGGACGGCGACAAAGTAATAACACCGTGAAGTCTGTTGTGATCGAACAATTTAAATTAAATATAGGGGAAAAGTTTTATGAAAATGGTCATTATAAATGTCAGTGACCTCGTAGAAGGGATGTCCACTTCCGAATATCACGAGACGGTTCACGTGTACCGCAGTACAGAGGTGTAATGAATGATGCAGTGTTTTAAATTCAGTTACTGTCCTTCAGAGGCAGTCAACCAAAATTTCTTTAACAAACCTAACAAGCTTTATGCGGTACAAGTCGCGCCCGCCAGGTTGCGGCCCAGTCCCGTCGTTTCTATTTCCGCAGCCGTGGTTACCGGCGCTAATCACATTTCTGAACGTTGCCAGGAAACGAGCAATCACTCCGTCCAACTGGAACAGCCGAAAGGAAACCAGCCGGCGGCAGTGTTATGCGGGCGGTGGCTTACAGGGTGATATTCCTTTACATTCAATGAAAAATGAGGTGTACGGCGTCATCATGTCCCTGCAGTGCCTGCGCTTATGTGTGTGTGTCTGTCAATAGATGATACGTTTTGAGCAATTAGTACATGTTTTGAAATACAGTCCGAATATTTACAAAAAAGCTACGACTGAACCGCAAATTGTACGTAAAACGTCACGACGAATTCTTTGTTTTTGCGGGTGTTAAAATGTTTTTCGAATTTTTTTCGGCCTCTGTGAACCCTCCTCTGCCTCCTTCTTCCGTTTTCGGTAGTTTTCTTGCTTTTGTACGTTAGTTAGTCTCGGCATCGTGAACCTGTAAAAAACAGCGCCGAGGTGACCCACCTGTGTGTACCGAAATGTAAGACGTTAGATGGTGAGAGTGTGAAAATCGTAGTGATTTTGACATGGCCGCCATTTTGGCAGATTTTAAGATTTTTCGATGATTCTTTTTTCAGCGTGTAGGCATATTCCTTACCTTTCAAACCATGTATCGTTCACTGCTGTAGTCGAAGTAGGCGCGGAGCTACTGTGAAGAAACGTAGGTAACGCGAAAGTCTGACATCGCGAGCGCCGAGGTGACCCACCTTTGTTTACCGAAATGTAAGTCGTTTTACGTCAAAATGCAAGTCTTCTCGGATTCGTGTCTAGTGTACCAATCCCTACACAAATAGACTACTTCAGAATAGCGGTGAAGAAAGCTGTTTTCGTGTAACACTAAGCAAAAGACTTGGAACCGAGACAGGCAAAGTTGGTATTAGAGTTGGATCAAGTAGAGCCTTACTGCCGAGAGAAGCTGGAGCCTATGTTAAGACAAAATGTCAGGCTAAATTCACGTTCCAAAGAGTGGTCAAACAATTGCCACTTGTTGACACTTGCCATGTAGATGGAATATTGCACCTATACAAACGTTCGCCGCCTGTCTCTGTACCACCATCAGTCTGTAAATGTGACACAAATCGAATTTCCAACGCTTGTTTACGTATCAAGGCGAGCTTTGCTGATGCTTTCTCACGACTTGGCAAACAAAAGTGACTTAAGATCTGCGCTCTTCAGGGATATTAAACAGCGTCAAGTGGTAATCCTTTACCGACGTTTCCGGTCAACGTATCAGTCCCATTTTCAAGGGGTCGAGAAGTCCAAGAAAGGACTTGAAGGACTTCTTGACCTTTGAAAATGGGACCCATAGGTTGTCCGAAAACGACGGTACAGAACTACCACTCGACGCTGCGTAACACCCCAGAAGAGCGCAATTCTCAACAACATCGCGGCGGTAGCCTGGAATCACACAAGTGTCTTATGTGTCGGACAATCATTATCACTCAGTACGTCTAGTGGCAAAATACATGAATCATGCGAACGCGATAGAAAGGGCCAGACAAACATTTGGCAGGTGTACACTAGTGTAAATGTTTACCTCCGCGCCCCCCCACCAAACCCAAAACATAACTGTGAAAATAGTATGAGATTTATTCAGATCTGATGAATGTTCAGTGTGTAACGATTGAACAAAATGTGTAAACTTGTACAATTTACTGGACCAAAACAAACGATCAGGATTTCGATTCCAGGCAAGGATAAGAGATTTTCTCCAAGTCGTTCAGACCGGTTCTGGGAACCACCCAGCCTCCTATTGAATGTGTGCAGGGGGTTGTGTCCTCTGACATAAACCATCCGGGGTGTAACTTTCAAAAATCACCTCCATCTTAGGCCAAGGTTATGAATTAGTGGAGCTATACCTCTACTCTCGCTATATGCCTTCATAGCCTTGACAGGTGCAACTTTACATTTACCATTTTACACCAAAAGCGTAGGTACAAACCCTCTCTTAGTCAGCCTATTATCGAATCACAAATATCTGCGCCAAAATGCACCTTAATTCTGACAAATTCTAATTAAAAATTAATTCTAATAAAAACTGAGTATACTGAAGGCATAGACAGATGACGTGTGTAACAAAAGGAGGCAGCGAGTGCGGATCAAGGCTCCTATTTTTCAGGATCACTGTTGGGAAGTAAAAGACACACTGCTGTAATTATATCACACTATCCTAACTTAGTGTTACTCAGACTGCTTTATAAGTCTGTGATACTGTAATGAAGAAACCGGTCCAGTCACTAATTTTTTCCCCCCTATGGCTGGACAGCCCCTAGGGGGCCTAGGCCGCTTCATTTTTCGAGGCTTCACGATCACACTCAGACACACCACACTCGGTAGGACTCCTCCGGACGAGTGATCAGCCCGACGCAGAGACCTCTACCTGACAACACACAACACTCACAAAAGACAGACATACATGTCCCGAGCGGGATTCGAATCCACAAGCGAGCGGCCGCAAAACCACGCCTTAGACCGCGCGGCCACTGGGATCGGCTCCAGTCACTAATACACTCAGTAAATCATTTAACCTTATAAGAATAGCGGTCACTATATGTACCGCCAGGTGTAACATTCACAAATTCTACGTTCTGCCCACACAGTGTACTTATGTGTTTTGTGTGGATCTCAGAACAAACAGCGATAATTTCACTGTACAACATTAACTGACTGGTTTGTATAACTGAGACGGAGTGTGTTTACTGCGCGGTACGGACTGTATTTATGTGTTTTGTGTGGATCTCAGAACAAACAGCGATTATTTCACTGTACATGCATTAACTGACTGGTTTGTATAACTGAGACGGAGTGTGTTTACTGCGCGGTACGGACTGTATTTATGTGTTTTGTGTGGATCTCAGAACAAACAGCGATAATTTCACTGTACAGCATTAACTGACTGGTTTGTATAACTGAGACGGAGTGTGTTTACTGCGCGGTACGGACTGTATTTATGTGTTTTGTGTGGATCTCAGAACAAACAGCGATTATTTCACTGTACAACATTAACTGACTGGTTTGTATAACTGAGACGGAGTGTGTTTACTGCGCGGTACGGACTGTATTTATGTGTTTTGTGTGGATCTCAGAACAAACAGCGACTTTTGCCATCTAAAACATTAACTGATTGGTTTTCATAACCGAGACGTCATGTGTTTACTTCGCGGTACGAATTGGGTCTTTAAATAAAACAGATTTTGTTTCATCCTTAAAGGATTAAACTACTTTCACCATTTACTGACTCATCCATTAAGCCGAAGTGGCAGCATTATGATAAAGAAGAAGAAACAACAGATTATCGGATTACATGTGTCTAATAAGCATAAATGTAACGCTCCGTTGCATTTAATGGCGGCAGAGTTAGTTCTCTGCATACAGAGTGCAACCAACATGTCAGGCTGCGTGATCTTGCCACTGTTAACACATGTCACAAGTTGTACACCACAAAACAAGCACTTCCAGCTGTCTTGTCATGTTACAGTCAGTGTTTTCATGTCACCGTGTGTCGATTCTAGCATACACTTCAGCTGTGAGATACTGTATTTGTGTTGATGAGGTAACAGGCGTTCTGTTCAGCATATGACGTCTGGTGATACGATGTGTGGGTAGAGGGAAAAGAGGTCAGGGTTCAAGTATATCACGTCATACTGTATTCGTTCCCCCCTCACAGTGAGAGAGGGAAGACATTAACCCAACGCACCTTAACCAGTGAACTGTATATATGCACTGCAGATTGAATTAGTGTGGTTAACCCGAAGTAGGGGGTCCAGGATACTACGGTTCAGCCAGGGCGCCCTGACTTGTTAGCTGGAAGGAAGACAGGCACCAGAACCACTGCTCGTTAAACACACAAAGGATGTTCTATGTCCTCTGCAACGCTACCTGCAGTTAAAACATTTTAATACAAGCATTCCGATTTTATGACGAATCTTTGTCAGGCCACACAGCTCGTCCGGGACCTTCACCATTCATTACATCTCGTCCGGGACCTTCACCATTCATTACTTAAGCGACCTGACCACACACAGTACGGATTTGTATAGGGTCATCATTTTAAATGGCAACTGTAGTTTGGTACTTCGTGTCGGGTCGTTCATCATATTAACGTGATCCTCTCAACCGACTGCCCACACACGCGGCGAAGTGACAATAGACAATCGTCAGATAAAATGATGTCATGAAATTAATTTCATATACGTTAAATTTCAGTAAAATATTGTTGTTTCTAAATGCATTTAATGAACGACATTGAAATCAGTCTTTATTAAGGAAATTAACCTTCAAATGAGAGTCATTTACACACACACACACACACACGTGTACACGTGTCTGTAATACAAGATGTTCTAAACTTCTTGTTAAACCTAAGATGGCACTTGCTACTTCCACGTGTCGCCGCTGACTTAATCAAAAAGTCGCTCTTGTTACAGTACTTTGCAATCCCGAAGTCTACATTTAAGCCCTGTATACAAAGCGACACTAGCCTTGGTATTTGCCAAATGCTGTCTCGTGTTAAAACCGAAAGAAAATCCTCTTTTATGAGTAGCATGCAGTTGGCTCGTGCTCAGAAATCGAGATGGCTCTCGCAAACGGCGACGTCGCCATTGTTTATGGGCTAACATTAAAACAGTTGCAAAGGTGGTGAAAAAGAGATAATGGTGATTGTTATCAGTGAATTGAAACAAGTAAGTCTAATGTGAGCTGATCCCAGTGGCCGCGCGGTCTAAGGCGTGGGTCTACGGCCGTTCGCTTACTGGGATTGTGGGTTCGAATCCCGCCGGGGGCATGGATGTTTGTGTTGTGTTTGTTGTATAAGAATTAGTATGGAACATAAGTGACATGAAGGACAGAAGGATTTAAAAGTACAAAATGGATCAAAGGGAAATAACGGGACAGGAAAAAAAAAATCCCACCGGCGGCATGGATGTCTGCCTGTTGTGAGTGTTGTGTGTTGTCAGGTAGAGGTCTCTGCGACGGGCTGGTCACTCGTCCAGAGGAGTCCTACCGAGTGTGGTGTGTCTGAATGTGATCGTGAAGCGTCGACGAAACGAGGAAATCCAGGCACATATAGGGCTGTCGAGCCATAGCAAAAAGAAAGTCTAATGTGAACTGTATATAGGAAAAACATTAATACTTTACAAATCCAATAATTATGTAAATTTGAAGCATAAATTTCACTTACAAAATCGTGGGCTGTATGTAGTTTAATACACAAAATTTGCCCGCTTAAGCCAATTTAAACTTGCAAACATGAAAATTAGCCTGAATTATAATCGCAGTTTATTCTGAGTTGCATACAAAACAACCAAACACATTCTGTGGGCAAAACGTAGTTTATTAATGCTAAACCTGGTGGTACATAAATATATAATTGGGGTTTAAATGTCCGTAGTTCTTATGGAGTCTTAAGGTCGTGCTAGAGAAACACACGAGCACAAAGCACTTTTCTTCGACTTGTTCGATTATCGAATGCTATAACCTGCACACGCGGTGTTATCTCTCGCACATCTTGTAAGCAACGACGCACTTGTACACAGGGCAACACGAAATAGCAGTACGTTACTTCAAAACGGGTTGGAGTGTATGCATTCGTTGTATAGTCTGTCTTAAGACAAGTTCATAGCCTCTTCCAAAACGAGTTCTCCAGAGAGTGCGATATAGTGCTTCCTCTTTCAATTTCCAGTATCTTCTTGTTTCTTTAAGGTCATCCAGGAGCTGCTTACGTCTTCTTACTCGTCTTCCATTCACTTCTTCTAACTTTCCTTCAATCACATGTTTCAGAAGGCAGTATCTACGCAAGATGTGACCAATCCAGTTAGCCTTTCTTCTTTTTATTGTATGTACGATATTCCTCTCCTCCTTCACTCTGTGTAATACTTCTTCATTTCTCACACGATCGGTCCAACTGATCTTCTCCATTCTTCTCCAGCACCACATATCAACACTTTCCAGATACTTCTGATCTATTTTCCGAAGTGTCCACGTTTCAGCACCATACAAAACTATGATCCAAATGTAGCACATTACTAGCTTCTTCCTTAAATTTCAGTCAAATTTTTTGATGAAAAGAGTCTTCTTCTTGTTGAGTACTGCTTTTGCCATGCCAATCCTTGGATTAAATTTCACGTGTACATCTTGCATCATTTGTTATCGTACTACCCAAATATTTGAAATGTTGCAGTTTAGTACGGAAAAGAAATGTAGCCTCCGACAAATAGCGTCAACATGTGACAAGTTTTAAAGAGTTTGTGTTGGACTAATATCTACGGAACGTTTTCAGTTTTAATGTGAAAGCAGTGTGTACATTTCTTGCTGAAAAACAGATGCCATATTGTAACAGAAAAGAAATATTAAGGGACAAGATCTTGAGGAAAAGTGATATTGAAATGAAACTGGCCTGCTTGTGTGTTCCGTGAGGTGTGTTATAAACTGCACGCTGGATCGTAATGTTAGTGCCAGTAAACTCAAAGTTAGAGTGCCCCTAAACTCTCAGATATACCACAAAACCTTAGTGCCTCTAACATAACAGATATACCACAAAATCGTAGTACCAATGAACTCACATATATATTACAAGAACTTAGTGCCCTTAAACTCAAGATATTACACAAAATCTTAGTACCACTAACATCACAGATATACAAAAAAAATCTTAGTGCCAATAAACTCAAAGATATACTGCAAGATCTTAGTGCCACTAAACTCACAGATATACCACAAAATCTTATTACCACTAACATCACAGATATACTACAAAATCTTAGTGCCCCTAAACTCAGCGATATAAAAAAAAATGTTACTGCCACTAAACTTACAGAAATACTACAAAATCATAATCAAGACTCCGATATAAGAGGCGGACAATGTCTTATGTGTGTGGTGTGATGAACTTCAAATTACTACTTGAACGATAAACAAACAGATTTTAGAGCCCGTAAAGTAACAGTACAATTTTGAGACAAATTAACAGCTTCATCGCCTGCCCACCTATATTTTCTCAAAATGTTAGACAAACTCTCTCACACTACAATATAACAATAGTTAACGGCCAACAATACCTCGGCAAACACTTTTCTATTCCACGTAAAAATTTTTCGTCCGTTTCTGTGGATGCACCGGACACTGCATTAAAAATTTCCGAAAGGACTGACGATGACACAAGTAGTCCGTCACCAGACGAGACTAACTCAAAAGAAAGACCGCGATCACTTGTCTTCAAATCGCGTCATCTCAATGTAGCCCACACCAACATAACATTAACATTAACATTACAGAAAGTACTCGTAGTCATGTAGCGATAGTTTCTGAATACCTGTCAGTGTGTCGCAGTAATGCACATGTTAGTGTCATTTCTAATTAACTGAACGCCACACGACCTGTCGCTAAATTATTTCACTGCGAGTAGAGCAAAACCAACGACAAGTGACAAACACAAACACAACCCAAATATGCTCACTGTAACCACGTGACCCCGCCGATGGGCCACATCTCAGCCACTAGAATCCAGCACTCGATGTTCGTAAAATTCGGCTGTCCTCCCTCATGCTTGTATATCCCCGATTGTTTTGTACCTGTTGGTTCTCTACTTCAGTACTTTACGCAGTTTTTATGTTGGTATTCGTGCTATATGACCAACCGAATTTTACAATCATTAATTCGTAATTCCTATTAGCAATATTAGGCCTACAGAAAATACACATCTGAAGACAAGATAAGGTAACCACTTCTTCGCTACAGCTTCTCTTGTTCTACTAAAACGTGACTATTTAACTATTATTTAAGCACAACTTCCTTATTAGACGTGTGTGCAGAGTTACGAAAAGCGACTACTAATTCGTTATATGTCTTTCTACCTGTCCATCCGCATTGAAGTCAGCTCCCATTCAATGGACTTTCATGAAATTACGCATTAGTGGGATTTCACAAAGATCTGTCCACAAAATTCAAGTTCGGTTAAAATCGGACAAAAGCAACACGGACTTTACGTGAAGACGTATGTACATTTGCGACTACTTTGGATAATAGCACTACCGTGGTTGCTGTCTATAGAAATCAATAGCAATAGTAATCGATAATAATCGATACTTATCGAAAGGATTTGATACAAATTTGTTTTATTTCTGTATGTGATTTACATGATGCATAGTTAAAAGGAAAATATCCTTATCAAAAGAATTGCACAGGCATCACCCAAAGGACCTTTCGAACATTAACACATCTATGTAACCACCGTATGCGGCTGTCCACATTAACACATCTATGTAACCACCGTATGCGGCTGTCCACATTAACACATCTATGTAACCACCGTATGCGGCTGTCCACATTAACACATCTATGTAACCACCGTATGCGGCTGTCCACATTAACACATCTATGTAACCACCGTATGCGGCTGTCCACATTAACACATCTATGTAACCACCGTATGCGGCTGTCCACATTAACACATCTATGTAACCACCGTATGCGGCTGTCCACATTAACACATCTATGTAACCACAGTATGTGGCTGTCCACATTAACACATCTATGTAACCACCGTATGCGGCTGTCCACATTAACACATCTATGTAACCACCGTATGCGGCTGTCCACATTAACACATCTATGTAACCACCGTATGCGGCTGTCCACATTAACACATCTATGTAACCACCGTATGCGGCTGTCCACATTAACACATCTATGTAACCACCACCGTATGCGGCTGTCCACAATAACACATCTATGTAACCACCGTATGCGGCTGTCCACATTAACACATCTATGTAACCACCGTATGCGGCTGTCCACATTAACACATCTATGTAACCACCGTATGCGGCTGTCCACATTAACACATCTATGTAACCACCGTATGCGGCTGTCCACATTAACACATCTATGTAACCACCGTATGCGGCTGTCCACATTAACACATCTATGTAACCACCGTATGCGGCTGTCCACATTAACACATCTATGTAACCACCGTATGCGGCTGTCCACATTAACACATCTATGTAACCACCGTATGCGGCTGTCCACATTAACACATCTATGTAACCACCGTATGCGGCTGTCCACATTAACACATCTATGTAACCACCGTATGCGGCTGTCCACATTAACACATCTATGTAACCACCGTATGTGGCTGTCCACATTAACACATCTATGTAACCACCGTATGCGGCTGTCCACATTAACACATCTATGTAACCACCGTATGCGGCTGTCCACATTAACACATCTATGTAACCACCGTATGTGGCTGTCCACATTAACACATCTATGTAACCACCGTAATTAATAACTATGCCCAAACATGGCAGAGACTTTAAATTGCCTAAAAATGTACGTCCGACCAACCTCCTGGCCGCTACTGTCAAACTGTTCGAGGAAACGTTTCTAATAATAGTCCAAAGGCGCATTCAGGAACGTAACTTGATCAATGCAAGTCGACGTGGTGTACGTTCAGGTCACGTCGCGACATTTTACTGCATGACGCTCACGGACCGCGTGACCTTTTATTTCAACAGTACTGTATCTGGCTTTGGTGTTCTGGGATAGCGTGACAACTCTTGAATCGAAACGGCACCCTAACCTTTGTATCACTTATCGAAACGGCACCCTAACCTTTGTATCACTTATCGAAACGGCACCCTAACCTTTGTATCACTTATCGAAACGGCACCCTAACCTTTGTATCACTTATCGAAACGGCACCCTAACCTTTGTATCACTTATCGAAACGGCACCCTAACCTTTGTATCAATTATCGAAACGGCACCCTAACCTTTGTATCACTTATCGAAACGGCACCCTAACCTTTGTATCACTTATCGAAACGGCACCCTAACCTTTGTATCACTTATCGAAACGGCACCCTAACCTTTGTATCACTTATCGAAACGGCACCCTAACCTTTGTATCACTTATCGAAACGGCACCCTAACCTTTGTATCAATTATCGAAACGGCACCCTAACCTTTGTATCACTTATCGAAACGGCACCCTAACCTTTGTATCACTTATCGAAATGGCACCCTAACCTTTGTATCACTTATCGAAACGGCACCCTAACCTTTGTATCACTTATAAAGCGGAAAACGTTCGGTTAGTGCAATGAAGATTATTAGAGCTTTTCTTTCAACAAAACAAGTTATGGTTCCCGTTCAATAAGATATCCACACCTAACACGATTACCATAAGTTTCCATCCTGTTCCACAGTTTGTATAAAGTGTATATAGGCAATGCCTCCAAACACTAGTCACATGTCTAGTACTTATTGCATTAGACACACTGTATAGGCCACTGTTCTCACAGGCTCATGTTCACAGAAAGACGAAACAAGACCTCAAGTGTCTCTGCTCAAGAACACTAATATCAAGGAAGATAACAGTCAGGCCATCTGTGGACATGGACAGGGGGAATTGTGCTTTACACCGAAAGGATGGAGTAAGTTGTGAACCGCTTGTTTGTAGGACTTTGTCCATCGTCTTTAATGTGAATAAAATATAAGATATGAAATGTAAAATACAAAAATATATAAAAATCTAGCTCAATCAACAGGACCCACCTGAGTAGGCCTGAAGACGGAAGAAGAGCCATCTTCCGAAACGTAGTGAATTTTATATTTTTATATATTTTACATTTTATAATTTATATTTTATTCACATTAAAGACGATGGAAAAAGTCCAAAAGACCATTGGTTCACAATGGTATATACCATCGTCAGAACCTTTTAGAATTCGATGGAGTAAGTCGTTCAATATTCCGTTCAAGTATGACGCTAGCAGAAATCTTATAATATCATATTAAATCATGAGACTAAAAGTGCTCGCAGCACTGGACAAGACGGAGACCAACACTTGAAATATAAGACGCCTATATGTGGCGGCGGTAAGGCGCAGAACCGTCTAAGTGACAAGGCACGATCTGTGTAAGTCAGGGACTGACACAGGCCATGTATACACTGCATACTGTTCACGCGGTTTCGAAAAACTAAGAAAAGCTACTATCAGCTTCGTCATGTCCCCCTGTCTGTCCGTCCGCAAGGAGCAACTCGACTCCCACTGCACGGATTTTCGAGAACCTTGGTATTTGAGTATTTCCCGAAATCTGTCGAAAAAATTCAAGTTTTATTAAAATCTGACAACAATAACGGTACTTTACATGAAGACCTATGTACATTTGTGATAATATCTCGCTCAACTCTTCTTAGAATGAGAAATGTTTCAGACAAATTTGTAGAGAAAATCAAAACATACATTTTATGTCCAATAACCATCTTTTTCCAAAATAGTATCGTTTATGAGATAATGTGGAAAAATATGGTAGAGCCAGACAGGCCACAGATGACAATATAATACGGCGCATGCGCTTTGCATACTGGATAACTAAGGCTACAGACACACTCATAATTGCTTTTCCACGGCAACAGTGGTTAAGTCAACGCACCTCAGTATTACGTGATAGTACATTGCCTGTCATGTTATGTACTAAAAACATGTAAGCCTATATATTGTGAGAGGATACGTACATACCTAAGTATGTACGAACCACATAGTGCCTTACGCCGACAGACAGACCCACGCTTTCCTCACAGAGGGAGATGGAAGATTGAAAGTCAGCAGCATTCCTTGCGCAGACTAATGTCCGGTCATGAGCCCCAGATGGGACTCAACATCAAGACAGACCGACAGACTATCAGTCGTAACGGACTTTGACTTCTGACGTCATAACTCTGGCTTCCTATTTCGCGGTAAGAAGGTCAGTAGGTTCATGTGAAGAGGATGAAATGTGCCGGGGATTTTTTGATTAATCGATTGATCGATATATCGACAGCTCGTATATGAAACCGCTTAATTAACCCGAAGGTGCTTTCGCCACACTTGGCGAAAGCACGTTAAGTATAATAAAGCCTATGGACTTGCTATGTTATAAATTTTAAAGGCTTTTTATAGGCTAGTGCCTGCAAAACCTACTGGTTTTAAAGCGGAAACTTAAAGTGACCTGTAAGATAAGCAAAACCTACTGGTTTTAAAGCGGAAACTTAAAGTGACCTGTAAGATAAGCAAAACCTACTGGTTTTAAAGCGGAAACTTAAAGTAACCTGTAAGATAAGCAAAACCTACTGGTTTTAAAGCGGAAACTTAAAGTGACCTGTAAGATAAGCAAAACCTGCTGGTTTTAAAGCGGAAACTTAAAGTGACCTGTAAGATAAGCAAAACCTGCTGGTTTTAAAGCGGTAACTTAAAGTGACCTGTAAGATAAACAAAACCTACTGGTTTTAAAGCGGAAACTTAAAGTGACCTGTAAGATAAGCAAAACCTACTGGTTTTAAAGCGGAAACTTAAAGTGACCTGTAAGATAAGCAAAACCTACTGGTTTTAAAGCGGAAACTTAAAGTGACCTGTAAGATAAGCAAAACCTGCTGGTTTTAAAGCGGAAACTTAAAGTGACCTGTAAGATAAGCAAAGCCTACTGGTTTTAAAGCGGTAACTTAAAGTAACCTGTAAGATAAGCAAAACCTACTGGTTTTAAAGCGGAAACTTAAAGTAACCTGTAAGATAAGCAAAACCTGCTGGTTTTAAAGCGGAAACTTAAAGTGACCTGTAAGATAAGCAAAACCTACTGGTTTTAAAGCGGAAAGTTAAAGTAACCTGTAAGATAAGCAAAATCTACTGGTTTTAAAGCGGAAACTTAAAGTAACCTGTAAGATAAGCAAAACCTACTGGTTTTAAAGCGGAAACTTAAAGTAACCTGTAAGATAAGCAAAACCTGCTGGTTTTAAAGCGGAAACTTAAAGTGACCTGTAAGATAAGCAAAACCTACTGGTTTTAAAGCGGAAACTTAAAGTAACCTGTAAGATAAAGAAAACCGATACAGACTTTCGCCTGTTAATTACATTTTAAAGTAATTTTAGTCTTATTAGCACTGCATTTAATCTTCTAAACTAGGAAGGGCTTTCGGAAATTATTTGGACAAGGGCTGCTGTTTCGGTCGCGCGAATTGTCATCGAATGGTGCTGTCTTAGTACAGCATTCCAACACCAAAAGTCCCTACTCATGCATGCCTGTGAAAAGCTGCTGCGTCATTACAAATTCTAGTGGTTGAAGCGCATGGACAAGATCTACAAAATGGACGGCGATTATCATGTGCAAAGACGGACCTCGTGGTTCCTGTAGAAAGAAGATGTTCAACTGTCAAGATTTTCATCGTCGATTAACTGCAGTTTGTGGACAGAAAGCACCTGCAGGCAGCACTGTGTTCAACTGTGTACGGAGCTTCTACAGTGGCAAGGACACTGCAGTGGCGGCATTCTGTGAGTGGCGTCGCGACACCGCTGTAGAATGCTTCGTGAAGCCATCCCGAAGCTCCCAAGGAGATGACAGCGATGTGTGACCTAGGAGAGAGTATGGTGAGCTAGCATTCAGCCTAAAGATAATACAATTGTTACAAATGAGTTGAGACCCTCGTACGGTCTGCTGTAGTGCCCGTTATATTAATTTGAGAAATACTCAGAACTTTGAATCCAAAATATAAGTTGTGTCAGATTTCTTAATGGATGCACCGTGCGCAAAATTCGTAACTGTTAATATGGTTAAAGACAACAGTTCAGGCATTTCTGCAGCTTCAATAATGTATTTGTCAATCAGCTTGATTTTAATGAACCAAGTTCCCGAAATAGAATTCTTCTTATTCTTCTTCTTATGGGTGTGTTTGAGCAAATGTCTTTGCAGGGCAATGGGAAATATGTACAGTCTAGCGCTATATATTTTACAAGATATACAGTTTAGGCCTACAAATTTTAGGTTAACATTCAGGCTTAAACAGGCCCATTTAATGTGATAGTCAAAAATGTTTCAAGTGCTGATTCAGACAGTTTCAAAACTACAGTCGAACTCGATTATAACGTCATGAAAGGGACTGAATACTTTGTGTCGTTATAAACGAGTGTCGTTATAACCGAGAAGTATAATGTTATGGTTAACAGTGAGGAGTTAATTGGTACCACAGAATATCTGACGTTATAGACGAGGTGTCGCGTAAACCGATGTCGTTATAACCGGGTTCGTCTGTATTTATATTCTTGTATATAATTACATTTTAATTACATAAACAGGCCTATGATGTCGACATGTAAGTTCAGTTCTGAGGGAGCGCTGTGTTATTATTGCCGTGCCGTTACGTTAACACACAAGTCACGACATCTATAAGAGTGCCGTTACGTTAACACACAAGTCACGACATCTATAAGAGTGCCGTTACGTTAACACACAAGTCACGACATCTACAAGAGTGCCGTTACGTTAACACACACAGTCACGACATCTATAAGAGTGCCGTTTACGTATAACACACAAGTCAACGACATCTATAAGAGTGCCGTTACGTTAACACACAAGTCACGACATCTATAAGAGTGCCGTTACGTTAACACACAAGTCACGACATCTATAAGAGTGCCGTTACGTTAACACACAAGTCACGACATCTATAAGAGTGCCGTTACGTTAACACACAGTCACGACATCTATAAGAGTGCCGTTACGTTAACACACAAGTCACGACATCTACAAGAGTGCCGTTACGTTAACACACAGTCACGACATCTATCAAGAGTGCCGTTACGTTAACACACAGTCACGACTCTATAAGAGTGCCGTTACGTTAACACACAAGTCACGACATCTACAAGAGTGCCGTTACGTTAACACACACGTCACGACATCTACAAGAGTGCCGTTACGTTAACACACAGTCACGACATCTAAAGAGTGCCGTTACGTTAACACACAAGTCACGACATCTATAAGAGTGCCGTTACGTTAACACACAGTCACGACATCTAAAGAGTGCCGTTACGTTAACACACAAGTCACGACATCTAAAGAGTGCCGTTACGTTAACACACACAGTCACGACATCTATCAAGAGTGCCGTTACGTTAACACACAAGTCACGACATCTACAAGAGTGCCGTTACGTTAACACACAAGTCACGACATCTACAAGAGTGCCGTTACGTTAACACACAAGTCACGACATCTACAAGAGTGCCGTTACGTTAACACACAAGTCACGACATCTACAAGAGTGCCGTTTACGTTAACACACAAGTCACGACATCTACAAGAGTGCCGTTACGTTAACACACAAGTCACGACATCTACAAGAGTGCCGTTACGTTAACACACAAGTCACGACATCTACAAGAGTGCCGTTACGTTAACACACAACGTCACGACATCTACAAGAGTGCCGTTACGTTAACACAAGTCACGACATCTAAAGAGTGCCGTTACGTTAACACACAAGTCACGACATCTACAAGAGTGCCGTTACGTTAACACACACAAGTCACGACATCTACAAGAGTGCCGTTACGTTAACACACAAGTCACGACATCTACAAGAGTGCCGTTACGTTAACACACACGTCACGACATCTACAAGAGTGCCGTTACGTTAACACACAAGTCACGACATCTACAAGAGTGCCGTTACGTTAACACACAAGTCACGACATCTACAAGAGTGCCGTTACGTTAACACACAGTCACGACATCTACAAGAGTGCCGTTACGTTAACACACAAGTCACGACATCTACAAGAGTGCCGTTACGTTAACACACAAGTCACGACATCTACAAGAGTGCCGTTACGTTAACACACAAGTCACGACATCTACAAGAGTGCCGTTACGTTAACACACAAGTCACGACATCTACAAGAGTGCCGTTACGTTAACACACAAGTCACGACATCTACAAGAGTGCCGTTACGTTAACACACAGTCACGACATCTACAAGAGTGCCGTTACGTTAACACACAAGTCACGACATCTACAAGAGTGCCGTTACGTTACACGAAACACTAACACACAGTCACGACATCTACAAGAGTGCCGTTACGTTAACACACACGTCACGACATCTACAAGAGTGCCGTTACGTTAACACACAACGTCACGACATCTACAAGAGTGCCGTTACGTTACGTTAACACACAAGTCACGACATCTACAAGAGTGCCGTTACGTTAACACACACGTCACGACATCTAAAGAGCGCGTTACGTTAACACCCAACGTCACGACATCTACAAGAGTGCCGTTACGTTAACACACAAGACACGACAATCTACAAGAGTGCCGTTACGTTAACACAACAAGTCACGCATCTATAAGAGTGCCGTTCGTAACACACAAGTCACGACATCTTAAGAGTGCCGTTACGTTAACACACAAACGTCTACGACATCCTATAGAGTCGTTCACACAGTACGATCTTAAGATGCCGTTACTTAACCACGCCGACTCAAAAGTGCGTACGTAACACACATCACAATAAGTGCCGTTACTAACACACAAGCACACTCTAAGTGCCGTTACGTAACACTCACGACTCAAAGTGCACGTACCACATCCAATTAAGTGCGTACTAACCAGTCACGACCTAAGTGCCGTATAACACACAGTCACACTTAAAGTGCGTACGTAACACCATCCGATCTAAAGGCCGTACTTAACCACACGTCACGACATCTAAGGTGCACGTCACGTTATCGTTACTCACAACGTCACGACTTAAAGAGTGCCGTTACGTTAACACACGTCACGACTCTAAGAGTGCCGTTCGTTAACCACAAGTCACGACATCTAAAGGCCGTTACTTAACACACACTCAACATCTTAAAGTGCGTTACGTTAACACACAGTCACGACTCTAAAGGTCCGTTAGTTAACACACTTACGACTCTACAAGAGTGCCGTTACGTTAACACACAAGTCACGACTCTAAAGAGTGCGTTACGTTAACACACAACACGAAATCTACAAAGTCCTTACGTTAACACACGTCACGACATCTACAAGAGTGCCGTTACGTTAACACACACTATGTCACGACTCTACAAGAGTGCCGTTACGTTAACACACACGTCACGACTCTACAAGAGTGCCGTACGTTAACACACAAGTCCGACATCTACAAGAGTGCCGTTACGTTAACACACAGTCACGACATCTACAAGAGTGCCGTTACGTTAACACACAAGTCACGACATCTACAAGAGTGCCGTTACGTTAACACACAGTCACGACATCTACAAGAGTGCCGTTACGTTAACACACAGTCACGACATCTACAAGATGCCGTTACGTTACACACAGTCACGACATCTACAAGAGTGCCGTTACGTTAACACACAGTCACGACATCTACAAGAGTGCCGTTACGTTAACACACGTCACGACTCTAAAGAGTGCCGTTACGTTAACACACAGTCCACGACATCTACAAGGTGCCGTTACGTTAACACACAAGTCACGACATCTACAAGAGTGCCGTTACGTTAACACACACGTCACGACGTCATAAGAGTGCCGTTACGTTAACACACACGTCACGACGTCTACAAGAGTGCCGTTACGTTAACACACAGTACGACATCTACAAGAGTGCCGTTACGTTAACACACAAGTCACGACATCTACAAGAGTGCCGTTACGTTAACACACACGTCACGACTCTATAAGAGTGCCGTTACGTTAACACACGTCACGACTCTACAAGAGTGCCGTTACGTTAACACACAAGTCACGACATCTACAAGAGTGCCGTTACGTTAACACACAAGTCACGACATCTACAAGAGTGCCGTTACGTTTAACACACAGTCACGACTCTACAAGAGTGCCGTTACGTTAACACACAAGTCACGACTCTAAAGAGTGCCGTTACGTTAAACACACGTCACGACTCTAAAGAGTGCCGTTACGTTAACACACAAGTCACGACTCTATAAGAGTGCCGTTACGTTAACGCACACGTCCGACTCTATAAGAGTGCCGTTACGTTAACACACAAAGTCACGACGTACTATAAGAGTGCCGTTACGTTAACCACACGTCACGACGTCTATAAGATGCCGTTACGTTAACACACACGTCACGACGTCTACAAGAGTGCCGTTACGTTAACACACAAGTCACGACATCTACAAGAGTGCCGTTACGTTAACACACAGTCACGACATCTACAAGAGTGCCGTTACGTTAACACACACGTCACGCGTCTATAAGAGTGCCGTTACGTTAACACACGCACGACGTCTACAAGAGTGCCGTTACGTTACACACAAGTCACGACATACAAGAGTGCCGTTACGTTAACACACAAGTCACGACATCTACAAGAGTGCCGTTACGTTAACACACACGTCACGACGTCTACAAGAGTGCCGTTACGTTAACACACAAGTCACGACGTCTATAAGAGTGCCGTTACGTTAACGCACACGTCACGACGTCTATAAGAGTGCCGTTACGTTAACACACAAGTCACGACGTCTATAAGAGTGCCGTTACGTTAACGCACACGTCACGACGTCTATAAGAGTGCCGTTACGTTAACACACAAGTCACGACGTCTATAAGAGTGCCGTTACGTTAACACACACGTCACGACGTCTATAAGAGTGCCGTTACGTTACGTTAACACACACGTCACGACGTCTAGCCTACTCACAGCCCAGCATTCTCCTTTTGCCATCTCGCACACCGCAGTGTTTCATTTCTTTCTCAGTTTTTATTATCAACGACCTTTCGCTGTGATAAACATTTAATGCTGCGCTCAAGGCCGGCGCCAAAAAGCACTTGGGTGTTCGCGAAGTGTCCGTTCTTGTTGTCCGGTGTCCGTTCTTGTTGTCCGGTGTCCGGTATTGTCCGGTGTCCGGTCTCGTTGTCCGGTATTATCCGGTGTCCGATCTTGTTGTGCGGTGTCCGGTATTATCCGGTATCCGGTCTTACTGTCCGGTGTCCGGTCTTGTTGTCCGGTGTCCGGTCTTATCCGGTATTTGGTCTTGTTGTCCGGTGTCCGGTCTTGTTGTCCGGTGTCCGATCTTATCCGGTATCCTGTCTTGTTGTCCGGTGTCCGGCCTTGTTGTCCGGTGTCCGGTCTTATCCGGTGTCCGGCCTTGTTGTCCGGTGTCCGGTCTTATCCGGTGCCCGATCTTGTTGTCCGGTCTTGTTGTCCGGTGTCCGGTCTTGTCCGATTTTAAACAAAACTAGAATGCGTGTAGCAAATTTTATGAACATCCGTGTAACGGTTCTGAAGCTGTCAGAGTGAAGAGGGACAGACGGAGCGACTGTAGTGTGTTCTCGTGTAGTTGTTACGAGCCTGAATATCAGACAGGTGAGCTCAGAGGTATCGCCTTGTATACGGACTTTATTCGAATGTTGACCAGACACGTCTACCTTCTTTCCTTCAGCCCCCGAGAGACCCACCAAGCAGCGCGTTCTCTCCAGTCGATGCTTCTGACGTCACGAGGGTGGTGTCCAGAAACACGACGATTACAAACGTCATCAAGACTACACACACTGAATATGACGCCACACGCACTGAGTCCGTCTGTTGCAAGCAGGGCCGGCCCGAGACATGTGGGCGCCCCGGGCAGGGTACTAATTTGGTGCCCCTTCAAACCGATGTTCTATAAAACTTTTCGGCCTAGGACAGGGTTAGCGAAACGTTTGAGGACTAGTGCCTAATTGCGTATAATTTTCGGAGAAATCCTTTCGCCTATGCAAATCTCAGTTTACTAGCGCCATATTTCCGATTACTCCAGTGACGTCGTAGCGCCCGTTATAGGTTGGCGCGCCGGACAGCTGCTCGGCTGGCTCGGCCTTTAGTCCGGCGCTGATTGTAATTGATGTACGCATGTATGTATGTCTGTACTACGTATGTATGTGTGCACGTATGTTTGTGTATGTATGTATGTATGCATGTATGTACGTATGTATTTATGTATGCATGTATGTATGTATGTGTATGTATGTGTGTATGTATTTATGTATGTACGTACTACGTATGTATGTGTGCACGTATGTTTGTGTATGTATATATGTATGTATGTATGCATGTATGTACGTATGTATTTATGTATCCATGTATGTATGTGTGTATGTATTTATGTATGTATGTACGTAAGTATGTGTGTATGTATTTATGTATGTATGTATGCACGTATGTGTGTATGTATTTATGTATGTATGTATGTATGTATGTATACATGTATGTACGTATGTATTTATGTATCCATGTATGTATGTGTGTATGTATTTATGTATGTATGTACGTAAGTATGTGTGTATGTATTTATGTATGTATGTATGCACGTATGTGTGTATGTATTTATGTATGTATGTATGTATGTATGCACGTATGTGTGTATGTATTTATGTATGTATGTATGTATGCACGTATGTATGTATGTATGTATGTATGTACGTATGCACCTATTTATTCGACATAAAGTCCATCTCACTTATTAAAATGTATTATTCGAACAAACTCAGATGCCAGAGGCACTTTCTATGCGATTTGCTTTCGATTCTGCCTTTCATTCTGCATAACAAGGCTGCAGTGGATAGTCAAGCTCCTAGTTCACTAATTGCTCCACAGGTGGTAGCACACCGCTACGACTTGCGAGGGAATACAGACTGAACGAAAATAAATGCTATATTTTATTTCTTCCTTTAAGACATAGACACGTCTGGACGTTCTACTGCGCTGTGCGGCAGGTTGAAATTTAACGTGAATGGATGATGCGGGGCTTTCAAATTATGGCGCTGCGAAACTGCTTCTAAAGAACAGCAGCGGTTAGGCTGGACTCACGCAGGGTCATATAGTGTGTACTGTGTACAGTGACCTATATGAAGCATATTATTTATTACTGTGCGTGCGCAAAAGTACACATTTCACGCACTGTTAATCACCTGTACGCGCAGTCTCGTCACTTCTGCTTGCTGACGGTCGCCCTGATCGCGGATGGTAATCGACTGAAGTTCGGCCTTCTTTAAACCTCTTAAACCACACCAACGCGTGAGCACGACCCAAGCATTCGTCACCAAACGCAGTGTTTAAAATTACAAATTTCTCCGCACAGTTTTCCCCAAGTTCAAAGCAAAACTTGATGCACGCCCACTGTTTCTTCTCTTCCGAAGTTTTGAGTGCGGCCCGAAATGCGACGAGGCACAGGTACACGTTCGCGTTCGGCCAAAGCTTGAGAGGCACTGCCTAACAGTTTCGAGCCGTCCTTTGTGACGTACAGAGAGGAGACTTAAGGCCACAATTCAGCAGAGGCGAGTCCCAACTCCTCTCACCAGCGGAGTTACAGAACCAGTCTTGGAACTTCTTGGTCACACCTAGCAGATCAGAAATACCTAGAAAGTCTTGAAATGTGGTGCTGGAGAAGGGTGGAAAACATCAGTCGGACCGATCGTGTGAGAAATGGAGTATTGCATAGAGTCATGAAGGACAGGAATATCGTACATACAATAAAAAGAAGGAAGGCTAACTGGATTGGTCACATCTTGCGTAGAAACTGCCTTCTGAAACACGTGATTGAAGGAGAGATGGAAGGATAGGAGTGACGGTAAGACGGAGAAGAAGATGTAAGCAGCTACTGGAAATTGAAAGAGGAAGCACTAGATCGCACCGTGTGGAGAATTCGCTTTGGAAGAGGCTACGGACCTGTCGTAAGACAGACTGTGTGATGATGTTCTATGGCTATAAATTGCGGAAAGGAGTCACTTATTTACCAAATGGGACAAGTTTTATATTATTGTCACCGTGCAATTTTACAATTCACAAATTATACACCAACGAAATGCACTGTCTTCACTTTATATGCTTTATTCTTCAAGAATAAAGCATATAAAGTGAAGACAGTGCATTTCGTTGGTGTATAATTTGTGAAATGGGACCAGTGTTAGGGTGGTCAGTGTTGAAACACGCTACAGCATTTATTGGACTGTAATATCTTAAGTCTTCTGCTTTACAAGCAAGCAACTTTGTTGTTTTGATAAGGAAGTGCGATAAGCCTTGGTCACAAACACTCAACACTAAATGCTTAATTACTCGTACACTTAAGGAAAATGGAATTCTATGCAAAAGGAGACATGCCTTTATGTCGACAAACACTTAGAGAAAATAATTAGAAATAAAGTTTCCTTTATAGGGCAGTGGACGTACAGACTCACTCGTTTTCAACTTGCACACCAGATGTAACTGAGTGGTAAACTTCACGCCTAGGCAGGTTTTGCCCGGGGAAAGAACTCCCGTTAGAACACTGGGTGGAACCCACAGTTGGTCTGGTTGTTTTAGAGACGAGACAAATCTTTTAACCCTATCGGGAATCGAACCCGGCGACGTCCAATCCGCAACCTAGTCCCCACACTGACTACACTCTCCCGGCTCCGAAAGCCAGTGGTGTCAGACAACACGGGAACAATACAGACTGAGGGAGATGCTAGACAGGTGACTTCGAGTGTCAGTAGATGATCTGTACATAAAAAGATATTCATTTGGTTCGTTCTAAAGGAAGAGTGAAATATAAAGGAAGTCTTATAAACGTCAGAAAAGAGGGATGTAGAAGAGAAGAAGAAGAGTATAACAGAGAAATGAATTACAGTGGAACCCGGTTATAACGTCATGAAAGGGACTGAATATTTTGTGTCGTTATAAACGAGTGTCGTTATAACAGAGGAGTATAATGTTATGGTTAACAGTGAGGAATTAATTGGTATCACAGAATATGTGACGCTATAGGCGAGGTGTCGTATAAACCGATGTCGTTGTAACCGGGTTAGACTTTACAAAAAAAAAAAAGTACAAGCGAAATTTGACGACATTATTTATTCATTTACGGATGCTGAACTAAGAAGTCTAGATTTTACTGTCGCGGTGACGAACAATACAGACTTCCGAACTGCCAAGGTCTTATTGGTGTATTTGTGGGTGCCATATCTCACCCATCCGTTTAGCCGACTAGTCAATACCAGGTGTCATTACACACGGAAGTGACTGAAAGCAGTCATTATACTCAAAGGTCAGCTATATAGGTCATTCATCGACACGTGGGCGCTGGGCGGGCGTGGCTGAAAGTGTGCCCCTCCTCATCACCCGGCAGCCCACGTAAAACTTTACGATATAGATCAGCGGGCCAGTGGGGGCACAGAGACGGCTATTCTGAGTTCACCGTCGATGACCTACTCTACCACAAATGTACAAAATACCCATGTGCCCTTTTCTCTAGATATTTGAGACGCTGATCGGTAAACAGCGAAGTCAACTTCATGTAAGAAATATGTGTAAGTAGCTGCAATAAGGTACGATAACAAAACCAACAAATGTACATAAGTGCATAAAAGTATATTACACACACCGTATACCTCCTACATGTTTCGGCCACTCATGTGGCGATCTTCAGGGAGGAGCATTACAAAGGATGGATAAATCGAAATATTACAGATGTTAATGGAATTATTTGGGTAGCATGATAACAAATGATGCAAGGTGTACACGTGAAATTAAATCCAGATTTGCCATGGCAAAAGCAGCATTCAACAAGAAGAAGAATCTTTTCACCAGCAAACTGGACTTAAATTTAAGGAAGAAACTGGTAAAGTGCTACATTTGGAGCGTAGCTTTGTATGGTGCTGAAACGTGGACACTTGGGAAAGTAGATCAGAAGTATCTGGAAAGTTTTGATATGTGGTGCTGGAGAAGAATGGAGAAGATCAGTTGGAAAGATCGTGTGAGAAATGAAGAAGTATTACATAGAGTGAAGGAGGAGAGGAATATCGTACATACAATAAAAAGAAGAAAGGCTAACTGGATTGGTTACATCTTGCGTAGAAACTGCCTTCTGAAACATGTGATTGAAGGAAAGTTAGAGGGAAGGATAGAAATGATGGGAAGACGAGGGAGAATACGTAAGCAGCTACTGGATGACCTTAAGGAAAAGAGAAGATACTGGAAATTGAAAGAGGAAGCACTAGATCGCACTCAATGGAGAACTCGCTTTGGAAGAGGCTACGGACCTGTCGTAAGACAGACTGCAGAATGAAGAGGCTACGGACCTGTCGTAAGACAGACTGCAGAATGAAGAGGCTACGGACCTGTCGTAAGACTGACTGCAGAATGAAGAGGCTACGGACCTGTCGTAAGACAGACTGCAGAATGAAATGAAATGCAACCAACGCATACATATAAAATATTTGTGATTGATTCGATGTGTAGTGAATAGAATGTGTGTGGTAAATCACAGACATATTATTTTTAAAATTTATTATTTTATACCTGTGCATTGGTTCCATTGACTTCTCTAATATTTCGATTTATCTATACTTTGTAATGCACCTCCCTGAAGATGGCCACCTAAGTGGCCGAAACATGTAGGAGGTATACAGTGTGTATAATATACAGGGTATACACAAAAGAATGGTGCGGTTTAAATGGTATTCAGTATCGTAACCGCACCATTCTTGTGTGTATGCCCTGTACTTTCATACACTTATGTGCAATTGTTGATTTTGTTATCATACCTCACAGCTCAATGCCCGGTTATGGATCATATAAAACGGATCATGTAAAATGGATCATATAAAATGGATCATGTAAAATGGATCATATAAAATGGATCATGTAAAATGGATCATATAAAATGGATCATGTAAAATGGATCATATAAAATGGATCATGTAAAATGGATCATATAAAATGGATCATATAAAATGGATCATGTAAAATGGATCATATAAAATGGATCACATAAAATGGATCATATAAAATGGATCGTATAAAATGGATCATATAAAATGGATCATTTAAAAAAGTAGCCGGCAATTATGATACAAAAGGTTTTGCTTTGCTCCGGACATGTTCTACTGAGCGACATGACGCTTTGAATCCTGTCAATCGCACGCCATATACCTCCGAGCGTGAGTGACGTCACAAAGGAAGCGTTGTTTAGAAGCAATAATTGACAGTATAGGCTCAGGTTACAAACACTAACGATTCACCCAGTAACAATCTGGGACTATACATAAGTACAGTATATTACAATGTTAAATACACTCAATCTCGGTTATACCAGCCTCGATTACAACGGACTTCGGCTATAACGAATTTTTGTAGGACATCAATGAGGATTCGTTATAACCGAGGCTGACTGTAGCTACATGATGGTCTGCCGTATTGTTCGCACTGTACTTCACGTGTGTGTCCTAGGCACGTGGCTTCTTCGTGCCCACTGCACACTGTTTCTCGAACTGCGTTATACAGTATAAACCAGACCCGCCAGTCACTGTGAACTAAATCGCTGTTCACAATGACTGTAACAGACGATGATACGTATCTGGAGGACACGAACTACCGCAAGTAACAAAATACGTTACCATATCAAGCGGGAATGCAAGCAGGTGTGCGGTGTTGGCTGTCAATTTGACATTGAGCTTTTGTTAGACTCTCCGGCAGGTTATCGGCTCCAACAACTGAGGTGTCAGGTTTTTCGCCCTCAAGATGACTCCAAATTAATACCAAAACAGTAAGTCTCAACGCCGAGCCGTGGCCGATTGCGTGGGAGGACACGGTTTCAAATCTCATCCCAGAAACAGCTGTCCTTACTGACTTTTACAATGACTTTGCTGTCTTCATCTAAGTATAGGGTTAGTATACACAGGGTGATTCAGGAGGAAAGGTCAGTATTTCGGGAGGCGATAGTATCGATCACTGTCAGAAAAAAAAACTCGTATGAACATGTGTATAATTCTGAATGGTTACCGAGATACAGCTGTTTGAATCTACAAATTTAAAAGCATTGTGAGTGGTAAAAAAGAAAGTGAAATTACTTATTGTTGATTTAATTTTAATTTCAATTTTATTCAAAGTTTAAATGACAAATTGGTTAGACAGAAGTAACAAATTTGTTTCAGCTCACAATAAATGTTTCAAAATCCCCACCGTCAACCTCAGTGCACTTTGCAACTCGTGTGCGAAAATCGCGTGTTTTTCGTCTCAGTTGATCTTCACGTTCGTTTATGCGGGGAACAGCATCCAAAATGCGAGCGAGCAATTCGTCTCGTGTATCCACCTTTGTTTTGTAAACTTCGCTCTTCATCCAACCCCACAAACAAAAATGTAACGGCATTAGTTCTGGAGATATTTGTGGAAACTGAAAGGGACCACCGTGGCCAATGCATCGACCAGGAAAAATTTCATTTCTGTGTAACAAATACGCCATTTAAACATTAAATTAAAATTGAAATAAAATTAACAGTGAGAAATTTCCCTTTCTTTTTTACAATTCACAGAGCTTTTGTATTTGTAGATTCAAACATCTCTATTTGGTAACCATTCACAATTAGACACATGTTCATATGAACGTTTCTTCTAACAATGACAGATACTATCACCTCCCAAAATATTGACGTTTCTTCCTGAATCGCCCTGTTTATTAAGTCCCTTCAGTTTCTCTTCTTGTGTACATCAATGCCACTTCCTTACTGTTCAATCGTTCTTTCATTTCACGCCATATAGACCCAATTCTGACTGTCGTCCAATAAAGGCGAAATATGTGCAAATCTGCTACGCGTGCGATGGCAAATTCAGCTGCGCAAATATTTAGCTACGTGGATGGAACACATTACTTTATGACAGTAGGGGCATGGAGGCAATGTCAGTTGCTGAGTGTTCCATTCTCGATGCAACGAAAGCTGTGCGTGTGATTACAGAACGCTCATTTGACCATGTGACTGCAAGCACTAGATATAGAATACAAAGTTCCTACCTGTAGCAGTGAACACTCTAGTCGCCTTGCAGTTGGGTCTTTCTTGTAAAGCTAACAGATCATCAGCTAGTCAATAAATTCGCCACATTTTTTGGAACGCGAAGTTTCGTTACTCTGTTCGCAACAACCCGCCATTTGGGCGTATCCTGAGCCGGCATAGTGCAGCTGATTTTAATATTACCTTTCCATCAATGCGTACGTCTTCTTAGTTCCCTCTTTCTTTCAGATTTCCCAACCAAAATCCCGTATGCATTTCTCTTATCCACCAAATCTTCCACATGCCCCATCCACCTCACCCCCCTTGATTTGGTCAGCCGATAGTATTTGATGAGGAGTAAAAATTATGAAGCTCCAGGTTATGCAAATTTCCCCAGCCTCCCTCTTAAAAAACAAATATTTATCTGGGCACCCCATTCTCGAACATCCCATAATATGTTCTTCCCGTAATGATGGAGACCAAATATGGCACCGAAATAAACAACAGATAAAATTATGGTTCTGTTTCAATAGCAAAGGGACGATAAAACATACTTCATTGGATCAGTTGTACAAGAAAGACAAGTTAATCTGTGCGGTGTAAAAAGAAACATTTGTCTTTAAGCATTTTTGAAAGAATAGTGACAGTAAGTTCTCTGTGCCTTCCTCTTTAGACATATATAATGCTAAACGTCCAAGTAATTCATATTTTGTATTCAGCACACAAACTCACCACACCAACTTCTATGCACAATCCAGAATCTTTCTCCAGACACTTCTTCAATTACACAGTCGATCCTCAAATACAATTACAGTCGAACTCGGTTATAACGTCATGAAAGGGACTGAATACTTTGTGTCGTTATAACCGAGCAGTGTAATGTTATGGTTAACAGTAACAAATTAATTAGTACCACAGAATATCTGATGCTATAGGCGAGGTGTCATATAAACCGATGTTGTTATAACCGGGTTCTACTGTATTTGTTTCCACAGCTGTTTCATGATTATCAACGTAGCCCTATCGGAACCCCTCGTAATAAGCTTGTCGTGCTAGATTACGACTGACGTAATTACGTCCCTTAGACCGGATAATCACACTCACAGTTTCTTTCCCCTCTTATTTTGCATACAAATTCTGTGTTAAAAATCTGTTTTTAATTTACACTGAAGGAAAATAATGTCTGAAATAAAATTGTACGCAAAAATAAATGTCTCTTAGCTTACTGTTGCAGTAACTCTGTCTTGCTGTGACATTGTCTGATTTTGTGCCTACGTCGTAGCCCAACAAGCATCAAAATGTTACCAAAGCTTTCGGCGCTCATTAGGGAAAGGCGTCACTATAATAACACTGCCACGTGCTGGAAGACATAGAAATCTTGTTCCGATTCCCGGCAGGGGCAAAATTATTTTTCTATTTTCCGAATTGGCCACACCAACCCTGGCGCCCACACAGGATCCTCTTAAATGGGTACCGGGTGAATATTTCTTCAGTACTCTAAAGCCGGGGCATGAATCTGGCCACTCAACCCCATCTAGTATCGAAGTCAAGATTGAGGGAAGCTCTATGTATACTTTGTCCCTTTAAGGTGTACACACAAATCCGATACTCATTCTGAAACAATTAACAAGGTTTCTTCCTTAATAGTTTCTTGAATTGCCTATAAAATTGTCCATTTAAAAGTCTGACAAACTATTGGACGTACGGCCTATCACGTTTGAGGACCAATTTCCCTTACCCTGTGCAATACATGCTGACCCTCTGAAATTCACCAGGCTACGAAGCAAAATATCACAAATGCAAGCAACTTGTCGGTTGCAAGTGCGCGCGCAGCCATAGCGTAACTTCCCAACCCACATGATGCCATATTACCTTCGCAGATCAAAAATCTTTAAGTAACCCAATAATCTAGGCAGGCGAACTAACATTCAATCTGTTTCATTTCCCGAACGATTTCATCCTGATGACTTTCTGCTTTTGCTTGGCCGCAGGATGCACGAAAGGAAACTGAATCCTGCCTCGGCCAGATATTTTCCTGCAGCCGTAACTTGCAGACAGTCTCTACGGCCCACCCAATCTCTTGTCGGAAGTTCTTTTCCTGGGGCTAAAGTGTTCAGTCTAGTCTACAGAGCGAGAGACATGGCTGACACAAGGCACAGTTTCCTTGATCTTCTTTCTTCAGGGAAGCTCACGAGGAGCAGCAATCCCCTCGTAAATGTCACTACCCATATACCAATCTAAACGGCACCACATCCCAGAAGAATGAATTCTTCATAAACCAATATTTGTATCGAATTAAATTCTATAGTGTTAACCCAAAACCATTTTAAAACTATCTGAAGATAATAGTCTGTAATAATTTGACGAACCTTCTGGGCAGTGTCTATAGTCTAGCGGTTTCAAGGTTGTGTTTTAATAAACGCAGACGATGTGGAATATCCGTAATATTCGTCAATTTTATTAAGTTTCAAGTAGACACAATTCCTGTAGCACATCCGCTTCGGAAGATCGTGAGTCCAACAGTGGTTTCAGGATCCAAATATTACGTAAATATGAGTCCATCTGCCACAGAGCTGTTCTTTCTACTGGTCTGCTCACACGTTGTGTTAACTGTGACGTAATTGTCTGTATAATGCATCAACAGATCTGTACCTTTATAACAATTATTAATAATTTTGATTCATTTCTCAGAGCGCGAACGACATTTCTCAAACTTCGTTTAACTGACACAAGCCACTGGTACAAACGTAGCGATGCTGAGCGGAAGGAACGACATTCTGAAGAGATGTCCTCTCTGTTCAGGTCAAATACCTGTATCGGGGTCACAATGAGTGACAGAATTTGAGGGATGCCTTAAAGTAATCGTGGCCTATTTTAAGGTTTAAAATTAGAAAGGCAGCCAGGACATTCTACCTCCCTGTTCATATTTAAACATCCAGGAGAGCCGGCCTCCCGGCTGATACTTAAACATCCAGGAAGTCTACATCCCGGTTGATATTTAAATATCCAGGACAGTCTACCTCATGGCTGATATAAAAACATCCAGGACAGTCTACCTCCCGGTTGATAGTTAAACGTCCAGGACAGTCTACCTTCCGTTGATATTTAAACATCCAGACAGTCTACTCCGGTTGATAGTTAAACGTCCAGGACAGTCTACCTCCGGCTGATATTTAAACGTCCAGGACAGTCTACCTTCCGGTTGATATTTAAACATCCAGGACAGTCTACCTCCCAGTTGATATTTACACCTCCTGGACAATTTACCTCGCGCCTGGTATTTAAACTTCCAGGACAGTCTGCCTCCGGTTGACACTGAAATCGACTACCTCCAGAACATAAAAGAATGCCAAATATTTCAACGCGAAGTTTGGTTCTCAAGTTGCACAGTGACGTTACAACATCTCAAGTTGCACAGTAACGTTACAACATCTCAAGTTGCACAGTGACGTTACAACATCTCAAGTTGCACAGTGACGTTATAACATCTCAAGTTGCACAGTGACGTTACAACATCTCAAGTTGCACAGTGACGTTACAACATGCCTCCCTTTAATCGTCATATTAACTCCAAGGACCTGGGAAATTTTAGAACCAGGCTACATGTCAGGTCACATTGTCAGAACTAGGCTACATGTCAGGTCACATTGTCAGAACTAGGCTACATGTCAGGTCACATTGTCAGAACTAGGCTACATGTCAGGTCACACTATCAGAACTAGGCTACATGTAAGTCACACTGTCAGAACTAGGCTACATGTAAGTCACACTATCAGGACTAGGCTACATGTAAGTCACAATATCAGAACTAGGCTACATGTAAGTCACACTGTCAGAACTAGGCTACATGTAAGTCACACTATCAGGACTAGGCTACATGTAAGTCACACTGTCAGAACTAGGCTACATGTAAGTCACACTATCAGGACTAGGCTACATGTAAGTCACAATGTATCAGAACATAGGCTACATGTAAGTCACACACTGTCAGAACATAGGCTACATGTAAGTCACACTACCAGGACTAGGCTACATGTAAGTCACACTGTCAGAACTAGGCTACATGGTAAGTCACACTATCAGGTACTTAGGCTACATGTAAGTCACAATATCAGAACTAGGCTTACATGTAAGTACCACACTGTCAGAACTAGGCTACATGTAAGTCACACTATCAGGACTAGGCTAATAGTCACTATGTAAGTCACAATATCAGAACACTAGACTACACTGTCAGGTCACATTGTCAGAACTAGGCTACATGTAAGTCACACATCAGACTGGCTACATGTAAGTCACACTTATAGCAGTAGAACATAGGCTACATGTAAGTCACACTATCAGGACTAGGCTACATGTAAGTCACACTATCAACTAGGCTACATGTAAGTCACACTATCAGACTAGGCTACATGTAAGTCACCAACTATCATGGACTAGCTTACATGTAAGTCACACTATCAGGACTAGGCTACATGTAAGTCACACTATCAGGACTAGGCTACATGTAAGTCACACTATCAGACTAGGCTACATGTAAGTCACACTATATCAGGCAATATGCTACAACTCTAGGCTACATGTAAGTCACATATCAACTAGTACATGAGCCATTAAGAGCTACATGTAAGTCACACTATCAGGCGAATTGCTACAACTCTGCGTCATTTCTCAATTCATAATTTAGTTCAGGAATTTGAAATTGACCTAACAATTTTCAATTCGCGATTTAATAATACACAGACACATCGCAGCTGTTAATGTATTCGCGTATATTTTTTCCGACACTGCAAACCAAACCACTGACGTGTTGCTGGCTGGCCTGACAGTGAACTGCCGAGTCTCCTTAGTTCACGGAATACAAACACAACAGTACAGTATTTCAAAAGTCGATAGTCACTCAGCCACTCAAGAAATTCCTGCCTTTTGTAGAATTGCTTTACGCGTTCGTACCCTCTTCAAGCCGTTCAGTTCAGTCCACATTCCAAGGCCTTATTTATTTGTAACAACCTTTTTAATATTATTCAGGTTCTATCCGAGAAATATACACAAATAAAAGTGTAAATTTGTCGGATAGAACCCAAATAATAAAAAAAATGTACGATATGAATAACATAAAAAAAAAACTTTTTAATATTATCCGCAAGTGATATTTTCCCTTCAGGCATCGCAACCAAAATTATCTATGCATTTATTTTCTGCCCATGCGTGCCAAATATCCTTCACATTTACGAGTTCTTTTCCCGTCACCATCGAAAAGCCTCAATTTTACATCTTCGTGTTTGATGGCAGTTCTGTGGAAATGAAATACGTAACATATGGACGACGCACAATACTGGCTCTCAAGCACAGCTGGAAATGCCCACGGGTTGAATTATAATGCACTCTGACCCGGCAGAGGCCACACGCCATCTGTTAGTGTCTTGTTATAATAAAAACTGAACTTACAAGCATGGGATTTTGAAATTCGGACGGAGGCTGTTCCAACGCACAAAGGAAAATGCATATACAGTGTCGATACAATGTATCAACCCAACCACTATAGGAATACTTCAGGCTTCCAAGAAATTTCTTATCCTTATAAAATCCCTAAGGTTCATTACCGTCACTGCAAAAGCCCGTCACTTTCTTTGGGCGAGACATACCGTTGTGATTCGTAAAATACGTAAAGGAAAAAGGTCTTCGATCACAATTGTATTTGGACAATGTTTATTTTCTAATGGGCAACATGTTTCGGCTGTAATTGTAAACCATCAGGCACAGATGCTCCACTATAGATTGTACATAGTGAAGTGTATAGTCTAATGAAACTCCTAAATGTGCAGTGGAAACCTTAAACGTAAGAAAAAGCAGTGGATTGTGTAGTTTTACCATTTTTTAACTCCATACTTTTATTTCACAATTTTAACATACGATACAAACGTTTTATGATCACCTAAACATACTGTGAAATAACATTACGAGTGTCGTTAACAGACCCAACGCAGCATTTGATAAGCACTACTGTAAACCCTGATGATGGCTCCTCGCGAGCCGAAACATGTGTAGGGTTTTAATTATGATAAAAGGTTAATTTATACCTTTATTGATGGTTTGTGCATTTGTTGGTGACTGTTTGTAGTTTAAAAATGTACGGTGAATTAAGACTAAAACAGATGCAAATATGTGAGTAAAAAACACTTACACACAACACATTGTTATCTGATCGACTGACAACTCAACAGTACTGTGTTTATATATTGTTTTGTTTATTAAAAGCCGAATCTGTGTAAGTTAAAATACAATACATATTGAAACATATTGAACTAATTATTGTTGTGGTAAGTATATTATACATTTTGTCACTGTTCCTCTTTTGTATATGTGCAAATAATATGAAGCGTGTGATCAGAATTCATCTGTTCAACGTTTTTGTATGTGTCTAAATGGGGATATTAATATACAGGGTGCGGCAGAGGAAACGCATGTTTTTCGAATGGTTAGTATTCGGCAAGGAGGAGGGTGGGGGATTTCCGCCCCTTGCTAGTAGACAGCTTAGATGATGCAGTTTCAGTAGCCATGGCACCGCGGACCCGCGAGCATCGGGTGTTTGTCGTTGAAAATTATATCAAAAGTGGTGAATCCGTAATTGCCGTTCAGCGCCTTTTCCGTAAACAGTTCAATGTGGAGCGCCATGGAAACATCTCTGATCGTAACACGATACTCAGGTGGGTTGATGCGTTTACGACAACTGGAACTGAAAGATTCCATTCGCCAGGAAATCGCTACTGATGGGGGAATAAATGTTGGGAACAGCAATACAGAATTTCGAGGAGAGGCTGCAAGATTGCGTACAGATGGAAGGGCGTCACTTGACGGACGTTACGTTTCGGAAGTAATTAAAAATGTTCAACAAAAACTGCATTGTAAAACCTTTCTTTTTGTGTCATTAAAATTTGTTTACCTTGAAAATCAACTGAGTTATTGTTATTTGAAAAACATGCGTTTCCTCTGCCGCACCCTGTATTAAAGAGTTATTCTACTCTTTTACGATTTTGAAAGTCATAATCACAGATTATACACATTTGGTACAATCTTTATCCTTTTTCTCCTTTCCTGTTCTTTATTTAGGTTCTGTTCGTTAACTGCTGTAATATGTTTTAGTAAACTGAAGAATATGTGGAGTATTAAGACAAATGGGAACTGTAAAGAAACCTTTTACTTACATAAATAACACGACACGTGTATAACAGAGGACAACTTTCACTTATTTATATCGATAAAGCACTGAGAGGCATCATAATTTGTGTTGCCGGTCAAAGGCATGGATATTTTCTGTGTAATGACGTCAGAAGTTACATTAGGGCCAAATGTGTTTAGTTTCTAGTCATTTGTGTTCCTTTATAGATGTAAAAGGTTTCGATGTTGTTCAGCTGTGGGCTGTCGTTAGTACTATGCAACATGCTGACATTATGACAAGTTCACATGGAGTGTCCATTCTCAAGAAGGCGTTGTGCAAAATCGCAATTGTAACTGTTACTTCGGAACGACAGCATGTGTTCGCCCAAATGAGTCACGAAATTTATCCCTTATTTGAGAACCATAATGTCACGTTGTATTCAACGTGCATCTTTTTAACTAATTAAAAGTTTTAATACGAGGTCTGACACAAAAAAAAAAGAGACTGTGTCTGTAACTATTTCTGTTTGACAAATTCAGCAAATTAACTACGATCGCCTTCAAAGTAGTTCCCTTCTGAGTTAACACACAGCTGCATACGATGCTGCCAACGTTCAAAGCAATTCTGCATGTCATTTTCTGTCAGACTGTTGAGGATATCCGTCGTTTTTACTTTCACATCTTCTACCGATAAAAAATGGGTCCCTTTGAACACCGACTTGATCTTTGGGAAGAGGTAGAAGTCACAGGGAGCGAGGTCTGGCGAATAAGGTGGGTGCTCCATCACAGTGATGTTTTTATTGGCTAAAAACTGCTTCACAGACAAAGCATTTTGGGCTGGCGCGTTATCCTGATGCAAAATCCACCCGTTTTGCCACAATTCCGGTCGTTTCCTTCTCACACGTTCCCGTAATTTCGTCAACACTTCAATGTAAATAGTGTTGATTTACCGTCTGGCCGCTGGGTACCCACTCTGCCATCACAATACCCTGGATATCGAAGAAAACAATCAACATGGCCTTGAACCTCGAACGACTCATGCGTGCTTTTTTTCGTCTTGGAGATGATGTTGACTTCCACTGCATTGATTGTCGCTTGGTTTCCGGATCGTACGTAAATATCCAAGTTTCATCACAAGTAATGACCGAATTCAACAAATCTGGTTCATCCTCAATGCGTTGCAAAAGGTCCGAACACAATTCCTGGCGGCGTTCTTTTTGTTCATCTGACAGAATTTTTGGAACCATTTTTGCACAAACCTTTGTCATGTTCAATTCTTCCGTTAGAATTCGTCGAACACTTTCCCTATCCAAATTAACTCTCTCAGCTACTGCTCGAACACCCAACCTTCTGTCTTTTCGAATCACATGTCGCACTTTTTCAATGTTGTCATCGTTAACAGCTGTGCGTGGCCGACCTGGGCGATCATCATCTTTCACGCTTTCTCTGCCTTCCGAAAATCGTTTGTGCCACTCAAAAACGCGTGCACGAGATATGCAATCTTCACCATAAGCCTCAGTCAATAATTGAAAAGTTTCCGTCGCGGATTTCTTCAGTTTCACAAGAAACTTGATGTTAACTCGCTGTTCACTTTTGCAGTCCGACATTTTCCGTCCGAGGGTAAAAACACGCCTGTATTTGAAGATGCGTCAACTTGTACTGAGTGAAGCGATCGAGCTGAAACTTGTAACACTGTGACAGGACAGATCATGTTCCATAGCCGTATATTTGTTTCATCCCACCACTCTTGGTTCCAGAGCTATAGGGTTAGTCTCGTTTTTTTTTGTGTCAGTCCTCGTAGACATTCAGACATTAATACACATTCCCTAGGATTTTACAGCTGCAAGTAATAATACCAAAATCCATTGGGAACTAAGATTTATTCTATGTGGATGTACTAACTGTTTTTAAAATTGAACTAACAGATGTAAAGTCTATGTAAAATACGTTGACCCCCTGAGGATGGCCTGTTATAGGCCGAAACATATGTAGGGGTGATTGACTTGCTTATAAGAATATAGTGCACATTTTGGTCTTTATAAAACTTTTAATTGAGAATCATAATTTTTCATCAAGCAATTGGGGCATGTCAGTTGATACACACCACAATTTTGATATTTGTTATTGTCGTTTTTTTTTTAATTCTTCAATTTTGTTTCATATAATTTAGTGCGGAATGCAATCTTTAGCCTAGTGTGTTTGAATAACTTTCTGATGAATTTTGTCTCTTTCCCAATTTAAGTAAAAAAGTAACCATCTTTTGCTTTCCATTTAATCTGTTTTTTTAAACATTGTATTTTTTGACTCAACAAGTTAACAATATTACCAGGATAAGATTTGTTACGTAAAATGTTTAGAATTACCAAGACTTCTTTATATTCTGTTTTGGGGCTTAGACTTAAAGGTTCACGCGGTTTGTTAAACATTTCATAGCAGCAAGTTTATGCTCGGGGGGGGGGGGGGGGCATGATTGGTTAGGTATAATACGATCAGCGGTGGTTCGTTTTCTAACGGATGCCAGTAGAAAGTCTGGTTACAGTCATGTCTAAAACTTTATTTTATTATTCGTTTCACATTCTGCAGCAAATTTAGGATTCATTCTGTTGACTTCCTAAAGCTTCATATTTATATTAGAAGAACCACGATTATGGACGATGTGGATGTCATAAAGATGTTTGGAATAGCTCAGGATGTAAAACTACATTAGTAAAGGTAAAACAGTCTTAAATTAAATATATTGCAAAAAAGTTACAGAAAAATGCAGAAATGAGCCCCTATTGATAAGGGTCCCTTTTGTATACGTAACTTACATCATAATAAAATAATTTTGTTCTAATCTTTAGTCTTAACTCACCGTGCATTTTTATTATTTTAGATATACACCAACAAAATGCAAAAATTAATAAAGGTGCAAATTAGCTCCTTATCATGATCAAGGGTTAAAATCATGATAAGGAGCTAATTTGCACCTTTATTAATTTGTGCATTTTGTTGGTGTATATCTAAAATTTTGTTCTAATAAACTGGAACAAAAATTTAGTAACGCATTTTTATTTTCTGATTTCAAAATTTTTGGAATCCTTCTGTTATTTTAATTATGTGTATATTAGACATATCAGTATACGTATTATACGTATTCTTGATTATTATCCTTCGGACGCTCTCGTATCGCTTCGTATTATTTGTACATAAAAAAGATAACCAACGAAATGTATAACAGAAGTAATGTAACAACATTTTAATATATTTTTATAAGTTTTTTTATCTCGAAGAATTTCGGCTTTAAAACAATAAAAGGCTCTGTAAACGTTGCAAGGTCGGCAGCTAAATCGGTTTATTAGTAATGTGTTGTATGCTAAGTGTTATTCTCTGACATATTTGTATCTGTGCTTCACGATGGCTTATAATTAAAGCCGAAACCTGTCGCACATTACACAATAAACACTGTGAACAAACAGTTGTGGTTACAGCCTTATTATTCATTCATTTAGCCCGTAACTTTTTCAGGCGCTAGCCACTTCCATACGCACGACATAATAAAATCCTGAAAATACAGGGCATACACAAAAGAATGGTGCGGTATCAAGGTTATACAAGTAGGTAACCGCACCATTCTTTTGTGTATGCCCTGTATGCGTTGTTATTTTAAATTGCGTCACTTGACGACGCTATCAAATGTTAATTAAGATCATATAGCGTTGGTGAGAGACAAATGAAGAAGACTGGAATATTGGTTGAATAACAGTCAAGGGCAACACCGAAGTACTCGCAGAAAACCATCCCAGTGCACTTTGCCCACCACAAATCCCAGACGCATTGGCCTGCGCAGATGGTCACTAGGGTCAGGCTGCATGTAATAGTGTAATGGCGGGGTTTGAGAGTGCAATATTTCGGCCCGCTACCCCTGCCGTACATTTTACTAGTTTTCCACCCTGGCTGCGCTCGTGGTTAGGTAGCGCGTGCTCCCCAATAGGGGGTTCTGGGAGTAGGGCCCCGAGCGGTGTATGAAGATTGATGCTCTGGTTTATTCTTTCGAATTTAATTAGAGCGCTGTTTAATGACGACTACGGACTCTGGACATTAGGAACGTGGTGATACGAGTGTCCTCACCGTCGCCCTGCCTGGCGTGTACACACACAGCACGAATGTTAATCACTGCTGTGCTTTATTGTATACGACTACAAACAGTGAATTAATTAGTAAAGATGAATGTGACTACCAATGAAAGATTTAGTCACTGTCGACTTTAGGGTGGGCACGGGAAATGAGTGCCTGTTCTAACCTTCCCCCCAACAGGAATTTCTAACACACACAAAATAATTCACAAATCTCCAAATTCCTACCGGTTCCTTTGGTTCAATTTGTATGATCAACGTTACCTGATAATTCATCAATCCAAATTCCTACCGCTGTCACTTTGGTGATCAATTTGTCTAACAACGCACCTGAGGTAACATATCTCTTAAACCAAACATCACCCTAGCACCTGACAGGTCTCAGCCGCATCTCTCTCTAACCAAACATCACCCACAGCACCTACAGGTCTCAGCCGATCTCTCTCTAACCAAACATCACCCACAGCACCTACAGGTCTCAGCCGATCTCTCTCTAACCAAACATCACCCACAGCACCTACAGGTCTCAGCCGATCTCTCTCTAACCAAACATCACCCACAGCACCTACAGGTCTCAGCCGATCTCTCTCTAACCAAACATCACCCACAGCACCTACACGTCTCAGCGGATCTCTCTCTAACCAAACATCATCCACAGCAGATACAGGTCTCAGCCGATCTCTCTCTAACCAAACATCATCCACAGCAGATACAGGTCTCAGCCGATCTCTCTCTAACCAAGCATCACCCACAGCACCTACAGGTCTCAGCCGATCTCTCTCTAACCAAACATCACCCACAGCACCTACACGTCTCAGCCGATCTCTCTCTAACCAAACATCATCCACAGCACCTACAGGTCTCAGCCGATCTCTCTCTAACCAAACATCACCCACAGCACCTACAGGTCTCAGCCGATCTCTCTCTAACCAAACATCACCCACAGCACCTACAGGTCTCAGCCGATCTCTCTCTAACCAAACATCACCCACAGTACCTACAGGTCTCAGCCGATCTCTCTCTAACCAAACATCACCCACAGCACCTAACGTCTCAGCCGATCTCTCTCTAACCAAACATCATCCACAGCAGATACAGGTCTCAGCCCATCTCTCTCTAACCAAACATCACCCACAGTACCTACAGGTCTCAGCGATCTCTCTCTAACCAAACATCACCCACAGCACCTACAGGTCTCAGCCGATCTCTCTCTAACCAAACATCACCCACAGTACCTACAGGTCTCAGCGGATTTCTCTCTAACCAAGCATCACCCACAGCAGCTACACGTCTCAGCCGATCTCTCTCTAACCAAACATCATCCACAGCAGCTACAGGTCTCAGCCGCTCTCTCTCTAACCAAACATCACCCACAGCACCTACAACCAGAATGATCTAAAAATCTACAGAATTTACCGCTAATTCGGCCATACGAACTTCCGGTCAGCAACATGATGCAAACTCAATTCCCTGTTACCATGCACTAAGTCAGCAGTGGCTAGGCTTGCATTTAGCACACAAAAAAAACAGAACAAATAGCATGTACACTACAATACGAACTATCCGCTAGCAACACATGTACACATAGTAAATCCAAAAAACACGTCGCTCTCTTGCGGGAAATACACGGACTAACAAGGACTGTTTTAAAGACTGGGCCCTCGACACTAGTGATCAATAATAGGCGCTGTATCATCTTAAGAACTGTGCTGTAAACACGTAGAAATAAAAATAAACCAGCGCATCTCATTTTTTGATGCGGTCGCAAAATTGCGAAAAGCGATTATTACCTTCGTCATGTCTGTCTGTCCGTCCGTCCGCATGGAACAACTCGACTCCCACTGGACGGATTTTCATGAAACTTGACATCTGAGCGTTCTTCGGAAATCTGTCGAGAAACTTCAAGTTTGATTGAAATTTGACAAGAAAAACAAGTACTGTACACGAAGACCTGCGTACATTTATGATAATATCTCACTGAATTCTTGTTAGAATGAGAAATGTTTCAGACAAAAGTTGTAGAGAAAATAAAAACACACATTTTTCGTTCAATAATTTTTCCGAAATTCGTGCCGTTTATGAGATAATGTGAAAAAAAATTGTAGAGCCGGACAGGACATAGATGACAATATAATACGGTGCATACCCTCATATGCTGGATAACTAGGCTACAGACACACACTCGAGTATGTAATACTTATTACTTTTCCACGACAAAAATGGTTACGTGAACGCGCCTCAATGTTACGTTTACACGTACATGGCCTCACTGCTTACTTACACAGACTATGCACTTAACATGTAAAATGGAGAAGACTCACTCGATAAAAGCAGTAACAAAATGTCTTCTGTGCTCTATCTGTCGTGTTGTTACCTGCCTGGCTGAAGTAAAAATTACGAGTGATTGATTGGCCGAATATGATTGATGAAATGTCAAAATCTCTGCCTGCGTACTTTATATTGGTACGCCCCTCGTGACGTTAGAAGAAGCCACAAATAACTGACCAACGTCATACCATTGCTTCAACAACAGCGAACAGAAACTGAGCTACAAAATTAGACGAGCTGCATGCAAGTAATATGGGGTTAGCGACGATGAAAAAGTGTGTATGGCTTTGAATTGTACATTTGGTCAGAGTGTCAGTGTTTTTGTACTGGTTACGGTCATATCGGAGGAGCGTACTGTGCACGAAACGCCGGTAAAATTCTACTGATGGACACAGGGGCAACAGTTCAGTAGACTTGAATACTGAACACCGCTGTGAGCACCGCAAATCTCACTTGTCACAACCTGGTTCCCTAGCCAGCCAATCAATCTGCCACTCAGGCAGGATTAGCCTAACAAACCTCCGAAGCAATAAGCTTATAGAAGGGACAATTGGACTACGATTAGGTGGCTTGTATCTAGGATAAAAGGCAATCAGGAAAATCAAAATAATGCGCTTGAACTCACGACACGTGTAGGTCTGTTAAAAATAGACACTCATAAAATAACTGTGAAATTCGATAAAAACGTGTGCATTCTACCGCAAAGAAATTTTGTGTGTGCTGTAATTGAAAACAACTTCTAATTTTTAGAAAAGCAGCTTCAGTAAAGCCGTCTTAAATAATTTATTTCGAAATAACGTATCATAGCAAGCAGCATTACATTTGAATTGCAATGTTCGCCATTTCGTTTAGTATATTCCTGTCATTATCCCACGCGCTTTGTACAAGGCCTTTCAAAGGTACATTTATGTCTCTGAAAGTCTGTACAATTTATATGACGAAAAGTGTGCAGGTATGCGACACAGTAACGCAAGTGCTAATTTTGAAGTTGTTACGTCAGAGTTCAAGTGTAATTTACTTCATCGTCCTAGTAGGCATTTAAAAATACACGTACTTCACAGAATAACTGGTAAATGCATTTACATTCCTCGTGCTGAACCTACGGGGCATATTACGGTTGTAACAGGTCACAGGGCAGCAAGAAAACACTTTGAGGCACTTTACTAGGGCCGTTTTAAAATTTAAAAAACAGCAAAGCTCGTGCAAACAGACTTTGAAATTACGACATCAATATTGAAGAAGACAAACAGCTACACACGAAAAGTGTTAACTTTAGTTGCGTTTATATTGATAACCGTATAACAGCCGTACACATATTATTTGGCGAAAAGTCGAGTTATTCACCATTAAAGCAGGTGGTGTAAATTGTTACCACTGCATCCTACGGGATTACGAAATTAATGCATTTCCAACCAATGAACATGCTAACCAATCAAAAAAAAACAGCTAATCCACTAAAATCTAACCAATAAACTAACGAGCCAATCATTCGACTCTCAACTGACTTACTTTATAAGTTTCCAATTTGTATATAAATATTCCGCCAATTTTGCTGTTGCCACTGGACACTAATGCGCATGGTCACAATTACAAACCCTTTCACCGGATCCAGTTTTAATCCTCTCCCCTCTACATACACTTCCAGGATCATGATTCCCTTGTAGAATACTGTCCGGATTATGATGCCGTGAAGTCTGGTCTAAAAATGTTTCACAGGAACCTGCTACCTCCATCTTCAAGATAGATAAAGGCAGAAGGTTCCATCGAAACGGTGGTAAAATTACACCACACTACACGGTGTCAAATCCCAAAATACTTTCCTAATGGTTACGGGCCCATAATGTAACATCTCAACGGATCCCCTTTAATATCATTCTATCTTTCAATCTGACTCATTTAAGAAATTAACCCACTCTCCTTTTTAGACCAGCGGTTCCCAAACTTTTTCGGTCCACCGCCCCTTGGTTCCATATACACACCCACAGCGCCCCCCTACCTTTTTTAAAAAACATAAATGCGCTTTTGTTTCCACTTTTATTTTATATTTAAAAAAGCGTTTAAATAAAATTATAAGAGTTAAACTTAATGTTTTATGTGTTAATTAATAAATTAGAATTTATTATATTTTTTATGTTTAACAATAATTCATCTAGCAACAGTTTATTAAACAAACAATATGTGCTTGAATAAGATTCATAAATTAAAATACTAAGCAAGTTTTTCATATTTTATTTTTAACACAAAAATTACTTTATTTGAATTTTATTATAAAAATAAATGCACTACTTGTCTACTAGCGCCCCCTGTGGTAATAACAGCGCTCCCTTCCACCTCTCGTACCTATTAGCGCCCTCCTCGGTAATCCCACCGCCCCTCAGGGGGCGGTACCGCCCACTTTGGGAACCACTGTTCAGGTATCTCACGTTCAGCCTCCTGTATGTCAAAAGTGTCTTCATTTAATTGGCCATTAAACACTGCAAGTAACAAGTGGATTCGTGACGTAATGCAATATTCTATATTATCACATCCTTAACACGCACACACACATGTATATCTATTAACCTAAAGTAACCTTTAAAAGTTTTTATTTCACCAACTTATGCACAATATTCTTACATTAGTGTCATTCACCCCTACACGTATTTCGGCTTGTTATTAGCCATCCTCAGGGGGTCGGAATAATATAGCATAGACTATACATCTATTGTACACGTTTTAACATCCATTTGAGAGTAAAACAATACAATTTTCTAAAACCATGAAAATGTAAATTATAAGAATTTTAACCTTTTAATATACAGTGTGTCCACAAAGTCCCTTCGGGGTTTTGAAAAATTGTGGCGCGCAAACAAATTGAGCTAGCCACATGCGGTTTGCGGCAGATTACAGTGAAACTCTGGAAGGTTTTTACTGACCTCAGTAGACCTCGATGTGGGCTCCCTTGGTAGCACGGAGAACGTCCAGACGATATTCGAGGAAGATGGATCGGCAGAGACGGTCCAATGCCTTGGCCTCCACGTTCACCAGACATAACACCACTGGATTTTTTCCTGTGGGGTTATGTAAAGAGCAATGTGTTCCGAAAACCAGTTAACGGACTTGATGACCTGAAGACCCGTATCAGGAATGCGATCTCGGCTATTCCAGCGGACATGCTCCACAGAACATGGCAAGAGCTCGAATATCGTCTGGACGTTCTCCGTGCTACCAAGGGAGCCCACATCGAGGTCTACTGAGGTCAGTAAAAAAACTTCCAGAGTTTCACTGTAATCTGCCGCAAACCGCATGTGGCTAGCTCAATTTGTTTGCGCGCCACAATTTTTCAAAACCTCGAAGGGACTTTGTGGACACACTGTACATACCTCTTAAGAGTTTATAGTGGAACCGTTAGGAACCACAGATTATTGTATTTTATTGTTTTACTCTCAAATGGATGTAAAAACATGTACAATAGATGTATAATCTATGCTATATTATTCTGACCCCCTGAGGATGGCTAATAAAAAGTCGAAATACGTATAATTTATAACTTTTAATTTTAACAATTGCACGGTGAGTATAATGTAAAAACAACTAAAGTAACCTATTTAACAATTCAAACGCAACAGACCTTTACGTAACTCTAGGCAACTAACCCGATAGAAACTATACAAATTCAACTCAAAACGAAGGAACGTAACTGAATGAACCAGTCCTGCACCTACTTACAATGAATGCACTAACATGACAGCAGGGGCTATGCTCAGCTGACTGATAGGCCCCGTAACCTCGACACATCTCACACTCGGCAGTCGACAAACACTCCGTCAACCTTTGAAATGTTCAAAATATTTGTAAATTTTTCTCTGGCTCATACACTTACTGTCAATTTTCCATAAATGTCACTACTTTTCATACATCCTCACTACAAAAATCGGACCACATGCTGTCTGTATTATCTATAATTTGTTTAATTTTAATGAACAAAATCGAAGAAGCTTGTGCTTCAGAAATGATAGGCACATCGTCATTTTGGGTTTTTGTTCGTAAAATTCTCGTACAGAACGTAGCAACGTCATTTTCTTTCGTAAAAAATAACTCAGCAATGGGCTCACAGACAGTATTTGATAGTTTGAGTCTTTCAGAATAAACAAAATATGATTTGCCAAGGACATCATTAGAAGAATTAATTTTGAAGCAAATTGGTGAAGTTTTCTTTGTGAGACAGGGAAAAACCTTCTTATAAAACCGTATTGCTGAGAGTTTCGCCTGTCACAGGGCTTAAGAGATTGTTACGATAATGCTAAACTTAACGTTTATCGAGTCAATTTCTTTTATCTTAACGAGAAATTTACGAAGCTTCAACAGGTACTTAGCATAATTATAGGTGCTGTTATAAGGCACTTTGCTTGACTCACTGAACTATTTTGTGTCGATTAAATTTTCATACGCATTTGCAATGTTGCTAAAGACGACTTTTAGCTTCGTCATTTCTGTACGCATGTCCGTAAAAACGCACGAAAAAAAAAATTAGGCTCCTATTGGAAGGAGTTTTCTTGAAATCTGATAAAGGGAATTTCACGTTGTGTTCACCGTGCATCGTGACATTAATTTTCAGTTTTTCAACCAACAAATGCACTTTTTATTTTCATATTTTGTTCAATTCACCCTACATGTTTCGGCCGCGACCCGGCCATCATCAGGGTACATTGATAAGTTCACTTCACTGTTTATTTGTGCTTTTTTATTGTTACCGTTTACTGTAATATGTATATAATTAATTAATAATTATAATAAATAAATAAAAATAAATATTTGGGGTTAATTGAACAGAAATACGAAAATTAAGAGTGCTTTCGTTGGTTAAATAACTGAAAATTAATATCCAATCAAGGGAATTTGACTAAAATATGTCAAGAAATATCAAGCTTAGTTAAAATAAGACACAGAAACCTATAGACGTTCACGTTATCTCGCCATGTTTGTTCCTCTTTCCCGAGACAGTGTTCTCTATGAGGTACGCGCTGAGATCTAACCGAGCCACGCAAGTTACCATGGTTATGGGGATGTGACACCAAGCACAGTTGTCATGGTAACTGGTTGCTGCGGTAACCTGGTTATGACGGAGGAAACCTAAAAAATAATTTTTATGGAAACAGAAAAATGGCGCCTGCAGTAATAATAAAGAACAAAAGCTTTGTTATTTCCTCCTTTACCGCTCTGTTGTCTTCAGTTGTCCATTGGACAGTGGACATGTTGTAAGTTGTTTTATGCTAAACAGTTATAGATTCCCTTGACAGAGTGTGACGCCGTGGGGCTGCTATATTTTCGCCCTCAGTGAAATATGTGTGTAAGTAGCCTCTATGCGGCAATAAGGTAACTTGATTGTAAAACAGAGGCGATCTGACAAATCCGTCTACGTACACGCTTATGTAGATAAACGATTAAACACAGACCTATGCATAAGACTCACAAAAATTATGACAGTACGAATTAAGGAGAAAAATCAGGATACAAATTTCCGAAAGCGCGTTACACTTATCTTACATGCGTATTTCCTTTCTTGTTTATTATCAACAAGAGTGAAATTTCTATAAAGTAATTATATTTATTTATTAAGTAAAAGATTTTAATTTAATGTTAAGGAATTATGTGGAACGTTGTGTTATGAAACATAGCTGAAAGCTAAAATCTTTAAATCATTTAGTGTTTTCCTGCGCAGGCTAAATGATTACTGTCTTAATTGTGTTCTGTACGGTATGCGTCCAGCCACAGCGTTACGTGGTACCATTGGCAATTCTTTACGGTGTGCGTCCAGCCACATCGTTACGTAGTACCATTGGCAATTCTTTACAGTGTGCGTCCAGCCACATCGTTACGTGGTACCATTGGAAATTCTTTACCGTGTGCGTCCAGCCACAGCGTTACGTGATACCATTGGCAATTATTTACGGTGTTCGTCCAGCCACAGCGTTACGTGGTGCCATTGGCAATTCTTTACGGTGTGCGTCCAGCCACAGCGTTACGTGGTACCATTGGCATTCTTTACGGTGTGCGTCCAGCCACAGCGTTACGTTGGTACCATTGGCAATTCTTTACGGTGTGCATCCAGCCACAGCGTTACGTGGTACCATTGGCAATTCTTTACGGTGTGCGTCCAGCCACAGCGTTACGTGGTACCATTGGCAATTCTTTACGGTGTGCGTCCAGCCACAGCGTTACGTGATACCATTGGCAATTCTTTACGGTGTGCGTCCAGCCACATAGTTACGTGGTACCATTGGAAATTCTTTACGGTGTGCGTCCAGCCACAGCGTTACGTGGTACCATTGGAAATTCTTTACGGTGTGCTTCCAGCCACTGCGTTACGTGATACCATTGGCAATTCTTTACGGTGTGCGTCCAGCCACAGCGTTACGTGGTGCCATTGGCAATTCCTTACGGTGTGCGTCCAGCCACATAGTTACGTGGTACCATTGGAAATTCTTTACGGTGTGCGTCCAGCCACAGCGTTACGTGGTACCATTGGAAATTCTTTACGGTGTGCGTCCAGCCACAGCGTTACGTGGTACCATTGTCAATTCTTTACGGTGTGCGTCCAGCCACAGCGTTACGTGGTACCATTGGCAATTATTTACTGTGTGCGTCCAGCCACATAGTTACGTGGTGCCATTGGCAATTCTTTACGGTGTGCGTCCAGCCAGCGCACGTTATGCCATTGGCAATTCTTTACGGTGTGCGTCCAGCCACAGCGTTACGTGGTACCATTGGCAATTCTTTACGGTGTGCGTCCAGCCACAGCGTTACGTGGTACCATTGGCAATTCTTTACGGTGTGCGTCCAGCCACATCGTTATGTGGTACCATTGGCAATTCTTTACGGTGTGTGTCCAGCCACATCGTTATGTGGTACAATTGGCAATTCTTTACGGTGTGCGTCCAGCAACATCGTTACGTGGTACCATTGGCAATTCGTTACGGTGTGCGTCCAGCCACATCGTTACGTGGTACCATTGGCAATTCGTTACGGTGTGTGTCCAGCCACATCGTTACGTGGTACCATTGGCAATTCGTTACGGTGTGCGTCCAGCCACATCGTTACGTGGTACCATTGGCAATTCGTTACGGTGTGCGTCCAGCCACATCGTTACGTGGTACCATTGGCAATTCTTTCTTCTCTGTTCCAATGCCACAGATTGCACTATAAGAATACTGTAAATCTTGTTAGGCTCTACTTCTGATACTTCCATATATGGTTAGTGTAAATAATTGTTGTCCCTTGCTAACAGATTGTGAATTTTGCCGCGTAATATTTTGTGCAATTCTTCATTGTCTAAACCAGTGGTTCCCAAAGTGGGCGGTACCGCCCCGTGGGGGGCGGTGGGATTACCGAGGTGGGCGCTAATAGGTACGAGAGGTGGAAGGAAGCGCTGTTATTATCACAGGGGGGCGCTAGTAGACAAGTAGTGCATTTATTTTTATAAAAAAATTCAAATAAAGTTATTTTTGTGTTAAAAATAAAAAATGAACTAAATTTCTTAGTATTTTAATTTATGAATCTTATTCAAGCACATATTTTTTTAAATAAACTATTGCTAGATGAATTATTGTTAATCATAAAAATATAATACATTTTAATTTATTAATTAACACATAAAACATTAAGTTTAACTCTTATAATTTTATTTAAACAATTTTTTAAATATAAAATAAAAGTGGAAACAAAAGCGCATTTATGTTTTTTAAAAAAGGTAGGGGGGCGCTGTGGGTTTATATATGGAACCAAGGGGGCTGTGGACCGAAAAAGTTTGGGAACCACTGGTCTAAACCCTTCCCAAGTTAATTTTTACAGAAAGCTCGCTCTTAATGCTAAGGAAAAATCAACAATAACAAATGTTTACGGCTCGCTGAATTATACAAATCGCTGTCATAAACGATACATATGTCGCTTACATTCATGCCATATATTATATCCTCAACAAGAAACAAATACAATAATATATTCATGTTTATAATTGTACGATCCTGAAACGTTTATCTGAAGGGGCAGACATTTAAAATTTAGCCCATTTTCTGTTAAAAACGTTAATGTAATTTGAACAGGAAAGATAAAATTATGAAAGAAACGGAATTTTGTGGAAGATGAAACAGATGTTATGGATCATGTCTTAAAAATACAGTGAGTATCTTTGTTGCTAAATATATACAGTGAATTTATAGGGGTGTTTTTGTACATGCGTACTGCGTGTCATACGTGTTGTGGGTCAGTAAAGGAATAAATTTGTACAGATTTTACGAAAAGAACACGTGAAAAATATACGTATCCTGTATTGTTCAACGTAATATTTAGTGTTGTTCTTGAATATGTGATTAATGGCAGGATAACGTCTACTTCCACATTGTGGAACTGTGACAGGTTATTTATTGATGCTCGTTCACTCAGCTAGTCACGTTTTTAAAAGCAACATCAGTGCTTGCCTGATCGCTTATTTACAAATGAAATTCAAACGACAACTAAGACCTACTTATCTGTATAAATAAAAATGTATGCATAAACAAATTTAAGTAATTCAAAGAACAAAAAAAAACAGTGTGTAAAGAGACTCAATAATACTTGAGGTCATAAGCATAGATAAAGGAATGACTAGAATGAGAAGACTAAGAAAACAGAACGACAGAACAAAAGGTACTAAAGAGCAGAACAAAACAATAGAATATAGAAGAGCCCAAGAGAGCACAAATACTAACACAGCACTAAACAATTTGTAGCACAGGCATGCGACATGCCGTATGTCATAGAGCATGACACTAACAGCAGCTTCTCGCGCCACAATGTTTCTAATTACTGCGCCGCGGTGTAGCAGCACCTGTCACGTTATCAGACAGCAGAACAGCCACCTGCAATGTGACACAAGCTTTGCTTCTGCTTGCGTTTCAAATAACAGGCCCATTTGAGACGTGCTCAGTCGAGAGCAGGTTCTTAGGTTCCATAAAGGTGGCTAACTAAGCGACTGTTAGCTTCTAATAACGCACGAAGTACAATATTTCACAGGCTTGTATTACACTAGCGAGTGTCAATCAGAAGTTTCAATGCAACCAAGTAGAGCAGAGAACACGTGTGACGTTACGTCTTGCGGTAAGTGACGACGTGTGTATTGGTACAGAGGTACCACACAGTCTCCCCCGCATGTACTGTGACTATCCTAAAATCAGAATTTCTGGAACTGACCAACTCCCATTAACTCTCATTTATTCATTTGACATAAGGCTACAACGCCTATGTACGTGTCATTTGCTGTCTCATTGAGACACACAGGTTTACAAATTCTTCTTTTTTCCTTTCTTTCTTAGTCTGGCCTCTTGTACCCACTAATTGTAGGTGAAGAGGGTTACCGTTGCACCTGATCACACTCAATGACACACACACACACACACACAATCGGTAGGTCTCCTCTGGCTGGCGCAACATCCCCTAGTGGGCCAGAGCCTCACCATTGTCCAGGTTTCACGATCACACTGAGACACACACTCGGTAGGACTCCTCTGGAGGAGTGATCGGCCGTCGCAGAGACCTCTACCTGACAACACACAACACTCACAAGACACAGACGTGAATGCCCCCGGCGGGATTCGAACACACAATCCCAGCAAACGAACGGCCGCAGAACCACGCCTTAGACCGCGCGGCCACTGGGATCCACCAAATTTTTCTTTCTTCATATTTATATTAGATTTTCGTTTATCTTGTGATTTGTTAAATTTTTAAAATGTTATGTAAATTTAGATATTAAGGATTTAAAATATGGACTGTAATTGTAATCTTAATGTAATTCATTTAATGTATAACTTACAAATAATACAAGCACATTTAAATCACATTTAAAAGTATTGTCTTATATTATCATGCGTTGTCTAATATGTCGAACGTTCCATGTAACACGGACAGCTAGGGAAATTTTTGACGTAAAGGGGTAAATGTAAATGTTAATACCGAGTTTTGTGGATTTAAAATAACGGAATTCTAAAGAATCTCCGAAGGATATTTTATTAGAAGCAATGTAATCATTTCGAATATTCCGCTAGGTATGAAGCAATGATTAATTGAAGTGCAATAACGTAAAATAAAGCGAATTAATTGAAGTGCAATAACGTAAAATTAAGCGAATTAATTGAAGTACAATAACGTAAAATGAAGCAATGATTAATTGAAGTGCAATAACGTACAATTAAGCGAATTAATTGAAGTACAATAACGTAAAATGAAGCAATGATTAATTGAAGTGCAATAACGTAAAATTAAGCGAATTAATTGAAGTGCAATAACGTAAAATTAAGCGAATTAATTGAAGTGCAATAACGTAAAATTAAGCTAATTAATTGAAGTGCAATAACGTAAAATGAAGCTATGATTAATTTAAGTGCAATAACGTAAAATTAAGCCAATTAATTGAAGTACAATAACGTAAAATGAAGCAATGATTAATTGAAGTGCAATAACGTAAAATTAAGCGAATTAATTGAAGTGCAATAACGTAAAATTAAGCTAATTAATTGAAGTGCAATAACGTAACATTAAGCGATTTAATTGAAGTGCAATAACGTAAAATGAAACAATTATTAATTGAAGTGCAATAACGTAAAATTAAGCGAATTAATTGAAGTGCAATAACGTAAAATGAAGCAATCATTAATTGAAGTGCAATAACGTAAAATGAAGCAATGATTAATTGAAGTGCAATAACGTAAAATTAAGCGAATTAATTGAAGAACAATAACGTAAAATTAAGCTAATTAATTGAAGTGCAATAACGTAACATTAAGCGATTTAATTGAAGTGCAATAACGTAAAATGAAGCAATGATTAATTGAAGTGCAACAACGTAAAATTAAGGTGATTAATTGAAGTGCAATAACGTAAAATGAAGCAATCATTAATTGAAGTGCAATAACGTAAAATTAAGCGAATTAATTGAAGTGAAATAACGTAAAATTGAGCTAATTAATTTAAGTGCAATAACGTAAAATTAAGCGAATTAATTGAAGTGCAATAACGTAAAATGAAGCAATGATTAATTGAAGTGCAATAACGTAAAATTAAGCAAATTAATTAAAGCGCAATAACGTAAAATGAAGCAATGATTAATTGAAGTGCAGAAACGTAAAATGAAGCAATGATTAACTGAAGAACAGTAAGGTAAAATGAATAATACCCACATAACTATAGAACCTGTAAATTCGTTTACTTATTAATACATAAGTCTATTGCTTGCACAAGTTTTTACCCACTCATTACTACTCTTAAATTATTTTTGAATGACTGTCAACTGTAAATGTGTGAAAATATAAAAATACGATTTTAAAAGTATTTAGCCTTAACACAAATTTCTAATGGTGTTTAACTTACAAAGATATTAAGTTAAAATTGCAGATATATTCCTACATTTTAACTCAATGATTTCTAATCTTCCATAAATGGCCTAGACAAATTTGAGACGTCACAAAATAATATGAAAATGTAACAGAAATATAAAATAATAATCCAAAGATAAAGTAAAGCAATGCGGTATAATTGGACACTGCACATGACGCATATGTTGACCTCACAAGGTGTTTGTATAATTGGACACTGCACATGACGCATATGTTGACCTCACAAGGTGTTTGTATAATTGGACACTGCAAATGACGCATATGTTGACCTCACAAGGTGTTTGTATAATTGGACACTGCACATGACGCATATGTTGACCTCACAAGGTGTTTGTATAATTGGACACTGCACATGACGCATATGTTGACCTCACAAGGTGTTTGTATAATTGGACACTGCAAATGACGCATATGTTGACCTCACAAGGTGTTTGTATAATTGGACACTGCAAATGACGCATATGTTGACCTCACAAGGTGTTTGTATAATTGGACACTGCACATGACGCATATGTTGACCTCACAAGGTGTTTGTATAATTGGACACTGCACATGACGCATATGTTGACCTCACAAGGTGTTTGTATAATTGGACACTGCAAATGACGCATATGTTGACCTCACAAGGTGTTTGTATAATTGGACACTGCAAATGACGCATATGTTGACCTCACAAGGTGTTTGTATAATTGGACACTGCACATGACACATATGTTGACCTCACAAGGTGTTTGTATAATTGGACACTGCAAATGACGCATATGTTGACCTCACAAGGTGTTTGTATAATTGGACACTGCACATGACACATATGTTGACCTCACAAGGTGTTTGTATAATTGGACACTGCACATGACGCATATGTTGACCTCACAAGGTGTTTGTATAATTGGACACTGCACATGACGCATATGTTGACCTCACAAGGTGTTTGTATAATTGGACACTGCAAATGACGCATATGTTGACCTCACAAGGTGTTTGTATAATTGGACACTGCACATGACGCATATGTTGACCTCACAAGGTGTTTGTATAATTGGACACTGCACATGACGCATACGTTGACCTCACAAGGTGTTTGTATAATTGGACACTGCACATGGCGCATATGTTGACCTCACAAGGTGTTTGTATAATTGGACACTGCACATGACGCATATGTTGACCTCACAAGGTGTTTGTATAATTGGACACTGCACATGACGCATATGTTGACCTCACAAGGTGTTTGTATAATTGGACACTGCAAATGACGCATATGTTGACCTCACAAGGTGTTTGTATAATTGGACACTGCAAATGACGCATATGTTGACCTCACAAGGTGTTTGTATAATTGGACACTGCACATGACACATATGTTGACCTCACAAGGTGTTTGTATAATTGGACACTGCAAATGACGCATATGTTGACCTCACAAGGTGTTTGTATAATTGGACACTGCACATGACACATATGTTGACCTCACAAGGTGTTTGTATAATTGGACACTGCACATGACGCATATGTTGACCTCACAAGGTGTTTGTATAATTGGACACTGCACATGACGCATATGTTGACCTCACAAGGTGTTTGTATAATTGGACACTGCAAATGACGCATATGTTGACCTCACAAGGTGTTTGTATAATTGGACACTGCAAATGACGCATATGTTGACCTCACAAGGTGTTTGTATAATTGGACACTGCACATGACGCATATGTTGACCTCACAAGGTGTTTGTATAATTGGACACTCCACATGACGCATATGTTGACCTCACAAGGTGTTTGTATAATTGGACACTGCACATGGCGCATATGTTGAACTCACAAGGTGTTTGTATAATTGGACACTTCACATGACGCATATGTTGACCTCACAAGGTGTTTGTATAATTGGACACTGCACATGACGCATATGTTGACCTCACAAGGTGTTTGTATAATTGGACACTGCACATGACGCATATGTTGACCTCACAAGGTGTTTGTATAATTGGACACTGCACATGACGCATATGTTGACCTCACAAGGTGTTTGTATAATTAGACACTGCAAATGACGCATATGTTGACCTCACAAGGTGTTTGTATAATTGGACACTGCACATGACACATATGTTGACCCCACAAGGTGTTTGTCAGATGAAAGTGTCTAAAAGTCAACTTGTCAATATAACAAACTTGTTAAACGACAGCCACACATACTAAGGAGAATAAAGTTCAAATGATAAAAGATGTTCGTTTAGAACTACAGAAATTCCTCGTAATTTTTATACTTTCCATTTGAAGTACCGTGGCTCAGGCGCCAACAGCAACGCCTGAGGCACTCCAGGGCATGAGTCCACGAATTTCATAATAATCTACGAGACATATGAATTTTCTATGCACCAGAAAGTGACATGAAACAAAATTATACTGAGGACCCGCGTATATGATATATAAGGGGTGCCAAACGTGCTTAACGTAAGAGCCACATACGATAAACTTCAGACGTTTCAGAGCCGCAAGACATGAACAATATTACACACACGTTTTTATTGTTACACGCACATTTTGTTACAAAAGTTCTTAAATATATTTACTCACCATGAACATTAAACTCACGTTTTAATCCAGTGGACTCTCTGTTTATACCGGTAAATTATTATAAAGTTTGAAAATTTTGTATTTACCTTTTATATGAATTGTAATGCAAAAAGGAGCTCAGCCAACATATTTCCGCGAGCCGCACATTAATGTCAAAGAGCCGCATGTGGCTCGCGAGCCGCGGTTTGGCCACCCCTGTGATATATCAAATATTATGTATACTATACATTAAAGTTCTTTTTCTGTAAAGGCGCTTGGGTTGAAAGCGTTGATCAAGTGACTGCTAAAACCACTGTCAGTTTCTCATGAAGGCATGACAATAACATGTGTTCCAGACTGAACACAAATTGATCTGCAAGTACAGTCACTTATTGTAAAACTAGGCAATGTAGCAGCGTCAGGATAAGGCGAGGAAAGAATTGTCATGTCGGAAAGACGATACCTCAGCTGATGATGGTTTGGAAAACGCGGTCAAAACTATCAGAACCAACAAATCTCATGCCAGATCGTCGAGAGTTTTCAGCAAAGACATTAGGCTAAGCACTACTGTGAATTTCGCAGGCTGTCCGAGAGCGTTGTCCTGAGGAGGCTCTGGTCTGCGGGAATGTGTTCACGTAATGGTCACTGAGTGTTAAACTTCCAAAGAATTTACATTGAACAGAAAACTCTTGACAGCCAACACAATATATTATTTGTAGTTTCAACTGGGTTAGGGCTGTTGAAGTTTCTGAGGCAGACCCTAACAGTGTTCAGGTCCGCTCGATATTAGAAAACTTGCTAACGCTAAGGTCCTTTAATGCGATTCCTTTTGTGCATCAGAAACAGCACTTTCTGCATTCCATAGTGTCGAGACGACTTACCTAACACAAGTGACGTATTTTATATGCAGTTTACAAGATCCAATGACTGTCGTTAAACATTACTCACAAAGCTAACTACTTCAATTAACTAACAAACTGTCTAACAACCAAACCGCACCATTATTTTTTATTTATTTTCCTCCTGTCGCTCCTTGCGGAGCATATGGTCTCCTTTCAGAGGTTTCTTGGTCTGTAAGTGTGCATTCTGCAGTGAGTGACCAGTCCACTGACTGCACAAGTTATACTCATCCTGATATGACTGCCAGAGCCATCTAGCAGTCAATCAGGAGACTTGGGTGAAAATGGCCGCTGAATTTAGCTTACGAAACATCTCTATTCATGCCCGTAAGGTTCTTTTACATGCCGTAAATCTACGACATGGGACCTCACCATGCTTTTCTGAAAACCTGACTGACGCATTACATTGCTGACTTCCAGAACAGTTACAGCATTTTGCCTACTCCAGACTTATACCGACCTCTTGGGGCAACACGTTCAAAACCAGCAAAACAGCCCCACTTTACACATTCTCTTTGGCAGTATATTTCAGTTCAGCTCAACTAATAAACTAACTCCACTGCCGAGTTATTGTTACGAAGCAAGAGTCGCTCAGCCGGCCATGTATCTTATCCTGAGGCAGTTTAATCGAGCAGACACCTACCCTCTAATCCTTAATTTGTCTACTGATGTCAGTATGCAGCGTCTGCATGAATATACGAAGCAGTTTGGTGCCTCTATTTCAGTCTATTCTTCACAAGTAATAAGTCTGTTTTATACACGTACGGTGAAACAACGCCTACGAATGTAATGAGATTCAAAGATTATGGCGTTAAAACATTTATCCATTAATATGCTTAAGAATATACGTAAATATACAGTGTGTCCACAAAGTCCCTTCGGGGCTTTGACAAATTGTGGCGCGCAAACAAATTGAGCTAGCCACATGCGGTTTACGGCAGATTACAGTGAAACTCTGGAAGTTTTTTTTGCCGCCAACAGATGGCATAAGCGGCCATCTTTACGTTTCTCAGTCAGTTGTTTGTGAAATGGCGAGTGTGCAGGAACACGCGCGTTGTGTGGGATGGCAGAGACGGTCCAATGCCTTGGCCTCCACGTTCACCAGACATAACACCACTGGATTTTTTCCTGTGGGGTTATGTCAAGAGCAATGTGTTCCGAACACCAGTTAACGGACTTGATGACCTGAAGACCCGTATCAGGAATGCGATCTCGGCTATTCCAGCGGACATGCTCCACAGAACATGGCAAGAGCTCGAATATCGTCTGGACGTTCTCCGTGCTACCAAGGGAGCCTACATCGAGGTCTACTGAGGTCAGTAAAAACCTTCCAGAGTTTCACTGTAATCTGCCGCAAACCGCAAGTGGATAGCTCAATTTGTTTGCGCGCCACAATTTTTCAAAACCCCGAAGGAACTTTGTGGACACACTGTATAGAGTGATGCAAGATTATGTTAACAGTGAAACAGAAATCGTCAATGATTAGCAACTTACAGTCACTGTTCAAGCTGTATACGTCACACGGCGTCGGCAACATCAAAGGATGGCTGTGACTGGTCATATTTGCAGCATCTACCTGAAAGCAATAAGATGCGTTTTAATGCAATGAACGGCGGATGGCGATTTACCCTAAATACCGACAGCACTAAGGCCTGGACAAGAGCACTTCTTGACCCGAGCATCTCCCTGACGGTGATACATACTGTTCCAAACACAGTGGAGGTTTATTAAATGACGCCTGACGCAGAGATGTGTACCGCATTTGCTTTCGTGCTTGTCTATGCATTTATTTATTCGTATCTGATTTACACAACCAAATATCCAATTGCCAATGTCATATCGAATATCATCGAAAAGCTAACATGACGAGGGATTATTGAATTCAAAAACATAGCAGGCAGCTATGTTATCCTAAATTGAGATGCGACTCTGACATTTGCTGAAGGAACTCACAGAAAGCACGAAAAGCCTCAGTCGAGGTACCTGGCCTCCAGGCCGAGATTTAAACCTGAGACTTTCAGAATAGAAACCAGGGGTGCCAACTGATCCACTGCGATGTTCAGTTGCTTTTGCTCGTTTAAGTTGTAAGTGCTGATAAATTCATTCAGTGCCCCAAAAAAATCCCTTCTCTCGGTCTACCTTGTTAATAGTTCTTTTGAAGCTTCTTTCTTTTCTAGTGGCGCATTCGTTATCCTCCTTTGTCGTCACGCCATTCGCATGTGTAGCCTACCTGTAATACTATTAACTTGTAACTCGTCTTGATCACCTCTGAATGTACCTCAACCATTAGGGATCTCAGGAAAGGCATTTAAACAGCTTCATTCAGAACTGCTGCTACATTATGGCAATGTCAGATTTGGAATCCCAATGAAAGGAGAGGTATTGCCATTCTCATATAAATTTGAGTAAAGTGTCCTTCCATTTTCGCTTCCGTCTTACTGTGCAATTTATTCTCTGATATTTTGTTGATTTAATTGGTTCCTTCTTCAAATATGACAAGAAACATTGGCCTTACGTGCCACATTCTTCATTTCTGTGCAGTCATTTTTATTCCATTTGCTACCGCTTCAGTTGTTTTTCATTGTTGACATGTCAATAATGTAATCCAGGTCCATTTTTTTATATTAAATGTGTTTCTTTCTTACAAACACGTCCAGAATTCTAGTGGTGGTTCTCATGCTCGTTCTTTTCCTCCGAACTGTGTGCCTCCGCAAATGTGGACGTTACACGAGCCGGAGCATATGCTAGGCGAGCCATCTTAGCGCTGGGCAAGACGGTCTCAGCACAGAGGTGGTACTTTAAAGAGAAGCTTGACACGGCGCGCTGTAGTTTGGTTACTTGAAGCACTGAACGAGCAGTGCGTGCACAGAGAGCAACAATCAGCGTGTTACGAACACAAGCCCCAGTAGTGTGGACGAACTTTTACAGATTCACGTTCTGACATTCCCTTTAAGTATTGTCTAAGGCGGCTAATTTGATCTATACATTAATAGACTTTACACTAAGTAAAGTATAACGCATTATACGAAGGCCAAATCCGTGCGTCTGTATGTATTATTAATCCTCAAACCGTCGGATAGATTTTTTGCTTTAAAGCAAGCAATGAATACCGGCTATCAGCTATATTCACCCGTAAAACAACCCATCTAAATTTAGGATGTAAATGTTCTGTCCAAAGAACCCCACACATTGTTCTGAAACTCCGCATCGGAGACTTCCACCAGTCTGCATTTCAGGATCCACATCTCAATAGAGCTCAATAAAGTTCACGGAATTTCGTACTCAACGGTGTCTGCTGCCTTATTGCATACATTACCATCTTGTTAACAACAATACACCACGGTAAACCGTCCGTCACTCGACTTCCTATCAACCGACCTCGGCACTAACCGATCCTTTCCTCCAACCCACCAAAAAGGATGCTATTTCTAATTAACCCTGCGTAAAACTTAGATTTAGCATTTAGTTTACGTATCATACTGTATCTTTGCGGGACCGATAATGTAGCCTACAGAACTACATTTGGAGTACGCGGTGGAGCAATTGGTTGATACACTGCGTTACAAACCGGAAGGTCACTGGTTCGATTCCCGATGGAGTCATTGGAATTTTTCATTGACATAATCCTTCCGGCCGCGCTATGGCCCTGGGATCGACTCAACCTCTAAAAGAAATGAGCACCAGAAATATTTCCTGGGGGTAAAGGCGGCCGGTACGTAGGGTTGACAACCTTACCAATTTCATGTGCCGACTGTCTGGAAATCTGGGAGCCTCAACCTCCAGGAAACGTTAAGGCCTGTCCAGGCCTGTATAGGGATTAATTGACATTTACCCAACTACACTTAGGTTAGCACAGGCCTAGTTAGGCCTACGTGACACACGTCAAACTTAGTTAAGTGGCGGAAGCTGGCGACACATATTTAGGCCGTAAGACATGTTCTTGTGCCATAACATTGCCCTGGTTTTGTTTATCGGCCTCCTACCTTCGCATATCTGGGCTAAGCTGTAGGCTAGGGAGATGACCTTGGGCAACAGACTTACCGGCTTTGCGACCCAACATTTCCCCTGATTACATCGGATGACAGAGGATTCATTCTATTTCGCTTATGTTATTCAACAAACCGCCTTTAAGCACACTAAACTTTACTAAGTCACGTGCTTATTTCGGTCTTCTTGGACATCAAACAACGCCAAGCGTTCCCTCCGACACAACCTGTATTTGATAATTATTTATACACTACATGTTTCAATCATTCGACCATCATCAGGCGTACAACACAAAAAAAAATTCGTGGCTTGTGTGCGGCGACACAACCGCAATCGTTTAAGGCGTGAATCCGTCTTTGTGTTATTAGAGGAAGGGTAAGATGTAAATGCATAAAGTCTTGGTGGTTATAAGTGAAGTGTAATTGTATTTATCAAAGGCCGATGATAGGAGAAGTAAGATACATCTGGCATAGTAGCGGCGCACTCGAAGTACTCGCGCCGGCGTTGACGCGCTCGACTTTCTTACGCTCTCTATACAATCTGCATCGTTCGGCATTAGTCAATTTGGGCTTTTCTGATTCCTTTTGAATTCCCCTTTCCAATGATATACGTTTCTTACATTTCTGTTCATATTTCCTTTGCAATTTTTCGACATTATGAAAATTTTCTTCAACTCAGCACACTTATCGGCTTATAACTTTACAAACTTTATTCTATCGGTTATTATTGCTAAATAATATTGTAGATCCTGTTATTCTCTACACATCGACACCAATTTCAACGTCCTATCTCTTCGCAATCCAAAGTTACACTGCCCAAACACCGCGCGGCGTCGCCATTTACAGTGTTCACGCGCAAGCGCTACCCCTCCCCCCCTCACCGCTGCACACCCCCGCTACCCACCATCTTAGATAAGGACATCAACCCTCTATCTAACAAAATTTAAATCATTACATTATCATTTATAGTTTACGAGATATAAGTGCGACAAATCTTGCCATTTTTTTGGTCGCTAGAGTCTTCGTAGAGACCTCCCCTACACCGGACCGAATTTAAAGACGTATTCACGTCAAAACTTTAAAATCCAAGGTAAAAGTGTAAAAGTAAAACTGCTGTGAGATGTCACAAATAATGTCGTAAAGTATACAATAAACGTTACAACTGGTTTTTGTAACGTTGGCGTGCGAAATAAAATGCGTAGTGTGGTGAGAAACAAAAATATTGAAATTTTACAAATTTGGAATTAATTTTTTTTAGGATTATTTTTATTATTATTATATTTCCTAATTGATTGTTAACTTGACAGTCAACTTCTCTTCCTATCTGTGCTTTTCTTTTCGATGCATTATTTAAACTCTATGTTTGAGTTTTTGTTTCAAGATCGATGTAGGCCTATAATGGCTGTGTATTGGTAAGGTAAAGGTCGCCCTAGAACAGGCCATGAAGGCCCAGAGGGGGAGTAGAGGTACAGCTCTACTCTTTCTTTAACCTCGGCGCCAGATGAGGTGGGATGGTCAACGTCACGCCCCGGCCGCTTTACCCCCGGGAACGACACGGTACACATTGTACAGGAGGAAGAGTAGGCCTCAGGGCCGCTTTGGACGGGTGCTGAAAATCTCGCCCACACCGGGATTCGATCCCTGGACCGTCCAGCTCTTAGCGAGTAGCTATACCGACTGAGCTATCGCGGCCCACGGCTGTCTATCTGTGCTTTTGTTTTTAAGCCATTACATGGTCAGTGTCCACGTTAACTCTCTGAACAATAAAGCCCTCGTACATCTAAACTCTGTGTACAACTTCAGTTCCTACCACACAGAGAACACAGTTCGTCTCCATTATAAAACAAACTCGTTAGTGCTGTAAGAATGCAGCCACCGTGCTTTAAATGGTTAATTGATGACAGTACATTTGGTTACAACTGCAGTATTTACTGCTAAGCTAAAAGACGTAACATCACACACTTCCAACACACCATTACAAGGCCTGGCATCACACACTTCCAACACACCATTACAAGGCCTGGCATCACACACTTCCAACACACCATTACAAGGCCTGGCATCACACACTTCCAACACACCATTACAAGGCCTGGCATCACACACTTCCAACACACCATTACAAGGCCTGGCATCACACACTTCCAACACACCATTACAAGGCCTGGCATCACACACTTCCAACACACCATTACAAGGCCTGGCATCACACACTTCCAACACACCATTACAAGGCCTGGCATCACACACTTCCAACACACCATTACAAGGCCTGGCATCACACACTTCCAACACACCATTACAAGGCCTGGCATCACATACTTCCAACACACCATTACAAGGCCTGGCATCACACACTTCCAACACACCATTACACACGGTGACACCACACATTAAGCCTACGGTGTGGCATTTGGACATACTAACTGGCATACGAAATATTTCGCATTGCAATAAAGAAACAATGAATTACATTTATAATAAAATTCATGTTGTGAAGATACATTTTACATATCTCTTTGCTTTCCTTACTGTCTAGGAGCTACACAGTGCTAGCAGTATGCTGATATCGGTCTCTGTGTTACACCATACACAGTCATTACACGGCCACCTAACAATATTCGTGCTACTAATGCTCCTCTGTATAACACATAACCATATATCTCCCGGCTCTCAGACGGTAATTTCCGAAACCCCCAACCCCAAATAGCTATTCAAAAACGCATTCCGTCTCTGTTCACATATTCATAGTCATATCAATTTTGCTCCCATTAGCAGAATGTTTTTTCCGGACCTCTAGAACGAGTCTCCATTTTAAGTGAACCTCATAACAACACACGCGCTATATTCTGTGTTAACTGGCGCTGGAGAGAAGTGAAGCCCTCACAGTCTCCCAAAGTTATGTGGGCTCAGATTTGCTGCTTTATGACTTGCTTAAATGGGCTTCTTCAGATACTTTCCATGTAACATCTTCAAGCATTAAGCGCACAATATGCACAAAAACAGGTTATTGCCCTTGTTGGCAGCCTTCCGTGTGTTCGGCTCAAACAGCAGTTAAACGGTATGAGTACAGGCTTGTGCGATACTGGGAACTTCAGCACTAAACTGAGTCGGTGGAGCGTTACTCCCATTTCCCCACAGGTCTTCATGGTCAAGTGACTGATGGATTATATGGGCAACTTCATATTTTAAACGTAAGTATAAAATATATTTCGACGTAAATAATAAGAAATAAGGAAGAAACTCAGCATAATACGTAATGGAAAATCTGTGACTTACACACTTGGTGTTGCGAATGTGAAATTTGGGAGACTATAAGGGACTGGATATGTGACTAGGAGAGAGAGAAATGCATCTAGATCTGGGTGGGAAGACCAATAGGCGTAACGTAGGGAGTGCAAGGGGGGCAAATACCCCTCCAATAATTTTAAGCCTAAGTATAGGTTTTGTTTTGCTACTGATTTAAAGAGGGGCAAATAAAAAATAGAAATATTTTCTAAACGATTTTTTGGGTGGTGTAAACATAGAAAAAATAAAAAATCTTTCTTTTACGTGAAGCAGAAAAGAGGCATGGTCGAGTTTGACCCCACCGCAATGCTGATAACCTTAGTTACCCCTATGGGAAGACCACTTAGAAAACACGAGACGGAGGTAGATCTCGAGTTAGACAGAGTTTTCTGTCGTGAATGCCATGTCGCTTTGAACAGTGCAGGCATAACCTGAATTCCAAGAGCATTTCTCGACTTCATAACTTTAACTAATGAAATGCGTTTCTAGGCCGGTACACATGTCCCAGTCTAATGACATATGCGTTTCTAGGCCGGTACACATGTCCAAGTCTAATGACAAATGCCCTCTAGGCAGGTACACATGTCCCAGTCTAATGACAAATGCCTTCTAGGTCGGTACACATGTCCCAGTCTAATGACAAATGCCCTCTAGGCAGGTACACATGTCCCAGTCTAATGACAAATGCCCTCTAGGCAGGTACACATGTCCCAGTCTAATGACAAATGCCTTCTAGGCCGGTACACATGTCCCAGTCTAATGACATATGCGTTTCTAGGCCGGTACACATGTCCAAGTCTAATGACAAATGCCCTCTAGGCAGGTACACATGTCCCAGTCTAATGACAAATGCCTTCTAGGTCGATACACATGTCCCAGTCTAATGACAAATGTCCTCTAGGCAGGTACACATGTCCCAGTCTAATGACAAATGCCCTCTAGGCAGGTACACATGTCCCAGTCTAATGACAAATGCCTTCTAGGTCGGTACACATGTCCCAGTCTAATGACAAATGCCCTCTAGGCAGGTACACATGTCCCAGTCTAATGACAAATGCCCTCTAGGCAGGTACACATGTCCCAGTCTAATGACAAATGCCTTCTAGGCCGGTACACGTCCCAGTCTAATGACAAATGCCTTCTAGGCCGCTACACATGTCCCAGTCTAATGACAAATGCCCTCTAGGCAGGTACACATGTCCCAGTCTAATGACAAATGCCCTCTAGGCAGGTACACATGTCCCAGTCTAATGACAAATGCCTTCTAGTCCGGTACACATGTCCCAGTCTAATGACAAATGCCCTCTAGGCAGGTAAACATGTCCCAGTCTATTCCCATGTGCTATCACTGGTTACTTTACACTTGTTTGGCAAAAGTACGTTGTACACTACTGAGTCAGTCGCGCTTTGCACCGTCTCCTTCTTGCACTGTCTCCTCATATCATGTTGACACTTGTTTCACTTAGCCATTACCGCCACATTCATCTGCTCCTTTCGTACGAACACTTGAAGGACCAGCATGTAGTCTATATTTGTATGGTGACGAGATGTGGCATTCATTGGAGTGACTGAGGAGTATATACATCACGGCCCTCATGCAGCGACAGTGGCGCCGCGCTGTATGGATCCAGCCACACAAGCAGCCGGCCGCGGTAGCAGAAGCGCGTGATGAATACCGCGGAAGTGCGCTGACATTATCTGACACCATTTTGCTGTATAAATTCTGCTAATATCACTGAATACCACAGACACAGGACGCCATATTCTCGTTGCTAGGACACCGTCCTACGCGATGCAGACACCAGACCTGTACCAACCCTCACTTTATCGCCAACTACAGTTAATGCTACCTCATTTCATAGGAAAGTAGCTGAATTACAAGTTCTCGGCCCGAAAATTCCTTAAAATAAGCTACACTAATATAATTAAATACTTGTGTGTTACATCACACATATTGTAGGCCTACATTAAAGACATATAAGAAATAAACACCGTAATAACGTCACTTATCATTAAATTCAGGTTACAAAGAATAAACTCCAGGATTTGATACGCATTTTCAAAACTGTTGGAGCAACACACTGTTATAAACGATTTAAATACCAAACAAATTACTTCATGCCCTAAAGTATGTATTGTTGCCTATGCATTATAATATTCACAGTCTTCTACACTCTGACAGACAGACAGACAGACAGACAGCCGGTAAGAAATGGAGAAACCGAATTATCAGGCGCGTTCGCAAAATTGCGAAAAGCGGCTTTTGGCTTCGTGATGTCTGTCTGTCTGTCCGTCTATACGAAACAATTCGGCTCTCATTGGATGGATTTTCATGAAATTTGATATCTGAATATTTTTCTAAAATCTGTCGAGAAAATTCAAGTTTCATTAAAATCTGACAAAATAAAGGGTATTTTATGACGACCTACGTACATTTATAACATCTCGATGAATTCTTATTACAATTAGAAACATTTCAGACAAACGCTGTAGATAAAATCAAAACACACATTTCATGTTCAATAACTTTTTTCCTAAAATCGTGCCGTTTATGAGCTAAAGTGGAAAAATGTGGTAGAGCCGGACAGGCCACAGATGACAATATAATACGGCGCATGCGCTTTGCATGCTGGATAACTAAGGCTACAGACACAAACTCAGAATACGTAATACTTACTTTTCCCCACGGTAACAACGGTTACGCGAACGCGCCTCAACGTTACGTTGTACGTACCTTGCCTGTTTTGCTTAATACTACGGAAAACAAGCTTATGACATGGTGCTTTTACATACATGACATGGTGCTTTTACATACATGACATGGTGCTTTTACATACATGACATGGTGCTTTTACATACATGACATGGTGCTTTTACATACATGACATGATGCTTTTACATACATGACATGATGCTTTTACATACATGACATGGTGCTTTTACATACATGACATGGTGCTTTTACATACATGACATGATGCTTTTACATACATGACATGATGCTTTTACATACATGACATGATGCTTTTACATACATGACATGATGCTTTTACATACATGACATGGTGCTTTTACATACATGACATGGTGCTTTTACATACATGACATGATGCTTTTACATACATGACATGATGCTTTTACATACATGACATGATGCTTTTACATACATGACATGGTGCTTTTACATACATGACATGGTGCTTTTACATACATGACATGATGCTTTTACATACATGACATGGTGCTTTTACATACATGACATGGTGCTTTTACATACATGACATGGTGCTTTTACATACATGACATGGTGCTTTTACATACATGACATGGTGCTTTTACATACATGACATGGTGCTTTTACATACATGACATGGTGCTTTTACATACATGACATGGTGCTTTTATATACATGACATGGTGCTTTTACATACATGACATGGTGCTTTTACATACATGACATGGTGCTTTTACATACATGACATGGTGCTTTTACATACATGACATGGTGCTTTTACATACATGACATGGTGCTTTTACATACATGACATGGTGCTTTTACATACATGACATGGTGCTTTTACATACATGACATGGTGCTTTTACATACCCACATAGGCCTGTTTCTTCTCTAATTTTCAAGCAACTGATGCATTTTCGTGGAACCTCATTTTATCAAGCTACTAAAGCAACTTGAACATTCTATTCTTTGTTTCATACCATGAATAATATTAGCCGTGCGTTAGTGCAAGCATAGGAATGACAGAGCCGCTTAAAGTCGGTGTTCTTACGTGCTGGCATATCATATAATAATGCAATGTATACATGGTTAAGTTCACTTCCAATTATCAGCTTCGTACCGACGGTGCTGAATCTTCTAATTCTGGTCCCACACGAGCAATACTTTGCCTTTCGTGCAGGGAGGCGTAAATAATGCTAATGTGATCTGGCTTTAGTTAGGTAAGGTGTGTAACGATTTTAGTTTCTTAGCGACACAGTTTGTGAAGCTTCAGAGTACGATAGGTTCCTGTCTGTAATTGTTTGTTACCAGTACAAATGTCCGCGCAACATGTCATTGCTATGTCATTCTGTTAACAGAACACTTTTATCAGCAATATGTCATTGCTATGTCACTCTGTTACCAGAACACTTGTATCAGTAATGTCTGCTATGTAATTCTGTTACCAGAACACTTGTATCAGTAATGTCATTGCTGTCATTCTGTTACCAGAACACTTGTATCAGCAATATGTCATTGCTATGTCATTCTGTTACCAGAACACTTGTATCAGTAATATGTTATTCCTATGTCATTCTGTTACCAGAAAACTTGTATAAGCAATATGTCATTGCTATGTCGTTCTGTTACCAGAACACTTGTATCAGTAATATGTCATTGCTATGTCATTCTGTTACCAGAACACTTGTATCAGCAATATGTCATTGCTATGTCGTTCTGTTACCAGAACACTTGTATCAGCAATATGTCATTGCTATGTCATTCTGTTACCAGAACACTTGTATCAGTAATATGTCATTGCTATGTCATTCTGTTACCAGAACACTTGTATAAGCAATATGTCATTGCTATGTCGTTCTGTTACCAGAACACTTGTATCAGCAATATGTCATTGCTATGTCATTCTGTTACCAGAACACTTGTATCAGCAATATGTCATTGCTATGTCATTCTGTTACCAGAACACTTGTATCAGTAATATGTCATTGCTATGTCATTCTGTTACCAGAACACTTGTATAAGCAATATGTCATTGCTATGTCGTTCTGTTACCAGAACACTTGTATCAGCAATATGTCATTGCTATGTCATTCTGTTACCAGAAAACTTGTATAAGCAATATGTCATTGCTATGTCGTTCTGTTACCAGAACACTTGTTTCAGCAATATGTCATTGCTATGTCGTTCTGTTACCAGAACACTTGTATCAGCAATATGTCATTGCTATGTCATTCTGTTACCAGAACACTTGTATCAGTAATATGTCATTCCTATGTCATTCTGTTACCAGAACACTTGTATAAGCAATATGTCATTGCTATGTCGTTCTGTTACCAGAACACTTGTATCAGCAATATGCCATTGCTATGTCGTTCTGTTACCAGAACACTTGTATCATCAATATGGCCTTGCTATTTAGTTCTTTTACCAATAATCTACATCTGCAATAAACATTTTATCTAGTCAAATTACCAACATAATTGTATGTGCAGTAAACTAAATCACTGTAGCTACAAAGACGTACGGTCACAAGCAAAACGTTATGCACCCAGAACCTGAGGATGCCTACACACTAAGACCGCATATATAAGCGTGTGAATATTAGAACCATATATACAGAACTGATGTAGCTTATAACGCTAGGTTTCCTGCATAAACCAATACCATAATCATCACAATCTCTCTAATAGAATCAACGACAGCGTCTTAGGTTTGTGAGAATTCAGGCCTCACATTACTTGGTAATCCGTGTGCAGCTAATATTACAATGACATTCACTAAACCATATAACATTATGAAACATAGCATTATGGTATGTTTATTGTGCGACAAATATACAGTTTTATTCACTGTTAATTTTTGTGAAACACAGTGCTACATGTTTCGAACCTTATCCTGGTTCATCTTCAGGGACCTCAGTATTTTAAATTACACATATTTTACATCAATGGTAAAATTGGTTAAAATAGTAGAAATTGAATAACATGAATTTTACAATCGAGTTATACTCTGGTACTATAATTTTGCCTGTTGTTTTGTATGGGTGTGAAACTTGGTCTCTCGCACTGAGGGAGGAACATAGGCTGAGGGTGTTCGAGAGTAGGGTGCTGAGGGGGATATTTGGGCCTAAGAGGGACGGGGTAACAGGGGAGTGGAGAAGACTACATAACGAGGAACTTAATGATCTGTGCTCTTCACCAAATATGATTCGGGTGATCAAATCGAGAAGAATGAGATGGGCGGGGCATGTAGCACGTATGGGTGAGGGGAGAGGTGCATACAGGATTTTGGTGGGGAGACCTGAGGGAAGGAGACCACTTGGAAGACCCAGGCGTAGATGGGAGGATAATATTAAAATGGATCTTCAAGAAGTGGGGAGAGGGGGCATAGACTGGATTGATATGGCTCAGGATAGGGACAGGTGGCGGGCTGTTGTGAGTGCGGTAATGAACCTTCGGGTTCCATAAAATGCGGGGAATTTCTTGACTAGCTGACGACCTGTTAGCTTCTCAAGAAGGACTGTGCTGCATGGAGTTAGTTAGTTAGTTAGTTAGTTATACACTGGTTAAGATGATAAAAAGTGAATAAATGTAGCAGCTGTTTATTTCGGTGTTACAAACCGTCTTACACAGGTTAAAATGTTAAAAGTTGAATAATCTTTGTTGTTTTGACACCGTGTGTATTGGAGTTGGTAGGTTGAATTAATATAATATATAATAATACAAAATATGTAATATAATATAATAAATAATAATAATAATATTCAGTTTATAGTATTATGTAACAGCACAGCATCATAAACCGAGTCAGCAGAGTTTTCACTAGTTCGATAACCTGGGTTCAATTCTCGACATGATTACAGACTCTTCTTTTCGTCATTGCGTTACGATTTGCTGTGCAGTCCACACAGCGGCTACTTTGGGTTAATTCCTACAAGTCAGACAAGGCGTGAAGCTTAGAAATCACGTCCATCTGTTGCTAAGGTTAAGAATGCATAGAGACAGGCTACGTCTTCAGCCGGGGCTTAATTAGTCACCGAGAGCGTTTTGTTTATGTGGCTAGACTTAGTCTTTATTACAAGCAGATGTAACTTGAACGCGAACTGATAGACAAGCACACCGACCAAAGTGTGCAAATACACATGACGCGCTTAGCACAATTTTGACCGTCAAAATAACAGAACGCGTGCTATCCAGAGTTTTCAGACCTATTGTCCTTCAGGGATATTAAGTCAGTCCTGAAGTTATCGCTGACACAATCACAGGCAACTCTAAGTTCAGGTGCCTAAACTTTAATTTTTTTTTTTTTTTGCACGTTCGCAAACTCACGATAAGTAACTATTAGATTCGTCGTGAATGGCTGCCTGTCTGTCTGAAACTATTCGCCAGTCTATGGACTGATTTCCTTGAAATTTTATATTGAGGATTGGCTAGAATCTGTCGAGAAAATTCAATCTTTGTTACAATAAAAAATACTATAATATTTTGCTGAAGTCTTTCTGGAAAACGTTTCAAATAACCTTAATATAGAACACCCAGTTGGTGTATTATTCACAAGTCTATGTTTATTTAGCTTCTTCAATCACACCAACAAATTATACTACATAAGTATGTATTTTGTTTGGTAATTGTGTATAGTTTGTATTGTATTGTTATTTTTATGTATATTATATGTCCATTTGTATTGTGTGTACTAGTGTAAGGACTACTGCCACCGGGTGAAAACATTTGTATTGTGTGTACTAGTGTAAGGACTACTGCCACCGGGTGAAAACATTTGTATTGTGTGTACTAGTGTAAGGACTACTGCCACCGGGTGAAAACATTTGTATTGTGTGTACTAGTGTAAGGACTACTGTCACGGGTGAAAACATTTGTATTGTGTGTACTAGTGTAAGGACTACTGCCACCGGGTGAAAACATTTGTATTGTGTGTACTAGTGTAAGGACTACTGCCACCGGGTGAAAACATTTGTATTGTGTGTACTAGTGTAAGGACTACTGCCACCGGGTGAAAACATTTGTATTGTGTGTACTAGTGTAAGGACTACTGCCACCGGGTGAAAACATTTGTATTGTGTGTACTAGTGTAAGGACTACTGCCACCGGGTGAAAACATTTGTATTGTGTGTACTAGTGTAAGGACTACTGCCACCGGGTGAAAACATTTGTATTGTGTGTACTAGTGTAAGGACTACTGCCACCGGGTGAAAACATTTGTATTGTGTGTACTAGTGTAAGGACTACTGCCACCGGGTGAAAACATTTGTATTGTGTGTACTAGTGTAAGGACTACTGCCACCGGGTGAAAACATTTGTATTGTGTGTACTAGTGTAAGGACTACTGCCACCGGGTGAAAACATTTGTATTGTGTGTACTAGTGTAAGGACTACTGCCACCGGGTGAAAACATTTGTATTGTGTGTACTAGTGTAAGGACTACTGCCACCGGGTGAAAACATTTGTATTGTGTGTACTAGTGTAAGGACTACTGCCACCGGGTGAAAACATTTGTATTGTGTGTACTAGTGTAAGGACTACTGCCACCGGGTGAAAACATTTGTATTGTGTGTACTAGTGTAAGGACTACTGCCACCGGGTGAAAACCCAATTGTAGTAAATAATAATAATAATAATAATAAGTCTTTTCTTTAGCAACTAGTTTCGGCTCCGGGACTGAGCCATCATCAGGCCACTAAAAAACTATGAAAAGGAATATCTCTGTATAATGTAGAAAGGAGATCCCGTCGACGTAAAGGGGGATATGTCCTACCTACATTATATAGAGATTTCTTTTATAGTTTCTTGTTAGTGGCCTGACGATGACTCAGTCCCCGAGCCGAAACTAGTTTCCAAAGAAAAGACGCAAGTAATGTAACTTGTTGGTGTCATTGAAGAAGATAATTACATATACATTTGTTTCAAATAACAGTCGTGCAAAAAATCAAAACACACACTTCATGTAAAAAATGTTTCCCGAAAATCGTGCCGTTCACGAGATAGTTACAAACAATATAGGCAGTGTACGTATAAAGAAACATTGTGGCGCATTCGCTTAACATTTATACCTCCTAAAAGACTGATATCATTTGACAGAAACAGAGCGATTGTATGGCTGTTTACTGTTGCTGGCAACAACAAACGTACTTGCGTCTTCACGTAAAGTGTTCGATATTTTTGCCCAAACTTAAGCACATTTAAAATTTGTCGACAGTCTCTCATAGAAGTCCCCAATACTAAATTTCACAGAAATCCTTCCAATGGCAGCAGCGCGCATCTATGCGGACAACGGACGTCATAATAAAGCCAAGAGGCACCTTTCGCGACTACTTGAACGAGCCTGAAAATACGGCAAAGCTAAAAAGATGGCAGGTGATACAGCATGTGATACAGCAGGTGATACAGCATGTGGTACAGCATGTGATACAGCATGTGATACAGCATGTGATACAGCATGTGATACAGCAGGTGGTACAGCATGTGATACAGCATGTGATACAGCATGTGATACAGCATGTGATACAGCAGGTGATACAGCATGTGATACAGCAGGTGATACAGTATGTGATACAGCAGGTGATACAGCATGTGATACAGCATGTGATACAGCAGGTGATACAGCAGGTGATACAACATGTGATACAGCAGGTGATACAGCATGTGATACAGCAGGTGATACAGCATGTGATACAGCATGTGATGCATCATGTGATACAGCAGGTGATACAGCAGGTGATACAGCATGTGATACAGAAGGTGATACAGCATGTGATACAGCATGTGATGCAGCATAACAGATTCGATTAGCACGACAGGCATTAACTGCAGATACACAACTGTCAGAACATCTAATATATTTTGCATCCGATCGGGTAAAACTTTCCGGTTGGTCGATCGCAGTGGCCGCGCGGTCTAAGGCGTGGGTCTGCGGCCGTTCGCTTGCTGGGATTGTGGGTTCGAATCTCGCAGGAAGCATGGATATCTGTCTCTAGTGACTGTTGTGTGCTGTCAGGTAGAGGCCTCTGCGACGGCCGATCACTCGTCCAGAGGAGTCCTATCGAGTGTGTGTCTGACTGTGATCGTGAAACCCGGACAATGATGAGGCTCTGGCCCACTAGGGGCTGTTGCGCCATTTAAAAAAAAGCGTTCAGGTTAAGACAGACTACATGATGGACAAATACGGATAAATAGTGCATACATACATCATACGCAGTATTTCTGTTTGAACCTCATTTATAATTACGCAATATGGTACCTCGTATGGTAAACTAATGTGCCATAATGAATGACGTAGACTGCGTGTTGTTACGTCACGTTCGTAGGCAGTTGACGACTTTTCCTTCCAAACATATGAAGCATGATAAAGCGAAATGAAAACATGTAAATGATAATATCTAATGTTTATTGCTGATATCAAGAACATGACATGTGGTATATATATGACACACTGTTCACAAGCAATATACCTATAAACACGTATGACACACTGTTCACAAGCAATATACCTATAAACACGTATGACACACTGTTCACAAGCAATATACCTATAAACACGTATGACACACTGTTCACAAGCAATATACCTATAAACACGTATGACACACTGTTCACAAGCAATATACCTATAAACACGTGTAACACACTGTTCACAAGCAATATACCTATAAACACGTATGACACACTGTTCACAAGCAATATACCTATAAACACGTGTAACACACTGTTCACAAGCAATATACCTATAAACACGTATGACACACTGTTCACAAGCAATATACCTATAAACACGTGTAACACACTGTTCACAAGCAATATACCTATAAACACGTATGACACACTGTTCACAAGCAATATACCTATAAGCACGTATGACACACTGTTCACAAGCAATATACCTATAAACACGTGTAACACACTGTTCACAAGCAATATACCTATAAACAGCGTATGACACACTGTTCACAAGCAATATACCTATAAACACGTATGACACACTGTTCACAAGCAATATACCTATAAACACGTATGACACACTGTTCACAAGCAATATACCTATAAACACGTATGACACACTGTTCACAAGCAATATACCTATAAACACGTATGACACACTGTTCACAAGCAATATACCTATAAACACGTATGACACACTGTTCACAAGCAATATACCTATAAACACGTATGACACACTGTTCACAAGCAATATACCTATAAACACGTATGACACACTGTTCACAAGCAATATACCTATAAACACGTATGACACACTGTTCACAAGCAATATACCTATAAACACGTATGACACACTGTTCACAAGCAATATACCTATAAACACGTATGACACACTGTTCACAAGCAATATACCTATAAACACGTATGACACACTGTTCACAAGCAAGAAAATATAAGAGATTTGGAAGGCCTCACATTTTGAGGGCACACACGGCCCACAAATTTAACAGACATTAATTACAGTAACAACTATACAGCATATGTACAGCCGTGAACAAGCCGAAGTGTGACGTCAGTGGATGTCAACGGTCTGACCGTCTGACAACAGTCCTGGACGCAAGATTCGAAATAATTGAATGTGACGTCACAGGCACGCTTGAATCTTGGTTCTATTATTTCAAGTCATGAAGAATTCATTGTGAAGTGTTTGCAAACTAATGCGAAATTGTTACAACTGATTTTAGTCTCCGGTTCTATATTACATACATACATACATACACACACACATATACTAAGTACATACATACATACATACATCCATACACATACATACACACATACATACCTACAGACACAACACACACATACATACATACACATACACACATTATACCTACAGACACACATACATGCCTGCACATACATACATACATACATATACATAAACACAAACATACCTACAGACACATACATACACACATACATATATACATACACATACATACATACATGCATGCACATACATACATGCATACATATACATACATATATACATACACATATAGACACACATACATACATACACATACATACACACATACATACATAAACACAACATACACCCATATATACGAACATACATACATACATACATACACACACACACGCACACGCCCTTGCCATAACAAACAGCAAACAGGAGAGAAAGGAGCAGCGTTTTGGTAAAACACTGAAGATTTGTGACTTCAAATTTATCGCAACGAGTGAGATACAGGACAGAGCGAGTTTACAGAAAACATGTTGCTCTTCACTTTATTAGTGAATGAACAAATGAGTTATTTAGTAACAAACGAACTAAATAACCCTCTGGATAATTCAATATCGAAATCTAAGGCTATAATTAACCAAACTATTACCTCAGTTTTCCTATATAACTTATAAATTATTTTTCTGAAATAAATTTAATATTATCTGACAAACGCCATTCGTGGAAAAACGTCAGTGTAATATTATGGAAGGGACTAGAAGGAGGCTTTACATCCACTTATGTCGAATTGTACTTAAATAAAACTTTCAATATTTGTCTGTACCACTAAATGGAAAGATATTTGTCTGTACCACTAAATGGAAAGATATTTGTCAGTACCACTAAATGGAAAGATATTTGTCTGTACCACTAAATGGAAAGATATCTGTCTGTACCACTAAATGGAAAGATATTTGTCTGTACCACTAAATGGAAAGATATTTGTCTGTACCACTAAATGGAAAGATATTTGTCTGTACCACTAAATGGAAAGATATTTGTCTGTACCACTAAATGGAAAGATATTTGTCTGTACCACTAAATGGAAAGATATTTGTCTGTACCACTAAATGGAAAGATATTTGTCTGTACCACTAAATGGAAAGATATCTGTCTGTACCACTAAATGGAAAGATATTTGTCTGTACCACTAAATGGAAAGATATTTGTCTGTACCACTAAATGGAAAGATATTTGTCTGTACCACTAAATGGAAAGATATTTGTCTGTACCACTAAATGGAAAGATATTTGTCTGTACGTGTGTGTGTGTGTGTGTGAGTGTGTGTGTGTGTGAGTTTTGAAGCAGTGTTTTGTTTGTACTAATTTAAATCTGGATTTTATCACCCTGTATGCGCGCTCCTCTCTGTTACATTTACATGGTACGGACTGTACATACAATTTACACAATGCTGCGTACACGCACAGATAGCGTGTCGAGAGACAGAGAAAGAAACACTGCCGGTAAATGTGCAGCCTGATTGGTGCATTATCCAGAAGCACTTAAAAACAGGCCGATAAATTCCCAAACCTAAAATACAGTTTACATTATTGCCCAATAATTATAATAATATTAATACAAAAATTAAGTATAAAAAGCTGAAATTGTCCCTGCGCACGCCATACAGGCACATGTCGGCACTCAGATGAATGTCAGTGTTCGGCTTCACGCCCCGGTCATGTTATTCTCACGAATGGGCGTCCATTTTATGCTGAAGATTTGGCGCGGTGCGCTCCAGAGCCGGTCATGACGGTTTGGAGAAGAACACCACTCCCCCCTGTCGGGGAAATCTTGCAACAACGATATCTCGGTGTCCAGCCCGTTGTAATTTCTACACTAACCGTAACTTAAGAGTAACAGTAGTGAATGACCAGTGATCAATATGACTACAATTACATTGGTAATAAAACTGAAGACTTTTTTATTCAGGTGTGGGCTTAGCAAACACAATAATAATAATAATAATAATAGGAATAAAAGTAATTAGAATAATAATACTAAAGCAGAGAAAGGCAAAGATTTTCCTGTACTTCACTAAGTAGTACATACGTGGAGGAAGACTCCACTCCACACATTTTTAATAATAATGATGATTGTAGATGAACTACCAGCTTTAGTGTCCAACCCTTCCAGTACGCCTAACCGCTATCCCCAAGCTGTACAGTCTGGTTTTATTTACCATATACAACATAAGGAAGAAACATATGTTGTAAAGTTTACACATGTTTCAGTTTATTTATTGCTGATTTTGCGGATTCAATTTCGTATCACTGTGCAAGATGTACTTTGCACACTGAGCCACCTGTGTGTCTGTTGCTGTGCAAGATGTACTTTGCACACTGAGCACCTGTGTGTCAGTTGCTGTGCAGATGTACTTTGCCACTGAGCACCTGTGTGTCAGTTGCTGTGCAAGATGTACTTCTGCACACTGAGCACCTGTGTGTCAGTTGCTGTGCAAGATGTACTTCTGCACACTGAGCACCTGTGTGTCAGTTGCTGTGCAAGATGTACTTCTGCACACTGAGTCACCTGTGTGTCAGTTGCTGTGCAAGATGTACTTCGCACACTGAGTCACCTGTGTGTCAGTTGCTGTGCAAGATGTACTCTGCACACTGACCACCTGTGTGTCAGTTGCGTGCAAGATGTACTTCTCACACAGACTGGAAGTACATATTGTTGTGCAAGATGTACTTTGCACACTGAGCCACCTGTGTGTCAGTTCTGTGCAAGATGTGACTTTTGCACACTGATCACCTTGTGTCGTTGCTGTGCAAGATGTACTTTGCACACTGAGCCACCTGTGTGTCAGTTGCTGTGCAAGATGTACTTCTGCACACTGAGCCACCTGTGTGTCAGTTGCTGTGCAAGATGTACTTCTGCACACTGAGCCACCTGTGTGTCAGTTGCTGTGCAAGATGTACTTCTGCACACTGAGTCACCTGTGTGTCAGTTGCTGTGCAAGATGTACTTCTGCACACTGAGCCACCTGTGTGTCAGTTGCTGTGCAAGATGTACTTCTGCACACTGAGTCACCTGTGTGTCAGTTGCTGTGCAAGATGTACTTCTGCACACTGAGCACCTGTGTGTCAGTTGCTGTGCAAGATGTACTTCTGCACACTGAGCCACCTGTGTGTCAGTTGCTGTGCAAGATGTACTTCTGCACACTGAGCCACCTGTGTGTCAGTTGCTGTGCAAGATGTACTTCTGCACACTGAGCCACCTGTGTGTCAGTTGCTGTGCAAGATGTACTTCTGCACACTGAGTCACCTGTGTGTCAGTTGCTGTGCAAGATGTACTTCTGCACACTGAGCCACCTGTGTGTCAGTTGCTGTGCAAGATGTACTTCTGCACACTGAGTCACCTGTGTGTCAGTTGCTGTGCAAGATGTACTTCTGCACACTGAGTCACCTGTGTGTCAGTTGCTGTGCAAGATGTACTTCTGCACACTGAGCCACCTGTGTGTCAGTTGCTGTGCAAGATGTACTTCTGCACACTGAGCCACCTGTGTGTCAGTTGCTGTGCAAGATGTACTTCTGCACACTGAGCCACCTGTGTGTCAGTTGCTGTGCAAGATGTACTTCTGCACACTGAGCCACCTGTGTGTCAGTTGCTGTGCAAGATGTACTTCTGCACACTGAGCCACCTGTGTGTCAGTTGCTGTGCAAGATGTACTTCTGCACACTGAGTCACCTGTGTGTCAGTTGCTGTGCAAGATGTACTTCTGCACACTGAGCCACCTGTGTGTCAGTTGCTGTGCAAGATGTACTTCTGCACACTGAGCCACCTGTGTGTCAGTTGCTGTGCAAGATGTACTTCTGCACACTCAGCCACCTGTGTGTCAGTTGCTGTGCAAGATGTACTTCTGCACACTGAGTCACCTGTGTGTCAGTTGCTGTGCAAGATGTACTTCTGCACACTGAGCCACCTGTGTGTCAGTTGCTGTGCAAGATGTACTTCTGCACACTGAGCCACCTGTGTGTCAGTTGCTGTGCAAGATGTACTTCTGCACACTGAGCCACCTGTGTGTCAGTTGCTGTGCAAGATGTACTTCTGCACACTGAGCCACCTGTGTGTCAGTTGCTGTGCAAGATGTACTTCTGCACACTCAGCCACCTGTGTGTCAGTTGCTGTGCAAGATGTACTTCTGCACACTGAGCCACCTGTGTGTCAGTTGCTGCAAGATGTACTTCGCACACTGAGTCCCTGTGTGTCAGTTGCTGTGCAAGATGTACTTCTGCACACTGAGTCACCTGTGTGTCAGTTGCTGTGCAAGATGTACTTCTGCACACTGAGCCACCTGTGTGTCAGTTGCTGTGCAAGATGTACTTCTGCACACTGAGTCACCTGTGTGTCAGTTGCTGTGCAAGATGTACTTCTGCACACTGAGCCACCTGTGTGTCAGTTGCTGTGCAAGATGTACTTCTGCACACTCAGCCACCTGTGTGTCAGTTGCTGTGCAAGATGTACTTCTGCACACTGAGCCACCTATGTGTCAGTTGCTGTGCAAGATGTACTTCTGCACACTGAGCCACCTGTGTGTCAGTTGTGTGTAGATAACAAATTACAAATTACACAGACGTACATTCGTTCATATAGCATTGTGTTGTATATAAAGAAGGCACTGTGCTTTACATTTAACACAAACGCCTACAGTAATGAGTGTGTATTGAACTGCACAGCATTCAATTTAGACATCTGAACCGCCCATTTCGAAATGAGGCTTAATCAATGCGAACAGGCACAGAAGGATAAACAACATACTCCATAGCACCAATACAATACAACATCAAACACATATACAAGACGTGCAAATATATATACGACAGAAAGAAAACAGAAGAAATATTACATGATAAAAGACAAAGGACAAAGGAAGAAAATGATAACTAAATTATAAACATAATATGTTAATAAACATCAATAAATATACAATTACAATTATGTAATTAACAAAATATAAAATTAAGGTAAAAATTTAATAGAACTATAGAAAACACACGCACACAACTAGAATGATGATAATGATGATAAAGGTAATGATGATACAAATTCGTTATTTAATTTGCTGACTCATCAACCTAGTTTCGAATTACAAAAAGAGAGCAAGGATAAAACTGCAACAAACAGGAAACTAAGCCAGAGGAGCGGTAAATAAAGGAAAAAAGTATTGGGGTTTTGGATTAACGCTCAATGTCGAATAATAATAATAATAATTAATAATGAAAACAAATCAAAAGTGATAAACAAAATAAAACAAAGTCAGTGTAATGCCCAGTGTTCAGTTTAAAGCAGAACCCGATCACACCATCTACAAAGCCACATTAACAGTCTGTATTGTACAGAGCGTCTTCATCGACGGGCTGCTCACCTTAGAGCGGACGACATCGTCCCTGCATAGCAACCGATCACGGCACTCACTGCAGAGTTCAGTCCTGCTCGATTCCGCGTTAAAACAACTCTCAGTGGCTTTAACATATAAGTATACACAGTAATAATTTTGTATTTCGTTATAACTGATTTCTACGATGCGTTCGAAAAACAGTTGTTAAACTGTAGCGAAACATTTGTAAAGAATAGAGAAAAGAACCTGACGCATGACATTAAAACACATTTACTTGAAGAAGGCGACTACAAGCACCGAAATATGCGGCCAAAATTTTCCAATGTAAATGCGGTACAGTATACAATGACCTGCGGTAGTCCCTGAGTAAAACTACAAGGTTCACTGATCATAACTGCCGCTGCGATATTATCCAAAATGGTCGTGGTGTTAGTTTTATCACCTACATTTATACTGTCAATATGTTAGGCTTTATTGTCATTATAGAAGTCCCCATTAATTGTGTTTTACTATACACCGTGTATAAAATAGCACTAACATTTAAATCACGGCGTCCCGTTTCATTGCACCACGCGTTTTAGACTTGCTGTAAGACATTATCCATGGCTCCAGCTTTCGCAGTTTTAACCCTTTCGCGACCGAGCTGGAGATTTCAATTTTAGAGTACTTTGTGTATAAAAATGAATATTTTATGAACCAAAAAAAGATAACATTCTGAATTACACAGTATTTTGTGGGGAAAAAAACGGATATTGTGCAGCATGTCTCAAAAAAAATCCAGTAATAATGTTTGTGGCCTAAATATATGAAACAGGTCATTTGGACGCTATCCGTACGTACGTCATAGAATATTGGGGATAAATATTATCCACTTAATAGGTACAGCAGCAAAGACTCGTCCTGTAATATTGTAAAGACAAAGCTCGCCTAATTTCCTATCTTCCTCAGCGTGTTTTTAAATGACTTTTAGAAAAAAAATCTGATGGAAAAGCGATCGAAATTACACCAGATACTTCTGTTTGGTTAATTTTATAATTTTGTACATTCTGTCATGACTTTATTTGGGACCAACAGTAACTGGCTAACATCACGTCCTCATTAACAGCCACACGAAACTGCCAATCAAATAAATTTGGTTACTGCTGTCGACTCACGAGGACAGCTCTGGCCTTGGCAGTGTTGGCGCAGGTGAAGTCAGAACCTTCAGACGTTTATGACTAATTGTATTCCAATTAATATATATTGGGCTCAAGTGCAGTTGTGTCTTGGGCCTGCGAATTAATGGTACAGGTAGGACCCTTTTTACGACAGGGTTAGGTTCCAGCAAAACAGGGTCGTAAAATGAAAAGTCGTAAAACGAGACCAAAATAGGACCCGTTTTACGACAGGGTTAGGTTCCAGCAAAACAGGGTCGTAAAGTAAAAAGTCGTAAAACGAGACCAAAATATAATGTAATTGAATGAGATAGGTTCCAAAATTCCTAAACGTTTTCCAAGTATGTACTAATATTTAAGGTAATATTTTGAAACAGTCGTTAATGTGAAAAGTCGTAAAATGGACCGTCGTAAAACGGGACCTACCTGTATTATTTCCTCTGGCGTTCTATGAGGTTAAAGCTGTTCATAAATTTGAGTTAAATCTGTCGTAAGCTGAAGAACTAACAAATAACGACCAGTGAGAAGTAATAGATGCAGTGATAGAGACATGTTTTGACAGGAACTATGTGCTTTCTCCACAAGGTTAGTCTAAAAATAAAAGTCCCTATTCACAATTCTCGTCAGTCGCGGACAGTATGTAAATAGACTACGAAGGTTAATCGCTAGCGACAGTGGACAAGTCTTTGAATAGCTGACGTCAGCGTAGTGTCACAGTCATCATAGCAGTTTACTGTAACATTTGTAGTAAAAACTTTCTTGTTGCATAACAACAAAGTTTGCCATAACTCAGTTTAAATTTCCTTTGATCCGTCACGATCATTTGCACTAATTAGCATAAGGCCAACAAAATTAATTCGAGTACTCAGTTCCATTTTGGATTCACTAATAATCTAACGTTCACCTGGAAACTGCAGGTACAAGAAACACGCCAATATCAGTAAATGTACTATTACTGTTCATCATTTGTCACTTACTAATAGTCACAAATAGAATGTCAATTACTAATCGTCTGTAACAGGTACAAATTGTTGAAATCAGATCGCAATACAGTGGCGCAATCCAAAGAACTGGTTTCAGTGGTTTTATTTTGACTCGTCCGCATGTCATATTGGTTGGGGGGGGCCATTTACTTTTTACAGCAACTACAGAACGCAGGTCGGTCTATGTTGCCCGCTGTTAATCGAAAGAAAAGAGACGTTCTTTACAGAATATTCGTACTTCAATATGGCACTAAGAAAACTGAGTTAAATCATAAGCAAATTCGTCAAATTGCGCGCAATGTGTGGAAGTCCGCGACAGAAGACGCAATAAGTGGAACGAAGATTCTAGTGCAGCGTGTTTCTCCAAGACTTCAAGCTGCCACAGGTAATTCGAAAAGATCGCCAGTAGAATGAAGAATGAAGAAAAGGATATTGAAAATGGGATATTTCTTTATCACCGATAAAATAGCGGCAGAGAAAGAAGAGTGTTGTTGTAGCTATAGACCATTTGATGAAGAGATTATAATAAAACTAGGACGTCCAAAGAGACTACGGTTGAATGTGTACCAGGACTTCTTTCTCCGGACGCAAAGTGGCCGTGGCGTGAAACTAACCACTCGCCTGTATCCAGTGCCGAGGTTAAAAATCAGTGGAGTTACATCTGTAGGTCTGTGGCCTCCATGGCGTGCACAGGGATAACATTTTAAGCTACAGAAAGCAGAGGCATACTCTAAAATTTCCAATTTTACTGAGCTAACAACACGAACTAAAATTTTAGACATACAAGTGAACTTGGTGTAAGGATATTTGCTCCCGCCATCGACCTGCCGATGAACAAAGTCTTCTCCTACGCCATGCTGTAAGCAAGCTACCCGCATACACTGATGCCGTAAGATTGCGATCGGACTCTAGAATACCATTGAGTTCCTATGAAAAAAAAGTACGTATCTAATTCGAAACTCGTCACAGCAAAATTAATCTGTCACGAGAACGGGAATAAATTATTCGAACTAAATCCGTTATTTCGAAAACCACTCGTATATGGTTTTGGGTGACGATGAGTTAGTCGTAAATTCAGGCGTACTAGCAATCTACACAGCAAAGATCGGTCAGTTACTGTGCTCGGTAGGAGAACTTGGAAGTCTTTGTGTCTTCAGAAATCTCCTCAGTGACAAAATAACCAACCAACGAAATAGCTCCATGGAGCACAGTTCACATTCAGAAGTTAATAATCACAGAGCTAACGAAGAAATTTATGAATCTTGAAATTTTATTACGGTATTCATAACAGGCCGCTGCTCTTTGCGCAGTTTCTCAGTTTTCCCTTAAACCATTTTATGAGATCAGACGGAATTAATCAGTTCTGAAGCAATAAGTATTAAGTGTTGTAGTTGTCTGTATTTTGCCTTAGTTTTCTTGCATGCAAATCGCATCTTTTCTAGCAGCATTATATTGCTATGTGTCTGAACATATTCTGCTCTAAATAGAGCGACTTTGATGATATGTGTTTTTTTTTGGTGCCACAACCTACTTTTCGCTACAGTTACTTATCTAGGTATTGTATACATCACAGTACTTGAGTGTATCATTTTTGAATTCAAAGGAAGTTGGTGTAAGGAAGAACTTGATACGTGTAAGACGAGTCTCGATGTACTAAACCAAAAAAAGGAATAAAGCTTTAATTAAAAAAAATATATATATATATTGCTATGTGTGGCATGTCCGGCTGTACCGTATTTATCCACATTATCTCATAAACGGCAGATTTTCGAGAAAAAAAAAACATGTGTTTTGATTTTCTCTACAACATTTGCCTGAAATATTTCTCATTCTAAGAAAAATTGAGCGAGATTTTATCTTGAATGTACTTAGGTCTTCAGGTAAAGTACCGTTATTGTTGTCAGATTTTAATGAAAATTGAATTTTGTCGACAGATTTTGGAAAAATACTGAAATATTGAATTCCATGAAAATCCGTCTACTGGGAGCCCAGTTGTTCCATGCGGGCTGACGGACAGACAGACTGACAGACAGAGACACAAGCAGACAGACAGACTGACAGACAGAGACACAAGCAGACAGACAGACAGACAGACGAAGCTGATCAGACTGACAGACAGAGACACAAGCAGAGACAGACAGACAGACGAGCTGATCAGACTGACAGAAGAGACACAAGCGAGAAGACAGACAGACGAAGCTGATCAGACTGACAGACAGAGACACAAGCAGACAGACAGACGAAGCGATATTCGCTTTTCGTAATTTTGCAAACGAGCCTACACACAGTTTTCCCATCAGTTTGCGTAACAAAAATTCAATTCTTTTCAACCGTAGGCAAAAGCCCTTTTGAAACTGAGCTCCCCAATTCTCTAAGCTTCCTACGTTCCGTCAGCTGTCAGTAATCTTAACTCGTACTGCCATGCGCTTCATCATAAAGTGAGTTTCCACAGTCAGGAAGTGCAATCACAATTTTCGTGACATCTCTCCAATACCGTGAGAGCCACAACTCCATCATGAATACAGTTACCAGACACGTTACCATGGTTACGGCAGTGGTGTATTACGAATACGCACAGCTGTGATGTTCCATTACTAATTAATAATTTACAATATTATTGCAGTGATCTGACATGCTGCAAGCTGAAGCACCTCACCTGCTGAAATCCATACCGAAATACAGCAAACCATAAATGTTCAGTAATGTCACGTACATATGAAGTACTGCTGTGAAATGTGGGCGTAAATATTACACTTTTCATAAGGCATCAGGTTTTATAATTGTTTGAAACATTACATATCGAAGAAAGTATACTGGATTAAAGGTACGGGAAAGTCCTTGTGCATGCCGTAAATGCGTACGGTGGAGTGGAGGTATAGCTCCAATCATTCCTTACCTCGCCATTAGATGGAAGTGACTGGTCAGCCTCACGCCCCGGCCAATTTACCCTGTCAGAAAATGCAGTTTTGGATACTTTAAAAAAGGGAAAATTTCTTATCTCTAGCGGGAACTGAGTCCAATTTCCTGCATGTGTTATCTAGTCCGTATCACCAGCAAGTGTGCGATACAAATTTAGTAATTCTTCAATCAAGGCCGCTCTTAACGTTCTCTTATATTTGGAATTGCAAAAGTATATTACGATGTCTAGTTGACTAAGCAACTTTGTTAAGTTTCAGAGAAGCATATGACAGCCAAGTCTATATTTACAAGTTTCATTCAATGAAAGTTCTGAAATTAACCCCCATCCTACATATAAAGATTCATTCTGCTAAGTTCACAGGGTTTTAAGTCTCACGTAAAAAAAATGAGGAAATATGGACAAACACACACACATATTGAAAAATGAATTATCAACCAGGTGCTTATAAAGGAACCGTCCATATTGGTCACATCTACAGCTTTGTTGAATTCACTTGCCACTTTAAGTTTTAGTGACTTTTCAAGGTTATGTTTTACACACCCAACTCTAAGCGTTTTAGTACGACTATACCATAGAGCATTGTTAGCTACTTCCTTATCTTAGTAGAGTATAGTTACGTTTATGTCAAAATTGCAGCTACGTCTAAAGATAAACAGTAGCAACCTTAGAAAATTATATTAAATGATATGATGGTCCAAAAGTTAACAGGTGCTTCTTAAATTTTAGAAGTCATCTTCAATTGAAATGTTTAATGCGTTTTGTCCTTTGAGGTTAAAATGATTATCTTTAAACATAGGTACAATGTTGATATGAACATAATAAAGTGCCATAATGACAAGCTAGCAGCTACGCTTGCAAGCCTGATAATGGTACTGCGGTACACTAACCATGGCGTTAAGTTTATGGTAACGCACAACGTAACGAAGTTGCTGAAACACACAGTCGAAACAAAACTATGTGAACTGCGACATGGCGAACACATTTTGGATTGGTGACGTCACTTCCCAAGTAAACAACAATATCTTTTGAACTTTATACTTATTTATTATATTTCGTCCCTCATTTGTAAAAAGGAGCTAACTGCCACTGTGAGCTAAATTGAGTTATGTGTAGCAAATCGTATAACAAATGGTCCTGTATGATACGTAAAAGTGACAATTAATTCTTCAAGAATAACCACGATAGGTGAGGGATATCCTACCTCTGAAAGCATTTGCCATATGTAAAACGGAACCACCTTCTTGCTTTCCCTGTAACACTGATGTTTTGTGGGTTGTCCCACTTCTTACAAAATAGGAGCGATTTATCTGTCACAGATATTTGGCTACACGTAGGTAAGTGACACTTACTAGTCACTGCATTCACTTATATTATGGTATTGTTCTTACTTTTTTAAGTGGGCCTGCTGACTGACACAAACGCAGAAGTTTCCGCTGCCTTGTGGAAAGTGAAATCCCTGTTCAAAGAACCGATTATTAAGTTCCTATTTGAATCTTAGTTCCAGATTTGAACGTTTCGTCATAATGTTTGTTTGATTTTTCTGGTACAGAGGAAGAAGCGCAGTAGAGCAGGATGTTTTTATTTCAACAAATTCGGTTTTATATTTATGTAAAGCTACCGTCGCGGGTTCGATTCCCGATGGTGTCACTGGAATTTTTCACTGATATAATCGTTTCGGTCGCACTATGTCCCTGGGGTCGACTCAGCCTCTAACAGAAATGAGTACCAGGAATCTTTCCTGGGGGGTAAAGGCGGCCGGTGCGTAGGGCTGACAACCTTACCACCTTCATGTGCCGATTGTCTAAAAACCTGGGAGCCTCGACCTCCTGGAGCCCTAAGGGCCTGTCAAGGCCTGTAATGGGATTGCTTTACCTTTACCTTTTAAAGCTATGTTACTCAGGAACAACATTATCGGAAATAGGTCTATGTAGACAGATAAGGTAACTTGAATTAAGTTTAAAAACTAAAATATAAGATGTACATTTGTGTTGATTTTTCGGTCTCAGCCGATAGCCCCGGGGACAGAACAAAAGAGATTCATTCAGTTCATCTACAATTAGAACAAGCTCACACAGCGCATTGACAGAAGTCACATACGTAGTTATAAGCAGGTCCTTCAAATTCAGCATCAGTTCTGTGAGCCCACTCTTCACATCGGTAAAAACGAAACCCCATTACGCAGTGACTGTCTCATTACGAAACGTGCAGAACGGTCTCTCTTTTGCCTGAGCCGCGGGTTTCCCTTCCAATCACAGTTTCTTCTCACATCCTTCTTCTTTATTGGCTTGCGTGTTCGTTTGGCTGTTGTCTTCGTTTCGTTTCTTCTCGAAATCAGACTTGAGAAGACTTGCAAGTATTGCACTTTTCGCACTGCCTATTCTGTCTTCAGGACTTCTGCCATGTGATGGTCACTGCTTGTATTTTTTATTTTTTTGGTGAGGGGGCCCCGCAGCTGATGCTACGGACGCACCGCAGCCTTAAGGCTTATTGTGCAACCCCTGTGATAAAGATGAGCAGTTTTTTTACCAATTTTTACAATTAATGGAGCACCAGTGGAATGAAATCGACAGGGGAAAACCGACAACTCGGAGAAAAACCTGTCCCAGTGCCACTTTGTCCACCACAAATCTCACATGGACTTGACCTGGGATCGAACCAGGGCCTCCGTGGTGAGAGGCCGGCGACTAACCGCCTGAGCCATGGCACGGCCCATGGTCACTGCTTGTTGATAAGGTATGAATATCTTCAGCGGTGCTGATGCTTGTACGCTGAGAAATGTCCGCCAGTTGAGCTCCTCTCCTCAGACTTGCGCACTTGCACACTTGCACGCCTGCTTATGAACCGATAACACGTAAACTAAGTATAGCAGACCTTCGAATGAACGGACTAATAGGGGAGTGGGTGGTCCGGTAATGCCGATTGTCCGGTATTTCCAAATTATGTCTGTGTATATATATATACATAGCTTAAAAAGTCGCTAAAACAGTAATACAGTACTGTATTATTGTTAAGTACCAACTGAATGCACTATTTATTTAAAAAAAACACTGTATGGTCCTTAAAAATATATTGGTAAACACCCTACACATGTTTCGGCTTCTTCACGAAGTAGGGTGTTTACCAATATTTTAAGAAACCATGCAGTGTTTTTTAAAATAAATAGTGCATTCAGTTGGTGACTTAACAATAATTGTGAAAAATGCACGGTGATTATAGAATAAAGTACAGTACTGTATATATACCACTTATGCATACACAAAATACTGTACAGAAATATAATTAACTTTTTAGTGAATGTTAATTGGAATCTAATAAAGCAATAAATCCATGATCCAGGTCATGAACAGAGCAATACACTACCGCCTCCACGCGAGTGTCAGCAAAGACTGAGCGTGTGTCTGTGTCCGCCACCTAGCGGCCGCTTCGCTAATTAACAGTCACGACCGCTAATTTCACATGTTCCCATTTCGGACGAAAATTTCGGAACCAACAGCTTTCGTCCGTTATTTCCGAAATCCATATATATGGGGTCCGTTAATTCGAGGGTCAACAGTAATTCTATTTTCCATCAGACGTCTTTCCTTTAACACATCTATGACACATAAGTACCAATTCAGTCAAGTCACATGCCAATTTCAAGAATTTCTTCCTTGAAGAAGGCAAAAAATAGGTGACTAGTTTTTTACACAGACTAACCAATTACGTTTCCATCTCTTTCGAATAAACTATTTTCATATCTACCGAATTTGAGCTTCAATTTTGCTTCACGGCCTTTTATTATTCTTATCATCGTACGCTGAAGTGGACGTTTCGGTCATGTTATAAGACGGCGAGCCACCTCGCACGGACAATGCCTGTGACATCAATGTTTGTGAAGATTGTCTTATGTCCTCCTGCCGCCTCCGTAGCCCCTTCAGTATTTTACCTTTGAATATTGACATTTTGAGAATGTACAATTAAGCTGACACGTGACAGCAGAAGACGTGACATTGCAGCTGTCCAGGGGTGCGAACTGCTAAGTTTTTACAGAAAAGGGGCCCTTGAAATAAGACGAGAAACATCACACGTGTCCTTAAATACTTATCCAATTCAGAAAATAGGAAAGAGTCGACGACGCACACATATTTCGAAAACAGAGATGTCCGAAACTTTAGGCAGGTGTCAGCCAAGCACAACAGAGGACTTAACAACACTGCGTCACAAACGTATACACTTCAATGTGTGACAGTAGACCAGTTGCCACACACCACGTTGTAGAACAGGGCTGGCCAACATGCGGCCCTTGAAAAAGTATTTGCGCCTTCAGCCACCTGAATAGTTTCAGTAACACAATTTAACAAACACAATGTTATAGGTCTACAGAACACAATATGGCAAATTTAATAATCAGCAATAAAAACAAATGTCGTGTTTGTAAATAACGGCGTTCTAATTAATTCAATCCCCCCCCCCCCTTCGATATATGTATACACAAGTGTGGCCCTCGGGCGAGTCCTTACGAATTGTGTGGCCCTCCAGTGGGTTGAAGCTGGCCAGCCCTGTAGTAGAAGGTATTGCAACACAAGTGTCTCGATCTAGCGGCGAAACGTGAATTAAAGATCTGTCACGGACTAACGGATTTTCCGGTAAGACTTTACGGAAAACAACGAGTAAGTTTGGCGAACATATATCGTGTTTATAAGAGGACCGATTGTAATACTGGAATTGTTTTCAGTATTAATAGATCAATTCAGTATTACATCCCCCCCCCAATGGCTCGACAGCCCCTTGGGGGCCTAGGCCGCCTCATTTTTCGAGGCTTCACGATCACACACTTTAGACACACCACACTCGGTAGGACTCCTCTGGACGAGTGACCAGCCCGTCGCAGAGACCTCTACCTGACAACACACAACAGACAGACATCCATGCCCCCGGTGGGATTCGAACCCACAATCCCAGTAAGCGAGCGGCCGTAGACCCACGCCTTAGACCGCGCGGCCACTGGGATCGACATGTATTACCTTACCTCAATATAATAACTGTAACTTTGTGCTGTTTACATGTTTATATTTGCAATACACATTACACAAACTCACACGTACAGGGTTAAGTGCGTTCATAAACCGCCATGTACGATGCTGTTAATTTTCACTTTATATGGGTGTGAAACTTGGTTTCTTGCCCCGACAGGAAAAACACAACGTAAGGACTGGCTACTGAGATGAATGTTTGGATCTAAGAGACAAGAAATAACAAAGGGTGGAGGAAACTACGTATGTAATGAAGATCTTTATGATCTGTCATTTTTCTTAGTATTAGGGTCACGAAATAAAGGCGAGAGAACAACGCGGAACACGTAAGGGAAACACACACAAGGAGGACAATACTAAACTGATGTTATTGGTGGAGACTGCGAAACATGTGCAATAGAATGGCACTTGTTCAGGAGATGGTCGAATAGCGAGCTGCATTGAGCATGTTAATAGAGCTCAGGATTGCATGAAATGAGGGGAATGTGAGAGACGGCGAGATGGACGTCTGAATGGAATGGGATCTCTACAACTGACGGCCTATCTTAACTTACTGCTTAGAGCTGCAGTTAAGCATTTGGCTTAAAAATATCTTGTTGTGACAGCAACACAACAGGAAGATAGCCCACCTGAGTTATTGCAAGGAGAGAGGAAAGAGTAGCCTGCGGTGGCAGTGAGGCATAAAGAGCTACAGACAAAGCAATGTAAACTGAATTACAGCTAAAAAGACAAAGCAAAAACGAGGAAGCTATATGAAGTCAGTTAATTACTTAGGAGTCACACGCAAAGCTCACAGTTGTGTCTGAACCAAAGTTACATTCGCCATACGAACTTCAGTACAGATATCCCCTAGCAGGGAACAAAGCACAAATCAACGCTTCGTTTCTCCTATTGTACTTCTAAGGCATTAAAGTTTTAGCGACCTTACCGTGTACCACAACTAGTCTTTGAATTCAGCCTATATAAGATTAGGACGTCTGTGTAACAGTTCGTAACATTCTGTATGGCACCGACTGTAGTCCCCGCCGCTTATTCAGTACAGTATCAGTTATCCTATATAAGATTAGGCACGTCTGTGTAACAGTTCGTAACATTCTGTATGGCACCGACTGCTGTCCCCGTCCGCTTATTCAGTACAGTATCAGTTACCCTATATAAGATTAGGCACGTCTGTGTAAACAGTTCGTAACATTCTGTATGGCACCGACTGCTGTCCCCGGCCGCTTATTCAGTGCAGTATCAGTTATCCTATATAAGATTAGGCACGTCTGTGTAACAGTTCGTACATTCTGTATGGCCCGACTGCTGTCCCCGTCCGCCTATTCAGTGCAGTTATCAGTTACCCTATATAAGATTAGGCACTGTCTGGGGTAACAGTTCGTAACATTCTGTATGGCACCGACTGCTGTCCAGTCCGCTTATTCAGTGCAGTATCAGTTATCCTATATAGATAGGCACGTCCGGTAAACAGTTCGTAACATTACTTAGGCACACTGCTGTCCCGACGCTTATTCTGTGCAGATCAGTTATCCTTATACGATTAGGCACGTCTGTGTAACAGTTCGTAAAATTCTGTATGGCACCGACTGCTGTCCCCGCCGCTTATTCAGTGCAGATCGTTACCCCGTTATATAGGATCAGTTAACATTGGAACATTCTGTATGGCACCGATGCTGTCCCCGGCCGCTTATTCATGCGTATCAGTTACCTATATAAGATTAGGCACGTCCTGTTAACAGTTCGTAACATTCTGTAGGCACCGACTGCTGTCCCGCCGCTTACTTCAGGCGTATCAGTTATCCATATAAGATTGGCACGTCTGTGTAACAGTTCGTAACATTCTGTATGGCACCGACTGCTGTCCCCGGCCGCTTATTCAGTGCAGTATCAGTTACCCTATATAAGATTAGGCCGTCTGTGATACAGTTCGTAACATTCTGTAGGCACGACTGCTGACCCCGCCGCTGCGTTCAGTGCAGTATCAGTTATCCTATAAGATTAGGCACTCTGTGTAACAGTCGTAACATTCTGTATGGCACCGACTGTGTCCCCGCCGCTTATTCAGTCGTATCCATTATCTATATATAGTTAGGCACGTCTGTGTAACAGTTCGTAACATCTGTATGCACCGATGCTGTCCCCGTCCGCTATTCAGCAGGTATCAGTTACCTATTAGTTAGCACGTCTTGTTAGGACAGTTCGTAACATTCTGTATGGCACCGACTGCTGTCCCGGCCGCTATTCAGTCAGTATCAGTTACCCTATATACATTAGGCACGTCTGTGTAACAGTTCGTAACATTCTGTATGGCACCGACTGCTGTCCCCGGCCGCTTATCAGTGCAGTATCAGTTATCTATATAAGTTAGGCACGCGTGTAACATTCGTAACATTGGACACTGCTGTCCGCCCTTATTCAGTGCTATAGTTACCTATTAAGATTAGGCACGTCGTGACGTCGTAACATTCGATGACAGCTGTCGGCCGTTTTCAGGCAGTACAGTATCTTAAAGATTGGCACGTCGTGTAACAGTCGTAATTCTTATGGACCGATCGTCGGTATTCAGTGCATCATACCTATAAGATTAGGCACGTCTGTGTAACATTCGTAACATCTTATGGCACCGACTGCGTCCCCGCCGCTATTCAGTCAGTATCAGTTACTATATAAGATTAGGCACGTCTGTGAACGTTCGTACATTCTGTATGCACCGACTGCTGTCCGCGTATTCATCTATCAGTTATCATATAAATTAGCCGTCTGGAAGTCGTAACTCTTGCACGACTGCTGTCCCCCGCTATTCAGTGCAGTATCATTACCTATATAAGATTAGGCCTGTACTTCGACATCTGTATGGCACGCTGCGTCCGCCGCTTATCATGCAGTTCGTATCCTATATAAATTAGCACGGTACTGTAACATCTGAGCACCGATGCGTCCGGCGTATTCATGCAGTATCATATATATAAGTAGGAGTCGTGTAACAGTGTAATGTATGCACGACCTGCCCGCGCTTATTCACGTATCAGTTATCCTTATAGATTAGGACGTCTGACGTTCGTAACATCTGTGCACGACGCGTCCGCGCTATCAGTGCAACTTACTAAAAGATAGGCACGTCTGTGTAACGTCGACATTTATGCACGACTGCTTCCGGCGCTTTCCATACAGTTATCTATATAAGATGCACGTCGTGTAACAGTTCGTAATCGTATGCACCGACTGCTGCCGCGCTATTCGTCACTCCTATATAAGATTAGGCACGTCTGTGTAACAGTTCGTAACATTCTGTATGGCACCGACTGCTGTCCCCGGCGCTTATTCAGTACAGTATCAGTTATCCTATATAAGATTAGGCACGTCTGTGTAACAGTTCGTAACATTCTGTATGGCACCGATGCTGTCCCCGCCGCTATTCAGTGCAGTATCAGTTATCCTATATAAGATTAGGCACGTCTGTGTAACAGTTCGTAACATTCTGTATGGCACCGACTGCTGTCCCCGGCCGCTTATTCAGTGCAGTATCAGTTACCTATATAAGATTAGGCACGTCGTGTAACAGTTCGTAACATTCTGTATGGCACCGACTGCTGTCCCGGCCGCTTATTCAGTCAGTATCAGTACCTATTAAGATTAGGCACGTCTGTGTAACAGTTCGTAACATCTGTATGGCACGACTGCTGTCCCGCCCTATCAGTCAGTATCAGTTACTATATAAGATTAGCACGCTGTGTAACATTCGTAACATTCTGTATGCACCGACTGCTGTCCCGGCCGCTATCAGTGCAGTATCATTACCTATATAAGATAGGCACGTCTGTGTAACAGTTCGTAACATCTGTATGGCACCGACTGCTGTCCCCGCCGCTTATTCATGCGTATCAGTTATCCTATATAAGATTAGGACGTCTGTGTAACAGTTGTACATCTGTATGGCACCGACTGCTGTCCGGCCGCTATTCAGTGCAGTTCGTTATCCTATATAAGATTAGGCACGTCTGTGTAACGTTCGTACATTCTGTATGGCACCGACTGCTGTCCCGCCGCTATTCAGTCAGTATCAGTTATCCTATATAAGATTAGGCACGTCTGTGTAACAGTTCGTAACATTCTGTATGGACGACTGCTGTCCCCGCCGCTATTCTCAGATCTTACCTATATAAGATTAGGCAGTCTGTGTAACAGTTCGTAACATTCTGTATGGCACCGACTGCTGTCCCCGCCGCTTATTCAGTGCAGTATCAGTTACCTATATAAGATTAGGCACGTCTGTGTAACATCGTACATTCGTATGGCACCGACTGCTGTCCCGGCCGCTATTCATCGTATCAGTTATCCTATATAAGATTAGGCACGTCTGTGTAACATTCGTACTTCTGTATGGCACCGACTGCTGTCCCCGCCGCTTATTCAGTGCAGTATCAGTTATCCTATATAAGATTAGGCACGTCTGTGTAACAGTTCGTAACATTCTGTATGCACCGACTGCTGTCCCCGCCGCTTATTCAGTGCAGTATCAGTTATCTATATAAGATTAGGCACGTCTGTGTAACAGTTCGTAACATCTGTATGGCACCGACTGCTGTCCCCGGCCGCTTATTCAGTCAGTATCAGTTATCCTATATAAGATTAGGCACGTCTGTGTAACAGTTCGTAACATTCTGTATGGCACCGACTGCTGTCCCCGGCGCTATTCATGCAGTATCAGTTATCCTATATAAGATTAGGCACGTCTGTGTAACAGTTCGTAACATTCTGTATGGCACCGACTGCTGTCCCCGCCGCTATTCAGTCAGTATCAGTTATCCTATATAAGATTAGGCACGTCTGTGTAACAGTTCGTAACATTCTGTATGGCACCGACTGCTGTCCCCGGCCGCTATATTCAGTGCAGTATCAGTTATCCTATATAAGATTAGGCACGTCTGTGTAACAGTTCGTAACATTCTGTATGGCACCGACTGCTGTCCCCGGCCGCTTATTCAGTGCAGTATCAGTTACCTATATAAGATTAGGCACGTCTGTGTAACAGTTCGTAACATTCTGTATGGCACCGACTGCTGTCCCCGGCGCTTATTCAGTGCAGTATCAGTTATCCTATATAAGATTAGGCACGTCTGTGTAACAGTTCGTAACATCTGTATGGCACCGACTGCTGTCCCCGGCCCCTTATTCAGTGCAGATCAGTTATCCTATATAAGATTAGGCACGTCTGTGTAACAGTTCGTAACATTCTGTATGGCACCGACTGCTGTCCCCGGCCGCTATTCAGTGCAGTATCAGTTTATCCTATATAAGATTAGGCACGTCTGTGTAACAGTTCCCCCCCCCCCCCCCCCCCCCCCCCCCCCCCCCCCCCCCCCCCCCCCCCCCCCCCCCCCCCCCCCCCCCCCCCCCCCCCCCCCCCCCCCCTCCGCCTATTCAGTACAGTATCAGTTATCCTATATAAGATTAGGCACGTCTGTGTAACAGTTCGTAACATTCTGTATGGCACCGACTGCTGTCCCCGGCCGCTTATTCAGTGCAGTATCAGTTATCCTATATAAGATTAGGCACGTCTGTGTAACAGTTCGTAACATTCTGTATGGCACCGACTGCTGTCCCCGTCCGCCTATTCAGTACAGTATCAGTTATCCTATATAAGATTAGGCACGTCTGTGTAACAGTTCGTAACATTCTGTATGGCACCGACTGCTGTCCCCGTCCGCTTATTCAGTGCAGTATCAGTTATCCTATATAAGATTAGGCACGTCTGTGTAACAGTTCGTAACATTCTGTATGGCACCGACTGCTGTCCCCGGCCGCTTATTCAGTGCAGTATCAGTTACCCTATATAAGATTAGGCACGTCTGTGTAACAGTTCGTAACATTCTGTATGGCACCGACTGCTGTCCCCGGCCGCTTATTCAGTGCAGTATCAGTTATCCTATATAAGATTAGGCACGTCTGTGTAACAGTTCGTAACATTCTGTATGGCACCGACTGCTGTCCCCGTCCGCTTATTCAGTGCAGTATCAGTTATCCTATATAAGATTAGGCACGTCTGTGTAACAGTTCGTAACATTCTGTATGGCACCGACTGCTGTCTTGAAGGTGGAGGCAGAAAGTTATTCCGAAACGTTGGTAGCTACACACATGAATGTACGGTGTCATAAAATAGAAGAGCAAGATCTAGGTGAAGTAATTAACTAATTAATTAATTAGCTAGGTAGATATCGGAACACGCTTATGATTCTCGCATACGTGAATGAAGGCACATTTTGTAACCTCGTCTTCTCGGCTGCTTAACTATGCACCGGATACTGAAGTGCAAATATTGGGCAAGAATAAACGCTTGGACACTCTACAGTGTCAATGTGACAGTGACACATATCCTGACACACGTAACATTCAGTTTGACTTGGAGAGGGGTAATTTATCAAGCAACCGTTCACAGGGGTTACCTGAACACACAATGCATATAGCAATCACTTCCAACATCCGATATTAGTACAGCGGAATGTTGAAGCGCGCAACCACCAGACGGAGCTGTTGCAGTGCCGGTATAAGAGCAAGAATTCAATGTTCACTGTCTGTACTGCAGGGGCTCTTAGGTGTTGAGACACCCGGTATAGTGCACACGTTGACAATGTAACGTACAATACATTGCCAGTTATATTTTCGACAGGCATGTAAATGTTAGCTTGATTCCATCCGGAAAAAAAAGAGGCTAGCACAGTTAAAGAGAAATATGTAGCCTAAAATGGCGAAAGAAATATATAATGGCACAGAAATGTGCTGTGTGGGTGGCAGAAACGTGGGAATGAATTTTAGTTCGGGTAGATTTTTGATCCCAGTGGCCGCGCGGTCTAAGGCGTGGGTCTGGGTTTACTGGGATTGTGGGTTTGAATCTCACCGGAGGCATGAATGTCTGTCTCTTGTGAGTGTTGTGTGTTGTCAGGTAGAGGTCTCTGCGACGAGCTGGTCACTCGTCCAGAGGAGTCCTACCGACTGTGGTGTGTCTGAGTGTGATCGTGAAGCTTCGACCAATGATGCGGCCTAGGCCCCCAAGGGGCTGTCGAGCCATTGAGAGAAAAAAAGAAGATTTCATATATAATGTATATATATAAAGAAAACATTCGTAGGTAAATGATGATGGGCTCTGTGTTTAGGCAAAGAGGATGCCAGACCAATAGTGTTCAGTTGTTTAGAAACCAGAAAATGAATAAGGGGAGTTCTTTAAGTAAAATGTGGCTAAATATGAAGGAAGTAGCTTATAATAAATAAATAAATAAGGTAACTAACTAACTAACTCCATGTAGCACAGTCCTTGAGAAGCTAACAGGTCATCAGCTGGTCAAGAAATTCCCCGCATTTTATGGAACCCGAAGGTTCATCACCGCACTCACAACAGCCCGCCACCTGTCCCTATCCTGAGCCATATCAATCCAGTCCATGCCCTCCCATCCCACTTCTTGAAGATCCATTTTAATATTATCCTACCATCTACGCCTGGGTCTTCCAAGCGGTCTCCTTCCCTCAGGTCTCCCCACCAAAACCCTGTATGCACCTCTTCCCTCACCCATACATGCTACATGCCCCGCCCACCTCATTCTTCTCGATTTGATCACCCGAACAATATGTGGTGATGAGTACAGATCATTAAGTTCCTCGTTATGTAGTGTTCTCCACTCCCAAATAAATAAGGTATGCAGGGGAAAAACACGTAGCTGAAGGAGAAACAGGGGAATATCTACGGCAATAAAAATAGGAACCTGTGGAGTTTTGGATAAAATTCTTTGAAAACCAGCAAGAAACACCAAACTCTGCTAAACACCGTGTGCTTGAAGACTGAAGTTTTCTGGGCTATAAAGTTCTGTCGTTGGGCGAATAGTTCCCGAAGTTTCGAAGGGTCGTACTGCCTTCATATTCGAAGTCAAGCTGCCCAAGAAAAACCTATTCCTCTTGGAATGCTTGGCCCTGAATATTAATAAATTACGATCCTTTGAAAACTCAGAAACTACAGGCATACGACACAGCATGATGGCCCGCAAGACTTGAATATTCAGCAACACCGCTGTGAGAATCTCAAACCTTGTACTGTGTGTGTTTAGTTTGTGAATTATCTCAAAGCTAATACGTTAATATTCTAACATTTTAGCTACTTTTCGCAAGGTGACGTTAATAAACTTTACGTTACTTGTACCGTACATTTTTAATTATATACAGGGTATACACAAAAGAATGGTGCGGTTTCAATAGTTTTCACTATTGAAACGTACCATTCTTTTGTGTATACCCTGTATATGTTATGCAGACAAATGTACACAGTTTTATGTTATTTAACACAATTTATATTAAATGTTGCCCAACATGTTTCTAGCCTATATAAGGCTCATCTTCAGGGGCTCTTTGTTGAAATTACAACAGCTATATTATTGGTATATAAATTTCACATTGTTGACACCGTGCATCTTCGTCATATTAAATTAAGTTACACACCAACTGATGCACACTAAATTTTAATAATAAAGCTACATAAAAAGTGGTTTTAGTGTGCATCAGTTTGTCTGTAACTTAATTTAATTTAATTGGTATATAAAGTTCTTAAAAAGCCGTTAGATGTACAGGGCATACACAAAAGAATGGTGAGGTTTCCATACTAAATACATAGTAAACCGCACCATTCTTTTGTGTATGTCCTGTATTTGGTTATTGGTATCTGTACCGGTCATGCTGCTTTCACTATAGGCCTCCAACTAATCTATAGTGAAAGCAGCATGACCGGTACATATACCAATAACCAAATACATCTAACGGCTTTTTAAGAATTTTATACCAATAATATAGTTGTTGTAATTTCAACAAAAGAGCCCCTGAAGATGAGCCTTATATAGGTTAGAAACATGTTGGGCAACATTTAATAAAAATTGTGTTAAATAACATAATACTGTGTACATTTGTCTGCATAACATATATGTGACTTTAATACTTAATTGTTATTGTAAGGATGGTAAAATATAATGTTCAAAGCATAGTTTCTGTGAATAAATTGTTTTTTTCTCTTTAGACCAACATTTTTCACGATCACTAAAACAGACAATGACGTGGGCAGATGGTAAATTGATGGTTAAAATATATCAGATTATCTTGTCCATTAAACGCTTTAATGTCTTGTATTGTAAAGGAAACCTACAGAAGTCTCAGTTCTACCAACTGTAACGACCAACATTCACACAAGAACTTGTTGGGACCAAAAAGACGTTCCAATTTTCAACAAAATTTTGAAAGATGTCCGTCATCACAAATTAAAAATACAAAATGTTTCGAAGGTTAAATCTGCCTCCGACTTCAGGTGGAACACAGAAAGGGAAGAATATACTCAGGCGATCCCATTGGACAGGATGTTCTCAGTCCCTCGACTGGCATAAACACCAACCAGACAACACAGGGATATTCCCTTTGAATGAAGACGACAAAAATTGACATATATATGTCAGCAATTGAAGATAAAATTCAGCATTGTAAAATGTCTGTCGACTGGTTTATATTTTAAAATTGTTATTAATTTTAATTGACAATTTTGTATTGTATTGACGAAATTTGTTGTACTTCTATACCTTTGCATATTCCTCCCTGATGATGACATTGTAGAGGTCGAAACATGTAGGAGGGACATAAGTGACAAATAATTATTTATTATTGATTGTACAATTTGTTGGGATAAATACTGTATACTCAATATAAAACACATACAAAACATAAGAAAACACGCCACAAATAACAACACTTCCTAATCACTGCTAAAAGTCCTCCATTACTCAAAACGAATAAGAACTTCGACTTTTTGCCACCAGAGTGACGACCATTTCTAGGGCACTGGATCAATTTAGGAAGTGGTGCACTTTACCCGGCCTTCCCCTAATACTGTAACGACGACGACGATGATGATGACGATGATGATGACACAGTACACGTGGTTGGAATACTTTGTTTCAGAACACATTAAATTAGAAACCACTTAAGAAGAAATCGGAGCGATCCAACAAAGTCCCTTCAATTTTTACAAAACAAATATTTTTAAAAGACTTTAAAATATTGAAACTGCAGACCGATATTTTTCCCACACGTGTAAGCTGCACGTGTAAGCCTGCGGACACGAACGGTACAGTCCAACGGCCCTGGAAAGGACAGCCTGTATATCAGATTAACTAATCAGCAAAGAATAAAAGTTGATGCAGTACTGTGAACTGAAGCGTTAAAGAAAGGTACAGACGTGTCTATAGCCTGTATTGATCACTGTAAAGCCTTTGATTCTGTTGCTCATTCATGGCTGATCAAAGTTACTGAAATATACAAGATGCAGCGAACCGTATTAAAGGTCCTGTTACAGCTAATGGGCATGTGGAATACAGCCTTGCTTGCAAATAATACTGAATATGGAAAGTGGCGAACTGCAAGGTGGCACAATCAGCCCAAAGCCCTTGTGTTTAGCCATGAAACAGTGTTGGTGCTGTTCAATACAATATCAGCTAGCTTGCAGTAACTAACCCCAAAAGAGGGGACTTCTTGTGAGAAGCTGAGAGTTTCTCAGCTAGTTACATTACCCGCATATAAAATGAAGTAATTTCATTACCGTGTTTGCAACAGCCCGCCACTTTTCCCTATACTGAGTCAGATGAATCCAATCCACGTCGTCTTACCATATTTAACACCCACTTTAATATTATCTTCCCATCTATGCGTATAAACTTCAAAGTGGTATTTTTTTAAATTTCTTTATATTGCTGTCACCGTGCATTTTCACTAATTCAATATATTTTACACCAACTAATGCACACGTAAAACCCATTTTTTTTGTAGTTTTTATTGTAAAATGTACCCCTACACGTGTTTCGATCCTCGTATCATCGTCAGGGTTTTTTTTAAAAAGCCAATATCACTTCAACTGCATATTTTGAAGGATCCAATAGCACTCGTGTTTAATATTTGTTTTAAAATATCTGAATTTGAAAAACACGTGTAGGGGTACATTTTACAATAAAAACTACAAAAAAATGGTTTTACGTGTGCATTAGTTGGTGTAAAATAAATTCAAAGTGGTATCTTTCCTATAGGTTTTCGTACCAATGCCCTACGGCATTCCGTTTCTTCCTCATGCGTGCCACATGACCTACCCTTCCCATCCTCCTTCATTAGATCATCCCAGTACTATTTGCTGAGCAGTACAAACCACAAAGGTCTTACTGTGAAATTCTGTCGAGTCTCCTGTTAGGCCAACTTCCTCTTTCCTTAGTCCCAAGCATCTTCCTCAGCACCCTGTTCTCGAGGCATTCTTCGCTCATGTTCTTTACTTAAAGCGTAACACCAAGTTTCACACCCACATAAAGCAGCAAACAAATTTACACATCTCTATACCACATTACTGTATTTACACTAACTAACACTACAGTCTCCCAACAGATAAGAAACTTAATCTTCGCGGGCGACATTAAAATCCCCACTCTTTAGTGAAAGAGCCGAACAGCGTCGAGTGGTAACCCTTTACCGACGTTTCGGGACAACCTATCGGTCCCATCTTCAAGGGTCAAGAAATCCTAGATGGGACCGATATATTGTCCCGAAACGTCGGTAAAGGATTACCACTCGACGCTGCGCAATATACCAGAAGAGCGCAGATCTCACCAACATCGCGGCAGAAGCCTGAAATCACGAAGAGCCGAAAGTTATCGTAACTACAGTCAAGGTATCGAAATTAAATTCGGAGTAAAGAAGTGATCTGTTTGTTGAAGTAAAACGCACGGAAGAAAGATGAGAAATTTAGTACCTTTATGAAAATAACATGAAATATACAAAGTTTGTATTGTTAATTCCGTGCATTGTTGATAATCAACTCACAACACTCAGACCAACAAAATGCACTGTACTGTTCACACCGAGCACTGTCGACAATCAACTCACAACACTCAGACCAACAAAATGCACTGTACTGTTCACACCGAGCACTGTCGACAATCAACTCACAACACTCAGACCAACAAAATGCACTGTACTGTTCAAGCCAACACGAAAACTGTCCGACAATCAACTCACAACACTCAGACCAAATAAATGCCTGTACTGTTTACACCACCGAAACAATGTCGACAATCAACCTTCAAACACTCAGAACCAACAAATGTCTGTACTGTTCACACCGGCACTGTCGACAATCAACTCACAACACTCAGACCAACAAAATGCACTATACTGTTCACACCGAGCACTGTCGACAATCAACTCACAACACCAGACCAACAAAATGCACTATACTGTTCACACCGAGCACTGTCGACAATCAACTCACAACACTCAGACCAACACAAATGCACTGTACTGTTCACACCGAGCACTGTCGACAATCAACTCACAACACTCAGACCAACAAAATGCACTAGTACTGTTCACACCGAGCACTGTCGACAATCAACTCACAACACTCAGACCAACAAAATGCACTATACTGTTCACACCGAGCACTGTCGACAATCAACTCACAACACTCAGACCAACAAAATGCACTAACTGTTCACACCGAGCACTGTCGACAATCAACTCACAACACTCCAGACCAACAAATGCACTATACTGTTCACACCGAGCACTGTCGACAATCAACTCACAACACCCAGACCAACACAATGCACTATACTGTTCACAACCGAGCACTGTCGACAATCAACTCACAACACCCAGACCAACACAATGCACTATACTGTTCACACCGAGCACTGTCGACAATCAACTCACAACACCCAGACCAACACAATGCACTATACTGCTCACACCGAGCACTGTCGACAATCAACTCACAACACCCAGACCAACACAATGCACTATACTGTTCACACCGAGCACTGTCGACAATCAACTCACAACTCAGTCCAACAAAATGCACAATACTCTTCCCAGATATGCTATGTTACAATAGCACTTTGAACACTGCTACATGTTTCGATCTCTTATGGATCATCATCAGGGAATCACATTAAAGTAACACTGCACAAAACTGAACTAGCAATCCATGCACACAATAAAAAGATACAAAAAGTCAACCAGATAAAATGTAGGCGTTTTTTGTGCAATGGATCCAGCTATACAGTGTTTTGGAGACAGTCTATGTACTTACGGAAGGATAAGACAGACTGATCAACAAGATATTTTAATATAGAACATCTGGAAATAATATAGGTCATTTTATTGTCCTGAGTATTGTAATTTAAATATATCATTTATTCTGTAATCACCGTGCATCTTTTCACAGTCACTATTTACATACACCAACTGGATGCAACTTTATTTAAAAAACTGTATAGATTTTAAAACTTATCTAAAAACTTTATAAAACCCGACATATGTTTCGGCTCTTATAGAGCCATCTTCAAGGGTTTATTGTCGTTAAAACTGCATATATTAAAACGTCGTTTTCATTGGTTCAGTTTCTGGCAAGGTTTTTAACTTTTCACTGCTTGATATGCACAGACATGCCAAAACTGAACCAATGAAAACGACGTTTTAATATAAGCAGTTTTAACGACAATAAACTAAAACTGTACAGTTTTTTTTTTAATAAAGTTGCATCCAGTTGGTGTATGTAAATAGTTAAATATATAAATATCATGACGTACATCAGAGTAAAAGTACCAAGCTTGAAGAAATACAAAGTACATTGAAAAACAAATTATAGGGGAAAAATATAATTGAGAGCGCTCAATCCAATAAATGAAAATTGGTCCATAAATACAGGTCTTCATGAAAGGACTCGTTACTTGAATTTCTTATAGGCGTGTTTTCCTGCTAAGGGCCTATGTAAATCGCTCCCTTCTTCCGTCTGTTTGTCGTAACGACACTATCATCGCTAAACGAGTCTTCATGACATCTAGTGTTGGAGAAATTAATTACGGACCTCTTCACTGAGGTTATAAATTGTTTATTAGAGCAGAAAGAAATAAATGCTGAAACATAAGAACGGTAATGTGAGGAAGAAAATGCGTAAAAATATGCAGCACGAAGAAGGTGCACAAGATTAACGTTGAAAGACAAGTCAAATTCAAAGTCGCGTTAGTCTGAAGTCAGTTAGTCATTTCGGCTTACTGCTGAGCCCCTCCTAAGGCTCATGACCAGATTTTGATCTACGTATTGAATCCTACACCCTAGCAGCCTTGGGGCGCCCTTCCTGACGAGCGTATGTGATCTACGTATTGAATCCTACACCCTAGCAGCCTTGGGGCGCCCTTCCTGACGAGAGTATGTAATCTACGTATTGAATCCTACACCCTAGCAACCTTGGGGCGCCCTTCCTGACGAGAGTATGTGATCTACGTATTGAATCCTACACCCTAGCAGCCTTGGGGCGCCCTTCCTGACGAGAGTATGTGATCTACGTATTGAATCCTACACCCTAGCAACCTTGGGCGCCCTTCCTGACGAGAGTATGTGATCTACGTATTGAATCCTACACCCTAGCAGCCTTGGGGCGCCCTTCCTGACGAGAGTATGTGATCTACGTATTGAATCCTACACCCAAGCAGCATTGGGGCGCCCTTCCTGACGAGAGTATGTGATCTACGTATTGAATCCTACACCCTAGCAGCCTTGGGGCGCCCTTCCTGACGAGAGTATGTGATCTACGTATTGAATCCTACACCCAAGCAGCATTGGGCGCCCTTCCTGACGAGAGTATGTGATCTACGTATTGAATCCTACACCCTAGCAGCACTGGGGCGCCCTTCCTGACGAAAGTGCGGGTCTGTCGCTTGTCAGAAGTCACCTTCTTTTCTGTCGGCCATGTACAAATCTTTCCTTTTAATACAGACACATATATTTCAATACTTCAATATATTTACAGTACACAATATATGCATGACCACGGTCATTCCTGGCCTGTTACCAGCACAGCCGCGATACCTCAGCCGATATAGCGACTAGTCTACGGACTGGATCATCCGGGTTCAAATACAGGCAGAGGGAAGAAATCTGTCTTTCCTCCAAGAATACTCCACACCGACTCTGGGGTCCACCCACTCGCCTACACAATAGGTACGGGCCTCTTACATTGGGGAAAAGTGGCCGGGGCGTAAAGTTGACCATTCGGCTCCATCTAGTGCCGAGGTTAAGAATGAGTGCAGCTATACTTCTGGTCCCCCTATATTACAGAGACAACTTCACATTTCTACCTTTTACTATCGTGAACTTCACGACTTACAAGTGTAAGTCGCTTATATTCTTGTATTGGACTTCGCCTTGTCCAGTGTTGCCATCACTTTCGTTCTCATGATTTTGTATGGTTTCTGCTTTCTACTGCATAATTTTGTGATAAAATCATAGCGTGCGTTTAAAGAGTAATGTTAACATGAATTATACTTAAACATTCAGTTCGTACCGCGCAGTAAACACACTCCGTCTCAGTTATACAAACCAGTCAGTTAATGTTGTACAGTGAAATAATCGCTGTTTGTTCTGAGATCCACACAAAACACATAAATACAGTCCGTACCGCGCAGTAAACACACTCCGTTACGCGCAGTAAACACACTCCGTCCGTATAAAATCAATCAGTTAATGTTGTACAGTGAAATAATGCTGTTTGTTCTGAGATCCACACAAAACACATAAATACAGTCCGTACCGCGCAGTAAACACACTCCGTCTCAGTTACACAAACCAGTCAGTTAATGTTGTACAGTGAAATAATGCTGTTTGTTCTGAGATCCACACAAAACACATAAATACAGTCCGTACCGCGCAGTAAACACACTCCGTCTCAGTTACACAAACCAGTCAGTTAATGTTGTACAGTGAAATAATGCTGTTTGTTCTGAGATCCACACAAAACACATAAATACAGTCCGTACCGCGCAGTAAACACACTCCGTCTCAGTTACACAAACCAGTCAGTTAATGTTGTACAGTGAAATAATGGCTGTTTGTTCTGAGATCCACACAAAACACATAAATACAGTCCGTACCGCGCAGTAAACACACTCCGTCTCAGTTATACAAACCAGTCAGTTAATGTTGTACAGTGAAATAATGGCTGTTTGTTCTGAGATCCACACAAAACACATAAATACAGTCCGTACCGCGCAGTAAACACACTCCGTCTCAGTTACACAAACCAGTCAGTTAATGCTGTATAGGGAAACAACTGCTGTTTGTTCTGAGATACATACAAAGACATAAACGCCCTGCGTGGGTAGAGTGTAGAATTTTAAATTTTAAACCATGTGTTATGTAAGGTGAGCAATATGATTTAAACACTTAAGGGAGTAGAGCTGGGAAACCTAATAACAGACACAATAAATAAGATATACGAAGAAAAGCTAAAGGTATAGATAAAGCAATCCCATTACAGGCCTGGACAGGCCCTTAGGGTCCCAGGTGGTTGAGGCTCCCAGATTTTAAGACAATCGGCACATGAAGGTGGTAAGGTGAAAAGCTAAAGAAAGAAATGTAAATTTGGACACCTGTGACACTCCCGTGGTCACAAAGTATTGGTCGTCTCCGATCCGTTATACCAGTTAACTTGAAGAAGAGGAAAGCAAACTATCTTCTCTCTTCTGGATTTACGCAGCGTAGATTGGTAATTTATTACCGACGTTTCGGGACAACCTATCGGTCCCTTATTGAAGTCAGGCAATCCAAGGACAGTGGACTGTTTGGCCCTTGAAGATGGGACCGATACGTTGTCCCGAAACGTCGGTAACAAACTACTAATCTGCGTTGCGTAACATCCCAGAAGAGCGAAGATCTCATGTACGTTGCGACGGAAGCCCGAAATCACGCCCAGTATTTATGTTGCCTTGCACAACAGGTAGAGTAAAGACAGCCACACAGCGTGCTGCTCCTCTAACCAACTGGTCGTTCAGTCAGCCTCAGCGAATAAGACAAAGAGAAACGCAAACAGACAGCCAACGAGACAATCACATGCAGTCTGTCAGACAGTAACACATTCACATGCAGTCTGTCAGACAGTAACACAATCACATGCAGTTTGTCAGACAGTAACACAATCACATGCAGTCTGTCAGACAGTAACACAATCACATGCAGTCTGTCAGACAGTAACACAATCATATGCAGTCTGTCAGACAGTAACACATTCACATGCAGTCTGTCAGACAGTAACACAATCACATGCAGTCTGTCAGACAGTAACACAATCACATGCAGTCTGTCAGACAGTAACACATTCACATGCAGTCTGTCAGACAGTAACACAATCACATGCAGTCTGTCAGACAGTAACACATTCACATGCAGTCTGTCAGACAGTAACACAATCACATGCAGTCTGTCAGACAGTAACACAATCGCATGCAGTCTGTCAGACAGTGACACAATCACATGCAGTCTGTCAGACAGTAACACAATCACATGCAGTCTGTCAGACAGTAACACAATCACATGCAGTCTGTCAGACAGTAACACAATCACATGCAGTCTGTCAGACAGTAACACAATCACATGCAGTCTGTCAGACAGTAACACAATCACATGCAGTCTGTCAGACAGTAACACAATCGCATGCAGTCTGTCAGACAGTGACACAATCACATGCAGTCTGTCAGACAGTGACACAATCACATGCAGTCTGTCAGACAGTAACACAATCACATGCAGTCTGTCAGACAGTGACACAATCACATGCAGTCTGTCAGACAGTGACACAATCACATGCAGTCTGTCAGACAGTAACACAATCACATGCAGTCTGTCAGACAGTAACACAATCACATTCAGTCTGTCAGACAGTGACACAATCACTCGTTCGCCCAGGCGTTAAATCATCCAATCAGCAAACCGGACAGTCTGCAGAGGCAGCGCTGTCAGGTGGCCGCAGATCGGGCTGCAATTTTCTTGTTCGTCTTGCTCTCATCTTTCTTTCAGCAACGCGAACAGAGCTTGTTGTGTACGTCTTCATTTTATGCGGTCCAACAATGTTGTCGGATGCGGCGGTGCCAGGGGGGGGGGGGGGGCGGGGAGGGAGGTCCCACTGTTAGCAATAACCGTGCAACTGGTCAACCACAACCTAGACATAAGGAGACTATGAAACTTGCTACATAAGCATCTCGCTGATAATCTGGCTACGTAGGAAATGAAAAGATTGTCTCATTAAATTACAGGACTTCGCGACAGACGCAGTAACAAACTAACAAACTGGCTTACAGACAAGCAGCCTAACTACACAACGCAGTGTGCAGTTATCTCAGTAAGCTACCAATTAAGGCACTTGGCATAAAAACGACGTATGTTCAGCCACGTGCTGAACTGGAACAAAAAATTCGCTAGTTGTATTAAGGGCGCATCCAGAGGGGAGAGGGGGGCCGCGGAGCTGCAGCCCCGCCAAGTCGAAATTTAAAAAAATCTTGTAGACACGATATCAGATTTTTTACATGATTTATCCTTCAGCCGAAATCGGCCATTGGAATAGACTGATGACTAGTACATTACAATAGACTGATGACTAGTACATTACAATTGTGATAATTAAAATAAAAATCTCAACATGTTTTAGATAAAATTAAAAAAACAAGAAGATTTAGATCTTTTGATTTAAATTAGGCGAGTCAAGGAAAACGTAACTATATTTGTAGATATAAAAATACAGTTGCAACCAGTGTTTTGTTACAGTTACATGATTTTTATAACTTAATTTTTAAAATCAAACATAAATTATGTACAGCCTCAGGGTAACCCACGCCCCTCAACGAAAGATTCTGGGGGCGCACCTGACTTATGTGCAAAGTGCTGCAAAGTACGAGTAAATACAAGGCACCGTGAGCGGCGACAGTTACTTGAATGCGCCTGACGATTTTACGTTCTTCCCTGTTCCTCGGTGTGACAAATACGAAGAACTGCCCTTCATACAACATGTAGCACCAACACACTTTACGCTTCCGCTTCGTGTGTGGCTTGACAACCATTTTAATGGTAGGTGGATTGGGCGTGGAGGACAAACAGACTGGCTTCTGTGTGATTTCGTTTTATGGAGTTGGGTCAAAGAGTCTAAGAATCAAACTCCAGAGCAATGGATGGCCCTGAAACAAATGTGAGATACTGTGCCACTTTTCATCTTGACTTCTTAAGGACAAGTGCTGAGTCTTTGTCATCCAGGTTGCAGAAGTGTGTGCAAAATGCTGGGGCCTGTACAAAACTGATATCAAACTGTAGTATATGAACAAGAATTGTAGCAATGCTGACTTATTTTTAGAAGACAGAGCCATTTAACGTTGTGCATGTACTGTCTGTCTGTCTGTCTGTGTATGTCTATGAGTGACCCAGTCATGTCAGTCAGTGTTTCGGAAGTTCTTGTTTGTGAAATACAAATGAAACTCAGAATTATCACAAAATCACAACACAGGACCCTGTAAGCACGCCACGTTTCGTTTCCACATAACCTACATGTTTCTGTAGGATAGATCTACATTTTAAGAATATATAAACGCCTGATCACTTTCCAGGATCTCTTCCTCTGTCATAATTTTGTACGCATTTCGAATCTATTACAAACTCCAAGTTAAACTACAGTAATATATTATAAGGATGTTTCTCATTTTACAACCACTCCAGTCTCCACACAATCCCCCTTAAATATAGCCTACTGTTCTAACTCCGTTGTAGCCAAGCAGATGTACTTCTAGTTCTTGTCGTGTGTAGCAAAACGTAACCAAACAATTTGCTTGTGATGAAGAAGAAACCGCCACTGGTCAAATACATCCACCAAACAAAAAAAATGCATGTCAGTGAGTGAAAAAGCCAGCACAGTTTCCACAAATTCATCAAGGAAACGGAACAAACTATTTGACAATGTATGAAGAAGCCGCCACTGGTCAAGTGTATCTATAGAAACAATTTTTTTTTCAGTAAGTGTACATGTCGCCACTGATAACATGCCTCTATCAAAACAAAAAAGCAGTTTGTTAAAGTAATTGGTAAAACGTATCAACCCGAAAAACAAAATGTACGATGTGTTAGGAAGTCAACCAGCCACCACTGGTCACTAGGATCCAACAATAAGGCTCTCAACCACTGGCATGAAATGACACTGCCGACATGGAGACATTGTATTCTTCGTTTTCAGTGGCTAATACTGCGATGTGGAAGGACACAAGACGCAGCAACAATTGTATCTTTTATACAAGCACTTCAGATTGCCTTCTGCAGCTGACACATCAGCTTATGAAAGGCGTGAAAGGGAAAAGTGGACTAAATGCTATGAGACTAACTGTTTGGTGATAGAAGGACACGGGTCACAACTACCGCTAAAACCTCACACTGCTATCGGTGGCACTACTCAGATATACTACCATATCATCGTCGTCATCACCATAACCACCACCACATCGCCAACAGTGGGTTCTGTGGGTTCGAATCCCACCGGGGGCATGGATGTCTGCCTCTTGTGAGTGTTGTGTGTTGTCACGTAGAGGTCTCTGCGACGGCTGATCACTCGTCCAGAGCAGTCCTACCGAATGTGGTGTGTCGAAGTGTGATCGTGAAGCCTCGAAAAATGAGGCGGCCTAGGCCCCATCAGGGGCTGTCGAGCCATTGGAAAAAGAATGACTTACCAGAGTTTAATGTCCGCCTCCACTTATCGGAAGGCGAAAATAATTATTCTGACGTCATACGTATAGACACTATCACATAACACGTTGCACTATGTCGGAGCTTGACATTATAAAATTATCATATTGCAAGTCTTGTTTTGTGTTATTTGCTTATGTTTTACTGCCGGCGATTTGAAGGGCTCAAATTATATAGTGTCACGTGGTGTCACGTGGCGGGATTATTAGATAACAGGAACAAATGTGGACAGGAACTGAGAGCAAACCGTCATGGATAGATTGTGGCTGCTATCCCGGCTCTTGCTTGGAGTGAAAGAGGAAAACCGCACAAAACAGAGCAGCTCTAGAATATTAAACAAGAATGTGAAACACTCCACCGAGACCTTCGTTCAAAAACCATATTTCATAATTAGTATATTTATCAGAAATAACTGATAAGCTGGCAGAAACGGGAAATTGTATACAGATGCTTCAGGGCTATAGATCAAAGGTTTTGGTATATTAACAATAACCTGAGTCAGATTAATGCACTCCAATACAGTGGTAACTTGTTAAATAATGTAATTAATTACGTGGGTTCAATTATCTTCTAAGATACCTCTTCACATTTAAGATTCTCTCATTATGTATCTGAACCACTTTGTTAACTTTCCGAACGAGAATGTCATCAACAGATGCTTTGTTTCTGAATGTACTTGATAGGGGAAGGGAAATTGTGGTATATTAATTAACTGTTAAAACCCACACAAATGTATTCCTTTAGAAATAAATGAGGTAATTTTAAGAGCTGAAGGGAAATGTCCCGTATTCATATCCTTTATATTATGTAAAAAATGGAATGAGGAAAATTCTCTTAAATTTACACAAGTAAGCAAACTCTACACGAGGACACTTCGTTTTTATATTGGAATGAATATTAAGCCCGATTCTCCCGGCTTGTTGGAGGATTTTAAAGTCAAATTATCATCTGATATTTATTCAATGAGACGCGGAGATGAAGTCTGAATGGATATAAATGTATCCTCAGTGGAAATAAGAGGTGATCTCTACTGAAGGGGAAAACTTTGAAGTGTGTAATTAAGTCTTCGAACCAAAATACTTGGCATAGGATGAAAGATGATTTGCTTTCACCGGTCGAAATATCTTCCGTAGCTGCCTCTCACACTCGAGTTTCTAGTCGTGCCACTAACGTTTGGCGAAGTTAGAATGTCGCATATTATGGTGTATACCGGTGATCGCACGGCGACCATTTGAAACAATACTGCGTGCTGCACACTAAGTTTTAATTTTAACAGAGGACATCATGTTGTGTCCTGTAAATTAAACACCAAGGTATAGAAATAGACAAAATTGTTTATTATAAAAACACTGTTTGTTTCTACATAACATACATACATGTTCCAAACCTTGACGGTCATCAACAGGCAAGAATGTGAACATTTTAAATTATTATTCTTATGAAAGACATCTCATCCTTAAAACTACTTATTTTAATGATGTTATAGTATTAAAACCACCTAACAATAGCCTCGATTATACATAATTTAAAAATTTAATATTTTCTCGTAATTGTTTATTTTTTATGTTAACAGAACCCCCCCCAAAAACAGCAAAGAAATTAAATTTTTACAATTTAAATAATCAAGACTGTTGTTAGGTAATAGTTCTAATAAATAGCCATAAAGAAGAAATCTCTCATAGAAATGGAAATTTAAAATGTTCACCAACGGCCTTTCACACAGTTTGTCTGATGTTGACCCTTGAGCACTGAAAAATGTAAAAATTTTATGTAAAAATAAATACAGTTTTTATAATAAATAGTTGTGTTGACTGCTTTACTGTTGGTATCAATGTTAATAAAAAAAACCTTAATTTTTTAAAAAAGCGATTTAGGACCAAAACTACTATTATTTCATTATTTTTATAATTGAATTAAAATTAATTTAGTGATTAATTATAATTTAGTTTTTAAGATTTGTTTTTTTTAAAGAATGGTGGAATATCAGTAAAAATTTCCCCTCTTGTTTCCTTGTCACTGACATTTCAAGAAATACGAAAAATTACAAGTACATTTAAGACTGGAATATATCTGTGCTGATTATTATAAGATATAAGTTATAACGTAATACTGAAGAGCGTTCGCGTAACCATTGTTGCGGTTAGAAAACAATAAATATTAAATATTACGAGTGTGTGTCTGTAGCCTTAGTTATCCAGCATGCAAAGCGCATGCGCCGTATTATATTGTCATCTGTGGCCTGTCTGGCTGTTACACATTTTTCCACATTATCTCATAAACGGTACGATTTTCTGAAAAAAGTTACGGAACATAAAATGTGTGTTTTGTATATCTCTATAACTTTTGTCTGAAACATTTCTCACTGTAAGAAGAATTCAGCGAGATATTATCATAGATGTACATAGGTCTTTATGTAAAGTACCCATTACTATTGTCAGATTTTAATGAAACTTGAATTGTTTCGACATATTTTAGAAAAATACTCAAATATCAAATTTCATGAAAGTCCGCCCAGTGGGAGGTCAGTTGTTCCATGCGGACGGACAGACATATGGTCAGACGGGCAGACAGACAGACAGACATGACGAAGCTAACAGTCCATTTTCAAAATTTTGCGAAAGTGCCTAACAAGTGAGCAGGATGCTGTAACTTACTGCCACGTGTTTTTCTCAGTCACTCCGCTGTACAACTTCCTACGTAGTGTGCTCCCATCAAACACGAAAGATCCCGTTACATCTTACATACTGTCTACTATGTTTAACTAAATCACCAAATCACTTGAAAAGTGTCCTTCATTCTGATGGGGAAGCATGCGTTAAGTGTGTTCAAAAACACTCGCGGGCCGTGCGTTGCCTATCAATGGTATATATGAAGGGTTACACAGAACATACAGGAAACTGAGCTACTTTGTTGTAACATCTCAGGTCTTCCGGCGAAGTGTGTTTCGATTATGTTTGTGACGTCATACAGCTTTATCGGTGGATTTTAACGATTCGGTGTAACATATTCCTTCCGTCTTCACGAGTTTTAGTAAGTAGAGTAACATTACACTGGTTCATGTCAAGGAGACTGGCCAATCAGAAGGAGATGAGACAGATCTTTGTCCGAGACAGTACGTACCTTGATACGTGTCTCTACGCCACACAGTACGTGCCTTGATAAGTGTCTCTACGCCACACAGTACGTGCCTTGATACGTGTCTCTACGACACACAGTACGTGCCTTGATACGTGTCTCTACGACACAGTACGTGCCTTGATACGTGTCTCTACGACACACAGTACGTGCCTTGATACGTGTCTCTACGATACACAGTACGTACCTTGATACGTGTCTCTACGACACACAGTACGTGCCTTGATACGTGTCTCTACGAAACACAGTACGTGCCTTGATACGTATCTCTACGAAACACAGTACGTGCCTAGATACGTGTCTCTACGACACACAGTACGTGCCTTGATACGTGTCTCTACGACACACAGTACGTACCTTCATACGTGTCTCTACGACACAGTACGTGCGTTGATACGTGTCTCTACGGTACACAGTACGTACCTTGATACGTGTCTCTACGTCACACACAGTACGTGCCTTGATACGTGTCTCTACGACACAGTACGTACCTTGATACGTGTCTCTACGACACACAGTACGTGCCTTGATACGTGTCTCTACGACACACAGTACGTGCCTTGATACGTGTCTCTACGGCACACAGTGCGTGCCTTGATACGTGTCTCTACGACACACAGTACGTAGCTTGATACGTGTCTCTACGACACACAGTACGTGCCTTGATACGTGTCTCTACGACACACAGTACGTACCATGATACGTGTCTCTACGACACACAGTGCGTACCATGATACGTGTCTCTACGACACACAGTACGTACCTTGATACGTGTCTCTACGACACACAGTGCGTGCCTTGATACGTGTCTCTACGACACACAGTACGTGCCTTGATACGTGTCTCTACGACACACAGTACGTATCTTGATACGTGTCTCTACGACACACAGTGCGTGCCTTGATACGTGTCTCTACGACACACAGTACGTACCTTGATACGTGTCTCTACGACACACAGAACGTACCTTGATACGTGTCTCTACGACACACAGTACGTGCCTTGATACGTGTCTCTACGACACACAGTACGAGTCTTGATACGTGTCCATACGAAACACAGTACGTGCCTTGTTACGTGTCCATACGATACACAGTACGTGCCTGATACGTGTCCATACGACACACAGTACGTACCTTGATACGTGTCCATACGACACACAGTACGTGCCTTGATACGTGTCCATACGAAACACAGTACGTGCCTTGTTACGTGTCCCTTCGACACACAGTACGTGCCTTGTTACGTGTCCCTTCGACACACAGTACGTGCCTTGATACGTGTCTCTACGACACACAGTACGTGTCTTGTTACGTGTCCATACGAAACACAGTACGTGCCTTGTTACGTGTCCCTTCGACACACAGTACGTACCTTGATACGTGTCTCTACGACACAGTACGTGTCTTGTTACGTGTCCATACGAAACACAGTACGTGCCTTGTTACGTGTCCCTTCGACACACAGTACGTACCTTGATACGTATCTCTACGAAACACAGTACGTGCCTAGATACGTGTCTCTACGACACACAGTACGTGCCTTGATACGTGTCTCTACGACACACAGTACGTACCTTCATACGTGTCTCTACGACACAGTACGTGCGTTGATACGTGTCTCTACGGTACACAGTACGTACCTTGATACGTGTCTCTACGTCACACACAGTACGTGCCTTGATACGTGTCTCTACGACACAGTACGTACCTTGATACGTGTCTCTACGACACACAGTACGTGCCTTGATACGTGTCTCTACGACACACAGTACGTGCCTTGATACGTGTCTCTACGGCACACAGTGCGTGCCTTGATACGTGTCTCTACGACACACAGTACGTAGCTTGATACGTGTCTCTACGACACACAGTACGTGCCTTGATACGTGTCTCTACGACACACAGTACGTACCATGATACGTGTCTCTACGACACACAGTGCGTACCATGATACGTGTCTCTACGACACACAGTACGTACCTTGATACGTGTCTCTACGACACACAGTGCGTGCCTTGATACGTGTCTCTACGACACACAGTACGTGCCTTGATACGTGTCTCTACGACACACAGTACGTATCTTGATACGTGTCTCTACGACACACAGTGCGTGCCTTGATACGTGTCTCTACGACACACAGTACGTACCTTGATACGTGTCTCTACGACACACAGAACGTACCTTGATACGTGTCTCTACGACACACAGTACGTGCCTTGATACGTGTCTCTACGACACACAGTACGAGTCTTGATACGTGTCCATACGAAACACAGTACGTGCCTTGTTACGTGTCCATACGATACACAGTACGTGCCCTGATACGTGTCCATACGACACACAGTACGTACCTTGATACGTGTCCATACGACACACAGTACGTGCCTTGATACGTGTCCATACGAAACACAGTACGTGCCTTGTTACGTGTCCCTTCGACACACAGTACGTGCCTTGTTACGTGTCCCTTCGACACACAGTACGTGCCTTGATACGTGTCTCTACGACACACAGTACGTGTCTTGTTACGTGTCCATACGAAACACAGTACGTGCCTTGTTACGTGTCCCTTCGACACACAGTACGTACCTTGATACGTGTCTCTACGACACAGTACGTGTCTTGTTACGTGTCCATACGAAACACAGTACGTGCCTTGTTACGTGTCCCTTCGACACACAGTACGTACCTTGATACGTGTCTCTACGACACACAGTACGTGCCTTGTTACGTGTCCATACGAAACACAGTACGTGCCTTGTTACGTGTCCCTTCGACACACAGTACGTACCTTGATACGTGTCTCTACGACACACAGTACGTGTCTTGTTACGTGTCCCTTCGACACACAGTACGTACCTTGATACGTGTCTCTACGACACACAGTATCCAAAGATACAGCTACGGGGCCTCAGAACGAAGAAGATCGTAATATGAAAATATTTCAGTAATTAACCCCCCCCCCCAATTTACTAGAAGCTGTTTTTGTCACTAACTCGATACAAGCTATTAAAATCTCCTAACTCAATAAAGTCAACTCCATAGAAGCTATTACACTCACTAACGTTATAAAATCTATACCAGCTACCTTAGGTCACCAAACACATGGCTGAGTAAAGGTGGGATACTGACAGCTGTCCAGTTGATGAGGACGCCTCCAGGTGTCTTACTGACAGCTGTCCAGTTGATGAGGACGCCACTAGGTGTCTTACTGACAGCTGTCCAGTTGATGAGGACGCCACTAGGTGTCTTACTGACAGCTGTCCAGTTGATGAGGACGCCACTAGGTGTCTTACTGACAGCTGTCCAGTTGATGAGGACGCCACTAGGTGTCTTACTGACAGCTGTCCAGTTGATGAGGACGCCACTAGGTGTCTTACTGACAGCTGTCCAGTTGATGAGGACGCCTCCAGGTGTCTTACTGACAGCTGTCCAGTTGATGAGGACGCCACTAGGTGTCTTACTGACAGCTGTCCAGTTGATGAGGACGCCACTAGGTGTCTTACTGACAGCTGTCCAGTTGATGAGGACGCCACTAGGTGTCTTACTGACAGCTGTCCAGTTGATGAGGACGCCACTAGGTGTCTTACTGACAGCTGTCCAGTTGATGAGGACGCCACCAGGTGTCTTACTGACAGCTGTCCAGTTGATGAGGACGCCACCAGGTGTCTTACTGACAGCTGTCCAGTTGATGAGGACGCCACTAGGTGCCTTACTGACAGCTGTCCAGTTGATGAGGACGCCACTAGGTGCCTTACTGACAGCTGTTCAGTTGATGAGGACGCCACGAGGTGTCTTACTGACAGCTGTCCAGTTGATGAGGACGCCACCAGGTGTCTTACTGACAGCTGTCCAGTTGATGAGGACGCCACCAGGTGTCTTACTGACAGCTGTCCAGTTGATGAGGACGCCACCAGGTGTCTTACTGACAGCTGTCCAGTTGATGACGCCACCAGGTGTCTTACTGACAGCTGTCCAGTTGATGAGGACGCCACTAGGTGTCTTACTGACAGCTGTCCAGTTGATGAGGACGCCACCAGGTGCCTTACTGACAGCTGTCCATTTGATGAGGACGCCACTAGGTGTCTTACTGACAGCTGTCCAGTTGATGAGGACGCCACTAGGTGTCTTACTGACAGCTGTCCAGTTGATGAGGACGCCACTAGGTGTCTTACTGACAGCTGTCCAGTTGATGAGGACGCCATCAGGTGCCTTACTGACAGGTGTCCAGTTGATGAGGACGCCACCAGGTGTCTTACTGACAGCTGTCCAGTTGATGAGGACGCCACCAGGTGTCTTACTGACAGCTGTCCATTGATGAGGACGCCTCCAGGTGTCTTACTGACAGCTGTCCAGTTGATGAGGACGCCACCAGGTGCCTTACTGACAGCTGTCCAGTTGATGAGGACGCCTCCAGTTGTCTTACTGGCAGCTGTCCAGTTGATGAGGACGCCTCCAGGTGTCTTACTCACAGCTGTCCAGTTGATGAGGAAGCCACCAGGTGTCTTACTCACAGCTGTCCAGTTGATGAGGAAGCCACCAGGTGTCTTACTGACAGCTGTCCAGTTGATGAGGACGCCACCAGGTGCCTTACTGACAGCTGTCCAGTTGATGAGGACGCCTCCAGGCGTCTTACTGGCAGCTGTCCAGTTGATGAGGACGCCTCCAGGTGTCTTACTGACAGCTGTCCAGTTGATGAGGACGCCACCAGGTGTCTTACTCACAGCTGTCCAGTTGATGAGGACGCCACCAGGTGTCTTACTCACAGCTGTCCAGTTGATGAGGACGCCTCCAGGTGTCTTACTGACAGCTGTCCAGTCGATGAGGAAGCCACCAGGTGTCTTACTCTTTCCACAAGATGTCGCCATTGGACGACAAAGCTGCAAGGCTCTAGGTCTGCATTATGAATGTGCCTGGTTTGAGGCTCGGCCGGGGCACCAGATATCCTTACACAACTTATTCATGAATTTCTTCAGTCGTTGTTGCCAACTGTCAGAATACGCCACATTAGGGGCTTCCTTTCAACACGTTTCTAACCATCATCCCACAATCTGACGCCGAACAGTATGCTGACGCCTCGTGAAACAAAGCAACAATGAAAACTACTGAGCTACGTGAAGCTAGCCCGCAACTTCCCACCTTATATATTTCAGATCCATTTTAGTATTATCCTACCAACTCTTCCTTGTCCTTCTGAACGTTCTTTTCCTTTCAGATCTGATACATTGTACTACAACTTTATACATATTTGTCGTGTCTCATTTGCGTGTTACATGTCTCGCCCATCTCATCTTTCTTGATTTCATTTTACCCACTATTATGTAGGCCTACATTGGTTTAGTAGAAATTATGAAAATGCTAATTATGTGATTTCTCAATTACTCACCAGGTGTCAAACCATTCTACTCGGCACAGTGTTCTCAGATCACTCAATTCTGACCGCTGGTATGAACAGACACACCTAAATCAGACCTGGCCGTGAGATGACGATGTACTAACCGTGGTCTGACCGTGACCTGAGCGTGACCGCTGGTATGAAGACACACCTAAATCAGACCTGGCTGTGAGATGACGATGTACTAACCGTGGTCTGACCGTGAGCTGAGCGTGACCGCTGGTATGAACAGACACACCTAAATCAGACCTGGCCGTGAGATGACGATGTACTAACCGTGGTCTGACCGTGACCTGAGCGTGACCGCTGGTATGAAGACACACCTAAATCAGACCTGGCTGTGAGATGACGATATACTAACCGTGGTCTGACCGTGAGCTGAGCGTGACCGCTGGTATGAACAGACACACCTAAATCAGACCTGGCCGTGAGATGACGATGTACTAACCGTGGTCTGACCGTGACCTGAGCGTGACCGCTGGTATGAAGACACACCTAAATCAGACCTGGCTGTGAGATGACGATGTACTAACCGTGGTCTGACCGTGAGCTGAGCGTGACCGCTGGTATGAACAGACACACCTAAATCAGACCTGGCCGTGAGATGACGATGTACTAACCGTGGTCTGACCGTGACCTGAGCGTGACCGCTGGTATGAAGACACACCTAAATCAGACCTGGCTGTGAGATGACGATATACTAACCGTGGTCTGACCGTGAGCTGAGCGTGACCGCTGGTATGAACAGACACACCTAAATCAGACCTGGCCGTGAGATGACGATGTACTAACCGTGGTCTGACCGTGACCTGAGCGTGACCGCTGGTATGAAGACACACCTAAATCAGACCTGGCTGTGAGATGACGATGTACTAACCGTGGTCTGACCGTGAGCTGAGCGTGACCGCTGGTATGAACAGACACACCTAAATCAGACCTGGCCGTGAGATGACGATGTACTAACCGTGGTCTGACCGTGACCTGAGCGTGACCGCTGGTATGAACAGACACACCTAAATCAGACCTGGCTGTGAGATGACGATGTACTAACCGTGGTCTGACCGTGAGCTGAGCGTGACCGCTGGTATGAACAGACACACCTAAATCAGACCTGGCCGTGAGATGACGATGTACTAACCGTGGTCTGACCGTGACCTGAGCGTGACCGCTGGTATGAACAGACACACCTAAATCAGACCTCGCCGTGAGATGACGATGTACTAACCGTGGTCTGACCGTGACCTGAGCGTGACCGCTGGTATGAAGACACCTAAATCAGACCTGGCCGTGAGATGACGATGTACTAACCGTGGTCTGACCGTGAGCTGAGCGTGACCGCTGGTATGAAGACACACCTAAATCAGACCTGGCTGTGAGATGACGATGTACTAACCGTGGTCTGACCGTGACCGCTGGTATGAACAGACACACCTAAATCAGACCTGGCCGTGAGATGACGATGTACTAACCGTGGTCTGACCGTGACCTGAGCGTGACCGCTGGTATGAACAGACACACCTAAATCAGACCTCGCCGTGAGATGACGATGTACTAACCGTGGTCTGACCGTGACCTGAGCGTGACCGCTGGTATGAAGACACCTAAATCAGACCTGGCTGTGAGATGACGATGTACTAACCGTGGTCTGACCGTGAGCTGAGCGTGACCGCTGGTATGAAGACACACCTAAATCAGACCTGGCTGTGAGATGACGATGTACTAACCGTGGTCTGACCGTGACCTGAGCGTGACCGCTGGTATGAACAGACACACCTAAATCAGACCTGGCCGTGAGATGACGATGTACTAACCGTGGTCTGACCGTGACCTGACTGTAAGCTGACCGTCACCAGACTGTGACCTGACCGTAGGCTAATCCATAATTTGCTCGGACTTAATATACGTTATGGCCGCCTCTTGCCACATCCATTCTCACGGTATTTGACACCGTACAGCTTGATGTCTTTCTTACAAATCATGAAGAACATGGACCGTAATGGCCAAACACATTTAGAATCGCACTTCCTGGGTGGTTGCAACTGTAGGGGTGTAACCGACATAAACCGTTTGGATATTTCATCAGGATTCTGGTTGCCAAGCTGCATTTGTGTAGGCCTGCCTAAGACAGAGGAAGGAAGTCGGGGTTGACTACGAAACGGAGAGATCAGTAATTTGTGGACTTCATCGGCTGTGATTGTGATGATGGATAAGCGCGTCGGAGATGGGCGAGGTGTGTAGCACACATGGGGCAGATATAAAATACGTAAACATATTACTCGATAAATCTGAAATGGAATGACGACTTGGAACACACAGATATAAATGGGGGGATAATATTAAAATGTATAGGCGTGAGGTAGTGGTCTTGGAGCAGCTGTATTGGAACAGAATGCAGTGAAGAGCTACTGCGAACGCGATAATTACCTTGCCGTTAACGCAACTACGTAATGTGGCTAGAGACTATTAGCTTCTGTAAACGAACTCTGTGTATACAGCTATTTAGCCGAAAGTCTGTACACTTGGCACTCACAGCCCAATTCATTTGTTTCTAGCGGTGTTGTTTTGTGGGAAACGTAATTCTCACTTGAAATATCCCTCAGCACGTTAAGGGTAGCAAACATCCTACCCGAAACTACACTGCAGTCTACTCTAGAAAAAACGATTTGAAAACACTATGGTTTACTGACATCCTGACACTATGGTTTACTGACATCCTAACACTACGGTTTACTGACATCCTAACACTATGGTTAACTGACATCCTGACACTATGGTTAACTGACATCCTGACACTCTGGTTTACTGACATCCTAACACTACGGTTTACTGAAATCCTGACACTATGGTTTACTGACATCCTAACACTATGGTTAACTGACATCCTGACACTATGGTTAACTGACATCCTGACACTCTGGTTTACTGACATCCTAACACTACGGTTTACTGACATCCTGACACTATGATTTACTGACATCCTGACACTATGGTTTACTGAAATCCTGACACTATGATTTACTAACATTCTAACACTATGGTTTTCTGACATCCTGACACTATGGTTTACTGAAATCCTGACACTATGGTTTACTGACATCCTAACACTATGGTTAACTGACATCCTGACACTATGGTTAACTGACATCCTGACACTACGGTTTACTGACATCCTAACACTATGGTTAACTGACATCCTAACACTACGGTTTACTGACATCCTAACACTATGGTTAACTGACATCCTAACACTATAGTTAACTGACATCCTGACACTATGGTTAACTGACATCCTGACACTCTGGTTTACTGACATCCTAACACTACGGTTTACTGACGTCCTGACACTATGATTTACTGACATCCTGACACTCTGGTTTACTGACATCCTAACACTACGGTTTACTGACATCCTGACACTATGATTTACTGACATCCTGACACTATGGTTTACTGAAATCCTGACACTATGGTTTACTAACATTCTAACACTATGGTTTACTGACATCCTGACACTATGGTTTACTGATATCCTGACGACAGGTATGCCACCTGACATCTACTTCAACACGTAAGCTACTATTCGACCAGCGTACCGGCCCCAGTTTGCACAAACCAGTACCTGCAGTTTACAATGCCAATGTATTTGTGTTTGTGCTGTGTGTAAGATGAGATTCGATGCTACGATTTGCGTTCGCATCTGTGCAAGTTTCGGACGGATTGCAAGCAGCCAGTCTCAAGACTGTTTCCTTGACAACCATTCGACGCTTCCTGACATTTGTTAATACAATTACTCATCATAACTGTGTACGCAAAGTATTACTGTTTCACGATTACTGACGTCATCAGACGAGGTTGCTACGCAACAAAGCCTTAGTTTCCAAAATTTTTTCGGTACAGTTTGACGAGACAATTTCATTGGCTTTAGCTTGCGTGGCATTGGACAGAGAAGGAACAAAAGATGTGGATTCTGCTCAAAATCACAAGACAGGAAATGTACATATAACGTAACACTGAGGCGCCTTTGGCTCCTTGCATTCTGGACTTTTCTCAGATTATCGTGTTATTCAACCCATTGAGGTCAATATTTTTATTGCTCTTCACAGTTCTTCTTATGTTTTAGAAAGTTATTGTGTGTTGTGATGCTTGTCTGAAGGACTCGTTCCGTATATGTCTGCGATGACCCCGTCAATGCTTAATATCGGTCATACATATATGGTCGAAATATTTTGTTTGACATACAAAACTTTCTACACAACTTTCTACATAACCCTTCTACATAGTACAAACAAAATCTAAAAAATGTTAATGTTAAGATTGCAAGTTTCTATTTTCCTTCATTATGCATCATGCAAACCGCGTCAAGCTCAGGATACGGACACGTGGCGGGCGTTTGTGAATGCGGTGATGAACTGTCGGGTTCCATAAAGTGTGGGTAATTTCTTGACTATTTGGGAACAACCCTAACAAATTAAAATTCCATTCAGGAAGAAATTAAGAGCAGATTGAAGTCACGTAATGCTTGTTATCATTCTGTGCAGGATCTTGTGTCTTACAGTTTGCTATCCAAAAATATAAAGATTAAGATATACAGGGTATACACAAAAGAATAGTGCGGTTTTCAATAGTGAAAACTATGGAATCCTCACCATTCTTTTGTGTATACCCTGTACAGAACTATAATTTTGTTGTTGTTTTGTATGGGTGTGAAACTTGGTCTGTCACTGAGGGAGGAACGTAGGCTGAGGGTGTTTGAGAATAGGGTGCTGAGGGGATATTTGGGCCTAAGAGGGACGAGGTAACAGGGGAGTGGAGAAGACTACATAACGAGGAACTTAATGATCTGTACTCATCACCAAATATTATTCGGGTGATCAAATCGAGAAGAATAAGATGGGCGGGGCATGTAGCACGTATGGGGAGGGGAGAGGTGCATACAGGATTTTGGTGGGGAGACCTGAGGGAAGGAGACCACTTCGAAGACCCAGGCATAGATGGGAGGATAATATTAAAATTGATCTTCAAGAAATGGAATGGGGGGCATGGACTGGATTGATATGGCTCAGGATAGGGACAGGTGGCGGGCTGTTGTGAGTGCGGTAATGAACCTTCGGGTTCCATAAAACGCGGGGAATTTCTTGACTAGCTGACGACCTGCTAGCTTCTCAAGGACTGTGCTACATGGAGTTAGTTAGTTAGTTACATTGTTAGTAAACCGCATGAAGGCAAAGTCGATGTCAGAAAATGAATATTACAAACAACACAAATGCTATATTATTTGACTGTTACGTCACACCACAACAATATACAGCAGACAACTGCCATACTTCTTGTAATTATCTCGCAAACAGCACGAGTTGCTGACAAAACATACTGATATGTGTTCACTTCCTCAACAACTGCTGTTAGACGCCCTTCTCACCCCAAGAAGAACTCAGTCAGACATTACCGTGAATTTGTCCGCGTCTTCAGGCATAATTTCCGTATCATGCTTGGCACAGCTTAACCAACATCCAATTTCTAAACATAGATACATAGGAATAATTTCCAATACGAGATTTCTTCAAAATCCGTTTAGCGGAAGCCGAGTTTTTTCCCTCTGGATGGACAGACTGACAAACAGACATGACGAAGGCAACAGTCTAAGAATTCGTACAATACTTTATGTTAAATAACTACAAAGCAGGCAGAACAGCCAAACCACTTTAACATTCACCTAATTTTAATAAATCGTTCTGATTAAAATTCCCTTGATTATTGCGAGTTTTTGTGACGCCGGTATGTTAAATACGGTAACGTGCTTTGCGACTTTTGTGGTCAGATCACTGTTATGTCTCAAAAATGGTAAAGGTTGGAGCTTTTACCTGTGAATTCCACAAAGGCATAGGGAATGGAGTAAATGTAGAGCTTAATCTCGGCACTAGATTGGTGAAATTTACGCTCCGGCCGCTTTAACCCCGGGAAAATGCCCTCGAAAAGGAGGTTTGGTGGAACCCAAAGCTGAAGGGTTTGGAGAAGAAGAAAGTCTCTTTCCCCTACCGTTAATGGAAGGGCCGTTCTTTGGTTTTCCAACCTATGGCTCACTCACTACATTGACTGAGCTACCCCGCCTACATTTGTGGATTCAATTCAATTCAATTCAATTCAATTCAATTCAATTCTGGTTTATTAATGTACCGAGTCAACAGCCAGATGGCCAATTACAGAAACAGCACAAAATACAAACACGAATAACAATGGGCAAGGAACAGGACAAAATAAAACAAACACAACAAAACAAATAAATAAGCAAACAAAGACTTACTGAAAGAATTAATAAAAACACCTTAAAATAATGTAATAAAATATTACATCTCACTAAGTGTAACAAATTCCCTTCTAAAAACATCCATATTATTACAAATAGAATTTGCCGCAGTTACACACCGGCCGGAGGGACAGTTTTTATAATATGAGCTAACATAAAACAAAGAAAAGTCTCGGAGGTTTCGAGTGGGAACTCGTAGACCAATAATGTCTAAAGTAGACGGACAGGATTTAGAACCTAATAAAACACTAATGACAAAAATTGCATCAAGTTGATGTCTTCTGTCATGTAAAGTACGTAAATTAAGTACTTGAAGAGCATTAGCATAACTATAACCATTGCTGTCGCGGGAGAGGAATTGATTATAACATAAAGCTACAAACTTCCTTTGAATGCGCTCAAGCTCTTTTGCATCAGCAGAAGTAATTGAATTCCATACTACAGATGCGTACTCTAATTTGGGTCTAACAAGCGAAAAATATAAAATCAATAAACAATCAAGGGTCGAAAATGGAAAAAGTAATATTAAGAATAAGACCCAAAAGCTTGATGGATTGAGAAAAAATATAATCCACATGGGAATGAAAATATAATTTGGAATCAATAAAGACTCCTTAATCCTTAATACAATCGGTACGTGTAATATAAGAGTCCCCAAGTTTATATTTCAAAATTGGAGAACAACAATGACGCTAATGTTCTAATGCTTTATTATGTAAGAAATATTGGAGAGTAGGTAACAGCTTGGGTTCTGATATTTCTTGTACACAGTGTTCTGTGTGTGTCAGCCGAAGGTTTGCAGCATAAATGTCTGCTGTTTGGAGAGTCATTAAGGGTCATCGCTCGAAGCTACATACATTTTACTGACACTCCCCAATTAAACAACTTTAATAACCAGAGCAATGAAACTTTTGAAACGCGCGCCAAATTTTCCCTCGCCGGAATAAAATTGCAAAGACGCGAATTTGGCATACTGCTGGGCGATGACACAGGCGACTGGACCGTCACGTTGTGGCCGCTCGTGTTCCAGTGTGTTGGAGTTTGCGCTTCAAGTGCACACCCCCCCCCCCCCGTATATACGTATGTACTGACCACAGGTACACGTAATTTCGACTTGCCCATAATTCAACTAACGCCAGACCTTACGCAACGTAAATAGTGCGTAAGTTAGGGAGTGTCTGTAAGGAGGATCCCGGACAGCGATAAAAAAAAAACTTTCTTTCGAATACACAAACTTACCACCAGGTTTGAAACCGGCACCATGCAGTATGTTAGGTACCACAGTCAAGTATCCAAAAGACAATGCAGAAAAAATGATATACATGAATGAATCTAAAATTTGGAATATTGATAATGAATTATCTTAGCCGAAACATGTAGTCATAGTTCATATGAGTTACTAAAATAACATGATATTGTGTCTGTTAATACAACAGCTATGGGTATTACATTTTAGATTTATTCATTTGCAATACACATAATATGTATTATAAATTCACTGTCTAAGAACCAACTAAATACACTTTTTTCACTTTGTATTTACAAGTTCACCACTACATATGTTTCGGTCTCCTTAAAGACCATCATCAGGGGGTACATCTGATGATGGGACCCTCTTCCATGGAACTAAAAATTCAGTTATTTAATTGTGGTGAACTGAAGACACAAGATTTCAAATTGTGTAATCCGTGATGCGGTGGCAGAGATTGTAACCAGGCGTCCTGTACTTTAAAAATGTCGCAGGGTTTCACGGTTCAGTAGGAGGCGTGTTGCATTTACGCCCAAAAGTAAAGTAGGCTCTTTGTTTAACCAATTTTAACGGAACTCCCAAATGCTCAGCATCGTTATCAGCAGGTCTCTTATCAAGGAATTCAAACAAAGTGAAACGTAAATGTGTAAAATAAGGATAGCATTCACTTAGTCCCTACGTAAATACGGCTTTACTAGGCAGAATTTCACGAAACCTGTAATTATAAAATAAAGTTCTGTGGGCATATGCTATAACGAAAATTGTCCAAAACAGATTAAAAATTTAGAATATCAAGAGTATTTTATTTAAACTCGAAAGTAGACTAAGTCCGTCACTGAGCCTATTTTCGAGAGACTGGCACTTGCTTGATAAATTTTTGTAAAGAATATATATACCAAATTACATGAAATAGTGAAAAAGAGTTTAGTCACCAATAACAGGTCAATTTTTCACCAGCAAACTGGAATTAAATTTAAGTAAGAAACTAGTAAAGTGCTACATTTGGAGCATAGCTTTGTGTGGTGCTGAAACGTGGACACTTGGGAAAGTAGATCAGAAGTATCTGGAAAGTTTTGACATGTGGTGCTGGAGAAGAATGGAGAAGATCAGTTGGACCGATCGTGTGAGAAATGAAGAAGTATTACATAGAGTGAAGGAGGAGAGGAATATCGTACATACAATAAAAAGAAGAAAGGCTAACTGGATTGGTCACATCTTGCGTAGAAATTGCCTTATGAAACACGTGATTGAAGGAAAGTTAGAGGGAAGGATAGAAATGACGGGACGACGAGGGAGAAGACGTAAGCAGCTACTGGATGACCTTAAGGAAAAGAAAATATACTGGGAATTGAAAGAGGAAGCACTAGATCGCGCCCTGTGGAGAACTCGCTTTGGAAGAGGCTACGGACCTGTCGTAAGACAGACTGCAGAATGAATGAAATGAACAGGTCAGTTACGGCCAGAAATACGTTGTTTCCAAATGTGTGTTTTTATTGCTATTTCCTAAAATATTCCTAATGTCTGGAGACGAAACACTCGTTGGCTATTACAACATAGTCTCAGATTTTGACAAATATAATTTGTAATAAGATGAAAACCATATTGGTAATTGATATCTGAAAGAGGCAGTACTAGCCAATGTGAGGGCTACCGCTTGAAGAGAGCAGATCGGTGATGTAGGCAAAATGATGGCTGCCATTGGAACGGAGACCAGAAAGGAGATGGAGGACGGTTAGATGCGTGTATGGTTAACGGACAGACAAACTGTACAAATAGGACACGGGTGGATGGAATGGATAATTACACAATAGACTGATAACGCAAACTCGAGTTCGGCAAGCGGACAGACAGACAGACAGACGAAATGATGCTGTGTGATGCCACTGCTAATTTCCTGCAAGAAAAATCGATTAACAAAACTCACAGTTACGTAATGTCATTTAAAAGTCTGTCCCTGACGCCCCAATCAGGCCTTCTCCCTGTTTTGTCCACTAAATGGCACTGATAAATGTACATAATTTGTTCAGTAAAATTTTGAGCCGTAGCTCCTAGGCCGGTGTTTCCAAAAATCTTTTACTGCAGAGACTTTTCGGTTCCAAAAAATTATATAGGAACTCAAAAAAATAAAACATATATACAGTATTGGTATACATAAAAATACATACATATACACAATATAATATACATAAAGACATATACATAATACATACACATACACGTACATACAAAATACATACATATACACAATATAATATACATAAAGACATATACATAATACATACACACATACGTACATACAAAATACATACATATACACAATATAATATACATAAAGACATATACATAATACATACACACATACGTACATACAAAATACATACATATACACAATATAATATACATAAAGACATATACATAATACATACACACATACGTACATACAAAATACATACATATACACAATATAATATACATAAATACATATACATAATACATACACACATACGTACATACAAAATACATGCATACATAATACATACGTACATAATAATTACATACATATGTGCATGCATGTATACATACACACATACATACTTTAAGGTATCCTCACACCATCCTCCTAGCAACGAAATGTGTTGGGCTACTTTAAGGTTATCCTCACAGTATCTTTCTACAGAATCTCTGAATATCTACGGGCAGCAGACCCATACAGGGCCGCACGTTTATTCAAACTGCCCCGATAATTCACATTACATCGCAGAAATTCTTGCTGTTTCAAACGGCTTTTGGTTCCTAACGTTGCCCTGTTTCATCATTACTTGATGACTAAATAGTTAATTTGCGAGATTTTAGTCATGCTCGGTGGTGCAGTTGAACTCCTCGCTGCTGTAGGACTTTGCGCTGCGCGTGTTGTAATTTTGGATGGCGCGACCCTTAAAAATGGGACAAACACTTTGTTCCAAAAAAATCGGTAACAAAATACCAACGCCATGTAGCATCTCATAAGAGCGAAGACCTGAAAATGTAGATATATTGAAGACGGATATGAAATTATAGTAGTTTTTTCTTCGTGAAATTTCTCAATGAACGGAGCTTAGAAATAGAAGTATTAGATATTATGTTTATTGTCCGACGAATGTACAGTTCTATTCAGTATTAATTTTTGTGAAACACAGTACTACATGTTTCGAACCTTATCCTGGTTCATCTTCAGGGACCGGGATAAGGTTCGAAACACGTAGGACTGTGTTTCACAAAAATTAATACTGAATAAAACTGTACATTCGTCGGACAATAAACATAGAAAAGAAAATTCGCGGAACTAATAATATTAAGTTTCTTAGACATTAGTCTAACGTGCGACGGTCGACTGAACATTTGTAAGTAAAGAAGAGTACTAACATTCAAAGAGGTTTTGAAACCACTGATAAGGACGATGGGGAAAAGAGATTTGGTTCACGTAAAGGACAGCGGAAGTTTTTTTTTGTGGTGAAGGGCCCCGCAGCAGAAGCTACGGACGCACCTCAGCCTTAAGGCATATTGTGCAACCTTGTTATGAAGATGAGAGAAAGATGATCAGTTTTTTTTATTTGTCCAAGTAATGGAGCAGCGGTGGAATGAATCTGACAGGGGAAAACCGAAGTACTCGAGGGAAAAACCTGCCCAGTGCCACTTTGTCCACCACAAATCCCACATGGACTGACCCGGGATCGAACCCGGGCTTCTGCGATGGGAGGCCGACGACTAACAGCCTGAGCCATGGCACGGCCCGAGAGCGGGAGTTAGTTCTGTTAACGTTCGGCAGGAAGGACAATTGCGAAGAAAATTAACAAACACGTTGATGCTGTGGGAGGTAATGAGACGCAATCGGAAGCTCTCTGTTTTGGCTAATTACAAATACACACCATTAAGTCAACAAGCAAACAGAAGTCCTGTCTGTCCGGCATGATTACTCCGGGATTAAAGTTAAACAGGAATTGACAGTTGCACAGAATAAACAGCTGTGCCACTCGTGTCACGGGCTGAACAAGCACGATCGCACGATCTAGGCCGAAACAGTTCAGTGCTGTTCACATTGTCAAGTCATTCCTTTAGACCCACTTTAATAACACCTCCTCAGTTAAATCTCACGTCTACCGGGTGCACAGTAAACGTTATTCATATTCCATAGTTCTCGGTTTAAATCCGGGCCCGGTAAGTGGCTGTCAGGCTTAAGATTTTCCGCATATTTTCTCAGTCTGTCCATGAAATTTCACAGTATTATATCAAGTTACGACAGAACTGCTTTCTTCCACGTTCAATTCAGTATTCTACAGTCTGCGTATAAATTCTGGGCCACTGTAAAGCCGGGATTAGACGGCGCGTGGCTCGGCTCGTTTTACGTCATAACTGACGTCATTGACAAAGAATCGTATTCAAACGCGCCGTGTAACAGGCCTGGCGCGGCGCAGCGTGTGATTGGTGGAACGAGGCTCGTTTGATCGCCTCAGAAGCGGTTTTTTCACGATCCTCAAAGGGACTCGGCGCGGGCAGCTGTTGCGGCTACACGGCGCTTGCAGTCTACGCGCCAAGCCAGTCTCGTCCAAGCCTGTATACACTTAGGTCTGGTCTTTGTTTTACGCTGTCGGGGTGCGCGAAGAGTGAAATTTTCTGTCCTACAATTGGTATTGGCTAGAATGGAGTGGTTAAACGAGGACATTTTTAAGTTCATAGAACAACACGACTTATTCCACAAGCCGAGCCGAACCTACCCGAGCAAGGCCGCTGGTCCGCCATTTGCCGAGGTGCGCCGCGTCGTGTAGCCAGATTGTCTTTTCTGTTCCGATCTGTTGGCCGAGCAAGTGACGTCACGTCACTGGACGAGCCACGCGCCGTCTAATCCCGTCTTTAACATAACCACAGTTAATGAGACACCATTCTGTGCAAACAGAGGTTCAGTGTAAACGCAAATCTTATGTGACTTCATATTGTTACACCACGTGTTCCGAATCTTTATCAGGCATCGTATAAAGCATTATTTACAAGGTTAGAAGTGCATATTACGGTAAAGGGCGTATTGTGTTATTATACACTACGGTACACCATAATATGCACTTTTCACCTTTTAAATATTGTTTTTATACGAAGCCAGATGATAATCCCCGTATATGGTCGAAACACGTAGCTTAACAAACTTGAAATGAAATAAAAGACTCAGTGTGTTTGTATTAAACGACAATAAAAACACAATGGGATAACAATCAGAGTAATTAGATACGTCTACATCTAGCTCATTCTACAGATAGAACTGTTTCACAGAACCTGTGCAGTAAGCAAAGAACATTATCGCCCATCGACGCATGAAATTTCTCTCTTTTTTACGGGCCTACTGAACACGTAATGCTGAAAATGGCGTGAAAGTAAACAGAGCGGAAGAGACTGAACGATAATAAAAAATAAAGGACAAGTCGATACAGCAGCGAACATAACCTCAATAACGAAGCCTAAACCTTGGAATGGCTTGACGAGCGTATCTCTACTCAATTTGCCGGTTGTTTCATTTCCTCTACAGCATCTGTCTGTCTGTCTGTCTGTCTGTCTGCCTGCGAAGTGTTGACGTAGTTGCGATATTATTGCGTACAACGGTTTCTGCTTCATCAAGTTATACAGAAAGTAGGTTACAGGCTTGTCGTAGCGAACGGTTCTTGCACCTGCCTTTAGCTTCCTTGCAGGTTACTTCTTAACACGTGTCTGCAAGACAGGTTTATGGGCAACGTGCCAACTTTTTGCTTTTCATTTCTTTTCTTTCATTCCCCTTGTCTCTTTCTTACTGTAGCCGTCCTTCGTTTACTCCTCTGTCTCTTCCATTTCATTTGAGCCATATTCCATTCCTTCTTCGTCCTTACTTTCTGTAACTTACATATTTATTTTTCGCATAACTCTTTTTCAGAAGCGGAGTAGCTTATTCAGTAGTGGGATTAGACACAGACTGGACTGGGATTAGACACAGACTGGACCGGGATTAGACACAGACTGGACCGGGATTAGACACAGACTGGACCGGGATTAGACACAGACTGGACCGGGATTAGACACAGACTGGACCGGGATTAGACACAGACTGGACCGGGATTAGACACAGACTGGACTGGGATTAGACACAGACTGGACTGGGATTAGACACAGACTGGACTGGGATTAGACACAGACTGGACTGGGATTAGACACAGACTGGACTGGGATTAGACACAGACTGGACTGGGATTAGACACAGACTGGACCGGGATTAGACACAGACTGGACCGGGATTAGACACAGACTGGACCGGGATTAGACACAGACTGGACCGGGATTAGACACAGACTGGACCGGGATTAGACACAGACTGGACCGGGATTAGACACAGACTGGACCGGGATTAGACACAGACTGGACCGGGATTAGACACAGACTGGACTGGGATTAGACACAGACTGGACTGGGATTAGACACAGACTGGACTGGGATTAGACACAGACTGGACTGGGATTAGACACAGACTGGACTGGGATTAGACACAGACTGGACTGGGATTAGACACAGACTGGACTGGGATTAGACACAGACTGGACTGGGATTAGACACAGACTGGACTGGGATTAGACACAGACTGGACTGGGATTAGACACAGACTGGACTGGGATTAGACACAGACTGGACTGGGATTAGACACAGACTGGACTGGGATTAGACACAGACTGGACTGGGATTAGACACAGACTGGACTGGGATTAGACACAGACTGGACTGGGATTAGACACAGACTGGACTGGGATTAGACACAGACTGGACTGGGATTAGACACAGACTGGACTGGGATTAGACACAGACTGGACTGGGATTAGACACAGACTGGACTGGGATTAGACACAGACTGGACTGGGATTAGACTTGGACTGGACTGGGATTAGACACAGACTGGACTGGGATTAGACACAGACTGGACTGGGATTAGACACAGACTGGACTGGGATTAGACACAGACTGGACTGGGATTAAACACAGACTGGACTGGGATTAGACACAGACTGGACTGGGATTAGACACAGGCTGGACTGGGATTAGACACAGGCTGGACTGGGATTAGACACAGGCTGGACTGGGATTAGACACAGGCTGGACTGGAATTAGACACAGGCTGGACTGGGATTACACACAGGCTGGACTGTGATTAGACACAGACTGGACTGTGATTAGACACAGGCTAAACTGGGATTAGACACAGACTGGACTGTGATTAGACACAGACTGGACTGTGATTAGACACAGACTGGACTGTGATTAGACACAGGCACTGGATTAGACACAGGACTGGATGGATTAGACACAGGCTGGACTGGGATTAGACACAGGCTGGACTGGGATTAGACACAGGCTGGACTGGGATTAGACACAGGCTGGACTGGGATTAGACACAGGCTGGACTGGGATTAGACACAGCTGGACTGGGATTAGACACAGATGGACTGGGATTAGACACAGATTGGACTGGGATTAGACACAGATGGACTGGGATTAGACACAGATTGGATGGGATTAGACACAGATTGGACTGGGATTAGACACAGATTGGACTGGGATTAGACACAGATTGGACTGGGATTAGACACAGATTGGACTGGGATTAGACACAGATTGGACTGGGATTAGACACAGATTGGACTGGGATTAGACACAGATTGGACTGGGATTAGACACAGATGGACTGGATTAGACACAGTGGACTGGATTAGACACAGCTGGACTGGGATTAGACACAGGCTGGACTGGGATTAGACACAGGCTGGACTGGGATTAGACACAGGCTGGACTGGGATTAGACACGAGCTGGACTGGGATTAGACACAGGGATGGACTGGGATTAGACACAGGCTGGGACTGGGATTAGACACAGATTGGACTGGGATTAGACACAGATTGGACTGGGATTAGACACAGATTGGACTGGGATTAGACACAGATTGGACTGGGATTAGACACAGACTGGACTGGGATTAGACACAGCATTGGACTGGGATTAGACACAGGCTGGACTGGGATTAGACACAGATGGACTGGGATTAGACACAGCTGGACTGGGATTAGACACAGATGGACTGGATTAGACACAGGCTGGACTGGGATTAGACACAGATTGGACTGGGATTAGACACAGGCTGGACTGGGATTAGACACAGATTGGACTGGGATTAGACACAGCTGGACTGGGATTAGACACAGAGCTGGACTGGGATTAGACACAGATTGGACTGGGATTAGACACAGGCTGGACTGGGATTAGACACAGATTGGACTGGGATTAGACACAGGCTGGACTGGGATTAGACACAGATTGGACTGGGATTAGACACAGGCTGGACTGGGATTAGACACAGATGGACTGGGATTAGACACAGCTGGACTGGGATTAGACACAGGCTGGACTGGGATTAGACACAGCTGGACTGGATTAGACACAGGCTGGACTGGATTAGACACAGTGGACTGGGATTAGACACAGGCTGGACTGGGATTAGACACAGATGACTGGATTAGACACAGGCTGGACTGGGATTAGACACAGATTGGACTGGGATTAGACACAGGCTGGACTGGGATTAGACACAGATGGACTGGGATTATAGACACAGGCTGGACTGGGATTAGAACAGATTGGACTGGGATTAGACACAGCTGGACTGGGATTAGACACAGACTGGACTGGGATTAGACACAGCTGGACTGGGATTAGACACAGGCTGGACTGGGATTAGACACAGCTGGACTGGGATTAGACACAGACTGGACTGGGATAGACACAGATGGACTGGATTAGACACAGGCTGGACTGGGATTAGACACAGCGTGGACTGGGATTAGACACAGCTGGACTGGGATTAGACACAGACTGGACTGGGATTAGACACAGGCTGGACTGGGATTAGACACAGGCTGACTGGATTAGACACAGACTGGACTGGGATTAGACACAGGCTGGACTGGGATTAGACACAGGCTGGACTGGGATTAGACACAGACCGGACTGGGATTAGACACAGACCGGACTGGGATTAGACACAGGCTGGACTGGGATTAGACACAGACTGGACTGGGATTAGACACAGGCTGGACTGGGATTTGACACAGGCTGGACTGGGATTAGACACAGGCTGGACTGGGATTAGACACAGGCTGGACTGGGATTAGACACAGGCTGGACTGGGATTAGACAGACTGGACTGGGATTAGATACAGACTGGACTGGGATTAGACAGACTGGACGACCGAAAAATTGTGATTCGATTCCAACCAGAGATAAAAGGTTTTTATTTTCTCCAAAGAGCCCAAATGCGATGTGGACACTATCCAGCCTCATATTCGATGTGCACCGGTGGCTGTTTGCCTGGTGGTAAAGTGGCCGATGCGTGAAGGTGACCACTCACCTCAATTTCGTGTCGCGTTTAAACATACGTGGAGCCATACCTCCACTCCCCACATGAATCGAAGGTATAACAGGGTCAGATTCACATTATCTATTTATTTAAATTCCTCCGCCTACCTACGGAAGTCCCTTAGCCTGTGTGTTGTGCCAAGCCTTCTTCCAATTTCGTAATTTATTTGTCATGCTACAGCATTCAGATATTTAACATGTGATGGCACAATCGAGCAGGCACTTCTTCACCCAAAGAAACGATCAGTGAAGACGCAGCATTTACTTTATGCTGTGCTCGAGTGAACTTCCCAGCGCCTAATACAAGCTTTTGAATATGCTGTAAATGTCTTTATCGATTTCCAAAATTGTTGGATCATAGGGAGGATGTTTCTGGGTGCGTTCGCAAAATTGTGAAAAGCGACTATGAGCTTCGTCATTGTCTGTCTGTCTGTCCGTCTGTATGAAGCTGAAATGATCACCAGAGCAAAGTAACCTCATTTTTATCATATTCGGCGCCGTAGATCCCATAATCATCCTAAAACTACAGCCAAATTTACAAGCTTTAAATCTTTCCTGTTTGGTTACGGCTGCCGCAGGCAGACAAGCGGACCTTCGTTATATAGGCGCAGTCATCCAGCAATACCACTGCCACGGGCCCCAATGTTCTCCCAAAACACTCAGTCTGCCATCCCCCATAAGTCGACCCCCCCCCCCCCCCCCCGGGCTATGTACTTAACGCAATACAACGAAATAGTGTAACGGGCGTTTCGCGTTGCCGTATCACAGATGGTTACAGGTCAAGTGCAACCTGGAAAAGGGTGTATGTCTTTGTCACTGTCGGCTGTAAACGAGGTGGAGTGTGAACTACCGGGCTGCGGTTAAGTGAACCTGAACCTGCGGTGCGGCTCCACTGTGCTTATCGCACATCACTTCAATCCTATCGCACGTAGTTTTACTGTATTTATCCGCATATCACTTCGATCCTTTCGCACGTGGTTCTACTGTATTTATCCGCATATCACTTCAATCCGACCGCATGTAGTTGTACCGTGTTTATCGCACATCACTTCAATCCGACCGCATGTACTTGTACTGTTTATCCGCACATCACTTCAATCCTATCGCACGTAGTTTTACTGTATTTATCCGCATATCACTTCGATCCTTTCGCACGTGGTTCTACTATATTTATCCGCACATCACTTCAATCCTATCGCACGTAGTTTTACTGTATTTATCCGCATATCACTTCGATCCTTTCGCACGTGGTTCTACTGTATTTATCCGCATATCACTTCAATCCGACCGCATGTAGTTGTACCGTGTTTATCGCACATCACTTCAATCCGATCGCATGCAACTGCACTGTGTTTTTGAACCAGCTGTCCGCATGTTCAAACGTAGCAACAACACACGTTTAACGTTCCATGCTCATACCGACACCCAGATAACTCGCACAAGACGTTCAGCCAGACCAGTCAACGGTACATTCATGACGGACCGCGTACCAGATGGCTTGGCTGGTGTCGACGTGCCAGGTACGGGAGGACTGCTACGGATTTTATCTTCGCGTCTGAGTTAGCTTGGCTAATTATTCCACTCGTTGTTCTTGTATATAACGCTTTGGAATTAGCCACATGTCATAGGTCTTCCAAGCGGTTCCTTTCCTTAAGGCTTCTGCCACAAAAACATCTACGCATATCTCTTCTACCGCATACATGCCACATGCTCCGCCCATCTCATTGTCCTTTATTTGATCATCCTAATAATACTTAAAGAGGAGTACAAATCATGAAGTTGTTCATTTAGCAAATTTCTTCCAGCCTCTTGGTGTTTCCTCCGACACAGGCCCAAATGTGCCCTATGAAACATATATCGGGTACTGCACATTGCTTACAGGAGGGATACAATTCGACAGACGAATTGAATTGCTTCTCTGTTAAACTGACTCACACATCTTCTGAGAAATTAAACCCATGGGGATTTGTGTCACCTGAACCTTGTTTTGAATGGTAAATTTGTGGGATATATCAGTGGAAGATATATCAGTGAATTTGTGGGATATATCAGTGGAAGATATATCAGTGAATTTGTGGGATATATCAGTGGAAGATATATCAGTGAATTTGTGGGATATATCAGTGGAAGATATATCAGTGAATTTGTGGATTATATTAGTGGAAGATATATCAGTGGAAGATATATCAGTGAATTTGTGGGATATATCAGTGGAAGATATATCAGTGAATTTGTGGGATATATCAGTGGAAGATATATCAGTGAATTTGTGGATTATATTAGTGGAAGATATATCAGTGGAAGATATATCAGTGAATTTGTGGGATATATCAGTGGAAGATATATCAGTGAATTTGTGGGATATATCAGTGGAAGATATATCAGTGAATTTGTGGGTTATATCAGTGGAAGATTCCGTCGACTGTGTGGGGAGAGTAAGACCAAAGAAAGCGTGCACAACCCCAACCACGAACGACCAAAGTGTCGGCTGCAATTCGAAATCGAGACCGCTAGTAACTACACCCAGGCTGTGGAAGATACTGTTGGCATGTTCGACATCATACTAGCCACCAAGTATGTCCCCATAAAGTGATCCGATACGAACCACAGGACATGTTCACGTATAAACCTTGAACGGATTTGGTACATAATTAAAAATTTCCCTACCAATCTGTGCCTGAAGTAATGCCTGCATTCAGTTCACCTTTCACACACATGTCAAAATTTTTAAATATTTTCTTGCCCTGTTCTTTGATCGAAGAGCTGACTGGCAAATCGCGGCTTAACAGACCTCGCGCCAGCCGCCTTTTTCTATTCCCTGAAGTGAAAATCGCCCGCGAAGGAATATGATTTCAGGACATGGAGGACATCAAGAAGAAAGTAATCGCCAAATTTATCTCCTTTGGAGGCAATCTGTAAAGTCTGGGGCAAGTTATAGAAAGGTTTAAACGTGCGTTGGCCTCAAGGGAGAATGCTGTGAAGGAAAGAACAAATATGATTCTGTTTCGTGTGTATTCGTTCTTAACCACAGCGTCCAGGAATTTATTGCTTGACAACAGAAAGAAGCCTTATATATCGACGTCATAAACATATATTTCTGGAAAGTACGCTTCCCTCTATAGCGTCATTCTGAATATTCCCTTCTAGCCGTCTAGCTATTCTGTTCACCTGTTTGATAGTGATAACCATGTGACAACCAAGCGCTTTGGGCTGGTTGACATACGCCACTGGGGCTTTGAAGAGCATAAAACAGAAGCAGGATGGGAAAAGCTTCGAATGTGACCATACAAGAGACGCTCTTTCGTGGCCTCAGTATAGGCGACCATAAAAAATATTTAAATTTCAACAGAGCTGCGTATCTGCAGATGTCTGGCGACAGTTCACTGCATCTCGTTAGCATTACAGGGCGCCATGTTGATAAACAAAATTAGTGACCGGCAATGCATGTTCATTAGGTTGCCGTAATACCTCTGCAGCTCCATTATTTCACAGTACTGTACTTTAATAACATTCTTGGGCCAGTAAGATCGAATGAGGTCCTGTTATCGGATATTATTGTTATTATTATTATTATTATTATTATTATTATTTAAACGTTTAATGGCCGATCCCAGTGGCCGTGCGGTCTAAGGCGTGGGTCTATGGCCGCTCGCTTGCTGGAATTGTGGGTTCGAATCCCGCCGGGGGCATGGATGTCTGTCTGTTGTGAGTGTTGTGTGTTGTCAGGTAGAGGTCTCTGCGACGGGCTGGTCCCTCGTCCAGAGGAGTCCTACCGAGTGTGGTGTGTCTGAGTGTGATTGTGAGCCTCCATAATGAGGAGGCCGTGGCCCACTACGGGCTGTCTAGCCATAGAAAAAAAAACGTTTAATGACTTAGAATTGTTACTGAGCGATGGGGTTTGGGCATATCGCCTCTAACCTAACTGTACCACCAAGTGTAAATGTACGTATGTGTTTATGTGTATGCACCATGGCATAATTGTTGGGGCTCAGTCGGTCAGAAAATATGGCGTGGCAGCAGCAACAAGCTTTTATCTACGTCGTAAGGACAGGTGCAAACAAGAACACCTGTACACACTGTATGTCAGTTGACAGCTGTATCATAAACACTGTATGTTAGTTGACAGCTGTATCATAAACACTGTATGTCAGTTGACAGCTGTATCATAAACACTTTACGTCAGTTGATAGCTGTATCATATAAACACTGTCAATTAATAGCTGTATCATAAACAGTGTATATCAGTTGATAGCTGTATCATAAACAGTGTATATCAGTTGATAGCTGTATCATAAACAGTGTATATCAGTTGATAGCTGTATCATAAACAGTGTATATCAGTTGATAGCTGTTATCATTCCTGAGGTTCATATCATCGTGACACAAAATTCACTGAACAGATACATATAAACACTCTTCTTCGAAGTGATTCTCTTATTATATATGAGTTATTAATTAATTTCCAGTTTACTAATCATTCACCCCGCCGCTCACAGTAACACAGTACAAGGTATACATGAACTTGGTTAGGGATTTGCAGTAGGAGTATCGGGAAAACATGAAGTTTAAGCGACTGTAAATATCTCGAGTTCCAACAGTAAGGCCAGAAAGCGTCGTCGCTCTTGAAGGTCTATGGACCAATCCTCACACCGCCATTCTTCTGTCAGGGCACTCTGGGCGGGGCTTTCTGCTCCAGACTAAAATATTCATATGTACAAACGAGATGAAGTGACTGGTTAACCAATAGAAAGAGCAGCATGGATCAACAAGCCAATTTTGTAACACCATTTCTGATTTTGTTAAAACAAACTGAATTTCCTCCTCAACAGATATTATGAGACGCCACAACTTCTGCTTGAGCCGCTTTCCCACGACTTCTGTATTGGACGAGCATTTGTTACTCGAGTAATTAACACATCGTGAAAATGGTAATCTGTTACAAGTATTGGGCACTTGACCTCTTCCCTCCGACTACCGGCAAATGTGACATAAGTCAAAGTAATTATTAGTGCTTGTTCACTTAGGATGTCGCGGTTTGTTGTTGCGTTCCGACGACTGCTTTATGAATGACAACCAGAAAACTGTATGTGTGTTTGTAGAATTAGTATCATTCGATAGGTCGAGCTTTGAGGGCGCTTTTTACCTGCCCTGGTACACGAGTCATGGGAATGCGATCACAGTGGTCAGACAAATATTTGGCAAGTGTACCCGATTACAAATATCTGCTAAATGAAACAGGCGTGGGAACAGTACGGCAAATATTCGCTTGTCTCCTTGTACAAAGCACTATCATTGGCGTACTTTTGCGATGCGTCATAAGTGGGAAAGCGGATTTAAGTTCACTTGTCGTTCTACCAAATGACAGAAGACCCATGGCCTAGTACAGCGTAAGGCAATTCACTTGCTACTGAAAATGTTGCGAAACTTGCATCTGCGCCGAAGAAAATCTACCATACTTGGCTAACAGAAAAGCAGATTTCTGTCAATGCTAAACCAAAGGACAGAGGAATTTATAACCCCTAAAATGTAAACTACGTAAGGAACTGAGAAGAGTATGTGTTGGTCAATGCGCAGTCGCGGACCCCTTGTGATAAGAAACGATTTGAGGAGTGGACTGATTACACACAAAAGATAGCTTAAATTTTGGGTTTTAGAGTGATCCGGGATGGCGTACTCAGTACAGTGACAAGGATACGAGCTGAAAGACAAGGGATTCGATTCCCGGAAAATGCAATAAATTCCTTTCTTCTCCAAATGCCCAACCAATCTCCTGTTCAATTGATATCGGGGGCTCCTTCCTCGGGGTAGAGCGAGCGGAGACTGTCCTCGGGGTAGAGCGAGCGGAGACTGACCTCCATCAAGACCAGCGGTTCCCAAACGTTTTCGGTCTACCGCCCCCTTGGTCCCATATACACACCCAGAGCGCCCCCCTACCTTTTAAAAAAAATGCGCATTTGTTTCCACTTTTATTTTATATTTAAAAAAATCGTTTAAATAAAATTATAAGAGTTAAACTTAATGTTTTGTGTGTTAATTAATAAATTAAAATTTATTATATTTTTATGATTAACAATAATTCATCTAGCAATAGTTTATTTAAAAAAAAATATGTGCTTGAATAAGATTCATAAATTAAAATACTAAGAAATTTAGTTCAATTTTTATTTTTAACACAAAAAATTACTTCATTTCAATTTTATTATAAAAATAAATGCACTACTTGTCTACTAGCGCCCCCCTGTGATAATAACAGCGCTCCCTTCCACCTGTCGTACCTATTAGCGCCCACCTCGGTAATCCCAACGCCCCCCCCAGGGGGCGGAACCGCCCACTTAGGGAACCAATGATTTAGAGCCTAGGTTAAAGAAGATAGGAGCTATACCTCTAAACCCCTCTATAAGCCTTCGTGGCGTTAACAGGGCAAAATTCCCCGTTATGTTCGCCTTTAAAATACGTCACACGAGAATAACAAATATTACACGCACTGGCCTTTATGCGTCGAATTGCAATGTTAACTTAAACACACGCACAGTGCAGCTATGATAACAATTATCCTGATTACAAGTTGCAAAAACAAGCTTCACAATAAAATTACAGGGAAATTTTATTATCAACATACAGACGTCTGAGAAATTTAGTTAGGCTGATTTACGTTACAAGAATATTTAATAAAAGCTTTATGTTTTCCACAAATTCATCATCACATGCAATTAGAAGGAACCTCGCACAACGTCCTTGTCTCTCTTCACCTCAGAAGTTTGCACAGCCACAACGTTAGTATCGATGATAACAAAAACTTAGGAACTACCAACATATGAAGTCTTTCAGACACGTAAGGCCCAACACGTGTTTATCTAATATATTTGTATCAGAATGCGGTGACAGACTCACAACTCACTGCAGGACCCCGAAGATAGGGCGCTGCTCTCACGGCCTCTAAAGTCACGAAACTCACGATCACTGTGCGATACAGGACTTACGGTTTGGCAGGACCAAAAAAAATTAAGGAAATTAGGGTGTTAATTGATCAGAAACTGCTGTGCCCAGGTTTGAAGTCTTTTTGAGGTGTCACTCCTTTAACGTTAGGCGAGAAGGTGCCCACATTTCGAAAGACGGTACTGCCCACAACTTCAGCGCCAAGCAGTCCGTAAAAACTGAAAGCTCAAAATGTTAATCTTTTCCATTATTTCACATTAATAAACAATTAACAAATTCGGTTTACCAGTCTTAAAAAATGGTAACATGGATTGTAATTCTCAGTTTGACTAACTAAACTGCAGAGGAAGTCCAAGAAGTGACCTAGAGTGCTTCACCCTGAAGATGAAGGCACTACGGATTCTTCGAAACTTCGGGAACTACTGAGCCAGCAATACAGCTTCACGTCCTAAGACACGTTCGATCGTCTGAGGTACCGCTGTGAGAACCTCAAATCTCGCAGTGCTGAACCCACAGTGCCACTAAACACAGCAGTATATAACAACACTAACCACTAGAACTGTAACAAACGCAGGCGACGCAATGCCAGTCTGCAGGCTACAACGTGTGTTCCAATGCAATACAGCCACCGATTAGTTCAGTTACACAAAAATACATACCGCGGTTGTTAAAACTGGGTAGACCCACAAATGGAAAACTGCGGTTGACCCGAAAGGGAGCCGGGGGGGGGGGGGCTTCTCTATAGGCAGCCAAGTTTATTGAAAGACTGTGATAAGTGACACGTATGGTTTTGTGTGTCATTTGCAGAAGCGACGGAGTATGGACGTCAGGTGGCGTAGGTGACTCTAACGTCATGGAGGATAGCGTGAACAGTACCGAGCCCAGTGTCAACGGCACAGACCTCTCCAACCGAACGTCCACCATCTTCAGCATCGGGCCGGACTTCATCACGCAGTGGTAAGTGGTGGGCGGGCGTTCTTTACAAACAAAATATTATAATGACAACAAGTGAGATAAAGCAACATCAGCAGCATAAGTAGGTAAATAGGAAGTCGCATTGCGCTAATTTATCGCCACATAAGTTTACGATTCCTCCGGTAAACCTACTGTTCAATATGTCGGCCTATGTTTCCCTGGGCCATGAACATTAAATGGCAGTTCATTACAACTATACTGCAAGTCATTCATTCCACTGAAATACCGTTCACACTTCCTTACTTTTGTGGAATGTGCCGAGATGGCGCAAAGGCGTCAATGTGCAATGTTGAAAAAAAACAGTGCAATAGATGCACTTCATTTAACGTTGTGATAAAGTCCCATATCAATTTCTTAACTTCGGATCATTACTTACTGATCAGCTCAAATTAATATAAGCTCATAACAAATCGACATTATTAATGTACTTTGGCATACAGAATCCGCATTTCGATCTGCACTCTTCTATAAATAACGTTACATTGCGAAACCAGTTTCAGAGGCGGTGCATGTATGGCAGGAGGCAAAGCCTTTTTTCGAAAAGTTGGTAACCACCTGCCGCAGTACGCGGTGTCATAACCACCTACAAGTACGCGGTGTCAAAACCACCTACACAGTACGCGGTGTAAAAACCACCTTCACAGACGCGGTGTCATAACCACCTACACAGTACGCGGTGTACATAACCACCTGCCGCAGTACGCGGTGTCAAAACCACCTTCACAGCAAGCGGTGTCATAACCACCTACACCAGTACGCGGTGTAATAACCACCTGCCCAGTACGCGGTGTCAAAACCACCTGACACAGCACGCGGTGTAATAACCACCTGCCGCAGTACGCGGTGTAATAACCACCTGTCACAGCACGCGGTGTCATAACCACCTGCACGCACGCGGTGTCAAAACCACTGTCACAGCACGCGGTGTAATAACCACCTGTCCCAGCACGCGGTGTCAAAACCACCTGCCGCAGCGCGGTGTCAAAACCACCTGTCACAGCACGCGGTGTAATAACCACCTGTCACAGCACGCGGTGTAATAACCACCTGCCAGTACGCGGTGTAATAACCACCTGCGCAGCACGCGGTGTAATAACCACCTGCCGCACGCGGTGTCAAAACCACCTCCAGCACGGGTGTAATAACCACCTGTCACGCACGCGGTGTAATAACCACCTGTCACAGCATACGCGGTGTAATAACCACCTGCCACAGTACGCGGTGTAATAACACCTGTCACAGCACGCGGTGTAATAACCACCTGCCACAGTACGCGGTGTAATAACCACCTGCCGCAGTACGCGGTGTAAAACCACCTGTCACAGCACGCGGTGTCATAACCACCTGCACGCACGCGGTGTCAAAACCACCTGTCACAGCACGCGGTGTAATAACCACCTGTCACAGCACGCGGTGTAATAACCACCTGTCACAGCACGCGGTGTAATAACCACCTGCCGCAGTACGCGGTGTAATAACCACCTGCCGCAGTGCGACAAGTGGTGTCAATAACCACCTGTCACAGCACGCGGTGTAATAACCACCTGTCACAGCACGCGGTGTAATAACCACCTGCCGCAGTACGCGGTGTCATAACCACCTGCCGCAGTACGCGGTGTAAAACCACATGTCACAGCACGCGGTGTAATAACCACCTGTCACAGCATGCGGTGTAATAACCACCTGCCCAGACGCGGTGTAAAAACACACCTGTCCACTACGCGGTGTCAATAACCACCTGCCGCACGCGGTGTCAAAACCACCTGTCACAGCAGCGGTGTAATAACCACCTGTCCGCATAGCGGTGTCAATAACCACCTGCCGCAGCACGCGGTGTAAAACCACCTGTCACAGCACGCGGTGTAATAACCACCTGCCGCAGCACGCGGTGTAATAACCACCTGCCGCAGACGCGGTGTATAACCACCTACCCAGTACGCGGTGTCATAACCACCTGCCGCAGTACGCGGTGTAATAACCACCTCCACAGCACGCGGTGTAATAACCACCTGTCCCGCAGCACGCGGTGTAATAACCACCTACCACAGTCACGCGGTGTAATAACCACCTGTCACAGCACGCGGTGTAATAACCACCTACCACAGTACGCGGTGTAATAACCACCTACTACAATACGCGGTGTCTGACCACTGCCACAGTAGGCGGTGTCATGACCACCTCCGACAGTACGCGGTGTCATGACCACCTACCACAGTACGCGGTATCATAACCACCTACCACAATACCTGGTGTCACAAACACCTAACATTATACGCGGTGTCATATCCACCTACCACAATACGCGATATCATAACCACCTACCACAATACGCGGCCTCACAAACACCTAACATAATAAGCGGTATAACCACCTACCACACTACGCGGTGCCATAATCCATAGGACTCAATCCAAATTTCCACAAGCATTAAAATCTCACAGCCTCATCTACTAGTTCCTTACATCTAACATAGTTGTTAAGAAGCTAAGGCTGATAGTACCTCATCTGTTTGAACATTTTCCCACCATGCATCAAACGATATCATTTGAGTATTGTGTATTGCGTATTGCATAGCTGGCCTTTAGGACAGGGTAGAGCGTGGTAATTTAAACTCGCACATTTTCACTTTTCTACTATACCAGGCCGTGGGGGGGCTATCACAGCGGCAGTATGGCTACAGGTAGGGTTATCCAGCCCGGACAGTTCTAAACAGAGAAGCCAGAAAAATTCTGTCCCACAACGAGGCGGAGGGGCGGGCTCTTTAGGTGTTTGCTAACCTCTCTAGGGGAGCACGCCCCAAAATCAAAGCCTGGCCCTCGAGTTTGGGGGGGATGGGCATGAGATTCACATCATATCCTGTAAAAATGATAATGTTCAGAAGTCCAAAGAAGGGAGGACACGGCCAAACTTAAAGAGTTTTACTTTGCATTCACCGTGCATTTTTGTTTAATTGAACAATTTTTACCAACAAAAGCACACAGACATACAATGTCAATAGTTTCTTTTATTTATAGTTATCCCCAATACGTATTTCGGCGTGTTTACATCGCCATCTTCAGGGGGTCGTTGAAGTTTTCTTTTAACATAGACCAATATTTATAAAATACATCGTAACAGCCATAGTTATGTATAGTTCTTGATTGAGACGATGCATAATTGATACATAAGACCAATGCATCCATCTGGTTTAACAAGGTATGCAGGGCAGAACAGCTTGTACCGAAATACATCCGTATCACAGTCAATGGTAACACACAACGTAGCCAAAATACAAAGAAAACAGCCACAACGCATCGTCTCAATCAAGAACTATACATAACTATGGCTGTTACGATGTATTTTATAAATATTGGTCTATGTTAAAAAAAAAACTTCAACGACCCCCTGAAGATGGCGATGTAAACACGCCGAAATACGTATTGGGGATAACTATTAATAAAAGAAACTATTGACATTGTATGTCTGTGTGCATTTGTTGGTATAAATTGTTCAATTAAAGTGTTTTAGTGCTAAAGGAGGAGAAGAAGAACACTGTAACAGGCGGGACATTCAGTATGGCAACTTCAGTGTCCCTCAAATCTTTGTAATGCCAATTATCGACTCCGGTCCCTTCCAGGGACAGACACCTGAGCACACGGTTCTTCTAGCTATACAGGAGAGCCGTAATGGCCTCCCATATACACACATTCTATGTCCAAGTAGAGTAAAAATGTTTTAAATGGCGGTAACAATAGTAGTGGATTTTATGTGGCTCTAAAAATGCGGTCATTAAATGCAATGGTAGGCAGGAATGAAGAAGAGAGCTAAAGGTACAGAGACAAGGTTGAAGAACGCAAAAAAAGAAGAGAAAAATAAGAAAATAAAGATGATGTATAGGAGGAAGGAAAGAACAAAGTAAAGTTGTAGAGAAGGGAAATATAAGGGAAAAACGATAAAATAGTAAAGTGGGAAAAATGAGAAACAAGCAAAAAACGAAAGAAGGTAAAACGAATAAGGGAATAAATGCACCAGGCAGCAAGGAAGAGAGGTAGAATATGTGATAAAAGCAAGTAGGAGGAAAACATACCAAAGGAAGACACAAAACGCATTGAACACGACAAATGTACAGTTTCTCTTTAAAATCTGCCCTCCAGAGCGTAGCACGGACTGTGAATGTCCTCTAAATATAACCGTAGCTAAATATACAGACAACGAAATATGTTGTGGGACATCCTATAGGAGCGCTGGAGCGAGAACGCTCACTCTAGCGGCTCAAATTGGAAGCTGGCCAGGTGTAGCAGATTGGCCAGCGAACTGTGGCAACACCGCACCAATCTCTTGTGCGGCGGGGAGGTCTTTGCTGCATTCAGAGCGATCATACTGGCTCCGATAAAAACATACCTTCAAGGCTCTGGAGATGTAAGGACTAGAACATGTGTTTGACGACGGGAAAGGGAGGAAAATGTGCTCGCTTACGGCGTCCACCCACATTAAATTCGGTTCTTACCAAATTTCTCAAATACAGCACGTCGCAGTAAGCAGATACATCATACGATGTTCAAATAAGTAGCACCCATGTCCTTTATTTGAAACACTTAGAAATAATTGCCATTTAACGACACGTAAAATCAAAATTTTCCCATACGAAAAAGTAGGCCTATATTAAAGCAATAAAACACACCTGAAGTACGCACACAAATGACGGTTACTCGAGAGGATATTCGCAAAGACAGCTTTAAAATCATATGCATTAGGGGAGACCGGGGTTACTTGTTACAATTTTTCTACGAGTTTTTTTTTTTTTTTTTTTTTTTTTTTGCCAGGATTGCATATACTGGAATTATACTGTCGCATAACGTTTCTTAAATCACTGCCCTTTAAAGTTACATTTTTATTTTGTCTTCTAGTAAGATTTATAAACTATTTTAAGCTGTTTATGAGGGTGAAAGATGTCAAATATCTGCCCCGATATTGGATACATCGATACATTACATGGGCTTGTCACATGACTTTGCAGGGGGGATAAAATATACCGTTACTGCCTGTTATATTTGTGGGCAATTGTTGAAGTGTCTAATATGGTTTCAGTTACCACATCTAAATGCACAATTATGTACTGTTGGCAGCTAGTATTGTTACAATATTTCAAATCAATAGCAGACGTTCAATATACTTAATGTAGTACATATTCCGTGCAGGTGCCTTACACATAACATTTTTATTACCAATTGTTGCACACAATATTTTTTTGATCCTACATGTTTCGGCTACATGTTGTAGCCATCATCAGGGAGCCATATTACACAGACATGAGCAGCGTGTAGTAAATCGATTAATGGTAATATGCACATTAACTTTGTGCACAACAGTACCAATAAACTTTTAAGAATAAACTACAAGTGTGGTATTAAAGTACTTGTATGAGCAGACATTCAGTCGCCCTCGGTGGACTAGTGGTTAGCGTGCTCGCCACAGGACCCAAGGTTCGCGGGTTCGATCCCGACCGAGGTCGATGGATTTTTAAGGGTGATAAAAATCTGGAGCACCACTTCCTTCGGAGGGGAGGTAAAGCCGTCGGTCCCATGTCGTAGATTTACGGCATGAATAGAACTAGTAGTGTCCGTAAGCAAAATTCAAGCGGCCATTTCTCACCCAAGTCTCCTGACTGCCTGTCAGATGGCTCTGGCAGTCTCATCAGGATTGAGCAAAAACTTGTGCGGGCAGTGAACCGGTCACTCACTACAGAATGCACACTTACCGAACAGGAAACCTTCGGCATGAAATCCCAAAAGGAGGAGGCTTTGGCCCACCCCGGGCTGTAACGCCATGGAAGAAGATAAGCAGACATTCAAATTTTTAGTCATGTGGTACTTGTTAAAGTAAGATCAGTCCCCACAGTGATTATAACAACAAACATAACATTGTCGTCACCAGCTTTGCAATTCAAAACACAAAAAATCTCTAAATTTGGCGTAGAAGTCGCGGGCCCCATTCAAGGCATTCACTGCACTGGAATAACAATTTGTGTATAAGAAACTTTATTACGGTATCACCGATAATTACTCTACCAACCGCTATACAAATCCCTTTAGTGTTATAAAGATACTTTAACATTTCACATAAGCTTTTCACACACTGCTAGTTCTGGTCAAGATTTCTTTCGCTGCCTCCACATGTTTCTCTGCACGTTGTGCCTCTGTTTCCTTTCCTCTTTGAACTCTTGATAGTTGCTCATTACAGAACATTGCATGTCAATAAAACAGGAAAGCAAGATACTTCACAGCGACAAGTAAACTTTTTGTGCGTCGTTTTGCTCGGCAATGAATTACCAGAACAATGACATTCTATGCAAAGTTCAAAAGCATGACAGCCAAATACCTCAAGTTCAGTCTTTCAGGTATCATGAAGTCCTTCTGTAAAACTAAAAATAAGATCTGCTTATAAAAAGAAGACATAAAGCTGGAGAAATTGCTTTGAAGCAAAGAAAAAATTACTTATCTCGCATCCACACGTAACGGCCAGTTGTTGAGGCAATTCGGTGGACAGAAAGGGAGATGCAGCGAACCTGCCATCTGGTAACTGTTGGAGGCACTACATTGCAGTTATTACAATACTCGTGTTTAACAAATTGCCCAGTGTGACAATAAGCCGTTTGGACGATTTCTGACAGAATAGCTTCTATTCTGATGACTTGGGAAAGGAAATACTAAGGAAAATTTATGGTCCCAAGTGTGAAAATGGAGTTTGGCGAATTAGAACTAACTTCGAACTCCAAAATATATATAAGGACACTAATATAATATAAGATATTAAAACTAGAATATTTGGGAGGCTGGGCCATTTGGTTCGAATGGAGGATTTTAGATTACCAAAGAAGATTTTGAATGACAAACTGGATAAAAAGCGGAAAATTGGTAGACCTAAATTAAGATGGTTTGATGACGTCCAAACTGATATCAGAACATTAGGAATTAAGAGATGGATGTACAAAGCGCAAGATAGACTAAAATGGGCAAGAATCAAGAACGAGGCTAAGGTCAAACTCAGAGGACCGTAATGCCATAGAAGAACAACAACAACAACAACAAGCAGCGGTCATGGACACATCGTTGCACATCCGCTTCCTAGTTTCTGTGGGCAATGCTTCGCAGCCACTGACGTAATCTGCTGAATGAAGAACCCATAATTTCTTATTTAGGTAAAACGAAATGTATTCTACTGTCAAAACAATTAAATTGTAAGATTGACTAATGTGGCATTTCTTTTTCGATGGCTCGACATCCCCTTGGGGGCCTAGGCCGCCTATTGTTCGAGGCATCACGATCACACACTTTAGACACACCACACTCGGTAGGACTCCTCTGGACGAGGGATCAGCTCGTCGCAGAGACCTGATATCTCCAATTTAAAACAAACATCGTGCAGCTTTCAAGAGCTAGAACGTGCTTCCGTCATATTCTCTTACTTTCTAGAATTTAGCTTCTTGTTTCGAAACTTTTTCGTATAATTATAAATTGTTTTCCCACTTGGTATTGACGCATTAGAAATTTCCTTCTCAATTTACGGCGACACTTCTTGAAATCTCTGAACTTAGTTTCGGGCGCAACAATTTTTATGAGAAGAGAGCTACAGAGATGGGATCAGCTGTGATGGTTTCGTCAACTAACAAAGTCTTCATACACGCCTTATAAGATCACAATGTGCGCACTGTTGGCAGCCCTGCTGAGATCTGCACGGTACTCAGTTACTTACCACCTACAATGAAACGTTTCTGCAGTGACTACTACTGCACTTGTGTTAATCCTCGCTTGCGGGTAACATAACTTCGGATTCTTTGCGTAAAAGACGTTTTATAAACCCCCACAGAAAAAATCCACTGACGAGAGGTGTGGACTTTGTGGGGGCCACTACCTTGTTCCGCCTCCACCAACCCGAGGAGGAAATCTGACATTTCGTACTAAATGGATAAAGTGGGGTGGAGTCTCCGTCTTGTTGAAACAAAATTTCACCTTCTCCCTCTTTTCAGTGCCAAATATCTGTGTAAAGACAATTAATTTTAACATATCCGGTACATGTACGCCGTGACAGTGTTTTAACCAAAAAAAGGAAAGACCCTACAACAGGACCACGCATTACGCCACGCCACGCCACACATAACCTTCGTGGAGTCTTGCACGAGTTTGTAAATCGCATATGGCCGTTACTGCCCCCAGACCTGGCAACTGTGCCTGTGTACCTGACCATTCACACAGTAGGTTGTCTCATATGTGTACATAATTCGCAGCAAAAAAATTCCATTCTGTATGAAATTTGTAAATTCAACACTTGTGTTTCGATCTGTATCTTTGACTTCGTGGAGAACGTGAATTTTGTGAAGGCACAACCTTCCTTTTTTGTGGTGAAGGGCCCCGCAGCAGAAGCTACGGACACACCGCAGTCTTCGGGCTTATTGTGAAACCCTGTGATGAATATGATTAGTTTTTTTTTCTCGTTTTTTCCGGTGGAATGAAACTGACAGGGGAAAACCGAAGTACTCGGGAAAAACCCCGTACCAGTGCCACTTTGTCCACCACAAATCCCATACAAATCGAACCCGGGCCTCTGCGGTGAGAGGCCGGCGACTAACAGCCTGAACCATGTAAGGCCAGGGCAGAACCTTAGTCTTTTGTGGAGCATTCTGGGTTTCCGCGTCAGTGGTACGTAGGCGCAAATTCCGACGAGCAAAATACTTCTTTGGGCTTACACGACAGCCATAAGCGTTCGACGACCGAGCTGTTCCAGGTGATTTCCTCTCTTCCACACATCCGCCTCCCTTAAACGTCTTAAACCAGTCTCAAATCACTTCGCCGACAGCAGAATTTTTTTTCCATATGTAAGACGGAAACAGCTCTGCATTCTTACAATGGATTTGCTTTCGGCCAACGACATGACGCACTGTGCTTTCTCTCGCACGTGTGCCGTCGTACTAACCGTGGCAGTAGTAGTGCTTACACCTGAAAGCATACTGTGCATGTCCATGAAGTGCAAAAGAAATGTGTGTGCGCGTTGAAGAACACTTTATGTGTTGAACACATGACAGACAATCCAATTCCTACGTCTCTCTTCTCATGAAGAACACTTTATGTGTTGAACACATGACAGACAATCCAATTCCTTCGTCTCTCTTCTCATGAAGAACACTTTATGTGTTGAACACATGACAGACAATCCAATTCCTACGTTTCTCTTCTCATGAAGAACACTTTATGTGTTGAACACATGACAGACAATCCAATTCCTACGTCTCTCTTCTCATGAAGAACACTTTATGTGTTGAACACATGACAGACAATCCAATTCCTACGTCTCTCTTCTCATGAAGAACACTTTATGTGTTGAACACATGACAGACAATCCAATTCCTACGTCTCTCTTCTCATGAAGAACACTTTATGTGTTGAACACATGACAGACAATCCAATTCCTACGTCTCTCTTCTCATGAAGAACACTTTATGTGTTGAACACATGACAGACAATCCAATTCCTACGTCTCTCTTCTCATGAAGAACACTTTATGTGTTGAACACATGACAGACAATCCAATACCTACGTCTCTCTTCTCATGAAGAACACTTTATGTGTTGAACACATGACAGACAATCCAATTCCTACGTGTCTCTTCTCATGAAGAACACTTTATGTGTTCAACACATGACAGACAATCCAATTCCTACGTGTCTCTTCTCATGAAGAACACTTTATGTGTTCAACACATGACAGACAATCCAATACCTACGTCTCTCTTCTCATGAAGAAAACTTTATGTGTTGAACACATGACAGACAATCCAATTCCTACGTCTCTCTTCTCATGAAGAACACTTTATGTGTTGAACACATGACAGACAATCCAATTCCTACGTCTCTCTTCTCATGAAGAACACTTTATGTGTTGAACACATGACAGACAATCCAATTCCTACGTCTCTCTTCTCATGAAGAACACTTTATGTGTTGAACACATGACAGACAATCCAATTCCTACGTCTCTCTTCTCATGAAGAACACTTTATGTGTTGAACACATGACAGACAATCCAATACCTACGTCTCTCTTCTCATGAAGAACACTTTATGTGTTGAACACATGACAGACAATCCAATACCTACGTCTCTCTTCTCATGAAGAACACTTTATGTGTTGAACACATGACAGACAATCCAATTCCTACGTCTCTCTTCTCATGAAGAACACTTTATGTGTTGAACACATGACAGACAATCCAATTCCTACGTCTCTCTTCTCATGAAGAACACTTTATGTGTTGAACACATGACAGACAATCCAATTCCTACGTCTCTCTTCTCATGAAGAACACTTTATGTGTTGAACACATGACAGACAATCCAATTCCTACGTCTCTCTTCTCATGAAGAACACTTTATGTGTTGAACACATGACAGACAATCCAATTCCTACGTCTCACTTCTCATGAAGAACACTTTATGTGTTGAACACATGACAGACAATCCAATTCCTACGTCTCTCTTCTCATGAAGAACACTTTATGTGTTGAACACATGACAGACAATCCAATACCTACGTCTCTCTTCTCATGAAGAACACTTTATGTGTTGAACACATGACAGACAATCCAATTCCTACGTGTCTCTTCTCATGAAGAACACTTTATGTGTTCAACACATGACAGACAATCCAATTCCTACGTGTCTCTTCTCATGAAGAACACTTTATGTGTTCAACACATGACAGACAATCCAATACCTACGTCTCTCTTCTCATGAAGAAAACTTTATGTGTTGAACACATGACAGACAATCCAATTCCTACGTCTCTCTTCTCATGAAGAACACTTTATGTGTTGAACACATGACAGACAATCCAATTCCTACGTCTCTCTTCTCATGAAGAACACTTTATGTGTTGAACACATGACAGACAATCCAATTCCTACGTCTCTCTTCTCATGAAGAACACTTTATGTGTTGAACACATGACAGACAATCCAATTCCTACGTCTCTCTTCTCATGAAGAACACTTTATGTGTTGAACACATGACAGACAATCCAATACCTACGTCTCTCTTCTCATGAAGAACACTTTATGTGTTGAACACATGACAGACAATCCAATACCTACGTCTCTCTTCTCATGAAGAACACTTTATGTGTTGAACACATGACAGACAATCCAATTCCTACGTCTCTCTTCTCATGAAGAACACTTTATGTGTTGAACACATGACAGACAATCCAATTCCTACGTCTCTCTTCTCATGAAGAACACTTTATGTGTTGAACACATGACAGACAATCCAATTCCTACGTCTCTCTTCTCATGAAGAACACTTTATGTGTTGAACACATGACAGACAATCCAATACCTACGTCTCTCTTCTCATGAAGAACACTTTATGTGTTGAACACATGACAGACAATCCAATTCCTACGTCTCTCTTCTCATGAAGAACACTTTATGTGTTTAACACATGACAGACAATCCAATTCCTACGTGTCTCTTCTCATGAAGAACACTTTATGTGTTCAACACATGACAGACAATCCAATACCTACGTCTCTCTTCTCATGAAGAACACTTTATGTGTTGAACACATGACAGACAATCCAATTCCTACGTCTCTCTTCTCATGAAGAACACTTTATGTGTTGAACACATGACAGACAATCCAATTCCTACGTCTCTCTTCTCATGAAGAACACTTTATGTGTTGAACACATGACAGACAATCCAGTACCTACGTCTCTCTTCTCATGAAAGTTATTATTTCTCGAAACTAGGTCCATCATTTTCGATGACCCTGTATATAGCATATGCATCCTTTTGCAATCCGCACAACAGCTGGCTGAAGATGAGCCACAGACAAGCAGTTTCTCCGGTAAGCAGCGTGACCGCTGTCCGGTGTATTATATCAGCGTCCAGATCAGAAATAACTAGCGATTGTGGGCCTTAAAATAATGACCCTGTATATATCAAAACGATAAATGAAATAGGTGACCAACATTGCTTTAATTTTCATGTCAAATGTTAGCAAAATCATTGTAATTGTTTTGTTTAACGTCGCTGTTTAAGTTCCTAAGATAATACACGTTCAGTTTTATATGCAGCAAATAGCTATACGGAGCAATCATGGGGGAGAGTGATGGAAGACCACCGACGTACTTTGATAAAAACAACTCTCTGTGCCACTTTGTTCACCGCAAATTCCAACTGACATACACTGGGATCGAATTCGTGCCTCCGCAGTATAATATACAACACTGCTCACAATACAATTAATAACGAATCCATAGGCTTTACTATCCTATTGTAACAGATTACAAAGAAATTTAAAATAAAATGCAATACCTGCTATATATATAGCTTTGCACTCTTGTCTTTACTGTAATTAAATCTCACTCTAATTCAGTTAATAACAAACATTTAACATAATTTTAAAATGGCTGATTGAATATCCATGGAATGACGATGACCAGTGAGACTGAATGCAGCCTAAGGCGAAAATAAAATCAATTTCATATGCACACAAATTTATGAACAATATTAGGTATTAGTGGGAAAACCAATTATAGTCTTTCAAATAAGCGTTATTGAAGCAATTAAAAAAAGTAGATTGGCGGAGAAGTTGGATAAACTACACTTTGGTTTGTGTTCTCTGTCAAACAATAAACTACACTTTGGTTTGTGTTCTCTGTCAAACAATAAACTACACTTTGATTTGTGTTCTCTGGCAAACAATAAACTACACGTTGGTTTGTGTTCTCTGGCAAACAATAAACTACGTTGGTTTGTGTTCTCTGTCAAACAATAAACTACACTTTGGTTTGTGTTCTCTGTCAAACAATAAACTACGTTGGTTTGTGTTCTCTGTCAAACAATAAACTACACTTTGGTTTGTGTTCTCTGTCAAACAATAAACTCAAATATTGCATAATTCTTTAGTAAAACCAAAAAGCCACTGATGTATTTAGCTGGCGTGGCAGTAAGACTCCACTGCATCCAGACATCGCTACGTGAATGATGGGACTCCCCATTCCTACACATGGACCTTCGAAATAAAGGAAAATTTATAAATTATAGAAAGCAAATAATCAAACAATTTCTGACAGTTAATAAAGAGGCGATCTTATTTTATACCAATAAACCTTCTTATTCTTATTCTTATACTTTGGTCCTATCAGTTAAATATTATACCATGTCTACCTACGGATGAAATTTTAAAATTTTTCAAACAAATTCTGCTCTCAGAATATGCAGGGAAAGTAGCAAATTGCACAAACGTTGTCAGGAAACCTGAACAGAAGACGATACATGGAAGACCTGGGCGCAGATGGAAAAATAATACTAAAATGGATCTTAAGAGATGGAGTGGAATGACATAGACTGCCTGGCTCACGTTAGGCAGACATAGACTGCCTGGCTCACGTTAGGCAGACATAGACTGCCTGGCTCACGTTAGGCAGACATAGACTGCCTGGCTCACGTTAGGCAGACATAGACTGCCTGGCTCACGTTAGGCAGACATAGACTGCCTGGCTCACGTTAGGCAGACATAGACTGCCTGGCTCACGTTAGACAGACATAGACTGCCTGGCTCACGTTAGACAGATTTGGAGCTCTACTGAGTATAGTAATGACATTGAGTTTGTTAAAGTGTGGAAAACTTCTTGACCAGCTGAGCGAACATCAGCTTCTCTAGAAGGAACCTGCTCCATGTGTTGCTGGTCAATAAGTCAGGCAGTCAGCGGGACAACGTAATGTCTTATAATATTACGAGATGGTTGCGAGGAGTGTAGACATTCTGATTTTGTGTCTACAGTTAGAAGAGTGGTCATTATTTATAGAACCTTATGTGGTAAGTCATCATCTTGGTAAGCGTACGAACTCGTTACCACATCGCTTATGGATCAGACATCCTAGCAGAAGTGACGTAGCTACGTTTTTGGTGCCCGGAGCGAGTAATCACAATGGCCGCCCATACCAAAAAATCGTGAATTAAAAAAAAACCTATTTATTGAAATTAATTTTAGTTGCGTGAGGAATTTAAAATTTGTTGAGCGCAGAAAATCAATATTTTATTTAAAATATTAGTTTTTTCCGTCCAATTTTCCGCCCCTTGGACTCTGCCGACAGGGGCGGCCGCCACATACAACCCCCCCCCCACCCCGACAACACCCCCTGCCTCGAAGGACTCCGCAGGAAACGAAGCTTGCACCGGATATAGAGCTATAGTTGCTTCAAACAGGAACCCTCTATACATTCTTCCCAAATTAAATTGCGAACGGATGACGCAATATTGTAAGAAAAATCAAATAAAAATCAGAAACCTAGACTCGTGTAGGCCCTACAGGATGACTTGAACAAAGTGGTACGTTCTGGTGACGTGCCTCAGCAGAACGTAGTTTGCTTAGAGACTGGGTAACGTAATTTAAATTAATATACGCGATAAGTAAGGAGAGACTAGTGTTAAGCATTATTGTTAACAACCTGCAGTGTTTAGATGATCTAAGTGTGAAGATCATTACATTCTAAATTACTTCACACTGATGATTTTGGTTCCACGATATTAACAGTGATCTCCCTAAATACATACTACCCTAGGAGTGAGTGAGTTACACGCCGGTAGCCATGTTCTCTGTTAAGTACGCGCTGAGGCCGAAGAAACAGTTAAGCATTGACTGTGTTATCTGTGAGGCACGAGGTAAGGCTGAAGATAAAGCTGAGCATCGATCGAGCATGGTTTTCACATCCTTTTATGAGAGACAGTTTGCTTCGTACCTTACGTCAGACACTGGTTTGGTTTATATGGTTGCTGTCCTCAAAGGAAAGACAACAGGCTATCTGTGTCAGTGAGTGAGTCACAGGCTGACCGATAACATTTGAGAGTAATTGTAACACAACAAGATAGTTATACCCAAATATATACAAGCAGTCCTCAATTTGCGACGACAGAGAAACGACAATGAAAGTGATCGTTGAATTTCACGTAAATATTGTGACATTCCGTCACGTAAAGGGTACATGGCTATATTACTACTTCTACTACTACTACTACTACTACTACTACTATTAATAATAATAATAATAATAATAATAATAATATTAACATATAATGATAAGTCGGTCCCTGCCACCACGGCATGGCGCGTCCTCGGGTTGCGGATGGACAACGGCATGCAGATATGGAGGGTAGCGGCGAATACATTGAATAAGCAGTCGCGGACAACCGACAAGGGGTGGCCCTCCAGCTTGGGGGTTGGGAGAAGTGCTAACAACTCCTCACCCTAAAAAATTACCAAGTTACGAAATACTATACAAAGCCTTGGTGCGGGCTGTTGTGAGTGCGGTAATGAACCTTCGGGTTCCATAAAATGCGGGGAATTTCTTGACTAGCTGACGACCTGTTAGCTTCTCAAGAAGGACTGTGCTCCATGGAGTTAGTTATAATAACACCGTGGGCCGGGAGGGCGTAGTCGTTATAGCGACTAGCTACAGGCTGGACGGTCCGGGAATCGAATTCCGGTGGGGGCGAGATTATCTGCACCTGTCCAGACCGGCACTGGGGCCCATGCAGCCACCTCTACAATGGGTACCGGGTCTCTTTCCCAGGGTTAAAGCGGCCGGGGCGCGGTGTTGATCACCCACCTCGTCTAGCGCCAAGGTTAAAGAAAGAGTAGAGCTATACCTCTACACCCCTTCTGGGTCTTCATGACCTTGGCCTGTTCTAGATTTATCTTCAACTTTTTACGTTTTTAGTAACAACACCGACAATACGGTGGCAGTGTGGCTGACAGACACACTGCCTGTAGTAAGTGCAGGCCTACAGGCCGTAGTAAACTGGCAGTAGTGGTGTAGAACGTGTAGTTCTGCTGGTGCTATAATAATATGACTTGGAATAACTGACTTTGAATCTCGATATATTACGTTATTTAGCTCAGCTACTCGCGATTTTTACCATAGATACGAATAATAAGCACGCATGCCTGTGTCTACACAAGACAAAAAAATTTTGTCTTACAAGGGGTCAAGAGGTCGTGAGGTGTGACAGAAATTTAGAGAAATTCATAATTTCGGTTAACCTACTGCATCATGCAGACAGATTCTTCCTCCGAAACTTTGGTAAATTTCCATCAGACTACACTGCCAAACATACTTTAAGATAGCATTATTAACAGATGTAACTCTAGCCAAGTACATCAGCAGCACACACGTTCTAACAAGGAAAACCTGCCACACGGTCAGATCAGTGAAGGACGACTAACTAACTAACTAACTCCATGGAGCACAGTCCTTCTTGAGAAGCTAACAGGTCGTCAGCTAGTCAAGAAATTCCCCGCGTTTTATGGAACCCGAACGTTCATTACCGCATTCACAAGAGCCCGCAGTGAAGGACGACCCTGGTTTAAAAATACCCGGCGTATACGGCATCCCATGTGAATGTGGTAAGACGTATATTGGCCAGACAAACAGAACTATCGAGACAAGGCACAAAGAGCACATGCGACACCTTAGACTGGGTCAACCAGATAAATCAGCAGTAGCACATGACCTGGAAACAGGCCACAGGGTAGAATTCAACGACACGTGTAGACTAGCCGGGACAAAGGGATACATGGACCGCATAACAAAGGAAGCGATTGAAATAAAATTACATCCGGACATCAACGGGGATGGCGGTTACGTACTGAGCCGAGCCTGGCAGCCCGTACTACGTCAGATAGGGACCTCGCAGCAAGGATTGAGAGCACAACAGTATAAAGAACCCGCCCACTGATTCTAATTGGTTGGTGCACTCCGAGCTGGTCTAATACTCCCTGCCTCGGCAGGTATATAAACACAGGACAGACGAGTGCTGGGTTATATCGGTTCTGCCTGAGGATGGGGACGGAGCCAGTGCCTGAAACGTTGTATCTTTTAAATAATTTGACGCGGTTGATGGCCCCCGAAGACTATATTAAAAACGATATAAAGTCACTCTGCAGTATGAACTGTAAAGACACTGGCTCCGTATCAGAATAACCGATATGTGTATATTACTCCACCGAGATGGGTCCTTTTTGAAAAGCTGACGTCTTACGAGCTGGTTAGATCATTTCTCGCCGCTCATGATGAGCCACTTGAATCCAGTCCATACCCTAGTATTTAGACCCGAATTAATGTTACCTCCTCTGTCTGTAACTTCCAGTTGGTCTGTTCTTCCAAGTTTTTAGACAGCAAATGCGAATATCTGTTTTGCTTTCTACATGCCCGCTCGTAAGATCCTTGGTTTATCGGCGATTTTAAACAATCACGTGTTTTAACAAAAAAAAAAAAGACGTGTTAAAGTAAATGAGAAATTCGCTCTTCTCGTATGTTACACAGCGTAGGTTGGCAGTTATTTACCGACGTTTCGGGACAACCTATGGGCCTCATCTATGGAAGCTAAAGGTTGTCCCGAAACGTCGGTAAATAACTACCAATCAACGCTGCGTAACATCCCAGAAGAGCGAAGATCTCATTTACACCGCGGCGGAAGCCTAAAATCACGCATGTTGGGGTAACATAAAATTGATATTTGCGAAATTCGGTCTGTTAATGGAACTTACTTAGAATCGTATGTAAGGATCGGGTTTTCTTACTACCTATTCAAAACGTATTTACATTAACCCTTTAAGGCCCAGTGGTTACTTTATATACCACCAGGTTTGACATTTAAAAATTATACCTACTTCTCTCAGAGTGAACTTACGTGCTGTGTACGGATCTAAGTAAAGCATTATATAATCTATACATCACTGTCTGTGTTTTTATAACGGTGACGGAATGTGTTTACTGCTCGGTACGACTTACATGCTTAAATATGATTCTGGTTCATTTCAGTTTTGTGGGTTCAATTAAAATTTTACATAGCTCTATTCTCCTGTGACACAGACGCCTGCAATTTAGTGTCATATGTAGTTCCCAGAATGCAACGTTGCAGCCAGCATTATGACATGAAAGTGATACTGTAATTACGAACAATGCAAATGCCGTTTCAAAACCGAAACGTGGTGCAGGAGCTTTCAGTATGCCGATATCATAGCATTCGTTGTGGTTCAGACTGCGTTGGCTATATTTCCCCACATAAAAATACCTTTCAGACTGCATTCTGCTGTCTAGTAGCTCTCTTACCGGTGGGTCGCTATGGTTACATATTGGCTTCTTACAACTCCACCGCAATCAAGCAAGTAGTTCTCGGAATCGATTCCAATATCGTACTGGTGTAACATTAACCAACAACAAAGTATAGCGTTAAATGACCGACTAGTCCACTCCGTCTTACGTATAATGTTCAGGGCTCAAACTCGAAGCTGGCTATCGTGGTTTGCTGAGTCTCTCCAGACAAATGCTAAAGTTGTACCTCAAATTGGGCCATGACATTAAATGAAATTGGGCCACGACAGTACCTCAAATTGTGATACAATAATACCTCAAATTGGACCAAGATATACCTGAAATTTGGCCACTATAATACCTTATATTGGAACAAGATTGCTCCTAGAATTGGGCCACGATAATACCTCAAATTGAACCAAGATAGTACTTCAAATTGTACTACTGTACTACCTCAAACTGGGCCACGATATTATCTCAATCTGGGCTATAATATTTCCTCAATTTAGCCCATGACATTATCTCAAATTGGACAGAGATAATAACTGAAATTGAAGATGAATAATACTTAAATTGGACCAAGATAGTACTCAAATTGTGCCACAATAATACCATAAATTTAACGACCACAATACGTAAAATTGAGCCACGAAAAACTTCCTTCACATTCTTTGAAGTTCATTATTACTCGCTTCTATTATCCATATAACTATGTAGTCGTAGCTACTGGTAGAAAAACAGCTATGTCCGTGAATTATTAGGGCAATCATGTGAAAGAGTTTGCAAAACAGCTATGTCCGTGAATTATTAGGGCAATCATGTGAAAGAGTTTGCAAAACAGCTATGTCCGTGAATTATTAGGGCAATCATGTGAACGATTTTGCAAAACAGCTATGTCCGTGAATTATTAGGGCAATCATGTGAAAGAGTTTGCAAAACAGCTATGTCCGTGAATTATTAGGGCAATCATGTGAAAGAGTTTGCAAAACAGCTATGTCCGTGAATTATTAGGGCAATCATGTGAAAGAGTTTGCAAAACAGCTATGTCCGTGAATTATTAGGGCAATCATGTGAAAGAGTTTGCAAAACAGCTATGTCCGTGAATTCTTACGAAGGAGAATACAAATAAGCAAAAAGCTGCCCCAACAGGTAGGAAGTATATTCTTATTGCGACCAAATCATTTTCGTCGAAACTGTAGTAAGCCATCCAAAAGGAATCATAAAAAGGAGAGGCTGTGCAAGGGACAAAAGGAAGTGGAGAAGAACCAGACGCAGAACAACATGCTCAAACAGTGTAACAAGAGACAAGGATATGAAGATCTTGTAAAAAGAAATCAGCAGAGGATGAAGAATTATTCACATTTTTTTAAACGAAAGTTGTTAAAGGGACAGACTAAACAACCAGAAGGAAACTATGAAGACATCCTGTTTATGTTGTCCTTAGTTCCAGAACTGAGGACATTTCCAAAAGCTATAGAACTGGACATCAAGGGTGACTGGTTTGACGCCGTTGAAATGCAAAATTTAAGACAGAGCGATATAATTAGTTCTGTTTGTGTTGTAAGACACATTTGTTGGCTTAGTGTCCGTCTGCCCCAACCACCAGAGCAATATGGTTGTTGTATTGAGCACAGCATCCCACCACATCAGAGCCACAATTCAATCAAATGCCCAGATTCAGATTTCAGGTAACCAAATATCGTTGTCAAATCTTCGATCAAGAAATGCAGTTTCTACAGCAGTATATGTGTCATTGTCCCTTATACCTCTCACTTCATCGCAAGGTCCTTGGTTTGTCAATATCACCACACAGATGTAGACCCACGTCACATAAATATTTAAACAAGAGCATTGTTAAATATAATTTTTACCTCAACGCAAACACCAGTTTCACTTTTGCTAAAATAATCTCCTCAGAAAGACGTATGCTCCAGAAATATACTCTCCCAGAATGGCCAAAAATTCTTCAAACAATTTTTTCAGCACAAGAAATTATTTTAAAAAGTGTGTGGCCTTGTCGCAGGTCTCAAAGCCATGTCTGCAGGAAACGTTTTTATGTAATATTGAGATTAGGGGTGGGTAAACTTATTAGGTTCTTCTGTCCTTCTTCTTTAGAGCTTGGCTATTTATTAACGTTACAAACGCTGCTACTTCAGCCGAATTCTTCGTGAAAACAATGCATCGGTAATCGGCGCGACGGTGTCGAAACACGGTGGCGCCACCGAATGTTTCCTGTGTAACAATTCCGTATCAAGAGGAGGCCGACTTCATTTCACAGAAAGGACACTAAAGTTGCCAGCTTTCGCATGTGACACGTGATATGGTGTAATAGCGTGAATGATGCAATTATGATCGTCTAATAAATATCCCGACGAAATTACCTGCATGTGCAAGCCTATACACGAACATGTTACGGTGTGCTGGACCACGTGACCACTGTAGACAATACACGTCAGCAATACATACTTTGTAGTCGCACATCAAATGTTTATTGTTTCTGTAAAAGCTTGCAAAGTTTGATTCGACCGACCGTGTTTTTTAGATACGAACTGACATGACACACCTGACCACTTACCGTCACGCCTACTGACATGACACACCTGAACACTTACCGTCACGCCTACTGACATGACACACCTGAGTATTTATTGTCACACCTACTGACATGACACACCTGAGTACTTACAGTCACGCCTACTGACATGACACATCTGAGTACTTATTGTCACACCTACTGACATGACACACCTGAGTACTTACCGTCACGCCTACTGACATCCACCACCTGAAACACAGGACAAGTGATTTAGAACGTGACATGCTAAAATATTTCGAAACTACAGCAATAAATGGAAGAAATATCGAAATGTATGTGTATGTGTCACTATGTAAATGACATGAAAGAAAAATTAAGAATTTGTGACAGTCCGCCTGTATGGTTATACCAAAACTATTTACTGGTTGAAATTCAAATTGTTATTGAGGATTTACATTAAAATTTGTAATCGAAAATTTTACTGTGGTTCCAACCGGTCAAATAATGAGTTTACGTGGAGGTGAAATGAAAAACGGCGTGTCGTAAAAATTTATTGCATGCAATATAGAATATAGAACATATTAAGATCTGAAATATTCATTTAAAACTTAGAACGTACTAAGATATATAGGATTCACTCTAAAATACTTTTCAGCAGGAAGAATACACAATACAAGCAAAAATAATTTGGGTACCTGTGTAGCACGAATAGCTTTGTAACGGCCATTATGTACTCTCTGCCACCTACCGATTGGCGCTAGTGATTGTGAATTGCCTTCTAGGTGCATTCGCATACTCGCGAAAAGCGCTTATTAGCTTCGTCACGTCGGTCTGTCCGTCTGTCTCTTATCAGTCCTTCTTTCTGCATGATTAGGGGGGGCTCACACTGGACGGATTTCCGTGACATTTGATAATCGGGATCTCTATGAAAAGCTGTCAAGAAACTCCAAATTTGGTTAAAATCGGACAAAAATATCGGGAACTTTACATGCAGACCTAAGAGCATTGTTGTCGGAGATATCAATTTACAATAAGAGTATTGTTGTGAAGCACTCAATATTTGTGTGTTGTTGACAGTACCATGTAGCTCACCAACACACACACCATGTAGCTCACCAACACACATGTAGCTCACCAACACACACCAGGTAGCTCAACACATGTAGCTCACCAACACACATGTAGCTCACCAACACACCATGTAGCTCACCAGCACACATCATGTAGCCCACCAGCACACCACGTAGCTCACCAACACACACCATGTAGCTCAACAACACAATGCATTCTTGCCTTTCCATTGCAATGGCTACGCCAACGCGCCACAGTGCTACGTTGTACGTACATTTCCTTTTTCATTATTGTTTTGGACAAAATGCACAGTTACAATATCGGATCAAGACTACGGAAGGACGTGGTAAAAACTTATTTATCAAGTATACCACTCGTATGATACGACGTCGTAACATTGCGCTACCGCTCTACATTAAGCTTGTAGCGACAAGTAACAGCAACAAACACGAACACAAACAACATTATTGATGCAAGAGTTGAGGTTCTCACAGCGGTACTGAGATTCGTTTTCTGCTATATGACGCCGTGTACATCGGTATATAGGTGCCAAGTTTCCGAAGAGCTTGCTGCTTTCATCTTCAGGGTCGTCAAAGAAAAGACTACTCTGAAGATGGAAGCAGCAAGCTCTTGTGAAACGTTTGTACTTATGTACCAGTATACACGGCATCATAGCCAACAAGACTGGAATCTTAAGCATTGTTTATGACGTAAAGCAATTCAACATAAATTAGCGGTTTAATGATTACACACTTAATGTTACAGCACGTCTGTTTTGTTGTGTTTTTGAGCACGGCAGGTGTTATGGGATGTTGCCGCGGATGCAGACTTTCTATGCGACAAAGCTTCCATGATCAGGGACAAGATAAAAGAGACATCCTGTATAAATAAGAAATACACAATTGTAGAAACAATAAATTGACATTAATTAAAACCAGTCATGTAAAATCGCAAGCAACGACTTTGGAACACACCCCTACCTCAAGTTTCGAACACGAACGTATCACAACTTCGAACACCGACTACGCTTACCCAAAATTTGGAACATATACCTGCCCCAAATTTGGAATTATACGTATTTTTCATTTTACTGTAGCACACATCTGAAAGATAAGTCATTCGTGCTATATTTTGTCGGAAATTCTGAATGGAAAAGGCCAATTGGGTAACGTAGCAATAGAAGTTAGGACTGTATTAAAGCAGATGTTTAAGAGTACATCAGAGTGCAGACTGCATTGGTCTGTCTCAATGCACAGTCCGGTATAGTTGTCTGTATGTATGCATAAGTTCATGACACTTAGCGTTCCGTGAAAACGAATGCTGGAGAATTTCTTGAGCGATTTTCGGCTTCTCAAGAAGGACTCTGCCCTCTTGAGACGGTAATTTCAGTGTTCATTTATGCATGTTAATATTCGATCATGTGACCCATTAATGCCAAACTTTGTGTTTCCTTGAGAACAGGTAGCACGTGCCTCCAAATGTGAGTGAATGGACTGCGATGTCATTTGACAGAGTCACTGTAGTTGTTCAGACTAAGCTCTCCTGGAATATGACGCCGTAGGTTTTGGTACACAACCACCAACTTTTCTGACGAATCTACCGCATCTTTGAAGAAGGAGGGAGCAGGTCTCCCCGAAACCTTAGTGCCTATCTATCAAACTATGAGGCATCAAAAATCATAAAGCATAATCTTAACATCTAAATCACCGAAAATTTTAATTCCCAAATTAAACTGTTGCTTGAAATGAATTATTTTTAGACAAAATGCTTATTTATGCAGGATTGAAATATCCTGTTTATGCAGCAGTTATTTCTATAACTTGTATGCTAATTGAAATAAACATCATGCCTTAAAACACGCCACTATGATATGTAGACTTACATGGAAATACAATATGAAAGTGGATGTTTCATAGGGTGTGTTTTTATTAACTCGGTAATGATTTTTCGGGTTTCATAAAGAAGGGTCACTTCCTGACCAGCTTGGCGACTGCTAGGTTCGTAAAAAAAAAAGGTACGTTATGAATTAATTCGTAGTAAGGCGCATGTATGTGCATGGCTGTGCGGTATGCCTGCACATCAGGCGTTCCACTGTGCAGATGAGAAATGAACCAGATGTAGCTACATGTTAAATACAGCTTATTTGTGTGTCAGATGCTATGTGCACCTTTATTCAGTACGTCTATAGAGCTTCGCACACAAAAGCTTTAGAAACACAACGACCGTCTTCTTGCAATACGAAGAGCCTCAAGATGGAGGCAGCAGGCTCCTCCATAACATCGGCAACCATTTATGAACTGACACGGCGTCATATTACATACGTTTTGAAAGTTCAACATTTGTATTTAAAAACCCCCTATATATTTTTATCGCCGATCCCAGTGGCCGTGCGGTCTAAGGCGTGGGTCTACGGCCGCTCGCTTACTGGGATTGTGGGTTCGAATCCCGCCTAGGGCATGGATGTCTGTCTTTTGTGAGTGTTGTGTGTTGTCAGGTAGAGGTCTCTGCGACGGGCTGATCACTCGTCCAGAGGAGTCCTACCGACTGTGGTGTGTCTGAGTGTGATCGTGAAGCCTCGAAAAATGAGGCGGCCTAGGCCCCCAAGGGGCTGTCGAGCCATAGGAAAAAAATTATATATTTTGATCCTTACACTATTTTCAGGTGTTTTTTATGTATGTGGTTAAAACACAGTGTAAGTCTGTTGTATAAAGTCTTTTGGGTTTTTACCAGGCGTCGTTTTTTGGACAGAAACCAACGTTTCGAGACTAGTCTGTCCCATCTTCAGGATCTCTCCTCGTTCACCTCGACACCCTAAAGATGGGAGAGACAGGTAGTCCCGAAACGTTGGTTTCTTACCAAAAAAAGACGCCGCGTAAAACCCAAAATACTTTATACAATATTACAAAGGCGGCGAAAGCCTTCGATCACACAGTGTAAGTCTGTCATAACGCAGATAGTGATACGCACAGACATTAAAACGCACTGCCAGTGCGTCACAACTACGTACTCCATTAGCTCAGAAATAGCATGCCTAAAGTATTCTGCCTATAAAACAACAGTATAAGGGACAATGTCGTAGAATAATATTAAAATAGCTATTAGGGGAACGTGTTGGCTTTTGTGAATGCGGTGATAAAATTTACAGTTCCATAAAGCAATAAATATCTTCACTACTTTGTACGACGATGCTTTCTAAGAGCAATACATAAAACAAGCAACTGATAGTAATGAAACTTACTTAAATTTTTGTAACCAGATTTAGGGCCTAAGTTACATGAAATATATCTCTAATTTTAAAACGTTTGGAGTCGGAGGATTGTAACTTTCATAAAAATTATTACAATGTCACTCCACCTCCCATTTAAATGTATATTAAATTTTTTGTCTATACTCCACGCTCTTATGCAATATCTTTGACACGGCTTTCTCTTCATTGCATTCTGAAATGTAAAATTGGATAAATTTTACAAGACGTTTCTTCATATGTTAAAAGGACTCACCCTGTATAATATGTCGAACACATGACGCAGCGTATTGCTGATAGAAGCACGAATGCAATCTCTCTACTCTTCTTGCTCCTCCCATCTCTCCACACTCGACCATTAACACCTCCCATCTCTCCGCACTCCCAGCGCTCATCATCTCATATACAAACGCAGCGGGTTGCATTTCCCCGTCTTTCAAAACGAGTGGAACGCTTCTCGAATGCAACCCACCGAACGTATACATATATCGGCGGCAATTTTCCTACATCAAAATTCCTATCGGAATATTCAAATAACACCGACACGTGTTAAAGCATGTTGAAATCAACGAGAAACTCAAACCAACATGAACCACAGTCTCTTTGAGCGAAAATCCTTTATTAAAGCCCAAGACATGTTGGGTATTATGACGTTCGGCATTTCTGTCTTTACGCCTCCCACGCACCCAATTAAGATATACTCATACCTGCTATTTTACGTAGCAGTGACCCGGGTCTCACCCGAAAGGAAATCATTAGATTAATGGACAAAACACCGATCCCAGTGGCCGCGCGGTCTAAGGCGTGGGTCTAAGGCCGCTCACTTGCTGGGATTGTGGGTTCGAATCCCGCCTAAGGCATGGATGTCTGTCTATTGAGTGTTGTGTGTTATCAGGTAGAGGTCTCTGCGACTAGCTGGTCCCTCGTCCAGAGGAGTCCTACCGAGTGTGGTGTGTCTGAGTGTGATCGTGAAGCCTCGATAATGGGGCGGCCTAGGCCCCCAAGGGGCTGTCGAGCCATTGTAAAAAAAATGGACAGAACACTTAAAGCAAACGAGAAGAAGGACGACTTAGAAAATTATACAGTGAATTAATTCACAGTTCGTACCCTTCACTGAATTGGCTAATATCAGGGTGGTAACATCTCATGGAACCTGATATTACTAGCATAATAACTTCAGGTTCCATGAGATGAGCCAGCTATTACAAAAGCACGAGACAGATAAGAAATACATACAAAATTTAGTTGGGAAATCTGAAGGGAGAAAACCACTTGATAGACCTAGGTGTTGATGGGAGCATAAAACGATATTGACATTGATGCTAAAGGTATACGTTGTGTATTGGGTTCAACAAATTCATAACAGCATGAAGCGTCTGTCGTTGTGAACACCGTAATGAAAAATAGAGTGTCATATATTTTGGGATTTGACCAGAAGAGTGACTAGCAGCTTCAGAAAAATACCCCATTTATGGATTTTATGGATATGTGATGTAAAAATTTGATCTATTCCGAAAAACCATAAAATAGTTAGGCATATATGGCTAGCTTTTTTTTTTGTTGTGGCCCAGCACAAACAGAATTTCTAGAACACATGACTAATTATAATTATACAAAATCAATAAGGAAAGCCTGTGTTACGGAGATACTTAAATTAATTACAGTTAACGATATTAATGCACTGAAAATAAAGAATAGTTCCGACTACATTTTCAGGAAGAAAAGGAAAATATTTGTGTAAGCGCATGAGCCTATTGGGTCTAATAATAAACTCGTACATTCACTTTGCTCTAAACTTCTTCTCTATAGTCCTGTCCGAATTAATCGTCTCTTTCAATTCCGCTGACATCACTGTGAGAGAGGAAACAATAAGAGACCATCAATACAAAACTTCTTCAAAAACTCAATACACGTGTAACCCGACACGTGTGCCAGGGGCAGACAGGAAGCCATTACCAACCCCCGTGGAACAGATTCGCTTTCACCTTCTGGAAGGAGATGGATAGGACTAAGGGACAGGCGATGTCAGAGAGACAGAACGGCAGCAGCGTGTCCCGTTGGACTCTTTGTGCCTGTGTTGATCCAGTGGCTGGATATGGATGTCTGAGTGGGTGTGTGCGGGTTCGTACCTCGACTGTGACCTGAGGGGTTTGGGTGGAGGAGGGACTGGGGACACTAAACTGTGGGCTGGGAACAGAGCAGTATGGTGCCGTCAAAACTTGGAACTTGAGCTCTTCACAATTTAAAGACTAATTTGAAACTGAATTATACTGAAACTTTCAGTTCCTACGGCGTAGTAAACACACTACATTTCGATTATAAATATCAATCTGTTAATGATATATAGGGAAATGATAGCTGTTTGTATTTAGGCTTTCGCAGCGGTGTAGGTGGGGTTTCCGTTCTTATGACGTGTGGTACGTCGTCACTGAATAATTTGTTACGAATGTTTCGAGAAAACGTACTGCTTTTCGGACCCTGAAAATGAAAAAAATAAGTAGTCTCGAAACACCAAGCACCAATCGCCACCGAGTGACGTGACGACAGGACCAAATCTCTGTTTGTGCTTACATTCATACCAAAAACATACACACACTCTGTACGGAGACATTCTTTTTTAATTTTAAGCCTTGTGGCGGACGAAGTAACTCCTAGGCCTGAAACGGTTAACCTTCGGAATAACCAGCCGGTGTAAGACATTCGATACAGTGACTGGCTAAGGGTTTGTCATGCAGGGTTGTGGAATAGACCCTACCTGGACTATAGCGGTTCTTGACTGGAGCCCAACCCTGGAGACCATCACAACTAGATATTTGTGACGCACGAGACAAGCAAACAGTCTGGAGACCATCACAACTAGATATTTGTGACGCACGAGACAAGCAAACAGCCTGGAGTCCATCACAACTAGATATTTGTGACGCACGAGACAAGCAAACAGCCTGGAGTCCATCACAACTAGATATCTGTGACGCACGAGACAAGCAAACAGACTGGAGTCAATCACAACTAGATATTTGTGACGCATGAGATAAGCAAACAGACTGGAGTCCATCACAACCAGATATTTGTGAGGCACAAGACAAGCAAACAGCCTGGAGACCATCACAACTAGATATTTGTGACGCACGAGACAAGCAAACAGCCTGGAGACCATCACAACTAGATATTTGTGACGCACGAGACAAGCAAACAGCCTGGAGACCATCACAACTAGATATTTGTGAAGCACGAGACAAGCAAACAGTCTGGAGACCATCACAACTAGATATTTGTGACGCACGAGACAAGCAAACAGCCTGGAGTCTATCACAACTAGATATTTGTGACGCACGAGACAAGCAAACAGCCTGGAGTCCATCACAACTAGATATCTGTTACGCACGAGACAAGCAAACAGACTGGAGTCAATCACAACTAGATACTTGTGTCGCATGAGATAAGCAAACAGACTGGAGTCCATCACAACTAGATATTTGTGACGCACGAGACAAGCAAACAGCCTGGAGACCATCACAACTAGATATTTGTGACGCACGAGACAAGCAAACGGCCTGGAGTCCATCACAACTAGATATTTGTGACGCAAGAGACAAGCAAACAGCCTGGAGTCCATCACAACTAGATATTTGTGACGCACGAGACAAACAAACAGCCTGGAGTCCATCACAACTAGATATCTGTGACGCACGAGACAAGCAAACAGACTGGAGTCAATCACAACTAGATATTTGTGACGCATGAGATAAGCAAACAGACTGGAGTCCATCACAACCAGATATTTGTGACGCACAAGACAAGCAAACAGCCTGGAGACCATCACAACTAGATATTTGTGACGCACGAGACAAGCAAACAGCCTGGAGACCATCACAACTAGATATTTGTGACGCACGAGACAAGCAAACAGCCTGGAGTCCATCACAACTAGATATCTGTGACGCACGAGACAAGCAAACAGCCTGGAGTCCATCACAACCAGATATTTGTGACGCACGAGACAAGCAAACAGCCTGGAGTCCATCACAACTAGATATTTGTGACGCACGAGACAAGTAAACAGCTTGGAGTCCATCACAACTAGATATTTGTGAAGCATGAAACAAGCAAACAGCCTGGAGTCCATCACAACTAGATATTTGTGACGCACGAGACAAGCAAACAGACTGGAGTCCATCACAACCAGATATTTGTGACGCACGAGACAAGCAAACAGCCTGGAGTCCATCACAACTAGATATTTGTGACGCACGAGACAAGTAAACAGCTTGGAGTCCATCACAACTAGATATTTGTGAAGCACGAAACAAGCAAACAGCCTGGAGTCCATCACAACTAGATATTTTTCCAACAATAAATTGTAATGCCGTGGACAACAAAAGATATGTTACTGACGCTGTAACTGTTTGTCTAAACATAAAGTTGGTTGTGAATTTTAAACTAGTCACGATTGGAGAGGAAGTGGCAGTGGCCCAATTTAAGGTGCTATCCCAGACTGAGTAGAAGCATTAACATCTCGTAACAGCATGTCTGTTGCCGCAGTTCAGAAACCGGTTTCATGTCCAAATATGGGAAACATAACGCTCATAAAACGCCAATTTGTCGTAACCCACACAATTCGTCAAACTGTGGTTCCCGCGTTACTAGCCAGATTACAGACACACTTTCTGTCAAAATGTTGTGTCCACGAAAAGAAATTGCTTGTCCTTATATTTTCGTAAAAACATAACTTGCTTAAGTACTGGTCTATTAATGATCGGTCAAGTTTCTTCTGTCTGCTGCAAAACTGTGTATCGGTGTGTAGCGAGAGATTGGTCTTTCATGAGCGATTACTTTCAACATCTCAAAGTGTTAATTCTCGGCGATACTGTTGCAAGTATTCCCGTAAGGGCAGTATTTCGAAGTTACCTGTGCATGTAGAGCCTTTATTATTGGTTGGAAACAGTTGCTGAACTTCTAACAAATTTCTTGAACTTTCGTAAGGATTTTAAACCAACATACAGAATAAAACAGTTAAAGCATAAACTGGATAAAATGCAGGCCTTAAAGATTACATTAGTTTTACATGCTATACACTATGATAAGCTTGATGAATTTAATTGCTCTTCCTCGTGGTTAATAGACTCCATATTTGGCATGCAGCTCAAATTGAACTGAACTGTATTAGCACAAACAACTCATCCTACAAAAGGAGTGTCACAATGCAACATACACCCAATTATGATTTATTTATAACAGTGTCTATATACAGGGTGTTTCAGGAGAAATCTGCTGTACATTGGGAGATCGTTTCTTAGGTTAATTTACACCGATGTGCGAAGATAATGACGTAAGAACAATGTGGTGTTATGGCGGTTCCACGTCTCGTTACAATGAGTCACAACTACCGCGTACCAACTCACCGCCACTGTACAATCCTAAACTTAAGGATCCTTACCACGTACCTTCTTTCCACATGCATGCATCTGCTGCTAGTCTGTTAACCCTCAGTGACTGTGACATGTACACACGCTACAATGTCATGAAAGTCTGTATCTTGCTCACACCGTCTGCTAAATGGCTTTCGTATTATTGTCACAGCGACTGTTTCATTACACAGCACTGTTTCTTATAGTCGAGACAGGTTATGTTCTCCGTGAGGAAGGAACCGAACTTTCATAAGTAACTTACATTAATGTCAGGATGCTGGAATTCAGTGTTTTAAAATTAAATACGTGAACAAAAAAATACACAATATTTTTTCAATATTTTATTTATCCATATGGTGTATACAAATGCACTTAATTGTTACAGGTTCATAATAATATACAGGGCATACACAAAAGAATGGTGCGGTATCAAAAGTGAATAAAAAATGTATTTCTCATCTTACACGGGCACAACATACACCGTCAGCGGCGGCAACTGTCCAAGTTTCTCATTTGGTAATTACAATCCTTCAATGTGTGCACCCTGGGTCACACGACACACATCCACACGGTAATCAAACTCATCCCAGACCCGGTGTAGCATGTCCGCTGTAATGGCCTGCAGTGCATGCGTTATCCGATCACGAATTTCATGGATGGACGTGGGCAATGGTGGTACATAAACGCTGTCTTTAACGAACCCCCAAAGAAAGAAATCGCACGGTGTAAGATCTGGCGAACGGGGTGGCCAAGGGAGAAGGTTCTTGTCTCCATTTGCAGCAGCACGTCCGATCCAGCGCTGTGGAAGAACACGATTGAGAAGCACTCGTACATTCCTGTGAAAATGGGGGGGGGGGGGGAGCTCCGTCCAGTTGTAGAATGTAATCGTCATAATTGGTATTCAGTTGGGGTAACAAACAGCTTTCCAACATGTCCAAAAATGAGTCGCCAATAACAGTTGCACCATTCTTTTGTGTATGCCCTGCATTTAAAAACAATACACCTCTACATGTTTCGGGCCCTTTCGACCCATCATCAGGGAAAACATAAGACGCTCTTGTATAAAACGATTACATAATAATATTTGGTCTGTTGTGTCTGTAGATTGCTGAAAATTATTCGTGTAGTGATGATACATTGGAAGACAAAATGTAGAAGATATATATATATATACATATAAAACAACATTTTATATCTCATCTTTATATTTTACATTTTAGCTTCCAGTGTAACATTACCACACGAATAATTACCAGCAGCTCTACATATAAAACAGACCAAGTATTAATACGTAATTCTTTCATAAAATAACATCTGATGTTCTCCCTTATAATGGGCCGAAAGGGCCCAAAATATGTAGGAGTAGAATGTTTTTAAAAATGTTATTATAAACCTGTGACAATTAAGTGTATTGGTTGGATAATATTAAAAAATACAGAATCTGTTTACACTTGAACACGCTCAATGCTGGGAGCAATGCAAGACTAAGAATTATCTTTATGTGGCGTAGGGCACAGAGATAAGATGCTGAAGTCCGAAATCGTTCAACACGACTATAGGTCTATTTTTAATTGGCTAGACGCAGTGACACCTGTCAGTAAGCGTTTGTAAGCGTCATTAAATTGTTAATAAAAGGAGCTACGTGTCTTCCCACCCGAAACAATACGAAGATTCAATTCGCAATGAAATGACATTAGTTACTGTATCTGTGTTCACGCATGCGCAGTTTCTATACTGCCTCTAGAGAGTTCAGACCTGTAACTATACTAATTCCATCTGCCAGGCGCAACTCGTTAGGGAGTTTACCTTTCAGATAAACTGTTTATGTAAATCATTTCAAGACTATATGCTGACAGTAACGACACTGAAAACTGACAATAATTTATGTTAGTGCAGAGACATGCAATGTCGACACTACAACCAGCTTCTAAAACAATGAATTCTAATTGGCTAAAATAAATTATTTACTTTGTGATGTCAGAATTACCTTTCTTGGAAAGAGAGAAAAACATTAATTTAGGAAAAATTTCAAGCCACCGGCTGGGAGATGTCTCAGGCCGACAACTACATTGGAATGAACTTTCTGTCCGATCACCTCAGAACACTCGGACCAACAAAATCACACTAGAAGTGAAGACAAAATCTGTCTAAACATAACTACTTCCTATTTATTACACAGAACAACATGTTCCGACTAAATTACGTAATTTTCAGTTTCACAATTCTTATTTTCAAAACATATTGAGGAAAGAATAAAAGTCAATAAAGCTGTCAATGCCAGTCAGACACGTGTCATAAAGCTGTCAATGCCAGTCAGGCACGTGTCATAAAGCTGTCAATGCCAGTCAGGCACGTGTCACAAAGCTGTCAATGCCAGTCAGGCACGTGTCATAAAGCTGTCAATGCCAGTCAGGCACGTGTCATAAAGCTGTCAATGCCAGTCAGGCACGTGTCATAAAGCTGTCAATGCCAGTCAGGCACGTGTCATAAAGCTGTCAATGCCAGTCAGGCACGTGTCATAAAGCTGTCAATGCCAGTCAGGCACGTGTCATAAAGCTGTCAATGCCAGTCAGGCACGTGTCATAAAGCTGTCAATGCCAGTCAGGCACGTGTCATAAAGCTGTCAATGCCAGTCAGGCACGTGTCATAAAGCTGTCAATGCCAGTCAGGCACGTGTCATAAAGCTGTCAATGCCAGTCAGGCACGTGTCATAAAGCTGTCAATGCCAGTCAGGCACGTGTCATAAAGCTGTCAATGCCAGTCAGGCACGTGTCATAAAGCTGTCAATGCCAGTCAGGCACGTGTCATAAAGCTGTCAATGCCAGTCAGGCACGTGTCATAAAGCTGTCAATGCCAGTCAGGCACGTGTCATAAAGCTGTCAATGCCAGTCAGGCACGTGTCATAAAGCTGTCAATGCCAGTCAGACACGTGTCATAAAGCAACTTAGTAACATAAAGAGGAAGGTTTTAAAATGTAATGCAATCGAATTTTATTCACTTTTATTCTTTCTTCAATATGTTTTTAAAATAAGAATTGTGAACCTGAAGATGACCTAATTTGGTCGAAACACGTAGATCTGTATAATAAACAGAACATAGTTGTGTTTAGACGGATTTTGTCTTGATTCCTCTTACAAATAACACAACGAAATGACTTGCTCCAAACACGCAAAATGTTCGGGCTTACATTTTTAAATTGTATTACAGCACTGGGCATACTGAGTGGCATAATCACTGTTATAATATAACATAAATATCTAAGGATAAACATTGTGCATTTTGTTGCTTAAATGTTATGAAGTGGAACAAATCTTTAAAAGCTCATGAAGCGGCCCTTTCCGTTTGCAGTGCTTACCCTTTAAATGCCACGATTTCTACTGGACGATATGTTAGAATTCCACATTCTCCAATTGCTTTTGTTCTATCATAATTTTTATTGGGGATGGTTGCCATGAGATTCTCATTACCTTAGTTTTTCCCACATTCATTTCCATTCCATAACGTCTTCCAATTTCAATTAGTCTATATATGTATATGTATAATGTTCTAGTTTCTTCCTTAAATTTAATTCCAGTTTGCTGGTGGAAAGATTCTTCTTCTTGTTGAATGCTGCTTTTGCCATGGCAGTCATGTATTTAATTTCACGTGCACACCTTGTATCATTTGTTATCATGCTACCCAAATAATTGAAATATTCCACATTCTCCAATTGCTTTTGATCTATCATAATTTTTACTGGGGATGGTTGCCTTGAGATTCTCATTACCTTAGTTTTTCCACATTCATTTCCATTCCCTAACGTCTTCCAATTTCAATCAGTCTATCAATCATGCCCTGTAGCACCTTTTCTTCCTTAGCCAGTAGCACAAGGTCATCTGCATATTTCACAGTGCGAATTGCTTGACCTCCTATTTTGAAGTCTCATTACTGACAAATCCTCATAACATTATGGTACATAAAGAATTGAAACCGGGATACGTGCGACATATCTCGTTAGCCGTATAGTTACGATCGGTAAACTAGGAACCTGTATTCCCAAAGACTATTTGTATAAGCCATGTTAGAAACTGGCTAAGACCTCCCTATTTTGATGACTGTGAACGCCATGATACATCTCGTTTACGCGAACATAAAGCTTAAAATAAGAAGAAATATGCCACGATTAAATGATCTGCTAAAACTGTTCGACTCGACTTCGAGAAGTTCGCAGTTTTGAGAGCGATAGGGTGGATAACTAGATGACAAAATTGCAACAGCAGAAAACTAAACTGTCAGCACCATCTGTGTGATCTGTGTTATGCAGTGTGACAAGACGGATCGTGACTGTAATCACTGTAGAGATGATGTAACAATCTCATTAAGGGTTATTACATTTTGTTCGACTTGGAAGAGGAAAGAATGCAACATGCTTCTCAGGACCTAGTCTTCATTCAGAAAAGATACGAATATGGTAGCAATCATTAAATTACGTCCCAGTGCAGGAGCCTGTGTTACACTGAGTTATGTAAATTACTGCTACAGGGATCGTAAAATTACTCCAAATTTTTGTCAGAGAGAAGTTTTCAATCATAGCACGTAACAAGCTCAAAGGCAGTAACGCCGTGGAGCTGCGGCAACTTCTCTGACGTTACTGTGCGGCGTGTAGCCTGTAGGATAGGCGCTCGTCGTCCGTAAAGAAGAGCGTGACCCGAAATGTTTCAAGAGACTTAAAATAAAATGAAAATTAAGTGGGGTAGAATTACCCCGACGAAGCGGAGTCTTTTTTAAAAGTTAATATTCGTTTATCTATTTAAGACTTCTATGGATTACAAAGGTCCATTACCGTGTCTGGATGAGATGCAAAGCTACAAATAATGTAGTCCACCAAGCACACCCAATTTACTCGCGATTAATTTTAATATTACTGCACACCAATCACCATGTCTCCCAAGTGTTCCAACTCATATTTCGTTAGCAGTTCTCATTTCTATAATGCATTTTACATTCGCCAGTTTTGTCTCTCTCTTTTCTGACCTTGCTAATGATCAGCTGCGTAGTCTGTAGGGATTAGAAGCCAAGGAGTTTGATATATATGTACCAAAGTTTCGGAGGAATATGTTGACTCCATCTGCAGGAAAAATCTGCAGTTTGGGAGATACCTACAAACCTTTTGCAAAACCTTTGTGTGTGTCTTCACAGTAAACCTGTAATTTGGTAGACAGGAACCAAATTTGATAGGAACCTGTAGCCTTTATCTTCACGGAAAATACTGAATGTGGAGGCATCAGTGTCCTGCGAAAAATTATTACCTAGGTACCAAGCTGCATGGTGTCACACCACGTCACACCTTGACAAGTACTGTCGTAAGAACGTTAGATCTGAAGCCTATAAATTATGAAGCTCCTCGTTACGAAATTCCTCTAGCCTCCGGTAACTTCATGAAGCTCCTCATTATGAAATTCCTCTAGCCTCCGGTAACTTCATGAAGCTCCTCATTATGAAATTCTTCTAGCCTCCGGTAACTTCATGAAGCTCCTCATTATGAAATTCCTCTAGCCTCCTGTAACTTCATGAAGCTTATTATAAAATTCCTCTAGCCTCCGGTAACTTCATGAAGCTCCTCATTATGAAATTCCTCTAGCCTCCGGTAACTTCATGAAGCTCATTATGAAATTCCTCTAGCCTCCGGTAACTTCATGAAGCTCCTCATTATGAAATTCCTCTAGCCTCCTGTAACTTCATGAAGCTTATTATAAAATTCCTCTAGCCTCCGGTAACTTCATGAAGCTTCTCGTTATGAAATTCCTCTAACCTCCGGTAACTTTAATGAAGCTTCTCATTATGAAATTCCTCTAGCCTCCTGTAACTTCATGAAGCGTATTATAAAATTCCTCTAGCCTCCGGTAACTTCATGAAGCTCCTCATTATGAAATTCCTCTAGCCTCCTGTAACTTCATGAAGCTTATTATAAAATTCCTCTAGCCTCCGGTAACTTCATGAAGCTTCTCGTTATGAAATTCCTCTAGCCTCCGGTAACTTCACGAAGCTCCTCATTATGAAATTACTCTAGCCTCCTGTAACTTCATGAAGCTTATTATAAAATTCCTCTAGCCTCCGGTAACTTCATGAAGCTCCTCGTTATGAAATTCCTCTAGCCTCCTGTAACTTCATGAAGCTTATTATAAAATTCCTCTAGCCTCCGGTAACTTCATGAAGCTCCTCATTATGAAATTCCTCTAGCCTCCTGTAACTTCATGAAGCTTATTATAAAATTCCTCTAGCCTCCGGTAACTTCATGAAGCTTCTCGTTATGAAATTCCTCTAGCCTCCGGTAACTTCACGAAGCTCCTCATTATGAAATTACTCTAGCCTCCTGTAACTTCATGAAGCTTATTATAAAATTCCTCTAGCCTCCGGTAACTTCATGAAGCTTCTCGTTATGAAATTCCTCTAGCCTCCGGTAACTTCATGAAGCTTATTATAAAATTCCTCTAGCCTCCGGTAACTTCATGAAGCTTATTATAAAATTCCTCTAGCCTCCTGTAACTTAATGAAGCTCATTTAAAATTCCTCTAGCCTCCGGTAACTTCATGAAGCTCCTCGTTATGACATTCCTCTAGCCTCCGGTAACTTCATGAAGCTTGTTATAAAATTCCTCTAGCCTCCGGTAACTTCATGAAGCTTCTCGTTATGAAATTCCTCTAACCTCCGGTAACTTTAATGAAGCTTCTCATTATGAAATTCCTCTAGCCTCCTGTAACTTCATGAAGCTTATTATAAAATTTCTCTAGCCTCCGGTAACTTCATGAAGCTCCTCATTATGAAATTCCTCTAGCCTCCTGTAACTTCATGAAGCTTATTATAAAATTCCTCTAGCCTCCGGTAACTTCATGAAGCTTCTCGTTATGAAATTCCTCTAGCCTCCGGTAACTTCATGAAGCTCCTCATTATGAAATTACTCTAGTCTCCTGTAACTTCATGAAGCTTATTATAAAATTCCTCTAGCCTCCGGTAACTTCATGAAGCTCCTCGTTATGAAATTCCTCTAGCCTCCTGTAACTTCATGAAGCTTATTATAAAATTCCTCTAGCCTCCGGTAACTTCATGAAGCTCCTCATTATGAAATTCCTCTAGCCTCCTGTAACTTCATGAAGCTTATTATAAAATTCCTCTAGCCTCCGGTAACTTCATGAAGCTTCTCGTTATGAAATTCCTCTAGCCTCCGGTAACTTCACGAAGCTCCTCATTATGAAATTACTCTAGCCTCCTGTAACTTCATGAAGCTTATTATAAAATTCCTCTAGCCTCCGGTAACTTCATGAAGCTTCTCGTTATGAAATTCCTCTAGCCTCCGGTAACTTCATGAAGCTTATTATAAAATTCCTCTAGCCTCCGGTAACTTCATGAAGCTTATTATAAAATTCCTCTAGCCTCCTGTAACTTAATGAAGCTCATTATAAAATTCCTCTAGCCTCCGGTAACTTCATGAAGCTCCTCGTTATGACATTCCTCTAGCCTCCGGTAACTTCATGAAGCTTGTTATAAAATTCCTCTAGCCTCCGGTAACTTCATGAAGCTTCTCGTTATGAAATTCCTCTAGCCTCCGGTAACTTCATGAAGTTCCTCATTATGAAATTACTCTAGCCTCCGGTAACTTCATGAAGCTTGTTATAAAATTCCTCTAGCCTCCGGTAACTTCATGAAGTTCCTCATTATGAAATTACTCTAGCCTCCGGTAACTTCATGAAGCTCATTATGAAATTCCTCTAGCCTCCGGTAACTTCATGAAGCTTGTTATAAAATTCCTCTAGCCTCCGGTAACTTTATGAAGCTCCTCATTATGAAATTCCTCTAGCCTCCGGTAACTTTATGAAGCTCCTCATTATGAAATTCCTCTAGCCTCCTGTAACTTAATGAAGCTCCTAATTATAAAATTCCTCTAGCCTCCGGTAACTTCATGAAGCTCTTCGTTATGACATTCCTCTAGCCTCCGTTAACTTCATGAAGCTCCTCGTTATGACATTCCTCTAGCCTCCGGTAACTTCATGAAGCTCCTAATTATAAAATTCCTCTAGCCTCCGGTAACTTCATGAAGCTCCTCGTTATGAAATTCCTCTAGCCTACTGTAACTTAATTAAGCTTATTATAAAATTCCTCTAGCCTCCGGTAACTTTGTGTCCCAGGTTCAAACATCCTTTAGTGCATCCTTTTGGCAGGCTAACAGAGCAAGTTTCACACTCATACTAAGGTGTACACTTACAGAGTAGAGTCTTAGTGTTCACTTTACACTTACACTTAACAGAGGGAAACAAAACAATATTCTCACCTAAATAGTTACAAACGTGCCTTCAGTTCATTTTGAATGCAAATGTGTTATGTTTTATGCTTCTATGCTCGCCACATTTTTAAATGTTTTATTGTCTGTGTCTGTACTGTGATTTCAAAAGAGAACAGTAGCAATAAAGAACAAAATTCCGTTACATAACCCTCGTATTGATCAATTATGTGTTTCACAGGTAGCCACATAACTTACTCCATACCGGCTTAGTTCACTTCAAGTTCTCCCAACATTTTTCGCTTCATCCTGAGCATTCTTTACAGTTTACAACAATGGGCTCTTGTACATATTCTGCACTAATTAAATCGCTATAAGACGTTCCTACCGGTGTGTAATAAAATAATTAAATGAACTGAATTTCATCATGTAATCCTCAATTACAAATTATCTGCTATATCAGACTTCAACAGGACACTTAATTATATCAAAAACATTTTGAATTTTACAAGCGCAAACACATAACCGAATTCTTTATAAAACTTCTTTTTTTTATAAACGTACGAAATAATGAAGAAGGGAATTTGGTAATTAAAAAAGAATAAAAGCAGAAATGTCTGTGCAATATGAGATTTGCTGACGTCATAGCAGTGACAATTTAACTTTTGTTGTTCTGGCTATAAACCTGTTTATGATCACGAAAACTTGAGAGGAACTGTTGTCTCCACCATCAGTGCAGAATTCTTCTACACGACGCCATAAACAAGCAGACCACCATTCAAGGCGTTTACCACACAGTAACAACAGTGAAGTACATTACGTCTTTCTAATATTTGAGACGTCTGGACAATAGGGACGCGTCTGGACAGGAAACATCACGCCACATCACGTCCTCCGCAACATAAAGCAGTTCCTTTTCATGATCGTGTCGTGTTTCAAGCGGAAGGAGAAATAAACGCCCGAGAAAGCTTTTACTTGCTGGCGGATGGTTTGGGGTACGGCTGAGTGCATGGACCGCACACACATGCGTATCACGAATGCTATTGCCACCCTCTGATTGTGATGGTGCTTTCAGCGACGTGTGGTCAAGTACGCTGGCTCGTTCTAGTGGTATCGGATGATCGGATTATTCACTGATGAATCACGTGGGGTGGCAAAAGTAAATCCCAAATCTTGCACTCCCGTGAAAAACGTTCAGAAGGTCTCGCTCCGTTAACCCCCTCGAGGTCTCATTCTTTTCCACTTCACCAGCCACAGTGAAAATGGATTATTGGGTTCGACAGTTGCCACATAATTATTAAATGAGCCGATGGAGCTGACAGACTTTCAGGTAGTTACGAAACTGTCAGCTTGTTATGTTACCTCAAGCTTCGTTAAGGTTATGATAACAAGATCGAGGTGACGCAGTACACACACCATAATCTGCGGCAGCTGGACAAAATACACACTGACACCATAATCTGCGACAGCTGGATACAGTACACACTCACGCCATAATCTACGGCAGCTGGATACAGTACACACTCACGCCATAATCTACGGCAGCTGGATACAGTACACACTCACACCATAATCTACGGCAGCTGGATACAGTACACACTCACGCCATAATCTACGGCAGCTGGATACAGTACACACTCACGCCATAATCTGCGGCAGTTGGATACAGTACACACACCATAATCTGCGGCAGCTGGACAAAATACACACTGACACCATAATCTGCGACAGCTGGATACAGTACACACTCACGCCATAATCTAAGGCAGCTGGATACAGTACACACTCACGCCATAATCTACGGCAGCTGGATACAGTACACACTCACACCATAATCTACGGCAGCTGGATACAGTACACACTCACGCCATAATCTACGGCAGCTGGATACAGTACACAATCACACCATAATCTACGGCAGCTGGATACAGTACACACTCACGCCATAATCTGCGGCAGTTGGATACAGTACACACACCATAATCTGCGGCAGCTGGACAAAATACACACTGACACCATAATCTGCGACAGCTGGATACAGTACACACTCACGCCATAATCTACGGCAGCTGGATACAGTACACACACCATAATCTGCGGCAGCTGGATACAGAACACACTCACACCATAATCTACGGCAGCTGGATACAGAACACACTCACACCATAATCTACGGCAGCTGGATACAGTACACACTCACGCCATAATCTGCGGCAGCTGGATACAGTACACACACCATAATCTGCGGCAGCTGGATACAGTACACACTCACACCATAATCTACGGCAGCTGGATACAGTACACACTCACACCATAATCTACGGCAGCTGGATACAGTACACACTCACACCATAATCTACGGCAGCTGGATACAGTATACACACCATAATCTGCGGCAGCTGGATACAGAACACACTCACACCATAATCTACGGCAGCTGGATACAGTACACACTCACGCCATAATCTGCGGCAGCTGGATACAGTACACACACCATAATCTGCGGCAGCTGGATACAGTACACACTCACACCATAATCTACGGCAGCTGGATACAGTACACACTCACACCATAATCTACGGCAGCTGGATACAGTACACACTCACACCATAATCTACGGCAGCTGGATACAGTATACACACCATAATCTGCGGCAGCTGGATACAGAACACACTCACACCATAATCTACGGCAGCTGGATACAGTACACACTCACGCCATAATCTGCGGCAGCTGGATACAGTACACACACCATAATCTGCGGCAGCTGGATACAGTACACACACCATAATCTGCGGCAGCTGGATACAGTACACACACCATAATCTGCGGCAGCTGGATACAGTACACACACCATAATCTGCGGCAGCTGGATACAGTACACTCACACCATAATCTACGTCAGCTGGATACAGTACACACCATAATATGCGGCAGCTGGATACAGTACACTCACACCATAATCTACGTCAGCTGGATACAGTACACACCATAATATGCGGCAGCTGGATACAGTACACACCATAATATGCGGCAGCTGGATACAGTACACACTCACACCATAATCTGCGGCACCTTGATACAGACTTTCCCCGACGAAAAATGCTTTCTTAACACCCGGCCCTTCCGTTGATTTGTGCCATTTGGCGCTTCGCCCACTGTCCCAGACTCGTCACTGGATGTCTTCAGAGACGTTGCCTATATTCTTCTTCCTGTATAGCAGGTAGTAACATGGTGTCATAACGTCTCTGCATGCTTGAGTGACCAACTTCGCTGTTCGAAGCTGCGGTGTCGGTGTTAAAGAGTGCCACGAGCAGTAATGCCCACGAGAACGTCTCAGAACCGAGGGAAGCTGTACGGGAAAATTCTACGTCTGTCCCGCCCATATCCTCCGGAGAGGTCCTGGTTTTAATGGGGGCCTTCTGTTGCAGATGCAAAACGGAGCACAACACTTGGGAATATCATATGGCATTTATACAGATAAGATTACTGCACTGGTATATTTAATAAGCAATTATAAAAGTTATTGCAACATGTTTCGGCTGATACACATAACTATCATCAGGGACTACACACAAATGTCATGTTTAGTTAAGAATATATAGCACTGTCCAATTTAAAGGTAAACTGTACATTCCAGAGTAAATTACAATATATTCGTATGCATTAGGCAATCATGTATAAAATGTATACTATAAAATATGCAGAACTAAAAAACTAACAAACCATTCAAACAGATCGACAGTGGCAGAAGAAACAAATGCTTGATTTGTTCTGTTGGGCACATAAGCAGTCAAGGCAGCTTAACGTGTTGGCCACAAAAGCAGTCACGGCAGCTTAACGTGTTGGCCACATAAGCAGTCAAGGCAGCTTAACGTGTTGGCCACATAAGCAGTCACGGCAGCTTAACGTGTTGGCCACAAAAGCAGTCAAGGCAGCTTAACGTGTTGGCCACAAAAGCAGTCAAGGCAGCTTAACGTGTTGGCCACATAAGCAGTCACAGCAGCTCAACGTGTTGGCCACAAAAGCAGTCAAGGCAGCTTAACGTGTTGGCCACATAAGCAGTCAAGGCAGCTTAACGTGTTGGCCACATAAGCAGTCACGGCAGCTTAACGTGTTGGCCACAAAAGCAGTCAAGGCAGCTTAACGTGTTGGCCACATAAGCAGTCAAGGCAGCTTAACGTGTTGGCCACATAAGCAGTCAAGGCAGCTTAACGTGTTGGCCACATAAGCAGTCACGGCAGCTTAACGTGTTGGCCACATAAGCAGTCACAGCAGCTTAACGTGTTGGCCACAAAAGCAGTCAAGGCAGCTTAACGTGTTGGCCACATAAGCAGTCACAGCAGCTTAACGTGTTGGCCACAAAAGCAGTCAAGGCAGCTTAACGTGTTGGCCACATAAGCAGTCACGGCAGCTTAACGTGTTGGCCACATAAGCAGTCAAGGCAGCTTAACGTGTTGGCCACATAAGCAGTCAAGGCAGCTTAACGTGTTGGCCACATAAGCAGTCAAGGCAGCTTAACGTGTTGGCCACATAAGCAGTCACAGCAGCTTAACGTGTTGGCCACATAAGCAGTCACAGCAGCTTAACGTGTTGGCCACAAAAGCAGTCAAGGCAGCTTAACGTGTTGGCCACATAAGCAGTCACAGCAGCTTAACGTGTTGGCCACAAAAGCAGTCAAGGCAGCTTAACGTGTTGGCCACATAAGCAGTCACGGCAGCTTAACGTGTTGGCCACATAAGCAGTCAAGGCAGCTTAACGTGTTGGCCACATAAGCAGTCACGGCAGCTTAACGTGTTGGCCACATAAGCAGTCAAGGCAGCTTAACGTGTTGGCCACATAAGCAGTCAAGGCAGCTTAACGTGTTGGCCACATAAGCAGTCAAGGCAGCTTAACGTGTTGGCCACATAAGCAGTCAAGGCAGCTTAACGTGTTGGCCACATAAGCAGTCAAGGCAGCTTAACGTGTTGGCCACATAAGCAGTCACGGCAGCTTAACGTGTTGGCCACATAAGCAGTCACGGCAGCTTAACGTGTTGGCCACATAAGCAGTCACGGCAGCTTAACATAGTGTGGAAACAAAGATGGAAACAGCAGAAGGAAAGTATGTGACGAAAGGCAAGGAAGAAATCAATGCGTAAGAGATTAAAGAATAGAGAAAAGGAATTTGGAACAGCGATAAAGTAAAAGTAAATAAGGACAGGAGGAAGCAAGGGGAGAAGAACGTGCGAAGAGAAAGCAGAAGAGATACGAAAAGGAACAAAGAAGAAGCAAAAATTAAGATAACTTATGCTAGATTTGGAGTTCTCACAGCGGTACTGCTGAAGATTCGAGACTTCACGTATGTGACGCCGTGTGACCATGAAGCGCAAGGCACGACGGGAACTACTGGACCAGCGACACGGCGTCACATCCCGGAAGACTCAAATCCTCAAGAACAGTTACGTTTTTTATGTAATGTGAAGTTTCAATTGTGGGGTAGTAAGCACTTGTATCATTCGTCTTCTTCTATAACAGGAAGAGTGAGACTCCAAGTTATTCCGAAACGTCGGTAACAAATAATATTCCAGAAGACTGTAGTCTTCAATATGCTGTCCCTTCTTCGGGGTAGAAACATAGGAAGCTACACGTTGTCATGACCAAGAACTGAATCTTTATTTATGCCATAACCTCACATATGACCTAGAGCTAATTTTATCCATTTTGTAAGTGGGGCAGGCTTCGTTCATTCTGTGGATTTGTCTACAAATTGTCTGTGTGTTAAAGACAAAGATATGGCTGTAGTGCGAACTCAGTGTTAATCTCCGGAAGACTAAGGCTAGGGAGACGGAGGCACAGACCTAGTATTCCTGTTTACCCTCGTGTCTCCCTGAACTGCTCTGACAGTTCCGTCCTACACTAAGCACTTTGCGGCTCCTTTCAGACTCTTGGCAGATGTTCTAGAAACCTCCCCGCGTTCATTCATCACTGTCCCGCGTTTTTTCCCGCGCGCTCCCCACCGTGACAACAAGGGAAACAGTAGACTGCGATAATGTGGCCCAGCCCGCATCATAGTTCCACATAAAAAAATCTGTCGTTTACAAATGCATGCCCACAGCGCCGCACTAGCTGTCAACCACAGCTATCAAACAGCGTTCGTAGCGACTGTAGGTCCTGTTACTGATATCAGAAAACTTGCTTACACTCATAATTCTCAGACATACGAAGAGCAGATACCGCTACGGACATACAGCCAGTCAACGACCTGTCTAACCGACCATCAAACTTTATAGAACAGTGGGCAAGATGGCCGACGGACCAAACGCAAATACAAGGACGCTAGATATCCCACCCAACCAGCAATGACAAGAACTAAACAATACTACATAATCGCAGGGAACACCACGTCCGTCAGAACGCGGCACTACAACAGGTTCCTAGTTCGACTCCATCTACGGTCAACCTCCCGACAGCTTCTTACTCCCTACGATACGACAACCTACCACAACGTCAACAAATAAGTACAGTGCATAGTGTTTCAGTGTTCTAACCACGATACCAACAAAAACTCACATCACATGTTTTTAAACAACACCAAAGGAAGTGCACAAGTAAAAGCTTAAAAACTAGCAACCCCTGATGATGGCCCATTTTGGACCGAAACATATGTAGAGTTATGTGAAAAGCTAAAGTAAATTAGTTATATTCCTGTGCAATAAATTTTGGTTATGTAAGTACTATATTATCATAATGTTGCACGGTATATACAATATCAAGTTTATAGAACATATAATCTCGAGACCCGCACACTTCCACATATGGTCAAAAATTCATGCCGTTAACATGCGCATAACAAAGCAACAGAGGTCCCTACTCCAAGCCTCATAAAGTCCGCACCCTCAAACATATCTTTTCAGTTCCATTGTAATCCCTCTGAGACAAGAACTTCCACGTTATATCTCACGTTCGGTCTCAGGGCGTAACACGTTTCCGATATTTATCACTTTTATGCATGCTACATGTTCCGTCCATCTCACTCTCCTTAAGTTGATACACCCAATAATATTTAGTGGTGAATGCTACTTATTTGCATTTACCTCCAACCTCATCTTTCTTCCACTCACTTAGGACCAAATATTCTCTTCAAATCTCAGTTCTCAAACCAAATCTATGTTCTTCTCTTAAGGAGCCAGAAAGTTTTAACATATAAAATAGGAGCGATTGGCACGTTTAATGACGCTTTATCTACCGCATAACTTTCGGAGCAAAGAGACGAACGAACACTGGAAGCAGCAAAAATGAAATTTTTAAGACATTTATTAGTAATTATTAAGCCAGACAGAGAAAGATATAAATCGGTCAGGGAGAAACTTGGAGTGTAGAACATTGTTGTGGAAATAAAACAGTACCAACGAGAGTGGCTATACACGTAGAGAGAGTGGACACAGACAGGATACACAAACAGGCACTGAAATGTAGGCCAAAGGGGAAGAGAAGCATAGGAAGACCGAGGAAACGATGGAAGGATCAGCTTCACCTTGAGATATAAAGAACAGGCACTGCGCCTAACAATTCACAGCTCATGATGATGATAATGATGATAATGACTTACGGAGCGGTGATTGTTTATCGGGAATGGCTCGAGGGAAATTTCGGCAGCCTGGTCTAACATTGTGCAGTAGAGCTACACTGAGGGCCAGTGATACAGTGCATGGCTGCAAGACAGGAACCAGCAGCGTACTGCGCAACGTTCTGCGCTCGCAGGACAAGACAGTCAGTCAGGTACCAACACAATGCCAGGCATTCAGACGCGCTGTGCAGCACAGTTACAGTAGCAGTGAAGCAGGACAAGACAGTCAGGTACCAACACAATGCCAGGCATTCAGACGCGCTGTGCAGCACAGTTACAGTAGCAGTGAAGCAGGACAAGACAGTCAGGTACCAACACAATGCCAGGCATTCAGACGCGCTGTGCAGCACAGTTACAGTAGCAGTGAAGCAGGACAAGACAGTCAGGTACCAACACAATGCCAGGCATTCAGACGCGCTGTGCAGCACAGTTACAGTAGCAGTGAAGCAGGACAAGACAGTCAGGTACCAACACAATGCCAGGCATTCAGACGCGCTGTGCAGCACAGTTACAGTAGCAGTGAAGCAGGACAAGACAGTCAGGTACCAACACAATGCCAGGCATTCAGACGCGCTGTGCAGCACAGTTACAGTAGCAGTGAAGCAGGACAAGACAGTCAGGTACCAACACAATGCCAGGCATTCAGACGCGCTGTGCAGCACAGTTACAGTAGCAGTGAAGCAGGACAAGACAGTCAGGTACCAACACAATGCCAGGCATTCAGACGCGCTGTGCAGCACAGTTACAGTAGCAGTGAAGCAGGACAAGACAGTCAGGTACCAACACAATGCCAGGCATTCAGACGCGCTGTGCAGCACAGTTACAGTAGCAGTGAAGCAGGACAAGACAGTCAGGTACCAACACAATGCCAGGCATTCAGACGCGCTGTGCAGCACAGTTACAGTAGCAGTGAAGCAGGACAAGACAGTCAGGTACCAACACAATGCCAGGCATTCAGACGCGCTGTGCAGCACAGTTACAGTAGCAGTGAAGCAGGACAAGACAGTCAGGTACCAACACAATGCCAGGCATTCAGACGCGCTGTGCAGCACAGTTACAGTAGCAGTGAAGCAGGACAAGACAGTCAGGTACCAACACAATGCCAGGCATTCAGACGCGCTGTGCAGCACAGTTACAGTAGCAGTGAAGCAGGACAAGACAGTCAGGTACCAACACAATGCCAGGCATTCAGACGCGCTGTGCAGCACAGTTACAGTAGCAGTGAAGCAGGACAAGACAGTCAGGTACCAACACAATGCCAGGCATTCAGACGCGCTGTGCAGCACAGTTACAGTAGCAGTGAAGCAGGACAAGACAGTCAGGTACCAACACAATGCCAGGCATTCAGACGCGCTGTGCGGCACAGTTACAGTAGCAGTGAAGCAGGACAAGACAGTCAGGTACCAACACAATGCCAGGCATTCAGACGCGCTGTGCAGCACAGTTACAGTAGCAGTGAAGCAGGACAAGACAGTCAGGTACCAACACAATGCCAGGCATTCAGACGCGCTGTGCAGCACAGTTACAGTAGCAGTGAAGCAGGACAAGACAGTCAGGTACCAACACAATGCCAGGCATTCAGACGCGCTGTGCAGCACAGTTACAGTAGCAGTGAAGCAGGACAAGACAGTCAGGTACCAACACAATGCCAGGCATTCAGACGCGCTGTGCAGCACAGTTACAGTAGCAGTGAAGCAGGACAAGACAGTCAGGTACCAACACAATGCCAGGCATTCAGACGCGCTGTGCAGCACAGTTACAGTAGCAGTGAAGCAGGACAAGACAGTCAGGTACCAACACAATGCCAGGCATTCAGACGCGCTGTGCAGCACAGTTACAGTAGCAGTGAAGCAGGACAAGACAGTCAGGTACCAACACAATGCCAGGCATTCAGACGCGCTGTGCAGCACAGTTACAGTAGCAGTGAAGCAGGACAAGACAGTCAGGTACCTACACAATGCCAGGCATTCAGACGCGCTGTGCAGCACAGTTACAGTAGCAGTGAAGCAGGACAAGACAGTCAGGTACCAACACAATGCCAGGCATTCAGACGCGCTGTGCAGCACAGTTACAGTAGCAGTGAAGCAGGACAAGACAGTCAGGTACCAACACAATGCCAGGCATTCAGACGCGCTGTGCAGCACAGTTACAGTAGCAGTGAAGCAGGACAAGACAGTCAGGTACCAACACAATGCCAGGCATTCAGACGCGATGTGCAGCACAGTTACAGTAGCAGTGAAGCAGGACAAGACATTCAGGTACCAACACAATGCCAGGCATTCAGACGCGCTGTGCAGCACAGTTACAGTAGCAGTGAAGCAGGACAAGACAGTCAGGTACCAACACAATGCCAGGCATTCAGACGCGCTGTGCAGCACAGTTACAGTAGCAGTGAAGCAGGACAAGACAGTCAGGTACCAACACAATGCCAGGCATTCAGACGCGCTGTGCAGCACAGTTACAGTAGCAGTGAAGCAGGACAAGACAGTCAGGTACCAACACAATGCCAGGCATTCAGACGCGATGTGCAGCACAGTTACAGTAGCAGTGAAGCAGGACAAGACAGTCAGGTACCAACACAATGCCAGGCATTCAGACGCGCTGTGCAGCACAGTTACAGTAGCAGTGAAGCAGGACAAGACATCAGGTACCAACACAATGCCAGGCATTCAGACGCGCTGTGCAGCACAGTTACAGTAGCAGTGAAGCAGGACAAGACAGTCAGGTACCAACACAATGCCAGGCATTCAGACGCGCTGTGCAGCACAGTTACAGTAGCAGTGAAGCAGGACAAGACAGTCAGGTACCAACACAATGCCAGGCATTCAGACGCGCTGTGCAGCACAGTTACAGTAGCAGTCAAGCAGGACAAGACAGTCAGGTACCAACACAATGCCAGGCATTCAGACGCGCATGTGCAGCACAGTTACAGTAGCAGTGAAGCAGGACAAGACAGTCAGGTACCAACACAATGCCAGGCATTCAGACGCGATGTGCAGCACAGTTACAGTAGCAGTGAAGCAGGACAAGACAGTCAGGTACCAACACAATGCCAGGCATTCAGACGCGCTGTGCAGCACAGTTACAGTAGCAGTGAAGCAGGACAAGACAGTCAGGTACCAACACAATGCCAGGCATTCAGACGCGCTGTGCAGCACAGTTACAGTAGCAGTGAAGCAGGACAAGACAGTCAGGTACCAACACAATGCCAGGCATTCAGACGCGCTGTGCAGCACAGTTACAGTAGCAGTGAAGCAGGACAAGACAGTCAGGTACCAACACAATGCCAGGCATTCAGACGCGCTGTGCAGCACAGTTACAGTAGCAGTGAAGCAGGACAAGACAGTCAGGTACCAACACAATGCCAGGCATTCAGACGCGCTGTGCAGCACAGTTACAGTAGCAGTGAAGCAGGACAAGACAGTCAGTACCAACACAATGCCAGGCATTCAGACGCGCTGTGCAGCACAGTTACAGTAGCAGTGAAGCAGGACAAGACAGTCAGGTACCAACACAATGCCAGGCATTCAGACGCGCTGTGCAGCACAGTTACAGTAGCAGTGAAGCAGGACAAGACAGTCAGGTACCAACACAATGCCAGGCATTCAGACGCGCTGTGCAGCACAGTTACAGTAGCAGTGAAGCAGGACAAGACATCAGGTACCAACACAATGCCAGGCATTCAGACGCGATGTGCAGCACAGTTACAGTAGCAGTGAAGCAGGACAAGACAGTCAGGTACCAACACAATGCCAGGCATTCAGACGCGCTGTGCAGCACAGTTACAGTAGCAGTGAAGCAGGACAAGACAGTCAGGTACCAACACAATGCCAGGCATTCAGACGCGATGTGCAGCACAGTTACAGTAGCAGTCAAGCAGGACAAGACAGTCAGGTACCAACACAATGCCAGGCATTCAGACGCGACTGTGCAGCACAGTTACAGTAGCAGTGAAGCAGGACAAGACAGTCAGGTACCAACACAATGCCAGGCATTCAGACGCGCTGTGCAGCACAGTTACAGTAGCAGTGAAGCAGGACAAGACAGTCAGGTACCAACACAATGCCAGGCATTCAGACGCGATGTGCAGCACAGTTACAGTAGCAGTGAAGCAGGACAAGACAGTCAGGTACCAACACAATGCCAGGCATTCAGACGCGATGTGCAGCACAGTTACAGTAGCAGTGAAGCAGGACAAGACAGTCAGGTACCAACACAATGCCAGGCATTCAGACGCGATGTGCAGCACAGTTACAGTAGCAGTGAAGCAGGACAAGACAGTCAGGTACCAACACAATGCCAGGCATTCAGACGCGATGTGCAGCACAGTTACAGTAGCAGTGAAGCAGGACAAGACAGTCAGGTACCAACACAATGCCAGGCATTCAGACGCGCTGTGCAGCACAGTTACAGTAGCAGTGAAGCAGGACAAGACAGTCAGGTACCAACACAATGCCAGGCATTCAGACGCGCTGTGCAGCACAGTTACAGTAGCAGTGAAGCAGGACAAGACAGTCAGGTACCAACACAATGCCAGGCATTCAGACGCGCTGTGCAGCACAGTTACAGTAGCAGTGAAGCAGGACAAGACAGTCAGTACCAACACAATGCCAGGCATTCAGACGCGATGTGCAGCACAGTTACAGTAGCAGTGAAGCAGGACAAGACAGTCAGGTACCAACACAATGCCAGGCATTCAGACGCGCTGTGCAGCACAGTTACAGTAGCAGTGAAGCAGGACAAGACAGTCAGGTACCAACACAATGCCAGGCATTCAGACGCGCTGTGCAGCACAGTTACAGTAGCAGTGAAGCAGGACAAGACAGTCAGGTACCAACACAATGCCAGGCATTCAGACGCGCTGTGCAGCACAGTTACAGTAGCAGTGAAGCAGGACAAGACAGTCAGGTACCAACACAATGCCAGGCATTCAGACGCGCTGTGCAGCACAGTTACAGTAGCAGTGAAGCAGGACAAGACAGTCAGGTACCAACACAATGCCAGGCATTCAGACGCGATGTGCAGCACAGTTACAGTAGCAGTGAAGCAGGACAAGACATTCAGGTACCAACACAATGCCAGGCATTCAGACGCGCTGTGCAGCACAGTTACAGTAGCAGTGAAGCAGGACAAGACAGTCAGGTACCAACACAATGCCAGGCATTCAGACGCGCTGTGCAGCACAGTTACAGTAGCAGTGAAGCAGGACAAGACAGTCAGGTACCAACACAATGCCAGGCATTCAGACGCGCTGTGCAGCACAGTTACAGTAGCAGTGAAGCAGGACAAGACAGTCAGGTACCAACACAATGCCAGGCATTCAGACGCGCTGTGCAGCACAGTTACAGTAGCAGTCAAGCAGGACAAGACAGTCAGGTACCAACACAATGCCAGGCATTCAGACGCGATGTGCAGCACAGTTACAGTAGCAGTGAAGCAGGACAAGACAGTCAGGTACCAACACAATGCCAGGCATTCAGACGCGATGTGCAGCACAGTTACAGTAGCAGTGAAGCAGGACAAGACAGTCATGTACCAACACAATGCCAGGCATTCAGACGCGATGTGCAGCACAGTTACAGTAGCAGTGAAGCAGGACAAGACAGTCAGGTACCAACACAATGCCAGGCATTCAGACGCGCTGTGCAGCACAGTTACAGTAGCAGTGAAGCAGGACAAGACAGTCAGGTACCAACACAATGCCAGGCATTCAGACGCGCTGTGCAGCACAGTTACAGTAGCAGTGAAGCAGGACAAGACAGTCAGGTACCAACACAATGCCAGGCATTCAGACGCGATGTGCAGCACAGTTACAGTAGCAGTGAAGCAGGACAAGACAGTCAGGTACCAACACAATGCCAGGCATTCAGACGCGCTGTGCAGCACAGTTACAGTAGTAGTGAAGCAGGACAAGACAGTCAGGTACCAACACAATGCCAGGCATTCAGACGCGATGTGCAGCACAGTTACAGTAGCAGTGAAGCAGGACAAGACAGTCAGGTACCAACACAATGCCAGGCATTCAGACGCGATGTGCAGCACAGTTACAGTAGCAGTGAAGCAGGACAAGACAGTCAGGTACCAACACAATGCCAGGCATTCAGACGCGCTGTGCAGCACAGTTACAGTAGCAGTGAAGCAGGACAAGACAGTCAGGTACCAACACAATGCCAGGCATTCAGACGCGATGTGCAGCACAGTTACAGTAGCAGTGAAGCAGGACAAGACAGTCAGGTACCAACACAATGCCAGGCATTCAGACGCGATGTGCAGCACAGTTACAGTAGCAGTGAAGCAGGACAAGACAGTCAGGTACCAACACAATGCCAGGCATTCAGACGCGATGTGCAGCACAGTTACAGTAGCAGTGAAGCAGGACAAGACAGTCAGGTACCAACACAATGCCAGGCATTCAGACGCGATGTGCAGCACAGTTACAGTAGCAGTGAAGCAGGACAAGACAGTCAGGTACCAACACAATGCCAGGCATTCAGACGCGCTGTGCAGCACAGTTACAGTAGCAGTGAAGCAGGACAAGACAGTCAGGTACCAACACAATGCCAGGCATTCAGACGCGATGTGCAGCACAGTTACAGTAGCAGTGAAGCAGGACAAGACAGTCAGGTACCAACACAATGCCAGGCATTCAGACGCGCTGTGCAGCACAGTTACAGTAGCAGTGAAGCAGGACAAGACAGTCAGGTACCAACACAATGCCAGGCATTCAGACGCGATGTGCAGCACAGTTACAGTAGCAGTGAAGCAGGACAAGACAGTCAGGTACCAACACAATGCCAGGCATTCAGACGCGCTGTGCAGCACAGTTACAGTAGCAGTGAAGCAGGACAAGACAGTCAGGTACCACACAATGCCAGGCATTCAGACGCGCTGTGCAGCACAGTTACAGTAGCAGTGAAGCAGGACAAGACAGTCAGGTACCAACACAATGCCAGGCATTCAGACGCGCTGTGCAGCACAGTTACAGTAGCAGTGAAGCAGGACAAGACAGTCAGGTACCAACACAATGCCAGGCATTCAGACGCGCTGTGCAGCACAGTTACAGTAGCAGTGAAGCAGGACAAGACAGTCAGGTACCAACACAATGCCAGGCATTCAGACGCGATGTGCAGCACAGTTACAGTAGCAGTGAAGCAGGACAAGACATTCAGGTACCAACACAATGCCAGGCATTCAGACGCGCTGTGCAGCACAGTTACAGTAGCAGTGAAGCAGGACAAGACAGTCAGGTACCAACACAATGCCAGGCATTCAGACGCGCTGTGCAGCACAGTTACAGTAGCAGTGAAGCAGGACAAGACAGTCAGGTACCAACACAATGCCAGGCATTCAGACGCGCTGTGCAGCACAGTTACAGTAGCAGTGAAGCAGGACAAGACAGTCAGGTACCAACACAATGCCAGGCATTCAGACGCGCTGTGCAGCACAGTTACAGTAGCAGTGAAGCAGGACAAGACAGTCAGGTACCAACACAATGCCAGGCATTCAGACGCGCTGTGCAGCACAGTTACAGTAGCAGTGAAGCAGGACAAAGACAGTCAGGTACCAACACAATGCCAGGCATTCAGACGCGATGTGCAGCACAGTTACAGTAGCAGTGAAGCAGGACAAGACAGTCAGGTACCAACACAATGCCAGGCATTCAGACGCGCTGTGCAGCACAGTTACAGTAGCAGTGAAGCAGGACAAGACAGTCATGTACCAACACAATGCCAGGCATTCAGACGCGATGTGCAGCACAGTTACAGTAGCAGTGAAGCAGGACAAGACAGTCAGGTACCAACACAATGCCAGGCATTCAGACGCGCTGTGCAGCACAGTTACAGTAGCAGTGAAGCAGGACAAGACAGTCAGGTACCAACACAATGCCAGGCATTCAGACGCGCTGTGCAGCACAGTTACAGTAGCAGTGAAGCAGGACAAGACAGTCAGGTACCAACACAATGCCAGGCATTCAGACGCGCTGTGCAGCACAGTTACAGTAGCAGTGAAGCAGGACAAGACAGTCAGGTACCAACACAATGCCAGGCATTCAGACGCGCTGTGCAGCACAGTTACAGTAGCAGTGAAGCAGGACAAGACAGTCAGGTACCAACACAATGCCAGGCATTCAGACGCGCTGTGCAGCACAGTTACAGTAGCAGTGAAGCAGGACAAGACAGTCAGGTACCAACACAATGCCAGGCATTCAGACGCGCTGTGCAGCACAGTTACAGTAGCAGTGAAGCAGGACAAGACAGTCAGGTACCAACACAATGCCAGGCATTCAGACGCGATGTGCAGCACAGTTACAGTAGCAGTGAAGCAGGACAAGACAGTCAGGTACCAACACAATGCCAGGCATTCAGACGCGATGTGCAGCACAGTTACAGTAGCAGTGAAGCAGGACAAGACAGTCAGGTACCAACACAATGCCAGGCATTCAGACGCGCTGTGCAGCACAGTTACAGTAGCAGTGAAGCAGGACAAGACAGTCAGGTACCAACACAATGCCAGGCATTCAGACGCGATGTGCAGCACAGTTACAGTAGCAGTGAAGCAGGACAAGACAGTCAGGTACCAACACAATGCCAGGCATTCAGACGCGCTGTGCAGCACAGTTACAGTAGCAGTGAAGCAGGACAAGACAGTCAGGTACCAACACAATGCCAGGCATTCAGACGCGATGTGCAGCACAGTTACAGTAGCAGTGAAGCAGGACAAGACAGTCAGGTACCAACACAATGCCAGGCATTCAGACGCGATGTGCAGCACAGTTACAGTAGCAGTGAAGCAGGACAAGACAGTCAGGTACCAACACAATGCCAGGCATTCAGACGCGCTGTGCAGCACAGTTACAGTAGCAGTGAAGCAGGACAAGACAGTCAGGTACCAACACAATGCCAGGCATTCAGACGCGATGTGCAGCACAGTTACAGTAGCAGTGAAGCAGGACAAGACAGTCAGGTACCAACACAATGCCAGGCATTCAGACGCGCTGTGCAGCACAGTTACAGTAGCAGTGAAGCAGGACAAGACAGTCAGGTACCAACACAATGCCAGGCATTCAGACGCGCTGTGCAGCACAGTTACAGTAGCAGTGAAGCAGTTTCCTGTTTACCCACAAAGCACTGCGCTAAGTGTCAGATCCTGTTCTTGTCTATCACTCTGCTGACCGGTGGGCGGTGCCCCAGCAACAGTCCCCATGGGGATTCAGTTCATGTGAACCCGCCTTGTCCCTTTAGGAATCAGTGAGATCCAGTAGGAGGAACAAACTAAGGTAACTCCTTGTGACACACTTTATTTTCAAAAACTTCTTCTGCAGTTTTCTCAATTTACTGCTCCTCCCTCTTGCAGTCCATAACTGTTTCACAACTGGACACACAGTTTTTGCTTCATTATTTCGCAAAGAGTTGCGAAATGGTTTAAAGTGGCATGTGCTATCGATAGCCTATGATAAACATTAGTACCGATAAACAGTAATCAACTGCAGGCTGTCCCTAAATGTTGGTTAACCATCAATGTACGTTACCTAACGTCCAAATGAGCGAAGATCTCGTTTATATAGCAGCGGAAGTCTGAAATCACGCGTAAAAACGCGTATAAGAGATTAATCATGGTAATAAACAAGTGAAAAATGTTTTCCCCCCAATGGCTCGACAGCCCCTAGTGGGCCAGGGCCTCCCCATTAACGAGGCTTCACGATCACACTCAGACACACCACACTCGGTAGGACTCCTCTGGACGAGGGACCAGCCCGACGCAGAGACCTCTACCTGACAACACACAACACCCACAACAGACAGACATCCATGACCCCCAGTGGGATTCGAACCCGCAATCCCAGCAAGCGAACGGCCGTAGACCCACGCCTTAGACCGCGCGGCCACTGGGATCGGCAATGATAATAAACGATAAAATTCGGCTTCACCGCAACAAACATCTTTTGGTCCTGTCGCATAATAATTTGTTAACTTGTCACTCTACTTGCAAAGTAATATGCAAGAAATTAAATATAAAACTTGAGACAACTACAGCCGCGGAAACAGCAACTGCAAGCTGAAATAAAATGCAGCGTTGTCAGATATGGTAGCAAGGCTCACCCTCCTAATATTCATTGCATTTTCAGCAAGACAAGAGTGAAAATAATTTGAAAAATTTAAATTGGCAGAAATTTAAATGAATACAGATACATAAATGTATTTTTATTCCATTCACTGTCGTTATTCTTACTTCGTTTCGTTGTATAACGTACCCTTGACTCTAAACGTTTGGCAACAACGCGCATCAGCCCAAATTTCATTTGCCGAGACTGAGGCTTGAGATTTCGATATATTTTGTCCGAATTTATCGGACAATGGATACAAATTAGTGATTGGCAATCGAAAGGTTAATTAAAAGAAAGTTGGCAGATAGAGTTGTACAATTTATGGAACAAACGGACACATGCGAAACAGTGTTCCATGTTCTTTCTTATGGCTGCTATAAAAACTCAGCACTACTCAGGCCATTATCGTCCAAAAGTTCCTAATAGGGGCAGGCTGTTTATTTTATGGCTGCTGAACACGAAACGTCTTGCCTTGACATTAGAGACTTGCCGCGGTAATAAAAATTTTGTGCTCTGCATTCTGTTGTGTGCACAGTTCTGAGGTTTGAAGGATACAGTGTAAAATACATGCGAATTCTCGTGGCTGAAAGTTACATTCAGCAGCTTAGTAAAGCTCAATACAGTACCACCAGATGTCTGGACAACCTATTGGCATGGAGTGGATATTTGTAAATTTACTTTAAAATTGTTCGCTCCGTGCACTGTCTTGATCAACCAAATACACTCTAATATTCACATAAAAGTGTTATACATAAAGCTGCGACATGTTTCGCTGCCAGTGCACCATCCTCAGGCAGCACAGGTTGCCAGACATAAAACCAACCATCATGACAAGCCACTATCTGTACGGTTCCACAATCTGTCGTAGGCTGCGTTGTTAATATCGCTATTGTATAAAATGTACAGCTTCTATTTCAAAACACAAACAGTTAAAACAGGTTTAAAATGTGTTTTAAAATAGAGGCTGTACCTTTTATGTGATGGGGGCACGTAGTCGGTTGAGGCACTACGCTACAAGCCGGAACGTCGAGGGTTCGATTCCCGATGGTGTCACTAGAATTTTTCATTGACATAATTGTTCCGGTCGCACTATGGCCCTGGGTTCGACTCAGCCTCTAACAGAAATGAGTACCAAGAATCTCTCCTGGGGAGTAAAGGCGGCCGGTGCGTAGGGCTGACAACCTTACCACCTTCATGTGCCGATTGTCTAAAAAATCTGGGAGCCTCAACCTCCTGGATCTCTAAGGGCCTGTCCAGGCCTGTAATGGGATAGCTTTACCTTTCATGGGATAGCGATATTAACGACGCAGCCTACAACACATGTGGAACCACACAAATAGTGGCTCGTCATGACGGTTGGTTTTATATCTGGCAACCTGTGCTGCCTGAGGATGGTGCACTGGCAGCGAAACATGTCGCAGCTTTATGTATAACACTTATATGTGAATATTAGATTGCATTTGGTTGGTGTGATAAATTGACTGTGTTGATTTGTAAAGTTGTCCAAAAAACGTTTATGCGCCACTGAAATCGTACGTCCAATCATAACGATCATAAAGCATTAAGGTACTGGACTGCATACATAATTTAAGGAAGCTGCGATGGCTCAGTCGGTATGGTGACGTAAATGGGCTGGGTCATTCGAGCTACGATTTCTGGCAGAAGAAAGAGATTTTTGTGTTTTACAAAACGTCCAGACCGGCTCTGTGGCCTACACAGCCTCTTCTTCAATGGGCACCAGAGTTCTTTCTAGGGTGTAAAGCGGCCGAAGCGTGAGGCTGACCACTCATATGAACATGAACGTCTACTCTCCCGATAAGTTTTCAGGGTGCGAATAGGAAAAAACATTTTACTTTACCGGATTTAACAGCGATGAGGGCCAGTGTATTGTATTTGTGGTTCATTTAACAAAGCTGTTAGTGGCCCCACGTGTATAGTGTCAAGTGGTAGGGTGACTGAAGGGTAACAATGTGACAGCACGTAGCAGAAAGTGGTCGTGGCCTAATGTGAGGAGCTGGAGGGACTGAGAAAAACCACAATATCCTCAGTCGACAAGGTTTGTAAGCTTGTCGAGGTACGAACCGAGCGCCTGCAGAACACAAGGCTCATGTGTTACCGTGTGAGCCACTTTGTCTTACTAACTATGGCTACGAACCTCGAGGTTCCAAAGTATTCGGGAATTTCTTCAGCTATTCCCAGGATTTCAAGCATGGCTCCGCCTTAAGGAGTTAGTTATTTAACAATGCTTTAAACAACTCTGCGGATTACGAAACGTCGAACGTAAAAGAAGGAAATGCCTTAGACTTGTCCAGATGTGTCCCAGCACTTTTATGGAGAAATGCCTTAGACTTGTCCAGATGTTTCCCAGCACTTTTATGGAGAAATGCCTTAGACTTGTCCAGATGTGTCCCAGCACTTTTCTGGAGAAATGCCTTAGACTTGTCCAGATGTGTCCCAGCACTTTTATGGAGAAATTACTTAGACTTGTCCAGATGTGTCCCAGCACTTTTCTGGAGAAATGCCTTAGACTTGTCCAGATGTTTCCCAGCACTTTTATGGAGAAATGCCTTAGACTTGTCCAGATGTGTCCCAGCACTTTTATGGAGAAATGCCTTAGACTTGTCCAGATGTGTCCCAGCACTTTTATAGAGAAATGCCTTAGACTTGTCCAGATGTGTCCCAGCACTTTTCTGGAGAAATGCCTTAGACTTGTCCAGATGTGTCCCAGCACTTTTATGGAGAAATGCCTTACACTTGTCCAGATGTGTCCCAGCACTTTTCTGGAGAAATGCCTTAGACTTGTCCAGATGTGTCCCAGCACTTTTATGAAGAAATGCCTTAGACTTGTCCAGATGTGTCCCAGCACTTTTATGGAGAAATTACTTAGACTTGTCCAGATGTGTCCCAGCACTTTTCTGGAGAAATGCCTTAGACTTGTCCAGATGTGTCCCAGCACTTTTATGGAGAAATGCCTTACACTTGTCCAGATGTGTCCCAGCACTTTTCTGGAGAAATGCCTTAGACTTGTCCAGATGTGTCCCAGCACTTTTATGAAGAAATGCCTTAGACTTGTCCAGATGTGTCCCAGCACTTTTATGGAGAAATTACTTAGACTTGTCCAGATGTGTCCCAGCACTTTTATGGAGAAATTACAAATCATGTCAGTGTACACAATTGCAACCGCGAACTCCCGGATAATATTTACTGATAGTGAAGACTAGCGGCTCTCCCAGTCTCACCCAAAAGACGAAGCTAGGCCAAACCTAGCAACTGTGACACTGATCGCCACTCGGGCGGTTTTAGGGGGTCAGAGCGTAGACGATTCCCACGAGGGCATCGTACTTAGTAACGCACAATGAGACACATACTTGCAGGTTACTGCATTATCTCCGCCCCTCTCAGGTAATTAAACACACCAAATTGTTATGTTTGAATACATGGCCCCCCAGCCATTGGTGAAATTTTAAACAAAACAATACTGGGCACAAAGCCTCATTGTTGCAATACAAACAGAGTCCAGAATTTCTTTTGTTTCCATTCTTACACATCTCGATGTAACACAGGGTTAAAAGCAGAGGTAAATAATCCGGACAAAACCGAACCAAATGTACAAAAGCACTTCCTTCGACATTTACTACGCGTTCTATTAGCAAAGCAAATTTCGGTTATTGCAAAGCTGATTACCGGGTTGTTTAACAAGGCTTTTTCCAACGCAGTAAGTGACAAAGGGGAATCGTTGTCTTGGAATGAATGAAGTCATGCGGAAACGCGACGGCACGACAGATATTACGGAAAGCCCGCTTTACCGCTTTCTTCGAAAAGGACTCATACACGTATAACACAGTGCTGTAGACACCTACATGACCTGTGAGACTGCCTGCCTCCCTGGCTTTACACAAGAGGACAAAAAATCCTTTGGCACATTGCATAAGTTAAAGGATACACGCTGTCGATTAGGCTTACAACAAAATTTGTAGTTTCCATTTACAGGAAACCGGTCCGGGGATCGAATCCCGGTGGGGGCGAGATTTTTCGCAGCCGTCCAGACCGGCCCTGGGGCCCACCCAGCCTCCTATGAAATGGGTACCGGGTCTTTTTTCCCGGGGGTAAAGCGACAGGGGAGTGGAGTTGACCACCCACAACCATCTAGTGCCAGGGTTAAAGAAAGAGTACGGCTATACCTCTACTTTTTACTTGTATAAATAAGCTATGTGTTATGCCTAAACAAATATTTACAGCACAGCATTGTACATTATTGCAATGCAAATATATTCTAATACATAAATTAACAATGTGAAAATCAAGTAAATTCTTTTCATAAGTAACAGCGTATACGAAGGTTGGGGGGGGGGGGGGCACAGATAAATAAAAAAAAAAGTTGAGGAACACCGCTTTAAACAAGCGGCATTACATGTTACTGTTTTAAACAAACTGCATTATATGTTACTGCTTTAAACAAGCTGCATTATATGTTACTGCTTTAAACAAGATGCATTATATGTTACTGCTTTAAACAAGCTGCATTATATGTTACTGCTTTAAACAAGCTGCATTATATGTTACTGCTTTAAACAAGCTGCATTATATGTTACTGCTTTAAACAAGCTGCATTATATGTTACTGCTTTAAACAAGCTGCATTATATGTTACTGCTTTAAACAAGCTGCATTATATGTTACTGCTTTAAACAAGCTGCATTATATGTTACTGCTTTAAACAAGCTGCATTATATGTTACTGCTTTAAACAAGCTGCATTATATGTCACTGCTTTAAACAAGCTGCATTATATGTTACTGCTTTAAACAAGCTGCATTATATGTTACTGCTTTAAACAAGCGGCATTATATGTTACTGCTTTAAACAAGCTGCATTATATGTTACTGCTTTAAACAAGCGGCATTATATGTTACTGCTTTCAGGGATAGGATTAAAATTCATCGCTGAAATGTACAGATTTTAACTGAGTAGCTGCTTTTGTTTAAATAATCATAAATCAACCAAGGAATCAATTCCATCAATTATTCTTGGCACATTCTGCCTACATGAGATTAAAGTATTCCACTGGTTGTGTCGTTTGAAGCCACGTATTGCTACCGGTGTCATTTGTTTGATAAGAATCGTGATGTAAATGTATGAATTGTCTGTTAAATAAGGTAAAGGTACAGCAATCCCATTACAGGCCTGGACAGGCCCTTAGGGTTCCAGGAGGTTGAGGCTCCCAGATTTATAGACAATCGGCACATGAAGGTGGTAAGGTTGTCAGCCCTACGCACCGGCCGCCTTTACCCCCCAGGAAAGATTCCTGGTACTCATTTCTGTTAGAGGCTGAGTCGACCTCAGGGCCATAGTGCGACCTAAACGATCATGTCAATGAAAAATTCCAGTGACACCATCGAGAATCGAACCCGCGACGTTCCGGTTTGTAGCGCAGTGCGTCAACCAACTGCGCCACCGCGTGCCTCTCTGTTAAATAAGACTGATACAAAATCTGTACAAAAACATAAAAGTTATGTTACATAATAAATAGAACAGAAAAAAAAACAGCTGTAACTCAGGTGTATATAATATTCTGTACTGTACTAAAAGAATTTTATTTCGAAGTCACTGTTATCACAGATGTAGAGCTACTTAATTTGTAACTCTAATGCTGTTCGTCCTTCACTTTAAAATCGTTATAAGTCGAAAAGAAATAGGTACATAAATATCATGACAAATAACATGGAATAATAATGGAGATCGTCAAAACCCTGAAAACTTCTGGAATTCTCGTGTCACCAAACAACTGTGCATGCAGATCGTTAAGATACAACCTTAGCACGACCAGTGACGTGCAGCTGCAAGACACTGTGATAATGGCGGGATCAGTGGCGTGCAGCGATAAGAAAATGTGATCAATGAAGGGAACAGTGGCGTGATATCGTAAGACATTATAACGAATGGAGGGTCAGTGGCGTGAAAGAGTCTGCCATAGTGGTTACTGGATGAGGTTTAGGATAGTCAGACACACTGGTCACGTAACGTCTTGAGGTGCGACTGATGTCAAGGAAACAGAGTATGTTAGACGCAACACAACTAAAAAGTACACCTCTCTGCAAGTCACTGTTCTATAATTCCTCCACGCCGTGAAATTTGTCATCACTATCGGTTCCAACACTTCATCACCGTCAGTGCCTGTTCCAATACAGTCTAACACTGTGCTACAAGAGACACTCCACTTCGTCCGTACACCTGTTCCTATACAGTCTAACACTGTGCTACAAGAGACACTCCACTTCGTCCGTACACCTGTTCCTATACAGTCTAACACTGTGCTACAAGAGACACTCCACTTCGTCCGTACACCTGTTCCTATACAGTCTAACACTGTGCTACAAGAGACACTCCACTTCGTCCGTACACCTGTTCCTACACAGTCTAACACTGTGCTACAAGAGACACTCCACTTCGTCCGTACACCTGTTCCTATACAGTCTAACACTGTGCTACAAGAGACACTCCACTTCGTCCGTACACCTGTTCCTATACAGTCTAACACTGTGCTACAAGAGACACTCCACTTCGTCCGTACACCTGTTCCTATACAGTCTAACACTGTGCTACAAGAGACACTCCACTTCGTCCGTACACCTGTTCCAATACAGTCTAACACTGTGCTACAAGAGACACTCCACTTCGTCCGTACACCTGTTCCAATACAGTCTAACACTGTGCTACAAGAGACACTCCACTTCGTCCGTACACCTGTTCCTATACAGTCTAACACTGTGCTACAAGAGACACTCCACTTCGTCCGTACACCTGTTCCTATACAGTCTAACACTGTGCTACAAGAGACACTCCACTTCGTCCGTACACCTGTTCCTACACAGTCTAACACTGTGCTACAAGAGACACTCCACTTCGTCCGTACACCTGTTCCTATACAGTCTAACACTGTGCTACAAGAGACACTCCACTTCGTCCGTACACCTGTTCCTATACAGTCTAACACTGTGCTACAAGAGACACTCCACTTCGTCCGTACACCTGTTCCAATACAGTCTAACACTGTGCTACAAGAGACACTCCACTTCGTCCGTACACCTGTTCCAATACAGTCTAACACTGTGCTACAAGAGACACTCCACTTCGTCCGTACACCTGTTCCTATACAGTCTAACACTGTGCTACAAGAGACACTCCACTTCGTCCGTACACCTGTTCCTATACAGTCTAACACTGTGCTACAAGAGACACTCCACTTCGTCCGTACACCTGTTCCTATACAGTCTAACACTGTGCTACAAGAGACACTCCACTTCGTCCGTACACCTGTTCCTACACAGCCTAACACTGTGCTACAAGAGACACTCCACTTCGTCCGTACACCTGTTCCTACACAGTCTAACACTGTGCTACAAGAGACACTCCACTTCGTCCGTACACCTGTTCCTACACAGTCTAACACTGTGCTACAAGAGACACTCCACTTCGTCCGTACACCTGTTCCTACACAGTCTAACACTGTGCTACAAGAGACACTCCACTTCGTCCGTACACCTGTTCCTACACAGTCTAACACTGTGCTACAAGAGACACTCCACTTCGTCCGTACACCTGTTCCTATACAGTCTAACACTGTGCTACAAGAGACACTCCACTTCGTCCGTACACCTGTTCCTACACAGCTAACACTGTGCTACAAGAGACACTCCACTTCGTCCGTACACCTGTTCCTACACAGTCTAACACTGTGCTACAAGAGACACTCCACTTCGTCCGTACACCTGTTCCTACACAGTCTAACACTGTGCTACAAGAGACACTCCACTTCGTCCGTACACCTGTTCCTACACAGCCTAACACTGTGCTACAAGAGACACTCCACTTCGTCCGTACACCTGTTCCTACACAGTCTAACACTGTGCTACAAGAGACACTCCACTTCGTCCGTACACCTGTTCCTACACAGTCTAACACTGTGCTACAAGAGACACTCCACTTCGTCCGTACACCTGTTCCTACACAGCCTAACACTGTGCTACAAGAGACACTCCACTTCGTCCGTACACCTGTTCCTACACAGTCTAACACTGTGCTACAAGAGACACTCCACTTCGTCCGTACACCTGTTCCTACACAGTCTAACACTGTGCTACAAGAGACACTCCACTTCGTCCGTACACCTGTTCCTACACAGCCTAACACTGTGCTACAAGAGACACTCCACTTCGTCCGAACACCTGTTCCTACACAGTCTACACTGTGCTACAAGAGACACTCCACTTCGTCCGTACACCTGTTCCTAACAGTCTAACACTGTGCTACAAGAGACACTCCACTTCGTCCGTACACCTGTTCCTAACAGTCTAACACTGTGCTACAAGAGACACTCCACTTCGTCCGTACACCTGTTCCTACACAGTCTAACACTGTGCTACAAGAGACACTCCACTTCGTCCGTACCCTGTTCCTACACGTCTAACACGTGTACAAGACTCACTTGTCGTACACTGTTACAGCTAACCGTGCACAAGAGACACTCCACTTCGTCGTACACCTGTTCCTACACAGTCTAACACTGTGCTACAAGAGACACTCCACTTCGTCCGTACACCTGTTCCTATACAGCTAACACTGTGCTACAAGAGACACTCCACTTCGTCCGTACACCTGTTCCTAACAGTCTAACACTGTGCTACAAGAGACACTCCACTTCGTCCGTACACCTGTTCCTACACAGTCTAACACTGTGCTACAAGAGACATCCACTTCGTCCGTACACCTGTTCCTAACAGTCTAACACTGTGCTACAAGAGACACTCCACTTCGTCCGTACACTGTTCCTACACAGTCTAACACTGTGCTACAAGAGCACTATTTACACTTTCCTCCAGTTACACTGCTTAGGCATATTGTTACATTCAAGCAACACTGTGTACAAGAGACACTCACTTCGTCCGTACACCTGTTCCAATCTTCCAACGTTTTCACAATAAGGAGGCCAATCAGCCTATTACGTGTGGCTTTGTATTTTTCTTCACAGAGACCTATCACGGATTCTAAATTACAAATTATATTTCTCGATGATGCCCAATAAGTTATTTAATAATTTCCCCAATGTTACATAGGCTTAGGTTGGGGTGGTATGGAAGCAGTCTAAAGGTGTGTGGCCTACACTCTACAGAATCTCCCATACAGAGTATTTGACAATCATTGGTTTTAAGTTGTAATTAGTTCTTACGGTGCAAGTTTTAACATGCCCGGAATAAATGTAAATTTCTCTCTGCTAAGCCGGTCCCTTATTTCTTGTTGAGATACAAAATTTGTTAAACACCAAATTTTATACAGCGGTTTGTGAAAAATCACAAAGATATAGGTCTTACACTACATTACAATACATCGTCTTTCACAACTAAACTTTTTATTGTCAGTATTAGTACTCCTTACAACATGGTTATTGTCAGTATCAGTACTCCTTACAACATGGTTATTGTCAGTATTAGTACTCCTTACAACATGGTTATTGTCAGTATTAGTACACCTTACAACATGGTTATTGTCAGTATTAGTACTCCTTACAACATGGTTATTGTCAGTATTAGTACTCCTTACAACATGGTTATTGTCAGTATTAGTACTCCTTACAACATGGTTATTGTCAGTATTAGTACTCCTTACAACATGGTTATTGTCAGTATTAGTACTCCTTACAACATGGTTATTGTCAGTATTAGTACTCCTTACAACATGGTTATAGTCAATATTAGTACTCCTTACAACATGGTTATTGTCAGTATTAGTACTTCTTACAACATGGTTATTGTCAGTATTAGTACTCCTTTCAACATGGTTATTGTCAGTATTAGTACTCCTTACAACATGGTTATTGTCAGTATCAGTACTCCTTACAATATGGTTTCTGTCAGTATCAGTACTCCTTACAACATGGTTACTCCAGCTTGGCCATGTTCAGGTAACATAAAAATGCAAAATACTTGGGGATTTAATTGCAACATTAAGTTCTATAAAAGGAAGAACTGAGATCTCAATTTTACATAAAGAGCAATAATTCATAAGGATTGATGTTTTTGATATAATTTTTGTAGTTTTATACATTTGACGTAACATAAAAGTATGCAAGAGTATTTCCTTAAAAGTTCTAGTTTTACATTATTTAAGGTTATTTTGTCTTGAGTATTTGATTATGGTAAATAACTTCACTTTGAGAAGATTTTGTAGAGCAGTTTCATGGTTTTAAGTTTTTTTTATTATCTTGAGTGTAGACTAGTTGAAGGTTTAGTAGCACAGAATATCTGTACAGCGAATTTGTAGTTTTGTAGGTTATGAGCTTCCTTTAATGGTTAACAGCTTTGAAGAAATCTTGGGTTTACTATACTAGTGAATTGGCTGTATTTAGTTTTGAAGATACAAAAATTGTTGTTGAGGAGATATATGTAGCCTGAATGTTTGCTTTGTAATATGCAGAAGCTGATGGATTGCTAAGTAGTGAAAACGGGTGACTGTTGTTTATTGGTCTTGTTGGAATAAAACGAAACCAATGAACAACAAAGAATCACAAACATACAATTGCAAAAATTGTGTCACGAACATGAATCCTTATAAATTATTTCATTTTATGTAAAAATGGGATCTCATTTCTTATTTTTATAGAACTTAATGTTTCAATTAGCCTCCACGTATTTCGCATTTTTGTATTACCTGAAGATGGCCAAGCTGGCCGAAACATGTTGCAATGAATACTAGATAATGACAATAAAAAATGTTATTTGTGAATGACGATTTGAATACACTTTATATTTATCACAACGGGATGTATAGAATAGACGTTATATCGGTCTTAAGTTTGGAACAAACTGCTGACGCACAAACCTTTGGTAATTTTCTAATTTCGTCTGACGGTAATAGTCATCTTTTGTCCGATAATAAGAATTAAAACATAAGCATCACATTAGGAACAAAACAATATTCAGCTGCAGGGTATAAGAACACCCTGTATCTATCGTCGCTCCAGGACATTTTATAAGCACGACAGGCCTAAATACATGATTCATCGCGATACAATTTGTTGTTCAAGTTTATACTCAGTTACAGCTCTAATGTGTGTGAAATACTTTATATTGGATGTCCCATTTCCAACCAAAAGTGACCTGTTTGCTATCGACCTCATTCACCGAAAACCTTTCGCTGGTGTTCCAAAATTTAAAATCGATAGCCTCGTTAATTATTAGGTTGTTCGCCGTGACACAGAAAATGCTGACTTTTCTTAGAACCGAAGCTCTATCACACTCATTCACACTCATTACGTTTTCTTTCTTTCTGAGGTTTCTTTGCTGTTTTTGTTTGTCCCTGTCGCTCCAACGCGGACCATAGGGGCCTCCTTTCGGAGGTTTCTATGGTCATGTGCGTTGATGTAGTGAGTGACCAGCCCACTGACTGCACTGCCATCTGGCAGGCAGTCAGGAGACTTGGGTGAGAAATGGCCGCTGAATTTTGCTTACGAAACATCACAATTCATGCCCGTAAGGTTCTTTTACATGCCGTAAATCTACGACATGAGACCGACGGCTTTACTTCCCCTCCGAAGGAAATTGTCCATCGACCTCGGTCGGGATCGAACCCGCGAACCTTGGGTCCAGTGGCGAGCACGCTAACCACTAGTCCACCGAGGGCGACTTTCTGAGGTTTACAATGAGGTATTTACGGAAAATGGTTTCCTCCCTTCCATCTCTGTACACTACTGTGGGACAAACGTCTGGCCTCTTCAAAGCTCAAGATTAATGTAATGGAACCAACTGGCCCGCTGTGGTTTCTGTCTCACAACGTAATTTTTCTTTTGTATGGCTGCGAGGTTTCTTTCCTCTGAAATTCGAAATAACCGGAGTCATCTTGCAAGATGTCAGCAGGTTACAATAAAGTTAAAGCAAAGGAAGGAAACTGTTTCTACGGCTTCAGTAAGTTAATATAATATTAATTCTGAGTTAATATTCCGCAGCATTTCTTTCCACTAGGCGTAATAAGCATTGTCTTTTTACTGGAGAGTGATGAAAGAAGGGGCGCAGCGCAATAGCGACTACTCGCAATCCTACTCAAAGGTTCTGTCACTTCAACATAGGCCGCGGCATGTGTACTGTAGAGCAGTGGTATTCAACCTGGGGTACGCGTACCCCCGGGGGTACGCGAAGACATGTTAGGGGGTACGTAAAATTAAAGAAAAGTATTATTTCATGATAAACACTGAATAATCAGGGCCAGATTTAGGGTTAGCCACAAGAGACCCGGACGTAAGGACATGCGATTTGGGAGTGCCATTTTTTTCTCTCTCTCTCTCATTTATGCTATTCTTATCTGGGCGGCTAGTTTCATTTTATTCCACATAGTGCATATAATATATTTGTCATTTAATAGCTTGACTCTCCTTTTTCTCATTTAAAACTTATTATTTAATACATTATTTTGGATGTAATTTATTTAACTTATTTTAGATGTAGATTATAGACTATGTATAACTTGAATTATGCACCAACAACTTTGGGGGTAAAAAGTTGAAGAGAAATTATATCTGGGGGTACGCGAACACAAAAGGTTTAGTACCACCGCTGTAGATCCTCGAATGAACGGACTTGTAGGGAGAGTAGGTGGTCCGATAATGCCGAGTGTCCGGTACGTCCGAATTGTTTGTGCGTGTGTACAGGGCATACACAAAAGAATGGTGCGGTTTTAATAGTGAACACTATTAAAACCGCACCATTCTTTCGTGTATGCCCTGTATATATATATATATAGCCTAAAATGTCGCTAAAACAGTAATACAGTACTGTATATATACCACTTATGCATACGCACATAATGTACACAAATATAATTAACCTTTTAGTGAATGTTAATTGTAATCTAATAAAGCAATAAATCCATGATCCAGGTCATGAACAGGGCACTACACTACCGCCTCCACGCGAGCGTCAGCAAAGACTGAGCGTGCGTCCGTGTCCGCCACCTAGCGGCCGCTTCGCTAATTAACAGACAAGACCGCTATTTCATATATATTCCCATTGCGGACGAAAACCAACAGACTTCGTCCGTTATTTCTGAAATCCGTACATAAGAGGTCCGTTAATTCGTAAGTCTGCAGTATAGTAAAAACTGGGGCACAAGGCAAGGAATCAGTAGCGTGCAGACACAAGATACAGCAAAGGAACATACTGGCGTGCAGCCGCAAGCTACGGTGATTACTTGGGCCACGAACAGGAAACAGTCGCGTGCAATCAAAACACTGTACTGACACAATCTCGTCAAACGGACTGACGATATATAGCTGAAACTTTAAACACTCAGTAGCATAGTCACTGGGTCTTAAATGCAATAAACAGGACCACAATCTACCGTACCAAACAAGAACTCCACTTTAATTTATGTCGCCTTCAAGTCCTGTTTCGTTTGTTAAATTATTATGCAAATTCTAATGGAAAAACGTTCTAATACTGAAAATTTTAATTTTATGCTAAATGATTATACTTAAGAAACAAATTTTTGTTTTTATATATTCACAAATTACACATCAACGAAATGCACTATTTTCACTTTATATTCTTTATTCTTCAACCCCTACACATGTTTCGGCCTTTACAAGGCCATCTTCAGGGGGCTCGTAAACTACATTCACTTCACATACAATGTTTTTGTCTGCTATCACATTTAGTCCAGTTTCATTGTCATATATATTATAGCTATTTACAATGTCTGTGTTTAAAATATATAAAATGCACAGAATATAAAATCCTTAAAATGTTCGTCAATTTTCGTAAAATGTAAAATGTTACAAAGAAAAAAATATGGGTTTTCGTTATGTCTTCCACCATTGGTTAGTCTTTCAGTTTTGGCTTTGGTTTTGTATATATGGATGGTCAGTTAAGTAAATATATCCTGTTTATGTTGTGTGTGTCCCGTGTTGCGGTGTGTAGGGGTTGAAGAATAAAGAATATAAAGCGAAAATAGCGCATTTCGTTGGTGAACAATTTGTGAATTAAGAAACATATATTTGAATAGCTTAGCACATAATTGTATGGATTATTGCAAGATAGGTCTAACTCCATGTTTATTAATTTTACAGCAACAAAAACTGATTACAACTCGGCGGAACAGTGAATTGAAATGCCTGTCGGTGTTCTTGTGCAGCTGGGAGACGGATATTTTAGCACAATTGCACTTCCGGTACTCACGTGTGTGTTAAGAAAAAACAGAATATAGTTCGGGGACACTGCTATATTGCAGTCAAATTTCATTTTTATTGTTTGCTACGAAAGGGCTCTACATGCAAAAAAACTTTGTGCTTTTTGTTAATTTGGCCTTTTGTGCGTCACACGCACGTGCGTAATAGAGTTCAGATCCATAGCAGCGTGTTGGTGGTGGTGGTAATGATGAATTCCAATGAATTTCGCTTTACTGTATCCACAGCCTCTTTATCTTAGGTCTATAATGAAAATTTAATCGTTTTTTAAACACAACGTTGCAGAACATTTACAGTAACCAAATAACAACTCAAAGTGGATGGATAAAAATATTAGAAATTAAATTGAGTAAATGAAAATAGACCAATAACTAAGCTGCAAGTCGATATCAAGCAATAACAGCTGCTTCTTCCTTTGTGTCAAGCATTTTCATACTCCCATGTTTCAGATCTGTCACTCTATCTTCTGATTTGCAGTTATCTCTGCGTAAATTAACGTTTCGTTTTGTTGCAAATATCTCTGAGCCACAGTTATACTGTCTTTTATTTTGCACTTGGGACTGCGAGGAGCAGGGTGTAGATCTTTTCTGAGGGAAATGTACACTGGGAGACAAGAGCTTGTGTTGTACTGCAGTTTGTGTTGTACTGCAGTTTGTCTTGTACTGCAGTTTGTGTTGTACTGCAGTTTGTGTTGTACTGCAGTTTGTGTTGTACTGCAGTTTGTGTTGTACTGTAGTTTGTGTTGTACTGCAGTTTGTGTTGTACTGCAGTTACAGTACACTCAAGTATGTGTGAAAGAAAAAAACAGAATATATTTTGAAGAATCCTCGTTTTTGCAGTCAAGTTTTAATTTCTATTACAGCCTTGCAGAAACAGAAACTTGCTGCAGACACGTTCCTTTTCACAAAAGCGACATAACATTCACTGACAGCCTTACAGTTACTGCAGACATAACACATTCTTGCACGTAAAACTGCGACAATTTCTTCTATGCATATTCTTCTTCTTCTGGTCGGCGCTACAGCCCATGTAGGGCCTCGGCCTTCTTGACCACATGCCTCCAATCATCTCGGTCCTCAGCCTTCCTTCTCCATCCTTTGACTCCTAGCTTTCTGAGGTCCTCCTTTTAGTCATCTAGCCATCTTTTCCTGGGTCTACCTCTTCTCCTTCTCCCATCAGTTTTTTCCTAAAAAAACTTTCTTAACACTCCTTGTTTCCGGCATTCTCTGGACATGACCTGCCCACCTTATTCTCCCCTTCTTAAGTGTCACAACTATATCTGGTTGTTTGAACAATTCTTGTATCTCTATATTTGTCCTCATTCTCCAACCATCTTTATCGTTCGTTGCTCCAAATATCTTTCTTAAGATTTTCCTTTCCCATCTTAACAGCCATTCTTATTCTCTCACGGTCATTACCCATGATTCTGAGCTGTACATAACTATCGGTCTGAGTGTCGTTGTGTAAATTCTTATCTTAGTATTTCTGCTGACATTTTTGGACTTGAGCATATTTTACATGGAATAATAACATCTCTTTCCACTTGCGATCCTTTCTTGAATTTCAACTGACATCTTGTTATCTTCCGTCATGATCGAGCCTAATTATTTAAATATTTCCACTCTCTTATATTCTTTCCCTTTCTATGCATATATATATACAACTAATTTTCCAGAGGAGTTACAGTTGCTGCCCTTTACGATTAACTTCTGCGTGTCCCAGTCTGACGCCTTTAAAGGCCTATTAATAGAATCCTCCGACTATTATGGAATAGGCCCTGGTGTCCAAATGATTTTCAGATGCTGCTCGAAACGCGATGAGTAGAAAGCTTTGGAGAAAATCTAACACACTTTATAAAGGCAATTACAGAAGCTGCGTACTGAGTAACTTCATGCAGCAAACTGCTCCATGAAAAGCTGACACTAAAGGTAAAGCTCTCCCTATAACAGGCCACGAAGGCCCAGAGGAGGAGTAGAGGTATAGCTCTACTCTTTCTTTAACCCTGGCACTAGATGAGGGTGGGTGGTCAACTCCACGTCCCGGCCGCTTTACCCCCGGGAAAGAGATCCGGTACCCATTGTACAGGAGGCTGGGTGGGCCCCAGGGCCGATCTGGACAGCTGCGGAAAATCTCGCCCCCACCGGGATTCGATCCCCGGACCGTCCAGCCCGTAGCGAGTCGCTATACCGACTGAGCTATTACATGTCAGTATCATGCGTAAACATTGGAAATGTACGCGATTATCCATATCGCTGCTCCGAGTTTAATACAACACAGACAAAGTACCCACAACATACGTAATATTGAGGCACGTTCGCGTAACCACTGTTGTCGTGGAAAAGCAATAAGTATTACATATTCTGAGTGTGTGTCTGTAGCCTTAGTTATCCAGCATATAAAGCGCATGCGCCGTATTATGTTGTTATCTGTGGCCTCTCTGGCTCTACAATATTTTTCCACATTATCTCATAAACGGCAGAATGTTATTTAAAAAGTTGTTGAATTTAAAACGTGTGTTTTAATTTTCTCTACAACGTTTGTCCGAAAAATTTCTCATTCTTCAACGAGATATTATCATAAACGTACATAGGTCTTCATGTAAAGTACCCGTTATTCTTGTCCTGTTTTAATGAAACTTGAAATTTCTAGACAGAGTTTCGAAAAATACTCAAACACAAAATTTCATAAAAATCCGTCAAGTGGGAGCCGAGTTGTTCTATGCGGAAGAACAGAGAGGCAGACAGACGAAGCTAATAGTCGCTTTGCGCAATTTTGCGAACGCGCCTAGAAATGATGGCGGGATATTTTCGACATCCTCTTTTCTAATTAACCGCAGTAAAGTATCCATTATGATAAGCAACTTATCAGGTCATTTATCTGCCTCGCTGCTGCAGTGAAGTGTTGCCCCCTGCTGGATGAGGAGTGCATCTATTAACAAGGACCACGAACAGTGTCGCTCAATAAGTCTTCCTCTAGGCCGAACTACCGGCTCTTGGATTCTCGGCAACGAGGATAAATGCTGAGCCTCCCGTAACAATGCACGTTGCTCTATGTTTGACTCTACGTCGGTCTGTACGTAACGACTGCATTGTTATGGCCTTTAGTACATGTGGTCGATACTAAAATTTATCAACTGTATTGAATTTATTTCCAAAAAACATAAAAACGAACAATGTTTTATGTACATTTAAGGCACTCAACAATTAAACCAACAAATGCACTTTATTTCTTAAGCATGTTCATTAACCCTACACATGTTTCGGCTACAACAGAGCCATCATCAGGGGTTCAAGGTCACGTTCACTTCAACATTCACTAATCCATTTGGTATCACCACTTATACACCACAATGTATGTCTAGTTTCTATTAGCGGTTGATAACACTAAATTTTTTTCGTTTATCAAATCATACAATTTCTTTTAAATGTCTTGGCGTAGGTTGTTTTCATATTTGAGTTAAAAGCGTCATTCATTCTGCAGTCTGTCTTACGACAGGTCCGTAGCCTCTTCCAAAGCGAGTTCTCCACACAGTGCGATCTAGTGCTTCCTCTTTCAATTTCCAGTGTCTTCTCTTTTCCTTAAGGTCATCCAGCAGCTGCTTACGTCTTCTTCCTCGCCTTCCCGTCACTTCTAACCTTCCCTCTAACTTTCCTTCAATCACGTGTTTCAGAAGGCAGTTCCTACGCAAGATGTGACCAATCCAGTTAGCCTTTCTTCTTTTTATTGTATGTACGATATTCCTCTCCTCCTTCACTCTATGTAATACTTCTTCATTTCTCACACGATCGGTCCAACTGATCTCCATTATTCTCCAGCACCACATATCAAAACTTTCCAGATCCTTCTGATCTACTTTCCGAAGTGTCCACGTTTCAGCACCAAAAAGCTACGCTCCAAATGTAGCATTTTACTAGCTTCTTCTTAAATTTAAGTCAAATTTGCTTGTGAAACGATTCTTCTTCTTGTTATTGAATGCTGCTTTAGCCATGGCAATTCTGTATTTAATGTCACGTGTACACCTTGCATCATTTGTTATCATGCTGCCTAAATAATTGAAATATTCCACATTCTCAATTGTGCATTCTTGGTTAATTGTTGAGTGATATCAAAATGCACGGTGAACACAACCTAAATTTAAGGACTTTTCAGTACAAATCCATTAAGTACTTAATGTCGTAGGATGTAGTCGTATTCATTCAATACTAACGGCAAACGTCTGTTCATACATCTGCTTCACACGACTTGCACTATCAATGTCAGGTTACCATTTGTCAACCATGTAACACGATATGGTGGAATTGGGGAAGGATATTTGAAATAAAATGCTTACAAAATTCTAATACATAGATCTGAACGAAGGAAATTATTTGTGATATACTGACACATAGAACAATAATAATATTAAAAAGTCTATATTAAAGAACTGCGGTGCAAATTTGTGGATTTGATTTATTTGGTTCGGACTAAGGAGAAACGGCGAGGCCTTGCGAGCTAACAAACTAACTAATTGACTAACTTTTCATGAGGAACTAATAATTATTGAGCTAGAAAAGAAATTCCACTCATTTTATGGTAGGCGAAAGTTCATTACCGTGTTCACAACAGCCCATCCCTTGTCCCTGTCCTGAGACATATAAATCCAGTCGACGCCCCATCCTATTTCTAGAAGATCAATTTTACTATTATCCTACTGTCTAAGCTTAGGTGTTCCAAGTCGTATCTTTCACTCAGTTTCCCCATCAAAGTCCCGTACCCATCTCTCCTCGCCCCCCGTACACACTAAAGCCCCCCACCATCTCATTATTTGATACGATCACCCGAGGAACATTTGACGAGGAGTGGAGATCATTAAGTTCCTCGTTATGTAGTCTTCTCCAGTCCCTCGTTACCGCGTCCCTCATAGGCCCAAATATCTACCTCAGCACTCTGTTGTCAAACACCCACAGCCTGTGTTCCTCCCTCAATCTGAGAGGCCAAATTTCACGCTCAAAACAACAGGAAATATTACAGTTCTGTACATTTTAATCTGTACGTTTTTGGATAGCAAACTGGAAGGCAGAATATTCTGACCCGAAGGGTCTCAGACTTCAATGTGCTCCTAATTTCGTCATGAATGCAATTTTGATTTGTCACGGTTTTGCCCAAATATTTGAACTCTGTCACACTTTCAAAGTATTTATTGCCACCTTTATGTTCTGATAATGTTCTGCATTCTGCACACAAGACATGATGACACACTAGTTTTGTTAGCATTTACTGTAGACGGAACTCCTGACTAACGACTAATAAAGATTCTGTATTTTTTCTTTGTAGTGTGTATGATAGGGACAGGTGGCGGGCTCTTGTGAGTGCGGTAATGAACCTTCGGGTTCCATAAAACGCGGGGAATTTCTTGACTAGCTGACGACCTGTTAGCTTCTCAGAAGGACTGTGCTCCATGGAGTTAGTTAGTTAGTTAGTTAGTTAGTGTGTATGCTTTCACCCATTAAATTAACATTACCAGCATAAAGCTGAATCTGGTGTATACCATTAAATGTCACCCCTTCAGCTGTGCTTGAACCTTCCTAACAGCATATTCTAAAGCACAGTTGAAAATTAATTGCTATAAACATCGTCCGGATTTAAACCATTCTTAATACAAAACGTGACAGACAAATTTTTGCCTGCGCAGGGTTTAATATAGGTTTCATTAAAACAAATTTTTAACCTAATAACTTTCATACGCATACCAAATTCAGTGAGGTAATTGTACGAAAATTCCCGCTAAATGAATCGTAGGCTTTCTTCAGGTTCATAAATAGCTAATGAAATGTCCCAATTGCCATTTTTTCCACACTGATGAACACCAATCATTTTTTTATTGTGAAGAACCCCGCAGCATGCTACGAACGCACCGCAGCCTTGAGGCTTATTGTGCGACACTGTGATAGACGACGATGAAGATGATTAGTTTTTCCATTTTTTTCCAAGTAATGGACCACCGGTGGAATGAAACTGACAGAGGAAAACCGAAGTAATCGGAGAAAAACCTGTCCCAGTGCCACTTTGTCCACCACAAATCACACATGGACCGACCAGGGATCGAACCCGGGCCTCCGCGGTGAGAGGCCGGCGACTAACCGCCTGAGCCATGGCACGACCAACACCAATAACGTTGTCTGCACATGGAGTCAACCTTATTAGAAATATGTTGGATAAGTGTGTATGCAGTTGAATAGTCCGATATGTTACACAAAATCGTGATCCGACAAATGTACGGCACAAATAACATAAAGTCTGATAAGTTCCGATCATTAATACAGTCTCGTTTATTGTTTTGTTTGTTTGTTTGTCCCTGTCGCTCCAACGTGGAGGATAGGGGCCTCCTATCGGAGATTTCTATGGTCATGTGCGTTGATGTAGTGAGTACCAGCCCACTGACCGCACAAGTTCGACTCAATCCTGATGTGACTGCCAGAGCCATCTGGCAGGCAGTCAGAAGTCTCGTTTATTACCCCTCGTATAAATTGGTACAATGATTGACTCCTTCCACTGTTGAGGCAATTCTTCATTATTTCAACCAGAATTAATAAGCCTGTTTATCTCAGAACAAACTGTCCTGCATTCTGCCTGATTCAGTTCTGCAGATAAGTACCTTGTGACTTACATCTTTTCAGCTTTCCAATAGCATCTTAACCACAAAGGCACTAAGTGCTCATCTGTATGTACTTCAGTCTGCCTAACATCACCAACCCCATACATATTTAGTAAATAATAGAAGCGATTCTTCCATCTGTTCCATTCTATAGGGCAATCTGCAAGCAGACCACTCTTCTCATGACTTACTAATTTACAAGTACAGTGGACCCTCGAACTTCGAACGGTTTCATGTTCGAACAACTTGAAACTCGGACAAAAAATTCGAGAAAAATCCGGTTTTGAAACTCGAAAAAAAAACTCGAAAGTCGAACAAAGAATCACGTGGTCGTCACTTGGTCGCCTTCTCTCTCTGCTTGGTCCAGATGAAAGAAGGGTAATTCACCTTCCAGTGAACAGTAATATCCCTCCTACTATTATTATTATCGATTATTATACAATATTTTTATGTATGTACTATTATAAATAAAAATTTTCAATTATTGAAATTAAATATACTGTTTTATCATTAAGGTCTTTGAAATAGGCACTTAAAATGTTTTATATTGGGTAAATTTTGGGGGTCTGGAACTGATTAATTCAATTTACATTATTTCTTATGGGGAAATTTAACTCGAAAGTCGAACAACTTGAAAGTCGAACCGTCTCCTGGAACGGATTGTGTTCGAAGTTCGAGGTTCCACTGTATATATTTATTCAATGTCAGTCACACACAAGATTAAAATTTCTATTTTACAGGTAACTAGTTTGGGCTCTGGTTTTGAGCCATTATCAGGCCTTATCCAATAACAAAGTTAAATACAAACTTTAATACAGCAATTTAGGATGGAGATCTCCCTATTACATTAAAATACATTACAAATATATATAAATATACAAAGGGCTGTCTGATAAAGAAGCATACATATATATATGTACGAAGAAACAGTATAGATTTAAAATTGAGAATTAAAAGTTTTTCAATTGTAAGAATATAAAACGTAAAATTATGAAAAAGTAATTTTTTCTGTCTGTACGTTACTGGAACGTCGGCTGTCGATGATTACGTGCATTAACGTGCTGTTTTGCTTCCTGTAGATGTTCTTTGAAAATTTCCTGTTGTAGCTGGGCAAGTTTTGGATGGTGCCAAATGGTGCCAGAGCTAAAATTCTCTATACATGAAAATCTTGTCCCTAATTGATAACTTTCATTTCCTTCTCCGTAAACAAATTATAATTCTCTGCTCGTTCAGTGCCTCACTTGTCCCATCTAACATTTTGTATACCCACCAAACCTAGTTCATTCTCAGCTAATTCCCTGGCCACTCTCAGTGACCCCGAAATACACAGGCTTCTGACATTCCAAGCGGTAAATCTCAAGACCACGCTCTCGTGAACACAGTAATGAAATTCCGGAGTCCATAAAACACCATGGATTTCTTAACCAGAATCTCAACTTTCAATAAAATCCTGTACCACTGAAGTAACCAGTTGTAACTGTCAGTAAAATTAGTACAAATATTAGCAATGGCGAACAAAATTCCACCTATGAGTGTTCTAACTTTGGTGTAATTTGCTGTCTGTCCCTGCCGTCCCTGAAGAGGTGAGTCAACCTCGAACAAACAGGGTAATATATATATATATATATATATAGTTTGACATTAAGTATGCAAGAGAGCTGAGACTTGAATTTTTCTGTTTATATTCTGGTATCCTGAGTTAACGCAATATATAATCTCGTAGTAGCAGTTTGTTAAGACCCTAGGGAGAAAGCTGCTGCCTCCACTTCTACCTCGAACGTGGAATCAATGAATTCCTCCGCAATCTAATTAACCATCGCATAATCCAAAAGGCCACAATTGTTACCCCCGTGGAAACACTGCGTCCCTTTTAAATGTCTATTTTATAGGAAAGAGGAGTGTAGTGGGCATTAGGACATTGAGCCTTTCATGCACAAGCTGCTTAGTGTAGTGGGCATTAGGACATTGAGCCTTTCATGCACAAGCTGCTTAGTGTAGTGGGCATTAGGACATTGAGCCTTTCATGCACAAGCTGCTTAGTGTAGTGGGCATTAGGACATTGAGCCTTTCATGCACAAGCTGCTTAGTGTAGTGGGCATTAGGACATTGAGCCTTTCATGCACAAGCTGCTTAGTGTAGTGGGGCATTAGGACAATGAGCCTTTCATGCACAAGCTGCTTAGTGTAGTGGGCATTAGGACATTGAGCCTTTCATGCACAAGCTGCTTAGTCATGCTCAAACAGTAAAACAGATTTGTGATAAGTATGGGCCACAGCGTTCCTCTGCACGCGACAGTGGGTGCTAGAAATCACCAGGCATAACAAATTCCAGAAAACGCATTTATTATTCCAGGTACCCCGAAACACGGTTTGCATGACCAAGAAAAAATCCATCACGTCCGTGTTTCTTAAGTTCTTCCTTAAACTCTTTGTACCTCTGAAGATGTTCGTTAACTAAACGTCACCACGTAACAGAAGTACAGTCTCTCAGTGACCAGGTGTGGCCAGGTTCTTCACCCCGGAACACATTTCGGTAACCAATGAACGCGAGCTTGTCTCGCTGTAAAACACAAAATTAGTTCTTGCCACTGCCGCAAATCAAGTCCCGACAGCTGTGGCCGTGGCTAATCTTTTTACTCACTGGGCTAAACCGGCTAAACTATGAATCTAGTGTTAACGCTTACAGGATGTCCCGAATGTGGTTGTACTTAGTACCTCCGTCAAAATTGCATGTATACCTTTAAATCGACCATGAGCACCTCCTTCCAAATCTTTCTCTAATTGCCTTTATTAAGGTCATATTGTTAAACAGTATGAGCATCTGGCAACTTAAGTTGAAATAGCATTGCTAAATAAACTACAAATTATTCAGCATGTCTACTGAGTACAGGTGTAAATGTGCCCAAAAGAAGATATATATATACAACTTTATGCAAACATAAGTAAATAAATAAATATTCAACCCTTGTCTTCTCACATTAAATTCTTAGTGGTTCTTGCATTTTCTGGTTTAAACTTTCTGTTTGTTAGAAATAGTTTTACATTATTTTCTTTCTATATTGCCTAGAATAGAATAGAATAGAAATAGGGCGGGCACCAGAGCGTCCCATGCACATCGACCATTTCTGATCCTTTGTGCAGCCCTTATATTCATTTGTTTAGCAGCCCCGCACTTTGAACAAAGTGCAGTAACCTGCTTACAGAGATATCCTTAAAGTCCCCTGGTTTCATAAAATGATACCCCAGGTACCTGAATCTTATTGCAGCCAAGGCCTCACAGTCACCCAGGACATGCAAGCCCGTTTCAGATGCCTGTTTGCATTTATCACACTCAGGACTGTCTACTAGCCCCAGTTTAGACAAGAGTCCCATTAAACAACAGTGTCCTGTAAACAGCCCTGTCAGTATCCTTAGCTGGTTTCTGCTCAAACTAAGTAGTTCTCTAGCTCTTCTAGCAGAGGGTCTTTTGAGAAAGCCTCTAGCCTGTCTTTGTCCATAAATGGACTGCCAATATTCTGTATGTTTCCTATATGTCCATCCCCTGATCACCTCCCTGGCAAATCTTAGCAGATATGCCCAGTGCAGGCTCAGGTCCTATAAATGGACGTGAGGAGCCCTGTCTAGCTAGTTGATCAGTCCTTTTCATTCCCATCAATTCCCATATGTTCCGGCACCCATATCTGTTGGACTGCCAGTCTCATTAGGATTGATTGCAGTCCCAGACTAGTTTGGAATTAATCTGGAAGTTATTAAGCGCCTTGACGACTGCTTGACTGTCTGAGAGAATATAGATTATCCTACCTTTGTAGCCCTTTTCTATATCCTCCATTATACATGCCTTAATGGCATATATTTCCGCCTGGAATACTGATGTGTGATTCCCAAGACTGAAGCTGAGCCCCATTTATACACCCCGACACCCGTGCCCTCATTGGTCTTAGACCCGTCCGTATACCAGACCAGGCCTCCTTTATTATCTGGATGAAATCCATTCTGCCATTCATGCCTGCTGGAAAGAAGAATCTTGAATGGCTTATGAAATACGTATCTCGGTATCATTCTATCAGTCCCCATTAAAAGGATGGGTTCTTGCTCCATGTCCCGAGACCTTTTTGCGTGAACCATAGTTAGTAGATCTAGGTATCCACTGTTGATTGCACATGAGTATGCAGATCCCTGCCTGTGCCTGCGCCTCAATTACCACATGCAGAGCGGAAGTCCCAGGAGGACCTCCATTGCTGCTGTTGGCGTAGTCTTCATCGCCCACGCTATAGCTATACAGGCTAGTCTCTGTAGCTTATTTAGCTCCCTCCTGCTTTGTAGCTGACCCTCGTCCACCACACCATTGCACCGTAACTTAGAATGGGCCTAATTATCATGATGTAACTCCAGTGTACGACCTTGGGCTTCAAACCCCAAGTTTTACCAAATGTACCTGTGCAGGTCCAAAAAGCTCTATAAACCTTGTTTGTAGCATTTCCTAGCTTCTATATTGCCTAACTGGGGCGGAATATACCTTCAAATAAAAACTTCAGTATGTTTATGCGTGCGCACGAGTGTCTTCTAAGTACGACAAAACAGGGCTGGTGACGAACTTAAAATTAACATCGATACAATTGTCTAATGATTTGGGAGACATATTTTACTCTGCAGACAGATGCAGCAGGTTCCTCCGAAACCTTGGTCAATTTCTGCCAGACTACAAGATGTCACATCCCTTAATATTATTTCTCACATCTGCTGTTCAAGAAACTGAAATGTGAAATACGGGAATTTATGTTTCTCAGGAATGTCTCTCTCTCTCTCTCTCTCACGACCAGTGTGTTGCGACAAATGATGCACAATTTCAGGGACAATATTCGTATTTGATGTGTTACAAATTAAGTTACTTCATTACATTTCAATTTCATTTGTCAGCTATAACTGAATTAGCGTTGTTCATTGGCGGTTGCAATACTCTGCCGCATAAAGTGCACAAAATGGAAAACAAGTATTTTTAGAGCTTTGGCAATTTGGGGGTGAGGGGGGCTACCTGAAGACATTTTTAACGTGCCCTCTCTAAAACCTCTCTGAAGTCTAGTAATAATGTAAAATATTGATTTGCGCTGGTGGAGTGACTTCTCCCTTTGATCCAACCCAAATTGTATTACTATATACCCGTTTGCACTTAAACACAATTTCCACAATCAGGTAAAATATACCGGTACAGGGTACGAGGACGGTTTGTTTGTTGTTTAATTAAGGTCAGGATGGTCAATGAAAGACAGTCACTGTAGCTGATATATCGCCATGTCACGTCTCGTTCATTCGAAAATAGCGTGATGCTAACTCTGTGGTCCAGGACTTCCCCCGAAGGACGGTGGACTATCAGGCAGATTCGGACACGAATGGGCAGTAGGACGGCAGGTAAAGACGTACAAAAGACGCGTTCCCTAACACCTCTTAATGCCTGCCAGCCGCTCAAAGATTTCTTCAGAGATAGACTCTGTACAATCTAGACTAAGGCGCTCACAGTATCGGCGAATTTAACATAACTTGCGACGCTGAACTTCATTCCTTTTAACGTACTTTCAACGCCTGTAGCAGCACATATACGACGCTGCAGAACAGGATGTAGACTGTAATAACTGTCTATCTACTTACTTACACTTACAATTCCTAATTTTGTATAACACTAACTGAGCAGTGATTAGTGCATACTGAATTAGAAAACATCGTAAACAGAGTGGTCTCGTCTTATTAAGGATAAGCCCTAGTATTTCCTGGAGGGACTGAGGACAAGCATGAAAATATTAAGTCAGCATATCCGTTCTTCGGGCCGACAGGTGAACTCGAGACTTGCTGAAAATGAAGCGGCGACGTTCCGTTCTAGCAGGAACGTTGTTACACATGCTGTGGGGAGAAACTAGTCAGCAGGAACGTTGTTACACGTGCTGTGGGGCGAAACTAGTCAGCAGGAACGTTGTTACACGTGCTGTGGGGCGAAACTAGTCAGCAGGAACGTTATTACACGTGCTGTGGGGCGAAACTAGTCAGCAGGAACGTTGTTACACATGCTGTGGGGAGAAACTAGTCAGCAGGAACGTTGTTACACGTGCTGTGGGGCGAAACTAGTCAGCAGGAACGTTGTTACACGTGCTGTGGGGCGAAACTAGTCAGCAGGAACGTTATTACACGTGCTGTGGGGCGAAACTAGTCAGCAAGAACGTTGTTACACATGCTGTGGGGAGAAACTAGTCAGCAGGAACGTTGTTACACGTGCTGTGGGGCGAAACTAGTCAGCAGGAACGTTGTTACACATGCTGTGGGGCGAAACTAGTCAGCAGGAACGTTGTTACACGTGCTGTGGGGCGAAACTAGTCAGCAGGAACGTTGTTACACATGCTGTGGGGAGAAACTAGTCAGCAGGAACGTTGTTACACGTGCTGTGGGGCGAAACTAGTCAGCAGGAACGTTATTGCACATGCTGTGGGGCGAAACTAGTCAGCAGGAACGTTGATACACATGCTGTGGGCCGAAACTAGTCAGCAGGAACATTGTTACACATGTTGTGGGGCGAAACTAGTCAGCAGGAACGTTATTGCACATGCTGTGGGGCGAAACTAGTCAGCAGGAACTCGAGCTGCGTGCAGAGAACGGCTTTGCCGCGATTAGCAGTCAGGTTTAGGTGCACACAATCATGTTTTCACGGAGATAAATCTCTATAACAATCTGTGCTCTCCCACAGGTCGGAGGCCTCATTCCGAAAACGCGGTGTCCGCAAGTTCCGTGTTACTATTCGCTTTAGCTGGTCACAGGATAAGGAAGTTAAACATATACTCGCCTGTAGTTAGTTCAAGTAGTTAAAGACACTCGCGCCAAGATGTCGCTGCTGCCAGTGGCCACCATTTGCTTCAACTTCATATCCTTCATGGATGAACGTATAACTGTACATTCCGCGTGGCTTCAATATACGTAAGGCATAGCATTCTATTGCGAGACAGCTTCCTAATACATGGTTTGAGACTTGGTGCGTCGTGAAACTTGGTGACAACCATGAATACTGCCTGCTTGGGACGTTGAAGGCTGTCAGTGAGGAAGAGGAAACAGCGCATTATACAGTGCATGGGTGGGCCGGGACAGCGTAGTACGTACAGCAACTTGCTACGAGCTGGACGGTCCGGGGATCGAATCCCCGTGGGGGGGGCGAGATTTTCAGTACCAGTTAAGACCGGCTCTGGGGCCTACCCAGCCTCCTGTACAATGGGTACCGGGTCATTCCCGGGAGTAAAGTGACCGGGGCGTGGCGTTGACCACCCACCTCCATTTAGCGCCGAGGTTAAAGAAAGAGTATAGCTATACCTCTACTCCCCCTCTGGACCTTCATAGCCTGTTATAGGGTGAAATTTTATACAGTGCATGGAAGAGTATTCGCTGAAGTTTCTTATAGCGCCCATTTGTAGCAGTTTCTATCTGAACGTAAATTCAGAAATTCAATTTGTTTCAATAAATTCGTGGCTCAAAAAGGAAGCTATAATATATTCTTATACTAGTTATCTGTCTTTTTAGAAGGCGATTCCAACTGTGAATTATTATTTTCAATTAAAGACGACGAATTAGTAATAGGAGAGAAAGTGTCTCACATTGGTTACCGATATCTCATGTTAGGCAAGCTACAACGGTAACAGCTACTTTGCTGCAATAACAAGTGTTACTCTTTTTTTAATACTGTTCACACCGAGCACTGTCGACAATCAAATCACACAACATTCAGTCCAACAAAATGCACTATACTGTTCACACCGAGCACCGTCGACAATCAAATCACACAACATTCAGTCCAACAAAATGCACTATACTGTTCACACCGAGCACTGTCGACAATCAAATCACACAACACACAGTCCAACAAAATGCACTATACTGTTCACACCGAGCACTGTCGACAATCAAATCACACAACATTCAGTCCAACAAAATGCACTATACTGTTCACACCGAGCACTGTCAACAATCAAACCACACAACACACAGTCCAACAAAATGCACTATACTGTTCACACCGAGCACTGTCGACAATCAAATCACACAACATTCAGTCCAACAAAATGCATTATACTGTTCACACCGAGCACCGTCGACAATCAAATCACACAACATTCAGTCCAACAAAATGCACTATACTGTTCACACCGAGCACCGTCGACAATCAAATCACACAACATTCAGCCCAACAAAATGCAGTGTATTGTTCACAGACATTCCATATTATAATATCTTGTAAATCAATCGATCATGTTTCGATTCCTCATGGGATCATTATCAGGGATTCATATCAACGTATCATATCACAAAACAGAACTAGCAATGTACATACGTGTTAAAAAATATATAAAAATTCCACCAGTTAAGATGTAGGCGATTTATTTTGTAAGGGATCCCTGGTACACTGTGTATTGGAGATGCCTACGTATGTGCGGATGGATCAGACAGTGTTACTCTCACGTGACTTTATTTTTGAGATCATTGCTTTACATTGAGCATAGATGTCACCTGACAGAGAGCGACGGAATTGAAACAAAGAGGTTAGGAGTCCTTCTGTGAAGGATTTGAGCAGTGGAGTAATGGGTTATTTGAAAATTTCAAAATACTTCTCTGAGCCCAAAGAAACTCTGGAGAAGTAGGTGAATGATACATGCCAACTTAGGAAGAAAACCCTAAGTTGCCTGAAAATGAACTTGTGGAGCAATGCATGTAACTATGTACCAAATATACTGTGGGCTGAGGCCTCAGAACATAAAGTGCATGGCGTTTCATTCGGCAATAAGGAAGTTTTTGAAACATTTATTTAACTCAGAAACATTACCAGGTGGCAAAAAATGGTTTTGATCCCATTTAAAAAACATCCGGTACCATATTTGAGGATTCCTGAAGGCATCTCTGCAACCCTGGTGAAAGGTTTTGCATCAGAAAACGTGGCAAAGTTTCTGGACATTTGCGAACCAAAAATAAGATCCTCAAGCCCACAGGGTATTAAGTGTTGGTGAAACTAAGATGATAATGTGGCAGCACAAGCACACTGCAGCTTTCAGCATGAGGGGCAAGACAAACCTGAGGCTGTAACGTCGTGGAATATGGGAAAACTGATAACTATTTTTATTTGAACGAATGCCACTGCAACACACGTTCTAACATTAATTGCGTTCCCCAGAGAAGCTTATGGGTCTAGCAAGGGGCGGGCTCAATTTCGGCGCCCCCACCCCGCCACGTGGTTGGATTCATATGATATATTTGCTAAATGGCTCTGTCAGTTTTTTTTTTGACATCATTAAGCGTTCTGCAGATAATTGTTGATGTTAGCTACTCACATGCAAAAATTATGGATGTGGTGAATAATCACGAAACACAGTAATACCATTATGTCTCCCACTCCAGTGTACACATAAACTGTCACCACCTGACGCCGGTGCCATGGCGCCCTTCATATAGCACTATGGACAACAGATTGAAACGTGGCTAGGCAGCAATCCAGATCGTGTCACTACTCCTCTAATAGAGTGAAAGTTTTTTTTAACCAACACATGCACTACACCTTGTTGTCATATATACCCCTACATATGTTTCGACTACTTATTAGTCATCATCAGGGGGATCAAAGTATATAAACACAGACTACACATCCACTATAATAGTTGGTTCACATTCAATGTTAAAACAAGATGAACTATGTTCACTATAAAAACATGTAGCATTTTTGCTTCAGTGGTTAAAATATATAAGTGTGCTTGTTTTCCTTTTGGATTAAAACGTTTAAAATTTGTTTAAAATTATTGGCAGCTGGTTTTGTTTCCTTCTCAAATGGCTGGTGAATTTATCTGTGGCGTGTTGTTGTGCCGTGTTGTTGTACCGTGTTGTTGTACCGTGTTGTTGTGCCGTGTTGTTGTACCGTGTTGTTGTGCCGTGTTCTGTAGGCTTCGCCTGATGGCTGCGTTGGATGTGTAGTCTGTGTTTATATACTTTGATCCCCCTGATGATGACTAATAGGTAGTCGAAACATATGTAGGGGTATATATGACGACAAGGTGTAGTGCATGTGTTGGTTAAAAAAAAGCAATTATATAAGACAGAATGCACGGTGAATATAATGTGAGAGTAAAAGTTGTTAGGAGCTGCTACAATTCACTCATATCTATATTCAAAATTTCATGAAGATGGCAGTGAAATTTCAAACAGAGGAACATCAAATTTTTCCTGCTGTTGGGAAATGTGCAAGCCCAGGCGATATCAGTCACATTCCACAAATAACACAAACATTTCTCATCTCAGAAGTAAAGTCAAACTTTAAGTTTCGCCTTACAGTAAGTAGTCGCGGGAGAGACAAGAGAATGCCTTATACTTGTTCAAGAAAACAGGAGAAACAGCTATTTGCAGAAATAGCAAAGATCTTCAGAAAACAGAATAGTAAACGTACAATATTAATCTACTGACTCAGAGAGGGATACTGAATTTGAAACTGATGACTCTAATGACGAAAAAAGCGCTGAAGGTGTGTGTGGGGTGCGTGCGTGAACTGCTGTCACTGTGGGCAGGAGGACTGTAATGTTAAGGAAGTCTACTTTCTGAGCCCCAAATGCAGCAAGCATGTAAAACTGTAGGTTATATTGTGAACAAGCTGATTGTCTCATATTCGGTCATTAATTGTGTTTAATGAAACTGACACAGCTACACATTTTTGGCACTGAAAAGTGTACACTCTTTTAAAATGTATTTATAGCAGCTTTTAGAGCAAGGTGGAATGCTTTCTTAAAGATCTTCCTTTTTTTTATATAAGCATATTTAAATTTAACATGATACACAACACGGTGAAGATGATGTAGATATCTGGTATCAAATTAGCTACCCGTTTGACCAATAAGAGTAATAAAGGCTGAAATGGTCAATGCATCTTTGTGATCTTCATAATGAACTCCCACTCAGTTCGAATCGTGTCCCCCGCTCTGTTAACGCCCGAGCTGAAAACAGTATACAATGCTGCCAATGTTTGAGATGAAACTGATGCGATTTATACTTCATTATCTACTACACCATTTTAGTTTCGATTTGCAACTCAGATCATTATTTCATTCCATGCATATTTGATTGCTTTTGTAAACGATATTACTGCAAACCATTACATTTTGTTTGCACGACACGATGTGTGACAGAACATAAATTGTCATATATTGGTTCGTAGTTTACGAAACGAACCTCTATCAACTGCAGACGATAGAAGTGGTTGTTGAAGATTCAAAAGGATGTGCATAGTGATTGATCTAGATGCAATAGATCTGATGACACACATGTGGATCTATACTCGATTGACACACATGTATGCTATCTGATGACACACATGTAATTAAGCGCTCGAGCTAACGATCCTTATTAGAGCCTTTCACTGCAACAGGGAACAAAACTGTCTGCATTATGAATTTCCCTTTATTAGACCCAAATTTGTCTCGACACCCCCCCAAATACGTTCCGGGTCAGAGAACGAATTTTGCATTCATTACAACAGGTAGACAAGATGTCAGCACTGCAAAAGGTGACGGGAATGACAAACAGGTGGAAGACACATCTTCAAAGGGGCCGTGACTTACATGCGGAGCGAAGGGTGTCCCCAACTTTCCTGATCCCGGAGACATGTCCGTGACCTGCATTTCCACTGGTCGCCCGGTTCGCATACGGTACGAAAGGCACTATGAAACATTATCCGATTTAAAGGCAATAAATATCTTCAAGAGTTCATCGCGAGTTTTAACAAACGAGGCTCAGGCGACTGAATGTGAGTTCAGTAATACTATTTTTGTCAGTCTCCCCATAATGGCTGTTTCTGTTTCATCTGTCAAAGCCTCAACAAACACAAAAATAAAAAACTACTGTTACAAAAATAAAACACGGATCTCATTAAGACCCCAGACACACAGCAACTACACAAGCACCTCCTGTTCTAATACAAAAATATCTCAGCATTTCGCCCACACAAGGTATACTTGCCCTTCATACGGTTCTCAGAAACAATGGCGATAATTTATCCACATATAATTGACTGACTTGTCCTCGGAACGGAGAGTGTTGGTGTTTGCGCGAGGTGGGCACTCATTGTTATTTATTATATGAAACTTGGGCTTACAGATGTTTTACGTTGTGTTCGCCGTGCATTTTGAAAACACTCAACAATTAAAACAACAAATACACTTTATTTCTTAAGTACGTCCATTAACCCTACACATGTTTCGGCTGCAATAGAGCCATCATCAGGGGTTCGAGGTCACATTCACTTCAACATTTACTAATCCATTTGGTATCACCACTTATATACCACATTTATTAATGCCCAACAGGCAAAATCTGTATACCACTATCGTAACATCAAGGAAAAACTGCTTAAAACAAACACATCCATTTGTTATAATAAGATCTGTAAAATAGAAACTTGACATACATTGTGGTGTATAAGTGGTGATACCAAATGGATTAGTGAATGTTGAAGTGAACGTGACCTTGAACCCCTGATGATGGCTCTATTGCAGCCGAAACAATGTAGGGTTATGGACATGCTTAAGAAATAAAGTGCATTTGTTGGTTTAATTGTTGAGTGATTGGGCTTAGAGGTTTTAAATAAAAAATCAACTTCAAAATATTATTATTATTTCACAGATTTCTGATGTAAATTTGTACAGAACGACCACGAAAACTAAATATCATTTTATGAATGGCAAAACCAAAATGTTTCCATCACTAAGAAAAGGTAATTGGAGATGGTTTCACAGTGATAAACACTAAAACCTTCACCGGGTAAATTACAACTGTCATTCGAACCGTACTGAATATCATACATACGTAAAACAAACACTTTGTACCTTATGTCGTGTTGTGTTGCAGCAACAGACCGCTGCATCTGTACGTTACCGCTAGATAGTGAAATACGTTATTTCAAGAACTAGCTAGTTAATTTCTACAGTCAAGAAAATGGGCCGGTAAAATTTACGACAGAAAATTCAACGTTTCCACTTTACGCCATACAACGGCGTAAGCACCGCAGTCCAAACACAGAACGAAGCACCACTGAACACTGTACTAGCTACATCGTACTATAAAGATCCAGATCCCCTTAAGGCTTCTAATAAATAACCATTCTACACTGTAACTGCATATTTTATACAATAACGAGCCGTACGCACATTAACCTTTAAAGGACGGGGGTGAACATTTAAATTTTAGCTAACCCTTTGTGTAAAATGTGAGTATTGTAATGGCGGGGTTTGCGGGTGCGATATTTCGGCCCGCTACCCCTGCCGTAAATTTTACTAGTTTTCCACCCTGGCTGCGCTCGTGGTTAGGTAGCGCTTGCTCCCCAATAGGGGGTTCTGGGAGTAGGGCCCCGAGCGATGTATGAAGATTGATGCTCTGGTTTATTCTTTCGAATTTAATTAGAGCGCTGTTTAATGACGACCACGGACTCTGGACATTAGGAACGTGGTGATACGAGTGTTCTCACCGTCGCCCTGCCTGGCGTGTACACACACAGCACGAATGTTAATCACTGCTGTGCTTTATTGTATACGACTACAAACAGTGAATTAATTAGTAAAGATGAATGTGATTACTACTGAAAGGTTTAGTCACTGCCGACTTTAGGGTGGGCACGGGAAATGAGTGCTTGTTCTAACCTCCCCCCCCAACCGGAATTTCTAACACACACAAAAAAATGCACAAATCTCCAAATTCCTACCGCTGTCCACTTTTGGTGATCAATTTGTATAACAACGCTTACCTGGGGTAACTAAATCACAATTAAAATGTCAAACATCTCTCCTTAGTCTGTCAGGTCTCGGCCGCTCTCTCTCTCTAACCAAACATCACCCACAGCAGCTACAACCAGAATGATCTAAAAATCTACAGAATTTACCGCTAATTCGGCTACTACGAACTTCCGGTCAGCAACTGATGCAAACTCAGTTCCCTGTTGCCATGCACTAAGTCAGCAGTGGCTAGGCCTTGCATTTAGCACACAAAACAACTAACAAGTAACATCTACACTACGTCATTATATAAACCAAAAAAAGTTAAGACTACGAAGCACGATGGCATTTTGTGTAAAACTAACGTGGATTGCGGAGCGTGTTTTAAAAATGCAGTAAGTGTCCTTGTTGCCTAAATATTACCCTTTCAGCCTTTAAAGGAATTTAAATTACTGGGACACTGTTTTCCCGTTGAGCCGTTAAGGGTTAAGCGTGGAATGAGACAACATTGGACACTTTAACCACGTGTTTATTAAATAAAGTTCCGACCTCAGTTAAAGAAAACAGAATAATCCCTAAACCAGTTACAGCTTACAGCGAGGAACAATTCCACACTTTAACTAGCTATTGCGAACAATAACCAGTTAGTTCATATAGTTAATGTCCCGACCACATTTACAACGTAAGCTTAAATAAGTAATGCAACCGAAATATGACCTAACCTATTCCAACTTACCCTAGCCTGCAGGTTAGGTGAGGTTAGGTTAGGTTTCATCATATTCAGTTACGTTACTTGAGGTTACGTTACGAATGTGGCCATGACGTCAATTACACGAAAAACCACTTACTGTATGCAATAACTGGCTAAAGTGTGGAGTAGCTGCCCATTGCATGCTAACTGTCCTCGTGTTACTTTGTACTTTAACTGAATTCGGGGACATTGCTCTATGAAATAACTGCTTATTGTATGGATTGACTAGCTGGAGTGTGGAATTGTTCCTTACTGCAAGCTGTAACTGGTTTTACGTTGAATCTGGTGTCAGCCCGATAACTAGTTTTGTATGAAATAACCACTTAAAGTGTGGAACTGGCTCCTCGTTTTAAGTTCTACCTGGTATGGGGGGTCATTCTGCACTTCGGCTTAGGGGGACATAACTAGTTTAGGTGCTAAATGGTACCCTTACATTACTATAACTAGTTGAGGTGCTGAATGGTACCTCATAACTAGTTGAGCTGCTGAATGGTACTCATAACTAGTTGAGGTGCTGAATGGTACCTCATAACTAGTTGAGGTGCTGAATGGTACCTCATAACTAGTTGAGGTGCTGAATGGTACTTCATAACTAGTTGAGGTGCTGAATGGTACCTCTACATTATGCATGACCTGTTGATCTGCAAACCACCGCAGGTGAAGCGCAGTGAAGGTAGAACGGAACCTCATTCTATACCCGAAGGGGATCGGGGTCGTTATTCTACAAAATATCTAGTTACACTGTTGAATGATGCATCATTCAAAGTTTTAACGGGGACCGTTTCGTTATTATATGGATCAACGTGTTTAGGCATAAAGTCCCTACCTAAAGCATTCATTCTTCTTGTCATTCGACGTTAAAATAAAATGCCTCATAAGGTAAAGCAATCCCATTACAGGCCTGGACAGGCCCTTAGGTTTCCATGAGGTTGAGGCTCCCAGATTTCTAGACAATCGGCACATGAAGGTGATAAGGTTGTCAGACCTACGCACCAGCCGTCTTTACCCCCCAGGAAATTCTCCTGGTATTCATTTCTGTTAAGGCTGAGTCGACCCCAGGGCCATAGTGCGACCGAAAGGAATGTGTCAATGTAAAATTCCAATGACACCATCGTGAATCGAACCCGCGACTTCCGGCTTGTAGCAGCAGTGCCTCAACCAACTGCGCCACCGCGTAAAATGCCTCGTTAAAATGTGAAAGAACTGGCTGTTCCATATAATAACGGGATTATAAACATTGGCAGTAACATATATGTATATATATGCTGGTACATGTGAGGAGCACATTGGTACCGAAACCCCAAACTAGGAGCCTCTAGAGGCAAAATGATAAGCTCACTACTTACCACTACACAAAATTTCCAAGTTTGGTTAGCCCTGTTTCGAGCAGTGAGATTCTTCAACAGTGAACACAATTAATCATTTTAGAGCACAGAGGCTACAACACTGCTATATCACAATGTAATATCACATTATTCTAAAATGCAAATGTCTGCTTTTCCGTTTTATCTTCAGTTTTGTCCACCTTTTTTGTTCATCAATATGATTAAGGCAAGCAAGCAAACAAATTCCCTTTTGTAGAAGACTCTTATGAGGGCAGGGGAGAGAGATAGAAGAAAGACGCACAATACAGGCACAACTCCAAAGCAACTTCAAGTTACTCCAAGACACAGTTCCCACAATTTGAACAAAACTTCCGTCGTTCTGAGAAAAAGCCAATTGTCTGGTGGCTTGTAGACATACACCGAAACAAAACCAGCACCAGGGATGTCTTTCCAGCTGTTGACAACTTTGTGCAAAACACTTGTGTACTTATTACACGACTGTGCTACTACTACGCATTCTATTTCACGCATACACAATTCCAGCGTGACGCACAGTCTGTAATTACGTCATACAAACTCAATACGTCCTTTGCAAACTTAACGCTTACGATTTTTTAAGAGAATTCATCACCGTTTTGCCTTTCAAAAATTAGAATTATGTCAGAACACAACAATATATTTTATTATTCTCAGGCAGGTAGAGCACAGTATTAAGGGAACACAAATACACAGTTTATATGGAGTCTAGATCTCCAGCCTCACGATTGGTACATGTTTCGTGTTCAGTGGACTGTATAATATGAAGGGTTGAACTTACATTTATGACGATTCTTTTTATTGTAAATTGAGCTCTCACCAACTTATTTATCACCTTATAAATCACTGGAATGTTTCACCAAAAACAAATACGTTTCTTCTTCAGGATTACCATGTCTGAGAGTGTCGTACCAATAGTATAAAACAAAATTTACCGAACTTAACATGATGCGTCATAACAGTACTGTTGTGTGGTTATAGCGCTACATGACATGCCTTCGGAAATAGAATTTTCATAACTATGTTTATAGTTTGTAAAAAAGATTGGGCTAAGTATATATCAATGTGAAGGCGAATATGTAATAATGTAAAAATGTTAAAAGGGCAAATCGGTGAAAGTTTGGGTTACTGTTAGAGGACGGCCAGTGGGAGTTGTATAACGGTCTGGCGTATTTGAAAGCGGAACTTTCTCTCGAAGATATGCGGTGTAAGTGGGCCGTTCCTGTGTTGGCATTTTAGAGGATGTGTATCAAAGATTATAAACATTTCCACAGCCTATTTCACTATCAGTGTAATGTAATTCTGTCCCACCATTTATTGTCCTTGTTCTTATATTACGAGACACACTTGTGTAACGTTGTGGAGACAGTACGACACGTCTTATGTTACGAGCCACACTTGTGTAACGTTGTGCAGACAGTACGTCACGTCTTATGTTACGAGCCACACTTGTGTAACGTTGTGCAGACAGTACGTCACGTCTTATGTTACGAGCCGCACTTGTGTAACGTTGTGCAGACAGTACGTCACGTCTTATGTTACGAGCCACACTTGTGTAACGTTGTGCAGACAGTACGTCACGTCTTATGTTACGAGCCACACTTGTGTAACGTTGTGCAGACAGTACGTCACGTCTTATGTTACGAGCCACACTTGTGTAACGTTGTGCAGACAGTACGTCACGTCTTATGTTACGAGCCACACTTGTGTAACGTTGTGCAGACAGTACGTCACGTCTTATGTTACGAGCCACACTTGTGTAACGTTGTGCAGACAGTACGTCACGTCTTATGTTAAGAGCCACACTTGTGTAACGTTGTGCAGACAGTACGTCACGTCTTATGTTACGAGCCACACTTGTGTAACGTTGTGCAGACAGTACGTCACGTCTTATGTTACGAGCCACACTTGTGTAACGTTGTGCAGACAGTACGTCATGTCTTATGTTACGAGCCACACTTGTGTAACGTTGTGCAGACAGTACGTCACGTCTTATGTTACGAGCCACACTTGTGTAACGTTGTGCAGGCAGTACGACACGTCTTATGTTACGAGCCACACTTGTGTAACGTTGTGCAGACAGTACGTCACGTCTTATGTTACGAGCCGCACTTGTGTAACGTTGTGCAGACAGTACGTCACGTCTTATGTTACGAGCCACACTTGTGTAACGTTGTGCAGACAGTACGTCACGTCTTATGTTACGAGCCACACTTGTGTAACGTTGTACAGACAGTACGTCACGTCTTATGTTAAGAGCCACACTTGTGTAACGTTGTGCAGACAGTACGTCACGTCTTATGTTAAGAGCCACACTTGTGTAACGTTGTGCAGACAGTACGTCACGTCTTATGTTACGAGCCACATTTGTGTAACGTTGTACAGACAGTACGTCACGTCTTATGTTACGAGCCACATTTGTGTAACGTTGTACAGACAGTACGTCACGTCTTATGTTACGAGCCACATTTGTGTAACGTTGTGCAGACAGTACGTCACGTCTTATGTTACGAGCCACATTTGTGTAACGTTGTGCAGACAGTACGTCACGTCTTATGTTACGAGCCACACTTGTGTAACGTTGTGCAGACAGTACGTCACGTCTTATCTATTCAGTGTCTCAGCGCTGGAAGTTTCTCGACTATCTGGGCAAACAAATTATCAGGATGGACTCACTGCCATAAAGTTATTTAAAACACAAGCTGAAGTGTACCAATCATGTAACGCCGAATTACGCAATTTTCTCCTGTCACTTCCTTTCTCTGAGATACAAACATCTTCTCAAACAACTTCGTTTTATAATGCCTTCAAAGTTTCATCTTCTTTCAGGGCGATAGACCAAACTTCACACCCAAACAAGACAACTCACCATACATTACAATCTTTATGTTGAGACGTATTAAATAACCTTGCAACGAGATCTGTGCCCTTCTGTGCCATAAGTAGCGTAAAGTGGTAATTTGGTACAGAATTACCACTGTACGCTGCTTAATATCCCAGAAGGGCACAGATCCCATCTACATCGCGGCGGAAGCCCGAAATCACGCCTCTCACCGCGGAGACCTGGGTTCAATCCAGACCATTCCGTGTGGGATTTATGGTAGGTAAGGCAGGAGTGATCTCCGAGTACTTTGCCTTTCCCTGGCAGTATCATTCCACTAATGCTTCATACTCATTGAGTCATCTCACACCGACACTATATAACCTTAGCAGTTGAGAGAGTGGCGTTAAGCATCACACACTAAACATGAGGAGGGAAGACAGGAGACTATAATATCAATGGATAGCATGGATTGGCTGAATTCAGTCTCCTGTTCACAATGACAACAACAAAAGTATTACTTGCGACAATTATGATAACGCTCACCACAATCGATACGTATCTGTGGCGTCAGTAGCCCAAACCTTGGAGATATTTTGTACTCGAAAACATTTCTCAAAATCTGCAGATAATTTCCGCCATAACAATTTCTTCGAATGTTACAAGTGTCATGTAATAAACTTACGCGTGGTCCGCTGATACCGACAACATTCTGAAACTTATATTCGCCAATTTTACGATGCACTTTATTTAATAATTAATGGGGCCCACCCAGCCTCCTGTACAATAGGTACCGGGTCATTCCCGGGGGTAAAGCGGCCTGGGCGTGGCGTTGACAACCCACCCCCATCTAGCGCCGAGGTTAAGGAAAGAGCAGAGCTAGACCTCTACTCCCCTCTGGACCTTCATGGCCTGTTCTAGGGTAAACATTACCTTTACCTTACTTTATACATTAATTTACAGAACGACACTCACAGCGTAGTCATTTTCATAGTCACTGTCACAGTGTGTTGATGCTCAAACACTGCGCATTGTGTTTGCTTAAATGCGCACTGTACTGGAAAAATGTCCACTGACTGTCTTAGTCTATTCCTTACAACTTGTGTCTGTAACCTATAGTCTGTGTGTAAAGAACGCCAGCCAGTTTGCTCTACGACGATCTGTGTTCACAACATCCGTATTTTAGTGCCCAGCTATCGATAAAAAGAAATACACGTCACTAATCGGAATTTATGCTGACTATACATACTGAAGTTTATCAAAATACATTGCCTGATTGAATAAGTTACACGTGCGACCACACAGAACGCTAGGTAAGACCTCATATAACACGTGCGACCACATAGAACGCTAGGTAAGACCTCATATAACACGTGCGACCACATAGAACGCTAGGTAAGACCTCATATAACACGTGCGACCACACAGAACGCTAGGTAAGACCTCATATAACACGTGCGACCACACAGAACGCTAGGTAAGACCTCATATAACACGTGCGACCACATAGAACGCTAGGTAAGACCTCATATAACACGTGCGACCACACAGAACGCTAGGTAAGACCTCATATAACACGTGCGACCACACAGAACGCTAGGTAAGACCTCATATAACACGTGCGACCACACAGAACGCTAGGTAAGACCTCATATAACACGTGCGACCACACAGAACGCTAGGTAAGACCTCATATAACACGTGCGACCACATAGAACGCTAGGTAAGACCTCATATAACACGTGCGACCACATAGAACGCTAGGTAAGACCTCATATAACACGTGCGACCACACAGAACGCTAGGTAAGACCTCATATAACACGTGCGACCACACAGAACGCTAGGTAAGACCTCATATAACACGTGCGACCACACAGAACGCTAGGTAAGACCTCATATAACACGTGCGACCACACAGAACGCTAGGTAAGACCTCATATAACACGTGCGACCACACAGAACGCTAGGTAAGACCTCATATAACACGTGCGACCACATAGAACGCTAGGTAAGACCTCATATAACACGTGCGACCACACAGAACGCTAGGTAAGACCTCATATAACACGTGCGACCACACAGAACGCTAGGTAAGACCTCATATAACACGTGCGACCACATAGAACGCTAGGTAAGACCTCATATAACACGTGCGACCACACAGAACGCTAGGTAAGACCTCATATAACACGTGCGACCACACAGAACGCTAGGTAAGACCTCATATAACACGTGCGACCACACAGAACGCTAGGTAAGACCTCATATAACACGTGCGACCACACAGAACGCTAGGTAAGACCTCATATAACACGTGCGACCACACAGAACGCTAGGTAAGACCTCATATAACACGTGCGACCACACAGTACGCTAGGTAAGACCTCATATAACACGTGCGACCACACAGAACGCTAGGTAAGACCTCATATAACACGTGCGACAACACAGAACGCTAGGTAAGACCTCATATAACACGTGCGACCACACAGAACGCTAGGTAAGACCTCATATAACACGTGCGACCACACAGAACGCTAGGTAAGACCTCATATAACACGTGCGACAACACAGAACGCTAGGTAAGACCTCATATAACACGCCTTCGACTTCTAAACATGCAAATGACGCAAAATAGGCAACAGTCATTTCTAATGAAAATTTTGCATGACTGCTGAAACTTTCCGTAACAGTACTGCCAACATTATGTCGATCAACACTTACTGCCAACATTATGTCGATCAACACTTACTGCCAACATCATGTCGATCAACACTTACTGCCAACATTATGTCGATCAACACTTACTGCCAACATTATGTCGATCAACACTTACTGCCAACATTATGTCGATCAACATCTTCTGCAAACATCATGTCGATCAAACTTACTGCCAACATTATGTCGATCAACACTTACTGCCAACATTATGTCGATCAACACTTACTCCCAACATTATGTCGACCAACACTTACTCCAACATTATGTCGATCAACACTTACTGCCAACATTATGTCGACCAACACTTACTCCAACATATGTCGATCAACACTTACTGCCAACATTATGTCGATCAACACTTACTGCCAACATTATGTCGATCAACACTTACTCCCAACATTATGTCGACCAACACTTACTCCCAACATTATGTCGATCAACACTTACTGCCAACATTATGTCAATCAACACTTACTCCCAACATTATGTCGATCAACACTTACTGCCAACATTATGTCAATCAACACTTACTCCAACATTATGTCGATCAACACTTACTGCCAACATTATGTCGATCAACAATTACTGCCAACATTATGTCTATCAACACTTACTGCCAACATGATGTCTATCAACAATTACTGCCACTGATGTCATCAACACTTAATCCACATACATTAAATATATGAAGGTTTCCGCCAACAATTGCTGTTCGTGAGCTGAATCATATCCTTACTGTGTGGCATTTTTCAACAGTACAATGGAAAAGTACTTTCACTGTATGCGTATCGTATGTAAGACGAGGCTGTAGTGAGAGATGGGGCAGTTCTTATTGAAGTAGCCCTGCTACTGCTGAATTTGTGCAGGCCCTTTAAATATTTAGTAATCCCCTCTATTCAAATTATGCTCCACGACAGGGGGTAGGGTTCATTAATCTTCCTTACACCTGAGAAGCAGAGGGTTCCGAAAACGACAAGGGAGGAAGTACAACAAGAAGTTTTGAGAAAAACATGTTTAACTTCATCGTTTCATTTAGGTACAGCGCACCCCCCCCCCAAAAAAAAAAAGTTTCAACCAACAAAATTCGTGCAACGTGAAGATAGAGTTGCATGCAATTAGCAAATCGATTCCTCATAAAAAAAAAAGGCAAAAGTGTACACGGGAGTTAAATCTATGTTTGAAACTCAACACACATCTTTGTCGTTTTAGGTGCGTTCGCATACGCGCAAAAATCGTCTATCACCTTTGTCGTGTCTGTCCGTCCGTCGGTCCACACATGTCAGCGCGGCTACCACTGGACAGATTTCATGAAATATTATACTGGGATGTTTATGAAAATCTGTCCAAACACTCCATATTCTTTAAACTCGGAACAAATGTCTGGCAATTTATCTCAAACCCCAAGTACATTTTATTGTTGCCGGCGATATAAAATCCCCATAAAAGGATTATTGAGAGAGCATGTACCGCAACAATACAAAATGAATGTATTGTTGCATTACCACTGCAAAATGGTTACACGAACGAGCCACAATGTTACGCTATACATACACTGCCTACCTTGTTCATATCACAAAACAAATCGCTAGATTCATGCAACCGTAGGTTTACATTGCATGAAACTAATTGCTTTAAAACGGTTTCCTCACTGTGCGTGCCGACTTAGTGTACTTTAGTGTTTGGCTTGCACTTGCCCAGCGCTAATGATCCTGTGTGCAGAAACAAAGCCAACTTCAGTCGCTTTATACTTAACGAACAGTGTAACTTAGAAACGCCTCATCGAACAATCGTATGTCTGCCTTTCCATTATGTAATTTTAGCTGTGCCTTCTGCTAGTGAATTTTGACCGCCATTTGTAACGGGTGGTCCATGGCCGTGCCATGGCTCAGGCGGTTAGTCGCCGGCCTCTCACTGCCCGGGTTCGATCCTTGCCGATCCCAGTGGCCGAGCGGTTTAAAGCGTGGATCTACGGCCGCTCGCTTGCTGGGATTGTGGGTTCGAATCCCGCGGGGGCATGGATGTTTGTGTTGTGTTTATTGTATAAGGACAGTAGTATGGAACGTAAAGTGACATGAAGGACGGAAGGATTTAAACAGTACAAAATGGATCAAAGGAAAAAAAAAATCCTGGGTCAGTCCATGTGAGATTTGTGGTGGACAAAGTGGCACTGGGACAGGTTTTTCTCCGAGTTGTCGGTTTTCCCCTGTCACTGGTGCTCCATTACTTGTAAAACTTGGTAAAAAAAACTGTTCATCTTCATCTTCATCATAGGGTTGCACAAAAAGCCTTAAGACTGTGGTGCGTCCGTAGCATCTGCTGCGGAGCCCTTCACCATGTAAACAAAACCGGTTGGTCCATAAAAACGGCTGGAAATAGTGCGAAATACGTACACAACATCAGTGGAAAACATTAATAGAATATAAAAATTTGGATATTTAGGCGCACTGAGAGCCTGGATGCGGTGTAACAGTAAGATTGGTCTCACACACACGTGTAAAGGTGTGGACTGAATTCATATGTTTCCATATGGAGACCAGTGGGGCCTAGTCGGTCCTTATGTGAAAATTCTAATTAAGCTTCGGATTTTATACTTAAGTATTAATATTTTCCAGACAATTTGAGCGACTGTAATTTTCTCAGGATAGACTCTATCCTTTGGAACTAGCGAGAACTTCTTATCAGTGATTCTAGGATATTTACAAATCGTTGTCTGCATAAGGATTTCCCTCTGTAGTGCAGACAGTTAGCTTGTGTAGGTCTTGTCTACGGTTATCACTCAACCGCGAGTCTAGCTACCAATCTTTAAATCAGAACAGGAAACGTCGAGTTCTGAATGCGTGATTTAACTCCTCTAAATATTTTACACTAGACAAAGTGCACAATGATTCGTAATTGTTCCCAATATTCAAATAACTGACGGTGAATATTTTTCAATTGAAGTGAAAAAAAACTGAATAAATTACAAGAATTTAAATGAATACAATTATCTACGTAATACTGAATGTTACGTTATCAGTGAAATAATTATTTCATTCGGGATAAATATTCGTGGAATAATGGCTTCAATTGAGGTTAATATTTTTCAACACATGAAGCTGAGGGAGGCCTCAAAATTATCGTCAATATTCTAATTTCAACATAGAATGTGTGCAGTAACGTTTAGACAACCCTGGTCCCTCGCCCACACGTTCTTCTCATTTCAATTCAGAAACGCTGTGCACAGCACCGTTTGGACATCCCTGGCATCTCGTCTCATCATTCCACTTCGCTCAACTTTGGATCTCTGAAAACTTGGGAACTATTCTCCAAGAAGAGCGATGTATTTGTTGAGAGATGCCGACGACTTGGAGAGTTTGAAGAAGCATCACAATAAAAACCGTAAAGGCGCTGTTGTAATTACAGCTGCCTGCAACTAGACATGCACTGGCTTCGAAGCGGTTTAAGGCTTCACTTTGTTCATAACAAGATCAACCTGTGTTCATATCACACACATGTAGAAGCAAGTCTGTGTAACGTGGAAAGCACGAATCAAGAAATCACTGAAAACAAATTTTTTTTTTTCCCAATGGCGCAAAAGGCCGTAATGGGCCAGGGCCTCCTCATTATCGAGGCTTCACGATCACACACTTTTTAGACACAACACACTCGGTAGTACTCCTCTGGACGAGTGATCAGCCCGACGCAAGACCTCTACCTGGCAACACACAACACTCACAACAGACATACATCCATGCCCTCAGCGAGATTCGAACCCGCAATCCCAGCAAGCAAGCGGTTGCAGACCCACGCCTTAGACCACGCGGCCACCCGGGATCGGCGAAAATGAACATACAGGAACTAAATTTAATTAATAATAATAAGAATATAATTTTCGAACTTTAAAAGGAAGCAACTCCTAAAAATTGAACTGCCACTCACTGACACATACAAGGTAAAAGTAGAGACTTTTATTTGCTTCATCAGGCACAACTTCAACTAATTGGCACGGGGAATGCATGTAAAGGTCGACGCATTCCTGAACACTTGTTGTTAAAAATAAGTGATGAGCCTCATGCCCCAGCCGCTTTGCCCCAGGGAAATACTGCCAATAAGAACTGGGTAAGAAGTTGGGTGGACTCCAAAACCAGTTTGGAGTCTGTAATGAAGAGAAAATACCTTCCCCATTAGGTACTCGAGCCGATCCCGGCAGCTGGCGGTATCTCTACGAGCGCTCAATTGCTGCCATCGCAGGTTCGAATCCCGCTGAGAGCATAGATGTTTGTCTCTTGTGTTTGTTGTGTGTTGTGTAGGTAGCGGCCTCTGCGACGAGCTGATTATTCGTTCAGAGGAGTCCAACTCGGTGTGGTGTGTGTATATATATAATGGTGAGTGATCTAGAAACCTCAACAACGAGGCGGCCTAGGCCCAAGTTGGACTGTTGCGCCAAGAAAAGAAAATAGGCACTCGAACCCCCATTTTCTATCCCCTGTTCTGTTTACTGCATTAAGTTACCCCAGCTATACACTTGAAGAATGCATGATCCGCACATTTGCCAAATTTAACACAGCAATGTACCTCACACCGAGTGCGTGTAAGCCAGTAATGTAATGTACAATACGTCAGTAGCTACGATGTACACTTTCTGTTTACAAGATTTGTTTTCGATCTTGTGCGTAAAGGGTGTAACATTCCAAAATTCTTTACGGCCCCTAGATAAATTAATTGCTTCAGGGACTATATACCCTTCTGTGGATGAGCGACTACATAATATTTCCCATCGGCGCATCTCAATATGTCCGTACCGCTTACGTCACACGCCTTGCGATGAATTTACAATTGCGCAGCACGTCCACTAACAAAGCTGAAAGCAACGCAACCGCCATAAGCTACCGGTAGGAACTACATGACTCACCGCCAAGGGTTAAAATATTTCCCAACAGTAAGAAGGACTTACCGCTGTCGCTAACATTCTCTTACCAACACTGTAAGATGCTTCACGTTCTGCAAACGCACATGCCCACACTGTGTACAAATCACATCTGCTGTTATTCACTTAAAGAAGTTATAACTGAGGAACTTCGGAGTCTTCTCTTCGTTTGTTTTCCTTCAACATTTTGCCGTTCGTTCTGCAGACTGTCCTACAAATTAGTCCCTCAATGACAGTCACGTGGGGGAAGACCAGGAAGACGTGATGTCCATAATCCACCACTTATTACTGTCACCAAAACTCCCCTTCGAATACTGTCAGAGAAAGCCTGTGGTAATTTCTGTGGTCTGCGTTCCAACGGGGTCCCTGTTTTGTCTTTTCCTTCGGTAGATATACGGCGTTCTTCGTCCATGAATCACTCAGCTGGCCTGTCTTCATTAAAAAGCCTTTGCGGTTGCCTATTGTGCCTGGAACTCATAGTCCACGAATTTACGACGAAATTTTCTCTGACAATTCCTAACCGTGCCACATTTAACATACAACTCACACAGAAAAACACGCTGTATAATAGTACATCTAGTCACACGCACAAAGACTAACCAGTAGCCGATACGGCGTTAGGCACAGTAGCACTGCTGTGTGAACAGTCCTAGTGACAGCTGCTTTCTGCAACATGCATACAGTTGACCAAGTTGACCAGTACTTAACGCCATGCTGAGGCACTTGTGTGCGAATGATTCTAGTGGCAACCGCTACTAGCGCTTGGCGCTGAATCATGTTCGCAGGCCTGCAGCTGGGATGCGGGAAGTGATACTGAAATCAGCGTTATCCGTGAACTCACAGATTACGAAATCGGCCATTGTGCGATAACGAAGAACACGGAATGTTACAGAGGAAGCTTCATGTACAGCAACATCCTGAGACGTCACGACGGACGTGACAGGGCGGAGCTGTGCCCACCTTTACTTTCTCTACTTCACTTTGATCGCCCCTCCCACCAACACTTTCTTTTGTCTCTCTCTCTCTCTCCTTCTCGTCTTCCACCCGCTCTTCCTTGGTATCGACAACACTTGACAAAGCTCCCCGTTATGTAACTTGCTCTAATCTCATGTTATTTAATCGTGTTCAAATTTTGTCTTCAGCAGTTTATTGTCAAACGTGCTGAACTCCCCTCACAGTAACAGACCAATGTCACAATAATAGAACTACACGAATAAGTACAATTATATCTGACTCTCTAAAAGACTGAGAGGTTGTGGACGTTTTGGAATGAGCAAGTGAAGAAAGCCTCGTGTGGCAGGAGGCTTTGGCACGTCCTTAGATAACCCAAATAAAACTAACCAATCAGAATGCCGAAATGGGGCCCTGTACGAACAGCAGTATTTGAACAAAGATGCACAGACGTATGTTGCCTTCCTCTCCTGTCTGTTCCAATCTTCAATCCAACAGCTCACTAAGTACCACCTTAGGTCAGGCCGGACCCGCCACTTTATTACCACAAAACTCGGATTTCAGTTTAGATCCAACACTTGGCCGCAGTCAGTTTACAGTCAGTCTTCGTGTCAATCTAGATGATCTTCCAAATCTCAGTACAACTAACATATTTCAGGATTCCTTGTTACGGGATGTACACATGTGTTAAGTGTACTAAGTCGAAAGGGGCGAAACAACTTCATAACAATCTAAAAGAAAGAAAGGAAGAAAAGAATTAAGAATAAAGGAATGAAAAGGACAGTAAAAGAAGACAAGTAAGAAACAATGTCTGATAAAAAGAACAAAGGAAAAAGGATAAATGCAAAAATACGGGTATTAGGAAAGATAGAAAGAAAAAATTACAAAATTAGGGAACGTAGAAAGAAAGAAAGAAAGAAAGAAAGAAGAGTAAAGATAACAGTTAGAAAGACAGAGAAATGAAGACGGCAGGAGGGGGCAAACGAGAATAAACGTAATAAATAAATAAAGAATTAAGGCAGAAAATAAAAGAGAAGGAAAAAGAAGAACTGAAGACGGTAGGGAAGGCAGGGATTGAAAGGATGTATGGAGACAAGAAAGAAATGAAAAAAGTAGAAAAATAAGTGAAGAAATATTTAGGAATGATGACGTTTGTTGGTATCTCCACCTTGCCGTGGTAGAGGGGCTTGTGAGTCCCAGTGACCCTGAGAGCTAAGCCGGCGGTAGCATTGCTACCAGTAGGGTCTCCCAAGCCGGACAGATCAAAAGGGTAGGAACCAGACGAAGAGAGATGGGAAATCCAATAAAAACTGCCCTGATGCCGGAAGCAGCGACATCAGTAGCGACTTGAAGCACAGAGCAAATGATGCTCGAGATGGTTCATGATCGTGTAACAACAGGCGTGACCAGAGCGGTCTGAACGGCTGCTGTACTGCGATGTGGAAAGCAAATGGAAAAACTACCACATTATTACTTTTGCTGTATAGTCTGTTCCAGTAACAGAGACAAATGCGAGATGCTTCCTCTGGAGACAAAAATTGAAAGAGGAAGCACTAGATCGCACCCTGTGGAGAACTCGCTTTAGAAGAGGCTACGAACCTGTCGTAAGACAGACTACAGAATGAATGAATGAACGATAAAAGGATGTAAAGAAGAGTCTTACCCGACGGAAGTCTCACACCACCAAACACATTTGGCAACACAGTACGTACTGTGTTGCAACGCGCTGGCTTTCAAGTCCCCTTATTATCTTTCCTTGCTGCTTTAATAACATTTCTTTTCTTTAAACATAACCTCATTCTTCTTCACGAAATAGCTGTTAAGCTGTTAAAATCCAGACTGACAACAGAAAGAGACAGAAGCCCGCTACACTGCCACGTAGCTCCTGACAATTAGGCAGCAAAAAGAATTCAGCAGCAGACACAACACAGCTCTGCAGTTATGTGTTGTTTCGACAATCCCAAACACATTTTAGGTTTTGAATGCACTTAACGTGTTAAGGTATTGTCAGCTATCTTACAAAATGCACCTGGCTTGTGACGAATGATACAACCGAGCAAGTGATTAGCTATGATAGCTACGTCACTTGGAAGCAAGGCGAGAGATCGCATTACGTTTAGTGAGCTGAAAAAGCGAGATATGTAATTGGATTATGCTTGTTGATTACTGAGAATCATAATTGTTGGGAATGAGAGTTGAGAGGAACTTTAAGAGAAAGTTGTAATTACAGAGTTTTTTTAAATAAAGTTAAATGTGATTTTTTTCTTTCGTGAGCTGTTAACGAATATCGATTGTTGTTATCGATACATAAAGCAGACATATATCACCCTTACCGAATTTCGCTTACAAAAATTTTCAAAATCATTTTAACAATTTATTCTAAAAATTGCTAATTAACAAAATATTTCATTCCAGTATTTCCGAATTATTTTCACAGCTTTATGTCAACAATTTTCATACTGCTCTTACACGCCGAGAAAATCATGAAAAAGTTACGTATCACGTCAACGACAGGCGTTGTTAAGGAAAAGTGTCGTCAGATGATGTAACATGAAAAACTTTGTCTAAAAAATAGGTATTCAGCAAGATAAGTGTGATTTTGGTTGACAGGTTTCAGCTATGCTTATAAGAAAATACTATCTGAATTACCACAACTGTAATGATATTATCAGTGAACATGAATGACGTAATTCCTGTTGCACAAAGGAGTGGACTGGCCAGTGGATACTACGTAAACTCCGAAATAAGACGGGTTCATTTTAGTTACTCTAACTATTCATACAAGGACGTGTCTTCCTTATAGACTTGGGCTCGTTTCCATGCAAACCAAATTAGAACCTGTTACTAACGATCGAGGGGCACGCGGTGGCGCAGTTGGTTGAGGCACTGCGCTACAAACCGGAACGTCGCGGGTTCGATTCCCGATGGAATTTTTCACTGACATAATCGTTTCGGTCGCACTATGGCCCTGGGGTCGACTCAGCCTCTAACAGAAATGAGTACCAGGAATCTTTCCTGGGGGGTAAAGGCGGCCGTGCGTAGGGCTGACAACCTTACCACCTTCATGTGCCGATTGTCTAAAAAAACCAGGAAGCCTCGACATCCTGGAGCCCTAAGGGCCTGTCAAGGCCTGTAATGGGGTTTGCTTTACCTTTTTACTAACGATCGCATAACCAGATGGCAGCAATAAACGACATGAAATGCGTGACTTAGTTCGTATTACTGTGTCGAAATTGCCAGAACATTCTGAGCTGTAGATGACACAACAAAATGGATAATTGTATTAAGTTGTCTTTCATATGTCTGAAGGAAAACGTGTTTAATGTCACAAAGTGTCAATGAGCATTACTAACACAAAATGAAAGAAATCAGCTCACAAAGCAGGAAACAGAACAGCTGTGTTTCTTTACAGTAAAAGCTATATTTAACTATAATTTTTGTGCGTATTTTATTACCATGCCCTTCCAGAACTTCTCAAGTTCACAGCTTGCATATTTAATTAAATTCTGATATCAATATATGTAGCATATATATATATATAATATATATATATATATATAGCCTAGCTTTGTATGGTGCTGAAACGTGGACACTTCGGAAAGTAGATCAGAAGTATCTGGAAAGGTTTGAAATGTGGTGCTGGAGAAGAATGGAGAAGATCAGTTGGAGATCGTGTGAGAAATGAAGAAGTATTACACAGAGTTAAGGAGGAGAGGAATATCGTACATACAATAAAATGAAGAAAGGCTAACTGGATTGGTCACATCTTGTGTAGGAAACTGCCTTCTGAAACATGTGATTGAAGGAAAGTTAGAAGAAGGATAGAAATGACGGGAAGACGAGGGAGAAGACGTAAGCAGCTACTGGAAAACCTCAAAGAAAGGAGAAGATACTGGAAATTGAAAGAGGAAGCACTAGAGCGCAACCTGTGGAGAACTCGCTTTGGAAGGGGCAAAGGACCTGTCGTAAGACAGACTGCAGAATGAATGAATTGAATGAATATATTGTATTGTGCAACACAGAAACCGCAGTCAGAGAAATGAACTATTAAGTTATTCTGTTAAATTTTCAACTGATACCACCAGTCGTTGTAAGTTGCTTAACGCTGCTTCTTAGCATAAAATTGTAACATAAGCAAGACATACCGACCCTGATTGTCCCCCGTCACAAATATATATTTCATTTTTACTTTTACGTACTGACTTTATCTTATAGTTAGATCTCTGTTCGCGTAACAGCGATTCAGTACGGTGCAGAGCTCCACGTGGCACACAGCCTCATTGAAGCTTACAATCCATCTAACTTCATAAACCCAAATATAAAATTGTGCCTGTGCTTTCTTTAACATTGCACCGTGGAAATGTATGGGTAACTGGAACTGCTTCTCGAGTCATTATTAACCTCAGCGCTAGATGGAGACAGTCCTTCACACTCCGACCGCTTTACTACCGCGAAAATTACCCCACCACACCTTAGATAAGGGTAAGTTTGGTCCTGAGAAATAATTTTGTCACATGGCAACAAGAAATATGACTATTCACGTAAGGAACTGATCCACTACCGCCAAGACTGTTACTACATTGACTGAGCTACCCGTACATGACAACACAAAGACAAAGAATGACCTCAACAAGGCTGTAGTGGCATTTTATTCAATAAAGTGTATTGTGCTACAATAACACGTGTAGACAGCGCCGTGCCAAGCATAGTCTATATCAATTACACTTCAATAAATCAATCACTGTCACAGACATTCAGATAATTTTTCCTTGCTGTTCCTTTACATCAAAAGGCCTATTATACTATTCTAAGGTTATGTGGGATATCTGTACGTGACTACAATGAGAAATGCAATTAATCACATTTTCAGCCGCACCAAACACAAAGAAATTCGAGTTCGGATATTTCCCAGCTCATTGAGCCAAGTTTCGTAACCTTAAAAGATGCATTACTACGCGATATTCATAATTTAACAATGCAAAAACGTAAGTTATTGTTGCTTCCAACCTGATTCCCACGGGCTTTACAAACAGAGTTTCATTTAACAATGCTGCCGATGAATATGAATACGGAGCATTGGTGGAATGATACTGACATGAATACTCGGAGAACAATTATACCAATACCACTTTATCCACCACAAAGCCCAGATAACTTTTCTGGGCTTGGAGACCTCTGAGGTAAGCTTTATTGTTACGATTTTTTTTTTTACATTACTACTAAAAGCATTCGGGGGGGGGGGGCGCGGTGGCGCAGTTGGTTAAGGCACTACGCTACAAACCGGAACGTCGCGGGTTCGATTCCCTATGGTGTCATTGGAATTAATTCCTTGACATAATCGTTTCGGTCGCACTGTGGCCCTGGGGTCGACTCAGCCTCTAACAGAAATGAGTAACAGGAATATTTCCTGGGGGGTAAAGGCGGCCGGTACGTAGGGCTGACAACCTTACCACCTTCATGTGCCGATTGTCTACAAATCTGGGAGCTTCAACCTCCTGGAACACTAAGGGCCTGTCTAGGCCTGTAATGGGGTTGCTTTACCTTCACCTTTTACTAAAAACATTCAGAATTGATTCGTTCAAACAAAACATATAAGCTCACATAAATGCTACATCAACACAAATGAAGCTTTTACTTATCGGAAAGGATTTAGAAACTTTCCAAACGCACAAAAAATCGCTAACCCTGCAGTCATAGCGTGACGAGTGCTGACTGCGCTAAGTTGCCTAATACAACAAGGCAAATAACGACATATCTGCGTAAGAGGTGCCATCTGTCATCTGTTTCTTCAGTAGGCTAATGTACAACACGGCGCAAAGCACCTCGATATTATGTTGAAATACTGCCATCGTCGGAGCCAAATGCATGCCTGATACATGGCGACATCAATCATCGAAATAATCACGGCATCTAACGATGCACTAATGTAATAAAATCATAAAAAAAATGTTGAGGCTCGATTAGCCGTGCTTTATGGAAGAACGTTATGCGAATTGGTTCATTTTTTATGGTAACAAAGAAAACGAACACCAAAGCGAAAATGGCTCCATAAATATAGATTTCTGGGTTTGTTGTGAAAAATATGTTCATCTTCGTTGGTAGTGTTTTTATGGGGGGCTACGACCTAATTTTCACTACGGGTAAAATTTTCAAGGTGCATTATCCAAAATAAGACTGAGTGCTTCGTGTTACGTTTGAGGAAAAATTGGTGAACGGGACAATTTGTAATTGTAGGATGTGTTTTTGATGTATCCAACTAAGCCAGAAAATAAAGCTTTCAAAATCCAAAAGTTCATCTTACACAGCACTTAGTATTAGTGTTATTACTAACACAATAAATATGTCTATAACACATATATGACAATGCCACGAAAACACTAGATGTTAGTAATTTGGACGTATGTTGAATACTAGGTAATGAAGTAGCATTTTTTTTTCGTTTCTTGGACCTCAGATTCGTTTGTTGAGATAATAACTGAAGTCCAAGAAGATAACTAAACTGCAGATCATATATTCCGCGACGCAGTGCACACACTTCACCACGGCGTTCAAACTTTCAAAATGTTATGCGCCTTCACTGTACACGCGTTAATGTAATTTATTTTTATGCACATGACAGAATTTAACTCACATCGGTCCAGCAATGTGGGAAGCACAACAGATATAAGTACATTTGTATGCAGATTTGGGTGAGAAATGGCCGCTGAATTTTGCTTACGAAACATCTCTATTCATGCCCGTAAGGTTCTTTTACATGCCGTAAATCTACGACATAGGACCGACGGCTTTACTTCCCCTCCGAAGGAAGTGGTGCTAAGGATTTTTATCACCCTTAAAAATCCATCGACCTTGGTCGGGATCGAACCCGCGAACCTTGGGTCCAGTGGCGAGCACACTAACCACTAGTCCACCGAGGCAGATAGCAGATGCTTTATTAGACTATATTACTGAACTTAACCGTAAGAAAGGCAGCCACAGCTAACATCAGGCTTTTGCAGTTATTAACAGTATCCTACACTAGATAATACCTACCCTTATTACAACACTTCTCTCCCCTTTTCCACCACTACTAAAACTTTTCTTCCATTTGTATTTTCCCACTCTTATCTGAGTTTTTAATTGATATCTATTATGTAGTACCTGCACACATCACTTCGCTTGTACTTCACTTCTTTGTAAGTTTTCATTCATATTCTAACCACTAATTCACACAGCAGGACACAACTTGCTTTAACACGGCGGTAAACGGGTTATTGGAACTAAAATGGCGCCGAATGCAGTACGTGTGCATTAGAAGATGATTTATGGGAGACCAGGAGAAATAAATATTACTTTAACATGATCAAATAAGAAAAAAGCAAGTTGCTCAAAAATCCTTAATTATAAATTAAAATAAAAAGTGTCAATTCCAGAACACGATAGCCCCATGTATCTTACACGATAGCCCCATGTATCTTACACGATAGCCCCATGTATCTTACACGATAGCCCATGTATCTTACACGATAGCCCCATGTATCTTACACGATAGCCCCATGTATCTTACACGATAGCCCCATGTATCTTACACGATAGCCCCATGTATCTTACACGATAGCCCCATGTATCTTACACGATAGCCCCATGTATCTTACACTCCACGAAGCAGATTAATTTCTGTAAACTACGAAATGCTGTCATGGGATAGACACCATTTACAATGAAACTCCAAGGGTCATTCAAGCCTACCAAAAGCCAGTTTATACCAATCCACACACTCAATTCCCACAACCTTAAATTCCATTTCAATGTATATCCTCATCTCCCAAGCAGTCCTTTCCTTTCAGGTTTCCCGGCAAATGTTTGTGTACATTTTGCATCTCCCCTTGTCCAGCCAATTTCAAATTGCTTCCCTTTCATCACAAGCGACATAAAATGAAGATTTAATAATTTCACTAAGCAACGTTCTACATTTTCTCGCTAATACCACCACACAATGTCCTCAGCACTTTGTACTCAGACACGACGAGTGTCCTTCAGTTGCGAGGTTCAGAGGGCGTTTTACACAAACACAAAATCACGGGTAAAACTACCCTTGTGTGTATATATATACGTGTTTAGAATGTACGTACAAGATGAAAGGAGAAAATAATGTGCTAGACGGTGGCAGAATTCCCCATATTTAATCTGCTCGTAGTTTTAGGCTAAACTATTGTTTTACTAGTGGCGTTTTGAAGTACGCATATTTGAACTTTGCTACATCTTCAAGCGATAAGTAAATCACTTGAAAAAACTGCGAAGTTCAGGTACTATATACCTTTATATTACGGTTGGTCCTGCATTCTGTTGGTGAGCTATTAAAAGTATGACAATATTAAATTGTATCATCGCGAAATATGTTCTGGGAAAGCGAAGTGTATTTAAGTGATATGCAATAATATTCTATAACCTAATTGTTTATTACTGATGACAATATTAAATTGTATCATCGCGAAATATGTTCTGGGAAAGCGAAGTGTATTTAAGTGAAATGCAATAATATTCTATAACCTAATTGTTTATTACTGATGACAATATTAAATTGTATCATCGCGAAATATGTTCTGGGAAAGCGAAGTGTATTTAAGCGATATGCAATAATATTCTACAACCTAATTGTTTATTACTGATGACAATATTAAATTGTATCATGGCGAAATATGTTCTGGAAAGTGAAGTGTATTTAAGTGAAATGCAATAATATTCTATAACCTAATTGTTTATTACTGATGACAATATTAAATTGTATCATGGCGAAATATGTTCTGGAAAGCGAAGTGTATTTAAGTGATATGCAATAATATTCTATAACCTAATTGTTTATTACTGATGACAATATTAAATTGTATCATGGCGAAATATGTTCTGGAAAGTGAAGTGTATTTAAGTGAAATGCAATAATATTCTATAACCTAATTGTTTATTACTGATGACAATATTAAATTGTATCATGGCGAAATATGTTCTGGAAAGCGAAGTGTATTTAAGTGATATGCAATAATATTCTATAACCTAATTGTTTATTACTGATGACAATATTAAATTGTATCATGGCGAAATATGTTCTGGAAAGTGAAGTGTATTTAAGTGAAATGCAATAATATTCTATAAACTAATTGTTTATTACTGATGACAATATTAAATTGTATCATCGCGAAATATGTTCTGGGAAAGCGAAGTGTATTTAAGCGATATGCAATAATATTCTATAACCTAGTTGTTTGTTACTGATGACAATATTAAATTGTATCATGGCGAAATATGTTCTGGAAAGTGAAGTGTATTTAAGCGATATGCAATAATATTCTATAACCTAATTGTTTATTACTGATGACAATATTAAATTGTATCATCGCGAAATATGTTCTGGGAAAGCGAAGTGTATTTAAGCGATATGCAATAATATTCTATAACCTAATTGTTTGTTACTGATGACAATATTAAATTGTATCATGGCGAAATATGTTCTGGAAAGTGAAGTGTATTTAAGTGAAATGCAATAATATTCTATAACCTAATTGTTTATTACTGATGACAATATTAAATTGTATCATGGCGAAATATGTTCTGGAAAGTGAAGTGTATTTAAGTGAAATGCAATAATATTCTATAACCTAATTGTTTATTACTGATGACAATATTAAATTGTATCATCGCGAAATATGTTCTGGGAAAGCGAAGTGTATTTAAGCGATATGCAATAATATTCTATAACCTAATTGTTTGTTACTGATGACAATATTAAATTGTATCATCGCGAAATATGTTCTGGGAAAGCGAAGTGTATTTAAGCGATATGCAATAATATTCTATAACCTAATTGTTTGTTACTGATGACAATATTAAATTGTATCATGGCGAAATATGTTCTGGGAAAGCGAAGTGTATTTAAGCGATATGCAATAATATTCTATAACCTAATTGTTTGTTACTGATGACAATATTAAATTGTATCATGGCGAAATATGTTCTGGAAAGTGAAGTGTATTTAAGTGAAATGCAATAATATTCTATAACCTAATTGTTTATTACTGATGACAATATTAAATTGTATCATGGCGAAATATGTTCTGGAAAGTGAAGTGTATTTAAGTGAAATGCAATAATATTCTATAACCTAATTGTTTATTACTGATGACAATATTAAATTGTATCATCGCGAAATATGTTCTGGAAAGTGAAGTGTATTTAAGTGAAATGCAATAATATTCTATAACCTAATTGTTTATTACTGATGACAATATTAAATTGTATCATGGCGAAATATGTTCTGGAAAGTGAAGTGTATTTAAGTGAAATGCAATAATATTCTATAACCTAATTGTTTGTTACTGATGACAATATTAAATTGTATCATCACGAAATATGTTCTGGGAAAGTGAAGTGTATTTAAGTGAAATGCAATAATATTCTATAACCTAATTGTTTATTACTGATGACAATATTAAATTGTATCATCGCGAAATATGTTCTGGAAAGTGAAGTGTATTTAAGTGAAATGCAATAATATTCTATAACCTAATTGTTTATTACTAATGACAATATTAAATTGTATCATCACGAAATATGTTCTGGGAAAGCGAAGTGTATTTAAGTGATATGCAATAATATTCTATAACCTAATTGTTTATTACTGATGACAATATTAAATTGTATCATCGCGAAATATGTTCTGGAAAGTGAAGTGTATTTAAGTGAAATGCAATAATATTCTATAACCTAATTGTTTATTACTGATGACAATATTAAATTGTATCATGGCGAAATATGTTCTGGGAAAGCGAAGTGTATTTAAGTGATATGCAATAATATTCCATGACCTAATTGTTTATTACTGTGGTAAAACGGCATGTTTAACAAGAACTGGCCTTTCATCACATTGTAGTGAACACAGAACTGTGAGGGAAGGTCCTGTATCAGCAGATGGTCTAGAATGACACACAACATTTACAGCAAATTGCTTCAAACAAGCAAACACAAAACCTCCGTTCTCATCCCGGAAGCCTCACAGCACAGCAGGTTATGTGAACCCTAATGCACAGCCCCCCCAAAGTTTGTCCCTCCCCCAGTGACGTACCTCGTTCACATCATCCATCGGTTTTTCTTCCGTCTAACAGGGCAATTACAGCCTCTAATTAACTTAATGGCTTGTTCACTTATAATTAAAATGTTGTATGGCTGGGCTAAAATTTCGATCAAGCAACTTCGCCATCAGACCTCCGCTCATACAATGTTAATAGGTACGCAAATTCGTCATCTGGGTTGCCTTGTAGCTGCGCGTGTGTCAACTCTCGACGGAAGTACTGACCATTTGCAAAAATTCGAGGTTCTCACAGCGGTCTTGTTGAACTAGGGCTCACAATACCGGTCAAAATCTTAATACCGGTATTTCGGTATTTTTAATTTATGAAACCGGAATACCGGTATTCAAAAAAAAAAAAAACAGTGCGCTACAATTCCAGGAAAGATAGTCGGTTGGTTGTTGCTTCTTATCTTCGTGATAAGTATGTCATGACTCGCCGTCACACAGTGTTGTTATACAACAACCTCGCTAACAAAAAATATTTTTAGATTTTTATAATACAACAACCTCTGAAATTATTCATTAACATGCAACATTTAATTTAAGTTATAAACCAACCGATGCACACTAAAACCACTTTTTAAGTAGCTTTATTATAAAATTGTTAAAATTGTACCCCTACACGTGTTTCGATCCTAGGATCATCGTTTTGCAAAAACATTTCATATGCTTTTAATACCACACGCCAGCAGTTCCACAATCTACCATCTACAGTGCTTTTATAATTTTACAACTTTTAGCGAATCTTTTTACAAGATTTTAACTTATGTTTCAAAGTGCAGATAGAATATTTTAAATCATGTGTTGAAGTGACTGTAGCTTTTAGCAAAAAACCCCCCTGACGATGATCCTAGGATCGAAACACGTGTAGGGGTACAATTTTAACAATTTTATAATAAAGCTACTTAAAAAAGTGGTTTTAGTGTGCATCGGTTGGTTTATAACTTAATTTAATATGACGAAGTTGCACGGCGTCAACAGTGTGAAATGCAGTATTTACTGTTTCTTTTGTGTGCAACAAAGTGTCCAGTAAACCAGATCTCAGTTTCATGAAGTTTCCAGCTTTCCGTTACATCTGTATTGCACAACAATCCCTCAGTTGCAAATTCAGTAATATTAATTATTTATTGTTATCGACTATATAACACTTTTTTTTCCAATGGCTCAACAGCCCGTAGTGGGCCAGGGCCTCCTCATTATCAAGGCTTCACGATCACACACATTTGAGACACACCACAGTCGGTAGGACTCCTCTGGACGAGTGACCAGCCCGTCGCAGAGACCTCTACCTGACAACACACAATACTCACAACAGACAGACATCCATGCCCTAGGCGGGATTCGAACCCACAATCCCAGTAAGCGAGAGGCCGCAGACCCACGCCTTAGACCGCGCGGCCACTGGGATCGGCTTTATAAACCTTTACGTGAATAAATAAGAAACAAATATTTCTTAAATTAGTACCGAAAAACCGGTACTTTTGTATCAATACCGGTTTTAGAATACCGGAAAAAATTGACCGGGATCCCTGTATTCGGGAGCCCGGGATCACAGTATTGTAAGCCCTACGTTAAAGCTTCAAGACTGCTGTGATGTGACGTGTCAACTGGCAAGATGAAGCAACTTCCTCCAGACTGACAGCAAGTACTCACCCACCGACATGACGTCACATTCCAGAACACGTGAATGTATAGCAGTACTTCTTAACACAAAAGAAAAGCGAGAATTACAGACTGAAGGCTCAGATCACAGACTTCGGTCGTGATCACAATGACGAACAGCAGACAGTGACACCAATACACGCAGTCGAGGGAAGTTTGCTCCTTTCCCTTAACCATTTGACATTTCCCACTCAGCACGATTTCCGAAACTATGAATGACATTTAGCGAGATCCCTTAGATGGCAATCTGTTCGTATCTAGCTTCAGAACAGCACAAAAACACATAAAAAACATGTTCAAGGAAGGATTTGAACACATCGTAATAGCCGCCTGTGTGACATACAGTGTAGTTGTGTGTGTGTGAAGGGCCCCGCAGCAGATGCTACGGACGCACCGCAGCCTTAAAGGCTTATTGTGCAACTCTATGACGACAACAGGGCAACAGAGTCCAAGGGACAGCAAAGTGGGCAGCAAAATGAATAATAGAAATGAAAAAAGATTTGATTTACTGCACTCAGCAATTATTTGAAGTACTGAGGCTAACAGAGGAATCTCAATATACAGAGCATACACAAAAGAATGGTGCGGTTCAGTACTGAAAACTATTGAAACCGCACCATTCTTTTGTGTATACTCTGTATAAACGCGATTTTTTAGAAAGTTCACAAATTTTGTTAGGGACGGCCAATGTGATTGCCCGCCTCAGGTGCCAAATAAACCTACATACGCCACTACTACGGGTGGTAATGGATACTGAAACATGCAGAGAGAGTTGGTGGTATTAAAGGTTACCGAAATGCCGAAGGAACGTTTCCCCTACAGAGCTCACAGCTCCAAGCCGAACCCGCTTACAGGCTCACAAACCCACTCACAGCTGCGTAATTAGCGCACACGCAGCCCGCTCTGCACTATTCAGTCCAACGAGTCCCACATTAAGGCCCGGTGCACACATCCGTTTTTCTAACATGCGGTGACGCTGCGTTGCCGCTGCGGGGCCGTAGCAACTCAGTTCAAACCAACGCAATAGATGGACGTACGGTGACACAACGTCGACGGAGGTATGTGTGCACTACCCAACTGACTTCAGTGTATCCCACACCGTAATTACGGCAACGCAGCGTCACCGCACGTTAGAAAAACGGATGTGTGCACCGGGCCTAAGGCTGGACTGTGAGCCGTGGAGCGGATCGTATCAATTGCAGCATAGCAACCGACGGCGGTCCACGCTCTCCAGTACTCCGTCCTGCTTTCAAAACCCAGAGGCAATGACACGTCACAAGTAACGAACGTAATGGCGGTTTGAACGAAGTCATCAGCAGTATTCATGTTACAGCACGCAGCACAGATCATCTTGATAAACAGACACGCCGTCAGCTCATAAGGAATTTCTCCGTCCTGTGTGGAACCCGACAGTGCACCGCTGTGTTGACAAGTGCCAACCAGTAGGCACTGCTGTGAGCCAAATCTGTACAATCCACATCTACACCGCTGTGTTGACAAGTGCCAACCAGTAGGCACTGCTGTGAGCCAAATCTGTACAATCCACATCTACACCGCTGTGTTGACAAGTGCCAACCAGTAGGCACTGCTATGAGCCAAATCTGTACAATCCACATCTACACCGCTGTGTTGACAAGTGCCAACCAGTAGGCACTGCTGTGAGCCAAATCTATACAATCCACATCTACACCGCTGTGTTGACAAGTGCCAACCAGTAGACACTGCTATGAGCCAAATCTGTACAATCCACATCTACACCGCTGTGTTGACAAGTGCCAACCAGTAGACACTGCTATGAGCCAAATCTGTACAATCCACATCTACACCGCTGTGTTGACAAGTGCCAACCAGTAGGCACTGCTATGAGCCAAATCTGTACAATCCACATCTACACCGCTGTGTTGACAAGTGCCAACCAGTAGGCACTGCTGTGAGCCAAATCTGTACAATCCACATCTACACCGCTGTGTTGACAAGTGCCAACCAGTATGCACTGCTGTGAGCCAAATCTGTACAATCCACATCTACACCGCTGTGTTGACAAGTGCCAACCAGTAGGCACTGCTATGAGCCAAATCTGTACAATCCACATCTACACCGCTGTGTTGACAAGTGCCAACCAGTAGGCACTGCTATGAGCCAAATCTGTACAATCCACATCTACACCGCTGTGTTGACAAGTGCCAACCAGTAGGCACTGCTGTGAGCCAAATCTGTACAATCCACATCTACACCGCTGTGTTGACAAGTGCCAACCAGTAGGCACTGCTGTGAGCCAAATCTGTACAATCCACATCTACACCGCTGTGTTGACAAGTGCCAACCAGTAGGCACTGCTATGAGCCAAATCTGTACAATCCACATCTACACCGCTGTGTTGACAAGTGCCAACCAGTAGGCACTGCTATGAGCCAAATCTGTACAATCCACATCTACACCGCTGTGTTGACAAGTGCCAACCAGTAGGCACTGCTATGAGCCAAATCTGTACAATCCATATCTACACCGCTGTGTTGACAAGTGCCAACCAGTAGGCACTGCTATGAGCCAAATCTGTACAATCCACATCTACACCGCTGTGTTGACAAGTGCCAACCAGTAGGCACTGCTATGAGCCAAATCTGTACAATCCATATCTACACCGCTGTGTTGACAAGTGCCAACCAGTAGGGACTGATATGAGCCAAATCTGTACAATCCACATCTACACCGCTGTGTTGACAACTGCCAACCAGTAGGCACTGCTATGAGCCAAATCTGTACAATCCATATCTACACCGCTGTGTTGACAAGTGCCAACCAGTAGGCACTGCTATGAGCCAAATCTGTACAATCCACAACTACACCGCTGTGTTGACAAGTGCCAACCAGTAGGCACTGCTATGAGCCAAATCTGTACAATCCATATCTACACCGCTGTGTTGACAAGTGCCAACCAGTAGGCACTGCTATGAGCCAAATCTGTACAATCCACATCTACACCGCTGTGTTGACAAGTGCCAACCAGTAGGCACTGCTATGAGCCAAATCTGTACAATCCACATCTACACCGCTGTGTTGACAAGTGCCAACCAGTAGGCACTGCTGTGAGCCAAATCTGTACAATCCACATCTACACCGCTGTGTTGACAAGCGCCAACCAGTAGGCACTGCTATGAGCCAAATCTGTACAATCCACATCTACACCGCTGTGTTGACAAGTGCCAACCAGTAGGCACTGCTATGAGCCAAATCTGTACAATCCACATCTACACCGCTGTGTTGACAAGTGCCAACAGTAGGCACTGCTGTGAGCCAAATCTGTACAATCCACATCTACACCGCTGTGTTGACAAGTGCCAACCAGTAGGCACTGCTATGAGCCAAATCTGTACAATCCACATTTACACCGCTGTGTTGACAAGTGCCAACCAGTAGGCACTGCTGTGAGCCAAATCTGTACAATCCACATCTACACCGCGTGTTGACAAGTGCCAACCAGTAGGCACTGCTATGAGCCAAATCTGTACAATCCACATCTACACCGCTGTGTTGACAAGTGCCAACCAGTAGGCACTGCTATGAGCCAAATCTGTACAATCCACATCTACACCGCTGTGTTGACAAGTGCCAACCAGTAGGCACTGCTATGAGCCAAATCTGTACAATCCACATCTACACCGCTGTGTTGACAAGTGCCAACCAGTAGGCACTGCTATGAGCCAAATCTGTACAATCCACATCTACACCGCTGTGTTGACAAGTGCCAACCAGTAGACACTGCTATGAGCCAAATCTGTACAATCCACATCTACACCGCTGTGTTGACAAGTGCCAACCAGTAGACACTGCTATGAGCCAAATCTGTACAATCCACATCTACACCGCTGTGTTGACAAGTGCCAACCAGTAGGCACTGCTATGAGCCAAATCTGTACAATCCACATCTACACCGCTGTGTTGACAAGTGCCAACCAGTAGGCACTGCTATGAGCCAAATCTGTACAATCCACATCTACACCGCTGTGTTGACAAGTGCCAACCAGTAGACACTGCTATGAGCCAAATCTGTACAATCCACATCTACACCGCTGTGTTGACAAGTGCCAACCAGTAGGCACTGCTATGAGCCAAATCTGTACAATCCACATCTACACAATTACCTTTCAAGGTTCACTTTACTGTCTTCGGCTGACTGTGCCCTAAGTTTAAGAACATAAAGCTCAGATGCAAAGTGTGTGGCATTTATTTGACGGTCAAATTTGGCGTCACGACATTTGAACATTTTACGGAAACGTAATTAGTAACGCAAAACAAACGATGTGGTCATCATCAATTATGCTTCGTTTTCGGGAGGTACGAGATTCGAATCTGTGTCTGGCTAAATGTTATCCTGAACTTTCTGTGATTTTCCTTCCAAATGTTTACATATTCGCCACCAGCGCAAACTTCCTGGTGTTTCAAACACGACCATCCAACGAACGGCTGAAGACAAGATATTGTACGGCGTCTATGCCTGGGAAAGTAGTGACAAAATGCTGACCCTCATACTGGCCGCGTCAGGTGAGCACCCAGAACGTTTCCTTGGGGGGGGGGGGGGGGGGGGGGGGAGGGGCTGACCCTGAGGCTATATATATTATTTATGTTTGATTTTAAAAATTGTGTTCTAAAAATCATGTCATAAGTATAACATAACACTGTCTGCAACTGCATTTATATACATACAAATAATACATACAAATATAACTATATGTTCCGTGACTCAATCACAGTGTCCTGTCTTATTGTTTTCTTTTTATTTCATTAATTTATTTTTCAAAATTCTAATGTACTAGACATCAGCCGACTTCATTGGCTGATTTCGGCTGAAGGGGAAATCACGCAAAACTTTATATCATAATAAATATAAAATTTGTGTTCTTTAAATTTCGGTTTTGGGGGGTTTTGGGGGGGTGGCGCAGCCCGGCACCCCCTCCCCTTGGTTGTGCCCCTGGGCCGCGTTACACAGGTGATCCAGTGTGCGCTGTTTTACGCTATAACTATTTGATACAGTGCAAATTAAGCATTCGGCAATACAGGGCATACACAAAAGAATGGTGCGGTCCAAATATGAGTCGCCAGTGAAACCGCACCATTCTTTTGTGTATGCCCTTTATTTCAGTGAAATTAGAACGGGGAAACGTGTTCATTTCTGTGCATTCAGATTTTTGAAACAGCTTATCTGCAATGCGCTTATCGTATTCGCTTTCACATCAGCTCAGTTACGCAATGTAAGGTTGCACGATATATTTGAAATTTATTTGCCACCTGTTCTACCTTGAGAGCTCTTGCTGCGCAGTACGCGCCCAGTGGCCGCCACCCAGCACGTCGCTCAGCAGCCACGCAAAGGACAAAGCCAATTCAAAACGCAATTCTAGGGCACATTAAATGAAAGGGTTAATGCGCTTGGTGACATTACTAGGGCGTTGATATAAAAAAGAATGACAGTGGTGCATGTAGCATGGATGGAAGAGACGAGAAATTCATACAGACTTTTAGTCTAAACGAGTAAAGAAATATACCACATGGGACAAATACAAATTGGAGGGATAATATTAAAGTTAGTCGCTCATGAAAAAGTAATTTGTCATAACCCAGCGATACACAGTTTTACAGGACAGAGAAAAAACTGACAGATTCTTAACAGACCAACATCCTAGAACTTCATGCAGAAGTCTATTTAAAAAAACTGGAGATTTTGCCTGTTCCATGCCAATATATATTTTCATTAATAAACTTCCTCGTTGATAATCAATAAAACTTTCAAACAAATTTATCAATACACAGTATCAATACAAGCAATAAGCACCATCTTCATAGACCAATTGTCAACCTATCATGCTTTCAGAAAAGTACATTCTATTCTAGTATCAGGATCTTCAATAGCTTACCGTGTAATATCAAGAATCTTAAGAATGAAAAGGCACAATTTAAAGCAGCACTAAGAAGATACTTAAATGCACACTCCTTTTACTCTGTACATCAATTTCTTATGAGTACTGTTAACCTATAATACTGACGTCTAAGACTGCACATAGAATGTTTAAAGCATTTTGCAATGTACATTTTTGTATGATTTTGTATGTTATGACTTATTGCACATCCTCTTGTCTTGTGACAAAATTATGGATCCATGGAATGTATATATGTATGTATGTATGTATGTATGTATGTATGTATTTAAGCCGTTTTTTTTAACAGAAATATGAGAAGCAATTTTTTTTTATGGACACAACACTTTGACGCTACGCGTGTTTGTAACCTAACAGTCTGGTAATGCGAGAATCTCAGTTTGACGAATTGTGTGTTAGGACAAATTGCTGATACATGAGCGCTATGTATAGGCTCAAAATATTTACTGCTGCGCTTCATTACAGCCATCATGTAATATATTTTGCATTACACAGCGAACACCATGAAAGCCGTGTTCTAAATAATTACAGATTACTTATATTGTTTATTTGGCAAAATTAAAATTCTGTCATTTCAGGCGGGGATTATCTGATTATTTGTTTTTGATTTAAGGACACAGTCAATAGATCTGATAATATGGCGTTATATGTTAGGCTGATATGGTGACTAAGCCGATCCCAGTGGCCGTGCGGTCTAAGGCGTGGGTCTTCGGCCGCTCGCTTACTAGGATCGTGGGTTCGAATGCCGATCCCAGTGGCCGTGCGGTCTAAGGCGTGGGTCTTCGGCCGCTCGCTTACTAGGATCGTGAGTTCGAATGCCGATCCCAGTGGCCGCGCGGTCTAAGGCGTGGGTCTTCGGCCGCTCGCTTACTAGGATCGTGAGTTCGAATGCCGATCCCAGTGGCCGTGCGGTCTAAGGCGTGGGTCTTCGGCCGCTCGCTTACTAGGATCGTGGGTTCGAATGCCGATCCCAGTGGCCGCGCGGTCTAAGGCGTGGGTCTTCGGCCGCTCGCTTACTAGGATCGTGGGTTCGAATGCCGATCCCAGTGGCCGCGCGGTCTATGGCGTGGGTCTTCGGCCGCTCGCTTACTAGGATCGTGGGTTCGAATGCCGATCCCAGTGGCCGCGCGGTCTAAGGCGTGGGTCTTCGGCCGCTCGCTTACTAGGATCGTGGGTTCGAATGCCGATCCCAGTGGCCGCGCGGTCTAAGGCGTGGGTCTTCGGCCGCTCGCTTACTAGGATCGTGGGTTCGAATGCCGATCCCAGTGGCCGCGCGGTCTAAGGCGTGGGTCTTCGGCCGCTCGCTTACTAGGATCGTGGGTTCGAATGCCGATCCCAGTGGCCGCGCAGTCTAAGGCGTGGGTCTTCGGCCGCTCGCTTACTAGGATCGTGGGTTCGAATGCCGATCCCAGTGGCCGCGCGGTCTAAGGCGTGGGTCTTCGGCCGCTCGCTTACTAGGATCGTGAGTTCGAATGCCGATCCCAGTGGCCGTGCGGTCTAAGGCGTGGGTCTTCGGCCGCTCGCTTACTAGGATCGTGGGTTCGAATGCCGATCCCAGTGGCCGCGCGGTCTAAGGCGTGGGTCTTCGGCCGCTCGCTTACTAGGATCGTGGGTTCGAATGCCGATCCCAGTGGCCGCGCGGTCTAAGGCGTGGGTCTTCGGCCGCTCGCTTACTAGGATCGTGAGTTCGAATGCCGATCCCAGTGGCCGTGCGGTCTAAGGCGTGGGTCTTCGGCCGCTCGCTTACTAGGATCGTGGGTTCGAATGCCGATCCCAGTGGCCGCGCGGTCTAAGGCGTGGGTCTTCGGCCGCTCGCTTACTAGGATCGTGGGTTCGAATGCCGATCCCAGTGGCCGCGCGGTCTAAGGCGTGGGTCTTCGGCCGCTCGCTTACTAGGATCGTGAGTTCGAATGCCGATCCCAGTGGCCGTGCGGTCTAAGGCGTGGGTCTTCGGCCGCTCGCTTACTAGGATCGTGGGTTCGAATGCCGATCCCAGTGGCCGCGCGGTCTAAGGCGTGGGTCTTCGGCCGCTCGCTTACTAGGATCGTGGGTTCGAATGCCGATCCCAGTGGCCGCGCGGTCTAAGGCGTGGGTCTTCGGCCGCTCGCTTACTAGGATCGTGGGTTCGAATGCCGATCCCAGTGGCCGCGCGGTCTAAGGCGTGGGTCTTCGGCCGCTCGCTTACTAGGATCGTGGGTTCGAATGCCGATCCCAGTGGCCACGCGGTCTAAGGCGTGGGTCTTCGGCCGCTCGCTTACTAGGATCGTGGGTTCGAATGCCGATCCCAGTGGCCGCGCGGTCTAAGGCGTGGGTCTTCGGCCGCTCGCTTACTAGGATCGTGGGTTCGAATGCCGATCCCAGTGGCCGCGCGGTCTAAGGCGTGGGTCTTCGGCCGCTCGCTTACTAGGATCGTGGGTTCGAATGCCGATCCCAGTGGCCGCGCGGTCTAAGGCGTGGGTCTACGGCCGCTCGCTTACTGGGATCGTGGGTTCGAATCCCACCGGGGGCATGGATGTTTGTGTTGTGTTTGTTGTAAGGACGGTAATATGGAACGTAAAGTGACATGAAGGACGAAAGGATATAAAACAGTACAAAAATGGATCAAAGGGGAAAAACCCCGGACAGGCAAAAAAAAAAAAAATCCCGCCTAGGGCATGGATGTCTGTCTGTTGTGAGTGACGTGTTGTCAGGTAGAGGTCTCTGCGACGGGCTGATCACTCGTCCTGAGGAGTCCTACCGAGTGTGGTGTGTCTGAGTGTGATCGTGAAGCCTCGACGAAACGAGGAGGCCCAGGCCCATATAGGGCTGTCGAACCATAGAAGAAAGAAAGAAGATATGGTGACTTATGAATTGGGAAGAATTTGGAAGGAAGCGGCAGTGGTATCATTTGAGGTGGGCCTACTATCCTAGCGTTTCCATGGAGAGAGCGAAAAAGACTAAAGACAAAGTAAAGGGAGCCAAGGAACGCAATGGCAGTAGGTGTTAGCGAAGGTAGTACTTTGTACAATTATACGTAACTAAGCAATAGTCTAGTCTACTGCATTAGCCGACATATGTCATGACAGCACATTCCGTACAGAAGACGTGAAATCAACAAAACTTCTACCTGTTACGGCTCACTTTAAAAGCTTTAAATTTAAAACATTGTAATTTTATGATTATTAACTTTATGTACTTCAGAATTTTAATTCTTTTATCTTCCCGATAAGGGCGACACAATACCTAGATTAGCTTGCTGGCCTTATACTCCTTTGATAAGAATAACTCCCTGATTATGGCACCCCCGGTGCCGAAACATGTAGGAGCTTTATACTTGCTTCGGAATACTATTTTATTAAGTGCAAAATTTGGTTGATATTATAATTAAACACAAATATTTTATGTAATTAACAAATTATGCAGGTGCCCCGTAATTAGGATGTGCTTTTAATACCAAATGTGTGTATGCATAGCAAGAAACAGAACAGACACAATCTGCACCGGACTGCACACAGATCTCTATGCGCTGTTTGCACCTTGACCTTGATACTCCCCCGTGCATTTCGACCAGCTGTAATGAACGCCGACTCATACTTCACGCTTACCCCTTACCGCGGATTACGGGTTGCATCACACAGCAGTCGATGTCGGATTTGTGGTGAACAAAGTGGCACTGGGACAGGTACTCCTCCGCGAAATTCGGTTTGCCTCTGTCAGTATCATTCCATTAGTGCTCCACAGTCATTCATCCAACATAGACATCGTATATTCTTGGCAACTCATAGCATATTTAAATGAAACTCATGTCTCCCGTAACAGTATTTTTTTTTCCTATGGCTCGACAGCCCCTTGGGGGCCTAGGCCTCTTCATTTTTCGAGGCTTCACGATCACACTTTTTAGACACACCACACTCGGTAGGACTCCTCTGGACGAGTGATCAGCCCGTCGCAGAGACGTCTATCTGACAACACACGACACTCACAAGACACAGACATCCATGCCCTAGGCGGGATTCGAACCCACAATACTATTAAGCGAGCGGCTGCAGACCCACGCATTAGACCGCGCGGCCACTGGGATCGGCCCCGTAACAGTATTAAGTAGGATTTTTTTTCTATGGCTCGACAGCCCCTTGGGGGCCTAGGCCTCCTCGTTTTTCGAGGCTTCACGATCACACTTTTTAGACACACCACACTCGGTAGGACTCCTCTGGACGAGTGACCAGCCCGACGCAGAGACCTCTACCTGACAACACACAACACTCACAAGAGACAGACATCCATGCCCTAGGCGGGATTCGAACCCACAATCCCAGTAGGCGAACGGCCGTAGACCCACGCCTTAGACCGCACGGCCACTGGGATCGGCATTAAGTAGGATATATATATCCGAATATAGTGTTCATAGAACTTCTTTCAACGCGTCACTTCCGATTACAATCAATTTTAGAGCTGTTGCTAGGGTACGGGGAACATATACAACTTTCTGGGCCGCCGTGTTGCCATTTTGGTGCCGCAGCTTACGTTCTGTAAATAGTTTGACATGTTCCTTTGACCTACACGCGAGTCCACAGTGCAGCAGGAAGGCGCATGTCCAGAACATGAAAGAGAAAGCTCAAAGAGCAGGTACGGGTACGTACACATGTAAACTGTAGGTTCAGATTCTTCATCCTAAACAAAAATTTAAAATTTTCAGTTTTTTAACCAACGAATGAACTTTTTATTTTCGTACTTCTGTCCAATTAATTACCGGAATATCAAAGAAAAACTTCACAAAACAAACGCATCCATTTGGTTTAACAAAATCTATAAAATAGGTTAATTAAACATAAATACAAAAATAAAAAGTGCATTCGTTGGTTTAAAAAACTGAAAATTAATGTCACGATTCACGGTGAACACAACGTAAAAAATTAAAAATTTCGAAAATTTGTTCATGAGTCTCCAATATCATGTTTCATCAAAATTCATCCAGTGGTTCTCCAGTTAAACGTGAGGGCGGCAAGGCTGGCAGACTTCGCCATCTTTTTTATGCGTTCACTTTACGCATGCCACGCAAGAAACGCATAACATATCAACTTATGATGATAAAAAAAAGGCTCGAAACACACTTTGGTACTGCAGTTACTACATAGATGATTATGTGCGAGGAAATGAAAATGTGTCTAAGTCCACGACAAATATTCGAAGGTTACAAAGCAGTTAGATGCCCCATCATAAGATTGTAATTCAAGACGTCCTAATAAATTCTTTGAAACTGCAACAAAGTTCAAGCGCTCGTAAAGAAACTAATGCATCGAAATTATAATTACAGCGAAATTAAATTCCAGGAATTCTTGGTACACTTCAGTTCAGGTCTTCTATTCCCCTACCTACAGAACTTTCATTACTACATCAACAGTTTAATTTTGTCTTCAACGTGAAAGACACTTGACCTCCGATACTGAATGATCTGGTGCAGACTGACAGTAAGATGCCAAGATTAAACTGAAATCTTCTTGGGCGTCCAGAAATGTCAAAGTTCATATACGTATCCAGGTTTCCACGTTGAGTGTTACTCAAACGAGCCTTCAGCGTTATTACACCGTGTAACACAGCGTCTTTGCTACGACATTAAGAGGAACGTGCAGTCTCCATCTTCTGGTAGACTGCACGTGTGTCAGTGAAGTGTTACGTGCTGTCTCCATCTTCTGGGAGACTGCATGTAAGTCAGTGAAGTATTATGTGCTGTCTCCATCTTCTGGGAGACTGCATGTGTGTCAGAGAAGTATTACGTGTTGTCTCCATCTTCTGGGAGACTGCATGTGTGTCAGTGAAGTATTACGTGCTGTCTCCATCTTCTGGAAGACTGCATGTGTGTCAGTGAAGTGTTACGTGCTGTCTCCATCTTCTGGAAGACTGCATGTGTGTCAGTGAAGTGTTACGTGCTGTCTCCATCTTCTGGGAAACTGCATGTGTGTCAGTAAAGTATTACGTGCTGTCTCCATCTTCTGGAAGACTGCATGTGTGTCAGTGAAGTATTACGTGCTGTCTCCATCTTCTGGAAGACTGCATGTGTGTCAGTGAAGTGTTACGTGCTGTCTCCATCTTCTGGGAGACTGCAAGTAAGTCAGTGAAGTATTACGTGCTGTCTCCATCTTCTGGGAGACTGCATGTGTGTCAGTGAAGTATTACGTGCTGTCTCCATCTTCTGGGAGACTGCATGTGTGTCAGTGTATTACGTGCTGTCTCCATCTTCTGGGAGACTGCATGTGTGTCAGTGAAGTGTTACGTGCTGTCTCTATTTTCTGGGAGACTGCATGTGTGTCAGTGAAGTGTTACGTGCTGTCTCCATCTTCTGGGAGACTGCATGTGTCTCACTGAAGTGTTACGTGCCGTCTCCATCTTCTGGGAGACTGCATGTGTGTCAGTGAAGTATTACGTGCTGTCTCCATCTTCTGGGAGACTGCATGTGTGTCAGTGAAGTATTACGTGCCGTCTCCATCTTCTGGGAGACTGCATGTGTGTCAGTGAATTATTACGTGCTGTCTCCATCTTCTGAGAGACTACATGTGTGTCAGTGAAGTGTTACGTGCTGTCTCCATCTTCTGGGAGACTGCATGTGTGTCAGTGAAGTATTACGTGCTGTCTCCATCTTCTGGGAGACTGCACGTGTGTCAGTGAAGTGTTACGTGCTGTCTCCATCTTCTGGTAGACTGCACGTGTCAGTGAAGTGTTACGTGCTGTCTCCATCTTCTGGTAGACTGCACGTGTGTCAGTGAAGTGTTACGTGCTGTCTCCATCTTCTGGGAGACTGCATGTGTGTCAGTGAAGTGTTGCGTGCTGTCTCCATCTTCTGGGAGACTGCATGTGTGTCAGTGAAGTGTTACGTGCTGTCTCCATCTTCTGGGAGACTGCATGTGTGTCAGTGAAGTGTTACGTGCTGTCTCCATCTTCTGGGAGACTGCATGTGTGTCAGTGAAGTGTTACGTGCTGTCTCCATCTTCTGGGAGACTGCATGTGTGTCAGTGAAGTGTTACGTGCTGTCTCCATCTTCTGGGAGACTGCATGTGTGTCAGTGAAGTGTTACGTGCTGTTTCCATCTTCTGGGAGACTGCATGTGTGTCAGTGAAGTGTTACGTGCTGTCTCCATCTTCTGGAAGACTGCATATGTGTCAATGAATTGTTACGTGCTGTCTCCATCTTCTGGGAGACTGCATGTGTGTCAGTGAAGTGTTACGTGCCGTCTCCATCTTCTGGGAGACTGCATGTGTGTCAGTGAAGTGTTACACCAAATTCAGCAACTACACGCAGTAAGAAACCAGAAGACCATGATTCAAACGTCAAGGTTCGTTTAAAAACAAATATTTCGGAACACTGCTCTGTCTGCATCATCAAATTCGTTTGACGGCAGTAAGAACAAAATGATATGGAAATAGTAGTGTCTATGTGCGAGAGAGTATCAGTAGTAAGATGGCTCTATAATCCCGCTTCAATGAATCAGAAAATCTGACGCAATAAATCCTATCCTACTTCAAGAAAACATTATGCTCTTACGTATAAGGTTTAAGAAAATCCGCTATTCGTTTATCTCGTTTGGGATTTGAACTTAGGACCTTCCTATAGCTCTGTCGCAGCTAGTATAGACTCAGACGGATGGAGGTGAATAGGGAGACGCAAGCCTCGCGGCAGATTACACCGAGCGACCTCGCTGGATATTAGCAGCACCACTGCAATCCCCGGAGGCACAGCGCAAGGCTATCTACTCAATTCGTGCAATATTACGGCGCGTCTTAACAAGCCCACAATCACCGTCAGGAAAACTCATGATTGTAACAACTACGTGGATTTTGTTGTAATTTCGTACTGCGGTGACTGATCTTCGTACTGCTTACCGAAGTTTCTACTGTAGACCCTCGAATTGAAGGATCTCTTATGAAGAGATTTCGTAAATAACGGACGAAAGCTGTTGGTTCCGAAATTTTCATCCGCAATGGGAATATGTAAAATTAGCGGTCTTGACTGTTAATTAGGGAAGCGGCCGCTACGTGGCGCACACAGACGCACGTTGTCTTTGTTGACACTCGCGTGGAGGCGGTAGTGTATCGCTCTGTTCATGGCCTGGATCATGGGTTCATTATATTTATCTGAAATTTATTAAATTCCAATTAACGATGGCTTCCAGACAAGGTGATAGTGCTAACAGGACAGTTGTGTACAGTGTTGTGTTTTATATATTTATACAGCACTGTATTACTGTTTTGGCGACTTTTTAGGCTATATATACACATAATCCGGAAGTGCCGGATAATCGGTATTATCGGCCAATCACTTCTCCTGTTAGTCCGTTCATTCGAGGGTCTACAGTACTGCGCAGTTGCATACCGACTATCCATCAGTCAGGTGCCGAAACCAGATGATGGTATTGAAGGTACAGGCCTATGCTTTTTCAAATGTAAAGATATCTCGGCATGAATTCAGGAACTGTAGATGAATACCTACGAATACGACCGATATCAGGAAAGCTTTAAACTCTGTTCCTTTATGAAGTACTACTCTATAATTTACGGTGGCCATGTAGGAGCCGAGAAGTGATACGGCTAGAACAGAAATACGACAGATTTATCATGTATGTTTGACGTGACGAGATACGATCCAGTCTAATGATGTTCTCTGGTTTACTTTTCTACTGAACAATCACGCGCTCACAATATTTTTTCTTGTAAACTTACTGTCCTGACTGGCAGTAGGACAGAACCCGATGTTAGTGCCATATCGAATTTCAAGACTCATAAATTTAATTGAGTTTGGTCGGGGAGATATAAAGCACATCTCCGTTGGGCTACTTACAACGTTACTGCACAAAGCGCAGAAAATGAAATGATAGGACTGAGGCTTAGTCCGTCCGTCCGTCTGTCACGGCCGACACAATACAATTTTAACAACTGTCAGCGTCTGTAAATAAAACACTTCCCCGTTCGTCTGTCTGTCCACAGGACGAGTACTCCATCTCCGAAAGTGTTTAAACGGTTTTGATATTAAATCTGGTACTGGAATACGTGACATCGTGTAGTCTGGTAGAAGAGTGCCAATATTTCCGAGAAGAACCTGCCGCTCCATTGTCAGTACATACGAGAGAGGCACCAGAATCGTCCGAAACGTCGGCACACTCTACCAGTTTGGGCAGCGTCAAACCGTACAAGACACACTCAACACCCTAAGAACCTCAAACCTCGGTACTGGAATGCAGTCAATTTATTGAAGCAACTAAATGCACACTGTATTCACATATGAATATTACATATATCGCTCGACAATACACTTTCTTCAGCAAGCACGTGATGCCAAGTTTAAACTCGTCAGTAAACAGGCCACTTTTTTATATAATTCCACATTTCGGTAGGTTGCGCTGGTGATATCACTAGCTTATAAAATATACAAATTATATTATCTTAAAATACAGCCTACCGAAATGTGTAACCTTATAAAAAAGTGGCCTGTTTGCTGACAGCTGGTTTTAAACTTGGCATCACATGCTCCCTCATGCATTGATCCCGAAACATGTCGGAGCTATATACAGGGCATACTCAAAAGAATGGTGCGGTTTCAAATGTGAATAAAAAATTTATGTCTCACATTACACGGGCACAACATACACCGTCAGCGGCGGCAACTGTCCAAGTTTCTCATGCGCTACCAGCAGTTCGCTTCCCATGCTTACTGCGTGGCCGCGGGGCCAGTTTCAAAGATGGCGTTGCAGCAGGAGAAGGCTTTCTGTGTGCTCCGTTTTGAGGTGTCCAGATCTGTGATTACAGTGCAGCGTGAGTTTCGTGCACGGCCAGATCTTACACCGTGCGATTTCTTTCTTTGGGGGTTCGTTAAAGACAGCGTTTATGTACCACCATTTCCCACGTCCATCCATGAAATTCGTGATCGGATAACGCATGCACTGCAGGCCATTACAGCGGACATGCTACACCGGGTCTGGGATGAGTTTGATTACCGTGTGGATGTGTGTCGTGTGACCCAGGGTGCACACATTGAAGGATTGTAATTACCAAATGAGAAACTTGGACAGTTGCCGCCGCTGACGGTGTACGTTGTGCCCGTGTAAGGTGAGAAATACATTTTTTATTCACTTTTGATACCGCACCATTCTTTTGTGTATGCCCTGTATATGTAACATTCTTATGTGAATAGCAGCGTGCATTTAGTTGGTACAATAAACTGACTGCACTGATCAGAACAACGCACGGAGTGGAAAACTTCAAAACACTTCGTACTGGAAGTTCATACCACAAATACCCAGAGTATTTAAAATTTCGTTTTTGCATATAACACCGGCTTTACATGTACATTGAAACTACAGTTATTTCCATAGAAACGTCGATTTTACAAAATATTGCAGAGAAATATAAAGCACAGGTATCACCGGGCTATTCCTAACACACTGCAGCATACATATAAAGCACAGGTATCACCGGGCTATTCCTAACACACTGCAGCATACAGATAAAGCACAGGTATCACCGGGCTATTCCTAACACACTGCAGCATACATATAAAGCACAGGTATCACCGGGCTATTCCTAACACACTGCAGCATACATATAAAGCACAGGTATCACCGGGCTATTCCTAACAAACTGCAGCATACATATAAAGCACAGGTATCACCGGGCTATTCCTAACAAACTGCAGCATACATATAAAGCACAGGTATCACCGGGCTATTCCTAACACACTGCAGCATACATATAAAGCACAGGTATACCGGGCTATTCCTAACACACTGCAGCATACATATAAAGCACAGGTATCACCGGGCTATTCCTAACACACTGCAGCATACATATAAAGCACAGGTATCACCGGGCTATTCCTAAAACACTGCAGCATACCATAAAGCATTGCAAGAAAAATAAACTCGCTCTAAGCAGCGTGGCTACTTTCTTTCCATCTCGCAGCTGCAACTGACATTGCAAAAAGTAAACTTGGCAATTGTACCACATTTGAGTACAAGCATTCAAATTTATTTACACCAGAAAAGATCACATGAGAACAATGGTGGAAATATTGTGACAAGAACACGTGTGTGTGTGCGCGCGACATGTGGAACAAAAAAAATCAGAATAAATACATCCATAGGGAAGATAATCCTCATGACAAATCGAAAAACGAGATCAGCCCAATGACGCCTTTAGCGACGATGCCTTTTCAAAACCCACCAATGTTGCAGGATACGTTCCACTACACAATAAACAGACTGAAAACACAGAAACCTGCAAATGGATGCCAACGTTGAAGATGGCTCTGACGTTGAGCATGTGACATTATGAGGGCATTGGTGACCACATACTGACAGCACCGGGCATTGGTGACCACATACTGACAGCACCGGGCATTGGTGACCACATACTGACAACACCGGAAATTGGTTACCGTATACTGACAACACCGGAAATTGGTGATCGTATACTGACAACACCGGAAATTGGTGATCGTATACTGACAACACCGGAAATTGGTTACCGTATACTCACAACACACCGGAAATTGGTGATCGTATACTGACAACACTGAACATTGGTGACCACATACTGATAACACCGGGCATTGGTGACCACATACTGACATCACCCGGCATTGGTGACCGTATAATGATAACACCGTAAATTGGTGATCGTATAGTGACAACACCGGAAATTGGTTACCGTATACTGACAACACCGGAAATTTGTGATCGTATACTAACAACACCGGAAATTGGTGACCGTATACTGACAACACTGAGCATTGGTGACCACATACTGATAACACCGGGCATTGGTGACCACATACTGACATCACCCGACATTGGTGACCGTATAATGACAACACCGGAAATTGGTGACCGTATACTGACAACACCGGGCATTGGTGACAATATACTGACAACACCGGCATTGGTGACCATGTACTGTCAAGACCGGCACTGGTGACCATATAGTGTCAACACCGAATTCGTCTATGACTTGTGGAACCTAAACAGTTCAAAGAAATTCTCACCAGTCTCCAACAATTACTTCAAACACACACACTCATCAAACTGCACACTGAATTCAAACTTACTCCGTCGCTAATCTCCACACCCCCTTGAAAGATACTTTCCCATTCAGCTCAGGTCTCTTAACCTAATCTAACAGACCCTAATGTAATCTAACACATCAACAAAATAACTTCTAGCTATACATACACAAACTAACGTAACATAAACCAACACCGCCTAGAACTAAATAACATCAGTGAACACAGCAATGACGTCATCCGCCTTAAGCCGGGATTAGACGGCGCGTGGCTCGGATCGTTTTACGTCATAACTGACGTCACTGACAAAGAATCGTATTCAAACGCGCCGTGTAACCAGCCTGGCGCGGCGCGGATTGTGATTGGTGGAGCGAGGCTCGTGGGATCGCCTCAGAAGCGGTTTTCTCACGATCCTCAAAGGGACTCGGCGCGGGCAGCTGTTGCGGCTACACGGGGCTTGCAGTGTACGCGCCAAGCCAGTCTCATCCAAGCCTGTATACACTTAGGTCTGGTCTTTGTTTTCTGCTGTCGGGGTGCGCGAAGAGTGAAAGTTTCTGTCGTACAATTGGTATTAGCTAGAATGGAGTGGTCAAACGAGGACTTTTTAAATTCATAGAACAACACGACTTGTTCCACAAGCCGAGCCGAACCTACCCGAGCAAGGCTGCTGGTCCGTCATTTGCCGAGCTGCGCCGCGACGTGTAGCCAGATTGTCTTTTCTGTTCCGATCTGTTGGAAGAGCAAGTGACGTCACGTCACTGGACGAGCCACGCGCCGTCTAATCCCGGCTTTAGACTCTTCGAATTCGAGGAAATGAAATGAAGAATCCGAATCAACACAGACGTGAACACAGATTGCGGTAAGTCTTACTAAATGGTTCCTTCAATACAGGTAGCTTTAATGGCATTTGACGGAAACACTTCATAAAAACTCGACACAAACCAAGTGACAATACAATACGCAGTACATTCTGCCGCCTAAATCAGCACTGGCAAAACTTCAAATTGGTTCAAGTCTGGAGAAAATCTTGTCGATCCCGCTCGCCGCGCGGTCCAAGGCGTGGGTCTGCGGCCGTTCGCTTGCTGGGATTGCGGGTTCGAATCCCACCGGGGGCATGGAGTGTGAGTGTTGTGTGTTGTTAGGTCTCTGTCTCTGCCTCGGGCTGATCACTCGTCCGGAGGAGTCCTACCGAGTGTGGTGTGTCTTAAGTGAGTGTGACTGTGAAGCCTCGATAATGAGGTCGTGGCCCACTCGGGGTTGTTGCGCCGTGGAAAACAAATGGAGGACTTACTAGGTCGGGCGCACGGACAAACCGAAGTTCGTACGAAGTCATGCATGTATATGTAAAGCACCAAGCTTCTTGTGTATCTAAGCAACGCCCGCAGGAATTGCATTTCCCAAAGTATCGGTCCATAAACATGTCAGACAGCTTATCATGTGGAGCAAATGTCAGTCGGAACTTGAAGGGATAACATTTTTTGCGATAAATAAGGCATCAACGCAGTGCGACACAGATATCTGCAATGAAGGTGTCACTCGTACTATAAAGTCTCACTGAAGTAATGACTGTTTAACGACACAGTATCGACTGCTACAGATATAGCCTGTGCAGACTGTACGACACATCAGGAGAAAATGACATTACAGTTCTGTAGATCAGAGATTCACACAACACTGCACTACAGTAATTAAGCCATGCTGTATATCCGGATTAATATCTATGTTTTATCTTAAAACAGCCCAACGCACTTTCTTGCTGATTTAATAACCACTTTTTTATTGTCGATTTCTTCTTATTGCTAATCTTCGTACCATAAAAAGCTCCACAATTTCGTGCCTACGCCGACCTTAAAAACCTCTTGCTAGCAGTTCCCCGCTCTCTTCTTCAATCTTCACTTCATGTGTTTGTATTCCACACTCTCTTCGGCTTCGTTTTTCACTCTCGTTTCAGGAGCGTTAGCAGAGCAGTTTCCAAGAGCGACTAAGAGCTTTGGCATGTCAGTCCGTCTGACCGTCCGCCAGCATTTAACAGGACGATTACCATAGGACGGATTTTTTGTTAAATTACATATTTTGAATTTACTAAAAATTTCAGGACATTTTGATTTAAAATGCACAAAACAGAATTATCTTCACGTGAAGGTCTGTCTGCGTATGTCTATAAAACTTCGCAATTATTGATTCTTATAATGAAACAAAGTATCCTAGTAAATCATCTCTATAAAATTTAGTCCAACTTTAATCCAATCACATGTCTGAGATCAATATTCATATTAGAGTCCCACGTAACCAAACCTCAATTAAATTAACCTAACCCAAATTAAACTAACCTGACATAATCGAAAATAAACTAACCCTACGTAACCCACAACAATCTAAATAACCCAGCCCAAACCAAGCCAATCAGAACATAACTAACCTAACCTGAACCAAACTAGTCTAACAAACCATAACCTAAATCAACACAACCTAACCCCAACTAATCTAACCTGAACAAACCAAACATAACCTTACCCAAACCAATCCAAACCTAACCTAAAATAATCTAACACAAACCAACATACCCTAAAAAAACCTAACATAACCCAACCAAATCATAACAGAACCTAAGCTCTCTTAACCCAACTCAACCTAAACTAACCTAACCAAAACTAACTTCAACTAACCTAACCGTAACCACACTAAACCTAACCTAAACTAATCTAACGCAAATCAAACTAACCAGAACGAACCTAACATAAACGAACATTACCTAACCTAACCTAAACCCAACCTTACTTAACCTAACCTAATGTAACCTTGTTCACATAATTATCACATTGCTCTAAAACGACCAACAACACCTTATGCAGCTTCCTGTTTAACCCTGAGGCTGTTAACCCTTTACATTTTAATGGTTACTTTATATACCACAAAATTTAGAATTAAAAAATTATACTTTATGCCCAGAGAGGGCATTCACGTGGTTTTCAGAAAACCGGACATTTCCCTCTGTAACACGAACTGGTATTCGTAACCGACAGGGCGTGTCTACTGCGCGGTCCGGGCTGAAGATAATTTTCGTCTGGAAGGGCTAAGTTAAGTTGTAATGCAGTACACTGCTATACCGTTCGGTGTTTGGCAGCATACGTCTACCAAACATCACGGCGGCCCACTGATTTTCCTTCACAAAGCTGAGGTCGGGCCCGATGTGCGACTGTCAGCTGATGTCAGGTTCCATTAGCCACAGACGGACACATCTCATCTCATCTCATCTCATCTTCACATTCAGTACTGCATCTCGTTTCGCGCCCAGGGGAGTTTAAAGAATCCATTTTCACTTCCAGACGGACAATTCCGCTCTCCATGGAGCTGCAGACAGGGTGTTATGTTACCACACAGCGTGAGATAAGGTCTTTTGAATTTACGACCCACTGAAAGGGGATCCGTGCCGTAAGACACATTGTTGCATGACTGAAAGTCCCTCCACTAGCAACCTTCTATTTCTAAATAAAAATTGCCTTTTTGGTTAAATACATTAGCATATTAGGTAGGGCAGGTACTTACTTCAATTAGACTGTTGACTTCTTCCGCGCTGTGACTTTAAGATAATTCATGGTGTGCCTGGTAAGTCTACCTTAGTGTGCTAGTAATAGCCGCCAAATTACCTGACCGAAATCCATCAAATTCGTTCTGCCAGACCTACAGTACCATCGGTCTAGCTATTCTAATTTTAGTTTATTCTGATTCACTTTAACAGCCGCTTCAAAAAGATGAAGAACATATTTAAAACCAGTCGTTGTACCGGTGTCGTTTAACGGCCGTCCTTTTAATGAAACCTATGGAATACTGTATACATTGTTGTTGTCGTTTGTCCTTGTCGCTCCTATGGGCCTATGGTAATGTGCATTGATGTAGAGAGTGACGAGCCCACTGACCGCACAAGTTCTACTCACCCCTGATGTGACTGCCAGAGCCATCTGGCAGGCAGTCAGGAGACTTGGGTGAGAAATTGCCGCTGAATTTTGCTTACGAAACTTCTCAATTCATGCCCGTAAGGTTCTTTTACATGCCGTAAATCTACGACATGGGACCGACGGCTTTACTTCCCCTCCGAAGGAAATGGTGCTACGGATTTTTATCACCCTTAAAAATCCATCGACCTCTTATATATAGGCCTAACTTAATTATTATGTCTATCTACGTTCATTCTGTTGCATAATGTAATGAAGTACCACATTGCTCTGATCTCACTATTACAATCTGTGAGCTTCATTCACTCCAGTCCACGTTAAGGTTCACAGCACTCGAACCCGCAACCTTCCTCAACATCAGGGTAGAAGTACCAAAATATACGGCGTCACATCTCAGAAGACAGCACTGTTCACACTGCGCTACTGCACTTTAAACATAGAGATTTGAAACCATTTTACTGTACGGCTTCACTGTGTGTACCAGGACGATGAAGGCAGGAAGTACACTTTTCACCAGACTACACGGCACCAATCAGGAAAAACAATAACCTTCAAATTACTTTTTACTTGTGACACAAATTTACTCTTTAAGTAAATCCAAACAATTGTTTAAATTAGTCCTAGTTGCATATATCGCAAGTACTCTCTAATTAAACTTTATAACGTTGACGGAATATATTCTCCACGAATTAGAACAGAGCGTGTTCTTATGTTTTATGTTAATTTAGTCTTCAAGGGTTAACACGCTCAGTTGTTGGGCGCTTTTCGCAATTTTGCAAAAAGCGACTATTTTCTTTGTCATGTCTGTCCGCCTCTTCGTCCGCATGGGACAACTGGGCTCCAACTAGACGGATTTTCATGAAATTTGATATTAGAGGATTTTTCGAAAATATGCTGAGAAAAATTCACGTTTCATTAAAATCTGACAAGAATAACAGGTACTTTACATGAAAACCTATGTACATTTATGACTATATCTCGCTGAATTGTTCTTAGAATGACAAATGTTTCAGACAGAATTGTAGAGAAAATCAAAACACACATTTTATGTTCAATAACGTTTTTCCGAAAATCGTGCCGTTTATGAGATAATGTGGAAAAATATGGTAGAGCCGGACAGGCCACAGATGACAAAATAATACGGCGCATGCAGTTTGCATGCTGGATAACTAAGGCTACAGACACACACTCAGAATATGTAATCCTTGATTTCAGGCTTCCGCCGCCATGTTGATGAGATCTGCGCTCTTCTGGGATATTACGCGGCGTCGTGTGGTAATTGTTTACCGACGTTTCGGAACATCGTGTCGGTAAACAATTACCACACGACGCCGCGTAATATCTCAGATGAGCGCAGATCTCATGTAATACGTATTGCTTTTCCACGGCAACAATGGTTACGCGAAAGCTTCTCACTGTTATGTTTATACGTACATTGCCTGCCTTGTTACTGAAGTGTCCATTCAGTGTGTCCATGTCTTGCCATGACCCACGACTATCGGTCGTTGGGTCAAATCTTTTCGGAAACACAATAAAATATTCCAAACTCCATCCCGCAAAAGTATCACTCTAGAACTCTGTCAGGTGCAAGTTATAGTGGTGTGACAGGCACGGCTGATCGGGCACGCGTGGTGTGACAGGCACGCTGATCGGGCACCGTGGTGTGACAGGCACGGCTGATCGGGCACACGTGGTGTGACAGGCACGGCTGATCGGGCACACGTGGTGTGACAGGCACGGCTGATCGGGCACACGTGGTGTGACAGGCACGGCTGATCGGGTACACGTGGTTGTGACAGGCACGGCTGATCGGGTACACGTGGTGTGACAGGCACGGCTGATCGGGACAGTACACGTCGGGTGTGGACAGGCACGGCTGATCGGGCACACGTGGCGTACGCATTTAGTTTAGGCTTCTCGTCTCGTGGGTTTGCAAAAGAATTAGGCGGCTCGCTCGTTTGATATGCCTGTCAGCGACTCGGACTTTAGGAAAAAATTGGCGAAACTATTTGTTTGTTTGTTTGTTTGTTTGTTCAACTGTTGGGTTTATGGAGTCGAAGGATCACTGAATATTGAAATGGAAGAAATGTCAATGAGGCCGTGGCAGGGACAGAGACAACAGCAACAAAGTTAGTATAACCGAGTTTGGAGCTGATTTAACTGAGAAGATTCAGAATACGATGTAAATTATGAGTTTCAATTGCGTCACTTGCAACACTGATAACATGGAAACATAACTGATTAAAATTAATGTAAGTGGGGCAATCGGAAAGAGGTTAAAGTAAAGAACGAAAGAAAGGCAAAGATTTATAAAACAATGACAGTGCCAGTTTTGAAAGAAGAATCACAAACGTAACATTTCGTAACGAAAGAGAGACAACCACAAGCGGTATATATGAGTGTGTGACTGAGTGGACGGCGTGTCAGCTTCAGATGAATTGTTTACGTGTAAAGCTAATCTACAATATTGTTTGTAAAATGTTTACAGTATTGTACACTGTACAAAGTGTATATTCGTGTATTTATGAATTGTGCCACATCCTACAGTCTTAATGGCACACTTATGGCTGTATGGAACGTGTGATTGTGTGTATGTGTGTATGTATGTATGTATGTATGTATGTATGTATGTGTGTATGTGTGTGTCGCCCTCGGTGGACTAGTGGTTAGCGTGCTGGACCCAAGGTTCAGCCGGTTCGATCCCGACCGAGGTCGATGAATTTTTAAGGATGATAAAAATCCGTAGCACAACTTCCTTCGGAGGGGAAGTAAAGCCGTCGGTCCCATGTCGTAGATTTACGGCATGTAAAAGAACCTTACGGGCATGAATAGAAATGTTTCGTAAGCTAAATTCAAAGCCTCCATTTCTCACCCAAGTCTCCTGACTGCCTGCCAGATGGCTCTGGCGGTCACATCAGGATTGATAGAACAGCAGCGCGGCCAGTTGCCCAGTCACCAACTGCCACAAATGCGCACGACCCAGTAACCTCGGAAAGAGGAGGCCCAAGCCCATATAGGGCTGTCGAGCCATGGTTATTATTATTATTATTATTATTATATGTATGTGTCGACCTCGGTGGACTAGTGGTTAGCGTGCTCGCCACTGGACCCAAGGTTCGCGGGTTCGATCCCGACCGAGGTCGATAGATTTTTAAGGGTGATAAAAATCCGGAGCACCACTTCCTTCGTCCCATGTCGTAGATTTACGGCATTTAAAAGAATATGAATAAAAAGTGTTGCGTAAGCCAAATTGCCTCCATTTCTCACCCAAGTCTCCTGACTGCCTGCCAGATGGCTCTGGCGGACACATCAGGATGATAGAATAGTAGCGCGGCCAGTTGACCAGTCACCAACTGCCACGAATGCGCACGACTTAGTAACCTCGAAAAGAGGAGGCAAGAGGAGGCCCGGGCCCATATAGGGCTGTTGAGCCATGGTTATTATTATTATTATTATTATTATTATGTACAAAAGAGAAGAAATTGTGTGAGAAAAGCTTCAGAAGTGCACAGTACGCTATGAAGGGAAAACACAAATATTAGATAGCAAATTGGATAAAATATTTTGTGAAACGAAAAGAACACGTTCCGAAAAACAAAGTCAACTAGACAGAAAAAATGTACGTAGGTCTAGACTACGGCTGATTGGTAATGATATAGAAAATTATGAGGATATTGTGATGATAATGACAATGACGATGATGCAGTGATTTTCATGCAATTCACCCACCCTCCGTCATTTTTAAATAACTCCATCTGGCCATCCGAATCACAAATTTACCCGCGCTGCACTAACTAAGTACTTCAGCGATCCTCAGCAAACATTAGCGATGGCTAGGATTCAATTATTAGCTAAATTATTCTAAAACGTACATATACCAACAATTACATTGCTACTGTTACAACTGGTTGTCCTACTTGCTACCTAAGGGCACCGACTCTAACAATCACAATATTACAAACCTTATGCAAACTAATATCTGCCTCGGTGGACTAGTGGTTAGCGTGCTCGCCACTGGACCCAAGGTTCGCGGGTTCGATCCCGACCGAGGTTGATGGATGTTTAAGGATGATAAAAATCTATAGCACAAGGGGAAGTAAAGCCGTCGGTCCCATGTCGTAGATTTACGGCATGTAAAAGAACCTTATGGGCATAGAGATGTTCGTAAGCAAAAGTCAGCGGCCATTTCTCGCCCAAGTCTCCTGATCGGCTGCTAGAGGGCTCTAGCGGTCCTATCAGAATGAATAGAATCGTACACGGCGGAAGGCAACGGGAAACCACCGCTGGTAAATTCTCCCATGACAACCTATGGCTTCGTGCCAGTAGGGTCACGACACTCAGAAATGAGTATAAACGACTCGGTATTATGCAAACTAATACCTAATTTCTTGACTCTGAAAACTTCTTGCTTAGGATGTAGGACGTCTTAAACATGCGCGGCTATACTTTACGACGCCGACTGCAGTGGCCGCGCGGTCTAACGTGTGGGTCTGCGGCCGCTCGCTTGCGGGTTCGAATCCCGCCGGGGGCATGGATGTCTGTCTGTTATGAGTGTTGTGTGTTGTCAGGTAGAGGTCTCTGCGATGGGCTGATCACTCGTTCAGAGGAGTCCTACCCAGTGCGGTGTATCTCGGTGTGATCGTGAAGACTCATAATGAGGAGGCCCTGGCCCTCTAGGGGCTGTCGCGGCATGGGTAAAAAAATTATATATACACATATATTACGACGCTGTCGTTCTGTTACGTCATATAGCATCGACGGTAGGAAGAATGCTGAAAGACGAATTCGAAAGGATGTTGAATCAAGGCGTCGCGGCCTAGTCGACGTTCTAGCAAGACGCTTGCCTGGAAGGACCAAGGAAAACGCAAAATTTCAGGTCATGCATTCGGTGTGTCGGCCGAGATTCGAACCAGGCATCTTCCGAGTACTAGCGTACAGCAAACTGCTACGTCCGGATCGCCGTCAATTCACTCCTGAACACCGTGGCATCTGATCTTACTGACATAGGCAGTTTCTGCGCCCTCTGCTGTCTTCAGCCCAAAGACGCTAGGTCAAGTGAACAGCTCCGACGGTACTGCAGCGACCTGCTTGACCTTACCGTCACTTCTGCAGGGGCTAAAAGCTTTTCCTGGATATCGACAGTATTGGCTACAAAGTAGCTGTAATGATTCTCAACACTCCTCTTTCTTAGCTAGCATATCAAGATGTTCTAGCCACAGCATTCTGCATGAACTGCAACATGAGGATCACTGAACAACTGAACTACCGCGGTAGATATTAAATATAAAGTCGAAGTTGTCCCTGTGCACGTTATGAACGAATATGTGGGTTCGGGAGTATAACTCCACTTATTCTTAACCTTGGCACTAGACGGAGATAGGTAGTGAGCTTCACGTCCCAGAAAGGTCCCCGGTACCCATTTGGTAGAAGGATGGGTGCGTCCGAAAGCATGCCTGAGAGCTTTGAAGAAGGTTTTACCTCTGCCGGAAGTCAGCCGGTCCTACAAACATATCGTATTCGCTACAGCGATTGTGCTGTGCCAACCGCGTACTGACTACTCGAGGGAAAAACACATTTTGTCAGTATTTTAGTAAACGCAGTTAACACAACCACGAAAAAATAGCAGCAGATTAAACAGGACAGAGTATGGATAGCCTGGTCAATATACTGACCAGGCTACGGACTGGACGGTCCGGTGTTCGAATCCCAGCACGCGCAAGACATTTTTCTCTTCTCCAGAATGTCCAGACCGGATGTGGGGGTCCACCCGGCCCTCTATTCAATCCATACCGGCGTAACTACCGGGAGAAAAACAGGCTGGAGCTTGATGCTGACCACTCATTTCCATATAGCGCAGAGGGACAGGGTGTGCACAGGGACCTTTCTTTAAACACGGGGAATGTTTCCTATGTTTCTATGTTCCTATGTTTACATGGAGTTTCATGTGACTGTTAAACTTCACACCTCGCCTAAAGGCAATGAATAACACGTGCTGGCGCTCTAATGAGACGTCAACACTGAAGTGTATATATGGACACACGATAGACAATGTGGTAGATGGATGGAGAAAATTATAATTTAGCAGCACGGAGCCAGTTGAAGCTCCAACAATTTAAATCTCTAGTTTACACGAAGAAGTCCCTCAGTTAGTTCACTTTCACGAAACACAGCTCCTGCACGGTACTATAAAATAACTGTGTAACTGACTATGTGAGCCATTACCTTGAAATTTGTTTGAAAAGCCTTTTAAAAATTTTATCTTTTGTTACAATTAATAAATAAACTATCATTAGCAAAGGCCGGGGATACAATACCGACCGAACCATAGGCACCTTTCCACTGCTATAACATGACAGACTCCTTTCGGCAGATTCTACCACCTGACGTAACATTCTACCACCTGACGTAACATTCTACCACCTGACGTAACATTCTACCACCTGACGTAACATTCTACCACCTGACGTAACATTCTACCACCTGACGTAACATTCTACCACCTGACGTAACATTCTACCACCTGACGTAACATTCTACCACTGACGTAACATTCTACCACCTGACGTAACATTCTACCACCTGACGTAACATTCTACCACCTGACGTAACATTCTACCCCTGACGTAACATTCTACACCTGACGTAACATTCTACCACCTACGTAACTTCCACTGACGTAACATTCTACCACCTGACGTAACATTCTACACCTGACGTAACATTCTACACTGACGTAACATTCTACCACCTGACTAAATTCTACCACTGACGTAAATTCTACCACCTGACGTACTCTACACCGACGTAACATCTACCACTGACGTACATCTACCTGAGTAACATCATAGACTCTTTTTGGACAGAATAAGGACACAGTTTCAACCCTTAGCCTGTGGTATATTTTAGAAGTAACTCACCATAACAAGGTACAGAATGTTCAGTCAGCAACAGACAGCTTTGGCCTCGAAAGTCCACCATCGTCACCACAAAATCTAACCAATTAATCAAATTAAAATCGTCACAAATAGTCTCGAAATTGCCAGGTTTACAGTTTAGTTTTATTCTCCCAATGCAAAGCGGCCTCCCAATTTCTCTCTTCCCATGAGGGTTTGGAATCAAATTTCTGTTTCCACCTACGTTTGTTTGTTAGTAAAAAGAACTTACGAATTATTTACATTTAAATGTCTGACATACAGACGTTAAATACTGACTAAACAAATGGTGAAGTCTAAAGGTGTGAAATTTTAAAGCAGCGGTAACTGTAGTTTCAAATACCCAAGGTTTCGATGTCTAGAAGTGCGTCTTGCAGCGTGCACACTGTGCCGATATCGATATATTAACAGCAGCTTTATCAACCTCGTGGTACACCCTCCTAATCCTGAGCGGAGCAACTTAGTGTCAGCGTCCGGTATTGGGAGATGTTCGAGCTATTAGCCGATCTACTTCCGGCTTCCGGCAGGTGTGGTTCTGCTTGTCCACACCAATCACGGCGAAGGCCGCATCTCCGGATCCAAAATTAATCAACCTCGTAGCATCGAAGGTGCCATTAGGCTTAAAACGTGTACACCACGAGCGAGAAAACTGTTATAAATTAACCAAAAAGAAAGACACAAGCTCGGTAACTAATAAGCAAACAAAAGTCGCACTCAACTGGACAACCAATTAGCTAATTGTTCAAGAAACCAACTACACAGATAAGTAACTAACCGAAGTATTACTGACGGTTCGTCAGATTTAAGAGCCACTAATAACAAAACCGCCGATTTCGGTGGCCGTGCGGTCTAAGGCGTAGACCTGCAGCCTCTCCATTGCTGGGATCGCGGGTTCGAATCCCGTCAGGGCATGGATATTTGTCTCTTGAGAGTATTGTGTATAGTGAGGTAGAGGTCTTTGTGTCGGGCTGATCACTTGTTCAGAGGAGTCCTACATAGCCAGTTGCGTGGTTCATATCTGTCACATGTTGACGGAGTGACATATAGGGACCTCCTTCATCCTCAAAATCGACTAATTAATTTTAACACCATTATTATATGTTTATCATTCCTTTATTGGAAAAAACGGCTAATGTTATGTAGTGTGTCACGCTAGTTGTGAAGGACAGACCTCTTCCACGGCATACTTTTCCGATTACGTACCTGTGTTTGTGCCTGATGATGGCCGAATAAAATGGCCGAAACTTGTTGTAGAAAAGTAAATAAATGAAGGTACAGTTTTCAAGTGTTGTGTTTGTCTGGATAATAAATTGATAAATAGCATACACACTTCTACTGTTAATGTTACAACATAAATAGCATACACACTTCTACTGTTAATGTTACAACATAAATAGCATACACACTTCTACTGCTAATGTTACAACATAAATAGCATACACACTTCTACTGTTAATGTTACAACATAAATAACATACACACTTCTACTGTTAATGTTACAACATAAATAGCATACACACTTCTACGTTAATGTTACAACATAAATAGCATACACACTTCTACTGTTAATGTTACAACATAAATAACATACACACTTCTACTGTTAATGTTACAACATAAATAGCATACACACTTCTACTGTTAATGTTACAACATAAATAGCATACACACTTCTACTGTTAATGTTACAACACAAATAGCATACACACTTCTACTGTTAATGTTACAACATAAATAACATACACACTTCTACTGTTAATGTTACAACATAAATAGCATACACACTTCTACTGTTAATGTTACAACATAAATAGCATACACACTTCTACTGTTAATGTTACAACATAAATAGCATACACACTTCTACTGTTAATGTTACAACATAAATAGCATACACACTTCTACTGTCTAATGTTACAACATAAATAGCATACACACTTCTACTGTTAATGTTACAACATAAATAACATACACACTTCTACTGTTAATGTTACAACATAAATAACATACACACTTCTACTGTTAATGTTACAACATAAATAGCATACACACTTCTACTGTTAATGTTACAACATAAATAGCATACACACTTCTACTGTTAATGTTACAACACAAATAGCATACACACTTCTACTGTTAATGTTACAACATAAATAGCATACACACTTCTACTGTTACTGTTACAACATAAATAACATACACACTTCTACTGTTACTGTTACAACATAAATAACATACACACTTCTACTGTTAATGTTACAACATAAATAGCATACATACTTCTACTGTTACTGTTACAACATAAATAGCATACAAACTTCTACTGTTATGTTACAACATAAATAACATACACACTTCTACTGTTAATGTTACAACATAAATAGCATATATACTTCTACTGTTACTGTTACAACATAAATACATACACACTTCTACTGTTAATGTTACAACATAAATAGCATAATACTTCTACTGTTAATGTTACAACATAAATAACATACACACTTCTACTGTTAATGTTACAACATAAATAACATACACACTTCTACTGTTAATGTTACAACATAAATAGCATGTATACTTCTACTGTTACTGTTACAACATAAATAACATACACACTTCTACTGTTAATGTTACAACATAAATAGCATATATACTTCTACTGTTACTGTTACAACATAAATAACATACACACTTCTACTGTTACTGTTACAACATAAATAACATACACACTTCTACTGTTAATGTTACAACATAAATAGCATACATACTTCTACTGTTAATGTTACAACATAAATAGCATACACACTTCTACTGTTAATGTTACAACACAAATAGCATACACACTTCTACTGTTAATGTTACAACATAAATAGCATACACACTTCTACTGTTATGTTACAACATAAATAACATACACACTTCTACTGTTACTGTTACAACATAAATAACATACACACTTCTACTGTTAATGTTACAACATAAATAGCATATATACTTCTACTGTTACTGTTACAACATAAATAACATACACACTTCTACTGTTAATGTTACAACATAAATAACATACACACTTCTACTGTTACTGTTACAACATAAACAGCATACACACTTCTACTGTTACTGTTACAACATAAATAGCATACATACTTCTACTGTTACTGTTACAACATAAACAGCATACATACTTCTACTGTTAATGTTACAACATAAATAACATACACACTTCTACTGTTAATGTTACAACATAAATAGCATACACACTTCTACTGTTAATGTTACAACATAAATAGCATACATACTTCTACTGTTACTGTTACAACATAAATAGCATACATACTTCTACTGTTACTGTTACAACATAAACAGCATACATACTTCTACTGTTAATGTTACAACATAAATAACATACACACTTCTACTGTTAATGTTACAACATAAATAGCATACACACTTCTACTGTTAATGTTACAACATAAATAGCATACATACTTCTACTGTTACTGTTACAACATAAATAGCATACATACTTCTACTGTTACTGTTACAACATAAATAGCATACATACTTCTACTGTTACTGTTACAACATAAATAACATACACACTTCTACTGTTAATGTTACAACATAAATAGCATACATACTTCTACTGTTACTGTTACAACATAAATAGCATACATACTTCTACTGTTACTGTTACAACATAAATAGCATACATACTTCTACTGTTACTGTTACAACATAAATAACATACACACTTCTACTGTTAATGTTACAACATAAATAACATACACACTTCTACTGTTACTGTTACAACATAAATAAAACTGTGTTTTAACAGATATCTTACTGGAAATTCTAAAATGTCCGTCTGGCTTTATTTGCCTAAATTCGAATGTCGGCCATTACGCGAAAAGACGTTTCATTTCAGAAAATATGCACGCTTTAGCGAGTAAATTTAACCAAACGTGTACACTGAATTATTACAGGCATTAAATTCTGATCCTACAGACACTAAAGTCAGTATGGCTGACTATATATACCGACATGATATTACACTTACCCCGCAGTGTTGTCGAATATGCAGCCTGTAGAGTGCGCCAGCTGTAGACAGACTCCTTTAGGACGTATTGGCTGATAAGTACGGAATTACGTCAACACGACCACTCAAGGTCACAGAACGACATAGCCACCAACACGGGGAACACAACTCTTGACTATACAATGAGTTATACACTTTTTTTGGCGTAACCGTGAACTTGCTTCTTCATTGAAGTGGCGTTTTACCCTCCTGGCATTAGTCGACGAAGTTACCTCGTTACATTTAAAACGAAAATTTTGCTCTAAATATACAAGAAGAAAACTGTCTAAATCATTACCAGGATAGCGTAAATACTTCACCAAGCAGCACTGGTCACTTCCCGAATTAAAGGTTCAAAAACCCTTGATAGAAGTTCATATGATGCGGTTTGTGTTCTGTATTGTTCAGGTAAAGTTACGCCTGTGTTGTACACGCCGTTTTGTGTTCTGTATTGTTCAGGTAAAGTTACGCCTGTGTTGTACACGCCGTTTTGTGTTCTGTATTGTTCAGGTAAAGTTACGTCTGTGTTGTACACACCGTTTTAAGTTACGTGTCTATGAAGACATATTTCGTTCTTTCTCTCGTTTCATGTCATATCCGCACAGTAACAACATCAGCGTCACTTGTTCTACATTTAGGGTCGGATTCCAAATGCATATTTAAGTCCTTGAAGACTAAATTAAACCTAAATTACATTTAAAGACGTAGTCCGTACCGCGCAGTAAACACACTCCGTCTCTGTTATATAAACCAGTCAGTTAATGTTGTATAAAGAAAACAGTCGCTGTTTGTTCTGAAATCCATACAAAACACACAAATGCATTTTGTGGGCAGAACGTAATATGTTATAACGTTAAAAGTGTAGGTACATACAAAAACCACCGGGCTTTAAAGAGTGAATCGACTGTCTGGAGAAACCTAGACGGAAAAGTATAAATTCGCCCGCTCTGTTGTAAAGGATTTTCGTGGAAATGCCCCCACTAGATCTGCTATCAAAGAACAAGTCTCATCTCCGACCTACCTAACTCTTCCAAGCGAAGCCCTAAGTGAGAAGCAATTCCTGGAATTCCCCACATTAGCTAGAACTGTAAGTTTAATTACGGATTTCACAAGATCCTGTCAGTTGCACCCTATCAGTAACGAGACGAATCCATTCCACGCTCGTCGCTCCTATTTCTTTAATATCCATTTTAATAATATTCTCCCAACCGTGCCTAGGTCTTCAAGGTTGTGTTTTTCTTGCAAGTTACATCACCTAACCGATATACGCATCTCTCTTCTACCCATACGTGCCACATGTCAAACCAATCTCCCACCTCGATTTTTATCACCCTAATAATGTACGATGAGAAGTACAAAGAATGACCACATCTTTGTGCAATTTCTGCAGCATCCTCTTACTTCCCCAAACTTAGGTCGCAATTTTCACTTCGGCACCCCACTCTTGAGCATCTTATTCTCCAAATCCCTTCTACCTGTGTTCTTTCCTTAACGCGAAAGACCAAGTTTCACACCCATGTCAAATAACGGACAAAATAAAGTCTCATGTCCTACATGTGCAAATGGGAAATTATCACATATGTTAATTATTTATCTGGAAGCAATAAACAAACCCAGAACTTTGTCCTTTACACTGGAACACGTACGAGGAACGTGATGAAGACAGAGCAATGCAAAACATCACAAATTCTAAATCAGTTTCAGCTGCAGATCAGGTAGCATGTTCCTGGATTGACTTTCTGAAGTGTACAGCAAAGAAGGGGCGTGACGGTGCTGACATCTGTGTTCTTAAGTCTGCCACTCAAGGTATAAAGAAAAGCTCTCGGAGGAGAATAATCTTAAATTTAAAGGGTCAAACACGCTTGTTTATCGGGCATGCCAACAAACGTCATACACCGCTACAAGCCATGCAGCACACAACAAGACGTCTTTAAGTAATGTCACCTTAAGCAGGAAGCTTATCGTCAGAAAGTAAGAGCGAATAGTATCACATATGAACATTTTCAGCTAACTTTTTAAATACTTAATTTAATTTTATGGAAGAATATGAACATTCTGTGCAATTATTTTTTTTCAATGGCTCGACAGCCCCTTGGGGGCCTAGGCCGCCTCATTGTTCGAGGCTTCACGATCACACACTTTACACACACCACACTCGGTAGGACTCCTCTGGACGAGTGACCAGCCCGTCACAGAGACTTCTACCTGACAACACACAACACTCACAATAGACAGACATCCATGCCCTAGGCGGGATTCGAACCCACAATCCCAGTAAGCGAGCGGCCACAGACCCACGCCTTAGACCGCACGGCCACTGTGATCGGCCATTATTTACTTTACCTACCCTTAACTACCACGATAAATAAAAGACGCCACGCTCTGACCAGTAAATCCTCATCTACGGTTCACTAATATTTTTTCAAAAATATGTACCATGTTTACTTTAACTCCTAATGTATAATTTTATAATTTATTTTCATGTTGTCCGAGCTCTTAAAACAAACGCAAAGTAACCTAGCCTGTCGTTCTCTTGTCATGCTTGGATTCATATATATTACCTGCTGCACGCTGGGTAACTCAAGAGCCCGTCCCAAGCTAATGAGACAATTACCACATTCGCCTGAACCCACAGATATTACACGATGAACTGAAATAAAATTTGCGTTTTATTCCAGCATTTTGGGGCCCCCTTCCTTTAAGCTCATTTAACATGTTTGGATGAAGATGTTCAGACAATTTCTTGTCCGATTAGTTTGGCTTCATCCGTATGTTCTTCACTTTAAAGCTACAAATGCAAGACAGTTAAGTAAGACACTTTTCATCTGTTCTCTGTCCCTCACAAATGCCCAATTCTTCCACAATGTTCTATAAGATCTCCGACGAATGTTCCATAAGTAATGTTTCTACTATCCAGAAGAGTCTAGAGCAAGGACAGGCAAAAGGCCAAGCAATGGGTTTCATTTGGCTAACGGAAATATTGCGAAAAATCTACCAAAATTATGAGGTATTAGAATTATTCCAGTTATCAAAAACTTCTCAAGCAATGCATCACTCTTAAGGTCCTTTTTCCACAAGCAGGTTTATAGCAAAGAATGTCTGCCGATACAAGTACTTTTTGTGTTGACTTCTTCCAACACCGCCTCAGCAAAGCACTGGTTTACCGATATACGTTATATCCAAGAAGACTTGTTTAAAATACAATACGTAGCAGTAAATTTTACAATTCCAGAAATACACCAACAAAAGCACAAATCACTAAAAAGGTGCAGTCAGCCCTTTATTATAGTCGAACCCTACACATGTTTCGGCTCTCCATGAGCCATCATCAGGGGCTTTCTAATAGTGCTTCTCAAATGCTGGATCGGCCTATTATTGACATTCGTAAAATTTTTTGTGCACTGTTTATAAAAACATATACAAGTAAAATCGTGAGTATAAAATATAGTTAAAATGATAGAATGTTAAAACCACACTGTTCACTGTATCTTGGCACTTTTTTTTAACATTCTATCATTTTAACTATATTTTATACTCACGATTTTACTTATATAGGGTATACACAAAAGAATGGTGCGGTTTCAATGGTGAATAAAGGGAAACCGCACCATTCTTTTGTGTATACCCTGTATATGTTTTTATAATCAGTGCACAAAAATTTTACGAATGTCAATAATAGGCCGATCCAGCATCTTAGAAGCACTATTAGAAAGCCCCTGATGATGGCTCATGGAGAGCCGAAACATACGTAGGGTTCGACTATAATAAAGGGCTGATTGCACCTTTTTAGTGATTTGTGCTTTTGTTGGTGTATTTCTGGAATAATAAAAATGCACGGTGAATTAAGACTTAAGATAAAATTTTACAATGTTTGTTCCAACAACAGCACAACACTTTGACACAAAAGTATACAATCATATAACAAGCTTTGTACCTGTTTCCGTCTTTTTCGACAATTTTTAGGGAGGTATCCGACAAAGGTAACCACAACATTGGATATTATGTCACAGACGTGCAATTGTGGAGTTAAAAGCATATGTTAAAGTTGTATAAAAATGACTAAAAAGTGTAGTGCAGGTTGCATTTAAGTATATTATAATATGTATAATTAGAATGCAAAAAAAAACATGTCATAGAATGTCATGTTCGTTTTCAGAGAGCTCTATATAGTGCTCACGTATCCATAAGGACATAAACTATCGCAACAGACACAGGAAGAAGTCCCTGAAAACGAACATGACATTCTACAATAGATATTTGTTTGCATTCAAATTATAAATATTGTGATATACTTACATGCAATCTTCACTGTACTTTCTAATCATTTTACGCAATTTAACATTCTGTTTTTTTTAACTTTACAATTACACATCTACGACATAATTAGTCAATGTTGTGTTTTATTTTTCTTTGTCGAATACCTCTCTGAAGGTGGCCGAAAAAAGGCCGAAACATTTAGGAGGCTTACTACATAATTGTATACTTTTGTATCTAATTATTGTGGAATTATTGTAATAAAAGTTGTAAAATTGTCTTACTGCACGGAACGTCGGTACTAAATGTAGCAGTAAATTTCTCAACAGAACCTGGTTTATATTTGAACATAATAGATTTAGCCGTAATGCTTGTGGAAACTGTAAAAATTACTGGTGTGTTTTATTGTTGTCCGAAATCACAAGGCATCTGACGAAAGCGCACACTTCTCAGAAGTGAAGTACCGTAATTCTTCCCTTCCAGCCCTCAGTAAGAAAATTGTCGTTAGGAATGGCGTGATGCCCTTCAGTCTTTCTGCGAAGAAAGAAAAAAAGATACTGTTTTCTCTTTTGTCGGATATCAGAGTCAGATCGCAATCTTATAGCACCTGCATGCGCGTGCAGCTGGCTTACAGTCCGAAGTACGAGGGGAGAGGGCGTTGTAGCACAGGCAAATGTAGGAAGCGAGTAAGCATGCAGAATATTCGTCTTGCTTTCTAAGAACAAAGGTTTGAGTTCTTCAGTAAATTATTTTTATTCCACAACGCCTCCTCTGACATGCGCTTACATGCATTTCACACTATTTCACGTTCACGCCTAACGGAGAATCCTTGGGTTTTCTACCTTAAACAGTGTCATACTGTAATATGAACATTCTATCTAGAACAGTGCTTTCGTTCGGTTATTAGCGGACAACACAGACCGATCTGCACTCTACAACTGTATGTAGCCAGCCAACCGGACACCTCTCTAATAGCTCCTGCGGTCAAGTCCAAGTAAAGCGACTGAAATCAGTTCTTTGCGCAGTGCCACAAGATTGTGATCGGACTCTAATGGTAGAAACATTTTGCCATCTTCGTCAGTTTATCGTTTAGTGCTTTGAGGGTAAGGGGGCGTGTTGGACGAACTCTGCCTGCAACAAAGGTGGAATGAAGTAGTTTGCATGAACATGCGAGCAATGGACGAGAAGCCGAACTTTCACTTGCTAACCTCCTGCGTGAGCCCCAAAAGCAGAAGTACTAGTGGCAAAGGCAGGAATACCTCCACCAGTCGCGACTACAGCCTCACTCCCCTCCAATCCTTAACTCTCTAACGACGTCGCTCCGCATGTCTGTACGTACGTCAGCAAAACACCCCGTCTGGAACGTCCGCAGTCCATTTTACTGCGATGTGTAAGCCTCCCTCAGTATTCACTGTTGCACCGAGCTTCTGGCGGAGTGGTCAGATCCCCTGAATCGTATTCTAGTTATCCTGGGTTCGAACCTTGAATGCAACTTAGATTACCTGACCATGTTTATCGTGGATTTCTTCAGTCCTGCCAGGAGAATCAGAAATGACACCTTGAAGAGGCCATGAATGTTTATTTCGATATTCCAGGGAGTCCTTTGAAGTGTATAATTTGTACGGTTCAACAGAACCACTAGACTGACTTTCATAATGCCAGATTGCTGGTAGCTTTACTGAATGGGTTGTCACAAATGGCCTTTTGATTATGACGTAATGAAACTATACGTGACGTCATTCGTCGTAGAGGAAACATCCGCAAAAAAGCCATAAAGCTTCACGTGACGTGGGTCCGTTTTGAAGGAAACGCACTAAACAAGACCGTGATGCTTTACGTGATGTGAGCCCCTTTTGCAAGAAGCATCCAATACAAAGCCGTGATGTCTCCTGTGACGTGGACACCTTGTGCCTTCACACACAAACACTAACAGTAAGTGGGCGGCCTGGCATGTGACGTGTTTCGCTTTGTAGGTTACCCCGGTACTCACGGACAGCTTGTACCACGATGCACAGTGTTTGTTCGGAAAATCAAGGTGTTAGATGGAAAACTAGTGTTAAAATGCGTGTTACAGACTTCGAATCGGAATTCTGTAATCATAATAAAAACTTGGCGTGGTCGATTTTGAACTAGACAATAAAACGTCGGGTTCATGAAAGGTGAGAAACGTATTGGGCAGCTGAGCGACTATCAGCTTTTGAAGAAGGTTTCTACCGCATGGCGTTAGGTAACTATTTAATTAGACAGTGAAGGTCCTAATCAACTGAAAACAAAGAACAGGCAGTGATAAGAGCATTCCAATTACGGAGTGTGGAGCAGGCGGCGTTGAAGCATAAGGTTCTGTTATCACAGACAGAGACAGAGAGTCCACTAAAGCAATCTCCAGAGCATATCTCAGTGGCGGCTCCGTAACGACCAAAGTTGTCAGTCCATCTTAAACGATGCGTCGGCTCAGTACTGAATACAGATCAAAAGATGCCAATATAACAATATTTGTAAATATACACAGTTTAAGCACAATTTTACTTTACAGATAAAACCAGCAACATGTTTCGGCTAATGACATTAGTCATTATCAAGCTGATAATAAAAACAAAACAAGTATAAGACGTGTCAGTTTGTAGCTTCTGCATGAAACAACTTTTATTCCTTTTAACGCCGTGATAAACGCAATCGATATATATATATATATATATATATATATATACACGTATGTATATATATATATATACAGAGAGAGAGAGAGAGAGTGATGTCCTCGACTTATCTTGACTCTGCTAATGTTGTTGTCTTCTCCTTCGTATTCTTCTTCCAAAGGTGCAACACCCCCCAGTGGGCCAGGGCATCCTCATTATCGAGGCTTCACGATCACACTGTTGCATATATCTGTTATATTACGGATGTTTCTTACATTATATATATATATATATATTATAGTAACTAAGGCAACGACATTGCATTGATGCAGTACCTTCTGTACTTTGTCCGTATCATCGGACCTTATCACTTGCTAATTAGTACTTTCTCAGCATACGCCTCTTTGCATTCGCTTTGCCCAATGTTTGTAACTGCTTATCTGTTATTCTTCCTGGAATTATGGAGCCCACCGTGTGACTCCTTGAAGACGCACAGTCACATGTGGAGGAGTAACGACTACTCCTACGCACAGACCACACACAAGCCTGTCTGATAAAACCTCTGACGCCTGAAAGGGCGCATTCCCGATCCTGCCGTTGATCCAGATAGTCTGTATAAGTTGCTGCGAGGCCTTCCCGACCTGTTTTCTGTAAATACGGCCTATTGCAATTAAAGTGCCTGGAACCTGGTACAACGAGTTTGTTTCAAGCATCCCTCACAACCTATACGAACCCTATTCCGACCTCTGATTCGTTCAATTCTTCCTCGCGCCAGTCGGGTCTCAAAGGTTTGGTTACCATATTCCCCGCGTGATGAAATGTCAAGGTTCGATTCTTATAGCATATCTGGGCTTGCATTTGCTTAAGAAAATCTCTTCCCAATATCCCATCTCCCTTGAGGTCAACCTGTTTACTGACTAATTGAAAGTGCTCCCACAGATCGCCACTGATTCAAGGACATATTACGTCACGCGCATTGCTGTACTTACACCAGGCAGTCTTACCCGTCATTGACAACTCGTTAGACAAATTGTCATGGTTAAACAGCACGTAAACTGAAACAGCAGACACTGTAAGACACACGTGTCTTGGAAACTAGTCCTCTTAATTTTCCCCCCCCAATGGCTCGACAGCCCCTTGGGGGCCTAGGCCGCCTCATTTTTCCAGGCTTCATGATCACACTCAGACACACCACACTCGATAGGAATCCTCTGGACGAGTGACCAGCCCGTCGCACAGACCTCTACCTGACATCACACAACAAACACAACACAAACATCCATGCCCCCGGTGGGATTCAAACCCACGATCCTAGTAAGCGAGCGGCCGCAGACCGACGCCTTAGACCGCAGTCCGCTTATAGGTATGTTATTTATGACAACTGCCGCTAGTCACTTCCTGTCACGTCCGTTAACTTTTATAGCAAGCAGAACTTCCACTTGCAAAGGAAACCCTATGTGTTATACGCGACCTATGTCTATCAGCAGGTGCTTTAAATATGGCGAGTAACAATCTGATATTAACTGCAGTGCATTGAACTAAAACGCGTGGACCCCGACTCACGGCAAATTTAAATAGCGGCGAACGCTGTTCCGCCAGCCATAACGCGAAACAGTCTGAGTGAAGAGTAAATATCAATTGTCAGATAAAATAATGTCCCTGTATTTCCGTCATTCAGGTCTCCGGCATCAGTAGAGTTGTATTTCTGCTAGCGGCAAGATAGATATGCACTATGCACTATGCACCATTGAAGAGAGAAAATATATTTGACCAAACTTAAGATACTTCATCCCCGTCGTGCTTTATAGCAATTAGAATTACAATAAATCCAGTCAAAATACAGCAATTTATTTTATTATTTTAAACTACATGTTTCGGCCTGCAACGTCACAATCAGGTTGAACACAACAATAAAACGATATATGTGCACAGTTTATATGGAATTGAGATCCCAAAACCACACAGTTTATGTTGCTATGTGGGTATACATAATATTGGAAGAATATATAATCTTCCCATGATACGTATACCCACATAGCAACATAAACTGTGTGGTTTTGGGATCTCAGTTCCGTACAAACTCTGTACATATACAGGGTATTCAAAATGACTGTCGGGGTTTTAACAACTTGTCATACACAATACACTTGAGATAGCAGTATATGTATTTTTTTATTTAATAGAACAACACTCCAAGTTTTTGTGACATTACCTTAAGGTGCTCTATATGTGCACCCTTTGTGATTCTACAAAACATCAACACGATAATCGAGTTCTTTCCAAACGTTTCTAGCATGTCAGCGGTGATGGTTTCAATGGCGGTTCTGATTCGTACCTTCAGTTCCGGGACACTTGCGGGAAGAGAGGAACATAAACCTGATCCTTGACGTAACCCCATACAAAGAAATGACATGGGGTTGCATCTGGAGAACGAGGTGGCCAAGTTGTTAAAACCCCGACAATCATTTTGAATAACCCTGTATTATTTTATGACAGTGTTCAACCTGATGATGGCCTTTTAGGCCGAAACATGTAGTTGAAAATCATACAATAAATCGTTGTGTTTTGATTGGATTTATTGTAATTCTAATTTCACAAATCTTGTCCTTTTTCAAACACCATGCAGACAATGGGTAACGTCAAGATGCTGATTTTCAACTGTAACGGTTGCCACACCTTGTATGTTACCTGCACACTGTATCGCATGTATCAACCATAATCGTGTCTATAGCGCGAAGATTTAACACCGTAAATAAACCCTCGAATATGACTTTTTAGTCACGCAGTAATATTTTAATTTAAATACACGAGGCATTTTCGAGACACCAGAGGAGCTGAGACAGCCAGGCACAGCTGCATGTCATCCCAGCGGATAGGCTGCCTCCAACCAACCACATTATTGCTGCGCTGGCACGTTCACGACTATCTCTGTCACACGAGCGGACCAACACGACACGCAAAACAAATTACGGCCGTTGAAACCATTCGTGCATATGTTGCAGTTTTGCTTCAGGACCGTCAGGAGACAGGAGCTCTCGTCACACGGCTCCGAACACGTCAAGTTGCCTTGGCACACGGACATCTGTTGCGTGCAGAATCCTCCATGTCCCGTCCGTCCCACGCCGCGGTGCGCTCTCACCGTCTCCCACATTTCTATAACAGCGTCGTGCACACCAAGTCCGTGATTCACTGCGCGACCTTCTTGCAGAAGACCGCGTCATAATCACTTTTACAATTTTGGCATTCGTTACAAATATTCATCTTGCACTACTGATTTCAATACTGACTGAATCCTGTGAAATATAACTTCCAAACTACAGAAATGTCTACAGTTCTGTTTACATTTTGTCTACACAGGCATTAGGACTGTGATGACACGCCCCTAGCATAGCAGTCCGTCCTCCTTTACTGCTGTCTTTTATACATGACTTTGCGTACTTATAAACAATGTAGCAATATTACATTATATTTTAAAATTCTAACGTTGTTTGCTTATAATTCTAACGGGTTTTTCATCTCTTACAATTGGATTAGCCGCCTTTGACCTCCCCCCTCCATACACCTTTAGAGGTGAACACGAGAGTGAAATTGCAGCTGAGTTTGGATCAGCTAGACTCACGTTTTCATAAAAGATTTTTTAATGTTTCGCTATCGTTTAATGTCCTTGATGTATGCTATGGCACACGGCGCCATGTTCCCGTGGCTGATTAACCGCTGAGATGCCCTGCATTTACACTACAACCAACCAACGCCATGACACAAGCTAATGTTCCATCAAATAGTCAATAAATTGTTCAACTCTTATAGCAATGGAATACTGATTATTAAGTTCACAAGGGCACATTGCTCTACCACTTCCTGAGCCACTAGAATCCAATCCACGCCAGATTACTCCAACATGCAGTTTGATATCGTCTTCCACTCTATTCCTGGTTCTCACAAATGGTCAATCCTCTTCAGATTTTACGACTAAATAATTGTATGCATTTCTCCTGCGTCCCTTGTACGTGCTGTATGTTTAACCCATCTTCCTCTTCACTTCGTCACTCTACTAATACTTCGTAAAGAGCAGAAATCACGCAGTTCACCACTGTGTAACTTTTTCTGTTTTCCCCCATCATTTCCTCTCGCCCTCAGCGCCATTTTCTCAAACACAATCCGTATATATTCCACAAATAACACGCCCGATCAATCATAGAGAGAGAGGTAGGTAGCCTTCGCTGGACTGTCAGCACTGTCGAGATTAGTGGGAAAAATTATTGCGCATAAAAAGGAAGAAATATTACTTTATCATCGTGTGATATTCTTTGTTAATCAGCCAAATTTCGGAAATCTAACACACGAATATGTTACAAAAAGTGGGGATTTCAGTTAATCTGGAAACTGGTCCACTGACAGCAATAGGGTCCGTTGATTGGACCATATTGCTTAAATCAATGGACTGCTAGCAGCAATGTTTATTCAGTAACACCGTCCAGTTTGATGTAATAAAAGAACAATGCAATCCCACACACGTGTCAGCATTACTGTTCTGTTTTGTGTATTGCACACAGAAACGAAAAATTCTGGAACTACACGTAATATCGAGAGAACATATGTGTAGAACATATGTGCAGAACATGTGTAGAACATATGTGCAGAACATATGTACAGAACATATGTGTAGAACATATGTGTAGAACATATGTGCAGAACATATGTACAGAACATATGTGCAGAACATGTGTAGAACATATGTGCAGAACATGTGTAGAACATATGTGCAGAACATATGTACAGAACATATGTGCAGAACATGTGTAGAACATATGTGCAGAACATATGTACAGAACATATGTGTAGAACACATGTGTAGAACATATGTGTAGAACATATGTGTAGAACATATGTGTATAACATATGTGTAGAACATATGTGCAGAACATATGTGCAGAACATATGTATAGAACATATGTGCAGAACATATGTGTAGAACATATGTGTAGAACATATGTGTAGAACATATGTGCAGAACATATGTGCAGAACATGTGCAGAACATATGTGTAGAACATATGTGCAGAACATATGTGTAGAACATATGTGTAGAACATATGTGTAGAACATATGTGCAGAACATATGTTTAAAACATATGTGTAGAACATATGTGCAGAACATATGTGTAGAACATATGTGTAGAACATATGTGTAAAACATATGTGTAGAACATATTATGACGTAAAGTTTCAGATGATTTCAACAGTAAAATCTTTTAACGCTTTGACAAAATTATCAGTCAAGTTTTGTGACAAATTATAATTTGTCACAAAAGAATAATTTGCGACGAAGCACCTGTTCATATCAACCTACAAAGCTACTTTCACGCCCGCAGCACCTGTTCATATCAACCTACAAAGCTACTTTCACGCCCGCAGCACCTGTTCATATCAACCTACAAAGCTACTTTCACGCCCGCAGCACCTGTTCATATCAACCTACAAAGCTACTTTCACGCCCGCAGCACCTGTTCATATCAACCTACAAAGCTACTTTCACGCCCGCAGCACCTGTTCATATCAACCTACAAAGCTACTTTCACGCCCGCAGCACCTGTTCATATCAACCTACAAACCTACTTTCACGCCCGCAGCACCTGTTCATATCAACCTACAAACCTACTTTCACGCCCGCAGCACCTGTTCATATCAACCTACAAACCTACTTTCACGCCCGCAGCACCTGTTCATATCAACCTACAAAGCTACTTTCACGCCCGCAGCACCTGTTCATATCAACCTACAAACCTACTTTCACGCCCGCAGCACCTGTTCATATCAACCTACAAACCTACTTTCACGCCCGCAGCACCTGTTCATATCAACCTACAAACCTACTTTCACGCCCGCAGCACCTGTTCATATCAATCTACAAAGCTACTTTCACGCCCGCAGCACCTGTTCATATCAACCTACAAAGCTACTTTCACGCCCGCAGCACCTGTTCATATCAACCTACAAAGCTACTTTCACGCCCGCAGCACCTGTTCATATCAACCTACAAAGCTACTTTCACGCCCGCAGCACCTGTTCATATCAACCTACAAAGCTACTTTCACGCCCGCAGCACCTGTTCATATCAACCTACAAAGCTACTTTCACGCCCGCAGCACCTGTTCATATCAACCTACAAACCTACTTTCACGCCCGCAGCACCTGTTCATATCAACCTACAAACCTACTTTCACGCCCGCAGCACCTGTTCATATCAACCTACAAAGCTACTTTCACGCCCGCAGCACCTGTTCATATCAACCTACAAACCTACTTTCACGCCCGCAGCACCTGTTCATATCAACCTACAAACCTACTTTCACGCCCGCAGCACCTGTTCATATCAACCTACAAACCTACTTTCACGCCCGCAGCACCTGTTCATATCAACCTACAAACCTACTTTCACGCCCGCAGCACCTGTTCATATCAACCTACAAACCTACTTTCACGCCCGCAGCACCTGTTCATATCAACCTACAAACCTACTTTCACGCCCGCAGCACCTGTTCATATCAATCTACAAACCTACTTTCACGCCCGCAGCACCTGTTCATATCAACCTACAAACCTACTTTCACGCCCGCAGCACCTGTTCATATCAACCTACAAACCTACTTTCACGCCCGCAGCACCTGTTCATATCAACCTACAAACCTACTTTCACGCCCGCAGCACCTGTTCATATCAACCTACAAACCTACTTTCACGGTAAATGACGCAGAGCAATATATGCCATCAAATAAATTTTGCAAGTGAAGCACAAAATCTCTCCCCTAATCACTTGTAAAGAGATATGCATTGGATCCTAAATCTTTCTTTTTGTAGTGCGTGTGTTTTATTGTTTTTGTAAGTTTGTGTGTTGTTTTGAGTGTTGTGTGTTCTGTTTGTGATATGTGTCATTGTAGTGCCACTGTCACCGGGTATAAACCCACTTGCAGTAAGAAATAATATATATATATATATATATAATTTCCTCCAAGCACCTGTCAGGATAATGCAACAGACTGGTTCGCCATCTCGTCCTTTTCACAACCCTTCTAATTTATTAGTCACTACTCACCAAAGGCTGCATAATGTCATTAAACAATCAGTGAATAAAACCACGATAAGCGATGTCACACACACTGATACAAAATAAATACGACAGGCACGGCGTGACCAGCAGAGCTGTAATGTTAGTGTGGTGTTACAGCTGGGTACCATGAAGGACACAGACAACTTGAAGACCAAGGCGTAGAAGTCAGATTAATTTCGTGTTGATATAAATAGGATGTGAGGCTTTGGGCTAGTTTTATCTGGCTCACGATACGGTTCACTGGCGGGATTTCGTGAAAATGATTTAATAAAAGGCAGCTGGGCGACTGGCAACTTATCAAGGTCACTGCTCGTTGGGAGTTATTTACATAGCTGTTTGTTTAAAACTCTGCGTGATTTTGTAGAACACAGAATACAAATAAATTCCGAAACGAAAAACAACAATGACCCGTTAAGTCTGATTTGTGTCAAATTCTTCTTGAATTCCACATTACACCCCTCAATGGTTCCAATTTCTCGTACAACTTCAAACAACTTATTAGCTACAACAGTAGACACTGTGAGTGTACAGTTGATGTGCTTCATGTCAATTTAATGTCCTTTGCTCTCCCCACTACTGCCCATCGGAACGAATCAAGACATATATTGCCACTTGTTTCTGCTTCGTGTAGCAGTAATAGCCAGCAGACAAGGCGGAGGTCTGTATTCGCACCCGTAACCTTTTACGAACCTCTTGTCAGCTGTGTTTTGTAAAAGTTCACCCTAGAATAGGCCATGAAGGCCCAGAGGAGGAGTAGAGGTATAGCTCTACTCTTTCTTTAACCTCGGCGATACATGAGGCTGGGTGGTCAACTCCACGTCCCGGCCGCTTTACCCCCGGGAAAGGGACCCGGTACCCATTTGTACAGGAGGCTGGGTAGGTCCCAGGGCCAGTCTGGACGGGTGCTGGAAATCTCGCCCCCACCGGGATTTGATCCCCGGACCGTCCAGCTCGTAGCGAGTCGCATGGATCTCAAAACAAACAGCAAATTTTGCCTTATACAACATTAACAGATTGGTTTTTACAACCGAGGTGGAGAGTGTTTACTGCGCGGTACGGACTGAGACTTATACAAAACAGACACGTGTCGCCTTTACAGAGTTAAGGACTGGTATTCAATGAAGCGGAACCTGCAAAAGAATATTAGGCCTACTTGTCGGTAAGCTTGTAAGTACAGTTCATTTTACCCTGTTTATTTGACGACGTTGTTCTAAACGCTTCCGTTTTATAAGGCGTTAAATTGTCGTGGATATATTGTCATAAACACGAGTAGACACGGGTCTATAAAGGGAGAGTCGTGACCTAGATTAAGAAACTATGCGTCTGTAAAACTGACTGAGAGCAGCAGTCGATTTCGGTCTGGCGAGAACTGACTTGAGAGGCAGCAGTCGATATTCGGTCTGCAGAAACTGACTGAGAGCAGCAGTCGATATTCGGTCTGCAGAAAGTGACTGAGAGCAGCAGTCGATATTCGGTCTGCAGAAAGTTAAAGTCGACATTCGTCGAATACTTGCAAGCCAGTCAATTCTGTTCCGTTTTCGAACGGTAGTTGCAGATATCGCGGCAGCCAGCATGGACACTCAACTCCGTGCTGCGAGCAGATTAGCAGTGGGAATACAGAGACAGACTTCATGTTCTCACAGCGATGCTGATGACAATTCAAGTCTTCTTCGATACTACGCCACGTCAAGTGGTAAACTTAAAGACATAACGGCAGGATCTTGCTGCTTCCATCTTCAGGGTACAAGTCGTCCAAGTAGTCACTCTTCTGGGCGTTCTGGAACTCGAAGACAGCAAGCTTGTCAGAAACGTCAGTACCTAACTCTTAATCAACACAGCGTCGTGTCCAAGGAAACTTAACGTCAACCACAGTCATGTTTCAAATACGGTCGAACCCGTTTATAAAGACATCGGTTTACGCGACACCTCGTCTATAACGTCAGATATTCTGTAGTACCAAATTAATTCCTTAACTGTTAACCATAACATTATACTCCTCGGTTATAACAACACTCGTTTATAACGACACAAAATATTCAGTCCCTTTCGTGACGTTATAACCGAGTTCGTCTCTAGTTCCTACAGGCAGTTTACCAACCACATTCCACTTTAGATTGCTATCGACGGGTACTTTATCAAGCAAGTTCCAATTTTGACTGCTTTATATAAGAATTTATCAACCACAATCCATATCTGACTATTTTCTACAGCAACTTTATCAACCATATTCTGCTTCCGGCTTGCTACTGTAAATATGTTAGTGCCTAATCACAACACAATTTCGACTGCCTTGTGTACGCATTTTTCAAACACACTCCACTTCTTATTGTGTTCTGCAGGTACTTCAGCACTCATATTACAATTTTCACAGTTTTATACAGGTACTTTAGCAACCAGAACAGACTTTTCATTGTTCGCTATACACAGTTAAAAGTCTATAATCCGCTTTTGACTGTTACTACAAACAGCGTAACAAATAAAGTCAAAGGTGGGCCGCGATAGCTCAGTCGGTATAGCGACTCGCTACGAGCTGGACTGTCCAGGGATCGAATCCCGGTGGGGGAAAGATTTTCAGCACCCGTCCAGACCTGCCCTGGGGCCTATCCAGGGTCCTGTACAATGGGTACCGTGTCGTTCCCGGAGGTAAAGCGGCCGGGGCGTGGCTTTGACCACCCACTCCCATCTAGCGCCGAGGTTAAAGAAAGAGTAGAGATACACCTCTACTCCCCCTCTGGGCCTTCATGGCCTGTTCTAGGGTGAACTTTACCTTTACCTTTACTACAGTCAAAGTCTACCTGTTTCTTACAGGTATCTTAGCGACCGGAATCACTTGCTTACTCTAGCACAGTAACACGATGCCTTTATCACTCTTGACCTTTGCAGGAAACAGCGGAAGCAGAAGGAGAAGTTGTGTCGTATCGTTTACCAGACGGTATTCTCACCCGAGTGTCTAGATGTCTTCAATGCCACGGGTTCGGTGCGCCCCTCGTGGGAGCCAATGTCAGGGGTTGGAGACTATGGAGACACAACGGTGGACTGGTACATGGGCAAAAACACATCCAACGCCTCGGACGATAACACGAACTTCACCAGCCAAGGTGAGCACAGTTCGCACACCTGCATTTACTGGTAAATGGACAGGCCCGTGTTGATCGAGCTACGGGAAACTGTGGCGGCATTTAACTGCCTCTAAATGCTAACTAACTGCATGGAGCAGAGTCCTTCCTGAGAAACTAACAGACCCTCAGCTAGTCAAGAAATTCCCCGCGTTTTATGGAACCCGAATGTTCATTACCGCATTCACAAGCGCCCGCCACCTGTCCCTATCCTGAGCCAGATCAATCCAGTCCATGCCCCCATCCCACTTCTTGAAACTCCATTTTAATATTATCCTCCCATCTACGCCTGGGTCTTCCAAGTGGTCTCTTTCACTTAGTTTCTCCACCAAAACGCTGTATACACCTCTCCTATCTCCCATACGTGCTACATGTCCCGCCCGTCTCATTCATCTCGATCTGATCACCCGATGATGAGGAGTACAGACAATAAAGCTCCTCGTTATGTAGTCTTCTCCACTCCCCTGTTACCTCGTCCTTCTTAGGCCCCAATATCATCACCACCCTATAGTCGGACACCCTCAGCATATTTCTCTAAACGCTTGTGAAGAATTACAAACTTCAATAATTAACAATGCAGCAAACACAGAGTGTGCTGTGAGAAAACCATCTGGCCTTGTGCTGTCATAAATGTCAGTCTCCTTACCACGTGTATTTGAATAGCCTGAAACAGTATGAAGTCAGACAGTATCTGACGTTCTTACACTTTAATTATGAAAACAAACAATACTTGCTTGCAAAATTCATAAAGCCTGCCTCCCCACTTAGTGTTCCGAGTCCTCAGTAGGTTCGTTACCAATATTACCGTCACACCAATTCTGTTTCGTTTTCGTGACTGACTTACTGCTCAAGTACAGAATATCGCCACACCATGTGTGTCGCCTATAGATCAAACACGTCTTACCACTACCACAAGCTTAATTACCGACTTACAGAAGGTATTTCACACGTAATTTGTTTATGTTTATTTCTAATTACGAAGATTCAAGTGCCCAGCTCCAAGGATCCATTAAACCTAACGCCAAAGAAGCTTTTCACACTATCGCCACGTATTCTCTGCTTCGTTCCACAAAACAATATCCTCAACAGAGCCGGCATATTTTAGAAGACATTTCTTTTCCATGGCGTGACAGCCCCTCGTGGGCCAGGCCCTCCTCACTGTCGAGACTTCACGATCACACACTTTAGACACTCACACTCGGTAGGACTCCTCTGGACGAGTGACCAGCCCGTCGCAGAGACCTCTACCTGACAACACACAACACTCACAACAGACAGACATCCATGCCCTAGGCGGGATTCGAACCCACAATCCCAGTAAGCGAGCGGCCTTAGACAGCGCGGCCACTGGGATCGACGGAAGTTTTACATTGGGAAAGCATTTTTATTTAAGAGATATTCTAAAACTGACTCGATAGGGACAGGTGGCGGACTCTGGTGAATGCGGTAATGAATCTTCGGGTTCCATAAAACGCGGGGAATTTCTTGACTAGCTGACGACCTGTTAGCTTCTGAAGAAGGAATCTGTTCCATGGAGTTAGTCTGAAAGTGACTCAGTAGTGAACAGAAATTAAGAATCGTATTCAAGCCACATTTCTATTCTTAAGTAAATTAATGTACATTCGTTACAGGATATTCTGTAAGGAACTTCATAACATCCCACTGCATATTTGGTTTAGTCTAATGTTGTCTTCCATAATGTCTTCACTTAGCAACAAAGGACATGAATATTGTGTATAATATTGTAAATAATTCTGTTAGTGACTGGTGTGTTCACAGCAGATTCCATTCGGGAAATACTGAAACAGAATTTGTAATTCCTCGACCTACTTAATGAGTGTTATAATTAGAGCACGAATATCACAAAGACCAGCAGCAGTTCGTAGAGTTTCTGTTTGATGATCGTAGTTACACAGGACGGACTACAATAACATTCAGATACCAGTACAGTTCTGAAAGCACTCTAAATTCATAGTTATTCGTGGATAAAACTCTAGTCCTTTCAGTAAACTCTGATACGAAGAATCTGCCTTGCCATAGTCATGAGTTGAAAGTACTTGTGCACACATCACAATTTTATATAGACTTCGGGGCCATCAACGCGTCAAATGGTTTAAAAGATACAACTTTTCAGGGACTGGCTCCGTCCCCATCCTCAGGCAGAACCGGTATAACCCAGCACTCGTCTGTCCTGTGTTTATATACCTGCCGAGGCAGGGAGTATCAGACCGGCTCGGAGTGCACCAACCAATTAGAATCAGTGGGCGGGTTGTTTATACTGTTGTGTTCTCAATCCTTGCTGCGAGGTCCCTATCTGACGTAATACGGGCTGCCAGGCTCGGCTCAGTATGTAACTTATATCACAATTTCAGTTCGTCAAGCATTTCTCCCACCATGTTAAGTAGTCAGCATGTACTGAAACAGTTTTAACTGCTAAAGGTGTGGGACAAGGCGGAGTCGGGGATGCTGCCGGCGTGGCGGTTCTGTCACCTGTGCTGCCGCCCTTTGAACTGTGGCAGACGGTGTTGATTGCTCTGTGTCTGGGTGTGTGCATCGTACTTACCGTGGGTGGAAACATCCTGGTGCTGCTGGCCTTTATTGTGGACCGCACAATTCGGCAGCCCAGCAACTACTTCATCGCCTCACTAGCCGCCACTGACATGCTGATCGGTGAGTAGTCCCTACAACCAAACAAACACACATACATCTTTACCTCAGTCCCAACCACAACTCATTTTTCAACAATTTATGTTTCCTTCTTTTTACGAAACTTGGAAATATCCTGAGCCACTTTGATCCAGTCACAGAGTGCCTTAGTCAATGCAGTGAAATATCTGGGCTAGATTCTGGCAGAGGTGGGAATTTTACCTTGGAAACTTCGTACAAATACCCAAAGAAAATCCTATCAAGAGTGGACTCGGGGACCAAATTGCACGGAGCGTGAAGCTAAGCACCTCCACTGTCCTACAGCCTTCATGATGCAATGCTTAATTCATGGCGGCCACAATAATGCAGTAAATCCATAAAAGGGATAAAAGAAGGAGAAGGAGCAGAAGAAGAAGAACAGAGAAAGAAGAAGGGCCACGTGTCTATATATGTTTAACAATTTCCAAATATTCGTTTTCTGAAAATCCTGCACACTTCAGTAAATCAAAAATATCGTATGCCCGTGTACCCCAACAGAACTTCACAACTTGCTCGCTTCTTAGTAATTTGTTGAATGACTCCTGTATCAGATAGTGACGCTTAAATTAATGTACCTAAATTATACAGCGTCGGATGGCAGATGACGTTCTGTTGCTCACACAAGGACAGTAAGCAGCTATACTTCTGTTGCTCACACAAGGACAGTAAGCAGATATACTTCTGTTGCTCATACAGGGACAGTAAGCAGATATACTTCTGTTGCTCACACAGGAACAGTAAGCAGCTATACTTCTGTTGCTCACACAGGGACAGTAAGCAGCTATAGGTCTGTTGCTCACACACGAACAGTAAGCAGCTATACTTCTGTTGCTCACACAGGAACAGTAAGCAGCTATACTTCTGTTGCTCACACAGGGACAGTAAGCAGCTATACTTCTGTTGCTCATACAGGGACAGTAAGCAGCTATACTTCTGTTGCTTACACAGGGACAGTAAGGAACTATACTTCTGTTGCTCACACAGGGACAGTAAGCAGCTATGCTTCTGTTGTTCACACAGGGACAGTAAGCAGATATACTTCTGTTGCTCACACAGGGACAGTAAGCAGCTATACTTCTGTTGCTCATACAGGGACAGTAAGCAGCTATACTTCTGTTGCTCATACAGGGACAGTAAGCAGCTATACTTCTGTTGCTCACACAGGGACAGTAAGGAGCTATACGCCTGTTGCTCACACAGGGACAGTAAGCAGTTATACTTCTGTTGCTCATACAGGGACAGTAAGCAGCTATACTTCTGTTGCTCATACAGGGACAGTAAGCAGCTATACTTCTGTTGCTCACACAGGGACAGTAAGGAGCTATACGCCTGTTGCTCACACAGGGACAGTAAGCAGTTATACTTCTGTTGCTCATACAGGGACAGTAAGCAGCTATACTTCTGTTGCTCATACAGGGACAGTAAGCAGCTATACTTCTGTTGCTCACACAGGGACAGTAAGGAGCTATACGCCTGTTGCTCACACAGGGACAGTAAGCAGTTATACTTCTGTTGCTCACACAAGGACAGTAAGCAGCTATGCTTCTGTTGCTCACACAGGGACAGTAAGCAGCTATACTTCTGTTGCTCATACAGGGACAGTAAGCAGCTATACTTCCGTTGCTCATACAGGGACAGTAAAGTACGTTCTCCCTATAACCTGCCATGAAAGCAAGGAGACGGATCAGAGATATAGCTCTACTCTTTCTTTAACCTCGGCACTAGATGGGGGTGGGTGGTCAACGCCACACCCCGGCCACTTTACCCCAGAGAATGACCCGGTACCCATTGTATAGGAGGCTGGGTGGGCCCCAGGGCAGGTCTGGACGGGTGCAGAAAGTCTCGCCCCCACAAAGGGATTCGATCCCTGGACCGTCCAGCTCGTAGCGAGTCGCTGTATCGACTGAGCTAGTCCGGCTCACCATACAAGGACAGTAACCATACACAGTCCTATTAAATTAAGTTATAAACCAACCGATGCACACTAAAACCACTTTTTTAAGTAGCTTTATTATAAAATTGTACCCCTACACGTGTTTCGATCCTAGGATCATCGTCAGGGGGGTTTATTGCTAAAGCTACAGTCACTTCAACACATGATTTAAAATATTCTATCTGCACTTTGAAACGTAAGTTAAAATCTTGTAAAAAGATTCTCTAAAAGTTGTAAAATTATAAAATCACTGTAGATGGTAGATTGTGGAACTGCTGGCGTGTGGTATTAAAAGCATATGAAATGTTTTTGCGTGGAGCACAACACGTAGTACACTCCGCTCCACGCAAAAACATTTCATATGCTTTTAATACCACACGCCAGCAGTTCCACAATCTACCATCTACAGTGATTTTATAATTTTACAACTTTTAGAGAATCTTTTTACAAGATTTTAACTTACGTTTCAAAGTGCAGATAGAATATTTTAAATCATGTGTTGAAGTGACTGTAGCTTTTAGCAATAAACCCCCCTGACGATGATCCTAGGATCGAAACACGTGTAGGGGTACAATTTTAACAATTTTATAATAAAGCTACTTAAAAAAGTGGTTTTAGTGTGCATCGGTTGGTTTATAACTTAATTTAATATGATGAAGATGCACGGTGTCAACAGTGTGAAATTCATACACAGTCCTGTTCAGCACACAAGGACAGTAACCATACACAGTCCGGCTCACCATACAAGGACAGTAACCATACACAGTCCTGCTCAGCATACAAGGACAGTAACCATACACAGTCCTGATCAGCATACAAGGACAGTAACCATACACAGTCCTGATCAGCATACAAGGACAGTAACCATACACAGTCCTGCTCAGCACACATGGACAACAGCGAGAAATACTTCTGCTGTTCAAACACGGAAGCACCCGGACATCTTTTGTTATTCACACAGCGACATTCAACAGATATGATACTAACGCAACGACAGTACAAGGACATAAGCTTATTTCTGCTGCTTACACGTGCAAACTAACCACAATATTCATTATATTTCCCAAACTGGACAGTAATCAGATGTGATAATGCCGTTCACATTTTTCAATGTAATGCTCATTCCTTCTCTCAATTCGGTGCACTGCGATGGTTAAAACACCGTGTTGTCAAGGGGATTTCAGAACCCGCTGTGTTTCATTCCTTTTTCTTCACCGCTGAATTCGGTGCAGCAGATTTTCCACACCCCTCCACACTGGCCGTGTGACCTCCCCAGCCTCCTGTACAATGGGTACTGGGTCTCTTTCCAGGGGATAAATGCGGCCGGGGCGTGGCGCTAATCACCTACCCCCATCTAGCGCCTAGGTTAAAGAAAAAGTAGAGCTATACCTCTACTCCCTCTCTGTGCCTTTACGGCCTGTTCTAGGGCGGAATTTGCCTTTATCTTTTACAAAGATAAAATAGCGTGTTATCAAAGTGAATGTGAGGTTTCGCTTTTTTTTATTTTGTGTCATTTTCTCTTAAAGTTTGAACACTTTTAACCAGCTCTGAAGTGAAGTGCCATTCGTTGAGTAGTTGAGCTCTTGTTTGTTGCTGTATCCTTCTTGTGGAGGTGTATTCTGGGGCACAGTCGCTCTGCTTGGTTCTGAAGCACAACACACGCTGGTGATATTGGCCTTATGAGTTTGATGAAAATATTAAACATATATTGCTGTATTATGTGGTGGAGAACATCGTGACTGTGTCGTAGGTGTTTTGGTCTTCTCATGTGTCTTCCTCTTTGTCCTTCAGTTCGGTCTACAACATAAGCTGACAACTTGGCCTTACCTGCGTTACACAACTGACTTTTGTCTTAAGCAGGTGGACTTCTCGAGTTCCGCAGCGATACTGCAATGAAGTCAGCATGAGTTGTACATCGAATCAAAGAACCAAGAGCAACACGTCATCACAAACATAACACACAAGAGCAACACGTCATCACAAACATAACACACAACAGCAACACGTCATCACAAACATAACACACAAGAGCAACACGTCATCACAAACATAACACACAACAGCAACACGTCATCACAAACATAACACACAAGAGCAACACGTCATCACAAACATAACACACAAGAGCAACACGTCATCACAAACATAACACACAACAGCAACACGTCATCACAAACATAACACACAAGAGCAACACGTCATCACAAACGTAACACACAACAGCAACACGTCATCACAAACATAACACACAAGAGCAACACGTCATCACAAACATAACACACAAGAGCAACACGTCATCACAAACATAACACACAACAGCAACACGTCATCACAAACATAACACACAAGAGCAACACGTCATCACAAACATAACACACAAGAGCAACACGTCATCACAAACGTAACACACAACAGCAACACGTCATCACAAACGTAACACACAACAGCAACACGTCATCACAAACATAACACACAACAGCAACACGTCATCACAAACATAACACACAACAGCAACACGTCATCACAAACATAACACACAAGAGCAACACGTCATCACAAACATAACACACAACAGCAACACGTCATCACAAACATAACACACAAGAGCAACACGTCATCACAAACATAACACACAAGAGCAACACGTCATCACAAACATAACACACAACAGCAACACGTCATCACAAACATAACACACAAGAGCAACACGTCATCACAAACGTAACACACAACAGCAACACGTCATCACAAACATAACACACAAGAGCAACACGTCATCACAAACATAACACACAAGAGCAACACGTCATCACAAACATAACACACAACAGCAACACGTCATCACAAACATAACACACAAGAGCAACACGTCATCACAAACATAACCACACAAGAGCAACACGTCATCACAAACATAACACACAAAGCAACACGTCATCACAAACATAACACACAAGAGCAACACGTCATCACAAACATAACACACAAGAGCAACACGTCATCACAAACTAACACACAAAGCAACACGTCATCACAAACATAACACACAAGAGCAACACGTCATCACAAACATAACACACAAGAGCAACACGTCATCACAAACATAACACACAAGAGCAACACGTCATCACAAACATAACACACAAGAGCAACACGTCATCACAAACATAACACACAAGAGCAACACGTCATCACAAACATAACACACAAGAGCAACACGTCATCACAAACGTAACACACAACAGCAACACGTCATCACAAACATAACACACAAGAGCAACACGTCATCACAAACATAACACACAAGAGCAACACGTCATCACAAACATAACACACAAGAGCAACACGTCATCACAAACATAACACACAAGAGCAACACGTCATCACAAACATAACACACAAGAGCAACACGTCATCACAAACATAACACACAAGAGCAACACGTCATCACAAACATAACACACAACAGCAACACGTCATCACAAACATAACACACAACAGCAACATCATCACAACGTACACAATGCAACAAAAACATAACACACAACAGCAACACGTCATCACAAACGTAACACACAACAGCAACACGTCATCACAAACGTAACACACAACAGCAACACGTCATCACAAACGTAACACACAACAGCAACACGTCATCACAAACGTAACACACAACAGCAACACGTCATCACAAACGTAACACACAACAGCAACACGTCATCACAAACATAACACACAACAGCAACACGTCATCACAAACGTAACACACAACAGCAACACGTCATCACAAACATAACACACAAAAGCAACACGTCATCACAAACGTAAACACAACAGCAACACGTCATCACAAACATAACACACAAAGCAACACGTCATCACAAACGTAACACACACAGCAACACGTCATCACAAACGTAAACACAACGCTCAAACATAGCAACACACGTCATCACAAACGTAACACACAACAGCAACACGTCATCACAAACGTAACACAAGCAACTCACCAAGTACAAAACAGCAACACGTCATCACAAACATAACACACAAGACAACACGTCATCACAAACATAACACAACCATGAATTTGCCCATTCCTTGAGACAGCAAAATTTTTATAACATCTACTTCCAATTTATAAGGCCAAAATCGTCGGCGTGTGTTGTGCTTCAACTGTGCCCCCAAAATACACAGCCACAAGAAGCAAAAATAGCAACACTATCACCAGCTCAAATTGTCAATTAAAAGTTTTTCGCTTTGAACCATATTAGAAACTTCAACAAGTAAGTCATAAAAATATCAATGTGAGGTCTCACAGTCACTTAAATAATCTGCCATTTTGTCACTGTAGTATACCGAACACAGAGACGATAAACAAGTTATTTAATTTGTAATTCTTAAATATAAAATTCATTATATTTTCGCCTGAAGATGGCAGTTCCACGTCGAAATTAGTAGCGATAAAAATGTAGGCCTACTAAGCAATATACACTTTCTGTGTCTGTTATTAAATCGTACAGTAAATCGAACAAATATTTAAATCGCGATGCAAAATATAACAATAATGTGCCATCCTCGTACTAAAACGACATTCTCCCTTCCAGCAGACACAAAAATCCATGAACATTCTTGTTGTTCCCAATAGCACAACAAGGCAGCTAGTTCTTATAATTCACACTGCCACAGTAATTATGTACGTTTCTGTCCCCACAGGCACGGTGTCCATGCCATTCTACACAGTGTACGTGTTGATGGGGTACTGGGACCTGGGCCCCATTTTGTGTGACCTCTGGCTGTCTGTGGACTATACAGTGTGTCTCGTATCCCAGTACACGGTGCTCCTCATCACAATAGACCGATTCTGCTCCGTCAAAATCGCTGCAAGGTACCGGGGCTGGAGAACAAAGAACAGGGTCATCTGGATGGTCTCAATTACTTGGATCATCCCAGCTTTACTATTCTTCATCAGCATTTTCGGATGGGAGCACTTTGTGGGTTACAGGGACTTACTGCCAGGCCAGTGCGCGGTGCAGTTCCTCAAGGACCCAGTGTTCAACACGGCACTCATCATCGGGTACTACTGGACTACTTTGGTTGTGCTGTTCGTGTTGTACGGTGGCATATATAAAACAGCGTACGACATGCAGAAGAAGAGCGAGGCCAAGCAAAGAAAGATGCAGTCAATGGTGGCACTGAGTGCGGGTGCCATGTCGGGAATGGCTGGCCGGGCCGCTGGAATCGGCGTATCCAAGACACAAAGTACGTTGTTGAGTGAGGACAAGCCCAAGTCGACTGGTGGGGGTAATGCGGGTACAGGTAGTGGTGGAGTTGTGACACAGAAACGAGGAGGACTTACTGTTGTAACGGCAGTTGGTGCTGCAAACAGCGGGGGCCCGGGTTCAGGGGACTCCGCTTCCAGTCAGAAAACGTCGTCCAAGACGACAGCGACAACAACCACTACCACTACGGCAGAGACTACAAGCTTCTCTGAACGCCGCGGGGTAGTATCTGTGGCAGGTGCACAACAGATCGAAGGCGAGCGGTCCAGTAGTCCGGCCTTCGAGTCCGACGACGACAGCACTACCGCGGTCAGTAGACAACAGAGCTGGAAGGGGAAGAGGACTCAGTCTCACAACACAAGCCGTATCAACGGCAGCATTCCCGTCAGGCTCCCTGAACATATCACACCCACTAGCCCTAACCCAGAGCCTCTGCCCAAGATCCCGGAACAGAGCCTTCTAGACACAGAAAATCCCAGGGTTGAGCCCAGAGTGCCCGAGCTGCTTCTCCTCCAGCCAGCGTCCACTTTCACCCCCAGTCTACCACCAATGATGGACACAAACAGTGCCGCACAAACACCCACAACTCAGCAGACCGCAATCATTCCACCTCCTGCACAGTTCCAAACAACCCCTCCCATTACGTTGAGTCCCGTTATATCAACAGAAAGGCCGCGTAGCCTGCTCGTTAGTACTCAAGTTGGAAACACTATGACGTACGATATTCTGATTGGTCTTGACGGTGCAGATCTCCGATACATGGACGAGAGCTCCATAATCGTACCCTCTCCCATCTTCGAAAGCCCTCCCTCGTCACTGAGCATCGCAAATGCTTCTTCCTCCACGGCTCCGCCATCCCCCGTACATGCTCCAGCCCCAAACCCTGCTAGTAACACTTCCCTCCTGCAATCCGCCCTTATCAGAGCAGCAGCTCAGCAGTCCGGCCATCCCATGGCCACAACCGCAAGCAACACGCCCCCCAAACTTGCAACTACAATTGTTACTGTCAGCCAGCCTCACATCAACAAAGTCAACACGGAGGTAAGCCTGCCCGCTGAGGCCTCTAAGAAACCTGTGACAAGTGTGATCGGAAGCTCCAGCCTGGAATTGTCTGACGACGTGACGGCGATAGAAAGGGAGGGACTAGAGCGCCAGTCCACCTTCGGCACGAACGTCACTCCCACCACAACCACTTCCAACTCGCTAGGGCACCAACAGCTGTCAAACCAAGCACCAGGACAGTCTAAGCCCGTCTCCGGTCAACAGCAAGACGGAAGCACCTCTAGGAAAGACTTTGTCAAAACGATTGGTAAAAGACTGAAAGGAAAAAGAAAAAAGAAAGACGGTGTAAGCATTGGGAGGCAGAAGTCAAAGTCAGAAAACCGTGCAAGGAAGGCTTTTCGTACGATCTCCTTCATTCTGGGGGCATTTGTGGCGTGCTGGACGCCATACCACATTCTGGCGTTGGTGGAGGGGTTCTGCGCCAACCCTCCCTGCACCAACGAGCACCTTTATATGTTCTCATACTTCTTGTGCTACGCGAACAGTCCCATGAACCCGTTCTGCTACGCCCTAGCAAACCAACAGTTCAAAAAGACCTTCACGCGAATCCTCAAGGGAGACCTCCACATGACCTAAAAAGCCAAACAAATGCTTTGTTGAATTGTTTAATAAACAAGAGTGGTGCACTCATATCAACGTGAGAGTTCAACAAGAAGCAGGTTTCACAAAACATCTCCGAATTTAATCACACCAGATATCAGTTCATCTAGGAAGTGATCTTGCGTCTCTGAGTATTTGGTTCCCGAAATAACGAGACGGCGTAGTATCGCAACTTCGGGAACAAAATACCCAGTGACGTCGCGTCACATCCCCGTAAAACGGGTTCTTCATAAACACCGCTGCGAGAAAATTTAACACTTGCTTAATCAGGCTACACCCATTCAAGGATCGGACGAAATATAATCCACATATTCACTGCTCCTGGTACTCCTTAAGGAACGGCCTCCGTGGTCTTGTGCATGCAGACAAACTGCATCCTCAGTTCTTTATGAACAGCCTCTCTTGTCTATTAAACCGTTCACGCCACCTGCAAAAGCATGTTTCATCACAGTGCGCTTGGCATTACGGAAGAGAGAAATCCAAAATAATTTCGTCACTTTCTCTAAGATGCTTTACTAAAATCAACCACCAAGATATTGCAAATCCTAAATGACTATCTTCAGAATGCTCTAAATGCCTCCTGCAAATTTCTCTATCATTCATAATCTCACTCTTAATGTTCCGAACTATTCGTACATTACTGAGAAAAGTTCCCGGCTTTAAAATTGCCTTCCGCAGAATAAACGGCTGATATCCAAGTTAAGGATCCTAATATCATACTACAAGTTCCTTACAAGCAATTTAATGCCCTATTGTATGTTGTACCAGTAAAGGAAACACTGCCGATCCCAGTGGCCGCGCGGTCTAGGGCGTGGGTCTACAGCCGCTCGCTTGCTGGGATTGTGGGTTCGAATCCCACCGGGGGCATGGATGTCTGTCTCTTGTGAGTGTTGTGTGTTGTCAGGTAGAGGTCTCTGCGACGGGCTGGTCCCTCGTCCAGAGGAGTCCTACCGAGTGTAGTGTGTCTGAGTGTGATCGTGAAGCCTCGAAAAATGAGGCGGCCTAGGCCCCCAAGGGGCTGTCGAGCCATTGAAAAAAAAAGAAAAGGAAATACTAACACTGAAACCCCATACGTGACAAGAAATATTCGACAGAGAGAAATTTTCTTTTATCATATCTGGTGTTTGTTATGACACAATTGTAGCATATCCTAAATTTCTATCGCCGCATCCTCTGTTGTAATTATTCAGTCAAATTTTTGGAAGCTTTCAAATACAGCTACTGAGTCACTGCAAACTACAGCCTGGAAACCAGTCTGTCAGCTCGGTTTTTCACTGTCAACAATTCTGTATTGACAGTTTGTCAACTCGGGTCTTGACTGTCAACAGTTCCGTATTGTCAGTCGATCAGCTCGGTTCTTGACTTCAGCATTTCTGTATTGCCAGTTTGTCAGCTCAGTTCTTGACTGTCAACAGTCCTTTATTGCCAGTGTGTTAGATGGGTTCTTGAACTCAAAAGTTTTGTATTGGCAGTTTGTCAGTTCTGTTCTTGACTGTCAACAGTCCTGTATTGCCAGGTGTTAGATGGGTTCTTGAACTCAAAAGTTTTGTATTGGTAGTTTGTCAGTTCTGTTCCTGACTGTCAACAGTCCTGTATTGCCAGTGTGTTAGATGGGTTCTTGAACTCAAAAGTTTTGTATTGGCAGTTTGTCAGTTCTGTTCTTGACTGTCAACAGTCCTGTATTGCCAGTGTGTTAGATGGGTTCTTGAACTCAAAAGTTTTGTGTTGACAGTTTGTCAGTTCTGTTCTTGACTGTCAACAGTCCTGTATTGCCAGCGTGTTAGATGGGTTCTTGAACTCAACAGTTCTGTATTGCCAGTTTGTCAGCTCGGTTCTTGACTGTCAACAGTCCTGTATTACCAGTGTGTTAGATGGGTTCTTGAACTCAAAAGTTTTGTATTGGCAGTTTGTCAGTTCTGTTCTTGACTGTCAACAGTCCTGTATTACCAGTGTGTTAGAGGGGTTCTTGAACTCAAAAGTTTTGTATTGGCAGTTTGTCAGTTCTGTTCTTGACTGTCAACAGTCCTGTATTACCAGCGTGTTAGATGGGTTCTTGAACTCAAAAGTTTTGTATTGCCAGTTTGTCAGCTCGGTTCTTGACTGTCAACAGTCCTGTATTACCAGCGTGTTTAGATGGGTTCTTGAACTCAACAGTTCTGTATTGCCAGTTTGTCAGCTCGGTTCTTGACTGTCAACAGTCCTGTATTACCAGTGTGTTAGATGGGTTCTTGAACTCAAAGTTTTGTATTGCCAGTTTGTCAGTTCTGTTCTTGACTGTCAACAGTCCTGTATTGCCAGTGTGTTAGATGGTTTCTTGAACTCAACAGTTCTGTATTGCCAGTTTGTCAGCTCGGTTCTTGACTGTCAACAGTTCTGTATTGCCAGTGTGTTAGATGGGTTCTTGAACTCAACAGTTCTGTATTGCCAGTTTGTCAGTTCTGTTCTTGACTGTCAACAGTTACTATATTGCCACGTTGTCAGTCCGGCTCTTGACGAGTGTCCACAGGTCATGGTATTGTACCGTCAGATGCTGAAGTATATTCGAGATTCTAACAGCCACACATATTTTAAGTTACTGTCCAGTGAATCAAATTTAGTATTTGCCAATTTCTGAATGAAAATTTTTCCAGAATTACAGGCAAATTTGTTAAGAATTTAAAAATTAATCGCGACCGTAATTTATAGACAAAGTCATTTTGATAGCTTACTCTAAGATCTTCACTGAAATAATCAAATAACTCACAAAGTTTGGGGCAATATGCACGAAAACTTCTGATTTAAAGACAATTCCAATTCCGGGAGCAGAGGTAGCTCAATGAGTACAATGATTAGCTACGGCAGCAAGGACAGGGATTCAAAACGGCGCAAAAGCAGCAATTGTTTTCTCCTCCTTGAACTGTTTGAATTTAAACTTCACTCGAGCTTGAGAGGGCCACACATCTCGTTCCTTTCCATGTCTTTGAAAATAAACACATAAATACTGGTTTAAAATTTGAGTTTTCAAAGACTGTAGTCTTCTGGGACGTTACACCGTGGAGTCCTGGCTTCACACAAGACCACAATCTAGACAAAGGGTGAGTCAACAGATTTGTAGCTTTTCGAAGGAGAGGCGAGTTCATGGTTAACTTACCTTAGATACCCTATAGGCTAATACTGCAGAAAATTTGTTGCTTGTTTACCTTGCATTTCCTACAGAATAACTACAATGAGATCCATGAAATAGCTTCCAGTATGCCACACGGAGGACATGATTGTAAACTGCAGGCCCTAATCGGAGCGTATGTCCGTGAGCATCCCTGTGTGTCGCTTTATAGGATAAGAGCTTAAACATAAACACACCCGTGTGCTGTATAGAGAATTTTATAGGGCCTAAATTTATTATAATATAATTGTGTGCAATAAATTAGTTGATATGTTTAAACGTAATGTGTTAAAGTTAGAAAATAGTTTACAGATGAACTTCGGCATTGCCCTTCCAACATAGGAGTTGGGTTTTGTTATGGACGCTTTACCTCGTCTCCTTAATAAATGTGTTGCGCATAAAGAAGAATGACATAATTTCCTGACAAATGGACGGATTATTATCCCTTAGATAGGCGCAAACAAATAAAAGCCTCACTTAAACCTCCAAATGCAAGGAGAAGCAATTCCAAAATTCTATAAGCACGTAATTACTACATAATTTTAAAGCACTGTTACAAACCTCTCAAATAGTTTGTGCTTGGAGCTAAAAATGTCGCAAAGATTTCTGTCAACTTTCTCCTTCCCAGATATGTCCATATTGACAAGAATGACAATATAAATTCCTCTGAAGTGGTTGTAAAATTCTGTAAATTGTTACTAGTAATTTAGATATGAATTATTTATAGTGTAGTGTATATATAATTGTATCATTGCAGAAACATAATGTGCACTGATGATAATGCTCTACAATCCTAAATCCTAGGGACAAGCCATGATGTCCCTATTTTAGAGAGAATTTAAGTTTTGTAAATGTAATATCTTCCAAGGGTTCTGAGATTCAAGGAGTTAAAAATATCTCATTCGACTTGCCACACTAGACTAAAATTTTAGTGCTATGATATCCGAGGTGTGTTCAAATTATTCACGTATGGAACACTTGGAAAATATTGGTCACATTTTGCTGCAAGATGTCTAAGTGCTTTGACTTCACTGAGCCCTAAGTCAATGTGCTTATGACATCTTATAGAGAGTAGACAATAGTGTCGAGATGCATTTTGAGTTAGAGATTAAATAAATGTAGTGAAGAGAGTTCCCTCTATCTAAATTCTTTTAGAAAAAAATATAGAGGTAAAGTAATTATTAAATTAGAATAAATCAATATTAATCTGAGTGAATATTAGCCTACATAGCGATGTTTCTATTTGCAAAATAAAGTGAAAGACTTTTTAATGTAAACATTTGTTGGTGACTCTCCAAAGAAAATTATTTTTTCTATAACTACGGACAAAAAAGTGTCCAAGTCAATTTATCAGATGCTTCGTAATAAATGATGATACACATGAGTGAACATAAATTGTGATTGTAAAAGTTTGAAAGAGCATGGATCTAGGAAGCGAATGTATTCTATTGAAAGTTCATGGCTTTCTCTGGAAAAGGTGAAAGAATATTTACAAACTCGGGGTTCAATTCGGACCTCGGATATGCGCGTAATTTGAAAGTCACGCAATTCTAATTTCGCCCTTGTCGTTCATTTTCTTTGAAAGTGTAGAAGGCCCGAGACAATGATGCAATACAAAAAATGGCGAATGTATATGAAAATAAGTTGTACTAGATTATGTACGAGCTTCAAATATGGCGAGAATGCCAGACTATCAACTTGTTCTTTCCAACATCCCGAAAAAAAAATAGAGCTTAAAATTAGTACGTAGAAATAAAATATTAAAATTAAATCTATTATAAAAACACGTAAATTATATGACAAAGTACGTCATACTTACCAGAGCACAGACCACACACACACGCATCATAGCCTAATATGTCATTCTCTTTACCTGGATGTTACTTTCATGGTAAGACCTTCGTACTTCCTCATATGGTTTACACGAAGTAGGTAAAAAATCAGTTAGAGATGTAGCACTTAAAGACGGACTCTAATTTATGTTCTTAGTGACGTAACTAGTCTCTTAGACAGATCTTACAATTTCACCTAAACATTAAAACTTCCCTCAAGAACAAGTACATCCCGCATCCAAACACCTTTGTTACAAATATCATTTTGCAAAAAAAAAAATCGCCTTTTACTGAAAATCAAAATTTACCAAATTTGGTCAAATTACATTATACTTTGTACTATTGTAAAGTGGGGTATGCATATACAGCAATCTCTTGGTACATGTGATCAATCGGCTTATGCGTTTTCGCATATACGAGATGCAAAAATAAATGCTTGCAAACAGACTGTTTTTATCCCAGCGCCTCTTTTCGGCTGTCGTTGGTTCTCTAATCTTCTGAAATGCCCAGAAGTTTACGGCATCTCTGAGCGGTCTGCGCAGAAGCAGTGGCATCGGACGTCTCTCACTGTAACATTCGCTCTTCTCGGTGTTGATAACTTTGCATATGATAAATCTTAAGGAATTTTTGGGCATGGTGTTTACAGTAAGGACGATATTTAAATTTTATACATTTTCTATAAACTAATGAATTGACCCTTTATTTAAACACATTAATTAGCCAAAAGTTTTAATTTTTTCATACTATTTGCCGTGCTGTGATATAGAAAAGTGAACTTTAAATGTTTGGGGAGCAAATTTTCACCTACAGAACCAATCTGCAAGCAACTTGAAGTAGTTTCAGTGTCACGACGTTTCGTCTTACCAGCAGTTTCCGAGAAACAAAGTCTAGAACCAAGGGATCGCAGTATATGCGTAAATATGCTTTTCACCTGTACAGTTTTTGGATAATTTATTTTGGGAATAATTGCGTATTTTCCACAGCTTAGGATGAGAGTACAATGTTTAAGACATCTATGTTGGGGATTCACCTGCAGCGAAATTAAGCCCAAAATATGAAGAAAGCTTTTTCCGTAATGTATGAAAATGGAAATTTACCTTTTTTTTTACTAACCACCTTGATGTAGCAGCCTGAAATTTCATTTCACACTCTTCACTTGAAACGCATTTAAAACGGAACTGTTTATTGGACTTTATTAATATATTACTTTTGTAATCTGCTTCTGTTATAATTCTCAGTACATAGATTACTCCACTATAACGTAGCTCAAATGTTTAACTTGTCGACGACACTCACGCTTGGCATTATACAGGGTATACACAAAAGAATGGTGCGGTTTCAATGGTGAATAAAGGGAAACCGCACCATTCTTTTGTGTATATCCTGTATATCTCAGATGAAAGGCGTCGGATAGCGAAGTGTGCATAGAGACTCGACAGTCAGCTAAACTTCCAGTCAGTCGTTACTCGATTGCCGGCGGAGGCAAGAGGTCTGTCGCTTCACGAGAGCGCCCAAAGGGGCTCTGGGGCCCACAGATCCCACCATTCAATGGGTAAAACTGGGCCTTTATCAGGGATTCAAGCGGCTGAAGTGTAAAGTTAGTGCTGAGGTTACGAATCAGTGGAGTTATTCGTCCAAGGCACAACTTCACCCTTCCCTTCATATCTTATATGCAAGCTATTTCTTACTATATGAGCCGGAGCTTAGACAGCCTTCATGGTGAATAAGACTGTTGCTTGTTTGAGAAAATAATTGTAGCGGCTAGTTTAATAGTCTAATTTTACGATTGGAGACAGTTTTGTTAGCAGAGTTTTGAGAGGCATTACGGCTCTCGCAAAATGAATAACGTTCAATTACAAAAAGGAAGACAAAACAGCAAATCCGACGTTCCTCCGGACAATAAAACAAAATCGAATGTTAAGAGTTAAGTCTTCTTTCAATGGAACGTTTGCTTCTGCTACAGGTTCATTGCACTGTCACATGGACTGTACACATTTTGATAAGTTGGCCGTTTGAGATGTCATTCAAGTGCAAACAACAGCCAATACAAAATATTTCAGACATTAAAATACGTACAATAAAATATACAAAGATACATAGGCATTACAACTGTCAAAATACAATAATAATAATAATAATAATTCATTACGTGTTTATTTATATGCTGGCTTAATAGAACAATCACCAATTCTAAGGCCAGCATAAATACTCGTAAAGTAATACCTCGATTTTCGCCGCTTCGAGTTTCGTCGCTTCGCTCTTTCGTCGGTTTTCAAATATAACCACGTTTCCAAATTTCGTCACTTCCTTCGCTCTTTCGTCGCATTCCGTCACCACCGCGCGCCATCCTGTTTCTTTCGTCGGTTTTCAATTATAACCACGTTTCCAAATTTCGTCACTTGCTTCGCTCTTTCGTCGCATTTCGTCACCACCGCGCGCCATCCTGTTTCTTTCGTCGGTTTTCAATTATAACCACGTTTCCAAATTTCGTCACTTGCTTCGCTCTTTCGTCGCATTTCGTCACCACCGCGCGCCATCCTGTTTCTTTCGTCGGTTTTCAATTGTAACCACGTTTCCAAATTTCGTCACTTGCTTCGCTCTTTCGTCGCATTTCGTCACCTCCGCGCGCCATCTTGTTTCTTTCGTCGTTCAGTCTTTGAATATAAGTCGTTCGGTCTGCACTGTTTTTTGAAATTATCCGCATTGAATGTCTTATATTTGTGATTAAACATATTAATACTACTTATTTTGTGATTAAAATAACCAAACTATTCATACTATATTCCGTTGATATATTAAACTTATGATATGAATGCGAGGAACACGAACTAAAGTAGCTGTCACTTCAGATATTACCCCTGGTAGTACCTTATTGAAATCGAGGATGTTCACCGAAATAGGAAATGGTTCGCAGTGTCTTCAGTATATTCATAAACACTTAGTTGAAGAATTCATGTACTTTTGGCAAAATAAATTGAAATTTCCCGGTAAAATGAGCGATGTCACACAAACACACTAGACAATGGAGAGTTACGACAAGCTGTGATAGTCACTCGAGTTTCCCAAACAGCTGCACATAAAGTTTCTGCCCATAACAATAAGTTTTTGAAAGGATGAAGCCGCGAGGGTGAACAGGGTTGGAAATGGCTTTCCAGAACTATAAAAGCTCATCACGTAAGATAAAAGCTCGCGGGAATTACAAATATATACTATTACAGTGATAACTATTGAAGCTGGACTTGGTAATTCTTTCCTGCACTTATGGTTGTTGGTATCGACTGTTACATCTGAAGGCACCAGAAAAGCATCGCTAAAAAACCCTCTAGAAAAAAGCAGCGGCATCTACCCGCGTCTATGACCATTTCCAACCCAAAGGGGGGGGGGGCTGCCGGGCTGCAGTCCTCCACAAATTCCAAAAACACCTATTTTAAATATATTATGATATCAAAAGTTTTACGTGATTTCCCCTTCAGCCGAAATCGCCCAATGAAATCGGCTGATGACAAGTACATTAGAATTTTGAAAAATAAATTTAAAAAATTTAAAAAACCAAGAAGATAGGACACTGTGATTGAGTCACGGAACATGTAGTTATATTCGTATGTATATAAATGTTGCAAACAGTGTTATGTTGTACTTACATGATTTTTATAACATAATTTTTAAAATCAAACATAAATTATATATAGCCTCAGGGTCATCCCCCCCCCCCCCCAAGGAAAATTTCTGGGTGCGCACCTGCTATGACTACTGCTTTCGTAACCTCACAAGACTTACACGGCTGTGGAAGAGAAATGATTATGTAACTTGTCACTTGTCCATACAGGCTAGTGCTTATGCTTGATTACACACCTGCAGGAAGTCGAATTACATAGGTACACTTGTCATGCACATTTGTTGTAAGAAGAAGATTTCCGAAAATAACAGGGAAACAAGAAACTTCTACTAATTTCACTCACCTTGCTTCCGCCCAATCTTTACCAAGTAATAAGCGTAAAATTCCAAATAAATTGCAACACTGACCTGTTTATTCAACAGACAATCCTTATGGTGTAAGACAACTTACAAATAAAATAGTTGTGTTTAGATATCTAACCATGATTTCGCAAAATAATATATTGTTACGATAAGTGCAATAATGTAATGCAAAAAGGAAATTACGTAACACTGTGAATTGTTGTGACTTCTGTTGTGTACTTGTTTGCAACAATCCTGTACTGCTCACGACATCCGTTGATTTCTTAGCTGTTAAAAGGAAACAACACAGCAGAAGACAATAAGATAAAAACAAATTAAATTTTAGAAACTTACAATAAAACCCCGCTTCTTTCTTAAGGATACGTTAATTTAACACCTGGAAATTATCCCCATCCTTTGATTGCATTTAATTAGCACGTCAGAACGGAGCCCAGCTTGTCTAACCAGATTTGAGAAGGTACAGGCGTGAGGTCCAATCATGTCTTTATGACCAGACTGCAGACCAGGCGACTCTCGGGAGCGCAGCGGAAGCAGCTCATTAAAATAAGAGAAGGCGGTGGCGAGAAGTAGTGGGGGTGTGAACAGACCCCACTCTTACTCGAATATTCCACCTTCGATGAACCTGATCAAGGAGCGGCTGTGGCTGCAGACTTGATAATTGAAAGGCTAAGGGTTAGCACAACAAGCCTAAGGCTGCGGTGCGTCCGGAGCTAATGCCGACGGACCCATAGAAAGAAGAAGAAGAAGAAGATAAGAGGTCCAATCGACATCAGACCTTTTATCAATAAGCTGAGTTCCCAATTCCATCACAAATACTGATGCTGTCAAAGTGTATCCATGACAGACACAATCTACTAGTGTCGCATCTGGTGAATGAAGTTCGTGCGCCTGATTTAAGTGTTTAGGCCAATGACCGTGAAGACTCAAGATTACTCTCTGTGCTATTTAACGACGCTGTCCGTTGCTAAACTTACACAGCGTCGGTGATAGATCAATGGATAATGTGCATTGGTGGAGTGACAATGATAGAGGAAATTTGAACTACTAGGGGAAAAAAACCGGTCGCAGTGACATAGTTTTCCACTACAAATCCCACAGGGACTGCCAGGGAGAAAACCCGAGCCTCCGCGCTCAGAGACCCGAGACTAACAGCCTGAGCCCGGTCGTAGTTTTTGGTCTGCTCGGTTATATCATCAATCTCACAGGTTATTGCCAACGTTTCGGACGAACCTCCTGCCCCCCCATTTAAGGGTAAAATTTCCGCCATGCAGATGGAGGCTGCAGGTTGTTCCGAAACGTTGGTAATCACGTATAAGACTGCTGGTATCAGACCTCCAGAGACTATAATGTAAAATCGACAGGAATGCCCAACAGAAATGACTTTTCTTGAAAACCTGTCGCTGGAATTGCAGAAAATACAGTACAGTATCAACAGCGGACGGTGTCGCAGACAGTACACTATCAACAGCGGACGGTGTCGCAGACAGTACAGTATCAACAGCGGACGGTGTCGCAGACAGTACAGTATCAACAGCGGACGGTGTCGCAGACAGTACAGTATCAACAGCGGACGGTGTCGCAGACAGTACAGTATCAACAGCGGACGGTGTCGCAGACAGTACAGTATCAACAGCGGACGGTGTCGCAGACAGTACAGTATCAACAGCGGACGGTGTCGCAGACAGTACAGTATCAACAGCGGACGGTGTCGCAGACAGTACAGTATCAACAGCGGACGGTGTCGCAGACAGTACAGTCAAGAACATAAAGATATATTTCGAGAGATAAATGTTTTCAATAAAATATGTAGCAAGAATCGTTTTAACTGACTTTTGCAAGTTGCATGACATGACGCTATGAACACTGCTACTTATGGCTACAAGTTTGAGCACATCGGAACACTAAAGCACACCACGTCAACCAATTTATAGCAGCCCAGAGAAACGTGAGTACTGCATCGCCCTTCTAACTTTTAATTTCTGGTTTAATTATTTCAATTACTAGGTAACGTTACAGACAACAGCAAGCTACCCACCCTACATTTAACATCTCATAGTTGGAACTTGGAACAAATCTCCAACGACTTACCAAGTTGATGAACATGAAATGGCAGATTTTTTATTCATTCCTCAGTATGTTTTGATAAATAAAAACTGTGAACCCTGAAGATGACGACCTAAATGGTCGAAACATATTGTTCAGTAATAAATGAATGCAGTTGTGTTTGGACGGATTTTATATCGATTCTGTATAAATAACACAACGGGACGACATCTTTTAAATTTAACCAATTTGGTTGAATGTCAATTTTGCTTTGTGTTAAAAGCTGGCATTGCTTACTCTGTGCCGCTATACATTACATACTGCAGCATGCAGATTCATTGGCAGGGAAGAGAGAACAAGGACGTTTCGTATGAACTAGCTATTAAACCTCATTTTGGAAGAAAGAACAAAGCCCTATTTACGGCTCTTAAATAAATAGCATTTATGCCACAGTCTTAAGCCATTGGAGCCTTCCTTTTGTTTTGCAATGGAAAAGAAACATTCCTCAAGCGATGCTAATTATTCACTTATAATCGAAAGTAAATCATTTAGCTGTGAACAGCACCACGTGCATCAGGACGTTGGCAGGGAATCGCGCCACGACGCTGCTTCTAGTCGCCGGCACAGTGACGTCACACACGTTGTGATTGATGACGACACACAATTTTTTGCCTCCTTGCATCATCCCAACCTCCAGAAGGAAACTATCACCCCAGTCGGACCTCTCTCGGGAACAAACCTATCAGCTGCTTTCCAACTCAATTCACTTGCCTCCTGCAGACAAACCGCCCTGCAACCCTCAAGACAGATATTCGTGAGTCAACAAAGAAATATGCACATACATATACACACGGATATAAACACCGAGCAGTTTAGAGTAGCGGTAATGCTATAGACTCATACTACGATTTATTATGTTATTCATACCGTGCATATTCTTACAATTATTACATCAACCAACTCATGCACTGAATAAAATACATTCATGAGCTATAACAAAACTCCTACATGTTTCGGCACCGAGATGCCATCATCAGGGAGCTGTTCAGTGCAGAGGAATGTAGGCCCAACACGCCAATCTATTTATCATGTCGCCTTTACAGAAGTGATTAAAATATTGAACATTAGAATTCTAAAATACAACAAATTAATAAACATACTTTTAAAATGTAATATTAATAATACTGAAAGTCCTGAAAGCAATCCGTTCCAGGTATAGCAGCTGTTTGCCACTGTACGATCGTACATACAAACATCTACGATATATCGATATCGTATATCGATTGTATGTGCAGATCTCGTCCTAGTGGAGCGTATGCTGTGCATCGTGTCGAGTGGTGACGTATACAGTCCTTTGCACTGACCGGCTCCCTGAGGATGGCATCTCGGTGCCGAAACATGTAGGAGTTTTGTTATAGCACATGAATGTATTTTATTCAGTGCATGAGTTGGATGATGTGATAATCATACTACGATGATTCAGGGTTCTAACTATAGTAACTAACTCTTTCGTGCTTCTCCTCAGTGCTTTCCCCAATATAGTCCACTGATTTAAATGTAGTTAGTATTCATCCTTGCGTGCTGAAGGCATTCGTCTATATGAAATATGTTCAGTTGAAATACGTCGTTAAATGACCAACACTGTCTCTCATATGTGTATTTAATTTTAACTTGTCTCAGATAGCGGGCAGACTGCCTCCCAGCAACACAGCCCATTAGAGTATCTGTTGAACACTGAGAAAGAATAAATAAAGCGGTTGGAACAACGTCGTTAAAAGCATAAAACGGACAGATTAATAAGCAGGAGGTACAACAAGGAAATTTTGGCAGTCATAAATGTAGAGAACGAGAAAGAGACGCCGAAACATGAAGGCAAATGAACATTTGAAAGTAATGCAACAAGTAACTGACCATTTGAAAGTAATGCAACAAGTAACTGACCATTTGAAAGTAATGCAACAAGTAACCGACCATTTGAAAGTAATGCAACAAGTAACTGACCATTTGAAAGTAATGCAACAAGTAACCGACCATTTGAAAGTAATGCAACAAGTAACCGACCATTTGAAAGTAATGCAACAAGTAACTGACCATTTGAAAGTAATTCAACAAGTAACTGACCATTTGAAAGTAATGCAACAAGTAACTGACCATTTTAAAGTAATGCAACAAGTAACTGACCATTTGAAAGTAATTAAACAAGTAACTGACTATTTTAAAGTAATGCAACAAGTAACCGACCATTTGAAAGTAATGCAACAAGTAACTGACCATTTGAAAGTAATGCAACAAGTACCGACCATTTGAAAGTAATGCAACAAGTAACCGACCATTTGAAAGTAATGCAACAAGTAACTGACCATTTGAAAGTAATGCAACAAGTACCGACCATTTGAAAGTAATGCAACAAGTAACTGACCATTTGAAAGTAATGCAACAAGTAACTGACCATTTGAAAGTAATGCAACAAGTAACCGACCATTTGAAAGTAATGCAACAAGTAACTGACCATTTGAAAGTAATGCAACAAGTAACGCAGAAGGTGATGTAGTGTTTGTACTGATGCGCTGCTCCGAACGGATTTCGACCAAACTTCCATCGTTCTAGGCTTATCAGTTATGGCCTACAGTAATGAGAGTCAAGACGGATAGAATATGCGAATGTGCTTTAGTAACACAGCACACAATGTGCCTTAGTAACACAGCACCCAAAATCTTTAATCGTTTCTACCCATTTATCTACAATCATGCATTACTAAATTAGCCATCAGTTACACTCTGTCGAATTAAAGTGCCGCGAATGACCTTTGCTATACACATATATATACGTATTACGAGTTTCGTTCCTTGCTTCTTCCGTTTCTCGCTTTGTTGGTTGTTTCGTTCTTTATGTATTTCCCGCAAGAGTGCGGGAGACGGTACAGCGCCAACTACTAACCTGCCAGCGTCGACAGCCCTGTCATCACCACGACGTCTGTTAGTTCACGTATTCCCGCAACAGAGCGGAAGATGTTCCTTGGTGTAATGTGTTGATGTTTTGTTTAACAATTTCAATTGTTTCTGCTGCAACAATAGTTCTCGATACAACAATTACTCTTTTTGTAAATACAAACAAAAATTTCCTTCAGTTTAATATATTGTTGGACAATTGAGAAATTATATGTAATAGTTCTCAAGGAAACAGTACAATTGTATCAGTATTAATAACAGGAAAGGATTATGGTTAGTTTCTTCAGAGTAACGCTGTTTATCTTTCTAAAGTTTTCGGCTAACCAGTGGCTATGTTGCACGCTATTCGTATTCTAAGTATTTACAGATTCTCTTCAAAAGTGTGTCGCGTTCAGGCTGCTATATATCAAATATTTAAGTGTAAATAGGACTTATGAAGCAGTAAGTAACCTATATTTTATCTCAAAACAAACTTCAGTCACGTTGCATATAAGAAAGTATTACAATATTCACTTTGAGCTTAATATTATAACTATTCGAGAGATATGAGTGTTTTATTTCTCTGAATTATTTCAGATTTTTTTACACTTTTTACTTCAAGGAAAAATTAATTCCATACACACCCGGGCGAAGACCGAGCACATGCCTAGTCTTCTCTAAAGACAAGTTTAGTAATAATGACTTAATTTAGTAAGAATGTAAGACAAAATTTGAAGCGACTTCTACACAAGTAATATGGAGCGAGGATTCTATTCAAGACAAACTTGATCCAACTATAGTGACTAAGAAAAATCAGGAAATATCGTACTGGTAATTAGAAGAGCTGAAAATACACAGAGTTAGGGCAACAAAGTGCTAATATTCTGTTAGAAAAATTTCAGAGGATCAAACTTCCTCGAACAACTTCCTACTTCCAGGTATGTTGCAGCAAACAAGTTGAGCGCTTGAAGGCTCCCAATGATGAACCTAGCCTGTACAATCTAGCACTTCAGTTCTGTGTCAGATTACTACTCTTAAGGACTCCGACTAAATTAAAACTTCACAAAATAAACTCAAAATGTCGAACCGTTGCCACGTCTGTAACAAGTAACACATTAAATCGTGAGATACAAATGTCATAATTATCCATACCTCGACAAATGTAACGCTTGTCATTCATTAATTACGTCATCAAACAAAACTAAACACCGATTTCTGACGGCGGTCATTTTGTTTTTTTTTTTTACACTAGAGAATTGAAATTCCCCTTGTTCCTTTTTGCGGGTGTGAAACATGGTTTTTCATTAAACAATTAAACCAACAAATACACCTTATTTCTTAAGTATGTCCAATAACCCTACACATGTTTCGGCTGCAACAGAGCCATCATCAGGGGTTCAAGGTCACGTTAACTTCAACATTCACTAATCCAATATTTAACAACCAACTAAATGCAAATTTTATTTAAAACTATTTTATAGTTTTTTTTTTAGATTCCCCTACATATGTTTCGGTCCGATTTCAGACCATCTTCAGGGGGTCATAAACTACAATTATGTCACTTCCATATGCGTAAATTAAATTGCATATGTACATATGGACGTGATATAAGTGTAGTTTATGACCCCCTGAAGATGGTCGGAAATCGGACCGAAACATATGTAGTGGAATCTAAAAAAAAATATAAAATAGTTTTAAATAAAATGAGCATTTAGTTGGTTGTTAAATATTGAATGTAAATGCACGGTGAATATAAGATAAATTTCACTAATCCATTTGCTATCACCACTTACACACCACAATGTATGTCAATTTGCTGTTAACAGTTGGTAACACTCACTGCTACCGTTTATACAACTTATCTTATAAATGTCTGACGTAGGTTGTTTTCGTCTTTGGGTTAAAAGCGTAAAAGTTGATAATACAATGTCGATAGAAGTTGTTAAAAATTATTAAACTTTGCTGGCAATTGGTTTGTATACAAATGGCTCTATTGCAGCCGAAACATGTGTAGGGTTATTGGACATGCTTAAGAAATAAAGTGCATTTGTTGGTTTGATTGTTGAGTGATATCAAAATGCAAGGCGAACACAACGTAAAATGGTTTTTCATATTAAGGGAAGGACAGAGACTTTGGGTGTTCGAGAATAGGGTGCTGAGGAAGATGACGTAGTTGGGCCGGAGAGGAAGAAAGTGACGGGAGACTGAAGAAAACTGCATAACGACGAGCTTCATGACAGGTGACACGTATCCTCATCAAAACTTATTTGGGTGATCAGATCAAGAAAGGTTATATGGGCGCGGCATATAGCACGTATATGGGAGAAGAGAAACACATGCGGATTATTCGTGAAAAAGTCCGAAGAAAACAGACCACTTTGATGGTCTGGGTATAGATGGGAGGATAATATTAAAATGGATCTTAAATAAACAGAATGGGAAAGGTTGGATTGGATTGGATTCATCGGCCCAGAAGTAGAAAAAGTGGCTGCTATCTAGCTAATACAGCCTGCTAGCTGGCTAGTACAGTTAGCTAGATGGCTACTACAGTTAGCTATGTAGCACAGTCAGCTAGCTAGTACAGCCTGCTAGCTGGCTAGTACAGTTAGCTAGATGGCTACTACAGTTAGCTATGTAGCACAGTCAGCTAGCTAGTACAGCCTGCTAGCTGGCTAGTACAGTTAGCTAGATGGCTAGTAGAGCTAGTTAGCTGGCTATTAGGCCTACTGTTAGCTATCTGGCTAGTATAGTTAGCAAGTTGGTTAGTAGTTGTCTAGCTGGCTAGTACAGTTAGCTAGCTGGTTAGTAGTTGTCTAGCTGGCAAGTACAGTTACCTAGCTAGTACAGTAAGCTAGCTAACTAGTACAGTTAGTTAGCTGGTTAGTAGTTGTCTAGCTGGCTAGTACAGTTAGCTAGTTGGTTAGTAGTTGTCTAGCTGGCTAGTACAGTTACCTAGCTAGTACAGTCAGCTAGCTAACTAGTACAGTTAGCTAGCTGGTTAGTAGTTGTCTAGCTGGCTAGTACAGTTACCTAGCTAGTACAGTTAGCTAGCTGGTTAGTAGTTGTCTAGCTGGCTAGTACAGTTACCTAGCTAGTACAGTTAGCTAGCTGGTTAGTAGTTGTCTAGCTGGCTAGTACAGTTACCTAGCTAGTACAGTTAGCTAGCTGGTTAGTAGTTGTCTAGCTGGCTAGTACAGTTACCTAGCTAGTAGTCAGCTAGCTAACTAGTACAGTTAGCTAGCTGGTTAGTAGTTGTCTAGCTGGCTAGTACAGTTACCTAGCTAGTACAGTTAGCTAGCTGGTTAGTAGTTGTCTAGCTGGCTAGTACAGTTACCTAGCTAGTACAGTTAGCTAGCTGGTTAGTAGTTGTCTAGCTGGCTAGTACAGTTACCTAGCTAGTACAGTCAGCTAGCTAACTAGTACAGTTAGTTAGCTGGTTAGTAGTTGTCTAGCTGGCTAGTACAGTTAGCTAGTTGGTTAGTAGTTGTCTAGCTGGCTAGTACAGTTACCTAGCTAGTACAGTCAGCTAGCTAACTAGTACAGTTAGCTAGCTGGTTAGTAGTTGTCTAGCTGGCTAGTACAGTTACCTAGCTAGTACAGTTAGCTAGCTGGTTAGTAGTTGTCTAGCTGGCTAGTACAGTTACCTAGCTAGTACAGTTAGCTAGCTGGTTAGTAGTTGTCTAGCTGGCTAGTACAGTTACCTAGCTAGTACAGTCAGCTAGCTAACTAGTACAGTTAGCTAGCTGGTTAGTAGTTGTCTAGCTGGCTAGTACAGTTACCTAGCTAGTACAGTTAGCTAGCTGGTTAGTAGTTGTCTAGCTGGCTAGTACAGTTAGCTAGCTGGTTAGTAGTTGTCTAGCTGGCTAGTACAGTTACCTAGCTAGTACAGTAAGCTAGCTAACTAGTACAGTTACCTAGCTAGTACAGTAAGCTAGCTAACTAGTACAGTTACCTAGCTAGTACAGTTACCTAGCTAGTACAGTCAGCTAGCTAGGACAGTCAGTCGGAATCTGCCTGCCAGCCACCACCGTATCATCATGTTTTCCAATTCTACCAACTGCTCGCTGAACACACGACAAATGTTTGCCACTAATATTCTTCTTAATTATTCTCCGCTCTTTCCTGAATAAATCCGTTGCTGTTGTTACTGCTGTCTGCTGTTATTCTGCATTCTCTTTTTCTCCTGCGATTCATTTTTCCACTGTCACTTCCACAACTGCCATACAAAAACAAGATCTGAAAATCAATATGGCGGAGGACGCCTTAGCGCGACCCTTGTCCAATTGGACACGCTGATTATCATGTTACGTGGTGTCCAATTGGACAAGCTGATTATCACGTTATGTGGTGTCCAATTCGACACGCTGTTTATCACGTTACGTGGTGTATAGTGCTCCCTCTCAGTTAAAGGATGATTTACAACACACGATTAACCGCTTGGACAACTCACTACTGGGTTCGAACTTCAATCAGAAGCTTTGCTCAGTTCTTGTTGCTGTTTGTAGGTGCAGGCCTTGCAAGGAGCACACACAGCATGAAGCCACACTTAGCAGTAACGCTGCAGGCCTTGCAAGGAGCACACACAGCATGAAGCCACACTTAGCAGTAACGCTGCAGAGTTTAATTAGGCAGGTTCCCGGATTAAACAAAATGAAACAGGCAACGGCTGCCTCGTTATATGTCCTTACACAAACCACTCGTATGCAACACACCTCGTTATATGTCCTTACACAAACCACTCGTATGCAACACCTCGTTATATGTCCTTACACAAACCACTCGTATGCAACACCTCGTTATATGTCCTTACACAAACCACTCGTATGCAACACCTCGTCATATGTCCTTAGACAAACCACTCGTATGCAACACCTCGTTATATGTCCTTACACAAACCACTCGTATGCAACACCTCGTTATATGTCCTTAGACAAACCACTCGTATGCAACACCTCGTCATATGTCCTTAGACAAACCACTCGTATGCAACACCTCGTTATATGTCCTTACACAAACCACTCGTATGCAACACCTCGTTATATGTCCTTACACAAACCACTCGTATGCAACACCTCGTCATATGTCCTTAGACAAACCACTCGTATGCAACACACCTCGTTATATGTCCTTAGACAAACCACTCGTATGCAACACCTCGTTATATGTCCTTACACAAACCACTCGTATGCAACACCTCGTTATATGTCCTTAGACAAACCACTCGTATGCAACACCTCGTTATATGTCCTTACACAAACCACTCGTATGCAACACCTCGTTATATGTCCTTACACAAACCACTCGTATGCAACACCTCGTTATATGTCCTTACACAAACCAATCGTATGCAACACCTCGTTATATGTCCTTACACAAACCACTCGTATGCAACACCTCGTTATATGTCCTTACACAAACCAATCGTATGCAACACCTCGTTATATGTCCTTACACAAACCACTCGTATGCAACACCTCGTTATATGTCCTTACACAAACCACTCGTATGCAACACCTCGTTATATGTCCTTACACAAACCACTCGTATGCAACACCTCGTTATATGTCCTTACACAAACCACTCGTATGCAACACCTCGTTATATGTCCTTACACAAACCAATCGTATGCAACACCTCGTTATATGTCCTTACACAAACCACTCGTATGCAACACCTCGTTATATGTCCTTACACAAACCACTCGTATGCAACACCTCGTTATATGTCCTTACACAAACCACTCGTATGCAACACCTCGTTATATGTCCTTACACAAACCAATCGTATAGAACACCTCGTTATATGTCCTTAGACAAACCACTCGTATGCAACACCTCGTTATATGTCCTTACACAAACCACTCGTATGCAACACCTCGTTATATGTCCTTACACAAACCACTCGTATGCAACACCTCGTTATATGTCCTTACACAAACCAATCGTATGGAACATCTCGTTATATGTCCTTAGACAAACCACTCGTATGGAACACCTCGTTATATGTCCTTACACAAACCACTCGTATGCAACACCTCGTTATATGTCCTTACACAAACCAATCGTATGCAACACCTCGTTATATGTCCTTACACAAACCACTCGTATGCAACACCTCGTTATATGTCCTTACACAAACCACTCGTATGGAACACCTCGTTATATGTCCTTACACAAACCACTCGTATGCAACACCTCGTTATATGTCCTTACACAAACCAATCGTATGCAACACCTCGTTATATGTCCTTACACAAACCACTCGTATGCAACACCTCGTTATATGTCCTTACACAAACCACTCGTATGCAACACCTCGTTATATGTCCTTACAAAAACCAATCGTATGGAACACCTCGTTATATGTCCTTACACAAACCACTCGTATGGAACACCTCGTTATATGTCCTTACACAAACCAATCGTATGCAACACCTCGTTATATGTCCTTACACAAACCACTCGTATGCAACACCTCGTTATATGTCCTTACACAAACCACTCGTATGCAACACCTCGTTATATGTCCTTACACAAACCACTCGTATGCAACACCTCGTTATATGTCCTTACACAAACCAATCGTATGCAACACCTCGTTATATGTCCTTACACAAACCACTCGTATGCAACACCTCGTTATATGTCCTTGCACAAACCACTCGTATGGAACAACTCGTTGTATGTCCTTACACAAACCACTCGTATGGAAAATATTCATTCTAAGGCAGGTTCCTTTCTTTTCAGCTGCGTCCACTCAGTCTTCTATCCTGTGGCCCATTACAAGTCCTTCACCTGGGAAGAGCGACAGTGGCCTAAATCTATTCTACTCCTTCTATTTCCGTAATTAATAATGCTTGTATCTGAGCCTTAAGGTCCCTTGTATCGTTATGATCTGGTACTCACCTAGGTGGAAGGACAACTTTACATTCATTCATTCATTCCGCAGTCTGTCTTACGACAGGTCCGTAGCCTCTTCCAAAGCGAGTTCTCCACAGGGTGCGATCTAGTGCTTCCTCTTCCAATTTCCAGTATATTTTCTTTTCCTTAAGGTCATCCAGTAGCTGCTTACGTCTTCTTCCTCGTCGTCCCGTCATTTCTATCCTTTCTTCTAACTTTCCTTCAATCACGTGTTTCAGAAGGCAGTTTATACGCAAGATGTGACCAATCCAGTTAGCCTTTCTTCTTTTTATTGTATGTACGATATTCCTCTCCTCCTTCACTCTGTGTAATACTTCTTCATTTCTCACACGATCGGTCCAACTGATCTTCTCCATTCTTCTCCAGCACCACATTTCAAAATTTCCAGATATTTCTGATCTACTTTCCGAAGTGTCCACGTTTCAGAACCATACAAAGCTATGATCCAAATGTAGCACTTTACTAGTTTCTTCCTTAAATTTAATTCCAGTTTGCTGGTGAAAAGATTTTTTTTCTTGTTGAATGCTGCTTTTGCCATGGCAATTCTGTATTTAATTTCACGTGTACACCTTGCATCATTTGTTATCATGCTACCCAAATAATTGAAATATTCAACATTCTCCAATTGTTTTTGATCTTTCATAATTTTTATTGGCTATGGTTGCCTTGAGACTTTCATTACATTTTCCCCCACATTCATTTTCATTCCCTAACGCCTTCCAATTCCAATCAGTCTATCAATCACGCCCTGTAGCACCGTTTCTTCCCCAGCCAGTAGCACAAGGTCATCTGCATATTTCACAGTGCCAATTACTTGTCCTCCTATTTTGAAGTCTCCAAACCCTTCAAGAGCTTCCTTGGTAAGGTACTCGCTGTATAAGTTGAACACAATCGGCAACAAGCAGCAACCCTGTCTAACTCCTCTTCCAATCTTCACACTCCTCGTCTAACTTTACATTATCCTACCCTTTGTACTTTAGGATATCATTAGCTGATATACCTCTCTACGAATGGGTCATTGTTACTCCTCCATACATAATCCTTCCGGCAGCACTATGGCCCTTGGGGTCGAATCAGTCTCTATCATAAATGAGTACCAGGAATATTTCCTGAGGGGTAAAGGCGGCCGTTGCGTAAGGCTGACAACCTTACCACATTCAGGTACCGACTGTCTAGAAATCTGGGAGCCTCAACCTCTTGGAACCATAACGGCCTGTCCAGGCCTGTAATGGGATTCCTTTAAGCCCGTATCTGTTACATATTGTGTGTACGAAACTACACAAAGTAGTTCAAGGAATCGACTGATGTGTTACGAAAACAGCTGTTATATTAAAAGTGTATAAAGTGGTAATACTAAAATAAACACTTCGTTCTGTGTAAGTTCGTAATGTGATGAGGGTCACGAATTGTTAATACAGCTAGATCGAGTTTGCACTCATTAACGATGTGTTCTCAAGTGCGTCGTAAAGCAAGACACAACAGGACAAAGCAGCAAACAAGATGCGGGCCAACATTGAGAATATCTTATCGTATGCCCTTTCTTGCACAAAAAGTATATACAGTGTGTCCACAAAGTCCCTTCGGGGTTTTGAAAAATTGTGGCGCGCAAACAAATTGAGCTAGCCACATGCGGTTTGCGGCAGATAACAGTGAAACTGGAAGTTTCTTTTGTCGCCAACAATATGGTGCTCCACCTCATTGGGGTATGCAGGTACGCGCGTACCTAGACAGGACATTTCCAGGAAGATGGATCGGCAGAGACGGTCCAATGCCTCGGCCTCCACGTTCACCAGACATAACACCACTGGATGTTTTCCTGTGGGGTTATGTCAAGAGCAATGTGTTCCGAAAACCAGTTAACGGACTTGATGACCTGAAGACCCGTATCAGGAATGCGATCTCAGCTATTCCAGCGGACATGCTCCACAGAACATGGCAAGAGCTCGAATATCGTCTGGATGTTCTCCGTGCTACCAAGGGAGTCCACATCGAGGTCTACTGAGGTCAGTAAAAAACTTCCAGAGTTTCACTGTAATCTGCCGCAAACCGCATTTGGCTAGCTCAATTTGTTTGGGCGCCACAATTTTTCAAAACCCCGAAGGCACTTTGTGGACACACTGTATTTTAAGGCACACAAAAAATCGTAAATCTGAGTGTTCCGTTTCATTTTACTAGAATAGTAATCACTCATTTTAAGACAGTAGCCTATCTGCGATTTAATTCCGGAGATACTAGGGGATGGATGTATCTCGACAAGAAAATAAAACATACATTTCATTTCACAAGGCCCAACATCAAGTACAATGGGGCAATGACTCTCATTCTTGCAACATGAAATGTTCTTCTGTAGTTCTTGCTGCATAAAGACTCTTCTTGTTGCCGGCATTTCAGAATAAGGAAGTTGTAACCCTCCACTAAAGACAGTCTTTGTAATGAAGAGGAGAAGAGGCAAAGATTGTATCACAAAAAGTGGGAGAAGAAGAACTGACAAAAGGTTTCAAAAATTATCCATTGTACGAAGATTGTACAATACGAAAGGCCTCCTAAATCACACAAAATTAAAGCAGAACTTATTACATCCCACAATACACAACTCATTTATTTCGCTGAATTATCCATATTTTTCAAAATGAACCCAGCACAAACACTTGCAATTACGGCATCTTATTATAAGGCTCCTACATTCGCAACCATTCATGAATAAGCATTTCCACTCCCTCATTACTGTGAAATCTGACAAGACGGGAAAACGCATCAATATGCTGGAAAATTACGTTGAAAAATGAAATGTTAATGGACTAAATAAGACATTTTAACGTTGTAATTGCCGATCCCAGTGGCCGCGCGGTCTAAGGCGTCGGTCTGCAGCCGTTCCTTTGCTAGGATCGTGGGTTCGAATCCCGTCGGGGGCATGGATGGCTGTCTGTTGTGAGTGTTGTGTGTTGTTAGGTAGAGGTCTCTGCGACGGGCTGGTCATTCGTCCAGAGGAGTCCTACCGAGTGTGGTGTGTCTAATGTGTGTGATCGTGAAGCCTCGAAGAATGAGGAGGCCCTGGCCCACTAGGGGCTGTTGCGCCATTTGAAAAAAGAAAAATGTTATAATGTCTACTCGTTTAATATTTGTGACCTATCTGACCTTAATTACCGAACGTACGTCTTACGAGCAATGAGGGATATCAATCAAATGTTTTGAGCACAGGCTCCAGTTATTCCTCCTTTTAACAGAGAGCTTCTTTTTTATAAGCTCTCCCAATATTACACGGACAGACATTACTTGTAATGAATCTTCTAGACAGTGTTTCCGTCAAGTAAATTCATGGCACATGGCACATGCGACATAACGGAAGTACAGTCTGACGTTCCATGTCAGTCGCTGTTAGCAAAATTCCCACTGCTTAAACGACATTGGAATGTGCGAAATGCAGAAAATCTTTCTTCCAATATCTGATACATGGAGCCCCCAAAACAAACCTTACAAAGTCTACGTAAATACTGTAGTTTTGCAGTCCCAAATGTCTCGTGTTGTTAACGTAAAATATAGGTAATATAAACTTAAAGTCCAAAAGCAAAATTTCACTTAGCTGGGGCACCAGTGTGTTGGACACCAATGTGTTGGACACCAGTATGTCGGACACCAGCGTCAACGACCACAGGCCACAATCCTAGACAAGTCACATATTTAACGCCTGCAATTGTAAGTTCTTACTGTTATCATGATCACCATCATCATCACGATCATCAAGATCATCATCTCAATTTCCACCCACATAAGATATTCTTTTTTTTTCTTTTTTCCTATGGCTCGACAGCCCCTTGGGGGCCTAGGCCTCCTCATTCTTCGAGGCTTCACGATCACACTCAGACACACCACACTCGGTAGGACTCCTCTGGACGAGTGATCAGCCCATCGCAGAGACCTCTACCTGACAACACACAACACTCACAACAGACAGACATCCATGCCCTAGGCGGGTGTTCGAACCCACAATCCCAGTAAGCGAGCGGCCGCAGACCGACGTCTTAGACCGCGCGGCCACTGGAATCGGCACACAAGATATTGGTTAATGTAAATGACAATTACAGCTTCCACGAAGTTAATTACAAGTGTTACCTTTCTTTTGTTCTTCCTTTCTTTCTTAGTCTGACCTCTTCTACCTACTCACTGTAGGTGTAGAGGGTTACTGTTACACTTGATCACACTCAGTGACACACACACACACACGTACACACTCGGCAGGACTCCTCTGGACGAGGGATCGGCCCGCCGCATAGACACGAGGGTTATCATTAAGACAGAAGTCTTCGGACAATGTGGCCTGTTCTAAGTACTGCTGCCCTCTGAAAATTTATGGTGTCTTCATATCAAGTTCAGAAGTTAACCAACAAATATGGTTAGTGTAATCAATTACAGTTCAGAAGTTACAACAAATTTTTGTTTTCCTTCATTCTAGTTGACTTTACCTACTACATGAGTTTAGGGTTCTTTACATTATACACTAGTGACCACACACACAGTAACATGGCAGGACTCCTGACAGGATCGGCCGACCTAGACACAGGTGTATCATTTAAGACAGAAGTCTTCGACAATGTGGCCTTTCTAAGTTACTAGCTGCCACTCTGAAAATTTATGGTGTCTTCATTCAAGTTCAGAAGTTACCAAACAAATTTACGGTGTCTTCATTCAAGTTCAGAAGTTACCAAACAAATTTATGGTGTCTTCATTCAAGTTTAGAAGTTACCAAACAAATTTATGGTGTCTTCATTCAAGTTTAGAAGTTACCAAACAAATTTATGGTTCTTCATTCAAGTTTAGAAGTTACCAAACAAATTTATGGTATCTTCCATTCAAGTTTAGAAGTTGCCAAACAAATTTATGTTCTCATTCAAGTTTAGAAGTTACCAAACAAATCTATGGTGTCTTCTTTCAAGTTAGAAGTTACCAAACAAATTTATGGTGTCTTCATTCAAGTTTAGAAGTTACCAAACAAATTTATGGTGTATTCATTCAAGTTTAGAAGTTACCAAACGCCTGCTCAGGGTCTTCAGCTCGACACGTGTGTGACAGGACTATTGCCACTGTCAGCTGTTACATGTGACACTCCTGTTTAATTGCACATGCTAATTTCATTAACTCCATAAGCTATTTCACATACATCAGGATTGTATTGCTGCATATCACTTCACTGTTCTCTGTACTATAGACAGCCATATCAGTTACATACGTAATTATTGGTGTTAACAGCTAATGTACAAGGCGCCTGTTATGCTCTATATCTTTGTGTGTTTTAAATTTTCTGTAAAACTTTAGCAACCCTGATTTGTATTCCTGTAGAAGGTAAAGTCTTACAATCAGAGGCAATACGCTCAAGGTATTTTTTTCAGAGCCACATTTTTTGCATTCAAGAAACCCTAGCCTATCGCGAGTGTTACGTTCCTGAAAAATCCTGCGAACGTTACAACAGCGATGCGCAAAGCTAAAGACCATATAGGGAAAAAGAGGTTAGGGGAACGAAAGACACAAGAGACATGACAATAAATGCACATAAATGAGTAATAAATACGACAAAGTATATGTTGGGCGTGCCGCAATGAGGTCGATGTTACTTGCTAAAGTTGTCACGGTGATCGAATGAAGCAGAGGTTATAGCGGCAGGGAAGACAGAAGGCTAAGCACAGAAAAATGTGATTTGTGATTCCTTTGCCGTCTCTTGCATGTGATCATATACCTACTTGTACTGTGCCATGTGACATTCTCACCCGACAGAACACTGGCCTTAACATTTCCCCCGATTTTGACTTCATAGTTCTTGTTGAAACGACCTGTCCATCTTTTCGCATCATAACCGCGTCCGACCGCAACAATTCTCCTTCCCCTGTCCAAGTTATCCAAAAAAAGAATCCACTTTCTCTAACAGAGACATCATTTTCCCCTTTATTCTTAGGCCCTTCACCTGCACATACATCTCCCATTGCAGATGTAAAAAATAAAAGGCAATAATTGGTTCTAAAAACATTGAAAATTTCAGTCGCAGTATATTCCGTGATGCACGATATATATACGAAGGAAACACGCAAGCGCGATGCACGAGAGCGGTCGCAGTAATTTGTCCGCGAATAAAAGAAAACCGCGATTAGGAAACCCGCAGATGACGCCGGTCTGCTGTTTTAGTAACCAGTGGATAACTGACTCATAAAACAGTATTTGTTGTATCTCTTACAAGACTTCTATTATGTTGCTGCTCAAATGCCATCAGATATTTCCTAATTTCCTCAATCCCTTACCCAACGTTAGCCATTTGTGCCTCAATGTCTGACGACCTACAGCCGTAGTTTCAAGACGTTCCATTCGCCCTACACCTGTGTCAATAGTTGACTGAAATCATGAGGAATGCAGTTAGCTGTGTTTATGTACATTTATTTAGCAAATTCTTTATTTTTGTTATAATTAATTATGGTTTTAGTGAATTTCTCCAATTAGAAGGCCTGATCAAAAAGTACCTGGACTGATGCTGTGAAAGTAACAGTACCAAACTTGCCCTGATGACTGGCTGATCCCCCTCGAAGTAGGTCCCTTCTGCTTGGACAGTTATTCCAGGGGCTCTTCCACTGTTGGAAGCACCTCTCGTACTGTGTTTTGGGGAACTACGAAAGTTTCTGGGTCACATTACGTTTGTTCGTTTACACTACTTCAGATCCTTTACCTTCCATGATGCTCTTAATTCGGAGAAAGGGAACTTTTTGTCTCTTTCTGCACATTCCAGCAAATCAGTGGCTACATTTTGCATGAACAATAAGAAGGCAAAAGTACAGTCATCATACTTAATACTTATTTCCGTATTCTTGACTACAACTGCGTAATTATATGGCGCCACAGGAATTACAAAGTACTTCGTCTGGTTGAAATTTTGAGGATATACGTAACCCACAAATTTAATAAGAAAAAACCAAAACCAACGTAAACATAAATTAAGTTTTCAAATAAATTATAACAGCACACCCTAATAATAGAAACAAAACTCAATAATACACGCACAACTGTGAATATAAACAAGAACTGTGACCCGTGTGTGTTAGAATATATGGTAGACTGGCCACGAGAATGGTCCAGGTCTCAAACATCCGAAATCGACTCAAAGCGACGTCATACATACACCTCCTTTCTTCTTACGATCTTATTAAGAACCAACTAATCTTAAGTGCAGAAATACGTGTTTTCCATTGTTGCAAAATTGCCGAATTTATCTTCTGCTATGAGGATAACGAATTAGTGGAGCTTTGTAACGATTGCGTTGGCTTGTCTCTTACATTCAGGAATATTAAAGAAATCCTCCACGACCACCTTTAACTCGTTCAGGCTGGTGAATATAGCCGGTATATGAAAACATCGCTAAAGCGGTGATAAACCGAATTAAGTTTGAGACAGAAATGACACTGCTTCTCTGAGTTGTTCAGACTAACAACTAATTACCTCACCTCTTCACATCCACCTTAAATGTGTATAAAGGATAATTAGAACTAAGAGCACAGCCCGCTTCTTCGCGCGGTGCACTAAACATTCTGAAATTCATTTGTCCAGGTTCCGTTCAATCAATCATTTTCCCAACACCACCCAAAATATTCATCTTTTCTAATGAAATATTCTTTGAAGCTAGTTCATCTCTGCGAATGCTAAAATGTGCCCACGTGACCAACTGGCAGGGACGTCGCTTGGGTGGGGGAGGCGAGTGGTGCCGCCGTCAGGGGCAGCAGAGTTCAAGGGGCGGCAAAATTTGTGGGAAATGAATATTTGAAATTAAAAAAAAAATTATTTTCTGAGTTCAACACATTTTAATTGTTTGAGCCAAATAAAAGGAAACTCAATAATCTTTGTGATATTTTAAAGCTCATAGTTGCTGTTAAGGGCGGCCATTCTGATTATTCGCCCCGGGCGTCAAAACTCTCAGCTACGCCACTGCCACTTGGCACTGTGGTCATTCCCTATGTCCTCCTCTCGCTACCCGTGCCCCATCAGTGAAGGTACCGAAGCAACTCACTCAAGCAAACACTGTGCAGTTTCACGCAATCACTCATAATCTTCAGAACTGTTACACACAACCCCATAATGCATTTCACACAAATGTTAGCACTTCAGTATCACTCATTTGTGCGTTTTATCAAAACCGTTTAATAATTATTTCGGAGACCCAGTAGCGCCGCGGACCACCCGAATGAAGCCCACGGACCACGTTTTGCAAACCTCTGGTCTAGAAGCACGGCAAAGAACCTCATTACCTAAGGGATAAACGATAAATGACCATCTGTCCCAGTGAGCAGAGGGAGACATTGTTGTGTCGTATAACTGATACTGTGGCCTCGCCCTGGTCACGCCAATAATTGACCCCTTCATACGGAAGATGGATGGCGGTAGGACTGCAATCTACCGTCCGCTTCTGGCAGTGGTCCAGACAGCACGACAGATAAACAGGGGGCTGCACTACCAGAGCACAGCCACTGCATCTGTCATAAACACAGGGGGCTGCACTACCAGAGCACAGCCACTGCATCTGTCATAAACACAGGGGGCTGCACTACCAGAGCACAGCCACTGCATCTGTCATAAACACAGGGGGCTGCACTACCAGAGCACAGCCACTGCATCTGTCATAAAGACAGGGGCTGCACTACCAGAGCACAGCCACTGCATCTGTCATAAAGACAGGGGGCTGCACTACCAGAGCACAGCCACTGCATCTGTCATAAACACAGGGGGCTGCACTACCAGAGCACAGCCACTGCATCTGTCATAAACACAGGGGGCTGCACTACCAGAGCACAGCCACTGCATCTGTCATAAACACAGGGGGCTGCACTACCAGAGCACAGCCACTGCATCTGTCATAAAGACAGGGGGCTGCACTACCAGAGCACAGCCACTGCATCTGTCATAAACACAGGGGGCTGCACTACCAGAGCACAGCCACTGCATCTGTCATAAACACAGGGGGCTGCACTACCAGAGCACAGCCACTGCATCTGTCATAAACACAGGGGGCTGCACTACCAGAGCACAGCCACTGCATCTGTCATAAACACAGGGGGCTGCACTACCAGAGCACAGCCACTGCATCTGTCATAAAGACAGGGGGCTGCACTACCAGAGCACAGCCACTGCATCTGTCATAAAGACCCGCCGGTACTGCAGAAGTCTGGATTGCCACCACTTGACTGTGTCCAGGTAACAAGAGTTTCAATACAGCAATACCTCGACTTTCGCCGCTTCGCTCTTTCGTCGGTTTTCAATTATAACCACGTTTCCAAATTTCGTCGCTTGCTTCGCTCTTTCGTCGCATTTCGTGACCTCCGCGCGCCATCTTGTTTCTTTTGTCGCTCAGTCTTTCAATATAAGTCGTTCGGTGTGCACTGTTTTTTGAAACTGTCCGCATTGAATGTCTTATATTTGTGATTAAACATATTAATACTGCTTATTTTTGTGATTAAAATAACCAAACTGTTCACACTATATTATTTTTGTGATTATACTGTAAACAGTTCACAATTATTTTTGTGATAACAGTATAATAAATAAATAAATGTTAAGTAAAGGTTATGCTTCGACTTTCGTCGATTTTCGACTGGTCCCTAACCCGTCGAAAGAGCGAGGTATTGCTGTACTTCATACTGTATATACCATCTCAGGAAACAGAAGTACTGTCACTTACTAACGAGCACGGCTTCGACATTGACGGCGTAAGTATCGGTCCCCTTATCTCCGGAGTAACCTTGTGTAGAACACTAAGAGGCCCCTTTAAAGTCCCTTTCACTGCCAAATGTGGATTTTTAACATAACTGCGCACTAGACTTATGTATTTTTAACTGGAATGCAACGGTAACTGGTCATAAACATATAACGATCTGACTTCCCCTCCGCCACTGCGGCGAAGGTCATAGCTGTTCTCGTGAGTAAAGATCTCTATATAACAGGAGGCGGACGTGGCCTAAATTGAGGCAATATCCTGATATTCGCATGTAGGTACTTCGCAAAACTACAAAAACTTACAGTTAGCATAACTGCTTTCCGGACAGAGATATTACGAGTAGATCCTACTACAAGCCGGTTCAATCCACTTCACATCCTCACAAGCTGAACTAACCACACGCATGTCACCAAGTCGTGTCTGTTCGCCTTAACGTTTGTCACCGAAATTGGATGAAAATTTGTTTTGTGGAGAAAATTTACTTTCGGTTCGCACCGTGTAACTGCTATTGGACATGAAGACAACCTAAGTGCTTGCACTTTCTGAATGAGACTGCAGAACTGAAGGAACTGTATGTGATATGCTGACAGTATGTGATATGCTAACAGTATGTGATATGCTGACAGTATGTGATATGCTGACAGTATGTGATATGCTGACAGTATGTGATATGCTGACAGTATGTGATATGCTGACAGTATGTGATATGCTGACAGTATGTGATACGCTGACAGTATGTGATACGCTGACAGTATGTGATATGCTGACAGTATGTGATATGCTGACAGTATGTGATATGCTGACAGTATGTGATATGCTGACAGTATGTGATATGCTGACAGTATGTGATATGCTGACAGTATGTGATATGCTGACAGTATGTGATACGCTGACAGTATGTGATATGCTGACAGTATGTGATATGCTGACATCCATTGTTAGGTATTATTGCGATTAGCGCAAATGTTTTAAGCACTTCATGAGACAAGGTAAAACATTTTACATAATTATTCAGATAAGCTGAAATAAGTTTAACATTCATATGCAAAGTTTCACGTCAACTAAATATATCTTACATACGCGCGTGTAAAGACAAAAAGTAACTTTCCTTTAATGATTGTCGAGTGTAAGAAACTTCGGTAATTTTCGGCAACCTTCGTGTGTAATCGGAACACCGTTAAAATTCAAGTTGATAGAAGTAGGCACAGCGTAATAACTCTGTTTTAATGAACATGAAAATTGAAAGCCTTATTTTAAATTGTACTGAACGTACAATAAATATTCGGCTGTTCTTTGCAACTGTTGTTCTAAATATTTCCTGTTCCGACACACATACGGTGAACACGCGACTTTAATGTAATATTTCTCAAGAAGTAAGAGGCGCAAGAAACATAACTGAACGTAATTGGGTAAATTATATGATGAAGTTTCTGTGCCATACGGTCAGCCGTTTACAGACATTCGCTGAAGGCACCGCAATTAGCTCGGCACATATCAGCCTGCATTCCAGGCCAGTCCACACATTTGTAACTGTACCTGCAGCAGCTCTTACCTTACAGCAAGATCTGGAAAGTGATGGGCAATGGTGAAATGCAAACAGCATGGCAAGACGTATAAACTGAGTGGTATAAGACCAGTGGTAGGGGAGGGCCATCTCTGACCAATCAAGTGGTATAAGGCCAAGTGGTAGGGCCATCTCTGACCAATCAAGTGGTATAAGGCCAAGTGGTAGGGCCATCTCTGTCAATCGAGTGGTATAAGGCCAAGTGGTAGGGCCATCTCTGCCAATCAAGTGGTATAAGGCCAAGTGGTAGGGCCATCTCTGCCAATCAAGTGGTATAAGGCCAAGTGGTAGGGCCATCTCTGACCAATCAAGTGGTATAAGGCCAAGTGGTAGGGCCATCTCTGTCAATCGAGTGTATAAGGCCAAGTGGTAGGGCCATCTCTGTCAATCGAGTGGTATAAGGCAAGTGGTAGGGCCATCTCTGCCAATCGAGTGGTATAAGGCCAAGTGGTAGGGCCATCTCTGCCAATCAAGTGGTATAAGGCCAAGTGGTAGGGCCATCTCTGCCAATCAAGTGGTATAAGGCCAAGTGGTAGGGCCATCTCTGCCAATCAAGTGGTATAAGGCCAAGTGGTAGGGCCATCTCTGACCAATCAAGTGGTATAAGGCCAAGTGGTAGGGCCATCTCTGTCAATCGAGTGGTATAAGGCCAAGTGGTAGGGCCATCTCTGCCAATCAAGTGGTAATAAGGCCAAGTGGTAGGGCCATCTCTGCCAATCAAGTGGTATAAGGCCAAGTGGTAGGGCCATCTCTGACCAATCAAGTGGTATAAGGCCAAGTGGTAGGGCCATCTCTGACCAATCAAGTGGTATAAGGCCAAGTGGTAGGGCCATCTCTGTCAATCGAGTGGTATAAGGCCAAGTGGTAGGGCCATCTCTGCCAATCAAGTGGTATAAGGCCAAGTGGTAGGGCCATCTCTGCCAATCAAGTGGTATAAGGCCAAGTGGTAGGGCCATCTCTGACCAATCAAGTGGTATAAGGCCAAGTGGTAGGGCCATCTCTGTCAATCGAGTGGTATAAGGCCAAGTGGTAGGGCCATCTCTGTCCAATCGAGTGGTATAAGGCCAAGTGGTAGGGCCATCTCTGCCAATCGAGTGGTATAAGGCCAAGTGGTAGGGCCATCTCTGCCAATCAAGTGGTATAAAGGCCAAGTGGTAGGGCCATCTCTGCCAATCAAGTGGTATAAGGCCAAGTGGTAGGGCCATCTCTGCCAATCAAGTGGTATAAGGCCAAGTGGTAGGGCCATCTCTGCCAATCAAGTGGTATATAGGCCAAGTGGTAGGGCCATCTCTGCCAATCAAGTGGTGGTAGGAGCCATCTCTGCCAATCGAGTGGTATAAGGCCAAGTGGTAGGGCCATCTCTGCCAATCAAGTGGTATAAGGCCAAGTGGTAGGGCCATCTCTGCCAATCAAGTGGTATAAGGCCAAGTGGTAGAACCATCTCTGCCAATCAAGTGGTATAAGGCCAAGTGGTAGGGCCATCTCTGACCAATCAAGTGGTATAAGGCCAAGTGGTAGGGCCATCTCTGCCAATCGAGTGGTATAAGGCCAAGTGGTAGGGCCATCTCTGACCAATCAAGTGGTATAAGGCCAAGTGGTAGGGCCATCTCTGCCAATCAAGTGGTATAAGACCAAGTGGTAGGGCCATCTCTGCCAATCGAGTGGTATAAGGCCAAGTGGTAGGGCCATCTCTGACCAATCAAGTGGTATAAGGCCAAGTGGTAGGGCCATCTCTGCCAATCAAGTGGTATAAGGCCAAGTGGTAGGGCCATCTCTGCCAATCGAGTGGTATAAGGCCAAGTGGTAGGGCCATCTCTGACCAATCAAGTGGTATAAGGCCAAGTGGTAGGGCCATCTCTGCCAATCGAGTGGTATAAGGCCAAGTGGTAGGGCCATCTCTGCCAATCAAGTGGGTTATATAAAGGCCAAGTGGTAGGGCCATCTCTGTCAATCGAGTGGTATAAGGCCAAGTGGTAGGGCCATCTCTGCCAATCAAGTGGTATAAGGCCAAGTGGTAGGGCCATCTCTGCCAATCAAGTGGTATAAGGCCAAGTGGTAGGACCATCTCTGACCAATCAAGTGGTATAAGGCCAAGTGGTAGGGCCATCTCTGTCAATCGAGTGGTATAAGGCCAAGTGGTAGGGCCATCTCTGTCAATCGAGTGGTATAAGGCCAAGTGGTAGGGCCATCTCTGCCAATCAAGTGGTATAAGGCCAAGTTGTATGGGCCATCTCTGCCAATCAAGTGGTATAAGGCCAAGTTGTAGGGCCATCTCTGACCAATCAAGTGGTATAAGGCCAAGTGTTAGGGCCATCTCTGCCAATCGAGTGGTATAAGGCCAAGTGGTAGGGCCATCTCTGCCAATCAAGTGGTATAAGGCCAAGTGGTAGGGCCATCTCTGCCAATCAAGTGGTGGTAGGGCCATCTCTGCCAATCGAGTGGTATAAGGCCAAGTGGTAGGGCCATCTCTGCCAATCAAGTGGTATAAGGCCAAGTGGTAGGGCCATCTCTGCCAATCAAGTGGTATAAGGCCAAGTGGTAGGGCCATCTCTGCCAATCGAGTGGTATAAGGCCAAGTGGTAGGGCCATCTCTGACCAATCAAGTGGTATAAGGCCAAGTGGTAGGGCCATCTCTGCCAATCGAGTGGTATAAGGCCAAGTGGTAGGGCCATCTCTGCCAATCAAGTGGTATAAGGCCAAGTGGTAGGGCCATCTCTGTCAATCGAGTGGTATAAGGCCAAGTGGTAGGGCCATCTCTGCCAATCAAGTGGTATAAGGCCAAGTGGTAGGGCCATCTCTGCCAATCAAGTGGTATAAGGCCAAGTGGTAGGGCCATCTCTGTCAATCGAGTGGTATAAGGCCAAGTGGTAGGGCCATCTCTGCCAATCAAGTGGTATAAGGCCAAGTGGTAGGGCCATCTCTGCCAATCAAGTGGTATAAGGCCAAGTGGTAGGCCATCTCTGACCAATCAAGTGGTAATAGGCCAAGTGGTAGGGCCATCTCTGTCAATCAGTGGTATAAGGCCAAGTGTAGGGCCATCTCTGTCAATCGAGTGGTATAAAGGCCAAGTGGTAGGGCCATCTCTGCCAATCAAGTGGTATAAGGCCAAGTTGGTAGGGCCATCTCTGCCAATCAAGTGGATAAGGCAGTGTAGGCATCTCTGACCAATCAAGTGGTATAAGGCCAAGTGTAGGGCCATCTCTGTCCAATCGAAGTGGTATAAGGCCAAGTGGTAGGGCCATCTCTGACCAATCAAGTGGTATAAGGCCAAGTGGTAGGGCCATCTCTGTCAATCGAGTGGTATAAGGCCAAGTGGTAGGGCCATCTCTGTCCAATCGAGTGGTATAAGGCCAAGTGGTAGGGCCATCTCTGTACAATCGAGTGGTATAAGGCCAAGTGGTAGGGCCATCTCTGCCAATCGAGTGGTATAAGGCCAAGTGGTAGGGCCTCTCTGACCAATCAAGTGGTATAAGCCAAGTGGTAGGGCCATCTCTGCCAATCGAGTGGTATAAGGCCAAGTGGTAGGGCCATCTCTGCCAATCGAGTGGTATAAGGCCAAGTGGTAGGGCCATCTCTGCCAATCGAGTGGTATAAGGCCAAGTGGTAGGGCCATCTCTGCCAATCGAGTGGTATAAGGCCAAGTGGTAGGGCCATCTCTGCCAATCGAGTGGTATAAGGCCAAGTGGTACGGCCATCTCTGCCAATCAGTGGTATAAGGCCAAGTGGTAGGGCCATCTCTGCCAATCGAGTGGTATAAGGCCAAGTGGTAGGGCCATCTCTGCCAATCGAGTGGTATAAGGCCAAGTGGTAGGGCCATCTCTGACCAATCAAGTGGTATAAGGCCAAGTGGTAGGGCCATCTCTGACCAATCAAGTGGTATAAGGCCAAGTGGTAGGGCCATCTCTGCCAATCAAGTGGTATAAGGCCAAGTGGCAAGGCCCTCCGTGCCAAACAATTTCCGTGGATACTTTCGATTCAAGGCACGCCCAACCAGCGATGTCAATATGTGAGGGGCGCTCCATGTTGCTGGAATAGTATACCATTATGACACCCCTTTCCAAAATACGCATGAGGACTTTGTGCAACATGTCGAGGTACGCTACACACGTCACAGAGCGTTCGGCAAAAGACAAAACCCCAGTCGCTGTTTGTTTCCATTAAACACAAAACATCCCTTGTACCTTAAGTCGCTGCACGCGAATCTGTTGCTCAACCAAATTCTAACATTATGCCTGTTAATAAGCCCCACAAATGGAAAGCGGCTTCCTCACTAAATATAATTTTGGCAGCAAAAACATTTGTCATGGAGCTTTGAAAGAAAGGCACAGAAAAATGTACTGCTAAGTTCCTTGGCTTTGGTTCTTACATGCTGAAGCAATTGGTATCTGTAAGTTTCATGTCTCAAAAAAGTTAGTATCTTTTTCTGAACCGTCGACTGTGGCGTGCTAAATTGTCGGCCAGTTTGTGGTATACACCTGTGTAGCCGAACATTATTGGAGCAATTCGGCTCTCTCTCCCCACTCCTCTATATATAGTAGGAAGAAGAAGGGACCAGGTGTCCCGCGCCAGTTGGCGTTCAGTAAAGGAAAGGAGTAGACGAATGGTATTGTGCTGACGTTTGTATTGTTATAATGGAGAAATAAAGTTAAACTATTGAAAAGAACAGTCTCGTAATTTGGTGTATATCAAATTAAAAAGTAACCAGCAACGATCGGTTACACCTGCTTGGACTACAAACAAAAGCCGATCTAACTTCATCCATCTTAGCTTCAGTGACTGCTTGTTTACCGCGACTCTTCCCTTTACAAATGCAGCCAACATTTTTGAACACTTTATGCCATTTGTAAACGAACTTTGCCTTAGCCTTCCCTACCAAACGCCGTACGAAATCCCAGATTACAATTCCTGATGCCAGAGGACACAAACTTAGCTTCTTTCACTTGGTGAGCCATTTTGTACAAAAGTGCTGTTCAACCACTAATGGCACAGACTTGCAAACTCAAGCAGCGCGACTTAAAATTTGATAAGTCCTTTTGGTCTTAATTCTTCAGCTTTTCAGTAAATGTTACATAAGAATCTTCTACACTTCATGTGTTTCCGAAGCATTAAAGAGCCACTCTCGAAATAAGAGAAGAAAAATCATGTGGGACTTCACGTGAAGTGTCCGGTGTTTTAATCCTGCTTTAACTAAAATTGTGAAAACCTTGACAAATGTTGTTAAAACTCCCAATATGAAATGTCAATGTAATCCATGTTGCGACCGTCGAGTGCCTACAGACGGACGGACTGACTGGGCTTCGCTGAGTTGCGCAAGAGCCGAAAGAAAAAGCTCTTGGTGCAAAAATGTTACATGGCACATAATAAAATATCGTTAAGGACCTTCATTTTCATAAGAAAGACGCATAAAGCTAACGGGTATGTAAACGGCAAAGCGTTAAAATAAACTCTGCAAAAATACGTACCCTCAAGAAATACGTACCCTCAATATATTAAGTACCCTCAATAAGTAAACAAATTACACAAAGGCAGCAACATTTCCACAAATGCACTAAACGTTCTGCATGTTCATGTTCATGTTCATGTTCAATGTAATGTAAGACACAGTCACAATCAAACTATAAATAACGAATTATTTAAAAATGAGGAAAACTTCATAAATTCGGGAAACACACTAACAAATCAAAATTGCATGAAAGAAGAAATTAAGGGAAGATTAAACTCTGGAATGTCTCGTACCATTGGGATCAGAATTTTTGGTCTTCCCGTGAGATATCTAATAAACGAAGGATTAAAATGCACAGAAATGTAATTTTGCCTGGTGCCTTACATGGGTGTGAAATTGATCTCTCGCACTAAAGGAAGAACACCAGCTGGTGACATTCGAGAACACGCTGCTGAGAAAGAAACTTAGCCTACAAAGAGAACGACAGACAGAATGGCATAACGAGGAGCTTCATTATTTGTTTCTCACCAGACATTATTGGGTGACCAAATCAAGGAGAACGAGATGGGTGGGGCGTGTAGTACGTATGGGGAGAAGATACTTGTAAATGCCTTCAGACTTTTCAGGGGATATCATGGAGGAAATAAATAATTTGGAAGTCCTAGAAATAGATGGGATGAGAATACTTAAAAGTCTTAAAGAAATAAAATGGGATGGCGTGGACTATATTTATCGGCCTGAGGCCTGAGCCGTCGGGTTGCATAATATACGGCGAATTGTTGACTAGATGGGTAACTGTTAATTTCTCAAGAAGGACTCTGCTCCTTGGATTTAGTTTGTACAAAATTTGCCACATCTAAGTGGCGCTACTGCCTATTGGAAACGTCGTCAGCTGTGGTAACCCACAGAAAAAATTACGTCAAAAATGCCTAGCCTGTCTTTTCTTTCAACCGGCAAGAATAAATCGTAACTATCACTTTTAGCTCATCACAAAACGTCAGAAAAATATGGCACATTTATTTTAGTCATACATTCACCACTTAGCTTGTAAGACTAAGTGGTTTAAGAAGTGTTTCCCTCGGAAACTGAAAAACCGCTGGCAGACAGTTCACAATTTTTACTCATTGTTACTATTTCCACATTAACTCCATACACTCCACAAGCAAAAACAAACATTTTTCTCCAGAATGTCTTAAGTGAAGAGAATGGGAGTGAATTACGCAACAAGCAACTCCTATGTCTGACGAGGGTTACCACCGAACACTCTGCTACTGGTTCACTCTTCCACACCATACAACGGTCTTACTGAACGAGCCCGCTTCCCAATTATTGCAGTTTGTTCTCTGCAGAAGCCAAGGACCTACCTAGGGGGAGGGGTTGCCGGGTTGTAGCCCCCTAAACCCCCAAAACCAAAATTTTAAACACAGATTTTTAGATAAGATGAAATCGAACCGTTCTACGTGATTTACCCTTCAGCTGAAATCTGCCACCGAAATCAGCTGATGACTAGTACGTTAGAATTTTGAAAAATAAATTAATAAAACTTAAAAAAACACAAGGAGGTTAAACACTATGATTGAGCTATGAAACATGTAGTTATATTTATATGTATATAAATGCAGTTGCAAAGAGTATTATGTTACAGTTATACTTACCATACGATTTCTATATCATATATTTTTAAATCAAACATAAATTCCATATTCCCTCCGGGTCAGCCCCCCCCCCCCCCCCCCAAATGAAAAATTCTTGGTGCGCACCTGACAGAAGTATAGACCAAAATAAAACAAAAACAAAATTCTCACTGTGGCCTTGTGGTCATTTCGGTAACTACTAACATCGCTACATAACAACAAAATAAATACAGAATAATCCAATCAAGTCGACACGGCGCTCAACGAGACATGTAGGATAGTGACAGGATGTATGAAACCAACGCCATTGCCAAACCTCTATAGAGCGGCAGGTTTCGCAGCTCCTACATCTCGTCGGAAGGCAGCGGAACACATAGAGAAGATCAAGCAAACTGTCGATGAGCGACACGCACTCTACGGAGCCAGAACACCACAGAGAAGATTAAAATCGCGGAACAGCTTCCTCGGAACAGTGCAAGTTGAACCACCTGAAGATTTCCCCCTTACCCAGATTTGCCCTGGTAGCCACCTCCTTGATTTCAATACTTGGAAATCTCTTAACCGCATTAGAACAGGGGTGGCACCAGTAAAAACAAATATGGTGAAATGGGACAAAACAGACGCTGGCGACCTGTATTGTGGCTGTGGAGAGGTACAAGATATGGGACATCTCCTGTCATGCAGGGACTGCCCCCAGAAATGCACCCTCGAGGATTTATGGCTTGCAAATAAAAAGGGATTTGACGTAGCCCAATACTGGGCAAAAAATCTTTTAATTTAATTTGATGGTCCGGACACGATAAAGTAAAAAAAAGATACAGAATAATTGGGCTTATGTTCTTATATGTAAGGAGCTTACAAAATGGTGCATACTAAACCTAAGTACCTTGAAAGATATTGCTAGCTGTGGCGTGACATTCAACACTCACATCTAGAGCTGCATTTAAAAGCATGCTTCCACTAGCGTTGGTCTACCTAGATGGGGGAGGCCATGGCCCGAAAATGGGTCAAAGGGCCATATAAGAAAAAGAAGAAGAATTTGTGGTCCACGACAGGGACTACTGTAACTTGTCTCGTGCACTGGGAATTGATTGGCCAAGTTTGATTTGTATATCCTATAAAATAATACTGCACATTATAAATATATATGAAAGAGCATTAACAAATAAGTATTATATTCAGGTAGAAATGAGAATCACAAAGTTGGGGCACGTTGCCTAACATTGGGTCTAAAATATTTTTATTCCCGTCTGCTATCTAAGAAACTAAAATTTAATTCTCTAAAAGCCAGTGGTTGCTTTACGTACGATCAGAACTTGCCAACAGAGTGAATTTATGTGTTTTGTATGGTTCTGCGAACAAACAGCAATGATAACACTTCAACAGCCGTTCTACCAAACATAACAATTACACAATTTTAATTTTTAGTTTTAATTCACCGCGCATTTTTATTATTCTAGACATTTACCAACAAAATGCACAAATAACACAGATAACACAGTTCACTTTCACCGGATACACATCAAGACTCAACCCCACACCACAACAGTACCAGAACCACTACTTCCTCTTAATTATATCACACATCGTCAAGAAGACTACACACTACGACGTGAAAGACGAAATGCTAAGAATTCATACTACACGCACTATCCATCACCGTTCTACATCAAACTCCACCACAATCTACACAGTGCAGTATATGTTCTTGTGAAACTTCTAGAAGTGCGACACATATCTTTATAAGAAGATACAGTGAACAGTGTTGTTTTAACATTTTATCATTTCAGCTATAATTTAAGACTCACGATTTTGACTTACTAAACAAACGTTTTATGATCATGAACAGTGCAAATCTTTACGAGTGTCATTAGCAGATCTATCCAGCATTTGAAAAGCACTATTGGAAAACCCCTGATGATGGCTCATAGAGAGCCGAAACATGTGTAGGGTTTGATTATGATAAGGGGCTGATTTGCACCTTGTTAGTGATTTGTGCATTTTGTTGGTGAATGTCTAGAATTTTAATTTTGTTTTATATCTTAGATATCTAAGCTTAAAAATGTTTTAATATTGTTTTCATGTCCAAAACTCAACACAGTTAACAACATTTTAACTACCCAATTTATATATTTTAATGAGTACCAACGTAGATAGCTGGTGTAATGAAATGAGTACCTAAAGATGAACTGTGACATGGTTCGAAAAATGTTGGATTATTTTTAATACAAACTGTATTAAATAACAGGTAATAAAGGGTGTACATTTGTCGGAACACGATTTTATATAAGCAGCGATTACCTTGTTACTCAACACGGTTTCTCAGACTTTTTCCCTGGCTTACCACTAAATGAAATTTAACAATTTCAATATCACACTAATAATTTTCTTATATTTAAATAAAAAAGCTCAAATTGTACATTCTGGCAGTCAGGGAGACGAATTACGTAATGCAGCCAGCAACGCTATGTATTACAAAATATATGTGGCTTATGTTGTATTTATTTTTCACAGTTTTTGTCCTTTAATACCTCGATTTTTAATTCAGGCCACATATCAGTACAGCGTGTGCATTGGAGGTACGCGTACCACACGTTCAGAACTCACTCTATACAATCACTATTCAAAAACACCAACTGGATGCACTTTTTAATTTAAAAAACTGTATAGTTCTTTAAAACATTTTTAAGAAAACCCGACATATGTTTCGGCTCCTTTTTTTAAAATGTTTTAAAGAACTATACAGTTTTTTTAAAATAAAAAGTGCATCCAGTTGGTGTTTTTAAATAGTGATTGTGACAAGATGCACGGTGTTTATATATAGTGATTGTGACAAGATGCACGGTGTTTATATATAGTGATTGTGACAAGATGCACGGTGTTTATATATAGTGATTGTGACAAGATGCACGGTGTTTATATATAGTGATTGTGACAAGATGCACGGTGTTTATATATAGTGATTGTGACAAGATGCACGGTGTTTTGTATAGTGATTGTGACGATGCACGGTGTTTATATATAGTGATTGTGAAAGATGCACGGTGTTTTATATATAGTGATTGTGACAAGATGCACGGTGTTTATATATAGTGATTGTGACAAGATGCACGGTGTTTTATATATAGTGATTGTGACAAGATGCACGGTGTTTTATATAGTGATTGTGACAAGATGCACGGTGTTTATATATAGTGATTGTGACAAGATGCACGGTGTTATATATATAAGTGATTGTGGACAAGATGCACGGTGTTTATATATAGTGATTGTGACAAGATGCACGGTGTTTATATATAGTGATTGTGACAAGATGCACGGTGTTTATATATAGTGATTGTGATAAGATGCACGGTGTTTTATATATAGTGATTGTGACAAGATGCACGGTGTTTTATATAGTGATTGTGACAAGATGCACGGTGTTTTATATATAGTGATTGTGACAAGATGCACGGTGTTTATATATAGTGATTGTGACAAGATGCACGGTGTTTATATATAGTGATTGTGACAAGATGCACGGTGTTTATATATAGTGATTGTGACAAGATGCACGGTGTTTATATATAGTGATTGTGACAAGATGCACGGTGTTTTTATATAGTGATTGTGACAAGATGCACGGTGTTTATATATAGTGATTGTGACAAGATGCACGGTGTTTTTATATAGTGATTGTGACAAGATGCACGGTGTTTATATATAGTGATTGTGACAAGATGCACGGTGTTTATATATAGTGATTGTGACAAGATGCACGGTGTTTATATATAGTGATTGTGATAAGATGCACGGTGTTTATATATATAGTGATTGTGACAAGATGCACGGTGTTTTATATATAGTGATTGTGACAAGATGCACGGTGTTTATATATAGTGATTGTGACAAGATGCACGGTGTTTATATATAGTGATTGTGACAAGATGCACGGTGTTTATATATAGTGATTGTGACAAGATGCACGGTGTTTATATATAGTGATTGTGACAAGATGCACGGTGTTTATATATAGTGATTGTGACAAGATGCACGGTGTTTTTGTATAGTGATTGTGACGATGCACGGTGTTATATATATAGTGATTGTGATAAGATGCACGGTGTTTTTATATAGTGATTGTGACAAGATGCACGGTGTTTTATATAGTGATTGTGACAAGATGCACGGTGTTTTTATATAGTGATTGTGACAAGATGCACGGTGTTTTTATATAGTGATTGTGACAAGATAAACGTGTTTTATATAGTGATTGTGACAAGATGCACGGTGTTTTATATATAGTGATTGTGACAAGATGAACGTGTTTTTATATAGTGATTGTGACAAGATGCACGGTGTTTATATATAGTGATTGTGACAAGATGCACGGTGTTTATATATAGTGATTGTGACAAGATGCACGGTGTTTTATATATAGTGATTGTGACAAGATGCACGGTGTTTATATATAGTGATTGTGATAAGATGCACGGTGTTTATATATATAGTGATTGTGACAAGATGCACGGTGTTTATATATAGTGATTGTGACAAGATGCACGGTGTTTATATATAGTGATTGTGACAAGATGCACGGTGTTTATATATAGTGATTGTGACAAGATGCACGGTGTTTATATATAGTGATTGTGACAAGATGCACGGTGTTTATATATAGTGATTGTGACAAGATGCACGGTGTTTATATATAGTGATTGTGACAAGATGCACGGTGTTTTTGTATAGTGATTGTGACGATGCACGGTGTTTATATATAGTGATTGTGATAAGATGCACGGTGTTTTTATATAGTGATTGTGACAAGATGCACGGTGTTTTATATAGTGATTGTGACAAGATGCACGGTGTTTTTATATAGTGATTGTGACAAGATGCACGGTGTTTTTATATAGTGATTGTGACAAGATGAACGTTGTTTTTATATAGTGATTGTGACAAGATGCACGGTGTTTTTATATAGTGATTGTGACAAGATGAACGTTGTTTTTATATAGTGATTGTGACAAGATGCACGTGTTTTTATATAGTGATTGTGACAAGATGCACGGTGTTTTTATATAGTGATTGTGACAAGAAGCACGGTGTTTTTATATAGTGATTGTGACAAGATGCACGGTGTTTTTATATAGTGATTGTGACAAGATGCACGGTGTTTTTATATAGTGATTGTGACAAGATGCACGGTGTTTTTATATAGTGATTGTGACAAGATGCACGGTGTTTTATATAGTGATTGTGACAAGATGCACGGTGTTTTTATATAGTGATTGTGATAAGATGCACGGTGTTTTTATATAGTGATTGTGACAAGATGCACGGTGTTTTATATAGTGATTGTGACAAAATGCACGGTGTTTTTATATAGTGATTGTGACAAGATGCACGGTGTTTTTATATAGTGATTGTGACAAGATGCACGGTGTTTTTATATAGTGATTGTAACAAGATGCACGGTTTTTATATAGTGATTGTGACAAGATGCACGTGTTTTTCATATAGTGATTGTGACAGATGCACGGTGTTTTTATATAGTGATTGTGACAAGAAGCACGGTGTTTTTATATAGTGATTGTGACAAGAAGCACGGTGTTTTTATATAGTGATTGTGACAAGATGCACGGTGTTTTATATAGTGATTGTGACAAGATGCACGGTGTTTTATATAGTGATTGTGATAAGATGCACGGTGTTTTTATATAGTGATTGTGACAAGATGCACGGTGTTTTATATAGTGATTGTGACAAGATGCACGGTGTTTTTATATAGTGATTGTGACAAGATGCACGGTGTTTTATATAGTGATTGTGACAAGACGTACGGTGTTTTTATATAGTGATTGTGACAAGATGCACGGTGTTTTATATAGTGATTGTGACAAGATGCACGGTGTTTTTAGAATAAAGTCACTCTATACAGCTTAAGAGATTGGTTTGTAAAACCGAGACTGGGTGTTTACTGCGCGGTACGAACTGAATATTTAAATATAATTTAGGTAAATTTTAGTCTTTGAAGGGTTAACTATATAAAACTATTTATCCAAGATCGTCCGTGTATACTGATGGTATGATGAGTAGGAGTAGCCTGCTGACAGTTTGTGCAGTATTAACTGGAGTATTGACAAAATTACACAGCTAAGAGTGTCTGTATGTGAACCTACTCTCCAGGTAATATTATCAGGGTAAAAGTCCAACAGGATTAAAGGTGCTGCACATGTAGCACGCTCCGCAGTAATGCATATAACACTGTGACAGGAAAACCTGAATTGAAGCAACAATTTGGAGAACCTAGGTTCATATTGGAGGTAAAAAGCAATCCCATTACAGGCCTGGACAGGCCCTTAGGGTTCCAGGAGGTTGAGGCTCCCAGGTTTCTAGACAATCGGCACATGAAGGTGGTAAGGTTGTCAGTCCTACGCACCGGCCACCTTTACCCCCCAGGAAATATTCCTGGTACTCATTTCTGTTAGAGGCTGAGTCGACCCCAGGGCCATAGTGCGACCGAAACGATTATGTCAATGAAAAATTCCAATGACACCATCGGGAATCGAACCCGCAACGTTCCGGTTTGTAGCGTAGTGCCTCAACCAACTGCGTGCGCCACCGCGTGCCTCCCTCATATTGGGGGACAAGATCAAATACATCTTACGAAAACATGACTTGAGGGCACATATACATTCAGATATCTCAGATTAAGGTCCAGTTGGGGCTGTTGTGATTGCGGTAACGAACATTCAAATATCACAGAAGTATAGGAAGTGCACGACGGTTGGACCGTCTATCTGCTTTTGGCGAAAGAGTTGATCAATAAAGTCACAAAAATGCTAGTGCTGTATTCAAAACAGTTGATCAATAAAGTCACAAAAATGCTAGTGCTGTATTCAAAACAGTTGATCAATAAAGTCACAAAAATGCTAGTGCTGTATTCAAAACAGTTGATCAATAAAGTACAAAAAATGCTAGTGCTGTATTCAAAACAGTTGATCAATAATGTCACAAAAATGCTAGTGCTGTATTCAAAACAGTTGATCAATAAGTCACAAAAATGCTAGTGCTGTATTCAAAACAGTTGATCAATAAAGTCACAAAAATGCTAGTGCTGTATTCAAAACAGTTGATCAGAAATGTAAAATAAACAGTATTGAATTAGTTAGAAAGGCAAATAGCGACTTTTGAATCCGTGTGTACCCGATGCCAGCACAAATTTTCACTGTCGTAATATTTCAAAGTCTCTTTGTCCTAATACATGTTGTTACTTCCCATTAAAAGTTCTGTAATCATTTCTCACTTCTCCGATGCTAAGGACATTCTGTCCACATTAATCTGTTTGTTCAACACCCATAAAAATATAGACACAGATTACAATCAGAAAGAAGGTTTTTTCCTTGCGTCATTTTTCCCAGTATCTTTTTGTTCCACTCTTCTTCGTGTAGAAGATCTGCAGATAACCAAAGACAATTTTCAGTCCCTCCCGAGATTCGAACACAGATTCAGATAGACCATTTTATCTTCTTGCTTTTTCGCGGAAAACTCTGTCAGCTATCCTCTGAAATATTCAAAAATTATTTCTTTCCCTTGCGACTCTCATTATATGGAGATGGAGCCACTGTTCAGCAGAGTTTAAAAATCTCATTTCCGCCGCTCGTGGAGTATTCAACATTTAGATTCACTTTCTCTGTAATCCAGGCTTCACTTCCGAATGTAGAAGCGGGAACAATTTTTGACGTCACACAATTTCAGTTTCATATCCTTCCTCATATTTTACGGTTCAACACAGTCGATAAAGTAACCAGACACTCACCCATCTATCAATCTACCTAATCATCCATTCACTCATACACCAAACCATCCAATCATGCATTCGACGGACGCATCAATCCATGCTATCATCTCTTCGTCCATCCACACAGACCCACCTAGCCATTCACCCACTATAACACATACCCAGCCACAGAAAACGAAAAGTCCTATTCCGCCAGCGTATAATTATAATAACCCCACATTCGATGACCCACAACTCCTTATCCGTGTGTTCTGCGGGTGGCTCATCCCCTCGAGATGATGGATGGCCTGACGAGCACTCGACGTGACGTCGGGGCGAGCACCTCCTTCACTTACAACCCTACCATCTTCTCCAAGATAAAGACGTGTTATCTACTGACAAAGCCGCTGCTTTAACAGAAGTAGCTCCACCAAAACTTCTGCGTTTACAATTTCTCTTGGTACAACTCTTTTGTATACAGTTTAAATCGGAAAACCAAATGTTGGACAGGACAGGACAGGACACAGTGCGTAAGTCGTAGACGAACACGCTGTCGCCGGCCATGGGGCGTCTCACTGCTGCAGTTCCTCAGCTTCTCAGGTGCTGAGGCTTCAATTCTTCTAAGGTGTGACGTTTGGTTGCTGGTTGAGCAGTACGCAGCATCATAACCCAGACGATTGAGCCTTCAGCGACACCGCTGTGAGAACCTCAATTCTCACAGTCTCAGGGGTTTTTAGTAAGATCTATTTAGCTCAGTTGTGGATGGGATTATTTAAACAAGGGTTACCCACAGCCAGATTTACGACTTGGAGAGCCTTTTGACGGATCATGAGCTCCAGAAATATAAATGCGAAATTGATAGCTTGAATGTGGCGATCAGTATGTAGTTGTACTTCACGGGTTGAAGCGCCAATGTGACATGATTTTGTGTCGTGGGTAAAACGTCTGAGATTTACTTTCTGAAACTGAGGGCATATAGACGGGGTTTGCTAGTCAGACTACTGTGACACTAACGCCTTCTACTGCTAATTACATCAACTGAGATCACAGAAAGCCGAGGTTTGCTACACTAACACCTTCTACTGCTAATGGCATAAACAGAGGGCATATAGACACCGGTTTGCTATTCATGACGAGTGACACTAACACCTAGAGATCCGGAGTGACAAGTGTCCGACTGCAAAGCAATGCAGCGTAGAATACGAGTATATTCTGTATACAAGCCTATATCGCAGTAAGGATTCATACCAACTATTTATTAACGGGGTTTGCAAGTGCAATGGCGATACGCGAGTGGTGTTAATATCACCGAAGCTCCTGCCAACTCAACTCCATGGATCCCATCCTCCTCTCTTTACGTACATTCTTATGGTCTCAGTACTAATTTCCACAGACATCAATTTACTTTTATTTAAAAAGGCAGAATATCATGCTTGGCTTGTCCGACCTGATAAAGATAAAGATGTACTTGTCCGACCAGATAAAGATAAAGATGTACTTGTCCGACCTGATAAAGATAAAGATGTACTTGTCCGACCAGATAAAGATGTACTTGTCCGACCAGATAAAGATAAAGATGTACTTGTCCGACCAGATAAAGATAAAGATGTACTTGTCCGACCTGATAAAGATAAAGATGTACTTGTCCGACCAGATAAAGATAAAGATGTACTTGTCCGAGCAGATAAAGATGTACTTGTCCGACCAGACAAAGATAAAGATGTACTTGTCCGACCTGATAAACATAAGGATGTACTTGTCCGACCTGATAAAGATAAAGATGTACTTGTCCGACCTGATAAAGATAAAGATGTACTTGTCCGACCTGATAAAGATAAAGATGTACTTGTCCGACCAGATAAACATAAAGATGTACTTGTCCGACCAGATAAAGATAAGGATGTACTTGTCCGACCAGATAAAGATAAAGATGTACTTGTCCGACCAGATAAAGATAAAGATGTACTTGTCCAACCAGATAAAGATAAAGATGTACTTGTCCGACCAGATAAAGATGTACTTCTCCGACCAGACAAAGATAAAGATGTACTTGTCCCGACCTGATAAACATAAGGATGTACTTGTCCGACCTGATAAAGATAAAGATGTACTTGTCCGACCTGATAAAGATAAAGATGTACTTGTCTGACATGATAAAGATAAAGATGTACTTGTCCGACCAGATAAAGATAAAGATGTACTTGTCCGACCAGATAAAGATAAGGATGTACTTGTCCGACCAGATAAAGATAAAGAGGTACTTGTCCGACCAGATAAAGATAAAGATGTACTTGTCCGACCAGATAAAGATAAAAGATGTACTTGTCCGACCAGATAAAGATAAGGATGTACTTGTACGACCTGATAAAGAAAGGATAAAGATGTACTTGTCCGACCAGATAAAGATAAAGATGTACTTGTCCGACCAGATAAAGATAAAGATGTACTTGTCCGACCAGATAAAGATAAAGATGTACTAGTCCGACCAGATAAAGATAAGAGATACTTGTCCGACCACATAAAGATAAGGATGTACTTGTCCGACCTGATAAAGACAGGATGTACTTGTCCGACCAGATAAAGATCAAGATGTACTTGTCCGACCAGATAAAGATGAAGATGTACTTGTCCGACGATAAAGATAAAGATGTACTTGTCCGACCAGATAAAGATAAAGATGTACTTGTCCGACCAGATAAAGATAAAGATGTACTTGTCCGACCAGATAAAGATAAGGATGTACTTGTCCGACGTGATAAAGATAAAGATGTACTTGTCCGATCCAGATAAAGATAAAGATGTACTTGTCCGACCAGATAAAGATGTACTTGTCCGACCAAGATAAAGATAAAGATGTACTTGTCCGACCAGATAAAATAAAGATGTACTTGTCCGACCAGATAAAGATAAAGATGTACTTGTCCGACCAGATAAAGATAAAGATGTACTTGTCCGACCAGATAAAGATAAAGATGTACTTGTCCGACCAGATAAAGATAAAGATGTACTTGTCCGACCAGATAAAGATAAAGATGTACTTGTCCGACCAGATAAAGATAAAGATGTACTTGTCCGACCAGATAAAGATAAAGATGTACTTGTCCGACCAGATAAAGATAAAGATGTACTTGTCCGACCAGTATAAAGATAAAGATGTACTTGTCCGACCGATAAAAAAAAGATTCACAGATAAGATGTACTTGTCCGACCAGATAAAGATAAAGATGTACTTGTCCGACCAGATAAAGATAAAGATGTACTTGTCCGACCAGATAAAGATAAAGATGTACTTGTCCGACCAGATAAAGATAAAGATGTACTTGTCCGACCAATAAAGATAAAGATGTACTTGTCCGACCTGATAAAGATAAAGATGTACTTGTCCGACCAGATAAAGATAAAGATGTACTTGTCCGACCAGATAAAGATAAAGATGTACTTGTCCGACCTGAAAAGATAAAGATGTACTTGTCCGACCAGATAAAGATAAAGATGTACTTGTCCGACCAGATAAAGATAAAGATGTACTTGTCCGACCAGATAAAGATAAGATGTACTTGTCCGACCAGATAAAGATAAGATGTACTTGTCCGACCAGATAAAGATAAGATGTACTTGTCCGACCAGATAAAGATAAAGATGTAATGTATCCGACCAGATAAAGAAAAGATGTACTTGTCCGACCAGATAAAGATGTACTTGTCCGACCAGATAAAGATAAGATGTACTTGTCCGACCAGATAAAGATAAAGATGTACTTGTCCGACCAGATAAAGATAAAGATGTACTTGTCCGACCAGATAAAGATAAAGATGTACTTGTCCGACCATAAGATAAAGATTAAGTGTACTTGTCCGACCAGATAAAGATAAAGATGTACTTGTCCGACCAGATAAAGATAAGATGTACTTGTCCGACCAGATAAAGATAAAGATGTACTTGTCCGACCAGATAAAGATAAAGATGTAACTTGTACGACCAGATAAAGATAAAGATGTACTTGTCCGACCAGATAAAGATAAAGATGTACTTGTCCGACCAGATAAAGATAAAGATGTACTTGTCGACCAGATAAGATAAGATGTACTTGTCCGACCGATAAAGATAAAGATGTACTTGTCCGACCAGATAAGATAAAGATGTACTTGTCCGACCAGATAAAGATAAAGATGTACTTGTCCGACCATAAAGATAAGATGTACTTGTCCGACCATAAAGATAAGATGTACTTGTCCGACCATGATAAAGATAAAGATGTACTTGTCCGACCAGATAAAGATAAAGATGTACTTGTCCGACCGATAAAGATAAAGATGTACTTGTCCGACCAATAAGATAAAGATTACTGTCGCCAATAAGATAAGATGTACTTGTCCGACCAGATAAAGATAAAGATGTACTTGTCCGACCGATAAAGATAAAGATGTACTTGTCCGACCAGATAAAGATAAAGATGTACTTGTCCGACCAGATAAAGTATAAAGGATGTACTTGTCCGACCAGATAAAGATAAGGATGTACTTGTCCGACCAGATAAAGATAAAGATGTACTTGTCCGACCAAAAAGATAAAGATGTACTTGTCCGACCAGATAAAGATAAAGATGTACTTGTCCGACCAGATAAAGATAAAGATGTACTTGTCCGACCAGATAAAGATAAAGATGTACTTGTCCGACCAGATAAAGATAAAGATAAAGATGTACTTGTCCGACCAGATAAAGATAAAGATGTACTTGTCCGACCAGATAAAGATAAAGATGTACTTGTCCGACCAGATAAAGATAGAGATGTAGTTGTCCGACCAGATAAAGATAAAGATGTACTTGTCCGACCAGATAAAGATAAGAATGTACTTGTCCGACCAGATAAAGATAAAGATGTACTTGTCCGACCAGATAAAGATAAAGATGTACTTGTCCGACCAGATAAAGATAAAGATGTACTTGTCCCTGTCAATACATTAGCCTCATTCATTCTTAACCTCGGCACTTCATTTAGATAACAGGTCAATTTCACGTTTCGGCCGCTTTATCCTCGTGCAAACAACCCCAATACCCATTGAATAAGAGTCTGTTTGGGCTCCAGAAATGTTTAAAAAGAAAAGACATCTCATATCCGTAAAGGGAATACAATCCGGTATCGTCCACCCCGTCTCCTACTCACTACACTGATTACGCTGCTGTCTAACGGCGTATTCATACCAACGGAACATAACACAACCCCGGGGAATATACTATTAAAAACATTACTGGCTTGTTTACTTACTTCACGTCCCTGCGGCCGTCTAAGAACCTTGGAATTCTTTACGGTACGAGCACATATTTATCTATCATTTACCTTTCTTCTCAAAGGTCTTGTTTGTTTGTCCCTGTCGCTACAACGCGGAGCATAGGGGCCTCCTTTCGGAGGTTTCTTTGGTCATGTGCGTTGATGTAGTGAGTGACCAGCCCACTGACCGCACAAGTTCGACTCAATCCTGATGTGACTGCCAGAGCCATCTGGCAGGCAGTCAGGTGACTTGGGCGAGAAATGGCAGCTGAATTTTGCTTACGAAACATCTCTATTCATGCCCGTAAGGTTCTTTTACATGCCGTAAATCTACGACATGGGACCGACGGCTTTACTTCCCCTCCGAAGGAAGTTGTGCTACGGATGGGTCCAGTGGCGAGCACGCTAACCACTAGTCCACCGAGGGCGACTCTCAAAGGTCTTACCAGCACAAAATGTTTCTTATAAAAACATTTCGCACTGGGAGTCATTATTCTTCTCACGGTGTTGCCTACCTTCCACCGTGTGCACAAAACTTGTCACTAGACCTTTTCTGAGCCACATGAATAAGTCCATATTGAAGGCCTATTTTAATCACGATCACGTGCCGGTGACGTTACGGCTGCGTAAATATTCACGAGTGACACCACGGCCTATTTCATACGGCATTTCTATATTCTTAGAGCAAACCAAACGTTAATTTAATAATGCGAGTATTGCAGCCCGGTTGCGCTATGTTGCATTCTACACGACTACTCGATACTCAACTGCTTCTTCAGCCTCATCTTGAACCTCACAAAAACCACAGTCGATGCTCAATTGTTTCTTCGGCTTCAGCGGGTACATCACACGTAATATGGCAACCTGGTGGCCATGGCACCGAGCTGTGACTCACTCACATCAGTCATATTAACGTCCGTTTACTCCCTTCAGATTGTAAGTAAAACTAATATAAACTTTTATCCTTCCCATGCGCACTAAATACCTCGCCCATTTTATTCTCCTTATTTCATTATCATCCTATTAATTTCACACTGTTATCACCGTGCATTTCTAACAATTAATATAAATAAATAGACCAACAAAATGCACTATATAGCTACTTTAATGTAGTATTTGTCTTTGTATCAACCTACACGTGTTTCGGACTCAAAGTCCATCTTCATGGGGTATCAATACTATCAAAACTACCAAAGCAAGCGCAGTTTACATGTGCGTACATCGCTTGTATAACACTATTGTGGTATAGATGTCCATATAAATTATAGAACATAACTGTAACTGTATTTAATTAAACTTATGTTAAGTTATGAGGTATGAAGTTCCCTGGTACGGAAATACTGGCTTTCGTGGAATGTGATGCATGTTCTTAGGTTGTGTAAGGGTGTAATGCGGTGCTGTTTTGTGTTATCTATCCATCGCTGAGGGTATGCGGAGGCTGGCCTTGAGTCAAGTGTTTTACACCGTGGCACCCCTCTACCAATCTATACGGCACCAAGAATCTTATTAGCTTATTAGCTACCACTTAGAGCCTGACAGATACGAACACAGCAACGTCGGAATCTACCCTGAGTGTTGGTACAAACGTAGGCACTTGTTGGCGTATGTAAACAAGTACGAAGGGTAAGTATTCTGATGCGCCTTTTGCACGCAGAAAGATGGAAACATAAGACGGAGATCGTGCCTGTCCTTGGGTCATCATGTCATCAGCGAAATTACTAAAAGCGTATCTGCAAAATATTGTAATGGGAAAAATTTAATTTTGGTTCGTGTCCGTCTACTGGTGCATGTAAAGAGGAAGTCGAACTTAACGCAGTGGTTATAAGCAGCTGAGAATTTCATTTCGAAACATTACTGACTATGGGAAATATCTAGCAAAGAGGCAAAAGCTCAGTGCCAGAGTGTATGAACGGAACTGGACGCGCTGTACATGTGTGCCAAGTGCCACGCGCTGCACGTAGGCATGTAACTGTCCTCTCACCGCCATCTAGTGTCGAAACTCATAACCCGCACCACTGCCATCTGCCTTTTAGTACTATTCAAGCATCTTACTGTTACGAAGAAGATGGCAGTCGTAGTACGAGTAACACGCAACAGATGGTGTAAGCGTCAATCAAAGTTGACGAGCAATGGCAACCAAATTGGAAAGTTGGTCCCGCGAAGAATTTCGTGGCGTAATTCGATATCTGTGGGTTCAAAACGTGTCCCGTATAGACAGACATGCCAAGTGACAGCGGCGTCATATGATGACGGCGTAATGAAAGTGCTGCATATCACAAAATGTTGCACAGAGACCTCTAATGGGATAACGGACATCAGCAATGACCGCTATGCCGCAATGCAGCTACAAGGGGGTTCCGCGTTCAGCTGGACAGCAGGTACGTATGTATGTGTGTATGTATGTACATACGTATAGGCCCATGCACAGAACACAGTGTGTGTTACGGGGAGCGCGGACTGAAAGAATCAAGGACTGCTCCCGTCAAGCCGGGCCAGCCAGTAATGCATAACTGCACTTTATAGCAATGCTGTATATAAACTCCCTGTGTACAATACAGCAATGCTGTATATAAACTCCCTGTGTACAATACAGCAATGCTGTATATAAACTCCCTGTGTACAATACAGCAATGCTGTATATAAACTCCCTGTGTACAATACAGCAATGCTGTATATAAACTCCCTGTGTACAATACAGCAATGCTGTATATAAACTCCCTGTGTACAATACAGCAATGCTGTATAAAACTCCTGTGTACATACAGAAATGCTGTAATAACTCTGGTACATCAGCGATGCGTCTCTGCGATGATACAAAATTCAGGATAGGGTAGTATTTAAATTCCAATGCTTGATGAACAGCTTGTGAATTTGACAACAGCACTTCATGTCAAAATACTGCTAGTGATTCTAACTAAACAGGCGTAGAAAGGACCAGGCCCAGAGACATGTGGCGCCTAACCCGAACTCTGACAGCCGGCCGAGACATGTGGCCCTTAACCACCGACCTAGACGCAGCCGAGACATGTCCCCCCGCCACTAGTTACTCTAGAACAGGCCGCCCCAGCATGTGGCGCCCCTTAACACAGATACTTAGAACAAGGCCGGCCAAGACATGTGGGCGCCTTAACACGATACTCTAGAAGGTAGCGCAATGAACAGTGTGGCGCCCTTAATAAACCGATACTTGAAAGTGGCCCGCGAGAATTGTGGCGCCGCCCTTAACACGATCCCTAGAACAGCCCGCAAGAGACATGTGGGCGCCTCTTTAACACGGATAACTAGAAAGTGCGCCCGAAATGTGGCGCCTTAACACAGAACTCTAAACAGGGCCGCAAGGACATGGCCCTTACACGATACTCTAAACGGCCGGCAAGCAGACATGTGGGCGCCCCTTACACTGGATAATCTAGACAGGTCGGCCGATGACATGTGGGTGACCTTAACACCGTACTCTAGAACGGCCGCCCGAACACTGTGTGCCCTTACCCAGAATTGAAGGGCCGTCGAGACATGTGGCGCCTTAAACGAACTCTAGACAGGGCCGGCCCAAGCATGTGGCGCGCCCCATTAACAAAACGCTACTCTAAACAGGGCCGTATAAAACATTGGCCCCTTAACACCGAATACTTAGAACAGGCGGCCCAGCTGTGGGCGCCTACACAGTACTCAGAATGGCCGGTAAAGAACTGGCGCCCCTTAACACGGATACTCTAGAACAGCCGGCCGAGACATGTGGAGCGCCCTTACACAGATACCTAGACAGGCGCAAGAGACATGTGGCTGCCCCTTAACACGAACTCTAGATAAACCGCCCTGACTGTGGCCCTAAACACGATAATCTAGAACAGGTCGGCCCGAGACAATACGGAGCGCCCTTCACCGATACTCTAAAATGGGCCAGGCGAGACATGTGCGCCCCTTAAACCAATACTCTAGAACAGGCGCCCGAACATGTGGCCGCCACTTAACACAGAACCATAAACGGCCGCCAGACTGTGGCCCTTAACACAGATACTCTAGAACAGGGCCGGCAAGAGACATGTGGGCGCCCCTTAACACCGATACTCTAGAACAGGGCCGGCCCGAGACATGTGGGCGCCCCTTAACACAGATACTCTAGAACAGGGCCGGCAAGACATGTGGGCGCCCCTTAACACGGATACTCTAGAACAGGGCCGGCCGAACATGTGGGCGCCCCTTAACACAGATACTCTAGAACAGGGCCGGCCAGAGACATGTGGGCGCCCCTTAACCCCGATACTCTAGAACAGGGCCGGCCGAGACATGTGGGCGCCCCTTAACACCGATAATCTAGAACAGGGTCGGCCCGAGACATGTGGGCGCCCCTTAACACCGATACTCTAGAACAGGGCCGGCCCGAGACATGTGGTGCGCTCCTTAACACCGATACTCTAGAACAGGGTCGGCCTGAGACATGTGGGTGCCCCTTAACACAGATAATCTAGAACAGGGCCGGCCCGAGACATGTGGCGCCCTTAACACCGATACTCTAGAACAGGGCTGGCCTGAGACATGTGGGTGCCCCTTAACACAGATAATCTAGAACAGGGCCGGCCCGAGACATGTGGGCGCCCCTTAACACCGATACTATAGAATAGGGCCGGCGCGTGCCCGAATTCCGGACAATTTTCGGAGAAATTATTTCGCGTGTGGAGACCTGAGTTTACTGTCACCACATTTCCATTCACTCCAGTGGCGTCTTAGCGCCCCTTATACGTTGGCGCCCCGGACAGCAGCCCAGCTGGCTAGCCCCTCAGTCCGACTCTGAGCGAATGGGCTGGTTAATCCGGGGCTTGAATCCCCGCAGGGATAAGAGATTTTTTCTTCCCCAATACGTCTAGACCAGCTCTGAGGCCCCACCAATGGGTACCGGGGTTCTTTCCCCGAGGGTAAAGGTGAGCACTCACATCCACCTAGTGCCGAGGTTAAGGACGAGTGGCGCTACACTTCCGCTCCACCTATATGCCTTCATGGCGTGAAGAACTTCACGTTTGTCAACAAAGAACGCAAAGCTAACAATTCAGAAGTTATCTCCACTGACCCTACTAGCTCAAGCTGTACAATGCTGACTTTTGTTGGAAACAGCCCTGGCTCAAATCTCAGCGAGCACACAGATCATTCTGAGGGTTCTTCGCGGTTTTTCCTCGGTCTGTTAAGGCAAAGATTAGGACAGTGCGTTAAATTAGACAACTGTTCGCTCCAGATCCATTTGAACTCACTGCTCACCACCATACAAACGAGGGCTCTCTTTAGTCTCCGTCACTGAAACAGTCTTTAAAGAAGTTACAAATAATTTTTGGTCACGTTAACAAACCGGATTTACGCCGTGATAGTTCACTCAGTTTCTAATAACGAAGTCCACGACATCTGTACGGAACTAGGAAAGACATTGTGGTTCACTGCTCGGATGATAGATGGCACGGACGAATTATATCAATCGACGTAAGGAGAACCAGGTGCAAGATTAAAACGGGATTTTTTATCAATGCCCTCGTCTTTTGACAATACAACTGCTTTTCAGGCTCAAGGATATGGCAAATGCAAAGCTCGACAAGTAATGGGAAGATTATCAGAGTGGTAGCATGTCTCACTGGTATTTGGTTGGATATTAACCACTTTAAATATCGATCAGGACAAACTCTGCCGGAGTTCTTCTCGTTTTCCTCAGTCGACAAATACAGATGCTTAGCATGTACCGTAATGCCGAGTTCCTGTCCTCCACGTCAGTGGTATTCAACCTGGGGTACGCGAAGACATCTTAGAGGGTACGTAAAATTAAAAAAACAAATCTATTTCATGATAAACACTGAATAATCAGGGCCAGATTTAGGGTTAGCTACAAGACACCAGGACCTAAGGACATGCGATTTGGGAGAGCCATTTTCTTCTTTTACTCTCTCTCTCTTTCTCTCTCTCTCTCCTTTATGCGATTCTTATCTGGGCGGCTAGTTTCATTTTATCCCACACAGTGCGTTGGAACGTGACTGAACACTGTTGGGCGGGATTAACGTTTTGCCTAATACAGTTTTTCACTGCTTTTAACCACTCAATGAACCTACTTCACAATACTGTTGTGGCAACAAACGGACAGACGCACTGCTTCATATTACCTTGTTCTTTGACAGTTGCCGCTACCGTGATTTAATAGCTTGATTCTCATTTTTCTCATTTAAAACTTATTATTTAATAAATAAATTACATCCAAAATAATGTAACTTATTTTAGATGTAGATTATAGAATATGTATAACTTGAATTATGCACCAACAACTTTGGGGGTACAAAATTGAGGAGAAATTATATGTGGGGGTACGAGAACAAAAATGGTTGATACCACTGCTCTACGTGACAGTTTAGGTTGGTACCACTGCTCTACGTGACAGTTTAGGTTGGTACCACTGCTCTACGTGACAGTTTAGGTCGGTACCACTGCTCTACGTGACAGTTTAGGTCGGTACCACTGCTCTACGTGACAGTTTATGTTGGTACCACTACTCTACGTGACAGTTTATGTTGGTACCACTGCTCTACGTAACAGTTTATGTTGGTACCACTGCTCTACGTAACAGTTTATGTTGGTACCACTGCTCTACGTAACAGTTTATGTTGGTACCACTGCTCTACGTGACAGTTTATGTTGGTACCACTGCTCTACGTAACAGTTTTTGTTGGTACCACTGCTCTACGTGACAGTTTATGTTGGTACCACTGCCTACGTAACAGTTTTTGTTGGTACCACTGCTCTACGTGACAGTTTATGTTGGTACCACTGCTCTACGTAACAGTTTATGTTGGTACCACTGCTCTACGTGACAGTTTATGTTGGTACCACTGCTCTACGTAACAGTTTATGTTGGTACCACTGCTCTACGTGACAGTTTTATGTTGGTACCACTGCTCTACGTAACAGTTTATGTTGGTACCACTGCTCTACGTGACAGTTTATGTTGGTACCACTGCTCTACGTGACAGTTTATGTTGGTACCACTGCTCTACGTAACAGTTTATGTTGGTACCACTGCTCTACGTGACAGTTTATGTTGGTACCACTGCTCTACGTAACAGTTTATGTTGGTACCACTGCTCTACGTGACAGTTTATGTTGGTACCACTGCTCTACGTAACAGTTTATGTTGGTACCACTGTTCTACGTGACAGTTTATGTTGGTACCACTGCTCTACGTAACAGTTTATGTTGGTACCACTGCTCTACGTGACAGTTTATGTTGGTACCACTGCTCTACGTAACAGTTTATGTTGGTACCACTGTTCTACGTAACAGTTTATGTTGGTACCACTGCTCTACGTGACAGTTTATCTATATTAACTATCAGCATCCTTTCATCATTAAATAAACTCCACGTAACACATGTATAACCAACCAACTCATACACAACATTGAAGTACAATGCAACAAACTCTATAAAACTCCCGACGTTTCGGTATTACATCACACCATCCTCAGGGAGACACACCGAGCACTTATAAATATATTTAAAAATACACAAGCCCAGTTGTTTTTGAGTTCGATATAAAACTTGCTAACATACCACACGACGCCGATGCTAAGTTATACAAAAGTTGCTGATGCGTTGTAGCAACGTGTGTGCCAAGACATATGTGTAGCAGAGTACAGCTTACTGCCTCGTCCGGCATACTTGCATCTTTTGTTTGTGCGGTGATGTTTATGGGTTCGGCAGTCAACCCAACTGGGTTTGTGTATTTTTTAATGTATCTTTAAGTGTTCTGTGTGTCTCCCCTGAGGATGGTGTGATGTTAAACCGAAACACGTCGGGAGTTTTATAGAGTTTGTTACACAGTACTTCAATATAGTGTACGTATAGTTATGGACAATTTTGCCGATCCCAGTGGCCGTGCGGTCTAAGGCGTGGCACTGCGGCAGCTAGCTTGCTGGGATTGTGGGTTCGAATCCCACCGGGAACATGGATGTCTGTCTGTTGTTGAGTGTTGTGTGCTGTCAGGTAGAGGTCTCTGCGACGGACTGATCACTCGTCCAGAGGAGTCCTACCGAGTGTGGTGTGTCTGAGTGTGATCGTGAAACCTCGATAGTGAGGAGGCCCTGGCCCACTAGAGGGTGTTGTGCCATGGAAAAAAAAATTCAGTTTTATACTGTACGTGTCATTACATAAACATTACATATTTATTCTTTCCTCTATCAAAGACACTACATAATCTTAGGGACTGGCATGGCGTTAAATAACATACTTAAAATAGAGGAAAAGTCCTGATGAGACAAAGAGACGTGCGCAGCAATTAATGAGAAGCTCTATAATTTGTGTTCTTCACCATACGCTACGTATTATTAAGGTAATAAAGTGAAGCAGGCACACCGATGTTGTGTGAGAGATGTGAGGTCCTGAATGTTACTGTCATGGAGATGAGTACAGACGTTTAGAGGAGCTGACGTCTATAGGAACAGCGTGTTTTGTGTGAGAGATGTGAGGTCCTGAATGTTACTGTCATGGAGATGAGTACAGACGTCTAGAGGAGCTGACGTCTGTATGAACAGCGTGTTTTGTGTGAGAGATGTGAGGTCCTGAATGTTACTGTCATGGAGATGAGTACAGACGTCTAGAGGAGCTGACGTCTGTATGAACAGCGTGTTTTGTGTGAGAGATGTGAGGTCCTGAATGTTACTGTCATGAAGATGAGTACAGACGTCTAGAGGAGCTGAAGTCTATAGGAACAGCGTGTTTTGTGTGAGAGATGTGAGGTCCTGAATGTTACTGTCATGGAGATGAGTACAGACGTCTAGAGGAGCTGACGTCTGTATGAACAGCGTGTTTTGTGTGAGAGATGTGAGGTCCTGAATGTTACTGTCATGGAGAAGAGTACAGACGTCTAGAGGAGCTGACGTCCGTATGAACAGCGTGTTTTGTGTGAGAGATGTGAGGTCCTGAATGTTACTGTCATGGAGATGAGTACAGACGTTTAGAGGAGCTGACGTCTGTATGAACAGCGTGTTTTTTGTGAGAGATGTGAGGTCCTGAATATTACTGTCATGGAGATGAGTACAGACGTTTAGAGGAGCTGACGTCTATAGGAACAGCGTGTTTTGTGTGAGAGATGTGAGGTCCTGAATGTTACTGTCATGGAGATGAGTACAGACGTCTAGAGAGCTGAAGTCTATAGGAACAGCGTGTTTTGTGTGAGAGATGTGAGGTCCTGAATGTTACTGTCATGGAGATGAGTACAGACGTCTAGAGGAGCTGAAGTCTGTATGAACAGCGTGTTTTGTGTGAGAGATGTGAGGTCCTGAATGTTACTGTCATGGAGATGAGTACAGACGTCTAGAGGAGCTGAAGTCTATAGGAACAGCGTGTTTTGTGTGAGAGATGTGAGGTCCTGAATGTTACTGTCATGGAGATGAGTACAGACGTTTAGAGGAGCTGAAGTCTATAGGAACAGCGTGTTTTGTGTGAGAGATGTGAGGTCCTGAATGTTACTGTCATGGAGATGAGTACAGACGTTTAGAGGAGCTGAAGTCTATAGGAACAGCGTGTTTTGTGTGAGAGATGTGAGGTCCTGAATGTTACTGTCATGGAGATGAGTACAGACGTCTAGAGGAGCTGAAGTCTATAGGAACAGCGTGTTTTGTGAGAGATGTGAGGTCCTGAATGTTACTGTCATGGAGATGAGTACAGACGTCTAGAGGAGCTGAAGTCTATAGAACAGCGTGTTTTGCGTGAGAGATGTGAGGTCCTGAATGTTACTGTCATGGAGATGAGTACAGACGTCTAGAGGAGCTGAAGTCTATAGGAACAGCGTGTTTTGTGTGAGAGATGTGAGGTCCTGAATGTTACTGTCATGGAGATGAGTACAGACGTCTAGAGGAGCTGAAGTCTATAGGAACAGCGTGTTTTGCGTGAGAGATGTGAGGTCCTGAATGTTACTGTCATGGAGATGAGTACAGACGTTAGAGGAGCTGAAGTCTATAGGAACAGCGTGTTTTGTGTGAGAGATGTGAGGTCCTGAATGTTACTGTCATGGAGATGAGTACAGACGTCTAGAGAGACTGAAGTCTATAGGAACAGCGTGTTTTGTGTGAGAGATGTGAGGTCCTGAATGTTACTGTCATGGAATGAGTACAGACGTCTAGAGGAGCTGAAGTCTATAGGAACAGCGTGTTTTGTGTGAGAGATTGAGGTCCTGAATGTTACTGTCATGGAGATGAGTACAGACGTCTAGAGGAGCTGACGTCTATAGGAACAGCGTGTTTTGTGTGAGAGATGTGAGGTCCTGAATGTTACTGTCATGGAGATGAGTACAGACGTTTAGAGGAGCTGAAGTCTATAGGAACAGCGTGTTTTGTGTGAGAGATGTGAGGTCCTGAATGTTACTGTCATGGAGATGAGTACAGACGTTTAGAGGAGCTGAAGTCTATAGGAACAGCGTGTTTTGTGTGGAGAGATGTGAGGTCCTGAATGTTACTGTCATGGAGATGAGTACAGACGTCTAGAGGAGCTGAAGTCTATAGGAACAGCGTGTTTTGTGTGAGAGATGTGAGGTCCTGAATGTTACTGTCATGGAGATGAGTACAGACGTTAGAGGAGCTGACGTCTATAGGAACAGCGTGTTTTGTGTGAGAGATGTGAGGTCCTGAATGTTACTGTCATGGAGATGAGTACAGACGTCTAGAGGAGCTGACGTCTATAGGAACAGCGTGTTCATCCGACCTTACGATGGCAGCAGTACATTCTTCTCAAACGTCGTCACACACCAACCACACTAGACGTCACACACCTACCACACTAGACGTCACACACCAACCACACTAGACGTCACACACCAACCACACTAGACGTCACATTCCAAAACCCTAAACTAGTAATAATAATGATGATGATGATAAAAAAAATAATAATAATAATAATAATAATAATATAATAATAGCTACAACGAATGTGGAACATCAAATGTATGGTCATACCGGTAATAAATGGAGCTACCGGAATAGTAACAAAAGATTTAAAGAAAACTTGGAAGCCATACCAGTAAAACATTCAAAGATTCACTACAAAAGACAGCTGTACTTGGAACATCACACATAATACGGAAAGTACTGCAGTCTGAAACTTGAAGTGTGAGCGGTGGGAATCACCGTTGGTTCAAGAGGAGAAGTACCAGCAAGAAAGGGCTTGTAACAAGAAACATGATAATAATTAATAATAATAATTATTATTATTATTATTTTGCCTTACGTCGACCAAAAAATTGTGTATATTCACATCATATGATCACACGTTTAGATTTGACTGCCATCATCAGACCGTAACTGGTAAACAGACAAATGCAGTACATTCCACAGTCAGTTTCAAAACAATACATCCTGCCGTTCATGTCAGCGCCATATACAACAGGCATACAACTTGTCCATGCATAATTACTACAAAATTCGCCGTACAGAAGTAACTGGCATTAGTTAACGAAAGGTATTTAAGGCGAAAGTTCTTAGTTTTCAGCTCACTTGATTGTGTTGACTGTTCTGTTCTTGTGGGCTTAAGCAGCTGTCTTGAAATTGCTTTTGGAAATGTGATGTGATGTGAACTCTATTACGTTCAACTAACACACAGTCACATTACATCACATATCTAGACAATGTGATGTCATGTGACTTGTCTTACGTCAAGCTAATAAACAAACAAGTCACATTACATCACATATCTAGACAATGTTATGACATGTGACTTGTATTACGTCAAGCTAATACACAAACAAGTCACATTACATCACATATCTAGACAATGTTATGACATGTGACTTGTATTACGTCAAGCTAATACACAAACAAGTCACATTATATCACATATCTAGACAATGTGATGTCATGTGACTTGTCTTACGTCAAGCTAATAAACAAACAAGTCACATTACATCACATATCTAGACAATGTTATGACATGTGACTTGTATTACATCAAGCTAATACACCAACAAGTCACATTACATCACATATCTAGACAATGTTATGACATGTGACTTGTATTACATCAAGCTAATACACCAACAAGTCACATTATATCACATGTCTAGACAATGTTGACATGTGACTTGTATTACGTCAAGCTAATACACAAACACATTACATCACATATATAGAAAATGTGATGTCATGTGACTTGTATTACGTCAAGCTAATACACAAACAAGTCACATTACATCACATATCTAGACAATGTGATGTCATGTGACTTGTATTACGTCAAGCTAATACACCAACAAGTCACATTACATCACATATCTAGACAATGTTATGACATGTAACTTGTATTACGTCAAGCTAATACACAAACAAGTCACATTACATAACATATCTAGACAATGTGCTGTCATGTGACTTGTATTACGTCAAGCTAATACACCAACAAGTCACATTACATCACATATCTAGACAATGTGCTGTCATGTGACTTGTATTAGGTCAAGCTAATATACAAACAAGTCACATTATATCACATATCTAGACAATGTGATGTCATGTGACTTGTATTACGTCAAGCTAATACACAAACAAGTCACATTACATCACATGTCCAGACAATGAGATCTCATGTGACTTGTATTACGTCAAGCTAATACACAAACACATTACATCACATATATAGAAAATGTGATGTCATGTGACTTGTATTACGTCAAGCTAATACACAAACAAGTCACATTACATCACATATCTAGACAATGTGATGTCATGTGACTTGTATTACGTCAAGCTAATACACCAACAAGTCACATTACATCACATATCTAGACAATGTTATGACATGTAACTTGTATTACGTCAAGCTAATACACAAACAAGTCACATTACATAACATATCTAGACAATGTGCTGTCATGTGACTTGTATTACGTCAAGCTAATACACCAACAAGTCACATTACATCACATATCTAGACAATGTGCTGTCATGTGACTTGTATTACGTTAAGCTAATATACAAAAAGTCACATTAAATCACATATATGGCCTAAACGAACTGAATAATGAGTAAACTAAGTCACCGAAAAAAAGGCTTTTAAAACCTAAACAAAGAATAAAAAACCTGAAAGCTTTTAACCCAGAAACCTTTCTTATAATGTTTATACCTTCTATTAAGTTTATACGTACACACAATTTTCTTTCACCTAAGTATTTTCTCGTATAACGAAGGACCTATTACGTCAACGTTACATGATACACAACAATATGGGTATTGTGCTTCACGTCTGTGGTAAATGGCTTACTATGTGTAGCCCGGTGATGGCAGTGAAGTCGAAACGTGTAACCGTATGATGTAAACACATACACTTTTTTTTTCGAAGCAAATCAATACAGATTAATGTAGATATGCTAAGTGCAAGTCACAACAAAAAGTTATTATTATTATTTCTTTATTTCACTTCTTAACTCCATAATTTATTGCCTATTTGCTTGCATCATTGATCATAACATGTCGGTGATAATTATTTTACTATCATTATTATCACTATTGTCATCATTACTAGTGTTACTGATAAATTGAGAAAACAAATTGTTCGCTCATCAATCACACTTTTTACACTATGTATGTTATGTTATGTTACGATGGCTCTCTATCAGCTGCTATTACAAGCACATATCCTTATCTCCGGTACGGTGTACACGCCATCATTACGCGGAATTATTTTTTGAGATTAACTGTGACTTATAAATAAATCAGATAAATGGATTAGTTTTGTTTGTGTGGCTCTGCTCATTACTTCACTTATCGATGCTACCTCTTGTCCTTCTGCTGTATTTGTCACCGGTCACTAGACTGTTGCGTCAGCACGTAAATAGTCAAACAGTTGAATTACAATTACAGCTATTACCATTATCATTATTATCATAATCATAATTGGGTGGTAATTTGGAAATCTCACAAAGTGTACCAAACACGAGGAGCCAGTATATTCTTCTTCAACGTGTAAACTAAGATAATTTTTGCAGATTTTCACTAGACCTTTGACTGAGACCGACTGCCCCATGCGTGCTTCATGCTCAGCCGTCCTAAACCTTGTTGATCTACTGCTTCAAATACACCAGAACAACAGCACGCAATCTTATGTTCCTGTTACGGCTTTTCTCCACTACTTGTAACAGCCTATCTTCAGATACACGCGATTCCATAACGGACAGAGGGCGAGATGTCAACTACCCTCCACGAATTTTGGATCAGGAAAGTCTATGAAAGAACAGTGCTTCACCCCCCTCCAAATTCGTTCATTCTGTAGTCTGTCTTATGACAGGTCCGCAACCTCTTCCAAAGCGAGTTCTCCACAGTATACGATCTAGTGCTTCCTCATTCAATTTACAATATCCTCTCTTTTCCTTAAGGTCATCCAGTAGCTGCTTACGTCTTCTTCCTCTTCTTCCCGTCATATTTATCCTTCATTCTAACTTTCCTTCAATCACGTGTTTCAGAAGGCAGTTTCTACGCAAGATGTGACCAATCCAGTTAGCCTTTCTTCATTTTATTGTATGTACGATATTTCTCTCCTCCTTGACTCTGTGTAATACTTCTTCATTTCTCACACGATCGGTCCAACTGATCTTCTCCATTCTTCTCCAGCACCACATTTCAAAACTTTCCAGATACTTCTGATCTACTTTCCGAAGTGTCCACGTTTCAGCACCACACAAAGCTATGCTCCAAATGTAGCACTTTACTAGTTTCTTCCTTAAATTTAAGTCCATTTTGCTGGTGAAAAGATTCTTCTACTTGTTGAATGCTGCTTTTGTCATGGCAATTATGAATTTAATTTCACGTGTACACCTTGCATCATTTGTTATCATTCTACCCAAATAAATGAAATATTCCACACTCTCCAATTGCTTTTGATCTACAATAATTTTAATTGGGGATGGTTGCCTTGAGATTCTCATTACCTTAGTTTCATCCACATGAACAGAATCGGCGACAAACAGCAACCTTGTCTAACTCCTCTTCCAATCTTCACACTTCTCGTCTCCCCTTGGTCCAGTCGTATTTTGACACTCTGTTCCATGTACAATTTGCTGATCAATCTTCTTTCGCGCTAGTCTATCCCAGTTTCCTTTAGGATCTGCATTAATTTGGTCCAGTTACACGGTCAAATGCCTTCTGCCAGTCTATCAAGCAAGCACACAATTCCTCATCTATGTCCAAGGTTCGTTCTGATATAATTCTCAGCATCCCAATTGCATCCCCAGTTCCTTTTCCTATTCTAAATCCAAACTGATCTTCTCCAAGCACATCCTCAGTCTTCCTTTCAATCCTTCTTCTAAGTATCCTCGCTACTCTCTTTGCAGCATGTGCAATGAGACTGATTGTGCGATGGTCGCTGCATTTTGTAGCTTTGGGCTTCTTGAAGGCAATCATTGTTACTTCAATGAAATCTCTGGGCCACTCTCCAGTTACATATATGCTGTTGATCAGCTGTGTCATTAGCCTTAGACCACCTTCTCCCAACAATTTGAGTACATCCCCAGGTACATCATCATCTCCTGTAGCCTTCTTATCCCTCATCTCCTTGATAGCTTTTTCCACTTCACTTTGCAAAATATAAGGGCCTTTCTTGTCTTCATCTACTTCAGCTTCAGGTTCGACTTCCAGGTGTTCTGGTCGATTAACTCGATCGTAGAGCTCTGCGATATACTTCTCCCAAATTTGCAGTACTCTTCTCTGATCTATTATTATATTCCCTTGATAGTCTTCGATGCCAATGTTTTGTATCCCATGGTTTTCTTTCCAACCTAGTTCCTTTTTCTTCATGTACATTAGATCATAACGTCCTGTTCTTTGAAATTCTATGATCTCGTCGCATATGCTCTCTAGATATTCCTTCTTGGCTTTGTCCGTGGCTCTTTTCGGTTCGTTCCTCAGTCTTCTGTAGTTCTTCCTTCCTTCTTCGTTGCTGACATTCTTCCATTTCCTTCATTCATCCATTTCACTGATCATCTCCTGTGTAATCCATGGCTTTCTTGCTCTCCTCTCGACTTTTCCAATCAACTAACTTCCAAATTACTTATTAGAAATTCCCAGGCAACAACTCGCCACCTTATCGTGAGCCATCTGAAACACGTCCACACCTTAACAACACATTTAAGATTAATTTTAATATTATCCTCTTATCTGAGACTCGCCATTCCAATAAGTCTCTCCCTTCAGGCTTTTCGATCAAAAGGTGAGACATTTCTCATCGCCTGTGCGTGCTGCTACATGCCCTGCTCACCTATATTTCTATATACAGAAGGGCCCCGCAGCAGATACTACGGACGCACCGCAGCCTTGTGATGAAGACGAAGACGAATATGAAGATAATGATTAGTTTTTTCTTTTTTCCAAGTAATGAAGCACAGGTGGAATGAAATTGACAGGGGAAAACCGAAGTACTCTGGGGAAAACCTGTCCCAGAACCCGGGCCTCCGCGGTGGAAGGCCGGCAACTAACCGCATGAGCCATGGCACGACCCTCCCTTGATTTCACCGTCCTATTCATATTAATACAGCATACAAATTATGAAGCACTGCCTCACCCTCATGTTACTGCTTTCGTGTGTTTAGTATTCTTACCCAACATCGAACACCCCCCCTGAAGATGGCACCTTGGTGCTGAAACATGTACAGACTTTCATAATAGCTTACTTATGTGTTTTATCTAGTGCACGAGTTGGTTGATGCAGTGATTCTCCATCAGTTTTCCTGCCTTAGTGTTACAGACATCACAGCAGATACAATAACGTTTCGTACATACATACATTTAGTCTTCAGGTTTTTGTAAAAGAGGCGGAAAGATAAAAATTATAAACTGCTGAAAAGCGTTTTCCGAATTTAAAATTATCTCATTTCCTTGTTTGATATAACTTTAATTTGCTCCCTTCGTTCCAGAACACGTGATTGAAGGAAAGTTAAAAGATAGAAATGACGGGAAGACGAGGGAGAAGACGTAAGCAGCTACTGGATGACCTTAAGGAAAAGAGAAGATATTGGAAATTTAAAGAGGAAGCACTAGATCGCACCTTGTGGAGAACTCGCTTTGGAAGAGGCTACGGACCTGTCTTAAGACAGACTACAGAATGAATGAACGTTCCAGAAGATACCAACCTTCCAGTTAACCTCACTCTCCAACCCTCTGTCACTGGTACACGCATTCTGTACCACAGCAATACACACGCCACATGCAGCAGATTCAGACATCCTTGGTCATATCTAGAGGCTACTGAATCTTGCATTCATTCAAGACATTGTCTTATCCTTAGCAGGTTACATTAAACTTCTAACATCTTTTCCCTCCAGTTCACAGCATCGAAAATCTTTTCACAATTGAAGGATTGAAATCACATTACACAGACACTCGGGTAACATCAGTAGTTGATGTAGATCAGCTAGCCTATGAATGTGGGTCAATCGGTATTGATTTGAGAACAAGTCTCGGTTTGGACAGCCCTGGAGCAGGGAGCATGCTGGGACAGGCGCTCGATATTGCCTGAAAGGGATACAACCCGCGCCACGGTTTTGTATACCACCCGCAATGTACAGACGTCCCTAACTCGAAAACATTTAGCAGAAACATTTTATGCAATTAGAATTATCTGCGGAATTTTTGCCTGAAACATGTCTAAATCTGGTGAAAGTGTAACATGTTTTAGACAACCTTGATTTCAGGCTTCCGCCGCGATGTTGATGAAATCTGTCTTCTGGGTAATTACACGGCGTCGTGTTGTAATTATTTACCGACGTTTCGGGACAACGTGTCGGTCCCATCTTCACGAGTCAAGATTGCTACTAGGAATCTTGACCCGTGAAGATGGGACCGACACGTTGTCCCGAAACGTCGGTAAATAATTACAACACGACGCCGTGTAATTACCCAGAAGCCCACAGATTTCATGGTTTAGACAGACAGACCCCAAAGACTGCAATATGTTCATTGTGTCCTTACGTTAATAAATTAGATTTTAGAGAGCGTGTCCACTTACTAATTACATAATTACAGTAATTGTTTGTGATTACTCTCGTGTGCGAATACAGGCTGCATTACATGCACGTACTGAAGAGTGCAAAGCATAAAGCTTCATGCGTCAAAGTAGACATTCTTTATACCACAATAACACGCATCCACCAACAAATGCATCTAACAAAATACAGTTCGTAATAATTATTAGAACTCCTACATGTTTCGGCACCGGAGTGCCATCCTCAGGCAGTTACAGAACAAAGCAGTGTAAGCCCAACACGTTATTCTAGGTATTATTACATTTCCTGTATTGAAACGTTAAAAATGTTAAAATTCTAAAATATATAAAAAATTGGTAAGTATAAAAATTATTACAATATTATGATATTAAAATGACATAGCAGTGAGTATGATATTAAAATGACATAGCAGTGAGTATGATATTAAAATGACATAGCAGTGAGTATGATATTAAAATGACATAGCAGTGAGTATGATATTAAAATGACATAGCAGTGAGTATGATATTAAAATGACATAGCAGTGAGTATGATATTAAAATGACATAGCAGTGAGTATGAATATTAAAATGACATAACAGTGAGTATGATATTAAAATGACATAACAGTGAGTATGATATTAAAATGACATAGCAGTGAGTATGATATTAAAATGACATAGCAGTGAGTATGATATTAAAATGACATAACAGTGAGTATGATATTAAAATGACATAACAGTGAGTATGATATTAAAATGACATAACAGTGAGTATGATATTAAAATGACATAACAGTGAGTAGTTCGAAGTATCATTCCGTAGTATGCTTGCCAGGTCCTACGTTTTTCCGTTAAATTTACGTTTTTTTCTTTGGTTGATTTTACTGTTTATTCCTATAATTTGCCTGTAAGTAGGTTTCACTTTTACATGTAAAAAGTTCCTTCAGTATGTAAAACAGGATAAACAACTGTCAAAAAGGGCAAAATGTCAAGATAAGTACAATTAAAATATCAATTTGAATTTTCTTGTATTTTTTAAAACTAATTTTGTCGACAAAAATCTTCCTTTTTTTAAGGAAAGCCTGGCAACACCAGTCCGTAGGTGTTTAAGATCTGTACGGAGTGTGCATACAAACATCTGTCTCGATCTTACGTCATCCGCAGACATCTCGTCTACATGTGCCGTATCGGGCACATCGCACATTTTAAACATTTCAATATGGCCACATAATACTTATGCTAGCATGTTGGCCTTAAACTCCTTTGTTCTGTAACTGCCTGAGGATGGAACCCCGGTGCCGAAACATGTAGGACTTTTTAATAATTGTTACAAATTGTATTTTATTAAGTGTATCTGTTGTATCTGATTGTAAGAATATGCACGGTATGAATAATAATACAACAACCACAATAAATGTTTATGTAATTTACGTTTATGAAAATAAATGGTAAAGTTCTTGTTGTGAATCAAGTACCATGTCTTGAAGAGGTGGGTTGATGTAGGTACTTGGCCTCCGAGAATTCTTATCTCGGCCACATGAAGTCCCGCTAAAACAGCCCAGTATCAAGTGTCTATAAGGCTGATTATGGCGCAGGACTTATCAGCACGTGACGGAGAATAGTGTCTGCCTTTGCCAAAAATCGAACCCTGCTCGTACAATGCGTAGTATATAGTCCACTACGGAAAGTGTTTATATCTGAAACTGCTGGGAATGAAGGAGCTATACTATGCGACTACAACAAGAAGGCAAGGACTAATTATGTTCACAGCAGTGTTCCTGGGAAAAAAATTTGGTGGTCAGTTTCAGTCCGTAATTTCACTTGAAACACCTCAAGTTTTCAGACATAAAGCCACAGTTATTTTTAACATTTAAACACCGCAATAAAATCTTCTCGGGCCCCCCAGCTTTCATGCCCAATGTTTCGGAGACCTGTCTTCTCCCCCATACAACAGGAGACTTGCCCAAAGCTCAGGTCATCGCATCTAGTGAGTTAAACAGTTCCTGTGAGAAAACCGCGCTATATGAACTACAAAAGGGGATGAGCTAGGCTAACCAGTTGAGTCATCCTGTCTGAGCTAACTGACGTGTCCACGATAAGGTTGCTACATTTGGCAGGAGTTTCCCACCTGGCAAACCGTGCCCTCAGAGAAAACTTTTGTGACCTAGATATCTGAGATGCAACCTAGTATGTTTGTGATCCCACTGGCTGAAAGCCTCTACGATTGAGCAAGAATCACTTAGGTCAAGACCTCCATTTGAATCACTTAGGTCAAGGCATTCATAATTTTCATCGAAAACCTGACGAGAGACCGACTGGAAGACCTGCACATAAATAGGAGAATAGCAATAAGATGGCTGTTAGCGGACAGTATGGGAAGTGATGGTATTAATTGTATTCAGCGGCTCAGATTAGCGTGCAATTGGAGGTTCTTGGGAATATGAAAATTAAGTTTTGGAATCCATAAATGTCGGCATCTCTCGATTCGGCGAGTGACCACAAGAAAGGCTTTCCCCTGTGGACTGAGATGTTACACAAAGTATGACTACATTTAAAACACACATACACACACATACAAACACGTTGCCAGGCACACACGACCTGCAGTATGTATCCACTTCATGCATTCGCTCTAAATACTACAATTAACGAGGGTTACTACAGATCTATCACAAGAGAAGAGAATATTTCCCACTTATTGACAACAGAAAAGTGGACATATCAACGTAAAACCGGGGTTACAAATAAGGCATATATAAAAATTTGTATTAAATTACGTTAGCATTGTCATTTCAAAGAAAACGTATAAATTTAGAACAAAAACTATTCAAATTTGTATACAATATACTGCCAGTTCTCTAGTTGTCTTCCTTCTCATGTGCCTAATAATACTTCTCTGTAGATCGGATTTTGTGTAGAAGTTGTGCACTGTTTTTCAGGAAGGTATGGAAATCTGTATAAGAAATTCCTTTGAAATTGTACCGTAACAATAAAAGCCCTCTAAGGTACCCAACATTCAACATGTTCTGTTCCTTTGTCCACTGGGCTTGCGTCAATGAGAAATCTCGCTTTAATCTTGCATTATGAGCGGGAATGGGAACGAACTGTGAACTCCAACAAGCCTGGGTGGCACTTGCCATTTGTTGAGTTCCCAAAACATTCGGTTATATTCTGATGTGCTAGAAAATTGGTGAAGTCTTCGTCATTACCGCGATTTCCCTTGAATTTTTCCAGATGACTAAGATTGATCAAACCCATTACGCATCAACTGGTAAATCGTCATTTAGCACGAATTGGATAGAAGGTTCTGCGTGATTCCAATTCGTTGTCACAGCACCATTAACACATGTACAAGGTTTACGAAATAGCAAATAGTAAAAAAAAAAAACCGAACATTTATTAGAATTTCAAAAAATTCGCCCGGACGGAAAATTTTGGGTCGAAAAAAAGAGGGCATGTCCAGGCAATGGAGGACGTATGGTAGTCCTACAGTTGACACATACACACAAGTTGCTAGGTACACACTCCCTGCAGTACGTGTCCACTCCATGAATTCCGTGAGCATAACACATCTGTATAATGCAGTTAATAATTATTCTTCTCATGAACGTATAGGCGTAATTAAGCTGACAACATATTTGCCATAAAGTAACTTTACCTATAAACCACCAAATATAAATTACATACAAAACATTCCTTCTCCACATTTCCCAACGCTGTGATAGTTAGACCAAGACAGGTCACGGTAAATGGATAAACTTCGACATTACATAAGGTCTAGCAAAGTCATACATCGATAGTCCTTCGCATGTCAAGGTCTAAATCGATTCTCCGGTTCGGCTATTACAGGCGCATAGCAACACAAAGCACTAACCACCACGAATGTCATTAATTACAAACACACAAATAAGCTGTCTCCTATACACGTATTCTGCTACGAAATATGTTCAACACATAATGTTCCCCACAGCATAAACATAAAACAATCATCACAACGTTAAACATCGCTCACTCATTCCACTGAACTAACGCTATTCGCAACACAACCCCTATCCTACTTGATATATTTATCCCATCTTGGGACGAGTTTAAAAATAATGTTGCTGAATCACTCCCACACATTCACGTACAGCCATTTCCACTTCCTCACAATGTGGAATTAGCGACATGCAAATTGTTGCTTCAGTGGCCCAAAATCAGTTTTCGAAAATCTACACTCGAGCTGGGTTCACATTCGCCTTTAATGTTCTGAGCCGACCGGTATGACAATGATGATCGTCATCACCGTCATCACGTCCTTTCGACCATTTTAGAACCCTTGGCTAGTAATATGGCGTTAGGGGGGGGGGGACAAAATCGACCATGGGTATTAGAAACTTTAATTTACGATGGAGTCAACTTAGGAAGAGGGGAAGACTGAATTGCTTATGTAACCACCTTATGTACTAATTAATGTACATACACCCTTAATGTACATAACACCCTTAATGTACATACACCCCTTAATGTAATTACACCCTTAATGTACATACACCCCTTAATGTACATACACCCCTTAATGTACATACACCTTAATGTACATACACCCTTAATGTACATACACCCCTTAATGTACAACACCCCTTAATGTACATACACCCTTAATGTACATACACCCCTTAATGTACATACACCCCTTAATGTACATACACCCCTTAATGTACATACAGCCCTTAATGTACATACAGCCCTTAATGTACATACACCCTTAATGTACATACACCCCTTAATGTACATACACCCCTTAATGTACATACACCCCTTAATGTACATACACCCTTAATGTACATACAGCCCTTAATGTACATACCCTTATGTCTAACCCTTAATGTACATACACCCCTTAATGTACATACACCCCTTAATGTACATACACCCCTTAATGTACATACACCCTTAATGTACATACACCCTTAATGTACATACACCCTTAATGTACATACACCTAAGTACATACAGCCCTTAATGTACATACACCCTTAATGTACATACACCCCTTAATGTACATACACCCTTAATGTACATACACCCCTTAATGTACATACAGCCCTTAATGTACATACAGCCCTTAATGTACATACAGCCCTTAATGTACATACAGCCCTTAATGTACATACAGCCCTTAATGTACATACAGCCCTTAATGTACATACACCCCTTAATGTACATACACCCTTAATGTACATACACCCTTAATGTACATACACCCCTTAATGTACATACACCCTTAATGTACATACACCCTTAATGTACATACACCCCTTAATGTACATACAGCCCTTAATGTACATACACCTTAATGTACATACAGCCCTTAATGTACATACAGCCCTTAATGTACATACAGCCCTTAATGTACATACAGCCCTTAATGTACATACAGCCCTTAATGTACATACAGCCCTTAATGTACATACAGCCCTTAATGTACATACAGCCCTTAATGTACATACAGCCCTTAATGTACATACAGCCCTTAATGTACATACACCCCTTAATGTACATACAGCCCTTAATGTACATACAGCCCTTAATGTACATACAGCCCTTAATGTACATACAGCCCTTAATGTACATACACCCCTTAATGTACATACAGCCCTTAATGTACATACACCCCTTTCCTCCAACTCTCATACATTATTTATTTTCCCTCTATTCAACTCAGTAGCAAAAATAAATATTCTTTTTTTTCCTATGGCTCGACAGCCCCTTGGGGGCCTAGGCCTCCTCATTATCGACGCTTCACGATCACACTCAGACACACCACACTCGGTAGGACTCTTCTGGACGAGTGATCAGCCCGATGCAGAGACCTCTACCTGACAACACACAACACTCACAACAGACAGACATCCATGCCCTAGGCGGGATTCGAACCCACAATCCCAGTAAGCGAGCGGCCGCAGACACACGCCTTAGACCGCACGGCCACTGGGATCGGCAAGAAATATTCTTAGGGAGAAAAAATATTGGAGAGGCATTTGGCCCCCCTTGTCACCCCCGCCCCCAAGTTACGCCTACGCTCTGCGCCATTTTCTGACATGCTGCACCCTCATTATGACGTTACAAATTTACGGTGTGTTCCGACTGCGGCAGTATATGTTACCGTCAACACCCAATCAGTCTGCAAACTCCTTCCTGACAACAAGTGACCAATGTCGTTACCATTGTGCACTACCTTATCCACTGAACAGGATCTGCCTGATTGTCTCTTGCGCCATCTGCTACATATTTCGTCTGCTACAAGTAGTCTCGCAACTAAAAACAATATGCCGTATCGATACAAAATATACGAGTGAAGGAACGGTACCTGTTGACAACACCTCGCGTAAGACGAAGCAGCAGCACTGGGCAACATGGTTCGCGGCGATACACAGACAGTATTAATAATATAATTATTTGATTAATTGCGTTTTATTTAACGTTTTAAACATCTCAATTTTCATAGTGTGGAATTAGAGAATATTTGTTGGATAATAAGTTGGGAAGCAGTTGTAGAAAATACGAAAACTCTGTTATGACTCCAGGGCGCGGTTCGAACCCGGGAAAAACTCAACCGTGATGTTCGATGTAAAACTACATTAAACTTTAATCTATCTTATACACTATATCCAAAATAACTCAGTGAATTCATGCAACTAGGTGATCGGGTTCAATTCCCAACAGTGGTCAATTTATTTTTTTTTTTCCTTTGTCTTGAGTCCGAATTCCGTTTAAAGCTACCCGTTTTCCTATAATACATGTATAAGGGTTTCTTTACACAGGTATAAAGTGACCTAAGCGTGAAGCTGATCACTGACGTCGATCTAGTACAGAGGTTGAGAATCAGTGGAGCTATATTTCTACTCCCTCTATATGCGTTCATTGTGTGGACAGGGACATTACATTTATTTTCATTTAAGTACTATGGAGGAACTCTGCCTGTCTGTCCGTAAGCTAAAATAAACTTCTCGGTAAATACACTTAACTGTGCAGGAAGACGATAAGTCAGCAAACATACCGATGTACGTCAGCAGTCAGCAAACATACCGATCCACGTGATGATCCTGAAAGATGTTTGTCCATGAACCTGGGTATTAATTCATTTATGCGACTTATAAAGTTGATTTGGTCGCATCCATACATGCTTATCGAAACGACACTACTGGCCTTAAAAAATGGTCACGTGGAATGTTACGAAAACTGCAGAACTATAAAACTTCTACCGGATAATATTCGAGCCCCGCTGACAGCGAATTTTCAGCAGCCGACAAATTTCATCTTGGTTTACTTTATATTGTTCGTTCCGCTCACTGTCGATAGCACTGTCGACAGCACTGTCGATAGCACTGTCGATAGTACTGTCGATAGCACTGTCGATAGTACTGTCGATAGCACTGTCGATAGCACTGTCGATAGTACTGTCGATAACCAGTTTACAACACTCAGACCAACAAAATGCACAATACTGTTCCTTAGATATTTATATTGCAATATCACATTGAACATTGCTACATGTTTCGATCCCCAAGGGATCATCATCAGGGAATCAAACCAAAGTAACACCGCACAAAACAAACTAGGAACCTTTCCACGCAGTAGAAAGGCGTAAAAAGTCAAACAGTTAAAATGTAGGCGATTCTTTTTAGTATGTTGTATAAGTGTAGTGGAGTCTGATAAACAGTGTCTCGGGGCAGCCTACGTACTTAACGAACGTTAATTACGTAGGCTGTCCCCGAGACACGAAGGATTGTTATCCTTTGTTAAGTACGTAGGCTGCCCCCGAGACACGAAGGATGTGTTATCCTTTGTTAAGTACGTAGGCTGCCCCCGAGACACGAAGGATGTGTTATCCTTTGTTAAGTACGTAGGCTGCCCCCGAGACACGAAGGATGTGTTATCCTTTGTTAAGTACGTAGGCTGCCCCCGAGACACGAAGGATGTGTTATCCTTCGTTAAGTACGTATGCTGCCCCCGAGACACGAAGGATGTTATCCTTCGTTAAGTACGTAGGCTGCCCCCGAGACACGAAGGATGTGTTATCCTTCGTTAAGTACGTAGGCTGCCCCCGAGACACGAAGGATGTGTTATCCTTTGTTAAGTACGTAGGCTGCCCCCGAACACGAAGGATGTGTTATCCTTCGTTAAGTACGTAGGCTGCCCCCAGCACGACATGTTATACCAGACTCCACTACACCTTATAAACTATACTAACAAAGAATCGCTTACATTTTTAACTGTTTGACTTTTTACAGCTTTCACTGTTTACAAGCCTGTAGTTTGTTTTTGTGCAGTGTTACTTTGGTTTGATTCCCTGATGATGATCCCTTGGGATCGAAACATGTAGCAATGTTCATGTAATATTGCAATATAATATACTATGCGCATTTTGAGTGTTGTGAGTTGGATTTGCTTGGTTATAAGTGGTAGGTAGCTGTACGGACAGGCAGTGTCAGTACGACGGACTCTACCCGGACAGGCAGGTGGTTCATACGACGGACACTACCGGACAGCCCTCACGCCTCTCAGTGAGCTGGGTGCGAGCGTCTGAGCGACAGTGCAGTGCGCGAAGCCGTGCGAAGAGGTGAGCGACGCTGAACGAGGGTGTGGTGTCAGTGAGCTATGATCTGTGATATCTTGTGCTAATCAGCAATATGTCTTCCGACGAGGAACTTGACGAGTAAGTAGTGAAAACTTGCAGCAAACTGATGTGACTTCTTGTCAAATAATATTCTTGTCAAATAACATTCCGCGATCTTCCGGAAAGTTGTCATGTACATCAGGGACGACCAATCTTTATCTGGCTAAGGACGACAATTACATTTCCCAGTATTTACAGGCTTTCACAATAGCATTCTACGATGCTGTATCAAAGGCAGAGGTCGTGTAACGGCGATAAAAGACGTGGAGTAAACGAGGCATTATTTGTAATTCTTGTCACTAATGTTATAACTGTATCTGTTTTTCTAAACGCTGAAAAGGATACTTACAAGCGTTGTTTTTATAATGTCTTATTCAGAGAGCAGAATATTTTACCTAGAAAACTTGTAAGTAAATATATCTTAGTGGTATACATAACTGTAATTTGCCAGCTGTTTCCATTCCCTTCCTTTGAAGGATCAGCATACATTACATGTGTCTGCAGACACAGGGTATAGAAATGTATTTGGGCCAGTAACGATTAAGTGTATGAGCAGCTCGGAAATAAAAAATAACTATACACTTCACTTAGTATTGTCAGTGAGAGTCAAGAAACAGGATACGATGATCTAGGTATGTGGCTAGGATGGTGAGGCAAGGAATGCGTACAGAATTTTGGTAAGGAAACGTCCACCAGTAAGATTACGCAACATGAATGCGGACCTTAGAGAGGTGGGAAGTGAGAGGGTGTTCCTCAGTATGGTGTTCAATGACGGACTAGTGTTAAACCTACGCGTTCTACTGCCACACCCTTTGTTACTAATATACGGGAGGTTTTCACGTCCAGTACAGCTAAGAAGAAAACATTCGTTTAGAGCTACCACACACTGAAAGGCCGAGATGTGACAGCCGTTTAGAGCTACCACACACTGAAAGGCCGAGATGTGACAGCCGTTTAGAGCTACCACACACTGAAAGGCCGAGATGTGACAGCCGTTTAGAGCTACCACACACTGAAAGGCCGAGATGTGACAGCCGTTTAGAGCTACCACACACTTAAAGGCCGAGATGTGACAGCCGTTTAGAGCTACCACACACTGAAAGGCCGAGATGTGACAGCCGTTTTAGAGCTACCACACACTGAAAGGCCGAGATGTGACAGCCGTTTAGAGCTACCACACACTTAAAGGCCGAGATGTGACAGCCGTTTAGAGCTACCACACACTGAAAGGCCGAGATGTGACAGCCGTTTAGAGCTACCACACACTTAAAGGCCGAGATGTGACAGCCGTTTAGAGCTACCACACACTTAAAGGCCGAGATGTGACAGCCGTTTAGAGCTACCACACACTCAAAAGGCCGAGATATGACAGCCGTTTAGAGCTACCACACACTCAAAAGGCCGAGATGTGACAGCCGTTTAGAGCTACCACACACTCAAAAGGCCGAGATATGACAGCCGTTTAGAGCTACCACACACTCGAAAGGCCGAGATATGACAGCCGTTTAGAGCTACCACACACTGAAAGGCCGAGATATGACAGCCGTTTAGAGCTACCACACACTTAAAAAGGCCGAGATGTGACAGCCGTTTAGAGCTACCACACACTGAAAGGCCGAGATGTGACAGCCGTTTAGAGCTACCACACACTTAAAGGCCGAGATATGACAGCCGTTTAGAGCTACCACACACTCGAAAGGCCGAGATGTGACAGCCGTTTAGAGCTACCACACACTCAAAAGGCCGAGATGTGACAGCCGTTTAGAGCTACCACACACTCAAAAGGCCGAGATGTGACAGCCGTTTAGAGCTACCAGACACTGAAAGGCCGAGATGTGACAGCCGTTTAGAGCTACCACACACTCGAAAGGTCGAGATGTGACAGCCGTTTAGAGCTACCACACACTCGAAAGGTCGAGATGTGACAGCCGTTTAGAGCTACCACACACTTAAAGGCCGAGATGTGACAGCCGTTTAGAGCTACCACACACTCGAAAGGTCGAGATGTGACAGCCGTTTAGAGCTACCACACACTCAAAAGGCCGAGATGTGACAGCCGTTTAGAGCTACACACACTCAAAAGGCCGAGATGTGACAGCCGTTTAGAGCTACCACACACTTAAAGGCCGAGATGTGACAGCCGTTTAGAGCTACCACACACTGAAAGGCCGAGATGTGACAGCCGTTTAGAGCTACCACACACTTAAAGGCCGAGATGTGACAGCCGTTTAGAGCTACCACACACTCAAAAGGCCGAGATGTGACAGCCGTTTAGAGCTACCACACACTGAAAGGCCGAGATGTGACAGCCGTTTAGAGCTACCACACACTCAAAAGGCCGAGATGTGACAGCCGTTTAGAGCTACCACACACTCGAAAGGTCGAGATGTGACAGCCGTTTAGAGCTACCACACACTCAAAAGGCCGAGATGTGACAGCCGTTTAGAGCTACCACACACTGAAAGGCCGAGATGTGACAGCCGTTTAGAGCTACCACACACTCGAAAGGTCGAGATGTGACAGCCGTTTAGAGCTACCACACACTCAAAAGGCCGAGATGTGACAGCCGTTTAGAGCTACCACACACTTAAAGGCCGAGATGTGACAGCCGTTTAGAGCTACCACACACTCGAAAGGTCGAGATGTGACAGCCGTTTAGAGCTACCACACACTCAAAAGGTCGAGATGTGACAGCCGTTTAGAGCTACCACACACTGAAAGGCCGAGATGTGACAGCCGTTTAGAGCTACCACACACTGAAAGGCCGAGATGTGACAGCCGTTTCCTACTGTAGAACATACTAATTTTTTTGTTTAAACTGCCAATTGCAGTTTGAAACTTTATGCGACATAACCAAGTGTTTTCTAGTGCGCACAGTTGATCTATTTACAACAGTGGTCTGAGAATTCACTGCTGTGCTTTAGTGTTAGTAGGTACAGACAGGTAAGTACAGCAACAAACCGAAATCATGCAACATTTATTTGTAAGGGGACAAGTAGGAAGTAGGTCTACTGTGGAAAGGTGACGTCAAATAAGGAACCTTTTATTAATTTACTGTGAAAATTTTTGTTAATAAAGGAACAGGTAAAATTGTCCCTGTTCATGCCACGAAGGTGTGCAGGGGAGTAAAGGTATAGCTCCACCAATTCTTAAACTCGGCAACTGATGGAGGTGAGTGGTGAACCTTCGCGCCATGGCAGTTTTTACACCGGGAAAAGAACCCTGAACCACTGCATATGATGCAGGGTAGCCCCCAAATTCTTTCTGGTTGTTTTAGAGAAGAAGAAACTCTTTCCCCTGTCGGGAATCGAGCACCGGAACATCCAGTCCACCCCTTGTCACTATACTGACTGCGCTGCACATCCGTGAAGCGTGGGGATTAACTCGAAGCGATAACAGATGTGATGACTGCCTACAGTGACACGTGCAATGATTGCCTACAGTGACACGTGCAATGATTGCCTACAGTGTCACATGTAATGACTGCCTACAGTGACACGTACGATGATTGCCTACAGTGTTACATGTAATGACTGCCTACAGTGACACGTGCGTGATTGCCTGCAGTGTCCACGTAATGACTGCCTACAGTGACACGTGCGATGATTGCCTACGTGTCACATGTAATGACTGCCTACAGTGACACGTACGATGATTGCCTACGTGTCACATGTAATGACTGCCTACAGTGACACGTGCGACGATTGCCTGCAGTGTCACACGTAATGACTGCCTACAGTGACACGTGCGATGATTGCCTGCAGTGTCACATGTAATGACTGCTACAGTGACACGTGCGATGATTGCCTACAGTGTCACATGTAATGACTGCCTACAGTGACACGTGTGATGGTTGCCTACAGTGTCAAAATTCCCATGTCTGTGAATAAGGTCAGAGCCAAATTCACATCCTATGACAAATACAGCAAGGCAGTTGCTTCCCAACAGCTGCACGTCGGTATATTGGATTGACACGTACCTGCTGTTGCATGATAAGGCTTCGTAAACTGACTTAACAATTTACAGACAGCGAACTGAAGATAAGAGTGGAAATCGATAAGTATCGCTGTACTGCAGGTGGTTAGGTTTTGCAGGCCTACAGGCAGCTTAATATTGCATGGCAGTGCAGTAACGGGGGCAGAATATGGTAGTGGCTGTCCAAATGCTCAGGAGGATAACTCCATGGAGAATATTCTCCCCCCTCCCATTGCACATCATGAAGGAATATGGAGGAGTGGTGCTATAGCATCACACATTCTTAACCTCCGTTCTAGAGTGCTCAGCTTCAAGCCCCGGCCGCTTTATGCCCGGGAAAGAGCTCCCGGTACATACTGCATAGTAGGCTACGTGGGGGGGAATCGAACCCCGATTCCTCGGATGTACAACCCGTAGCCTGGTGACTATAAGGACTTCTTTAACCCGGTACTCGTTCTGTGTAAGGTTACGTTCGCTGTGTCCAACAATATTTCCGCCCCTTATTAAACCCAACGTTCATTGGGCGGTACTCTAAAAAGTGCGACAATAAACCCTATTCTAAGAAAACATCCAAAGTCACTTGAGAGGTAACGTAACATACTACTTTTATTGTGGGGGGTTTTCTACGGAACCTCGGTGGACGACCACCTCCTGTCGGCTGTTCACCATGTCTTAATATAGATATCAGCAGCTATAATCCGTATCTCATCGTCATTTCCATCCGATAACGCTGAATTATTCCAAAGCACAGTATTATTAATTCTGAAGTAAAGGAATGATGGGATTGGAAAGTTACGTGATATGGGCCCCGGGGGGGGGGGGGGGGTTCGACAGGTGAATTATTGATCCTGTCGCCTCAGACATTCAACAAGTGGCTAGTCTGTCTCGCGGTTCATAACACGTTCCTGTGCTAAGACACGTACATTTGCAGTGTAATAACTATATATTCCATCAGAACTTTTCCATTTTCTTTTGCCATACGGTACAAGAGACGCCTTCTCTTGTACTTAATCACTGTAGACCCTCGAAATAATGGACCTCTTATGTACGGATTTCGGTTTTAACGGACGAAATCTGCTGGTTCCGAAATTTTCGTCCGCGATGGGAATATGTGATATTAGCGGTCTTCACTGTTACTTAGCGAAGCGGCCGCTAGGTGGCGGACACAGACACACGCTGTCTTTGTTGACACTTGCGTGGAGGCGGTAGTGTGTATTGCTCTGTTCATGACCTGGATCGCGGATTTATTATATTTATCTGAAATTTATTAAATCCCAATTAACGATGGCTTCCAGACAAGGTGATAGTGCTAACAGGACAGTTGTGTACAGTGTTGTGTTTTATATATTTATACAGCACTGTATTACTGTTTTGGCGACTTTTTAGGCTACACACACACACATATACAAGGCACACAAAAGAATGGTGCGGTTTCAATAGGAATCACTGTTGAAACCGCACCATTCTTTTGTGTATACCCTGTATATATATATACAATGCGGCAGTACCGGACAATCGGCATTGTCGGACGAACCACGCCCCCCATTAGTCCGTTCATTCGAGGGTCGACAGTACTACAAGCCATGCTGTCTAGTTTATATGCCCACTGATACTCTTGCAACTCCTTATTTGCAACTGAGTCCACAAAAAATAGTTAGCCTTTAGAACTTCGCAGTCACTCGGGCAGTAAGCAAAGCCCCAGTCTTTCCCGGAGTTCCTTCATGCCCAGTAGTACAGTCAGCAAGATTAACACAGTGCAAGCTTCATTTCTTTACCACTCGGAGTGCTGCCGTCGACATCTAAGTATTCCATTCACGTTTTTTGAATAAAATGTTGTAAGAAATTCCCATCTACGCCATGCGTACTACAAGTGCCTCCCATCCACATGTTATCACCCTAATAATATTTGGCAGGGTACAAGGTGTAAAGCTTTTCACTATGCAACCCATTAGTGCCTCTCTTTTAGGCGACGCGAAAACCGAAGAAACTGTATTGAAGCAATTAGTTTCAAGCAACGTGGAAATACAGTTACATGGAACTAACTCTTTCATTGCCGATGTTAAAACGTTAAAAGTCCACCCTGTAACAGGCCATGAAGGCTTAGCGGAGAAGCAGAGGAATAGTTCTACTATTTCTTTAACCTCGTTGCTAGATAGGGGTGGGTGGTTAGCGCCACGCCCCAGCCGCTTTACCCCCGCAAAAGAGGCCCGGTACCCATTGTACAGGAGGCTGGGTGGGCCCTAGGGCCGGTATGGACGGATGTAGAAAATCATGCCCGCACCGGGATTCGATCCCTCATCCCCGATATTAAAAACGCAAAGCCTACGCTGAGTTTCAAGCAACTACAATGTTAGTTTTATGCAACTGTTATGTCACGTTCCGTGTAAGTAACTGCATAAAAACGAATTTCTTCTGTGTTTTCGGCGCCTTACATCCAAATATTCGCCTCTGTAACTGTTTTACGACGTCTTACAACGTTACGACAATGTACTGCAGGTCTCACCCTATTTAATCTAGAATCTAGTCGGAAAATTGGACTGGGATTTGCAGTACCTGGTCCAGGACTGGCGGAACGATTTTCATAACGGATCGCAGACATATACGTTAAAGGGGATATCGAGAATATGATATCGATATATTTAAATTTGATAAACCCTTAGAAATCATCTACGAAGAACATAATACATACTATATATCTGCTACACAAACCTACGTAACGTCTCTTACTCAACGGAATGCAGTTAACCTGCACAGCTTGGGTAGAGTACCTTAACAATCGCAACGACAGTCGGGGGGAGAAGGAACATATATATCCTGTCTAAAACATGAGCCTCTATCAATGCATGGTGTAGATTTTTCGTTTATAACAAGCCTAAAGTCAAATTTATGTACAGCTCTAACCACACAGAACACTACAGAAAGCAACTGTATTATCTCACACGCACAAAACACGACTGCACTTCAACCAAACGTATTTTTAACTGGAATACATCGGTTACACGCCACAAACAATGGACGGTCGCTTTTCCCCAGCGCAAACCACTGCCCAGGTCAACTGCAAACTCTTCTGTCAGTATCTGTAACAATAGTACAAAGGAGCGACGACAGCTCAGTCTGTATAATGACTATCCTACGGGCTTTGAGACCCAGAAATCGTAATTCGATTCTCGACAAAGGAAAGAGACTTCCCTTATCCATTCACCAAAAGGTCCAGAGTGCCCACACAGCCTGCTATACAATGGCTCCTTCCCCTGAGTGGCAACGCTTACCACTCACCTCCATCTAGTACCGAGGTTAAGAATAAGTGGAGCTACAACTCCTCCCCCCATAAGCCTTAATAACATGCACAGGGACAACGTCGCCTTTTAGCATTGCAGTAAGTAAGGATAAAGACGGTCACACTGCAAACGCAAGTGATGAGCTGTGAATCCACTTGACACGTGTGTGAAAATAAGACAACAACGCCTTTCTATGAACCAATAAATAGATTGGCGTGTTGGGCCTAAATTCCTTAGCACTGAACATCTCCCTGATAATGGCACCTCGGTGCCGAAACATGTAGGAGTTTCTTGATAGCTCAAGAATATATTTTATTCAGTGAATAAGTTGGTTGATGTAATAATTACACTACTACATGTTTCGGCGAAATTGTACGGCCACCATCACGTAGTCTACATATCCATATAAAGGAAAGGTTCCCACACTTTCTTCATATGGATTCGTAGACTACCTGATGAAGGCCGTACAATTTGGCCGACACATGTAGTAGTGCAGTAAGTATACAGTACTTAAATATTGTGCTATTCGGTCCTCATAAAGCATAAACACGCGACATTTGTGGTTCTGACAGCACTAGTTCTGATTCAGGTCCCACGGGTAGGATACTTTGCTGTTGCGTGAGGCAGTGACAGTGCGTGTCGTAGAAGACCTGCGTCGTCAGACATGTAAACAATTTGAGTGCAACTCGACCGCCTGTTTAAAAATTTCCACCTCTATTACTGAAATTAACCTTGAACCAAGTGTTCCTCATCTTAAGCAACCTGACATCATTTTATGAAGCAATGTGTACAGTTACACGGTCAGTCAGGCTTATACCTTATTCGTTTTACAGCTTAATATAAATATGATCTTCAGAATACACAAAACCACGATTTTATGCTTCAATTAGCCAATAAGGAGCAAAAACAAAAAACTGTGTTGCTATTTTAACTTTGTACATACAACGTAGACAAGACTTTAAGTTATTATACAGGGTGTTTTACATATATTTTACAATTTTAAACGTGTATCCGTTTTAAAGTGTTATTACAACCTACATATAAGACAAAAGTGATCTAGACTGAATATAGCAATTAACTGAACATATGGATGTGATATAAGTTTAGTTTGTGACCCCCTGAAGATGGTCTATAAGTAGACCGAAACATATTTAGGGGAATTTAGGGGAATTTAATAAACTATAAAATACTTTCAAACGAATGTGCATTTGGTTGGTTATTAAATATTGAGTAAAATATTAGTAATATAAAGCTTATACAGGACGTTCCGCATAAAGTGTGAAAAACTTCAGGCCGTTATTATAAGAGATATCTGAGTTAAAAATGCTAAATCAACATGTGACCGATTGTCAACCGTTACATCGTTACAAGCATGTTAATGCTTCAAGATACTGTTCCATACTGTGCGGTATCAGTTGGTACGAACCACCTTCAAGATACTGTACGATACTGTGCGGTCGGTATCAGTTGGTACGAACCACCTTCACGCTCACTCCCACCGCTCGCAAACACTGCTCTCTCGTATGCTCTTGTGAGACCCGCACTGTTGCGCATAGAGAAGCTGGAGGTCATTTTGAACAGCAATCAGTGTAACAAAACTGAACATTTACGTCCTTGATAACATATAATTTCCGCGTTGTAGCATAAATATGCAAACTTACAAAACTAACTTGGTAATAGAATTGAAAATTAAAGTCTTTCTTTCGTGGTACGATCTGACAATTTTCTTTTGATATACACAGAGAAGGGTAAGACTTGAATGCTGCCTTTGTTTTGTGGTGTTATTGAGACACGTGTACTAGTAGTACAGTACATTAGTACTTAGTGGATATATTTATCTCCTTTATGATGCTCCCTGACACATAACTGTCTTTGTATTTGCACAGTTTCCATAGATTGTTGTGACTTTCATACCGTTTGATGTGATAAGTGTATACCGTTTGATGTGATAAGTGTATACTGTTTGATGTGACAACTGTATACCGTTTGATGTGATAAGTGTATACCGTTTGATGTGATAAGTGTATGCCGTTTGATGTGACGTCTATACCGTTTGATGTGACAAGTGTATACCGTTTGATGAGACGTGTATACCGTTTGATGTGACGTGTATACCGTTTGATGTGACGTGTATGCCGTTTGATGTGACGTGTATACCGTTTGATGTGACAACTCGTTACCGTTTGATGTGACGTGTATACCGTTAGATGTGACGTGTATACCGTTTGATGTGACGTGTATGCCGTTTGATGTGACAACTCGTTACCGTTTGATGTGACGTGTAAACCGTTTGATGTGATAACTGTATAACGTTTGATGTGACAAGTGTATACCGTTTGATGTGATAACTGTATAACGTTTGATGTGACGTGTAAACCGTTTGATGTGATAACTGTATAACGTTTGATGTGACAAGTGTATACCGTTTGATGTGATAACTGTATAACGTTTGATGTGACGTGTAAACCGTTTGATGTGATAACTGTATAACGTTTGATGTGACAAGTGTATACCGTTTGATGTGACAACTGTATACCGTTTGATGTGACAAGTGTATACCGTTTGACGTGACAACTGTATACCGTTTGATGTGACAAGTGTATACCGTTTGATGTGACAAGTGTATACCGTTTGATGTGACAACTGTATACCGTTTGATGTGACAAGTGTATACCGTTTGACGTGACAACTGTATACCGTTTGATGTGACAAGTGCATACCGTTTGATGTGATAACTGTATAACGTTTGATGTGACAAGTGTATACCGTTTGATGTGATAACTGTATACCGTTTGATGTGACGTGTAAACCGTTTGATGTGATAACTGTATAACGTTTGATGTGACAAGTGTATACCGTTTGATGTGATAACTGTATAACGTTTGATGTGACGTGTAAACCGTTTGATGTGATAACTGTATAACGTTTGATGTGACAAGTGTATACCGTTTGATGTGATAACTGTATAACGTTTGATGTGAAAAGTGTATACCGCTTGATGTGACAACTGTATACCGTTTGATGTGACAAGTGTATACCGTTTGACGTGACAACTGTATACCGTTTGATGTGACAAGTGTATACCGTTTGATGTGACAAGTGTATACCGTTTGATGTGCCTTTGATGTGAGGTGCATACCGTCTGATGAGACATGTAATAAGTGCATACAATGATGGACCCTCTGAGGTTCAAAACATGTAATGGCTATAATTATGCGGGTTTTGAAATTTTCACAACGGTGTGGTTCTTCTGGGGTACGAAGTGACGTCACTGGACAAGCGTTTTCCGACGTTTCGAAGGATTTTAGTTCCCTTGTCTTCAAGGGACTAGAGATCCAATAAGAAAACAATATGTAGCATTTGTCTGCTGGCAATTGTAATTGGTAAGAAAGATCAGCATGTACCTTTGCAAATATTAAGACCTACACAAGACAAACTGCTTGTGTTACGACATGCCTGATGACGCCCACAAAAATCTTGTAAAAGTCGGCAACATAAAGGTAAAGATAAAGTTACCCTGTCCATGCCACGAAGGTACACATAGGGGGAGCAATACAGCTCCACCCTTTCTTAAACGTATTTCTAGATGGAGGTGAGTTCAATAGTCGGCCAGGCATAACAAAAACGCCATCCCCATCTGAGGGTTGCAGAAATAGGGCAACCGTCCCTCCTCATGCAGCTTTTGTCTAAGGCGCTGCCCTGGTCGCTCTTTCTTTAGCGTTAGGGGGTTGTAAATTTCACCTGAACATCAGTCCGTACGGAGGGAACTGCAACTGGTTTACAGCACAGCACAGACCATTGTAGATGGAATTCTTGCTACCGTGCAGTTGGGAAACAGCTGTGTTCCCATATGCTATTTAAACACTTAGAAGATCAAAATCATTCTGTAAAGAATGTGTTCCGTTAAATGGTACACGGAACTTACCAAGGCATTCTTTACTATCAAAATGACGTATGGCTTCATGGTACTTGCCAACAAGCAATTTTATTCAAACCAATAACGAAGGTACCGCTGTCCCTTCGCTGATTTTCACGAAACTCACAAATGTTTAACAACATTATATCTCCTGCAGTAATGTCTTTGACTCATGAAGCACCCTGTATATTACACTAATTTACTTACCGAGAATGATACTACTTACGAAATCGCTTATTCGTAAAACAAAATATTTCACCACCGGAGAAAAAAGAAAACCAATAGACAAGATATTATATCTACAACAAAATAAGAATTATAGTTTTAATAAATGTAACGGATGATCAATTATAAGATATAAAGAAAATCTTTATGGATTAAGTATAAATAAGTAAGATAAAGGTGCTAATCTTTGTAAGGAATGAGATATCACGCCATAATATCGAACATGATTTTTTAGATTTATAACCATCTAGATGGCCTGAAAATAAAGACTCAAGGCCGAATTATGTTGCTGAAGTAATTGATAAGTTACGTTATCAATAATGAAAGTTGTGTTGACGATTTAAAGTACTGTACATTTGTAATTAGATAATGATAAATACATATAGGGTTAAGAAGGGAGGAGACCACATGATAGACATAGGCGTAGATGGAAGGATATGTAAAGGACCCCAAAAATAGGATGGGATGGCGTAGACACACAACCTCTGGCTCCAGGAAGTAATAAATTAACCATCAAAAACAACATATTGTCAATTGTTAAATGACAAGTTACTACACGTTTCGGCCTACATAACACTACAATCGGGTGTCACAACATAAAACACTTAGGGAAATAAAGTACAACAACGTTCATAATAAAATGAGATGTCATTCTTTAAAATGAAAATACGACTTTATATAATTTTCTGTTTAAACCCGATGCAATGCTTGTCGAAACAATATACAGCTCTGTTTAAAGGATGACTGAAATTGTGATCATCACTCCTGTACAAAACAATATCAAGTTATTAAAAGCTGGATTTAATTCTCCGATATAGAATCTTCGTGAAGCGGTCGCAACAAGATTCTAGATTCGTTGTAAATTTTTTGGAATTAAAAATTAGAAATTAATTTTTGTAATTTCAGATTCTGATATGTGTTAAAAAGCAGAATACATCTACAAAAAAAATCCAAGAGAAAAAAACTTTCATATATAACAGTTTCCACATATTTCACATTTTTCACAGGTCTTCCAAGTGGTCTCCTTCCCTCAGGTCTCCCCACCAAAATCCTGTATGCACCTCTCCCCTCACCCATACTTGCTACATGCCCCGCCCACCTCATTCTTCTTGATTTGATCACCCGAATATATTTGGTGATGAGTACAGATCATTAAGTTCCTCGTTATGTAGTCTTCTCCACTCCCCTGTCACCCCGTCCCTCTTAGGCCCAAATATCCTCCTCAGCACCATATTCTCGAACACCCTCAGCCTATGTTCCTCCCTCAGTGTGAGAGACCAAGTTTCACACCCATACAAAGTTGTGCCTAAAAGGACGACTTCCTAATGTGGAATTTATACGGCTTTTGCACTATCGTGTGTTCTGTTATCAATTGCTTTCACATGTCGCGACAGCAGAGGATTCTACTGATTTAGCGAAGGCCCTCAGAGTTGCTGAATGCTTTGCGTTCGCAGTATAAGAGACATGTTTCGGCAATTGCGAGCAGCTGAACAGGTATAGCACTTCGGAGCCAACAGCTATCCAAAAAAAAACGCGCGAAATGAGCACATTTTGTGCAGTAGGTTGCGTGATACGATTACGATTTACGATTAATGTAGCTAACTCGGTCCAAAGGCATGAGATCAGTCACTGTTATCTTTCCAGTATTTATCTAATCTGTGCTCTAAAAACTACATTAAAACAAAGCGGGAGTAAATTCCGCCGTTGTGTAACGATTACAAAACACAGATAGTGTTATAGTAAAATGTTTAGAACATCTCTACAATGATAAGATATTTATGACATATGGAACATGATACATTACAATATTTATGACATATGGAACATGATACATTACAATATTTATGGCGTATCAATTCAGGGATAATGATAAACAATGAGAATTGATGGGAAAGCCGTTTCTAAGCTCACTGCATTCAGCATGTCAACCCTGTCTCCGTTCAAATGATACCGTCAAATTTTTGGCATCTGAGATTATAAGTTGACAGGAGTCGTTCATCAGAATTGCTACTGCTGAGGTCATAAAGCATGCTGTACTGCAGAGGTCAAGTACATTGTAAGTACAACAGTTACGCAATAAGGATATCACAGACACATCATGAAAGATAGGTGCAAGTATATGGAGACTGCCTTATAAAACCGGTAAGATACATCTGCCAAAAAGATACGAAATAACAAAACTCCTTGTATGCTTTTTCGGTGGATTCAAGTCGTGATACAAGCAAATAACAGAAAAAGATGCATCGTTCAAGATAAAATAGCTGGATGCTGGGTACTAATGAGTGTAGCAGGATTCACGCCAACAGACCATTGCACAATTTACTTTAAAATTATTAAGAAATCACGAAAATACTGGATTCAAATATTCCACCTTGGAACGAGTGTGCCCCAGAGCCTCACTGGACATTCTGAACGCAAAAATTCCTAACTCTAGTGGAAGATTATCTTCTTGCAAGGTGCATTATCATCCATTTTTGCTATATGTCTTACCTGTTTCAGTCCAGGTATTATAACATGTTCAGTCTGCTAGGATCTCTATATAAATTATAAACTTCATCACTCTTTTCATTCTCCATTCCCCAGTGTGAGAATTTGGGTATTAAACCCAATAGCAGATTGGTGAAGTAATGTTCACGATGATGAAGTGGACTTGCAGATTGCAGGTTATATATTATGTTGGATATCATTGGAATGGGTACGCGGTGGCGCAGTTGGTTGAGGCACTGCGCTATAAGCCGGAAGGTCGCGGGTTTGATTCCCGATGGTGTCATTGGAATTTTTCATTGACATAATTCTTCCGGCACCACTATGGCCCTGGGGTCGACTCAGCCTCTAACAGAAATGAGTACCAGGAATATTTCCTGGGGGTAAAGGCTGCCGGTGCGTAGGGCTGACAAGCTTACCACCTTCATGTGCCGATTGTCTAGAAATCTGGGAGCCTCAACCTCCTGGAAACCTAAGGGCCTGTCCAGGCCTGTAATGGGATTGCTTTACCTTTACCTTAGTGGGAAGCATAAAGGCAATTACCCAGCCACTAGCCAGTCACATCATAGAATAAGACTGCAAATGGTGCACTCCGTTACGTACGGTAGCATACAGGATTTACAAGGGCGATATTTACTATCAAAGTATCATGCGGTTTCATGGACATGTGTACATGTAATTTAATTTATGCCCATAAAGGAAGCACAGTGGAACCTCGAACTTCGAACACAATCCGTTCCAGGAGACGGTTCGACTTTCAAGTTGTTCGACTTTCGAGTTAAATTTCCCCATAAGAAATAATGTAAATTGAATTAATCCATTCCAGACCCCCAAAATTTACCCAATATAAAACATTTTAAGTGCCCATTTCAAAAGACAATAATGATAAAACAAGTATATTTAATTTCAATAATTGAAAATTTTTATTTATAATAGTACATACATAAAAATATTTTATAATAATCAATCAATAATAATAGTAGGAGGGATATTACTGTTCACTGGAAGGTGAATTACCCTTCTTTCATCCGGACCAAGCAGAGAGAGAAGGCGACCACGTGATTCTTTGTTCGACTTTCGAGTTTTTGTTCGAGTTTCAAAACTGGATTTTCCTCGAATTTTTTGTTCGAGGTTTCAAGTTGTTCGAACATCAAACCGTTCGAAGTTCGAGGGTCCACTGTACAAACTTCCTGCGCCAATTTTCACGACACTCGCAAATGCACAACACCAAGACGTGAAAATTCCATACTTAACGTCACCCAAGGCAGGCAAAAATTGGTACTTCCGGACAGAAATTCATTTACGCCCTAAGGAAGCAAACTACAGCTGTCACGGCGCTAATTTTTACGACACTCATTGTCACCCAAACTTTGAACACCCCTTTACCGAATTCTATCAAAATAGGACAAAAATATAAAAAGAGGAGGGAAACTTCATTTGTGCCCTTAAGTAAAGTTTGGTTTCCACTGCACCCATTTGCGCACTCACAGCGACCTGACGGCATTAAGTGAGATCAGTTAGGGTGATGGAAATGTGGAAAAAAGTGCGTCAAGTCCTCCATGAGGACAGACGGAGTAGGTCACCGACGTCTGTTAACGTTCTATGTCAATGCATTCAAACCGCATATTTAAACACGAGGCAGACTGCTGCAAAATTTGTGCCCCATCTGTTGAATGACGACCAGAAACAGAAATCAACATTCTGGGCCCTACAAGGTCAGGCCGAAGGGGGACAGAAACTTCCTTTCTAATGTCTTCCTGTTCCCAAAGGTAAAAATCCAGTTAAAGGTACTAAGATTAGAGAATATAGCAGAGTGAAGCCGAATTGCTGACGGTGCTGGACAGCATCAAGAAACGGAAAAGTCAGAAATACTTCCAGCATTAGGAGAAGCGATAATCCCCGTGTATAAACTCCAAAGGGGTTCCCTGAACGGGACAATACCGATATGTATGTAAATTAAGCCCAAAATTGTTAAATTGCGCCACTCCGGGAACTTTTTGCTCGCACTTCATATGTTCTGGGAGTAAATCGAGGAAGACGGTTGGCGTCGGAACAGACTGACAAGTGTAATCATTTTTCATCACAATATTTTTTATCATATGATGTTTACAATGACAATGACTAGGACGATTCAAAATACATCCTAGCAAACCAAGATGCAAACATCTCAAACACGTCCCTTTAGTTTTTCAGTTTTTTACACCAACCAATGCACACGCAAAACCACTTTTTTGTACTCTCTTTATTATACATTTTTCACCCCTACACGTGTTTCAATCCTTGGATCATCTTCAGGGGGTTAACAAGCCACTAACACTTCAACTGCATGCTAGAAGGGCCTAATAGGCACACTTGTCTCAATATTAAGTTTTAGAAACATCTGAGTTTGTAAATTCATAAAACTGAAAAACTTATGATTTTCTATAAGTTAAAGTCACAATTAAAATGTTTAAAATATTTAAAATATTTAAAATAACGGCGTAGGTCCCTTTAGTCATGGTTATCAAAACACAAAAATCTTAAGCACTTTTCTGAAAGATTATAATAAGACCGCACTGATATACAACTGCAACAAGGAGGCGCCTTTGAGACAATCTGTCGTGCGACAGACAGCCAATTTCATGGCTGCGGTATTGTAAGCTTCTGGCTTCAAACTGTCCTGTCTAAACATCGGAAAATTGTGCATTCGCGATCTTTGCTTGCCACTGAGCGAGCAGTGGCTGGCTCGCGTCTCTCATCCAAAGACCGTCTCTTCAAAGTCCGTAGCATGTCGCTCCAAGAAACAAACGCCGCAAAACACTTCATTTCCATGAAATTTACATTAATGGGCAAAAGTCACGAAAGGCAGCGCAAAATAATAATTAATTCATCCTGCTTTAACACTGACTGCATAATTATCCGCGTCAACAACCACTGATCTTTGTTTAGATTTCCGAATAACAACACTTATAAATTCGTTTCTAGTACACATAAGGTTCGTTATCGGGAAATACAGGGTTATTCATAAATCCCTGACGCAATTCACAAAATCTTTACACTTGAATGGCGGAAAGGATTATCACATGCGACGTACAGGTGGAAGAGAAATTCTCCTAAGTTTTATTTACATACCTCATAAGTGCTCTGTGTGTTCACCCTTTGTGACACGGCAGATATCAAGCCGATAATCCGTTTACGCCAATACCCGCTGCAGCTTCTCGCGATCGATTTCTGAGATGGCAGGGATCACTTGTCTTCGTACCCCAGGCAGATCCTTTTGTAGAGGCGAAAGAAAGACAGAGTCCTTAACATATCCTCGTAAGAAAAAATCGCAAGGCGTTAGGTCAGGTGATCTTGGTGGCCAGCGAAGCAACGCCTGGTCTGCTGCAGCGGGTATGAGCGGAAATGGATTATCGGCTTGACATCTGCCGTGTCACAGAGGTCGGACACACAGAGCACTTGTGAGGTATGTAAATAAAACTTGGGAGAATTTCTCTTTCCATCTGTACGTCGCATGTTACAATACTTACCGCTATTCAAGTGTACCGATTTTGTGAAATGTGTCAGGGTATTATGAATAACCCTGTATATATACAGACAACGAGGGTAACTTCCGATGACACACCCTTCATCTTGACTTAAACTGCACATATACTGTTCGCTAATCTGATGCTAACATCCAAAACTGAATGAAGGGAGGGCCAACAAGTATGGTAAAGCACGAATCTGCAAGTTTGGCCTCTCAATGTGTGCTGGTGACAGAAAAGGCGCTGGGGAGACAAAGCTTAACTGCTGTCAGACTTGCAAGCCTGAAGTCGTGCTTAACTCACGGAGATAAATGAGGGTGTGTTCTGTGCCTGCAAATAAGGCAGTGTTCACTTCTTACGTATTAAACGGCACCGTCATATAAAGTTGTTAATATTCACTCGCTAATCCACGGTGTCTGGAGCTCCGACTGCTACCGACAATCCTTTAATTGATACGTTCTTACACAAATACAGTAGAACTCGGTTATAACGTCAAGAAGGGACTGTATATTGTGTGTCTTTATATACGAGTGTAGTTGCAACCGAGTAGTGTAACGTTATGGTTAACAGCGAGGAATTAATTGGTACCACAGAATATGTGACGTTATAGAAGAGGTATCGTATAAACCGATGTCGTTATAACCGGGTTCGACTGTAATATCCCTAGAGAGATACTAGGAAATCACTGAAGCAATATTACCGACCGAAACACAAGTACCTCCAAATCACGCATCCTCTTGACCGCTTCCTAACGACAACTACCATCTGTGTACCCTGTCAACCAATCACTCATTCACGCAACCACAAGCCTAACAGATTAACTACACAGAGTTATTCAAAAGTCCCATACATAGGGATTAATTGTATGGTATCTGCGTGCGCCCTTGTTTATATCGGCAGTTTCCAGGTCATTGGGTTGGTCGTCGTGGTCATGTGGAGTGGCCGCCGAGGTCTCCAGACCTCCCACCCTCACTTGAATTTTTACACTGTGAGTGAGGGCATTTGATAGGCCCATTTGTACCATGATTGCACTAAAGTAGTAAATGCCGTGCAGCTGATGCTGCACGCATCAATAATGAATACAGAACATGTTCGATGCAGTATTGGACGCTCTATATGATAGCTTGTCCCATGCAGCTGATTGCTCAACGCTAGCTAATAAGAATACAGTACCCATGTCTCGATGCATCTGATTGCTGCACGTGCCAATAAGCTACGCTGTATAATAAGAACATTGTCCACCGCTATGCTCATTCAATAATGAATACAGTAACATTGTCTCCGATGCACGCTGATTGCTGCACCGCTAGCTCAATAATGAATACAGTAACATTGTCTCCGATGCACGCTGATTGCTGCACCGCTAGCTCAATAATGAATACAGTAACATTGTCTCCGATGCACGCTGATTGGCTAAACAACGCCGATATGTGCACCCTCAATAATGAATACAGTAACATTGTCTCCGATGCACGCTGATTGCTGCACCGCTAGCTCAATAATGAATACAGTAACATTGTCTCCGATGCACGCTGATTGCTGCACCGCTAGCTCAATAATGAATACAGTAACATTGTCTCCGATGCACGCTGATTGCTGCACCGCTAGCTCAATAATGAATACAGTAACATTGTCTCCGATGCATGCTGATTGCTGCACCGCTAGCTCAATAATGAATACAGTAACATTGTCTCCGATGCACGCTGATTGCTGCACCGCTAGCTCAATAATGAATACAGTAACATTGTTCTCCGATGCACGCTGATTGCTGCACCGCTAGCTCAATAATGAATACAGTAACATGTCTCTCCGTATGTTTTATCAAAGCTGACAATTCCACCAATTGACATCCTTCTATGACATAATTAAGGTGTGAGTAAAATTGTCTAACACTGCAGCGGTGGAGTTGCTCCCCTAGCTGTTTGTATAAAATGATACGCCCTGATAGCAATACATGTCATTCTTCAATTAGGACACGACACAACTTATTTTTACTCGGAGGGAAACGCGCGGATGGAGCTACTTAGTGTTGTAGGGCCGAAGACAGAAGCAAAAGAAACTTATGTAAACAAGTTAGGGAATATCCGCTTGCGTTCATGAAGAAATTAAGAGCAAATTTAAGTCAGGAATGCCTGCAATCATTCGGTGCAGAATCTTTCATCCTACAGTTCGCTATCCAAAAATACATAAATTAAAATATACAGAACTATAATTTTACCTGTTGTTTTGTATAGGTGTGCAACTTGTCTTTCACACTGAGGAGTTTCAAGAATATCGTGCTGAGAAAGATATTGTGGACTAATATTAAACAAGAGAATGAGATGAGCGAGGACATGTAGCACGTATGGGTGAGAGGAGGGGCGCATACAGGGATTTGGTGGAGAAGCCTAAGAGGACACCACTTAGGAGACCTAGGCGTAGCTGGGAGGATAATATTAAAATGGATATTCAAGAAGTAGGGTGAGGTGGCATGAACTGAATTTATTTGGCTCAGGACAGGGACAGGTGGCGGGCTGTTGTAAAACGGTAATGAACCTTCGGGTTCCATAAAACGCGGGGAATTTCTTGACTAGCTGACGAACTGTTAGCTTCTCAAGAAGGACTCTGCTACATGACGTGAGTGAGCGGGGAGGGAATGTCCACAGAATGTCACTTTGAGTCTTTTCGCTGTGTTACTGTTCCTCGATTTTTAATTGCAGCAAGTAATTTCAATAAAACACTGATACGCGTGTACAGTGTAACTCGGTTATAACGTCATGAAAGGGACTGAATATTTTGTGTCGTTATAAACGAGTGTTGTTATAACCGAGGAGTATAATGTTATGGTTAACAGTGAGGAATTAATTGGTACCACAGAATATCTGACGCTATAGGCGAGGTGTCGTATAAACCAATGTCGTTATAACCGGGTTCGACTGTATTTGGAACGTGTAGTTCCACGTTACACACAAGATGGTTCAGGTGGATTGCCGTCCGCCTCTGACTACGGAGCCCGGGTTCTACCCCAAGTCAGCCTGTGTGAGATTTATGGTGCACAAAGTGGCACTAGGGCAGTTTTTATTCTCCTACTGCTTGGACTGCTAATTAACAAAACGTTACACACTACAGGATTTATTTGCTTCTACGCAGCAGCACTGCAATCGATCATTAGCTGATATCTATCATACTGATTCGATCATTAGCTGATATCCCGTAAACCGAGAGATTTACTTCTATCTTCAGACCTTATTTGTTCCTTAGCCTCCAGCTCATACCTCACAGAGAACACAGTCCATCTTTATCGCAAAAAAAGACCAATATCAAAACTGTTTGCAGGTGTTCATGTAAAATGTAATTGTTATTCAAATTTTAACAAAAATCAGAATATGTCCACAAATCTTCGCGCTGTTCCATGCGGACAAAAGATCGACGGATAGACGGACAGACATGACAAGGGGTGGCAATCGCGTTTTCCAACTACTATGCGAACGCGCCTAAAAACTGATACACACACAGACAAGGGCATAAAATAATGGTGGACCTATAAAACAGTTCTATTCAAAAACCATTTTCAAAATACAATTATTTCTAAAAAAATAAAAATGGCATATTTCATGGAGATATTTTTCCCGAAACGGCTTTTCGGGAAAAAACATCTCCAGGAAAGCGATTCCGGATGAGTCGGTTCTTTTGGGATGTAACGATGTGTAGTTGGGTGAATGGTTGCCGACGTTTCGAACGAACGTATTACACTTGACTCCTTGACCCTATAAGACAAAGGCACGGCTTTCTTTCGAAACGTCGCGAACCACTCATCAAGAACAGAGCGTCACATCCCAGAACACCTCATTCCACAGCAACACCGCTGTGAGAAACTCACATATCGAAATCAATTTACTTTCCCTGTCTATACACAGTAAGTAGACGTTAATTTATTCTGCCTTATTTTGCTACAATTGTTTAGGTGTTGGTACAACAATGACTGTGTCTTCCACTCGCAGTAACACTTCACTTCCACTGTTGTCACTGCCACTATTACTGCTGTAGAAGCAGTTATCTTTTATTGCTGTTTGTTCATTTTCATTCCATTACTTCTGCCCTGTTCTCTTGAACTGTCGCCACATCACACATTGCACGCTTCACCTCTTGCTGACACTTGCTTCAATTCGCATTAGCTTTTCTTCCACTTCATAACAAAATATTCGCAATACTGTCTGTGTACTTGTGTGTCGGGTATTAGGTAAGGTAACGCTATCCCTATACAGGCCCCTAGGGTTCCGGGAGGTTCAGGCTCCACAGATTTCCACAAAATCGGTACATGAAGGTGTTAAGGTTGTCAGTCCTACAAACCGGCCGCCTTTACCGGGTACTCATTTCTATTAGAGGCTGAGTCGACCCAACGGCCGAGTGTGGGGTTTTCCGCCCCCTTATTTAAATCCTGAAGTCCATCGCCCAGTTTTCACAAAATTTCTTGTGGACTTTATGGCATACAATTGTACTTATTCAGTAACGCATTTATTCACTGATTCAAGACAAAAATAAAAGTCATATATTACATACAACACATACCTCTCAGCTATGTATTTCTGCCTTTCGGCCTTTCGGCAACGAGTCGAGAGCACACACATAACAAGCAACAGGTCCTTTTCTTAACCCGAGTAGTATTTGATGGTGAGTGGTCAGTTCTAAACACCGGCCGCTTTACCCACGGGGAGCTTCCTGCACACCTTGGACATGAGGTTAGTTTTACGTGGAGTCGATCCGGATAGCGCTGCGAAGCGAAAAATTTTTGCCCCTACGGGAAATCAAACCCAGGTCATCTGCCCAATATCACAGTCACTATACTGACAGATATATGGGATGAATTACACCTCCATTCCGTATACATCTTCACGGAGCGTTCATTATTTAAACGTACAGGCAATTTTATGTCGTAGATTTACGGCATGTAAATGGACCTTACGGGCATGAATAGAGATGTTTCGTAAGCTAAATTCAGCGGCCATTTCTCACCCAAGTCTCCTGACTGACTGCTAGATGGCTCTGGCAGTCACATCAGGATGAGTAGAAATTGTACAGTCAGTGGGCTGGTCACTCACTACAGAATGCACACCTCCAGACCAAGAAACCTCTGAAAGGAGGCCCTATGCTCCGCAAGGGGCGACAGGAAGTAACTAACTAACTAACTAACTAACTAACTACAGGCAATTTTGCCGTCACGTTAAAGTTACCTGCTTCGCAGGGACGCTGTTTTAACGCAGTTCTGCTTCTGTAGCATCACGACTGTTCTCTTTCCCATTGCTCACATTGTGCCAAAGAATTACTGCAAGCCCTGCGTCCTATGCGACATTCGTACAATCGGGCGTTGCTAGCCTCAATCTGGAGCACCGCCCTCTTTCGGCTGCCTTCTCCTCCGCACACTGACTAGAGTCTGAAGAATGTGACAGTCTGATATCGAATTGGTTGAATTTGAAAGTATATCGATGGGCGTTGCTAATGTGATTAGTTCATCGCAGAATCATCAAACAGCGGTAAGAAGTGGGTGGGGGGGGCGATGTAGGAGCGATCCACAGCCATATAAAGAGGCCAGGTCGCTACGTAAACACAGTGGCTGGGAATTCAAATTTGTGCTTATTTTCAATACAGAGTAAGTCTTAGTGTTTCAGTAGAATGTAGTCTCTCTTATGTAAGTGTTTCCATTCTATTCATTATTTCTGTAACAGGCTCACGAACAGGATGCCAAATATCAGAAATTAAGCATTCATTAAGTATTAATTTCGAAAAAGTAAGAATTTTTTTTCGTTATAAAGTGATTATTTGCTTTAGGACCAACACTGCCGTCGAGGGTTGGAATTCGAAACTGAACGGCATTGTAGGAAAGCAACAGCCTAACGTTTTTCTGCTGGTACAGAAACTAAAATAACAAGCAAAGTTTGTATTTTGGCAATTGAAATCAAAGGAACTTAGACTGGCTGGCGAGAAACGAAAAAAACTTACGTAAAACAAGACGAGAGAATTGAAAGAATTATGGCAGAACACGACAAATCAAATGATCTGTACAAATGTCTCAAAGCGTTAAGATATAAAAATACATTTGGATAATGTGTTAATGTCAGACTGTGTGACAAAGACTTATGGTCTGCAGTTATCGTGTATGTGAATATGAAATAATGAAAATATTATATGAGTGACTGACTGACAAAGGCTTCTTTTCTGCAAAGTGTCATAAAGACATTGACTACTCCCAGGTCTGGGGAGAAAAATGTGTGAGGGAAAGTTTGCAGATAATGGACTTGTGTAACTTGCATAACTTTAGTACTCTTACCTTATTTATGTAGCAGATAAAAGGGGTCAGTTTCTCTGTCCGCCTGAACCACGCTAATTTACACTCTGTCCGCCTGAACCACGCTAATTTACACTCTGTCCGTCTGAACCACATTAATTTACACTCTGTCCGCCTGAACCACATTAATTTACACTCTGTCCGCCTGAACCACGCTAATTTACACTCTGTCCGCCTGAACCACGCTAATTTACACTCTGTCCGCCTGAACCACGCTAATTTACACTCTGTCCGCCTAAACCACATTAATTTACACTCTGTCCGCCTCAACCACGATTTTAGCCTGAAGTACGGCCACCTCGCCAACGACACGTTTGGTCTAGTCCAAGACTAAGAGCACATTCACTCCAGCAGTGACAATTCAGCACGACATATCAGCACGCTGAACCAACTCGTAAGAACATATACAAAGTAACAAACATTCCAGCCCTGAAGTTTCGTAAATAAACACTCGATCTGTGTATTTTTACTTATTTCAGTAATAATTATACAATTTCAATTACCAATGGGCGAAATTGCTTTCCTATATAATATAGAATCTGACAGAACCTATGTAGGCCCAATTTAAATTAATAATAAATGTGTAATTTCAAATATTAAAATAAGAATTAAAAGCCAAGAATTCAAAGAACTGGGTTCACATCGCTTTTCGTATACCACAAAACGACAGACACTGATGTTTGTGGCCGATGCTGATGACGATACACCAATCATGAGGTTAAATGCTTAGAATTGCATTAAACGTAAAAAAGAAAATCGTACATAAATACACTCAGTTTAAAGTTACAGTCCTAAGGGTGTAACATCTTCTGTCGTAACAGCTTAACAGATCGAAAGGCTTGTATCCGAGCAGACAAGAAATCGGTCTCAAGTGGTTGTAGGAAGAAGGAAAGACAGATCGCTAGCGTCGGCGTCTGTTGCAAGTCCCTTGCTAGACAGGTGCTTTAAAGGGGTCTAAAGTGATGGACATCACTGGGCTCGAAGTCGGGATTGAGGGAGGATGGGCCGTAGCGCCGTAGCCAGTCACAAGTTTGGTTAGCAGTATGAGACCCAATGATGAGCAAGGTGTCAGTACACACAACATGAAGGAAGGTGTGTCTTATTTAATGACAACTGCTAAAATACAGTGATGTCTAAATGTGATACACATAAGTCCTAAATGTTATATACAGTGGGTCCTAAATTAGACATACAGTCCTAAGTGTGAAATACAGTGGGTCCTAAGTGTGAAATACAGTAGCTCCTAAATTAGAAATACATTCGGTACTAAAAGTGCAATATAGTGGGTGCTAAGTGTGAAATACAGTGGGTCATAAATTAGAAATACAGTGGGTCATAAGTCTGAAATACAGTGGGTCCTAACTGTCAAATACAGTTGGTCCTAAATTAGAAAAACAATGGATCCTTACTGTGAAATGCAGCGACTCCAAAATTGTGAAACACAGTGGGACTTAAATTAGAAATACAGTGGGTCATAAGTGTGATATACAGTTGGTCCTAAATTAGAAATACAGTGGGTCCTTATTGTGAAATACAGTGACTCCAAAAGTGGGTCTTAAATTAGAAATACAGTGGGTCATAAGTGTGAGATACAGTTGGTCCTAAATTAGAAATACAGTGGGTCCTTACTGTGAAATGCAGTGACTCCAAAAGTGGGTCTTAAATTAGAAATACAGTGGGTCATAAGTGTGAGATACAGTTGGTCCTAAATTAGAAATACAGTGGGTCCTTACTGTGAAATACAGTGACTCCAAAAGTGGGTCTTAAATTAGAAATACAGTGGGTCATAAGTGTGAGATACAGTTGGTCCTAAATTAGAAATACAGTGGGTCCTTACTGTGAAATGCAGTGACTCCAAAAGTGGGTCTTAAATTAGAAATACAGTGGGTCATAAGTGTGAGATACAGTTGGTCCTAAATTAGAAATACAGTGGGCCCTTATTGTGAAATGCAGTGACTCCAAAAGTGGGTCTTAAATTAGAAATACAGTGGGCCCTAAGTGTGAGATACAGTGGGTCCTATATTAGAAATACAGTGGGTCCTAAGCGTGAAATTACTACCCAAATGACGCAACTGTGACTTACAGCTCAGTTCACGTACTTTACTGCTGCACGGTATTACTCAGAGCGAGTCAGTTTCATTTCAGACATCTTTCTGCTTTCTTTGGGCAAACAATCGCCGACAAACAGGATGAAAAAAATGAGCAACGTTTCCGAGAGGCGTCTAGAACCCTTTCATTAATATTTTAGTTTAAGCAGGCAAATTTATTGGAAGGCATCCAGTTCTGTGCTATGCTGTGTGTCGAGACAGGTTGTCCTGTGCACTGACAATATGTTTCGGGGATCAGCAGGTAAATCGTACAAAAATATGACTACTGGAAGACGCAGTAATTGTATTTAAATATGAATGTTCACCTGACGAGATGGCCTGACTGTTTTCGTCAGAAATATATTGTCAATGCTTGTATGATTGGTGCAGCACTCAGCAGTTGTGTGAACTGTAACCTCTGTCTATACATTGAACAGGCAACACAACACAACACAACACAACACAATAACACGCATCATTCCAACATTTCAGTACGCTACGTTTTTATAACTCTGCTCGCTTTAGTCTCAGTAACTCACGATGTCTACATGCAACTGCGAGAGTCAGCAATGTGACAATCAGGCTCGATCCGACGAAGCAAATGGCGCGGGAGTGCAGGATGACCGCAGTCAGACGGCGGAAACCAGGTGAGTCAGCGCTCAGGCCAATCCTGCCACCCTTTCGCCAAAGTTACCGATATAAAATATTGCTACCGTCCGTCTATGCAGGAGCCCAACGCCGCTTTTAAGCGCCTTACAGCCACTTCCAGTTTCGCGCAAAAGTGTCCGTTACAAGATGCTATAAGGACTGATCGGGATAGCGTAGTCGGTACAGCGACTTGCTACGGGCTGGACAGTCCGGGATTGAATCCCGGTGGGGGCAAAATTTTCCGCAAACGTCCAGACCAGCCCTGGGGCCCACCCAGTCACCCCTCAGTGTGAGAGACCAAGTCTCACACCCATACAAAACAACAGGCAAAATTATAGTTCTGTATATCTTAATCTTTGTATTTTTGGATAGCAAACTGGAAGACAGAAGATCCTGCACCTAAGTATTTGCAATATAAAAACACTTTTGCTAAGTATTTTTATATTGCAAAAATTACTGGACTTACATAAGAGACCACAAAGTCCGGCGTTGTTTGTTTCTGTCCAGTAACAATAAACAATTCCGTTCACCTTTTATTGCGTGCTCAGACGAAGTGATTAGGTTCGGGCTGGACGACCGGGTATCGTCCCACCAAGACCAGCGACTTCTCGCCGTGCCACCGGCTTAAGATCGGCTCTCGGGCCCGCCAAACAACCAACAAACCAAACAGCTAAGGCACGAACGGATGCTTGAAGAAGGCGTTGACGTCTCTTGGTCCGTCTAGCCATTCCTGCGTACGAAGTGCGTCGCAGGTTGACAACACGCACACCTCATAATCATAACGGAGATTGTGCTGGCGCTAACGGATCTCCCGTCCTGAATGTGGGTCTTGACATGGTCATAGTTAGGACTTCTGCTGAAAACAGGATTATGCCTGGATCCTATATTTTAATTGAACCTTAGTATTCGCCTTAAAACTGAGGAAAATCAAGGGAAACCTCAGTTCAAGTTGCTGAAAAGTGCTAGGTACAGTTCTGTTTGTAAAGTTGGCTAACGTGTTTCTGACAGCCACGACAGGCCTCCTGATGTCCAATCTCTGTCAGCTGGTGCCTCAGACGACTTTTGTCAGCCCTCGATTGACATTACAGCCTTCAAAATTGCCTATCTATGAGGTTCGCTAAGGTTGGGTCGAAAACCTGCGTTTATGTTCTGATTTGGCCGGCGAAAAATTTGGCCTCAAAAGTCTCTTGAATTTGCCTGTTACCTGTCCAACAAATAAGGCAGGTTCTTTTCAGGGGTATAAAATGCCTAGAACCTGAAGCTGACCACTCACATTTATCTACGTTAACGAGTGGAGTGCCGATCCCAGTGGCCGTGCGGTCTAAGGCGTGGGTCTACCGCCGTTCGCTTACTGGGATTGTGGGTTCGAATCCCACCAGAGGCATGGATGTCTGTCTGTTGTGAGTGTTGTGTGTATGTCAGTGTAGCAGGTCTCTGCGCGACGGGCTGATCACTCGTCCAGAGAGAATCCTACCGCAGAGTGTGGTGTGTCTAAAAAATGTGGATCGAGTGAAGCCTCGAAAAATGAGGCCCTAGGCCCTAGGCCCCCAAGGGCATGTTTACACCAAAGCAGTAACGACAGCGATAAGCACACAGGCACCAAGCACAGTACTATTAATTAACGATGCACGATAACGTAATAACACCTGAGCTTCATATGTCTGAACTGCGTACTTACGACGGCTGATATCGAGGTGCGCACTTTACGCACACCAAATTCGCAACAGCCAACACAAAACCGTGTGAATTTAATTAACTAAACAAGTAAATGTATTAAGTAACACTCTGATTTATGGGCAAGTTCTAATATTCTGGTCAACAAAGTGATCGAATTTTACAGAAACCAAAAGATTCCGTGTTCACAGAAGCTAGCCACTCCACCCTATCCTAAGCCAGATTAATCAGGTCATATCATTACACGCTACATAAATACTTACGGCTTACTTTGCGACAAGTTCAGGCCTGATTAACCTTTTATGTAGTGCGAGCAACTTCGGCAAAAATTTGGTCTGCATGCGGGCAACAAAGTCCAATACATGAAATGAGGCATGAATAAGTACACGTACAATTATACGTACAATTTACCTGTGTATTTGTCTGTATATCATGTGCAGTAAAAGTATACCGATACCAATAGGAGCAATTCATAAAAAGTGCAATTCACAAGCTAGCCTAGGGTGTCACTGTTTATAGCATATTTGTACAACACCAATTAGCAGTGTGACATCCGTCTTCACAAATAAAAACCTCATTAGTGTTCAAAATTGCTTCTGCCTTCTTTCTTGGCTGTGACAGAGAAAGGGTCAAACGGCGGTGTCTCATTTCAAACGTCTCCGCGCACAGCGTACGTGTAGCGCTGTGTCGCGGGCTACAAGTTGAGCGGGCCTGGACTGGGCTTTGAAAGGAAACTGTTACATTGTAATTGATATTCTGCTTGGAGGGACTGGTTAAAGCCATGAATAACCTCAATCAGTCTGGCCGGTGTCCCGGACGAACCTCAGTCAAGCTAGCAGGTGTTCCGTTCAAATCTGTCAAGCTAGCCGGTGTCCCGGTCGAAAATCAGTCAAGCTACCCGGTGTCCCAGTCGAAAATCAGTCAAGCTACCCGGTGTTCCGTTCGAATCAGCCAAGCTAGCCGGTGTCCCTGTCGAAAATCAAACTAGCCGGTGTCCCGGTTCAAAATCAATCAAGCCAGCCGGTGTCCCCGTCGAAAATCAGCCAAGCTAGCCGGTGTCCCGGTCGAAAATCAGTCAAGCTACCCGGTGTTCCGTTCGAATCAGCCAAGCTAGCCGGTGTCCCTGTCGAAAATCAAACTAGCCGGTGTCCCGGTCAAAAATCAATCAAGCTAGCCGGTGTCCCGGTCGAAAATTAGCCAAGCTAGCCGGTGTCCCGGTCGAAAATCAGTCAAGCTAGCCGGTGTTCCGTTCGAATCAGCCAAGCTAGCCGGTGTCCCTGAGGAAAATCAGTCAATCTAGCCGGTGTCGCGGTCGAAAATCAGTCAAGCTAGCCGGTGTTCCGGTCGAAAATCAGCAAAGCTAGCCGGTGTTCCTGAGGAAAATCAGTCAAGCTAGCCGGTGTCGCGGTCGAAAATCAGTCAAGCTAGCTGGTGTTCCGGTCGAAAATCAGCCAAGCTAACCGGTGTCCCTGAGGAAAATCAGTCAAGCTAGCCGGTGTTACGGTCGAAAATCAGTCAAGCTAGCCGGTGTCCCTGAGGAAAATCAGTCAAGCTAGCCGGTGTCGCGGTCGAAAATCAGCCAAGCTAGCCGGTGTTCCGTTCAAATCAGCCAAGCTACCTGGTGTTCCGTTCGAATCAGTCAAGCTAGCCGGTGTCGCGGTCAAACATGTAACGTAATTATGTAGAACTAAACGTTTTTGCAGCAAACCATGTGCTGTCTACTAACTGTATAGTTTCACTACTTGCCAATTTGGAGCCGCAAAAACGGTCGCCATGCGACATCGAACACCGACTGCAGTCGCCCTAAGAAAACCAGCCAAGGAATACACTCTATATGTATTAACTGATCCACAGCCGTGCACTGAGCAATTAGAAATATCAAAACCATCAAATTCACATAAATGCATGAAAGTATATTACACACACCGTATACCTCCTACATGTTTCGGCCACTCATGTGGCCATCTTCAGGGAGGTGCATTACAAAGTTTTTGAACCGATGCACAGATACAAACTATTAATAAAATTATTAATAATATAATTAATATTTCATATCTATGCATTGGTTCAAAAATATTTGTAATATTTCAATGTACGTATACTTTGTAATGCATCTCCCTGAAGATGGCCACATGAGTGGCCGAAACATGTAGCAGGTATACGGTGTGTATAATATACCTTCATACACTTATGTGTATTTGTTGGTTTTGATACACTTAATACAGGGCATACACAAAAGAATGGTGCGGTTTCAAAAGTGAATAAAAAATTTATGTCTCACATTACACGGGCACAACATACACCGTCAGCGGCGGCAACTGTCCAAGTTTCTCATGCGCTACCAGCAGTTCGCTTCTCATGCTTACTGCGTGTGAATGTACGAGTGCTTCTCAATCGTGTTCTTCCACAGCGCTGGATCGGACGTGCTGCTGTAAATGGAGACAAGAACCTTCTCCCTTGGCCACCCCATTCGCCAGATCTTACACGTGCGATTTCTTTCTTTGGGGGTTCGTTAAAGACAGCGTTTATGTACCACCATTTCCCACGTCCATCCATGAAATTCGTGATCGGATAACGCATGCACTGCAGGCCATTACAGCGGACATGCTACACCGGGTCTGGGATGAGTTTGATTACCGTGTGGATGTGTGTCGTGTGACCCAGGGTGCACACATTGAAGGATTGTAATTACCAAATGAGAAACTTGGACAGTTGCCGCCGCTGATGGTGTATGTTGTGCCCGTGTAAGGTGAGAAATAAATTTTTTATTCACTTTTGAAACCGCACCATTCTTTTGTGTATGCCCTGTATATTACATAAGTTTGTTGCCCGATATACTAGACTGCTTCATTAAACACTGTTCTTTCAATTCCTGTCTTTTTGTTACAACAAGACGAAGCGTTTTTTGAAGTCTGATAAGGCCACTGGTAGTATTCCTGCACCAAGGCAGATCTCCCAGCAGACATATCAACTTTCAAAAGCACCAGCATGTTGGTTGTGCGTTTGGTTGTGCGTTTTAGCTGTTGTACAGACTTGCACCCGTCTAGAGACGACATAGCTCTCGATGCAGTAGCAGGAGCTGTACAATCTCCTGCTACTCGGACTCTTGACCCTTGAAGATGGGACCGATACGTTGTCCCAAAACATTGGTAAACAATTACCACACGACGCCGCGTAATGCCCCAGAAGAGCGCAGATCTTATCTCCTGCACTCTTTGCGGGCAATACGTGAACAACCAAGTAACAAACCAACAAAGCAACCAACGTACGAACAAAACAACCGAGCTCAACTTTGTATATCTTTAAGCTTACAAGACAACTGCGCATTTTCCCCAAGCCGCCCTCGGACCAAAATTCTGTACCATCAAACCCGTAACAAACGTATGACGTCTGTATGTGTTGCAGGTACCCAGATGGCACAGTCAGACTGCGCAACCCCAACATACAGCTCATGGACGATGACATCCTGTACCACCTAGCACTGGGCAGCGGTTCAAATGACCTGGCCAGCATGTTCGGCGACGTGAAGGTAAAGGCAGCCCGCTGCATAGACTGAACCAGATGCGAACAGTATGATAGTTGTAACAAATACATATACACTGGTGCGAAGAAATAGCTAACAATTGTAAAATAAACTTAATTATTATTCATTCCGTACATTATAACTCTATATTTATATAAGATAAAACACCAACAAATGCACAAATTATAAGGTGCAAATTTGCTCCCTATATCATGATTTACCCTACGCGTTTCAGCTCCTCATGAGCCATCATCACGGGTTATTTTCTCTATTATAAAAGGTGCTTTACAGGGGGTAAATCATGATATAGGGAGCAAATTTGCACCTTATAATTTGTGCATTTGTTGGTGTTTTATCTTAAATAAATAAAATGCACGGTGAATTAAAACTTAAAATTCTATATTTATAGTCCGACAAATGTACAATTTAATCACATTAATTGTGTAATTTCACTGTCCTACATGTTTCGAACCCTTAATTTGGGTTCATCTTCAGGGACTCATTATCTCAGTTCACACTATTTACAAAACTGGTACAATTATTTACATAGTAAAACATGAATACTGTGTCCGACGTCATGATCTACTAAACCAACATACGGATCTTCTCAAGACAGGCATTTTGTTTAGAAAGCTTATGATTCGACATTGATGGCCAACTCCCTTGTTTTTAGCAACTCCTCCTCAAAAAAATTATTTTTAACAAAAAGTCTAACATCAAAAATTGACAGTGCTGCCTCAAGCGGAGGCCAAGGGAAGCTAACTGTTCTTACCACCCAGCAGGCAACCAACGCCGATAAACAGGATATCAAAACAACACGGATTATTCAACTTTTATTCAACTTTTAACGTTTTAACCAATGTAAGACTCGAAACAACCAACAACTACAATTTGCACCTTTTATTTGTTTTAAAAAGTGTATATGCACAATGGTAAAGAATTCATGTTTTACTATATAAACAATTGTACCAGTTGGTGTAAACAGTGTGTGATTTGAGATAATGAGTCCCTGAAGATGAACCCAAATTAAGGGTTCGAAACATGTAGGACAGTGAAATTACACAATTAATGTGATTAAATTGTACATTTGTCGGACTATAAATATATAATTGTAAAATAAAATTTGTTATTCAAATTCGTGAAATTTATGATGAAGCGAAATGAAAGGAAGAGTCACTTCGGCAAAGAATTGTTGTTGTTGTTTTGTCTTGTTGTTTTTGGTGGTTGCGGTGGTTTACATAAATCTTTATTCTTTTTACTAGTTAACTTTCAAATCTAAATACGACCAAGATAAGGATGAAAAAAAAAAAGAGCGAAGAGCTTCATAACTTTTACCCTTTATCAAACATTTCGGGGATCAAATCGAAAAGGTCGAGTTGGAAGGATATGCAGCATGCATGTAGAGATGAGGAAAGGATACGAAACTTTAGTCGTAAAATCTGAACGGAGGAGATGGGTGGTTCACAATAATGGAACTTAAAAACGTAACGTGTGAGGGTGTGGCCTGGGTCAATGCAATCCAGGACAGGGTACAGTGGCGCGATCTGTTACACAACTTCGGATTACACAAAAGGCGCGAAACTTCTTAAATGGCTAAACGACTCTACTTTTGGGAGTTTCATGTAAAGCAAGGTTTATGGTGGATGGCACGGGAATGTCTCAGTCAATACATGCTAGGCTACGGGCTGGATGGTTCGGCTATCAGTACGAACAAGAAAAACTTGTTCTTCAAACCGTGCAAACATCGTGGGACCCTCTCGGCTAGCGACTTAAAGGGTGCGGATAGCTCTGTCTCAGAGGGTAAAGTGGCAGGTGGCTTAAAGCTGAATACTCACCTCTGACCAGTGTCGAGGTTGGGAATGGAGTTATACTTCTATTCGCCCCCCATATCATGGCGGGCACAGGGGTAACTTCGCCCGTTAATGGCAGACAAAGACACAACATAATTCGTTCGACAAATTCCAAGCCTCTTGTTACTGTCTTGGACACAGCGTACAAATATAACACTTCAGTGTATCCCTGATCTGATCCATACGAAGGACACCTCAAGTTAACATTCATTAATTGCACTGAATGGAAGTTCAGCCTACCTCCTGTATAATTGCGGCAAAATTTACAATAAAAAAATCACTCCATTATAAGTAACTGAAAATTTTCAGACACAAATAAGCTATGGCCTCCAAACACGGTCGGCCTTATTATAAATTGAGCCCTAGAAGCAAGACACTCACCGTCCCCTCCCGCAAAGGATCAGTTTTCCAGCACTGAATACCTCATGTCATTCCGTTCGCCAAAGATGATGATCATAATGACAACAATTTAATTTATTTTCTTCGCCTTGACAAGCTTCCTGCGCCTTTCAATGTATGACAAATTACCTGAACATTTCCTTGGTCTGCTGTAAACCACGCAAATTCCACACTCAATGTCGGTACCATTCCGAATGTAAACTCATGGCGGTCTAGACCAGCCTCGGTTGGCAACTATAAGAAATGTCTACAAGTTCTGTGACGTGAAATATGGGCGGGGCACTTGGGGGCGTATGGGAGACCGGAGAGTTGCATACAAGGTTTTGGTGAGGAGACCTAAGGGATGGAGACCATTTGGAAGACCTAGGTTTAGACGGGAGGACAATATTAAAACGGATTTTTAAGAAGTGGGATGGTGAGGCATGAACTCTATTGATCTAATTCAGGACAGGGACAGGTGGCGGGCTGTTGTAAATGCGGTAATGAACCTTCGGGTTCCATAAAACGCGGGGAATTTCTTGACTAGCTGAGGACCTGTTAACTTCTCACGAAGGACTCTGCTCCTTGCAGCTAATTAGCGACGTACAATGTGTTACCAAATGAACTGTATGTACAATACCAAGACATCGCATCACGCAGACAAACCATTACTACCATTAATTTAATAAGAGCTCTATTTGTACCGTACACATAGGCGTCCATGAAGAATCTGAAACACCGCGCTGTTCTCTGCTTCACGCAGAACTGAACACAGCAGATCGTGAAGCTTAACTTAGCATTATAGAACACAAATTATACGTTAGAAACACATTCGCCTTGTAGTGACATTCGTCTAAATCAGTGGTTCCCAAACTTTTTCGGTCCACCGCCCCATTGGTCCCATATACACACCCACAGCGCCCCCCTACCTTTTTTAAAAAACATAAATGCGTTTTTGTTTCCACTTTTATTTTATATTTAAAAAAATCGTTTAAATAAAATTATAAGCGTTAAACTTAATGTTTTATGTGTTAATTAATGAATTAAAAATTATTATATTTTTTATGTTTAACAATAATTCATCTACTAATAGTTTATTTAAAAAACAATGTGTGCTTGAATAAGATTCATAAATTAAAATACTAAGCAATTTAGTTCATTTTTTATTTTTAACACAAAAATTACTTTATTTCAATTTTATTATAAAAATAAATGCACTACTTGTCTACTAGCGCCCCCTGTGATAATAACAGCGCTCCCTTCCACCTCTCGTACCTATTGGCGCCCACCTCGGTAAGCCCAACGCCCCCCAGGGGGCGGTACCGCCCACTTTGAGAACCACTGGTCTAAATACAGGGTTCAGAACCACCTCTACCTTCATTAACGTTTATCGTGGTTTTCTTTGTTATCTCCTAGCAAATTGAACGGCACGACCAAATACCTAGACTTCTCAGCAGACGCCCAAAACTTCATACAAATAAATATTCGGATAGCCACATTTAATAAAACAAGAAGTATGTTATTAGGCTGTTGTGATTTTATCGGCTTCTGACACCAACGAATATACATTTTTACACTTCATATTGGATTGATCAGCGACGTAGGTTCTTTCATTGGCAGTATTTTACACCATTCAGTGAAGTTTCTGTTTAAGCTTTTAATAAATTAAACCCACATTACCCCACTTCATGTGTCAACTCTTATCATACTAAACATATGAAGATCACAGTTGTTATCCGTCGAGACATTTGTTATCGTGCCGTCAACAATCATTTTGTAATAATTAACAACTCCACGTGCAAGAAATCTTGGTGCTAAAAACACGTTATTATTGAAGTACAATATATGTCAAATATCAGACACAGACAGAGAAAGCAGGGAAATAAGATTTATAAGAAATGTGCTGTGCTCATAGAAATATTTCTGGTTAGTTTAAATAAGCACGTAGGAGCGCGATATAGTCTTTGCCAAACATCGGACTCAGTCTGGTGCAGTCGTCAGCTGTGTGCCCTGTGTGACCGACCGTACTGAAGCCGGCTCGGCAACCAGAACATTAATACAGAGCTTGAAAAATGCTGAGGGGCATGCCCTCCACATTACACGTTCATTTTATGCATCAAATTACAAGCACGTTTGAATTTTTTACTCTTAGGGCAGCAAGTCTGACGCTGCTGATGGGGCATAAATTGCTCGGGTTCAAAACACTGCTGCGGACATTCCGTTCAATGTCGCAGTCTAACACAGGCGACGCCTGCTAAGGCACGGTGCGCAAACTGAAGGGCTCGAAAACTGAAAGGCGACGTCTGCTAAGGCACGGTGCGCAAACTGAAGGGCTCGAAAACTGAAAGGCGACGTCTGCTAAGGCACGGTGCGCAAACTGAAGGACACGAAAACTCCAAAGGCGACGTCTGCTAAGGCACGGTGCGCAAACTGAAGGGCTCGAAAACTGAAAGGCGACGTCTGCTAAGGCACGGTGCGCAAACTGAAGGGCTCGAAAACTGAAAGGCGACGTCTGCTAAGGCACGGTGCGCAAACTGAAGGGCTCGAAAACTGAAAGGCGACGTCTGCTAAGGCACGGTGCGCAAACTGAAGGGCTTGAAAACTGAAAGGCGACGTCTGCTAAGGCACGGTGCGCAAACTGAAGGGCTCGAAAACTGAAAGGCGACGTCTGCTAAGGCACGGTGCGCAAACTGAAGGACACGAAAACTGCAAAGGCGACGTCTGCTAAGGCACGGTGCGCAAACTGAAGGGCACGAAATCTGAAAGGCGACGTCTGCTAAGGCACGGTGCGCAAACTGAAGGGCACGAAATCTGAAAGGAGACGTCTGCTAAGGCACGGTGCGCAAACTGAAGGGCTCGAAAACTGAAAGGCGACGTCTGCTAAGGCACGGTGCGCAAACTGAAGGGCTCGAAAACTGAAAGGCGACGTCTGCTAAGGCACGGTGCGCAAACTGAAGGACACGAAAACTCCAAAGGCGACGTCTGCTAAGGCACGGTGCGCAAACTGAAGGGCTCGAAAACTGAAAGGCGACGTCTGCTAAGGCACGGTGCGCAAACTGAAGGGCACGAAATCTGAAAGGAGACGTCTGCTAAGGCACGGTGCGCAAACTGAAGGGCTTGAAAACTGAAAGGCGACGTCTGCTAAGGCACGGTGCGCAAACTGAAGGGCTCGAAAACTGAAAGGCGACGTCTGCTAAGGCACGGTGCGCAAACTGAAGGCTCGAAAACTGAAAGGCGACGTCTGCTAAGGCACGGTGCGCAAACTGAAGGACACGAAACTGCAAAGGCGACGTCTGCTAAGGCACGGTGCGCAAACTGAAGGGCACGAAATCTGAAAGGCGACGTCTGCTAAGGCACGGTGCGCAAACTGAAGGGCACGAAATCTGAAAGGAGACGTCTGCTAAGGCACGGTGGCAAACTGAAGGGCACGAAATCTGAAAGGGACGTCTGCTAAGGCACGGTGCGCAAACTGAAGGGCACGAAAACTGCAAAGGCGCGGTATCGATTTTAAAACTAAATAATTACGTGATATGTGAGGTTTTGACGGCGGTGTTACCGAAGATACAAGTCTTGTGGGATGTTACACAGTGTATACTGGTAACTTGTTACCGAGGATACAAGTATTGTGGAATAATACACGGTATAGACTGGTAATTAAGTTTACCGAATATTACATGTCTTGTGGATGTTACACGGTAACTTGTTACCGCTAGACATACAAGATGTGATTAGTTGCATCATAATTGTTTTAAAGTCATTACATGTTGGCAAAATAATATTACCAAAGGTACAAGTCTTGTGGGATGTGTACACAGTGTACTGGTAATTTGTAACCGAAGACTATAGTCTTTTGGGACGAAAATAGGGCGCGAGTAAAATGTTTTGCGCGCCCATATGCTAAGTTACCAGCTAATGTTTCCTGATTGCGAATACCGGATATGTTCTGTTAATATCCACGAATTCCTCGCTCCATTAAATTTTCTCAGGCACCCTGTAGTAACACACGAGGAGATGATTGTTGTTTACACGCATTCATCCAGGTTCGGTACTGGTGACTCCCACCACTGGATAACAGGGGTACAACATGCAGACGACGTGGTTTATGGGCCCTCTAATTTCAGGTCTCTACACTTTTTCAGGCACGTAAATACAGGCATACACAAAGAATGGTGCGTTTAATAGTGAACACTATTAACCGCACCATCTTTTGTGTATGCCTGTACTTACAAGTTATGCAAGTACAAAATGTTAAAGGCGAGTTTTTCCCTGTCCACGTAAGGGAGCGTAAGTATAGCTCTACGCATTCTTAACTTCGGTAATAAATAGAGGTCAGTGGTCGACTTTCCGCCCGGACCGCCTTACCCCTGGGAAATAACCTTTGGTACCCCCTAATAAGGAGACTGGGTGGGCCCCAGTGCCGGTCTGAACCCATGGAAGAAGAAAAAAAATTATCTTGGCCTTGCTGAGACAGAAAACCAAATCGTCCAACCTGCAGCCCGACGTCCACCCCGGCTACGTTATTCTGCCTCCAACAGAAGTAATATGAGCCTGTCAGGTAATTACATTTTGACGAAATGGAACTTGAACATGGTAATACTTGTGTACAAGGTGGCGTACATCATTCATTCATTCTGTAGTCTGTCTTACGACAGGTCCGTAGCCTCTTCCAAAGCGAGTTCTCCACAGGGTGCGATCTAGTGCTTCCTCTTTCAATTTCCAGTATCTTTTCTTTTCCTTAAGGTCATCCAGTAGCTGCTTACGTCTTCTCCCTCGTCGTCCCGTCATTTCTATCCTTCCTTCTAACTTTCCTTCAATCACGTGTTTCAGAAGACAGTTTCTACGCAAGATGTGACCAATCCAGTTAGCCTTTCTTCTTTTTATTGTATGTACGATATTCCTCTCCTCCTTGACTCTGTGTAATACTTCTTCATTTCTCACACGATCGGTCCAACTGATCTTCTCCATTCTTCTCCAGCACCACATTTCAAAACTTTCCAGATACTTCTGATCTACTTTCCGGAGTGTCCACGTTTCAGCACCACACAAAGCTATGCTCCAAATGTAGCACTTTACTAGTTTCTTACTTAAATTTAATTCCAGTTTGCTGGTGAAAAGATTTTTCTTCTTGTTGAATGCTGTTTTTGCCATGGCAATTCGGGATTTAATTTCACGTGTACAGCTTGCATCACTTGTTATACATGCTACCCAAATAAACATCAGTCAGATAATAAGCTATGCACAGACAGAGCAGTTACACTTCTTTCTTTATTTGTTTCCCAGTCTTGACCTCTGTCTACCTACTCATTGCGGGTGCAGAGGGTTATTACTGCACTTTACCGTATTCAATTACATATAATCAGCCGGTAGGACTCCTCTGGATGAGTGATCAGTCCGTCGCAGAGACCTCTACCTGACAACACACAACACTCAAAAGAGACAGACATCTATGCCCGCAGCGGGATTCGAACCCGCAATCCCAGCAAGCGAACGGCCGCAGACCGACGCCTTAGTCCGCGCGGCCACTGCGATCGGCGAATAGATACACATAACAGTTAGTTTACGACCTTAAATAAAATGCCTCGTGAAATCAGTCTACAGAAAGTCACGATCCAAATTCATCGAGTGTGTATAGGTCTAACACACTGAGCTTAATCGAAATCGGCCTTTAGTTTGGGTGTACGGACGGACGGACGCGTAATTAACGAGCGCTTTCCCATGTTTATCAGACATACTTAGACGGATCATCAGCGCAAAGAAGTGAAGATTGGCTTAGGATGCGGGATTCCAGCCCTTAGACAGTGCCCGGTTGAACAGTTTATGGCTCCACCTCTAAATTTATTTAGTAACACTCGTTCATCTGACAAGGTTCGAAAAGCTGCGAATCGCACGCAAAGATATTCCGTTTATGTGGCGGCTGTCAACAACAAACTAATCGGTATATGAGTGAGTCATTTCACAGCACATTCCGCAATGGTATCTGAAACTGCGTTACTAAGCAGGCAATAGCGCGGACGTCCTATACAAACAGTCAAAGAATGCAACTCGCTATCACTCAAACAAACATCCTGCTTGCGTTAGACAGGCTTCACTGTGGCGATAACATTGTGCTGCGTCCGATTAGCCGGCAGCTGGTTGAATGAACGGAACATCTGATATATACTGCGATAACTGCGCTGCGGCAGTTCAACCGGCAGGTGAACGTACCGAACGTTCGCGTGACACTGGACTTCAGTTGCTGTGGCCGCGGCTACAGCAATGCTGCTTGTATTAGGGTGACACTGGACTTCAGTTGCTGTGGCCGCGGCTATAGCAATGCTGCTTGTATTAGGGTGACACTGGACTTCAGTTGCTGTGGCCGCGGCTACAGCAATGCTGCTTGTATTAGGGTGACACTGGACTTCAGTTGCTGTGGCCGCGGCTATAACAATGCTGCTTGTATTAGGGTGACACTGGACTTCAGTTGCTGTGGCCGCTGCTATAACAATGCTGCTTGTATTAGGGTGACACTGGACTTCAGTTGCTGTGGCCGCTGCTATAACAATGTTGCTTGTATTAGGGTGACACTGGACTTCAGTTGCTGTGGCCGCTGCTATAACAATGCTGCTTGTATTAGGGTGACCCTGGACTTCAGTTGCTGTGGCCGCGGCTACAGCAATGCTGCTTGTATTAGGGTGACACTGGACTTCAGTTGCTGTGGCCGCGGCAATAACAATGCTGCTTGTATTAGGGTGACACTGGACTTCAGCTGCTGTGGCCGCGGCTATAACAATGCTGCTTGTATTAGGGTGACACTGGACTTCAGTTGCTGTGGCCGCGGCTATAACAATGCTGCTTGTATTAGGGTGACACTGGACTTCAGTTGCTGTGGCCGCGGCTATAACAATGCTGCTTGTATTAGGGTGACACTGGACTTCAGTTGCTGTGGCCGCGGCTATAGCAATGCTGCTTGTATTAGGGTGACACTGGACTTCAGTTGCTGTGGCCGCGGCTATAACAATGCTGCTTGTATTAGGGTGACACTGGACTTCAGTTGCTGTGGCCGCGGCTATAGCAATGCTGCTTGTATTAGGGTGACACTGGACTTCAGTTGCTGTGGCCGCGGCTATAGCAATGCTGCTTGTATTAGGGTGACACTGGACTTCAGTTGCTGTGGCCGCGGCTATAACAATGCTGCTTGTATTAGGGTGACACTGGACTTCAGTTGCTGTGGCCGCGGCTATAGCAATGCTGCTTGTATTAGGGTGACACTGGACTTCAGTTGCTGTGGCCGCGGCTATAACAATGCTGCTTGTATTAGGGTGACACTGGACTTCAGTTGCTGTGGCCGCGGCTATAACAATGCTGCTTGTATTAGGGTGACACTGGACTTCAGTTGCTGTGGCCGCGGCTATAGCAATGCTGCTTGTATTAGGGTGACACTGGACTTCAGTTGCTGTGGCCGCGGCTATAGCAATGCTGCTTGTATTAGGGTGACACTGGACTTCAGTTGCTGTGGCCGCGGCTATAACAATGCTGCTTGTATTAGGGTGACACTGGACTTCAGTTGCTGTGGCCGCGGCTATAACAATGCTGCTTGTATTAGGGTGACACTGGACTTCAGTTGCTGTGGCCGCGGCTATAGCAATGCTGCTTGTATTAGGGTGACACTGGACTTCAGTTGCTGTGGCCGCGGCTATAACAATGCTGCTTGTATTAGGGTGACACTGGACTTCAGTTGCTGTGGCCGCGGCTATAACAATGCTGCTTGTATTAGGGTGACACTGGACTTCAGTTGCTGTGGCCGCGGCTATAACAATGCTGCTTGTATTAGGGTGACACTGGACTTCAGTTGCTGTGGCCGCGGCTATAGCAATGCTGCTTGTATTAGGGTGACACTGGAGTTCAGTTGCTGTGGCCGCGGCTATAACAATGCTGCTTGTATTAGGGTGACACTGGACTTCAGTTGCTGTGGCCGCGGCTATAGCAATGCTCCTTGTATTAGGGTGACCCTGGAGATCAATCCCAATTCGGGACCTACATATGTCGCGGCCTTCCTCAGTTCCTTTAGGCCTACTTTTACTATTAACGGCCACGCCCACGTCCCCCCCCCCACTAATTTTGTCAACTGAGACTACTACATTCTACACACGCGATGAAGCGTCGTTTGGCTCTCTATTTCTGTATTTGTCTAAACATGATATACTGCCAAAATATACTGATAATAATAGGGCAAATTTATAAAAAACGCAATTCACAACATAGACTAGGGTATATATATATATATTGTTATGCAGACAAATGTACCAAATACATCTAACGGCTTTTTAAGAATTGTATATACCAATAATATAGCTGTTGTAATTTCAACAAAAGAGCCCTGAAGATGAGCCTTATATAGGCTAGAAACATGTTGGGCAACATTTAATAAAATTGTGTTAAATAACATAAAACTGTGTACATTTGTCTGCACAACATATATATAATTAAAAATGTACGGTACAAGTAACGTAAAATAGACTAGGGTGTCGTTATTGTAATACGTTTTTGCAATACTACGTAACAACTCAATGTGTGCCTCCATAAAATTAACAGCTCATAAGTTTTCAACATTTCTTCAGCGTTCTATCTCGGCTTTACTACGGAAAGAGTTAAATTGCCTTTTCGCGTTTCAAATGTCTCTGTGGGCAACATAACACCTGTGGCCTGCAACATGTTGCCCGCGAGCTACGGGTTGTGCGGGCCTGTCAAAACCTCTAATGTTACAGTTTGTGTGTATGGGCGGTACGCCAGAGCGCATGAAGGAGTTCGCGTACTACATCATGGAGGAGATTGGACACAAGCTGCCGACTGGCACAATGCTGCAAGACATCAGCCAGAAGTCTTACCGGTACTCCATGTACAAAGTGGGGCCGGTCCTCTCTATCAGCGTGAGTATCCATTAATGTCCTTGACTGCCGTCAACAGCTCTGACCTTGACACCGTGAGTAGCGCTCTTTGTCTACGGGCTAGCATACAGACCCTATCTAAGACACTGATCTCTATCATTGCATCTATTACTTTCCACTGGTCACCACTTAAATGTTCAGTTTATAATAAGTCTACAGTCAAATTTTTGCACAGTCCTAACCAGACACAGCATTACAGAAAAAAGTATTCTAATGCACAAGACACAACTAAAATTCAGCCCAATGTAATTTCAAGTGAAATATATCAGTTATAGTTAATAACCATCTAACGATCTTACTTCCCTTTTACACCACTGTCAAGGTCAAAAGTGTTCTCGTTAGTCGGCAGTAGTATGTCTTCGAGATTCTGAGGCCACGACAAGAAGTACCTTGTATGGTGGGGAAAGTGAGGCTCAAGGTATCTCTCTTTATGCCTATTTCCTTCTCTGCTCTGGCCCCGCCTGGTCTGTCTTAACCTGTGCAAAGTCTTTGATGGTAGCGAAGGCTGTCACTACGAAGCGAATGGCTAAAGAAATGGAGAGGAATGTGGGAAAGTACGCCGGAGGGGGAAGAATTGGCACCTGGAGGGAGATGCCGAGGGAGTCGACACACAAGACTTCTATTCTTTACCTCAGTAAAGCGTACTTACATATTCGGGGGTACATAGAGGTAATGAAAACACATTCTGTGAAGGTAATTTTTCCCAAAATAGTACCGCTTATGAGATAATTACAAAAGACACGACAAAGCCATAGAGACCGCATAAATGCGGGTTATTTCAATTACGGCGCTGTGAACATGCCTCAAGTGCTGGCGGGCCTAAGCAGTGTCGCACAATGAAAACCCTGCAGTTGATTATTTTACAACCAACTAAATGCACATTTAATTAGAAACCACTTTATGGTTTTTTTAAATTGTCTAAAAACCCCTACATATGTTTCGGTCTGCAACCAGACCATCATCAGGGGGTTACCAGCTAGTAACCTATAGCTGGTAACCCCCTGATGATGGTGTGGTTGCAGACCGAAACATATGTAGGGGTTTTTAGACAATTTGAGAAAAACCATAAAGTGGTTTTTAATTAAATGTGCATTTAATTGGTTGTAAAATAGTTAATGAGAATACACGATGAATATAAGGTAAAAAAAACCCCTGCAGCTGATGTCACAAACATAACACGATGCCACAAAGATGATACACAGTCCGATCTGCGGTCAGACGTACCAAAACCCTGCAGCTGATGTCACAAACATAACACGATGCCACAAAGATGATACACAGTCCGATCTGCGGTCAGACGTACCAAAACCCTGCAGCTGATGTCACAAACATAACACGATGCCACAAAGATGATACACAGTCCGATCTGCGGTCAGACGTACCAAAACCCTGCAGCTGATGTCACAAACATAACACGATGCCACAAAGATGATACACAGTCCGATCTGCGGTCAGACGTACCAAAACCCTGCAGCTGATGTCACAAACATAACACGATGCCACAAAGATGATACACAGTCCGATCTGCGGTCAGACGTACCAAAACCCTGCAGCTGATGTCACAAACATAACACGATGCCACAAAGATGATACACAGTCCGATCTGCGGTCAGACGTACCAAAACCCTGCAGCTGATGTCACAAACATAACACGATGCCACAAAGATGATACACAGTCCGATCTGCGGTCAGACGTACCAAAACCCTGCAGCTGATGTCACAAACATAACACGATGCCACAAAGATGATACACAGTCCGATCTGCGGTCAGACGTAGCAAAACCCTGCAGCTGATGTCACAAACATAACACGATGCCACAAAGATGATACACAGTCCGATCTGCGGTCAGACGTAGCAAAACCCTGCAGCTGATGTCACAAACATAACACGATGCCACAAAGATGATACACAGTCCGATCTGCGGTCAGACGTAGCAAAACCCTGCAGCTGATGTCACAAACATAACACGATGCCACAAAGATGATACACAGTCCGATCTGCGGTCAGACGTAGCAAAACCCTGCAGTTGATGTCACAAACGTAACACGATGCCACAAAGATGATACACAGTCCGATCTGCGGTCAGACGTAGCAAAACCCTGCAGCTGATGTCACAAACATAACACGATGCCACAAAGATGATACACAGTCCGATCTGCGGTCAGACGTAGCAAAACCCTGCAGCTGATGTCACAAACATAACACGATGCCACAAAGATGATACACAGTCCGATCTGCGGTCAGACGTAGCAAAACCCTGCAGTTGATGTCACAAACGTAACACGATGCCACAAAGATGATACACAGTCCGATCTGCGGTCAGACGTAGCAAAACCGATAAATTACGAAACGAATTGTAATTTCTAACCGTCTTCCGCCATGTACGTTTACAGTAGTCTACGAACTGGTAATCTTTCTTTTCGATGCACTTGTTGCCTTCTATGAATGGTGGTACAGTACACTGAAGCGAATTGTGAGGCAAGTGTGGCCTCGTTTGGACATCATTTATTTTCAATACAGGTACGTAGCATCATTAAAATTAGCAAGGTACAAACTAAGTGGCCAAATTTGGATGCAAACATCCGAATTCACCTCCATGCTCCGATATACATATACATTTCCTATCGTATTTAAAATTTATTTGTATTAGATAATACTCATACAAGAATATATCGCATTTGCTCAAACTCCGCACTAATTTTACGTGTTGCCGCATAATGCAGTGGGTTTTCTAGACACTGAAGCCGAAAAGCGAAATTACGTGTTATAGATCGGCCCGACTTAACGAGAGGAACGACCGACTCTTCCGCCTGAGTGCGCACGCACTCGTAATGGCAATAGCTGCACGTTCGGATAAACACCAGGCTACAGCGTGTGTGTGTGTGTGTGTGTGTGTGTCCTCGCTGTTTTTTCTGTCTGTCAGCGTCTGTCCTTTGTGCCACAGCACGGCATGGGAATACCCTCTATCGGCATTCTGCTGCACGAATTGATCAAGCTAATGTACCACGCCCGTGCACGCGACCCGGTATTCTTCCGCATTGGAACGTGTGGGGGCATTGGCTTGGAGTGCGGCACCGTCGTCATATCGGAGGAGGTGGTGGACGGAATGCTTCAGCCTTACCTAGACCTGGTAACTACAAAGCACATTACAAAGACCGTACAGGATCTCTATTCAAATACGTGTTCTGTATTATGTTGCAGTACCTTTTACTGAGTATGTACACTGGTTTCAGCCAGTACTGGGCAAACTTGTGCGGCGACCTGCAAGACTGGACAGAACACTGGCACGAGAACTGCAGGCCTTGTCCGAACCTGATGACCCTTATGAGACAGTTACAGGCAGAACAATGTGTACCTATGACTTCTATGAAGGTAACTGGCAGAACAATGTGTACTTATGACTTTATGAAGGTAACTGGCAGAACAATGTGTACTTATGACTTCTATGAAGGTAACTGGCAGAACAATGTGTACTTATGACTTCTATGAAGGTAACTGGCAGAACAATGTGTACTTATGACTTCTATGAAGGTAACTGGCAGAACAATGTGTACTTATGACTTCTATGAAGGTAACTGGCAGAACAATGTGTATCTATGACTTCTATGAAGGTAACTGGCAGAACAATGTGTACTTATGACTTCTATGAAGGTAACTGGCAGAACAATGTGTATCTATGACTTCTATGAAGGTAACTGGCAGAACAATGTGTACTTATGACTTCTATGAAGGTAACTGGCAGAACAATGTGTATCTATGACTTCTATGAAGGTAACTGGCAGAACAATGTGTATCTATGACTTCTATGAAGGTAACTGGCAGAACAATGTGTATCTATGACTTCTATGAAGGTAACTGGCAGAACAATGTGTATCTATGACTTCTATGAAGGTAACTGGCAGAACAATGTGTATCTATGACTTCTATGAAGGTAACTGGCAGAACAATGTGTATCTATGACTTCTATGAAGGTAACTGGCAGAACAATGTGTATCTATGACTTCTATGAAGGTAACTGGCAGAACAATGTGTATCTATGACTTCTATGAAGGTAACTGGCAGAACAAGTATCTATGACTTCTATGAAGGTAACTGGAGAACAATGTGTATTATGACTTCTATGAAGGTAACTGGCAGAACAATGTGATCTATGATTCTATGAAGGTAACTGGCAGAACAATGGTACTATGATTCTATGAAGGTAACTGGCAGAACAATGTATCTATGACTTCTATGAAGGTAACTGGCAAACAATGTTATCTATGATTAGAAGGTAACGCAACATTTCTTCTTTAGTAATGAGAAAATTACTATACTTTGAAGGTAACTGCAAAGGTATTGACTTCTATAGTACTGCAACATGTTAGACTTATGAGTAACTGCAGAAAGTGTATTATACTTAAGGTACTGAGAATTGACTATGACTCTATGAGGTAAGAGAACATTAGACTTCTATGAAGGTAACTGGCAGAACAATGTTATCTATGACTTCTATGAAGTAACTGCAGAACAATGTTACTATGACTTCTATGAAGGTAACTGGCAGAAAATGTGTACTATGACTTCTATGAAGGTAACTGGCAGAACATGTATCTATGACTTCTATGAAGGTAACTGGCAGAACAATGTTATCTATGACTTCTAGAAGGTAACTGGCAGAACAATGTGTACTATGACTTCTATGAAGGTAACTGCAGAACAATTGTATCTATGACTCTATGAAGGTAATGGCAGAACATGTATCTATGACTTCTATGAAGTACTGGCAGAACAATGTGTATCTATGACTTCTATGAAGGTAACTGGCAGAACAATGGTATCTATACTTCTATGAAGTAACTGGCAGAACAATTTACTATGATTCTATGAAGGTAAGCAAACAATGTGTATTATGACTTCTATGAAGGAACTGCAGAACAATGTTATCTAGACTTCTATGAAGGTAACTGGCAGAACAATGTGTACTATGACTTCTATGAAGGTAACTGGCAGAACAATGTGTATCTATGACTTCTATGAAGGTAACTGCGAACAATTGTACTATGACTTCTATGAAGGTAACTGGCAGAACAATGTGTACTATGACTTCTATGAGTAACTGGCAGAACAATGTATCTATGACTTCTATGAAGGTAACTGCAGAACAATGGTATCTATGACTTCTATGAAGGTAACTGGCAGAACAATGTGTATTATGACTTCTATGAAGGTAACTGGCAGAACAATGTGTATCTATGACTTCTATGAAGGTAACTGGCAGAACAATGTATCTATGACTTCTATGAAGGTAACTGGAGAACAATGTTACTATGACTTCTATGAAGGTAACTGGCAGAACAATGTACTATGACTCTATGAAGGTAACTGGCAGAACAATGTATTATGATTCTATGAAGTAACTGGCAGAACAATGTATCTATGACTTCTTGAAGGTAACTGGCAGAACAATTGTATTATGACTTCTATGAAGGTAACTGCAAACAATGTGTATCTATGATCTATGAGGTAACTGCAGAAATGTGATCTATGACTTCTATGAAGGTAATGGCAGAACAATGTGTATTATGACTTCTATGAAGGTAACTGGCAGAACAATGTGTCTTGACTTCTATGAAGGAACTGGCAGAACAATGTACTATGACTTCTATGAGGTAACGGCAGAACAATGTTACTATGACTTCTATGAAGGTAACTGCAGACAATGTATCTATGACTTCTATGAAGGTAACTGCAGAACAATGTACATGACTTTATGAAGGAACTGGCAGAAAATGTATCTATGACTTCTATGAAGGTAACTGGCAGAACAATGTGTATTTGACTTCTATGAGAATGCAACATGTACTGACTTGAAGGTACTGCAGACAGTATCATGCTCTATAAGGAACTGCGACATGTCAATCTATGAAGGTAATGGAGAACAATGTGTTCTATGACTTCTATGAAGGTAACTGGCAAACAATGTGTACTAGATTCTATGAAGGTAACTGGCAACAATGTGTACTATGACTTCTATGAAGGTACTGCAGAACAATGTGTACATGACTTTATAAGGTAACTGCGAAAATGTGTACTATGACTTCTATGAAGGTAACTGGCAGAACAAGTGTATCTATGACTTCTATGAAGGTAACTGGCAGAACAATGTGTATCTATGACTTCTATGAAGGTAACTGGCAGAACAATGTGTACTTATGACTTCTATGAAGGTAACTGGCAGAACAATGTGTATCTATGACTTCTATGAAGGTAACTGGCAGAACAATGTGTATCTATGACTTCTATGAAGGTAACTGGCAGAACAATGTATCTATGACTTCTATGAAGGTAACTGGCAGAACAATGTGTACTATGACTTCTATGAAGGTAACTGGCAGAACAATGTATCTATGACTTCTATGAAGGTAACTGCAGAACAATGTGTATCTATGACTTCTATGAAGGTAACTGGCAGAACAATGTGTACTTATGACTTCTATGAAGGTAACTGGCAGAACAATGTGTATCTATGACTTCTATGAAGGTAACTGGCAGAACAATGTGTATCTATGACTTCTATGAAGGTAACTGGCAGAACAATGTGTATCTATGACTTCTATGAAGGTAACTGGCAGAACAATGTGTACTATGACTTCTATGAAGGTAACTGGCAGAACAATGTGTATCATGACTTCTATGAAGGTAACTGGCAGAACAATGTGTATCTATGACTTCTATGAAGGTAACTGGCAGAACAATGTGTACTATGACTTCTATGAAGGTAACTGGCAGAACAATGTGTATCTATGACTTCTATGAAGGTAACTGGCAGAACAATGTGTATCTATGACTTCTATGAAGGTAACTGGCAGAACAATGTGTACTATGACTTCTATGAAGGTAACTGGCAGAAAATGTGTATCTATGACTTCTATGAAGGTAACTGGCAGAACAATGTGTATCTATGACTTCTATGAAGGTAACGGCAGAACAATGTGTACTATGACTTCTATGAAGGTAACTGGCAGAACAATGTGTATCTATGACTTCTATGAAGGTAACTGGCAGAACAATGTGTATCTATGACTTCTATGAAGGTAACTGGCAGACAATGTGTATCTATGACTTCTATGAAGGTAACTGGCAGAACAATGTGTATCTATGACTTCTATGAAGGTAACTGGCAGAACAATGTGTATCTATGACTTCTATGAAGGTAACTGGCAGAACAATGTGTATCTATGACTTCTATGAAGGTAACTGGCAGAACAATGTGTATCTATGACTTCTATGAAGGTAACTGGCAGAACAATGTGTATCTATGGCTTCTGTGAAGGTAACTGGCAGAACAATGTGTACTTATGACTTCTATGAAGGTAACTGGCAGAACAATGTGTATCTATGACTTCTATGAAGGTAACTGGCAGAACAATGTGTATCTATGACTTCTATGAAGGTAACTGGCAGAACAATGTGTATCTATGACTTCTATGAAGGTAACTGGCAGAACAATGTGTACTTATGACTTCTATGAAGGTAACTGGCAGAACAATGTGTATCTATGACTTCTATGAAGGTAACTGGCAGAACAATGTGTATCTATGACTTCTATGAAGGTAACTGGCAGAACAATGTGTATCTATGACTTCTATGAAGGTAACTGGCAGAACAATGTGTATCTATGACTTCTATGAAGGTAACTGGCAGAACAATGTGTATCTATGACTTCTATGAAGGTAACTGGCAGAACAATGTGTATCTATGACTTCTATGAAGGTAACTGGCAGAACAATGTGTATCTATGACTTCTATGAAGGTAACTGGCAGAACAATGTATCTATGACTTCTATGAAGGTAACAGGCAGAACAATGTGTACCTATGACTTCTATGAAGGTAACTGGCAGAACAATGTATCTATGACTTCTATGAAGGTAACTGGCAGAACAATGTGTATCTATGACTTCTATGAAGGTAACTGGCAGAACAATGTGTATCTATGACTTCTATGAAGGTAACTGGCAGAACAATGTGTATCTATGACTTCTATGAAGGTAACTGGCAGAACAATGTGTATCTATGACTTCTATGAAGGTAACTGGCAGAACAATGTATCTATGACTTCTATGAAGGTAACTGGCAGAACAATGTGTACCTATGACTTCTATGAAGGTAACTGGCAGAACAATGTGTATCTATGACTTCTATGAAGGTAACTGGCAGAACAATGTGTACCTATGACTTCTATGAAGGTAACTGGCAGAACAATGTATCTATGACTTCTATGAAGGTAACTGGCAGAACAATGTATCTATGACTTCTATGAAGGTAACTGGCAGAACAATGTGTATCTATGACTTCTATGAAGGTAACTGGCAGAACAATGTATCTATGACTTCTATGAAGGTAACTGGCAGAACAATGTATCTATGACTTCTATGAAGGTAACTGGCAGAACAATGTATCTATGACTTCTATGAAGGTAACTGGCAGAACAATGTATCTATGACTTCTATGAAGGTAACTGGCAGAACAATGTATCTATGACTTCTATGAAGGTAACTGGCAGAACAATGTGTATCTATGACTTCTATGAAGGTAACTGGCAGGAAAATGTTTACCTATGACTTCTATGAAGGTAAGTCAAAGAACAATGTGTACCTATGACTTCTATGAAGGTAACTGATCCAACAAACCGATGTTCCATATTCATACTTGTCTATATTGATGCTGTACCCTCCATATACTGACTGCACCACAAAACAAAGAAAAGTCACGGAATATTCTCAAAAATAAGGGACTTAAACTTAGAATTAAATTTCTCCCCAAATCAGCATCTGCCAATGGACCCAACCTGAAGACAGTCTAGCGCACCAATTATGCGAAGTTTCATGTAAATAGTTAAAAAGATACAAAAAGACAAACTAACATTTCACTGAGGAACAAATCATTTATTCAAATGAATTACATAACAAAAATAGTGAAATGTGTATTTAATATTTAAATATTATTAATGTTGAACTGTTTCCATTTTCCCTCATCGTCGATATCAAAATAGTTAATGACCTGTCTGAGGACACGTCTGTTGTCCTTAAAGTCCTCCAATGTAATCCTATTAAATCAAAACACACAACAAATTCGAGAAAATATTTGATATTTAAACGTTATATAACATTTAATTCATATAACAAACATGAGCGTACTTACTTTGCAACTTTTAGTTCCTAATAGTCATTGCCGGAAGAATTTATCCAGTGTACCCTGCCGTGTTCTTTTGATTGATTGTGAGTGAACAAAGTCAGCACAGACATCTAGCGCAGACAATGGACTGCCTTCATTGCCTTCCTGCATGAAGTATCGTCATAACCGATCAATAAAGTTCCTGGCATCCTGTGTAGTCACTCGTTCAAGTTCAGATGTGTCATCTTCATCACTTTCCTTGCCTTCTAATTCCTCGTCTTGCTGTTTTGATAGAATGCTTTCAACAATTTCATCCTCACAATCTTCATTTTCATTGTAACATTCAACACTATTGTCGATACCTTCAAATTCTTCATAGTTCCTAACTTTTTGCACTTCTGATATGGCTTCGTATTAACTTTTGGCTGTTTCAGGCATCTCCAAGCCTGAATTCTTCAAACTGCAGTGATAAAAACAGTTCTGAATTGTCTTGCTGCCTATTTCTCGCCAACTATCAGCAACAACCAACTTTCCGTGGAACAACATCTTCAAGTTTTTTATGATTCCCATATCCATTGCCTGCACCAAGGATGTAGTGTTGACAGGCAGAAATTCCAGCTGGATGTTTTTCAAACACTCTGAACACTGAGGGTGTGCCGCACAATTGTCAAGAATCACAAGAACTTTTCTTGATTTCAGCTGTAAATCCACATCCCACCTCATTAACCATTTCTTACAAATTTTGGAAGTCATCCATGCATTCTTATTAGCACAGTATGTGACCTCTAACTGTCCATTTTTAGCCCCTTAAAGCATCGAGGCTTAGCACTTTTCCCAATAACCAACAGCTTCTTTTTATCAGTTTCTGACATGTTTGAACAGCATAACATAGTTATGCGATCCATTGCTTTCTTAGAACCCAACAACTTTACATGCTTGTAGCATAGAGAACCATCTGGCATCGCACGATAAAACAGGCCTGTTTCATCAACACTGTAGATATCATCTGCACAAAATTTCTGAAGTAATTTGGGTTCTTTCTTAGATTTCCATTCTTCTGTCCCAATTAAACGGCAAGCTGTCCCAAATAAGCGAAGAAAACCATGGCAATTTTCTCAATTAGGTTTTGTTCTTTAAGATTTGTCCCATACAAGTGGCTGCCCCAATTAACCGATGGCCCAATTAAACGGAATCTACTGTACGTATATGCAAATACCTTCAATTTTTTTGTGTCTTTCAACTTACACCTGAATCTCAACACATTAGTAGGCAGAACATCACTGAAGTGTGAGATTTTCAAACTGGGATGGTGTGACCAGGCTTATAAAAGCAAGGATGGCAAGACTAGTTCAGCATTTGTGCTGTGTCATGTATTGAAAATCCTGTATAATATGCACTCTTTGTAGGTCAAAAAGTTAGCACATGTAGTTTAATGTAAATTTTGTAAATAATTAACTCTCATATGGTAGAACCATAAGTACAGCTTCAGAGTTTGGGCCATACGCCCCCCCCTCCTCCACTCCAAGCTTAGTACATATGGCACACCGATTGAATACTGATGGTTGCACTTAGCTACTGCGCACCACATATATGTAACCACTAAGTAAAAGAACAATGTAACATTCAGGTGGTTCCATTTACATTCTTGGACACAATCTAACCCTTTGCAAGAGATGTGTGAGAAATCTATAGAGCAGTGGTATTCAACCTGGGGTACGCGTACCCCCGGGGGTATGCAAAGACATCTCATGGGGTACATAAAATAAAAATAAATAAATTTATTATTTCATGATCAACACTAAATAATCAGGGCCAGATTTAGGGTTAGCCACAACAGACCTGGACGTAAGGACATGCGATTTTGGAGCGCCATTTCTCTCTCTCTCTCTCTCTCTCTCTCTCTCTCTCTCTCTCTCTCTCTCTCTCCTTTATGCGATTCTTATCTGGGCGACTAGTTTCATTTTATTCCACATAGTGCATATAATTTTGCTTTGCTAAAATACCTTTGTTCCTTTATTAATTTTTATATGATAGGCAATAATATATTTGTTATTTAATAGCTTGATTCTCCCTTTTTTATTTAAAACTTATTATTTAATACATTATTTTGCATGTAATTTATTTAACTTATTTTAGATGTAGATTATAGACTATGTATAACTTGAATTATGCACCAACAACTTTGGGGGTACAAAGTTGAAGAGAAATTATATGTGGCGGTACGCGAACAAAAAAGGTTGAATACCACTGCTATAGAGGATATAAAGTAGTAGCTAAACACTGCACTGTTTCAAATTGTTGTATGATATTTCAGGCCAGGGTCGGATAGATGGTGCATTCTGTGACTTCACAGAGAAAGACAAAATGGACTACCTTAAAGAGATCCACAAGGCAGGAGTTAGGAACATCGAAATGGAGTCCTTGTCTTTTGCAGCTCTAACACATCATGCAGGTATCAGGTCGGCTGTTGTCTGTGTAACAATTGTGGACAGGCTGAAAGGCGATCAGGTGGGCACTTTTGTTGTTATCTCTCTTCATTTTAACAGCATCACAATAGACTATAGACCAGGTTATCTTCTGAGTAATGTATGTGAGAACAAATAAATAATTCTGTAGTTTCATGCACACACCAGCTGCCTTCATTCATCACGGTCAAAACCTGTGCTATCTTGCCACAAACATGTAAAATGACATTTCAATTTTCAGTGTTGATTACCGTACATTGTGCCATCTCGTAAGTACAGCACGATGTCATCAAGGGACAAAAATTACCACCAATGTTTCAGAGAAACTTGCTGCCCTCTTCTTCTGGTTCGACGACTCGCTCAGTTTAGTCAAATCCACATCTTCACATCCCACTTATTTTAGATCCATTTGAATATTATCCTCTCAGATAAGCCTAGGACTCCCAAAGTGGCCTCGTTCCTTCAGGTGTAAGCACTATAATATTTTATACAATTTCCATCTCTTATGTGAGTGCTACATGCACAGCCCACCTCATCATCTTTGATTTTATCGCATCAGTATTATTTGGTGGAACGCTACAAAGTTACGAATTTCCTCATTATAGCCTACAATTTTCTCCAGCCCCTGTTACTTTACTCTAAAGTCACAATTATTCTCCTTAACACTTACAACTTTCTTCAAATATCCTAAACTTGTGTTCTTCCTTTAGAATCAGGGACAGGGGTGGCTCATGCCTCGTTTTTCTTGTGGAGCACCTCTACAATAAAACGTAAGATGAAACTGTCAAATTCTACTACATTTGGCTATTGTCAAATCAGGTGGGTATAAGAGCTTCCGAATCAATTTAATCAGCATTCCTACAAGAGTTTTTGAGTTTAGCTGCATATAAATGCTAGCATATAGCCTTTATTAACAGTAATACACAGCCTAATGAAAGACCGAATAGCAAAAGGCTTCCTACATGTGGATGGAAATTTCAGGAATGTTATTTTTCTGAGTGCCTGGATTTTAATTTACTGCCATTCTCTTACACCTTCCTCTTAATCTTGATCACCCTCATTTCTTGAAAAAAGCTTTTCTACCCTGAAGATTGAAGCAGCATGTTGCTCCAAAATGTTGGTAGAGTTATGGGTACCAAACTACACAATGCAAGATTTAAGGTTCCCATGTTGGCATTCATCAGGATTCCAGTGTTATGCTTCCACCCAGTGACACCATGTCACATCCCAGAACACTTCAATCCTCAAACTACCCAAAATTACAACTCACAAGCCAGTGATCTTCACATTCATTGCAATGAGAACCTCAAATCTCACATGTCCTTAGTCTGAGTGCTAAACATTAGGCAGTGACCATGAAGCTACCTTGCCCACAGTCAGCATGGCTAAAGAACCTAACTTGTTCCCACACTTTCTGCTTCTGTATGGTGTAGAAAAACGTCTTTCAGACTCAGCTGTTTCCACTCGTATACAAAGGAGCTTCAAAAATAAGGTAACAAATACACTGATGCCAAGAACTTAATTCTGACACTGACGTATACATGGCACATCTGTAGCAGAACGTACACATCGGATCTCCATGCAGTCACCAGTGGCATTTAAGCATTTGACCCACTGTGGCATCAAGGCTTGTATCCCAGCACAGAAGAGATCAGCGTCAAGTGTCTGTAGCTAGTAGGTGTGAGAGCTTGTGTCACATCAGCATCTATTGCAAACTCCTTGCCAGCCAGAGGTCTAAAGAGATATGAATCGCTGTGCATGAGATCAGGACTGTAGTGAGGGTGGTCCATGAACTCCCAGTTGTACTGTTGTAACCAGTTACAAGTCCAGTTTGCAGTATCAGGCCCAGTGATTTAAATCTCTTTGGACCACTTATAAAGTACCTGGCTGGTAAGTGATTTGCAACAGATGCCAACATGAAGCAAGCTGTCACCTGGCTACAGACATTTGGCACCGATTTGTTCAAAGCCAGGATACAAGCCTTGGTTTTACAACAGGACAAATGCTTAAATCTCATTTGAGGAGAACAGACAGATATGACGAAGCCAACAGTCGCTTTTTGCAATTTTGCGAACGCATCTAAAATAATAAACAAAACTTACTTTACTGCTAGTGCACAAATCACTTTTCTTCCCACAAAATCTGTAACTGACAACCCTTTAACTGATACCTTATGTTTCAGACCATCCATAGCCAAGTTCATGTTGAAAATATTCTGTTTGTTATGCTTGCTAATGCTGTGTGTGTAACAGACTGCTGTGGCAGTTGTGTAGTCAGCATGGACTTCGGTAAAACTCGACACTGGCTTGGTCATGTTTGTCTCCCTTTCTCTTCCCACCATCCTCCAAATTATTACAGGGCTTGTTAATGCTTGAAAAGCCACATGGCAAGCTCACTATCTACAGATACGTTAAGAAAGTAAGTTGACATCCTCAGTGACTACGTGAATCCAGTCCACCTTGCACAACACAGAGGCGTCCAGTGCACTTAAAATCCCCATGCAAATGGCTGCTGTCATTCACGCTTTCTTACCTGCGTAGTACTTCACAGTCATTTTCTTACATTTTTAAAACAGCTTGATTTCAGTGGTCTTCCAAGCACAGTTGGCCCGAATAACAAACAATAACATGGACAATAATGCCAATAACAACAATAAATCACATGCCTGTTGGCAAATTCAACAAGTGATGTTAACAAGATGGTGCCACTGGTCACATTTCAAATTTCATAATCTTCTTCTTCTTCTTCTTCTTCTTCTTCTTTGGTGCAACAGCCTTTGTAGGCCAAGACCGCCCCAATGATCTTCTTCCATTGATTCCTTTCCTGGGCTTTCCTTTTCCATTGGCTTACTTTAAGAGTCTTGAGGTCGTTTTCTACATCATCAAGCCACCATGTAGCTGGTCTTCCTACTTTCCTTTTTACATAAAATGGATCTTTAAAAGTGACCTTTTTACAGGGGTTGTTATCATATTTCATAATCACATAAAGCAAAATGTAATGTCATAGTTCTGATATTTTAATCTTTAGTTTTTTGAAAAGGAGGTGGGTATATGCCATATTTTCATTGAATTTAAACTGCTTATAGTGTCACTGTGAGTGTAATTATGACCTCAGATTTCTTATCTAAATGGTTAAAGATACAGACGGATAAACCACACTGCACTGAGGTACTGACGAGTGATTTATTCACATAAGTACAAGGTCACAACAAATCTGCTGGCCCAAGATTTTCTTTTAAATGTATGATTTACACCAACTTATGTTAACCTTATAGATTCGGGAGGCTGGAAAGCTTAAGGAATGGGAGCAGCGACCATCCAAGACTGCGGCAAAGTACATTAAACACTGCCTGAACATGACATCACAGTGACAGTTTTAAATCTTGATACTTTGTCTTTGATGTGGGATTACAACACGGCTATTAAATTCTTACAGCAAAATTTAATGTAAACTAAAACAACATATTTTTATATTATATTTTAATTCTGAAAACTGTTAAAATTAAATGAATGTAATGCATGAAATAAAGCTACCTCTGCCTCAGGATTCAGTGCGGGTTGTGTAGGTGCCTCTTCCTCAAATCGCTACCTGACCACAAGGCCATAATGAAAAATAAATGTTGAGTGACAGTGTATTTTTCATATTATCTTTTAATCTGAAACTGTTAAAATTAACGAATGTAATGCATGAAATAAAGCAACCTCTGCCTCAGGGCTTCAGTGCGGTTTGTGTAGGTACCATTTATCCTCATGGTTATTTACAGCGACCAAAAATATAATGGAAAGGCAAACATTCCTACTACTGAATCACAAATAAAAGATACACAACCTGCAAACCAACCAATTCATAGTTTCTACTGTCCAAAAAAAGTGACCATGTGGTAGATGGTACTGTACATTCATCAGTACTAATACCACAGGTAAAGCAATCCTATTACAGGCCTGGACAGACCCTTAGGGTTCCAGAAGGTTGAGGCTCTCAGATTTCTAGACAATCAGCACATGAAGGTGGTAAGGTTGTCAGCCCTACGCAACGGCCGCCTTTACCCCCCAGGAAATATTCCTGGTACTCATTTCTGTTCGAGGCTGAGTCGACCTCAGGGCCATAGTGCGACAGAAAGGATTATGTCAATGAAAAATTCCAGTGACACCATCGGTAATCAAACCCGCGACCTGCCGGCGTGTAGCGCAGTGCCTCAACCAACTGCGCCACCGCTGCCCCACTAATACCACAGCCTGCCATTAACTATGATTATGAGCCAGCTCCATCTGTCTCCAGTCCTTACAAACCCTCTTCAAATTCCATATTAGTTTTATGTCATTCATGTTTCATGCATTAATTTATAATTATATAAAACACCAACAAAAAGCACAATATTATTATATATAATTTACAATTAAAATATTACAACTCCAACATGTTTCGACACTCTTTGGGTCATCTTCAGGGAGTACACATCAATTATATGTATAAAACAGATTTTGTGTAACTTAAATTAGGCTAAAATTAAATTTTGATGTTGTTAGATGGCTTGAAGGTTGCAGTAGAGACATAATTCACATGAATATTACATTCCTCTCTACCTCCACTCTTAGTACCCTGCTTGCAGCTGTACCATACACAAGCTGCTTCTACGATATAAACATTTGTAATCCTATACATTTATAAGGACCAGTGCACATGGAATACTTCATCAAATTTATGTCTCCACTGCAACCTTCAAACCCTTTAAAAACATAAAACCCTAATTTTAGCCTGATTTAGTGTACACAAAATCTATGTTTTATACTTGTAAGTGTTTTTGTAATGTGCATGTGTTTTTTTTTTGTATTGTGTGTGAGTGTTTTTGTAAGGTGTGAATGTTTTTGTATGTGTGTACGGTGTTCTAATGTGTGTACTTGTATTTACTGTAGATTGTTTGTATGTATAATTGTTTGTATTGTTACTGTTATTATCATTGTTTGTTTATAGAAATATCATTTATTGTTGTACTAGTGTAGATATTGAAATTGTATGGTTACTATGTAGTACTGACAAAACGTTGATCTACTATGTGAAATGTATATAGTGTAACATCTTGTATTTGTATTGTGTACTTGTGTATGATAAGGATTGTACTGGAAACATTGTATGTGCTAGTAACATGTAAAACTTGATTGTACAGTGTAGACTGCCACCGGTGATTGAAACCAATTGCAGTAAAATTAAATAATAATAATAATAATAAAATATTGATGTACACTCCCTGAAGATGACCTGAAAGGGTTGAAACATGTTGGAATTGTAATATTTTAATTGTAAATTATATATAATATCGTGCATTTGTTGGGGTTGTGTTACATAATTCCATATTAATGTTATCCTGGCTCAGCCTACGATTCCAAGTGGACATTTTCCATGAGAGACCTGTATTCTCCAATTAAAAACATTATTTTTTAGCCTGTGCATGGTCAAAATGTATTTACACCACTCCATTTCGACAACCTGTTTTATTTCCTTCTCCAGAATGAAACAGAAACCTACTGTGTGGAGTCAGTCTGTTTTAAAAGAAGTTGTGTCCTTCACCCTGAACACCTGAGAATGGAAATGGAAACAACTTCCAAATCATAGTGGTTGTAATAAACTGTAATGATGGACAAAGTCCAAAATACAGTAAAACCCCTATTTAATGAATTGCTGGGGGATTAGAATATATTTCACTAAATGGAGGTTTTCATGAAATGGAGATTTATTGTTTATATGGAGCTATTGTCGGGACATGAAAAAAAATCATCACTAAATCCGGGATTACACTAATGTGGAAACATTAAATCGGGGTTTTACTGTAACTCTCTTCAGCAGTGTCTTAGACCATAATCAAAAGAGAGTTTAAATTCTGTCTTTAGTCTTGTCTTTTCCACCCAACCATATGTCCTACCCACCACAACCACCTACATTTAATTATTCGATCACATTAAACAACCTGTGCAAATCATTAAGTTCCTCTTGATGTAAATTCCGTATTTTCTTCATGTTCACTGAAACGAGCAAATTGGTTCATCATGTGGTAACACGTCTCACTTGTATCTGGGAAGTACCTAATTCTATTATCAGCCAGGACACAAGTTATCCTTGCTGAGATTTTTCGTGATTTTATTCAGCTGTTGGGGCAAATAATGCTGGGTTACTACATAAATTAGGCTAGGACACCTTTCTTCCTAATCGTTTCTAATTCACCTTTCACCAATCACCACAACATTTGACCTACTAACACTGACAGTGTTGTACAATAAACTGTAAATAAAATAATGTTTTATTATTTATTATTTTATTTATTTATTATTTTTGGCACCTTCTTTTCAGACATTACCTACATTTCACATTCATACAAAACAAATACCACAATGGATCACTTTGTCTATCCTGATATTCACAGCATGGAAAGCAGGCAGCATTAAAATCAGTCCCCAGACTGAATTTACTGCATGTTCTTTATGTAACGATCTGTCAGTAGTTCATATTACATAGCGTCTAATGGCAATATAAATAGCACATAACGAAATCTGACAAAAATTTGTAAGTGATTATGCCTTAATTTCGGGTAGGTTCCACTATCCCAGAATTTGTCTGTAGGGGCTGAGGAAAACCATGTAGACCTCCAGTCAGGATAACCAGTCTCTAAACCGAGATTTAAACCAGACACCTCCAAATGAATGCTACTCATTCAACCACAATGTCCTTTCAAACTGAACAACAACAACGATTTCCAGAAGCTAGTACTGTCCTGACGACATCACAAACTTAACCCCTATTTGTTAGTGTTGCTCTCAGATGCTTATATTTTGCGACACTCATCAATAATTTATTACATACAGATACATTATGCTGTCACTGCTGATTCTTGTTTCACCTTATCTTTCTTTTCAATGTCCATCCACAAGTACAATTCTTCTTCCCTTTTGACTTATACAGTTTTCCCTTTGTACCTCGTAGCAAGTAGAACTTTACATATTATTCAGTATACAGTCATACACAACCTTACAGTACAAATTTTTTTAAGTGACTAGTTTCGTCTTGATGTAAGCCATCATCAGGCCTTTCTTCTTCAACTGTCTTAAACTTTACACTTCTTGCCTGTTGCTCCCATGTAAAGTCTGGTCGCAGTCTATTGATGTTGACTATGCTGGTTGTCTTCAATCTTTTCACAGTATATGCTGCAACATGCAAAAGACTCAGTTCCTCTTTTTCTTCTTTATTTCTATCAAGTTTTTCTCTCAGTCAGTTAAATCAAATAAGGTCTGTTGTTCAGCTTGGCAATAATGAGTACTCTTAACTTTTGTTCAGTGTATTAATGCTGCAATGCTTCTGTAATCACAAATCCATGATAAAATTCACTTTAAACACAGTATGTTGTATCCATATCACGTCCACAGTCATATAATATGCCTCTGCCTCTCGCCAAACGACCCACTTTACGTATGTAGCGACACACATGTACAACGAGACTTGCGATAACACGATACAATTCATGGTTTTACAGTATTGGATCCAACAAATTGCACAATCAATAATAAATTGTCACTTAGGTTCCTCCTACATGTTTCGACCTCTACAAGGTCCTCATCAGAGAGGTACATAAAAGGCATACAAGTAGAGCAAATCTTGTTGGTTGATAAGTGTTTTTCATCTGTCAAAGACATGTGTGTGTAAGAGTTAAAATACAAATTACTTAAAGTGTTTAAAATATAAATCAATTAACACATTTTTTTCTACAATTCTAAACAATATTTTCTTTCATTGCTGACAAATATCCATGTCAATTTTTGTCATCTTCACTGAAAGGGAATATCCCTGTTTTGTCTGGTTGGTGTTTATGCCATGGTGGATCACTGACAAATTATTATTTATTATTGATTGTGGAATTTGTTGGATCAAATCCTGTATAATCAATCCTTTGCACTGAATCTGGGTTACGTTAAATTCATGGTTTGTTTCTCTTTAGCTTTGACTGCTCATGAATTCCGTACTTACTTCTTCATGTGTTGCAATACTACACTGGTTAAATGGCAGTAATGTTTAATACTCAACAAAAAAGGGTCCTATATGAGTTTGTAGTACAAAAATAGTCATCTGCACTTGGAAATTTATTTTCAAACGTGTCACTGTCAATTCTTCCATGTCTGTTAAGCCACATTCTTTTACATTATCAGTGCTTACTCAAACACAACAATACTTTGCTAATCCAGATTTCGTCACTAAACTCCAGACAGCCATAGCTTTGTTAGCAGCCACGTAAATTCTCCTCAGAGCTTCCATTACTATGCCACAAACAAGTACTGCTTACAAATAATGGCCTCGAATACAATACATTGAAAAGTAAATATTTTTACACGCCTTTGCCCAGTAAATCCAAATATCACTAAATTAGGAAGATCTTAATGCACTTTTGACGCTACTGTTAACTGCTTTTATCACATAGTTAACAAACGAAATATTAAACACATTTACTTACTTTCATTCCGCTAATGATAATCCATGACACAATATGTCACAGCAGCATACAAATTGCAAACTTTGTCCACATCCTTATCTTATCTGACAAATATCATGTGTCACTTCTCAGCCCTACTCCCAACACTTATGTCAGCTGAGTGGGATATTAATACAATAAATCAGTTGACAGATAGAGTTGTCAGATAAAATATTTCATTTACTGAGTCATCATGGCAACTGGCAGGACACAAACACACATACAAACACAGGCTGAATATGAATGCATGCACACTTTTCCTTTGAAGTACTAAAATGTGATAAAATCACTCAACACATTTGTTAAAGTTTGGATGTGGGAAAATTCTGGTGTGTGTGACATTACTATGTTATGTTGGCTTTTAGGTCCTGGCACCTAAGGAAGTATTGGATGAGTGGCAGCAGAGACCCCGCAAACTTGTGTCCCGATACATCAAGCGCTATCTGACCATGAAAGGCCATCTGTCACTAGATGGACAGTGTGGCTCCATGTGCATCAAGAGCCCACGCAGGTTCAAACTTGTTCAGCAGGAATCTGAGAACTATGAATAAATACGACACACCATTACCACTACGTCATCAGTAAAGAAGAGGCCTGTTTGTTATTGTATTATACAAAGCTTCAGGCTGCTGGGAGAAGTGAAATCTTTATTTCAAGGAGGCAGTAGCTAAACAATCGGTTTGTCATTATTTTGTAGAGTATTTAAAGCAAAATGATCTATAGTCATATGCATCAAGTGTTTCATCTTTCTGACTCTATTTTCTATTAATATTCAATCAAAATTAATGTGTCTTTCACTCTTATCCATTGAAAACTGCATACATTTTTGACTATGTTCACAAACGTATACACCTATGATAGTCATCTTCATAAAATGCATTCTTTTTTCTTTTCTTTTATAATTCTATAAATTTAAAATTCCCTACTATTATGTCATTAAGGCTTCCAAATTAACTACCTTCTAATTTGTTATGTAACAGTTTTATAGCATACAAAATGTTTCAGAGACTTGTAAATATTACCGCTAAAAGTAATTGTTTATTTAACAGAACTTTAGAATTATCTTTTTAATCTTTTGACATTTGTTTACTCATTTTCAAATTATTAATCTACCTATCTTTTACCTACCATTTTCTCATCAACTTACATGAAAAGTACTTCTCCAAACAATTACAACCTCTAAAAATGTTATGTCATTTCATTCTTCTATTTAAAATCTAATCACTTTTAGTACAAATGTCCATACACCTTTCTCATCTCTTGCAACAATTATGCCATGTACCTAAGAGGATTAATTAAACACACTTCCAATGTCAAGCAGTTGTCACGTCTGTCAACACAACAAGTAAAATGAGACTTCTGCAGCTTCAATTATTATTAACAGATGAGTAAGCAGTATAGAATATTCGGTATAGTGACTACGTTACAGGCTGGACGATCCGTGGTTCGAATCCTGGCGTGGTCAAGAGATTTTCTCTTCTCCCAAAATGTCCAGGCCAGTTCTGGAGCCCACCCAGCCTACAATTCAATGGGAAGCAGTGTACTTCCCCAGAGTAAAGTGGCCATGACGCGAAGTTGAACACTCACCTCCATCTACTACCAAGGTTAAGAATGAATGGAGCTATATCTCCACTCCTCCTGTATGCTTATGATGTGCACAGGGAAGAACTTTACCTTTTTACCTTTTAAGTAGGTGCTTCACGTGTGTGTGTAAGGTCCACAATATATGAGATGAGGCAGTGCCATGGCATGTGGAGGAGAGCTCAATCATTTAGGAGTGGCCAATCACATTAAATTATCCTTTGACCTCAAGAAATACTACTATGGTAGTGTTTAGAATACACTTATATGTCAATAACATAATTATTTCTTATTTTATATCGTCCTGCATTCCCTCCAAAAGACAAAATGTTACAGGAAACACAATTCTTATGTTATGAAACTGAGTTTAATGTTTTATTTGCTGATGATGCAAGGATTCATTGTGCAAACAAAGACTTCACTTCTTTCAGCAGTAACCTTGAAGAATTTTGAATAATGAAGCATGAAACCTATGAGGATATTGTGTGATTCCAAGGCTTTGTCATGCACCAACATGTTCTTTATTCCATAATTACACAAATGAACCCATAAGAGTGCAATGAAACTGGACAGGATAGATATTCAAATAGACAACAAAATACCATCCATCTTCACAGTGCTACCACAACAGTAAATAACCAGCTACTTCTTACATACGTCCAAGTGTTGTTTTAGTATTGAAATTAAATTATTCTACTGGCCAAAGCATAAACAGTCCACCATTAAATTCGTAGCACATGCTTTGCATTTAAGACGTTACTTTCAGTGAGGACATTTTCATACTATTTTTCGGTTCCTACATCTAAATGCTGTGGTCATACCTTAAAATAGGTCACAACCACTACTCTCTTATTCACTATTAGGTAATCCTAGAACAAAGAGCATAAAATGATTGCTAGAGTGAAGATTATGTCTGTCTGTCTCTGTCTATACGTTTCACATTGAAAACTAATCAAAAATTCATTCTGGTTTGTATCAGTACAGTACCATTCCTACAGCCAAAGTATTCTAAACAGAACCACTTCTGTGGTTGATGCTGATAATTAACATACAATTACTTGTGCAGTCCAGACACTGTTACTTTAAAGATGAGAACTCATGATTAAATCCCACCTCAATGCCAAAATATATTTTGCAATACCAACAGAAGTGCAGCAACAGAAGTCATTTTTCCCCATAACATGACTGAGACTGTTAAAACCTTGAGCCTTTACAGGAAGGAACAAACAAGATAAAGCACTGTATGTATGAGTATATATTAAGGCTACTTTGTAAGTAAACTTGTTAAGTTCCTTTGGAATGAACAGCAGTAATACAGATTATGGATATATAAGATATTCCAAGGAAGCAAAGTATTGAAAAAACTTGATCATACAGATGAAGATAGAGTTGTCACTGGATGTAATCAACAAGTCTTAAAGGCATATTATGAATGTGACTTTGTAAGTCACAATCTGGCAACATCAGTATTTTAGTGAAAATAGTAAATAATATCAACCATCATTATTATCAAGGACGAAGCTCTTCGTCTGTTCCAGTTATAAGTGCTACAGATACTTCTTCAAACTAACTGTTTGCATCTCTTACACTTAATTTGATACAGATCAAACAGTTGTGATTTAGTTTTCAGAACCCTTTCCAAATCTTATAACCACTTCCTTTCACACCTGTTATTGCTGTTTAAATATCTATTCCAGTACTTGTCTAATTCTTTCCTTACGTTTATAATCGCTCTTTGTATTCTACTTAAAGTGATAAATGGAATGAAAATGGCTGATCCCATTTTATCTTATTTATATTCACTAATAACAAAAACCATTCAAAACTACATCAGTGCTCTAAGCAACAATGGATGTTACAGCACCTGGCAGTAGAAATATGAATATATAGAGGTAAAGCTGTCCTTGTGTACACTATGAAGACATATGGGGGGACTGGAGGTATAGCTCCACTTATACTTAACCTTGATACTCCATGGAATAGGCAGAGTTCACTAGCAAATTTGTTTTGTAATAGCAATCAAGATGGACGTAGTGGCAAGGAATCTCTTTAACATCTGACCACTACTGACCACTGAGGAGGTATTTTGTACAGTGGGGTTACTTATTGTTGCTTTCTACCTTGTATGCTACATGCCCACCATGTTTAAAACTTCCTGACTTCATGACCTTAATTCTAGGTGTCATGTACAATGCATGAGGCGTTTCATGATTCATTTTACTGAATTCATATTTAGCAATTTCAGTTCAGTTATTAAGACATTATGTAACCAATATTTCCTCCTGTTTACTGTGTGCTGTATTAAAATAAATTGCAGTCATTTAGTTTTCACTGCCTCCTCTTTATAAACAATGAGATTTGTTCTTGCCTACTACTATAAGCAGAACAAAGAGGCCTGTTGTCTCCTTGGAATAAACAATGGAGTTATTCTGTAACTGATGGCCCCAAGCTGAATGTGTCACAGCTGCTCATTTGTGGATGCTTGTCTGGCAAAACAAACTGAGTGCTGTGTACTGTCAAACTGTTGATCTTGATGAAGATGTTGGGACAGAAAAGAGCCCTTCATCTTAACAAGTGTTCATTGTACATGACGCAGAATGTCAAGCCACCGGCTGCAACGATACCAAGAGTTACAACCCCAAATGATGTATATAAGTTGGGGTTTGCCTCAAAACTTATTTCTTGAGATGTTGGACAATCTCAAACATAACCCAACATCTTGTTATAAAGTTGTTAACATTTGTCTAGTGCCTCATGATACGATATGTGTTGACCTTCGTGGTATCACATCTGCACATTCATGCAAGGGCATATGATCTATTTCTGAGATGGGAGCAGTGCTATTAGGGTCAGATCCTAAACAGTACGTTAATATTATGAAGCACGAATATTAAAGTTTTAAAACCTTCGCGGCGACATGATTCAATATAGTCTTCTCGGGCGCACAGCCGCGTCAACTCGTTTGAATACAACGTTTCGGGGACTAGCTCCGTCCCCATTCAGGCAAGACTTGCCTGAGGATGGGGACGGAGCTAGTCCCCGAAACGTTGTATTCAAACAAGTTGACGCGGCTGTGCGCCCGAGAAGACTATATTGAACGAATATTAAACTCCAAAAAAAAATCCACCAGATTACATCAGTATATGAACATGTTAATAACTTACTACAAGCTGTTGGTATTGCACAAAACAAAATATGTACTTATATGAATGGGATCTGTTTTGTAATCAAAATATGAAAAGATCTGATTTTTCATACACAACCTGTGTGCAACTTCCAAACTCATTTTGTATGTCAAAAGTACAAAGGTCTGAACAGCACGCATGTACATGTTTGTCTGCGCCCCTCCTCTCAATAGGAAAAAAGTTTTGGGTCTTGCAACTCAAGCTGTATTTCCCATTGCCATTACTGCTGCTATTTTCATAACACAGAACAAAGATAATTCCTGTAAAATTCAGACTGTACATCTCTGTAAAGTCACGTATGTGTGAAAAGTCCTGCATGCTGGCAGAAAGTGCCTCAGTGGCAAATAAGCTATAATTCTTCATTCAAATAAAATTTGCTTCATATCTCCTGACCTGTACTTGAAGATCTGTTGATGTCTCTACAAATAACTGAAGTACCATGAGATTATGGGTGCTGTGACATGAGGATTTCATATAACTTTACACACATACCTGTTGTTGATGATGTTTTTTATTTATAGCTCCTAAACTCAACATGAGTTATTCTAACCTAGAGATTTCTGCTAACCCACTGATGTATTTTGGTTTTTAACCCTAATGTAACAGAGATATGTACTGTGAAGATATATATGAGACTTTCACCCCTCTGACATATCATTTTAAAATTCCTTTTCTTGATCACTTAATATTTATGTGAAATTGTAAAGAAACACATGTAGCTGCAACATTTAGATAAACTTTTTCTCTAAAAACATTCTTGCCAGCACTTAAATGGTGTTAGCCCAATGGTCGACAGATACAACATACTGGTGGATTTGAAACTTTTCATAAGTTTGCCAGTATGCAACAACTGTTTGCCAGTAGGCATTTCAGGTGAAAAAGTGTGCTGCATTTGGGTACACTGTAACTACAACCTGGGAAGCTTAGAGTAAATGTTCCTATGGAAATATTCCATTGTTTTAAAGTTGCAAATGACAGACTATAAGTAAAACTTCAGGAAATCAGTGCAGTGGCTTAAACTGACTGCACAGACAGCTGCTTTAGTACCTGTTTCATTAGAACTGAGATTTTGCTTGCAATGAATTTAAGGAAAAACAGAAGAATGTGTTCACGAATATGTGGTATAAGCGGTGATAAATCACGGCTTTATATTTTTAGTCATATGAAAGCACTACAGAAAATGTAGCGTTGACACAAACGTGTCAATCATGTTACTCAACCAATAACATGGCTGATTTGTATTCAGCATTTGTAAGTTCCTCCTGTAAATGCCAGGATGGTTCCCTGACATATACCACTGCTTGTAGTGTAACGCATTTAATTGTTTAATCTCATTCAACATTATCGCTACATAATCTCTGCAGTTGACGCAGACTAGCACGTACCTTATACGGAAAATTTCACGTGACTACTCACCATTACAAATTATCTATAAAATACTTAAATCCATGTTAGGTAATAGTTGCTATTTTCACACACATAAAAATATTCCTTAATAAATAGAGAAAATAAAATCACATCCACCATACTTCTTAGTCAAGTCATCGAGTCACAAAACTGAAACTTTACAGGAGAAGCAAAAATTCTTCTTCCGTAAAGGCAACATGGAGTGAAAACAGTTTCTTCTTGATGTTGTAATAGTAACAGATATCTATGTACATGCAATGAATTTTCTTTAGCCACTTGATAAAGGTGTTGAAAATAACAAGTAGTACACCATTGTTCAATTATTTTACAGGCAGTAGCCAAAAACCTGTAGTGTTACACAGATCACGGTTTGTTTTTATGGATGAAGGAATGATAGCAGTGTCTTCAGCAATTTGGCTTTGGGAAAAGAATTCACTTCTGAACGTTTAAATATTCTTCTATACAGGAAGAGAATATATGCTGACAAAATGTCCAACTCTATTTAGTTGCAGACGAAGTATCTCTACAGACAAGGACTTTAATGTAATGTATCCTGACGATTCTCATCATAGGAGGAAAAAAAGTCTTCAAGGACAAGAGAAACAATGGAATGGACAAAACATGCCATTCTGCAATTAAAACTGACATTTTTGGAAAGCCATTTCAAACTGCCACTAAACAAGCATAAGTAGGAATGTTGTTACATTCTGTGCAGTTTTAATACAAAACAACGAACTGAAATTGACAGACTAACAGGAAAAGGATTGTTGAATGAAAATTATGATTTTACCAATAACCATATCAGTTAGCTGGCACTGGCCATTATAATAAATAACAAGGAATATTGCCTCCTGTGGCACGTGTCGTGTGGGAAAACCATATAACTAATGACTCCGAAATAGTTATCATTATAAAATTCACTAAAATGGTACTTGCATATGACAGTGAATGCATAGTAAGCAAGGGTTACATACCTGAACACCCATTCTGCTCAAACGCTGAAGTCCATTTAACAGCAACAGCTTCTCTGTTCGTATAATGTTGTCGGTTCGATCCCACGTTCCACCAAAGACGCACTAATTTTTAGACATAACCTAGGTTCTCGTACACTTCCCCATCATTCACTCCAACTGACTCACAAACGGTTATAATCGCAAACGTTATGAATCTCACGGATCGCTGAATCGAACACTTCATTTATAGGACAGTTTCTTCTTCTTATTCTTGGCACCCATGTCGTATATTGTCTAATCCGTGGCCTATACCATAGGCGAGGCTTGCTTAGTCTTTTTGCTGCCGCGACGCACTTGAAAAATGATATCCATATACGCGACAGGCTTCAGTGGAAATACAAAGATTTTAATGACATAAAAATGAATAAGCGTAAATTAACCATTATTGTTATTAAAAACTACCACACATACAGTTTACAGATGAACTGTGATTAGCATGAACAGTAGGCCTACATATACTTCCAGTGAATTTCATGAGTGGAAGATACGGGGCTGGTATAATTCACATAGTTTCTCATCTAAATTCCAATTTGAGGTTATGCCTCTCAGCTATGAGCAGTGCATTGTTAATTTTAGCATTTAGCTAGTAAAGCGAGTTGTGCATGGTCAAATTTCTTGCGAATGTTAGCAGCTGCTCGCGATACATCACTGTGTCGCGACACACAGTTTGAGAAGCGCTGCTGTAGGCAATCAAGCCTCTTCCGACTTTGCGTACTCGCCCCATCTGATTGGAAATTTACACCATTTATTCACAATTCTGACACTTGCTGCTATCAGCTTTGCGTGTATCAGCACTACCTGGCAACAAAGCAATTTGCTTTGGGTTCGTGTTGAGTGTAGCGAGGGTGTGAGATGTAACCAAAGGGCCAAACTTGTTAAGCTGAGACCGAGATCCCAGAAACATTTATATGCCAGAGTTGACAATTCTTATAAACACACCTAACGGTAATGTATATTACAGATAAATGGATAAACTGTTACAGTATATAAGAAATCAAAGTTATATTGTTTCAATAACTGATGTTTTATGGTATGAGTGTAATTACTGGTTTAATTTAAGAAATTAAGTCAAAATGGAAGACGCCATGTTGCTTTGTGTTCTGCATTTGTAGAATTTATCGACAAGAAACAAACTACAGTGCATTCTCGCTACAGGTTTTATTTCTTAGTGTATCATGACACAAGCTAATTTGTTGATACGACCCCAGCAAAGTTTGTGGCTGCTTAAATTACGTAATTATCGTCAACTCTATGACAGTGTTTTTTAAGCCAGGAATAAGAGCATCATTGGTACACACTCCCGTTGGAAATTTAAAGTGTATAAAGCCTTCTATGTTGGTTTAGTACATAAGTTTAACGTGAAAAAATTATGTTTGTCACACAGCTGTTTTTCGGGTAGGATTCTTGAAAATATTTGACACGATTTAGGGCGATTACATGAAACGTTAAGTTATTGTTAATAGGCCAGCTACACTGCAATGATTAAAACAAGTAGGTGTGTGCAATATCGATTATTTCTTCTCTATAAGTTTAACGTAGACTAAATCAATTTTATTCCTGGAAGTAGGACAGCCTCCAGATCCAAAGTGGCGTCTTGTGAAGTGTCATATTAATACGATTTATAATTTTGCATTTCTGTAAGCGATATGAATTTCTCTTGCAAGGGAAATATTACAAATTTAATAGCGTATTATGCTTTTTAATTACAGTGTCAATAAAATCAATTATTGTAAGTATACAAAATGGATTACTTTCTATAAAATTTTCCTTGTTTAAAATGATATGTTGGTGTTAATGAATCGTAATGGCTTACTTGTTCAAACAATGGTAATTTGATTTCAAAATTCCCATGTAATTATGATTATTTACTTACATGGCAACATTATTTGTAAACTAGAAGGAAAACAGAATGTGTTAAGAATGTGTACACATTTTTCTACTAAATACTACAAATCTCATATTCACTCTGTACAAAAAATACTTGGTGATTAACACTTTACAAAAATGTTTAGCAACTTAAGCTTCAAAATGGCTAAAAACGTAAGCCAAAATTATCGAAAAGTGCCCCCCCCCCCCCAACACGATATTCTAAAAGAACTGGCCTCACGTTCCTCCACCAGTTACACGGGTTTCGCTGCACTTTACACCACCTCCCCCCCCTTTCAGAAAATCATGAAGGCGCACAAAGTAACAACGACGCTGAGTACGAAATTAAGTATCAACTTGAAATGCAGAGTCCCTTTTGAGAAGCTAACAGTCGCTCAGCTAGTCAGGGTGTTCGCCATGTTTTACATAATTCTAAGAATCAACATCGAACTCATAATAGCTGCTACTGCCCCCCTGTCATTAGTCGGATGACTGCAATCGACTTTCATTAACATCTTTGCGTTTGACTAACACAGTACGTGCAGCTTCTCAGTGTCATATGCACTCAACACAACCAGCCCATCTCATGACCCAAATCATATGATGGACAGTATAAATTATGATGATCTCATTACCCATTTCTCACTCACCCCGTACCTTCTACAGTTTTTGGTACAAATATTATCCCCAGCACACGCATTTCTGTTACAGTAACACTCTGGTTGGAACTCACAAAGCGAACGGTGCACTGGAGTGCCAGACCACTTCCGGTCCCGTGTGCAGACCTAGAGACAGCCTATCTTGACTGGCTTTCCATGGTTTTCGTAATTTACTGCAGCAAATAAGGGACAATACCCCAAATAAAATTACGGAAGCTCATTCCAGTTCATTACATTTATATCACTCAACGGTATATAGCCTGAGCCACAGAAGGCGTGGCTAAATAATACCATAAACAAATAATATTAATGGTGCCTGAAGGCAAAACCAGGCTTCCACAGTAGTTGAAGCACACAGCAGCATGGAGGCTGAATATATAGCGGACACGCTTGTTTAATTACCTGCCTAAAGCCGCCTTCCCACGACTCGTATATTTGACAAATATTTGTCACTAGCGGATAATTACCATGTCGTGAGAACGGTACAATTTTACAAATATTGGCCACTTCTCCTTTCCCCGCCGACTGTCTGTCAATGTGACAAAAGTCAAAGAAATCACCAGTGTTTGTTTACTTGTCAAGTTGATACTTGTTTTTGCTTTCCCACGACTACTTTATACTTGACAAGTAGAAACGTTGACGTGTATGGAAAATGAGTATCATGCGGTGCATCTAGTGGCCAACTATACGAGTCGTGGGAACGCAATCACAATGACCAGGCAACTGTACATGAGAACAAAAGTTTGCCAAATAAACCAGTCGTTGAAACAACGACAATTACACGCTTGTTTCCTTGCGTGTAATGCAAGGTTATTGGTGCAGTTTACAAATACAAGAGTAGTGCAAATGCTGCTTAAGAAGTGTCCTCGCTTGCCAAGCACAGGGGAAAGACAAATCGCCAAAAACATCTCCTAACACAATGTGTACCATGACACTGACACTATGAACCTTGAATTTTGTTTGGAGTGACGTCAGAAGCACTCTTGAGGGGGAGACCTGTCAGCGAATGTTAAGTGTTCATGTGATTGACGACTTGCCCTTGGTGCAGCCTGTTGTACCAAATATACTTTAAAATTAAGAGATTAAATGTTCCTTGTCTGTGCAACTATTTATTCTGCAGTTAGAGGAGATATTCAATATATAATGTGTGCCACGTGTTTCAACTTTGTGGAAGTCGTATTTAGGCACATTTGTATGTTGTAAAAATGCGTATCAAAAATACTCGTATACAAAGACATATTGAAGCGATGTTCAGAGCCTCGGTTTCAAATAGGCTAATGCATATAAAATTGAACTCTTTTTAAAACTGAACAAACTTAAATTGATCTTTATATATTAGTATACAGACTGTGTAAATATATGCCTCAATATGTACAATTATAGTTGTTCTCAGTGGATTCTAAAATGGTTGACACTTTTATTCCTGTAAATATAGAGAAAAATTGTTGTGTTAAACATGAATATTGTTATGTTTGTAAATGTGACATACTTGGTTATATACAAGTACATTACGAGTGTGTTCTTTACAATGATTTACAAATTCTGGATGCACGTGTACAGGAGTTGATTTTGAAGAGTTGTAAGATGCCATATTTGTTATATTTTATGTGCAAATATATACCAATAAAATAGATATAGTGAATTTTTAAAGAGTGTTAGTATGTTCGAAATAACCATCGTTTGTGTTACACAACACGTGCATAAGAACAGACTGTACTTGCCTTGCACGATTTGGATGTACAGGCCGAATGTATTAAGTGTTGACGTGTCTTTACCCTTCGGTGTTTCAATCTACGTATGAAGAATAAAATGGCGCCTTTCACAATTGCAGAATAATGGCTTGCACAGACAAGGACTAAGAACAACTTACTTAGTAGAAACAAGTTAAAGAGTCTTTGGATTTAAGCCTCATTGTACTTATTTTTCCAATGTTCAATAACAAGAACAACAAGTTGTGTGTAATATTTACAGTTTGCCTTAAAATCATCGATGATTTTATACATATTTTAAATGAATGAGGTACAGTTACAACTTTATGAAGTTATATTATGATTTGTGTTCTACACAGAAAACAAAAAAATAAATAAGCGCCTTTAGGCCTAATAGTGTTAATGTTACTTGTTAGCAATGGTTGGTGATTATTGTAACTATCATAATTATTACTATTATCGATATTGTAAATATATTATAATTGACAAAGCACATATCGTTGACTCTGTACAAATATATGATTTAAAATAATAAACAATTTCAATGTCTGTTGCTATATTTTATATTCTGCAGGGAGACATAAAAAGAAATGAGTGTAAGACATGAAGACCTTACAGCGACTGATATCAACCTCTCTCAGGCGACCAGCCTTGTTAATTCGGAATTGACACTCGAGGCTTCGGACACCTTCTATGTGTCCATATTGAGGTTATGGCGTAATGTTGTCCGTACGTGTGGGTATATTATATACATACATACACATACATACATACATACATACACATATCATAGACACACTACCTTCGAGGGTTGACCGACGATCTGTGAAGGTCAGAGTTGAGGTGAGTGTAAACCCAATCCCATTACAATCAAGCTGCTTCTTGAGTCGACTTGCAAGACGGTTCAGGATGACCCATTTTGCGTCATCCTGATTGCATTTCACTATACATCTGGCACCCGAAACTCAGTGTACCTTCCCTTAACTACGCTGCGTGAATGTTGCTTAACCTGACTCACCATCTGAACGTTGTTTCAATACGTAACATTTTAAATAGATGCAATGAATTCATGATAAGACGGGCGTCGTACAGGCTCACAAACATGTTCATAGAAAGCCACGATAAACACAAGAGAAATGAGAGGAAGAAGTAGGCGTCACAGTAATAGTATCTGGTGAAGCGTATAAATTGTGAAGCACATCATTATGCATTTGATTACAGAGTTGTCCCTTCCTCCCTAACTAACTAACTAACTAACTAACTCCATACAGCTGAGTCCTTTTTAAGAAGCTAACAGGTCCTCAGCTAGTCAAGAAATTCCCCGCATTTTATGGAACCCGAAGTCCATTACCACATTCACAACAGCCCGCCACCTGTCCCTATCCTTAGCCAGATCAATCCAGTCCATGCCGCGATCCCACTTCCTGAAGATCCCTTTTAATATTATCCTCTCATCTAAGTCTGGGTCTTCCAAATGGTTCCTTCCCTCAGGTCTCCCCACCAATATCCTGTATGCACCTCTCCCCTCATCCATACGTGCCACATGCCCCGCCCATCTCGTTTTTTTTATTTGATTACCCGAACAATATTTGGTGATGAGTATAGATCATTAAGTTCCTCGTTATGTAGTCTTCTCCACTCCCCTGTTACCCCGTCCCTCCTAGGCCCAAATATCCTCCTCAGCACCCTATTCTCGAACACATTCAGCCTATGTTCCTCCCTCAGTGTGAGAGACCAAGTTTCACACCCATACAAAACAACAGGCAAAATTATAGTTCTGTATATCTTAATGTTTGTATTTTTGGACAGCAAACTGTAAGACACAAGATCCTGCACCGAATGATAACAAGCATTCCCCGACTTCAATCTGCTCTTAATTTCTTCCTGAATGGAATTTCCATTCGTTAGGGTTGTTCCCAAATATTTTAACTGTTCCACCCTTTCAAAGGATTTATTATCTATCTTTATGTTGTCATTTTGTCCTGCAGTCCGATCTCCAGACATGGCCATGTACTTAGTTTTCTCAGCATTTACTTCTAGACCAATCTCCTTACTAGCGACTACCAAAGCTTCTGTGTTTCTCTTTATAGCACGTACACTTCCGCCCAATATATTAACATCATCAGCATAAACTAGAAGCTGCTGTGTACCATTCAACTTTAAGCCCTCCTGGTTTACCTGAACCCTTCTAATGGCATATTCCAAAGCAAAGTTGAAAAGCAATGGCGATAAAGCATCTCCTTGTTTCAAACCATTCTTAATAGCAAACGTGTCAGACAAATGTTTGCCTACCCGAACTTTGCTATCCTCCCTGTAATTTTTAAATTTGTTCCTCACCATCCCATCGTCACACATGTCAATGTGGAGAGCATTTCATCTACATATCGCGCACCAGGCTCTATCTGATCAAAATACGTACCATCTCCTGCACTTAACTTGTTAGTCGTTTATTTACTTACAGTAATTTCCAAAATTCTTCGATCATGTACATTTTCCTGCCGATTATGTACATAATAGATGATCAGTGAAATCAACTGTTCAACAACAACAAAATAGTGGAACATACAGAAAGTTGTTACGACAGAAACATTACAATATGATCATCTATATGTCTATTACACATGTGAATACGATATTAAAATTTAAATTAAAAATCTTGAAATAAATGAGAATCTGTGAACATAATAAAGGGTAAAAAAAATCAAATTTACCCTAGAACAGGCCACGAAGGCCCAGACGGAGAGTAGAGGTATAGCTCTACTCTTTCTTTAACCTCGGCACTACATAGGGATGGGTGATGAACGCCACGCCACGGCCGCTTTAACCAGATGCCCATTTTACAGGACGCTGGGTGGGCCCCACGGTCGGTCTGGACAGGTGCCGAAAATCTCACCCTCAACGGGATTCGATCAGTAAACTGTTACCAACTTACTTTTTGAATGTGTCAGTTTTGTGTACACTTGTGGTAACATCCGTATTTTTCTCTTTCTCGCACTGATTTATGTGGTACTCTCTAGTAGACAGCATTAGTCTTCATTAGCAGGTGTTTTGAATTTTCGGAAAATTTATCAATTCAATTACTCAGTTTTACTAATACTTTACACATTCAAGTTGCAGTAGTTGTGTCTTAATCACTGTACCCAATGTGTCGTGTGCGGTACGTACATCAGCTGCAAGTACATGTCATTAGAGTCTTTATAAGTCTTTCTTATGTTTTGAGATTTATTTCCCTTTCAATATGACATTTATGCAGAATTACATTGTTGCCATCTAGTTTCAGTATTAATTATAAATACCACATTTATCGGAGTTAAAAACAATTAAGCAATATCGTGCTTAAAAGTACAGCGATATTTTGTTTTCCATAATCCGTGCAATAGACAGGTTATACAGCATTGCATCCAGTAAATGCACATGCGACAGACTGTTTGTTGCTGACTGCACAATTGTTGAATTCAGTGCTGTATAATACAGTGATATAATACCAAAAAAATTGATTAAGGGGAATTCGGGTAACAGTATGTACCTAACAGTATGTACCTAACAGTACGTACCTAACAGTATGTACCTAACAGTATGTACCTAACAGTACGTACCTAACAGTATGTACCTAACAGTACGTACCTAACAGTACGTACCTAACAGTATGTACCTAACAGTACGTACCTAACAGTACGTACCTAACAGTATGTACCTAACAGTACGTACCTAACAGTACGTACCTAACAGTATGTACCTAACACACTTTTTGTTTTAGATCTCAGAAATGGTTCATACGAAGCAGTTTATTTAAGAAACGCAAAATTTTTGAAGCACTGACGTTATTAGAGCACCAACCGATATTTTACTGAATACATTTTGAGTTACAAAATAATTTCCAAAAAATACGTCATGCAAGTGACAGTAATTCGCAGTATCTTATGTAGAACAGCAGTCACATGTAAACTGGCCTGATTCGTAAGCTGTACAGGCTTCAAGCCACAATTACTTACATCTACAACACTGTATCCAGTGTTCCTCTGGTGAAGCTTGATATTCTTCTCCACATATTGGACACACGACGTTAGGCAAAGACAATAGTTTTGCTGACGACGTTTCGTCTTACAACTGTCCGTTTACATTGTGCTGTCTTCTCCCCATCTTCAGCAGCATTCTCTCGAAGTTTCTATTCTAAAGTGTTTTCATATTGAGAACCTGACAAGATTTCACTCTTTCTCAGTTTCCTCCTTCTTTGACTACTCACCGCTGTTCGTGGCACTGCAGAAACGTGAAATGTTGAAAGCGACGTGTGTTCCACTGCCTGTGTTGTATCAAAGGATCAGTCCAAGTCCGAAGCCTTGTGAAATGTTTCGTAACGCAAGTTTTTACGGTGAGGAGTTGTTAGCACCTTGCCCAACCCCCAAGCTGGAGGACCACCACTTGTCGTTTGTCCGCGACTGATTACACTGGTCAACAGTGAAAATGTTACGGAGTTGAAACTAGTTAATCTTAACTAATTTGAGGTCGCTGAGAACGAATATGATGCTTAAAATTGTTTGTTAGCTCTTGTTTTGAAGTAACAGGCCTTTATTAATGTGACCGATTTTTATTATTTTCCTTACATTTTGTTTATACACGAAAGACTGAAATGGGTCTACATTTCCATTCCTAACCGTAATTTATGCTATAGGCTTATATTTACACTAAGATTGTGTCTTGCATATTCACAAAATTATATAGGCCTATATAGTGAGCCGGTTCTGGCGTAGCGCAACTGCAGTGACTTGGTTTCGGTCATCGTCGGATCGCGTCGGGTCGCGCTAGCTAATCGTCGGGGATTCCCGCGCCTTTTCCACGGTGTGCCACGTGGTATTTAGAGTTTCAGTGTGCTTTCTCGCTGCATCCGTGCTCGGTTACAATATCTTGTTTTTTAACGCGAAGAAAACTAAGATGCCTCGTAAATGTGTGAACCGTTCAGATAGTTTTTGTTATGTTTGTGGGAAAGTGACATTTGCTTCACAAAAGCGTGCTCTAACTCCAATTGTGAAAAAGGCGTACCATCTATACTTCGGTTGTAAAGTTGGGGATCAGGACAAGAGCTGGGCTCCACACATATGCTGCAACTCTTGTTCGGCAAATCTTTGCGGCTGGTTAAATCACAAGAAGCGTTCTATGCCTTTTGCTGTACCCATGGTGTGGCGTGAGCCAACAAACCACATTACTGACTGCTATTTCTGCATGGTTCCTCCACTGGAACATGGAACGTCGAAGAAGAAAAAGTGTAAACTGAGCTACCCAAATATACCATCTGCTATACTACCGGTGCTCCATGGAGACGATCTACCTATTCCAGAACCGCCTGACTCATTTGAAATCGAAGATGATGATGAAGATGAAGATGAGGAATGCAGTAATACAAATGTCTCAAGTTCTAGCGATCCAGATTTTATATCTGATGAAGCATGTACTGAGCCACACAGAATAACACAGAACGAATTGAACGACCTTGTGCGAGATCTAGATTTGTCGAAAGGTAAAGCTGAACTCTTGGGCTCAAGATTGCAGCAGTGGAATCTACTTGGTGAGGGCGTCTGCGTGTCTACATTTCGTTCACGTCATAAAGACTTTGTTTCATTCTTTTCAATGAAAAGTAATCTCGTCACCTGCCATGACATTGATGGTCTGATGTCAGCTCTCAACATAATCATAATCCTGATGAATGGAGACTTTTCATAGACTCCTCACAGTTGAGTTTGAAAGCAGTATTATTGCATAATGGCAACATTTTGCCATCGATTCCAATCGGTCATGCAGTTCACATGAAAGAAACATACAGCAACATGAAGCAACTGTTGGAGTGCATAAACTATGATAAATATAAATGGCAGCTTTGTTGTGACTTAAAGGTTGTTGCCATCTTACTCGGACTGCAGCAAGGATACACAAAATTCTGTTGTTTCATCTGTGAATGGGACAGCCGAGCAAGGGCCTCGCACTACGTGGTCAGGGACTGGCCTTTAAGACAACGTCTGGAGCCAGGTTCAAAGAATGTACTACATCCGTCTTTAGTGGAACCAAGCAAGATTCTGTTGCCACCGCTGCACGTTAAGCTTGGCCTAATGAAGAATTTCGTCAAGGCAATGGATCGAGACGGCCAAGCATTCAAGTACCTTCGTGATAAATTTCCGAGGATGAGTGATGCAAAAGTCAAAGAAGGTGTTTTCGTCGGTCCACAAATCCGAGACATCTTCAGAGATGAACAATTTGACCGGCTTATCACTGGTGACGAGCAGTGTGCTTGGAATGCTTTCCGGTTGGTTGCTAATAACTTCCTCGGAAACACCAAGGCTGACAATTACAAGGAAATAGTGGAGGACCTGTTGGTTGCGTATCAGAAATTGGGCTGCAATATGTCGTTAAAGATTCACTTTCTGCATTCTCACCTGGATTTCTTCCCTGAAAACTGCGGTGCGGTCAGCGACGAACACGGTGAACGCTTTCACCAGACCATTGCGGAAATCGAAAATCGTTATCAGGGGAAATGGAGTCCAGTTATGTTAGCAGATTATTGCTGGACAGTAGTTAGAGACTCTCCAGAACTTTTATACAAAAGACAGGCTAAGAAAAGACGCCTTTAGCTTAAGTGATGACGGACAGCAGTGAATAGTAAGTATTATTGTGTTAAATATGCTACATGTTATTATAAAATTTCACAAATCTTGGAAACTGTAGCTAACTCATCATTTTAAGGCCTATTTTCATGTTCAGCATACCCAATTACATAAAGGAAAGTGGATTTGATGCTCGTAACCGAAAAAAAGTTAAAATTTGTTGCCCAGTGTTATTCAGTGTATTCGCAGCTACTCTCCATATCTGCAGGCCGTTCCTCCATCAGCAACCTTAGGACGCGCCATGCCGTGGTGACGGACCCACTTATCATGTAGGTTTGTAACGCCGACTGTTCCTTTGATGCACCAAAGGCAAGTACATCTGAAGGCGCGGCATCACGGGTCGAAGGTGACGGTTTTGACGAAGCCTCATAACTTTGTAGAATAACACTTGCACTAACAGTTTCCTTTGCTTTTGAGCAGACCGAAATCTTCAGGTGAGAACACACAGAGGTTGAAGGGATAAACTCTGCAGGCCCTGAAGCTGTTCTCCGCTTTGTCAAGTGCGGCCACATGCGGGCAATCTCTCTTAAATATGCCAGCTACATTTCTTCGTGTTATCGGTCGGTTTCTATGATCTACTAGAAACGCTTCCCATTTTTGCGAGTAAGCCGATTTAAGGGGCCCAAAAAATCCACAGTCAAGAGGCTGGATCTTGTGTGATCCATGAGGAAGGATACCAAACAAAGTCATGTGATTACCTCTGCAGAACATATGGCTCTTCGGCTGCCATGGAAAATTTGATTACCTGAAACAACCGCACTGTCAGCTTCTGTTGCCTTGACATGGTTTTGACAATGCTGCAGTCATTGCATGAAGAGCTAGCTCTCCATTCATATATCCTGTGTCAGATGTCAAAGGTAGAGTTCCAACTGAAACTTCAGAACACAGTTCATGACACATTCTTTATGGGGGAGTATCATCGTTGTAGGAATGAACATACCTGTAGCGCTGAAACAACACACAACAGTAGCCAGTTGCCCTCGACCTGCAAACAAAATCTTGCCCAGACGTCTTATTCCTTTTCCTGTAATCACCTTGGGCAATTTATTGCAAACAGTGGTGATGCTACTTTCATCCATGTTGAAAACTCTGTACAGAAGGAATTTGTGCTTTTCAAATACAGAACGTAAATTATCAAAAAAATTTGGTTACTTAAACGAGCATCACTCCCTGATCACTGCTAAATTTTCTTAATTACGCAGATCAGCTAGAAGCAATGACTTTATGCCAACAGGATGATGGCCACTGATATCTGTCAACTCTTAGGGCAATGGTTAAAATCAGGAAGTGGTTTAGTTTACACAGTCTTCCCCTATCTCTTGTTGAAAAATCAGTAATCAGAATTTACAGCAAAGAATTATCATTTTATGTGAAATTAGGAAATATTGCAAGTGAAATGTCTGAAACGTCCTTTGAGACATACGCCACACAAGCTATGAAGACATCACGTGTTCAAGTAGCATAAACGGTTCAGAGAGGCCGACAGATCGTACAAGACAGTGAAAGAAGCGGTATTAAGAATAAAAACGCACAGACACGATGAAAAACAATTCTGGAATCTTGTTTGTCCAAACAAATGTTTAAGTATCCAAGACATGACTCAGGAATTAATTTTAGGCAAATACTGAGACAAATTTTAAGACATGATTTGTGCACGAAGACGTCACATCGCCTTGTAACTCTGGTTGTCGTCTGTCAGAATCACAGCTGTCCTCATTCTCCCTCTACCCTTTGGCAGTGGTCCAATAACAGGAACAGGGGCAGCACGAGCTTCATCCTTTGACCGAGTCCCTGACGTGGTTGCATGTCAGTTTGATTCATTTCTTGCAGCAAAACAATGACCTGTGTTTTGCTGTTATTCTACAGCATCAGTTGGTGCACAAAACACCATCAGACACTGAAAATGCTTCCTTTGGTATCTTCTCTGGATTGAATAGGTACATGCTACAAAAATCAACACCCCGAAAGGACACTGGACTGTGTTGCAGCTTTCTGCCAAGTCTCCTCTAACAATGGTGCAAAGTGTGACCTTGCTGCTTTTGTGACCTTGGTGAGACTGTGCAAAAACATACATTGCCTTATAGAAGAATTGTTTCAGAGATATAAAGAAACGCCGATCAAGGGACTGAAGGTAGTGAGTAGAGTAATGTAGCAAATACACAAATATTAAATAATTTTTCCTGAGCCAGATCCAAATTATCTGGGCCGATGCAGTGTGAAGTACGACCATCGTGTAGCAGCACGATTTTCCGTTGTTGCTTCTGTGGGATAAGATTTTTCAATTTGCTGTTCGACAGGGTCCACACGTTTTAGTCCAATATACTGCAGTTATTATTAGATTTTGTATTTAATGCAGCTCTTTGGTAATGGCTTCATTCAGCTCACAGATATGCAACATATCTAACACATTGCTTACTGCATATCAAACTTCTGCTGGTGAAACTGGAAAGACTATTTTGAATGCGTTCTTTCATACCATCTTCAGTGCGAGCATTAATACTACACACTTTATTCACCCCATACCATGACCTACAAAAAAGATTGCATAGGTTCAGATCTGGCGAACGAGGCCAAAATCCCCTGCTTATTATTCTGACACCAAAAACACTCTCTAAACAATGCACAGAATTGTTTGTGATGCACGTTGTTGCACTGTCTAGCTGAAAAACGATAACAGTTCTCTTGTAATTAAAAAATGTGTTCAGAAATGGTGACAGAACATGTGTTATAGCAGGGTGAATTTATTGTCTCACAAAAAGAAATGGACCCAATAATACTATCTACACTCATAGCACAATATACACCAACTACATCACGTAATGGCACTTTGGTGCATTTTTTGTATTGTATTGTATTGTATTTCGTCCTAGAAATCATTACAGAATTATATTGGACATGTCCAGAGAGTAATTACAGTAAACGGTATATAATTACAGTAAAAGCAAACAAACACGTAAATCTGATATAATTACATACATGTACATGGCAAACCTGTTATTCTGAGAGTTCACATATCCACCGAGATGCAACCAACCTTTAACGCTAAACAGAAAAAGTATGGGGGCTATTTCTGTAGAATACACACATAAAAAGGCATCCAATTCATCCAGATTTTCCAGGCAGAGCCCCAGTTTTATTAATTTTTAAGAGCTCTGTGCTGGTGCCCCACGAAATTCGGTTTGGAACACCGAGAGTCCCAAGTTTTCCAAGTCATAAAACTATGATATTTTTGATAATGCACACAAACATTTTGACTTTCCCACACTGGGAATCCCACCTGACCTGGCAACTGGCAACACTGGGTCGAAGGCACATGTGTAGAGTAACAAATGACAAGTTTTTTTTGCAATCTTCAGGCTGCACTGTCCGCATTTCCATGTAGGAGACAAATTTTTTATGTTCTCCTTCTTTAATTCAAAAGTTTTGTAAGTTATTAAGTGGAAAAAACAATGTTAGTTACAAAACACATAAGAAAAAAATGTGTTTTTTGTGTCAGTTTCAAGGAGCAATTCCCATTCATAAAAGAAAGCAGTGATGGTGGTGATTGCAAAAAAAGTGAAATGTTCATTTTGTCGCACAGTGCTTAACGTTAGGCATGAAGAAAAGTCATATATATATATAGTTGACCACACCAGCACAGAAAAACTTAAGGCTACTGCATCTGCACGTCTGTACTTGAAAGAGTCGAATCTACAGACAAAGTTCAAATGGGAAATGCTGAGAAGATTTCTGGAAGAAAGAAAGCCAGGTAACACCATGCCTAATTTTTACGCTACTGCAGTTCAGTATATTCTAGAATGGTCCCTTCATCCACTTAGTGTATTCACAAAAATGGAATGGGTTTCTTTGAGTGCACCTTCTTGTTGCAAAAATATTTAAGAACTTGCTGAAGATTTAAAGATTACCTTGACAAAAATTCAGTACAAATGAAGACAGCCCGTTTGATGACTACAGTTATATCAAAATGTATGCAACTTAAAGTAAAACAACTGAGTGGCATAATGCTAGTTGTAAGATCGGAGAAAGGTGGAAAGAAATCTTTGCGCATTTTAAGAACGGAAAAATTGCCCACAATGAAATAGAATTATGTGCAAGATTTTGTCTTACTACACCAGGATCAAATACTCCAGTAGAATGTATTTTCTCCCTAGTAAATTCACTGCGCACTGATGTGGGCAAAGGCCTTCAACTGGACACAAATCAATCCTGATTGTAAAAATTCATTACCGGGGTGTACCATGTTCAGAGTCCTTTCATATATTATCCAAAGACCAAAAGCTTTTAGAGAAAATCCATTATTCAAATAAATTTATGTATGACGCCAGATTAGGCAGTGGTGACGGAGAGAAAACATGTGCAAGAGCAAGACTACCAATAACCAGCCAGTAAGAGGAAAGAATGAAAGAGGAAGAAAGACTGTCTAGTAGTGATGACAGACTCTGGATTGCTACTGATGAGGACCAGATATATAAAAAATCAGTATGTGAATAGAGTGCCAGAGTTTGAGTGTTGTTGTTGTTGTTGTTGCTGCTGTTACAGTATTATTATTATTATTATTATTATTATTATTATTATTAATTTTTTATATCTGTATGTAACAATTCTGTTATCTCAGTTTTCTCATTCCAGTAATATTAATAACTGACTGTGGTATCTTACTGCATGCCAGGTTAACAATTTTGTCTCCTGTCCCCCCCCCCCCCCACCACCACCACCACCACCACCACACCACCTAAAACTTGTAAGTGTCCTGGTTTTGGGTTCTTAAAAAACGGAATCCCCACCGATGAAGGTGCCAGTTCACAAAATTCAGTCTTGCTTCACAATGTGCATAGAGTCTCTGACCCACAGTTGTTTCATATGGATGCAAATGCAACAGCTTTGTTGCATTTCCAACTAACAATGCATACATGCCCATCTGCTGCGAAACTCAAGCCAACGATTTTCTTAGATGCGTCTCCAATGAAGCAAGAATTTTGTCCAGCATTTGCTGAGTTAGTGCATGTCTTCTGTGTGTTCACTGACAATCTACAATGAAACCTGTTGCTGAAACCTTTCATGTATTTGCAAACTAGCATCCTGTTTCTAACTGGTGCATCTGGAACTTTCATCTCAATTTATGACCATGATTCTTATAGAACTGCACTTAGCATATGTTTCATATAAAAACACACGGTGCTCCAATGGAATCTACATGGTGCCTGCAGGTGACTCATACACGTGTGACAAAGTCTCCACTAAGTGGCATGGGAATGATCTGGTGAATGGGCTTGATGTATAACACAGGTAACCCAACAGAAAGTGACTAGTGGTTATAGGCATTTCGTATAATGTCGCCTGAATATTTACAGACAAAATATGGTATCATAATATGCGAACAAATGTTTGATGAAGCGATAGCAGCCTGTCTGATTTAGTATATAAACTATTCAGAAAAGCTTGAATATATAGGCACACTGTTGGTTATTCTAAGCACTGACTTGCAATGTATGTCATTCTGACACTGGTAGAACCGAAAGCAAGCACCTAGACGTACGAACAGCACATATGTAACAGCTTAACAGGTAGGTCATCACTCAAAACTGTACTGGACACAGTTGTGGATGACAGTCTTTAACGTTCATCTGTCACATATACGCATCACAACAGGATGTCTTACCGTAACATTAAGCAGCATATACTTGTACATATTATCCACCAAGACCAGCCAAATAACAATCAGCAAGTATCGATCACAGAAGACAAATGAAACTAATCCACAACATAATAGTTACAGAACACATGTAAATTCAATAAAAGATATACAGAGTGATTGAAAAGTTGCACAACCCAAAGTTTGATATTTAGTACTAGCTAAGAATGAGTGCGATGGAGTTGAACTGGTGGATGACTATGTTGGTATGACTGTGCAGAAGCTGTGAAAATTCACGTGACCTGACACCATCTCAGTAGTGGCTTTAAAATTGTGCGTCTACCAACACGTCTTTTTCACAAGTGCAGTGTGTTCATTGAACATTATCTTCAATCTCAATCCTATTTAAAATGCCAGGATGATTTTAGGAGTGCCTTCCCTAAGTGCCAGATCAGTCAACAGAATTTCGTTTAGTAGCCCATTTTCATGAAACAGGCAGTGTGAATGATCGAAAATGTTCTGGTCTCATCTCTCTGTCATCTGTACCCACGCTGGCCCGCTTTACTCGCATCCAGTCAGCGTTCTTGCTGTCTGCATTCGTGGTGCCAGGATCACTAGCCTAATGGTGGTAATACCTTATTGTGCGTAATTTGTCAATTAAACCTTATCATAGGTATATATGTAAACGAAAAATGACTTTATATAGGGTTCGCTACTATCCGCGGTTTCGGGCTTCCGCATTAGGTCTTGGAACGTATCACCCGCGGATATGGGGGGACTACTGTATTGGGATTTTCTAAATCATAAAATATTTTAAAATTCGGGTTACACGACTTTTCGATCACCCTGTACAATTAACTAACCACAAAAATATGCAAATTATTTATTTATTTTTAACTTAAAATTTCAACAAAAAGTGTAGCGAATTAAGAAGTTTTAACATGAAGAGCAATGTCCAAATTACTGTAATAATCTGTAAGCTAGCATATTTCGTATGGCCCTATGGACCAACAAAATATGTTCGGCTTGGACATCCACAGTTTGAGTCAACTGATAACACAATAGGGTGGCATGCTTCCCCCTTGTGAAAGTTGAGTAAAACATGAAAAAACACAGCCATTGTTCTCAAACTGTTACTACAGCCTCCACTGAGAGAATGTCCGAATACTGAGTGGACAGCAGAGTACTATTTTGCAATTATTTTCTCTGGAAAATGAGGACAAGAAAACTGAAGTTACCTTTTAGAATTCAGTTGAAGATTACTTTTCTGTGCAATATGGTGGTTTGGTGGAACACTAAGTGTCAGGCTGACATTCCAGTAACAAACCAGAGCTGTAATTTACTGAAATCCTGCCCAGTGATGTTACATCGTGGGTCTGCTCAGAGCATGACCGAATGTGGAACATGGTTTACTAAAATTGTCACAGTAGCCTTTGTAATTCGTTACATACTGTGCAGGAACTATATGACCGTCCTGTAACATCTGATTGAAGCAGCAATGACAGCCGTCCCTGTATACACCATAAAGGCATGTGGTGGAGTGGAGTAGAGGTATACATCCACTCATTCTTAACCTTTGCACTAGATGGAGGTCAGTGGTCAGCTTTATACCCTGGCCACTTTACCTCTACCTAGGTAAAGAACCCATGGTACCCACTTAATAGGAGGCTGGGACGGCCGCAGAGCTGACAAAAAAAGATTTGGACAGGTAAAAATGTCTTGTCCTTACTAGGGACTGAAAAATTTCTCCATTGAAGCACACACCTTAGGCAATACCAACTGGCTCCACATGACTTAAACAGCAAATTTACATTCATGTCAGTCCGAGCACTCATTCTTTGTGAATTTAAAGTCCACCCCCCTTAGACTTCAGCATATTTAAATTGATTTAAAGCTTCCAGTACTAAGCAGTTAATCATTGAATCTTATTTGTACCTGGTGTGAAAACACACTTTTCTGCCACAAATATTACTTAACCATTTCCAAAACTGCAAATAAGCAAACTTTTCTGCCCCGAGCAAGTGTTATTATATATATATATATATATATATATCCATCCCACAAGTCCGAAACCAGATGGACACAACTTGGTCTCATAGTATGGCTGGGAGGTGAGACCATATCAGTGTACAATGTCAAAATATGGAAAACCAAACATCTTCGCTGCTGTCCTCCTTCTGTCAGATAAAACAGCCTAACAGCGTGCTTAAAAAACACGATTAGTGCATTCTGCAATAATGCGTAAGCAACATACAATGAACAACTGTGATGTCTGAACCCAGCACACTTGTAGGATTTTGGTGCAATTATGAGACACAGTAACTTTTTCTACCAGATTTACATACTTCATTATACTGGGGTACCAAAATCTGGGTCTCCAAAATTGTCCGCCACAACTCTATCTGCATTTCTCCTACGCTCCGAACTGGAATGAGTTGGGCTCTTTCCAACAGCTAGAACTGAAGCCTCGGCTACATTTCTTAAGCTTCTATCTCGTCGTTTTGAACTGCCCATCTTGTGATGTGATACCGTCTGCTCCTCATCGAAACTACTATTTGTACTGCTTCCCTCAACAACATTAGGAACCATTCTGTGTGCTTTGCCACTCCGGTGACCTTTGTCGGACAATTTTAGCATATAACTGGATGATCTGTTAATTGCTTTCCTCCCAACTCTGTGGCAAGTAGGTGACAGATGTGAAGACCCATCACCTGCAGGTGATGATGATGAATCATTGGACACAGATTCTGTCATTACCAGTTCTTTGTCCTTTTTATCTCGCTTGTGAGGTTTTGTGGGAGACTTGCTTGCAACATCAGCACTCTTACTGTCGTGAACATTACTCACAGCTTTAACAGGCATAGCATCTTCAGACAACCTTACTGGAGATTTATCACTAAACTTTTCATCATTTGCACCTACAGTCTCTCCACTGTCTTGTTTAAATTTGACATCATTCACTTCTTCAGAAGTTTGATTTCTACATTCAACAGACATGGAAGAAGTAGAATTTGGTTTGCCAAAAATTTGCTGCAAAGTTGAAATACCAATAGTGTGGGCACTGATATTTGTTTCAAAATTGTTCCCGTTATAAGTCACATCCCTGTCACCAACGATATTGTTATTTGGTGTTAACGGAACAGACACACTTGTCTGATTCTCTTCATAAGAACTACCTTCCTGCTTCACCGGACTCTTCCCCAAAGACTCTTCACTAGCGGACGACCTTCCCATGTGGCTGCCATCAGTAGAGACCTGCATTGGAGACTGAGGAGACAAATCTGTATTGGTGTTGGAGCAATTAACATCAGAGTGGCATCTGGTTGAGTTAGTCGAGCAACTGATGATGGTGTCGGTGGGGTGTTGAACAGATGCAGCAAGAACTGGGTTGTGACAACCGGCTGATGTAGATGCAGGACTAGCAGGCAAACTGCAATCAGATGTATTCCTGACAGAGAAGGCAGAATTAGCAAGTGAACAACAAGTGAACAGAAATAAGACTAGAAAAAATATGGCAAGAAATTATTATTTGTTATTAAAACCAGAACTACTATAACATATATGTGCTCTAAATATATCAAGAATCAAGTTCTGACAACCAGAAATGCCTTCCTATGAGTGTTGGGTCAGTTCAAGGATAGTAGTGTCTGCTTGGGCCTATTCCACACATACAAGTGGTGATAGATGAATACGGAATGCCGATGGAATGACTGATAGGAAAAAACTAGTCTGTGAACAGAAATCTACAGCAGCAATGCAATTCATAATCTTAGATCTTCATTTTCAGGACACCAGACAAGACAAAAACAATCCTGAATCTAATAGTAACAAATAATTCCTGTATCTGGTTTTGAAATTTAATAGTTATGGTGTATAATACTATTAAAGGGATGCCACAGGTGGGTGCTGAGCATACGTAGGCAGGACAGCAGCTGTGCACATACACACCACAATGTTAATGAAAACTATTCGTGTCTCACAGATGTAATTTATGTATAATTTTGTTCCTCTGTAGTGCAGGTAAGTGGACTAATGTCTTCAAGGTTCTGTGTAAAGTTCATCCTGTCCCACCCATCCAGTTTGGAAGACTCTTGTGGCATGCCACTGCCACCACCACTGCCACCGCCACCGCCACCGCCACCACCACCACCACCACCACCACCACCACCACCACCACCACCAGTATTACTACTGATTAAAAAGTAACATTATAAGAGGCACAATTTGGAGATTTTCTGTTTTCATCCTTGGGCAAGGAAAGGGATAAAAGCCTCTGACCCATTAGACGAAGCTAACCTTCATCAGCAGTCCTTACTCGTCTGCTGATCGAGATAGACAATCACTAGAACACTCATCTCTAGAATGTTGTAACAGATGTGTGCAACTGGGGTTCCATTATAATAATTTCCTATAAAGTCGTTTAAAATAATTATATTCTTTAGTGTTGTTTCAGGGTACTCTGATTCAAACATCTGCCATATTCACAAAAACATAAGATGAGAATTTTTTTTTTCTCATTAATCCTCCACAAAATGGGGGGCAACTTATAATGGCATTCAAAGTAAAACACATTTTGTATAACCATTTAAATGAAAACTGAAGACTGTAAACAGGAGTCACCTTCTAAACAGAGTAAATATTGTAGTATTTGGTTATATTTATGACACACCTTTACAGCCCAGCTTCGTCATGTAACATCTAGTGTATATGAAAATGTAACTGCTCTGCTTTCTATTTTCTAAGACAGAACACTGACAAGAATTGTGACGTGATGGTACATTACAGTAAAGTTCTTGGTGTTTCATGAATCCTCGATTTTAATCTTTTGTTCAATTATATAAGCAAAATTTCATATTTTAATTTGAGCAGTACTCCATTTTTCAAGTTTTAGTTACTATCCATTGTCAGAGTGACAAAGAAAGTAACAGCATCCAGGGTAAGAAATGGGGTACAGCCGCTCCTGTTCAAATACCTAACGGAATCACCATTTCCCTTACCATAATTTCTGTTCTACAAAAAGCTTATACACTATTCAATAGTTATTAAGTTAATACAGTAACAACCTCAACACAAACCATACGTATTGGCAGTTGGTAGATCTGGCTGTTCAAGAAGAACAACAAAGATGAAAATAATTTCAGCATCACATCTTTTCAGTTACATTCCTTTCATTAGGTCACTGACAACAAAACCAACTTTAATCTGTGGGCCCATATTATTTTCAATGCAACAGTACTAAGAAAAGACCCAGATATTTAATAAGATTTTTAACACAAACCTGTTAGGCGACTCAGGAGTTCGGGAGCTGTTGGTGTGGACAATAAGACACGGTTGTTTCCATTGTGCCGGTTGTTGGTGTAACCCATTATGTAATGGCTGTAGGCTTACCAAGCTACCACCCTCCAGTACCTCATCATCAAAGAATCGGTATCTGCAAATGACATTTCCACACAAGAGAGTTACTTACTTTTCAAAAACATTAAGCATGGATTTGTTCTTTCTGCCAACAAAAAGCAAGCCTGTTTACTTGTGTTCTTCCTTCCAACAGATTAAACCGCATCCTATCATTTATAACTGTCTTCTTTGAACTGCATAAAACAAAAACCCAGGATAGCTCAGTCAGTATAGTGACTAGCTATGGGCTGGACAACCAAGAAGAAATTTTAGTAATTTCACAGCAGAGACAAGGTATTTGTATTTTCTCCAGAGTGTCCTGACCAGCTCTGCCCCCCCCCCCCCCCCCAATTCAATGCGTACCATACCAGGGACTCTTTCCCCAGAGGTAACACAGCTGTGGCATGAAGCTGACCATTCACCTCCATCGAACACCAAGGTTAAGAATGGGAGGAGCTGTGCCTCCATTCCCCATATGCCATTACATTTACCTTTACTCCACAGGCTGTATCTTACCTAAAGCCATACATATCTTCTCCCAGTGAATTCTCCTCATCACTGTCCTCTGCTGCAACGTACTGCACTTCCAAACAGATGTCACCCAGCTGCGACTGCAAGATATCCACCGCTTCTTGGTGAGACGCCTATAAGAATTTCAGGCCACTGTATTCAGCATTTCGGCGCACTGCAGTTCAGGTAGGTTACAGTCACCCTTTACTGGCTGTAAATCACATTACTGCCATGGTGCATATGCACGGCCCAGCTGCAAAACCTCCGCATTTTATGTTCTTTAAGAAGTAAAAAAAGGAAGGCCTCATGTGAAGACCTTGTTATCTGTGACAGATTATCAGTGACTACACCACTTGTTGGGGGGCGCGCAGTGGCGTAGTTGGTTGAGGCACTACGCTACAAACCGGAACGTCGCGGGTTCGATTCCCGTTGGTGTCATTGGAATTAATTCTTTGACATAATCGTTTCGGTCGCACTATGGCCCTGGGGTCGACTCAGTCTCTAACAGAAATGAGTACTAGGAATATTTCCTGGGGGTAAAGGCGGCCGGTGCGTAGGGCTGACAACCTTACCACCTTCCTGTGCCGATTGTCTATAAATCTGGGAGCCTCAACCTCCTGGACCCCTCAGGGCCTGTCTAGGCCTGTAATGGGTTTGCTTTACCTTTTACACCACTTGTTGGATTTTCATGGAATTCAGTACAGAAGTTCTTTACAAAACGTTGTCAAGCATGCATAAGTTTTGTCAACATCAGCAGTGATAGATACACTTTACTTAAGAGTGAAAATTAATTTCGATTCATAATTTCCATACTCCTTGCCCGATTTGGGTGAAAATTGGTACACAAGATATCTATGTAATAAGGTACAGCAAATGTGAATTTCGTCAAAATCAGATCAGGAAGGGCCACACTTTTCTTATGGGTGTAGATGAAGTTATGTGTGTACCATGAAACCACACAGAGTTTTAAAAGCAAAGAATGCCCTTGTAAAGTCTACTTGCTATGTCATACAGTACACCATCTGCAATCTTGTTCAGTACTAACACCAATACCTCTGAACTTAACGTACAACCTGCAGTCTTACTGAAGCAAAAGACTTAAAATAAATCCTTTGTTCACAAACAACAAACTGTTATCCCAAATTAAATTATGGCCACCAACCCTGCACTACTGGAAGATTTAAAATCCCTGTTCAGAGTGGATACCATTTTCTGGCTCATCAGCATCAATCCAACAACCTAGCCTCTGAAACTCTGTGGGTTGAGATACTGGGAGACAGGAAGAAGAAGAACAAAAGCAGCTAACTACAGACAACAGACATCCGAACATCATCCACTTTACTGTGTCTGCATTTTGTCTCAGGTGTCAGTTCTGGGACCCTGCTGCACTGGTCCAGCCAAACCCAGCAATGACACACAACGATTCTGGGATACGATGCTGTGTCATTGTGCAAGCAGTTCCCAATGTCTGCAGGAATCACAGTGCATTGATTTTCATGGTAAATTTTCAAAATGTTGGTAAATACCTGAACAGCGACACACCATCACAACCCAAAACAACCGTATCTTCAGCAACACCACTGTACAGCCTCAAACATCGCAATGCGCTGGAATGTTTGGTCCCAAAATAACCTAATTACAGATATTACCTGTTTTAGATCTTGCCCATTTGCAGACAATATTGCATCTCCAACATACAATGAACCACATTTTGCTGCTGGGCCATCAGGCTCCAATTCTGATATCAAAATGGGCACCCCATGTTCACGGCCTCCCTAAAAGATACAAACAAATCATCAAGAACATCAGAAACTTTAATAAAACTCAGGAAGGTCAGTCTCACACAGGATGACATAAATCTTAATTTCTCAATACTGAAATAAGCATATAATGATGAAAAGAAGCTATGCAAGAACAGACCGGGGAAAAGACCACTCGCAAAAATGAGTTCACAGGCTGATGTAAGTACTCACTGTTATGGAAATTCCCAGTCCTTCTCCTGCTCCTCGCTGCACAGTGATAAACCTGGGTTCACAGATACCATGATGACTTCTATTTGATGGAGGTTCAGATGTAGGACCTGCATTATCACCACCTGCGCCACTTCCTTTGCCACGACATGCCCTCACCACAGTTTTATGGCGATGCAACAAGATTTCTGATTCCAGCTGCCGCCACAGTCTGTCCCTAACATCGCCTCGCATTTCTCGTCCAAGTAACTGCAACTGTTGTATTCTGCAAGGATTAAATTCAAAACATAGCAGTAACATTTACCATGACTGTAATGCAGCACAGTACATTCCTAATTCTTCATTTATGAGTCACTAGTCTCACACTTATTTTTAGTTCACTTTTCTTCCTTAAAGAGCTACTGAAGGTTTATTGGATCAGCGTACTGTGTATGCGTCTGCCTGAAAATTTCAGTTTTCGAAGCAGATGACCGCTTTGCAGAAACTTGGTATGAATATTACAACAATTTCTTACAATATGTAGTAACAACATGGCGGATATACAAACGTGATGTGGGAATAATGCAAGTGCCAGCTGATGTAAGCCCCTGACATGATGTTTGATAAGTTAGCAACTTTTGTTGAGGTAATTTTTCTATAGAATGTAAAATAATAACACAGTGGCTGTTCATATATTCTAGATGGATTTTGGTCAACTTCCTGTTGCAGCCACTTTATGCTTTGGGGAAAGCCCTCTTGTACCCAGTGTATAAGATGACAGGCGGGCCCAGAGCTGATCTGTACCCTATGGAGAAGAGACAAATCTCTGCTCCTGACAGGAATCAAAATCAGTCCCTTGATCATTCAGACAACACCCTAGACACAATGCTGGCAGACACTTTAGTCACAACTTTGCCCGGTGGGCCACACTAGAAAGCCGTTCACTCTATGCTATTTTCAATGCGGTATGCACCTTCCAGCCAATTCCTTGTCCAGATACTTGGCTGCAAGCTTAGCACCATACACTTCGCTGTGCAAGGCAAGCAGTGTATTGCGCAGAGCCGTGTTTTCACTCTGCAGCTGAGACAGTTCACTGCGCAGAGATGCCACTTCCATGAGACCCATCTGCATTCCATCTTCTTTAACTGTGTATGAAAATCAACATTAATAGGTGAATCACATGTGACTAAGTCTAAGGCTTCTTCTGAAAACAAACATAAAAATTTCTAAACTTCAGTTCCCTGTTATTGTGTGACTACTGCTGATTACTACTACTACTGCTACTGCTACTACACAAAGTTCACAAACATGCCTTTATCACATTTTTTTAATCGAAATATACATAGTGTAACAATGAGATATGTGCAATGATTCTCACACAGCATCCCCATCAATGTCACCTACATCATATGTTTCATATTACCCTTCAGGATTTACACTATTTGGTTGCTCCCACAATTACATGTTAATTGTAAATATATATACATATATATATGTAAGTAACAGTTACAATTATTAACATTCTTCCAAATGTTCAAGTTTAAAAAGTTATTGCCACTGTACTGCCACTACATAAGACAGTTACTTGTAACTTCATACTGTATCATATACAAATATGACAACAGAAGCTCAATGTTGTGACAAATCTGCAACAATTATGCAATATTTATGAAACATTTTTGCAACTTTACAGTTTGGCCTTGCAAATATTCATGTTTTCAGCAACTCTCCTAAGTCCCGTCGCCGGTCAGTAAACACCAAAAGGTTTTCGTTTCGTTTCAAGTTTCACAAACTGCAGACTGGTGTCAGGGCAGCGTCGACAGCACAAAAACAAAACATGAACAGTTGAACTTTTGCAGTGTATGTATGCAGTTGTGCTATCACGTGTTGTGACATTGTGCGCAGTTTTGTGCTACGAACACGGATTCCAGCATACCAATCCAAAAGTGGAGAACAGAAGAGACATACAAAGTAACAGAACTGTACAGAGAATATTCACTATTATGGAACCCTCCATCTGTGGAATACAAGAACAGATTTTAAAAAAAGAAAAGCAAATGAGCTGAATACCACTCTGGATGAAGTAGACGGGAAACTCAGGGAATATTAATTCGCAGTACTTCTGCAAGACACACATTTAGACTCCCAAACCCCCCTCAAAACAAATTTGGAGCACAGAAGCAATTCCATGCCAAATGACTTAGCTATTCCCTGATGAGCTTTCTGCATGACAAGAAATAAACCCTAGAAGTGTCAGGAGGCTGGATTATCCAACATCAACGTAAATACATGGTTTTAAAAACTTCATTATAATATTAACTCTTACATAGTTTAGAATTGGCAGTTTTAACAGTGTTAATTAACTTCACGATGACAGATGCCAATTTTGTTATCAATCACTCACCCTCCTACCTATTCAATGGGTACCAGCATTCTTTGAGCGGGTAAAGTGGCCAAGGCATGTAGGTGACCACTCACCTCCATCAAGTGCCAAGGTTAAGAATGAGTGGAGCTATACCTCTATTCCCCCTAATGCCTGCATGGCGGGGACAGGGAAAACTTATTTATTTACCTTTATGTTCACTTTTTGGGTAAAGGTCCATCCATGCAAAGTGCTTTATGCTTGTCTTTGTGTAATGCAGGGGTCGGCGAACCGGGGTAAATTACCCCAAGTGGGGTAAAAATGAAATTCTTGGGGGTAATGACTCAATGGACATAAATAAAATTATATAAAAAGCGCGTTCCTTGTTACGACAGAAATTGTTACAGAGAAATCGATTGGACCGCGAAGACAGTATCCAAATTGCTCTGACATCAAAATGCTCCAATTTTGATGTTATTGTATCAAAAATGAAACATCATCATTTCTCCAAAACCTGAAGGTAAAAAGTTTTCAAAGAAATCCTTTTGTTTCATAATGAGGATATTAATTTATTTTATCGCATTTATTTTATACTTCTTATATTTATAATTGTATTCTCCGTATAAATAGATTCAATAAACCTTTTGAATTTAAATAATCTATGATTTTCTCCCTTTCAAATCAAGGGGGTAACGTCGGCGTAAATAAATATATTTTGGGGTAATAGGTAAAAAAGTTCCCCGACCCCTGGTGTAATGCATCATAACCACTGTAAGTACAATATTTTGTACCTATGATAGATGATATCATCAGACAAGCCATGAACTTAAGGACTCTCAGAAGAGGGCTGTGGTTGATTTCAGAGAGAACATCATACCCAGTAGCCGATCAAAGATTTAAGTGCTGGTGACAGATAGTACAACTGCATGGTTTAATACTTTGAGGTATTTTGTACAAACACACAGTACTGTGCATAAAAATTCCAAACTGAACTACGGTATTCTCCTAAGTACACTTTTAAATCAGTAATTGTTTGTTGTGTTACTGAAGTGTTTAAAATTGACTACAATGATCCATGGAGGAGAGTCATTCTTCAAAAATTCACTATTTCGGTAGCTAGTCTGAAAATCCCCTCATTTTAGGAACCTCAAGTTTTCTTGTCATGTTCACAACAGTCCACCACCTGCCTCTATCATGAGCCAGATAAATCCAGTTCACACTTACCATCATATTTATTTAAGATCCATTTTAATATTATCCTTCCATCTATGCCTAGGTATACCAGGTGGTCTATTCCTTCAGGCTTTTCTACCAAAACCTTGTATGCTGGCTTGTCTTGTCTCCCCCATGTGTGCCACATGCCTATCCATCTCATTCTCCTTGATTTAATCATCCAAATAATATTTCGTGACAAATACAAATCACAGAGCTCCTCATTACGCAATTTTCTCCAGTATCCCTCTCAGGCCCAAACATTTTCCTCAGTACTCTATTCTTGAGCACCCTCAGCCGATGTTCTTCCCTTAATGTAAGAGACCAAGTTTCACACCCATATCGAACAGCAGGCAAAATCATAGTTCCGTGTATGTCAATATTTATGTTCTTAGACTTCTGGGGTGTAATGCTGTGTAATTTGTCAGAGAGGCAGGCACCTCTTTACTGAACTACATAGCATAACACCGGTGATGCTAACAGTTCTAATATGCCTCATTTCTGGGGAAATTTTAACTCATAAACCTCCTCCTACATATGGCTCTTATGAATGACATGCATCACTGGGTAAAGTACATGTGGCTCTGGGGAAGTCTTTAGGCAAATTATAATTGCTTTACATGGTCACAGACTACACTGTGACCATGTAAAGCAATTATATCTTGCAAGGACGCAGACTGACTTCTGTGCTGATGTGTTGGAGACTGCTGCAGTTCCTCCTCCAATCTCCTGCGGATTCGTTCCGCATCTGATTCGGTGTGCACACCAGGCAGATGCTGCAGCTGGCAGGCGTGCAGTTGTAGCAGCAGTGTGTGCAGCTCTTGGTCGAGCACAGAGTTTCGTGCCTTAGCATCAATCAACTCTGCACGAAGGTACACCAATTCTGCCTACAAGGAGAAGGTTGAACTTACTGTATTCTTTGGTCAGTTCCACTCACTTATTACGTTGCCATATTTACGTCATGCTGTAGTGAATGGCTCAGGCCAAGCCTAATGCAGTAAGCTGGGATGATTTAACGTTTAGATCATCTCACCTTTCTGGCACTGATAGTGTTAATTGAACCTGTACTTATACAAAGCGTCACAAAACGTACTATGAACGTTATGCCATTGGAGGATACAGCACGCCCACACCTTTTATATTCCTATGATCAATAAGAACAACACAGTCGGGGTGCTCGACCTTTGGAGCTGGGCTTGCCATTTTGTTTAGGGTACTAAATGATATGTGGCAACAGAGATTGGAAAAATATTAAATGTTTATTGAGCAATAATCTGGTGCAATGTAAAAATTACGACATGGCAGCAGGGCAAAAAATTCAGTTTGAAGTTGATAGCTAATAAACCACTGTAAATTTGTGAAATATGTTATGGTGGTATACATGAAACATTTTAAGTCAACAATTACAAACACTGCAACAGTACAAACTTTCATGCTATATCCAACAGATTTAACCATTAAGTGCCAGGCATTCAAAGACTCATATCCCTTGCTGGCCCAATTTAACTGCCAACTCTGTGCTAGGCTTCATCTCTTAGCCCACATTGGGCCAGCTAGAGATACCAATGCCGCAGCTTAAAAGACAAAGTAGTTCTTTAAAGGTTAATGTATATACATAATCTGTACCAAATAGGACCTCCACAAAAATGATACAAAAGACAACTGTAATACTAATAAACTGGCAGGCTTCAGATATGCAGGACTAGAAATCTAGGCCTTACAGATTCTGCTCACATTTCCTTCTCCAACTTTGAAAGTAATAAAATAAAATGGTTACTGTGGCTGCTTTTTAAGTTGCAGGAACAAAATAATCATACTTTGTGCCCCATCAGTGTTATTTCCCTCACGTATCACTATGTCTACTCTATTTGGCAACCCAAAACTGGAGGTAAGTTGGATAACAAGGATCAGTCCAAAACTATGTTTTGTGACATTTGTTTTAATATTATGTATTTAATTTATTGAGATACGTACTAGGAGAAAATTCACACAGCACAGGATCATGAACTGTATTACTATTACTTTACAGTTACTTCTAGAGATGACACTTAACCTAGTTCTGAAGCCTACTCAGCCTTCTGGCTCTTTCAATGGCTAAGACATGAATCTACAGCTGAAGTTAACAAAGCACGGTGCTATGCCCCAAAATGTCCTTATGGCATGATGCTTAAAGAAGCACAGGGACACTAGCTTCAACTCATGACAGAAGAGTGCAGCACATGAAGGCCAACAGCCATTGCAAGTTCTTCTTGGAACACATTATTTTCAGTTTTCTGTATAATCAAAATATACTTTATAAACTTCATACAAAAAAACTGTGAAAAAAAAATAAATTACATTACGTGCCTGTAACTACTGTTTAGAACAACATTATATTTGGTGAATATGTGACAAAGCAAGTACTGCACAGTAAAACCACTATTTAATGAACTGCTGGGGGATTAGAATATATTTCACTAAATCGAGGTTTTCATTAAATGGAGGTTTATCTGTTTATATGGAGCTATTGTCAGGACATGAAAAAATCATCACTAAATCCAGGATTTCACTAAATGCGGGAACATTAAATTGGGGTTTTACTGTACATTTTTCATAATTAGCCAATAAAGGTTATTCATACTGGTCAGTAACTGGCAGCGTACGTGGGGTGGGGAGGAACAGATTTTAAACTCAGAAAGTCACAGACAGACAGACAGACAGAAGGAAGTGGAAGGCAGACACAGATAAAAACATACCAGCAGACATTCAGACAGGATGATGGAGGAAAATACTGTCAGGCACAAAGACAGTTAAGTCATAACCATTAGACATTCACGTTGACACATGCACTGGAACTGACAGGGTATATATATATATGCATTAAAACTGATGGGCACATACACGACATACCCATAATGCCTTCACGTTACACAAACGCATTAAAATTGTCTAAGAATAAAACTGCAAAAGAAACTAGTCCCCCCCAATAGCATCTCATAGAACAAATAAGGTTCTGAACCTTGACACACGAAGAGCTGTGATTCCAACATAACCTCTTTGTTATTTATTAAGTGATTCATCTTTCTTCTTCTTCTTCTTCCATGGCGTTACAGCCCGAGGTGGGCCAAAGCCTCCTTCTTTTTGGGATTTCATCCCAAAGGTTTTCCTAGTCGGTAAGTGTGCATTCTGTAGTGAGTGACCAGCTCACTGACCGCACAAGTTCCACTCAATCCTGATGTGACTGCCAGAGCCATCTGGCAGGCAGTCAGGAGACTTGGGTGAGAAATGGCCGCTTGAATTTTGCTTACGAGCATTACTAGTTCTATTCATGCCCGTAAGGTTCTTTTACATGCCGTAAATCTACGACATGGGACCGACGGCTTTACTTCCCCTCCGAAGGAAGTGGTGCTCCGGATTTTTATCACCCTTAAAAATCCATCGCCCTCGGTCGGGATCGAACCCGCGAACCTTGGGTCCAGTGGCGAGCACGCTAACCACTAGTCCACCGTACACCTTTCTAGGCAAATGAAATTCTGAAGCACTAGACTGTATGCTTATGTAAGAAGTCACTCGCTGAGATAAAAATGTGACTGCCAAGTCTTGGTGAGTGTCTGTTATGTGTTTAAATAAAGATCCCATGTTACATTTTGACAGCAAGACACTAACAAACATTTTGCAGATAGAACTTACATGGTGTTGCAAAGCAAATGGCATTTACATCACTCTTCTTTTTAGATCCTGTTCAAAGAAAAAGTTGTGAACAGATCTGAGCTACATTCTCAGCACATGATTCCAAACCACCAGCACATCAATCAGTGCGCTGGTCTGTACACATGTCATGCATGTCACCTACTGGACTGCTGAAGGACAAACTGTTTCTGCAAGTGCATGGTCTTGGTTTGAATCTTCATTGGACACTGACTGCAATTACTCACAGCCTTGCTATCAGACCAATGCTCAAGCATTAATGCATAAATCATTACTGGCACTGCATAAGGTCTTTAGCCTTCACGATTTAAAGCCCAGTGGTAATTATATACACCATATGCTGCAACATTTACAAACTCTGCATTCTGCCAACACAGTATATTTGTTTTGTATGGTTCTCACAGTCAACACCATTTACTGTCCCAAACAGCAGTACCGACGTACGTTCACGACAGCAGACGTGGGATGTGTTCTTTGTGACGCGGACACTAAAATTTTAGACGCGTTCGCGTAAGTCGCGAAGAGCGCCTATAGTTTCGTCATATTGGTCGGTCCGTCCGTCTGTTCGCATGTCATCAATTCGGCTCCCACTGGACGGATTTGTGTCAAATTTGATATTGGAAGCCTTTATGAAAATCCACCCAAGAAATCCAAATTTAGTTAAAATCGGACAAAAACATCGGGAACTTTACACGAAAACAATAGTACGTTCACAGTATTAACAGCAGTACAAAATATTTTGTAGCTCGGCAATGCAAAGGGAAGCCATTGTTGCGTTTCAGTGGCAAAACTCAACAGCGAAATATGTAGCTCAACAATGCCATGAAGATTCACTGTCCCGTTTCCACTGCAACAATGGTTACGCGAACGCGCCACAATAATACGTTAGACGTACACTGCCTGTCTTGTCACATACAACTTGAATTTCAGTCTTCAACCAATGCCCATACTCACCTTCCTCTTAATAGTAATCTCATCAGGACAAGTAGTTAAAGCCTGAGTACCTCCACAAAGAAGCACTCTTTCACGTACTGGGGAGCACTATATACCACTACTATACCATTCTTTTTATATTTTTCAGTTTTCAAAGTGTTCAGCACATGAACCATGCCAAATCTGTTACAAGATGTTCTAGAAATTGCCACCAGTAACCAGATAGACAATGTACGTGTAACGTAACTCCGTGGTGCGTTCGCGTAACCGTTGTCACTGAATCGAAACAGTCAGTCTCCTTTGTATTGTTGAGCTACATATGCCGGTGTCAACTGTCGACTGTTGCCATGGAAACGCAGCAGTGGGTTCCCTTTGCACCGTCGTGGAGCCACTAAACATTTCGCACTGCTGTCAACAATATGAACGTACTTAGGTCTTCCTGTAAAGTGCCCGATATTTTTGTCTGGATTTTCTCGACAGATTTTCGTAAAAGTCTTAAACATCAAATATGACACAAATCCGTCCAGTGGGGAGATGAAGAGTGTGATACAGTACCTGCGGACGGACGTACCGAAGTGTGATACAGTACCTGCGGACGGACGTACCGAAGTGTGATACAGTACCTGCGGACGGACGTACCGAAGTGTGATACAGTACCTGCGGACGGACGTACCGAAGTGTGATACAGTACCTGCGGACGGACGTACCGAAGAGTGATACAGTACCTGCGGACGGACGTACCGAAGTGTGATACAGTACCTGCGGACGGACGTACCGAAGAGTGATACAGTACCTGCGGACGGACGTACCGAAGAGTGATACAGTACCCGCGGACGGACGTACCGAAGTGTGATACAGTACCTGCGGACGGACGTACCGAAGTGTGATACAGTACCTGCGGACGGACGTACCGAAGTGTGATACAGTACCTGCGGACGGACGTACCGAAGTGTGATACAGTACCTGCGGACGGACGTATCGAAGTGTGATACAGTACCTGCGGACGGACGTATCGAAGTGTGATACAGTACCTGCGGACGGACGTACCGAAGTGTGATACAGTACCTGCGGACGGACGTACCGAAGTGTGATACAGTACCTGCGGACGGACGTACCGAAGTGTGATACAGTACCTGCGGACGGACGTACCGAAGAGTGATACAGTACCTGCGGACGGACGTATCGAAGTGTGATACAGTACCTGCGGACGGACGTATCGAAGTGTGATACAGTACCTGCGGACGGACGTACCGAAGCTAACAGGCGCTTTTCGCGACTTATGCGAAAGCGCCTAAGTAGCTGTTGTGGATTTCATTAAATAAGTGTTCATTCATTCTGTAGTCTGTCTTACGACAGGTCCGTAGCCTCTTCCAAAGCGAGTTCTCCACAGGGTGCGATCTAGTGCTTCCTCTTTAAAATTTCCAGTATCTTCTCTTTTCCTTAAGGTCATCCATTAGCTGCTTACGTCTTCTCCCTCGTCTTCCCGTAATTTCTATCCTTCCTTCTAACTTTCCTTCAAAAATAAGTGTTGTGTTAACTTTAATTATTGGTGTTTATAATGCTGTTTCATTTACTTAAAAATATTTCTCACCTACTTTAGAAATACCAAAGACTAAACTGTATACCACGCCGTACCCTCTGTTTGTTACGAAGTTACGTTGTACTCCGCGAGAGAAGAACGCAGGCCACTTTAAAGCACATATAGTGACGTTACACAAATATGCGGATTACAAACAAATTCATTCGTAGAAGGTGAGGAAACTGACAAGCAGGCCTGCGAGCGTACTTCTCTAATACAGTCTAGCTCAGTCAAAGGTAAAGGTAAAGGTAAAGGTAAGTTCACCCTAGAACAGGCCATGACGGCACAGATAGAGGAGTAGAGGTATAGCTCTACTCTTTCTTTAACCTCGGCGCTAGATGGGGGATGGGTGGTCAACGCCACACCCCGGCCGCTTTACCCCCCTAGAAAGAGACCCGGTACCCACTACACAGGAGACTGGGTGGGCCCCAGGGCCGAACTCGACGGGTGCGAAAAACCTCGCCTCCACCGGGACTCGATCCCCGGACCGCCCAGCCCCTAGCGAGTTGCTATACCGACTGAGCTATCGCGGCTCGGCAATTTAGTCAAAGAACAGAAACGGTTACGTAAAACAGAAGAAAAGCTTCGCTGGGAAAATGTCATTAAGAGAATCATTGTGGGCGGTTCGTAAATGGTTTAAAAACGCTGTACCAAGTGGAGGAATTATTTAGTGTCACGTAAGACAACAGTATGATTGTGTTGGATGAACTTCAAAGGACTGGAGAGCAAAAGGCCGTGGCTCCATCCTGACACTCAGCTTGGACCTCAGGAAAATCACGAGAAACCGCAACCAGAAGAGCCGACGTTTCGGCCGAGATTCGAACAGTACCTTACGAAAATACCTCAGTTGTTAATGGACAACCACGAGGTCAGTGGATGAGAAATACGGTACAATAACACAATTGTATGTGTCGATTTGTGTACAGCTTGTTTAATGACACAATTGTGTGTGTCGATTTGTGTACAGCTTGTTTAATGACACAATTATATGTGTCGATTTGTGTACAGCTTATTTAATGACACAATTGTATGTGTCGATTTGTGTATAGCTTGTTTAATGACACAATTGTATGTGTCGATTTGTGTACAGCTTGTTTAATGACACAATTGTATGTGTCGATTTGTGTACAGTTTGTTTAATGACACAACTGTATGTGTCGATTTGTGTACAGCTTGTTTAATGACACAATTGTATGTGTCGATTTGTGTACAGCTTGTTTAATGACACAACTGTATGTGTCGATTTGTGTATAGCTTGTTTAATGACACAATTGTATGTGTCGATTTGTGTACAGCTTGTTTAATGACACAATTGTATGTGTCGATTTGTGTACAGCTTGTTTAATGACACAATTGTATGTGTCGATTTGTGTACAGCTTGTTTAATGACACAATTGTATGTGTCGATTTGTGTACAGCTTGTTTAATGACACAACTGTATGTGTCGATTTGTGTACAGCTTGTTTAATGACACAATTGTATGTGTCGATTTGTGTACAGCTTGTTTAATGACACAATTGTATGTGTCGATTTGTGTACAGCTTGTTTAATGACACAATTGTATGTGTCGATTTGTGTACAGCTTGTTTAATGACACAACTGTATGTGTCGATTTGTGTACAGCTTGTTTAATGACACAATTGTATGTGTCGATTTGTGTACAGCTTGTTTAATGACACAATTGTATGTGTCGATTTGTGTACAGCTTGTTTAATGACACTCAGTAACTCGCATCAAACGGTAGAATGCCTAGAGAACGAGGAATTAGAAACATTGTGGAAGGAATCAGTCGCAATCAAATTTGAGATGCTGTATCGGCTTTTTACTGGAGGATCTGAGGAAAAGTACGAACCCTCAGTCAGGATGGCTGGTCTCTAGCCCGTCACCCGGAACGCGACGTTCTGCCTTCTACGTTCTACCCACAAACGCTCTGAAACCGCTGTATTGCTGCTAAGGATTCACTCGGAACTGCTCCTAGTCATCAAAATACATTTCAGCGGCTACGAATATGAATATTACAGTCTTCTTCAGGGTTGTGAGACCGTGCAGTCTGGTAGTTGGTACGAAAGTTTCGAAACAACGTGCTACCTCCAGCCTATACCCTGAAGATGGAGGCAGTAGGTCCTCCGAAACCATGGCATCTACTTGCCAGAATACACACAGCCCAGACCGCAATTTCTACAACAAATTCCGACTCGCATGCATCAGTAACTTCGTGCTTGTTACGAGGGCCCTTCCCTGCCATCACCATGAGTAAGCAGAGTCACTCTGAACCCCTTAAAGTTTAAGGGTTTGTTTTACGTACCGCAATGTCTACTAATCAAAAAATCTACATGAATGGTTCTCAGCAAAAACAGGGGTTGCTTCTCTATACAACATTAACTGACTGTTTTAGGCGTGTTCCCGTAAGTCGCGAAAAGCGCCTATTAGCTTCGTCATGTCCGTCTGTCCGTCCACATGTATCAACTCGGCTCCCACTGACGGGATTTGCGTCAAATTTGATACTGAAAGCTTTTACGAAAATCTGTTCAGAAAATCCAAATTTGTTTCAAGTCGGACAAAAATATCGGGCTCTTTACACGAAGACCTAAGTGCGTTTTACGTGTATATCTGTGTACAGACGAATGCAGCAACGATATGATAATTACAGAATTTTAACAATCCTCCAAGATTTTATATATAATACATCATCTGCAAAAATCAGTATGATAATGTAAAAAAAGGTAAAGCAACCCCATTACAGGCCTAGACAGGCCCTTAGGGTTCCAGGAGGTTGAGGCTCACAGATTTGTAGACAATCGGCACATGAAGGTGGTAAGGTTGTAAGCCCTACGAACCGGCCGCCTTTACCCCCCAGGAAATATTCCTGGTACTCATTTCTGTTAGAGGCTGAGTCGACCCCAGGGCCATAGTGCTGCCGGAAGGATTATGTCAATGAAAAATTCCAATGACACCATCGGGAATCGAACCCGCGACCTTACGGCTTGTAGCGCAGTGCCTCAACCAACTGCGCCACCGCGTGCCCCAATATGATAATGTACTATAATCATAATATGTTTAGGTATATCAACCACCACTTTAGCCGATCCCAGTGGCCGCGTGGGTCTACGGCCCCTCGCTTGCTGGGATTGTGGGTTCGAATCCCGCCTAGGGCATGGATGTCTGTCTGTTGTGAGTGTTGTGTGTTGTCAGGTAGAGGTCTCTGCGACGGACTGGTCCCTCGTCCAGAGGAGTCCTACCGAGTGTGGTGTGTCTGAGTGTGATCGTGAAGCCTCGAACAATAAGGCGGCCTAGGCCCCGAAGGGGCTGTCGAGCCATTGAAAAAAAAAACACCACTTCGAATTTACCTGCTCATTGCTACATATAACGAATAGTACGAATGTAAATTTTAACAAGTTTTAAATATCGTGTATGAAGTCCCCGAGGATGGCACAGACGTGCCGAAACATGTAGGGGTGGTGAAGACTACACGGATGTCTGTCACATGTTCATTTGTTTGGTTTTATAAATGAGTACTTGAAGCAAAATGCAGGGAATCAATAATTCCACCGCATGTCTTATATTGTTGACAGCATTACGAAATATTCTGTAGCTCGACAACACTACAAATGAAACCCATTATTGGGTTTAAATGGCAACAATAAGGTGTTATATTGTTGACACCGACATATGTAGCTCAAAAATACAAAGGAGACACACTGTTGACGTTACGCGAACGCGCCACAACGTTATGTTACACAAGCCGGACCTTTAAATATGTCACATTAGTCTTAGTCTCGGCCTTTAACCAGGGACGCCCGGGTTCGATCCCAGGCCACTCCCTGTGAGATTTGTCGTGGACGAAGTGGCTGGCATTGGGACAGGTTTCTTCTCTGAGCACATCGGGCTTTCTCTGTCAGTAGCATTCAACCAGTGCTCTATACTTATCTTTGTCTACCTGTGGATCTTCGTAGAAGGGCAAACGGGCGAAGTCTGGGAACCTTAAAAAATGATCTTCGGAAATCAGGGAGCATTGGACAGAAAATTACTTTCAGTTCGTTAATACTGTACATCTTTCGTGAAACTGATACACATAAACCAGTTCATCACCAACAGATGGCACTAACTCCTTAATACAAAAAATACTCCTAGACTGCACGTTTCGGCTACTGTCCATAGCCATCTTCAGCTTGTGTAAGCTGTACAATAACGCTGTATATGTCTTTAAGTATCGATACTCCCTGAAGACGACTATCGACAGTAGCCAAAATATGTAGGAGTTTTACATTGTTCACACCGAGCACTGTCGACAATCAAATCACAACATTCAGTCCAAAAAACGCACTATATTGTTCCCATATATTTTATATTACAATATCACGTTGAACACTGCTACATGTTTCGATCCCTTATGGGATCATCATCAGGGAATCACATTACAGTAATACTTCACAAAACTGAACTAGCAATCCATATATGTCTTCAGCCTAAACAAATTACTGCTGGTTGCAGCATCTAAAAAGCACGGAACACTAACGAATACTGACACAAGCTTGGCAATACCGCTCCGGCTTTAACCCTTTGTATGAAAGGGGGCGCCACACAAACAAAACGGACGCAAACCAGAAAACAACAAAAGACATGCAGGGGGACGAAACACAAGACGTGGAAAAGCAACGATTTAGGGAGCTGGCATAGGACAACAAGTTCAAAACAGTAGCTGACGGCGATGACTGTGAACGGAACTGCCTTCTGGGACATGACGCCGTGTGCTCTGGTAGACACGTAGCGACGTTTCGGAACGTTCCACCTCTTGTCACCGGAGCTGATGACGGGGATGGCACGTTCCTCCAAAATACAGTTCAACCTGGTTATAACGACATCGGTTTATACGACACCTCGTCTATAGCGTCAGATATTCTGTGGTACCAATTAATTCCTCCCCGTTAACCATAACATTATACTTCTCGGTTATAACAACACTCGTTTATAACGACACAAAATATTCAGTCCCTTTCATGATGTAATAACCGAGTTCGACTGTATATGTACCACGTAGATACCAGACTACACGGCAACACACACTTGAAGACAGTTATTCTGATTATGATGATGATGTTGCTTCCTCAGTGCCAAACCCGTCTCACTCTTACGACAGTACATTCACTCCACGTGACAAGTTAATGGAGAAAATGTCACTACTAAGTACCAACAAACATAAGTTGGTTTAACCTCACAGTTATAAACGTTTCACTGGCTGCATAACCAGTGCAGTTTCCTAGCTTTAAAAAACGATCCTTACACAATATTTTTCACAATACTTCCTACTAAACATCGGCGAAATATAAAAACATTTCAGACAAACATTTTATGTGCATTTCTTTACGACAGACCTCTGGGAAATCCAAAGGCCATCACGTCACAAGGATTCAAGTCTTCTGGGGTATGACACCATGTCGTTAGGCGAGTTATACCGATACAAAGAAACTACGATCGTTCGAAACGTCGGGTACTACACGCGTCACATCTCAGAAAACTTGATTCGGCAGCAATAACACTGTGAGAATCCCAAATACCGCAACGTGAAAATACATCATGTACTGAGAGCACTTCGCTACGAGCTGGACGGTCAGGGGATCGAACCCCGGTGGAGGCGAGATTTTCAGCACCCGTCCAGACCGGCCCTGGGGGTCTACCCAGCCTCCTGTACAATAGGTACCGTGTCATTCCCGGGGGTAAAGCGGCTGGGGCGTGGCGTTGACCACCCACTCCCATCTTGCGCCGAGGTTAAAGAAAGAGTAGAGCTATACCTCTATTCCCCCTCTGGGCCTTCATGGCGTGTTATAGGGTGAACTGTTACTAAGAGCATAAGAGCACTGTCGTTTCACGGTGCGTTCCAGTATTTACTTAACGAACCCTCGCTGTTAAAACAAAGACATTCGTTGTGGTAAAGCCCCGACAAGCTCTCGCACACACCGCCTCCTTTTATACTTTTAGCGTTATTTGACGACACTCTGTCAACTGCTAAAATTACGTAGCGTCGGTGACTGACGCACGAATACGAAACATTGGCGGTCAGATACTTGCAGGAGACAACCAAAGTACTCGGAGAAAAATATGTCCCAGCTCCACTTTGTCCACTGCAAATCCCACACTGACTGACCTAGGCCTGCTCCCGAGCCTGGCCACCTTCTCAAGTCGCTGTTGGAACACCAATCAGGTATCACTGATGTGCAAGGTTTTTTTTTTCCATCTGCACTGATTACACAAACACGACGTTTCGATAGCACACTGCTTTCGTCTTCAGGTGAACTACTATCTTAAGAATAAGTAACAATCTAAAAGAGCCAAAAATCTACAAATTCATACGTGAGAGAAAAAATAATCCAAAATTCTAAATATAAAAATAATGTATACAAAACTCAATCTACAAATTGTAATAAAATGAAATGAATTATCCCTTATTAAATATTATTACAATTTTATTACAATTTGTAGATTGAGTTTTGTATAATTATTTTATATTTAGAAGTTTGGATTATTTTGAGAACTAATTGTTTTCTGGACTTTGTCCATCGTCCGGATAAGATATTGAAATATAATATAAAAATTATTGAGATTAGCTCGGTCAAAAGGACCCAACTGAGTGTCTCCCCTCCCATCACCTGAAGACGGAAGAAGAACCAGCTTCCGAAACGTCGTGACTTTTATATTATATTTTAATACAGGGTTATTCAAAATGATTGTCGGGGTTTTAACAACTTGTCATACACAATACACTTAAGATAGGAGTATATAGTTGCACCGATGGATCAAGAAGTTTTCAAAGTTTTTTTTTATTATGTGCGGTGTGCAGTAGTTATGCATTTCTCCGCTTGGAGCGCAGTTTACTAAGATGGCGGCGAAAGGCAGTGAGAAGGCGTTTTGTGTGCTTACATTTCATGAATGTCGGTCAGTTACAATTATACAATTACATATAGAGCACCTGTAAGGTACGTCACAAAAACTTGGAGTGTTGTTCTATTAAATAAAAAAATACATATACTGCTATCTCAAGTGTATTGTGTATGACAAGTTGTTAAAACCCCGACAATCATTTTGAATAACCCTGTATTTTATCCGCACGATGGACAAAGTCCAGAAGACAATTAGTTCTCAATATTATACACCTTCGTCAGAACCTTTTACAAATTATTTGGATTATTTTGTCTATCACATACGAATTTGGTTCTTTTAGATTGGTACTTACTCTTAAAACTGTAGTTCACCTGACGACGAAGGCAGTGTGCTTTTGAAACGTCGCGTTTGTCTACTCAGTGACAACGGAAAGAGTCCAAATACACATCGGTGACATCTCGCATGTTAAGACCATTGTCTAAGGATCATAGTGTACAGTTGACGACGCAGGTACTGGCCGTCGCCGGACATGAACGTGTTCCTCGCTCGCGGCTGTAATGTTTCAGCAAGGATAGTACTGCAGCTGCCGAGAGACGTGAGGGCCACCCACCTCGCTATCCGCCCGCCTGTTTCTTGTCTGGTCTCCCTCAACACTTAAGTCTGTTTACAATCAGTCATCTTCGTACAAGTTGGAAACATACCTTCTTGTGTCCCATTATTTATTTATACATGGTTCCTTAATAATCCTTGTCGTTCAGACGCTGGCCGCCTTTGGATTTTTTTACACCGTGCAATGTATTCGGTTTGTTCCGACGTTTCGGAGGAACATAAAGTGACAATTTAGTTCACGTGAACCGACCCCAGTGACCGCGCGGTCTAAGGCGTGGGTCTGCGGCCGCTCGCTTTCTGGGATTACGGTTTCGAATCCCGTCTATTGTGAGTGTGTGTTGTAGAGGTCTCTGCGTCGGGCTAATCACTCGTCCAGAGGAGTCCTACGGAATGTGGTGTGTCTGAGTGTGATCGTGAAGCCTCGATAATGATGAGGCCCTGGCCCACTAGGGGCTATCGAGCCATGGAAGGATGACAACGTGATTACGTGGAAGAACAAGTGTCTCTATCACGAACATCCACCTGAACCAAACTCAATCGACCTGTAGACAGAGGCAGCACGCTACTCTGAGATGTCGGAACATAGCAAATAAATTACACAGTGCACATGTGCCGAGACCTGACCACAATTTGAAGACCTGATGTAAGAACCCGAAGACTTGTATCGTTGCAACTGCTAAGGGCACAAACACACCTAGAATCGTCGAAAGACAGTACAGTGAGTGAATACTGAACTGGAGAGCACGTGGAAAAAGTCTTGGTCTAATGTAATGTATGTCGCAGCTGTTCTAGAATGACCAAGACAAACCTGCGAGTATAGTCGGTGGGCTCGCCCAGCTTCGAAAGGAAGACTTCAGGAATGGAGCCCAGCAGCGCTACCGTTTGACACAGTTTCCTGTTGCTTGATTACAAGAAGGTGCACAACATTACTCAGGACGGCTAAAAAATTTCTGTCCCACAATTGACATTGGCTAGAATGGAGTGGTGAAACGAGGACATTTTTAAGTTCATAGATCTTTATAAATCGGAACGCGTTATTCCACAAGCCGCGTCGTGTAGCCGGGACTAGACGGCGCGCGGCTCGTCGAGTGACGTGACGTCACTTGCTCGGCCAACAGATCGGAACAGAAAAGACAATCTGGCTACACGACGCGGCGCAGCTCGGCAAATGGCGGACCAGCGGCCTTGCTCGGGTAGGTTCGGCTCGGCTTGTGGAATAACGCGTCGTGTTGTTCTCCTGCGACTGGCTTAGCGCGTAGACTGCAAGCCCCGTGTAGCCGCAACAGCTGCCCGCGCCGAGTCACTTCGAGGATCGTGAAAAAAACCGCTTCTGCGGCGATCCAACGAGCCTCGCTCGCCCAATCACAAGCCGCGCCGTGCCAGGCCGGATACATGGCGCGTTTGAATACGATTCTTTGTCAATGACGTCAGTTATGACGTAAAACGAGCCGAGCCACGCGCCGTCTACCTGCGCCTTTAAAAGTGTGATCGTGAAGCCTCGAAAAATGAGGCGGCCTTGGCCCCCAAGGGGCTGTAGAGCCATTAGTGGGGAGGAAATATTGTAAATACTGCCAATATCATCTTTGAAATAAATACAACTGATACCTCGCCTTTGAACACCAGAACTTTCATATACGTAGTGACACTAACCACACCCCACTGCAGCATCTGTACTGCACTGCATGATGACGAGTACACTCACATGACGTCATGCCGATAACGTCCACCGTCTCACACTTGCTGGCAGTAAACCGTGTCAAATTAATCGTGCCATGAATGCTGTGACGCTTCAACTTACAACAAAAATCCAAAATACAAGGAACTGAATTTCTCTGTTACAATCTGCCGGCGACATTCAGGTCCGTATTCGCCGCTTGTACCACGGGCACGACGCGAGGTGGACCTTATATTTTCCTCCTTCACTGTTATTCTATTTCATATATGTTTTTCCAACTGTCTTAGCTGTTTGCTCTCTCGGTACCCCCAGCAGCTATACGTTGATTGTATCCACCCCCCTCTCTCATCCTATTGGCTGTCATCACATCACACGTTTCGCTACCCCGCCGTACTTGCCAGTATCTATGTTATAGGCTTTCTTTCCTACTCGGAATCTTCACCCGTGAGGATGGGACTGACACGTTGTCCCGAAACGTCGGTAAACAATTAACACACGACGCCGTGTAATAACCCAGAAGACCGCAGATTTCATCAACATCGCGGCGGAAGCCTGAAATCAAAGTGTTTCGATGTTCGTGAACCTTGACGTTCGGGATTTCGACAATTCGTGAGTGGTCCCGGCAAATCGGGATAGACCACGTGAATGGCCAGTCGGTTTTCCGCACCCCTCCCATTGCGCAGACGACTCTCAGCTCAGTAAAAGTTCTTTCATTAAGTGAGGCTGATGGACTTTAGTGATTCACGGAACGAAAACTCACCCTCAATCACTCAATGTATGTTATGCTTCCCAAAAATGCACAGAAAATAAACACTTACTGCGAAATGCCACTGTCATGTTTCGGCTGTCTACCTGTACAGGTAGGTCCCGTTTTACGACGGTCCATTTTACGACTTTTCACATTAACGACTGTTTCAAAATATTACCTTAAATATTAGTACATACTTGGAAAAATTTTAGGAATTTTGGAACCTATCTCATTCAATTACATTATATTTTGGTCACGTTATACGACTTTTCATTTTACGACACTGTTTTGCTGGAACCTAACCCTGTCGTAAAACGGATCCTATTTTGGTCTCGTTTTTAAGACTTTTCATTTTACGACCCTGTTTTCCTGGAACCTAACCCTGTCGTAAAACGGGTCCTACCTGTACAGTATATCCTCGTAGACATGAGCCTAGACTACCCACTGTACACAAGGTTAGACGGGCCATTCTGGATTTGTCGGTAAAGAGAGAAGTTACTAAACGTACTCACAGCGTGTGCGGACCCTCTTACTTCATAATGTGTAAAAGCATACGAGTAATTATAATCTGCTACATGTTTCGGTAGTAAACAGTCACCTTCAGACAGCCCATTGAATTGTGTGTAATTCAGTACAGTGATACCTCGGCTAACGAGTGACCCTGCTAACGAATTTTTCGGGTAACGAAGATTTTTTTCGCTGTTTTTCGGACTCGGCTAACGAATATGGATTCGGCTAACGAATGTTTTAGTGGATGCTCGCGCTAACATAAAGCAGCAAACATGAACGGTCGGGCCATTCCAGGAGCTTATCTTTTCCGTCTGTATGTGTGTGACAAAGAAATGAGCTCACGTTTCGGCTAACGAATGTGATTCCGGAACGAATTATACTGTGTATTTTTACAGTGCCAATTCTGTAACGATATGAACCCACGTTGTTGCATAGGCGCTATATAGAATCATACAATCTTAAAAATATACGTATAATATGACACAATACTCCTAAATTATATTAAATTATTTATATCAGAATTGAAATGAGTGTTGATATGCTGCAGAGGTTTTAAAATAAACCAATTTTAATAAGTTTTGGAATATTATTTCATACTGTATATACATTTTTCAGATTTTACGATTTCTATCACATCTGTGTCACAACGTAGGGCCACATCGTTACAGAACTGGCGCCATAAAAATACGCTGAATTACAATTCGATTCCCGATGGTGTCATTGGAATTTTTCATTGACATAAACCTTTCGGTCGCACTATGGCCCTGGGGTCGACTCAGCCTCTAACAGAAATGAGTACCAGGAATATTTCCTGGGGGGTTAAGGCGGCTGGTGCGTAGGGCTGACCTTACCACCTTCATATGCCGATTGTGTAAAAATCTGGGAGTCTCAACCTCCTGGAACCCTAAGGGCCTGTCAAGGCCTGTAATGGGATTGCTTTACCTGAACGACACTGTGTACAACCGAAGCATAGGCCTATAGCAGGGATGCTTCCGTAAAGAGGTGTACAGCTGTACCGACTGAACGCGTGTTTATGCATAATTAGTTACAAATAGATCGGGATCCTTCGGCAAGATCAGACACTCGCACGATCGACATGTTACTTGACATTCTAAAAAAAAAACCACATATCAAGAAAAGCGATGTATTGCTGTAACATCTTGTAACACATACGACTTCACAGACATCAAGTGACGCCAGTGTTATTCCTACGAAATGTTTCGCGCGTCCGCCATGTTGTTATTAGTGACTTAAGTAGCTACGACTTTGCGGTAGCCTCCCAACGGCATAACGTTCATACTAAGTACCGTAAAAATCGGTAGTCTTGTTTCAAACTTAAAATGAGCACACATACGAACATAGTGACCTCGTAAACATACCTTTTCCCTTTCTTCTTCTTCTTTGACATACGGTCCTTACAGTTTAACCAGTACATCTCCTTCACAACGACAGCACATACAGATCTGTCTTCTGCTTTCTTCCTCCATCTCTTGACATACGGTCCTTACAGTTTAACCAGTACCTCCTTCACAACGACAGCACATACAGATCTGTCTTCTGCTTTCTTCCTCCATCTCTTGACATACGGTCCTTACAGTATAACCAGTACCTCCTTCACAACGACAGCACATACAGATCTGTCTTCTGCTTTCTTCCTCCATCTCTTGACATACGGTCCTTACAGTATAACCAGTACCTCCTTCACAACGACAGCACATACAGATCTGTCTTCTGCTTTCTTCCTCCATCTCTTGACATACGGTCCTTACAGTTTAACCAGTACCTCCTTCACAACGACAGCACATACAGATCTGTCTTCTGCTTTCTTCCTCCATCTCTTGACATACGGTCCTTACAGTATAACCAGTACCTCCTTCACAACGACAGCACATACAGATCTGTCTTCTGCTTTCTTCCTCCATCTCTTGACATACGGTCCTTACAGTATAACCAGTACCTCCTTCACAACGACAGCACATACAGATCTGTCTTCTGCTTTCTTCCTCCATCTCTTGACATACGGTCCTTACAGTATAACCAGTACCTCCTTCACAACGATAGCAACACAGATCTATCTTCTGCTTTCTTCCTCCATCTCTTGACATACGGTCCTTACAGTTTAACCAGTACCTCCTTCACAACGATAGCACATACAGATCTGTCTTCTGCTTTCTTCCTCCATCTCTTGACATACGGTCCTTACAGTATAACCAGTACCTCCTTCACAACGATAGCACATACAGATCTGTCTTCTGCTTTCTTCCTCCATCTCTTGACATACGGTCCTTACAGTATAACCAGTACCTCCTTCACAACGACAGCACATACAGATCTATCTTCTGCTTTCTTCCTCCATCTCTTGACATACGGTCCTTACAGTATAACCAGTACCTCCTTCACAACGATAGCAACACAGATCTATCTTCTGCTTTCTCCTCCATCTCTTGACATACAGTCCTTACAGTATAACCAGTAACTCCTTCACAACGATACCACATACAGATGTCTTCTGCTTTCTCCCTCCATCTCTTGACACCCATCGATTTCAGATCATTCTCAATACAGTCTAACCACCTTAATTTTGGTCTTCCTGCTATTCTTCTTCCATCTGGTTTCCCCACAAATTCTTTCTTACGGTCCTATCATCAGACATTCTTACTAGACGACCAGCCCATTCTACATTTTCCCCTTTACGTACCAAACACACGATGATACTGTAAAGTTAGATCACAACACGTAACTGTGAAACGGCATGACTCTTTCTGAAGTTCAGATGTTCGTACAGCCGCCATGTTGGTATTAATGACGGCAGGATATTAAAAACGGAGTAACACAGTGACCTGACCTGACCTGACCTTCACATCCAGTGGCATGCTTTTCTAACTTCCATTTAAGGGATATGACGTAGGTCTACATGCAGACAAAAACCTCCACTTTCCTTGCCGTACGTCAAGCTGCACACACAACTCGGTAACCCAAACTCGCGGTCACCCGGGACCGCCCAAAGTATTCTGAATCTTGACTGACGACGCTATATAAATGTGACGCTAAACTTACTGGTCTTTCGTCATTTCCGGCTTCCGCCGCGATGCTGATGAGATCTGCGCTCTTCTGGGATATTACGCAACGTCGAGTGGTAATCCTTTACCGCCGTTTCGGGACAACCTATCGGTCCCATCTTTGAGGGTCAAGACGTTCTTAGACTTCTTGACCCTCAAGATGGGACCGATAGGTTGTCCCGAAACGGCGGTAAAGGATTACCACTCGACGTTGCGTAATATCCCAGAAGAGCGCAGATCTTATACTGGTGTTTAATTGTAAGACCTGAGGTCATCACAGCGGTGTTGATGAAAATTCAAGACTTCTGGGATGTGAAGTCATGTCCATTCTTAAAAAGCTATCAGCAACAAACAATTACTTTACTCGTATCACCATATATATACGTATTAATGTGAAACATTCTGTACTTCCCACTGTAATTCTAGACGATCTCCATGATGTCGTCAAAACGACCGAAACATGTACAGTGCTAATGAATCAGTTGATATCACCCCTGTTTTATAAAAAGGAGCTAACTGCCGCTTTGAACTAAACTGAGTTATGTGTAGCGAATCATTCAACTAACGGCCGTCTACGTCAGTGGTATTTAACCTGGGGTACGCGAAGACATCTTAGGGGGTACGTAAAATTAAAAAAGAATCTATTATTTAATGATAAACACTGAATAATCAGGGCCAGATTTAGGGTTAGCCACAAGACACCAGGACCTAAGGACATGCGATTTGGGAGAGCCATTTTCTTCTTTTTCTCTCTCTCTCTCTTTCTCTCTCTCTCTCCTTTATGCGATTCTTATCTGGGCGGCTAGTTTCATTTTATCCCACACAGTGCGTTGGAACGTGACTGAACACTGTTGGACGGGACTAACGTTTTGCCTAATACTGTTTTTCACTGCTTTTAACCACGCAATGAAGCTACTTCACAATACTGTTGTGGCAACAAACAGACAGACGCACTGCTTCATATTGCCTTGTTCTTTGACAGTTGCCGCTGTCGGCATTTAATAGCTTGATTCTCCTTTTTCCGATTTAAAACTTATTATTTAATACATTATTTTGGATGTAATTTATTTAACTTATTTTAGATGTAGATTATAGACCGTGTATAACTTGAATTGTGCACCAACAACTTTGGGGGTACAAAGTTGAAGATAAATTATATCTGGGGGTACGCGAACAAAAAAGGCTGAATACCGCTGCTCTATGATATGTAGAAAGATGACAACTCCATCTTCAAGAATAACCGAGATACGTGGGGGATATCGTACCTGTCATAGCATTTGTCATATGTAAAACAGAGCCATCTTCTTGCTTCGCCTGTAAAATTGATGTTTTGTGGGTTGTCCCCTTTCTTTACAAAATAGGGGCGATATTTATATTGACAATCGTGCTTTAGGATGGCGATTCATTGAGTTCATTTGTTATCAGCAACTAAGCTCATATTACTTGCAGTTAACGGCACAATGCTGTTAGTAACTCCGAGTCTTCGCCGTCGCATGTTTAGACGTTGGTGAATAAGTCATTTCAAACGACGCAGAACATAAAACGGTCTAATGCAAGATATTATTATTATTATTAATAATATATTGCATATTTTATTATTATTATTAATAATAATAATAAAATATCTCGGTCAATACAATGACCACGCTAGGCGATGGACGACCGCGGAATCAGGGATACGTTCCCGGCAAGACAAAGGCATTTTTTTACGTTTCTGCAAAGCGTCCAGACCGGCTCGCGCCCACGCTGGGGGCTGTACTCCCTGCCGGGGTGCAGCTGATCATTCATATCCATCTCGTGTCAATGCCGAGAATGCGTGGAACTACACCTCCACTCATATGCGTTTATGGCATGGTGCTTAATGAAGCAGACGGCTTCTTCTGTCATCCCGCAATTACTTAACGGGACTCGGGCACATCACGAAAAGCGTCAGTAAGGATAGTCGGTGCCCCAGCCGGGTTTCGAACCAGGCACTTTCAGGATACGTGTCAGAAGCGCTACTGCTCGGGACAAAACATGCTTTATGGTAAAGATAAGGTCGTCGCCATGAAGACTTTTTTTCCCCAATGGTGCAACAGCCCCTTGGGGGCCTAGGCCTCCTCATTATCGAGGCTTCACGATCACACTTAGACACACCACACTCGGTAGGACTCCTCTGGACGAGTGATCAGCCAGACGCAGAGACCTCTACCTGACAAAACACAACAGACAGACATCCATGCCCCGGCGGGATTCGAACCCACAATTCCAGCAAGCGAGCGGCCGCAGACCTACGCCTTAGACCGCGCGGCCACTGGGATCGGCACAATATGTAATACTTATTGCTGTTCCAAGGCTACAATATTGTAATACTTATTGCTGTTCCAAGACTACAATATGTAATACTTATTGCTGTTCCAAGGCTACAATATGTAATATTTATTGCTGTTCCAAGGCTACAATATGTAACACTTATTGCTGTTCCAAGGCTACAATATGTAACACTTATTGCTGTTCCAAGGCTACAATATGTAACACTTATTGCTGTTCCAAGGCTACAATATGTAACACTTATTGCTGTTCCAAGGCTACAATATGTAACACTTATTGCTGTTCCAAGGCTACAATATGTAACACTTATTGCTGTTCCAAGGCTACAATATTTAACACTTATTGCTGTTCCAAGTCTACAATATGTAACACTTATTGCTGTTCCAAGGCTACAATATGTAACACTTATTGCTGTTCCAAGGCTACAATATGTAACACTTATTGCTGTTCCAAGGCTACAATATGTAACACTTATTGCTGTTCCAAGGCTACAATATGTAATACTTATTGCTGTTCCAAGGCTACAATATGTAATACTTATTGCTGTTCCAAGGCTACAATATGTAATATTATTGCTGTTCCAAGGCTACAATATGTAATACTTATTGCTGTTCCAAGGCTACAATATGTAACACTTATTGCTGTTCCAAGGCTACAATATGCAATACTTATTGCTGTTCCAAGGCTACGTTTAATAAAAAGTAATACTTATTGCTGTTCCAAGGCTACAATATGTAACACTTATTGCTGTTCCAAGGCTACAATATTTTCGCGAACGCGCCTCAGTATGTTGCTGCTGCCGACTGATCAACTTCCCACACTGCGGCAAACTCCTAGCGAAAAGGGCCCCGGTGCCAATTCGATAAGAGGCTGTATGGGCCCCAGAAGCACTCTGGACGTTGTGGAGATGACACTTTTGTCCTTACCGGGAATCAAAACACCGATACCCCAGTTGCCCCACGTGCACAACCAGCATTTTTCGCTGGGGGTTTGGGGGGGTTGCTGACCCTGAGGCTATATATAATTTGATTTTAAAATTTTTGTTATAAAAATGATGTCGTAAGTATAACATAACACTGTCTGCAACTGCATTTATATACATACGAATATAACTACATGTTCCGTGACTCATTGACATTGTCCTATCTTCTTGTTTTTTTAATTTTATTAATTTTTTCAGAATTCTAACGTACTAGTCATCAGCCGATTTCATTGGCTGATTTCGGCTGAAGGGCGTATCACGTAAAACTTTTGATATCATAATATCTACAAAATCTGTGTTTATTAAGTTTCAGTTTTGGGGGGGGGGGGGGTTTGGGGGCCTGCAGTCCGGCAGCCCTCCCCCCCCCCTTTGCGTACGTACCCCTGAGTCGCCCCATCCTTAGTGTGGTCACTCTCCACGAACAAACGACACATGGGAGAAGTGACGTTTTTGATAAGAATAATACAAACAAACAGTCGCGACTACGGCGGTCTCTGTGAAGGAAACTGAACGGAAGCGAAGTGTCATCAGACTGACAGTGTGTGGCGGACAGGCAACAAGGAAGGACGTGCGAGTGCCTGTCGTTATGCTGGCGATAGCGCTACTGCTACCACTGCTGCAGGCGACCTCAGCAAACCCGCCACAACCAGATCCTTCATGGAGCAACTCCAGAGCACCAGTCAACCAGCAGGTGGGTAAACACTGCAGCGAGCGTCAGTCCCTCGCGTGAACCGATATATTGACGGACTTGGTACGAAGACTTGTCACATTTATCATTAACAGCACGTTTATTGTCATATACTGCTTTATCTGTAATTCTGCACAGTGCCGAACTTTTATGCATCTATATATTTCAACACTGTGAGCGACGTAAATATTTCTACTGCAAAACCAACTATTGTGTATTTGGATGCAATATATACTTTTAAGTTATTTATATACATATATATATATATATATATTATCTTCACCGTGTATTTTTTAACCAATCACAAATTACACACCAACGAAATCACTTTTTATTCTTTAACCCCTACATATGTTTCAGCCTTTACAAGGCCATCTTCAGGGGGCTCGTAATGTACATTTACTTTACATCCATTGTTTATGTCTGCTATTATGTTATATATCAACTTGATTATATGTGATATATATCATAATAGCAGACATAAACAGTAGCTGAAGATAAGGCACAGCTGTTCTGTACTCAGGGGCGCACCCAAGGGGGGGGGGGGGCTGCCGGGATGCAGCCCCCACCTAACCCCCCAAAACCGAAATTTAAAAAACACAGATTCTGTAGATATTATAATATCAAACGTTTTACGTGATTTACCCTTCAGCCGAAATCAGCCACTGAAATCAGCTGATGACTAGTACGTCAGAATTTTGAAAAATAAATTAATAAAATTAAAAAAAGAAGATAGGACACTGTGATTGAGTCACGGAACATGTAGTTATATTTGTATGTATATAAATGTTGCAAGCAGTGTTATGTTGTACTTACGAATTGATTTTTATAACGTAATTTATAAAATCGAACACAAATTATATACATATCCCCCCACCCAGTGAGAAATTCTGGGTGCGCACCTCTCTGAACTTAATACAAGGACGTCGCCAAGAAGTCATATGGTGGAGTGATGCACTATTCACTCTTAACTGTGGCTTCACGACCCGGCCGCTTTATCCTGGTACCTATCAACTGGGTGGGCTCCAGGGCCAGTATGGGTGTCATGGCGAAGAAAATAATCCCTGCTGCTGCCAATAATCGAACCCTGGTCCTTCAGCCCCTGGGCAGTCAATACAGTGAATGCGACATCCCGGCTCCCAAGATGCAGGCTATTAACTAACTAACTCCATAGAGCAAAGTCCTTCTTGAGAAGCTAACAGGTCGTCAGCTAGTCAAGAAATTCCCCGCATTTTATGGAACCCGAAGGCTCATTACCGCATTCACAACAGTCCGCCACCTGTCCTTATTCTGACCCAGATCAATCCAGTCCATGGCCCCCCCAATCCCATTTCTTGAAGATCCATTTTAATATTATCCTCCCATCTACGTCTGGGTCTTCTAAGTGGTCTCCTTCCATCAGGTCTACCCTCCAAAATCCTGTATGCACCTCTCCCTCTCCACGACAGTAACAGTATTTCGACAGGCACGGCACGACAGTAACAGTATTTACACAGGCACGGCAAGACAGTAACAGTATTTAGACAGGCACGGCAGTAACAGTATTTAGACAGGCACGGCACGACAGTAACAGTATTTAGACAGGCACGGCACGACAGTAACAGTATTTAGACAGGCATGGCACGGCAGTAACAGTATTTCGACAGGCACGACACGACAGTACCAGTATTTAGACAGACACGACACGACAGTAACAGTATTTCGACAGGCACGGCACAACACGACAGTAACAGTATTTAGACAGGCACGGCACGACACGACAGTAACAGTATTTCGACAGGCACGACACGACAGTAACAGTATTTAGACAGGCACGGCACGACACGACAGTAACAGTATTTAGACAGGCACAGCACGACACGACAGTAACAGTATTTAGACAGGCACGGCACGACACGACAGTAACAGTATTTCGACAGACACGGCACGACACGACAGTAACAGTATTTAGACAGGTACGGCACGACACGACAGTAACAGTATTTCGACAGGCAGGCACGACAGTAACAGTATTTCGACAGGCACGGCACAACATGACAGTAACAGTATTTCGACAGGCACGGCACGACACGACAGTAACAGTATTTAGACAGGTACGGCACGACACGACAGTAACAGTATTTCGACAGGCAGGCACGACAGTAACAGTATTTCGACAGGCACGGCACAACACGACAGGTACAGTATTTCGACAGGCACGGCACGACACGACAGTAACAGTATTTCGACAGGCACGGCACAACACGACATTAACAGTATTTCGACAGGCACGGCACAACACGACAGGTACAGTATTTCGACAGGCACGGCACGACACGACAGTAACAGTATTTCGACAGGCACGGCACAACACGACAGGTACAGTATTTCGACAGGCACGGCACGACACGACAGTAACAGTATTTCGACAGGCACGGCACAACACGACATTAACAGTATTTAGACAGGCACGGTACGACACGACAGTAACAGTATTTCGACAGGTACGGCACGACACGACAGTAACAGTATTTGACAGGTACGGCACGACACGACAGTAACAGTATTTCGACAGGCAGGCACGACAGTAACAGTATTTCGACAGGCACGGCACAACAGTAACAGTATTTTCGACAGGCACGGCACAACAGAGAACAGTATTTCGACAGGCACGGCACAACACGACAGTAACAGTATTTCGACAGGCACGGCACAACACGACAGTAACAGTATTTCGACAGGCACGGCACGACACACAGTAACAGTATTTCGACAGGCACGGCACAACACGACAGTAACAGTATTTCGACAGGCACGGCACGACACGACAGTAACAGTATTTCGACAGGCACGGCACGACACGACAGTAACAGTATTTCGACAGGCACGGCACGACACGACAGTAAGAGTATTTCGACAGGCACGGCACAACACGACAGTAACAGTATTTCGACAGGCACGGCACGACACGACAGTAACAGTATTTCGACAGGCACGGCACAACACGACAGTAACAGTATTTAGACAGGCACGACACGACAGTAACAGCATTTCGACAGGCAGGCACGACAGTAACAGTATTTCGACAGGCACGGCACAACACGACAGTAACAGTATTTCGACAGGCAGGCACGACAGTAACAGTATTTCGACAGGCACGACACGACAGTAACAGTATTTCGACAGGCACGGCACGACAGTAATAGTATTTCGACAGGCACGGCACAACACCACAGTAACAGTATTTCGACAGGCAAGCACGACACGACAGTAACAGTATTTCGACAGGCAGGCACGACAGTAACAGTATTTCGACAGGCAGGCACGACAGTAACAGTATTTCGACAGGCAGGCACGACAGTAACAGTATTTCGACAGGCACGGCACGACACGACAGTAACAGTATTTCGACAGGCAGGCACAACAGTAACAGTATTTCGACAGGCAGGCATGACACGACAGTAACAGTATTTAGACAGGCACGGCACGACACGACAGTAACAGTATTTCGACAGGCAGGCACGACAGTAACAGTATTTCGACAGGCAGGCACGACAGTAACAGTATTTCGACAGGCAGGCACGACAGTAACAGTATTTCGTAACTTCTGAGCTTATTTAACGGAGATTTATGTACTAGGCTTATTGTAAAGAGCAAAGTTTACAAAAGAAGGCGGATACACAGACGAATTGCTCGCTCGCATTTTGGATGCTGTTCCCCGCATAAACGAACGTGAAGATCAACTCAGACGAAAAACACGCGATTTTCGCACACGAGTTGCAAATTGCACTGAGGTTGGCGGTGGGATTTTGGAACATTTATTGTGAACTGTAACACATGTCATCTAAACATTAAATTAAAATTAAAGTTAAATTAACGATAAGTAACTTCACTTTCTTTATTACCATTAACAATGCTTTTGTATTTGTAGATTCAAACAGCTGTATCTCGGTAACCATTCAGAATTAGACACATGTTCATATGACCTTTTTTTTCTCACAATGACCGATACTATCGCCTCCCAAAATATTGACCTTTCTTCCTGAATCACCCTGTATATATTGGCCTGTCTAGCTGAAATTTGAGATTCCCATGGCAGTGACTGCGAAGTCCAGTGTTTTACTTAGCGATACTGTCAGTGTCTAGACCAGGGGGCTCAAACGTAAATCGTACGCGGGCCAAACGAATAATTTTGAAAATTAAAATTAAACACATCACTGGGAATATTTAATTGTTTTAATAACAGAACTGAACCGCATCACAGACACCTAATTCGAATTGTATATTTTGCTTCATTGCTCCCTCTATGAGCTTAGATGGCCCGCGACAACAAATATTCATTCATTCTGCAGTCTGTCTTACGACAGGTCCGTAGCCTCTTCCAAAGCGAGTTCTCCACATAGTGCGATCTAGTGCTTCCTCTTTCAATTTCATTATATAAAATTATATTATATTAAATCAAAATATATCGTAGCTAAAACTTGAGAGAAGGAATTACATTCATGTAATCTAGGTATTCACTGTTAAAGTATCGATAAAATATCGATGAAGGCGTTAAGCATATGCTATCTGTGAAGTGGTTGCTGTACTAAAGAAAATAATGGTGCCCGAATTCAGCAAGATAATGCTTTAAAATCCATACTCTTGAGATCAGAATACATTAAAGTTTACCGATTCAATTAAAAAGAAAAATATTGAGATTTGCAGCTTATAAGACAAACCACTGAACTGACAGACGCCATCACATACAACACCAGCCTGTGTTACATTACTTTACTATTAGCTTGATATGTATCTGTCCTACAGCGATGATAAGTTAACATAAAACTGTATCAATGTGCTCTTACATCTTTGTGTGTGGCCCTTTAAAGCCCAGTGGTTACTATATGTACCACCAGTTTAACACTCACAAATTCTACGTTCTGCCCACACAGTGTATTTATGTGTTTTGTGTGGATCTCAGAACAAACAGCGATTATTTCACTGCACAGCATTAACTGACTGGTTTGTATAACTGAGACGGAGTGTGTTTACTGCGCGGTACGGACTGTATTTATGTGTTTTGTGTGGATCTCAGAACAAACAGCGATTATTTCACTGTACAGCATTAACTGACTGGTTTGTATAACTGAGACGGAGTGTGTTTACTGCGCGGTACGGACTGTATTTATGTGTTTTGTGTGGATCTCAGAACAAACAGCGATTATTTCACTGTACAGCATTAACTGACTGGTTTGTATAACTGAGACGGAGTGTGTTTACTGCGCGGTACGGACTGTATTTATGTGTTTTGTGTGGATCTCAGAACAAACAGCGATTATTTCACTGTACAACATTAACTGACTGGTTTGTATAACTGAGACGGAGTGTGTTTACTGCGCGGTACGGACTGTATTTATGTGTTTTGTGTGGATCTCAGAACAAACAGCGATTATTTCACTGTACAACATTAACTGACTGGTTTGTATAACTGAGACGGAGTGTGTTTACTGCGCGGTACGGACTGTATTTATGTGTTTTGTGTGGATCTCAGAACAAACAGCGATTATTTCACTGTACAGCATTAACTGACTGGTTTGTATAACTGAGACGGAGTGTGTTTACTGCGCGGTACGGACTGTATTTATGTGTTTTGTGTGGATCTCAGAACAAACAGCGATTATTTCACTGTACAGCATTAACTGACTGGTTTGTATAACTGAGACGGAGTGTGTTTACTGCGCGGTACGGACTGTATTTATGTGTTTTGTGTGGATCTCAGAACAAACAGCGATTATTTCACTGTACAGCATTAACTGACTGGTTTGTATAACTGAGACGGAGTGTGTTTACTGCGCGGTACGGACTGTATTTATGTGTTTTGTGTGGATCTCAGAACAAACAGCGATTATTTCACTGTACAACATTAACTGACTGGTTTGTATAACTGAGACGGAGTGTGTTTACTGCGCGGTACGGACTGTATTTATGTGTTTTGTGTGGATCTCAGAACAAACAGCGATTATTTCACTGTACAACATTAACTGACTGGTTTGTATAACTGAGACGGAGTGTGTTTACTGCGCGGTACGGACTGTATTTATGTGTTTTGTGTGGATCTCAGAACAAACAGTGATTATTTCACTGTACAACATTAACTGACTGGTTTGTATAACTGAGACGGAGTGTGTTTACTGCGCGGTACGGACTGTAACCCTCTAAAGCCCAGTGGTTACTATATGTACCACCACGTTTAACATTCACAAATTCAACGTTCTGCCCACACAGTGTATTTATGTGTTTTGTGTGGATCTCAGAACAAACAGCGATTATTTCACTGTACAACATTAACTGACTGGTTTGTATAACTGAGACGGAGTGTGTTTACTGCGCGGTACGGACTGTATTTATGTGTTTTGTGTGGATCTCAGAACAAACAGCGATTATTTCACTGTACAACATTAACTGACTGGTTTGTATAACTGAGACGGAGTGTGTTTACTGCGCGGTACGAACTGTATCTGTAAATATGATTCAGGTTAATTATAGTACTTACAGGATTAATTAAAAACACTATATACACTGTCAAAATTTCCACTACATATTTCATCAGTGTTAAAACCGCAGTAAGCTTTCTGTTAACTTACAAAGTATTCTGAATCCCATTACACTATTCACTAGTCTAATAATGTACTATATCCGTAGAAGCTTCCAGAAATATCAAAACACAGGGCATAACCGTTATTTATGGCACTTTCTTGTGATCTGTTTTCATTTCTGCTGTTTTCTGATTTATTTGCAACGTGTGCATAGTGGACTGCTTGCCGTTGTTTGGTGCGTGTCTGTACCAGTTATGTTGTTAGGCTGCTCAGTCAGTGGTATAAACATAGAAATACTGCTACGACTTAGCACAACCACAAAACGGACCAATCACGATAGCCGGAACCACAAAACGGACCAATCACGATAGCCGGAACCACAAAACCGAACCATCACGATAGCCGGAACCACAAAACGGACCAATCACGACAGCCGGAACCACAAAACGGACCAATCACGACAGCCGGAACCACAAAACGGACCAATCACGATAGCCGGAACCACAAAACGGACCAATCACGATAGCCGGAACCACAAAACCGAAACATCACGATAGCCGGAACCACAAAACGGACCAATCACGACAGCCGGAACCACAAAACGGACCAATCACGATAGCCGGAACCACAAAACGGACCAATCACGATAGCCGGAACCACAAAACCGAACCATCACGATAGCCGGAACCACAAAACGGACCAATCACGATAGCCGGAACCACAAAACGGACCAATCACAATAGCCGGAACCACAAAACGGACCAATCACGATAGCGGGGACCAAAAAACGGACGAATCACGATAGCTGGAACCAAAAAAACCGACCAATCACGAGAGCTAGAACCACAACACTGATCATTCACGATAGCGGGGACCAAAAAAACGGACCAATCACTATAGCCGAAACCACAGAACGGATCGTTCAAAATAGCCTGAGCCAATCAGGATAGCGGAAGCACAAAACTGACCAATCACGATAGCCGGAATCATAAAACAGACCAAACACAACAGCTGGAACCATAAAACGGACCAATCACGACGACCGGAACCATGGGCGGGATTGGAACCGCGTATCTCCCGAATACGCAAGCCGAAAAAATTAACCGGCGAAAAAAAAATTTTACAAACACGATATGTTTAAATGAAACACGTAGACCTTACTTTCTGGACTGCCTGTACAGCGAGAGAATACTGGGACCCACAGATATTACTCAACCAAGACGATGCGAAGCCCCACCGTTACATGACACTGCGACCTGACTTCTTATGCAAACCTTACGTGGGAGTGTCAAAATACACTTGCTTCGAGGGTCAAGTACCGCTCTGTGTGGACACCATACATGGCAGACGTTTCGACAAGCACAGCTGTTCCACCAGCAGAAGTCTGTCAACAGACGGAACAGCCTAGGCTCTCGTTCTGTGTTACTGATACTGCTTACACAATTTTAAGCTACAATACACGTGTTTACAGCCGTGCGCCAATAGGCAACGGGATCGACGATCCCGGGGTTCGAATCCCGACAGGAGTAAGCCATTTTTCTCTTCTCCAAAACGTCCCAACCGGCTCTGGGGCCCATCCAGCCCCCTACTGAGTATAGGGGAGTTATTTCCCTGTAGGCTAAGTGGCTAAGGTGTGAAGCTAACCACTTACCTCCATCTAGTGCCGAGGTTCTCCCCTCACCCTATAAATCTTCACGGCGTGCAAAGAGAACACTTCATGCTTCAGATTGACTGTACCTTTACTGTGACCGTTCAGCTTGAAATAGTACAAAATATACCGCTGTTTTACTGTGCGATCCCCCCCCCTCCCCCCCCCCCCCCCCACCGCACACAGGCGCAAAAAGCCCTTGTTGCTGAAGTGGCTATAAGGAAAGCGAGGGATAGATCTTGTATCAAAATGTATCTCCTCCTCCCCTTAGTTAGTCAGTTACTTCCTGTCGCTCCTTGCGGAGCATAGGGCCTCCTTTCAGGGGTTTCTTGGTCTGGAGGTGTGCATTCTGTAGTGAGTGACCAGCCCACTGACTGCACAAGTTCTACTCATCCTGATATGACTGCCAGAGCCATCTAGCAGTTAATCAGGAGACTTGGGTGAGAAATGGCCGCTGAATTTAGCTTACGAAACATCTCTATTCATGGCCGTAAAGTTCTCTTACGTGCCGTAAATCTACGACATGGGACCGACGGCGTTACTTCCCCTCTGTGCTACGGATTTTTATCACCCTTAAAAATCCATCGACCTCGGTCGGGATTGAACCCGCGAACCTTGGGTCCAGTGGCGAGCACGCTAACCACTAGTCCACCGAGGACGACGCTCCTCCCCTTACATAGCTCTTATTGGCCAAATCCGAAAAATCTAAAGTACAAGTTAAGAAGCAAATTTAAAAAATAAAATAACAAATTATTAAACAAACGTAACAACAAGTATAACCAGAAATGTAGACAGCAGATAAGCAGGCTTTACCATTTATGCTCGCAGTTTACCTGACGGTGTTAATGTAAGAAGTGAACTCAACGGCGCAGGCTTTCTTCAGAAGCCACAGTTCCTCAGCTACCCAATAAACCCAAATACACGCTAACATCATGTTAAGCTTGTCCATTCCGCGCATTGATCTGATCAGTGTAGTCAATTTCTTGAACCAACTAAATGCACACTGCCGCTCACAGGCCGATAGCTGCGATACACGACACAACAGGGACCCAATACAGGGACCCAATCCGCTTTGGACCGAAATCAACATATAACGATACAATACTAGGGGTTACCACTACCAACGACATAATTATCATCTGTTAAAAGCATATTCACCTTATAAGACATGTTTTAATCATGTTTTAGTGTTTGAACAGTTGGTTGAGGCACTGCGCTACAAGCCGGCAGTTCGCGGGTTCGATTCCCGATGGTATCATTGGAATTTTTCATTGACATAATCCTTTCGGTCGCACTATGGCCCTGGGGTCGACTCAGCCTCTAACAGAAATGAGTACCAGGAGTATTTTCTGGGGGTAAAGGTGGCCGATGCGTAGGGCTGACAACCTTACCACCTTCATGTGCCGATTGTCTAGAAATCTGGGAGCCTCAACCTCCTGGAACCCTAAGAGCCTGTCTAGGCCTGTAATGGAACTGCTTTACCTTACCTTTAGTGTCTGAACTATGTGTTATAAAATAATGCAAATTGTTCTTGTCATACGATAGTGATATCACGGACGCAGCCTACCGAAATGTGGAACATTATAAAAAAGTGGCCTGTTACTGACAGCTGGCTTTAAACTTGGCATCACGTGCTCCCTGACGATGGTGCATTGATCCCGAAACATGTCGAAGCTACATATGTAGGACGTCCAGAAAGTAAAGATACAAAAGCAATAATTTTTTTAAAATATTTATTAACAAAATCGAGTGAAAAAACTCTTAACACATACCTTTAGCTATTTTTCAACATAATCACCACCTTTGTCAAGGCATTTGTTTAGACTGGGTACGAGGTTTTGTATTCCGATGTCACAGAACTCCGCCGCCTGTGCACACAACCACGTAGCGACTTCGTTTTTCACCTTTTCGTCTTCGTGAAACTTCTGGTCGGCCATCCCGCTCACAGACCAGACATCACTCCATCCCGCTCACAGCCCAGACCTCACTCCATCCCGCTCACAGCCCAGACCTCACTCCATCCCGCTCACAGCCCAGACCTCACTCCATCCTGCTCACAGCCCAGACCTCGCTCCATCCCGCTCACAGCCCAGACCTCGCTCCATCCCGCTCACAGCCCAGACCTCGCTCCATCCCGCTCACAGCCCAGACCTCGCTCCATCCCGCTCACAGCCCAGACCTCGCTCCATCCCGCTCACAGCCCAGACCTCGCTCCATTCCGCTCACAGCCCAGACCTCACTCCATCCCGCTCACAGCCCAGACCTCGCTCCATCCCGCTCACAGCCCAGACCTCGCTCCATCCCGCTCACAGCCCAGACCTCACTCCATCCTGCTCACAGCCCAGACCTCACTCCATCCCGCTCACAGCCCAGACCTCGCTCCATCCCGCTCACAGCCCAGACCTCGCTCCATCCCGCTCACAGCCCAGACCTCGCTCCATCCCGCTCACAGCCCAGACCTCACTCCATCCCGCTCACAGCCCAGACCTCACTCCATCCCGCTCACAGCCCAGACCTCGCTCCATCCCGCTCACAGCCCAGACCTCACTCCATCCCGCTCACAGCCCAGACCTCACTCCATCCCGCTCACAGCCCAGACCTCACTCCATCCCGCTCACAGCCCAGACCTCGCTCCATCCCGCTCACAGCCCAGACCTCACTCCATCCCGCTCACAGCCCAGACCTCACTCCATCCCGCTCACAGCCCAGACCTCGCTCCATCCCGCTCACAGCCCAGACCTCGCTCCATCCCGCTCACAGCCCAGACCTCACTCCATCCCGCTCACAGCCCAGACCTCACTCCATCCCGCTCACAGCCCAGACCTCACTCCATCCCGCTCACAGCCCAGACCTCACTCCATCCCGCTCACAGCCCAGACCTCGCTCCCAGCGATTTCCATTTGTTTTCGCATTTAAAGTAACATCTGGCCGGCCAGAAGTTTCACGAAGACGAAAAGGTGAAAAATGAAGTCACTGCGTGGTTGCGTGCACAGGCGGCGGAGTTCTGTGACATCGGAATACAAAACCTCGTACCCAGGCTAAACAAATGCCTTGACAAAGGTGGTGACTATGTTGAAAAATAGCTAAACGTATGTGTTAAGAGTTTTTTCACTCGATTTTGTTAATAAATATTTTTAAAAAATTCTATTGCTTTTGTATCTTTACTTTCTGGATAACCCTCGTATGTAACATTCATATGCTCAGAAGAGTCCGCCAATGGTTCCTATCCTGAGCCAGATGAAACCAATCCACACAATCCCACCCTATTTACATGAGATGCAGTTGAATATTATCCCTCCACTTAACGCCTAGGTCTACTGTCACGACGGACATACTAATGCAGAACATTTTGACAGCAAAATAGCCTTATCGGAATATGCAGGGAATTCTTCGAACACAAAAGCTGGCAAAGACTCTGCGTTCCCAGTAGCCTTTATCTCCTGTAACCTAAGCTAAAGTTCGTGAGCAGAGCATCCGGCCTTGGACTTTCTTGGCGTGTCTACAATGAAAAGCTGCAAAAATGCTCCTACTGACTTCGCCATATATGTCTGTCTGTCTATGCATCAGTTTAGATGGCTCTGGCAGTCATATCAGGATGAGTAGAACTTGTGCAGTCACTGGGCTGGTCACTCACTACAGATGCACACTTCCAGGCCAAGAAACCTCTGAAAGGAGGCCCTATGCTCCGCAAGGAGCAACAGGAAGTAACTAACTAACTAACTAACTAACTATGCATCAGTTTGTCCGCGTTTGACAATTCAGCCGCTGAAAGAATCCCCGTGAAACTGCGGAGTTCGAACACCTGTCGACACATCCCAGTTTTGGTTAAAGTCGAACGGACACTTCAAATGAAGACCTACACGACTTTCTGCACGCATCTGGACAGTAACTCGGCCACTGCCGGCAAGAAATCCTCCGGATCACACAGAAACGCTATGTCACGTATCGACATACCTTTACAATTACTACTATGCTAACCACACACAGTATGGTGAATTATGAAACGGTAGGTAATCAATAAGACTGTAAGAACATATCGGTAAGGAGTTAAAACAGTATGAAAACTCACAGGTTAAGTATGAACATGAAATGAATTTATATATACGTTACATGGTCTTGTGTTCAGTTATAGACATGAATAAGGAAACGTCTGGTTTAATTGTCATTACTGCTAACCGTTTATACGGACATGCTAGCAAGGCGTGTCAGTAGCGACGAGGAAGGAAGCACCATAATGACATCTCGTATTAGGCTACGGAACCTGCAGTGTCACATCTCCAACAGATCCTCCATTCGATCAGTAATTTCGTATTATTTGGTCTGTACACATCCCACATGCGTGTACTCCATGCAACAAAATCCCAGCTCCAACAAGACCCTCCTTCACTCAGGACTCCCCTGTTCTTGAAGAATGGCAATCGCTGCAGGCTAGCTTCGAACTTACTGAGTGGCCACCACGATCACCTAACTTGAACCGCAATAAGTGCAGCGAGGCGAAGGAAACCTTGCAGCAAACCTGACCAGTCGTGCCTCTGTGGACCTTGCATCACACGCTTGGGATGACATTGCTTCGTCTGAGGGTTAGGTCAACCCCTGACTGATCCATGCCGGGACGAACGCGATCTTTCGATGCTCGGGATGTTTGAAATCGTGTTAAGGATGCCAGACCTTGAAAAACAGTCACTCTACGGACTATCATTTTTTTCCCAATGGCTCGACAGCCCTTGGGGGCCTAGGCCCCCTCATTTTTCGAGGCTTCACGATCACACACTTTTAGACACACCACACTCGGTAGTACTCCTCTGGACGAGTGACCAGTTCGTCGCAGAGACCTCTACCTGGCAACACACAACACTCACGAGACAGACATCCACGCCCTAGGCGGGATTCGAACCCACAATCCCAGTAAGCGAGAGGCCGTAGACCCACGCCTACGGACTATCATACTAATTCATATTGTATATAAGTGATACCTCAGGAAATATATGGCTTGTAAAACGTGTTATTTTTCGCAAATGAAGTTGTTTCTGTACATTGTCATTCGAACGCGGAACCTTTAAGTCAAAATTCCAATAAATAACAAACTTTGCTTCAGTCGCAGTTGTAGCCTCACCAATGCAGCAACAAACAGTCCTGTTTCATTACCTTGTTCACTGGGCTACGAGTGAATGTGGCTATTCATCCACGCTTTGCCGCGAAACCTAGTGACACATCTGGGAAAATTAATGAAGTTCAATTTATGTTCATCTTCAAATGAAGCGGACACACTGATGTATTTGCTTGTTACATATCTGGCGTAAACAACTGTAATGCATGGGGCGAAGAGAAAGGCCACACATGGAAAAATACAGGGAAATTATGACCGCAGCTGTGCCGTTACGTCACTTCCGATTTCAGAATTATAAACTTCAGGCACTTGATTTTTGTTGCACGGGGTGTAGCATCCCACTCCGCTCTTTCACCGCACCAATTAATTGTTTACGCGCATTAGCAAAATTGCGTAAAGCAATTGTTAGCTTCGTCACGTCTGTCCGTCCGTGTAGAACTCGGCTCCCACTGGACGGATTTTCATTAAATTTTATATTTGAGCATTTTTCGAAAATCTTGTCGAGAGAGTTCATGTTTCATTAAAATCTGACAAGAATAACGGGTACTTTACATGAAGACCTATGTACACTTATAATACCTCACTGAATTCTTCTCAGAATGAGAAATGTTTCAGATAAATGCTGCAGAGAAAATCAAAACACACATTTTATGTTCAACAACTTTTTTTTCCGAAAATCGTGCCGTTTATGAGATAATGTTGAAAAATATGGTAGAGCGAGACAGACCACAGATGATAATATAATACGGCGCATGCGCTTTGCATGCTGGATAACTAAGGCTACAGACACACACTTATAATATTAACACTTATTTTCCACGGCAAAAATGGTTACGCGAACGCGCCTCAATGCTACGTTTAAACGTATACTGTCTGTCTTGCTCGTCTTCAGTTTGGTTTCTAAGTCGCCATTTCTTATCCTATCAGCCTCACTCCAGCCACTGCTCTCACAGTTCCATTTTGCTGTCTGCCATCTTGTCTTAGCACCCATCTTGTGCGGCTTTACACGACCACCACACTTAATCAGCTGCTGTGTCTTGAATATCAGAGTCTTATGAGATTTAACGCCGTATAGTTTGGTAGAACATCATCCTTTCGGCGGAACCTACTGCCTCGAAATTCACGCTTTACTTAGGCCTGGTTAATTTGTAGTGTTACACAGTTCTGTGCCCCCCTCCCCACAAAAAGACAATGCCACGGCTACAACACAGAATATCCAATAACATTATATTAGAAAGCAATCTGGAACCTATTATTACATTTGCATCAGCATGATTTAAAGGCGGAGGCAATGAAAATATGTTTAAGAGCATAATGTAAATATTATGAAAACAAAACACGCTAATCTTCTCATTAATTTGAGAAGCAATTAAATAATCAATCTAACATTCACATTACATTCTGATTAAATGATAAATAGTGAATGTGGTAAGCGTTCTAAATCCCATGCCTAAAATTTCAATCTCCTCGGAGTTCATTAGTCGTCAACTTTACACAGTAATGTGATTTTATTTTGTATGATATAAGCTGTTCGCCCGGCTCAGTGTGAGAATTTTTATGAAAGCATGAATGAATGCATGAATTTCTTTGTACCCCTAAAGAGGCACCTGGCTGACAAGCGATTTTCAACAGACGCCGACGTGAAGCAAGACCTCCTGGCTACCGACACTTGACACCGATTTCTTCTAAGCCAGGATACAACAAGCCTTGGTAGCTTAAGTGTGAATGGTGATTATGCTGAAGTCTGATGTGTATCATCTGCGACATGTGCCATGTACACACCGAGGTCGGGATAAAGTTCTTGGCATCAGAGTGTTCGTTACTGATTTTAAACCTCCTTGTAGACAGCTGATGGATGGCCATGTCTTACGAACATAAGTCGGAAATGTTACAGATACTGCAACTTGCCCTATGTTGTTTTGCATTCCAAAAACAAACTATTGTAGCAAAAGGTGTATATTATTTATGTCTATTACCATGCATTTCAGAACTGCAGTCAAGTGGCGCTGATGTCACAAGGTCACGGTTATGTGGACTTTTTTAAACTTCGGTAAAAAATTAATAAGAACACGACAAGCATCCGAACTCTTCCTGCTTAATAACAGATTACTTTCGTTCTAATAAGTAGGGATGTATCATATAATAACAGAAAAGCTATTTTCAGATAATGTGAGCATGTCTTGCTTTTCTGAAATAGATATAGTTTCGTGAGGAAGATTCTGAAGAAGCTTTCTAGAATGTGTGATGTTGCAGAGTCTACAAACTGTACTGATGTCAATTGAAGAAAGACTACGGGCCCTAGACACACTGTATTCACCAAGATTCATTCCAAGATGGGAAGTCAGTATTGACCAACAGTCCCGGAGGATGGAAACGATCGAGTCACGGCTGGGGCGACTGGAAACACTATTAGAACTACGACTGGACAAATTATCAGAGGTAATCTGACTCTTCCATTACGTAAGAAAGAAGGAACACACAGATGTGGTTGTCAGAGAACAGGGTACTCAGAATACCTGGCAGAGCCGCATAGTAAGCAGGGGCTGTTCCTACACAAGGGCTGCAGCCTTCCCAGAAATTTTGAGAAATATTAAAATAAATATCTGAATAAAATCACTTTAAATTCAAATACTCGCGACGGACTCGTAAGCGCTGTGCAGAACACAAAAGCGAGCGGGCTGTGCCCTACCCAGACGTTGTAATGTGGCCTAAGCACAGTTAGGATGAGTGGTGGGAGAGACAGCGAACTAGGTTGCTGGCCGGAGCTGCAGTACAGTTTCAAGGAGGACTTCATATATCCGTTTACCTTTCCTAACGTTCTAAACGCTGGCATTTTCATAACCATTTTCACGTAGCTGTTTTCAAAGCCATATCTGTGAATGTTTTAATTTTAGTAGTTGCAATTTTAACATAAACACGAAAAAGAACAGCGTGAAGTATTTACAGGGCATAAAGTTTTCGGAATTAACTCTCACCTCGAAGATTGAGATTAAAGATTTAGGTCATGCAACATCTGATTTAGTTATTTCTGAATCATAATCAGGCACAAAACAAACTCATGTGGGAAAATTTAACCCTGCAATATATGCTAAACATAAGTGGTTGATTGGCTGTGCTGAAAGAAATGATCTACTAAACCAGGGGTCGGCAAACATTTTTTGTAAAGGGCCAAATAGTAAATACTTTAGGCTCTGTGGGCCAAGAGGCAAACTCGAGGATATTTATGTAGGTAGGCCTACTTAAATAACAAAAAAAAAACAAGTTTTCACAAATGTATTGAACAAAATGTAACGTAATATAATAATAATAATAATAAGTAGACTACAATTGTTTGAAATACAGCTCTACTAATGAGAAGAATGGAATTGCTTTTTTTGAGATAACATTTCACCAAATTGGGGTTCAAAGTTAGTACTGCCTATCATCACAATTGATCGAAAATGTTCACTGGAAACGCTGCCGAATTATAACCGCGTGGCGTCACAGCAGAGGCCACCAAGCAGCGTGCGAATGCGAAGCTATACGAGCGCCACATGCGGTTCCGTTATAGCGCGTACTTTGAAATTTTAAAGAATTTGAAAATGTAAAATCCATTCTTAGCTCGCGGGCCGTACAAAAAGAGGCGGCGGGCCGGATTTGGCCCGCGGGCCGTAGTTTGCCGACCCCTGTATTAAACCCTTCTGATTAATCCTCTAATAATGCTAGCCCCAGCCCTACCATAAGAAAGTCCCAAGAACTGCCACTGATAGTAAAGCCTTTCATAATTTGCATTCATCAATGTATGTTTCACACAATGAAGGATGAGATATGGCAAGGCATAGAGCACATGTAAGAGAGATAAAAAATGTGCAAAGAAATTTTCTTCAAAAAATCTGAAGGAACAGACTTCTTGCAAGATCTACGCACACAGTGGATGATAATATTACAATGGATCTTAAAGAAATACGGTGGACTGGACACATCATGCTCAGGACGGGAACCGGCGGTGGGCTCTTAAGAACAGGGTAATAAATCCTTAGGTTGCGTACAAAATCGGGAATGTCTAAATGATCTGATTGGCCATTAGCTTCTCCAGGATTCTCATTACGTGGAGTGAATTAAGACTGTGGTGTTTTTGGATGTGATGCGGTGTAGTACGGTAGACAGGCACTAGTGCTTCGCAGGAGCCTGCTATGTCTGTCTTCACGAGATGCAAACATAAAGTTCTACCAAAACGGTGGTATCTATCTACACGGTGTCATAATATTTATCATTCATGTTATAATGGACAGCAATAATTACACGTTAAAGCTAAATCTGTAATGAGTAAATCACAGACAACTGAGAAAATCTAGTATAATTAAGATTAAATATTTCCTAGGATAAAACAAAATAATGAAGGGCATTTGAAGGATGGACGGAATGTTTTAAGAAATCCTCTGTTCTCTTTATAAATCTGACAGACAGTGAGTGCAAGGCAACTGAAGGAGGAGCTGTCAAACGAGCAACTCAACCGCAAGCTTGATTCAACATATGAACGCCTTAACCACCGAATGAGTTACTTGGAAGCAAGACTTGACGTGAGTGTTGCCAAACTACAGGTAATCATTGAAATATTGTACTTTGTACTTGTTCAGCATAACAAAAACCTAGCTGTAAACAAAACACAACTTGAAGATTTCAGTCTTCTGGACTATCCTGAAGATGGAGGCAGAAAACACCTCCAGAATTGTGATACTACATGCTGTAATTTCCCAGAATACTGGAATCTTCATAAGCACTGCTCTGAGAACCTCAAATCTTGCAAAAGGAAACTTGAGACAATGTAGTTGTCATAATTAATTGCAGCTGACAGTATTACAAGTATTAACAAATTTGAAGGTGACAATACTGTACTGAGCAGACTACAGACTTGACTGTACTGAGCAGACTACAGACTTGACTGTACTGAGCAGACTACACACGTGACTGTACTGAGCAGACTACAAACTTGACTGTACTGAGCAGACTACAGACTTGACTGTACTGAGCAGACTACAAACTTGACTGTACTGAGCAGACTACAAACTTGACTGTACTGAGCAGACTACAAACTTGACTGTACTGAGCAGACTACAAACTTGACTGTACTGAGCAGACTACAAACTTGACTGTACTGAGCAGACTACAAACTTGACTGTACTGAGCAGACTACAAACTTGACTGTACTGAGCAGACTACAAACTTGACTGTACTGAGCAGACTACAAACTTGACTGTACTGAGCAGACTACAAACTTGACTGTACTGAGCAGACTACAAACTTGACTGTACTGAGCAGACTACAAACTTGACTGTACTGAGCAGACTACAAACTTGACTGTACTGAGCAGACTACAAACTTGACTGTACTGAGCAGACTACAAACTTGACTGTACTGAGCAGACTACAAACTTGACTGTACTGAGCAGACTACAAACTTGACTGTACTGAGCAGACTACAAACTTGACTGTACTGAGCAGACTACAAACTTGACTGTACTGAGCAGACTACAAACTTGACTGTACTGAGCAGACTACAAACTTGACTGTACTGAGCAGACTACAGACTTGACTGTACTGAGCAGACTACAGACTTGACTGTACTGAGCAGACTACAGACTTGACTGTACTGAGCAGACTACAAACTTGACTGTACTGAGCAGACTACAAACTTGACTGTACTGAGCAGACTACAGACGTGACTGTACTGAGCAGACTACAAACTTGACTCCTTTCACATACTGATTTTCTTACTAAAGCAGTAAACTTGGCTGTTTACCTATTCTCATGGGAGTTATCACAATATAATCTTGCATAAATTATGCGTGCATGGGAACTAAATTTAAGTAATGTCATTACGATGTTACAATAGTAGCCAGAATACTGTAGACTAGTGGTTCTCAAAGTGTGCACTGCGGATCCCAAGGGATCCATGACCACTTTCCAGGGGATCCGTGGATACATTTCTGTAATGGCTGCATTCTAAGTTTACTTATATTTTTAATTAAATAAATAATGTTTTGCTAAAAATAATCACGGAACTTCTTTAATTGGTGATACATTTATTTCGTATCACCGTTAGGCTATCTAATTAAGAAACTCCCTGTACACATGAAGCGAGCGACAATCACTTTCATTATGGTCAAATCATGCAATGCATTGTTACGTATGTTACTGGTATGTATTCGTATCTATCTAAAATCAGGTCTGAGATACAAATTTTTAATTTTGGATGCTTATCATCTGGACACTATAGTTATGTGAACAAGGATTTGAGGATCCATGGTTATTTTTCAAAGCCAAAAAGGGTCTGCGAGTAAAGAAGTTTGGGAAACACATCTGTAGACAATATAGGTGACTAGGCTACAGGCTGGATGACAAGGGGTTAGATTACTAGCAGAGGCAAACAACTTGTTTCACCTAACCGTTCCCACCCAGCCTCCTATTCAGTGGGTACCATGCGCGCTCTCTCTCTCTCTCTGTCTGGGGGTAAAGCAACCAGGGGAGTGAAGCTGACTATTCACCACAGTTTAGTGCGGAGGTTAGGGATGCGTGCAGCTATACCTCTGCTCCCTACTGCCTTCGTGGCATGGACAGGTAAAACTTTGCTTGTATTTATCACGATACCAAAGCTGAAGTCTGTATCACAATGTAACTAGACACTCACTTCACTTTCTTTTCTTCCATGAAAAAGCACTGAAGATATGTAACAAATTAGTTGTACATTATTTGCATCTTCTACATTCTCAGAATTTGCATGCAACGTCTAGAGTGGAACAGACAAATAAAGGGGCAAAATCTATACTAGTTATGTATTTAACATCATACTGCTAGACAGGACATTTCCCTGTACAGATGTAAACGCCATACTGTTGAGGCCACATGTTAGTCATGCCAGACCACAATATTTCCTTCTACAGAGGATATAAAGATCATTCTCAGCATGACTGGATGAAATACAAAACAGATTTAATATCAGTTTTCAATGTACAACTATTACAAACAATGCACAAGCAAATTTAACGTAATTTTTATTTTGTGTATAAAGCCCATAGAATTTTGTTACCAGAATTTGGTGATACTAACACCCTGATCAGGATGATAAAGGTAAAGGTAAAGCAATCCCATTACAGGCCTGGACAGACCCTTAGGGTTCCAGGAGGTTGAGGCTCCCAGATTTCTAGACAATCGGCACATGAAGGTGGTAAGGACCGGCCGCCTTTACCCCCCAGGAAAGATTCCTGGTACTCGTTTCTGTTAGAGGATGAGTCGACCCCAGGGCCATAGTGCGACCGGAAGGATTATGTCAATGAAAAATTCCAATGACACCATCGGGAATCGAACCCGCGACGTTCCGGTTTGTAGCGCAGTGCCTCAACCAATTGCGCCACCGCGTGCCCCCAGATCACAGATAGACAGAAATCTATATCTACAAACCATACGTCTCTGCTGTCATTCTGTGAATGTACAAAATAGCATAACAAGAAGAGTAAAATAAATGACATCAAATACTGACCAGAGCAGAGTACCGCATGATACCAATGCTCCTTGGAAAATCCAACTCTAAAATCATCATTTGATTGATACAGGTTACATAGTGGACATTATGCTATATGACTAACAGATTAGATGCGTCGACACCCCACAAAATGTTCACTGGACTAAAAAAATGTTAGGCAACAGAACATTTGAGGTTAAACATATCTGGATTCCACAAATCCTCATTTGGAACATTATTACTGAACCACCAGTCTGTCTGTTCTACTGAAAAACAAGTGTCCATGCCATGAAGACATATAGGAAGAGTAGAGGTACAGATCCACCCATTCTTAATGTTGGCGCTGGATGGAGGTGAGTGGTCAATTTCGCAACCTGGCTGCTTTATCCCTGGGGAAAGACCCCTAGTGCCCACTTAATAGGAGGCTGAGTGGGCCCCAGAGAAGGTCTGGACATTTTGCAAAAGAGTAATATCCCTTGCCAGTGCTGGGACTTGAAACACAGATCATCCAGCCCACAGCCTGGTCATGTTATACTACTACTACTGCTGCTGCTACTACTACTGCTGCTGCTACTACTACTGCTGCTGCTACTACTACTACTACTACTGCTACTACTACTATTGCTACTAGTAATTGGGGTGGTCTCAGGCTATGCCCGGTGTTGTTGAGTGCCTCAGTATGGGTCTATTTGACCAAGTACCTGTTGGAGGGTTATGTCAGGTGTTTTTTAAATGAGTGTATAAAGCTGGAAACATGTTGCTTGAGTCAGGTAAGTAACAGGACATGGATAGGAATTTCCAGCCTCATCATCACTAAGGAACCTTCGCACAATGGAACAGGTGTTTAGTATGACAACTTTTTGCACCTGGAACATTATGCGTGGTGGTAAATTAGGCTTGGTGAGGCTTTGCTGAATCATGTTAGGGATGACCACTGTGGCAGGCAAGATTAATGGAACAACGATGACCTTGTCCAGCTGCCACTGCTTCTTGATTTAAATTGCTAGTTCCTGATATTTGCGTTGCTTTTCTGTATTTGTGGCTCGTAGATTGTCGGTCAATGGAATTGATTTGTCAAGGAGTGCAGCCTCCTTGTTTTTGGATTTTGGGAGTGTGAGCCATTCAGTCTGAAGTAATCATTATAAGTAAACTGCAGTGTTTGTGCCATGCGTCCTGTTCATGATGACAGTGAGTGCAGAACAACGCGTGTATCACATTTTGCGCAAAACTTGAGAAAACGGAGCTGAAACTTAAATGCTTAGAATGGCCTTTTGAAAGCAGGCTGTCTGTCATACGCAAGCCTTTGAGTGGTTCCGCTGCCCTAAGGATGGGTGCACATTCATAGACCTGTGGCAGAAAGTTACGAGTGGTCTGGACGTCCTTCGAGTATAAATAAAGCGGTGACAGCAAAAGTGGACGGTCCGGGGATCGAATCCCGGTGGGGGCGAGATTTTCAGCACCCGTCCAGACCGGCCCTGGGGCCCACCCAGCCTCCTATACAATGGGTACCGGGTCTGTTTCCCGGGGGTAAAGCGGCCGGGGCGTGGAGTTGACCACCCACCCCCATCTAGCGCCGAGGTTAAAGAAAGAGTAGAGCTATACCTCTACTCCCCCTCTGGGCCTTCGTGGCCTGTTCTAGGGAGAACTTTACTTTGACAGGAAAAGTACATAATTTGGTGAAACCAGAATACGGCTGGCCATTAGGGAAGTAGCTGAGGAACAAGGACAAAAAAACAAGGCAAAATTAGGTTTTCACATGAGAAATGTGTCAGATAAGTTTGTCCCAAGGCCGCTGACAGCAGAGCTGAAGGAGCACTGCATGTCTGCAGCATCTGATTTGCTCAAATGTGCAGAAGCAGACAATTTTTTTAAACACTGTCACTTCTCCCTTGAATTAAGAATGCCTTGAAAGATAAACAATTTGGAGACATGGAACCAGTCAAACTGAATACAAAGCAGAAACTTTTAGATAGCCCCAGATGAGAGTTTGAGACGTGCTTCCAGCAGTGGAAGAGCCCCTAGAATGAGTGTGTCCAAGCAGAAGGGGCCTACTTCGAGGAGGATCAGTCCATCATCAGGATAAGTTTGATACTGTTACTTTCACAGCATCAGTCCAGGTACTTTTTGATCAGGTCTCATAATTGGAGAAATTCATAACAAAAATTAATAATTTGTTAAATAAATGCCCTTAAAAACACAGCTAACTGCATTTCTCATAATTTCAGTCAACTATTGACACAGGTGTGGGGAGAATGGAACGTCTTGAAACAACGGCTGCAGGTCGTCAAAGTGATATTGAGGCAGAACTGGCTGACATTGGGACAGGGATTGAGGAAATTAAGAAACGTCTCATGGCATTTGAGCAGCAACATAACAGCAGTCTGGTAAGAGATACAGCAGATACTGTTTTTTACGCTCGTCAGAAGGTGAGTAGCATAAAATAATTTCTTCCTCATCTTTCACTCTTCAGGCACAAATGTCTGGTCTGCTCTGGAGATATTGTTTTTTGTGGTGAGGCTTCGCAGCAGATGCTACGGACGCACCACAGCCTTGAGAACCGTGATGGAGATCATTTTTTTTTTTCGTTTTTCCTTGTAATGGAGCACTGTTGGAATGAAATTGTTTTACTGTCTTTAGAATATGATGTCATGTAGTCTGGTAGTTGCATACTGATGTCAGCATATACCTGGCACATGACACAGCTTCACATTCCAGACTGGTACAATGAGGAGTGTGTGACAGTAATAACTGAAAGGAATGAGGCTCACGGAAAATATCTGTAACACCCTAGTAAAGCAAAGCAAAAGGATGCCAAGATAAGTTGAGACTGGCTGGATAGCTGTGTAGACATAAGAAGGGGGAAGAACTAAATAAAAGATTGGGAGAAATGGAAGGGAGCTTTAAGGAGAATAATACGTACAAGGCAGTCTTATAAGGACATACTCTCTATTGTAAAATTCTATGCTCCAAGAAATTATGCTCTGTTGTGAAAGGCTGTGTGCATCCAGAATAAACCTGGTACAGGATAAACATAAGAAGATAATGGGTAGGCCCAAAAACATTTTGAGTGGATGGAAAGAACATTCTGGGCAGCAACTTAACCCAAATGAAGGGCATGAGGACAGTGGACAGCATGTACTGGAACACGCTAAGGAGAAGTATGAAGAGTCACCAAGACAAGAGGAAGTGATACGTCACCATCGCAGCACTGAAGAATGACAAATCACATGGTATAGATAACATACTAGCAGAACTGGTCAAAACAGGGGGAACATCCATAACAAAAGGCATCTGGAAGCTCATGACATTTGGCAGATGGAACACATGCCAAAAGAATGGAAAATGGGACTCATATCCCCATATATAAGAAAGGGGACTGACTGTACTGAAATAAATAAAAATAGGGGCATTATGCTTCTCTGCACAACATACACAACCTTCACATGCATATACTGAAAAGAACATTAGAAAGCATCTCAGAAATAACCATTAGTGATTACTGGGCGTGGGGGGGGGGGGCATCCAGTCAGGAAGGTCGAATTTTCATGGTGAGGTGTATCACAGCATGAACAGGTATAGGCTGTATGAAATACTGGGTCAACAAGGTATACCCAGCAAAATCATTAGACTGGTAAGAGTGACTACGTCAGAGACAACGGCACAAGTGATGCTACTCGGAGGAACCATGGAGGTATATGAAATATGTAATGGATAACACAGTTCAATGGACTGGCCCCAGTGCTGTTTAATCAGCCACTACACTGGGTAATCAGAATGCAACAGATATCATTGGCACCAGGAATTGGGTAAGCTGACGACATAAACATTCTGAGGTCATTACCAGCAACAGAGGAAGTATATAAGGGCTTGAAACTAACAGATAGGTAATTGGGAGTACACATAAATGAGAATAAGAAACTAAAGTGATGGCACAGTCCAGGACAGGCAAAGAGGTACCACACGATATGGGACAGAGCAAATTTGAATCAGTGGAAGAATTAAATATCTTGAGTGATCAGCAAGAATATTGAATGGATTGAGTGCAAAGGTGAAACCATAATCAGAAGCATCCTATGTTATGCAAACAAAACTTGGACAATGTCCAAGAGGGTGGGTATGGCCTTTGGAGCCTTTGAGTGGAACTGCACTACAATGCACAGTGGTTGTAACAACAATTCTTCGACGAGTAAGCAAAACCGTGTTGCGCAAACCCACAAACAAGGTGGGCCTGCTGTATTTGTGCAATGTTCTATGTGGTTCAAAAGTCAATTCTCTTTCTTGAAGTACACCAAAGGATGGATGTAAATCATCTGAATGCTTTTTACGGCTTGCACTTTTGTAATTTCTGTGACGAATCATATGACAGATTACATGGTGCTCAGTTTCTGTGACGAATCATATGACAGCTTACATGGTGCTCAGTTTCTGTGACGAATCATATGACAGCTTACATGGTGCTCAGTCTCAAAAATTATTTCCTGCTGAATGTATACATACTACAGAAGTACTTCATGTGTACCAATAATGCAAACATGTACTCAAGTTTATATTATATATACTGTGCATTTTAATAATTAATTAATTATTTCATTCCAACAAATGCACTACACTATTTTAGTGTTTTCTGTCCCTACATATGTTTCAGCAATCCTTGTGCCATCTTCAGGGGTGTCGTCGAGAGTTCACCAAAGAAGACAAGCTGACCACCATGAACAAGAAGATAAGTGATATTCAGTGATAGTGAATTTATGTTGTGAAAGTGAATTGGATGCATTTGAAAACTGTGAACTCTCGACGACACCCCTGAAGATGGCACAAGGAGTGCCGAAACATATGTAGGAACAAGAAAACACTAAAATAGTGTAGTGCATTTGTTGGAATAAAATAATTAATTAATGCACTCAAGTGTACCCTAAAATATATCATTTATGGTGAAAACCGAATAAATTATATGACATCTGTTGACTCAAAAATAAAGGTTTTTTTATATCATGCTGCACAAGCCTCATGTAAGCGACGGCCTAGTCTAGTACCTTTTACAAGAATATGTTTGCGGTGTCAAAATTTGAAAACCCCACAGTTGGACAAAATGGTACTTATGGGCAGGTCAACACAGAAATATTAATTCAGGAGGCATTTTATGGAAGAAATTTCATAACAGATTGATAACTTCACTCAGATTAAGAAATATTTTAAATTAGGAAGAATCTACATTTTCAGTAAACTTGCTAAACTTGAAGATTCCAGTTTTCTGGGGCATGACGCAATGCAGATTTTATGTATGTATCACATTATTGGAGCTTGCTGCCTTCACCTTCAGGGAAGTTTAAGAACGATGTAAACTTGCTCAAAATTACAACCTCCACATGCTTCAGATATATTGTTAAAACTGCGTCACCTCTCAAACACAGCCATGTCATGAAACACTGTGAATGACAAACACCGCAAGCAAACATACGCAGACTCAGCACACAACTTATCAATATTCTGCTAATTTCATCATAAGTTCAGGATTCATTTCAGTCTCCGCATACTTCCCCACAGCTCTGTGTGCAGGCTAACCTAATCTTACAGCCATAAATGTCTCAAATTACCTCAAATTCTTCTACACAATACAGCTTGCAAACTTTCATTTGCTTTCCTAGTCCTCTCTGCTTCCTAAAAAGAAAGTATTATACGCTTTGAGTTCACCATACTGTCAGGGTGTGCACATCTATGTTTCTCGTCACTATCAACTTTTGAGTGAAATGACTGATTTTCACATAACTTGCTATGAACATCATGCCACCAAAAAACACACCGCCATACTCTCTAATTTCATAGTCAGCAACTACGGCATGGCGGATGCACTGAACTAGTGAGGCAGGGGTAACTTAGAACCACTTATTGCTAGCTCCTGAAATTATGTGAGTATACCTTGGAAAACCCTAATTTTGTTAGATTAACATTTCTCAGAATGTAAAATAACGAGATGGTGGCTGTGCAAAAAATGTTTTTAGCTTTCAGCCTAATGAATCATTCGAGCTAGACATGTAAAATTTAAAATGGTGATAGATCATACATATACCTACACATTACATGAAATACTTTGAACAGGACAAATGCAAACATGGCAACAATGAGAAACTTTGAGGTTATGTCCGACAATCCTGGCACATGTGGAATCTGCACTTAAGTAAGAGGTTCATCACAAAAATAAACTAATTCAACAGCAATTAATAACTAAATATCTATTCAATCGGAGGGCATGCTCCGAGTTCTGCTCAGAACTCCTTGTTTTATTTTTCAAGCTCTCTGAATTTGTGCCCTTTATGAAATTCACTCCCACCGTTCTTAGCAGCCAGCCACACTATTAGGAGTCACACATCTGCATGATTGTGTATTTAACTGTCTACCTGTCTCAGTGAATGATACTTACATATGTTATTTCAGGTAACAATAATAGAAAATGGGAAGCATATGGCAGCAGAAATGGATAATTTAACAACACTGATGGAAGATCTTCATGTGGAGTTCAATAAAACACAAGCAGTGACCGAACAGAACGATGGTCAAAGAACTGATCATCAAGAGGAACTGAAGAAAAACATAGATCTGATGGCAGACAAAGTTATAAATAGCATTGACAGAAATGCCAACAACTTTATGACAAAGGTAAGGGGGTGCCAATTCAACTCCTTTAATCTGCAGAAAAGTTCAACTGTACTGTTATAACCAACACATCAGCACCTTGACGTTGTACACAACAATTCACAAATTCTACTCTGCATAATACTGCAGGAATGTTAGGATCAGCCCCACAAAAAGGAGGCACGTTCAGTAAGTACAGTTCCCTAGAATGTAACAACCTTTGTATTAATCAAGTATTTTAAATTTTGGTTAGAGGCAGCAATTGTAGTATGGATAATTCATGGGATAAGTTGATGTGCAGTGACAATACTGGACGTTTTAGTGCTACTCAGTTTTTATTGGTGAAACACACTTTCCCCATTGAAATTCATCACCAGTTTTCAAGAGGTGTCTGGTGCTAGCATAACGAGAGTGCAGCATGTCAGATAATGGTGCACAGAGTCTGAAAAGTGCCGAAGACAACCACAATGATGACCGCACTGGTCGGCCCAGCACATCGGGGATGGATGTGGACACAGCATGGGTGGAGGAACTGAGTTTGGAAAACCAAGGAACACTTTGAATATCACCAATTCCACTACAGCAAGGAAGTATAAATGGCTATCATGAATGGGAATGAATGAAACAGCCGAATGTCTACCACAACTAAATTTTTAAATTCGTGCCAAGGTGGGACAAAGGTACAAATGTTCTTGGGGATTAAAAGGTACAGCAATCCCATTACAGGCCTGGACAGGCCCTTAGGGTTCCAGGAGGTTGAGGCTCCCAGATTTATAGACAATTGGCACATGAAGGTGGTAACGTTGTCAGCCCTACGCACCGGCCACCTTTACCCCCCAAGAAAGATTCCTGGTACTCATTTCTGTTAGAGGCTGAGTCGACCCCAGGGCCATAGTGCGACCGAAAGGATTATGTCAATGAAAAATTCCAGTGACACCATCGGGAATTGAACCCGTGACGTTCTGGCTTGTAGCACAGTGCCTCAACCAACTGTGCCACCGCGTGCCCCGTTCTTGGGGATTATGCTGAATAAGAATGATACTTCAGTGGAATAAATCAGATACACTTAATGCTGTAATGGCTTCTCATTAATTTTTATGTTGTGGGAAACCTTACTTATTGAATATCCTTCATACCACATACAAAACAACTAAGAAATACATAAAAGATTTTCGTATGAAACTCTCAGAGAAAAGAAGCAAATCTGGAGACTGAAGCATAAATGACAGGAAATTATCTTATGGATCTTAAGAGAAATAGGTTGTATTGATGTTAATTGAACTTCTTCACAACAGTGCACAACGGCAGGCTCTTCTAAACCAAGTGAAACTTATAGTTCATAAAAAAAAACAAAATTTCTGGGCAAGCTAATTAACAATAAATTGCACAATGATAATAATGTACCACAGAGGCTGTTAGTAACAGATATATCAAACTCTTAAACCTGGGCCACAAGTTTTTTTATTTTTGTCTCTCCATTAGGCAAACAATATGTACAATGATGTGTGGCGAAGGACTCAAGTGCTGGAAGGAATTGTGAAGGACTCAATGTCTCTGTCAAATGCCACAAGGCGAGAACTGCAGGACGGAATACGCACTGTTGCTGTGCAGATTGGACGACGTGGTCTTTTGCAGTCAGACCGAGAGAGGCAAGAAGGTAATGACAGTTATTTCATTACACAGTGAAACCTGTCTTAAACAGAATGGGGACACAAGGAAAACCTGTCCTTAGCAGAAACTGTCAACAGTCCCAAGGACCTAGAGTCCCAAGGATCCAACCTTCAAGCACCTGCATGAAATAGAACATATCTGGAACAGAAAAAATTTTGGTCCCCTGCATTTCCATCATAGGCAGGTTTCACTGTGCGTGTGTGTGTGTGTGTACAAAACTAATCACCATGCTAAGAAGATGTGTAAGACAATGGAGGGCTCTAGACATTCTTAATCTTATCACTATATCAGAAGTCAGAAAACTAGGCTACCTACCGTAGTTTCATCTGGCCTACTGGCCACTACCCCCCCATGAACCCCCCCCCCCCAAATCTAAATGATTTATTTTTCTTTCACAATTTCACTCAAGAATGAATGATGACCAATAACATCACTGTGTATGCATATCTGTCCCTAAGTTGCCAAGAGAAATCAATTTGCTTGCTGTTAAAATTCAGCCAAAATCCTCCTAACCCCTTGGCACCAAACGTTATATGTACATGTAATGTGCAGCGTGATGCTCAAGACATTGTCAAGAAGGGCAGTGGAAGTGGGTCATATGCCTGTAGTGATCTGCAGAAAACCGAACTTAAATGGGACTATGATATACGTGAGTGATTTCGCTATTTCACTAAACCCATATGGCCCACTTCCACTTCACTTCTTGGCAGTGTGGCCCGGTCTTACAAAAAGTCTGTCATCCCCTGCCCTAGAGGTATATCAGTGGTCAGATTCACACTCTGGCTGCTTTTGCTCCCAATGAAAGAGTTCCCAGTACACAGTGCACAAAAGGCCAGATGCGTCCCATGGCCAGTGTGGACACTGTACAGAAGACAAAACTATCTTGTTCCTGCCTGGAATGTAACTCTTTGAGAGTCCTCGATCATCTAGCACACAGTGTAGTTATACCAACTAAGCTAGTCTGGCCTCCAACTTTGTTATATGTATGATTATACAAAACCAATTCCTGCAGTGAATGATAAGTAAAAATACTGTGTGAAACATAAAATTTTTAAAGTATGTGTTGATGTCAAAATATTGAATTTCTATGTTCTAGGCCACAGTCTCTGGAGTTTCACACAAATAATTCTGCAATGACAGCTATAATGGTCAACTTGGCAAGAATGTACTAACATGCACACAAAATGAGTACATATTATTATGGCTGATAAGGCCAAGCATCAAAGCCAGTGATAAGTTGTATGACTACATTAACTAGGGGCTCAAATATGTTTACATTCCTATTTACATACTTTAAAAAGAACAATGACCATGCACCCAAAGTTAAATACAAATTTCAGGTTGCTCTTCAGATGGAGAGAGACAGTTCCTCCAAAACACTGACACCAGTCTACCAAACACTGACACCAGTCTACCAAACACTGCTACCAGTCTACCAAACACTGCTACCAGTCTACCAAACATGCTGTTACTTTCCATAAGAGTAATCTTAATGTTTATCACCGCCAGAACCTCAAATCTCATATGATCTATTATCACTTTTTGCCCAACACAAATAAAATCTAGTTGCAGGAGTCAGAAGAACATATTTTATCGTATTTCAAATATCATCATAGAGACATCTGCAATAAACAGAAAACAGCCTTCCATTCTTTGTGTAAAATCATGTCAAAGCCATGAGATGGCCAGTCAAGCCTTACAATAATTACACACTGTGGTCAGGGAAAAAGCTAAAGAATGTCTCAGCACAGTAAAAACACAAATCTCATGTCTTGTGATATGAGGTTATCACCACTTAATGTTGCCAGCTAATGGCACGATGGCAACAGCTCTAATAATTTCAGTTTTAATTATCATCTTCTGGGATGTGATACTGTGTAGTTAGGTACAGACATAGATTTTGGTGCACCTGTTGCCTTAATCTTTTTCTACCCTGAAGATGGAGATAGCAAAACGTTGGTACTTTCATACACCGCATTATGTCCCCGAAGACGTCACTCTTAGCATCAGTTAGCATCAGTCATCATTACAACCTTAAATCCAATATGTGTGTATTATATTTTCAGGTTCAATGGACATAGCTCTAGATACTCTGGGAGTGGTTCAGAGGAGACTAAATGAGCTTGGACGAAAGTTTGATTCCAGCTTCCAAATGCTGATGCTTGCACAGAATTTGTTCCTTGAGAGTTGCCATCGCATTCAGCTGGACGAGCCACAGCTTGAAAGTAAACTGACAAAGGTGCTTGAGAGAATATTGGATGCCATTACCAACAGGTAGTCACCTGTTATGCCACCAAACACATCACAGCCTATGCACTCAGCCATCTGTATTAATATCCTGTCTTAATATCAAACATATTTAGCTACTGTTATCAACCCAAAAGAACAGCATTGACCTTGGCACTGATGGAACACAAAAAAGTCACACTGTTTAATGTTTATGACCAGTAACAGATGTATTCCAGTTTAAAGTACACTGGGCTGAACTTCAGTTATGTTTTGTGTGTGTGAATTATTACTATAATTTTCTGTTGTGTTCTATCTGGTTAGAGCTGTGTATAATTTGTATTTAGGCTTGTTTTAAACTGAACACCTAACAAACAGTGACAAGTGGAAAGGGAAAGATGCAATGGTAGAAACTTATGCTGTTGCAGGGCCCATACATTTTCTGCACATGGTTAGCCTGGAGATAATTGACCCTACCCATGATGTCAATGGGTCAGAGCTGTTCCCATTATTTGAAGACAGTGTATACACAACTACACAGAGTCCCACATTCTGTTTAAAAAAGTCTGACACAAAACAACACTGCCATTAATACAGTGTTGTTAAAACAAGCCTGAACCGGAGCCTAAATGAAAGATTGCTAGTGTTGCAGCAATCTCATGAATTTGCATGTCCACAAAGTTACGACAACACATGTATGAAACAGGAAGTCTGAGGATGGGGTGGAAACTAATGGCATAATATTCATATCAGATTTCATAAAGGTCAGCTGGTTCAAGAGTTTATGATGGCACGTGATGCATGCATGCGTACGTGGACGCACGGAATTCCTGGACCACGCAGATAGAACAGGTCTGCCACTTTATTCAAAGGACAAAATAATGTTTGTGTGTGTGCGTTTGGGGGGGGGGGGGGGGGCCAAGCAGAATTGTAAGTTTGCTGACATAAATATTACATTTTATGTACATGTTCTGGGGGTATCCTAAACTGCCTGTAATAAATGTACTGACATGATACATATGCATAACATATGCTTATATGAACACTTGCAAAAGAACTCACTGTACATCAAAATTTCAATGTTACAACTGTTACAGGAGCATGAACACAGATCGTCAAATACAGACACTGCAAGAAGTATTTAAATCCCACAGCAGTCAACTCACACGAATCCTCAATCAAGCAACCACCACAACGCAGCAAGCTTCAGAGCAGAATAAACTGCTTCATTTATCAATAGTTGGCGTCAAAGAACAGCTCATTGAAAGTAATCGGTACATCGAGGAGGCTATCTCAGATATCAAGGAGGAGGATGCAACAAATACTGAAAGGCTTCTCAACATTGCTGCCAGTTTGCAGGTATACTGTCATGGTATTTTGTATTATTCAAAGCAGGGGTTGAAAAAGTCACCAGTTGTTTGCCACTGATGAACAAAAAGTTTAAACTGGTGACCGAGTTACCACTTGCAATTTGGGAGTTGGTTCTTTGATTACTGGCAATCCAGGTCAGTCCCTTATAGCAAAGAGGAAATGGTGAGCCACTACAAGGAAGTTAACAGCAACACAATTTGTAAATCACAGATAAACTCTCATAGAAATCTTAATACTTTTCACCATTATTTTATGCCTGGACTGTGTGAGTTATGGACAAACAAAATGACGAAAGAAATGAATATCTTGTGAGCAGAGCAGACACACATGTCAGAGCAAGGTACCAGAAAATAATGACACACTTCTTATGCCATTTTAATGACTACTGCAGGTACTGTCAATGTTACTACTGTGTCACTCCAGGTAACAATGATGTCCAATACAACATATTAAGGTAGTATTAAACAGCAAGTTATCTGCTTCGGTGGACTAGTGGTTAGCGTGCTCGCCACTGGACCCAAGGTTGCGGGTTCAATCCCGGCCGAGGTAGATGGATTTTTAAGGGTGATAAAAATCCGTAGCACCACTTCCTTCGGAGGGGAAGTAAAGCCGTCTGTCCCATGTCGTAGATTTACGGCATGTAAAAGAACCTTACGGGCATATAGATGTTTGTAAGCCAAATTTAGCTGCCATTTCTCACCCAAGTCTCCTGATTGGCTGCTAGAGGGCTCTAGCGGTCCTATCAGGATGAATAGAATGGTACATGGCGGAAGGCAACGGGAAACCACCACTGGTAAATTCTCCCATGACAACCTATGGCTTCGTGCCAGTAGGGTCACGACACTCAGAAATGAGTATAAACGACTCGGTATATATAAACAGCAAGTTAAATGCTACATATCTGTTACTTTCCAACTTTTTTTATTTTGTTTGTTTTTACGGTTCAATGAAGTCTGAATATGGAAATAATATTTGTAACAGACTCATGTTTCCATAACTAGCAGTAACATTCAGCGTATGTGTATGGCCCCAGCACATAATGGCAGAAGGTACGTAAGACTGTCACTTCAGTACTGAAACATCATACAGCAAAGAACAGTACATGCAAAAGCACCCAAAACCATGGATTCTTAACTAATTCAATTTCTCTCTTGCAGGAATTACAAGAATCGATTGGTGAAGTGCCAATCAACAATGCAGTAGCCAAACAAGAAAAATATGACACTGTGGACTGCCCTGACAGTGAACATTTAGCAGTGGAAATTCTTGCAGAGCTGAAAAGAAGAGGGGTTACAGTCAATCACAAAATAACAAAAGAAAACATAAACCCACACACAGAAACAGACAAAGATAACGATACTGATTCATATGGTGCAGAGGAGTTATTTGGAGAAGAGGCAAATGAAGAAATTGAACGAAACACAGAAAACAAACAAGGAGAATCAAAAGTATTACAAATTTTACAGTCTCCTAAGAATACATCAGAAGAGGAAGATATTCACAATGATATGTTAAAAGAAGGTATGCATTATGGTTCATCCACTGCAAACACAAATCTAACACTGAATTCATCTTCATTTCAAAGAGATCATCGCTTTGATTTACAAACAAATAAAAATTCTACTACAGAAAAAGCTGAAAGCATTAACCCTGCACAAGTAGCCATCAAACTCATTCCTCATAATATCAACCTTCAACTGGGGGAAAACAGTGACGGTCAAGTGCTTGAACATGATTGGAACAACATTGTTGCTATAATCCAGAGCTCAGATTCAACAGTTACTCAACAAGGACAACAACCAACATTTGCAATTATACATGCAACTACCTCAAATGACAAAAGCAAAATAAATGTAACACAAATAAACACAGACAACACAGACAAACACTTACAACAAATGTAAATGCTACATTACACGGAGAATTTAATTATATCAATAGAACATTTGCATATAACCAATCTGAGAATTCTGATGCAACACACAGCACAGAAGTATATGACAGTGAAGACACAGCTGCAAGAAATAACGAAGAAATGAAGAGCAACTACCACTCATCAGATGCCACACAAGTTCCTCTGGCTCCAGCATTATCACCGTTAATAACAAATCCACACAAAGGTGGACATTCACAGACAAATGAAAGGAGTAGTAGTGACGTGGCTAACATATCTCGCAATACTGTTCTTGTTAGCCACTCAAGGTATAACTCAAGTCCCAGTGGCCAAATCTTTAACATTTCTGAGCAAGAACATATTCTGCCTAACACAACAAACATAACACATATATCAGAATTGAATTCAAACAATACAGAAGCTGCATCCAAAGTACAAGTACCAAGTCCTCTCACAAGACTAATGGAACTTTACACTCGTGAAGGAAAGATCAACCTAACTCTTCAGGACTTCTGGAGAGATTTGATGGCAAAAAATAATAAAAATCATACATCAGTGATAAACGACTTCATCACTTTCTCACAAAACAGCAGTGAGAGTGAAGACACGGCACTGGATAAGCATAAGCCTTCAGCGCTATTTAACACTGATACTATACAACATCTGCTATCTGCACTGAATGATACTGAAAATAACAGTTACGACGCTCAAAGACAGCAATACCTCATCAAACTCCAGGAGCTTGCTACAGAACTGGTAAGCAGGAAAGATGGTCCTGCACTTGACACAACAGATCATTTCAAATTTGCAAACACAACAGATGACAGCAAAGAAGCCACTGGAAAAGAAGGAAACAACTAAACAGTTGATAAACATGTAAGAAATACATCATTTCAGTGGTCCATGACATTTTACATGGCAGGTCTGTAACCAGATAAATGATGCAGACTTACAAAGTAGATACTGAGTAACGTGTGCCAGACTTTTTCATGCAAAGCACATGTAACTTTCAAGTCTTACACCATGAATTTGAAGACACACCCTTCAATAAACAACATGAGTTATTACATACAGGATTACTTAGTTTGTGGCCTTTGTCCATCATCTAGTATTCCAGAAAAGTATGCTTCACAAATGGGATCTGATTCCATCCCCAGGTAAAAGTAATGGCAGCACATATTCTGTTGGGTCCAACAGAAACAGCTATCTCAATCACTGCCTAACCTTCATCAGTCAACTCACTCTATAAGTACACCTGGGACCAGGTTTGATCAACAGGAGATACTACAGAAATTTACAACAATGACACAGTTCAGAAACCAAGTAATCCGACATGTCATAACACCATCATCAGAATCCTTTATGATTTGCATTAATCACTTCCTACTGGTTGGATTCAATGCATTTAAAACCACCCAAAAGTCACTTAATCCTTTTCCCTCCCTTTAATTTCCAACTTCATCTCCACCAGCTACAAATTCATGTGTGCACACGCGCGCGCGCATGTGTGTGTGGGGGCAGGGGAGGAATGAAAAATGTTGATATGGTAAAATACAGAATGCCTGCCATCTGTTGTTCACACATGCAAATTTCTGGAATAGATGTAACACTAAGCATGTGATCATGTCATTACAATAAATTAATTAGTGCTGGTGGGATGCTTTGGTCAATATAAGACATAATTTTCCAAATGCACTATTTTCCTTCGATTCCCACTGGATAGATAATTGTTGGGCCCCAGAACCCCTCTGGAAACAATGACAAGGAGAACAGTATCCATTCCATCTGGGAATCAAGCCATTATTGAGCTCATAGCCTAGCGACTGTATTGCTGCCTGCAACACAGACTTTTGTGAGGACCCACCACAATATTAACTTCATGAAACTGATTTGTAATTAGAAAGACAATTACACTAATGGAAAGACAGACATGACCTTCCTGTTATGCATAATTTAATATGCTTTTGTGACAAGAATATATAGAAATACACACACTAATTCAGAAGTTGGCATGCATGGAAACAAACACTCTCCACACTATAAACAGAAAGTGATTGAAATGCATATGTAAGTGCACTCACACCTGCATGCACAAACACAAACAACACAATATTAATTTTGGCTAGCTCACTCTTACTTAACATTATTTACCAAACAACGCATAACGGAAAACTGTACCGAATTCGATTAGGACGATCAAACCAAGAAGGATGAGCTTGGTGGGTGGGGGGGAGCATGTAAAATGAATGGGAGAGATGAGAAATGCATACAAAATTTCAGTCAGAAAACCTAACACACTGCACTTGGGAGACATATACGTGGACGGGATGATAATATTAAACACATTTATTAATTTCAGGTTTCATGAAAAGCAGAGACTTTCTTAACCAGCTGAATGAGTATCGGGTATTAGCAGCAGAAGTTCGTGTTAGCATTAACATTGTCATCTCACGGTCAGTCCAGAAACTATTACATCACACCACATACATGTGGCCTCTGCAGAAACAGTTCTGGGACATTACGCTGTTTTAACATCTTGGCAAAGCATAACCAAGCAGTACAAGAAGAATGAGCCTGTCTTACAACGTTCCTACACAACTAACTGAACCATTATATAACAACCACAATATCTTACATATGGCATTTATAATAACTCTAACATTAACTGCAGTATGTGTGATAACCATGCTGATCCCAGTGCTGTATCCCCACACCACTATAAACCAACTGCAGTTCTCTTCAATGCCACAAATATATATTTTAGTTTATCAGCCAGCATCCCGACCGAGGTCGATGGATTTTTAAGGGTGATAAAAATCCGGAGCACCACTTCCTTCGGAGGGGAAGTAAAGCCGTCGGTCCCATGTCGTAGATTTATGGCATGTAAAAGAACCTTACGGGCACGAATAGAACTAGTAATGCTCGTAAGCAAAATTCAGCGGCCATTTCTCACCCAAGTCTCCTGACTGCCTGCCAGATGGCTCTGGCAGTCACATCAGGATTGAGTAGCACTTGTGCGGTCAGTGGGCTGGTAACTCACTACATCAACGCACATGACCATAGAAACCTCCGAAAGGAGGCCCTTATGCTCCGCGTTGGAGCGACAGGGACAAACAAACAACAACAACAACAAAGCAGATACTGATATAACATACTCAATTTGTAAACAAAGATTAGGCTTTGGCTCACCTTCCTTTGAATTGTAAACAAAGAAACTTAAAAAATAAATAGTCTAAATGATACCCTACAACCTTAAATGGACGTGTGCCAAGTTTGCATATTACAGAATACAGCAGACCCTCAACTGTTGTAGAACTTTGCACAGGGTATGTTGTTCTGTTACAAAACATCGGCAGTTATGTAGTGGTGCAGCCTACTGGGAAGAGACGGTTCACAGTCCAGTACGTAATCTTGGCAGAACTTATGTTATTTTATTATTCATTTATCTTATGTATTTCATCACATATTGACACATGCAAGGTTTTTATGTCAAAACCTGCTGATGAGGAAAATTCTCCTGATGATGATAATGACGATGATGAAGATAACGATGAGGACAATGACAACAATGACCTTTTAGAGGTCAAAACTGCAGCCACATGTTTAGTGCACATTTCAAGCACCTACATTGTCACAAAACTTTAAAAAAAGGGTTCTGCTTGCAAGAAAACATCACAGCAGGACATAAGTTCAGTGCTCTAGAGAACTTTAAGGTTTGAATGTCCATTTGAATCCCTACTGTGAGCAGCTGCCTGAAGTCAAGTTTCACTAATTCCTAAAATTAATAGTGACAAGTTGAACTTCTTGTAATTTATCAGAGGGTGTAAGTGCCATGGCCTGACACCAGTAAGCTTCAAACCCAAGGCATCACAAGTTTCTAATGTGAGTTAATATGGATTCGATGCTCTGTCGATGTGGATTCTTTTTTTTTTAAAAGGGGATATTCCAGTAATATGAAGGAACCAATCAGAATCATTTACTGTCACATCAATATCACAGTCTGTTCTGTCACAAGAATCCAAATGTGCATTACCGACGGACAGGGAGGAAGGTCGCAAATTGACTCAGTGGACATATATGATAACAAGTGAGTCTGGAAATATAAGTAGTTGCCACAGCAAATAATGTTGGAACTGCTTAAAGTGTAAGTGTTATGTACACAGAACAGCAGAAGAAAAGATTCAGGGTTCATTTAGAACACAAAACTGAACCAGGATTTCAAGTGACATAAAAACTTCACCACACTGACATACCATCTGCCTCATTAACTAGCTAAACTCCAAAGAGATTAGCGTGATATCATTAATGTCTGATGTAACATTTTTGTCATTTATTAAACACATGCCCACATCCTGAAGAGTACTGTCACTGACAATATAGACTAAGGTAACAAAAGCTGCCAGGACGTGAGCATATGTGAAACACATAGAGCTGTTCTCTGAATGTCTTAGTGTTGCTCAACAGTGTAAGTTCATAATCTAGCTTTTTAGACACAAATTCAAAAACTGACTTAAAAACAGTTTCTGAATTGGACCAAGGCTACAAAATGCTCAACATCTATTTGCTTGTCTGCGTACACATTGTAACATATTTATGACTGAAGGACATCACAAGATACTTCAACACAAACCTTCTTAAATATACACAAGGTCACATTTTATATCAATGTTTAATGTGCTCTAGCATTATGACCATTATTATTTTACAAACTAATAAAAATTCACTCCACAGCCACTTACCTCAACTTTGGCACTATTTTGGAAAACAGTTTGAGCCTTGTGTGTGAGCTGGGCAAAACAGGAGCTAAGTGTCGTCATCTTCTGGCGTGCAGAATAAACCGTGTCTGAATCTTCAGCATCAAAATCACCTGTAAGCAATGAAGTATTAATAAAACTGGACACCATTCTGCACACAAAAAAAAAGGACAATTACGGGTTACATGTCTATGTGACAGCACACTCCCACCTATTTTTAATGCAGAGAGAAATGCCGGGCATCACTTACGAAAGGGACGCTGCATACAAAGCCACATCATTAGCATGATGTATGAATATAGGTATGGTACTCTTCTGAACATGCATGCCTCAAATGAGCATCAAAATGATGACACAAAGACAGCTTTTATGAAGAATTAGAGACTGCATTAAATTAAAGCTGTAAGTACTAATTGACTATTCTGCTACGAGATTTTAACGTAAAAGCAGAAAGGAAAAATATATTGAAAATGGTAATTGTGAATGGAGGTTTACAGTATGGTAGTAATGATACTTGGGTTTGAGTAGTGGACTTTACGATCTAAGAATGGTCTTTTGGGTTTTTAGTCTGTGTATTATAATGGGTTCATCCTGATGTTTCAGAACAGCATGCTGCTTCCACATTCAGGGTGACTGACTTTAGTCCAGGTGGATGCCAAAGTAATTGAGCAGAGGAAATATGTCGAATGTGTATGGAGGTTTAAAAGGATTTTGATGAGAAAAGCCCCAGACAGGGAAGAGGGAATGGATGGGTTTCCACAAAGATTTTTACACTACACCATGTAAACACCCAAAAGATCATCATATGAGTTACACCCACCATGAAACCATATCAGATCTAACTCTTAACAGTAAAACATTCCCATATCGTTAACATTTGCAAGTAAAAAGGAACTTCTAATGGGGAGACAAAATCAAAGGGGTCAGACTTGTATAGATAAAAGATGGCATGCATGTAAACTAATGTCCAAAATTTTAGAAAAGCTGCCTGTGATATCACCCATTATCTGCTGACTGCAAAAGCTGGAAAAGACTATCAGTAAGTAAATGAATAATGCAAAATTTTGATACGGAGAAGTTAAATGATGTGAAAGTTAAAGCACAGTATCAGATTAAAACTTCAGAGACTTTTAGAGCTATGTGAGAGGCGATGAAAATGTAAGACATCAACAAGGCCCAAGAAACAAACATGCCAACATTCCTTGGAATACCCAGCACATGAAGGCGGGAAGCTCCTGCCAAATGTTGGGACCAATACATATATACCAAAGCACACAGCATAACACCCCTATAGATTAGAACCTTCATCAGAACTGCCATTAGAACCACAAATCTCACACACAGTTTAGGTTGGCAGCCATGAACCATTGGCATGCATATCATAAGTGGCATACCAAAAAAAACAGTGCAGTAAGCAAGAATTTACTCTCAAGTAAGTACTTTAAGAAATGGTAACAAAGTAAAGATAAAATAATTTAAATTCAGATGTGTTGGTGAGAATTAAATTTATGTTCATGTATGTAGAACTGCACATATACATATAATCCATCACATGTCTAGAAAAATCACACACCTGCAACAGAAACTGAAAGCAAGACACAATCTGAATTCCAAATTTGTTTTCAGTTGTGCAGGCATCCCTTTGCTGTTTCCATCAGTCAAATCAGACAAGTTGCAGTCACCAATTCATCTTCCGAGTTTTACAAGAAAATGCTGCGTTTGTCCCATGGGTGATTCAGAGTTCAGTAAATATTTTAAAAAAGGAAAAAGGTGAAAAACGAGTACCAGGACTGGTAGACAATTTCAAGTGCAATGCATGGAAAAATACAGCAATGACTGAAATGGAAAAACACTAAGAACTGTTTGTTCAGAAGTATGGTTTACAGAACTTTGGTAAGTGGCAACACAATACTCAAAATTAAAAGTATGCTGCTGGGCAGTAATGAAGAGCTTATATTATCCGTTGGGAACATTCATGTCTCTCATAACAACATTTGTTGCAAGTACTTTGAAAGTGGTAGCCATCATTTCTGAGGTCAATAAGTATTGCTGGCATGACAAACAACCTAGCAATTGCGAATTTATAAAGCAAGCATACTGAGCATGTGCACAGAAACTTCTGCAAGACTTCCAACATATGGACAAGATTTTTCAGGAATGAAGGACAGGGTTATCAAAATAAATGAAAACATCCATGAGCAGCTGAAACTGCACATACATTCTTATTTTTCTGTCTCCACCAGCAACTAAAACCAGATTAACATTCTTATTTTTCCCCATCTCTCTCAATGAAAGCACAGTCATCACATTGTTCATGCAAGATTGTTTTTTTCTCACAACAGTTGACTACTGTGATCGTCTCATAGGAGTGATGCCGCGTAGTCTCATAAACATTTACCAGACTTCACGGCGTCAAATACAGTAGGCCTAATCATTGCATATTATCGTTTTTGGCCATCAATACATCGGTTTGTGAAAGATGACGAATTCCATGACATCTTCAAATTTACGACTTTAAGTGGAATACCTGGGCTATAAACATATTTGAAGTACAACCGTGAACGCGTTTATACACTGTCAAATACATAACTTCCAAACGGTTATGATAGATTACAGCTAAAAGTATTACAGTTTTGGACTCTATCGTCTTGGTATTCCAAACAGAACGCAACGTTTCGGTAGCTGAATCTGTTACGTCTGCAGGTGTGGAAATGAGGAAATGCCTTCTCAGTTGGCTTCGTTAGGATAGGTGAGCTCACCTCGATCACAGTGACTGAAATTATTCGGTCTAACAGATCCAATTTCCCCGTATTTCATTACAGATATACGTCATACATTACACAAAATAATTTCCTTGTGCACATGTAACCCCACCTCGGAACTTCAAAACCCGTCATGAATAGACATCTGTCAACACGTGAAAATAATAAACATACATACACACGAAACCAACTTCATAAAATACAACTATTGGAACTTAAGCGCATGTGTGCGTACCTATTAAAAGGTCCAAATCTACAAATGCTTCATCAAATTCTTTTTCTAATATATCCAGCCACCTGAAGCTTAATACCGTTGCGGCCATATTCGCTGCAAACTGAAGACGACCAGCTCCATGTATAACCTGTGATGACCATGGATCAGAGTTGACACATCTAAACGACAGTAGGTCCGTGGTTTGTATCCGTCTCACCATATGTTACACCGCGAACCATGACGAGTAGCACAGATCATCTAGCAGCGAGTCCACTGGCGAGACGGAATATTTTAAGTGGATAAGGGCCAAATCGCGGAAAAATTGGATTCTCTACATTGGCCATATTGCTGACTTGGTACAAGCAGTAGATCTGTGGTCGATGTGTAGGATTGTGACACGTGCGAAAGAATACACATAGTCAATAAACCAATCTCCCCAATAAGCCATTCTTGTAATCTGTGAGTTGTAGCGCCTGAGGGAATGGGATGTTGTAATTCAGTCGACATATCATACTCGTAAAAGTAAAAGGCGCAGTAAGGTGATACGTAGATGAGACAACACTTGATTTAAGAAGATAATATTTGGAAAGGGCCCTGCTGTCTCTGCATTAGAGGAACTGTTCACGCTTATTTCGAGCCGTACTGGAATTGTCAGTATTGCAGATTTATCTGAGGGCTGTAATTGTGTTATGCTTGGGTGGACATCGTGCTTTAGCTTCGGAGGAAGTGAATGATTTTTCGCCCATATGTATAGAAACTGATTATGGTTTAGATGTTATGTCGCAGATCGACACATTTGTACAGGATGTTTCATCGAAAATGCAGAAGTCAGTTCTATCCAAGAACGAACAATACTGTGTCGCGTATTCTAGTACCTGATGATAAAGTACCGTGGAATATTAAATGGGAAGAATATAATCCAGCAGCATTCACAGCACCATGTATTGACAGACAGCCTTGGGCAGATCCTGTTATAACAGACAGTCATTTTCATCCACAGTGGAATAAAGCTGATGGTAATGTGAACCGGAAAAGCTACATGGGCGAGTACCAAATTGTAGACTCGTTTCCTTTAAATCCAGCGGGACGTACAGGTCTGAGAGGTAGAGGTGTGCTGGGAAGGTGGGGTCCAAATCATGCAGCTGACCCTATTGTAACCAGATGGAAGAGAGATGAGTCACATAAAGTGGAGCTTAATCCAGACACAAAAAAGCCGATTCTGCAGTTTATTGCCATTCAAAGAAGGGATACTGGAGAGTGGGCAATACCTGGTGGAATGGTTGATCCTGGTGAAATGATCACGTCAACTTTGAAGAGAGAATTCATGGAAGAGGCCTTGAATGTATTGGAAAGTGATAGTGCTGAAAGAGAAAAATCTAAGGCTATGATAGACAAGTTCTTTGATGAAGGAGAAGAAATTTACCGTGGTTATGTTGATGATCCCCGGAATACTGATAATGGATGGATTGAAACTGTTGCAATGAATTTTCATGATGACAGTGGGACTTCAGTTGGTTTGTTTCCTTTATGTGCTGGTGATGATGCAGTGAATGTTCGCTGGATGGATATCAGCAGAGATTTAAAATTGTATGCAAGTCACAGTGATTTCATAGCGAAAGTTGTTGCAAAGCACAAGTCTCATTTGTAATTTACATGTTAAAAGAACATACTGCATTTGTTGCCCCCTTGAAGCCATCTTTAAGGGACATATGTCACAACCTTGGAACCCTGTTTAAATGATCGGCAAGGTTACAGATTCGAGTAGCCCTTTGGTCTTTCACTATGTCCAGGAGTCAGACTGTTTACTGGGCACAAGTCTAAACTGAGTCATGTAAATTTGTAGCTGACATTAGGTTTGACAGGGTTGATTGCATTGGTGATACTCGTAGTTATGCCTTGCATCACTAAATGATTCTGATTGTAAGAATTTTATTATGTTATAATGTGAAGTTATGATCACAAAGGGATACTGCTGTGTAAGAAAAAATATTTTCAACCCTTCAATTTCTGTAATTTATTTATACAGTTTGCAGATTCCCAATAAGACCATGTTTCCCAGTCTTTTTAAGCTGAGGCACATAGACCAATGGTGTAATTTCATTTTACATTTTTAAGTACTCGTGTCAGACTTGTGACAGGTACTTTGCAGGAAATACTGCAGCGAGACTAAACAACCTTTGATCATATTCAGATTGGATGTGCTGGAAGATTGTGTGGATCAAGGGTACCACTCTGCAGTATATATACAAGTCAAGGATATCGGAACTAGGAAAGGCAGCATTAGACCACTCTACTCAACAGTTTGCCCCACTCGTATATCCCCATTTTTGGTGGTCCCCCACATGCACAGATGTTACAATTTCTGTAGTCAATAGATACCAATCTACCATCTACATCTCCTCTTCCATAACAAATTTTAATCTGTAATATTTTACAAAATTTGTTAATATAAATTTCAGATATGTACCTTACATGGGATGTCCAGCTGAAAGCAGAACCTCATAGTCAGCTCAACAGTTTGTATTACATGATACAACTTACATGTTAGAACAGGTACTGGAAATGACCTCCTTGAATTCTCTGTCGCCTGACTTGTCTGTAAAGTGCCAACACCGCGTGCCTGCTGATTTCAGTTTTTCCTGTGTGCAAATTGTTGCATGCATCGTCTTTATGACTTCTGCACAGAGGCGTAGTCATGTGGCATTATATTGGGCAAACAAAGGATGATTTAAGGCTTCTGCTGCAGTGTAGATGAGTTCTGCACTGTTTTAGGTTTTTATGCAGCATAGAATGGTAGTTTCTTACTGACGTTTTGGGACAACCCATCGGTCCCATCTTCAAGGTTTAAGCAGTCCAAGAAGACTGCTTGACCCTTGAAGGTTATCCCGAAATGCCGGTAAGAAACTACCATTCTAAGCTGCGTAAAATCCCAAAAGAGTGAAGATCTCAACTAGGATGACTTAATTATTCAGTGCCCAAAAATGTTGCATGCCATTCAATTATTGGCTGTATCGGTGGTTACATCATCTTGCTGAAACAACTCATCTTCCTTCATCACCAAGATCTTCAAAACATTATGATAGAATTTGTCCAATGCACATTTCTGAATTTATTGTGTCCAAAAAGGTGGGTCTGATTGTTCTCGTTGTACTGATGGCACACCATACTCCAAACTTTAGTGCCATGAAATGACATCTGATGTGTGCATGTGGGATTACCTAATGACCATTGCCTGTTATATTGAGTATGTACATGGACATTCAACTAATACTCTGCCTCATCTCTAAAATAAGTCGGCAATGAATCAACTTCACCACCAGACACTGCTTCACAGAACCAGTTCCAAAACACTCTTGTGACACAGCCTGCTGCCTGGAGTTTTGGCACAACTGTGAATTTGTGTTGTGTCAAGTGAAGTAGTTTTGTGGCTGCATGTACAGATGACTGTGACACACCAGTTTCCTGTAATAACTGTCTTAAGTATTTTCTTGGAGATGCTTCTAATTGCTCTCCAGTATCTAATGTTTCTTCTGAAAGATCACACTGAGTTCACTGTTGCATTACCATGAAAAAGGAACTAAAACAATGGGAAACTGTCTTCTAAACTTGCTGGCACATATTTGTAGGATTTATACCTTATATATGTTTCCACACAAAGTCCTCTGCATTATGTTGTATTGCATATGCACAAGCAAAAATAACAATTTATGTCACACCAAGAAGCTTGTGTTGCACTGTGCTTATATTCGTAAACCACGAAGGAAGAAGGTCAACTCAATTTTCATGCATACAAAAAGTATCACACACATATCAGTGATGGTTACCAGCAACATCAACTACATAAAGTTTCTTGGCCTTGACAATCCCTTTAGCATTCCAAAGATTAGCATATGCAAGCTTCCAAATGACCAGCCTGCTTACAACACGTGTGCTGAAAGTATTACACATTTAAACATAAGATTACAGTCTTGTGAGATGTTAGTGTATAGTTTGGTACACAGCGTCTTCTGGGATGTTAGTGTACAGTTTGGTACACAGAGGGTCTTCTGGGATGTTAGTGTACAGTTTGGTACACAGAGGGTCTTATGTTAATGTACAGTTTGGTACACAGAAGGTCTTATGTTAATGTACAGTTTGGTACACAGAGGGTCTTATGTTAATGTACAGTTTGGTACACAGAGGGTCTTATGTTAATGTACAGTTTGGTACACTGAGGGTCTTATGTTAATGTACAGTTTGGTACACAGAGGGTCTTATGTTTAATGTACAGTTTGGTACACAGAGGGTCTTCTGGGATGTTAGTGTACAGTTTGGTAAACAGACAATCTTCTGGGATGTTAGTGTATAGTTTGGTACACAAAGGTTCTTCTGGGACATTTGTATACAGTTTGGTACTCAGAGGGTCTTCTGGGATTAGTGTATATTTTGGTGCACAGAGGGTCTTCTAGGATGTTAGTGTATAGTTTGGCACACACAGGGTCTTGTGGGATGTTGGCATATAGTTTGATATGCAGAGGGTCTTCTTGGATGTTAGTGTATATTTTGGTGCACAGAGGGTCTTCTAGGATGTTAGTGTATAGTTTGGCACACACAGGGTCTTGTGGGATGTTGGCATATAGTTTGATATGCAGAGGGTCTTCTTGGATGTTAGTGTATATTTTGGTGCACAGAGGGTCTTCTGGATGTTAGTGTTATAGGTTTGGCACACACAGGGTCTTGTGGGATGTTGGCATATAGTTTGATATGCAGAGGGTCTTCTGGGATGTTAGTGTACAGTTTGGTACACAGAGGGTCTTATGTTAATGTACAGTTTGGTACACAGAGGGTCTTATGTTAATGTACAGTTTGGTACACAGGGGTCTTATGTTAATGTACAGTTTGGTACACAGAGGGTCTTCTGGGATGTTAGTGTACAGTTTGGTACACAGACAATCTTCTGGGATGTTAGTGTATAGTTTGGTACACAGACAATCTTCTGGGATGTTAGTGTATAGTTTGGTACACAAAGGGTCTTCTGGGACATTTGTATACAGTTTGGTACACAGAGGGTCTTCTAGGATGTTAGTGTACAGTTTGGTACACAGAGGGTCTTCTGGGATGTTAGTGTACAGTTTGGTACACAGACAATCTTCTGGGATGTTAGTGTATAGTTAGGTACACAAAGGGTCTTCTGGGACATTTGTATACAGTTTGGTACACAGAGGGTCTTCTGGGATTTGTGTATATTTTGGTGCACAGAGGGTCTTCTAGGATGTTAGTGTACAGTTTGGTACAAATTAGATGCTCTGTTTCAGTAATACAACCACAGCTGGTGTAAATATAATTATTATTAACCTCGTCACCAAAATTATTCTTAGATCTAACTAGAATCATGGAAGCCTGGTTATGACATATCAAATAGCATGGTTAAGGTCCCGTTTCTGGCAGATCATGGCAGCAACTTACTCTATGTAAAAGATTCTGAACAAGTGCAGTGGAAATGAACTGGACAACCTTACAAGTGCTAAAGTCTTTGCCATATTAGTAACAATGAGGTGGCAAGCACACCAAAGAAACTGGTTTCAAGCAATTAGTTTCACGCAATGTGAAACTACCTCATCATGAAACTAGTGCTTTGAATTCACCTGATGTGAAAAGTTAAGATGTGTACAATGACTTCACTTGCTTCAAACTCACTATGTGCATTCTGCCTTCTTCATATTAGGAATCAAAGCACTTGTTTCATGCAACTGTAGTTGCACATTGCATGAAACTGCATGGGATTAATTTCTGTGGTGTGTGTGCCACCCACATTCAAGACACTGTCTTCAGCTTAACGTGTAACACTAACTAGCCTTAATATCACATCACACCAATGGAAGAAAATGAACTCGTAATGCTTGTACCACAAATATTTCCATATTTACTGAAATTATTTATCCTCAATGTTGTTTCTTTTGAGTTATTATGCCAAATATTACCTTTTGGCATATTATACACCACTCCAGTTATGTAGCGGGCATGCGGTGGCGCAGTTGGTTGAGGCACTGCGCTACAAGCCGGAACGTCGCGGGTTCGATTCCCGATGGTGTCATTGGAATTTTTCACTGACATAATCGTTCCGGTCGCACTATGGCCCTGGGGTCGACTCAGCCTCTAACAGATATGAGTACCAGGAATCTTTCCTGGGGAGGTAAAGGCGGCCGGTGCGTAAGGCTGACAACCTTAACACCTTCATGTGCCGATTGTCTAAAAAATCTGGGAGCCTCGACCTCCTGGATCCCTAGGGGCCTGCCAAGGCCTGTGATGGGGTTGCTTTACCTTTTACCAGTCATGCAGCATTGGTATAACAAGACCAGACTGCATGTAACAAAATTTTTTAGTAGATACACAAAGACAAACCCTTTTAGAGTGTTGTCTCATAACTGTTCCTGAGGCAAATATATCACAATTGATATCTGTTATAATAATCAATCATTGTTTGGAATATGATTTAAAAACAATCAGTATAGAGTGAAACCTCTATTCACTGTTCCTGTATGTGTCATTTTCCTGCAAGTATCCATTTTCTCTGGTCCCAAAAAAATGCTCTGTTCATATAAACGATGTGTAATTACATGCGATGCATCATTCATAGAAGCGTCAGTTTACCACAACAATCATCCAGAATTCTTGGTCCTAACCCATAGCATTCCCAGAATGATCATTGCTTAGAAAAAGTAAAAGTAATGTGATATTTTTGGGACACTGAGTAGTGGTAACTTGCCTATAATGGTAATTACCACCCTTAGGAAATGGTGCTGTGCCTCAACCAAGTGACGAGTGGAGTGGACTGATGGGGGTGAATGGGAGGCAATGGAAATGTCGGTATATGCCTAAATGTAATTTCATTTATGCCCATAAGGAAAGTATCGCCTTTCCCTGCACTCATTTTCATGGAAATCTAAAATGCTTAATAGCATTATGTTCAGATCCCTTATACTGAACTTCACACAGAATGGGCAATACATGTGGAAAGCACAGATGGAAATTCATTTACGGACAAAGTATGGCTTTCACCGAGTCATACTGATGAAACTCACAATAACAATAAATTTTTGTGGACATCCTCTGTACTGAATCTTATCCAAATCAGACAAATATGTAGAAAATATGGGTTACACTTCATTTACGCCCTTATGTAAAGTATGCATTTCAGTGCACCTATTTTTATGGAACTTGTGCTCACAAATTTCACAAAAATCTGCCAAATACTGATACTAGGTCACATATGGCTAGACACATGTGGTTTCCACATAAGATGTTCTTTTTTACTTTTTAAAAATACCTAAAAAGTGATTTGCATACAGGTATTAAAGTAACTTTATTTGTTACAGCTTTTCCACATTTGTTGTTTTCTCACAGTATCGTCCCCCCCGTTACCTTCATAAACGATGGATAGAGATGTCACTTTGTTATAGCAAAAGTGAATAATCTGGAAGTTATAAGCACTACCTGGTGATTATGTACAGCTCCTGGCCGGTGATATCGTACTTCACCTCCAAATATAACACACATTAAGGTATAAGGAAAAAGGAATAACTTGGTCAATTTTTATTGATTTACACAGCTTTTCTTCTGAGCAGCTCACATAAATATTCAAAAAGCTTTACAGTTCAACATCTAACACACATCACATACAGCTGCGTCAGTCAGTTACATGGCAGTGAAGGGTGTGCCTGAGATGAAGGATGAAACTTTGCCCACGTTTACATTTCCGAGAGAGCTCGTCATGATTTCAGATGCAGGTTCGTTGTACCAGAACTACTTTAGTTACCATGCAAGTGCTGTAAGTGTTTTGGGAGCTTAGTTTCATCGTTCTGGATATGATATTATAAATATCTGCACATGATTTTCTTTTAAATTCTTCCATACTTCTTTAACCCTTTGGCACCAGAATTAAGTACCCAGTGCACTCTGCAAGAGACTGGGATTAAAATTGCCCACCCACTACTGTGCATGTTACTGGCCAACCACTACAGTCGTCGTTTGGCTTTCTCAGCATTACGCTGCATGACAACTATAGTCTTCCTTCGGCATCAAAGGGTTAAACAACGCAAAAAAAAAAGGAACACAGTATTTCAGTAAATATACCAAGGCCTTGCTTTATGCCCTAGCAGTGTTACTGAAAAAGTGGGCATCAATAAAAAAAAAGGCATAACTCAAAAATTTTATCCCCATAAGAAATAATGGAGCAATCAGGGGTTTGGGGCAGTCAAGCCAACGACAGCCTCTTCATATATGGTATATAAGACATATTCTATCATTATTGTGTTACTGATATTACATAAGAAATAAACAATTGACATTCATTTTTAGCCCATGTAAACTGAAGAGGAATTGTAAACAACCTGTGTGCACTTACGTGAAATGGATCAGATTGTTCGAGGAAGCTGGTGGTACTGATGGTAGCTGTGTTAGAGCTGGAGGTTGGGAGGCGAAGGCCGAGAGTCAGATGATGACAGTAGCTGGTTTAGACTTGGGGAGAGGGGTCATACGGGTCAGATTACAAAGTAGGCAATGGTGGTGGTAATGCAATGGAGGTGGATGGTTTCACTCTCATACTAGATAGCTGCTCAGCTGATGGGTGGTCAGAGGTCAGTGGCTGAGGTTCAGGTGTTACATTTCCTTCTGTCGTTTTAAAGTAAGAATCCAACGACCTCTGGGACACGTTCATCTTTCTTTCTTTCAGTATTCTGAAATAACATCTGACTGATGCTAAAACATCTCTTTTCCCTTTAGAATTTCTTTCTGTGTTTCAATCAACTGCGTCAAAAATTACTAAAGCTTTGTCGATGATTCACAACGCTTCAGACAATCTTCTGCATGTCAGCTTACACAAAAGTTCAAACTCTTCTGTACCCTCCTCCCCTGCTTCCTCCCTACTTTCTTTCTCTGGTTCAATTAAATCTTCACTGGATAATTCCTCTTTGTCCGACATTAACAAATCCAAGACATCATTAAAATCAACCACGTTAAATCCAACTACAGATGTCAATTCTGAAATTTTTCTCTCGTCTGATTCAAATCTCATCAATACTCAACCCTTTACAATCATGCGTCAGATAAGGGCACACATTTTCCCAAACTCCGTTCATACATGAACCGTAATTGCAGGACCAAACTTCACCCACAAGCATTATTGCATCTCTAATAGTGAAACTTTTCAAAATTCTTTTACAATCACGTTTTTATCATCCACAGCCTTTATCAACATATCAAATGTTTTCTTCAGATGACAGGTCTTAAATGTCGATATCACTCCTTGCTCCATCGGTTGTATTGGAGACGTCAAGTTTGGAGGGATAAACACCTCACCACTTTTATGTGCTGACAAAGATCCTGACCATGGGCATTGTCGACAATGAGGAGAATGTTAAAAGGCCAGATTTTCTTTTGCACAGTATTCACACAGTTCGCCTTCACGTTTTTATTCCAGGTACTCAATAAAAAGTGGATCTGTTACCCACCCCTTGGCATTTGAATAAACAGGCACAGGTATAAGATGTTTCACATAGCCTTTTAGAGCATCGGGATTTGCACAATGGTACACCATCACTGGCTTCAACTTATAATCCCCCTCAGTATTACCAACTAATAGCAGAATAAATCTGTCCTTGGCAACCTTAAATTTGGGGGAAGATTTTTCTCTTGAGACATGTAAATCCCAGAATGCATCCTTTTCCAGATACAGCAGTCTCATCAATGCTGACAACTGGTTTAGGTGAATAACTTTCTTTCTCATTAAGATGCTGCAGTTCCTTAACAAACTCCTCAGCAGCCACAGCAACCTGAACTTGCATTAAATGGTTTAGCATTATCACCATCCTTTCACAGAACCTCGTAAATAGGACAAGCTTTGGCTTGAACCAAAACCTAGCTTACAGGCATGTGATGCTGATTCTGATCCTCGATCCAAGTACTCAGCACTTTTTCCACACATTCCATAGTAGAACCTTTTGAATAAGGAATTCTTTTAACATTCACTTTCGTTCCTGTCTTCCCACTTTCTTTAATTCTATTGACATTATAATGAATTGTAGGCAGTGTGCTCAAGGCAGATATTAGCGATGTGTTCGCCCTTTCCAAGCAGATTTATTAATTCTGATTTCTCTACAGCACTGATTGTCTTTTGCGTTTTTTTTTACTTCGATTGCACTAGGAGCTGCAGACTTGTTTTTTATTAATTTAATAAGGAAAAAAAAAAGACAAAGGAAAACAAACACACCACCGAATATCAACCTCAACTGAGCGGGGTGCGCTTTGTCACTGACACAGCTTCGAGCATGGATCAAAGGTGGTTTCCAGCTAGTAGACTGCCTCCCAGTCTTGTTTTGTGCCTTAGGTTCCAAAGATTCCCGGCAGATCATAGAGGGCAGCCGGCCAAAGGCCATTAAACCAAAAAAGCGTAAAACAAGGCCTACAGGTATAGTAATGTGATGATAATATGCTACAGTATGCGTAATTTGCCTTACCACAGAGGGTTTCAGTGCTTGACAAACTGCACAGCCTGTCCTGCCATTAAGAACTACACGTGTGCTCCACACTATTACCTGAAGCTGAGTCCATACCGTTCTGTCACTTGCGGTGTGTGAGTTGAAGCAACTGCCAGCAGAAGAGGCACATCATTAGCATCCAGATCCAAGCTTGTAGTAAGCAGTTCCATATCACAGAACTCTGTTGTCAGCAACAGCTCAGCCAGAGCCTGGCTACGTAGAAACAGTTCCCTCAGCTTGGATTCTAAATGCAGCAAACACTGTAACAGTAAGACTTTTATAAGCCAAAATACTGCAAAGGCAAGCTACAACTCCAACATGATAGATATGTATTGCGTTAAGTAAAAACCTTAGAAATTTGTAATTTCATACAGACAGGTTTGGTACAGTTTTGTCATTTTCCAACAGTCCAAGATCTAACATACACAGTACACACTTGAACCCATGCCAATGACTTACGATGTCTACAGCTGCATATGGTAGGGTCTCAATTTTCCCACGCTTTTAAGGTTTAATTTGACTCATACTCGCACTTTACACAGAAATTAAAAAAGATATCCCATACACCTGAGAGAGATGAGTGGCTACCTTCACACACACCGGTCAATCTTATGTCACATGAGGAAGCATAACCGCTGTCTCAAGGACCCAGACCTCAAATGACTAATGTCATAACCAAGACACAGCCCAATCCCCATGGTACTTCACTAGGTCTGGTGAACACCACCAGAATGCCAGCTTGTCCCCCTTTGCAGTGAGCTGATGATATGTTTCTTAAACATTATGGAACATTTTTTTGGAAAATTCTATACTCACAGATACATTTTGGAAGGCAGATACATGAGTCACACACAACATGGGTTAAAGGTCCTTGTATGGACCACCAGCTATAAATAGCTCTGGAAGTGAAACTGCAACTACAGTGGGTGCAAAAATTTGTGGAAAATCCTCGTTGATGATGAAGGTGCTGGATGAATGAAACCATTACACGTATTTCACAACATGTCTCACCCATACGTTTACATTTAACACCGGTCGTGGAAGGGATGTAGCCTTTCTGTGTAACTTATTAGCCACAGTGCAGATTTAAATGACCATGATATGCACAGCAGCAAGGCATTTACATGCCCACACAAGTGGTTAAGAAACTGATCTTGCCAACACCTTTTCTTCCTACAATGAAGTTCTTAACACTTTCACTGCCGGGTATTTAAATCCCCAAGCGTGTTAAATTGCCAGGGATTTATTGAATGTTAAACAACTAGTGCATCGTCTTATAAATTATAAAATATAATTATATATAAAATGCATATATTTTTTCTAGTTGTCAGCTAGGGATTAATAAAGATGTAAAATATGTTTCCTGAAAGAACTTATTGTGTGCGTGGCCTATTTAAGGCAAAAGAGCAGAGTAAATTTTAGATCGACTAAAGTTGATGCTGGCAAATTAAAACTTAAATACTTAAATCGACCGTGGTCGACTTTGGCAGTGAAAGTGTTAACAAACACTCCACTGCAGTTACACTGTAAGTAAAGCAGTACATACATGTCTGCCCCTTAACAAATCAACTGTCACTCACATGTTCAGGAGAAGTCTTCAGCCGCCACAGACACAGTAATGACTCCAGCATGTTCGCCACAAGCCGCGACATGCCAACACGGATTCCTAGTGTTCCTGGTTTATCTACAACATATGTGTGGCTTGATACTAGCTGAACCTCCCTGAAAGTGAATTAAATTATCAACCTCACATAAGAATATAAAACAACCAAAATTCCATGACCAACGATTCATACAAGCTACTGACATAATTTCCGCTTTTCTGTGCTAACCATTAAAGACACAAAGTATGGAGAAAATATGACTTTTATTTTGTTACAGAAGCTCAGGATATACCATCAAATAGTGTAATGATTACAGCACTCGAAAGAATGTGGAAAGAAGCAGTTACAGCCCACTCTGAGGTGGGAACTGAGGCAAACCATGAAACAGGTGGGTAAAGATAGTGGGTGTCCCAGTCAGAATTTCAACCAGGTACCAGCCACAAACAATACGGAACCACTACAGCGTGAGGCAACTCACTAGGTTTTAACATAATTCCTTAGCCCTCAGCCATGAAGGATTTAATCAATTTATGTAACCTGAGGACAGAAAACCTAGAGCTTTAAACTGGCAAAAATTGAAGCTTCGAATTTCATAGGAACATACTTCAATATCTGCAGAACATGATGGAACTTACCTTACCTTCGCAAGTCAGCTTGGTGTGGTAGACCTTGTAGCATTCAAAACTGAGCCAACATCCCCATTACCATAAATACACCAAGCAAAACATCAATTTTATCCACCATCATTGGTTTCAAAGACTACAATGAAGATCTTGGTTTGACCATTCCTTCCCCCACAATTTGATAAACTGTTCTGAATGACAACTGGTATCACCCATAAATTCCTTACTGAAAAACAGTTCAAAAATGTTCAAGATATAATCGGTGTCCTTTGCCACATACACTGCATTCCACAAGTTCCATCTGTCCCTCACAATTTGACATGTCTGCTCTATCACTGTCACTATTCTGCATCACTTTATCATCATGACCATCACGTCCACCAACCACAAATGAATCAATGTATCATCATAACGGGAAAGAATACAGCATGTTTGGGTGGAAAGAAGTCAATTCAATGTTTTGGTCAGAAAACCTGAAGGAAAGACTGCTTGCAGGTTGTAGGTGGTAAAGGAATAGGGTAGGAGGTCGAGAATGGGATTCATCTGACATGCACTTGTGAACATGCTAATGAACCTTTAGGCTGCATAAGATTTGGAAAACTAATTAACTGAGCAACTACTAGCTTCTTAAGAAGGACTCCGTTCAATGGAGTCAGTTGGTCAGTTCGCCAGTTAAGAAATTTAACTTATCTTAAAATGATCTACTATAAAGAACATAGCCGATCCCAGTGGCCGCACGGTCTAAGGCATGGGTTTACGGCCGCTCGCTTGCTGGGATTGTGGGTTCGATTCCCGCCGGGGGGGCATGGATGTCTGTCTCTTGTGAGTGTTGTGTGTTGTCAGGTAGAGGTCTATGCGACGAGCTGGTCCCTCGTCCAGAGGAGTCCTACCGAGTGTGTGGTGTCTAAAAAGTGTGTGATCGTGAAGCCTCGAAAAATGAGGAGGCCTAGGCCCCCTAGGGGCTGTTGAGCCACAGGAAAAAAATAAAAAATAAATAAAGAACGTAACTAGATAATTAGTGTATCTCTAGAACACAATAACTGAACTAATAATGTGATATACAAACCAAGTGTCAATGTTGGCAACAATGCACACAGCCTCTGACACTTCCTGATCCAACAGCGAGTGGTGTGAAGCAAGTGACAAATCTCGCCTCAGATTCGCTTCCCAGCTCTTGGGCGACTGTGTACAACCATGCAAAACCATGTCAGGGATGTAATGATCACTTGTACCACCCATGAGTGATGCTGCAAAACCACACATCTGCTTGTCATGCTTTTGCGCTCTGCATCTGTAATCAGTCTTCCATCAGAATTGACACAAAAACAAAGAGGATACAAATTTCAGTAATGCAAGTATTTAAAACATCACATCACAAGTCCAAGACAAATATATATTCATAGAAAAACACTATATGTTTCAGATTACATAATACAACCTCATGCTAGATATAGACTTAAAATTTGTAGGTAAAATGTAACTATAATACTGCACTATAATTTCTGTTTACATTTTATTGTGGGATCGGCATCACAATATTAGTACTGCAATAAAACTATAAAATAAAGGCCGTGCCATGGCTCAGGCGGTTAGTTGCGGGTTCGATCCCGGGTCAGTCCATGTGGGATTTGTGGTGGGCAAAGTGGCATTGGGACAGGTTTTCCCCCAAATACTTCGATTTTCCCGTCAATTTCATCCCACCAGTGCTCCATTACACAGAAAAATGAAAAAAGAAGTAATCATCTTCATCACAAGGTTGCACAATAAGCCTCAAGGCTGCGGTACATCCATAGCATCTGCTGAGGGGCCCTTCACCACCACCACAAAAAACCCTGTGATATGCAAAATATGGTTAAATTTGCATATCACAATTTTATTGTAATATAAATATTGTGATGTCAGATCCCATAAAAAATGTAAACAAACATTATAATGTATTATAAGTTGAATTTTACCTGCAATTTAAGTCTGCATACAGCCTCAGAATGGATTATTTAATCCGAAACATGCAGCGTTTCTCTGTGAATATATAGTTGTGTTGGACTGAAGATGTGATGTTTTAATTGTTTTGAAAGACAGAATGGGATGAATTCTATTAAATTAAAAAAAATGCAAGTATTTCTGTTCAGCACTTGATACACTCCACTACCATGTTGAACACAAGAGATACAGCAAGCCCTTCCACATCTAAACACCTCAAATGCTGAAACTATTCAGATATTTTGCCATCTATGATACAAGCTATTTTCACATTTTTCATAATGTTCTTAAAACACCAAAGAGAAAGAACAAGATCAAGATGAGAACAAGAAGTTCACAAAGATGTTACATGGGCGTAGGTGAGGAGGAGACAGGGAGGAAACTGAGGAGAAGCTTTGCAAAGACAAAGAAAGAATGTGAGGCTTGGTTGCTAGGCAACTCGAAGGAGCGTTCAGAAGACAAAGACAAAGATGATGGGGCTTGGCTGCTAGACAGCTTGGGAGAACCTTTGTTCAAACAAAGATGGATGATGAGGCTTGGCTGCTAGAGAACTTGGAGAAGCTTTGTGAAAACAAAGACGGATGATGAGGCTTGGCTGCTAGAGAACTTGGAGAAGCTTAGTGAAAACAAAGACGGATGATGAGGCTTGATTGCTAGAGAACTTGGAGAAGCTTTGGGAAAACAAAGACGGATGATGAGGCTTGGCTGCTAGAGAACTTGAGGAAGCTTTGTGAAAACAAAGACGGATGATGAGGCTTGGCTGCTAGAGAACTTGAAGAAGCTTTGTGAAAACAAAGACGGATGATGAGGCTTGGCTGCTAGAGAACTTGAAGAAGCTTTGTGAAAACAAAGACGGATGATGAGGCTTGGCTGCTAGAGAACTTGAAGAAGCTTTGTGAAAACAAAGACGGATGATGAGGCTTGGCTGCTAGAGAACTTGAAGAAGCTTTGTGAAAACAAAGACGGATGATGAGGCTTGGCTGCTAGAGAACTTGAAGAAGCTTTGTGAAAACAAAGACGGATGATGAGGCTTGGCTGCTACAGAACTTGGAGGATATCTGGGAAGACAAAGACAGATGGTGAGGCTTGGCTGCTAGACAACTTGCAGGAGTTTGGCTGGTAGACAACTCACATAAAAAGTGTAAATGTCAAAGGAAGAACACTTGACACAATCCACGTACAGTATCGTCTTCGTGGTGTCAGAAGTTACACTGTGTACCTATTTCTAGGAAAACTGAATTGATACATGTTTGAAATAGATGAAATTCTCATTTCAAGTTTGTCTTATGTATAAAAAAATTTGGTTATTAAAGACAAAACAAGATTAAACTTTAAATTTAACATGAAGTTAACTTTGCTAGACTTTTCTTTTCTAATATCTCTTCTACATATGTTTCTTTTGGTACTTTTGGCCTCTGTTTACTTGGAAACGGTGCAGGACTGAACATCCAAAATGGAGCACCCACAGAGTAGATTTTCATTACTTCAGAATTATAAGGTGACACTGAAGATTAGATACACAGAGAATATAAGGTTTGAAGCTTTCACAGTGAATAAATGCAATATGGTTTCTTGGACCCTTAACCATGTGAAGATCGACTGGATTTCCAATGTTCTGAAACTGTTACTGTCATGATTATCAAGGGCCAGTTGAGGGACCTAGCTTCTGATGTTGGAGACTAACACCTTCCAAATGATGAAATGAATTTCACCTTGACAGAGCTGACTGTTCATGTAGACTTCACAGATGTATATAGGACTGCTATTTGAATCATGGTCGGAACTCATATTGCCCACACTCACCAAGGTTTGGTTTTACAGAAGGTGCAGGACAGAAAAGGCATAATATAAAAAAAATCTTCAATGGATCACACTGGTTTTAATCCAGGATTCTATTCTTATCCAGACATGACCAACTGTGTGCATATGGCAGGAAATCTGAGAGGTTGTTAGTGTTACTGTCCCCGAACTTGAATCAGACTTCATACTAACCTTGGCATAGGTAGTTCAAGTAAGGTTTCACACTGCTGCTGTTCTGTGGATGTTACCCCATCTTCCTCTGCTTTCCTGTTCGATGTTGTGGTGTCAAAAAGATCATCATCATCATCTGACAAGTTGCTATAATCATCAAACATGGCATTTCCTTCACTCACATAACCACTTACACAGTCTTGATGTTTCTCTCCCCTTCTTACACACATATCACAACACTCACTGGCTTTATCTACCACATCACTGCAACCAACACTCAGATTATCCTTTTTTACAGAGCTACACTTCTCACAAACTACAGAACCTTCAGTTAAACAAAAATTTTCTCTGGCTTCAGCTACTTTATCTATCCTCTTGTCTGTCTGAAGGAAACTTTTCTTCTGGTCTCTGCCTTGTATATAATTCATCAGAACTCCTTCACACCTCTCAAATTGAAACCGTACACTGTGATACTCCTTAATGTAACGACTAATCTCACATATACAATCACTATGTCTCCGACGAAAAGGTAATGGATTATTTCCAGTGTTTGCTCTTGATAACGGGCGTAAGAGACTAAAAGAACATGACATGGATCTGCTAGATCTTACACAATTTTTTACAGACAAATTGGTTTGCAACCCGCCACACTCATCTTCAAGTTCTATCACAGATGGATGGATTGTTATGACTCGACAGCCACTTTCACTTGTAAGATGACTTGTACAAGGCTTGGTTTTTTGCTCCTTTATAGGTACCCTTAAAACTTCTTCTTGAAACTTAGATTTTCCTACATCCACATTTACATTTAACTCACATTTTCTTGCTAAACCCGGTTCATGCTTGCACAGAGAAGACTTTCCATCACTGGCTAGACATGAGAATGTTACATCAGAATGACACACATGGTGTGCATATTTACAGGAATTACCACCTTTCTCACAAGCTATGACATGGGAGGCATGTGGACTAGAGGTTCTTGATACAGATGGATAAACATCACAACAGGCATCATGACTTAACTTTCTGTTTGTTTTCTCGTTCTGCTCAGTCTCAGATTTATGTGAGTGTTTTAAGTCAATCAACTGTTCATTGTCACCTATCACAAATATCACATCGCCTCTTCCTAAGACGCTCTCACCATCTTTACTAATGCTCTTAACAGTAGTTTTTTCATAGTGCACTGTACTTGAAATTGGTGATGGAGTATTTGACTCTTCTGAAACTTTAATTGGTTTTCCTTTAAATGTAGGAGCAGTGTTAGCACAAGATCTCTGCCGCTCACTCTCCACTCGCTTTGGCAAAAGCACCTCTGTATCTTGACTCAGTTTCACACTATCCTTACCCTGTAGGTGGCAAAGTATCGCAGAAGTTGGAACACGACATAAACGACTTACTTTCTGAGCCATATCTTCATAATGGAATGAATGGTCACTGTTCATATTATGAATTTCTACTCCATTTGAATCTGCTACACTAGATTTATCTTCAGGATGCAAAGAAAACTTGGCACCTGTAGTCTCATCACCATCATCTAATTTTAAGTCTGCTAAGTCTGGATACAATCGACCCGTTCTGGTGGAAGATTTTGGATTTGAGTGTTCAAGTTCCATTACAGTGGTAGTACTGTCTAACTTCTTCATAAAACTGGCAGTTCGTCTCATACCACTTATCTGTGGAACTGATAAGTGAACATCCTTTCTTAAATTCCTTATACTCTCACTTCCAACACCTGACTGGCCTAACTGAACAGATATCTGTGTGCTAGAACAATCACGCTCTTCAGTAACTCCAACACTCTGCAATGAACTCACTTCACAAGGCACTGGACTCTTTGTTGCCATATTATCATTGCATTTGTCACCATTTTCAACTTCAAGTTCCCTACCTATCTCAACTCCATGGTCAACCCTACTATCAAACACCGTCATCACATCACGACCTGAAAGAAAATGTCTTGCAAATGATGAATGAGATGGCTGCAAATGTTTGTCAACGAGAGCTGTTGCTGGTGTGTTACTGGACTGCCGAACTGTGGCTGCATTCAGTTGAGCCTCTGTAGAATCTTGCCTTTCTATTACATGTTTCTCCACCTCACTGCAGCGAATGAAGTATGTTAATGAACTCAAAATTCTATTCAGAAGCTCCAGTTTCTTTGCACCAGATGTGACAACTGTTTTCGCTACCTTCACTGGGAAACCCAATGCACCATACAATTCTCCAAGCTGGGCCCACAAAGGGTTGTATGGGTGTGATTTTGACAAAGCATCCAACTGAAATAAAGTAACTCTGTTAAAAACTAAGTCCTGTCCACCGCAGTAATTCTGTGTGACAGTAAAGTAAAGTTGTCCCTGTGCTTAATTAAGCACCACATCATGAAGACATAAAGGGACAGCAGAGGCAATCTCCACACATTTTAATCTCAGCCAGTTTTCAGTTTCTGACTGCTTCAAGCCCTGGATGATAGTCTCCAGTACCCATTCAATTTGAGACTTGGTGGACCCCTGGATGTGGTGGAGAAGAGAAAAATCTTTGCCCATGCCAGGAATAAAATGCTGGCTGTACAGACAATAGCCTAATTACAATACTGAGCAAGTTAGCATGGCTCCACTTTCTTAAATTGTATTTCTTTACATAAAAATAAATAAATAAATAAAATATTTAAAAATGCTTTAAATAACTTAGATGCACTCATATTTTATGTTTTTCAGCAGTTTATTTGTGTGATGAACCATTCCTAAGAAAACTGACAAACGTTCAGTCAATCCATTCAGTAGGATTTTATGGCTAAGAATTAAGCAGTGACTGGTTAGACAGATGTGATTGTACAAGTTGCAGGAGAGAAAGAGACAATTGTTAGAACTGTTTTTTCCCCAGAATCACTGGGACAGGGTAGCTGCTGCCACCTGCATTGATGCCTATGCCAGAGCATTTAGTTACTATGGAACAGTGGACCCATGCACAACATGCAATAGCTATTACAACATATTACAAAGCAACAATTATTTTGCCGCTCTGTCTTTATTTCATCAGTATGTCCAAATAAACCACAATAATCCAGTGCCATCAGTTCAAGCCATTAAAACATGGTTTAAAAACTTCAGTGAAACTGATGTGACCTTAAAAATAGTCCTCAGAAAAGCAAGAATCATCCATACATCAGAAAACATTAGGACCGTCAGAGCGGCTATGAAAAAGTCTGCAACATTCTGCATGGTGTCACGCACCTTTATTAAACATCCCAGACAGAATTTCACGTTATTAACACCGTGCATCTTTACTAAACAGATTATATCAAACCAACTGATGAACTAAGGTTTGAAACATATGTAGGGGTACAAACATTTTATAAAAGCTACAATAAAAGTGGTTTTTAATTGTGCATCAGTTGGTTTGATATAATCCCAGACAGAAGTTTACAATTAATTTTAAGCAAGGACTTGAACTTCCACTCCTACAAGAACGAGGTAGTTGCAGGAATTAGAGGAATGTACCGTATATTCTCGAATCTAATCCGCACCTTTTTTACAGTTTTAGAGGGCTAAAAAATCAGATGCGGATTAGATTCGCGTGCGGATTAGATTCGCGGTCTAGAGCTGGATTTTGGAAAAATGATTGAGCTGCTGTACAATATAACAATAACGTAATTAACGTAATTAATAAACAACGTAAGAACAATACAATACAATAATCTATTATTTTATTATTTATTATTATAATTTATTATTCATCAGACTCGCCGTCATCACTCATAACTGAATCATTATCCGTGCTCTCCACCCAGTCACTATCATCTTTATCTTCAACATCGTCCTCCCATACAATGTCATCTTCGGTTCCGTCCAAAGCATTGCTTATGCAACACATCTTGAAAGATCTGACGATAATGCTCTCCGGGATGGCTTTCCATGCAGCCGACACCCACCGCGCCACTTCTGAAGGAGCTGCGTCACACCCGCTGATCGCTGCCTTGTGTTTCCGCCATAGTCGAACGTTGCTTTCATTAACTCCAAAAATTGCAGCGGCTTTGCGGTTTCCATTCTCCTCTGCGCACTGAATAACTTCACGCTTGAACTTCGCCGTATATGAGAGTCGTTTAGATTTCAGGTGTCCCTCTTCCATAACTACGGTACACGACAAATTGGAACAAGCACCTCCCACGTTTCAACAACTAAAGATCAGCTGGCTTCAGACGAGATTGCGCACGTCTGTTGAGAAAGGCCCCGCCTCTATCGGAATGACTCATCGGCCACAGGCGTAGCGTCGGATTTTAACGCATTGGTAACATCCAATATTATTCAATCAGTCGCCCCGTGGGCAAGGGGTGGTTGAAGGAAAGGTGCGGATTAGAATCGCGAACTAACTATTTTTCGTTTAAGAAGTCGCCAGAAACTGGGTGCGGATTAGATTCGAGAATATACGGTAGTTCCATCAGGCACACAAATTCCATTATGAATTACACATGTGGACAACAATACAGTACACAATCTGTTTGTAAGGGATGAAGCTCACGTTCACATTTTAAGAATCATGAACAAACAAAATTTACATTACTAGGCAAACGAAAACCCCCGCCAACTGCACCACAATCCCTTACACAGTGTGAAGGTGGCAGTGTGATCTGCAATATCATCTTTCAGCATAATCGTCCGACATTTTTCCCAGGATGATAATGAAACTGTGGCATTAACATCAGACCACTACACCCACATGATTCAGGCCTTGTTCACACCAGAGTTAACTGAATTTCCCAAGGCCAATAAGAACACAGGGATTCAACAAGATGGGGCAACTGCACATATAGCCAGAAATCCACTTAATGACATAAACCAGCTGTTTGCTAATCACATCCTAACCGAGAAAGGAGATATTTCCTGCCTATGGAGCTCATCTGATTTATCAGCTCCTGAATATTTTTTGAGGCAAATTACAGAGCAAAGTTTATGCTCATTGCCCAAAAAAATACTGACAAACTGAAATTCAGAATCTCAGAAGAAATCGTCAAAATCACAGTGCACATGTTGCACCACATTACACGCAATATGCGCTTGAGGTCAAAGAAGTGTTTGCCCAAAGGTAGGGGTCACTTTGACGACATCGTGTTCAAGAAGCAGTCAGCTTTATCTCATACTGTAAGACAATATTTTTATAATTTTGTAAATACAGGACTTAAATGAATTATTGCTGCATTTATAATTGCCTCTTTCTCTGCTGAACATGGTATTAAGACAAGATCAATGCTTCGTACGTCAAAATGTGCACTCACCAGTTGTCTCGCGCAGGGTTTTTTGGAGAAGTGTGGAAGGGACATTTTCCCTGGTAAAACAGTGGCAACCCAGCCCAAGTGATGTGTCAGCACAGCTGTCACCAGCGTACTCACAAAACTGTAAATAATATGACAAAATCTGGTCAATCATGTTCCTCAGTGGAATTTTTCAATTTTGTGGTAACAACCACACATTACAAATGCTTCAAATTTGACAGAGTCAACCCACAGAGTATTTCATATATCTTAAACAGAATAGGTCTCAGTTATGTACAATGTTTCATTGTCTAAATGAAAAAAAACTGGAATTAATTTGATGATATTGTTTTGCATAAGTAACATACAGTAACTCACACCTGTACCAGCTGAAAATATACATGATCAAACAATTGCACGAGAAGCATAAAAATACAATAAAAATTTTACAAAATTTAACGGTTCAGAAACTGTATCTAGACGAATTCGTCTGTCCTTACACTTGTTTTATTTTCACTTACTGTATTTTCCCACGTATAAGATAACCCCCTCCACCACCTTCAATTGTCAAGAAAATACATTTAAAAAGCATAAATTCTAAAAGATTCGACCTTGGTATGTAGCATTGAGAACTACAGTGAAACCTCTATCCATCGTTCCCGTTACCGTCGTTGGCCCGCATGTATCGTCTGCCTTATTTGGTCCCGAAATTAGCCCCATATAAATAACACTATTTTTTCCCGCCTCTATTGTTCCTCGAACTGTCGTTTTCCCGCACCAATAGTTGAAAAATAACGGTCCTGACGCAACATTTTCCCGCACTGATAGTTTTTTTTTTTTAATTTGAAGCGATGGTTTAGTGCGCTGTGCGTGCATTGCTTTCTTAGTACCACCTGGATTGGCTCCATCAAAAAGTATGGAGTGCATTCTGTACTCTTTGCTCTCCATCCTTTTCTTTGGACTAGATGAAGACTTGGCAACTCTGTTGTGGAGCTTTACTTCATTGCAAGTGGTTCTGTGCGTTCTGGTGTGCTTCATAGTTTCATACGTTACCCTGGTTTAATCATTTCCATCCTTTATTATCCTTTTCCTATAATATTTTATTCCTGTTATTAATTCATTCCTGTTTTTATTACTTCATTATATTTTATTCCTACTATTTATTTTGAAATCCGTGGACCATGTCCCAACCTAAAAAGCAAGTGAGAACTCTGCACGAGCGATTGAAAATATTAGAAGAGGTGGAGAAGAATCCTGGAGAGAAACGTGTCGACATTGCCAAACGCCTTGGGTTGGCTCCAAGCACACTAAACTCCATATTCGCAAAGAAGGACGAAATCCGAGAGCAGGCAGAAAAATGTGGTAACGCCAGTAAGAACAGGAAAATACGTAGGGAGTCGACATTCGCCGAGTTGGAAAGAGTACTCTTCTCGTGGTACCAGCAGGCAAGGGCGTCGAATATCCCAATTGATGGAACCATTCTTCGTGGAAAGGCGAAGATGATTGCAGCGCAGCTGAATATAGAAAATTTCACTGCATCCAACGGCTGGATAGCGAGGTTTAAGGACCGGCATGGCCTAGTATACAAGAAGATAGTCGGAGAAAGTGCGGCAGTGGACAGCGAAAGCACGGAAGCGTGGCTGGAAAGACTGCCATCTTTGTTGGAGGGCTACGAACAACGTGATATATACAACGCGGATGAGACGGGGCTCTTCTACAACGTGCTACCTGATAGAACCTTGGCTCTCAAAGGAGAGTCTTGTCATGGAGGGAAAAACTGTAAAGACAGACTTACTGTTTTACTTTGTGTTAACAGTGATGGAACTGACAAACAAGTGCCGATTGTTATCGGAAAATCTCCGAAACCGCGATGTTTCAAGAATGTAAAAAAAATACCCACCAAGTACCACGCGAACAATAAAGCGTGGATGACCACAGACATTTTTTCTTCATTTCTGCGTTCATTAGACGCAAGTATGGATGCACAAAACAGGAACATTCTCCTCTTTGTGGACAATTGTGCCGCACATCCAAAGGATACATCGTTTCTAAGAAATGTGAAAGTCATACGGTACCCGGCAAATTGTACAAGTGTGCTCCAGCCCCTTGATTTAGGGGTAATAAAGTGTTATAAGCAGCTTTATAGAAAACGCCTCGTGCAAACAGGTGTTTGCTTAATGGATGCAGGCAAAGATACGAAAAAGAAGATAAACGTGTTGGAAGCTTTGCACTACACTGTGGCAGCCTTGCAACAAGTAACCCAGCAGACAATCGAAAATTGTTTTCGGAAAGCTGGTTACGTGCAGGGACAAACTTCAGGCAATAGTGACGTTGTATTGACCAACGATGACGATGATTTCCGCCAAGACTGGAAAAAGTTCAGTGGCATGAACAAAGATAAATTCGAGGACTACGTCTCTGTGGACAGTCACGTGGCAACCTGTGGTGTAGAAACAGTGCAGGAGCTGTGCGTGAGCCTCGTGGCGTCCGGGAGTGTGGAGCGGGAAGAAGGAGAAGAAGCTGGCGAACCCGAAGTTGTGCCGAGCTTTGCTGAGACGCATGAAGCGCTGATGAAAGTAAGATCTTTCTTTTATGCGCACAGCACGAGTGACAGTGATCGTGAAAGTGTTCTCGGCCTTGAAAAATCGTACTTTGAATTGAGGAGGAGTAAATTTTGCGGAAAACAAACGTCAATGAAAGATTTTCTCAGCAAGAAGTAATAATTATCATTAAATTGATCTTATCTACAATTTTTAATGGTTTCCCGGTACTATCATTTCCCGTATGTATCGTTCAAATTTTCCGGTCCCCTGAAAAACGATGGATAGAGGTTTCACTGTAATTGGTTTCTGGACTTTGTCCATCGTCCGGAAATCTAAAATCACAGTGACTGAGGTTAGCTCTGTCTAAGTGACCCAACTGAGTAGGTGTCTCCCTCCCCCCTTCACCTGAGGATGGGAGCAGATCCAGCTTCCGAAATGTCGTGATTTTAGATTTCCCGACGATTGAAAAATCCAGAAACCAATTAGTTCTATAAAAACCTTGCTTAACTTGGTGCATCATTACAAGATAAACACCCATACTGTAGATAATGAATCAGGAAACAAATTCTTGTCTTATACTCATAAATATGTTATTTTTCTACAATGCACTGAATGTTACAGATCTGTAACACACAGCAATGCTCAAAATGTGGAATGTCAACTATTGCCAATGACCAACTATGGCTGCTCTTATGTAGCCCTTTAATTTCCAGTCTTCTGCGGATCATACTGGGCATTTAATTCCAGCACCAAAGGGTTTACATATTTATCAGGCTATAAGACAGTTTTCCTAATTAGTCATGTTAAAAATAATGGAGGTCACCTTACAAACATGCACAAAGATAAACACGTTCTGTATATGTAATATTAATAATAATAATAATAATAATAATAATAATAATAACCATGGCTCGACAGCCCTATATGGGCTTGGGCCTCCTCTTTCCGAGGTTACAAGGTCTTTGTGCATTTGCGGCAGTGAGGGACCGGCCCACAGCCGCGCTTTTCAACTCGATCCTGATGTGACTGCCAGAGCCATCTGGCAGTCAGGAGACTTGGGTGAGAAATGGCCGCTTGAATTTAGCTTACGGACACTACTGGTTCTTCTTCATGCCCGAAGGTTCTTTTACATGCCGTAAATCTACGACATGGGACTGACGGCTTTACTTCTCCTCCGAAGGAAGTGGTGCTCCGGATTTTTATCACCCTTAAAAATCCATCGACCTCAGTCGGGATCGAACTCGCGAACCTTGGGTCCAGTGGTGAGCACGCTAAACACTAGTCCACCGAGGTCGACGTTCTGTATATGTACCATCCTTAAAATTTAAGATTGTGAATGGGGGAGGTGGGTGTCTTATATGCAAGTCACCTTATAATTGGGTAAATACAACAATCTCTCAGTGCTAACCAACACATACGGTAAAGACATTAGCTCTAGGCATCCTGTGCATGACTAATTTTAAGAGAAGTGCTTTCGTAAGCCTCTCTATCTGGCTCTTTACAATTAGTAAGTGTGGTACTGGAATGGCCATGTATTCTTTAACTGTAAATTTTAAATCTTCAGTGAAACACTACATTGCACCTCATTGGTGCTTGTCCTAGCATTGCTAGTATCTCGGTACTCAACAAATCCCATGCGTCAGATTTCCGTGGTGCTTAGATAATTGCTGTGGCACCTAGATTCTGGAAGCACATGTAGCAAATGATTCTTTTGAAAAAAAAATCCTGGTTCAATGAACACTAAATTAATAAACACCTCACTCACTGCCACGATTGAATGTTCTAACTACCAAAATCAGTCTAGCGTAATATGACTTTACTCCTTTGTGGTTTAATTTTTATTATGTAGTACAAATATCTTGGCTGTGTAAACAAGTGTGACCATTTTCCTGAAGATGCATAAATGCAACAGCCATGGTAATGCAAACAATGAATGCTGTTACTGCAACTTATGTAAATATGACAGCAAAGTGATGCAACGTTTGCACTTACATCATGTGTGTTTCGTGTAAACGGGGAGTTATTGGGCATTTTGTAAATGTGAGAGAGCAGAACCGTAAGGTTTCAACTTACAGTAATGTGTGTTACATGGAAACAGGCTGCTAGTGCACCTTGCATAAATGCCAAAGCACATTGCAGTGAAGTTTCAAATTACATTAATGCATGTTCACAAAAACAGACTGCTAGTGCACTACTCATATTGTAAGCCCTGGCATAATTAAGTCAAATTTTTACTGTTCACTGAACACTCGTATACCATGACATTTAAGCTTTTAAATTCTGCACCAATCTGATTTTACAGAAATTTTAGTCAAGTACTGGATTTATTGACAAACTACAGTGTGTCCACAAAGTTCCTTCGGGTTTTGAAAAATTGCGGCGCACAAACAAATTGAGCTAGCCACATGCGGTTTGCGGCAGATTACAGTGAAACTCTGGAAGTTTTTTTTGCCGCCAACAGATGGCATAAGCGGCCATCTTTACGTTTCTCAGTCAGTTGTTTGTGAAATGGTGACAGCGCAGGAACGCGCGCGTTGTGTGGGATGGCAGAGACGGTCTAATGCCTTGGCCTCCACGTTCACCAGACATAACACCACTGGATTTTTTCCTGTGGGGTTATGTCAAGAGCAATGTGTTCTGAACACCAGTTAACGGACTTGATGACCTGAAGACCCGTATCAGGAATGCGATCTCGGCTATTCCAGCGGACATGCTCCACAGAAATGGCAAGAGCTCAAATATCATCTGGACGTTCTCCGCGCCACCAAGGGAGCCCACATCGAGGTCTACTGAGGTCAGTTAAAAGCTTCCAGAGTTTCACTGTAATCTGCCGCAAACCGCATGTGGCTAGCTCAATTTGTTTGCGTGCCACAATTTTTCAAAACCCCGAAGGGACTTTGTGGACACACTGTACATAAAACTTACCCTCAAATGAATTTAATATTGTACATTTTCCATGCAATTGTCTTATTCCCAACTAACTTCACATTGTTTTCAATGTTAACACATGTTTCAGCTGCAAACTGTGGCCATCTTCAGGAAACTACAAGTGTCGAAGTCATGTATAGCGTGCTATACAGGTTATCAGACATAAATGGTAAAATGTTTACATATATTAGTGTCATTCCATAAACATACAGTATTATTAAAATGTATCAAAATTAGGACACAAGTAAAGTATTAAAATTATGTACAATGTAGTATTCTAACATCTGATGATACAGGATCACCGCTCTACTACATACTGGAGGGAAATTCTCAATCACCAGATGTTTGGATACTTCATTTTATGCAATTTTAATACTTCACTTGTGTCATAAATTTAATACAGGCAGGTCTCGTTTTAAGCCAGTGTTACAGTCCTGAAAAACGTTGCACAAATCAAACACAAAATTCCCATTTAAAACAATGTACTTCCTTGGGGTTAGGGGATTGACATCATCATTCTATATAGTATATGACTATACCACTAGTGGACATACAGATCTGTAGAGTATATATGTACTGTTTATATAGTATATATACATTTCTATACAGTATACATACATTTCTATACAATATATTTATTTATTTCTAATGCAATAAAAATGTAAGAGACCTCCATAATTTGAGGCATGGTTCATTCCAATAGGACTGTGGTCGTTTTGCTACACGAGAAAACACTCCCTGTTTCAGACTGTTGGCGTTTAATGTCATCTAAACACTTAGCGCTTTCTTTAATTCTATCAGCATTATCACGAACTGTATGTACGCTACTATCAGCGAGTCTAACACTACGACATATGTCAACAATTGGTTCACCTTTTTCAAGTCGGCTTATTATGCCTAATTTCTCTTCAATACTGATTGTCTTTTGCCAATTTTGTTGATGCTGCTGAAGAAGAACCTAAATGAGCGACGCGATATATCACCAACGTAATCAATCCATACAGGTGACTGATGGCATGACAGTGATGTCACTTTCTGCTAGCCTCCTACAGAAGATAAAGGTGGCCATGGATCATCTATGCCAAATCACGTTAAACCAAAAATTATTGCGTAAATTCGAAAAGTGGTGCAAATTTTCAAGTCGCATTAAAGCGAAATTGCACAAAAAGAAATTGTGTGAAACAAAACCTGCCTGTACATTTTTAATAATACTGTATATTTACATAACGATATTATTATGTATAAATACTTTACTGTTTATTTTTAACAACCTCTATGACATGCCGTACATGTCTGCAACACCTGTAGACCCCTGAGTACGGCTGCAATTTGCAGCCAAAACATGTAGGAGCATTAAAAACCAATTGTGCAATTAGTTGGGAATAAACTTGTGTGCTGACCTCAAATATTTATAAAAGAAATCTACACATTTCTCTGAACACACTGTTACGTTATTGCCTTCAAATTATTCATTTCTGTGTATTTAAAACAATTTCAGTAATGTATTGCATCTTCGGAGGTTCCTGTTAATTGTCCTCCGCTGTCAAAGGGTTGATAAGGAGTTTCAATATTAGACTTTTCATTTCAGTGTGCTTCTAAGGATTTTTAGTCTTACATTTTGATTTTTAAGCCTTCCTGGGCATTTCTGATACAAAAAGTGGCATCATTTCAGAAGAATATCCTCAGTGTGTATCACTATCCTGTGATTTATCACACACACACATAAAAACAAGCAACAGCAACAGTGAAATGTTTTACGTTTGTTCACCATCACAACATAAATCCAGAGTGCAAAAAGTCTGGCTCCTAAAGTTTTTAGCTGACACCTGCATTCAATGAAAATCTGTCAATCCCTCTTGCATATTGTATTAACTTTGGCAGCTACCAAGACAATAATTATGTAACAAGAGTTACGTCTGTCCCACAAGTTATTTTTAAGTTATTTACTGAAAAGAAGAATCCTGTGGTGTGATTCAGTGACCATTTATGAAAAGTTTTAAAATCTGAAATACACTTATCTACTAACACTTACAAGTTGGTAGCTTTGGTATCGATGTTTGCAATAAGATGACACAGATCCTGCAGGAAGTTAGATGATAGGGGTGAGCTGTGGTGGTTCATACCCGATGTAAGACCGAACCACACAGGGGAAGTCAATCGAGGTGCCGAAAATACATCAAGCAGCCACTGCATAAAAAAAAAACAAATATTACAAATTATCACAGAGCATATTTTAACAAATATAAACCTAGCATTATCAGGTAAAATTATAAAAATACACATCTATCAATATCAATAATCAAAATACACATTCATATATGCTTGTTATGCACACATAAATGTGTATCATGATAGTAGATACTGATAGATTGTATACTTATGTACATGGTTTAAGATGTTTTAATGTAAAATTACAATAATACACTTTTGGAAAAAAAAAAAAGGTACCATATCCATATAAAGTAATACGTGGGTCGTTCAAATTTAAACGAGAATTCAGTTCCCTTTCGAGCACAAATCAACTTGTAAGAATGTGCTTGCACTGACAAGTTATGACATGTTTAAACTTGCAACCCGCACTAGTCAGGTCCCTCTCCACCTCAACCATCAGGTACAATCAAGATGGCAGTGCAAGAAGTACCCAGCAGTGTTGCGCAGCGTATAATTATCAAATTTCTTACGAAGGAAGGTGTCATTCCTTCTGAAATCTTTACCAGGTTTCAAGCACAGTTTGGGGATGAATGTTTGACACAGCCAAGGGTGTTCAGTTGGGAGAAATCATTTCGAGAAGGATAAGACCATGTTGAAAATGAACCTCACGCTCAGCAACCAAGAACTTCTGTCAATCTGGACAACGTTTTGAAAATTGGTGAACTTATTTGGGCTAATCGTCGCATAACTCTTCTTGAACTGTCACAGGAAGTAGGAATTAGTGTAGGGAGTGTTGAAGAAATTCTGCACAATGAGGTGAAAGTCAGTAAAGTGAGCGCAAGGTGGGTCCCACGGCTCCTGTCACCGGAGCACAGGGAAAGACGTTTAGTGGCCGTTACTCAACTTTTGCAACGATATGAAAGAGAAGGAGCCGAATTTTTGGACTCAATTGTGACCTGTGATGAGACCTGGGTCCACTACTTCACTCCTGAATCAAAAAGAGCAAGTAAGCAGTGGAAATACACACATTCTCCACCCGCAAAAAAAGTGAAAGCAATTTTTTCAGGAAGATCATGGCTACTGTGTTCTGGGATTCAAAGGGTATCATTCACCTGGACTCTCTCACTAGTCAAAAAACCATCAATACACAGTACTATTCAACTCTCCTGATTGAAAAAGTGAAGCCGCCAATCCGCTCAAAGCAAAAAAAAGGCAGGATCCAGTTTGCTTCCTCCAAGACGCCTGTCCTCACACTGCGGCTTTAACGATGGCACTCTACTGAAACTGAAGTGGGATGTCTTGCGTCATCCACCGTACAGTACAGACTTAGCTCCATCTGATTATCATTTGTTTGGACAGCACTGTTCAGATACATGGTGTCATAACCCAGAAGGTAATTTCAATGTGTAGAATAATGCCCTATTAGACGCCAAAAACAGTGAAATATTTCACCTTCAAACACACTAATATGGCATGTCAGTCTGTATGTTACTTTTAATTTAGGACCCATTTAACTTTTGCCCCTATTTAAGGATATAACAATGCAGTTTTCCACCTGCTGCATGTCCTCCGAGCCTGCCATCATGAGGTGGACAAACATCTCCTTGTGCAGGTAGGCATGCTCCACACAGCTGCGAAGTCTGTCCATCATGCTCTCCATCACAGCCATGTGCTCGAAGAAGAACAACTGCATCTGTCTGCAAAATAACATAGAAATTATGCACACATCACTGTACATGAAAATTAAAGTCTTTTGGGACATAGCGCCACGGAGGATGGTAAAAATTTACTAACATTTTGGACGAACCTACTGCTTCCACCTTCAAGGAAGGAGAATACTGCCACCATCATCAGAAGACTGAGGTAACAGGCTCCTCTAAAATGTCAGTATAGTCCTACCAGAACACACAGTGTGACAATCCTATGAGACAACATGGACCAGCCCACACAGTGTTACATTCCTATAAGACAACACACACCAGACCATGAGACAATGCAGACCAGACCACACAGCGTCACGTTCCCACGAGATGATGGGGAAGCTTAGTTTGAAGATGGCAAACTTATGAACTGTATTCTACAGATGTTAATATAGTAATGTTTGGCATCAAACTGTTTGCTTTCCCTTGAGCCTGAAAAACACTTATGTGATTTGGTGTTACTATTCCTGTTACTTGTGATTAGTGCTGATCATGGTTGGAAAATCACTGAAACCACACTGTGTTAGAAATTCAAAACACTGCATGAAAAAATAAGTGTGGATAAAAACAGACATTTTCACACAGCTTTTAAGGAAACTCGATGCCTCCATTGGTGTGCTAAGTAAAAATACTCCGCTGGTTACGGACAACTACGCCACTCATCCGCAAGAAATATCATTTCTACGAAACATAAAATTTACGTATTATCCACCAAACTGCACAAGCCTAATGCCTTCCACAAGGACTGGATATGGCTAGCCACCGACAAGGATGTCAACTTCCGTTTGTATGCATCTGTAATAACGAGCTTGCCACACATGGCGTGTTCAGCACAAATGAGTTGTGTGACGATTGTGGAGGTGGTGGCAGTAGTGGGGACGAAGAAGAGCAAGACAAACACGACATAGAACCATTGACAAGGCTTGCCAAAGCCCATCCTGCTTACAAAATTGTTCAAACATGTTCTTACACACACAGCAACAGTAAGCATGATGAACACAAAATTATGAGCTTAGAAACTGGTGGTGTTTCAATTGAAGCATATGGTTTCAAACTGAACAGTTGTCAACTGCAAAGTTATTTGCATGCAGGTATTAACATAACTTTCTATTTGTGAATTATTGTTGTAGGTAAAGGAACAAAATTTAAAATTTTAATTTCTTTTTTTCTTGTGTGTCTGACAATTTAATGCTTTTCCCACAGCTGTCATTTTCCAGCTTTTATCATTTGTTCACTGCCATCCCTTCAGAGATGATGGATCAAGGTTTCACTGTATATCTTTTTAACACTTCCTTATTTTAAATCAGCTAAAAGAACCTCAACAGAAACATTTTTTATGTATGTCCAAAAATCTGATGTAATTTCAGCAGGATATACCATTCCGACAATGCACTTGTACTTACTGCTCCTCCTCTGGTGTGAGACTGACTACTACAGCAAGTCCAAGTTTTGTTCTACGGCGCCCACTTTGTCCAACATCTTCATTCAACGTGTTTTTGGATGACCATGAAGAACTTTGTAAGCCACACTCCAGGGAAGTGCTTACATTCCTCAGCCAACGTCGCTGAAGGCTTGACAGACTACCACCAGAGTAACATGATAACGGACCGTTCAGGAACGAGGAAGAGCCTGAAAACACAACAAATGCAAGTTTACCAATATTCAGTCTCTGTTCGTCATTCAATACGAGATTTGAAGTTTCAATGGCTGTTCACATCCAGCACGTGGTCCTATCAGTTGCAAGACCATGCAGTTTTATAAGTGGGTAGATCACTTTGGAGGAGTACCTTGCCTCCATCTTCAGGGTCAGATATGGAGGCAGAATGTTTCTCTGCCAAGTCAGAAAACGTCAGACTGACTACATGACATCACAACCTCAAAGATGGCATGCTGAATCTTTCATTAACCTCTATGTTTTTTAGTTCATTTTGTGAAGATAGAGATTTCAAAGGAATAGTAGCAATTATGTGGAATCAACCACATGTTGTGTGAGGCATGTGCAAATGTGATATGCAATATCTTAATTCCCTGTGGAATGAATTTTTCTGCACCATCAATATTTGCATTATGCAGTCTCTAAATTTAGTAGTCAATTTTATTCTGGTAAGTGTGGTATTTTGTATTTGCAGAGCCTCTGCTTGCATACAGGAGCTAATAAATACATTAAATGTTGAAAAATCACTTCACATGTTATCATGTTCATGTTCTGAGTTGCCACATTTCTACAATATACTAGAACATAAATATATACGAGAAATACACAACTGTAAACTGATCTGTTCGAATGACTGTACAAATGACAGGTGTTAGTGTCTTGTAGATGACAATTCCTGGCTACTGACAATGAAGCCTAATAATTATGGATCTAATATATTACAGTGCAGTCAACATGGTGGTGTGACTGAGCATGTGAGACCAGCGCAGTAACAGAAGAGAAACCACGGTGGGTTGTCACACAATGTATATGCTAGGACACAAGGCTATAGTCAGACAGCAGGCAGTACACACTGTGACAGACAAAGCGATGGAACTGCAGTGACCAGATGGAAGTAGACACCAACATGAATGAGGTCACAGAAAACAACCCACTGGAATGTTTTTACACAGAAAGCTGACATTGAACTCTAACATTCTGAGTGGAAGATATCTAGAATGTCTGTATAGAGAGAGCTGAAAAGAACTCTTATCCTTTGGGCAAGACAGAACTATAAAGTCTGTACAGAGATAGCTGCCACTGTCTTACAAACGATGCATTTTTTTTTTCCTCTTACTGGCGCCAGTCTGGTGTTCTTGGCCATTCAACCATGCTGACAATAGTACAATACACTAGTGTGTAAATTGTCAGTTCCTCAAATTACTTTGTTTAGTTCATCAGCTGGCAATGTAACTACAGCTGATTCTGCCATCTGTTGGTAACGTTTTGACTGATACTTTTAACAGTTTTTCACACTCCATCTACTAAAGCTAAATAAACAAAAGGTGTCACTCATTAATTATGCACAATGCCCTGAAGACACAGCTGTGGTATGCATCCACACATTCTTAACCTTTCCACGAGATGGAGGAGAACAGTCATCTTCATTTCCTGCCTGCTTTCCCTCTCCCAAGGACAGAACTGGAGGCTGGATGGGCCCTGAAGCCATTCTGAATGCCGTGGGGAAGAGATACATCTCTGCTCCTGCTGAGAACTGAACCCTAATTAGTCGGTCATCCACCCTATAATGTTGTCACTACACTGCCTGAGCTAACATGGTTCATAATCCATCTAGCTGTAAACGAATGTACTGTTGGTTCACATTCCCACAAACAAAAAGCGATAGATATGCCATACTATTAATTTAGTTGTAAATATAACATAAATAAAATTAACCGTACTTCGCCTGGAGTCTGGACTCGAAGCGCAAGTCCCAAGTCCACCAGAGGAATAGCCCACAGACCCAATACTGCTTGCTGATTGCAGGGATGAATCTCCATAAAAACCACTGTCCACTTCTAAACTGCTATAATGCTGTTTTGTTCTCAACTCAATATCCAAAGGACCACTCCCAATGCTCACTGAAACAGAGAATTGTTGGTTAAGGAAAGAATTACAGAGACTCTCCCCCCACCATCTGCCTGCCAGCCACCTTCACGCTGCAAGCCTTCCATCACTCCAACCACATGTCGCTTGCATTGTGGCTTTCATTTCTTCTACAGGAAGTCTTTCAATGTGTTCTTGGTTTGTTACCAGTGTTGATACTGAGGATGAGTGCAATGGAGGTATGGCAGAGGAGCAGGCAGATGACTTTAACAGCTGAATCAACCATTCTCATTCTTTCCTTAATGAGAATTAGCTTATGCAGTCTAATGTGGAATTTTGTGGCTTCATAACTGTTACAATTAGATGTAATTTACATACCCTGCTTTGTGTCTGGGCAACTTCCCTGAGAAGTCAAGTATTCATTCATTGAGTTGACTGAGCTGTCACATGAATCTTCTAAGCTGTGGTCACTGAAATATGGTAAAAATTCATACAGAAAAAAGACCTCTATATGCATTTCATATTGTTAGAGTTATCAAATCACGGTAGCTATACCGAGTTCAATGGGGGAAATAACACTGTGTACAAAATTTTGTTCAGAAAACTCAGAAAGAGGTGGCATGAAATACAGCATGGAGGTGTAAACAAGAATTAATTTGGCTGAATACTATCCAATGGTAGACCTTGGTTTTAGCAGTGTTCATCCTCTGTGTTCTACTATCAGAGAGCACTGGTTACATGCGAACCCCTTTGGAACAAAACTTTCACATAATAAAGACAATCCTAGACTTCTGACAGAACATAATACACCATATGGTAAATTCCAGTACCAGTATTTGATGCTCATGACCTTAAATACATGCTGCTGCAAAAGGAAAGTAAAATATCCTCTCATTAGTCATCACAACTTACATCTTAATTATTTTTTGATCTTCTCAATGCTTAATGAAATACATCTAAAAGTTTTCTTTGATCTTAATGTTAGACAAAACTGAATTAATTAATAAAATTTAATCTTAATGTGAGTCATCCCCACTGTTTACAATGAATTAAAAATGCACATTTTTCAGTCAAAACACAACTTTACTATCTAACAAATCAGCATAATGATGATAATCAGTGGACATTGCCTGGAGCTTATGGATTTAAATTTATCTTATGATTACAGTGTTTCTGTACTGTCCATCCTCAAGACAAGAAGTAGCAAGACACTATCTCAACGGACCACTGGTCCATTGACTGAGATTACCTCTTTCTAACAGATCAACTGAACATGTGTCTCCCAACTTCTTCACCTGACTGTAGAAACAGATCCAATTTCCGAAACTTTGTGTCCTGAAGAGTACAGTCTTGTGGGATGTTGACACTCAGACAAAAAGCTCCCGATATTTTGAAGGCACTACAATCCTTTGAAATATCAGGAACTACTTAACCAATGATACAGCATCACATTCCACAATACGACAATCTTCAGCAGCACTGCAATCTTGCATTGTGTGCCGTTCAGAATACCACAAGATGAACAAAGTCCAGATACTGAATACTACTAAGTGTAACATACAGGTGACCAACTGACAACCAAACCCAGACACACGGAAAGTTTAACGGACACTGCATGACTGACACACTGCTAGTCCTATTGCCGTGCATATGCTATATTTCATCATCTACCCTCTTATTCACACAGTCCAGTTTAATCTACGGTCTGCAACAGACATATGAAGCACACTGTAACATACATTTCTTTTGTTTGTGAGTATGCAGTACAGTTTAATACAGAACATTTTCAAAGAAATTGCATGGAAAGCGTCACAGGAAATTTAGAGGACAGTTTCCTGGTATTTCAGTTCCTTCAAAATCAACAATGTATCAAGTAGAAAACGAATTTTTAACGCTGGGTTCATTGTTAAAACAACAAGCGACAGCAAACGCAATGTCGTCATGCAGAAGAAACATTTAAATCTGAACCCAGACATACAGCAGGTTTAATGGCCACTCCATGACTCACACACTGCCCATCCTATCACTGTGTGTATTGTACAGTGTATCACCTGATGTCTTAGTCATATGGTCCATTTAATCTTCTGTCTGAAACAGATGTGTGAAGCACAGTGCAATTTACATTTCTTTTGTTTATAAGTATGCAATAGTCTAATTGGGGGGGGGGGTCCTCGTGGAAACCTAAATGAGGAAGAAATTGTATGAAAAGTGCCACAGGAAATTGAGAACATGGTTTCCCAGTGTTTCAGTTCCTTCAAAATCAGCAATACATCAAATAGTGCACAAATTTCGAACATTGCATGCACTGTTGAATAAGAAGTTGTACCATATTTTTGGAAATATATTTTTGTGCTGTTAAGGAACTGATGTCACCAAACTGGTTTTCCGCAGTGCCAGTCGCCTCACCTCCACCCCTTTCCAACTTCCTTCCTTCAGACCTCTCGCCGTAATGTACGTTAGCCTGAAATCGTATTCTGGTGTGTGCTTCCAGCAGGAAAACATTGCCTAAATTTTCATCTTGGTCTGTATGTTCTAAATTCAGTTTCGGCTCCCCAACAGGAGACATGTCAGGACCTGTGTCGACGTTGTGTGTTCAGTTGAATTTCTTTTGTCTGTGTTAAATTGTGTAATTTTTATTTAACATGACATCAGCCAGGTTTGTGTTTGTTTTGTGAGCTATTTTATCAGACGGCTAAGAGCTAGTTAAATCGGTCATATTGTGAGCGTATTTATGTTGCTGTACGTTCACAAACACACACACACACACACACATATATATATATATATATATATATATATATACATATATTCATTTATGTTCTTTATCAAACATCATTATATTTAAACTCTCACAATGATTTGTTCTACTTGCATTGCCCAGATTCCTTCCATCCTTTTGGGCAAGGTCAAAAGGGGGGTGGTGCAAAATTATACCGAATACAAAGTGTTCTTTCAGAACAAACATTACGCAATATTGGAGTGCGATGAGAAGCCTCCCCATGAAAATCTTTAACACAGGTATCACAGGAGGCTTGTGTGTCTGCAATTATCTGTACAGGCAGACACAAAATTACTTTGCCTGAAACCATACAAATTTACACTTGTGTAAAATTCCAGTGGGTATAACATGTCGTGACAGTACACTTTTGTAAATGGTTCTGTGAAGCACTGTGTAATGGCGGAAGTAATCCACTGTGAAATTATTTTACAACCGAGACCAGCACACGAGGTGCAGTTACACATCATTAATGTTAGGTTATGGTGAGCCATCAGTGCAACAAGAATAACCAGACCCACCTTATTTTCAGATGCAATAAATTCCGAAAACTACATCACACAAATTCTCATAACATTTTTTTTTTCAATACTTTTGGGAGACAAAATAATTAGTCATCTTTTGTGGCCTGCTTGTTTGCTAGATCTAACCCCATGTGACTATTATCTGTGGGGAAGTTCAAAAGACAACACATATAAAAACAATCCACACATACAGGATGCGTGTAAAAACTCATCAGGCGCACAGTATCAGCAATTTCTAAACAAAACTTTGAACAGTATTTAATAATCTGTTCACCAGGTGTCACAAGCAAGTCTAGGAGTCGAAGGACATAATTTCCAGCATCTACTCTAACATGCAGTAAGTTACACATGTAGCCCTTGTTGTATGCCTTTTTTTGCTTCAACTCCCCTTGCCACATATACCACTTATTAATTTATGCCCTCTCATTTTCAGTTCAATGCCCTTTGGCTGGCTGCACTCTACAGCGTGTTTCATAAGTCCATCCGGGATTTAGAGGCTTGGCCGTGCAGTAGCAAACCCACATATGAGAGATAAAAGCATGCCAACGGATAGAAGAAATGTAAAAGTTTTTTTCGTGACAGATGCGATGGCGTAGTTACCCGTTTCTCCGCTAGGAGGCAGTGGTGTGCAAACATGGCGTTTTCAGGTGAACAGAAAGCTTTTTGTGTCCTGCAATTTGCTAAAACCCAATTGTAACAGTGCAACGTGGTTTTCGAACCAAGTATCGTACAGAACCACCAACGGACAAAACAGTAAGAGACTGGTATAGAAAATTCGAGGAAACTGGTTGTTTGTGTGTCGCAAAACGAACAGGTAGGCTGGGATCATCGCCTGGGACTGTGGACCTCGTACGAGAATTTGACGTCTGTCGAGTCACCAAAGGGGGACATATTGAACATTTGTAAGGTAGGTTCAAAACTTGGATATGTACTCTTTTCACTGACATGCTCTCATCTCCAGTGTGTGATTTGGCTCCTGAGCTACAGACCTCCGAAATCCCGGAGGGATTTATGAAACACCCTGTATTATGCTAACTCCTACCCATTACATTATTTCTTATGAGAATATCACTTTTGATTTATACCTTTTTGATTTATGCCCACTTTTTCAGGAAAACAACTAGGGTTTGACGTATATATTATACATATTATACGAGGAAATGTAAAGCCATTAACTTGCCATGCATAAGGGTTTGGTTTCTAATTGAACTCTCTGTACCACTGTCATAATCACTGAGAATTAGCTTGAAATTTTCTGTATATCATTCAAACTTGTTACTGTTGAAGTTGTCCAGTTTGGTGCAAAAGTGATACAATTTTCCAGCGCACAAAAAACTTAATACCTTACTCCTCTGTTGCGAGTGCCTGTTACAGGTGAATGGAAAACTTTTGTACACATAACACGGGATGGTGCCTTCATGGTGTGAACTTTCAACACAGTTCCTTGGAATGCCATTGCAACAGAACCAAATATCATTTCACCCAGAACTGTCACATCTGAATTTGGTTTCGTATACTGTAACAGACAGCACATTATTGTCATACTAGGCCCAATAAAATGTTTATGAGCAAAACCATACCCCCACACCCCTTGCACCAAAGATCTCGATATTAGTGAATGTTTGAACAATCTCAGTATGTACTTCAATTAGTATGTCCATTGTTACATGTTACACTACTAAATTTCACACTGTTGACACCGTGCATCTTCGTCATATTAAATAAAGTTTCAGACCAACTGATGCACACTAAAACCACTTTTTAATGTAGCTTTATTATTGTTAAAATTGTTAAAATTATACCCCTACACGTGTTTCGATCCTAGGATCATCGTCAGGGGGTTTTTTGCTGAAAGCTACAGTCACTTCAAACACATGATTTTAAATAGTCTAACGGCACATTAAAACATATCGAAACACGTGTAGGGGTATAATTTTAACAATTTTAACAATAATAAAGCTACATTGAAAAGTGGTTTTAGTGTGCATCAGTTGGTCTGAAACTTTATTTAATGTTACACTACTGTTTGCTGGTGATAATTTTTTTTCCCCTATGGCTCGACAGCTCTGTATGGGCCTGGGCCTCCTCATTTTTCGTTGAGGTTTCATGGTCACACACATTTGACACACACCACACTCGGTAGGACTCCTCTGGACGAGGGACCAGCTCGTCGCAGAGACCTCTACCTGACAACACACACAACACTCACAACAGACAGACATCCATGCCCTAGGCGGGATTTGAACCCGCAATCCCAGTAAGCGAGCGGCCGTAGACCAACGCCTTAGACCACGCGGCCACTGGGATCGGCTGCTGGTGATAATACATGGCAAATATTAGACATTTTTAGCACTGCTAGCTGGGACAACGCACTTGCTATTGCAATCAGGCTATGGGCTGGTCGGAGAGAAATCTGGATTCAGTCCCTGGCAATGAAGAGATCTTTCTTTCTCAACAGTGTCCCAGCTGGCTCATGGACCCCCCAGCCTTCTATCCAATTGGTACAGAGGGTAAAGCAGATGAGGCATGTAGATGACCTCTCACCTCCATACAGTAGCAAGGTTAAGAATGCAAAAAATGCATGGAGATACCCTTCAACCCTCCCCCCCTCACCCCAAATGTCCTCATGGCATAATGCTTAATTAAGCACTGGGGCAACCTTACCTTTACTTCATCTTCAATTTTCTTCCTCTTCATTCCATTTATATTACGCTGCATTAGGGAGATCAGTTATATTGTTTTATGCGCACACAGCAATACAGTACTTATATATGTATGTATGTATGTGTGTGTATATACGTACATATGTATGTACGCACATTATGTATGTATGCATGCAAGTATCTATGTATGTGTACGTATGTATGTATTATGTATGTGTTTCTACAATTATCTTCACGTGACTCCTCCCACTCTGTTAGCTTTATAACGAACCAACAATTACACCCAACAAACACAACTTATATTTTGGTTCCTTGACAGACATAATTATTGGTACCTAACATTGCAAGTGCATACAGATTTGCTAGCAAAGAGGGAAAATATAACACAAGCTACATAGCAGAGCTGTTCCTGCAATTGTACCTGCCCATTAAAGAAGTTTTAAAAATAATTTCAATGTGGAATAACTGGAGCAGTGACTCTTAACCTTTACTGCAACTTGCAATTCTTTCATTCTCAAAATATTTTCTCAAACCCGTACCAAAAATTAAAGTGCGTCAGATTTTAAAACTTCGTAAACTAAGTAAAGGAGATAGAATTAAACATTTATTTCAATTTCACCATAAAATTAAGAAAAACCTGGCATGTCTTGCAACTCCACAAATGGTATATACATTCCCATGGGATGTACGCACCCCAGGTTAAAAACCACTGAACAAGAGTCAAATACAGTGCTATTATATCATCACTGAACCCATTTTTATATACCATTTCAAGATGAAAAATAAATCATTCTATATGTAAATTTTGTATGACCACAAAAAATCAGATCTACTTGTAATACACAAAATAGTGAACATCAATATTTCTTTTTACTTAGGTTCTTGAGACAAAACAAATTATCCTAACTGCTACAATAATATGTAGTAAACAAAATGAGGGAAACATCCAGAATTTGTGGACTGACTGTACAATCGAAACCTTATCGAAACTTATATTCATATATGGCCATACATGGCCTGGCACAGCAACTGAATTTGTATGCTACTTTGACACTATGTAGTCTCAATTACTAACAGCCTTGTTAAATAATCCATAAATAAACAAATAAGTAAATAAAATATACCTTATATATGAGAAGGTTTGCTCAAAAATAACTTCACAGACAAAGATCATTAAACTTTCTACAATACAGACTTACAAAATTTGTTATTGATTATATAAGCAGATCTTATTTCCAAGCCTAAATAATGCTTTAAAAACCCACTCTTCATTTCTGCTCAACATAATATACGTTAACGAAAACTGGATTTCACATATTCATTCCAACATTATTCTCTCAATTACTATTGAATTTAAAGACAAATTATTTGCGGTTATGGGACGCATAAGAAGTGGGTCAAAACTCTCAAGTACGTGGAAAATGTATACACCCACCTACAGAGCCTAGCCTACACGAAAAACGTATAGCACCTAGACCAATTTGGGGCCACAACAGTATGCTTCTTACCTGGTAACCAAATCCACTTGTGACTTCAACATAAGCATCATTTTTTTGTTGTCCAACTTCTGGCATGAACCAAATTTAAGTTTGCTGCACGGCTGACTCTCCAGGGATACCTTCTGAACAGCTTTTGAGTCAAATAATAATTTACGACCCCGCCAATCACATTCTCGAAATAGCAAAATTCTTACTTGGTTTTTGCTGAAGTTGAACGGCCTCCAACTACGAGGCAGAACAGAAACACAAATTGCATGACCAAATTGTTTTCGGAAGCTTCAAGGATATGAGACTTCCCACTACAACGGCACTTTTAATATGTAACGAACATGACTTTATTACCTTTCAGTTTCATTTTTACCAAATGTAACATAACCTTGCTTGTGGCTTTTCTTTCTCGACGGAAAAAACTTATCCAGTAAAGCCATACTTCAACCCAAATTCTTGAAGCGATTTCGGTTACATCTTTCAGACACAAATTCCTATAGCGGAAAAGTTCTATATTTACTTAGGACTTGGAACGGTAAATAAATGTCACGTGCTTAACTTTCACAAGTCAAGTCATATGATTACTTGGTCACCTGCCTTCGACCTAACTCGTGAACGTCACTTCCGGAACGCAACCCCGTTTATGCAGTAATCGTTAGCAACGTGAGATGTCACTAGCTTTACAACGAAGGCACCATTGACGTTCAGGGTTCGGCTTCGAAAGCTGAGCAGAGTTCATATCGTCATGTATATGTTCATTCGCAAGGAAGGCAAGTCATTCCACGCTTGTGAATCCGTCTTGAGAAGCTGATGGCTTTTCAGCTGAGTATTCGAATCTTACATACATATATGTATGCACATTGTCACGTTGAATAACGTAAAGTTGTTCGTGCACAGGCTATGAAGGCAAGTATGGGGAGTGAAGGTATAGCTCCACTCATTGTTAAAGTCGGCACAGCCTCACGACCAGGCCGCTTTACCCCGGGGAAAGAGCCGGACTGAATAGGAGGCTGGGTGGAGCCTGCAGCCGTCTGAATATTTAGGAGACATTGGCGAATCCTGATCCGGTGGTCAGATCATGGAGAATGGTACAGAATAACTTCCATTTACCTCTACCCGCCTCCAAGAAATTAGGATTCAGTCATCCTGCATTGTCCAAAGTAGCAAGTAACAACACAAAGACAACAACAATTCAATCCAAGTTTATTCGTGGGCTACCTCAAGAGTCCGAGGGTCAATTACAGTAAAAGAACACACACACACATATTAAGGGGAAAAAGTCAAGTTCATGCAATATACATAAGTAAGACTTAAAAAGACAGGCAATATACTTATAAACGTAACATTGAGGTGCGTTCGCGTAACAATTGTTGCCGTGGAAAAGCAACAAGTGTGTCTGTAGTCTTAGTTACCCAGCATTTAATGCGCATGCGCCGTATCGTCGTCACCTGAGGCTTGTCTGGCTCTACCATATTCTTCCACATTGTCTCATAAACGGCACGATTTTTGGAAAGAAGTCATTGGACATAAAATGTGTGTTTTGATTTTCTCTACAACTTTTGTCTGAAACATTTCTCATTCTAAGAAGAATTCAGCCAGATTTTATCATAAATGTGCATAGGTCTTCAGGGAGTGTACCAGTTATTTTGGTCAGATTGTAATAAAACTTGAGATTTTTCGACAGATTTTAGAAAAATACACTAATATCAAATGTCATGAAAATCTGTCCAGTGGAAGCGGACGGACACACAGACGGACATGATGAAGCTAACAGTCGCTTTACGCAATTTTTTGAAACCGCTTAAAAACAGCGAAATACGCAGTGCGTGACGCAGTATGCACAATTCCACTTCCAGCTTTAATCAGATCTGCTGGAATTTGATCAATACCTGGTGATTTGTACCTTTTTAGCTTTTCAATAGCCATCTCAACCTCAGAGGCATTAGGCTCAGGCACCAGTGGCTCTGTTGTATGTATTTCAGTCTGCCTAACATCCTTAACCCTATGTACATTCAATAGCTGAAAGAAATGTTTCCTTCACCTAGCCAAGATACTGTGGCAGTCTGCAACCAGATCACCTTTCTCATCCTTTACTACGTTGTTTCTAGGCTGGTAACCCTTCTTAAAGTCATTGATGCCCCTATAAAAGTCTCTGATATTCTTGTTCTTACTGTTTGTTTCAAGTTCATTAATTTTAGCTTTCAGACATTCCTTCTTTTTTTCCTGAAATGTCTACTAGCTTCACGTCTTACATTGTTCTGATTATCTACATTACTTTGGTTTGGATTCTGTAACCACTGCAATTTAGCCTGCTTCCTTTGATTTAAAAATTTTGAACATTCTTCATCAAACCATTGTTTATGCTGCTTCCTTTCATACAGCCCTAGACTCTCTTTAGCTGAGATTTTGATACTCTCTTTAATGTTTTCCCAAGCCCTATTTATGTCCTCATTAACATTTAAGTTCTCCAAAGCTGCAAACCTGTTTGAGATCTTTATCTGATACCGTTTCCTAACATCTAGTTCACTTAGCATCAAACTTTGTGCTGCTTGTTTAATTACCGCCAGTCTTTCCCTAACTTTTGCAACCAGCAGATAGTGATCGTATCACAGTCAGCTCCCCCGACAGATCGCACATCCAATATACTTGAATGCCATCTCCTATCTATCAATACGTGATCAATCTGATTATGAGTCTTCCCATCAGGAAAGGTCCAGGTGTATTTATGAATATTTCGGTGCGGGAACATCGTGCTCTTAACAAGCAGATCTTTTGATGTGGCAAAGTTTACAACTCTAACACAATTATCATTACTATCCTCATGTAAACTCTCATTCCCGATCGTCAGTTTGAAAGTATCCTCCCTCCCCAATTTTGCATTAAAATCTCCTAACAGAATTTTCATATGGTGCTTACGAAAATGATCAAAATCCTGTTATAATTCCTCATAGAAACTGTCCTTTGAGTCATCACTTTTCTCCTCAGTTGGTGCATGCACATTCACAACAATGATATCACACCACGACCTCTCAGCACCATATATGACATCCTATCACTAACAAACTCTACTCTCTTAATTGCTGATACTATTCTCTGATGTACAACAAAACCTGTTCCCAGTTGATGACTTTCATTTCCTTTTCCATATACAAAAGTGTAATCCCCTGCTCTTACTGTGCCTCCTTTTTCCTACCTAACCTCCTGCACACCCACTAAATCTAATTTATTTCTCGCTAATTCCCTGACCGCCGATCCCAGTGGCCGTGCGGTCTAAGGCGTGGGTCTTCGGCCGCTCGCTTACTAGGATCGTGGGTTCGAATCCCACCGGGGGCATGGATGTCTGTCTCTTGTGAGTGTTGTGTGTTGTCAGGTAGAGGTCTCTGCGACAAGCTGGTCCCTCGTCCAGAGAAGTCCTACCGACTGTGGTGTGTCTAATGTGTGTGACCATGAAACCTCGACGAAACGAGGAGGCCCAGGCCCATATAGGGCTGTCGAGCCATAAAAAAAAATTCCCTGACCACTGTCATAAGTGACCCTGACCTATACAACCTCCTCACGTTCCAAGTCCCAAATCTCATACCCCTTTCCTTTGCTTAGTTTGTTCCAAAGAATCAGTTCAGGTCCGAGGGTTTGTGCAGTGTTTCGTATCATGTATTTTTTTAAGGAGAGGAGTTGTTAGCACCTCTCCCAACCCCCAAGCTGGAGGACCACCTCTTGTCGGTTGTCCGTGACTGCTTATTCAATGTATTCGCAGCTACCCTGCATATCCGGAGGTCATTCCTCCATCCGCAACCTGAGGACGCGCCATGCCGTGGTGACAGAGACCGACTTATCATGGGGTACACGCCGACATGTAACTTAATTTACATCCTTCCAAGCGCCGATTGTACAGAACTCGCAAATGCTCGACAACACCATGGGCAGATGTCGCACATCGAATTTCACCAAACGGTCAATAACTGTGGAATGTAAAAATGAAAATGTATTTACCTCACTAAGTAAAGAACGGCTTTCACTGCGCCGACTTTCGAAAGCCACAGTCATTAAGCGAATATTTGTTGACATCTCTTGTAACGAGTAAGAACTTACGTAACACCGACAAATGTGTTATTCTATATTTTGTTCGTACTATCTTTCACGTATCTCCTACATGTTTCGGCGTTATATATCGCCATCTTCACGGAGCTGACACCAAAGTTTCCATAAAACTTACATCAATAAAATAGGGCACAATAAACTTACGTAAGTTGTGGTTCACTTTTGTTTCCATGGCGCAACAGCCCCTAGTGGGCCAGGGCCTCCTCACTGTCGAGGCTTCCACACTCAGACACACCACATTCGGTAGGATTCCTCTGGACGAGTGACCAGCCCGACGCAGAGACCTCTGCCTGACAAAACAAACATCCATGCACCTGGCGGGATTCGAACCCGCAATCCCAGCAAGCGAGCGGTCACAGACCCATGCCTTAGATCGCACTGCCACTGGAATCGGCGTTGTGGTGTCAATAGTGCAGAATATTACAGTTTTGGTTAAAATATTTATATAAATATAATATGATGTTGGTAAAACTGTAACACAGTTTTTTTTTTAATAATTAAATATTGTACATGTTTACAATGTAATTAAATCTGTGTGTACAAACTTCTATTATTCCTTAATCCAAATTAGATTCCGTCCGTCTATGGTGTGTATTATATGTCGCCCAACACACGTCATACAATACACAGCAAACAGGGAAGGGATCTAATTTGGATCAAGGAAGAATAGATTTTCGTACACAACGATTTAATTACAACGCAAACACGTATAATTTTTAATCATTGAACAAACAAAGTGTGTTACAGTTTCACCAACATTATACCGTCTTTATTGATAATTACATATTTTGACCAAAACCTGTAATATTCTGCACTAGTGATACCACAACGTATGTAGGTTTATTGTGACCTATTTTATTGCTGTAAGTTTTATGGATACTTTGGTATCAGCTCCCTGAAGATGGCGAAATAATAACCCGAATCATGTAGGAGCTCTGTAAAAGATATAGAATAGAATATAAAATAGTGCATTTGTTGGGGTGTTTGGGGGGGGGGGGGGGTGATGTTGGTCGCCTGCTCGTGGTGCCCCCTGCCTGAAATAACTAAACGACCAAAAAGGTTTTTGCCTATACCGTGCAAATCCAGAAATGAATGCAAACCTTCACCCGTAACCGCATCCATTTATTGGGCAGCACGGCGCCGAATGGCAGAAATGTCAAGAGTGGGCGTTGGATAAGAAGAAAGGAAGAAGAAGAAGCTTTTGTTGGTGTTACATAACTTTCTTACACTGTCACAATGCACGGAATAAATAATACAAAATTTATTGTAACGAATTTTACCCAAATCGAATGAAAAGTTTAGACATGTTTCTGGATCTACCATAAAGAGGAGATTCATCGTTATCCTACGGAGCCTATTGATTTTATTTAACCACCGACTTATATTGCCACAGCGACACATTCCAGAAGACGTGAATCCTTAGCAGCTTTCCTGTGAGGACCTACAATCTCACAAGAATACGTCTCTTTTACCATGAAGATGGAGGTAGCAGACACCTTTGAAGCACTGGTATAGCTCTACCAAACTGCATTACGTCACACTGCAGAATACAATAATCTTCACAGAAGGAATATATTTATAGCACCACATCTGAAAATGTATCAGCTCATACAAAGAATCTACCCAATTGCTTAGAGCAGGGTCCTCCTTCAGATGTTAATAGGTCTTACGATGTGAAGAAAATTCCCGCGTTTCAGGGAACCTCAAGATTGCTCAACCATTGCTCACAACAGTCCGCCATTTTCTGTCTACATGCTGAGCAAGATGAATTATTTACGGACGGAAACCTCTAAACCGGCGACAGAGTTACATTTCCTAGAAGACGAACGTGTTAAGTTCACAGATTCACCTAGTAAGCGAATATATTTATTTATTTATGTATTTGTAGGCTCTTATGTAAAAGGTAAAGCAATCCCATTACAGACCTGGACAGACCCTTAGGGTTCCAGGAGGTTGAGGCTCCTAGATTTCTAGACAATCGGCACAGGAAGGTTGTCAGCCCTACGCACCGGCCGCCTTTACCCCCCAGGAAATATTCCTGGTACTCATTTCTGTTAGAGGCTGAGTCGACCTCAGGGCCATAGTGCGACCGAAAAGATTATGTCAATGAAAAATTCCAATGACACCATCGGGAATCGAACCCGCGACGTTCCGGTTTGTAGCGCAGTGCCTCAACCAACTGCGCCACCGCGTGCCCCAGGCTCTTATGTAGTGGATAGAAGTCACAATAATGAAGATATTACAATTTGCTTAGCCTACAACCAGCCTCAGTTACAAGAGAAATAGTCCATTACACAAAGTGGATATTTAATTTAGGTACACATTAGTGCAATTCAAGGATTACTTAACCAAGTCTTTCGAAGTAACATGCGGTGTAAAGTACTGCCACCTAAGGCATCATTCCGAAAGATCAAGTAACAAGAGAAATTGTGCGGCTCTGCTTAACCTGGAATGGGACTAGTTTGACCCTTACGTCATCCGAAACTTTCGCCTTCTGTACCTACAAAATATTGCCGTGAGAAAAATAATGAATTATGTAACCATGGTGAAAAGAGCGAAAAGAGGATACACATGAAGAACCTATGTAAAACATTTATTCATCTCCTTCCCCTCACACTCGACATAATGAGGCATGACATTGACTCAGACTCAACCAATAGCGTTAAAGGTTACGCAGCAACCAATAAACATCTTCGTAATTGTGTTGTAACGTTCTAGAGATCTTCTCCACCCACTTCTCGACATTTAAAAAGGTTGAATGTAATTAAGGCTACTATCATCTCTAAGAAACACTCTTAAAGGTTTGTTGAATTTTTGGCCTTCAACTGCTTCCCTCCCGAGGTGAAAGTCGATAGAAGCCACCCGCTTCTGTATAAAAGACTGCAGCATCTTCAGTCGCAACTTGATCGGTCCGCTGACTTCAGACCGTTACGGGCAGAGCTGTGACAAGAAACCTGCACAGACGTGTCATTATGACTTTCCGTGAAACGTATAGTGCAGTCACAACCAGAACAGGAAATGCGTGGAAAGCCGTGACTAATCCAACCAACGCAGCTACCATACAGATAACTAACAACAGAAACTTGCACTCAATTTCCCTTGGTCCCCTTACCCCAGGGGCCTTAAATTCTGGGCCCCGCAATTCATGTTATATGGACGTCTTACCCATCTTTTTCCAGTCACAGTTTCTGGATCGGCTTAGAATTGAAAAATTTTTTTGACTTCAGTTTATACGAAATAAACTGAAGTTAACCTGATGGCTAAAAAATGTTTTACTGTCCCTGGATGGTAATGTACACCATAAGTCAATAACTTTTAAACCCAATAAATATACTACAATTTGATGTTGTTGTTAAAAATACGACGTGTCCTTTGCTGTGTGTTTCGTTTCAATGAAAGTAGATACTCTCTGTTTTGGTTAACACGATGAGCGGCCCGCCTTAAATGTGATAACCATCCTTGCGGTCTGTCTACTGTGTGATCCTGAGACCCCTGGTTTAGCCATTCCTGCGTACGACCCTCGTTGCTGGACCATGTGAAAAGCTCGTGTGCTAACGCTAACGGATTCCCTGCCTTGGTTGAGGGCCTTGAAGTTGTCACAGCAAGGACTTCCGTTACAGGTTTTGTGTTACTTTGACCGGCGACGAACCTAGCGAAGCTGGCGGGCAGGCCTGCTGTGTATGAGTGGAGGCAACGACAGGTGTTAACTTTCACTTCGTCAGCCAGCCGTCGCTGTCTGTGTATCAGTGGATTGCCCCTGACCTACCTCAACCTTTAACATTGTAAAATCTAACAAATGACGCATACAAATGATAATACCCTCTTTCGGGAGCTGGGACGGAGCAACGAATAACTTGGTTGAATGGACGTCTGGGGTTTAAACCCAGAACGGCTCGGCCGCGGCCTCTGCCATGTTAGTGGGGGTGGTAAACTCACTGTGGCTGAGGGCCCCCGTGATCTCGCCCTCTGTCTTCCACATGCAGATATCAGACGCTAAACTTACGTCACAGTATGTAGTGGGAAGCTGTAATTTGAACCTCTTCATTTACACTCATTACCTGTCGTATTGCGGTACGCGGTGACGCAGTTGGGTGAGCGACTGCGCTATAAGCCGAAGGGTCGCGGGTTCGATTCCCGAAGCGGCTGCTGGGATTTTTCATTAACTTAATCCTTCCGGCCGCACTGTGTTCCTGGGGTCGACCGAATCTCTAACAGAAATGAGTAACAGGGATATCTCGTGGGGGTAAAGGCGGCTGGTGCGTAGGGCTGACAACCTTACCACCTTCATATGCCGATTTTCTAGAAATTCTGGGAGCCTCAACTTCCTGGAGCCCTAAGGGCCTGTCCAGGTGTGTGCAGCTTTATCTTTATCTTTAACTTTTACCTATGTATTACATAGTGGAGGTATAACTCCACGCATTATTGCTCTACACACCAGGTGGAGGTGAATGGTCACCTTCACGCGCCAGCCGCTTTACCCCCGGAATCTTTTGTCCGTGTTCGAAATCGAACCACGATTCCTCTGTGTGATTTCAGACTTCCGCCGCCATGTTGATAAGATCTGCGCTCTTCTGGGATATTACACAGCGTCGAGTGGTAGTTCTGTACCGACGTTTCGGTGCAATCTTCAACGGCCAAGAAGTCCAGTATCCCAGAAGAGCCAGATCTCACGATTCCTCTATTGTCCAGCACGTAACCTACTGTGTAAGCTGAGTTATCCCAGCTCTCCAGATTAAGGTGTGTCTACGTATGGAGGAGCTTGGAGGTATAGCTCCACGCAATCTTACTCTCGGTACTAGAGGGAGGTCAACGGTCAGCTTCATGCCCCGGTCGCTTTACCCCGAGAAAACAGTCATCGGTATCCTTTGGTTGTTCGAGCCCCAGAACATGTATAGACACTGTAAATGGTAAAGGTCTCCCTAGAACAGGCCACGAAGGCCCAGAGGGGGAGTAGAGGTATAGCTCTACTCTTTCTTTAACCTCGGCTCTAGATGGGGTGGGTGGTCAACTCCACGCCCGGGCCGCTTTACCCCGGGAAAGAGACCCGGTACCCATTGTACAGGAGGCTGGGTGGGCCCCAGGGCCGATCTGGACGGCTGCGGAAAATCTCGCCCCCACCGGGATTCGATCCCCGAACCGTCCAGCCCGTAGCGAGTCGCTATACCGACTGAGCTATCCCGGCCCCTATAGACACTGTAAAGAAAAGAAACATTTTTGCCTCTACCGGCCAGCCAGTAGTGTAGTAACATAGAAATTGGCGACAGGGAAGGTAGCGGAATTTATAACAGTGTATCCACATCGCCAAGAGAGGTCATTATATATATATATGTTTATTAATTTGTGGTCGTGATGAAACCAGGGAAGTTATTATTGGTTTTCTTGTGGCGGTCGGATGCTATGGTACAAAATGCACAAACATTTTTGTACCTACAGACTCTAAAATTTCAGCTTGAATATGGATATTTGTACTTTGTGCTGGTAACTTCACAAAATAATTCAGTAGTTAAAATTAAAAGGGAAAATATCGCGTATGAAACACGATCCTGATCCGAAAACTTAACCGTGTTCAGGCTATTTTGTTTAAAATATTATTTTCACCATTCTTGCCCAGATTTGTCTACATTTTTGAACTGCACATATACTTTTAAAAAAGATGGCAGCAAATAACATTTAAGACACAATTACACCACCCGTTTGTGATTCGTTATTAACACAGAACAGGCAAAAGTAATGTAATTAATAATAACACAGTTAATAGAGTCTACTTTTAACAAAGTTCCTCAAAATTTGGAGATTTCGATCAACCACACACAGTAAACTGCTTTGACTATTCTTGTGAGCCAGACCTGAAAATGGCTTAAAGTGAAAATGCCGAAATTTGTAGCCTGTTTAATGTTGCATATCTGTAATACAAGAATAAAGTGTTGTGTCAAAGTGAAATAGTCTTCTTTAGTTAGAAATTAACTTACAATTTGGCAGGCAGATATCAGAACTGACTGATAATATCAAGAAGGAAGGCAGATAAGAAAGATGACTCAGAACATCTGTCAAGCCTGAAGATTAATGATAACTGGCGCAGCAGAGTCTACTAAAATTTCTGCACACGTCTACTGGACCTTACGGCGTCATATCTCATAAGATAAAAACCTCCATAGTTACCTTTATTGGTGAAGAAGCGCCCCGCAGCAGAACCTACGGACGCACCGCAACCTTAAGGCTTATTGTGCAACTCTGTGATGAATATGAAGAGAAAGATGATCAGTTTTTTCATTTTCCCACGTAATGGAGCACCGGTAAAATGAAATTGACAGGAAAGAGCCAAAGTATTAGGGGAAAAATCTGTCCCAGTGCCACTTTGTCCACCACAAATCCCACATGGGCTGATCCGGGATCGAACCCGGGCCTCCGCGGTTGGAGGCCGACGACTAACCACCTGAGCCACGGCACGGCACGGTTAACCTTGGTGTTTACCTCAAATCTTTCGTTCATCAAGGCTGGTTTATTGTTTGTTTATTTAACGACGATTTATGAGCTCAATGTTTAGATAACGCCAAATTACACATTACATGTAAAATAAGAACGACATGATGGAAAGAATATGGAATGAAGCCATTGTAACGCATTTGAGTGGTTGCATGTTTAGACTAATAAAACCGACGAAAATACGGACATATGGTGTCACAAATGTGATGCGAACCGACAATTCTAGAGTTCGAAGCTGAAATACTTCCTACTGCACAGCGACCCTCGGTGATGGGGCGTTGAAATTTAGAGTCCGATCGCAGACTTATGGCACTGTGAAAAGAACGAATTTCAGTTGCTCTACTTGGACTTGAAATTTAGAGTCCGATCGCAAACTTATGGCACTGTGAAAAGAACGAATTTCAGTTGCTCTACTTGGACTTGAAATTTAGAGTCCGATCGCAAACTCATGGCACTGTGAAAAGAAAGAGTTTTAGTTGCTCTACTTGGACTGTTCCGCAAGAGATTTAGTTGGTTACAATCAGTTCTGTGTTCGACGCTCGTAACTGAATAACACTGTTCTTCACAGCATGATCACACTGTAAATATGGTGCTATATCAAATAGGAAACCATAGCGTCATCTATATTCAAGGACGTGAAATGGCCTACAGTATATGGAGGTGTATGTTCGGAGAGGCATTAAATGGAATTGTCCCTGCTGTAGGCATATTCTCCATTTGCCGATGCTGTGACCACACTTGTCTCTTACGGCAGGATTTCGGCAAACTGCCCGCGCACACAGGTGAGGTAAGATTGCGATCGGACTCCAGTTGCGAAAGGATGATATGTCCCAGGTTAGACAACTCTGATGTGAGAGCTTGTAGCGAGGACGACGGCAGTGAAAGTGGAGACAGGGTTGGCGAAGGCCAAGTTTAACTGCCTTCAGCTTCCCCATCAACTGCTGTCGTTAAAAATCATTTTATTTTTCTGTCAATAAAATCCACGTTTCAGCTACGCCTCTGCAGAAGGTCAGTTAACAATTCTGTCTTTAGTTGCCATTAGGACAGTTTCCAAATACATTTGCCGCCACGCAGTAACCAGTTATCGTCTCCTCCCACCTGTCTCCACAAGTTCTCTCGAATCATTCTCATGTTGCCACATGGTCACAGCGCGACTGTGCGTAATGCTGACGACTTAACTGTATGCAGTGTAATAGGAGGCCCTATTGACATGCCTTGTACTGCTATCGGTAACTGACAACAGCGAACTATGGCCTGTTGTTGATTGCAGATCACGGTGTTGCCGTGTAACGGGCCGAGATATAGGCCCCTCCTGATAACGCATGTCTAAATTATCTGCTCATTTCGATGGCTCAACCGATCATGGCTGTCACAACACAGAAACGACTACACCGCTCCCCGGTTATCAAGCGGGTTTGCGGGGTAGGGATCCGACCCGCGTTATAAGACAACCGCGCTGTAACCGACGGCTACAATTATTCTCTAATTCAGTGATTCTCTAATGGTCTAAAAACACTATTGAGCACGATAAACGTAGTCGCGCATTTCGTATTTTTTAACAATCTAAAGGAAACCGATGTGAAATGATGTGAATTTTCGAAAATTCCTATATTTTCACGTAAAACAGTACATACAATTAGTCACCATAAAAATATTCAACAACTTTATTTAATCACACTTTATTTGAGAGGGAAAGCCTCCTGCAGTGCGAGCTTTGCAGCAGCAATGTCCGTATTTTTCTCAGAATCGCATTCAAAGGCACGAGGAACAGGAAAGACCCGCGGTATATCCGAATCCGCGGTATAAACGACGGCGTTATTTCCGGGGAGCGGTGTATACCCCGCCTAACTCGTAGACTTCTCCAGTCCTGAGTACGACGCAAGTCGTAACAAAAAGAAAAGGCAGGCCAGTATAGTTCTAAAGGCGGATGATGTCGAAAAGTGCGGTAATGCGTACTACCAGCACATAACTGCTAGTTGAATTGCGTGACTCTAACATCACCCTTCAGTACTCAGTCATTACTACCGTATGTTAGATAGAGGGAACTTACACAGGAAGAGGCGAACTTGCTTTCTGAACACAGACAGTGACGAAATGAGACTAGTCTGTTTGTCAGCTGTACTGCCGTGTCATATTTTGCACATTTAACTTCGGTCAGAGAAAATCGAAGTAGATTAAACACTTTTTCTTCCTATGGCTCGACAGCCCTATATGGGCCTGGGCCTCCTCGTTTCGTCGACGCTTCACGATCACACACATTAGACACACCACACTCGGTAGGACTCCTCTGGACGAGGGACCAGCTCGTCGCAGAGACCTCTACCTGACAACAACACACAACACTCACAACAGACAGACCTCTACCTGACAACACACAACACTCACAACAGACAGACATCCATGCCACCGGAGGGATTTTTTTTTTATTAATTCCTGGGTTTTCCCCTTTGATCCATTTGTACTGTTGAAGTCCTTTTTGTCCTGCATGTCACCTTATGTTTCATGCTATCGTCCATACATCTAACACAACACAAACATCCATGCCCCGGTGGGATTCGAACCCACAATCCTAGTAAGCGAGCGGTCGCAGACCCACGCCTTAGACCGCACGGCCACTGGGATCGGCAGATATACAGATTATAGTGATAAAATATGAAAAAAGAACTTCTTCTTGAATTTCAACAGGCTTCGCTGGTACTGTTAACATTCGTTTTATCGTATGACGTAAATGAAACTAACTAATGGCGTGGCAAATGTTTCGGTCTGGGTGGCATTGCTCTACCCGTTACTGAAAGTGGAGAAACATGAAAAGAAGACAGGAAATGTAAGTATAACGTAACATGGTGGCGCGTTCGCGTAATATTTATACCTCCTGGACTAACCTAAAAGCTTGATATTCCATTCAATGACACTAATTTATTACAAATTTATTTCGCCGACAAAAATAAAAGGTACATCGATCTTCCTGTGAAGTGTCCGATATTGTTTCACGATTTTAAACAATTTGGATTTCTTCGGAACATTTTTATAGATGTCCCACTATCAAATTTCACGGAAATACATCCACTAGGAGCCGCGCTGATAAATGCGGATAGACGGACAGACGGATGGAGATGACGAACCTAATAAGCGCTTTTCGCGACTATGTGAACGCGCCTAACATAACATCCATAGCGTTCCTTCGAAAACAGTTTTAAAGTTTATACTTGGAATTAGCTGTACGCACTACGTAGCTATTATTATTGTTATTATTATTATTATTGTTTAATTTAAATATTCACGGGGATATTTTAATCCATATTTCGAAATACAGAATTTAATCAGTCAGACCTCGTATGTAAAGTGTTAGTGGTGAGCTATTATAAGAAGTTATCAAAGTCCTTTCGTGTAATGGCAGTCACCTGAGGCCAAATCCCGAAACGTCCAATGTCTCAATGTAATATTTGTATAACGGATCACCCACTGCCAGAGACGTTTATAGAATCACGAATAACGATACGTGAGCGACGTCTGATGAAAAGCTTTGCTGTTTGCCTTGAAACTACTTTATCTGCAGGACTTCTGTGTATAGCAAATCGTCTTCATTCTCGGCGGCTGCACGTGATGGTCACGTGTGTTGAAACGTCATTTGAAATGAATATGAGAAGTAACGGAACCAGAGTGCTTATCGCGCAAGCTCGGGCAGGAATTTACGTCATGCGGTCAGGTGTGACAGATCATACTTCTTGTGTATTTGTACAGAACCCCCCTCCACACACACACACACACACACACACACAAATCGCGAGTATTACGTTCTTGAAAAACACCGTTAATGCTAAATTCGCGAATACTGAACTTAGTTACTACAGAAAGAATAGCCGTTGGCTTCTCGGCACCAGGATTGCCACCTTCACGCTCATATATTTGTGTTAAAATGGTAAACGATGCTGCCATTATATAAGTTCATTTATACCAACTACCGCACACTAACTACATATATTAATTCTATATACTTCTACATGTTTCGGCTGACATTCTCAACCATCATAAGGGAGTCATCTTCTATAGACTTACGCAGCAGGTAACGTGTCAGCCGAAACATGTAGAAGTATATAGAATTAATATACGTAGTTGGTGTGCAGCAGTTGGTATAAATAAACTTGTACATGCAAAACAACTGCACGGAATATGTATAATATCAAGTTGCTGCCATTATTTTATTGTTTATATGGAGTATGGTTCTGTAATGGAAACTAATAAATTAGAGTAAAAACGTGTCATTTAGGTCTGATAGCCAAAGTAAGCCCACAGTCAACAGAATAATTCATTCATTCATTCTGTAGTCTGTCTTACGAAAGGTCCGTAGCCAACTCCAAAGCAAATTCTCCACAGGGTGCGATCTTTCAATTTCCAGTATATTCTCTTTTCCCTAAGATCATCCAGTAGCTGCTTACGTCTTCATCATCGTCTTCCCTATATTTATATCCTTCCCTCCAACTTTCCTTCAATTACGTGTTTTAGAAGGCAGTTTCTACGCAAGATGTGACCAATCCAAACGGAATATAGGACAATAAAATAAAATACTTGATTACATTGTATTATATATTAATTACATGACAAAATAAAATTAAAGAGTTTATTGTGTTTCATTTCTGTACTCCAACATTCTCTCTTCTTCTAATTCCATTTGCTGGTTGTTTACAATGCTTTCTTCTTGGACATCATCTTTTTCATTCTCACGTTTCTTCCTTTCTCTCTTATTTCTTTATGACCTTGTACAGGGTGGACAATCAGCACTGCCAACAGGTTTGAAGATGAGTTCCTTTCTTTTATCCTGCCTTCGAATGTCCTTCCAGTGTTGATCATAAACGAGATAAACCGGCCAGGGCGTGAAGCTGACCACTTACTTGCAACTGTTTCCCAGGTTAAGAATGCCCATATGCCTTCATGACGCGATGCTTAATTAAGGACAGGGCCAACTTCATATATTTTTAATTTGAATTTTAATCCAGTTGTTATTTAAAAGTCACGGTCTGACTAGGACGTGACTTCACAACGGGATCTGTCTCGAGACCTCAAAATTCAAGAAGTTACCAAACAACATTCCTTTCTTCGTTCTCATAATCTTCTTGTGAAAGCCAAACTTGATTCATTTAACCTTTTCTTTAGTGTAATAACAGCAGTTGAGGGTCAAGGTCACCGTGTGCTAAGTTTGAGGTTCTCACGGCTGTGACTGTGAAGATTACACTCTTTGGAATGTGACGTCATGTGGCCTGGTAGGAATTGTCCAGATTCTACTGCGTCACATCTCACAACATGTAATCTTTAGAGTTAAAGTAACCATAATTCCAGTCCTTTCACACTTGATCTACTGGCTTCTAATACGTTTAGTGTTCAGTGTGTCTCAGTTGATTTACTGGCTTATAACATGTGAAATCTTTGATGTATTTTACAGATTTGTTCTAATTTAATCAATTCAGAAAAGAATTAACCTTGATAGTATTGAAAACATTTTCCATCTTACGGAAAATTATAAAAATTCGTTTATAAATTCGAAGGGCTCAATACCATCTAAGATATTAGCCGTTATCTGATGCGATAAACATAAGAAACAACTAAATGCAAAAGGTAGGAAAAAAGCAAATACAGTGGAACCTCGAACTTCGAACACAATCCGTTCCAGGAGACGGTTCGACTTTCAAGTTGTTCGACTTTCAAGTTAAATTTTCCCATAAGAAATAATGTAAATTGAATTAATCCGTTCCAGACCCCCAAAATTTACCCAATATAAAACATTTTAAGTGCCTATTTCAAAAGATCATAATGATAAAACAAGTATATTTAATTTCAATAATTGAAAATTTGTATTTGTAATAGTACATACATAAAAATATTGTATAATAATCAATCAATAGTAATAGTAGGAGGGATATTACTGTTCACTGGAAGGTGAATTACCCTTCTTTCATCTGGACCAAGCAGAGAGAGAAGGCGACCATGTGATTCTTTGTTCGACTTTCGAGTTTTTGTTCGAGTTTCAAGTTGTTCGAACATCAAATCATTACGATCTTTTGAAATAGGCACTTAAAATGTTTTATATTGGGTAAATTTTGGGGGTCTGGAACGGATTAATTTAATTTACATTATTTCTTATGGGGAAATTTAACTCGAAAGTCGAACAACTTGAAAGTCGAACCGTCTCCTGGAACGGATTGTGTTCGAAGTTCGAGGTTCCACTGTATTTACAAATGACTGATAAATAAACCAATTATTTTGCATCTATTGATACAGGGATTGAAGAAATGTTTTTCAAATAATTATAATGCTTTGAAAGTCACCCTATTGTGTAATGTGTGGCCACACAGCGGGGTGATCAAATAACAGCGAATAGGAGATATATATTTTATATATATTCCATTTTTTACCCTGAAATCAGAGGCGATATATTTCGCCGAAACGTACAAGGCCACCGGGTAACGTAGTGCAGAAGACAATAATATAAAATTAAGTTTATAAAATAAAGGACGAACCGCCCTGCCTTCCTTTACCGAAACTAAATTGTATAGACAAGAATAATAGGAGAGTGGAATTTCATTTTACATGAAAGAAATATACAAGATGAGATCTGCGTTCTTCTGGGTTATTATGCAGCGTCGAATGGTAATCATTTACCGACGTTTCGGGACAACGTAAAGGATTACCACTCGACGCTGCGTAATAATCCAGAAGAGAGCAAATCTCATCAACATCGCGGCGGAAGCCTGAAATCACGGAAAATGTATCAGGTAAGAATTTTAGACTTCTCTCTTTGCGGATAAAGAAAGAGTTGTGTTTGACCACTTTTTTTTTATGGCTCGACAGCCTTACCTGGGCCTGGGCCTCCTCGTTTCGTCGAGGTTTTATGGTCACACACGTTTTAGACACACCACAGTCGGTAGGACTCCTCTGGACGAGTGATCAGCTCGTCGCAGAGACCTCTACCTGACAACACACAACACTCACAAGAGACAGACATCCATGCCCCCGGTGGGATTCGAACCCACAATCCCAGTAAGCGAGCTGCCGAAGAGCCACACCTTAGACCGCACGGCCACTGGGATCGGCCACGTTTATATTACTTATTATTATTATTATTATTATTATTATTATTATTATTTATTGTTGCCATTATTGCTACCTTGGACAATGCTGGACGATGGACTCTTAATTTGTTGCAGGGGGAGAGGTGAAATGAGAGCATTCTGTACCCTTCTACATTATCTGTACTCCTGATCAGGATTCTTCAGCGAATTCAGCATTCGTCTAATATTTGGGAAAATGGGAAAACGTGTAGAATAAGGAAGTAAGCAGGATATCTGTAGACTTCAAGACAGCCTATAATTCAATTAGGGGGGAGATCTTATGTAATAAGGGGCACGCGGTGGCGCAGTTGGTTGAGACACTGCACTAAAACCGGAACGTCGCGGGTTCGATTTCCGATGGTGTCATTGGAATTGTTCAGTGACATAATCGTTTCGGTCGCACTATGGCCCTGGGGTCGACTCAGCCTCTAACAGAAAGGAGTACCAGGAATATTTCCTGGGGGGTAAAGGCGGCCGGTGCGTAGGGCTGACAACCTTACCACCTTCATGTTCCGACTGTCTAGAAATCTGGGAGCCTCAACCTCCTGGAACCGTAAGGGTCTGTCAAGGCCTGTAATGGGATTGCTTTACCTTTTATCTTATGTAATATTCTTATTGAATTTTATATCTAAATGCAGATACTTAAATTAAAAGGAATGTTTAATAAAGTCCGGCTAGGCCCCATACATCTTGTGTTAAGAATGGCCTGAAATGGGGAAATGCTTTTCGCCACTGATTTGTAATTTGTCATTATGTGGGTTCAAGACAGACAGGAGGATTTGCAAATTAATGTTACACATCAGCTTCTGGTTTATGCTGATGATGTTAATGTATTGGGTGGAAGTGTACATGCTATAAAGAGAAACACAGAAGCTTTGGTAGTCGCTAGTAAGGAGATTGGTCTAGAAGTAAATGCTGAGAAAACTTAAGTACTTGGTCATGTCTGGAGATCAGAATGTGGGACAGCAGAACTAAGTACATGGTCATGTCTGGAGATCAGAATGTGGGACAGCAGAACTAAGTACATGGTCATGTCTGGATATCAGAATGTGGGACAGCAGAACTAAGTACATGGTCATGTCTGGAGATCAGAATGTGGGACAGCAGAACTAAGTACATGGTCATGTCTGGAGATCAGAATGTGGGACAGCGGAACTAAGTACATGGTCATGTCTGGAGATCGGAATGCAGGACAAAATGACAACATAAAGTTAGGCGAAAACTCCTTCGAAAGTTTGGAAATTTCAAATGTTGCGGAACACCCTAACGAATCAAAATGCATTCATGAAGAAATTAAGAGCAGACTGATTGTAGGGAACGCCTGCTACCGTTCGTTCCAGAATCTATCGAAAAATATAAAAATTAAAACATACAGGACTATAATTTTGCTTGTTGTTTTGTATGGGTGTGAAACTTGGTCTCACACATTGAGGAAGAAAGTAGGCTGATAATATTCTAGAAGAGGGTGCTGAGGAAAAACTTTGGGCCTAAGATGGAGGAGGTAAGATGGTACTGGTGGTAACTGGGCAGTATGAAGCTTCATGTTACCTTTCTTTCACAAAATATTATCACTGTGATCAAACTAAGAGGACAGAGATTGGCGGGGCAATTGGCACATATGGGGCAGTTTTATTTAATTTTATTGATTGCTACATGTTTCGGCTTTTGTAAAAACCCATTATGAGACAAATTAAGAATACACAAAGGAAAACTCCTTTAAATAAAAACCATTTCAATATTCTCCATATCGCTGAAATCTCAACTTCACAATATTTGAGTTGTAGAAGCCGAAAATAAGTAAATGTAATTGTATATTAAAATATTGAAATAAATTTATATGACATTAAAATATTGAAATAGTTTTCCAGTACTTCGAGCGTGAATGGGGAGTGCTTCAAAATAAATAAGCCTCGTGGGGTACAATTTGTGGAAAAGAACCTTGACAATATTAATATTCTAATATAGTACTCATTTATTATATTTGATTATTTAATATACAGTCTCAACTTTTCTTTGAGTTGTATTTAAATTATATTTCTTTGCGTATTTTTTTAATTAACTGATAATGGGTTTTCAAAAAAGCCGAAACATGTAGCATGCAATAAAACTGATATACATTTAGTTCTGAGTAAAGGTCTGTACTTCCTTCTTGCTGTTTATGTATCACAACGAGATGTCATTCGTAAAGATATTGTGTCAATAACATTAAACTCTTTAGATGATTTAAATTATCAGCAGTTATAAGTTTCTTGTGTGTACGACCGTGTAACTTGGTCTCTTACACTAAGGGAGGAAAGTACAAGGTATTCGAGAAGAGGGTCCTGAGAAGAACACGCTATTTGAAGCTAATTTGAGCACGGAAAAATTGTTAGTATTGAGCTACATATTGCTTCTCCTAACACAATTTTATGAACGAATAAAGAAAAATCTAACTTTCGGTGTTTTTGGCAAGCATTGGAGGGAGTAGACCTGTGAATGAAAGATACCATTTGGGAGACCTAGGCAGAGTTTGGAGGATGATATCAATGTAGACCAGTGGTTCCCAAAGTGGGCGGTACCGCCCCCTGGGGGTCGGTGGGATTACCGAGGTGGGCGCTATTTGGTAAGAGAGGTGGAAGGGAGCGCTGTTATTATCACAGGGGGGCGCTAGTAGACAAGTAGCGCATTTATTTTTATAATAAAATTCAAATAAAGTAATTTTTGTGTTAAAAATAAAAAATGAACTAAATTTCTTAGTATTTTAATTTGTGAATCTTATTCAAGCACACTTTTTTTTTAATAAACTATTGTTAGATGAATTATTGTTAATCATAAAAAATATAATAAATTTTAAATTATTAATTAACACATAAAATAGTAAGTTTAACTCTTATAATTTTATTTAAACAATATTTTAAATATAGAATACAAGTGGAAACAAAAGCGCATTTATGTTTTCTAAAAAAGGTAGGGGGCGCTGTGGGTGTGCATATGGAACCAAGGGGGCGGTGGACCAAAAACGTTTGGGAACCACTGATATAGACCTTAAGGATCTAAGATGGAAGGATACGGACTGGAGTCATAGGACCAGTAGCGAGCTGTTGTGAACACGGTAATGAACATTTGGTTTCTATAAATCTCGGGGAATTTCTTTACTATTTGACCCACTTTGAGCTTCTCAAGACCAAATATCTTTCATGAACTTAGTCAGCCTAACCAGAGGACAGACGGATGTACAGACAACATACAGCCGGACGTCATATGTCCTAAAACTGAGTTCTGCTTTTCTGTAACAAAGAGATATAGCCTATTTGCGAGATATGTGAGAATAAACTGACATTATCGAAAATTGAAGGTCAAATGTGTTTCAAGTGAATTAATTACTATCTCTCAAGCTCTGTTGTAACGCAAGTAGCATCAGCGGTTGATGACGTAACACCTTAATATGCCACGGGCAGCACAGAAAAGCCATTTGGTATCAGAATAACATAGCACTGCCTTCAGGTGTGCGATAATGCATGCAGAATTTAGGACGATGTCCTTGGGCTTCGACACACAGGTTTGTTAGGCACGTTGGCCTTATAACTTGGCTACGATCGCTTTGTAACAGCGATGCTTAAGAATTACATGCGACTGTAAGTAGCTGATATCTGCTTCGTGTTTAAAATTCAGAGCGAGTTTCTAAAGGCGGCGAGAGCTAACACAATCAACACAGTGGAAGAATGAGTAAAGACAAAGACTTTGGCAGTGTAGTGAGGGCCACTACTTTTGTTGTAATGGCGGAGTGGGCAAATAAAATGTACGGTTCTGAATGTTTCAAAGCTGGGCCCGTTTATCCTTCTGCTATAGGTTACCTGGTTTTAAGGTAAAGCTTTGGGAATTGAAAATGTTAGTGTGGTGGGAAGACGAATATCTAAGAATGTATCAGAGGAGTAAATTAATCTAATTCGGGGCAGCAGAAATCCCCGTGCCAGTTCGCTGTGGAGTCTATATATTTGTAAGGTGGCGCACACTTGCGTCATATCACCTTTCTGGCGCCTACTGAGGTGGTTCCCAGATTTTTGGATAATTTGTGCACACTTGATCCAAATTATATATAAAACTTCAGTCCGTACCGCACAGTAAACGGAACAAAGCGCGTGGTCACTGTTTGTCGTGAGAATTACATAAAACTCATAAATACATCTCGTGGGAAAAATGCAGAATTTTTAAATGTCGGATTCAGTGGTACATATAGTTACCATTGCTCTTTAAATGACTAATTCCAATTTTATAACTGAAGTCCTGGGTTCACTGTGTGATTTATGGAACACCGTATCTGTTTATCACATTGAAATATTTTCCTGAAATTTATACATTACAATAAACTGGAACCCAATAACTTCGGATGGCGGACTTCAACTAAACGCGTTTTTTTCCAAAAGCGGTCGCCAGGAAGGTTTTACTACAGTTCTGTATGGGGCTATAATCCCTTATAAGTTCAAAATTTTGTGATTTTTTCAATGAATTGCAAGGTTTATTTCCTTGATCAAAGTAAAATCTTCAAGGGTCTAACCAGAATTCACTAGCTTCTTTGACGGAGACAATTACTTGCTATGCCTGATAAAGCTGTCATTATCAGGGGCTATAAGAATTAGAGTCGATCCCAGTGGCCGCGCGGTCTAAGACGTGGGTCTGCGGCCGTTCGCTTGTTGGGATTGTGGGTTCGAATCCCACGGGGGTGTATGGAAGTCTGTCTCTTGTGAGTGTTGTGTGTTGTCAGGTAGAGGTCTCTGCGACGGGCTGGTCACTCGTCCAGAGGAGTCCTACCGAGTGTGGTGTGTCTAAAGTGTGATCGTGAAGCCTCGAACAATAAGGCGGCCTAGGCCCCCAAGGGGCTGTCGAGCCATTGGAACAAAAAATTAGGTTCAGTTGATTACCTCACACTGAGGCTGGAAATGTTGGGATGTAAAACACGGTGATAGATAAAACATTTAGTAAAATAGACACATCTTACAACATAAAATGAATAAAGGGGATCGAAGCACAAATTCTTATGTATATATATTAAGCGGATATACGTCATATTATCAACAGGTTTCGACTGTCTTAGTAGTCAACCTCAGTATAAATTAAATTTTATTAACTTACGACATGCATGAACAAAAAAGCAATGTATTTTTATACGTAACGATCTGGCTCCTCCTAAGGATGAGGATAGGGCATGTATACCCTTAACAGACATATATAAGAAGCCGTGATCCGGAAGTGTTCAATTTTATGGCAATAGAGCACAAATGGAAATGAATGTGGGGAAAAATAAGACAAACAGAATCTCAAAGCAACCATCCTCAATACAGATTATGATAGATAAAAACAGCCAGAGAATGTGGAATATTTCAACTATTTTGGTAGCAGGATACCAAAAGATGCAAGGTGTACACGTGAAATTAAATCCAGAATTGCCATGGCTAAAGCAGCATTCAACAAGATGAAGAATCTTTTCACCAGCAAACTGGACTTAAATTTAAGTAAGAAACTAGTAAAGTGCTACGTTTGGAGCATAGCTTTGTGTGGTGCTGAAACGTGGACACTTCGGAAAGTAGATCAGAAGTATCTGGAAAGTTTTGATATGTGGTGCTGGAGAAGAATGGAGAAGATCAGTTGGACCGATCGTGTGAGAAATGAAGAAGTATTACACAGAGTGAAGGAGGAGAGGAATATCTTACATACAATGAAAAGAAGAAAGGCTAACTGGATTGGTCACATCTTGCGTAGAAACTGCCTTCTGAAACATGTGATTGAAGGAAAGTTAGAGGGAAGGATAGAAATGACGGGAAGACGAGGAAGAAGAAGTATGCAGCTACTGGATGGTCATAAGGAAAAGAGGGGATACTGGAAATTGATGGAGGAAACAGTAGATCGCACTCTGTGGAGAACTCGCTTTGGAAGAGGCTACGGACCTGTCGTAAGACAGACTAAAGCTTGATGAAAACACAACGTAATAAACACCAGGAGCCTTGATAACTCAGCCGGTATAGTGACTAGGCTCCGGGAAGGAGGGTCCGCGGTTTGATTCCTACCAAAACTTTCAGTAATCTCTTCAACAAATATAGGGGTTCTTTCTCCGGGGGTTAAAGCGACCGGGGTGTGAAGGTGAAAGCTTACTTCCATCTAAAGCCGAGGTTCAGTTTCAGTGGATCTATACAGCTACTCCCATTGTATGCTTTCGTGGCGTGTACAGGGTTAAATGCAAGGAAGCAATGCTAAGACTAGGATAGGCAAAACTTTGTTTGATGGTTGAGATGCCTGAGAAGACAAGCAAAAACCAAGCAGCTGCAAGCGAAACTCATATTTATGCTTTCCTAATGCATAGATTTCTACTTTAGCATGTCCATTTGTCTTATTATTTTTGGTTTAATTCTATTTTTGCGAAAAGCTCATTACTGAAGTGGGTCTACAAATTATGTATTTTAAATCCGTCACAAGGTTTGTATTTGCATAATAAAATTCAAATTAGTGTGCATTTCTGTCCACGACTTTTACCGGTACAATATATTAAATTTTTTACCATGGATAGCATCCCGTAGTGGGCCAAGACCTCCTAAACATCGAGGTTTGGCGATCACACTCAGACACACCACACTCGATAGGATTCCTCTGGACGAGTGATCGGCCCTTCGCAGACACCTCTACCTCCCAACAAACAACACCCACAAGAGATAGACCTACATGCCCCCGGCTGGATTCGAATCCGTAATCCCAGCAAGCGAGCGGCCGCAGACCCACACCTTAGACCGCGCAGCCACTGGGATCGGCACAATATGTAACACGCCACATTAATTATTCATTAGTTACCGCCTTCAAACCGAAAGCCGAAGAGGCATATATAAATGTACTTTTCTTTCTTCTACAACAATCTCACCCTAATGACATTTGGATATTCCTTAAAGGTTTCAATGCCACACATATCAGGATCCTGAAACAAGCGACACCAGTGCCATCCTGCCTCGAAAGTTCGCGCTTCAGCCATGTTGTTGTTACTGATTGTAGGAAATTAGAAGTATGGCTGTAGGGTGTCATCCAGTGGCATAATGTTCGTACCAAGTTTCGTGGAAGTCGGTCATCTGGTTGAGAAGTTGAAATGGTCAAACCCGTGCAGACATACCAACACACAGACAACGCTACATTTTGGATCACTTTCCGTAATAAGGTGGGATAACGTAACGTTTTAGTCTATCACAGCAGTCTTGCTGAAAACAAAGCCTTCTGCAATATGACATCACATCGCAGAAACCTTGAGACCTTAGAAAAAAAATACAAATTTCTGAAATCACCACGCTGTGTGTGTGTCTCATTTAAACTTGTGGATCAGATGTAACACACAGATGACACAGGTCTCTTACCATCTGTGAAAACAACTAAATGCTACTTTGTCCAACTGTTAGGACGTCAAATTATTGAGACCAAGACTCTGTCGGTGTCGACCTCGGTGGACTAGTGGTTAGCGTGCTCGCCACTGGACCCAAGGTTCGCGGGTTCGATCCCGACCGAGGTCGATGGATTTTTAAGGATGATAAAAATCCGGAGCACCACTTCCTTCGGAGGGGAAGTAAAGCCGTCGGTCCCATAAAAATGTTGCGTAAGCCAAATTGCCTCCATTTCTCATCCAAGTCTCCTGACTGCCTGCCAGATGGCTCTGGCACATCAGGATCGATAGAACACTAAGCGCGGCTAGCTGGCCGGTCACCAGCTGCCATGAATGCTCATGACTTAGTAACCTCGACAAGAGGAGGCAAGAGGAGGCCCAGGCCCACACAGGGCTGTTGAGCCAAGAATTATTATTATTAAGACTGTCGGTAAAGTTGGACAAATGTTCAACTCCCGTTTTTCTGCCAGGAGTTCTGTTCACCTGCCAATCGTAATGCCACCTCAACCCGACAGTTCTAACTGATGTCAAGCAAAAACCACTTAATGCATTTCGACCCTCTGAATTACCCAGAAGGAAGTATAGGCCTCTTCCATTTTTTCTGTCACATCTCATTTGAATTTGTTGCATTAATATCGAAAATGCAAATATTCTTTACCAGTTAAGAGTCTCAACTGGAATATTGTTAAATTTATGTTCTACATGGTCACATGATTCTTTCTAGACAAACGGTGGTAATGTATCTGAAATATGCCACGGCCAATAAATTTTGTATCAATATCAAATAATTCGCTTCATACTGTTTATCCTTTACTTTATATTACTTCTGTATCTCATTTTAATTTAGAAATTAGGTTTTTTAACTACGATATTCCGCTGTGTTGCATGCAATATTACAAAAGATTTTGCAGCTGGGAATGTGTTGGCTACATTTATCTTCGTGTATTTGGGAATCAAAGTTTTAGAGACACGTTGCTTTTTACAATAAATACCCGAATTTCAATAGAGTTCTTGTATTGATTGATATAAGGAGCCTGACTGGTTTGTACAGTTTTTAAGGACGACATCCTGTTGTGTTGTATACAGTAATAAAAAAGGAGATATTTAAGTTTAGAAATTTGGCAGCTCCTCCTTTCAGAAGGTATATTTTGCAAACTCAGTAATTCCCTTTCGTCTGCAGAGTTACGACTACCGCTCGTCTTTCTCTGTCCCCTTAAATGTCACTGTGTGTTTGTAGATTATACGGAGATAATAATTCACACTGAAATTAGTGAGTGCTGTTAATAAGTCACTGGACATCGCTTCCTATAAAAAAAGGTCGAAATTATCCTGCACCTTTCAAGTTTAAACTTTCGAGAATTTTCTCATTCAACACAAAATTTCCCTCTCCAAATAGGAGGATCCAACTCCGGCAGGTGCGTCCCCACCCCACCTGAACTTGCACGTTGTGTGTGTGTGTGTCGATAATTTGTGATGATACAAACAAGTTCCCTCCCCCCACCGGCTGTGTACGAGAATTTTAAAGATGTTCCCCTCCCATCCAGGCTGCCGTCTACAAATCGAAATGTGTCAGCATATATAAATGTATAAATGTAACCTCACCTCAATCGTTCATTCGTTTCAGTGTGTCTAAGAAGCAGCACTATGGTACAGCTGCAGGTATGTCACTGTAACATGCAGACTGTTTGCTCTGTGATTATCTGTGTTTTAATGTTAAGTGTTACGTCCTCATGAATTGTGTTTTGTTTGTTGTGGGTGTTTAGGAAAGGAGTAAGTATGTAAAGTTTCCTAAGGAGACAGGTTATGAACACTAAGTTGCAGTCAGTGTTGTGTTGTGACTGACAGACCATCAGTCAGTATATCTTTCTTTCAAACCCCTTCTGAGGCTCATGACATATCTATGTGTTGCATTCTACTGTCTGTAGGTCTTGTGGCGCCATCTCTGAAGGGAGTGAGGGTGTGTGCGTTATATTTGTCGTTTGTACGTATTTACATACATACATACATAAGTGACACACGCTGATTATCGTACCTTCCTTCATTAGACTGTCCTAATGACACTTTATGAACAGTGCATATCACGACGCTCTACATTATATAATCTTCTCCCCTTTCTGTTCCTTCGTGACTCTTAGCTTCAAACACGCTTCTAAGCGCGCCATTTTCTAACTCTCTCAATCAGGGTTCTACACATAATGTGGCAGACCAAATTTGATACCGACACTGCTCTGTTTCCGGCCTTTGACCCCCAGAGCTACACGTTCTTTACCAGGCCAGTGCTTGTGGGATTTGTGGTGGAGAATGTGGCGCTGGAACAAATTTCTGTAACAGTACATCCTTACTAGCTTGTCAGAATTACTCCAGAAATGTTCCGTATTCATTCACTCACATATAACCAGCGCTATATATTCTTAGCTATTTACTTAAAAAATTTCACGCCCATTTCTAACATTAAACGTAACTACAATTCTGTATGAGGCTTCAACTCATCTGGCATATGACGCTGTCTTGAAGGGTGGGCCATTCCCGACTTTCCTTCGAAATGTCAGAAACCATTCACTCAACGACACGGAGTCGTATGCCAGAGGACCTGAATCCTCAGAAACAATGCTCTGAGAAGCTCAGTTCTTGCATATATATTTCAATGTTTAACGTTCTCACATCAGTGGGGAAAAAGTGTTCTGTCACTTAGATGGGTAGCAAGCATTTGCTAGATGTACACGGCTCTTAACGTCTATGTTAATGTCTAATTCATTTGCGAGCGCCCTTCTTTTCCGAATATATGGAGTTTGACACATTTTTTACAACAATTTTTATCTGTTTCTTTTTATTTTTTTTTACGTTTTGTTGACAGAACTTAAAGCTATATTTGGCTTTTCAGCATCTTTTGGAAACCAGTCCTTTTATAATAATGCATTAGTATTACCTTATTTTCTTTATATTTTTTTATATTATCATCCAACAAAAGAACATCGTTAATATAGATCAGAATTTGATATGTCTTATTCGATTAACATAGCTTTCTGTTCCTTGGGCCTTCAAAATGAAGGATTCTAAAGCATACGCAAGCGGTATGTCCCCTTAGAGGAGAGATCAGACAATATCACAGCGTTTACTGTCGCATAAGGGCATGTACATTTTATGACCTGTAAACATGCCCGAAGCATGGAGAGAACCAGGGGTTTATTTCCACAGAAAATCTCACAGCTAATCATGAAGATTACACAGTCTTTATATAATAGGTTGCAATAGGCAGCAGGACTCTCTAAAACGTAATAGCGTAGTTCACACGCCAAGAATGGCATAACATTTGACAACAAGAGAGGCAATGTAGCATAAATGTAACATGAAAGTGCGTCCGCTTGTGTCTGTTGCCTTAAGGTACGTTTAGACGGAGCCTCTTTTCGTGCAACTTGAGGCATGTAGCTAGAGGCAGACCTGGGCATACAGCGTCGTATACGTCAAAGTTGTGTGTATATATCCTTTGTAATGCACCTCCCTGAAGATGGCCACATGAGTGGCCGAAACATGTAGGAGGTGTACGGCATTTGGAATATACTTTCAAACACTTATGTACATTTGTTTGTTTTGGTATTGTGACGAGCTTATTACCATGGATCGTTTGTTTAGCGTGGGTGGTTCCCACATATATCGTCAATACACCGAAATTAACATAAATAATTTATTAGTAACAATTGAGTAACACACTCCGTACTTACAGTACATGCAGTATACAACAGAAAGAATGTAATTTAACAAAACTCGTCGGTTGAGACCAGAGAACCCTTCTCATCTCGGCCACTTGGTAGCGCCGATCTGATACAACTTCCTTCAGACGCCGGCCCTACCAAGGACTCAAACAATCCTTGCCGAATCCAAATTTTTGGTGATGAAGGCCGAAACCGTATTTCGCCGCTCGTAGTTCAGAGCTGGGTTGTAGAGTGATCAAGTAGAAAGACGCAGCTTACTAGGTAAACTATGGACGGGTATAAAAGTGAAACTTAGGGGTGGAAGGTAGCTGACCGAAAAGTCCAATTCAAGTTTGTAAGGGGTGTAGGGTATAGGCTGATGGATCTCCGTGGAATGTCGAGATTTAGGCACGGCACAGTATCATATCTATGAAACATTATTTTCTACTTTCCTCCACATATCTCTTAAGTTACTTTATGATAGCTTGGCACACTTTTGGGATGATGGACGATATTGCTGTCGCAGATATACTAAAAGTATACATAAGAGTGCGATACGAATCACCAGTGATTAAAAACGCAAAGTCACAGATAAATGCGCGCTTATTTGGATGGCCTGTCTCATATTTAGTGTCTTGTTTCTTATACTTGGTCCGATCAATGACAGCAGTAACACAATATCTCTTGCTGTCATCATTGTAAAATTTCTAAAGTGAACACAACTACCCATTCTGACTTCTCCAATGATATTGAATTTGTTATTTCGTCTCTCCAGAAAACTTGTCACCCAAAGCTTTCGTTTACTTTTCCTTTTATGTCAAATTATAATTATAACAGCAGTGATAGCCGCTGATTGTAGTGTTTTTGAATACGTTTTTCCTCATACAAAGGATTGTTGTGCCTCTCAATAAAGTGTGTAAAGCAGGAAGCATGATACAAAAGGGGCGCGTGTCTTGCGCCTTGAAGCATGCATCAGCGCATGCGCCATACTATTTGTCATCTGTGGCTCCTCTGGTTCTACCATATTTTCCCACATTATTTCATAAACGGAAGGATTTTCGAAAAAAAAAAGTTTTTGAATAAGAAATATTGTGTTTTGACTTTCTGTACAATCTTGTCTGAAATATTGTTCATTCTAAGAATCATTCAGTAAGATATTACCATATATGTACATAGGTCTTAATGTAAATTACCCGTTATTCTTGTCAGATTTTAATAAAACTTGAATTTTCTAGACACATTTTCGAAAAATACTCTATATCAGATTTCATGAATCTCCGTCCAGTGGGAGCCGAGTTGTTCCATGCGGACGGACAGACAGACAGATAGACATGACGAAGCTAATAGTCGCTTTTTGCAATTTTGTGCACGGCCCTAAAATTTGAAAAGAAATAAATGTGAATGTGCTGAAGAATCGGAGTTTAGAGAGCCAGTTTCTATACAGTATTCGCTAACGGCGTATTATTAATACACTTCAGAAGGACTTCTTTAGTTAGTACATTAAGGAACACCTTAATCATCCGTAATTAACACTGTAAACTCGACATTTCTTCATCCTTATTCTACCTTTAAATTTCCATAACATCTATCATACTTGTTGTTCAAAAGCCACAATTAGCTAAGTGCGGTCTCATTCACTACAATCACATAGAACGCCAATTATATGCAAAGCACAATTTCCCGTATTTCAAGCATTCATAATTCTTATGCGATACTTCAAACGAAACTATTTTTGTGTTTTACGTAAACTAGTCCAGTGATCCTTAAGCAATGGCAATTCACTTCCAACCATTCCTTTTTTTAAATAACCGCATTGCTGCCATTACAAAGTTTGTAAATTCCAAAAAGTGTATTTTGGGATTCCGATATTTCGGGATATGGCGCGTCATTGCTGGGTAATCAGTTCCCGAAGTTTCGAAGGCACCACATTCCTTCGAGCTGTCTGTAGCCAATTACTGTGCGAAGCAGCCTTATTTCGCTTAAGAATAAATTCACCGCTGTGCAAACCTCTAAACTCGGAATTGTTACATTTATAATTATGCACATTTTAATGTCGACACATCACGTCCCACCAGGTTGTAGTAGGGAAGTCTGAGTTCGATTCCAGTCACTGCTATCCCTAGATGAGACGTTGAGTGATTTCACCACCATTCAGTTACGTAATAGGAAAGAAGCGGTCGCGGGCAGCTTCATATACATCCAGTGTTTAAATTCTTTAGCCGAGCGACTGAACCCAGAAACTGGATGTACATTTTCACAATTCTATATGTTAAACGGGATCTGATTGTCCATGTCACCTGGAGGTCAGCAGCTCGCTACACGATAGCGTTAAGTTCACTAAGCCCTTCGGGTGCGAGAGTCCCCAAATAATACTATAATTACTACTACTACTACCACTACTACTAATACACACACAAACAATTGTAGTAAAGTGAGTGATGGTTAATTAAGTTAATTAATTAATTATAGAATTTCTTGTCGCGGAGAGCATAACACAATCACAACTGATGTTACGTGTTACAGCACAACATATCTGTGTAGGTTCATCGCAAGGTGTACTCCTTAGATGTAGAGCTGTAGTCTATAAGTCCCAAAGATATACAAGGTATACACAAAAGAATGGTGCGGTTTCAATGGCGAATAAAGGGAAACCGCACCATTCTTTTGTGTATACCCTGTATAAAAGCAAAGGCTTGGAGAGGTTCAAAGGGTTCCAGGAGGTTGAGGCTCCCAGCCACATGCAGGCGGCCTTTATCCCCCAGGAAATATTCCTGGTACTCATTTCTGTTGGAGGCTGAGTCGACCCCAGGGCCATAGTGCGGCCGGCATGATTATGTCAATGAACAATTCCAATGTCACAATCGGGAATCGGCTTTTAGCGCAGTGCCTCAACCAACTGCGCCACTGCAGGCTAAACTGCCTGATTTTTTGTTCCGATTTTAACCAAACTTGCAGTTTTCTCGACGAAATTTAATAAAGGCCCCAATATAACAGTTCACAAAAATCCGTCCAGTGGGAGTCGAGTTGTTCCATGCGGACGGACATCAAAAAGCTAATAGTAACTTTTCACTACTTTAAGAAAGAGCTTAATAATAATAATAATAATAACAATAATAATGCTGTGTTTGCCTCCAGGTTGCAGTTTTATGCGTGGTGGCACTGGGCGTGGTGTCCTCGGCTCCACAGCAGCAAACGACGCCGATACCGATCCTCAGATCAGCACAAGAAACGGATTTGGCTGGAGCATACAGCTTCAGGTGATTCCATGATTATTGTATGTACTTACGGATTTCAAAACAGCTACTGTATGCTCATGTGTGTTTGAGAACAACTCTCATGCACAGGGAGGTTGTTACTTACAGCGTCCATTTGACCTGACCCTTCAGACTGACCTGTACCGGAATCGTATACCTTTCTCCCTTTTGTGGGTCTGGTGTCTCGCCTACCATTTAAACCCCAAGACTTGCTCGTCGTAATTACTTCGACATTGAAGATGGACGTAACATGTTGCTCCGAAACTTCGGCAAAGCAAATTACTTTCACGCAATGTCTACGTTAAAGAACACAATCAATACCGACACTGACCTGACTAAAGAGACTGACGTCAATGCAAGACATAATTTACTGACTTGTAATTAAAATTTATTGATTGAATCGATGTGTTAAAAGTTGGTGAATTATAAGTTTTTTTTTCTTACCGGCACACGGGATGAAAAGCTAAGAATCTGAAATAATGAACATTTATATTTCCCATTAATTTGCCATATTTATTGCAAAAACACAATGTCAGCAGCCAATACAACGTCCGCAGCTAACACAGTATCAGCAGCTCACACAATATCAGCAGTTAATACAATATTAGCAGCTAACAGAATATCAGAATCTAATATAATATCAGCAGCTAAAAAATATCAGAATCTAACACAATATCGGCAGCTAAAAATGTCAGAAGCTAACACAATATCAGCAGCTAAAAATGTTAGAAGCTAACACAATATCAGCAGCTAAAAAATGTCAGAAGCTAACACAATATCAGCAGCTAAAAAATGTCAGAAGCTAACAAAATATCAGCAGCTAAAATGTCAGAAGCTAACAGAATATCAGCAGCTACAAAATGTGAGAAGCTAACAGAATATCAGCAGCTAACACAATATCAGCAGCTAAAAACATCAGAAGCTAACAAAATATCAGCAGCTAAAAATATCAGCAGCTAAAAATGTCAGAAGCTAACACAATATCAGCAGCTAACACAATATTAGCAGCTAACACAATATCAGCAGCTAACACAATATCAGCAGCTATAAACATCAGAAGCTAACAAAATATCAGCAGCTAACAATATCAGCAGCTAAAAACAACAGAAGCTAACAAAATATCAGCAGCTAACAATATCAGCAGCTAAAAATGTCAGAAGCTAACACAATATCAGCAGCTAAAAATGTCAGAAGCTAACACAATATCAGCAGCTAAAAAATGTCAGAAGCTAACACAATATCAGCAGCTAAAAAATATCAGAAGATAACACAATATCACTGAAGAACTCAAAACTCGCTTCTTATTTCCCTTCAGTTTTGAGACTGGAAATGACATTGCTCGGGAGGAAGTGGGGGAACTGAAGAACACAGGGACATCGGACGAGCACATCGCTGTGCGTGGCTCCTACAGGTACAAGGATCCTGAAGGCAACGACATCGTTGTTACTTACATCGCTGACGAGAACGGGTTCGTACCTGAAGGTGCTCATCTGCCAGTGGCACCTCCCATACCTCAAGCCATCCTTGAGGCTTTGGCCAAGAACGCAGAGGAAGAAGCGAGACTCAGCGAAGCCGAGAGAGCGGAAATCGAGACCGGACGCTATATCATACACTAAGCAACCATCGCATTAATTTTGTGTAGGTTAAGCTAATGAATGTATGTGTTTTATTTGACACAAACTTGAACATAATAGCTTGTGCCAAAATGTACACAACTTTAATTATGCAGTTTGTGTGTGGTCGAAGAAACAGAATAATTGTAACATAAATACAAATACAGACACTTGTTCCTGAGCATGAGTTTGAGGCACGATTATCCTCTAATCGCACAGACGTACGTCACATAAATGTGGCATGTCTTGTGGACATAAGTCTAGAGGTACAGGATTCGTTCCCTTTTTTAAATTTTAGGAATATTATTTCCTCTTTTACTTAGAAATTAAAACGTAATATTTTTACATGACACGAAACAATTAGAATATTTCCATGTCTGAGAATATGTTATGGTAAAATAAACCCAAAGAAACCTATTTTCAGACACACAACACAACAAAGCGAAATAATTGTTTAACTGCTGTGATAAAATGGGACGAATTTACAAAAAACACACTGTGTACCTAAGCTTATCAAATTTTATTAAAGTATCATGTATTTGAAGTCAAATATGTAGGCACTATTGTTCTGCCTTTAATAAATACGACAATGCAACTTGCTTTCCAAACTTGAAGTTTTCCATGGAGGAAATTAAGTAACTTCTACCATAAAGTGACATAAGGTTCAATATTCTGTGTCTTAGAAGTCCATTAATTTGTAAAGTAAGACGGAGTGTGCAAAACGCTAGCACTCATATTAAAGATTACTTATTTTATGGGGGTCGAAGCAGGTGTAAGAATATTCTCTCTTGTTGTGTGTAAGCTTATGTGTGGAAACAGGTCAACACTACGAAAATAGCTGGAACACAATAAGAGGCGAAGACTGGAGACTTCAATGTCAGTGTAAGCAAATATCGCAATTTTAAGACTATTTTCTTTGGAATGTGAATATATATATAGTCTATATGCGCTGTAGATAAATACCAACACTTCGTAGGAAAAAGTCGATTCCAGCTTTAGGGTAAAAGAGATAACAGCAATTCGGCTGTCTTCACTCCAACGAATTACAGTCTGTGTACAATAAGATTAGCCTTACACATTGCTCAAGGTATCGGGTCTGAGGTGACATTAACGTTTAGTGTGAAAGGTGCCCTCTTCGAAATGTAACACCCTGTAGTCAGTTACAAATTTACCGTTGTCTCGGGAGAAAGTGCTGCTTTCGTCTTAAGTGTGGAAGAGAAAGTCCTCTGGGATTTAAAGCTTTGTTGTGTGGTAGAATTTTACCAGCGTTTCGGAGAAATATTCTGCTACATCTGCCTTGAAGTTGGAAGCAACATATTCCTTCGAAACGTTGTAAAAATTTCTGGGGTTGAAGCTGTGTTGTGTGATAGAATTTTACCAGCGTTTCGGAGGAATATTCTGCTACGTCTGCCTTGAAGTTGGAAAGTAACATATTCCTTCGAAACTTTGCCAAATTTCTGGGGTTTAAAGTTGTGTCGTGTGGTAGAATTTTACCAGCGTTTCGGAGAGAAATATTCTGCTACATCTGCCTTGAAGTTGGAAGCAACATATCCCTTCGAAACTTTGTCAAATTTCTGACTATATGCGTCACATCCCTGAAGACAGTATTCTTCATACAGATTTGTATCTGATCATTATACTATAATGGAATTCCGTGTAACAGGAGTCTTCCTTATGAACGCAGGACAATAAGTGTGAATGATCAGTCCACGGAGATTTACATGACACATTGTCATATTATTTAAATTATTTAAAACACCTCTATAAATTATTTAAAATTTATAATTACATATCTCCTCTTCATGAAAAAGGGCCCGGATCGGCTTATTGCAGATTGCCCAATGCTGTGACATTTTACCCGGCGAGCATTTAACGACCTAACTACCTATTGCCCATCCCAGTGGCCGTGCGGTCTAAGGCGTGGGTCTGCGGCCGCTCGCTTGCTGGGATTGTGGGTTCGAATCCTGCCGGGCATATCTAAGTGTGTCTCCTGTGAGTGTTGTGTGTTGTCAGGTAGAGGTCTCTGCATCGGGCTGATCACTCGTCCAGAGGAGTCCTACCAAGTGTGGTGTCTGACTGAGTGTGATCTTGAAGGAAACCCTGGCCCACTAGGGGCTTTTACGCCATGAAAAAACTACCTACCTGGGGCTCTTGCGCCATTGGTAAAAGTACCTACCTACATACCTAATTAATTAACTATTTATCTATCTAAATTTCTAACTGCATGGATGAAAGTCCCTCCTCAGAATCTAATATTTCTTAAGATAGTTAAAAATCTCCACCCTTTTTATGGAATCCGGATCTTTCTGCCGCGTTCACGACAGCGTGTATCATTTATTCATGCCTGCGGTAATTCGCATGAAGATAGCCAGCAACTTAAATGCCCCCTGGTTCAGTGAGTAGCGTTGTTCAACCTAAGTCTGGCCTTGCCACCATATTGCCTGCAGACCAGCAAGACGCCACTCATCTGCTGACGCCTTCCATTTGCGCTGTATGGCATGTGGGGTCCTGCCAGTAGCTAGGCTATTGGTGGTACGTACATATATCTCAGGGTCATTAGCGCAAGCAGAAGTCCTTACCGCACTCACGTGGAGACATCATGGATGGGAATTAAATGTTTTTGAAATATTAAAATGTAATTGAAGATAATTTTATGACTCTTGAAGTCTCAATGACAACGATTCATCAGTTAACGCTGTTGGGGACAGACATCTAATCGCTTCCTCCTCTCCGAGAGTCATGCGAAACCCATAAATAACTTATCTGGATATAACACACAGTTGTTTGATTCTGAAGCTTGTGTTACATACAATAACCACCGCTCTTTAGACGTCTAAGTTTCAATATCATTATAAGAATAAACTGGTGCATTGAATGAGAGACTATTACACTCTGTGACGTAGTTTTCTCTGGGTGCAGGCACGTTTCAAGTAACGGCCATTTAGAGAGTTAGTTTTCATCATAATCAACACATGACTGAACACAGTCCTTCAGACGCCATGTTCAACAATTCAAAACGTCGTTATGTGTGCGATCTAATGAAGTTCCTCGCATGTTTATTCATTGTGAATAAACAATGTAATTCAAAAGGAAGTCCCACACCCTGAAGTCAATGACGCGGCAAGAATTTGACGGTGTGCCATGCATTAACATGACAGGTGACTGTACCTGAGCAAAGTAATTGGTACAGCTACACAACACACATATTACGAAAAATATAGCGAAGTTAGAATCTTATAGATGGACAAGAATCATGTAGACAAGAGTAATATAGATGGAATAAAATTGTACTTATGGAAAAAATGATATAGATGAGATTACAATCTTATAGACAGAATAAACCATATATATATATATATATAGAATAGAGTAATATAGATATATTAGAACAATATAGGTAGAATCGAATTATGTAAACTAGGATCATACACCCTAGCAAAATATATATATTTTTTTTGTATGGCTCGACAGCCCTATATGGGCCCGGGCCTCCTCGTTTCGTCGAGGTTTCATGATCACACATTTGAGACACACCACAGTCGGTAGGACTCCTCTGGACGAGTGATCAGCCCGTCACAGAGACCTCTACCTGACAACACACAACACTCACAAGAGACAGACATCCATACCCCCTGTGGGATTCGAACCCACAATCCCAGTAAGCGAGCGGCCGAAGACCCATGCCTTAGACCGCACAGCCACTGGGATCGGCCTAGAAAAATATAGGTGAAATAAAAGCAGATGGATAGAGTATAACCATACATATATATAGTAATAATACAGACAGGCTAAAATCATACATATACATAGACTAGAATTACACAGATAGATAGACGAGACAAATAGTATGTAGTCAAAGAAGATTATAAAAGTTTACTAAACCAGTAATTTGATGTTTTAAGTCAAAATCAAAAAATGCACAAGAATTTTAACAAGTATAATATGCATTTAGAACTCCTACATATGTCACGTTGTATTCACCGTGCATCTTGATAACAAATTAAAAGTTTTAGAAACCAACACATGCACTGTATTCTTATAAGTAAGTCAATTGCCCCTACATATGTTTCGGCTTTTAACAAGCCATCCTCAGGGGGTCAAAGTAATAATACCATAATCCACTGGGAATTAAGATTTATTTTATTCTGTGTGGATGTACAAGTTGTTTAAAAATTGAACTAATAGATGTAAAGCATACGTAAAACTTTGACCACCTGAGGATGGCTTGTTAATAGCCGAAACATATGTAGGGGCAATTGACTTATTTATGAGAATACAGTGCATATGTTGGTTTCTAAAACTTTTAATTAGCTCCTACATATGTTTCGGGAAGTATACACTATACCTGATCGCACACGTCATACACAGAGCTACAGGACAGGATCAAGAACAGATCAACCACACTCTTATATACATGGCCAAAAACCAATTTTTTTAAAAATCGTTATAAGTTTTAATACCAATATCGATTCACCTAAAAAATTATTTGTATATATTTTATACTCTGATTTCATAAAACATATTTATTTATAATCACCACTTGAGGCATAACGTATTATTGCTCTTAAGTTTTAATTTTATAATTTTATGCATCTGCATATTTTAACATTGTGAATTGCGTAATTACTTCTACTGTAAAACCAACTATTGTGTATTTGGATGCAATAAGTACCTGTAGTTCTTTGAAAAATATCCCCTGAGGATGGCAATTTATTTACCGAAACATATTTAGGGGTTGTAAATACATATTGTACTTGTTAATAATCGTGTTCATTTGCTGGGTTTGACTTAAAGCTCACGACAAAATGCACGGTACTTACAACAACAAAAATTCAGTAATTTGAAATTTTTGGTCCTCTGTGATGTGACACTGTGTCGTCATCATCATCAAGCAGTGTTAAGTTGCTTGACGCTGAAGACGAAAGTACTAGCATCTTTCGAAACGTCGGAAGCTACTCGCCCAACAACAGGGTTGTATCCCAGAAGATTTAAATCTTCAGTAACAAGGCAGTGACAACCTTAAACCTCGCAATCAGTAATTTTCTCTGGACACCGAGGTAAAATTTTATGAACTATATCCTTGTGATGTAAACAGCGAAAAGTGAATCAACTGAAGAATATTATTTCTGTTTTAATAAGAAAAGTTACTTGGGCATTTATACGTATCTTTGTATAATGATCTTATTGGTACAATTAAAAGGCTGTAATCTACTGTTGGAATTTGCGTGTAACTTCATTGTGTATCCTGCATAGTTTAGGCCTAATTACTTGTTCTTTATATTTTCAAAATAGTCGCCCTCGGTGGACTAGTGGTTAGCGTGCTCGCCACTGGACCCAAGGTTCGCGGGTTCGATCCCGACCGAGGTCGATTGATTTTTAAGGGTGATAAAAATCCGGAGCATCACTTTCTTCGGAGGGGAGTAAAGCCGTCGGTCCCATGTTGTAGATTTACGGCATGTAAAAGAACCTTACGGGCATGAATAGAAATGTTTCGTAAGCAAAATTCAACCACAATTTCTCACCCAAGTCTCCTGACTGCCTGACTGAATGGCTCTGGCGGTCACATCAGAATCGATAGAACAGCAGCGCGGCCAGTTGGCCAGTCACCAACTGCCACGAATGCGCACGACCCAGTAACCTCGGAAAGAGGAGGCCCGAGCCCATATAGGGCTGTTGAGTATATATGTTCTGATGTTTGTTTTGCTTTACTAGGGTGACGTACTTAGTTAATACTTAGATATTTCCTTTTATAACATTTGTAACAAAGCAATATAAGTTTCCTATAAAGTCAATAAGAAAGAATTGTCTTTTAAGATGAAAACTTTAATAAACCAGTGCCTTCTATATTTTCTCATAACGTTCTCATCTCGTTCCAGTGTTGGGCACCCTGTTCTACTTACACTATATGTCCAAATTTGTACTCACAATTAAGTGCCTGACAAAATTACGTTAACTACTTCAGTTTCAGGCAAACGTGAAATGTTATCGCACACAAATCAATGCAATATTATGCATGGAAACATGAAGATGCTTGTTATCTTTCTAGTTACGTGTTCTGTGCAGGAGCAATAAATTGCCAGGGAGGTTATTTACGGCGTTTCAATGTATGGCACTCCTTAAAAGTAAGATTTATGGTGATGGTCATGCCTCCCTTCATGAATCTATGTTGAAGGCAACAATTCAAACACGCGTTACGTGTTCATCTCCGCCTACGTGAAATTAATTGCGGATGAACTCATGTAATTTGCACGATCGAGCCTGTGCACTGTGAGATGTATTTGTTGGCAGTTTTTCCTCTGAATAAGAATGCGACTGTTACACGACTGAAAGATTCAAACCCGTTTTCACACAAGCAAGTAATTGGCCTGTACCAAAAAACAAGCAAGTAATTGGCCTGTACCAAAACACAAGCAAGTAATTGGCCTGTACCAAAACACAAGCAAGTAATTGGCCTGTACCAAAACACAAGCAAGTAATTGGCCTGTACCAAAAAACAAGCAAGTAATTGGCCTGTACCAAAACACAAGCAAGTAATTGGCCTGTACCAAAAAACAAGCAAGTAATTGGCCTGTACCAAAACACAAGCAAGTAATTGGCCTGTACCAAAAAACAAGCAAGTAATTGGCCTGTACCAAAACACAAGCAAGTAATTGGCCTGTACCAAAAAACAAGCAAGTAATTGGCCTGTACCAAAACACAAGCAAGTAATTGGCCTGTACCAAAACACAAGCAAGTAATTGGCCTGTACCAAAACACAAGCAAGTAATTGGCCTGTACCAAAACACAAGCAAGTAATTGGCCTGTACCAAAACACAAGCAAGTAATTGGCCTGTACCAAAACACAAGCAAGTAATTGGCCTGTACCAAGAAAAAAAATAATCCTATTTAGAGCTTCAAAATTTGTTCTTCTATTTGACATTAACACCGACATAATATGTACATTTTGTATATCCATTACAGAAATCTAAAAAATACATTATTATTAGTATAATACATTCATATATCCATTATAGCAGTCTCAATAATACATGTATCATTAGTATAATACATTCATATATCCATTATAGCAGTCTCACAAATACATGTATCATTAGTATACTATGCTCATATATCCATTACAGCAATCCTGAAACCCATGTATTATTAGTTAAATACATTTATATACTTTCATTACAGCAATCCTAAAACCCATGTAAAATTATAATTACACGTTTACATATCCATTACAGCCATCCCACAATCCGTACAATATTACTGTTATAGGTTTATGTATCCATTACACAATCCATATTATAGGTCCATATATCCATTACAGCAATTACACAATCCATATTATAGATCTATATATCCGTTACAGCAATTACACAATCCATATTATAGGTCTATATATCCGTTACAGCAATCCTACAGCCCATGTAACATTAATAATGTACCTTTTTACATGCAGCACAGCAATCTCACTATCCCAAACTCAATAAACGATTCCAAATTAGGAAGGTCGGCACAAAAGTAATGCCTAATATATGCCTTTCCTTTGACTGTGGAGCCTTGTAGAATTTCTTGCCTTACCATCAGATAGCGACACTGTCCAGCTCCACCAGGATCATCGGTGCTCCAGTCAGTCACGTGCGTTCAACACATTAGCAGACGCAAAATGGCGGATGTTGTAGATGCAAGTACTGGGCAGAGAGCGGTGATTGAATTCCTTAATGCGGAAGGCTCCAGTCCGATAGAGATTCACAGACGCCTGAGAAGCGTATATGGTGAGGATGCCATAGATGTTAGCTGAGTTAGATGCTGGGTCCGTCGTTTTAAGAGCGGTGAAAAGGACACTGGTGAGAGGCCTCGTGTATGGTGAGGATGCCATAGATGTTAGCTCAGTTAGACGCTGGGTCCTTCGTTTTAAGAGCGGTGAAAAGGACACTGTTGAGAGGCCTCGTGTACGGTGAGGATGTCATAGATGTTAGCTGAGTCAGAAGCTGGGTCCGTCGTTTTAAGGGTGGTGAAAAGGACATTGGTGAGAGGACCCGCAGCGGCCGACCGGATACGGCAACGAAGACGGAGGCCAAGGAGAAGGTTGATGTGCTGACGTGGGGTGACCGCGACACCACGACAAGTGAACTGCGCGCCGCAATAGGGATTGGAAAGCGGGCGATTGTGGCCATCATCAGAGAACTTGGCTACAGAAACTTCTGTGCAAAGTGGTGCCGAAAATGCTCACCGCCGAGCACAAAACAGCCCGTAAAACATTTGTGCGGAAATATCCAGTAGAGTGAGTAAGAAGCAGATACTTTACTGTCACGAATAATTACTGGCGATGAACCTGGGTTCGTCATCACGACCCATTAACCACAACACAATCAATGGAAAGGCAACATCAGTCATCGCCACGCAAGAAAAATTCAAGGACCAGACTTCTGGGGTAAAGTCACGGCTAGCGTCTTCTGGGACAGCGAAGGAATTCTTGTTAGTGGAATTCTTGGAGAGAGGTGCCACAATCAAATCAGAGCGGTATGTGCAGACGTTAAATAAATTAAACAAAGAATTCGAAAGGTTCGGCCGAAGAGGAAGATGAATGAAGTCCTCCTTCAGAGTGACAACGCCAGACCGCACACCAGTCTGCACACAAGGCAGGCAGTTGCAATAACGGGTTGAATTTTCTCTAGCATCCTCCCTACAGTCCCGATTTAGCACCTTCCGACTTCCATCTTTCTGGCCCCCTGAAGGATGCACTTCGAGGACGCCGTTTTGCGGACGACGACGAGCTGAAACACAGCGTGCTTGAAGAGCTCCGACGTTTTGGCAAAGAGTTTTATGCGACCGGCATACAGCGTCTCACACAAAGGTGGAAAAATGTGTTGATAACGAAGGAGACTTGGTGGAATAGTTACCTGAACTTAGTGAAGGACGTGCCCAGGATATATGTAAATTTTATTGTAATTGTAATTATATATTTGTTACGCCTAACTACCACATTTGCAGCGCTTAAATTAAGAATTAGTCTCCATTGGTTTCTTTTCGGTTATGAGAGTCTATGTTTGTTACGAGTGTTCCGACGTTTTAGAAGCATCAGGAAGAGGCATTATGTTTCTCTGGAAAGTTGCACCCACCTACCAGAACGCAAGGCCGCATAACACAGAAGGTCAGCATGTGTCTTTACCACAGAGCTCCATGTGTTGCAAGTGATAAATTCTTTCTTCTGTCTTAGGCGCCTTTAAAAAATTGCGAAAAGCTACTATTGGCTGCGTCACGTCTGTTTCTCTGTCTGTCCGTCCGTCCGCAACTCGGCTCCCACTGAGCGGATTGTCATGAAATTTTATATTTGAGAATTTTTCGAAAATGTGCCCAGAAAATTCAAGTTTCATTACAATCCGAAAAATTAACGGGTACTCTACATGAATATTTGTGTACATTTATGATAATATATCGCTCAATTCGTCTTAGAATGAGAAATGTTTCAGACAAAAGTTGTAGACAAAATCAAAACATATTTTATGTTCAATAAATATCGAATATCTTATCGTTAATGAGATAATCTGGACAAATATGGTACAGTCAGACAAGCCACAGATGACAATATAATACAGCGCATGCGCATTGCATGCTGGATATGTAAGGCTATAGGCACACACTCAGAATATGTAATACTGATTGCTTTTCCATAGCAACAATGGTTAAGCGAACGCGCCTCAGAAATACGTTATACGTACACTGCCTCTCTGGTTACACATTTTGATTGGTACTTATTTAATATATATTTTATTCAGACTGTTCATTTATTACCAACATGTTTATTAGAGTTGACAAAAATATAAGAAAATGAAATTGTCTAGCTATCAGAATTCTTGCCATTTAATTCTATGGATTATTCTAGATATTTGCAATTTTGGAATTTAATCCAATAAATTTTCTAAATATAAGCTTTCTTGCCAGTCAACCTTATAAATCCTGAAACTCTCGTAAATAATATTTAGATTTTCACTTTCAACACAACAGAGAAACCATTGCTTCTCGATTACAAAGACCAAACAACTAATACTGTTTAGAGAAATGATGTATTTGTATAGACGACAATAAGAAACATATAACAATACTAACCGACTGCTAACTCTATGTAGCAAACGTCTTCTTCTTTAGGTGTTAGTCAAGAAAGTTCTCGCATTTTATAGAACTCATAAGTTAATTTCTCTGGCCACTAAGCCATCCAATTATTCTTACCGTGAGCTACATAAATCCAATTTATGCCTCCCTATCCTTCTTCACTTTTGCTGAAAAGTAATACATAGCTTCTTTCGAGATATCGACATTGTTTACTGCTGTCGATTGTTTGATGAAAGTCACGACAGATGGCAGTTGTCGTTATGAAGCAGTAAAGGGTATCCTTTGTCAAGTGGTGCATGTGATTTAGCTGCCATTTCGACGTCAGTGATATTATAATATCGTTTAGGGCTGTAATAGATGCGAGGAGATCATTTGAAGATTTTTCTGTCGAAATCACAGCTCCAGACGGAGAGGAATAGCGCGTGGTTATTGTGTTAAGCCCGTCAAAAGAAGGTACCATTCCTTGTGTTAATATACAAGCCTAAGGCAACTGTCTTATCGGAAGGTTTCCAATTCTGGGCTCAGGCATCTTCACGTAAGTTTTGCTTCTATAGACAGAATCTGTTTCCTCAGTATACTTTACATTCCAGATTCAATCACGATGCTAACCGTAACATATTCTCGCTAAAGTTCCAACAGATGTTATGCTGCTAGGCAAATACACAAATAAACAACAGTATTCCACAGGGAGACGTTAAATGGAACTGCGTGTTTCACATTATATTCTCCGTGTATTCTGATGTCAAATCACAAATTAGCTTGTTTTATGCGTGATATATTTATGTTATTGGACGAAAATAATATATGTTAAGTGTATGTAAACCTTTGACCCCCTGATGACGGCTTGGTAAAGCTGAAACATATGTAGGGGCATTTGACTGTACTTGTGGAAATACAGTGCATTTGTTGGTTTTTTGATTGGTGATTAGGAACTGTGTTTGTTTCATTTTGCTTTCTGGAATTTCCTGGAAATTTTCAGGAAGAAAGTCAGAGAGCTAAAGTGAAAGTGATCTCTATATTTGAACGCAACAATTCACAACTCGTCACAGGTTATTTACTGTCTGCTTCATTTTTATTGTGTAACCGGGCCAAAACTTTCCTTGAAACTGAAATAAGGGTTTCGTTATATATTTCTGTATGTGTGTGTGTGTGTGTGTGTGTGTGTGGAAGGCTTCACAGGTGTGACACAATTGAGGAGTTTTCAATCTGGAGTTCGCGCCTTGCGTGAGTAGAAAATTTTCGGTAGTTCTTATTTAGTTGCCCCTATGCAGGCCATGAAAGTACATAGGGGAGTGGTGGCATAGCTCCACGTATTCTTAATCTCGGCACTAGATGCAGGTGAGTTTTTTTCGCGTGATGTCCCCATCGCTTTAGCTACAGGGAAGATCCAAGGGGTACCATTGAACGGGACGATCGCTTTAGATCCAGGAAAGATCCAAGGGGTACCATTGAACGGGACGCTAGGTGGGTTCTAGAGACGGTCTAGATATTTTGAGGAAAAAAGAAAAATATTTTTTCACCTATTGCAAATCGAAAGAGGTTCCTCGGTCATTCAGCCCATAGTCCAGTAACTGTAGTGACTGAGATGTCCTAACTAGCTTGTTTAGTTGTATGATTGAAGTCAAAATGACTCCATATGTGAAATTTGAATTTCTTACGGCAGAGGCTATGATAAGACGCCATGTTTCTATTGGGAATGTAGGCGTGAAACAGGGCAATATGTTACCTTCATCATGGGAGTGAACTACATGGTAATGGACGAAAGAGGTAAATCTGAATGTTTCGGAAATTTCTATCAGAATACAGGGAACGTATCTCAGGAGAGAGTAACGTCCTGATTCTCTTACACTTTGTCCTCAGATAACCAACACTTTATGGTTAATCAGACTGAACCATTGGTGGAATTAAAGGTCACTAGAAAAACCTGAAATTCTGGAAGAAAAGCCTGTCACTGTGATACGTTGTTGACTTCAAATGTCACGTGGACATTTCTGGAATTGAACCCTGGCATGTGGGATAAAAAGCCTCCGGCCCACAAGTCACAAGAGTCAAAATAAGATAAATTACGCATTAAAATATACTGTATTTTGTACAGTCATCTGTCTGAGAAGTAACTTCGAACGACAGCAACAATAGACATTTGTTGCTGCTTAATTTTTAATGATGTAAGAAAATATGCAGGTCAATATATGACTTATATGCAGGTCAGTGTTGTGTTGTTTGTGTAGGTGGATCGTAAGGGTGGGCGATACGTGCAGAAAGTTTTAATTGTATTTCTGTGGTTATAGTGTTGTGACACTGTGTAGTCAAGCAAGTGGACACCGACGATTCGAAGGCACCTGCTGCCCTAATATCAAGGCTGAAAAATTTTACACAATATGAGATAAGAAGTTTTGAAGGCGCTTATGACGACCCAGCATTCCAGGATGTAATGCTGTGTAGCCTGGCTGAAATTCGCAGACTTTTATTTTCAACTTATTGACTTCATCTACAGGGTGATCCTGAATATACAGAAAGTACGTTACTCTAAAATGTCGGTAAATTTCTACTATAATAATCGGCATGATATTCCAGAAAATGGCAATTTTTTAGACATAATTCTGACGGTGAGGTGATTAGTGTCAGGGTGCAAACCTTCACTTATATTTTAGTGCTAAAATTATTTGAAATATATACAAAGTCAGGTATGTGGCTCCATATAAATCACTTCATACTCTGGCTATATACAACATGAAAGCCTATGGAAGTTTGGAGTTTTAGCGCTACTTATAAATAATCTCGGCACATAGATGTTTGCGTGACCAGCCTCAAGAATTGACCAATTTACCACCGCAGAAAGACCTCCCAGCAGGCCAACGTGCTGAATAGGAGTCAAGGTAAGACTCTGCCGGGACTCGAACCACGATTACTCTAAATTCCGGCCAGTAGACTGGTCAGTATTTTATTTTGAATTGTTCAAAATTTCGGAATGTTGCAAATTTATATTTAATAGCCATATTATTGTACATGCTTCAGAAATATGGCTAAATATGTAAAAAAGGATTAGTGGTAAGGGATCTTCCGATGGTAGCTATGTATGTAGGGACCTTCCGATGGTAGCTATGTATGTAGGGATCGTCCGATGGTAGCTATGTATGTAGGGATCGTCCGATGGTAGCTGTGTATGTAGGGATCAGAAATATGGCTAAATATGTAAAAAAGGATTAGTGGTAAGGGATCTTCCGATGGTAGCTATGTATGCAGGGATCGTCCGATGGTAGCTATGTATGTAGGGATCGTCCGATGGTAGCTGTGTATGTAGGGATCGTCCGATGGTAGCTGTGTATGTAGGGATCTTCCGATGGTAGCTATGTATGTAGGGATCTTCCGATGGTAGCTATGTATGTAGGGATCTTCCGATGGTAGCTGTGTATGTAGGGATCGTCCTATGGTAGCTATGTATGTAGGAATCGTCCGATGGTAGCTATGTATGTAGGGATCGTCCGATGGTAGCTATGTATGTAGGGATCATCCGATGGTAACTATGTATGTAGGGATCGTCCGATGGTAGCTATGTAGGGATCGTCCGATGGTAGCTATGTATGTAGGGATCGTCCGATGGTAGCTATGTATGTGGGGATCGTCCGATGGTAGCTGTGTATGTGGGGATCGTCCGATGGTAGCTATGTATGTAGGGATCGTCCGATGGTAGCTATGTATGTAGGGATCGTCCGATGGTAGCTATGTATGTAGGGATCGTCCGATGGTAACTATATATGTAGGGATCTTCCGATGGTAGCTATGTATGTTAACAAAGGAAAATATTGCAAAGTAAGGGGAAGTGAAAGCTGTTAAACTTGAAATGGGTTCTGTGTCTAAAATAGAATGACAAAATTGCGGCTGTTCTGTGAAAACCCAATCTCTCGTAGAATAACCATATAAATGCCCGTACATCAGTACTGTTACACAGACAGATATGTTCGGAAGAATATTCAGCACGGTAAGTGGTCCTGCAGTCATTTCACTGAGTGTTTGTTTTTGTTTTGTTGTGGTCTACTTAAAGAAGCTCTCAGAACATCAGACAGCGGAGCATCAATTAGCGGCAATGAGGAAACTGAACACGTTACGGCGACTAACCCTCTGAACCACGACGCGGTCTTCAGACATGACCTGCGTCTAAACAACATCTCAAAATTTTCATGGTTTAGTAGCCCCTAGTGGGCCAGGGCCGGGGGCACGCTGTGGCGCAGTTGGTTGAGGCACTACGCTACAAACCGGAACGTCGCGGGTTCGATTCCCGATGGTGTCCTTGGAATTTTTCCTTGACATAATCGTTTCGGTGGCACTATGGCCTTGGGGTCGACTCAGCCTCTAACAGAAATGAGTACCAGGAATATTTCCTGGGGGGTAAAGGCGGCCGGTGCGTAGGGCTGACAACCTTACCACCTTCTTGTGCCGATTGTCTAGAAATCTGTGAGCCTCAACCTCCTGGAACCCTCAGGGCCTGTCCAGGCCTGTAATGGGATTGCTTTACCTTTTTTAGTGGGCCAGGGCCTCCTGATTATCGAGGCTTCACGATCACATTCAGACACATCACACTCGGTAGGTCTCCTCTGGGCGGCTAATCAGCCTGACGCAGAGACCTCTAACTGACAACACACAACAATCAAGAGAGACAGATATCCATGCCTTCGGCGAGATTCGAACCCGCAATCCCAGCAAGCGAGGGGCTGCAGAACCACGCCTTAGACTGCGCGGCCACTGGGATCGGCATTTCATCTGAAATATATTTAAAATCTCAGGTTGTACCTCACAGTAAACATATTCCTCCATTATACACAACGTTGCTGAATGCTGTACAGCAGGGTACTCATTTTGAAAGTCATATGAAACACATTAATACACTCTGTGGGCAGGAGGCAGAGATCTTTCTTTACACGTTCATAGATGGACATAGACGAAGCTGGGGGGGGGGGGGAGTTATGTGGCCGCCCGGGGCAGTAAAAGGGCCGCAAAGTAAGTAACTTATATAAAGAAACTGACTTTCCGGGCTCTACAAATCTTAAGTTATTTATCCAAATTGAAAGAAAATCAATAATCAGGCCTGAGATCTGCACTCTTTTGGGATTTTACGCAGCGTCGAGTGGTAATCCTTTACCGACGTTTCGGAACAGCCTATCGGTCCCATCTTCAAGGGTCAAGAAGTCCCTGAAGAGCAAAGAGTATACCACACCGCCTGACACGTCACATTTTAAACGCTCCATCAGGACGAGATCTCTTCGGACCATATAAGATGTTTTAATTATAAGAATATGCACGGTATTAATACCTAGTACCGAGTTCACGAATGGGTGGATTATACCTCCACTCTTTCATATACCTTCATGGCTTGCAAAGGAAGAACTTTGCCAATTATACTCCACGTGGTTGAGTCAGGCACGACAAGTGCAGCGCTACAACTAGCGATCATCCTACACCTCAATCTATCTTCATTTGCTTGCAGATAGCAGCACTGCTGCTGCTTACAATCTCCACCACGACGCCTGCCCCAAGTGAAGGCCCTGGCACAAAGCCCCGTACGTTTGGACCCTTGCTGGGCAGTATTGGCACCGCGTTGCTGGGCGAACTGACTGGCCATCTGACTGAGGAACACGAGCTCGCATACCTGCCACAGTACTACGGACCCAGTTACGGCCCGTTGCCTCTCGTTAACATGCCGTACTACGGGCACGTCAACCCTTACGGGCTCTACGGGTATGGCTATCCGTCTTATGGATATCCTTTCTTCCGAAACGCAAGACGTAAATAATGGGATGTGTCTGCTATCCCAGACACGGAATATATATGTTAGGACCATCGGGTAGGTTGCTACTCTTGACAAGTAGCTAAACCTACTTGAAAATTTAACAAAATAAAGTTACTGTGACAGTTCTAAGTAAATATACTTACTGTGACAGTTCTAAGTAAATATACATCAACAGTGACCTTGTTTTGTCAACCGTTGTCTAGCGCTTGTGAGCTCTGAGTTTTACAGGGCGATGTTTATGAAGATCTGAAATCTGAAGTGATAAATACAAGTCATAAATAAAGTATTATAAAACTGAGCTACCTACTTCAGTTACAATTGTAACTATGACAAGATTTAACTATTCAACTCTCAAATTTCCGAGCAAATAAATACACAGGGAGGCACGATGTGTTATCTTTTTTTTTTTTTAATATTATTAAATCTCTCAATTCTTCAACATATTCCCCATATTTTATAGCTCAATCGGTATAGCAACTCGATACGAGCTGGACGGTCCGGGGATCAATCCCGGTGGGGGCGAGATTTTTCGCAGACGTCCAGACCGGCCCTGGGGCCCACCCAGCCCCCTATAAAATGGGTACCGTGTCTCTTTCACGGGGGTAAAGCGGCTGGGGCGTGGAGTTGACCACCCACCCCATCTAGTACCAGGGTTAAAGAAAGAGTACAGCTATACCTCTACTCCCCCTCTGGGCCTTCATGGCCTGTTCTAGGGAGAAATTTACGTTTATCTTTCACCAGTGATTCCTGATCCCCATCCGTAATCCAAATGCCCAATACACAACTTCTCACCCTGCAATTTTAAAAATGATTTGAAGTCATTTTTCCACCTGCTCCTAGAGTGTCAGGAGGTCATTTCCCTTCTGTTCTTATGACTAAACTGTCTACGTATTTTTGATGTCTCCTAGGCCTGACAATGTTCACCCATCTCACTATCCTTGCTATGATCACGCTAATATTTGCTGAAAAGACACATTTAGGTAGTTCTTCACTGTGCAGTATTCCCCAGAGCCTGTTACGTCCTCTCGCGCAAATAACGCAGAGGAATAGACGAAAATACTCTATTTTGTATTCTTTAAACACCTCTTTAATCATATTTCGTACAGCTTTACCATACACAGTTTAACCCGGTTATAACGACATAGGTTAATGCGACAACTCGTCTATAACGTCAGATGTTATGTGGTACCAATTAATTCATCACTGTTAACCATAACATTATACTCCTCTGTTATAACAACACTCGTTTATAACAACACAGAACATTCAGTCCCTTTCATGACGTTATAACCGAGTTAAATTGTATTTTTACACGACAAACATTTATTTTGACGAATTGCCTGTTTTGTTTATTTGAAATTTTGAGTTCCTTATAACTTTACAAAAGAGACGTCGATTTAACCGTGTGGCTGTGTTCAGATCCCACTGACCTAAACGGCCCACGCTTTAACTCAGCAGATAAGGATCTGTCCTACTGTATAAACCTATGACAGCCGAAGGTGTGTTCCTTAGCCATGCTTTGATATTTGTTACACCAAAAGGCGTGGCGTGTCCTCAGGCTGTGGCTGGAAGACCCGGCCTGGAGATATGGAGAATAACTACGAATGTATCGAATATGGAGCCGCAGACAATTGACAATGGGTGGTCCTCCATTTAGGGGGTTTGGGGGAAGGACTAATAACCCTGAACAGTGAAAAAACCAACATGTTATGAAATATTACACAAGTCTTGGGACTTCCAGAGTTTCGTTGGGAAGACTTGTCATTGTATTCGTCTGGGTCAGGACAGGCATTAAGGCCGGCCCTTGTGAATGCGGCAATGAACTTCCTGCTTTCATTAAATGTAGGGCGTTTGTTGACTAGCTGAGGGATTGGCAGATTTGCGAGAAGGGCTTTGCTCCGTGGAGTTAATTACATAATTAGTTATATGTTACAAAATATTATTGCTTAAAATTTGTAGGTAAGCAATAACGGTTTCTTTGTCAGCAACCATAAAAATTCGAGTTGCTACCCCTTGTTTCGGAGAATTTATCCACCTTCGTCATCCGGTTAGGAGATGGTGAAAAAGTTACCTCTGAACTTTGGTACCTATCTACCTATCTATGCTGTCACCACTGAGTGAGCCTCAAATCTCACGAGCAGTATGTTGGCTACTGTTGCGACAATGAACTTCCCAAGTAGTATTTTGCTCCATTCAATTCTCTCCTTATTTATCCAGTTACTTGGCCATAATAATTACTTTAAATTATCTAATATTCAGAGCTTCAATGGCTGCATTTACAAATCCAAATTATTTAAGGCTACGTAAAGCCACGTGTGTTCTTGCCGTGTTTCAGGCGGTTAGTCGTCGGCCTTTCACCTCGGAGACACGTGTTCAATCCCAGCGCAGTCCATATGCGATTTATGTTGGGTGAAGTGTCATTGAGACACATTTTTCTCCGAGTGCTTCGGTTTTTCTATGCCATTATCATCCCAAAAGTATTCCATTTTCAGCAATCCATCCACCAACAATTCTACACATTCTTAGCAATTAATAGCTTCCATAGCTAAGACACTTAAAGTGACATTGTGATGTCCTCTAAACGGTTACCGACGTTTCCGACAAACCTGCTGCCTCAGTCATCAAATAAATTCAGTTACTTTGTGTACTCAAATTATATATTTTGTAGTACCTTTACGACGATCTCACTCGCTTTGAAGATAAAGCGTCGGATGATGGAATGACTGTGAAGAAAGAAAATTAGAGTTAGAAACTAAGTAAATGTGGCGTAATTTAAGGCGACGTAAACTGAATTTTGCTCCAGGGACTGACAACAGCCACGAAAACCCTCAGTAAAGAGTCGGTGCACCAGCCAAGTTTCGAAATTTGCACCTACCAAACGCAAGTCAGAAGCATGGACTTGATATCCATGAAGGTAGTATTTTGAACAAAGGCACGATTTAGATATGTGTCAAATTGAGAAAGACAAGAGTGACAGGAAAACAAAATTGTAAATATAATTTTGCTGGAAATTTGAAGAAAGTTCCCATGACGACATTGAAAATCCCCAGACCATTCTGTCAACATCACGAATAGAGTGACGTGTTACATTCTTACATGCAATTCGTAGTAGTGATTGTTTTGTTTGAGAGCTTTCACTGATGGCTGCCGAATGTGATGACATCTGGTGGCAGACAGCCTAAGCTATAAGAGCTGTGCACATAGCCACCCTCTAAACATTACACATTGCACCGAACACAGGGATGAACGACATGATCCTGGTAAGTGAAAGCACGAAGGTAATGTAATAATATTTTAAAATTCAGATCGTTCCTCAAAGTAAATATCTGCAGTCGCAATTAGAAGGAACATTATATTATTAAAACGTAGAGAAATATTTACCATTTCTTTCTGAGAATTCTACGCTGTTTGATTCAAACTCAGAGCTGTTTATTCATAAATCTGACAGTAATTATAGAAATCATTGTGCATTGTGGAGTTAATGTAACATTCTGAGATCTTATATGTTTTAGGAATGTTGTTAAAATTAATTTGAAGTTGTATATACCGTGCATGATTAAGATATTATTTACTTACATACCAACAATGTTGCACATGACAATATAATTGAAATGTCAAACCCTACATATGTTTCGGCTCTGCCTGAGCCATCTTCAGGGGTTACTGTTATTAGACGTCCACTGTTTTCACACTCACTATGTTGGTTAGAACAAGTATCTGGGTTTCATTGCAACCGTGGATCTAGACACTATGGCACTATAACAATGATGAAGTTTGAGGTTCGGTTTTCTGGTTGTTATATCGTCGTGGAGAGACGCTGATGATCGATGTCGAAGCAGACGAAGTTTAGTCCTGTGTGGGAAGTATATTCCGCGGTCTTGTGGGGTTTACTTCGGTCCATGTTGGTTGAGTTTCATACAAGGAGTCTCGTGGCTTGGTGTCTCTCCACGACGATACAACAACCAGAAAACCGAACCTCAAACTTCATCATTGTTATACTGCCATAATGTCTAGATCCACGGTTGCAATGAAACCCAGATACTTGTTCTAACCAACATAGTGAGTGTGAAAACAGTGGACGCCTAATAACAGTAACCCCTGAAGATGGCTCAGGCAGAGCCGAAACATATGTAGGGTTTGACATTTCAATTATATTGTCATGTGCAACATTGTTGGTATGTAAGTAAATAATGTTCTTAAAATTGTCCGTCCGCATAGAACAACTCTGCTCTCACTGGATGGATTTTCGTAAAAATTGTTATTTGAGTATTTTTCGAAAATCTGCCGAGAAAATTCACGGTTCATTAAAATCTGACAAGAATAACGGGTACTTTACATGAAGACCTATGCACATTTATGATAATATCTCGCTGAATTCTTCAGAAAAAGAGAAATATTTCAGACAAACGTTGTAGAGAAAATCAAAACACACATTTTATGTTCAATAATGTTTTTCCGAATATCGTGCCATTTATGAGATAATGTGGAGAAATATGGTAGAGCCAGACAGGCCACAGATGACAATATAATACGGCGCATGCGCTTTGCGTGCTGGGTAACTAAGGCTACAGACACATACTCACAATATGTAATACTTATTGCTTTTCCACGCAAATGTGGTTAAGCAGACGCGCCTCGGTATTACGTCATACGTACATTGCGTGTGTTGTTATATTTATTTTCAAAGAGTCTAAAATCATTCGACGTTCTCACAGCGGGGCTGCTGACGATTCTGGTCTTTAGGGGACACAACGCTGTGCATTTCGACCTTCCTTCAAAATGCTGTTAAGAACTCAGACGGCCACATAACGTCAGATCCCAGAAGACCTAAAATTTATATAAAAAAGACGCCCTGTACCCTGTTCTCTAAAATTACAAATGTTGTCATGTAATTAATAAGAGGTACTTAAAAATAGATCCAAATGAAATGAAAATTTGACTTCTAAAGTTAATGTGACGGTTTTATGGGATGTGACCTCTTGTAGTTTAGTGTTTATGCACCAAGCTTTCTGAGGAACCAAGTGCCTCCTTCTTCACGGTAAAAGAGTAATGTCTCTCTCATTTATTCTGAAAAATGAGATAGATCTTGATAATTATATAGGGATATACGAATATCGTAACTGTATTTCACACTGTTGACACCGTGCATCTTCGTCATATTAAATTAAGTTATAAACCAACTGATGCACACTAAAACCACTTTTTAAGTAGCTTTATTATAAAATTGTTAAAATTGTACCCCTACACGTGTTTCGATTCTAGGATCATCGTCAGGGGGGTTTATTGCTAAAAGCTACAGTCACTTCAACACATGATTTAAAATATTCTATCTGCACTTTGAAACATAAGTTAAAATCTTGTAAAAAGATTCTCTAAAAGTTGTAAAATCTACCATCTACAGTGCTTTTATAATTTTACAACTTTTAGAGAATCTTTTTACAAGATTTTAACTTATAATATATAAGTTTTAAAGTGCCGATAGAATATTTAAAATCATGTGTTTGAAGTGACTGTAGCTTTTAGCAATAAACCCCCCTGACGATGATCCTAGGATCGAAACACGTGTAGGGGTACAATTTTAACAATTTTATAATAAAGCTACTTAAAAAGTGGTTTTAGTGTGCATCGGTTGGTTTATAACTTCATTTAATCGTAACTGTATCTTTCTTTGTGAACCGCTTGTTTGTTGGACTTTGTCCATCGTCTTTAATGTGAATAAAATATAAAATACAAATATAAATATATATATATATAATCTAAAATTCACTACGTTTCGTATCATTCTTCTCAACGAAAACTTAAAGTATCGCTATATTTTTTGCTTCACTTCTCCACTTCACAACAACTCTGTTTCCTTCACAGACTACAGTATGTTTTGTGCTGCTCCTGGGGTCTGAAGCAGTGCTCGGGACCTCTGTTCAAGTAACGACATTCTCTGTACCTGTTCCCGTCTTTGGTGACACTTCTGCAGTAGAGGGCGTCCTGACAGCTGCAAGGAATACAGCTTCCGGAGATGTAGCAGGTTGGTAGTTCTGCATCTTGCTTTAAATCAGCCGTGCGATTTCTCCTTGTAACTCTTAAAAAAACTGTAGCAAGGCTTGCCTGAGTATCAAGACATATATCTCTGTGTTGTATTTCCTCCCATAGTTTCTTTTGATAACGTAATGTTCTGGAGCCCGGATAGTTGATTAGGAATTTTGACTGGCGTAAGGGCTGGACGATCGAGGAACTCGGTTTCGATTCCCGATATTTAAAGGTAATATTCGCCCTGTAATATGCCATGAAGACACAGAGGTGGAGTAGAAGTATAGCTCAACTTTTTCTTTAACCTCGATGGAGTGTGTGGTCAACGCCACGCCCCGGCCCCTGTACCCCTGGGAAAGAGACCCGATACCATTTATACAGGAGGCTGGGTGTTCACCAGGGCCAGTCTGAACTTGTGCGGAAAATCTCGCCAAAACCGGGATTCAATCCCCGGACCGTCCAGCCCGTAGTGGGTCGCTATACCGACGGAGCTATCCCGGTCCACTCGATTCCCGACAGAGGAAATAATTCTTAATGAATGGTTACTGGTGCCCCTTTTTCTAGGAGTATGTCAGCTGGGGAGTGAATTTGACCACTAACCTCCGTTTAATGCCAAAGTTAAAAAGACTGCAGCTGTACCTCCACTCTCTTTCCCTTCATGGCTTACACACGGACAGATTTGCTTATAAATAGCTAACCTAATAACTAACTAAGTCCATGTTACAGAGTCCTTCCTCAGAAGCTAACAGGTCGTCAGCTAGTCAAGACATTCCCAGCATTTTATGGAACCCGAAAGTTCATTACCGCATTCACAAGAGTCTGCTACCTGCCCCTATTCTGAGCGAGATCAGTCCAGTCTATGCCTCCCCATCCCACTTCTTAAAGATCTGCCTTAATATTATTCTCCCATCTATGACTAGGCCTTCCAAGTTGTTTCTTTCCCTCATGTCGTCCCAACCCTGTATGTATCTGTCTTGTTTCCTACAAGCGCTTATAGATGAAATATTTCATACACGCCTGAAACATAACCTGTAAAACTCCAACTGATTCTGAACTCTTATTCTTTCTGATTTCATCGACAGGTCTTGGTCACGAAGTGTACTTTGCAACTCCTGGGACTTCAGTTGGGAGCACTGCTGAAGCTGAAATTTCCGGGCAGGCATTCTACGCTTTGCCGACTTCTTCTGGAAGCGATGGATCTTCAACGTTCCTAAACCCATCACCGGTGTACGGACCTCCTACGCCCTTAATGACATATAACGGTGCAAGCAGCCCTTCCTCGGTGTCAACAGCGCAGAAGGATAGCGGAGCTGGAACCTCACTTGCTGTGTCCAGACCCACATACTCCACTCCCGCAGTTACAGCGACTGACAATGCAGTGTCTAGTTTCGCTAGCGGATCAAGTAGTTTATCTACAGCCCCGTCTTCAGGAATTCAGGAACATTCTGTAGCATCCTTCGCACCCAGCCTTCCAAGTCCGTTGTCTGGATTTTATTCAGAAAACACAGCACATGCTGGAGCCTCTTCTTCGGCCGGAAAAGGTACCGTCAGTGCTCCTCTAATCCCGGTTTCTTATGCTTCTTCATTTATCGTTCCTTCAACTGCCGCAGAGGCTGTTGGGTCTAGCAGTTTTGCTGGATCCTCATCTTTGGAGACTCAAGGAAACGCCGCAGTAAGTTTCTCACCAGTTCATTCATATTCTCTTCCTGCAGCCACACAATTTGGTAGCGCAGAGGCCAGTTTTGCTGGCGCTTTGTCGTCAGCAGTTCAAGCAAACGCAGGTGATTTCTCTGCTTCCATTCCTTCACACGCTGTTCCTTCAACTGCTCCAGCAAGTGCTGGATCAAGCAATTTTGCTGGATATTCTACTCTGGATGGTACAGGAAACGCCGCAGTAAGTTTCTCACCTGTTTCTTCATATACTGTTCCTGCAGCCACACAATTTGGTAGCGCAGAGGCCAGTTTTGCTGGCGCTTTGTCGTCAGCAGTTCAAGCAAACGCAGGTGATTTCTCTGCTTCCATTCCTTCACACGCTGTTCCTTCAACTGCTTCAGCAAGTGCTGGATCAAACAATTTTGCTGGATATTCTACTCTGGATGGTACAGGAAACGCCGCAGTAAGTTTCTCACCTGCTTCTTCATATACTGTTCCTGCAGCCACACAATTTGGTAGCGCAGAGTCCAGTTTTGCTGGCGCTGTATCTTCAGCAGTTCAAGCAAACGCAGGTGATTTCTCTGCTTTCCACTCCTTTCACACGCTGTTCCTTCAAACTGCTCCAGCAAGGTGCTGGATCAAGCAATTTTTGCTGGTTCCTCAAATGTGGTACAGCCCAAGGAAACGCCGCAATAATTTACTCACCTGCTACTTCGTACTCTGCTCCTGCAGTTACACAAGGTGTTAGAATAGCATCTAGTTCTCATGGTGACTCATCTTCAGGTGTTCAACAAAATGTAGGTGACAACTTCTCTCTTAGTGCTTCGCTTGGTGCCCCTGCTGCCAACACTGCAGCTGTTGTATCAAGTAGACTTCCTTCTGCTTCACTTTCTTCAGCTCAGGGACACAGTGGTGGTGCTTCTTTCGTACCTGTTGCTGCGCAAAATTCTTATGGCCTTCCTAGGCTGCCGTAAAATTGTCGTACTTGAAATTGTTGTCCAGTGTTGAGTAACTCGCCCTCCCCATTGCAATAACACACTAAACACAGTGAGGGGGTTTTTAAAACGTCCAAGCCATGAGATGTTTACTGTAGAGCAATAATCATACGAGTGAGAATAAAATACGAAATGCCATAAGCTGAGTCTGTTTTCTTGAACGTATTTCAACGTGATCTGTCCTTATCTTGTATATGAACGTTTAGAATGCAAAAGAATTGTGTCAATTGAAAAGGAATGAGTATGAGGTGGAGTTATTTGGCAAGCCAGAGGGAGCAAATGGGTATTAAGAGTTCCATCTATCACAATATTGCTGATATGTAGCCTAAAATATTATTTTCTATAAATAGTCAAAGAGTAACACAAAAATTCTTATTTTAAGTCAATTTTGTTTTACAGTTTCGCTAGAAGTTTCGATCATAACTACCGTCATCAAGCAAAGCGTTTTCAACAGTACATAAAGGAAGGTATAATTGTCAACAATAGAGGCCTCTCTCCTTCAAAATATTGCTATCTCCCCCCCCCCCCCAAACGGTGCAAAAGCTCTAGTGGGCCAGGGCCTCCTCATTGTCGAGGCTTCACAATCACACACATCAGACACACCACAGTCGGTAGGACTCCTCTGGACGAGGGACCAGCTCGTCGCAGAGACCTCTACCTGACAACACACAACACTCACAACAGACAGACATCCATGCCCCCGGTGGGATTTTTTTTTGTCTGTCCGGGGTTTTTCCCCTTTGATCCATTTTTGTACTGTTTAAATCCTTTCGTCCTTCATGTCACTTTACGTTCCATGCTACCGTCCTTACGACAAACACAACACAAACATCCATTCCCCCGGTGGGATTCGAACCCACAATCCCAGTAAGCGAGCGGCAGTAGACCCACGCCTTAGACCGCACGCCCACTGAGATCGGTACAATATTGCTACACTGATGTATATAACATCAGTTAGTCAAGTAGTCCAATATTGTGTCTATAAGCTACGTCACAAATCAAACAAATGGATTAAAAGCACAGTATAGGACGACGCTACTAACTGATTTTACACGCATATACCAGTTTTGTAAAACTTTCTAAGACCAGAGGCCTCTTTCGTTGACAGTTACATCTTCCTTTGTATACTCACATAAAAGATTCGCTTGGTGGTATTCATATGACCGAAACATGTAGCGAAACTGTGCAAAACAGAAATGTTTTGCAAGAAAAATTATTTTTTATGACTGAATTTGATTTTAAGACCTCTATCGATAACATAAAGAGATGTCCTCTCCGAAGACTAAAATATTTTATTTTCCTAAAACGGATGTGTAAAGTGTATAAAGAATTGAAGATGTAATTAGAGTTAAGATTCAGTTTTGATGTTTGTTTAAATTTTTTTCATAATTTCTTGATCTGAAGCTAAAATATAAAATGATTCTGTGCTCTAGCAAACTTGTAATCTGCGTGTATTTTTAATTGTGGTTTTAAATTCACAGTTTTATATCTTTTAAGGGAGACAAAAGCACTTGCCTGCATATTTGTTATTAGAAAGAAGGTACATTATTGATATTCACAGCACACAGGTTATACTGAATCCACTCCAAACTGGTGGCCCCTGGCATATTTTAAATTTTTTTGTTCTCACTAATTTCCAAAACTATGGCCAAAAGAACTCTAGTCATCCTTGTCCAAGTAGTTCAAAACTATGAATTGCAATTATTAAAACCTTGCAATAACTTAGTTAGAGAGAGACTGTTTAAACCCAAAAAAGGGATTCGAGTCCTGGTCGAATTTGAGATTTTCCACCTCACGCCTCTATCATAATGGCTGCCATGTCGTGAAAATTTCAATGTTTTCACCAGCTGAAACGTTTGGGGGAAAATTGCCTTAGGTCTTGAAATTAAAAACAAAAACTTTAATGATTGGGACTTGTAAATGTAGACATTCTACATTCTATATTGCCATTAAAACCAAATGTAATTCAGCAGTATGAGTTCGCAGTTTAATGCCAGTTAAATTATTGTGGCTTTTGTGCAATAAGGTTTCATAATTTTGACGCTTGTCACTTTTTCGGACGAAAGTGCAAATCCTTAGACTAATTTTATGTCCAGTACTGTGTATTTCAGAATTACGTTTCTATATGACAGGCTTCTATATATCAAGTCAAACTTTGTAAAGGAAGACTTTTCATTTTTTCTGATTTGAGGATATGTGGCAATCACTAGATCGAAGTTGGATACTTTTCAATACTAAACAAGTATATTGACTACTACATTACAACAGAGGTCGAGATGTATTTGTCGTTATACTTCTGTCACTCGCTAAGTTACATCACATCAGTAAAAGCCATACAGAACACACTTTCAAGCTTGGTTGTCTGATGTTTTGATAGATAGCGATATTTTCAGTCTTCTAATCGTCCCGATTTTTATTGCTGATTTTTCATTTATGCGCCAATCAACGGCGGTGTTCATTCCACTGGTGATATGCTCTTCTGGACTTCGCTGTTTGTCCTTTTAATGTATTGCATTTATTTATGTGTCGTGTTTGTGTTCTGAAATATGTATTTCTTTCCCTTTGGCAAGTGATGTTGTATATATGCTTAAATAGATTTTAGTCTCAATCTCTCTTTTGATATCTGTGAATATTACGTGTATTTATTCGCTATTTGAATATCATGCTTTCTGCAAATTATAATAATTCTCCACGTCTCCTGGATATGCTGAAGTGTCTGGTGAAAAGCGTGAGAGCTCTGTACTCAAAATATCACTTTCCTATCCCAAAATTTATCTCTAATTTTAAAATAAAAATTTAATGAAAAATTTGTGAGTTTAGGAACACGAAATCACCTAAGGATATGAGTACAGCCACTTTAAAAAATGCCTTGTTTATCAGATATGCCTCAAACACTGGGCAGTGTCCAGCAAAATAATGAACTTGAGACACTGGAGATTACTCAGCAAATTATCATTCCTTAGACCATAGGTTCAAAAATTTTTTAAATATGTAGGAGCCACATTACAATTCTAGGTACTAGAAGGGTGCCACTGTAAAAAATTTAGTCCCCGTGTTGACCTGGCGCCAGGAATTTGTGCACCCGCGCCTTAGACTCTGGACATTGTCTGACATAGTAATATTTCTCATACACTGTATCGAGTCCAGCATAATGATATACATCAGACATTTAAAAACTGTTCAAAATATAATAATTTTGTGATTTTAACAGTAAAATGTTATGTGGAATGTAAAAAGAAATGCAGGGGCAGAAAAAGTGGGTGAAATTTTCTTCTAGGTTTAGTGTTGTTGAAGTATATTCTTCTTAGAATTTACTGTGCCACTTCTGTTAACAGCATGTCTAATATCTGTACCGTACGTAATTTAGCAATAAATAAAGTTCAAAATAACATCGTTTATGATATTGTTGTGTATTGTTTACATATTGCAGAATAAATTTTTAAGATTATGGGTTTCTGGGTTGAGATATCGTGTACAAACTTTGGTATCTACCTACCAAATTAGAGGGCATCGCGACGCACAAGACAACAATAATAACATTCAGAAAAATTCCAATACCTTCAATTTCACAGCGCCAGTTGGTTCAAGCAGTAATGCTTCTGACTCGAATTTAGTAGCTGCGTCGTTTGAATCTCAGTCACAATACTGGTCATATTTACCTAAGGTTTTCAGTCATAACACCGGCCAACTATACTGAAGGCTTTCAGTCACAATACCGGCCAATTTTACTGAAGGCTTTCAGTCACAACACCGGCCAAATTTACTGAAGGCTTTCAGTCACAACACCGGCCAACTTTACTGAAGATTTTCAGTCACAACACCGGCCAACTTTACTGAAGGCTTTCAGTCACAACACCGACCAACTTTACTGAAGGCTTTCAGTCACAACACCGGCCAAATTTACTGAAGGCTTTGTCACAACAGCTGCCAACTTTACTGAAGATTTTCAGTCACAACACCGGCCAACTTTACTGAAGGCTTTCAGTCACAACACCGGCCAAATTTACTGAAGGCTTTGTCACAACAGCTGCTAACTTTACTGAAGTTTTTCAGTCACAACACCGGGCAACGTAATATGTTTGTTGAGAATAAAATAAACGACCTGTTTAAATACTGGATATTTTGGTGCAGATGTGAATTGCTGTAGCTATGATAGGGCCTACTGAGAAGCTTCTACAGACGTGTCTGACCAACACGCTGCTACAAGCCTGAGGATAATCACCACTCAGATCGTTGTCACCTATCTACCAAAAGTCACGGCGCAACGTCCATCTATGCTTTAAGTAACGAATGACAGTGCCGATCCCAGTGGCCGCGCGGTCTAAGGAGTGGGTCCACGGCCGCTCGCTTACTGGGATTGTGGGTTCGAATTCCGCCTAGGGCATGGATGTCTGTCTCTTGTGAGTGTTGTGTGTTGTCAGGTAGAGATCTCTGCGACGGGCTGGTCACTCGTCCAGAGGAGTCCTACCTAGTGTGATGTGTCTAAGTGTAATCGTGAAGCCTCAATAGTGAGGAGGCCTAGGTCCCCAAGGGGCTGTCGAGCGATTGGAAAAAAAAAGAATGACAGGACAATTAATTTATCAACATGAAAATCTAAATGCTCTTTTCCAAATATTTCTGTCACACACTGTCAATATTTCTCTCATATAATTAGTCATCTTCAGATAAGATCTGTTTTGACTCAATGAAGGAAAAAAACAAGTGAAAAATATGACAGACGGTTGAGGGGGACATTCTCCCTCTTCGCCCTCACCCCTTAAATGACACTCAGTGCCCTAATTCCCTGCAGCAAACTCAACCACGGGTCTCTTCGACGAGGTTTGACAAATAGTGCCCCTTGAGAGAACTTAGATGGCCCTTTAACTATTAAGGGAAATAGCACTACAGAAAGACCATATTATAGATGTAATTGTCTTATTGGATGAGACGATGTGTAGTTCGATGGTTATGTAACGATATTTCAGAAAAATCTGCTGAATTCGTCGTCCAGGTGGATGGATATTAGATGCAGCATTCCTCTGCAATGTCGATACATACTGCTAATATATACGTATCCAGGCATCAAGCACACACAACAAGCTAACTGCAAACGTTTTCTGGCGACTAGCTTCGGCTCTAAGATCGAGCCATCATCAACCACTACGCTAGAAACGAAGAGGAGAAAACTATGCAAGTAATTAGTAATGGAGATCTCCCTCTTCGCATCAAAAATATATTTTAAATATATATAAACATGTAAAATTTACATGAAGCCTACGCAAAAAAAAACAGAAACTGTATAGTTTTACGATAAATATTAAAAGTTTATAAAAAAAATAATATAAATAAAATTAATAAAATTGGTAAAGTAAAGGGCCAACCTTAAGTTTCTAAATGTATGTAACACGCTGTCTACACCATCCGATTTGTTGGCGGAAGAATATGTGACTTGCGATTTTCTTTAAGTCTTTAAAGCAGAAATGTTCTTTCAATAAGCCTATTTTTGTTGTTGTTTGTCCCTGTCGCTCCAACGTGAAGCATAGGGGCCTATGGTCATGTGCGTTGATGTAGTGAGTGACCAGCCCAGCCGCACAAGTTCGACTCAATCCTGATGTGACTGCCAGAGCCACCTGGCAGGCAGTCAAGAGAGAAATGGCCGCTGAATTTTGCTTACGAAACATTTCTATTCATGCCCGTAAGGTGCCTTAAATCTACGACATGGAACGGATTTTTATCACCCTTAAAAATTCATCGACCTCGGTCGGGATCGAACCCGGAACCTTGGGTCCAGTGGCGAGCACGCTAACCACTAGTCCACCGAGGGCGACTCAATAACACTCTAGTAGGTTGTAATATTGTTCTTGATCATTCTAAAGGTTTCTTCATCATAACGTATGTTTTAGATGCAATGTTGAATGTGCCTAAATATTTATTGCAAGATCTTGTGCCGTATCCATCGGGTCTTGTGTAAGCCTACTGCTGCTACAGTTGACTACCGTTGTATCAGTACCAGCTGCAGCGGCATAACATTTCGTATGACAGCTATCTGCATAGCACTTTCGTGAGAACACAGTAACATGTATCGCATTGCCATATCGCTTTCAAATTTATTCACATTCTTCGAGAGAAAAAAATGCACCTGTTTAAATTGATAGTAGGAATGTGTCTTGATATATGTCAGCCAATCGTATTGTGGAATAAAAAGCCAGAATTTTTTGACAATATATAGCCTAATATGAAGTTTGGAAGTGCAGTCTTATTTGTATAGAAATGACGGGAAGAAGAGGGAGAAGACGTAAGCAGCTACTGGATGACCTTAAGGAAAAGAGAAGATACTGGAAATTGAAAGAGGATGCACTAGATCGCACACTGTGGAGAACTCGCTTTGAAAGAGTCTACGGACCTGTCGTAAGACAGACTGCAGAATGAATGAATGAATGAATGAAGTCTTGTTTGTAATTGGTCAGGCTTTCACAACAGCTGTTGTTCAAAAAATACTCTTCGTTTGGATTTTTACACAGCGCAGTAATAAAATTTTACGATGTTTCGGAGTAACATACTGTCCCCATCTTCATAGTAACTGGATTTCCTCTAAACTTCCCACATATCGACACATTTTCTTCCACCCCATCACTTCAGCATCCACATGAAACGACTAAATACATGGCGATGGAGCCGGTGCTTTCCTGCAACATCGGAAATTTTGCTCACTAAAATCCGATATGATGACCGTCGTTTCCAGTCTTACTTTTTTCACGTGACGTCAAACACTCGAGAACAACTTTGCTCTGATTTCAGCTACATCGATAGCCATACAAATATTTTTTTTCCCCAATGGGGCAACAGCCCTTAATGGGCCAGGGCCTCCTCATTATCGACGCTTCGCGATCACATACAAACATTGTGATCACCAAAATTGTAGAAAAGTACTTTCTGGCGCAGCGTTTTTGGGTAGAAAGCCGCTGAAATTTTTGGCTAACTGGGAAGTACCGTCAGCCGATTTTGCAAAATTTTACCATTCATGGGAGCATCGATCTTGAATTTTTTTCCGACCAAAACGATATAATAAAATTCGAACGACCGGCACTGAAGAGTAATGCCCTAGTGGCATATTAACCCTTTAAAGAAAAAAATTAACTTGAATTATATTTAAAGTTTCAGCTCGTACCGAGCAGTAAACGATCTCCGTCTCTGTTATAAAAACCAATCAATTAATGTTGAGTGGGGAAATAATAGCTGTTTGTTCTGAGATCCAAACAAATCACATGAACACACTGCGTGGACAAACAGTAGAAATTATTGTTGTTAAAATTGGTGGTACGTATAGTAACCACTGGGCTTTAAAGGGTTAAACGTTTCTTGACTACTCAACGTGTCACAAAAGCTCGTGAAAGATTTTTTTTGATTCCGCCACTGCGCAGTTTTGGCAGGTCACAAAATAACTAAGTCAAAGTTTCGTAACAAATCCATTTTGTGTGTTTTCATCGTTTCAGATTAACGTTGTAGTTAAAAGTTCTGATAAATAACACAGCCTTGAGAACAAGATGTTTGGGTGACCTTGTACAGGATCTGCTGCCATTAGCAAAACAAATATAAAACCCCGGTCACGTACGTCAAGGAAGATTAGTTTAAATTCGAGGATTCCGCCATGATACTTCCATCAAAACACGTAGTAAGTATCAATACTTTGTAATGTTCTGACTTATTGCACGGTATTGGATGAAAATTCTGCCTCCATCTTCAAGGTCGAAGGCATACTCATTCTGAATATAATTATTTTACCTGACAATCATCGTTTGCCCTTTCCACCGCTACACCGTCGGTTGTGTGAGTCGTTGGCTGAGTCGGCTGCGTTAATGTGATAATTGTACACTGTAATACTTAGACAATGGTGTAACATAAGAAACATTACTGATATGTATTTGGATTTTTTCCATCGTCACTGATTACACAAACACGACGTTTCGAAAGCAAGCTGCTTTCGTCTTCAGGTGAACTACAATCTTAAGAATAACTAACAATCTAAAAGAGCTAAATCCTACAAATTCATACGTGAGAGACAAAATAATCCAAACTTCTAAATATAAAATAGTGTACACAAAACTCAATATACAAATTGTAAAAAATTAAAAGAATTATCCCTTATTAAATATTAAAATCACAAAATCTGAACAATCAGCAAACTAATTTTTTTTCAATAAATTAAAATGTGAGATAGTAATAACAAATCAGCACCCTCTGTTGGTGAAACCATGAACCTACTACAAAGCCCAAACATTCTTGTAAACCATGAATGAATACCGATTTATTTCTGCAATTCTTTATCTATTAATGAAAACCAAATAAGACATATGTCCAAACTGCGATAAAGGAGCCAACAGGAAGTGACAACCGATATATGTCTGTTAAAATAATGACCCTACAAGAGGCCGTACTAAAAATAAATTGTGAGAGGTGTTACGAGATATCAGAAGCTACAAAAATTGTATGAAAAATACATAGTAAATGTAATTCTTTATCAAAAGACCGAGAAATATCTTCTGATTTTGTGAACTTCCAATGCATCAGTCTGTGTTCAATGCCGCAAGATAGAACTTAAGTAATTAGATTTAGTGTACCAAAATTTTATGTCCAGAGGTTTCGATATTCTAAATATATATCAAGTAATCTTCTGAAATGTTTTAGGACTGGTGTATATTTAGGGAGTTTGGATCGACAGAGAGAAATGACTTCTTCAGTTGTTAAACTTTTAATTATCTTAAATTTTTAGTGATCCAAAATGTAACTTGTAATTGGTCTCCGACATTTAAATAAATTTAAAATTTCATACAATTTGCTAGCTATGTTTTGAATCTATCTAAAATTTTCGTTTGTGCGACCTTTAAAAATTTTGTTTTGTGAAAGAAAAATACTGTTTTCTTTTGTGTGACGCCGTGTAGTCTGTGGCCATACTACACGGCGTCTTACACCAGAAGGCAGTATTGTTAATAGTTACCTCCGTGAGACCCTCAAATTTCACTGAATTTCGCCTATGCATTTTATTTAAAATAATTGTTTTCTTTTTCTAAAATATTTTCATCCTTCTTTGTCACAACGCAGGCTATTCGTATTTTCCCCTGAAGCCGCGTTCCCACGACTGGTATATTTGACGAACATTTATGACTTGCAGTTGTTTGCTGTATCGTGGTACAAGTGCAGATGTTTCAGTATTGACTACTTGGTTGTTTCTCACATACTGCCGGAAAATGTGACACAGATCAAGTGCAGCATCAGTATTTGTGTACTTACCAAGTCAAGAGTTGTTGTTGCGTTCCCACGATTGGTTTGTACTTGAGAAGTAGGCAAGTAACTTGTGTGTGTGTGAAAATCATGGTCGTTCGTAATCTCGAGTGGCTTAGTACACGAGTCGTGGAAACACCATCATGACGACCAGGGAAACATTTGGCAAATGAACCCCATTGCTAGATAAATCAGTCGTGGAAACAGAATGACAAATGTGTACCTGGCTGCATGCACAATACACAGTTATTGCTGCAGCTGTTAAGTACCACAGTCTAATAATAAAAATACTGTCATGAACACACGTAATTAATCTTTATTTATATTCGTCTTTTCTGATTCTCTTGTAGTTTCAGATATTTATCGTGCACAGGTAAAAAAGTTTGGGACATCGACATAATTACAAACAAATGAAAACATTTTATTTCAAGATCAAGACGGTGGTTTTGTGAGCATTTAGAGTGAAACGGATAGAAGTGCAGGCAAGAATTATACGTACAATTGGGGGTTTCGAAAGTCCTTACGAATACGGAGTCATTATTTTATGTGAAAATTACCCTTCGCCACATCCTGTCGGCTCGTTTATCATATTAATATCGCCCAATAAGCGGACCTCCCACACTAGCTCCGGACAAGATGCGGGAAGTGACAAAAGATACTTGTCAGATACAATAATGATCCAACTGCTGTTACAGTGAAGCAGCTGCAGTGTTAAACAAAACAGATATTTTCGTGACAATTATCGTCACTGCAGCACGCAGAGTTTCTCAAAGTTTTCGAGTCCGTGGGGCCCCCCCCTTGCAACATAATAAGCACTCAAGGAACCCTCATTTCGACACAAATAAATTTAATAGACATCAAATTACCCAGATTCATATATAATAAGTTATTTAAAATATTTTACTGCATGTGCAACGAAATCATCCTATGACCGACGTCAGTCTAAGGTGCGAACGGTGTTGTGTCTCTTATACACTGCGGTCGGGGGTTTGACTCTTTCTGTGTGAAAATGTGCTCTGTGTAAGGTTACACGCCAAAGGTGAATACATGAGAACAGAGCATTCATGGAATGATAGGAGGACAACCGAAGTACTTAGAGAAAAACCAGCTGTAACTCCAGCGTACCTTCGTCTAACGTCAGTACGGAGAAGACAGTGGAGAGCCTGAGATATGTAGCTACAGAATTTCATATTAAATTTCAGGTAGCTCTATTCGCGTTTCTGACGGCCACTGACCTGGCGAGATGCAAGAGTGGGTCTGGAGTAAGTTCCACAACTCTGCAACGAGATGGCGACAGCTCCCCGTTACGTCACGTTACACCGTCCACCGAGAGAGGTCCTCCGCCTGGCTCACAGTTCGTGCCTATTGCCGTTGTGCCGTTACCAAGCGGCGCCATGCGTCGACCGTCGCGTCCACCACCACCACCACCACCACCACCACCACCACCCTCACCAACAACAACAACATCGCCACCACAACCTCTGGTCATTACACAGGAACCAACAACGTCCCCTACGCCTTCGACACACCACAAAACGCCAAGGCCGGTTCCCTTTTGGGCCACGTTCACGGATCGTCCCAGGGTAGACGTTCCTTTGATACGTTCCGAGGACTACAGGAATGATGACGGAAGCTATACATTTGCGTAAGTAATTTTGTTTGAAGTGGAGTCTTGTTTGATTTGAAGACGCTGCTACCATGTTACAAATTGCCGGTCAGTTATTGTCTGAGTTCCCCCAGGCACTGTATTTTCCCCAAGTGTGATATTTCACTTCCGTTTCATCTCTTCATTACAGCTTTTATATTCACACTTTTCCCACTATCATAAGTAATTTCCCGGACACAGCGTGTTGGCCGGACGGACACTTAAATATGTAGGCCAGCACGTGTAAAATCTACACCCCGACATTCTTCAGTGGCAAGTTTATGACTCCATGGAGCAGAGTCCTTCCTGAAAATATAACATTTCCTCAGCTAGTCAAGATATTCACCGCATGTTATGAAAGCCGAAGCCTGCCCACCTACCCCTATCTTGAGCCAGATCTATCCAGTCCATGCATCCCCATCCAATTTCTGCAAAATATTATCCTCTCATCAACGCCTAGGTATTCCAAGTGGTTTCTTTCCCTCTGATCTCCACACCAAAACCCTGTATGTACCTCTCTTATCTCACATACGTGCTACATGCCCCGCCAATCTCATTCTTCTCGATTTGATCACCCGAATAATATTTGGTGAAGAGTACAGATCATTAAGCTCCTCGTTATGTAGTCTTCTCCACTCCCCTGTTACCTCGTCCCTCTTAGCCCCAAATATTCTCCTCAGCATCTTATTCTTGATCGCCCTCAGCCTATGTCCCTTCCTATGTTTAGGCCAAGACCCCAAACTGTAAATTTCTTAGCTGCTCACCTCAGTACGAAGACTGACATTTCAGCCACTACACTATGGGCTGGGCCACCGGGAGATTGGATTTCGACTCCCCGGCAACAGTAAAACCATATTCTTTTCTTTGCAGCGCCTAGACCCTTTCTCGGTCTCACCAAGCCTCCATGTCAATGGATATGAGGGGCTGTTTCCCCCCACACTAAAATGGCCATTGTGTGGAGCAGATCATTTATGTACATACAGAGAGGTTATTCTTGTCACTGATTTGTTGTGTAAACTATATGAAGCACGAAATTCAATTAACAAGAATTTAAGAAGCGAGGCAATGTACCTTTAACGTAACATTCAGGCACGTTCGCGTAACCACTGTTGCCGTAGAAATGCAATAAGTATTACATATTGTGAGTGTGTGTCTGTAGCCTTAGTTACCCAGCATGCAAAGCGCATGCGCCGTATTATGTTGTCATCTGTGGCCTGTCTGGATGTACCATGTTTTTACACATTATCTCATAAACGGCACGGTTTTCGGAAAAACGTTATTGAACATAAAATGTGTGTTTTGATTTTCTCTACATCTTTTGTCTGAAACCTTTTCCATTCCAAGAAGAATTGAACCAGATATTATCATAAATGTACACAGGTCTTTATTAATGTACCCGTTACTCTTGTCAGATATTAATGAAAATTGAATTTTCTCGATAGAGATTTGAAAAATACTCAAATACAAAGTTTCATGAAAATTCTTCCAGTGGGATCCGAGTTGTTCCATGCGGACGAACAGAAGGACAGACATGACGAAGCTAATAGTCGCTTTTAGCAATTTTATGAAAGCACCTAGAAACTGAGAACTCACCAATAGTAAATACTGACCTCGTGTATAAAAAGACCAGGCGGTTCATGCTGTCAGGGAAACATTTTCTGTCTTTTTGTGAGCATGTTGAATACACTGACTGGGCCTGAAACAAGTGAAACCTGTAGTTAGTACTGTGCAATGTGTGTTAAAGTGACAGTTGGATAAAACCCACACATCAAACACTCCGCAAATATTACAGCAAATTTTAATTCTTTTTTTTGTTCATATAGGTGCCTGAAACAACATGAAAAGTAAGCGATAATATTGTAATCGCTCCCCCCTCCCCCCCGCATTTAAGTATTTCTGGATTCAATACCCAGACATCCATCAAACCAAGTTTTTGAGCCGAAATTCTGGGATCCTCCTGCTACCAGCAGAAACAGTCCTTCCTTAGTACGAACTCGTAATGTTCTTCAGCCAAGCTCCCCAACACGTGTGCAGATATGCTGCAGTTCATAAGACACTGTTTTCAGATTCAAGATATGCCTTTTTTAAAGGTAAAATTCTCCTAGAACAGGCCATGAAGGCCCAGAGTGGAGTAGAGGTATAGCTCTACTCTTTCTTTAACCCTGGTACTAGATGAGGGTGTCGATCCATGGCCGCGTGATCTAAGGCGTGGGTCTGCGGCCGCTCGCTTACTAGGATCGTGGGTTCGAATCCCACCGGAGGCATGGATGTTTGTGTTGTGTTTGTTGTAAGGACGTAGCATGGAACGTAAATGTGGACCATGAAGGCAAAGGATTTAAACAGTACTAAAATGGATCGACAAGTAGGAAAAACCCGGACAGGCAAAAAAAAAAAATCCCACCAGAGGGGGGCAATGAGAATGTGGGTTCTGATCCCCCGAATTCGGCATGGAGTGTGTGTGTGTTGTCAGGTAGAGGTCTCTGCGACGAGCTGGTCACTCGTCCAGAGGAGTCCTACCGAGTGTGATGTGTCTCAAATGTGTGTGATCGTGAAACCTCGACGAAACGAGGAGGCCCAGGCCCATATAGGGTTGTCGAGCCATAGGAAAAAAAAACTAGATGAGGGTGGGTAGTCAAAGCCACGCCCCTGCCTCTTTACCCGGTACCCATCGTCCAGGGCCGGTCTGGACGGGTGCGGAAAATCTCGCCCCCACTGGGAATCGATCCCTGAACCGTCCAGCCCTTAGCGAGTCGCTATACCGACTGAGCTATCGCGGCCCACTATGCCTTTTGTTCGCAGGAATGTTGTAACCTAATGCAGAAAGAATCTCATTTGCTTCGCGCAAACTTACGACGTTGCTAGTGCTTGGTGGCTTACGCCCGGCGTCGATGTTGACTGAGCAGCGTAGGCACTACACGTAACTTTGACGGGGGCCATCGTACATTTTAGTAGAATTATTGGCCGTGGAAACTTCAGATCTTCTATCCTTGTATTTATGTCTTTGTTGCCTAGCCTGTAACCTTTCCCTTCTAGTGTTCATGGCTTAATGTTATACGATGGGCAGTCAAAAAGTTCCCGGAATTCCCCTGCAGACGGAGAATAAGAGATAAGATAGCGCACGCATTGTTGTGGTGGGGAGCTCAGCATCTAGGGTGCACACAACGAGACTCGCGACCCCTCTGGTGTAGGGAACCGGTGGAGCCGACCTCCACCGTCACTCCTACACCCTAAAATACCTCCACGCCCCATGCGCCCTTGACCCAAGGTGGCAAGTTTTGCAGAGGTTGCACGATGCAGTTCGGAGGAAGCGGCGCGACGAGTGGCATGGACAGTGGTTTATGCATCACGATAACGCACCGAGCCACACATCGCTTGTTGTGCAGCAATTCCTCGCCGAGAAAAACATTCCTGTCATCACCCATCCACCGTACTCTTCGGATCTCGCTCCGAGTGACTTTTGGCTGTTCTCTACTCTGAAAATGGGCCTCAAGGGGACACGTTTTGCAACCATGGAGGACATCAAATCGAATGCGACGGCCGAACTCCGGAAGATTCCAAAAGAAGCCTTCCGCCGGTGCTTCCAACAATGGCAGGATCGATGGAGCAATGTGTGTGTGCGCAAGGGTCCTACTTTGAAGGTGATTAGGTAAGCGTTGCCGTATGTCCTACCATTACAGTGCAATACCACCATTCCGGGTACTTTTTGACTGCCCCTCGTACAACATTCCGTAGCAACTGCTGTTTTTCTTTCCAATGGAGGTAATGTGTAAATTACGATAGGTTTGAGGCGGCGAATTCGGTAACGCAGGAAGAGACCGGGTTCACGCGGCACGAGAACGGTCAGGACATCTTGGTCAAGAGGGGCTTCTACCGGTTTGTCAGCCCGGAAGGACAGCTTTTCCGAGTGGACTACCAGGCCGACGAGAACGGCTTCCGAGCCTTTGGAGAGCACCTTCCGAAATGAACAGAGGCCGGCGTAAGCAACACAGGACACGTCTAATTACGTCAGTGGCACTTTAGACGGCAGAAACTTAATATTTGAACTGTTTATTTCACAAAATATCCTCAGTGCTTAAGAAGCATGCAATTACAGTCGAACTCGGTTATAACGTCTTGAAAGGGACTCAATTTTTTTTAAAGAGATTTATTAACATAACATTTGCAAACTGAATCCATCTCATACCTTGTATACACAATTGTTCCTCATACCAACTGCCCGCTCCGTTTACCTTTAGTTAAGTCCTACAGTTCGTTAAATACAGGTAGCTTCGTAACTGTAGTGAAAAATAGCTCAACACAAAAAACACCACCAACTAGGGACTAAATATTTTGTGTCGTTATAAACGAGTGTCGTTATAACCGAGGAGTATAATGTTATGGTTAACAGTGAGGAATTATTTTTTTTTATATTATTCATGCCGTGCATTGTCATCAATCGAACACAAAACACTCAACCAACAAATACAATCTTATTATTATTAATTTTTATAGATATTATATATAATCCCTGTAAACCAGTCCAACATGTTTCGATCCCTTCCCGGGATTATCATCAGGGACACTTGTGAGAGTATAAATTACATAAACTGAAACCAACAATATAAGTACATTTCACATTATTATCACCGTGCATCTTCATGAATCAAATACAACAAAATTAAACCAACTGATGCACTCAATTTGTGCATCAGTTGGTTTAATTTAGTTTTATTTGAATATAAGTACATGTTACAACTATAGAATCTATCACTTCGGGGTGGATACCTGGTCTGCTGTGTAGAGAGAGAATTGGTTGTTTGTATGCCGATGGATAGGACATTAATAATAATAATAATAATAATAATAATAGTGTATTTGTTGGTTAAGTGTTTTATGTTTGGTGAGGAATTAACTGGTACCACAGAATACCTGACGCTATAGACGAGGTGTCGTATAAACCGATGTCGTTATAACTTGGTTCGACTGTACAGGATATACACAAAACAATGGTGCGGATTCAATAGTGAATACTATTGAATCCGCACCATTCTTTTGTGGATGCCCTGTATATAACACGTTCACACAGTTATCAGGCAACAACCAGCAGGGTGCCATGTAATGAAAATTTCAATTACTGTATGTAAATTCTCTACATACAGTATTTAACACTGTAATGTGTCTGTGTGACCTGTCTATATGTGTACTGTGTTTACAACTACTAGCACCCAACATGGGACCCGAGATAGCGCAGTAAGTATAGTGACTACGCTACGTGTTTGAAGATCATGGGTTGAAATCCTGTTAGGGGCAAGACATTTCGTCTTCAGCAAAACGTGCAGAACAACGCTGGGGCTGACTTAGCCTCCTATACAATGGGGAACAGCTCTCTTGCAACATGGACGCCAGGCTAACAGCTCTCTTGCAACATGGACGCCAGGCTAACAGCTCACCTCCATCTGGCAAGAGATTAAGAATAGGTGGAGTTGTGCAGCCACTCCTCTATATGCCTTCACGGCGTATGCAGGGACTTTTGCCTTTCCAGCAGACACCATGCGGCCATGTGTTGAGCATTCTACTATGTATCTTTTTGACAGTCAACATGCTACTAACTAACTAACTAACTAACTAACCAAATAACTAAGTAACTAATTAACTAACTAGCTAACTAATCGACCAACCAACCAACTAACCAACTAACTAAATAACGAACTAAGCAACCAACCAACTAACCAACCATCTAACCAACCAACCAACTAACTAACCAACTAACTAACTAACTAACCAAATAACTAAGTGATTAATTAAGTAACTAGCTAACTAACTAACTAGCCAACTAAATATCTAACTAATTAATTAATTAACTAACTAATCAATCAACCAACCAACTAACAAACCAACCAACTAACCAACCATCTAACTAACCAACTATCTAAGTAATTAATTAACTAACTAACTAGCTAACTAACTAACTAGCTAACTAAATATCTAACTAATTAAATAATTAACTAACTATTCAATCAATCAGCCAACCAACTAACAAACCAACCAACTAACCAACCATCTAACTAACCAACCATCTAACTAACCAACCATCTAACTAACCAACAAACTAACTAACCAAATAACTAAATAATTAATTAACTAACTAGCTAACTAACTAAACATCTAACTAATTAATTAATTAACTAATCAATCAACCAACCAACTAACAAACCAACCAACCATCTAACTAACCAATCAACCAACCAACTAACCAACCATCTAACTAACCAACCAACTAACAAACTAACTAACTCTAGAGAAGCAGTCTTTTTTGGAAATTTAATACTTCTCATTCCCACATTTTACGAAACCAGAAATACCATTAAAGTGTTACAACAGTCCACCACTGTCACTATCATTAGTCACATTAATACAGACCGCGCCTTTCCAATCTAGTGCCTTGGGATCCATTTCAATATTATACTCCCTTATACCCCTATGTCTTCCAAGAAGTTTGTTAGCTGCAGGTGTCCCCACTCTTCTTCCCATACGAGCCACAGACCCCCCCTCCAAACCTCCCCATCTCGTGCTCCTGGGTTTTGTCGCCTGTATAATATCTGGTGAGCAGTGCAAATATTGCAGCTTCTCGCTAAGCAGATTTCATCTCCTGTGCAATGTAGTTGCTGGAGCGGGGGTGAGGAGACATCTTGTAAGAGGGGAAAAACTGCGCACGCACCTCAAAGCGACTTTCTGCTCACAGTGACTGAAGCTATGAATGTAAATGCTTCTGATAGAAGTACAAAGCTGCCTGGCCCTTTTGTAGTGAGGCTAGCAGCGACCACGCCGTGCCGACTGCAGCCATGTGCAGTGTTTAGGGTACTCAACTAGCAAGTACTGTGGACCCTACTACGCTGCGAATTGCATTTACATAAAATATACACGTATTTACTGGCAGTCAGCGTATTTCCAAGTACCGGGTATTGCAGTTATGTTACTTGGATACTTGTTTATGTCTAACAAACTTCCTGCAATATATTGAGAATCGCCATTTTTTAACTCTCTCTTTGTCTGTCTGTAAATGTCATAAAGGTTTGCGTGGATCATAAGTTGTTAAGAATAAATGCTATGTTTGTATGAATGCTGCTTTTAAAGTACGTGTAGAAAATAAACTCAAAATGGCCGAAACCAAATTGAACAAAACAAGGGAATTTAACAGAGTGGAAGTTATAGAACATATTGAGTAGCCTCCTAGAGATGCATAGTTAAAGAAATTAAGGAAACTGCAGGCATCTAGACCAATTTGTGTAAGTCCGGTTTAGAAACAAACCTACTAACTCGGAAAGAAGAGAAAAAAAAATATGGAAGAAACTGTGTGTTAATATGGTCCTTTCAGGAATACAGTATTAAATGAATTACTGTCAACACATTGTTTATATTAAATTATGATGCGCTGCTTGCAGCATCCGGTACAGTTACAAAGCCGTCATTAGGCTATTTCATAGAATTAACAGGGATATGCATTAGGACCCGGTTATAACGGACATCGCTTTATGCGACACCTCGTATATAGCGCCAGATATTCTGTGGTACCAATTAATTCCTCACTGTTAAACCATAAAATTATACCTCTCGGTTATAACAACACTCGTATTTCATACGACATAATATTTATTCAGTCCCTTTATGACGTTATAACCGAGTTATTCTTTACTTAAAAACCGGCAAAGACTTTTAGATATATCAGACTTTTGGATTCAATATCCTGCACTTTATTATTTACATATTTAAAATGCATATCATCACCTATAATGCAGTATTTATGTGTTTCTTCTTTTACAGAATTAATTCCGTTGCTATTTTTTGTAAACATTTTAATCTATTCTAATTTAATTAAGATAACTTAAATACTAACATATACTTTACAACCTAATTTTATAAGTCCATGAAGCAAAGTCCTTCTTCAAAAGGTCATATTTCCTCCGATAGTCAAGAAATTCCCTGCGTTTTATGGAATATGAAAGTTCATTACAATATTTACAAGTGCATGCAGTCGTCCCAATCCTGAGCCAAATATAGTCCACACTCGCCCATTTTGTTTCATGAAGATAAGTTTTAAAATCATGCCCCCATCTACGCCTAGGTTTTCAAAGTTATCTCTTTCTTTCAGGTTTCCAATCTCCCAACGCAACTCTCATCTCCCCAATTCCTTTCTACCTCTCGCATTATTCATTATTTTATCACGCGACTGAAATTTATTGAGGAATAAAAATCATGAAGCTCATAATCGTGGAATTTTCTCCAGTATTCTGTTCCTTTGTCCTTCTTAGTTCAAGCTATCTTCCTCAGTGAGCACGGACTCAGTTATCCGCCATGGTATGAGCACCTACTAATAACACGATAGATAGTCACATAAAATATAGAACACACATATGAAAATCAGTCGTAATTAGTGTATATTTATATATTTTTAGCAATTTTAATTGAAAACATTTTATTTTTTGGCTCCACATATGCACATCTATAACACAATCTGCCATTGTTATATTCCTTTGTCAGAGACCTCCCCGAGGATGGTCATGTCGTCGCTGAAATATGTACGATGCATATCGTAAAGTGCCTAATGATTTTATATTTCTAATTGTGCAATTTTTCGATTAAATGCTATATAATCGGTTTGTTGCATGGGATATGGAAAACATTCAACTCACTCTACTGTTTTCTAAAATATCTAGCAATTTCACGTCTTGCATTTTTCATATCTTATGTATTAATTTGACTAGTGATCTATAAAAATTGCAATTTTTCCTGCCTTCTTTGATATACAAATTTTGAAAATTTTTTATCCAACCGTGGTTTATGCAGCTCCTGTTCATACTAACACAGACTCTCTTCAGCTGAAAATTTGCTAAGTTCTCTAATATTTTCCTGACTTCTACACATGACCTGTTATTATATAAGTTCTTCAAAGCAGCAAAGCCGTTTGGCACGTTAACCTGACACTTTTCTCTAACTTCCACCTCATTTAGCTTCTTGAGATCTAATTTTCTCATACCAAACATTTGTGCTGCTACTTTACTTGCTCACAGTCTATCCCTAAGTTTGCAAACCATCAGTGTTCAGTATCACATTCAGCTCTCAGCTACACTTGAATGCCTTGACATGTCTGTTAGTATGTGTTCAATCTAATCATGACAACTCGTGCATCCTGTCAGGGGATTCAAATTGTATTTATGAAAGTCCCGCTGTTGGAACACTGTGACCTTGACAATCAAAATGCTAGATGAGCAAAGTGCACTACTCTAACACCATTATCATTAGTATTTTCACGTAAACCTTTACTCTAAATTCTCGGTTGGATGATATCTTCTCTTCACAATTTTTTATTGAAATCAGCTAATAGAATTTTCATGCTGTACTTCGAGAATTGATCTAAAACCCGCTCTAACTCTTCATCGGCGTTGTAGCTTGAATCATCAAGTTTATCCTAATTTGGAGCATGAGCATTCAGAAGAGTAGTATCGCACCAGAAACGCCTTAGCACCACTATATATAACATCCTTATCAGTACCACACTCCAACCTTTTAATTACTGATAAGATTATGTTATGAAATATTATAATATTTGCTTTCCCTTTATATACCTATTGAATTTTGTTATATCCATGTCATTATTTTCACTGATTAAGCCTTGTGGCTCGTTCCAATGACCTACTAACTTCTGAAACCACAAAAACTTCCAAGGCGTTCGACTGGATTCCTTGGACGGGGTGAGTATGGTTCCTGGAGGCGTAATTAAGATGCCAGTTGTTGAAAATTCCGTGTGTCGAAACGTTCAGCTCCTCACTGTAAGTGAAAGTGCTGACCTTGGATCATTTTCCTTGCTGCAGATCTGCTACGGATGTTACAAGAGCACAGACGATAGCTGACGTCATATGTCGAGGCAGAGCAACAGAACTCTTCTTTGTTATGGCTTTTGGGTTTACAGTTACACGCTATTGCAGCTAAGCTCAAGCATCCGGGAAGCATATGCCATTAAGCAGAAGCAATCTAATAGTGGTGTTGTCTACAAACAACGTAAAGTTTACATTTATTTATTATGATACGTCCAGAAAAGAGGCTGGAACTGATGAGTAAGTACTGTGATAGCTACGGCCTGGATGACGTAGCAATCAATATTCGGTTTCCGATACCAGCTTGGAATCCTTACGTTCTCCGAAAAGTCAAACCCGGTCCTTGTGCCCACCCAGGCTCTTGCTGTGGATACCGGGTACTGTTTTCCAGGGACTAAAGCGGTCGGGGCTTGAATCTGATCATTTACCGATTGAAGCTGTACCTTCACTCCCCCATACGCTGTCATAGCGTGCACAGGAAGAACTTTACCTCTAACGAACCTGAATAAATGTGTTCACTCAATGAAACCGACTACTGTGTGCAGAATTAAGAGGTAATAGCTATGCTGTCAAAATTGGCCTAACACGTTGAAAGTTAATTTTCTTACCCACTACTGTACACAATTTTCAATCTTAATATATCTTTTATATTACACGAAATATGAGCGGTTATGTATTGGATTCTTCTCTTGCAATATAGGATAGAGTTTAGGGTGAATTCATGTAAGATTTGTAGCGGAAAAGGTGGCAGTGATGTGTCTGTGTTAGATTCCTTAATTTCTCATCTCAATCAACATTACGTCACTGCTCCACAATTATTTGTCACGGCCCCCCCCCCTGGTATGTCCTGTAGCCTAACCATGCAGCACAATAGCATATACGACTACTTGTGCTTTCATCTCTGACACGGCAATTGACTGGTCACAGATTAATTTTGTTTCAACTGAATATTATGTATTGTTTTACACGTGAAAAATTTTGGTTGTATTGCTTTAAGTAAATTTCAACAAAACTCCTTAAACAACTTGATTCTGGCTGCCCGGATCGAGATTTAGTATAGTCACTGACCAATCTAAATGAGGACTGTGTGGTTTTCCTTAGTTCCTCCATAAGAAATCTGACATAATACTTGAAGTAATCCACGACAGCGTATTTCACGCTCCTTTAAATTCACTGTTTACTATCATCCAATAATTATACCCTATGCTCTAAGTTAACGAGCGCTTCGTGAAATTAAGTATAAAAAAACGAATGAAAAAGTGAATAAAATTTTTATCATGAACATAGGTTTCAAGTAACTGTAAACCTTTTGCTCTTCTCAGCACTTGCACCTTTGCACTATATACAGCAGATTATTCGAAACGAAACTGTGTCTGAGTGTTTTTCAATTACATGAATGGGGTAAAAATTGGAACCACTTTCCTGACTGGCAACGTGTAATTATGGTTAAGGAAAACCAGAAGTAAGAATGCAGAAGTACTGTCAATACTTCTTAAATATTCTGATGATGTGTAAATACAATACATATTCATGAATAAAAAATAATTTTATCAGTGTCAGATTTTGTGTTCGAAAAGTGCTGTCTTTTTGGGCTACAAAATCTGCAGTTTGTGGATAGAAACCAGAGTTTCGGAGGAGCACTGGTTTCTTTCTACAAACTAAAAGGCCTTATGATCTACAAAGCCATAATCTTTATACTAACCAGCGGTGAAATAATTACTGCGTAATTCGGTACAAATGTCCTATGAACTTGTGATTAAAGCTGAACATAAAACATCGTGCAAAACAAACTTTTCCTCAGAGGTTTATTTTCCTGCTGGAATTCACAAACATTCTTAAAAATTGGAGTTTAGAAATTTTCGAGAAGAACAGGAGACTCTGCAAAGTCAATAAAATGGAAACTGCATAAAGCTACGTGATAATGATCTCAGAGTGTTACAGTGCTTTCTTGGCAAGGTTACAATCCGCGAATGTGTAAATGTAAAATTTATACAAATTTTATGAGGAAATCAGGTTGGAAATGGCTAAGAAGAAGAAGAACATGTACGTAGGAAAGCTGAAATGTTTGGGTTTCAAAGGAATTACTTTTATCCAAAATATTTAGGTTCAGTAGGCTTATATATTCAAAAGTAATTGAAGGGTGTTCTTATGTTTGGTACAGACATTTGCTCAAATTATCAAATATAATTTTAAACGTGTTTTTCCTGCTTACATTGTATATAAACTCTTCTGCTGACGCACATTTCGTCTTTTTTTTTTTTGGGTATGGCTCGACAGCCCTATATGGGCCTGGGCCTCCTCGTTTCGTCGAGGTTTCATGGTCACACACATTTGAGACACACCACAGTCGGTAGGACTCCTCTGGACGAGTGACCAGCCCGACGCAGAGACCTCTACCTGACAACACACAACACTCACAACAGACAGACCTCTACCTGACAACACACAACACTCACAACAGACAGACCTGTACCTGACAACACACAACACTCACAACAGACAGACCTCTACCTGACAACACACAACACTCACAACAGACAGACCTCTACCTGACAACACACAACACTCACAACAGACAGACATCCATGCCCCCGGTGGGATTTTTTTTTTGCCTTTCGGGGTTTTCCCCCTTTGATCCATTTTTTGTACTGTTTAAATCCTTTCGTCCTTCATGTCACTTTACGTTCCATGCTACCGTCCTTACGACAAACACAACACAAATATCCATGCCCCCGGTGGGATTCGAACCCACGATCCCAGTAAGCGAGCGGCCGAAAACCCACGCCTTAGACCGCACGGCCACTGGGATCGGCTTCGTCGTTGTCTTATCGGCATTTAAAACTCAGTACTTGACTTAATATAACAGCTATTTTATCAGACGCACTCCCTTGGTAGCTCTTCAACTCCAATTGTCGCCTTCCATTAAAAATTATGAATCACACAAATAATATTATTAAAATGTTTATACCAAAATTCCTGTTTAACAGTAAATTACGCTTTCAAGTTGTTTAAGCTTTGTTCGTATGTTTCCTTATTTCTTTGTAGTCGCTTTGTTTGTGTTAACTGTATACATATTTGAGCCTAGAATAATTACGTCTATTATGAAATAATTATTATTAATTTTAAAAGCATATTACATTTTAAATATGTTGATGTATAAAACAACGCTCTTATTGACTTTTCAATACATTTGTGTTTGTTCAATTTACACATTCAGCAGATCGTGACGACATGCGTTCATATTTTTATAACAGCATATAATCACTACGCTTACAAACACGCATGTAAGTCACTAACCTAATGACCTATCAACAAATTTAATCACAGACATTCAAAAAAATATTTTTTTTCTTTAAATTCATGACGAACATGTTATTTGAGCAGACAGAAAAAGAAAATACCTTTACGAACAATTAAAATAACAATGTATGCCTCTAGGTATTAAAGAGCATGCTTCTAAGAAGGCAAACTACTATGTATATACGTGCTTCATGTAATACAGCGCATTACTAAATGTCTTGTAAATGTACACATGTTCTGTAATATAAATACGTAAAACATAGTATCACTGTAAGGCCGAGTTTTATGTAATGTTTTTACTTTACCTTTATCCTCCAGTTTATTATAATACTGAAGTTTACACAGGCTAAACATATTGTGTTATTATTTTCACCGTATATTTTTATTGTATAAAGTCTTATACCGACAAATGTACACTTGTACAAATGTACACTTGTCGGTATAAGACTTTATATACTAAACATATTGTTGGGAAGCATTCGCGATGTATTGTGAGAATAATGCCAATATATTTATATACTGCGTAAGTAATTTTCTCAATAGCAAAGCACGTGATATATATATATATATATATATATATATATATATATATTTAGCCACTGGGCTTTAAAAGGCCAATAACAAGAAAAAGCTTAAATGATATTCAAGAAAGAGTAATAACATGTACAGGGAAAGATTAATTAAGACTTAAAAATGTGGTTATTCAAGACCATTTAAGGTAAAATATATATATGTTTGAGTGGAATTAAGAAAGGAATAAAATATATTCTGGATGCATAAGAATAAAATGTCTGTTATCTGAAAGTAACTGAACAACATGTTGTAAGTTTTATCTCACTGAAAAGAAACTGACGTGTATTAACCTTACACATCTCTTTGTCTTGAAGCAGTATAGTGTTTTGAAAAATATTATAAACCACACGGCTGTCACTTTTTCAAAGAAAATTACAGTATATGTGAAACAAGAAAACGGCTAATATTAATCGGAAATTCAAATGAATCGAGACATTTATACAACAATTATTGGATTAGAATATTTCAGAACATTTAAACACAAAACAACGAGAAAAAAAAACAATACCAACAATAGACGTTCCCAGAATTTCATGTTACTATTGTCGGTATTGTGGTTTCCGTACATCAGAAGCATGGAAAGTTCAATCACAACATATTAGCATCTGCCATTTTAATTATTATTTTGCAAAAAAAAAAAAAAAACGCGGGATTTCTGGACGGCGTAAAGCGAACATATGCTGTACCGTTCAGCCGGACTTCATGAAAAATGATCCAACTTTTATGATTTGGGAGAGCGCTCACAGAAATTAAAGAAAAACCCACTGCATTGAGATCTATATCGCTTCCACAACTATTATCTAATTTCTATGATGCTAAGTGTAAACTAAAGACGATTTTATAATCAAAAAGACTGGGTCGATTTATTCCCATTCTTTGACCTACTAAATTCAACTCTGGCAAAAATGTGGGGTTACGAAAGATAACTTAATAAAATTTAATTAAAGAGCTTGCATAAGAACAATGTCTTAAATTACTCAGATGATTGTTTGTAAGTTTCTAATATCAGTTTATTTCTGTGATATGGAATTACAGATAATAAATAATGATACAGAAAGCAGTGGGCGTGGTTCGTCATGAAGCTACAATCGTGTTAAGTAAATTAAACTGTTATTTCATTCCTGATTTAATGAGCCTTCTTATTATGACGATGGGAGAAATTCGAATTGAAATCCCAAATTTATTGCTTTATAGTAACCTTATGAATGTTTACCAGCTACTCAGTACGGAATTTTTCCAGGCGAAAGTTCCCTGTGATAGAATATGAGAATTTGAAACGTGTTATGTGGCCGCAAAAATTTTGAATGTGTGTCATTCTGCACGTAGAAGAAACGATGTAAACGGGAATGTTATAATTTAAAATTTAATTTAAACGATGACAGAAATTTGAATCTCTCAGTTTACAGCAGCTTACTAAATGGAAACATTTTTCTTAAAATGTCTTTCGCGGCTAAGAGAGATGACTCAAAACAAATTGCAAACTCAATAAAAGGCAAAGAGTTTTCGACGTTTTTTAAAATTAGATCTCCTAAGTGTCTTCCTGACACACAGTACATTCCTGTAATTGTGACTGGCAATTAACAGTAACTTCACAGCTGACATTTATCAGTGGTTCTAATTTCGACCCTGACGTACCCTTTCATCCCTTAACGTGACGATATTTAGAACTCAAATGTAACTAACGTACCGCAACGTCGGGGGCAAGTTGTGTGTCTTTGTGCAGTTGTGGTTAATTTGCAATCGCGATTACAGGAATATATTGCATGCTAGGGAGACCGATTAAGACATGTAATTTGAAGAATTAAAAGGAGAATATTAAACGACATTTTACTGCTGATAATCCGTAATTTTTTGTGTTTCCTGTAATCAACCCTCTCACCAAAACACCGATTTGAAGATCGTGACATTCAATTGCCACACCCTGTATAAATCTCCTGCCCCATACATATCCATGAAGTGGCACTTAATTTGTTAATTAGGCATGAGGGAAATATATACTTTAGACTACGTTCATTGCTAGCATCGCCATAATTGTTGATGTGTCTGAAGAAAAGAAGATGTCGTGAATTCTTAGCAGATCTTATTGTGAAAAATTATATATATTGTATGTATTAAGAGAAGAAGACATTTTATTAAGTTGTTTGTACTTGCTCGCTAGTTGTTCTTGGACCTATGTTTGTTTTTCTAATTATACGCTTAACCAGATCACTAACCAAGCTAGTTCTCCACTACTAGAACTATTTTGTTCTCAACCAGGAACTACCATCTGCGGCCACAAGCTTTTTTGGCGACAAATATTAATAATTTCCTTTTTATACGCAGAGACACGTGTTTTCTGCTCATCACGTATAAATCCAATAAATATTTTATACGTTTCTTTATGAGTTAGAAAGAAGGCATTGTGTGGAGAAAATGAGCGTCCGTCTGTCTGTCCGTCTCTTACTTATTATCAGCGACTAAACTGTTTATAGGATTTTCATAAAACTCTATATAAAAATATTCAGAGAATGTTGGTGTGCGACCCTGAGTTTCGTCAAAATCGGCTCACCTGACGATTACACATTACAGAAGGGCGTCGAAGAATTTCAATCCGTCCTTCGGTATTTTTAAAACCGATTTTCGTGAAATTTTGTATAGAAGGTCTCAACGTAATACTGTTGAACGTGTTTGAGTTTCGTGAAAATCTGTTCAGGGAAGGCCATAAATTGTTAAAAGAAAGTGTAAATGAAGTTTTATTCTTATAGTCTACATTTTTTGGCCTATTTGGATTATAGTTCTTGTGGTTTGGTGAAATCAGTAAATAAACGAAATTTGTTTTTTTTTTTCGATTGAGTTAAAAGCCTTGAATTAAATTTCTATAAATGTTCTCTAATAAGAAACATGGATCCTTGCAAATAAAATTTAATGTTTGTGTCTTAATCAAAGGAAGAGCAAAACCGGTATATTTTAAAACCAACATTTTACTTTATATTAAAATATTTTGTTTATGACACGATGATGGTCGTAAACAACGAAACATGTAGCTGTTTGTAAATAATAACCCAGTTTTATTCGACGGCACAGTACACAATTTGAAATTCTGCAAACACAACATGAAGTACTCCATTAAACTTTATTCTATTTTCACCGTGCATTTTTCGATTATAGACAATGTTTTTCACCAACTAAATGGACTTGTTATAAAAACACTAAAATATTCTAAAACTGTTTGATAAAAAGCCCCGACATGTTTGTGACCCCCTGAGGATGGCTCAATAGTGAGCCGAAACATGTCGGGGCTTTTTATCAAACAGTTTTAGAATATTTCTGTGTTTTTATAACAAGTGCATTTAGTTGGTGAAAAACGTCTGTACTCCATTAAATTAAAAACCTTTGTAAAGGTCACGCCGTGGCTCGGTGCTGCACGGACAAAATCCTTCATCTTCAAACATGCTATATAACATTATGTCGCTGGTTTTGCTTTTAATTGTGTAAGAACATCAAATGAGCACAATAATCATCCATACACACAAACAAATACACAAAATAAGAACATTTATTCTCAGGAAAAAGCTTTTATCACTTAAACCACAATTGTATGTATGTATCATATATATATATATATATATATGTACCATCTGCCGTAATATTAAAGAACTTTGCTTTGTCTACAAAGTGTGTGAATGTGTTTTGTTTGCTTATCAAATTAAACAAACATTTTGTCACTAAACAGCACTAAACACTAAACTGGTCTTGATAATGGACACAGACTGTGTTGCCTCTTATGCAAGTACTGACAGTTCACACATGATTTAGACGAATGTCACGTGGTTAAGTTAAAACAATTACTTTGCGACAGTTAAGATTTAAATTGTAAATTAAAAACAAATTCATGTACGGAATTTAAAATTGTGTTTTAAGTTATGTGGCCGGAGAACGTGTTTATAAATATTAAACATATTCACGGATGACTTTTGCTTGTGGGTTGAAGAATTGCCACCATTATACCCTGTAACAAGCTTAACAAAAACTAATTTAGAAAAAAAACATTTTTCATAAGTAATTTTGAATATTATCCACCAAATTCCCTTTCTAAGCCATTTGAGCAACATATTCCTGTAACATTCTGTTCTTACGGTCTATGTCTTCTTTTCTTTTTAGAAAAATATTTCCCCTTTTTTATTTATCTTCCCGTTAAAAAGTAAATGCAGAACATGAAATTCTTCGTTACATAATTTTCTATGTTCCCATTCATTTATTTAATGCAATGTTGATTCAGAAGGGCGAGCCTTTATATTACGGAAGTAAACTGCTAACGGTATGATGTATTGCAGTTAACTGTGATGCAACAGAAGCAGCACAGAAACAGACAGATAAATACTAAATTCCACCATTTCCTTTGTCTTGCCTTTCTTCTCTCACGATTCGAGGATAATCTGGGAGAAGTTTACCAAAGAGATAATTTCAGGCTATCGCTCGTGAGAACTAATGATAGCATCTTTTAACTCTTTACCTTCTATGGCGTGGCGTGAAGAAATATCTGGGCGGGATTTCACGTAATTTAGTTCAGTTTGAATTACAAAGTGAAATTACCTGATATGTATAAGAAATTACCATCTAGACTGGCCTTGCCATGTAGCCTTGTTTTCTAAATGAAGGTGTATGAGATGAACAGATGGATTATTATTTTCGTTCGGTAACAGCTGGTGCATAATCAAATCCACAGAGCACAGAACGTCTTGCAAAGCGAATATTTTATGAGACAGTCAATAATCCTCACACTTTGTGAAACCCAAAGGTTTATTTTCATATTCAAAACAGACGGCCACTGGTCCTTATCCTAAACCTACCTTCGTATATCTTTAATACCCATATCAATATTACCAACCCCATTACATCCAGAATTCCCTTTTTCTTTCTTCTTCTTTTTTCTTCTTCTATTTCTTCTTCCAAAGGCGCGACAGCCCCTAGTGGGCCTAGGCTTCCTCATTATCGAGGCTTCACGATCACACACATTAGACACACCACACTCGGTAGGACTCCTCTGGACGAGGGACCAGCCCGTCGCAGAGAACTCTACCTGACAACACACAACACTCACAACACACAGACCTCTACCTGACAACACACAACACTCACAACAGACAGACCTGTACCTGACAACACACAACACTCACAACAGACAGACCTCTACCTGACAACACACAACACTCACAGCAGACAGACCTCTACCTGACATCACACAACACTCACAACAGACAGACATCCATACACCCCCGCGGGATTCGAACCAACAATTCCAACAAGCGAACGGCCGCAGACCCACGCCTTAGACGGCGCAGCCACTGAGATGGTACCCAGATCTTTGAGGTACAACATATCCTTCACGTTCTCCCACCAAAACTCTGTAAGCATGTCTTCAGAGTAGTGTACATAGAACTCAGCGAAGTTTCTTATACATGGGCCAACCAATCATCGTCCTCTGATGGCTCGTAACTCGTCCTAATCATTACCAAACATTAGAGAAATTTTGGATTTATTTTCCATTCTCTTCCCTTTTATATACCGAACAGCAAACAACATTTTATTCTTCTCCAACATGCGAAATATTACTCTATGTCTGTAAGTTATGTAATTGTGAGTGTCATGGAGAAGTGTCTGAGCGGTATAACTGTCCTCTGACTGGCGCACTGAACCAATTGTGTCATGGAGAAGTGTCTGAGCGGTATAACTGTTCCCTGACTGGCGCACTGAACCAATTGTGAGTGACATGGAAAAGTGTCTGAGCGGTATAACTGTCCCCTGACTGGCGCACTGAACCAATTGTGAGTGACATGGAGAAGTGTCTGAGCGGTATAACTGTTCCCTGACTGGCGCACTGAACCAATTGTGAGTGACATGGAAAAGTGTCTGAGCGGTATAACTGTCCCCTGACTGGCGCACTGAACCAATTGTGAGTGACATGGAGAAGTGTCTGAGCGGTATAACTGTCCCCTGACTGGCGCACTGAACCAATTGTGAGTGTCATGGAGAAGTGTCTGAGCGGTATAACTGTCCCCTGACTGGAGCGCTGAACCAATTGTGAGTGACATGGAAAAGTGTCTGAGCGGTATAACTGTCCCCTGACTGGCGCACTGAACCAATTGTGAGTGACATGGAGAAGTGTCTGAGCGGTATAACTGTCCCCTGACTGGCGCACTGAACCAATTGTGAGTGACATGGAGAAGTGTCTGAGCGGTATAACTGTCCCCTGACTGGCGCACTGAACCAATTGTGAGTGTCATGAAGAAGTGTCTGAGCGGTATAACTGTCCTCTGACTGGCGCACTGAACCAATTGTGAGTGTCATGGAGAAGTGTCTGAGCGGTATAATTGTCCCCTGACTGGAGCACTGAACCAATTGTGAGTGTCATGGAGAAGTGTCTGAGCGGTATAACTGTCCCCTGACTGGAACACTGAACCAATTGTGAGTGTCATGGAGAAGTGTCTGAGCGGTATAACTGTCCCCTGACTGGCGCACTGAACCAATTGTGAGTGTCATGGAGATGTGTCTGAGCGGTATAACTGTCCCCTGACTGGAACACTGAACCAATTGTGAGTGTCATGGAGAAGTGTCTGAGCGGTATAACTGTCCCCTGACTGGAGCACTGAACCAATTGTGAGTGTCATGGAGAAGTGTCTGAGCGGTATAACTGTCCCCTGACTGGAGCACTGAACCAATTGTGAGTGTCATGGAGAAGTGTCTGAGCGGTATAACTGTCCCCTTACTGGCGCACTGAACCAATTGTGAGTGACATGGAGAAGTGTCTGAGCGGTATAACTGTCCGCTGACTGGCGCACTGAACCAATTGTGAGTGTCATGGAGAAGTGTCTGAGCGGTATAACTGTCCTCTGACTGGCGCACTGAACCACAATCTGTTGACGTCCCGTCATCTACTGTGTGAGCTCAAGCCAACATATCTTCAGTGCGAATTCAATTGTCCTTTCATTCAAGCAAAGCAAAGGGAGGGTTTACAAATCTGAAGATTGATGTGTTAAAACATATAATATACGGTTTAGCAGAACATACAATGAGGAACTGAAATCTATAGGGTTCTGACAATGGTGTATGATTTACTGAAATGATATGCTTTCTTTGGACTTTGTCAAACGTCTGACGTTTTAATGAAGTACTACTTCCACCAAATTAGGCATTTTCCTTTACCAGAAGGAAACACAGCCGGCTTCCAAAACATAGTATTTCATTAAAAAATAAGGATATAGACAGAATTCAAAGAAAGAAAATCACTTCAGTAAGACAAAGAATAAGTCCAAATGTCCTAGATTACACGGTAGTACTTCTGCTTTGCAACTGGGTAATCCCTGATATAAATCTCGGCCATGATAAAAGGCTACACGTTACCTGATTGAAGTACTTTGATTTGTTCTCAGACCATTCTCCAAAATGTCAAGTTGTGACCTTAAAATAACCTAAGCAAACGCCTTCAATGTTCTTTCCAAATTACTGTTTACACTAAAGATTTGTTTTTCCAAAGAACGCCGTAAGGAGGCCAATAATTCATAAGGCTGAGAGAGTATCATTATATAAAGGCTGAACCGAAAAGGATATACGAAAACAGTTCAAATGGAATAGTGGGGGGAAGGGGCGGATTGGAGAAGGGGGAGGTGGAATATAATTCAAGGTTAAGGTCACCGCCTTCTGAGATGTGATGCCGCGTAAACTGCTGGAAACCAACACTTCAAAGGATCCTGTTGCCTGCATGGTCAATGTATGCATAAAAACCGAAAATTACTTTACATCCATTGTTTATATCTGCTATTATGTGATAAGTAAATGTACATTACGAGGCCCCTGAAGATGGCTTTGTAAAGGCTGAAACATATGTAGGGGTTAAAGAATAAAAGGTGAAAATATGGTGCATTTTGTTGGTGTGTAATTTGTGAGTTATTAAGAAATGCACGGTAAAGATAATATACGTACAACTTACCACGTTAACGTAAAGTAACATACACACTGACATACACACACACATCAGATATTCGAATAAAGCACTACATAGAGTAAAATCACGAAAACAGGAAGGAAGTGACCAGACACAGCAATAACTTATCCATGCTCAATGCACCGACCACAGTCGGGACTTAACAGATTGTATTACTGTTGTTAAGTATGCGTTGTCGTGATTCAGCGAGCGTGTGTACAGCATTAGCTGATTGGCTTGTAGAACGGAGACGAACTGTGTTTACTGCGCGGTACGAACTGGATCTTTAAATATGATCTAAGTCATTCTTAGATTTTATAAGCTTAATCGGCTGACCGAATAGCAGACAGACACAAGATAGCGTATCTACGTCAATCTTTCACGTTTTCTGTCTCCTGCGTTATATCGCAGCTCCCTTCGTGAGGGTCGCGATGACTTGACAGGATTTCTCGATTTTCTTCCGCTTCTTTACGTGTTATTCTTTTAACATATTAAAATCTAGAGGTCAGTATGTATACCACCAGGTTTATCATTATATCTCTACACATTGCTTACATAAATAAATTTGTGTGTTTGGTATAATTCTCACATGGGATATTAACTAGCTCTTCTTTGTGAGATACAGACTGAATCTTCGTATAAAATGTAGATTAATTTCAGTATTCATTTCGTTAAAATGGCAATAACCCCTTTCTCTCTCCTCTTACATAAATTCAAATTGAAATATGTATTTAATAATATTGAAAATATAGAAAATCATTGATGTTTTGTATATTTCATTAGTACCCCTGTTTTTAAACGTTTACTAGTCAAATTCGTTTAAAATTCAATGGTTGGATTTGACGAGTCATATAAATATACACGGCTTCCGCAGATAACTCTTGGGTTTGTCACCTGTTACATAGCACAGCTCTCGACGGAGAATTTCAATTATGATTTTACAGAATACGCATTCTTTATTGCTAATCCCGGTGGCCGTGCTGTCTAAGACTTACGTCTGCTAGCTCTCGATTGCTGGGATTCCGAGTTCGAATCCCGCTAATGGCATGTATGTTTGTCTCTTGTGTTTGTTGTGTGTTACTTAGGTAGCGGCCGCTGCGACGAGCTGATCACTCGTTCAGAGGAGTCCTACCGGGTGAGTTTGTGTGTGTGTGTGTCTAATTGTGTGTGATCTAGAAACGTCAACAATGAGGCGGCCTGGGAGCGATTTTGGCTGTAGTTACAAAGAAAAATAATTAAAATATTTACGCAAAATTCGAGCCTGCAATACCGACTGAGGCAGAGATAATTTTCAATGTCCTTTACACTTGCTACCTAATCGATCTGTTATTTCCTGTTAGTAATCATACATAGAACCTCATACACACACACACACACACACACATCAGTTAACCATGACTTACATCAAATTACATATTCTTCTGTACTCTCAAGCATTCCTGATTGTTAGTTTCTGAGATGCAACACTTCATATCCTGGAACCTGTTTAATATGTTTCTGACACAACTGGTGCCTTCATAACATTCTACCCTGAAGACCGAGGAAGCAGATGGAGCAGAACTGTCGTATACAGCATTCAGACTACACAGTCTGACATTCCACTCTACAGTAATGTACATACTCACCGCACTGAGAACAATTAATCCTATTTAGTGACACTTCAGAAGTTTGCACTATATTTTGAAATGTTGGTTCCTTTTTCCATGGCGCAACAGCCCCCAGTGGACCACCGCCTTATTGTAGAGGCTTCACGATCATACTCAGACACACCATAATCGGTAGGACTCTTCTGTACAAGTAATCAGCCCGACTCACACATATCTACGTGACAGCACACAAGAATCACAAGAGATAGACAACTAAGTCCCCGGCGGGATTCGAACCCGCAATCCCAGCAAGCGAACGACCGCAGACCCACGCCTTAGACCTCGCGGCCACTGGGATCGGGTGGTTTAAGTTTAGGAATAACAAATGTCATGGAGATGATGACACTTTTGTTTCCGGTTTATATTCAGTAACAGAACCAGACACGTCACTTCCGCTGCTTGCGCCTCGTAGTGTACATGCACCGTGGAAAGTGGAACAATAGATTGGCAGGTCAAGAAGTGATAAGTACAAATGTCTCTTACTTCCTTATTTAAACTTTTGAGACATGCAACAACAAATTAGTATGAAAGTAATAAATGTTACTAAAGTACCATCTCTGTACGGGGGCGCGCAGTGGCGCAGTTGGTTGAGGCACTACGCTACAAACTGGAACGTCGCGGGTTCGATTCCCGATGGTGTCATTGGAATTAATTCCTTGACATAATGGGGTCGACTCAGCATCTAACAGAAATGAGTACCAGGAATATTTCCTGGGATGTAAAGGTGGCCGGTGCGTAGGGCTGACAACCTTACCACCTTCATGTGCCGATTGTCTACAAATCTGGGAGCCTCAACCTCCTGGAACCCTCAGGGCCTGTCAAGGCCTGTGATGGGATTGCTTTACCTTTTACCATCTCTGTACACAAGGATTGTGTCAAATCTCCGGTTATTTTCTTCCAACATGTTTCAACCTGTGCTCGCATATCTTCTGGGAAATGATATTGGAAATGTCTCTTGCCCCATACGTACAGGGAATACACAAAAGAATGGTGCGGTTTTAATAGTGTTCACTATTAAAACCGCACCATTCTTTTGTGTATGCCCTGTATATCACACATGAGATAACAATACGATATTCTATTGATTCTTATGGCTGAGATTTAGAATTGATTCAGTATTGGGAGACATTACTCTAAATTATTATGTTTTAAAAATACATAAATAAAGGAATATTTAATAACTATTATTGAGTAGCATAAATTTTCGTATATATTTTTAGGCGTCTTTGTAAAATTTCAAGAAGCGACTAGTAGTTTCGTCACGTCTGTCTGTCTGTCTGTCCATCCATCCGTCCGCATGTAACAACTCGGTTCCCACTGCACGGATTTTCATAAAATTTTGTATTTGATGAATTTTTTTGAAACTCTGTCAACGAAAGTAAAGTATGATTAAAATCTGACAACAATAACGGTACTTTACATGAAGACCTAAGTACATTTATGACTACATCTCGCTGAATTATTTCGAGAATGAGCAATGTTTCACACAAAATTTTAGAGAAAATCAAAACACATTTAATATTCAGTAGTTTTCTTTTTTGAAAATCGTGCCTTTTATGGGATAATGTGGAAAAATATGGTAAAGCCGGACAGGCCACAGATGACAATATAATACGGCGCATGCGCTTTGCATGCTGGATAACTAAGGCTACAGACATATACTCAGAATATGTAACACTTATTGCTTTTCCACGGCAAAAATGGTTACGCGAACGCACTTTAGTGTTATGTTATACGTACGTTGTCTTTCGTGTTTAGATGAGGTTAACACTTCAAGAGGAAAAATAATCATCTGAGACGTGCAAATGCTACACGAACCATTAGTTGCCATGAATGCAATGAAAGATGATTGATGACTGTCATCAACAAAAGGTGTGATGAACGAACCCAGAACCCAGCATATTGGTTATGTGTGCGTGAGAAGCGATGCAGTGGGTAGTTAATTATATATGTTGGTGTATGCATTAGGTTCACTGGAGATATTGAACAAATAATCTGCAAAATTAGGGGAAAATGTTTTGCACGAATTTAAATTTTCCCAGACCCCCTCCTTTGGAGGCCAGCCCCCCCCCCCCCTCCTATAAGATGAAATCTTGATACGGAGGAGTCATGTAACTTTGGAGTTAGCGTGTGCAATTGTTTCGTTCTCTTTGCAGTCGTCTCAAATAGTGGGGTAAAATGGAACTGGAGAAGGGAGAACGTTACAAAATAAGATTCCCTTAATGCGTTCGTACAAACAATTTCATTTGTCCTGCGTTTTAGTATAAATAAGCAGGTTTAAGTGTCGATTTTTATCAGATTGGCTGTGAAGACCAAATAAGGAAAGACGTTTAAAGAACTTGGTGTTTCAAATAATTCTTACAGTTTTTCCATCATGAATACGGTAAGTGACCTTCAATACATGGAAATAATTTTGATTTACTTTTTAAAATTAATAATAAATACTGTTTTATGAGGTGCTAATTCATTTGTTAATTTGTATCTTATTTAAGGGCTCCGTCTCTACCTCAAACTATATAGTCGAAAATTTCAACAATAAATTATGTCAGTGGAAAACATATTATATTATATTAAGGTATAAATACAGCTACATGTTTCGGCTATTTAATTAGCTATAATTAGGTTGTATATAACAGGATAAAATGATAATTGTAAAAACCTAAATCTTATTACACTTACAGTTTATATCATTTACATGTCACATATAAGAGTATAGCAACTATAATGCAAAATCTTTATGCATAAGATGTATGTAGCTATAATGGCTGTGCTGTTGCTGTAAATCATATAAAAAAGAAATCGGATCTTCTTGAAATAAGTAAAATTGAAGGCAGTGCTGAAACTTACATTTTAAATTCCTGGGTGTGTCGAATATTCCTATGATCGCGAGTAATGAATCGGGACATATATATATATATATATATATACAGGGCATACACAAAAGAATGGTGCGGTCTCAATAATGAACACTATTAAAACCGCACCATTCTTTTGTGTATGCTCTGTATATATAAATGGTCTTGGAATAATTTAAGGTACAATCCAGGAATGGGGCGCGCGGTGGCGCAGTTGGTTGAGGCAGTGCTCTACAAGCCGGAAGGTCGCGGGTTCGATTCCCGATGGTGTTATTGGAATTTTTCATTGACATAATCCATTCGGTCGCACTATGGCCCTGAGGTCGACTCAGCCTCTAACAGAAATGAGTACTTTCATGTGCCGATTGTCTAGAAATCTGGGAGCCTCAACCTCCTGGGACTCTAAGGGCCTGTCCAGGCCTGTAATGGGATTGCTTTACATTTTTTACAATCCAGGAATAAGGTACGCGGTGGCGCGGTCTGTTGAGGCAATGCGCCAAGGAAGATCTCGGGTTCGATTCCAGATTGGGTCCTCGGGATTTTCCATTCTCTTAAACCTTCCGGTCGCAGTATAGTCCTGGTGCCCACTCCGCCTCTAACAGAAATTAGTACCAGGGGTTTCTCCTGGGGGGTAAACGTGGCTGGTGCTTAGGGTTGACAAATTTGCCATCTTCTTTTGACGATCGTCTAGAAATTCTGGGAGCCTCAACCTCACGGAACCCTAAGGGCTTTTCCAGGTGTGCACAAGGATAAATTTAGTTTCACAGTCCAGGACCACGTGTACATGGAACGAGAAATTTGTCTCTCTACCTAGGGCAGGGCCTAACTTCGAAGATGATATATATTTTTTTATGGCTCGACAGCCCCTTGGGGGCCTAGGCCTCCTCGTTTTTCGAAGCTTCGCGATCACACTATTTAGACATACCACACTCGGTAGGACTCCTCTGGACGAGCGATCAGCCCGACGCAGATACCTCTACCTGACAACACACAACACTCACAACAGACAGACATCCATGCCCCTAGCCGGTATTCGAACCCACAATCCCAGTAAGCGAGCGTCCGTAGACCCACGCCTTAGACCGCGCGGCCACCGGATCGGCGAAGACGATATTACGGACCAATAACAATCACTTTCATCAAGAAAGGGGTAACAAATCACGAAGTCTAACATTTTATTTTGCAAATAAACTTGGAGCTCTACACATTTGCTTGTTGTCTTCAGTGCCTTCTTAAAGAAATTCAGAAATCCTCATACAATTCCGTTTGTTTATATTTCCTCCTTTTGTGGACATGAAAGTAGTCGAGAATTGGTGAATGAACTTTATGAAATTCTGTACAATGAAATTCTAATAAAATCTGAAGTGAATGTTCACATTGCAAATATTGGATTTCTTTCCTGCTTGAGCGTTAAGAGCCGGCCCGACCCTCTAGTGAGGTTTTATTAGAGTTTGTAATGATTATTATCACTTCGATCTTTTGTCTAGCTCCCGTCATCGACTGTTAAACCTCCCCGACACGCGGCGTACGACGCAACGCTGGCGGAGTGCTGGTCCGGTGCTTGTCGGTCAAGCAGGAAAAAAAGACACTGTATAGAATACAGAATAGGAAGTTAGAACTTATACTTGGATTTGGACGTAATAATGTTAAAGATAAATTCCGTAACTGGGTGAGAAATATTTACTTCCTGTAGGCAGAGATGCTGAATGGCTTGTTAAATATAATTCAGAATATAAGACTTTACATATTATTATTTACCGCTGCGAGAACCTTAAAACCTCACAGGGTAAGGAAGGTTAGCGAAATTATGTTAGACCTAAGAACTGAAAAGAGAACACAATTACATTTTTAGGTGTTTTACACAATGGTTGCTTTGCACAAGTACCTGCAGTATAGAAATTGGCCTGATTTCTAAGAAGAACTGAAGGCTGCTGGTGAAGTCTACTTTATTCCAAGAGATCTCTTCCAAAGGAGAACTCTCTCAAATACGACAAACAGAAGGAAAAAGCGTAACTGACAAAATGAAGAGCCTGTTTTGTTACCATTATTTTAGTTGGTGCCTGCTGCTGTTCTGGTGACGTTGATTGGCTTCGCGACGACAGCACCGCAAGGCCCTCCTCCAGGAAGGAACTATTCTCCGCGGTTTCTGCCTCTTTCACCGCAGGGTTACGTCCCCATTATCACCGAAAATTTTGACTTGAACCCCATCGACAACTCCTACAATTTTAAGTAAGTACATGGACCCCATCGACAACTCCTACAATTTTAAGTAAGTACATGGACCCCATCGATAACTCCTACAATTTTAAGTAAGTACATGGACCCCATAGACAACTCCTACAATTTTAAGTAAGTACATGGACCCCATCGACAACTCCTACAATTTTAAGTAAGTACATGGACCCCATAGACAACTCCTACAATTTTAAGTAAGTACATGGACCCCATCGATAACTCCTACAATTTTAAGTAAGTACATGGACCCCATAGACAACTCCTACAATTTTAAGTAAGTACATGGACCCCATCGACAACTCCTACAATTTTAAGTAAGTACATGGACCCCATAGACAACTCCTACAATTTTAAGTAAGTACATTGACCCCATCGACAACTCCTACAATTTTAAGTAAGTACATTGACCCCATCAACAACTCCTACAATCTTAAGTAAGTACATGGACCCCATCGATAAATTTTACAACCTTAATTAAGTACATGGACCCCATCGATAAATTTTACAATCTTAAGTAAGTACATGGACCCCATCGATAAATTCTTACAACCTTAAGTAAGTACATGTATATAAAGAGCCGTATCAAAAAACAAATTTAAGGCCTTCCAACCAGGATACATTTTTCTTACCTAAGAAAGGTCACAACTGTCTGAGCAAGTTGCTAATGTAGGAGTTAATTCACACATACAACAACTGCATATTTAGCGTTTACAGCCCAGTAATTACATTTAATGTACTGCCGGGTTTAACAAACAAAATTCTGCATTCTGCTCACATAGTGAATATTTTTGCTGTGCATGAATCCCATAACAAGCAGCGATTATTGTCCTAAGCTTTAGTTTTTATAGTCCAGAGATTTGTGTTTACTGCGCGGTACGGTCTGAAGCTTTAAATATGATATAGGATAATCTTGATATCCGAAGTGTTAACTACCAAGTCGATTTGAAACGCAATTTAAGCACCAAATACAAGACCAAAAACTTGTCTATAGTTTAGTAATGGCCGGACAGTTAGTTAAACCTTTGGTGAGGGTAGGAATAGAATAAACTTTCAACCAAAGCGCTAGGGAAACTATTTGGACTAAATGGGGTTAAAAGATGTTAAACGGAAAAGTTGCACGATTGAAACCTTACTTCTATAAATGCGAGAAACCTTAATTGTTTGAGATTTCGCCTTTCGTAACAAAACAGAATAAATCCTACTTTAGCAAATAAAATATAATGTTGATTATATCTACCAGATCCAGCGGCTTGTTCGTTTTTACACTGATCCTTATGCATAAAATTGTGATTATTTTCATTTCACTTGAAGTATTTCGTCCAACCCTTATTCTGCAGACCTGTGTGCCAATGCAGAGAAATGTCCAATGAACAGTATGTGTTTTCACGGATCTTAGGAAAGGAAATAGTTTGGGCTTTCCCCGAGTAGGACGGAATGTAATGACATAATTAAACATGACAGTCAAAGTGCGTATAACGTAACATTGAGGCGCGTTCGCCTAACCATTGTTTCCATGGAAAAAACAATAAGTATTATATATTCGGATTTTGGGTGTGTGTGTGTCCTTAGCTATCCAACACGCCACAATCATGAGCCGTATTATATTGTCATCTGTGGCCTGTCTGAATCTACCATATTTTATACACATTATCTCACACACGGCACGATTTTCGGAAAGTTATTGAATGTAAAATATGTGTTTTGATTTTCTCCATAATGTTCGTCTGAAGCATTTTTGATTCGAAGAAGAATTCTACGAGATATTATCATAAAGGTAGATAGGTCTTCATGTAAAGTACCCGTTATTATTTTCAGACTTTAATGAACCTTGAATTTTCTCGACAGATTTTAGCGAAATTCTCAACTGTAAAGGTCCATGAAAAACTGTCCAGCTGGAGCCGAATTGTTCCATGCGGACAGAAGGACAGTTATGGTGAAGCAAATAGACGCTTTTCGCTATTTTGTCATCACAACTAAAAAGTTTTGAATCAAATTAAGTTCCATGCTTATAATAGCGAAATAAAAATTTACTGAAACGTCCGTTTTAAAACAGAACTTTTTTTTCTGTTTAAACATTTCTTATGTCTGAATTAATGTATTAATTAGAAACCGTTACGCCCGAAAGGGCTCTATGAAAAATGTGTATTGATTGCTGGATTCTTGATCTTTGTCATAAACGTAGCCTTCTGAACTGAACAAAACATTTCGGAGACTTGATATGTTACCGTCAGAAAAAGTTAATTGTAATTACTGGACTACAGTTTGAAATTTATATTCTGTTGTCTATACTAAGTACGAAGGAAGGATAGAAATGACGGTACGACGAGGGAGAAGACGTAAGCAGCTACTGGATGACCTTAAGGAAAAGAAAAGATACTGGAAATTGAAAGAGGAAGCACTAGATCGCACCCTGTTGAGAACTCGCTTTGGAAGAGGCTACGGACCTGTCGTAAGACAGACTGCAGAATGAAGAGGCTACGGACCTGTCGTAGGACAGACTGCAGAATGAAGAGGCTAAGGACCTGTCGTAAGACAGACTGCAGAATGAAGGTTACGGACCTGTCGTAGGACAGACTGCAGAATGAAGAGGCTACGGACCTGTCGTAAGACAGACTGCAGAATGAAGAGGTTACGGACCTGTCGTAGGACAGACTGCAGAATGAAGAGGCTACGGACCTGTCGTAAGACAGACTGCAGAATGAAGAGGTTACGGACCTGTCGTAGGACAGACTGCAGAATGAAGAGGCTACGGACCTGTCGTAGGACAGACTGCAGAATGAAGAGGCTACGGACCTGTCGTAAGACAGACTGCAGAATGAAGAGGTTACGGACCTGTCGTAGGACAGACTGCAGAATGAAGAGGCTACGGACCTGTCGTAAGACAGACTGCAGAATGAAGAGGTTACGGACCTGTCGTAGGACAGACTGCAGAATGAAGAGGCTACGGACCTGTCGTAAGACAGACTGCGGAATGAAGAGGTTACGGACCTGTCGTAGGACAGACTGCAGAATGAAGAGGCTACGGACCTGTCGTAGGACAGACTGCAGAATGAAGAGGCTACGGACCTGTCGTAAGACAGACTGCAGAATGAAGAGGCTACGGACCTGTCGTAGGACAGACTGCAGAATGAAGAGGCTACGGACCTGTCGTAAGACAGACTGCAGAATGAAGAGGCTACGGACCTGTCGTAAGACAGACTGCAGAATGAAGAGGCTACGGACCTGTCGTAAGACAGACAGCAGAATGAATGATACTAAGTACATGAAGATACCAAAGGACAGAACTGTCAACAGTCATCAATCATCTTCAGACACCATTCAATATTCTATTAACAAATCTGCAATTTCTTACGCTTACAAATCAAAATTGCATGCATGAAGAAATTAATAACTGATTAAATTCAGGGAATGTTTGCTAACATTAGATCCAGGATTTCTCGTCTTCCCATTTGTTATTCAGAAATATAATAATTAAAATGTACAGAATTCTAATTTTTTCTCTTGTTTAGTAAGGGCATGAAAATAGTTTTCTCATATTAAAGGAAGAACGTAGGCTGAGTCTATTCAAAAACAGGGTCCTGAGGAAGATATTTAGAGGTAGTGAAGACTAATTAACAGAAAACTGGAGAAAATTGCCTAATGACAGGCTCCATAATTTTTATTTCTCAGTAAATATTATTCGGGTGATCAAATAAAGAAGAATGAGATGGGCGGGGCATGTGGATCGTATGGGGGAGAAGATAAGTGCATAGAGAATTTTGGTACGAAAACCGGAGGGATAGAGAAAACTTTGAATACCTAGGCTTAGATGGGTTACGATAGGTAATGGATGTTCTACAAATTGGATGGGTGAAAGTGAACTGGATTGATCTGGCTCAGAATTGGACAAGGATTGGGCTCTTGTGAATAAGGTGATGAACTTTCGGAATCCATAAAATGCTGGGAGTTTCTTGACTATCTAAACAACTACCAGCTTGCCAAGAAGGACTGTGTCCTATGGAAATGGAAAGACCTTATAAAAACACATACACTAAGAATTACACCGAGATTTTCAATGAGATACTTCGAGGAACATCGCAAAATTAATAACCAATTTAGGCAGTTTTAAAGACAAAAGGCCTTGAACTATCCATTCATGCCAGAACATATCATCAGCTCGTGATCGGGCATGATGGATATCAAATACATAATCCATACCTTCATTATGCGAGCGTTCAGTAATAATAGTGCTGTCGTGAATTGTAGAATTTCACAGCAGCGCGGTGTATATCATTACGCAAAACACTGCAATTGCATGATTGTAGATTTACCTGCACATATTGTTTCTCGGTTACAATGTTTTGAATTGCTACCAAAGCACCGATGATGGTACAACATCATCAGTGATTGGTTAGGCCTTGCCTGTAATTCTATATTCTATGTTGTCCTACTGCGCGTTTCCAGTCGTATAGAAGTCCTGTTTTCGGAACGCCGTCTTCCAAATTACTTCTTCTCTCTATTTTAATCAGTTACACAAGGCAAATATCAACCAAATTACAGCTCACTCATCTCAAAGTAATTAAAATCATTTCAGTGCGTAATGAGATATAAAAGTCGACGCGGACAGACAAAAATTTAGATATAATAAACGCATCATTTGAATGCTCTTTGCAGAAGGGCCAAAGAAATGTGAATAAATTTTAAATGCAAAAAGATATTATTATTATTAACCTTTCAAAGCTCAGTGGTTACTTTATTTACCATCAGGTTTGATATTAAAGGTTCCATGTTCTGCCCACACAGTTATTTATGTGTATGTTCAATAATCACAACTAACGCACATAAATTTTATTCACAATAGTTTATTCTTAAAATTCCCTATACGTATTTCGTGGTTTAACCACCATCTTCAGGGGTCATAGAGATTAATATGCATAGACTTTACAGTATAATATATGGTTAGTTCATATGTTAGATATGAGTGGGCTGATATTGTCCACTTCGTACAGTATGTAAATTACTATGAAATGAATTAAAAGTTGCTAAAATATTTACATAATTTGTAGTTAGCCTAAAAATTAGTGGCAGTTTGGTCTTGTAGTAAGGTGGTCATCTGTGTGTACTACGTAAGCTGCATGACGTCTGTGTTGTGTTGTTGCAGAGAGATGACTGGTTTAAACCACCGAAATACGTATAGGGGAATTTTAAGAATAAACTATTGTGGAAAAGTTTATGTGCATTAGTTGGTGTTTATTGAACATATCTTAATTGAAAATGCACGGTAAATACAACGTTAAGTTTAGTGTATTTATGTATTTTGTACGGATCTCAGAACAAACAGCAACTTTTGCATATAGAGCATCTAGTTGACTGTGACTGTAATAGGCTCTATGTTTAATGCGCAGTACGAACTGAATATTTAAATATACGGAGAAAAATTTCAGACTTCAGAGAGTTAAGGATTTGTTTGTTGCTGATGCTCCATTATCAGGGTTCATTCTATTGATGGAGCGGCACACCCTGTACAATGTCTGCCACTTCTGCCAACCTACAAGGCGTCACTTACCTAAGGACAGCAATCTGAACACAGTTTGTTGTTTTTCTTATGCTGATTTACTTCAGCTAGCTGGCTAACTAACTAAATAAGTAACTGACTGACTGACTGAGTGACTGACTGAGTGAATGAGTGACTGACTGACTGATTGAGTGAATGAGTGACTGACTGAGTGAATGAGTGACTGACTGACTGAGTGAGTGAATGAGTGACTGACTGACTGAGTGAGTTAATGAGTGACTGACTGAGTGAATGATGACTGACTGACTGAATGAGTGACTGACTGAGTGAATGAGTGACTGACTGACTGAGTGAGTGAATGAGTGACTGACTGAGTGAATGAGTGACTGACTGACTGATTGAGTGATAATGAGTGACTGACTGACTGAGTGAGTGAATGAGTGACTGACTGAGTGAATGAGTGACTGACTGACTGATTGAGTGAATGAGTGACTGACTGAGTGAATGAGTGACTGACTGACTGAGTGAGTGAATGAGTGACTGACTGACTGAGTGAGTTAATGAGTGACTGACTGAGTGAATGAGTGACTGACTGACTGATTGAGTGAATGAGTGACTGACTGACTGAGTGAGTTAATGAGTGACTGACTGAGTGAATGAGTGACTGACTGAGTGAATGAGTGACTGACTGACTGATTGAGTGAATGAGTGACTGACTGAGTGAATGAGTGACTGACTGAGTGAATGAGTGACTGACTGACTGATTGAGTGAATGAGTGACTGACTGAGTGATGAGTGACTGACTGACTGACTGAGTGAATGAGTGACTGACTGATGAGTGAGTTAATGAGTGACTGACTGAGTGAATGAGTTACTGACTGACTGATTGAGTGAATGAGTGACTGAACTGAGTGAATGAGTGACGACTGGACTGAGTGAGTGAATAGTGACAGACTGACTGAGTGAGTTAATGATGTGAATGACTGATGATGAGTGATGACTGACTGATGAGTGACTGCTGAGTGATGAGTGACTGACGACTGAGTGTGAATGAGTGATGATGAGTGAATGAGTGACTGACTGCCTGAGTGAGTGAATAGTGACGACGAGTAATGAGTGACTGACTGACTGAGTGAGTGAATTGACTGACTGAGTGAATGAGTGATGACTGACTGAGTGAATGAGTGACTGACTGACTGAATGATGACTGACTGAGTGAATGAGTGACGATGACTGATGTGAGTGAATGAGACTGATGAGTGAATGAGTGACTGACTGCTGAGTGATGAATGAGTGACTGACTGACTGAGTGAGTTAATGAGTGACTGACTGATGTGAATGGTGACTGATGATGAATGAGTGACTGACTGAGTGAATGAGTGACTGACTGACTGAGTGAGTGAATGAGTGACTGACTGAGTGAATGAGTGACAGACTGACTGAGTGAGTGAATGAGTGCACAGACGTGAATGAGTGACGACTGACTGATTGAGTGAATGATGACTGACTGACTGAGTGAGTGATGAGTGACTGACTGAGTAGATGACTGACTGACTAATTGAGTGAATGATGACTGACTGAGTGAATGATGTGACTAACTGACTGAGGTGTAATGAGTGACGACGACTGAGTGAGTTAATGAGTGACTGACTGTATGAATGAGTGACTGACTGACTGATTGAGTGAATGAGTGACTGATTGAATGAGTAGTTAATGAGTGACTGACTGATGAATGAGTATTGACGAGTGAATGATTGACTGACTGCTGATTGAGTGAATGAGTGACCTGACTGAGTGAATGAGTGACTGATGAGTGAATGAGACGACTGACTGATGAGTGAATGAGTGACTGACTGAGTGAATGAGTGACTGACTGACGACTGAGTGAATTGAGTGACTGACTGACTGGTGAATGAGTGACTGACTGAGTGAAAGAGTGATTGACTGACTGATTGAGTGAATGATGCTTGACGAGAATAGTGACTGATGACTGAGTGAGTGAATGTGACTGACTGACTGAGTGAGTTAATGAGTGACTGACTGAGTGAATGAGTGACTGACTGATGAAGTGAGTGCTGACTGATGAATGAGTGACTGACTGACTGAGTGAGTGAATGAGTGACTGACTGAGTGAATGAGTGACTGACTACTGATGAGTGAATGAGTGACTGACTGAGTGAATAGTGACTGACTGCTGGAGTAGTGAAGAGTGAATGACTGAGTGAATGAGTGACTGACTGACTGAGGAATGAGTGACGGACTGACTGAATGATGACTGACTGAGTGAATGAGTGACTGACTGACTGAGTGAGTGATGAGTGACTGACCTGAGTGAATGAGTGACTGATTGACTGATGTGCAGTGAATGAGTGACTGACTGATGGAGTGAGTTAATGATGACTGCTGAGGAATGAGGGGACTGACTGATGATAGTGACTGACTGAGTGAATGTGACTGACTGACTGATGATGAATGAGTGACTGACTGAGTGAAGAGTGACTGACTGACTGAGTGAGAATAGTGACTGACTGAGTGAATGAGTGACTGACTGACTGAGTGAAAGAGTATGACTGATGAATGATGACTGACTGGTGAATGTTGACTGATGACTGAGTGAATTGAGTGACTGACTGATGAATGAACTGACTGACTGACTGAGTGAATGGTGACTGACTGACTGATGAGTCAGTGACATGACTGACGACTCCCAGGAACGAATTCTTCTTGAGAATTTAACTGTCGCTTATCCAGTCAAAAAATTCCCTGCCTTCTAAGGAAACCGAAATTCACGGAATTCACAAAAGCCCTCACAAGACGGAGCAGTGTGAAGCACTTGTAATGCTCCAGGCTTTTGTTCGTGAGGTACCCAGTTCAAATTTGAGCCAGGACACGTGCCACAGTGAAGACACGTTTTATGATTCTCTAAAATTCCTCCAGGAAAATGCGAGATAATATGTGAATTAGGCCACGACTTTTCCGGTTTACGTCATTTCAAAAATATTAAAGTCTAGGATGTGACGTCGTGCTTTGGTTAAGTAGTTCCCGGTCTTTAAGTGGGTCTGATTGCCTTCATCTTCAGGATCAAGCACTCCTCCGCGCAACGTCGGAAGGTACGCTAAGACACCACACAAATCCCACAAGACTTGTAACTTAAGCAACACTGCTGTGACAGCTTCAAAACTCACAAAGTATTCCAGTTCAGCATTACCAAATAATCCGACTTAAGACAATATTTAGATGTAGAAACTGAGAGCGTCTAAAGCGAACCACAGACGAAATAAGTGCGAGTTATACTGAAAAACTCTGAGGGAGAAAATTAATTATTGCTTCAGTTAACTGTGTGATATTTGCTGCTCATTGACAAGTGCATGTTACTATCTTCTGCCTAAGTCCACAGACTTAAATAACAGCTTAATTAACACGAATTCCTTTTCTAAACAAATTTATCACCTCGCTCTGGGACTTAACATAAAAATCAATTTACAAAATCAAATTATCCTTGTCCGCGCCCAAAAATTATAGAGGAGAATTGCAGCTAGGCGTTTAGTTGCAGTCATTCTTAATATTGGCACCAGATTGAGGCAAGTGGTCAGCTTAAGCTCCAGTCGCCTTACTCCCGAGGAAAGTACCGTGGTGTAGCCACAGATGAGGAGTGCTGTAGAAGTAGATTTCCAGTACACGTCTGAGCATTTTGGAAAAAAAAAAAGTGAAATTCTTTGTCCCCTTCGGGAATGGTCAGCAAGGTAACTACAACATTTATGATGTTAGGTAAAAACTTCCAGGCAGTGAGATTGACACGCCTGGGGCAGTGCAGTAACATTTGTTGCTGTGGCCAGGAAAGTGGTGTTATTGGCAGGTCGGAGGCCAATTAGAGAAATACGCGTGAGAACTGAAGGTAAATGCCTTTGTTAGGCTCGTGACGTAACTCGCTCTGAAATAATGAAATGTTATGCTTTCCAGTTCTCGAAAAGTCTGCCTCCACTGTGCAAATTTAGTACAAAGATATTACTGATTTCTATTATATATATATATATATACCGTGCATTTCTGTAATTAATTAATTATGTCATTCCAACTAATACACTACACTGCTTTAGTGTTTTCTTATCCCTACATATGTTTCGGCACTTATAGTGCCATCTTCAGGGGTGTCGACGAGAGTTCATAGTCTTCAGTGCAGCCAATTCACTTAAACAGCATATAATTATTGTAAGTCACTATAAGTGAGATTTTTTTTTATGGTGAATGCCCCCGCAGCAGATGCTACAGACGCACCGCAGCCTTGAGACTTATTATGCAACCCTGTGATGAAGATGATTAGTATTTTTTTTTTCGTTTTTCGGTGTAATGGAGCACCGGTGGAATGAAATTGACAGGGGAAAACCGAAGAGCTTGGGGGAAAAACCTGTCCCAGTGCCACTTTGTCCACCACAAATCCTAAATGGACTGAGCCGGGATCGAAACCGGCTCTCCGCGGTTAGAGGCCGACGACTGACTATCGGAGCCATGGCACGACCTAATATAGTGTTAGATAACACGATTTAAAATATGCAGCAAAATAATGTGCATGTATTTTCCTAAACATATGAACAAAGTAGTCAAATACATGGGTATGTGACGATGCTGTGAGTATCCTTAGAGAGCTTTCATTTACTCTGGAATCAAATAACACGAATACATTTTTGGTGTCGAAAGATTGAGGCTGTTTGTAATCCACAGCACAGCGCAAGCCCTGTGACAGGCCTGCTCGCTGCTTCAAGCGTGTTATCAATGTCACAATTTGAACACCCGGTGTTTGTTCGCAGTTACGTTGCGGGCGACGGCAGCGAGCGACACGAGGTGGGTGTGGTGGAGAACCCAGGCACTCCGGTAGAGGGCTCGGCCGTGCAGGGCAGCTACTCCTACACCTCACCAGATGGCACCCCAGTTACCGTCAGCTACGTGGCAGATAACTTCGGCTTCCAGCCCGTCGGTCCCAATATCCATCCTGCTATCATCAAGGCGGTTCAACGGCAGGTCGAGGAGGCCAGGTTCGGCCCTCCACCGCCCGCCTTTGCCAGCAACTTCTAGACATTACTTTCACGCGATGGCAATAGCACGAGAAAAATTCACAGGGAGGAATTTGATGAAATATTGATTTTCGATAAACGCAAGACATAAAGAATACTGTCTTCTGGTATATGACGTCCTGTAACCTCTTTGTAATATAACAGCGTTTCAAAGAACCATACTGCTTCCATCTTCAAGGTAGAAGAGCAGAGCAGATTTTGCTAGCTTGTGCATGCCATATGCTGCTGAGGTGTGCATGGAGGCAATAAGGTTTATCAGTTGCTTTGCAGCAATTGCTATCAGGTAACATGACGTCACTCAGTAGAAGACATTTACCTCCATAACCACCATCATGAGAGTTTCAGATCTCAAACAGAAGGCAGCTACTGCAGTTGTTTCCAGACTTAGAGTAGATTCGAATCCTACAGTTTAACCGTTGCATTTTTGCTCATACTGCAATGCACTGGATTAAAAAACATACAAAATTTCAATATGTTAAGATTTTCAGTTAAGAATAAAACAAAAAATTATTATAACATTTTAAGAATGGCTCTATAAAATATACCCAACAAAATGCACTAATATTTCAACATTAATTTTATTTTATATTTTTCATTCCGTCTGTCTGCACTTTTTTATGTCAACACACTCCGTTTAGTGCCGAGGTTAAGAAGAAGTGGGATGATGTGAATACGGAGACCTTTACTGTTTATATCGTAAGAACGAATGGAATTATTTCTTGTAACAATCTAATATATTTGTGGGGTTCTTCATATAGGTATTGATGCGTACATGTTTTTTAGCTGATATATAGGAGTATGTTCAGTTGATATGTACATTTTTGTTCAGCTGATATATATGAGTATGTACAGCTGATATGTACGAGTATATTCAGTTGATATGTACATGTTTGTTCAGCTGATATATATGAGTATGTACAGCTGATATGTACGAGTATATTCAGTTGATATGTACATGTTTGTTCAGCTGATATATATGAGTATGCACAGCTGATATGTACGAGTATGTTCAGTTGATATGTACATGTTTGTTCAGTTGATATACATGAGTATGTACAGATGATATGTACGAGTATGTTCAATTGATATGTACATGTTTGTTCAGTTGATATACATGAGTATGTACAGCTGATATGTACGAGTATGTTCAATTGATATATACATGTTTGTTCAGCTGATATATATGAGTATGTACAACTGATATATACGAGTATGTTCAGCTGATATGCACGAGTATGTTCAGTTGATATGTACAAGTTTGTTCAGCTGATATGTACGAGTATGTTCAGTTGATATGTACAAGTTTGTTCAGCTGATATGTACGAGTATGTTCAGCTGATATGTACAAGTTTGTTCAGCTGATATGTACGAGTATGTTCAGTTGATAAGTACAAGTTTGTTCAGCTGATATGTACAAGTTTGTTCAGCTGATATGTACAAGTTTGTTCAGCTGATATGTATGGTCAGTTGATCAGAGTGCCTACCTGTAACACAAAGCAGCAAAGAACCTGCAGTAATATTAAATGTATTAACTTAACTAACGGGTCGTTTTAGACCCCAATCAATAATGTATTTCTTCTAATATACGTGTTATATGGATTGAGTTTTTATAAGTGACGATTACAAATTAAGGTAACTACATCTAATTTATTTTATTTTGTGTGGGAGAAATTTGGGTTTCAATCTTATGTAATGTTACAATGTTTTCTTTATAACCAATTATACTACAAAGCAACTAATATGATGTAGATATAATTGTACCATCCTTTATCTAAATGTAAAACTATTTTTCATTTAATTAATTACTGTATTTGCTTTATGCTATTTATGTTCAATGCTGTTCCAATCCCAATGCATAAACTAATAAATACTTCACAGAAGATACTTATATCTTGAATTTAGTGGTACACTAGTTACTGGAAATTTTGAAATATGGTGCTACAGAAAGATGAAGATAAGCTGGACCGTGTGAGGAACGAAGAAGTATTACACAGAGTAAAGGACGAGAGTAATATCTTACATACAATAAAACGAAGGAAGGCTAACTGGATTGGTCACATCTTGCGTAGGAACTGCCTTCTAAAACATTATTGAAAAAAAGATAGAGGGAAGAAGTGACGGGAACACGAGGAAGAAGACGTAAGCAGCTACCGGATGACCTTAAGGAAAGGAGAGGATACTGTAAACTTAAAGGTGAAGCACTAGATCGCACCCTGTGGAGAACTCGCCTTGGAAGAGTCTGTGGACCTGTCGTAAGACAGACTGCTGAATGAATGAGTGGTACACTATTAAGGAATTTCGTACGTAATACAGTGTAAAAGTTGGAAGTAGAATCCTTTGGGTTATGACGCCGTGCAATTTGGTAAACCTATATCAACATTTCGAAGAACCCAGGTGCGTATTTCATCTGTGGAGGCAGTAGGCTGGTGTGTGATCTACGAATCTAAAGGGTGCATATGTTAAAATCCCATATTATTAATACCTCTGTGAGGACATCGTATCTCACAGAATAATTACTTGTGGACCATTATGAAGGTGCTTATTAAATTCGCAGCCTGATGTGCCCACACAAATATACAAATGGGGCACACGTGAGAGAAAAACTCGCGAGATTCTGTCTGAGCTACTGTCGAGAAGCTCTCTCACGTGTAACCGCCTTTGACAGCTACTCTCACGGTAAGCTCGCAGACAGCCGGCTTGAGAACACTTCCTTTTCCATGTAAAGTACCGCCATACCTCCTCTCAGCTGCACTCTCAACCAGACCAGAAAAGTCAATATAGCTGAGAGCAACTTGCGAGCATCTACATGAATGGCGATCCGGAAGGTTGCGACAAAGGGAAAAATAAAGATATTTATGTGTGGCACGACCGGAGTTTTGGGACAACAGTCACATACATTATAAAGATATTTATGTGTGGCACAACCGGAGTTTTGGGACAAAAGTCACATACATTATAAAGATATTTATGTGTGGCACGACCGGAGTTTTGGGACAATTACATACATTATAAAGATATTTATGTGTGGCACAACCGGAGTTTTGGGACAACAGTCACATACATTATAAAGATCGCGAAAAATTTTTGGCTGTCAATAGGCGAGGCGTCAAACACTACCTCGACTGAAGTGCAGCGAAAAATTCACACCCTTCGAAATCAATTCATAATCACAAGAAACAGATAAATAAAATTTCTCTTTTATTTCAAAGCTCGTGATTCATACACCAAACTATCATTCAGTAAGGTCAAATAAAATTCTGATATCTATTTAGACCCTAGAACTACATACCTAGTACCTCAACCTGTACCATTATGCTGGGTAATTTAAATGGAAAATAAGGTATACAATTTCTTAAACAAATAATTTCGTTTAAAATCCTCTATCAGTCTTGTACATCGGACTAAATATTTCGCTTATCACAGATAATTACCATGTCTTGACACTGCATGTGAAGCAAATGACGGAAGTTTGTTTTCAAAATTCTATCAAAGTGATATTATACCTCCATATTTTATTACACAAATTTCTTACTCTTTTGATATTGTGCATGTATTTGAGTGTTTTTAGCACGGTTACAACATTTCTATAACCATTAATATAGGTTACGACACTGATACATTTTGTGCATCATCTAGAAGACCATAGCATGAAGTTCGAAACGATAACACTGTAAGATTGATAATGGTCTATGATGGCCGAAACATGTATTCTCATATAAAAGACTTTGAATTAAAATAGTTGTGTTAAGGCATTATATACTTTTGATTTGTTTAGAAAGAGAACTAAATATTGATAAAATCATCATATGAGTATTCAATATATGAGACTCTGTTTACTGCTGTATCATCCTCTATATATTTATGTGTTACTATCTACCCTTGTAGTCGGACAGTTATGTTCTGAGCGCTATGTGCTTCAGATGGATTCGTGTGATTCCTTGGACCACTCTGCTCCGAAATGCAACTGCGAAACTCTCTCAAAACTAAGAACACTTCTCGGAAGATGGCGAAAATGATTCAGTTCTTCAGAAAAATGAATACATTTTCAGGACGGCAGGATTGCATATAACCATTATAATGTCATATTTGTGTGATGCTGCTATAATTAAGCCCTTGGCGCCGAAATTTAATTCCAGATGGAATTTCAAGGAAGCTGGAATTTCAATTACGTAACTTATTTTCTTATGCAAAATCTTACTCAAAAAAAGGCAAAAATCTAAGAAAACTCCAAATGTGTTCGTACAAGAATGGCCATTATTGGCTGTCGCTTATGCGTCGTTGCTCGAGAAGCAACTCGAGCACCTTGCGACGCAGCCCATGCGTCGGTCGACGCCAAAGTTTTAAAAAGAAGCAGTAAAAAATTGGAATTACAAAAAACGTCTTAACAGTTATTCATGCCACAATTCTTCCCTACTCAATAATATTCGTGTAACTCGCACAGAACAGTATGCTGTATGTTATAAACTGGGTCATGACACACAAGCATTAGCAGTTACAATAATCAGGAAAAATATTATGCATTATTTATTTGACGATGCTGAGAGCAGCTGAGGTTTTATGGCAACCAGTGAGAGGATAATCAGTGAATAAACACTTGCAAAGAATATGAAAGTAATGGGTCAATGGGTCGTGGACTGTCACTCAAGACAGTCTGACGTCCCAGTAATTGGCTGCTAAGACAGAGAAAATGTGTAATAAAATTCATTAGGGGGTTTAGGAACCCCCCCCTTCCAGATACCAGGCAGCATTGATAAGCACTAATCCGCGATAGCTGTCTGTGTAATATTACCAGAGACTAATTCGTTAGTTTTGCGCTACAAGCCGGAAGGTCGCGGGTTCGATTCCCGATGGAGTCATTGTAATTTTTCATTCAATTACTCATTCAACCCGCACTATGGCACTGGGGTCAACTCAGACTCTTAACAGAAATGAATACCTGCAATATTTCCTGAGGGTAAAGGCGACAGTTGCGTAAGGCTGACAACCTTACTGATCGTCTAGAAATCTGGGAGCCTCAACCTCATGGAAGCCTAGGGGCCTGTCAAGGCCTGTATAGGTATAGATTTACCTACCTTCTTCGTTAATTCGGTAATCAGAAAGCTTACTATATGCCAGTGGTGAAGATGCATGTCTTATGGGTTCTGACGCTGTGTCTTTGGGTGAAAAGTTCCCGACGTTTCGAAGGAAGCAGTGCATTTATCTTAACGGCCAAGCAGTCCAATAAAAATAACCGCACGGGAAAAAACAACGTGTGATTGATGCTGAAGGCAAATGAACTAAGGGGTGGCTAGCCCTCGAAATATCAGGAACTGCGTGCCCCAACGACATAGCATCACACTTCGTAAGTGCTGTGTCTCGCAGCAAAGGCTTCGAGAACTTTGGTGTAGCAGTGATGACTTTAAACGGCGTTCAGTGTTATTCCTCTCACTGCACAGCTGCAACTTCGAGCCAAGCCTACAGTGACTGTGGGAAACAGGGCCTGATAAAGGCCATGATCTCCGCTGGAGATCAATTTGATTACAGTTTGGAATTAATGTTGTTGAAGGACAAGCCAAAACCACAAATATTTATATCTCATGGGGCCGTACAGTGTTACCACAGCCTGCAGCAGCGGTTCCCAACCTTTTATATGTGTGACCAGAAAGTAGCAAATGGTACGTGACCTGTGACACTACCATGAAAAAGACAATAGTCAGTGATATTTACTATAAATAAAGTAATACCAATGCCTTTTGTTGAACACTACATAACATTAGCACTTATTAAAAAATATTAAATTTTTTATGTTACTTGTCAAATCCAAAATTTTTGTGACAATATCAAATACACAAAACATGCAAGAGACATCTTTATTTAAATAACTCACACACGTGCTGGTTACACAAATCAATTGCTTCTAAATAGAAACTTGTGAAATACTGAACATAGGGAACGTTACGTAACATGAACAGAAAAACAATGTCAAAACTTTAGTGACTGAGAAATTTAATACATGTGGCTTTAAGTACAACCACGTTGTACCGTAAAATAACAAAGTTTGTTCATTAATTATTTAAAATTTAATTGCTCCAGTGTGTTTGAAACTAACAAACACAGATTCAATAATCATATTTTCTCGATCATTCTGTTTGAATTTAGATACAAATTTTGATTTTTTTTTTATAATTATTGATTTCTCCACAAAATCCTCTCTCGACCCAAATTCAGACCCCCCCCCCCCCCCCCGTGTCCCTATCCCTATTTTGGTTCGCGACCTGAGGTTGGTCACCACTGGCCAGCAACGTGTCTCAAAATGGAACTTCACATTATCCTTTCCCGTTGATTGTCAGGGCGCAATAACTTAACGTTGTGTCGTTATGTGAGTCACTTTAAGGTCTCTAAGTAACGTCCGTCGTATCAACTAAGTGTTGCCCTCTCCACAGACAACGTGACGGCACGATCAGATGCAGGATCCCTTCACGGCGGAGTGTCTGACATTCATACTCGCCTTGTGATGTATTACTGTAATCATGTCTGCTCCAGACAAGTTTAGTGTACGTGTTCCGAAATACAGAACATGCCTTTCGGCCACCCACGCCAGTGTGTCGTAAATATGTCATGATTCTTATAGGCCTATAAAGGGCATAGGCGCAGTGCCGTTATATGTTGTCTAAAGCAGTGGTTCTCAAAGTGGGCGGTACCGCCCACTGGGGGCCGGTGGGATTACCGAGGTGGGCGCTAATAGGTACGAGAGGTGGAAGGGAGCGCTGTTATTATCAAAGGGGGGGCGCTAGTAGACAAGTAGTGCATTTATTTTTGTAATAAAATTCAAATAAAGTAATTTTTGTCTTAAAAATAAAAAATGAACTAAATTTCTTAGTATTTTAATTTATTAATCTTATTCAAGCACATATTATTTTTTAAATAAACTATTGCTAGATGAATTATTGTTAATCATAAAAAATATAATAAATTCTAATTTATTAATTAACACATAAAACATTAAGTTTAACTCTTATAATTTTATTTAAATAATTTTTTAAATACAAAATAAAAGTGGAAACAAAAGCGCACAGATGTTTTTTTAAAAAAGTTAGGGGGCCCTGTGAGTGTGTATATGGAACCAAGGGGGCGGTGGACCGAAAAAGTTTGGGAACCACTGGTCTAAAGCAAACTATATAATCATCTTTTGAGCCGCCTTAAACAGACCCGCGACTTCAGAATCTGTTATATGCTCCAGCTTGATTTAATTTTCCATTTCCGTCTCTTACTCTTTGAAGAACCAGTATCCTAATAAATTTCCCGATTGTAATTCTATACTTATTTCATGTTTCATCCACCCGACCGAAGTTAAATCCATCGTAATCTCTTTGTTAGGTCTTGCCATAAGTTAAGCATATAGTCGCAGGTAGGCTTCTAAGAGCGCAACTCTGGTTTATACCCGGGACTATTTGTCATCTACCGAGCTGCAATGCACGATTCTGGATCTCTCTTCCAGTTGTTTTTCCGCCAGTCCTTTTTACATGTCTGTCATCTAGTGCTGATAGACACATTTTGTTTGAAACAGAAAAAAAATCGAAATGAATGAGAAGGTGAGAAAAGTGACCCTTATCACTCATAATATACACACATACATACATATATACGAGTATATATACATACAGGAGTACACAAGGCACAGGCGTCAGGTAACCGGAGAGAATAAATTTTTTTCCGTGGCGACTAATGTTTGTGATTTCTCAGAAAGGACCTTGCTTTGCATGACCCTTTTAGCATCTAGAATTAAAAATTAGATCTTCTAGATCTTTGGAATATTTTAGATCCCTGCATATATATACATATATATATGTTTGGAAACTATTGAAAGAAAAACACAAATTAGATTAAGGAACGACCATAAAGAAATCAGTATATTCTTGGTAATATTTCGTTGGCTGATGATCGGGCAGTAATTGCTACAACAGAAGTAGTAATTGCTACAACAGAATTAGTAATTGCTACAACAGAAGTAGGAATTGCTACAACAGAAGAAGTAATTGCTACAACAGAAGTAGTAATTGCTACAACAGAAGTAGTAATTGCTACAACAGAAGTAGTAATTGCTACAACAGAAGTAGTAATTGCTACAACAGAAGATGACTTACATCGTGCATTATAAAAAGTGTTATAAGGCAGAGAGGATGAATCCAAAACATACTAAATTTCAGATATTTGAGGGTAGTGTTAAATATTTTGTGTATGCTGAGGATGCAGATTGATTTACTAAAAATTTTTTATATAAAGAAGTGCAATATGTAGTCATGCCAAGCAAAAAATAGACGTGTCTTTAGACAAATATATGAAATGAATACACAGGTTTTGCTCGTTTGTGGGTTAATTGCCTCAAGCTTTTCATTCTTCAGACATAAAATATATAATTTGTAAAAAAATTAAAATGTCTGCTGTTAAAAATTCGTGAAGTATAAAGAAATTGAGCACGTTAGATTAAAAGCAAATTTGAAAAGAAAGAAACTGATAAACGGAAGGTTAAATGCTTGGGATGTAGTGTATCTTATACAAATAGTAATTATATGTGCAAAAAACTAAAACCTTTTCAATATTTATGCTTGAAAAATTTCTAGTTAAGTTTAAAAAGTAAAAGGGAAAAGTTATTGATATTGTAGGCGTATAAGGCAAAGACATTACCAACCCTCCAACACGGATGTAAGAGTTAGACATTTATCACATAGCATTGAACAGGAATTTAAAGAGAAGTAATGGATTCTAGCTACACGTGGACACAACACCCATTCTGAATAGACGATAAAACATTCTCAGATTTTTAAAAATTTAAATTCCAACACGCAAAAGAGAAGTAGATCAACCGAGGAAAAGACGTAGAGACTAACTCTCATGAAGATGGAAGAAGCCAGAAAATTGTTTATAAATTGTTAACGATGAAGATAATTTTAACTTTTCGTTTTTTATTGATGTATCAAAACATCGGAACTAAAAAATCTGCGACATTTTATTAGCTATTGTTAAGAACAAATGAACCAAAAATAGAAGCAGATAAATTACAACTATTTTGTGGTTACCGCCTGAACTCTTATGCTGGCGAATGTACAGACACTAGTACAGACACTAGTACAGACACTAGTACAGACACTAGTACAGACACTAGTACAGACACTAGTACAGACACTAGTACAGACACTAGTACAGACACTAGTACAGACACTAGTACAGAAGTACAATCTAGTACAGACACTAGTACAGACACTAGTACAGACACTAGTACAGACACTAGTACAGACACTAGTACAGACACTAGTACAGACACTAGTACAGACACTAGTACAGACACTAGTACAGACACTAGTACAGACACTAGTACAGACCGACAAACTAGTACAGACACTAGTACAGACACTAGTACAGACACTAGTACAGACACTAGTACAGACACTAGTACAGAACTAGTACAGACACTAGTACAGACACTAGTACAGACACTAGTACAGACACTAGTACAGACACTAGTACAGACACTAGTACAGAACTAGTACAGACACTAGTACAGACACTAGTACAGACACTAGTACAGACACTAGTACAGACACTAGTACAGACACTAGTACAGACACTAGTACAGACACTAGTACAGACTAGTACAAACTAGTACAGACACTAGTACAGACACTATACAGTACTAGTACAGACACTAGTACAGACACTAGTACGAACTAGTACAGACACTAGTACAGACACTAGTACAGACACTAGTACAGACACTAGTACAGACACTAGTACAGACTACTAGTACAGACACTAGTACAGAACACTAGTACAGACACTAGTACAGTACACTAGTACAGACACTAGTACAGACACTAGTACAGACACTAGTACAGACACTAGTACAGAACTAGTACAGACACTAGTACAGACACTAGTACAGACACTAGTACAGACACTAGTACAGACATACCTAGTACAGACACTAGTACAGACACTAGTAACAGACACTAGTACAGACACTAGTACAGACACTAGTACAGACACTAGTACAGACACTAGTACAGACACTAGTACAGACACTAGTACAGACACTAGTACAACTAGTACAGACACTAGTACAGACACTAGTACAGACACTAGTACAGACACTAGTACAGACACTAGTACAGACACTAGTACAGACACTAGTACAGCATACTAGTACAGACACTAGTACAGACACTAGTACAGACACTAGTACAACTAGTACAGACACTAGTACAGACACTAGTACAGACACTAGTACAGACACTAGTACAGACACTAGTACAACACTAGTACAGACACTAGTACATACTAGTACAGACACTAGTACAGACACTAGTACAGACCATACTAGTACAGAACACTAGTACAGACACTAGTACATACATACGTATGTACAGACACTAGTACAGACACTAGTACAACATATACAGACACAGTAACTACTAGTACAGACACTAGTACAGACACTAGTACACATACTAGTACAGACACTAGTACAGACACAGTAAAGTACAGACACTAGTACAGACACTAGTACAGACACTAGTACACGTACTAGTACTAAAGGCTGATAGACACGACTCTAAAAAAGTTATGAAAACTTTAACCTTGCTCCGTATCCGGATACCCGTAAAAGAACACTATTGTTGTACAGCGAATTGCGGCCAAGGTAGACGAAAGCAATTTATGAATTTTAATGTTCTCAAACAATGAACGGAAAGCACTAAATAATTTTTCACAGCTCACATTTGCGTTTGAATGCTTTAACCCACATTTCATAGAACTGCTTATTAGTTATTCGGTTCGGAGTTGAAAGGGATTTCCGTTTCATTGCTAACTTTTTACTTCTGGGAAGGAAATGGCTACGTCTTGCTGTCGCTTACTAATTATATTCTTAAAGTATTTAGTTAAATGGTTAAAACTATCAAAAATTTTTGTCCATCCATTACCGACGGAAACGGAACGAATATTAATGTACAAATAAGAAACTTTGTAACTTGCTTTTATTAAATAAACCTCTGTGACCTCTACGTTGCTTTATAACAGACAAGCCGAGGTACCTTACTTAATATTGCGACTGAGTGTCACGTGTTCGATACTTGTTTTCTCAGAAATGGAAAATATAATGTTAGGTTTCGAGACTATTATACTAAGGAAGTTATTTAGGCCCAAAAGGGGAAAAGTAATAGAAACCTGAAAGGCTTTATGATATGTATTCCTCATCAAAACTTATCCGGTTGGTCAAATGGAGGAGGATGAACTCTGGGGTCATGTGGGGCTTATTGGAAAGAATATGAATGCCTACAGGTATTTTTGGAAAATATATGAAAGAAGGACCACTTGGAAAACTGGGCATAGATTGGAGGTTAATTTGGCCCAGGATAGAGGAAAATTCCGGTCTGTTGCGAAAAATGTGACAAACTTTCGAGTTCCATAATAGGTAGGGAATCTTCTTCACCAGCAGAATAACTGTTAGCGTCTGAAGAAGGGTTCCTCTCCATGGAGTTAATCGGTCGTTATGTCGGCAGTTGGTCGTCTACCGACTGGACATTATCCTCTTCACATCTCTGAGGCCACTTCTGGAGTCCATCAAACCTGTTATTATAAGACCACCGTCAGCAGTTTCCTGGGTTTGAAGGGGCCAGTCGTAAACCTGACTATGCACCGCATTTGGTGGTTTGAGTCCTAAGAAGGGCAAGAGAACTTTCAGTTCTTCAATGTCCAAACTGGCTGAGGGCTTAGCTAGCCAAACTCTTACTCAATAAACAGAGGTGTTCAGCGGCCGGAGTGTGAAGCTGATCATTAACTTTTCTTTACTTCCAAAGTTAAGAAAGAGTTGACTTATATACCAGTTGTAATATATATATATATATATATATATATAAACGTACACACACTGCCTGAGGGTCTTTATAAAGCTTCATTAAGTACAGAAATATGAAATGAAAATGAATGTACAATAAAACCAAAAAAGAAATTCAAATTGAAATAAAAAATGCCCCTACAGTTTCGGTGGGAAATAACTCGGAATATTCATTTAGGTTTTATTTAACGACGTCGTCAGTGGCTCACAAGAGACAGAGTGCAATTGCAGGATGAACTGTGAATGAAGTACTGAAAAACATTTGATAGGGAGCGGTCATAATCTAAGTTGAGTTTTACCCTAACTTCTCTCTGGAGTATCTGACGAAACGACGCAAAACTCCAGTAATGAAAGGTGATTTTTGGAGCTTCCGAACACGAAGGAGGGTAGAGAAATTTTGGTCATGAATATCTGTCCTCTAAGACAGAGGTCTGAGTGAAATCACAGTGACAACATAGGCTACACCACGTAGTTTGGGGAGCCATCAGGTTACCGACCATCAAGTTCCGGGTTCAAACCCCGATAGGTACTTCTATTATCGCAGCCTCGTTCAGAATAGCTCTTCAGCCTTCCCCCCTGCTTATGTGGATGCCTTTCACCCAGAACTAAGAAGCTGTAGCCTGTAGCTGACCTCTCTTGTCTTTCACGTATCCACAGCTGAAGCTCGTAAAGCTGTAGACTTTAGCACGATCTCGTTGAATGCTTTGAGGAAGAGAGGAAATTTGTATTGTCTATTGAGTGTTGGTTGAGTGATTTAATGTTCGCTTGAGATCTATATTAAATTAGGCATAAAGTAACCGGGGCAGATGCTTGGAATGATAAATCTGATGGGTTCATCTGTCTTCTAATTTCAAGGGTGTATGTCTTCTGACAAATCACACTGCAATAACAAGAGGTACATAATCCGACTTTGCGGGAGGAGAAAATATGACGCAAGATTCTGACATGCAAATGCACTTAATGGGCGGGAGATATTATAATAGTCGTAGTGAATACTCGTCCACCCATAAATAATGGGAGCTCTAAGTCTATGAACGTGTTCAAAAGGTCGTAACAGAGGTTACTTGGATAGGTTACGAAACGAAACTGAAATTCCAACCCCAAAATACACCCGGGCGTGAATCTGTCTTCATGCTATGATCAAAAGCAGACACAATAGATAAATTCTAAAAGGCTCTCACGACGGTGTATAATATTGAGAACCAATTGTCTTCTGGACTTTGTCCATCGTGCGGATAAAATATTAAAAATATAATATAAAAGTCACGACGTTTCGGAAGCTGCTTCGTCCTCTATCTTCAGGTGATGGGAGGGGAGACACCTACTCAGATAGGTCCTTTTAGACTGAGCTAATCTCAATCACTGGAATAGCTCATTCTAAAAGGACCCATCTCAGTAGGTGTTCCCCCTCCCATCTCCTGAAGACGGAAGGAGAGCCAACTTCCGAAACGTCGTGTTTTTATATTATATTTTAATATTTTATTCGGACGATGGATAAAGTTCAGAAGACAATTGGTTCTGAAGACACAATAGATGTTACACTTGGCGGGCGTCATTCGTCTTCTGTTGTGACGTCGATAGCTTCTGACGCCACTTTAGTGTTTAAACAGATCGAGTACAAGAAGGATGGATAAAATTAAATGATGAGGAGCTTCATGACACGTCCTCCTTTACCTAGCGCAAGCAGGTTGACCAAATCAAGGAATATGAGATGGGCTGGCGCGTGGCACAAATGGGAAAGGAGAAAAATACACACAAATTCCTCTTAGGGAACCCTGAAGGAAGAAGACCATCTTGAAGTACTAGAAGCAGATGGGAAAATATTAAAATTTGCTGGATGTGTCCGGATTAGTCTTGCTGATGACGGGTATGAGTGGCAATGAACTTTGTGTTCCATACTATGAAAGGAATTTCTTGATTAATTTATTGCCTTGTGAACAGGAAGATGCAACTTAAATCGTTTATGCACTTTCATAGGGCCCCCTTAACTGTTCTTGTGTCACGGTTTTGCCGATCCCAGTAATCACGCGGTCTAAGGCGTGTGTCTGCGGCCGCTCGCTTCGTGGGATCGTGGGTTCGAATCCCGCCGGAGGCATGGATGTCTGCCTCGTGTGAGTGTTATGTGTTGACAGGTAGAGGTATTGTCGACGGGCTGATCACTCGTCTAGAGGAGTCTTACCGAGTGTGGTGTGTCTAAAATGAGTGTGATTGCGAAGACTCGTAAAGAGAGGCCATGAACTGAAAACGGCCCGAAGCACCACAGGAAAAAAAAAAAAATAATGTCACAGCTTTTCAGAGGGCCCAAACCAATTTGTTATCTATATCTTCCTGCCAATCTGAAGAGGAAGCAGAAATATTTTTAAAAAATTTTGTGGTGTTAGTAATTTTTTAAAGATGGACAAATTGTAATACAGCATAAATTATCAAGGACGTAATTCAATAAGCAGGAAAACCAAGTCGAAGGGGAAAGCCGACCTCACGAGCAAGCCTTAAGTCTGATCGACTGACATGGAAAGATATGGCCGAGTGGAGGGGAGAGAGAGTATGTGTTGTTTCGGGATACAAAAGGTCATGAAGGCAGAAGGATGAGCAATATCATGTAATGGCTCTGTGACCTTTCCTCATCTCCTGCGAAATCAATGAATACAGTTATAAAAATTGTGCATTCCACTTCACTGCTCAACTTTCATAAAAACCGAATGTTAAGTTGTAAATGAAGATCATTAACATGCTTGGAATATAATGCGACAGATTAATGTATTGTTAATTTTATATTATATATATAAGGTACATCTTTATGTACACTTAATATCAATAAATAAAGGCACCAAATAGATAATATGTATAAAATATATCTGAGACCTCCACATATGTTTCAACAAACAATCCTAAAGATGACAACGTGTTTGTTGAAACATATTTGGGGGTCTCAAATATACTTTATACATGTTATTTATCCGGTAAATATTTTGGTTGATGTTAAGTTTAATATTTTTGATTTGAAAAACATAAATCCGAATAAAAATTTATAAAAACACGCCAAATTATTGTAAAGTTGATTGTAATTATCATAAATCAAATACAGTAAATTAAAAAATATATTTAAGAAAGGGCCCATAATTTCAAAGAGGAGCTTTATTTGGGTTTGTGCTTGGTAAAGTGTTGTATAATTATCATCATTATTTTATATATCTTCCTGTCGGCTTTTTTGCCGTATTAGCCAACCGCCCGCTCGAAAATCGGTGTAGCAGCAGGAGATGACGGTCGATGTTTGTCAGACAAAATAAGGAACAAAATTACATAGTATCCTGTCAAACGGTGACTTGGTTTCTTAGGTGGAAAGTCTAAGGTTTTCTCGCGAATCTTTTAAATCACTACTTACTCTAATTCTAGAATATTTCGTTCAGCGATACACGCTTTTGATCCCCTGCACGTAAAACAGACGGAATAGATCGAGGCTGTTTTCAAAGGGTAGATCTAGTTTTTATTTAAAGAGAAAGGAAAAACTACGACTGTACTGAATTCAACACATCATTACGGCATATGGAGAAGCAGCGGTACAGCTTCACGCGCTTTTAAACTCAGCACTAAGTGGAGGTAAGTTGCCAGCTTCACGTTCCTTCTCATTCATTTACAGAGTACGCGTCCGCGAGTACCCTTTCTTGGGCTCCAGAGGCGTCCTGGGCGCTGAGTGGACGACGAAAAACTCTGCCGCTGCTGGAAATTACACTCCGATTAGACAGTCGTAAGGTCAGTAGCCTAGACACTGAGCCATATGCGCACCTGATGTGGTGCTGGTAGCCTAGACACAGACATCTGCGCACCTGGTATTGTGTCAGGAGCCTACACACTGAGCCATATGCGCACCTGATATTGCGTCAGGAGCCTACACACTGAGCCATATGCGCACCTGATATTGTGTCAGGAGCCTACACACTGAGCCATATGCGCACCTGATATTGCGTCAGGAGCCTACACACTGAGCCATATGCGCACCTGATATTGCGTCAGGAGCCTACACACTGAGCCATATGCGCACCTGATATTGTGTCAGGAGCCTACACACTGAGCCATATGCGCACCTGATATTGCGTCAGGAGCCTACACACTGAGCCATATGCGCACCTGATATTGCGTCAGGAGCCTACACACCAAGCCATATGCACACCTGATATTGCGTCAGGAGCCTACACACTGAGCCATATGCGCACCTGATATTGTGTCAGGAGCCTACACACTGAGCCATATGCGCACCTGATATTGTGTCAGGAGCCTACACACTGAGCCATATGCGCACCTGATATTGCGTCAGGAGCCTACACACTGAGCCATATGCGCACATGATATTGTGTCAGGAGCCTACACACTGAGCCATATGCGCACCTGATATTGCGTCAGGAGCCTACACACTGAGCCATATGCGCACCTGATATTGCGTCAGGAGCCTACACACTGAGCCATATGCGCACCTGATATTGCGTCAGGAGCCTACACACTGAGCCATATGCGCACCTGATATTGCGTCAGGAGCCTACACACCAAGCCATATGCACACCTGATATTGCGTCAGGAGCCTACACACTGAGCCATATGCGCACCTGATATTGTGTCAGGAGCCTACACACTGAGCCATATGCGCACCTGCTATTGCGTCAGGAGCCTACACACTGAGCCATATGCGCACCTGATATTGCGTCAGGAGCCTACACACTGAGCCATATGCGCACCTGATATTGTGTCAGGAGCCTACACACTAAGCCATATGCACACCTGATATTGTGTCAGGAGCCTACACACTGAGCCATATGCGCACCTGATATTGTGTCAGGAGCCTACACACTGAGCCATATGCTCACCTGATATTGCGTCAGGAGCCTACACACTGAGCCATATGCGCACCTGATATTGCGTCAGGAGCCTACACACTGAGCCATATGCGCACCTGATATTGTGTCAGGAGCCCACACTGAGCCATATGCGCACCTGATATTGTGTCAGGAGCCCACACTGAGCCATATGCGCACCTGATATTGCGTCAGGAGCCTACACACTGAGCCATATGCGCACCTGATATTGCGTCAGGAGCGTACTAAACGTTTAAGTATTATAAAGTCAAATATAGGGCATGGTTATGAAAGAGACTGTGATTCAAATCCAGATTAGGTGCTACTACTAGTTTAGCGTATCTGACATTTTGAGTCTAACAACCAGAGAAGTTATCGTGACGTAAGTATTAGCCACACAATACCGTGATGAGAAGTCCGATGTTTTGTCAGTTAATTCTACAGACACTAAACACATTGCAATTAGCTCGATTGGATTAGGGTGACCTTTCGTTTCCCGTGATTGTATACAGTAAAAACAGATGCTAATAAAAGTTTATTTTATCTAAGATACAATGTCTATCGTAAAGTTTTATGTGCTGAATGCTGAAGTCTTCAGGGATGTTACGTCGTGTCGACTGGTAAGTAATCACCGAGTGTTTTCAACGATTACGGCGCCTTCATGTACAGGGTGAGTCATTTTTAGAACAGACACTACGGTCCTTCGACAAACGTAGCGATTATTTGTCAGTCTATACGGCGTCACATTCCCGAAATGTTAAATCTTTGGGAACGCAGCTGTGATAACCCGAAAGATCGGGTTTTGTGTCATATTTGTTGCTTGTTTCTTGTTTCTTTTAGTGACGCTCTCCAAATATTTCGAAAGCGCCCAACACCCAGACGAGAGTCACGAAGAATAAGGCAGGAACCGTTCGTGGCCCATTTTAGGTTCTTATCCTGCCACTTATTTGGTCTTATTTTAGCTCAGATTTTGTGGTTATTGAAGAAATAATTGTAAAAACATGTAGAACAGAAAGGTCCGGGGATAATTTGAGATAATATCGCAGCATTTTTCGCGAGGGACTGAGGAAAATCACCAAGAAGGCTGCTTTATCCTTGAAGATGGGACGGATAGGTTGTCCTGAAACGTCGGTAACAAGCCACCATTCTACGCTGCGCTCAAATTCCAGAAGATCGCAGGCAGATCTCAACTCACCAAAAAACCTCATTTACGATAATCAATGTACCGGGCGGTATTCGAAACCGGCATTTCAGAATATAAATCTTAAGTTTCAACTTTTCATCCAGCTTGCTCCGCCTTAATGATATAAAGAGGAGGCAACACAGTAATTCTTTATTCGTGTTCAAATGCATTTTTTGGCCCTTCTCTAATCGCCGCGCACTGTGGTCCTGGGGTCGACTCAGTCTCTAACAGAAATGAGTACCAATAATATTTCCTGGGGGTAAAAGTGGCCGGTGCTTAAGGCTGACATTACCACCTTCATGTGCCAACTGTCTATACATCTGGGAGCCTCAAACTCCTACAAACCTAAGGGCCTGTCCAGGCCTGTAAAGGCATACCTTTACCTTTACCTTTGTAATTGTATTTTGTAATTCATAATAAATTTACTTGTCTTGTCTACGAAGCACAGAAAGTAGTTCCGCTTCCACGCAGCAAGATTCTGGCCTGTCACGACAGGTGGACTCGGCAGACGGCGTCGTCCTTAGAAGCCGGAACAGGCTGAGGTTCAAACCGTGACTGAGGAGAGGGATGAGTATTGTACAGAACTGGGGTATTCAACATGTGGGCCACGGGCCAAATTCCGCTGTATTGACTCCTGCATGCCTCCTGCCTGAGATTATTAGCTAAACAATGTTTACCTAACTAGCTATTAGCTATGTCTAGATTGATACCTTAATATTTGTACCTGTATTTACTGTATGTATTTTGTTTTGTATGTGTATGGGAGTTTTTGTAAGGTGTAGATGTTTTTGTAAGGTGTGGATGCTTTTGTAAGGAGTGAATGTTTTTGTAATGTGTGTACGGTGTTCTAATAGGTGTACTTGTATTTACTGTATGTATTTTGTTTTGTAATTGTGTATAGTTTGTTTTGTATTGTTATTTTTATGTATATTGTATGTACATTGTATTGTGTGTACTAGTGTAAGGACTACTGCCACCGGGTGAAAACATTTGTATTGTGTGTACTAGTGTAAGGACTACTGCCACCGGGTGAAAACATTTGTATTGTGTGTACTAGTGTAAGGACTACTGCCACCGGGTGAAAACATTTGTATTGTGTGTACTAGTGTAAGGACTACTGCCACCGGGTGAAAACATTTGTATTGTGTGTACTAGTGTAAGGACTACTGCCACCGGGTGAAAACCCAATTGCAGTAAATAATAATAATAACAATAATAATATTGTTATAAACACCCTTTCCTTTAAAACCCAAATTCCACTTCTATGACAGTGTGTGACATTTTGTCAGTAATTTATAATATTATCTTCCTTTAACACTAAGATGTATTTCAATGTTAGTGTTACTTATAATTCTTCTTCTACATCTTGGCCCTTAAATATGGGACTGAAACACTCTACCGAAACGTCGGCGACAAACTACCAACAGACGGTGCGCAACATCCCAGAAGATCGAAGGCTTCAGTTTAAGCAATGTTTCTCTTTGCACACCAAAGTCTCTCTTCAATGCTACAGAGTGTCAGTAATTTGTTTAATTCCTTACTTGGAATTTCTTAAGTCTTAAATTGAAGACTGAATATACCGAGATTAAAACCGGTGACCACCAGATTGTAAAGCAAGGCTATATTTTGATTGCACAAACCATTCCATTGGATACATTTTTATGGATTCAGTTCCTATCTGCAGGTATTTATAAAATGTGCAGATATCAAAGACCCTGTTCAATCAATCTTCAAAGCAGAAGCTGGAGGGAATATAATTCTTTGCAAAGTCTGTCCCATTTTAAAAAGACAGGCAGTGTACGTAATACGTAACACTGAGTTGCGTTCGCGTAACCATTGTTGCCGTGGAAAAGCAATAAGTATTACATATTGCGAGTGTGTATGTCTATAGAATTAGGTACACAGCATGCAAAGCGCATGCGCCATATTATGTTGCCATCTGTGGCCTGTCTGACTGTACCATATTTTTCCACATTATCTCATAACAGGCAGGATTTTCGAGTGAAGGTTATTGAACGTAATATGTGTTTTGATTTTCTCTATAAATTTTGTCTCAAATATTTCTCATTTTAGGAAAAATTAAGGGAGGTATTATCATAAATGTACATAGCTGTTCGTACAAAATACCCGTTATTCTTGTCAGCTTTTAATAGAGTTTGGCTTTTCTTAAAAGATTTTTGAAAAATCCTCAAATATCAAATTTCATAAAAAACCGTCCAGTGGGAGCCGAATTGTTTTAGGCGGACCGACAGACATGAAGAAGCTAATAGTCGCCTTTCGCATTTTTGTAAAAAGGGCCTAAAAACTATATGAAATTGTATCTCAGAAATTTGTAACATTTTTATTTTACAGTCATGAGAACGTCGAATTTCTTGATAAAAGCCACGTAAATTTTCGTTCACACAAACAATTTCCCTATGACTAATCTAACCACAAATCTACAATTCTCTTATCTGCTAAATTTATGAGGGGATTTCGCTGCCAGAATTGTGTGTGCAATTATTATTTCCCCAATCTAAATTACGCATCGATTACATCGTCATAAAATGGCTATCCAAATAATAGCAGGAGAACTGTATATATCACGAAGTATTTCTTTATGCAACTTATTACACCGCCCACTAATTAATCTCAGATCGATATTCAATTGTGTAATTGTTTGAGATAAACACACGGAGAGATCGAAAATCTGTGCACTGGCATTTTGCTACTGTGATTGTCTTGCAACTTGGCACACACGGCGAGGTAATTTCGGGGAAGGTGGATTCTTAGAAAGTAAGTCATTAAATAACTGGTTCGGTGAGAATAGAGTAGGGTTATATTATAGGAAAATGATTCGATATAACAGAAACAACCTAGTTGAAAGAGAAAAAAATATTTATGGTAATTGTACTTGATATGTGTGGAATTATTAAAATTGTAAGTACTTGCAAAAGAATGTGACAGTCAAAGAAGAAGTGTGATTTTGTGGAAGTTTTGCCACTGCCGAATTGGTTACGCAATCAAGCAGCAAGTTTGTCTACAAAACTTTCATTTATAAATTTAACCACACAATTAAGGGTGGAAATATTAGTAATGAAAACCAAGTTATTTCAACGTTAAACTGTAGGTCTGTTATTTTTCTAACTCTAAGAGTTATAGTTTCCTCTTACTATCAGATGGTATTCTAAAAATACTTTCCTCCTTTGCTAGTATCTGACTGGGTGTCTGAACAGCTGACGTACTTGTTCCGTAGACATTATTTCAATACCCGTTCTTCCGAAATTCTTGTTTCACTTTTATCTGTCTCTGTACATCAACATCGCATAAAATCTGACCTTCTGAATCCTGCGACTTGGCCCACAGGCCTATTGGCTCTCTCTGCGGTGTGAGGCGGAAGCCCTTAGAGGCGCGTATGGCGAATTTGCAAAAAGGGCCTATTAGATTCATCATGTACGTCAATGGTCATGCAACACCTCAGCCCCCACTAGAAGAATTTTCGTGAAAATTTATATTTTGGATTTTTATTAAAATCTGTCCAGAAAATTCAGTTTTGTTTAAAATCGGGCAAAAATATCAGGCACTTTATGTAAAAGAGCTATTATTTTGTACTGTTTACAGTGACACATGTAGATCAGCAATGCAGGAGATATCTCATTGTTGCTTGCACATGTCCAGCAGTTTTAATCTGCTTCTCTAATTTCGCTGCGGAAACCATTGAAACAGAATAGCTCAGCTGATACGTGCGTTAAGAGGAGCAACGTTCCAAAATGCTTTATACGTGCTTTGTCTATCTTGTTACATGCACGAAGTTTTCGAGTCATTCATGGCCAAGCATGCTGCAGGCCATGTACTTTGGCAAGTATGACGAAAGCTGTCCAAATTCTGGACCACACATTGCTCTGATCAACATCTTCATATTAGTGACATGTCCTCTCAAATCCTTTTCCAAGCCTGGAGTGAATACACACTTATCTAGACCCTTACTTTGGATACCCGGTGCTGGAAGATTCTTGTATAACCAAATTGTAATGCGGTTCTCAGGAATCTACACTTTTCCTGACACTGAGCTAAGGCTCGCCATTTTCTCTCTATGACAGAGAAGAGTCATTATCAGAGACTATTGATGTTAGGTGTTTTTAACGTATGATAGCTAAAGCTTTGTAAACAAAGCAATAATTATCTTCCTACATTACATCCAAAGCGAACTAATACAGTCAGCTGAATCGTATGCCTTGCCGTTGGTTCCTTATGTAAAACAGTTGTACAGAAAGAGTTCATAATTCTGTTTAATATTTCACAATATCACAGATACACTCCTCACCAAATATTATTCGGGTGATCAAACCAAGAAGAATCAGATAGGTGGAGCATGTAGCACGTGTGAGGGAGAGGAGAGGTTAATGTAGGCTTTTGGTGGAGAAACCTGAGGGAAAGACACCACGTGGAAGGCATAGGGGTACATAGGGGTATAATATTAAAATGGATCTTCAAGAGAAGGGATGGCTCCATGAACTGAATAGATCAGACTCAGGATACGGACACGTGGCGGGCTTTTGTGAATGCGGTAATGAAACTACGTGTTCAATAAAATGTGGGGAATTCCTTGACTCCCTGGAAAACTGTTAGGTTCTCAAGAAGCACTCTGCTCTATGGAGTTAGTTCATGGAGTGCGTTAAACCAGAAATTGTATTTGACCTTAACACAAGGGTGAAGTGTAGAATCAGTAAACACTTAGAGGTCTACTGTGACCTGCAGTGTGATGGCACATCGGATTATGGAATCGGCAAAGTTCTTCGAATAACTGATAACCACTTACGATGCAACACGCCGTCATTAGCCGAAGACCACAAGCTTTATATTCACCAGAGCAGAACCCTGAAGTCTCTTATATGAATATATATCAGGGGTGGCCAAACTTGCTTAACGTAAGAGCCACATACGATAAACATCAGATGTTTCAGAGCCGCAAGACAGACATAAACAGATATTACACACACGTTTTTATTGTTACACGCACATTTTGTTACAAAAATTCTTAAATATATTTACTCACCATGAACATTAAACTTACGTTTTAATCCAGCGGACTCTCAGTTTATAACCGGTAAATAATTATAAAGCTTCAAACTTTTTAATTTACCTTTTATATAAATTGTAATGCAAAAAGTACCTCAGCCAACATATTTCCGCGAGCCGCACATTATATGTCAAAGAGCCGCATGTGACTCGCGAGCCGCGGTTTGGTCACCCCTGATATATATGAAGCCTGTATTACAGGAAGCACCTAATTACTACCACATATTATTATAGTCCACTTTGAAATCATATGCGATGAAACCGCATAGGAAAATAATAGTTACTGCAATTATGGAGACATGGTATATATATATATATATGATATATGTTTGCTCTCTTAATTTTATCTGCGCATTTCCTACAGCTAAACACTATTATCAGCCCTTCGTTACGTGTAAACTGAAACAGAAATGTAGAAATTTAACAAGCAAACTGACTATTATAAGGATTTGCACCAACGAGCAGAATATTTCCTCAGTAGCTAATAGGTCCTCGGTTTTTAAAAAAAATTGTCTGCGTTTTATAGAACTTGAGGGTTTAATATCCTTTTCACAAGACCTTGCCAATAGCATCCATCTTCAGCCAGATGAATCCAGTCCACACCTTCACACATTTTGAGTCTAAAATTGATTATCATATCATCTCCTTATACAGGGTATACACAAAAGAATGGTGCGGTTTTACCTTTATTCACCATTGAAACCGCACCATTCTTTTGTGTATATACTCTATTATTCATACTGTGCATCTTGTTACAGTCATTACATTAACCAAATCATGCACTGGATAAACTATATTCGTAAGCTATTATAAAACCCCTACATGTTTCGGCACCGAGGTGCCATCTACAGGGTGATGTTCATTACAAAGGAATGTAGATACAACACACCAATCTAGTTATTACGTCGCCTTTACAGGAGTGATTAAAATATTAGACATTAAAATTCTAAAATACGTAAAATGAATAACCATAAATCCCATTTTTGTAATGTTAAAATTATTAAAAGTGTTAATAATAAGACACTCCAGTTGTTGCAGCTGTTTAAAACAGTTTGGATCATGCATATGAATAGAAATATCTATATCAATTGTATATAAAGATCTCGACCTGGTGAAGCGTATATTGTGAAGTATACCATTATAATATTATTTATTCTATCTATGTTTATGCCTCCTAAATGATTTCTTTAAATCAGATTTTTCCAACAAAAAATTTACGCAATTTTCTTAAACTCCATAATTGCACGTAAAATCTTGTTTGATTTAAATATCGTAATAATATTTATTCGAATAGTACAAATCATATAGATTGTCACTTTGTAGTGTTCTCTAGACTGCCTTTACTTCCGTCCTGCTAGGCCCAAACATTCCTCTCAGTACCTTGTTCTCGAAAACCCTCAGTCAGTGCTACTGACTCAATATGATAAATCAAATTTCACAACCGTACAAAGAAGAAAATTGAATAAATATTTTATTAATCTGCGTTCAAAAGTTGCAAAGGAAAGACATAAGATGTTTAATAAACGTCACAGTGTTACTAAAATATTTTCTGTAATGTATGATACAATTTAGTGTAACGTTTCTCATTCAACTGATCATGTTACTGAAATAATCCAGTAGACTCCTCTTTATGTGAAAGTGTCTGACCTCGTGACCTGACTAGCATCATGTAGATAGCAGACGAACTCCGAAAGAAATGACCTTGAAGAGTCTGCACATCCCTACGCCGTTCGTTCCCTTCCACATTCCACTGTAAGCATCCCAATTGAACACTTTCTCACACCTCCCACTCCACCCTATCCTCAGATCAACCTCACCCGCTGTGACGTGTGATTCTCCTAGACTGATATAAATATAAAGGGAACACAATCACCATTCACAGTTCAGTAGCATCTTCAAATCATCAGCCATCATCATCACTAAAGGATCATCATGAGGCTGGTAGGATTGCGTCGTTGTGGTTTAGAGATATCGTGAGGACAAATGCTGTCCACATTATGTAGGCATAAGGAAATACATTTAACTGCAGACAGTGAGGACAAATATAAGTTTTAAAACTTTCGCGGCGACATGATTCAATATAGTCTTCTCGGGCGCACAGCCGCGTCAACTCGTTTGAATACAACGTTTCGGGTACTAGCTCCGTCCCCATCCTCAGGCATAACTGATCAGTTATGCCTGAGGATGGGGACGGAGCTAGTACCCGAAACGTTGTATTCATACGAGTTGACGCGGCTGTGCGCCCGAGAAGACTATATTGAGTGAGGACAAATGCTGTCCACATTATGTAGGCATAAGAAAATGCATTGAAGCGCAAATTGCTGTATATTAGACACCACACATGATTACTCTGTGACGTTCTAGGTTTAAAACTATAGTTGTTCTAGGTTTAAAACTATAGTTGTTCTAGGTTTAAAACTATAGTTGTACCAGCTGTCTGATCTCTGAAATGATGGAAAGTCAAAGATTGACAGTGTCGCAAATCAGCCTGCTGAAAATGATTTTTGTAATTTAGAACGATGAAGGAACAGGGGAAAAATGTCTTAAAGGGTCAAAGTTGTTGCTCTCCAAGATGAAGGCATGTATAGACAGAACAGAAGTATAACTCCACTCATTCTTAACCTCAGAGCTCGATGGAGGTGAATAGTGAGCTTCACGACCCAGCCGCTTTATCCTCGTGGAAGGAGCGCCATTTCTAGTGAACAGGAAGCTGTGTGGGCAAGAGTTCATAATATTACGATTTGGTCATGACTGTAGCGATGACTGTAGCGATGACTGTAGCGATTTTAGTCTGGCTTATGCTGTATTCTTGCAAGTGTTACGCAGAATGTTTGTACAAACACAGAGTTGCATATACAATATATGAATAAGTTTTATTACCAACAAATTTCACAAAAAATTTCACCTATCAACACACATGTATAGGACACTATTACAACACGTTTCGGCTAGTTCTTATGGCCATCTTCAGAGGGCCTGCTTACAGTGTACATACCTTGATGTTATACGTGACTCATCACTCAACCAGTTCGAAGTAAGTTTGTCAGATTCAGATATTTGGATGAGCTGGATTTTAATTTTAGTACTGTATAATTTTAGCTAGATATATTGACAAAACCAGACATGGATATTGTAAAAATATATTTTTATAATTTACTGAAGAAGAAGTTAAAATTTAACTTCATATACATCCTTTGTGTATCGGTGCTTCCTGAAAATAGATATGAGAAATAGCCGAAACATGTTGGAGTATTCTCCTATATATATATATATATACGGATCTGATATAAATCTGTGTGTAATTCGTTGGTAATAAAACTTATTTATGTATATCTATTGCCGATCCCAGTGGCCGCGCGGTCTAAGGCGTGGGTCTGCGGCAGCTCGCTTGCTTGTATTGCGGGTTCGAATCCCGCCTGGGGCACGGATGTCTGTCTGTTGTGAGTGTTGTGTGTTGTCAGGTAGAGGTCTCTGCGACGGGCTGGTCCCTCGTCCAGAGGAGTCCTACCGAGTGTGGTGTGTCTGAGTGTGATCGTGAAGCCTCGATAATGAGGAGGCCCTGGCCCACTAAGGGCTGTTGCGCCACGGAAGATGTATAGTATCAAGAGAATTGCAGATAAAAAACAAAGGAAGACGGAACATCGGAGGAGAGAAGCAAACGTTTGAAGCGTGACAGGAAGTTGCAATATTACTCCTATTGCTGAGTTCTGAACCAAGAACGGATATCAGATCCATCTAGCGGTGGAAGGTGGAACGTGGGACGAAGGTCACCGTGTCGAGACAAGCAACGAATCTGCACTAAACATCAGAAGCATGTTGAGGGGAAGGAAAGCTATTGTGTGTTAATCGACCAATCTACACTTTATGTGTAAAACAGGCTAGCTGAACCGCAATGCGGGCAGTGTACCTCACACCGAATGGAGACCAGCAAGTACTGGAAACCACGAGTCTTGGGATTCGATTTAATTTCAGCAGAAGAGAACGCAATGAATTCTTGTCAGACGATGAGCTGTGTGGAGATGGAGTCTGTACCCAGAGCTTCGGAGACTGCCTCTGCCTACGTCATCAGGAAGCAATGACACTGAAGGCAATGTTGGACCTTTCCTCCGTCTTCACATTGAGCGATCGCAGCAAAGACTTAATTAAAATCAGTAATCGTGAAATATTCACATGTCTATGAGAGAGGTGTTAGTCGTCTAAGGTCGTGTTACCTGTCTGGGACGTTTGTAGCTGGAATGAAATTTCATAGGAGAAATATATCTTGAGTTGCACGGTTAAGAAGCAATCAGATAGCTATACAAAAGCAGGTAGTCTTGCTTACGAAGTAGAGAGGATAACCATAATTTAATGGCGTGTTTTTTTAAACACAGTAATGAATGTTCAGAGCCTATGAAGGAGGAAATTTTTGAAGTGTTGGCAACTACTTTCATGTCCGTGGAATTAGTTTAAACATAATTTCAACTTAAATTACTTTTATTCTGTTGTTAACAAGAGCAAATAATTTATTGATGTGTGTATCTAAAGCTTTAATAACTAAATTTGTGTAAATTGATTCAGTAACTGTTTTCCTTCGAAACTGAATGTAGTAAACGTTTTAATATTATCGGAAATATGTCGTTCAGAATTTTTGAAAATATGCGGAAAATCATAATTTTAAATACAAAATGAAGTGATTAAGGTTTGATTTTTATGGTTTATTTAAGGAAATCTTTAGTAGCTCAGTCTGTGTAGTGTCGAATCGAAATTTGCAATCTTCACCACATATTATTAGGGTGATGAGATAAAGAAACATGAATGACAGGACAGGTAGCACGCACGGGAAAGACTAAAACACAAAGTTTTTAGTTACAAACCTTTAGGCAAGAGACCGTATGGGAACGTGGAAATGTAACGGAAGATAATATTAAAGTTGATAATTCAGAATTGAAGTATGAAAATGTTAGTTACATTTTTCTGGTTCAGTATGGGGATCAGCCACGGGCTTTTTTGAAAGCGGTAATGACCCTTCAGTTTCCATTAAAGCGGAGGATTTCTTTATTATTTACTGACGGTCTAGCCCCTAATTTAGACACAAAGTCTCGAACAAGAACTTCAAATGGAAGTATAAGTAAGCATAATTCAGGCAGCTAATAAACGGGGTCTCACTACAGAGACCCAGGTTCAATCCCAGGGCAGTTCCTGTGGTATTTTTGGTGAAAAATCTGCCACAGGGAGAGGTTTTTCTGTTACGTTGTATTTCCATTTTTATCTACTAACAAATCTGACTTGTACAGAACGACAGAGGAGTGAAATTTAGACTAATATTCCCATGTATAGCTATGATGTCGAGAGACTAGCCCCAATTGATCCAGTCTTATACATTACACACAATGAGGGGCAACATTGAGTCACATTTGCACTGAACACGGAAGCTAAGTAATTTGAAAAGAATTTGAAAGATAACCTGATCTTACATGCGGTGCTGCTATCTAGATGTAAGATCTTATCAGCTAACCGAGAGGCATAGTTCCGAGCGCAGCCTGTGTACTTCTCCACAGCTTCACAGTGACTCATTTCCTGCAATCACTGCCACCTGGCGTACGTTTACATAACTACAGGAATAACATAAACTCTTTGGCTTCTACACCTATAAATGGAGAAATAGGCTTATGTGGATATGGTTTTTGTGTGCAGCTGGTTCTAATATTGACTACACTGAGCATAGCAGCCGCGCAGAGGGGTGGCCAGTACAGCAACCTGCAGACGGTGCCCATCATTCAGTACAATAATGAAGTCAATTACGATGGCACCTACAGATACAAGTAAGTGGCCGCACATAACCTCCTTAGACTTTCAGACAGATACACAAATCACTGAATAACTGCAGTCTCAACTGGTACTAATGACCTTCCTTAGGTTCCAAAAAAGCACAGCACAGCGGAGACTATAGCTCTCACATGATTTAAAATTCTGAACCCTGCAATTTGTCACAATATGTATTTATGGATTTCAAAAAATTCTCAGAATAAACACTGACTACTTTCCCAAACCAATTAAAACTCTACAACAGACGTACAGATTGCTTTCTGAGAGGTGAAATAAATATTTTTACAAGTGGTTAATTACATATCACGCCTTGAAGACGTATGGTATGTAGCCAGAGTGGAGGTATGGGATAAACAATTCTTAATCTCGGCACTAGATAGAGATGAGTGATCAGATTCAAGCTGCCGCCGTTTTATCCCTAAAAACGATTCCCCAACACACTTTCAATGGGTCTCACAGACGGTTTGAACAATGCGGAATAAAGGAATATTTCCAGTGCCTGTCGCTTTTAGTTGCATGTAGAATGAGTACTACAATTCTGAAAAATAAGTTCTTCTAAGATGTTGTGCCTTATAGTCTGGAAAACGGGTACAAAACGTCAGAAGAACCTAATGCGTCCGTCTTCAGGGTTTGTAAGGAAAGATAAAACCTATTTATCACACTATATACATTACTTTACATCCCAGACTACAGCTATCTTAAAATTTTAAAAAGAATGTAGCTTATAGCAATAGTCAGACTATTGTCTTCTCGGATGTGACTCCATGTAGATAGGCACAGATTATGAAAACACTCGTCTGGTAGACAGCTACTTGTTGTCGGAGAAATATGATTCCTCCATTGTCCTCCTAAACATTGATATCTGTCATCAAAACTATAAAGGGTCCCAGGTTAGAAGACAAAAATTTTCAAAATCACAGTCTTGATAAATTATAATTTCACACTATATGTTCAGGTTTCAGAATAGGATAAGATAAGGCAAATAAGATAGCCCTACGTTTCTTCATACTTAACACTTAGCTAAGCAAATAAGGTGCAATTTCAATGTTTTCAGTTACGAGACCGGCAACGGAATTGTCGCACAAGAGCAGGGATATCTGAAGAATGCCGGGCAGAAGGACTTGGAAGCACAGGTTGCAACAGGGTCCTATTCATACACAGGTCCTGACGGAGTCCTCTACACTGTCACATACACGGCTGACGAGAATGGCTTCCGCGCGGAGGGTGCCCATCTACCAACACCTCCTCCCATCCCAGAGGCCATCGCACGAGCCCTGAACCTACAACAGCAGCCTCAGCATCCCGGCTCTACCAGGTATGAAAGACTGTTCATAAAACTTCAGCTTTTATCCATATACTCCCGTTACTTTGACTAAATTTATATTTACCAGCCACAGAAAAAATTACAAAATAATAGTATTTTTGGTTAGCGGAATATCTTTGACGTATTCTGTCTCATTTTTAGGGATATATAAATTTTAAATCTCCGCCTAGGGCTTCCAGGATTTTGACAATTGGTGGCGTGGCTTGTGCGTTTCTGTGATGCACCAAGCTATGCTGGCGGTACTGTAGCACCGGTAGGGCCTTCCATGCCAGGCAGGTTGGTGGTGAGAAACCAGAGGAAGAAGCAACCCATTGGTCTTCCAGGATAGCTGGGGGTTGGGCGTAGGGCCAACAACCATACTCCGTAAAACCTAAATTGTTTCGAAACCCACAAAAAAGAGGAGGCCATGACCTCAATACGGGCCAAAGAACCATAGAAGAGATATATATATATATATATATATATATATATATATATATATATACACATAGATACATTTTAAATAGCAACTATTAATTTAATGCGTCATGAAGTTGATAAATAGGCAAAATGTATTCTGCATTACATAAATGCTTTCTAATTCTTTTGTTGTAGAAAATGTTTCACAGACTGCAGTATTATACATTTTTTTACATGCTGCAGTATATAACATTTATCACAGACTGCAGTATATAACATTTATCACAGACTGCAGTATATAACATTTTTTTACATGCTGCAGTATATAACATTTATCACAGACTGCAGTATATAACATTTATCACAGACTGCAGTATATAACATTTATCACAGACTGCAGTATATAACATTTTTCACAGAATGCAGTGTATAACATTTATCACAGACTGCAGTATATAACATTTTTCACAGAATGCAGTATATAACATTTATCACAGACTGCAGTATATAACATTTTTCACAGAATGAAGTATATAACATTTATCACAGACTGCAGTATATAACATTTATCACAGACTGCAGCATATAGCATTTATCACTGGCTGCAGTATATAACATTTATCACAGACTGCAGTATTATACATTTTTTACATGCTGCAGTATATAACATTTATCACAGACTGCAGTATATAACATTTTTCACAGAATGCAGTATATAACATTTATCACAGACTGCAGTATATAACATTTTTCACAGAATGAAGTATATAACATTTATCACAGACTGCAGTATATAACATTTATCACAGACTGCAGTATATAGCATTTATCACTGGCTGCAGTATATAACATTTATCACAGACTGCAGTATTATACATTTTTTACATGCTGCAGTATATAACATTTTTCACAGAATGCAGTATATAACATTTATCACAGACTGCAGTATATAACATTTTTCACAGAATGAAGTATATAACATTTATCACAGACTGCAGTTTACAACATTTATCACTGGCTGCAGTATATAACATTTATCGCAGACTGCAGTATTATACATTTTTTTACATGCTGCAGTACATAACATTTTTCACAGAATGCAGTATATAACATTTATCACAGACTGCAGTATATAGCATTTATCACTGGTTGCAGTATATAGCATTTATCACTGGCTGCAGTATATAACACTCTAAAGTTCATTTCTTTTTTTGGTACGCAGGTACTACAGGAAATAACACAGTTATGCCAACTTTGCTGCTCAATACCGATATGAACAGCTACATTGCCTGCGAAGACTAACAATGCCACTGTTTAAGTTTATGCTATATTTTACGTTGGACAACCTTAGCAAGGAACAAAGTGTGTACAGAAGTTTACAACAGTTACCTTACAGAGAAAAGTTTTCGTGCTTACATTTGTTTGATTTAAGGTTTCATGTGTTACACATTGCTATTCCATAGCTACAGGTTTGCCACATGGGACATCTGAGACAGTAACCAGGGACCTATTTATATTTTGAACTAAATTCCAAAATTTATAATTTCTGTAATCTGTAAGAAGTCACATTTACTTGTGACAGGGTAAGCATTTATAAGGCAATGATATGTGTACATAAGACACGTAATTATAAAGTTTGCATCAACACTGTTTATGAGAACAGGCTGATTTGCACGAAACGTCTGTGTTCTATATGAACCGCCAATATTTGTGTCACAAAGCTGTGTCAGTACGTAGATATATGGCATTAGAAAAACTTTAACAGGTCTCATTTTCCTTCGGTGTCCACATTTATTTTATTTTGTTTTATAGTGAACGTGTAGCTTGTACAATTTGTTTATTTTTAATTATTGTACATGTAATTTTTTTCTCTTTTGTTTATTTATATCCTTCTGCTCTGCAAATAAATATTTTTACACGTGATACAAATAAATGTAATTACCCAGTTTAAATGATCCCACAATATGGTAATTCGTCTTATAACTATGCACATATGGGGACCAATATGGAATTTGTAACAGAAGAAAAACAGAATGAAATGTCACACGTTATGGCCTATGAGAATCTCGCCACTGTGGGAGTTAACATTTGTTCTTGTGGGATATAAAGCCGCGCAATTTGGTAGCACTGTCCTCACATTTCGGAGGACCCCGCTGTCTCTTTCTGCTAGGCATTCTATGAAGATGGGAACGTTTCAGACTATGTGGGTATGTTACCAGTGACAGTTTTTGAATATTTTGAATACTACCAAAATGGCGACTTCTGCTTAATAGCCAATATTGAAAGCAATATAGCAGGTCTGAACTTAATGATCTGTACTCATCACCAAATGTTATTCGGGTGAGCAAATCAAGACGAATAAGGTGGGCGAGGCATGTAGCACGTATGGGTGAGGGGAGAGGTGCATACAGGATTTTGGTGGGGAGACCTGAGGGAAGGAGACCACTTTGAAGACCCAGGCGTAGATGGGAGGATAATATTAAAATGGATCTTCAAGAAGTGGGATGGGAGGGGGGGCATGGACTGGATTGATATGGCTCAGGATAGGGACAAGTGGCGGGCTCTTGTGAGTGCGGTAATGAACCTTCAGATTCCATAAAACGAGGGGGAATTTCTTGACTATCTGACGACCTGTTAGCTTCACAAGAAGGACTGTGCTCCATGGAGTTAGTTAGTTAGTTAGTTAATATAGCAGGTCTACATTGTCATGCTTCCTGCTGCTTAAGGCACATAATCTGCATAAATATTATTATAAATTCAATGGATCCAAAATGCAGAAAAATGACTACAGTATGTGGAATAAGACATAAAATTGTACGAGATTAATACAATACAAAAATGGTATAAGGATTTAACGTAATGGAATAAAATGTTGGAAGAATCTATTATATATTTCATGCAATAAAATCTTGAGCCATTTTTTGCACGTTAGAACCTCATTAAGAAATTGAAACAAGTTTGTATTCAAGTGTCTTATTAACGCTGCTTCAAACTGAACTTTTTCGTTGATAAGACTACGTGTACATGACAGTTTGCTGCAAACTTTGATGGCAGCATAATACGTAATTTTCTGAAAATTTGAACATTTGGCAATTGTTCTGGGCAAATTGTACTTTTTCTATGTATTCATACTGTGTGAAGCTGAATTCTTGGAAAATATTCTTGGTTATTTAACAAGAAACTTATTAACCAAAATAGATATTCAATTGGAAGAGAAGTCTGTAGTCTTCTAAACAGACTTTGCGATTGCTTTACATCAGGCGTATTTGTGGCAGTGTAAATTTCATTTTTACTATTAGACACATCATATATCGAAGTCGAAATTGCAAGAAATAAAGAGGCGAAAAATTATAACAAGTTCAAAAATGACACGATTGGCACAAAGTATGGGTTCGTGAGCTGATCATACTTTCTTCTTTTACGAGTGTTTTGCCAGCCATAGAAAGATTAAGTCCAGAGTTTCTCAGAATTTATAATATTTTACTCTGAGACTCACATAAATCACAGTAATTACAATTACACACACTTACCCACAACTGTAATCTATCGAACATAAATTAGTTATGAAACACCTCCAAATAATCTACAAACCGAGATCCAATTTAACTGCTAGTCATTTTCTGTTCCAAAATGTTATGAAGTTTCGAATCAGGTTATGGATATATATTAAAAAGGACAGTAAATGTCCGAACGATAAAACATCACGAAATTTTAGTGTCAGAAGATAGGCTCCAGTGTGTCCGAAGTTCAATTGCTTCCTCAAAAACCCTTTGATCTGCGGAAAGATAATAGTACGTGCAATCAGAATATGAACCAACAACATTTTTACATGGAACCGGTACTATTTTTCAGATTGCTAACATTCTTTTACAGGAAAGTAAACAGTTTTTCAACATTAATTCGAAAGCTATATAATCTTAGCAATTAACAGCGTCGTTTAAACTCTATTGGCCAAACAGGCCGTCCATATCGCTTTAAATGCAACGCTTTATGGACGAAAGGAAAAACTCTGTCCCACTCAAGTGCAGGGATTGACATGTAAAATAAAAATAACTGGGTCCGTCAGTGCCTACATTTGGATTTAAAGACCGTGAAATAAATGTTAAGAAACACTTAAAAATTCTCGTTAATGAACACACTAACTCCATGAAGTGCTGTTCTTGTTGGAAAGGTAACAGGCGCTCAGTTAGTTAATATATTTCCCTATATCTATCTATCTATATCTATCTCTGTATCTACCCAAAAGTTAATTATCATGTTCAAAGCAACCCTCCCAATCGTCTGTATCGTGAGTCAGACGAATCCATGTCACCCCTTCGAGAAAAGGCGCCAGAGACTTGCTGCTGGACTGTTTGGAATTCCTCATTCTTACCTTCTAAGAAGGTTGCAGTGTAGTTCTATGTTAATCATACCGTTCACATTCTTGTAATTAATACATTAACAAACTTATACCCTTAATAAAATATATTGAGAAGTGTCAAATTCCTATAAAACGTCTACATGTTTCGGCACCGAGGTGTCATCATGAGGGAGTTATTCTGACAAAAGAACGTAAGGCCAGCACTCTTAACAAGGTATTGTGTCGCCTTTATTAAGACGATTAAAATATTAAATAAAATATACAATCTTAATAATAAAATAATTTCAGTATACCACACCGCCTGATACGATAAACATCATACACGCTAGCAGGACGAGATCTCTTCAGATCATAATAGACAGAGACAGATGTTTATACAGGGCATACACAAAAGAATGGTGCGGTTTCAAAAGTGAATAAAAAATTTATTTCTCACCTTACACGGGCACAACATACACCGTCAGCGGCGGCAACTGTCCAAGTTTCTCATTTTGTAATTACAATCCTTCAATGTGTGCATCCTGGGTCACACGACACACATCCACACGGTAATCAAACTCATCCCAGACCCGGTGTAACATGTCCGCTGTAATGGCCTGCAGTGCATGCGTTATCCGATCACGAATTTCATGGATGGACGTGGGCAATGGTGGTACATAAACGCTTTTAACGAACCCCCAAAGAAATTTTTAATAAATTTTAAATAAATAAAAGAATACATTTTTTATTCACTTTTGAAACCGCACCATTCTTTTGTGTATGCCCTGTATATATACTTCATAAGGAGTGTAAACAACTATAAACTTATACCTGCAACATCTCACTTTAGACAAATGTTAAATTTACAAAATTTTAATTTTATTATTAACTACACACATTTTATAATCTTAATATTGTAGTTATTTTAATGAAGGCGACACAATACCCAGTTAAGAGTGCTGTCCTTATAGTCCTTTGTCAGAATAACTCCTTGATGATGGCATCTCTGTGTCGAAACATGTAGGAGTTTTAAGGAGTTTTGTACTTCTGAACGTATTTTATTAAGGATGTAAGTTGGTTAATGTATTAATTGGTTACACTTTATATTGGACACGTCGATAAGGAATATTGGAGAACGGTCCACACTGTTAGTGTAAACAAAAGCTGTTAGTGTCAACAAAAGCTGTTATTGTCAACAAAAGCTGTTAGTGTCAATAAAAGCTCTTAGTGTCAACAAAAGCTCTTAGTGTCAACAAAAGCTGTTAGTGTCATCAAAAGCTGTTAGTGTCAACAAAATCTGTTAGCGTCAACAAAAGCTGTTAGTGTCAACAAAAGCTGTTAGCGTTAACAAAAGCTGTTAGTGTCAACAAAAGCTGTTAGTGTCAACAAAAGCTGTTAGTGTCAACAAAAAGCTGTTAGTGTCAACAAAAGCTGTTAGTGTCAACAAAATCTGTTAGTGTCAAAAAAAAGCTGTTAGTGTCAAAAAAGCTGTTAGTGTCAAAAAAGCTGTTAGTGTCAACAAAAGCTGTTAGTGTCAACAAAAGCTGTTAGTGTCAACAAAATCTGTTAGTGTCAAAAAAGCTGTTAGTGTCAACAAAAGCTGTTAATGTCAACAAAAGCTGTTAGTGTCAACAAAATCTGTTAGTGTCAAAAAAGCTGTTAGTGTCAACAAAAGCTGTTAGTGTCGATGATTCTGATACTGTCTGCACGTGAGTCATCATTTAACAAGTCAGAGTGCTCGGGCCTCAGAACCTTCAATTTTAAACCTATAATGACTGTAAAATGCCTCCGAACATTTTGCACAAACTAACCTGAAGGTGGCAGTGCGGCCTAAGACGCAGCTCAGCGGCCGCTCGATTGCTGAAATCGCGACTTTGAATCCCACTCAAGGCATGGATGTTCGTCTCTTGGGTTTGTGTTGTGTTGTGTATGTAGCGGCCTCTGCGACGAGCTGATCACTCGTTCAGAGGAGTCCCACCGGGTGTGTGTGTGTATAATCGTGTGTGATCTAAAAACCTAAACAATTAGGCGGTCTGGGCCCGAGTCGGGCCGTTGCGACACAGAAAAATTATCTGAAAGTGGGTTGCAAACCGAAATATTCAAATACGTTCTAAAACAAGAAAAAATATTTTTTTGTAATAAAGGCACGTTGGAATAAAGTGTCATTCCTTTAGACACAAGGGAATGTCTCATACAAAGTCTGCAGTCTTCCAAATGTGTGGGTCACGCGAGATAAGAGACTTTGCGCTGAGGTGACTGAATATATTATTTTGATGAGTATTGACGTCATGTAATTTGACAGAAATTTGCAGTCGTTTCCGAGAATCATCCCGCCTACCTCTTCAGAGTGAAAGGGGGAAAACGTTGAATGCAAGTTCCCGTACCCTCAGCAAATTTTGAGGAAACTACACGGCGTCATATTCCAGCAGACGGTAATATTTTCTCTAAGTCACATTTTCACATAAGCGTTGGGCACAGAAAGGAAGTATCCGTGTGCGGTCGTGACTCGGATCTTGCTCAGGGCAAAGACAGGGAGATCCGGCACAAAGAATAATTACGTTTCCTCCCGCAGTTCGGACGTCATCAAAACATGGCCACGATAATTACACGAGTGAGTCTGGAGATGTACCATTTGCCCCCAGGTGCCGGCTTATTAGCTACAAATCTTCACAACATGTAAATTTCCAAGGTCTTAGAAGAAGAATTTTCAATTGCGTATTTTAAACTATCAAGGACATTGCGATTGGCCGAACAGCATTCGAATGAGAAAAACACGTACTAATATTTTGTGACCCCACTGAAGGTATCTCCACTTTGAAGTAGTGATAGGGCTTGCGTGGTCAAATGATCCTGAGAGCTATACCGGTGGTAGCATAGCTACTGGCAGGGTCTCCCAAGCCGGGCAGGTCAAGGGTGATGATCCGACAAAGAGAGGTACCCTGGTCCTCCAGGTTGGGGGTTGAGCGTAGGGTTAACAGCCCTACCTCGTAAAAAAAACCAATTTGTTAGGGATACTTTACCACAGCCTCGGAAGGAGGCATGTGGTCAAGAAGGCCGAGGCCCTACATGGGCTGTAGCGCCGACCAGAAGAAGAAGAATATTTTGTGACATAACCTTACGGAAAACAGTAACTTGAAAGACCAAGACGGATTTGAAAAAAAATATTCGTACATGCGTCAGTTACTGCAGTATTATTTTTCTGATTATAAGGCTATTGTAATAACTGTTTCAATATAATACTACTAAACTATTAAACTATTTTCCTTTTCTTCTTTTTTTTTATTCTTTTTCTTTTCGTGCTTCTTAAACTGTTAGATTTGCTTTAAATAATATAACTTTTTCTGAGCTACATTTTTCTTCTATTATTCCGAAAATATCACGCGAATTTATTGTAATGCTTGACAACAAAAATGACACTTAGAGTATTTTCAACTTTGTGGCTGAAGACTTATGCCTTACGCTCTGTCGTGGGATAAATAATCCCCGACGTTTCTTGAGATTGTAGTACTTTCATCTTCAGGGTCTTGCAGTCCTGTACTTTCGACAGTTTTGGAACTATTTACCAATGGCGCGGCATAATATTACAGAAGACATTCGTCCTCAAAAATGTCGCTGTGAGAGTCAGTATGGGTCCCAGTGTTTCCCATCTGTTTAGACCCCTTAAGAAGCATCTGGAGGACACGCGATTTGCAACAAACCCAGACGTGAAGCAAGCTGTGAATTACTGGCTACAAAATGGAAACTTGTGTCTCCGACGTCGGCAAGGCATCCTTGGTGCTATGATGGGACCAATGCTTCATTATAAATGGCGATTACGTCGACGTCTGATGTGTACCATCTGCTACCCATGTGCTGTGCATGTACAGTAGTTAGAACAAAGTGCTCAGCATAAGAGTTCTTGTTAATTTTGTCTCCTTTTTCTGCAAATGCTTCGTAGCCCGAGACGCTTACCTTACTGAAACCCGCATTTATAATTTTTGACGTACTCAACACGACAGGACTTTACAATATTGCCGATTGTTTATTCTTTATTCTCTTGACGAGGTAGATCCGTGTCTATGTATGATTTCAGGCTTCCGTCGCGGTATAAATGAGATCTGCGCTTTTCTGGGAATTTATGCAGCCTAAACTTGTAGTTTGTTACCGACGTTTCGGGACAACCTATCGGTTGAAAGTTCAAGCAGTCAAAGAAGAAAGGTTGTCCCGAAACGTCGATAAGAAACTACTAATCAACTCTGCGTAAAGCAACATACGAGTCCAGATCTGCGTCTATGTAAATGTGTTCTTTAACTGGCTCATTGTTCAACACCGTTGGACAGATAAATATATGTCAAATACTGGTTTAATGGTACAGGTAGAGAAATGTTGAAGTACTTGGCGAAGGATTGTACTAATGTCACATTATCCACCACAGATCCTACATGAATTATTTTTAGGACTGAACACGGAACTCTGCAATGGAAGCCTGGTGACTAATCTCTGCCCTATATCACGGCCATTTTGTTTAGGTTAGCCCTCCATTGAAATGGAAGCCTTGATTGGACACAGTATTTCCAAATTGTTATTGGTGGTGTCTAATGTTCGACTGATCGCTGAAAACAGCGCTAAATAAGTGTACCATCGGCTGTAACATAAGGGAACTGTGCCTTGTGTATTTATGTGTTTCATGTAACCTTCAGGACAAAGAGCAGTTACATCCCTATTACTGGGTCTGACTCTCAAAAATGATTGCCATAATATATAATAATATCGAATATTTAAAACTTGAATGTTTTAATTACTAGACATTTTAATTTGTTACGCACAGCTAACGACTTTTTTCCCTCATCAAATGATAATGTCTTTGTGTTAAAAGTCTCCCTGAAAATGGTTAATGATAGCCGAAATATGTGGGAGGACACACTATAGAGAAATAAAAATTGAATATCTCTATTACTCTACAATTAGTTGTACTAAAACATAAGTTAATATGTCCATTTTCTTTCTCTGGTTAAATGTCTTCTTCTCACTTCCATTATTTTGTCAACACCTATTAAGAAATTTTAACCTAATTAAATAGGCAAATTTTTCCCTATACAGTCTAAATAGTGTAGGGGGAATAGAAGTATAGCTCAATTCCTAACCTCCGCACTATAGGGAGGCGATTGATTAGCTTTATGCTCCGGCTGCCTTACCCCCTAGGAAATATCTCCAAGTACCCAATATAGGAAGCTAGGCAGATGTCATATCCTGTCTACAAGTCCTGAATCAAACCTCATTTCCTCGGTCGTTCAGCTTGTGTCCGAATCACTATGTCAACTGAGCTATTCCAGGCCTTTTGTAACTAAATTCTTAGTTTAATTCCTGTTTATCCACTTGAATAATCTACCAATATGATACCGTTTTATAAACATTAAATTAAACAATTAGTTAACACAACTGGCTGCACCAGTAATGCGGAACCCAGCTTTACAAGTCAACCAGTAATGAAAGCCTAAAAACCCCACTCCACCCAAAAATAACAAAAATTTCCTGCTCCCAAAAACCGGAGTAACCCGTTGTGTTCAGTCACATTTCAAGCCATATCGTACACGTTGAACGAACCTTGGACATAGATGAGGAATTGTGTGCTTGCTTCATAGACTGGCAGAAGGCATTTGACCGTGTAACTGGACCAAATTAATGCAGATCCTAAAGGGAACTGGGATAGACTGGCGCGAAAGAAGATTGAGCAGCAAATTGTACATGGAACAGTGTCAAAATACGACTGGACCAAGGGGAGACGAGGAGTGTGAAGATTGGAAGAGGAGTTAGACAAGGTTGCTGTCTGTCGCCGATTCTGTTCAACTTATACAGCGAGTACCTTACCAAGGAAGCTCTTGAAGAGTTTGGAGACTTCAAAATAGGAGGACAAGCAATTCGCACTGTGAAATATGCAGATGACCTTGTGCTACTGGCTAGGGAAGAAAAGGTGCTACAGGGCATGATTGATAGACTGATTGAAATTGGAAGATGCTATGGAATGGAAATGAATGTGGGAAAAAATAAGGTAATAAGAATCTCAAGGCAACCATCCCCAATGAAAATTGTGATAGATCAAAAACAGCCGGAGAATTTGGAATATTTCAATTATTTGGGTAGCATGATAACAAAAGATGCAAGGTGTACACGTGAAATTAAATCCATAATTGCCATGGCAAAAGCAGCATTCAACAAGAAGAAAACTCTGTTCACCAGCAAATTGGGCTTCAATTTAAGGAAGAAACTAGTAAAGTGCTACATTTGGAGCATAGCTTTGTGTGGTGCTGAAACGTGGACACTTCGGAAAGTAGATCAGAAATATCTGGAAATTTTGAAATGTGGTGCTGGAGAAGAATGGAGAAGATCAGTTGGACCGATCGTGTGAGAAATGAAGAAGTATTACATAGAGTCAAGGAGGAGAGGAATATCTTACATACAGTAAAAAGAAGAAAGGCTAACTGGATTGGTCACATCTTGCGTAGAAACTGCCTTCTGAAACACGTGATTGAAGGAAAGTTAGAGGGAAGGAGAGAAATGACGGAAAGACGAGGGAGAAGACGTAAGCAGCTACTGGATCATGTTAAGGAAAAGAGAGGGTACCGTAATTTGAAAGAGGAAGCACTAGATCGCACTGTGTGGAGAACTCGCTTTGGAAGAGGCTACGGACCTGTCGTAAGACATACTGCAGAATGAAAGAAAGAATGAATGAATGAATATATACGTTCTTGCTGAGAAACTTAATTTTACCCTGAAAATTGCTTTTAAACACGGCAGACCTATTGATATTTGCGCTAGTGTTATTAAAAGAACTTATCATAAGTTTTTTAACATATTCATCACTGCGATAAAAAAAATTTTCACCAGTAGTCATATAGTACAATATCTGTACCGTTAACAGTATAATGTACAAATTCGAACAACACAAACAGACATAACACTGAAACCTGGATTTACGCGTGCAGTGTTATTTATTACAAATGTTTAAGTAACACAAATTGACTCGAGCAGAACCGTCTTTCTCCTGAGAATGTCTCATAGCAGCTGAGCCCGTTAAAGAGCAAAGAGATATCCCTCCGTGTAAGAAGAGAAGACGGCAAGACACGCCCGCATCGACGCTCAGAGCGTGTTATACCCTGTTGTATTAGCTAATATAATGACAGGTTTTCAACTGTTTACTGAAAGTCAGAGGTGGTGGGAGACGTGTGACTGTTGAGATGTGTGAGCAAACAGAAGTCGATCGTGGTATATCTGAGAGCTGGTTTCCTGCAACCTAAATCATGACATCGGTCTCACAGTGTGATGATGCAAATACCGCCAACTTCCTGTGCATAACTTCCCACACCCATGCATCGTGCTGCATGTAACATTCCCCACAATGTACAGTGGTGTTGTTTCCTGGTCAGATAAAGTTGCATATATTCACGATTATGACAGTCCTGTGAACATAGTTACAGTTTTGTCCTCGGACTTTGTGTGCTACAAATTCCACATATGCAGTGACGTGTTTCAAAATAACTAATTTTATGATAATTTTAAAGAAAGTCCATTTGGTTTCTGTGCGGTAGGAACATATTTTGAACGTTATTTTAGAACAACTTCAGGCCCCCTGTAGTTAAGGGGAAGTCTTCATTTTGTTCGTCTCTGTAGACAAGGAAATTTGTGAGTGAATTACTGAGTCACACGGTTGGGAGGAACCATACTCTCCATATTAAAAACATGAGGTAGAGGTTGTCCTTGAAAACAACTACAAACTCTACTGGGATCTTACCCTATTATCGGACAGGACTGTACATTTCAACAGGCCACACATAACATTGGTTGATAAAAAAATCAAGGAAGCTGTATTCATTGACCTAACTATCTCACTGACCCACAGTGTAGAAGCCACACAAAAAGCTATGCAAATGTCAGTAATTGCAATCGAAATAAAGAAACAGTGGCAGCTGGACAAGATCATTGTTACTCCGTTTTTTTTTACATGGTGAAGGGCCCCGCAGCAGAAGCTACGGACGCGCAACAGCCTTAAGGCTTTTTGTTCAACCCCTGTGATGAAGATGAGCAGTTTTGTTACCAAGTTTTTACAAGTAATGGAGCACCAGTGGAATGAAATTGACAGGGAAAAACCGACAACTCGGAGAAAAACCTGTCCCAGTGCCACTTTGTCCAACAATAATCTTACATGGACTGACCCGGGATTTTTTGTTTTGTCTGTCTGGGGTTTTTCCCCTTTGATCCATTTTTGTACTGTATTAAATCCTTTTCGTCCTTCATGTCACTAATGTTCCATACTACCGTATAACACAAGAAAAACATCCATGCCCCCGGTGGGATTTGAACCCACGATCCCAGTGAGCGAGCGGCCGAAGACCTACGCCTTAGAACGCACGACCACTGGGATCGGTAAGGGATCGAACCCGGGCCTCCGCGGTGAGAGGCCGGCGACTAACCGCCTGCGCCATGGCACAGCCTTATTGTTATTCCGTCAGTCCTGTCTGCTAGAAGGTTCATCCCTAAAGTGCTTAACAAAGCTTAGTTTAATTCACCACCACGCATAATGTTCCAGGCATAAAACGTTGGCGCACTAAACACCTCTCCCTATCGTGAGATAATGCCTCAATGATAAAGAACACTTAAGCGATAACGATGTCCGAAATTCCCAATCATATCATTTTACCAAGTTCTAGGCTTTATGTATTCATTTCAAAATTTCCTCACATGACTTCCCAACATATAAGTGACCCTTAGTCTGGGTGCTTAATAATACGGGGTACAGCCTGAGACCACCCCAAATACTAATATTAATACTAATACTAACACTTTTTTTCTATGGCTCGACAGCCCTATATGGGCCTGGGCCTCCTCGTTTCGTCGAGGTTTCACGGTCACACACATTTAGACACACCACAGTCGGTAGGACTCCTCTGGACGAGTGATCAGCCCGTCACAGAGACCTCTACCTGACAACACACAACACTCACAAGAGACAGACATCCATGCCCCCGGTGGGATTTTTTTTTTTTGTCTGTCCGGGGTTTTTCCCCTTTCATCCATTTTTGTACTGTATTAAATCCTTTTCGTCCTTCATGTCACTTATGTTCCATACTACCGTATAACACAACACAAACATCCATGCTCCCGGTGGGATTCGAACCCACGATCCCAGTAAGCGAGCGGCCGAAGACCCACGCCTTAGACCGCACGGCCACTGGAATCGGCAATACTAACACTAATAATAATAATATTTCTGTGGAATATGTCTCCCTGAAATCTGGCAGAATTTTACCCACATTTCCGAGGAAAATTCTGACCTATCTTCATAAAAGAATTTGATTCTTCCACCTGCTCACTGTCTGTTCCATCTAAAGTACTTACTAACGTAACTCCATCACACCAAGACTTGTTTATATCTTTTTAAATTTGATACAAAAACTTATCTAACATTTCAGATCAAATAATTCCATTCAATATATAATTTTTGTAACATAAATTAAAATAAATGACAATAATATGAAGTAATCTCATCTCATAAATTGGACAAGATCTGCTATTAAGATATATTCACTAAACACCAACTAATACACATAAACTTTATTTAAAATAGTTTATTCTTAAAATTCCCCTATACGTATTTCGGTGGTTTAAACCACCATCTTCAGGGGGTCGTAGAGATTATTTAGCATAGACCATACAGTTATTACATATGTGGTTACATCCTTATATGTAGAATGTGAGTGGTCTATTGTTGTCCACTTCTTAAAGTATTGTAAAATAAGTTATTATAAAAGGATTAAAATGTTGCTAAAATGGTTACTTATAATAACTTATTTTACAATACTGTACGAAGTGGACAACAATAGACCACTCACATTCTACATATACGGATGTAACCACATACGTAATAACTGTATAGTCTATGCTAAATAATCTCTACGACCCCCTGAAGATGGTGGTTTAAACCACCGAAATACGCATAGGGGAATTTTAAGAATAAACTATTGTAAATAAAGTTTATGTACATTAGTTGGTGTTTAATGAATATATCTTAATTGAAAAGATGCACGGTAAATACAATGTTAAGATCTGCTATGTTTAATTGTACGTTCGGGACCATGCATTCCCCTCTGGTGGTCGGACCACCCTCCTCCTTGCCCCACCAGATGGTCACACCCATTCCATCTTTCTCTGTCCATTTCACTGTTGCGAGGTCCGGGTGTGATCCTACTGCTCTGTATATAAGGCTGTGAAATTGAGGCAGTCAGCATTGTAGGTTAGGTGTAGAAGGCGCAGGACAGTGTCTCACGCACGCACGCACGCACGCACTCCAGCTGCAGAATGAGAAACCTAAAATTGGTAAGCTAATTATCCTTACCCTTCATAATAAGAAACAAAAATTACGTATCGTAACTGTTAAACACGATACTTATGCACTAGACTGTTTCTGGTTACATTTCATTAGAAGGATCAAGAACGTCTGTGTAATCCTTGGAGATTATTTTGTAAATACAGAGTATACACAAAAGAATGGTGCGGTTTCAATGGTGAATAAAGGGAAACCGCACCATTCTTTTGAGTATACCCTGTACATAAATTATTGTTGTGTGGAATTTCAGTTTGTCACGGCGGAAGGGATGGTTAGTGTTGTCTTTTGGGATATAGCCTGACATCTTGAATAGTGAGGTCGCAGGTTTTTTCCAAACTAAGCAACATATCTACCAAACTTTACTGCGTTGCATTCTGAAAGTTAATGTTCCTCAATTTGTTACTGGAACCGAGAAACGTATATACATTTAATAAGAAAAATTTTTAATTTTTGAATTTCGTAAGAGTAGTGTATTCCCAGAATACTGACTGAAAATTTAACGTAACGAAAGTGAAATTTGAGTGACTAACAAAGGAAATATGGTCTGTCTTGAAATTAGAGTTTGTCAGTTTTCAAAATTTGATTGAAGGAAAAATTCGTAAAAGAAATTCAAGAAGTCGCTAATTATAACATCAATCACGCACTTTGACACAGCACACTTCTGGCTATCTTGATTCTCCTTCTTTATTATTTTGAAAAAAAAAAGAAAGAGGCAAATTATATCGCGTGTAAGACATGTGCTTCACTTTTCTCTATAGGATTTTTCTCAAAATATTTGCCCCCAAAATGTATATAAACGGTTAATCTCGAAAGGCATGCAGTAATACAGTAAAATAGCTGTCATTATTGGAGAGGCGTACAGTAAAATAGCTGTCATTATTGGAGATGCTTACAGTAAAATAGCTGTCATTATTGCAGATGCGTAGAGTAAAATATCTGTCATTATTGCAGATGCTTACAGTAAAATATCTGTCATTATTGGAGATGCGTACAGTAAAATATGTCATTATTGCAGATACGTACAGTAAAATATCTGTCATTATTGGAGATGCGTACAGTAAAATAGCTGTCATTATTGCAGATGCGTAGAGTAAAATATCTGTCATTATTGCAGATGCTTACAGTAAAATATCTGTCATTATTGGAGATGCGTACAGTAAAATATGTCATTATTGCAGATACGTACAGTAAAATATCTGTCATTATTGGAGATGCGTACAGTAAAATATCTGTCAATATTGGAGATGCGTACAGTAACAAGTAAAGTATCAGTAATTTTTGTGTGATTACATTTAAACCTGGAATGTGCAGACAAAAGTTAGTGAAGCCCTCCAATACACGCTTCCATAAAAAATGATATTTCTTGAAAGTCGTCTGCAACATTGAAACGCCCTTCGTTTGAGTCATTAATCCTACAAGCATAATTTGAGGTAACTCCTAGTTACTTTAAGTATTGATTTAAACATTTTTCATAAACATATTCATAATTATGTGTACTTTCATGCCATAGATCTCTTTAGCTTCTTTTTAATCTACAGTATTATTGCTACGTACAGTTTGTTTTTTTGCATTTCTTTCGCTAACTGTTCTTCTATGGCACTATTTTCCCGACGTTTCTTTGCGAACGCTAAAAAAATCGTGCAGATTAACGTACACTTTTTGTAACATAATTAGTATCTTATATTGTTAACGTATAAATAATGTTGCGTCAAGAAATTTGTATTAAACATTTTTGCCATTACGTATATTCTAGAAATGTATTGTTCTTTCTATATGAACATGTTTAAAATTATACTAAACTGTAAACTGTCTTACTTTATATTTGAGGGTATATATGTACCTATACATATATATGTACCTATATATATGTATGTACCTATATATGTATGTACCTATATATATGCATGTACCAATATATGTATGTACCTATATATATGTATGCACTTATGTATGTGTATATATACGTATGTATGTGTGTATATATATGAATATATGTATGTATGTGTACGTATGTATGTATGTATGTATGTATCTAGGTATATGCTGCCTTGCTTTGTGCATGTCAATGCATCCTTACAAATGATGCTCAACCAGCAAAGTTCCTCCTGTCACACATTCATACGATCAGTCCCTACAACGCTCAATCTATCATCTCTTCTCCACTCAATACTTCGTTATTCTTCATAATTGCAGGGCACAGTCATGCAGCTTATGCCATCTTAACTTCACGCGGTGGCGCAGTTGGTTGAGGCACTGCACTACAAGCCGGAAGGTCGCGGGTTCAATCCCCGATGGTGTCACTGGAATTTTTCAGTGACATAATTCTTTCGGCCGCACTCTGGCCCTGGGGTCGACTCAGCATCTAACAGATATGAGTACCGGCAATATTTCCTGGGGAGTAAATGTGGCCGGTGCGTAGGGCTGACAACCTTACCACCTTCATGTGCCGACTGTCTACAAATCTGGGCGCCTCAACCTCCTGGAACCCTAAGGGCCTGTCCAGGCCTGTAATGGGATTGCTTTACTTTACCTTTAACTTCAATTTAAAAATTCCGTCGCTGTAGCAATCGGGCTATTGCACACACTTTGTGGTGTTCCGTTTCGTCACTATCAGCGGTATGTACAACAGCAATGCAGTGGATAAATCTCAAATTCTGACCCACCGGTTCCTCCATTGTTACTGCGTGGACAGGCGTCTAGCAATGTGCTGGGATGACCGATGCGGCCATCATTGTAGGCGTCCGTGCCAATTTTTTCATACTCTCTGCACCATTCTGCTGACGTGCTGTACCATCACATCATTACACCATCACTATACACCTTCAGTCACTGGCAGTACATTTCGACGGAGACAGCGTTAGTTGCCACAGAAAAGGAATCACACTGCGAAATTCTTCGCAGGACGGATTTTCAAATGTCACTCTGTTTGCACTTCAAGTTGTCTGTTGAATACCATCTCTCTGACAGATGCCTGCGCCATGTGTTGCATGTCAGACCGACTGGAAGTGCCACTTCCGACCGAAAAACACGATGGCTATTTAACGCAAACTGCTGAGACTAGGGCAAATTCCCTATAGAACATGTCCCTTACTTTTGCTATATTATGATTTCATTGGAATGTTTGTGTGTGTCTAAATCTTAACCCACAGTATTCCCAGTTTAGGTATCTCTTTAGTTCTGTGCACAGCTAAGAGGTAAATCCGCAAGTTCGCCGGACGATGATATGGTTTAGACCAGTTTTTCCCAAACGTTTTTGCTCGCTGCCCCCTTTTTATCTTCGAAAAATAACCACGGATCCTCACATCCTTTTTCACGTAAATATAGAATGTCCGGATAATACGTATCCAAAATTTGAAAATTATATCTCAGAACTGATTTAAATAGTTACCAATACACACCAGTAGCATACGTAACAATGCATTGCATGATTTGACCTTAATTAAAATGACTGTCGCTCTCTTTGTGGGTACAGGGGGTTTCTTAATTAGATATTCTAACGGTGATATGAAATAAATGTATCACCAATTAAAGAAGATTCGCTATTATTTTTAACAAAACATTATTACTTTACTATTTAAAACACCAACTGGATGCATCTTTATTCTAAAAATGTGTAGATCTTTAAAACATTTCAATTAAACCCGACATATGTTTCGGCTCTGTACAGAGCCATCCTCAGAACCAAGGAAATGACCCTTTCATTATAAATTATATGCAGTTTTAGTGACAAAAAACCCCTGAGGATGGCTCTGTACAGAGCCGAAACATATGTCGGGTTTAATTGAAATGTTTTAAAGATCTACACATTTTTAGAATAAAGATGCATCCAGTTGGTGTTTTAAATAGTGATTGTCAAAGATGCACGGTGATTTTAGATTAAAATTATTACTTTAATTTAAAAAATAAGTACATTTCAAAGTAGCCATTACAGAAATACGAGTATATCCACGGATCGCCTGGGAACTGGTCGCCGATTCCTCGAGATCCCCAGAGCACATTTTGGGGAACCACTGGTGTAGACTGTTTCATATGTTTTAATAAATGTTCCCGTGCCCGAGATGTACACTAGTGGCAAATACCAGTTCAGCTGGCACTGTTGCAGTTGACATGCGTGGCCGCCATTTTGACCACGTGCACAGCTCTGCCGCAGCACTACCCCCAGTATCAACAGAGATTCCAGAAGCCGTTTGTCCCCATTGTGGCCTACAACAACGACATGTCACATGACGGCTCCTACGCTTACAGGTGAGTTCGTGGTATAAATGGGAAGAAGCAGTGCAGTACAATGGTAACAACTTTATAAGATTTGTGTTTCTGACTGCTGTGTCTAGAACGTGTCACTTGTGGGATGTAATGCTGTCTAATATGGGATAAATTCACATACTTTTCGATATATACATGATATATCATGTATGTATCGAATTATCTAATACATGGGGTAAGACTTAGCATCTAATTGAACAATCTGTAAGTGAAAAATTGAAAATATAATTGATAAAAAATACAGCAATATGAAATTCTAAATTTAAAAAGCTGAGACAAACCCATTCACAAACACCAACAAAATAAATGACCTTCCCCATAGTTATAAACAATACTAATATTGTTTTCTCGGAAGATGAAATATCCTTGCTAAAGAAAGGTTTACCTACTTTTGTTCACTAAAGATGGACGCAGTCATTTCCTCAGAAGCGTTAATTTATTTCTGCCATAATACATGGCGTCAGTTAGAAAATGGCGTTTATCTTCTGAGTAAATTCTGCAGAGGACTATGGCATAATAAACAAACGGAAGTTGCAGCACACAAAAATGATTGTACCAGATTATATCGGGGGGGACCAGCATTACAATGGCAACTGCACCTTGGCACACTTTCACGTAACAAATGTCTGCACTGGAGGACAGTTATAGCACGCTACTTGAGAGTGTACGAGCAGGGATGAATTTAGATTGCGAAATCAAAGTGTGTTTTCCAATTAAAAGATCATTCATAACACCAAAAGTGCAACTTTTATATATACAAGTACAGTTTTACATCGCTGCTACGTGTTTCGGCATCATCTACGTCATTCTCAGGAACCTCCAAACCAATATTTAAAAGATACAACAATAAAATACATTACAAAAGTAATTCACATTATATTACAATATTCTTGCAGCTAATGTTACCAATGTGGGTTTCAAAAACTCTGATTAAAATAATATTTATGAAATATATATCAAAATGAGTAGGAAAGTAATATTATTATCACGGAGTTTTCATTTAATATGGTTAGAAACTGTATATGGCTAAGTTAAATTTAACGAAAACGCCTAAAAGTATTAATATTTTACTGATTTTAATATATCACTTGACATTACTTTCACCGTGCACCATTATGATAAATTGTATATATATATATATTATATATATATATATATACCAACATGTATTGCACAAAATTATAACTAGATAAATTTATCACTTAACCCGACAGTGAAGCATACAAACCAGCAACCCCATTTGGGCCGAAACACGTGTCGGGTTAAGTGATAAGTTTATCTAGTTATAATTTTGTGCAATACATGTTGGTATATATATGCAATTTAATATATCACGTTTCACAAATATTATTTTAATCACAGTTTATGAAAACCTCATGGTTAACATTGGTTGCAATAATACTGTAAACAATTTTGAATTGCTTTGGTGATCTAGTATATTGTTGTAATTTTTATATCTTGATGTAGAGTTCCGTTAGTATGGCGTAGATGCCGCCGAAACATGTAGACGAGATGTAAAAGTGTACTTAAATACACGAAAGGTGCGTTTCTTGGTGTATGAATTAACTTTTAACTCAAGCAGAATGCAAAGTAAGTCTTCCAATATTTAGCCTTTCTTAAACAACAAAAAGAAACACCTTGTGTGGAGACCACTGCCGTACGCCCATAGGTCTCTCTCTTCGCCTGTCTGTCCGTAACTTACTAACTAACTAACTAACTAACTAACTTACTAACTAACTCCATCTAGCACAGTCCTTCTCGAGAAGCTGACAGGTCGTCAGCTAGTCAAGAAATTCCCCGCGTTTTATGGAACCCGAAGGTTCATTACCGCACTCACAACAGCCCGCCACCTGTCCCTATCCTGAGCCATATCAATCCAGTCCATGCCCCCCATCCCACTTCTTGAAAATCCATTTTAATATTATCCTCCCATCTACGCCTGGGTCTTCCAAGTGGTCACCTTCCCTCAGGTCTCCCCACCAAAATCCTGTATGCACCTCTCTCCTTACCCATACGTGCTACATGCCCCGCCCGCTTCATTCTTCTCAATTTGATCACCCGAATAATATTTGGTGATGAGTACAGATCATTAAGTTCCTCGTTATGTAGTCTTCTCCACTCCCCTGTTACCTCGTCCCTCTTAGTCCCAAATATCCTCCTCAGCACCCTATTCTCGAACACCCTCAGCCTGTGTTCCTCCCTCAGTGTGACAGACCAAGTTTCACACCCACACAAAACAACAACAAAATTACAGTTCTGTATATCTTAATGTTTGTATTTTGGATAGCAAACTGTAAGACACAAGATCCTGCACCGAATGATAACAAGCATTCCGTGACTTCAATCTGCTCTTAATTTCTTCTTGAATGGAATTTCGATTTATTAAGGTTGTTCCCAAATATTTGAACTGTTCCACCCTTTCAAACGATTTATTATCTAACTTTATGTTGTGATTTTGTCCTGCATTCTGATTGCGAGACATGACCACCGTAACTTACTATCAGCGACTAAATCCTCTGTCGGATTACCATGTAATATTCTTTAGGAGACTTTCGGCAAAACTTTTCCACAATCGTAGGTTTCATGAATTTATTATTTACGGTAGCCAATTTTTGCATCTGACGCTTGATACATCCTGCATAATGAAAGCAATGGCGAAAATATATCCACTTTTACGACAATTGAGTTCTGTATCACCTTCTTTACAGGAACGCCAAATCTTTAGTAACTCCAAACCGAATTTTGGAAACTGTAGTAATAAGGAATGTGATGCTGGTTTTTAAATGCGGCAATGATTTTGGCAGATTGGGGCCGTTACCGGTGGCTGTGCAGTAATTGATTCTGCTGTACGGCGCGCAGTTCCGAGTTAACGCTGTAGTTAGTACGCCCTGCTACCGAGCAGATGGCGCCATTGTTCATTATGCAGCGGTGCAGTTATAAACGGGTTTCACGTTCAGCTGGAAGCTGTGAGTTACTATCTGAGCAGGGTTTCCTAGTAGTTGTTTGATGTGTAGGGCAAATATACAGAATTTCGTAAATTTTATGGCACGAAACCCAAATTAGGTGAGCTAAAGATACTTATGGCCGTAAAAAGAATTTCACTGTGCAGCCATCTGTGGACAAGTGTCAAAACTAACTGTAGAACACGTATGTCCCTAAGAGCGTGACAAACTCGGGATGTTTCCCGACGTAATGTACGTCACAACACTGAGTAGCTTTCAGCGTTGCCACAGAGCTGGTTTGTACGGATGTGAAACGAATCACGTTTCCCTGGTCTTGGTATTTATCTTCACCTGACTTGCCCTCGAGCAGGATTCAGCGCCATCTTGCTGTCGACGTTCTCTTGTTCTCCTTCGCTCTTCCTTGTAATTGCATTAATATTCTTTTTTATCTCTGACGTCTTCCATTCCTTTCTAGTCAGCAAACGAGTTATATATTTTCACTTCACTCTATACTTCACCCACACATTTCTGTCCATATTTTTCTATCAGTTGTCGCTAAACTGAAGAAATGTTTATGTTTCGTTGTAAAAGGGTCCTTCACAGACACGAACAATGTTCTTGAGTTCTGTGACCTTCCGGGATATTGGCAGAACTAACAGTGCTGCCAGAAGGTGACACCGTGTAGTCTGATAAAAAGGTGCCAATATATAGGACGAAAGTAATGCCTAAAACTTCAGGGTAACCATTCTCCGACCCTGAAGATAGAGGTAGCAGGTTACTCCGAAACGTTGGTTCATGTATACCAAACTGCATGACGTTAGATCCTGTAGTCACAGTCATAATACTGACCACCAAATCTCACACAAGCTCTGATATTCCTTCCGCAGTCTAGTATGTAGGCCTACTGGCAATGACAGGGGGTCCCAAAATATTCACTTTGTCTTCAGATTTGAAAAGTTCCGGGAAAAGCACTATAAATTGTCCCTGTCCTCGCTATGAAGGCACAGGGACGAGGATACATATAGCTTTATTTGCTCGCAAACTCGGCCTTAGAAGGAGATAAATGGTGAATTTCACGCTCCGGCCGCTTAACACTCACGGACGTACCCCGAGACCCATAGAACAGGAGGGCTTGTTGAGCTCCGGAAACGGTCTGGAAGCTTTTGAGAAAGAAGATATCTTTCTCCGACCGGGAATCGAACCCCGGTTCTGGGGCTGTCCAGTTCTTAGCCTGCGCATCTTACTGACCGCGCTGCCCGTGAAGGTCTGACAGGCTATTGTGACGTATACATTCATGATAATGTTGAGTCTATATGATAATTTTAATAAGAAATTAAAATTACAAAACTTAGTGCGTTAAGTGTGTAAGCCTGCCTACCTTGTACTAATTTGAAGTTACCACCTATAAATAGGGAGAGAGTACAAAACTTTGGGCTTATATCCGAGAAACTTGATCTGTGATCTATGATCTGTACATAAGTAACACAGTCTTCCCCACAAGAACACAAAGAAAATAATTTGTGACTCTGACTTCTTCTGTTTATGTGTCCTACTATATGAAAAAAAGCTATCATGTCCAAACGGAGTACTGCTTCCATTACGGACACTGCTCACTCTGTCTGTGCACATGTGCATTGAGTGCTGTTCTGTTTACAGTTATCAGACAGGAGATGGCACCACCGCTCAGGAATCAGGTTACTTGAAAAACCCGGGCAGTAGAGACCTAGAGGCTCAGAGTGTACAAGGCTCGTACTCCTACATGTCACCAGAGGGCACACCCATCACAGTCACCTACACGGCTGACGAAAATGGATTCCGCGCGCAAGGCGCGCATCTGCCTGTGGCGCCACCTATACCCGACGCCATCCTCAAGTCTTTGGATCTGATCGCCAGAACACAGCCTGGCGCAAGAGAAAACTTGGGAGTATACGCGCAACAAGGCTATAACAAGCAACAATACAGATATTAATGTCCACTCGTGTTCCCAATTTGTCATGTAAGAATGGTGTCATTGTTCACCTTTGGACTCATGTTTGGTTATTTTTTTATTTAACATTCACTAGGTAGATTATGTAGTGTCGAACGGGAGGATTGTCTTTGAATGCTGAATTGTGGAGACATTCTGCAAGTGAAACTAAGACAAAAAACCGAACCTAAAAACGTGTATCATCTTTTGAACGTCTGACTTCATTGGATGACTGGACATGGCATTGACTGGCAAAAACTTAGCAACATTGGATGCCTGAACATGGCATTGACTGGCAAAAACTTAGCAACATTGGATGCCTGAACATGGCATTGACTGGCAAAAACTTAGCAACATTGGATACCTGAACATGGCATTGACTGGCAAAAACTTAGCAACATTGGATGCCTGAACATGGCATTGACTGGCAAAAACTTAGCAACATTGGATGCCTGAACATGGCATTGACTGGCAAAAACTTAGCAACATTGGATGCCTGAACATGGCATTGACTGGCAAAAACTTAGCAACATTGGATGCCTGAACATGGCATTGACTGGCAAAAACTTAGCAACATTGGATACCTGAACATGGCATTGACTGGCAAAAACTTAGCAACATTGGATGCCTGAACATGGCATTGACTGGCAAAAACTTAGCAACATTGGATGCCTGAACATGGCATTGACTGGCAAAAACTTAGCAACATTGGATGCCTGAACATGGCATTGACTGGCAAAAACTTAGCAACATTGGATGCCTGAACATGGCATTGACTGGCAAAAACTTAGCAACATTGGATGCCTGAACATGGCATTGACTGGCAAAAACTTAGCAACATTAGATGCCTGAACATGGCATTGACTGGCAACAATGTAGTTACATTGGATGCCTAAACATGGCATTGACTGGCAACAATGTAGTTACATTGGATGCCTGAACATGGCATTGACTGGCAACAATGTAGTTACATTGGATGCCTGAACATGACATTGACTGGCAACAATGTAGTTACATTGGATGCCTGAACATGACATTGACTGGCAACAATGTAGTTAACATTTCTATTTCAGAAGACTGATTCAGTCGACTGTCGCAAATACGACCTTATTTGTTCCTGAATGCAGGTCACAAAGCTAGCCGTTGTAAGTCGAAAACTTATTCTCCACAAATGCCGTAAATTGGGCTTTCGTTCCTGAAGCCAGTTTCATGCAATAAAATTAATTATTTATTATGAAATTAAATTAAAATCAAATAAAACACAACTACTTTATAGCTGTTAGAAACAATGAGTGAGAAAAACATTCAGTACAAAGATGTAACAACAACACTGAGCATTCTTGAATACAAAGTACAAAGCATTGCATTCACATAGTTCCTTCATCTTCAGCATGTCAGTAGAGGGAGTTTTATTGCAGAAATTAAGATGGAGAGGGCGCTCGGTCGCCTGAACCACCAACTTTAATATTATAACATCGTTAGTGGAAGAACTAATTTGGGGGCACTTGGAGGAGAACTGAGTGTAATCAGTGGAATTTGTTTGTTTTATGTATTTCATGCATTCTCTCCTCTCAGATACGAGTTTTAGCCATTACTCTGAAAGACGTACGGGTCATTCTCGGGGGTAAAGCGGCCGAGGCGTGGCTTTGACCACCCATCCCCATCTAGCACCGAGGTTAAAGAAAGAGTAGAGCTATACCTCTACTCCCCCTCTGGGCCTTCATGGCCTGTTTTAGGGAGAACTTTACATTTCCATTTTACTCTGAAAGAGGGCTTTTATACTATTAGAAAAGTAGCAAAATTGTGGGGTGACGTGTCAAGATATAGTTGGTTTGTACAGATTTTCAAGATGATGCCGTAGAAATTGGTAGTAAGGGTCGCAACTTGTTACGTTTCCCTGTAACCCTGTAATCCAAGAAGACTACTGGGAGGCTGAAGATGAAATGAGGAAACTTCTCCGAAACGTCGGTAACCGCTATTCGGCATAGGTTGATATCACAAAATACTTCAATCTCAGCATTTCCTGAAGTTAAAACTTAAAGGTGTTGAAACAAAATTAAAAGGGTTAGCCTGTCCATACAAATCAGATCCTACGTTGCTTGCAGCGTAACCTGAACGTGCTATTACGTTCAATGTCAAAATTTTTATTTTTAATACTATTTCAGTTATAATCTGTAATTTTTTTCCTGTGCAACTATCCCCTTATTATGCTCTTCATTGTTCTCTTCTGAAAGATGTTACTCATGTAGCAATATTGCGCATAATTAGTAGCAAAACCTTCGCCAAGTCTTAGGGAAGCTCGGTACTGTTATCTTTAGACTTCAGAATTTGGTTCTCTGACTGCAGAAATCTAATTTCACTACTGGATTCCTACACAAATACAAATGTTCCATGATAATGGAAAGAAAAATACTGATTCAAAAATAAACTGAAAAGTTCTTGAAACATAAGCGCTCACGTTGTGAATAAACCCGGAGGCCTTCCTCGAGTTTAATGACATTTGTGCAGACGAGAGTTCAGACAATCTAAAATTAATTCTAAGAGTAATTTATTAATTCATTAAAATTTAATATAAAATTGACAATCCAGACATTGCATGTAGAGTGTATTCCTTATGGTACAGCAGTGAATACTGTCTGCATGAGACGGGGAAGTGTACTAGATCCTGGTGACTACTGTGGATCAAAATGTTAGTGTACTAGATCCTGGTGACTACTGTGGTTCACAATGTTAGTGTACTAGATCTGGTGATACTGTGGTCACAATGTTAGTGTACTAGATCCTGGTGACTACTGTGGTTCACAATGTTAGTGTACTAGATCCTGGTGACTACTGTGGATCAAAATGTTAGTGTACTAGATCCTAGGTGACTACTGTGGATCAAAATGTTAGTGTACTAGATCCTGGTGACTACTGTGGATCAAAATGTTAGTGTACTAGATCCTGGTGACTACTGTGGTTCAACAATGTTAGTGTACTAGATCCTGATGACTACTGTGGATCAAATGTTAGTGTATAGATCCTGGTGACTACTGTGGATCAAAATGTTAGTGTACTAGATCCTGGTGACTACTGTGGATCAAAATGTTAGTGTACTAGATCCTGGTGACTACTGTGGATCACAAATGTTAGTGTACTAGATCCTGGTGACTACTGTGGATCAAAATGTTAGTGTACTAGATCCTGGTGACTACTGTGGATCAAAATGTTAGTGTACTAGATCCTGGTGACTACTGTGGATCAAAATGTTAGTGTACTAGATCCTGGTGACTACTGTGGATCAAAATGTTAGTGTACTAGATCCTGATCACTACTGTGGATCAAAATGTTAGTGTACTAGATCCTGGTGACTACTGTGGATCAAAATGATTATTGTACTAGATCCTGGTGACTACTGTGGATCAAAATGTTATTGTACTAGATCCTGGTGACTACTGTGGATCAAAATGTTAGTGTACTAGATCCTGGTGACTACTGTGGTTCACAATGTTAGTGTACTAGATCCTGGTGACTACTGTGGATCACAATGTTAGTGCCTATTCGACTATAGTGTAAAGTTAGGTATGTGACGTTACAGGATGATCACAGTTACTAAACTTCAGTGCGCAAATTTGTGTGCGACTTATGCTGAAATAGCCTGAAAACACTTTGTCTTAATATTTTAATCAAACATTTAGAGAAAATAAAGTCTAGAAGCCTATGTAATACATATATACACGAGTATTTCCCACATATACACGGAATTAACACTTTAAAGACAAACGTGAGAGTAATTTTCTATACAATTCTCCCTGATTTCCGAAAGAGCATCGGTTTTTGGAGGGTTTCGAGGCGTGGACCATGTGCCCTTCTACTAAAAGTAACATGCAGATAGAGATGAGTGTGGTGCATTTATGTAAATATATGGACAGGGTAAAATCGTAGTACTGGGAGAAAATCCTGTCCCAATGCCACTTTGTCCACCACATATCCCACATAGACTGACGTGGGATCAAACCCAAATAATAACCTCAAACTTATTTAAAGATTCAGTTCGTACCGCGCAGTAAATACCCTCCCTCTCGATTAAAACAAGACAGGCAATTCACGTATAAACGTAACATTGCGGCGCGTTCGCGTAACCATTGTTGATATGGAAAAGCAATAAGTATTACATATTCTGAGTGCGTGTCTGTAGCCTTAGTTATCCACCATTCAAAGCGCTTGCGCCGTATTATATTGTCATTCGTGGCCTCTCTGGATCTACCATATTTGTCCACATTATCTCATAAACGGCACGATTTTGGGAAAAATGTTATTGAACAAAAAATGTGTGTTTTGATTTTCTCTACAACTTTTGTCTGAAACATTTCTCATTCTAAGAAGATTTCAGCGATATATCATCGTAAATGTACATAGGTCTTCATGTAAAGAACCGTTATTCTTGTCATGTTTTAATAAAGGCTTAATTTCCTCGACAGGTTTTGGAAAAATAATCAAAACATTAAATTTCATGAAAATCCGTTCAGTGGGAGCCCAGTTGTTCCGTGCGGATGGAAAGACAAACAGACAGACAGACACGACGAAGTTAATAGTCGCTTTTCGCAATTTTGTGAACACGCCAGAAATAAGTCCGATAACGCTGTGTAAGGAAATAATGACTGTTTTTCTGAGATCCATGCACAATTCACCGTGTGGACGGAATGTATGGTGTTGTAATTGTAGTAACATCTGGGCTGTAAAGAATCAAGGCGTCGGCTCAATTTGCAGCTGTCATCTTTACTTATAAACCTGTCGTCACTGAGCAGTCATGAACTCGTCCTTTAGATGTTGCATTATACAGAAGGCCATGGAATCCTTGAGACACACCGAAAACGTGTGACAATCTTCACACCGCGCCTCCCGTCACGTTGTGAACACTTCTGAAGACAAAACTGTCTTCTGCAACGTCTGTACGTTTAATGACTACTTATTCTAGACAGCGAAAAAATAAGAAACACATTTTCACAATTTGAAGATAATAGTGATGCCAATAATCTATTATTGTTGGCTTTGTATTACTTTCACAGTGCATTTTCACTCACTATTCATTTAACCAACAAATGCACAAACATAAACCACTTTTATAGTTTTATTAGTATCGATGTGTTCCCCTACACGTGTTTCGGCCCGTAGACCATATTCAGGGGGGTAAATAGGGTACTACACTTCACATCGCATGTTAAAAGGGCCCGAAGAGTTTTACAGTTTTACGTATTTTACAAATTCAAATGTTTTAGAACTTACTTCTAAGACAAGTGTGTTCTTCGGGCCATTTTAACATGCGATGTGAAGTTTAGTAGCTTGTTACCCCCCTGAAGACGGTCTGCGGGCCGAAACATGTGTAGGGGAACACATCGATATTAATAAAACTATAAAGTAGTTTATGTTTTTGCATTTGTTGGTTAACTGAATAGTTATTATTGCTGGTTTCATTACACAGTAGCCGATTTCTGGCCTCACCCTGGCCTGTCACTGCGGAAGTCCTTTATTTCCACCCCAGGGCAGGCAAGGTGAAATTTTTGGTGGACAAAATGTCACAGAGACAGATTTTTCTCCTGGTACTTCGGTTCTTAGGCGCGTTCGCACAGTCACAAAGTGCGCCTACTACCTTCTTTATGTCCGTCTGTCCCCATCCATCACCGCTGCTCCCACTGGACGGATAACCGTGAAATTTGATATCGGGGACTTGTATGAAGACGTGTTGATAGAATCCAAATTTGGTTAAAATCGGGGGAAAATATGGGGCAATTTATATGAAGACCAAATTATGTTTTATTGCTGCCGGCGACATTGAATCGCTATAATTTTTCTCTTTTCGGCTGAAATGTTGTCAGACCGTTAGTTCGTCCGTCCTTCTGCCTCTCCATCTCTCCGTCTGTCCGTCTGTCCGCATGTACCAGGCGGCTCCTAGTGGACGGACTACGTAATACTTAATATGGGCAACTTTATGGAAATCTATAGACAAATTCGGAATTTGGTTAAAATCGGGCAATATATTGCACAGTTTACACGAAGACCTGTGATCGATTTATTGTTGCCTGTGACATTAAATCTCCAAAAAAGCACACTTTGAAGTGAAATTTTATCGGGCTGTTGCGAAAACCTAGGAGGTATAAATATTAGGCGAACGCCCTACAAATTTACGTTATACTAAATTTCCTGTCTTGTTCCTCTTGATTATCACACTGCCGATGCCTCCTTCTATTCATTCATTTATTCACCTATCTCTTCCTCTATGTAATAATATCAATGGACCGTGCCCTTATATAACACAAAAAGGAGACCTGCTTCAGAACACCTCAGTAGCTCAGTAAAGGCACGAATGCAGGAGAATATTTGAACACTAGACCTATTTCATGTCATTCAAAATTTCTGTAAAGTAGTAAGCTGCATATTGCTGAGTTTCTTTGGTTCAGATATACAGGGCATACACAAAAGAATGGTGCGGTTTCAAAAGTAAATAAAAAATTTATATCTCACATTACATGGGCACAACATATACCGTCAGCGGCGGAAACTGTCCAAGTTTCTCATGCGCTACCAGCAGTTCGCTTCTCTTGCTTACTGCGTGGCCGCGGGGCCAGTTTCAAATATGGCGTTGCAGCAGGAGAAGGCTTTCTGTGTCTGGGATGAGTTTGATTACCGTGTGGATGTGTGTCGTGTGACCCAGGGTGCACAGATTGAAAGATTGTAATTACCAAATGAGAAACTTGGACAGTTGCCGCCGCTGACGGTGTATGTTGTGCCCGTGTAAGGTAAAAAATACATTTTTTATTCACTTTTGATACCGCACCATTCTTTTGTGTATGCCCTGTACATCAGACATTACTGGAATGATCGAATCAAGTTGAATAAAATAGGAGATGAATGTAATTAAGAGGGGAGAGATCAGAAGCTCGTAAAAATCATATTTGAAATATCCGAAGGCATGAGACCTATCGGAAAACCGAGTAGATCGGAGATTGATATTAAAATGAAACCGAATTAAAAGGGGCCAGTAGCGGACTTGTGGGCACGGTGTGGTGCAGAACAGGGGCCAGTAGCGGACTTGTGGGCACGGTGTGGTGCAGAACAGGGGCCAGTAGCGGACTTGTGGGCACGGTGTGGTGCAGAACAGGGGCCAGTAGCGGACTTGTGGGCACGGTGTGGTGCAGAACAGGGGCCAGTAGCGGACTTGTGGGCACGGTGTGGTGCAGAACAGGGGCCAGTAGCGGACTTGTGGGCACGGTGTGGTGCAGAACAGGTGCCAATAGCGGACTTGTGGGCACGGTGTGGTGCAGAACAAGGGGCCAGTAGCGGACTTGTGGACACGGTGTGGTGCAGAACAGGGGCCAGTAGCGGACTTGTGGGCACGGTGGTGGTGCAGAACAGGGGCCAGTAGCGGACTTGTGGGCACGGTGTGGTGCAGAACAGGGGCCAGTAGCGGACTTGTTGGCACGGTGTGGTGCAGAACAGGGGCCAGTAGCGGACTTGTGGGCACGGTGTGGTGCAGAACAGGGGCCAGTAGCGGACTTGTGGCACGGTGTGGTGCAGAACAGGGGCCAGTAGCGGACTTGTGGGCACGGTGTGGTGCAGAACAGGGGCCAGTAGCGGACTTGTGGGCACGGTGTGGTGCAGAACAGGGGCCAGTAGCGGACTTGTGGCACGGTGTGGTGCAGAACAGGGGCCAGTAGCGGACTGTGGGCACGGTGTGGTGCAGAACAGGGGCCAGTAGCGGACTTGTGGGCACGGTGTGGTGCAGAACAGGGGCCAGTAGCGGACTTGTGGGCACGGTGTGTGGTGCAGAAAAGGGGCCAGTAGCGGACTTGTGGGCACGGTGTGGTGCAGAACAGGGGCCAGTAGCGGACTTGTGGGCACGGTGTGGTGCAGAACAGGGGCCAGTAGCGGACTTGTGGGCACGGTGTGGTGCAGAAAAGGGGCCAGTAGCGGACTTGTGGGCACGGTGTGGTGCAGAACAGGGGCCAGTAGCGGACTTGTGGGCACGGTGTGGTGCAGAACAGGGGCCAGTAGCGGACTTGTGGGCACGGTGTGGTGCAGAAGGGGCCAGTACGACTTGGGGCACGGTGTGGTGCAGACAGGGGCAGTACGGACTTGTGGGCACGGTGTGGTGCAGAACAGGGGCCAGTAGCGGACTTGTGGGCACGGTGTGGTGCAGAACAGGGGCCAGTAGCGGACTTGTGGGCACGGTGTGGTGCAGAACAGGGGCCAGTAGCGGACTTGTGGGCACGGTGTGGTGCAGAACAGGGGCCAGTAGCGGACTTGTGGGCACGGTGTGGTGCAGAACAGGGGCCAGTAGCGGACTTGTGGGCACGGTGTGTGTGCAGAACAGGGGCCAGTAGCGGACTTGTGGGCACGGTGTGGTGCAGAAACAGGGGCCAGTAGCGGACTTGTGGGCACGGTGTGGTGCAGAACAGGGGCCAGTAGCGGACTTGTGGGCACGGTGTGGTGCAGAACAGGGGCCAGTAGCGGACTTGTGGGCACGGTGTGGTGCAGAACAGGGGCCAGTAGCGGACTTGTGGGCACGGTGTGGTGCAGAACAGGGGCCAGTAGCGGACTTGTGGGCACGGTGTGGTGCAGAACAGGGCCAGTAGCGGACTTGTGGGCACGGTGTGGTGCAGAACAGGGGCCAGTAGCGGACTTGTGGGCACGGTGTGGTGCAGAACAGGGGCCAGTAGCGGACTTGTGGGCACGGTGTGGTGCAGAACAGGGGCCAGTAGCGGACTTGTGGGCACGGTGTGGTGCAGAACAGGGGCCAGTAGCGGACTTGTGGGCACGGTGTGGTGCAGAACAGGCCAGTAGCGGACTTGGGCACGTGTGGTGCAGAACAGGGCCAGTAGCGGACTTGTGGCACGGTGTGGTGCAGAAAAGGGGCCAGTAGCGGACTTGTGGACACGGTGTGGTGCAGAACAGGGGCCAGTAGCGGACTTGTGGGCACGGTGTGGTGCAGAACAGGGGCCAGTAGCGGACTTGTGGGCACGGTGTGGTGCAGAACAGGGACCAGTAGCGGACTTGTGGGCACGGTGTGGTGCAGAACAGGGGCCAGTAGCGGACTTGTGGGCACGGTGTGGTGCAGAACAGGGGCCAGTAGCGGACTTGTGGGCACGGTGTGGTGCAGAACAGGGCCAGTAGCGGACTTGTGGGCACGGTGTGGTGCAGAACAGGGGCCAGTAGCGGACTTGTGGGCACGGTGTGGTGCAGAACAGGGGCCAGTAGCGGACTTGTGGGCACGGTGTGGTGCAGAACAGGGGCCAGTAGCGGACTTGTGGGCACGGTGTGGTGCAGAACAGGGGCCAGTAGCGGACTTGTGGGCACGGTGTGGTGCAGAACAGGGGCCAGTAGCGGACTTGTGGGCACGGTGTGGTGCAGAAAAGGGGCCAGTAGCGGACTTGTGGGCACGGTGTGGTGCAGAACAGGGGCCAGTAGCGGACTTGTGGGCACGGTGTGGTGCAGAACAGGGGCCAGTAGCGGACTTGTGGGCACGGTGTGGTGCAGAAAAGGGGCCAGTAGCGGACTTGTGGGCACGGTGTGGTGCAGAACAGGGGCCAGTAGTGGACTTGTGGGCACGGTGTGGTGCAGAACAGGGGCCAGTAGCGGACTTGTGGGCACGGTGTGGTGCAGAACAGGGGCCAGTAGCGGACTTGTGGGCACGGTGTGGTGCAGAACAGGTGCCAATAGCGGACTTGTGGGCACGGTGTGGTGCAGAACAGGTGCCAGTAGCGGACTTGTGGGCACGGTGTGGTGCAGAACAGGGGCCAGTAGCGGACTTGTGGGCACGGTGTGGTGCAGAACAGGGCCATAGCGGACTTGTGGGCACGGTGTGGTGCAGAACAGGGGCCAGTAGCGGACTTGTGGGCACGGTGTGGTGCAGAACAGGTGCCAGTAGCGGACTTGTGGGCACGGTGTGGTGCAGAACAGGTGCCAGTAGCGGACTTGTGGGCACGGTGTGGTGCAGAACAGGTGCCAGTAGCGGACTTGTGGGCACGGTGTGGTGCAGAACAGGTGCCAGTAGCGGACTTGTGGGCACGGTGTGGTGCAGAACAGGTGCCAATAGCGGACTTGTGGGCACGGCAATGCGATTTCGGTAAATCTCTGACTTACTGAAATTGCACGTATAACGTAAACCTATCTCGTTTGTGTAGCTATTGTCGCCGTGGAAATTCAACAATGCATCCTGTGTGTGTTTTTGAGTTACATGTCAATGTCAAATATATAAAAAATATTGACAGTCACACGACAATGTTTTTGTGGTATATTTATGTCGCCGGCAACAAAACAACGTACGTAGGTCTTCATGTAAAGCGCCTGATGCTGCTTTGAAACAAAAGAATGTTCGCTTGCTCTTGGCCTTCTTTAGACGTCAAATTTCGCTAAACAGATCGTAATGACAGATAAGTCGTTGCGCAGTTTCTAAGTTTTTGTAAGTGTTACCGTAAAATATTTAAGAGATCACACGGAATTAATAAAAAATGAAGCTATAAGTGTTAAATAACACGAGTGCGTGTCTCTATTCTTGCCTTATTTATCCGGCATTCAAATTACATCTTATCGGCGCCGTAATATATTGTTATCTGTGTCCTGTCTGTCTCTAACATATTTTTCCACATTATCTCATAAACGGCACGATTTTAGAAAAAAAAAAGTTCTTGAACATAAAATGTGTGCTTTGATTTTCTCTACAAATTTTGTCTGAAACATTTCTCATTCTAAGAATTCAGCGAGATATTATCACAAATGTACATAGGTCTTCATGTAAAGTGTCAGTTATTCTTGTTAGATTTTAATCACACTTGAATTTTCTCGATAAATATTCGAAAAATACACAAATAACAAATATCATGAAAATCCTTGCAGTGGGAGTCGAGTTGTTCCATGCGGACGGACAGACAGACACATGACGAAGCTTAATAGTCACTTTTCGCACTTTTGAAAACGCGCCTAAAAAAAGGTGCCAGAATTTAGTACCCGAAAGAAAATTAAGTCTCTGCGAAAAACGCTGCTGTATGGAGTTCATTTGTTAACAGTTAATTGTCATACAGTCACTTGTACGAGTATTATCATATTTTTTTCCTATTTTAAAAATTTTCTCAGCTGCCGGCCTTTCGTGTTATTCAGTATGCCGGATTAGGGAAATATTTATAAAGAAATTATTCCAAATTTGATAAGTAACCAAAAAAAAAAAAGCAAGGAAAAAAATCAAAAGTTATTTTCCTACAAGTCTTTGAGGAACAGTTCAGGACATGTGTCATAAAAATGAAGGAAACAGAACACAGAATATCTTTCCTAATATATCCTGAAAAGATTCGAAAAGCCTGATAATATGTAGATAAAAGGTTACCACGTAATTAGTCCTACATTTTGAAGACGTAACAATAGAAAGGAACCTTATGAATAATTGAAAGTTATTATCGAAATAGAGGCCGTATAATTTCCATAGAACACAATAAGTTGATGCACCACGCACTGTGCAAAGATGAATCACAGATATGGTGTCATACTCTAATATTAGGAATTAGGACAGATGACAGAGAAGATGATGTAATGCTTGGATTATTGTTTGAGGAAGACGATTCAACTGCAGACAATGCAAAAATTTATAACAGGAAATTAGATAATTACAAATGTTACCAAAATAATAATTTGGAAGGAGAGCATCCTGTTCTTTTTTGAAGGTAATGTTACGGAGATCATGCAAGCCAAAACCCACCAAGGACTGTATTGCTGCTGCTACTGCTGCTGCTACTGCTGCTGCTACTGCTGCTGCTGCTGATGTTACGAGAATCATTCTAATCCTGAATTAGGATCGCTTAAATTTGACCTGGGTACTCCTACAATCCAACATGTATTGCTACTCCCAAATACACCCAGCCTTCTTTTACGCCCTAGTTGTTTTTCCCACGATAAGTCGGTCCCTGTCACCACGATAAGTCGGTCCCTGTCACCACGATAAGTCGGTCCCTGTCACCACAATAAGTCGGTCCCTGTCACCACGATAAGTCGGTCCCTGTCACCATAATAAGTCGGTCCCTGTCACCACGATAAGTCGGTCCCTGTCACCACGATAAGTCGGTCCCTGTTACCATAATAAGTCGGTCCCTGTCACCACGATAAGTCGGTCCCTGTCACCATAATAAGCCGGTCCCTGTCACCATAATAAGTCGGTCCCTGTCACCACGATAAGTCGGTCCCTGTCACCATAATAAGTCGGTCCCTGTCACCACGATAAGTTGGTCCCTGTCACCACGATAAGTCGGTCCCTGTCACCACGATAAGTCGGTCCCTGTCACCACGATAAGTCGGTCCCTGTCACCACGATAAGTCGGTCCCTGTCACCATAATAAGTCGGTCCCTGTCACCACGATAAGTCGGTCCCTGTCACCACGATAAGTCGGTCCCTGTCACCACGATAAGTCGGTCCCTGTCACCACGATAAGTCGGTCCCTGTCACCACGATAAGTCGGTCCCTGTCACCATAATAAGTCGGTCCCTGTCACCATAATAATTCGGTCCCTGTCACCACGATAAGTCGGTCCCTGTCACCATAATAAGTCGGTCCCTGTCACCACGATAAGTCGGTCCCTGTCACCACGATAAGTCGGTCCCTGTCACCACGATAAGTCGGTCCCTGTCACCACGATAAGTCGGTCCCTGTCACCACGATAAGTCGGTCCCTGTCACCACGATAAGTCGGTCCCTGTCACCACGATAAGTCGGTCCCTGTCACCACGATAAGTCGGTCCCTGTTACCACGATAAGTCGGTCCCTGTCACCACAGCATGGCGCATCTTCGGGTTGCGGATGGAGGAACGGCCTCCGAATATGGGGGTAGCTGCGAATATGCAGTCGCGGACAGCCGACAAGGGGTGGTCCTCCAGCTTGGGGGTTGGGCGAGGTGCTAACAACTCCTCACCTTAAAAAATTACCATGTTACGAAGCACCATACAGAGCCTCGGATGTGGACTGATTCTTTGGTACGACTTAGCTCAGGATAGGGACAGGTGGCAGGCTGTTGTGAGTGCGGTAATGAACCTTCGGGTTCCATAAAACGCGGGGAATTTCTTGACTACCTAACGACCTGTTAGCTTCTCAAGAAGGACTCTGCTCCATGGAGTTAGTTAGTTAGTTAGTTGCTTTCCTGAAAAAGTGGGCGTAAACCATAAAGGCGTAAATAAAAAATGATATTTCCATTAGAAATACCGGGTTAGCTTAATAGAACGCAGCCAGCCAAAGGGCGTTAAACCGAAAATGAGAGAGGGCAAATTAAGAAGTCGTGTAAATTAGCAAGTTGTATGAAAGCAAAAAAGGCGTAAAACAAACGGACGTGAAAGCAGGGCTGGATGTATTTATTCCTAGCAACCGATCAACAAACACTGGCTTTGTAAGGAATCTTCGTGTGTGTGACATAAACAATTACATGTCAAGGACGCGAGGTCGCTCTTCATGTGCACGCCGTTCTTTACAGAACAGATGAAACTTAGTCGTGCTGCTTGAAAATTATGGCGACAAGAACGAGGTGTAGCCGACGTCAGACCCATCTGTGAACAGCGATTTGAGATAAGCGCAAGACAAAACACGCTTATGTTAATAAGGCAAGGTTACTATCTGACACCATGAGCTACTAAACCACCGAAAGAATAATTTCAAGACAGACATTTTTAGACAGCTTATGATTTGGCATTGATGGTAATCTAATTTGTTTTTATTAATTCCGTCTTAAAAAATTGGATTTTAACAAGAAGGTCTAACGCGCTGCCTCAAAAGGAGGCCAAGGGAAGCTAACATATTTCATGTACTTCCCTTGGCCTCCGCCTGAGGCACGACTGTAAGTTCCAACATTTTGCTTCTTATTTACACGTTTTCTATGATCAATTATCTCCGAAAGAAATTACCCAACATGAAGCATTACTCCGTAAAATTTTAATGTCTATTAAGATGCTGTAAGTTTTATTGTTTTAATATTTTACCGTTTCTGTGTGCGAATTATTCGCACACAGAAACAGTTGTACTTGTCTGATGCGTCGCAGTGACAGGTGCAAAATATTAATTATACTTCCCATTAAGTACATGTGCATGACTTCACAGAATTTGAGCGTCACTGCTCAGCTCGTCACATCTTAAATAAATTACGACGCATCTAAAAACAACTACCGTCACAACAATGTTTAAATGAAACGTTACCAATGCTACGATAAATACAAGACTGAGTGTTCGGCGTCTGCTTAAAACAACAATATTAGAGTACTAAAAGGCACAAAGGACAAAAAAGTGAGTCAGTATTTTAATTTATTTTTGTATTTTATGTGGATAAGATAGCGCAGAAGGTACGGCGACTCGCTAAGGGCTGGACGGTTCGGGGTTCGAAGTCTGGTGGAGGCAAGAGATTTTATCTTCTCCACGACCGTCCTGAATGGCCCTGGGGCCCACCCAGTCTCCTGAACAAGAGGCATCGGCGTTCTTTCCCGGCGGTAAAGCTGCCGGGACGTGGCTTTAACCACCTATCAACATCTAGAGTCGAGCCTATGAATGACTAGAGCTAAACTTGTACTCGCCATCTCTGTCTGTACCTGTGTGAATTATTAGCGCAGGTACAGACAGAGATTAATAAAGAGTGTAAAGTAAAAATTGTGGCCTGTTAGGAGACACGTGTAGTCTGGTCAGTTGATAGAAAATGTTCGCAGGCATTACGAAAGCAACATGTTTCTCCTGAATGTCGGTAGCTATTTATCCGTGGACACGATATTACATTCTAAAAGATTTGAATATTCAAACAATATTGATGTGAAAGGTTTAAGCCTCGAAATTATATGGTAAATTTGCGGCCACTATGTATAGGCTGCTTTGTACTTATGTGTATATATACGAGGTACAGAGACACATATACACAGCAAGCGTGTGCTACTTACTTACACTACAGTGTTGTAGATATCTGAGCAGACACATTGTGTTAAAATTTATCGGCCAAACGGGTCGCCCATATGCAATTAAATTTAATGCCACACAACCACTTCAATATTAGAGCACTTCAGTTCCAAGACATACTTAATGTACGAATTATGCAATTCAATTTTGAGTCAGCTTACAGTCGTTAAAATATCACAGTGCTTTTTTCCCCCTTTGTGTCAGCATATTAAGCACAATTGTGTTACCAACAGACACAGGCTAAGCAACACTAGATATGAAGAGTACTGCATTGTGGAATGTGACGCCGTGTAGTCTGGCACCGATCTTTCAGAGTAACCAAATTCTTACGTCAGGATAAATCGAGGCGGCAGCTTCCTTTAAATCGTCTATAGAGGTGCATTGCCTCACATCGTCTATACAGGTGCACTGCCTCACATCGTCTATACAGGTGCACTACCTCACATCGTCTATACAGGTGCACTGCCTCACATTGTCTATACAGGTGCACAGCCTCCCATCGTCTATACAGGTGCACTGCCTCACATTGTCTATACAGGTGCACTGCCTCACATCATCTATACAGGTGCACTGCCTCCCATCGTCTATACAGGTGCACTACCTCACATCGTCTATACAGGTGCACTGCCTCACATTGTCTATACAGGTGCACAGCCTCACATCGTCTATACAGGTGCACTACCTCACATCGTCTATACAGGTGCACTGCCTCACATTGTCTATACAGGTGCACAGCCTCACATCCTCTATACAGGTGCACAGCCTCACATCGTCTATACAGGTGCACTGCCTCACATCATCTATACAGGTGCACAGCCTCACATCGTCTATACAGGTGCACTGCCTCACATCATCTATACAGGTGCACAGCCTCACATCGTCTATTCAGGTGCACTGCCTCACATCATCTATACAGGTGCACAGCCTCACATCGTCTATACAGGTGCACTGCCTCACATCATCTATACAGGTGCACAGCCTCACATCGTCTATACAGGTGCACTGCCTCACATCATCTATACAGGTGCACAGCCTCACATCGTCTATACAGGTGCACTGCCTCACATCATCTATACAGGTGCACAGCCTCACATCGTCTATACAGGTGCACTGCCTCACATCATCTATACAGGTGCACTGCCTCACATCGTCTATACAGGTGCACTGCCTCACATCATCTATACAGGTGCACAGCCTCACATCGTCTATACAGGTGCACTGCCTCACATCATCTATACAGGTGCACAGCCTCACATCGTCTATACAGGTGCACTGCCTCACATCATCTATACAGGTGCACAGCCTCACATCGTCTATACAGGTGCACTGCCTCACATCATCTATACAGGTGCACAGCCTCACATCGTCTATACAGGTGCACTGCCTCACATCGTCTATACAGGTGCACTGCCTCCCATCGTCTATAAAGGTGCACTGCCTCACATCGTCTATACAGGTGCACTGCCTCACATCATCTATACAGGTGCACAGCCTCACATCATCTATACAGGTGCACAGCCTCACATCATCTATACAGGTGCACTGTCTCACATTGTCTATACAGGTGCACAGCCTCACATCGTCTATACAGGTGCACAGCCTCACATCATCTATACAGGTGCACTGCCTCACATCGTCTATACAGGTGCACTGCCTCACATCATCTATACAGGTGCACAGCTTCACATCGTCTATACAGGTGCACTGCCTCACATCGTCTATACAGGTGCACTGCCTCACATCGTCTATACAGGTGCACTGCCTCACATCGTCTATACAGGTGCACTGCCTCACATCGTCTATACAGGTGCACTGCCTCACATAATCTATACAGGTGCACTGCCTCACATCATCTATAAAGGTGCACAGCCTCACATCATCTATACAGGTGCACAGCCTCACATCATCTATACAGTTGCACAGCCTCACATCGTCTATACAGGTGCACAGCCTCACATCATCTATACAGGTGCACTGCCTCACATCATCTATACAGGTGCACTGCCTCACATCATCTATACAGGTGCACTGCCTCACATCATCTATACAGGTGCACAGCCTCACATCATCTATACAGGTGCACTGCCTCACATCATCTATACAGGTGCACTGCCTCACATCATCTATACAGGTGCACTGCCTCACATCATCTACACAGGTGCACTGCCTCACATCATCTATACAGGTGCACTGCCTCACTTCATCTATACAGGTGCACTGCCTCACTTCATCTATACAGGTGCACTGCCTCACATCATCTACACAGGTGCACTGCCTCACATCATCTATACAGGTGCACTGCCTCACATCATCTACACAGGTGCACTGCCTCACATCATCTATACAGGTGCACTGCCTCACATCATCTACACAGGTGCACTGCCTCACATCATCTATACAGGTGCACTGCCTCACATCATCTACACAGGTGCACTGCCTCACATCATCTATACAGGTGCACTGCCTCACATCATCTACACAGGTGCACTGCCTCACATCATCTATACAGGTGCACTGCCTCACTTCATCTATACAGGTGCACTGCCTCACTTCATCTATACAGGTGCACTGCCTCACATCATCTACACAGGTGCACTGCCTCACATAATCTATACAGGTGCACTGCCTCACATCATCTATAAAGGTGCACAGCCTCACATCATCTATACAGGTGCACAGCCTCACATCATCTATACAGTTGCACAGCCTCACATCGTCTATACAGGTGCACAGCCTCACATCATCTATACAGGTGCACTGCCTCACATCATCTATACAGGTGCACTGCCTCACATCATCTATACAGGTGCACAGCCTCACATCATCTATACAGGTGCACTGCCTCACATCATCTATACAGGTGCACTGCCTCACATCATCTATACAGGTGCACTGCCTCACATCATCTACACAGGTGCACTGCCTCACATCATCTATACAGGTGCACTGCCTCACTTCATCTATACAGGTGCACTGCCTCACTTCATCTATACAGGTGCACTGCCTCACATCCCAGAATACAGTAACTTATTTTACTTGAATTGTAAAAGGTTCTGACGACGGTATATAACATAGAGAACCAATCGTCTTTTGGACTTTGTCCATCGTCCTGGATAAAATATAAAAATATATAAATATATGAATATACATATTTATGTATTTTTATATTTTATATTTTATCCAGGACGATGAACAAAGTCCAAAAGACGATTCTTTCTCCAAGTTATTTTACTGTTCCAGGCAATAGTGTCACATCTCGAACACCAGACAGGCTGTTCACACTTCAGACATGTAGGCCTATGTACGTACCGTAACATATTCTTGCAAATACACGGCATTTGGCTTACGGCGCAGCCCTACTGCGCACCTCGATTATAGCCCTGCAGAGCACTCTCAAGGCACATTATGTAATCACAGGTTAAGCCGCTACAAGGCTAAGACGCTCGTACAGAATCATACATGGACAAATTATTTGAATAAATTTAAATTCATTATTTCTGTGTACACCTACTGGCGTTTGGGAGGATTTGATGACAGCAAAAGTCGGAAGTGACGTCACGCTTCAGAGAAGATAAGGCGACTTTTTATTAGACGGGACATTAGATCCAAACCGCCATGAAAGGAGGGAAATTAGACCACAAGCAAGAAAGTTTTGTTTTAATCAGTTATATACCAGAGGAGGAGTTGATTATTTTTATTATAAGGCTTACTTGGGTACTGTGGGCCTGCAGTTGTATTGGACCGAAAAGAAGAATGGGACAAGAAATCTGGCATGAAAATTTCTTTACTCGTGACTCCAAATTTCCGGTCAGGAAGAGATAAAACACGGAACACAGCGAGAATCAACAGGCCGAGTCTATCTGCTATCAACAGGCCGTGTCTACCTGTTATCAACAGGCCGTGTCTACCTGTTATCAACAAGCCGTGTCTACCTGCTATCAACAGTCCGTGTCTACCTGCTATCAACAGGCCGTGTCTACCTGCTATCAACAGTCCGTGTCTACCTGCTATCAACAGGCCGTGTCTACCTGCTATCAACAGGCCGTGTCTACCTGCTATCAACAGGCCGTGTCTACCTGCTATCAACAGGCCGTGTCTACCTGCTACCAACAGGACGTGTCTACCTGCTATCAACAGGCCGTGTCTACCTGCTATCAACAGTCCGTGTCTACCTGCTATCAACAGTCCGTGTCTACCTGCTATCAACAAGCAGTGTCTACCTGCTATCAACAGGCCGTGTCTACCTGCTATCAACAGTCCGTGTCTACCTGCTATCAACAGTCCGTGTCTACCTGCTATCAACAGGCAGTGTCTACCTGCTATCAACAGGCCGTGTCTACCTGCTATCAACAGGCCGTTTCTACCTGCTATCAACAGGACGTGTCTACCTGCTATCAACAGGCCGTGTCTACCTGCTATCAACAGGCCGTTTCTACCTGCTATCAACAGGACGTGTCTACCTGCTATCAACAGGCCGTTTCTACCTGCTATCAACAGGCCGTTTCTACCTGCTATCAACAGGCCGTGTCTACCTGCTATCAACAGGCCGTGTCTACCTGCTATGCTTTCGTTTCTTCTTCAATACGTAAAGCTTCAAATCACAAATTAAAGAACCAACAGTACAAATCGCAACACACGATATATAACTACAAAATACAGGATATGTTCAACTCTAATTGGATAATCTGTACATCAAAAAACTGCCAAGAATTTGTAACAAATATATGTTGAAGATGCAATCTTAAAAACTTTTTAAGCTTTCAACATATATATATATATATATACATATAACATAGACGATATACACATCACATACCCAAGATTTTATATGCAAAATAACTGTTAGTGATTGTGCTCCAGTCTACTGGTGATAACGAAGTTTGCTTTATGTGTGATATATGTTATGTTATTGGTCGAAAGTAATGTATGTTAAGTATATGTACACCTTGGACCCCCTGACGATGGCTTGGTAAAGCTGAAACATATGTAGGGGCATTAGACTGTACTTGTGAAAATACAGTGCGTATAATTGAATTATTTGTACCAACAAATGCACTAAGACAGTTTTTTTCACTGTTTTCTTTATTATTACGATGCCCCGTAATAATAATCGTAATAATAAAGAAAACAGTGAAAAAACTGTCTTAGTGCATTTGTTGGTAGAAATAATTCAATTATAAAAAGAAGCACGGTGAATATAAAGTGAAACAGTGCGTATGTTGGTTTTTTGATTTGTGATTTGTTATCATAATGCACGGAGAATATAATGTGAAAAATATGAGAGCTTTTTTAAAACTTTAGAATATCTAACTACTTAACAGAATGCGTTTGCAAAGTGAGGTCTTATCTTTCTTCGGAATTTAGTATAAACATTGTCTTCCGGGGTGTGACATAGTGCAGCCTGGTACAGATTTACCAACGTCTGGAGTAACCTGCTGCCTAAAATTTACCCTGCGTGTGTAGGCAAATCTTTACCCCAAACCTTAATGGATATATATGAAACTACACGGCGTCATATTCATAAGACCTTACATTTCTTATTCACTTCCGCGAAAACCTTAAACCTCACAGATTTCTGAGTTCCATAGGTCTGTTTTCGACGCAATTAGGCAAAACAAATGTTCAGTCTTCTCTTTACGGCTTAAAATATACCCTGAAGAAGGAGTCAACATGTACCAGATTACAATACGCCGCATCAAACATAGGTTCATCTTTCCGGTTTAGAATGAAAATTATGGATGATGCAATATTTCTCTTGAACATTATCTTAATACTTGCAGCGCAGATCTATGTGAGGAACGTTAAGTTCAGGTTCCTACATTTCTTCTCTGTCGTCATGCTTCACTGATCGTGATTGGCGCAATATTCTGGAATGTTTATTGAATATGAACCCTTACAGAACAAGAAAACTCCTTCTTCATCAATTTAAAAAGTCACGCGTTGCACAGAGTCACGCCTGGGTGGTCATTAAACTTTGTTACCATGGCAACAGAAATGGGCATTAGTAGGAGTATAATGTCTGGGAAATTAAAATACGTTTTGTTTGTTACCATGGCAACAGAAATGGGCATCAGTAGGAGTATAATGTCTGGGAAATTAAAATACGTTTTGTTTGTTACCATGGCAATAGAAATGGGCATCAGTAGCAGTATAATGTCTGGGAAATTAAAATACGTTTTGTTTGTTACCATGGCAACAGAAATGGGCATCAGTAGGAGTATAATGTCTGGGAAATTAAAATACGTTTTGTTTGTTACCATGGCAAAAGAAATGGGCATCAGTAGGAGTATAATGTCTGGGAAATTAAAATACGTTTTGTTTGTTACCATGGCAATAGAAATGGGCATCAGTAGGAGTACAATATCTGGGAAATTAAAATACGTTTTGTTTGTTACCATGGCAACAGAAATGGGCATCAGTAGGATTATAATGTCTGGGAAATTAAAATACGTTTTGTTTGTTACCATAGCAACAGAAATGGGCATCAGTAGGATTATAATGTCTGGGAAATTAAAATACGTTTTGTTTGTTACCATGCAAAGAAATGGGCATCAGTAGGATTATAATGTCTGGGAAATTAAAATATGTTTTGTTTGTTAAAGTGTTTGTAAATGGTAACAATGCCGTGGTATAATAAGTGCACCAGTCTGTCGATAAACCATGTGTTATATTCTGCATAAAAAAAATGGAATCCTTGTTTTACGGAAATTTTAAATCGAAGTTTGTAGATTCGGTTAAAATCCTGCAAGACGTAGAATGTACTTGATACACAGCGAACTTATGATTTATTTAGCACACATATACAGGGTGATTCAGGAGGAAATGTTAATATTTTGGGACGGGATATTGTCAGTTCTTATGAGAAGGAAAGTTCACATGAAAATGTGTCTAATTCTGAATGGTTACCAAGATAGAGCTGTTTGAATCTCCAGACCTAACTGCGTTAGAATTTTGTTTGTGTGGTTGTATGAAGAGCGAAGTTTACAAAACAAAGGTGGATACAAAGACGAATTGCTAGCTCGCATTTTGTACGCTGCTGCCTGCATAAAGAAACGTGAAGATCAACTCAGACGAACAACACGCGATCTTAGCACACGAGTTGCAAAGTGCACTGAGGTTGACGGTGGGATTTTGAAACATTTATTGTGAGCTGTAGCAAATTTGTCATTTCATATAAACATGTGTCTAATTCTGAATGGTTACCGAGATAGAGCTGTTTGAATCTAAAAATACAAAAGGATTGTGAAATGTAATAACGAAAGAAAAATTACTAACTGTTAATTTGATTTTAATTTTAATTTAATGGTCAAATGACAAATTTGTTACAGCTCAAAATAAATGTCCCAAAATCCCACCGTCAACCTCAGTTCACTTTGCAACTCGTGTGTCAAGATCGCGTGTTGTTCGTCTGAGTTGATCTTCACGTTTCTTTATGCGGGCAGCAGCATCCAAAATGCGAGCGAGCAATTCGTCTGTGTGTCCAACTTTGTTTTGTAAACTTCGCCCTTCATTCAATCTCACAAGCAAATATCTAACGGAGTTAGGTCTGGAAATTCAAAGAGCTCCATCTCGGTAATCGTTACATATTAGATACAAATGCATAAGAATATTCTCCGCACAATGTCCGATATTATCACCTCTCAAAATACTGAAATTTTCCCTTGAATCACCCCGTATGTATACAGTTTCCGTTCGTACCTCACGGAGAACACATTAGAAGAAAGAATACATGAATGTTATATGGGGATATAATCGCCGCTTTTTAAGAATTCTAAGTAATTCATACTAGCAGAGCACAGAGTTGTAGAGTGTTAAAACTGGTGGTAGCATAATATGAACGTGGTAGCATAATATGAACGTGGTAGCATAATATGAGCCGATCCCAGTGGCCGTGCGGTCTAAGGCGTGGGTCTGCGGCCGCTCGCTTACTAGGATCGTGGGTTCGAATCCCACCGGGGGCATGGATGTCTGTCTGTTGTGAGTGTTGTGTGTTGTCAGGTAGAGGTCTCTGCGACGGGCTGATCACTCGTCCAGAGGAGTCCTACCGAGTGTGGTGTGTCTCAAATGTTTGTGATCGTGAAACCTCGAAATCAGGAGGCCTAGGCACCCGAAAAGGGGCTGTTGAGCCATAGGAAAAAAAAGCATAATATGAACGTGGTAGCATAATATGAACGTGTAGCATAATATAAACGTGGTAGCATAATATGAACGTGGTAGCATAATATGAACGTGGTAGCATAATATAAACTAGACTTTAAGACTGTCGATACACAAGACATTTTATGACCCCTTGACATTTCCATGCCCCCATATTTTTATCAACGGCGTGTATAACTGTGTAAGTATCGAACTACGAAATTGAAAGACCTGATGTACCTAACATGCAGGTATTATGTATTGTTCCTTCATGCATATATAAGCTGCTTTGTACGTAATGGAAAGAAGGTTCAGGACAGCAGAACTATGTGTACGTATGTAATAGTTTTTAGTGACGTAATTACTACACTCCAATTGCATTCTAATCGTCTAAGTAATGTGACTCGAGACGGCGCTCATTTTGCAACAGATAGTGAGTTCGAAACTATTACAGAACATGGCTTTTATTCATACGTAGTAGACAACGACCCATTCTCATTCCCTTACAGTTATACAGTGTGTCCACAAAGTCCCTTCGGGGTTTTGAAAAATTGTGGCGCGCAAAAAAATTGAGCTAGCCACATGCGGTTTGCGGCAGATTACAGTGAAACTCTGGAAGTTTTTTACTGACCTCAGTAGACCTCGATGTGGGCTCCCTTGGTAGCACGGAGAACGTCCAGACGATATTCGAGCTCTTGCTATGTTCTGTGGAGCATGTCCGCTGGAATAGCGGAGATCGCATTCCTGATACGGGTCTTCAGGTCATCAAGTCATCTGTTGGCGGCAAAACAAACTTCCACAATTTCACTGTAACCTGCTGCAAACCGCATGTTGCTAGCTCAATTTTTCAAAACCCCGAAGGGACTTTGTGGACACCGCTGGAATAGCCGAGATCGCATTCCTGATACGGGTCTTCCAGAGTTTCACTGTAATCTGCCGCAAACCGCATGTGGCTAGCTCAATTTGTTTGCGCGCTACAATTTTTCAAAACCCCGAAGGGACTTTGTGGACACACTGTATGTTTAAACACGGTCTTATTTCTTTCCATTAACCTTTTAAAGCTCAGCAGTTACTCTACGTACCACCAGATTTAACATTCAAAAATTCTACACGGTGCTGACATTTCTACACTGTGCTGACATTTCTACACTGTGCTGACATTTCTACACTGTGCTGACATTTCTACACTGTGCTACACGGTGCTGACATTTCTACACGGAGCTTACATTTCTACACTGTGCTGACATTTCTACACTGTGCTGACATTTCTACACGGTGCTGACATTTCTACACGGTGCTGACATTTCTACACTGTGATGACATTTCTACACTGTGCTGACATTTCTACACGATGCTGACATTTCTACACGATGCTGACATTTCTACACGATGCTGACATTTCTACACGATGCTGACATTTCTACACGATGCTGACATTGCATTTATATGTTTTATACGGATCTCTGAACGAACTGCGACTTTTGCTTTATACAACATTAAAAAATTGGTGTTGTATAACCGAGGTGGAGAGTGTTTACTGCGCGGTACGCATTGAATCCTTATATAAAGCAGAGACGTTTCATCTTTAAAGGGGTAATTGATTTAAATTCTTCATCACATTAAGTATTACCACAAAATCATAAACAAATCGTATTTCTCAACATTAAGGTCTAATATTAAAAACAGTTACTGACTAAAGGGGGTGTTCAGGCGAATAGCTGCCGGCTGAGTTTCGGGTTTGACAGCAGGGTAGGTCATCCGAGATCTGTACTGGAAAATATGGCCCCGGAACAGTTTTATTTTCGAGATATTCGGTGTCTTCTTTCAGTTTTTTTTCCTATATCACCCGGAAAAGTGACATTGTGCCCGTCAGCGGCTGCAGTTCCACGAAACATAACATCTTGCCAACAATTTAATACAAGAAGCAGTGACTACTCACAGACTTAGCAATAAGTCTAAGCTGAGAGAAGAAAGCAGGTGGAAAAATTATGGGAAATTTGTAAAAGAAATCCGAAGATGAAATCGGGATTTTTAATATTGGTTTGCAGAAATACCTGTTGAGAATAAACTACTAGGTACAAGGGCCATTGTACTATAAAGTACAAGGACCATTGTACTGTACAGTACAAGGACCAAAGAACAGCTCAGATAAAGCCAATAAACTGTTTATGCTAAGACTAACAAATTGTCTACGCAAGGCCAATAAAATACTTAGTAGAAGAGCTAATCAAAGACTAAGTACCAAGGCCATTTAAGAAGCAAAAACAGCTCAGACAAGGGCCAATAAACTACTTATACAAAGACTAAAGAACTGCCTACACAAGGGCCAGAAACTTCTCAGTAATGCTTATTGCAAGGGCCAATGGCCCAAACCCGTAAAAGTGTTTGTCTTACAAACAAACTTTCTTTGGAACAGCAAAATAATTTTCACTCTCAGAGAAATTATTCATGCTGACATATTAGGAAATCACCCAAAGTTTTACAGTAATTGCATAAATATAAATTACATGAACTGGAAAATAGGCACGTATGGATGGACTGAGATATTTTGAAGAGTTCTGACATAAATATATTTGAAATACACCTTGTAAGTACTCGATACTTTTATTATTATGATTCACGCGATGACTACTAACTCATTTCTTGTGTCGAAGTCAAATTGGGCTGCAGAATGACTTTACCCGCACAGATGCCTTGACCATTTTGCGTAGGGAACCATTTGCTTTTAATTAAATAGCTTCACAGTAGCTTAGACTTTAAAAATATTTTCGATTAATTTGTGTTAGATAATTTATGACTTTGACAGAATGCAGAAGAACGCGATCGTGGTGTGTTATCACGTATGACTGAGGCATTTTGCATGGCCAAATGGAAGAAATCTCTCAAGGCCGTCAGTCAGTAAGGCAAGAATACGATTTGGGAAAGTAATCCAAGAGACTTGAATAAAAACCGGCAATAGAGAGTGAATTTGTTATAGAAGTCTGCCTAAATAGTAAAATTAAACTTCATGTAGAAGCAATTTTGTGTGAAGGAGATAACTGGGGCTCGAGTGTGGTCAAATGCTGGGCTGTTGCGGGGATGTCTATAAGACTGCACGTGTCATGCGAGCAACTGCATGACTATGGGCACTTGAAATATAAGACTGCACGTGTCATGCGAGCAATTGCATAACTATGGGCTCTTGAAATATAAGACTGCACGTGTCATGCGAGCAACTGCATAACTATGGGCTCTTGAAATATAAGACTCCACGTGTCATATGAGCAACTGCATAATTATGGGCTCTTGAAATATAAGCCTCCACGTGTCACACGAGCAACTGCATAAATATGGGCTCTTGAAATATAAGCCTCCACGTGTCATACGAGCAACTGCATAACTATGGGCTCTTGAAATATAAGACTGCACGTGTCATACGAGCAACTGCATAACTATGGGTTCTTGAAATATAAGACTCCACGTGTCATACGAGCAACTGCATAACTATGAGATCTTGAAATATAAGACTCCACGTGTTATACGAGCAACTGCATAACTATGGGCTCTTGAAATAAGACATAACAATCTTAGATCAGCTCTAATAAATGACGTAGGAATTAAAGTCTTCCGGAACATGACGCCGTGTATATTACCAACGCTTTAGATGAGTTTGCTGTCCCGTGTTTCAGGGCAAAAAAAATCTTGTATTTTGAAGATAGAGGGAGCAAAATTCCCCGAAACGTCGTTACGTATTTATAAATCTACAAGACTTCCTATGCTTTAAGATTATAGTATTCACCAACACCGCTCTGAGAAACTCAAACGTCTTAAGTAAATGACGTCTTTATAGGTGGTTGCAAGACACAGTGTCACGTTTGTATCTTAAACACTCTAAGGCGGTTGGATACACAGCGTGATTCATAGTTACTGAAATGACAGCTAGATTACTTGGACGTGAATTGTTTTCATCGATCTTAAAGAGATCATGAAAGAAGCAAATAAAACCTGTTTTATTTTAAGAAAACTTGCTACTGTTCTGTAATTGCCTTGTAGAATGTATGCTGCAAGCTAAGTCACATCTGCTCTTCACATTACACCGCCATGTTTGGAAAGAATGAAGGATATGTTAACCCAGTCTAACATATGAAGCTGGTGAGAATAAAATATTTTAAGGTCGCAACGTAATATCATCATTATATTGCACATGGACATATGTTTCTCGTGTATGGAGAAATGAGGAGTTTAAGAATAGCGACTTACGTGCTGAGAACCAACGGGATTGGCATATGAAAACTCATTACACTAGAAGCACTGTCTCAAATCACAACGGTTGAATGGCGCAAAGAATTAACTACAGTTTTCGTCCAAGACACTGAGTAAGGCTGCCGCATTCTTGTTTGAATATTTCTCATCAAATTCACTGGCTATAATTAACTTCAGTGGGCCGCGATAGCTCAGTCGATATAGCGACTCGCTACGAGCTGGACGGTCCCAGGATCGAATACATTACAACAAGGAGAGAGCAAACGAACAACAGGGTGATACAAGGAGTATAATGAGTATAATCCTATCACACATATAACGCTATGATTAACAGTGTACAGAAAATCTTTATGAACGGTGAAAGTAAGATGTCTTATACCTCAATTGTAAATTTAAGATGTACACATTCATGAGACGATAAAGAATTTTACAAAAAAAAAAATCCGGTGGGGGAGAGATTTTCAGCACTCGTCCAGACCAGCCCTGGGGCCTACCCAGCCTCCTGTACAATGGGTACCGGGTCATTCGCGGGAGTAAAGCGGCCGGGGCGTGGCGTTGACCACCCACCCCCATCTAGTGCCGAGGTTAAGGAAAGAGTAGAGCTATACCTCTACTCCCCCTCTGGATTTTCATGGCCTGTTCTATGGTGAACTTTAACTTTATAATTAACTTTATGGAGCAGGTTCACGTATGAGAGGTAAACAATAGACCAGGTAATTAAGAAGTACTCTACTTTATATCAACCGACCTTTCTTTGCCCTGTACACAAAACTCTGACCCTGGTCGCTTTCCTGAGCCCGATGTATCCTGTTTAAGCTTACAAACATATGATGCTGTTACCTTTGGTCTTGCAAATTATTTGTGCATATGCACATTGTGTCTCACGCCCTGCAATGTACCGATCTCCGTCCAAGAGGTTATATCATTTATTCTGCTGTGCGTGATATCGGTGTGATGGAAATATATACTTCATTAACACCACTCGTAAGTTTTAAAATTTCAGATGTATAGAGACAAAAATAAAACTTGTGTCGAGTGACATACACGTCTCTTCCGCTATACTCCAAGTTTTTACACTTAGAAGACATATTTATATACATCTATGAAGTTATTCAAGTAAAAATTTAATATTTTTGTAAAAAATAATAACGATTTTTAAATACCGCAAAACATAAACAAATAATATGCTGTCCCTCAACAATTCAACAAATCAAAATGCACGTTGAACACAACGTAAAATATGCTGTCGTTCAACAATTCAACAAATCAAAATGCACGTTGAACACAACGTAAAGTATGCTGTCGCTCAACAATTCAACAAATCAAAATGCACGTTGAACACAACCTAAAGTATGCTGTCGCTCAACAATTCAACAAATCAAAATGCACGTTGAACACAACGTAAAGTATGCTGTGGCTCAACAATTCAACAGATCAAAATGCACGTTGAACACAACGTAAAGTATAATTTCGTATTTAAAAGAAAATGTAGGATAAGTTACTAAGAGCCAAAGAAAGGTGTAATTATACGGAGAATTACAAGACTTAATATTGCTTTAATGAAATTTTAACAAGGCTCTTAGAGGCCGATGGTCTTACCTAATAAATATCACAAAGAAATTTTACGTAGAGAAAGTCAGAAAAAATAGAAAAGATATTTAAAAATTTCTAAATAATTTGATGTGAAATGAAGAACTCTAGTATGATGCAGGGAATATGTGTAAAGAAGAATTTGAGACCTTTGGCTTCTCCTAAACGTACTACACCGAAATACGTGTTTGGGCATTCATTTTACATTCCTACCTTTTATTACAAGAATACAAGCATTGTGACTAAAATATTTCTTCACATTTGATTATTCCCCTAAAATTATTCAAAATTTCAGAAAATAAATATTAAATTGAAAAGCCTAAATCACTAAGAAGTGTAGCAGAGAATTATATATAAAGTAATTTATAAATAAATAAATATTTTTATATAGACATTCCCTGACTTCAGTAATTTCAAGTTAAACAATTTCAGAGTTACAAAATTTTTAAGAAGTAAAGGAATCGATTAATAACATTTTTTGAATGCTCTGAAATTTTCCTTACCGGAACGAAAGCGCAATGAGACTAAAGTGGCGGAAGAATACTGTTGGGCGATAACACAGGCGGCCGGCATTCATACTGTGGCCGATCATGTTCCAGTGTGCTGGAGTTTAGATTTTAAATGGACTCCGTTTTATATACCTATATAGTTGATCATATAACATATTCAATTCCGACTTGCGCAAGACTTACCGGAAAGGAATCGGCGTGTAAGTCGAGGACTTTCGTAATCAAAACGATGAATCTTTCACTACAATTCGATGTTCCATAAACTATAGAGTTGAACAGACATTGTTCAACTAGCCTAACGTGTTATGATCATAATGTTGTAAATGTACTTGGACTATGCTTTAGGGCAGAGTTAGCGATGTAGGCAACTAATCACCTTATAATACAAAAAAAAAAATAAGGGCAATAAAACTCCCATTTTTGTAATATTTAAAAATCTTCCTGCTTAAATTTTAAGTTTCCTGGGATGTTGTGCATTTTCGGCTGGTAATTGATGTCTTGAAGGATCGTTTAAGTGCCTTCGAATCTTCGGTAACCACTTACCTGTCGACACGGAGTAACATCCCAGAAGACTTACATCCTAATCAGAACTACTGTGAGAAATTCAAATCTCTTATTTCCCTTTTCTAAACCTACTGCACTACTTCAACAGGAAGAAGTGAACACTTTGGGCATAACATGACAACCAAAAAACAACAACAAATTACACAGTCACCAATAACGTTCCTCTTACATATTTTGCCTTCTATTAGGTCATAATTAGAAAGGCATATACAAGTTATAGAAGTACAGCAAATTCTTGCAAAATTGTGCGTGTGTGGAATTACTGCATTCACTTCTTGAACTTCAAACTATGTTACGACTGTACAAATCCCATTAAAATAAATCGTCTGTATATTTCGCACGAAAGTGACCAGACTAGCTCATCTCTTACATCTTGATGAGGTGACCCAGATAACATGATGAGAGATCAGTGGTGCCAACCGATCAACACAACACGCCTGTGTCTATGTCACTGGATACTGTTTCTGTATTACCATGCAGAAATTTGTGTTTTGAAGAAAGAAGAGACAAGCAGGAGTATTAATCGCACATTTAAATAACGAGTTCTCAGAAGAATATTCAGACCTCTTCATGCATTTAAACTACTTTGTGTATGCACGTGTGATATTCATTACACTGTAACCGGTTTAGCCTGCAGTATATATATAAATATTGTGAAGTTAATTTTATGTTATTCGTAACGTCCATATCCTTAAAATTAATAAATCAAAATATGCACTTAATAAAATACATTTTGAAGCAAGTGTAAAACTCCTACATGTTTCGGCACCGGGGTGCTGTAATCAGGGAGTTATTCAGAACAAAGGAGTACAAGGCTAACAGCTAATCTCTCCCTGATTATGGCACCCCGGTGCCGAAACATGTAGGAGTTATATACTTGCTTCTAAATGTACAGCGTGTTTCATAAGTCCATCCGGGATTTAGAGGCTTGGCCGTGCAGTAGCAAACCCACATAAAAGAGATAAAGGCATGCCAAAGGATAGAGGAAATGTAAACGTTTTTTCGTGAGAGATGCGATGGCGTAGTTATCCGTTTCTCCGCTAGGAGGCAGTGGTGTGCAAACATGGCGTTTTCAGGTGAACAGAAAGCTTTTTGTGTCCTGCAATTTGCTAAAACTTACTCCATGTGACGTTTTCCTGTGGGGTTACGTTAAAGATCGTGTTTATGTGCCTCCTTTACCAAGAGATTTACCGGAGCTTCGGCAAAGAATTATGGATGCAGTTGCTACCATCGACGTTCATATGTTGGAACGTGTGTGGCAGGAGCTTGATTACAGGATTGACGTCTGTCGAGTCACCAAAGGAAGACATATTGAAAATTTGTATAGGTTCAAAACTTGAATATGTACTCTTTTCACTGACATGTTCTCATCGCCCGTGTGTGATTTGGCTCCTGAGCTACAGACCTCCGAAATCCCGGTGGGATTTATGAAACACCCTGTATTTTATGAAGTGCATAAGTAGGTTGATATATTAATTAAAAATGAGAAATTATTATGACTGCATCATCAAAGTAAACAGAATTTTAGACTGACAACTGTTTATGTTAATTCTCGTTCATATTTTGGTCTTCACACAGCCATCATACGGGAAACTACAATGATATTACATACGTTTCTCTCAATATTACATACATACATACATATATACATACATATATACATTCCATGGATCCATAATTTTATTACAAGACAAGAGGATGTGCAATACGTCGTAACATACAAAATCATACAAAAATGTACATTGCAAAATGCTTTAAACATTCTATGTGCAGTCTTAGACGTCAGTATTATAGGTTAACACTACTCATAAGAAATTCATCTACAGAGTAAAAGGAGTGTGCATTTAAGTATCTTCTTAGTGCTGCTTTAAATTGTGCCTTTTCATTCTTAAGATTTTTTATATTACACGGTAAGCTATTGAAGATCCTGATACTAGAATAGAATGCACTTTTCTGAAAGCATGATAGGTTGGCAATTGGTCTATGAAGATGGTGCTATATTGTGTTATATAGCATGATAGGTTGGCAATTGGTCTATGAAGATGGTGCTGTATTGTTTTATATAGCATAATAGGTTGGCAATTGGTCTATGAAGATGGTGATATATTGTGTTATATAGCATGATAGGTTGGCAATTGGTCTATGAAGATGGTGTTATATTGTGTTATATAGCATGATAGGTTGGCAATTGGTCTATGATGATGGTGTTATATTGTGTTATATAGCATGATAGGTTGGCAATTGGTCTATGATGATGGTGTTATATTGTGTTATATAGCATGATAGGTTGGCAATTGGTCTATGATGATGGTGTTATATTGTGTTATATAGCATGATAGGTTGGCAATTGGTCTATGATGATGGTGTTATATTGTGTTATATAGCATGATAGGTTGGCAATTGGTGTATGATGATGGTGTTATATTGTGTTATATAGAATGATAGGTTGGCAATTGGTCTATGATGATGGTGCTATATTGTGTTATTTAGCATGATAGGTTGGCAATTGGTCTATGATGATGGTGTTATATTGTGTTATATAGCATGATAGGTTGGCAATTGGTCTATGAAGATGGTGCTATATTGTGTTATATAGCATGATAAAATTATCTGTAATAAATTGTAAAACATAATGCTTGTTTTGATTTAGACAATAATATATCTGTCACATAATGGCAACCTGTCTTAACAAGGTTGGACAGAAAATAAAAAAGGGAAACTTTTGAATCAAATAGTAAATTTTGCACTTTGAAACAAATAGTTAGAAATAATATATAAGATAACTAAATTATCGACTAAATACAAGAAATTATTTCATATAAAATTATTTGCCGCTAATAACTTCCAGCTTCAAAAACTAAGAACGAACTAGATGCACAATCACTATTGATTGTGATATATCAATATATAGCACTATGATTGTGCATCAGTTGGTTCTTGGTTTTTGATATATATACGAGATGCACGGTGAAAACAATATTAAAAAAAAATTTCCAGCTTGTTACATGCCACAAATATTCAATAGAAACTTGCGTAATTTTCAATGAAATCTCGTTTTATTCTCCTTAACAGGGGCCGTATAAAGACAAATGTTGGATGATTGATGAAGACAGAGCCAGTACTAACTCGTGTGTGTACGTTGATGGCGCATTTACACTAAGCTGCAAGTGGTGCACGATAGGATTAGATCAGGGGTCGAGGAACTTTTTTACCTATTACCCCAAAATATATTTATTGACGCCGAAGTTACCCCCTTGATTTGAAAGGGAGAAAATCATAGATTATTTAAATTCAAAAGGTTTATTGAATCTATTTATACGGAGAATACAATTATAAATATAAAAAGTATAAAATAAATGCGATAAAATAAATTAATATCCTCATTATGAAACAAAAGGATTTCTTTGAAAACTTTTTACCTTCAGGTTTTGGAGAAATGATGTTGTTTCATTTTTGATACAATAACATCAAAATTGGGGCATTTTTATGTCAGAGCAATTTGGATACTGTCTTTGGGGTCCAATCGATTTCTCTGTAACAATTTCTGTCGTAACAAGAAACGCGATTTTTATATAATTTTATTTATGTCTATTGAGTCCTCATTACCCCCAAGAATTTCATTTTAACCCCACTTGGGGTAATTTACCCCGGTTCGCCGACCCCTGGATTAGATAATGTGAGGTTAACGGATGTAAGGATTCATGCAAGGTATGAGACTTCTTCAAAGACAACTATAAAGTTTTATGTCTGCTGCAATATAACGGTTAGCGAGCTCGCAAAAGTGTGCCAATGTTGCCAGAATTAACTTCTCTGATAATGGAGGCTGCTCTATCATATTTGCACACACCTGCTAAAACCATACGGCGTCAAATCCTCTCCGAAGTTAAGGGGCACAACTAAATATGTTTGTATTTTGCGACAGACACGAGGAATGTTACACAAAAATTGATAGGTAAATCCCTGTAGAGACTTGGATCTTAATTTTAATATTATTCTTAGCAGACGACAAACGAGCGAAACCTAAGAATATTCAAACAAAGTAAAAATTTTTCAAATATTGGGGGGGGGGGATATTTGACAAGATATACTTCCACACTATGTTCTCTTCCATAAATTTTAAGTTCTTCTTAAATTTAGGGTTTATATTAGGAAAATAAAGAAGGAAATTATTTTCCCCAGATATGATCCTTTAGGGGGCATGCTCTCCCAGATAGAACTGCAACATAAGTATGAAATTTTTGCCAAGTGCATGATATAGCATCCGCTGCATAACCTTTTTTCCTCCAGTTTGCTATCAAAAAATATAAAAATTAAGATATAGAGAACTGTAATTTTGCCTGTTATTTTGTATGGGTGTCAAACTTGGTCTCTCACACTGAGGGAAGAACATAAACTGAGGGTTTTCGAGAATAGGGTGCTGAGGGGAATATTTGGGCCTAAGAGGGACGAGGTAACAGGGGAGTGGAGAAGACTACATAACGAGGAACTTAATGATCTGTATTCATCACCAAATATGATTCGGGTGATCAAATCAAGAAGAATAATTTGGGAGGGCATGTAGCACGTATGGGAGTCAGGAGAGGTGTATACAGGATTTTGGTGACGAGACCTGAGGGCAATAGACTACTTGGGAAGCCTAGGAGTAGATGGGAAGATAATATTAAAATGGTTATTCAAGAAACAGGATGGGGTAAGATGGACTGGATTTATCTGGCTCAGGATAGGGACAGGTGGCTGGCGCTTGTGAATGCGATAATGAACCTTCATGTTCCATAAAATTCGGGAAGTTTCTTTACTAGCTGAGGAGCTTGTAGCTTCTCAGGAAGTATTGTGCTATACGAGGTTAGTTAGTTAAGATAAATAGCAACACAGGACCCTAGACCTAAAACATAATAATCACATTCAAATTAACATTCTTCCCTCGGAGGAAAGTCTTTTTATTGCTCATCATAGAAGCGAAACTGATGAGTCACTTGGACTGACCACCATCTCACGGTTTTAAAATAATCTGTAATTTGTCTTGAGTTTATCTGAATGTAATGAATAAGCACGTGGAATGAGCGGCTCTTACAAACTGAATAATACAGAACGTTACATGTCTGCCTTCTGACAGCTAACTGACTCACGCTGGAGTTGCATTAAATTCATTCGCACACACATTCACACATTCACATATTCTTCGCGTTGGGAAATGTCTGATCGTCTTCTGTATCAAATTAACTATTAACTATTAACCGCTGAATATACAACAATTTGTTATCTATTTATTACCAGTTTACCTATGGACACAATCAGCAACTCAATACATAACCTAAAAACTGGATGATAATAGATAATTAATTATAAAAGAATTGCAATGCTGAGATTATGGAGCAATTTAAGGTGTCTTGCTGGGGGTTCTAAGGAAAATTAAGGATTTCGATATTGAATGCAGTAGTGTGCGTTATGGTCGAAATTTGAAATGAATATCTTTCTTAAAATTGTAAGCATTTTTCCCCCCTATGGCTCGACAGCCCCTAGGGGGGGCCTAGGCCTCCTCATTTTTCGAGATTTTGCAATCACACACTTTTTAGACACACCACACTCGGTAGGACTCCTCTGGACGAGTGATCAGCCCGTCGCAGAGACCTCTACCTGACAACACACAACACTTACAACAGACAGACATCCATGCCCCCGGTGGGATTTTTTTTTTGTCTGTCCGGGGTTTTTCCCCTTTGATCCATTTTTGTACTGTTTAAATCCTTTCGTCCTTCATGTCACTTTACGTTCCGTGCTACCGTCCTTACAACAAACACAACACAAACATCCACGCCCCCAGTGGGATTCGAACCCACAATCCCAGTAAGCGAGCGGCCGTAGAACCACGCCTTAGACCGCGCGGCCACTGGGAACGGCATACAACTGTAAGCACATTAGCGTATAAGCTAACTTACTCGCAATTAGTATAGCATAATAAATTTAAAAAATGCAGTTAAGAATATAATGCCACATTTCGTGACATGAAATGATTTATGGTAGGACACTTAATTCGCCATGAAGTTACGAACGTGTTTCACAATGCTGACAGTAGGCTACAGCTACACACAGGTCTGTCTGTTCCACAATTTTGATAAAGTATTTACAAATATATGCGTATGAGGTGCTTAGTTAACACTTTTACATTACACATACACCTACACATATAGACACATCAGGCACATATTCTACAATTTTGACACTAAAAAAGTAAAGCAATCCCATTACAGACCTGGACAGGCCCTGAGGGTTCCAGGAGGTTGAGGCTCCCAGATTTCTAGACAGTCGGCACATGAAGGTGGTAAGGTTGTCAACCCTACGCACCGGCCGCCTTTATCCCCCAGAAAATATTCCTGGTACTCATTTCTGTTAGAGGCTGAGTCGACCCCAGGGTCATAGTGTGACCGAAAGGATTATGTAAATAAAAAATTCCAACGACACCATCGGGAATCGAACCCGCGACCTTCCGGCTTGTAGCGCAGTGCCTCAACCAACTGCGCCATGGTGTCATTGAAATTTTTCATTGACATAATCCTTTCGGCCGCACTATGGCCCTGGGGTCGACTCAGCCTCTAATAGAAATGAGTACCAGGAATATTTCCTGGGGGATAAAGGCGGCCGGTGCGTAGGGCTGACAACCTTACCACCTTCATGTGCCGATTGTCTAGAAATCTGGGAGCCTCAACCTCCTGGAACCCTAAGGGCCTGTCCAGGCCTGTAATGGGATTGCTGTACCTTTATTCAGTTAACCAACAAATGCACAAACATGAACTACTTTATAGTTTTTATACATCGATACTGATAAAAACTATAAAGTAGATTGTGTTTGTGCATTTGTTGGTTAACTGAATAATAACTAGTTGTGTATGTTTTGTAATGACGAAGGACCTTGTAAAAGAGTGAATAGACACATTTCAGGCAAGGCACGTACGATAAGTCGACGAGTAATGGAAGTCACGTATACCACACAACACTTGACAGGTTGACAGCCGCGTTCTGTATTTCTCAATCATGTTATCCACAAGTTTCAAGTTCAAATCGTTGTGTATATAACAGGGGAATTCCAACAGAGACATGTTCTGGCTACATATAAACCCACATCTCTTCTAAGTTTAGATTACAAGCTCGGATTTCAAAGGGAAGATTCATCGGCCTCTTTACGTCTGGTCATCCTCTCGTACCTTATAACCAAAATTTATGTTTGTAAAATTTGTCTTATAATTTAATTTACTGTTATGAGTGTCATACCGTGTGAAGAAACAATGAAGTTTAGACGCTATACTGGAATGTTTTTATCCATCGTATTTCAAAATAACTAGCAACATCAGGGGAATTTGCAAATTACGACAATAATTATATTGTCATTTCACTTAATTAAGGCCCCCAATTACGTGAATATCAGCAAATGGATGCATTCCTAACGCCAGCGGTATCCAGAAGTGTTTCGTCACCTTCACTCTTCTGCCGATTTGCTCTATGGAAAAAGCCCCTATATTCATTGAACAGGAGTCTGATTGATTTATTTGTACCAACAAATGCACTAAGACAGTATTTTCACTGTTTTCTTTATTATAAGGATGCCCCAATACGCATTTCGGCAGTTATTCTGCTATCATCAGGGGGTATTTTAAGTGAGTTTTTACATAGGCCAATTCTTTGGTTACGTCATAACAGTGAGTCAGTATTTACCACATCGTATAAAATTTTTGTAAAATTTGTGGTATTGTTAAGCTGCTAAAAGTTATTAAATTATTAAAACTTATAAAAATTACAATAAAATCAAGCAGTATATTATACTATCCTCTATAGTATAATTATTAATTAATGGTAGCGTGGTCCTATTTCCAGCGTGTGTTCCAGTTATCTGTTGAAATATTAAAAATATATAGAATTAGGGTTATGATAACTGCTATTATTTACATTGTGTTTGTGTTCTCGTTAGATTTCAGTTGAGTTTGGACACATCTGTGTGTTTTGTTGTTGGCAGAACCTCCTTCTCTCCTGTCTGTGTGGTGAATGGTATTGATGTTGTGGTGTACTCTCCTGTTGTTACGTTACGCCTGCGCTGTAGGCTTGGTTGGGGTTGTTTTATGAGTTTGAATAGTATGCTCGGTTCACCTAATTGTTGTTCGGGAATTAATGTACCATTCTGATGATGATTTTGTATATAAAAGTTTTCTAAGATATTCATGTGACTGCCCTTCTGATATTTGCCATAGCCTATCCGGAAGTCTTCATCCCTGAGAGTTCTAGCCAGTGGCATAGTCACTACACTGACGGTTCTGTCTTGCGTCTAAGATTTTTGAGAAAGAATTACATTTATAATGTTGTGCTTCAACTGCACGACTGAGATGATTAACAGGCTCTTCAATTCTAATCATAACATTATATTCATTAAAATAACAAGTCTTGGAACTAATGACATTTTTTTAAATTTTCTTGTATAAATTATTTAAATTTCTAAAACATAATTAATTCCAGATTTTGGGTTTCTAGTAGTGACAATCTTGTAGTATTGCATGATTTCAGGTTTCCCCCGCGGTGTAAATAAGATCTTCGCTCTTCTGGGATGTTACGAAGCGTAGATTGTTAGTTACCGATGTTTCGGAGCAACATGTTGGTCCAATCTTCAAGGATCAAGCTGGACCCTTGAATATGGGAACGATATGTTGCCCCGAAACGTCGGTAACTACCTACCAATCTACTCTGCGTAACATCCCAGAAGAACGAAGATCTCGATCGTGTAATCTTAATTATGAGAAATTTTTTTCGGGGAAAAATTTTGCCATCATCTTCAGGTTTCAATTTCGGTACACACTCACGTCCGTCTCTAAGTCTACACGATATCCCAAAAAACGCAAGGCCATAATTTTAAAAAACGTGTTTAGAAAAATTTATTTTTTATAATAACGAATTCTTTGTATCTTCCACTCTTAACGGATGTTAAAATAACTGCCTTCTGGGGCGTGATACCGTGTGATTTGGTAGAAGTGTACCGACGTTTTGGGCGAACCTACTGCCTTCGTCATCAGAGAAGAATTTACTGAATTCAAGACACTTCAGAACGGCCGGCGTGAGACACTCAGGCCGCATAAGTATAGTGACAGCTTTACAACGAAGTTTAGATATTTCGAACTGGAGAATCAAATAACAAAGAACCTGAGAAATGTCTAAAGCAAAGTGTTTATTAACACATAAGATACAATGGTTGCCATATAGAATATTTTTTGGAACAGCTAAGAATGTAATGCATAAAACACAGCAATTGCTACTTGTGCTATCCCACTGATCCCTCCGCGAGTCAGGTAAAGGTAAAGTTCACCCTAGAACAGGCTACGAAGCCCCAGAGTAGGAGTAGAGGTATAGCTCTACTCTTTCTTTAACCTCGGCGCTAGATGGGGGTGGGTGGTCAACGCCACGATCTGGCCGCTTTACCCCCGGGAATGACCCGGTACCCATTTTACAGGAGGCTGGGTAGGCCCCAGGGCCGGTCTGGACGTGTGCAGAAAATCTCACCCCACCGGGATTCGATCCCCGGACCGTCCAGCTCGTAGAGAGTCGCTATCCCGGCCCACACCTTCGCGAGTTCAGGCCCAATCCCGTCAGACACACAATATATACGGCGTGGACTCGTGACGTAATTGATTCCTGTGAATCTTGGATATTTGGTCCTATCATAGAGTAAAGTCGGAATCTTTTACCAACTCTCTTCTGACTGAAAGCCGATTCATTTCAATGCAGAAAATAATTTATGGCTTCAGCGAAGTTGGTATTATGGATGTGAGATAATAAAAGTCGGATACCACTGCTTTAGCATTTCTTGTGTTTGCATGAAACATGATGAAAATGCTTAGAGCAACAACCTGACTGAAATATGTTAGGTTTATAGTAAAAAAGGGTAAGTCTGCCACATTCCGTCGGATAACAGGTGTCGAGAGTGGCAATGCAGGTTAAGGCAAGCTCCTTAATTTGGAGAGCATATAGTGGCGTTCGTGGATAACAGGTGTCGAGAGTGGCAATGCAGGTGAAGGCAAACTCCTTAATTCGGAGAGCATATAGTGGCGTTCGTGATCTAAGGTGGCAGCGTGGCTGAATGCAAATTTGCAGGTAAACAGCCACAGGATTGTCTTGACTTCGCTATTACATTTTCGGATCTGGAAGGCCGTATCAACTTTTCGTAGAAACATTGTCTCCATATACAGTGAAGCTCGGGACAATACATGCTCTGAGACACTGACACGCACAAATCGACCAGACTATACGGTGTCATAATTCAGACGAAAACAATAGTAATCTTTACCTCTGTAAATATCTAATACAATTTGTAGTACATTCCTGCATAAAGGCAGGTTATATTAACCGTCTTGCCTCCACGTGCAAAGGATATAGAGTAGCACCTCCGTAAAACGGACAAGGGAAATCCGAATCCAAGGATAACACGGACAATTTTGGACAGACCATTACCCTCTCTTCTCCCCGCCTCCGTGATCCGGTCATTTTTCCGTGGAAATCTGAGACAAACAGTACTCCGAGACTGGTGGCGTGGGTGACACGGAAAGAGCCAGAGACTCTTTAACTCTTGAGCAGTAAGGACGTATTATCTCGAGGGTCTAACTCTCTTGATCTCTTATTTCGCTATTACAGTGAAATAATAGCGAAAAAAGTCCTATTATTATTATTATTTACTCTTTAGTGCAGTATTTAGGCTCTAAGGAGTTAGAATTTAACTTTGATTGATAATTTTTTGTATGTTACTCACAACAGGAATTCTCCCCTCGGTTGTCCGGATTCCCAGGTAATCCGGACAACCCCTCCCCCATATAGTCCGAATTACCTGGGAACTACTGTACATATATATATGAATTTTCTTCTACCCTTTCTTAAAGCTTTCTAACCGGCCGTCTGCCTTATTACCCAACTAGACTAAAAATATTTTCTGAGACTTTGCTGCCGGAATTTTAAATTTTCAAACGTTTTTATTAGGATTGCAACAACGACTCATGTCAGTTCCTTTAAGTAAACGCAAGGAGAGTTCCCTATCTCTTTAAAGCACAGTGGTCGCTATGTTATCCACATGCTTTGACATAAATGTACCCTGCACTTTGCAAGCATGACGTGTTTCATACGGTTTAGAATACCAGCAGCTATTTCTTCAGTACAAATTAACAAACTTGTGTTTGTAATCAAGACTGTGTTTATTGTAAGGTATAAATTTAAATTTAAATATGCGTTACATGGAATTAATTCTTTACAAAACACCAAAGGCTAATCCCTTGTGCTTGTTCCTTTCACATTGCTTAGCGAAATTTGTTACGTTCTCTTTTCCTGTGACAAAATATCTTTGTTGAACAGCTGCCTGTAATAGCTTCATCTTACATCAATTGTATGATAAACGAAATAATACGGAACAATGGAAGGATGGTAAATCATAGGATAATACGGTGGTATTCAGATCAAACTGCGACCAAATACGACTTTGTCCACCTCAAATCCCACTGCTCTGGAAACTAACACGAGCCCACCCTTTAAGAAATCGGCTTCTAAAAGCCTGAGCTATGAAAAAAGCACTGAATGGATTTGACTTTGTATTGTAACAGATTAGCTGAAGGAGTATTAGTGACGTGGAGAAATAAAACGAGATTATGTAATATAAATGTGTACAGGTTTCTAGTTAAACCCGTCCCTCTCTGCTCAACTCTTTCTCTCCTATCTTCTCTTTCTCTATATTTATACTTGTTGAAATATCCGGGTGATTGCGCATGTGTCAGAGAAGTTCAAAAATTGTTCATCCATAACTCCGAGAACAAAGCAAGCAATAATCATGTACGCAGCATTCATTAACTATACACTCTCTGTGTAATAGATCTGCCTACTGTATACAGTGAAGGTGTGTTCGTGGGAAGGCTAGAAAGCCAGGGTTATACCGGCACAAACCCACAACTAAAAATACTTTATGACCTCAGGCTGTGTCCAACCTGTCACAGAAATTTATAGAACACTGTCGACACCGGCAAGCAAAATGACAGAAGGTGCGTCTGTTACATTTAACGTAAAGTTCCAATCTGTTCTGACGCAAGGACATAAAAAATGCAGAATATATGTTCTTTTGAGAAAAATATTCCGTCGACCGCGGTGGACTAGTGGTTAGCGTGCTGGACCCAAGGTTCGCGGGTTCGATCCCGACCGAGGTCGATGGATTTTTAAGGGTGATAAAAATCCGTAGCACCACTTCCTTTGGAGGGGAAGTAAAGCCGTCGGTTTACGGCATGAATAGAAATGTTTCGTAAGCAAAATTCAACCACAATTTCTCACCCAAGTCTCCTGACTGCCTGCCAGATGGCTCTGGCGGTCACATCAGGATCGATAGAACGGCAGCGCGGCCAGTTTGCCAGTCACCAACTGCCACGAATGCGCACGACCCAGTAACCTCGGAAAGAGGAGGCCCGAGCCCATATAGGGCTGTTGAGCCATGGTTATTATTATTATGAGAAAAATATTACAACCTAATAAAACAGATAATGACACATGTCATAATATGTGTGCATAAAGTTTGTTTTTTTACGAAATTCATCTCCGTTGTGTTTTTATATAATCAAAGATTATAAGATATTCAGTTAAATACAACCATATATTTAATTCAAAATCAGCATATATTTAGGTCACGTCAGTAACTAACTAAACTAACTAACTAACTCCATGGAGCAGAGTCCTTCTCGGGAAGCTAGCAGGTCGTCAGCTAATCAAGAAATTCCCGTCGTTTTATGGAACCTGAAGGTTCATTACCGCACTCACAACAGCCCGTGTTTCAAACAAATATTTTCATCATCAGGCTGGCCACAAGAAATAAAATAAGTACGTAACTTTAGCATTGATATATCAACGTTTTAAACATGTATTGTATAAAATATATACATATCAAGTTGGATAGCCTTGGGAAGGACGATAGTAAATGTTGTAATCTATGTTTTTTTTTCTAACATTGTAAAAATACTAGGTAAAGAAAAGCAATAGAATTTTATTTAGGTATTAAAACGTATAAAATAGAAATATTGTGTATATGCATACTCTAACAGTTCTGGGGTTACGTCTTTATTACATACAGACTTTGAATTCGTGAATGCGAATTACACAGAAGGCAAGGAATCAGACTGGAGGTGCAGAAGGAGTGGCTGGCATGAAGTAACGACATACGAATCCATATTTAAACCCGTAACTGCTTATAGCATAAAAAAACGTGAGTTCCTGCGTCAGCGTCTTGTAAATCGCAAGAAATTTTCGGCAGTCACTGTGACGTATATGAAGTGTTCTATGTTATGGGATAAGAAGCTCTGTAGTCCGGTAGATATTTATTGAATTTCCTCCGAAACGTCGGTAACTTCGTATCCTACTACACGGCGTCACATCATAGAAAAAAATATTCTTATCTCTGGCCTTGGAACAGCCAATCGTTACAGAGGGTTTTATTACAAAATCCATATCAATTTAATTAGATTAGCCTCCATATTTTGGTTTGGAAATCTGCTTGGCCACACAAAGGGGTTGGATGTTTTCTATCTAAAGCAGCTAAGTTATGGAGGAGTGGCCGCGTCCTCTAAGGCGTATGTCTGTGGTCTTTCTCTTGCTGGGATTACGGGTTCGAATCCCGCCGGTGGCATGGATGTCTGTGTCTAGGGAGTGTTGCATATTGTCAGGTAGATGTCTCTGAAACAGGCCGATCACTCGTCCGGAGGAGTCGTAACGCGTGTAATTTGTTTAAATGAGTGTGATCGTGAAGCCTCGATAATGAGGAGGCCCTGGCCCACTAAGGGTTGTCGAGCCATGAAGAAAATACTTGTGAAAATTGACGTCGTTGAATCTCGATGCATGGACCTTACGAATTCCCACTGTATATATCTACCGCTGGATTGAACCCCTCTCATAGCAGAGAAGTAAAATAATGATCATGTTTCAGTGCAGAACTGTACTGCTGATTACTCCTCAGCATGCTGTAAGCTTAATTGCGTGTGAATCAGCCTACTAGTGTTTTGTTGCAAGACGTTTCAAGAAGAAGATTAATGTTAGTGTTATGATATAACATTAAGGTTTATAGAATGAATAAGGTGTCATGGCCTGCTGAAGTTACAACGTGCGAGAGCATCTGCATAAATGGCAGGCCATTCTTCACTGTTCAGGTCCCAGTCAAATGGAGAGGCCCATCATAGAGTGGCAACAGGGCTTAAACTGACTTCAATCTTACGTAAAGTTCTGGTTTCATTTTTTATAATATATATATCGTGCATTCTAATAATTAATTAATTATTTTATTACAACAAATGCACTACACTATTTTAGTGTTTTCTTGTCCCTACATATGTTTCGGCACTTCCTGTGCCATCCTCAGTGTTGTCGTCGAGAGTTCACAGTTTTCAAATACAATTGGATGCATTCGAAAATTGTGAACTCTCGACGACACCACTGAAGATGGCACTATAAGTGCCGAAACATATGTAGGGACAAGAAAACACTAAAATAGTGTATTGCATTTGTTGGAATACAATAATTAATTAATTCTGGTTTTATGTTAATCCATTAATTTACGGTGGTTGTTTTGTTTATCAAACTTTCGTACTAAAAGGACTGGAGCGTGAGTAAGGTATGGCCTGTAAAACCAGCACTGTATACACATCATGAAACGTGTACCACATCGTACGTTTATTCCTAGTGTGTGTATCTTGTGTACCGCATAAATTATATACGTCCTAAATTGTGTCCCCCATAATATGTGTACACAAATACACGTGCACACATACCATGTACACCATATAACTTGCGTAACACAAAATGTTTGTACCCTCTAACGTATGTAACCTAACATATCGCACACTGTACGAGTATTGTGAAGCCTTCTTTGAATTGCCTGATTAGAAATGGGGAATCCTAACAAAAAGCAGTTAAATATTTCACGATGAATTTCAAAATTAGGTTTATTGTGAGAACTTCGATTTTCTGGAATATTAAGCAGCGTCGAGTGCTGATCTTTCACAGACGTTTCGGGACAACGTATCGGTCCCCTCTTCAAGGGTCAAGAAGTTCAAGAAGAACTTTAACTTCTTGACCCTTGAAGATGGGACCGATAATTTGTCCCGAAACGTCGGTAAAGGATTACCACTCGACGCTGCGTAATATCCCAGAAGAGGGCAGATCTCATTAACATTGCGGCGGAAGCCCGAAATCAAGGCTTATAGTGGTTTAAAATACGTGACTACAGGAATTGCCCAATAATTTTCAGAGGAAGAATTTCATACGGAATTTCGACAAGATCTGTGACAGTGTTCATGTGTCCATTTATGGTGTTATGTGAAGTTGGGTTTATCTGTTATTAGCAAGGCTGAAAGTTTGAATTCCTTGACCTTCAATATAGGTCTCGGAAATAGAAGTCAAGAAATCTAAAACTTTAGTTGCTTATATTAGATGGCGGACAGACGAATGGATGGACATGACTACCCTGCAAGGCCTTTCATTTTTTGCATTGTAAAGAACGCCTGAATATCTAAATTATTTGCTCAGAATATATTATGTGTTTCGTACAAATTTCATAGTAATTAACAATTACCTAAATATCATAAAGAATTTGATAACGGAGAAACAGCTTGGGTCTATGCAGTTGGAAATGAATTTTGAAACATCATTCTCTAAAATGTGAGGTCTGTGCAGTTGGAAATGAATTTTGAAACATCATTTTTAAAATGTGAGGTCTGTGCAGTTGCAAATGAAGTTTGAAACATCATTTTTAAAATGTGAGGTCTGTGCATTTGGAAATGAATTTTGAAACATCATTTTTAAAATGTGAGGTCTATGCAGTTGGAAATGAATTTTGAAACATCATTTTTAAAATGTGAGGTCTGTGTATTTGGAAATGAATTTTGAAACATCATTCTTTAAAATGTGAGGTCTGTGCAGTTGGAAATGAATTTTGAAATATCATTTTTAAAATGTGAGGTCTGTGCATTTGGAAATGAATTTTGAAATATCATTCTTTAAAATGTGAGGTCTGTGCAGTTGGAAATAAATTTTGAAACATCATTCTTTAAAATGTGAGGTCTGTGCAGTTGGAAATTAATTTTGAAACATCATTCTTTAAAATGTGAGTTCTGTACAGTTGGAAATTAATTTTGAAACATCATTCTTTAAAATGTGAGGTCTGTGCAGTTGGAAATTAATTTTGAAACATCATTCTTTAAAATGTGAGGTCTATAAGTTGGAAATTAATTTTGAAACATCATTCTTTAAAATGTGAGGTCTGTGCAGTTGGAAATGAATTTTGAAACATCATTCTTTAAAATGAGATTTCGGAAAGTGTTGGAGAGACAAGTGCCTTAACATTGTTTTTTCAAGTTTAATTACGACCAGAAATTTCAAAACTGTTAATAAAACCACCCAACTCTTTTAGTCCATACTGCATTAGTCAATTCCAACAGCCACTTTCCTTATATCCATGAGTTTATGATCTTCTAATATAGCGTCACGTTTCGGCCTTACAATGCACGTAGACTATCAAACGTGCATCATAAAATGGACAATGGCCAACACAATGTTGACACAGTATCCTTGATTCTATTAATGTTATATTTATATTACCGAGAATGGTTAAAAAAGGGTGTTTTATTCACTACCATATGAAGAGCTGATTAATTACTTATGGCTTCATGCTTGAGTAGGCGCCTAACGTGTTGATTGATAATGGCTGTACACTTGGGCAATGTGCTAATGAACTGTGAAAGAGAGGGGTGGAGAAAGTCATGTGATGTAACCAATATAATGTAACCAAGAACACAGAAAGGATGATTATCAAAAAAGAAAGAAACAGTATATAATTTATCCGTAAAGAAAACGTTCTTACAGAGAGACTGCATGGTGTTGCTGTAGATGTGTTTAATTTAATTAGTGTAGCAAATGTTTAGTAAAAAAGACATGTAGATAAAATATACGTAAATTACTAACAGAAACGAAATTGGAATTTCTCACAGCTCTGACTATTGAAAATATTGTTTTTAAATGTATAGTGTCCTACACTTCGGTTTAAATTTACGGGAGTTTCAGAGGAACATGCTGATTCCATCTTTAAACTGGGAGAGTTAGCCGCGCTGGAAACCTTTAAATCATCGGGACAAAACTCTCAGTGCGAGCCAGCGGAGTATGTTGTGAAAAGGAGTGGCCAGATGCCCAGATCTTTGACACAAATCCTTACGAAAAAATCACATGCTTCGTAGCGTTTCTTTTTAAATTTTCATTCTCAAATAGAAATGCATAAACATTACTAAACTTTACTGACTCACAGTAATACTAATGAAAGTAATAAAATTTACTGTTGAATTTTATATCTTATTAGAATTGATGAATGTCGAAACTTTCTGAAAATTTTAGCTTTGATTCACAATTTACTTCACGGCGGAGGCCACGTGAGACATCTAGCGGCAGAGCGTGAATTTATGCCAAGATCAAACGATTTCTTTATGCTGGGGGGTGTCGCGAATTTTTCAAAGTTACTTTTGTGGGATTAGAGTGGACACAAAGTGTAACAAGTTATTCATAGACCCTACTGAAACAAATTTAATTTTCTACATAAGAAAATAATGTTGAATACATAATGTATTTAAAAGACTAATTATTATAAAACAGCCATATGCAACTATATTATTGTATAACAGTATTTTATTATCAATAAGCTACATGTTTCGATCCAAGACCAATATGAGGCTTGATACAAAAATATAAAAGAAAGCAACTTCACCTTAGAAATCAGTTATAAGGCGACAAGTGCATTAGCATCAAGTCAACACACAAAAGCAATGCAATGCAAATAAAAGACTGTTTATCCAAAAACGAGGCTTAATACCAGAAATTCCGAGAGCGAAACGTCACAATTTTATACATTGCTTTGTTCAAGAAACAAATAAAAAATAGCTAAAACAAAGTAAATTTAAACATAATAAACAATTGTAAAAGGATCAGGCAATTAAAAGAACTATCACTAAAGCCACATTTGTAAATATAGCATATTTACTTCTTTTAATATTTTTCCATAAAGCCTGCTGATAGCTGTGTTTGGCCGAAACATGTAGCTTATTTTTAACAAAATATTGTTGTACAATAAATAGAGTTGTGTTTGACTGTTATATTATTAATTATTAGTCATAGAAACACAATGGTCTGTGTTTTTAAAACATATATATATATATATATATATATATATAACATAACACTTCTTCAAATTAACGCAAACACGGGTATTAATTTTATACAAGTTCTCACATATATTCTCTGTACCGTTCATTTCATCTGCCTGCATGCTGGTGCTCAGTTGGTTGTTCCATGACGAATTGATCTCGCTAGAATAAAGCATTAATTTCAAACACGCCACAAATTGCTTATCCTTTGAAGCTAGTAAATCATTCCTTGCTGGTGTTATTGTTGTTGTGGGTCTCGCTCTACAGACAATGAGCAATGCTGCATACTCATGTACGTACAGCGGTCATTCTCACAGTAACCCACAGCAGTACATACAGCACATAGCAAGCACGTGTCAGGTAAAGAACTCCCGCCCATAGGATCTCAGTTATACTCGTATATTACGACTGTCACGACTAATTTTAATTTAACTGAAGCTTTGAAATTCTTCGCTCTTTCAGTGCTAACAACTTGAGAGCTGTTAATTCTTTGTAAACATCTGACCGTATGAAGTGTTTTGTTCGTGCATGACGACACGTCACATTTGTCTTATCTACGTGGGGCAACGTAATATATTTTATCCTTATGAGGGCGCGTAAAGTTCGTTTGGTCTTTATGTGGCGCGTAAGATTATTTTGACCCCTATGGTGTCGTAACTTTCTTTCATCTTGATAGGGCGCGTAAAGTTATTTTGATCTTTATGTTAGAACGTAATATTTTTTTTTATCTTTAAGGGGGCGCGTAACGTTCGTTTGGTCTTTATGTGGCGCGTAAGATTATTTTGACCGCTATGGTGTCGTAACTTTCTTTCATCTTGATAGGGCGCGTAAAGTTATTTTGATCTTTATGTTAGAACGTAATATTTTTTTTTATCTTTAAGGGGGCGCGTAACGTTCGTTTGGTCTTTATGTGGCGCGTAAGATTATTTTGACCCCTATGGTGTCGAAACTTTTCTTGATCTTAATAGGGCACGTAAAGTTATTTTGATCTTTATGTTAGAACGTAACAATTTTTCATCTTTATGGGGGCGCGTAACATGTTTTTAAATTCTTGTGTGAGCACGTCACACTGTTTGATCCAGAATCAGAACACATCACATACTTTACTCCTTACTTAGGACACGGTACATTATTTTGATCCTTGGCTATTTATATCCTCTCTGCTTCAGCAACCTGACACTATGTAGCAGAGTCCTTCGTGAAAAGTTAATTGTCCCTCAGGCAATAAGGAACCCCCAATAAATAAATAAATAAATAAATAAATAAATGTATCACAAAACCTACAATCTTATTTTTAAAACCCTTTATAATTATATACTCCAGTCAACTACGAGGAAATTCAAACTGTCTCTTCGCTTCAAGGTTTCCGACCAAAATTTTGTATGCATTTCTCTTCTATCCCATACCACCCAGTACAATTCCTGTCCATAATATCCCCTTTGTCTTAACCATCCTAACAACATTACGTCAAGTGTAAAAATCGTGAAGCTCCTGATCGTGCAATTCCATCTTCTCTAATTCTTCCATCTGAAGTCCAAATATTCTTATAAGCAGCACATTCTCGAATATTCCTGCTCCATGTTCTTCTGATGTATATATGAGAAAAAATCTTCACAGCCATGCATAACAACATGAAAAATTAACCTTTTTTTTTTAAATGAAGGGCAACATATAATTTCTGAACATTCCCCAAAATGACACTGTTTCAAATTTCTTAATGAACACAACTTTGATTCGTGTCCTTGCCAAATTTCGTCACGTTTTAAATGACTTTATCAAATATTTTCATGTAGTCGTTTGATGGGACACGATTATGATGTTAGGCAGAAGCAACCAGTTATCTGGGGATTGCATTGTCGACATATTTCGGTGCTTGTTTAGCCGGCATAGTCATTGTTCGTCTTTGTTCAGTTGCTGATGCTTTGTGTCTGCTGCTTGCTGACTTGCTGACTATAGGCCTACTCTTAAACGTGTTTCAAGTGGAACAAAAGGTTAATGGTTTCGCTCGGGTTCTTCTGAAGGCACCCCACTGCGCATGTCTGTGAAGCATGTAACTATGGGAATAGCCTTTGGAATGGGGATGAAATATCATGAAACTGCATCTTGTTCATGACGTAATTGATGCATCGCTTTTAAGAATTCATGCTTCATGGACCACCATTTTCATGACGTCATGCTATGGGAGCTAGAACCGCCCTGTGTGTGTCAAAATTCTTCCACTAAATTAGAAGGATAGTATGATTTACATGTTGCTAATGCTACAGTGTAATAAATTTTATCGTTATCGATTTTTTGCTTATAAATTATTGCCGCGTCTTTACTGATCTTTTTATCTTAGAATATATTAATTGGCGACTCGCAAACGAGACCCGGCTTCAGCCCCGTTACAGTCCATAAGGCTTTGTGTAGGACAAAGTAGCGGAAGTGTAATTTTCTTTCCGATAAATTCCTGCCTTTCCTTGCCAATATCATTCCGCTTATACTGTCTTTGTTCCCGTAAGTCATCTGAGGCTAGTAAAATAGCACGCCCAACAAGTGATTCGTCGCCCTCGGTGGACTAGTGGTTAGCGTGCTCGCCATTGGACCCAAGGTTCGCGGGTTCGATACCGACCGAGGGCGATGGATTTTTAAGGGTGATAAAAATCCGTAACTTCCTTCGGAGGGGAAGTAAAGCCGTCGGTCCCATGTCGTAGATTTACGGCATGTAAAAGAACCTTACGGGCATGAATTGAGAGGCTTCGTAAGCAAAATTTCTCACCCAAGTCACATCTGGATTGAGTAGAACTTGTGCGGTCAGTGGGCTTGTCACTCACTACATCAACGCACATGACCATCGAAACCTCCGAAAGGAGGCCTCTATGCTCCACGTTGGAGCGACAAGGACAAACAACAAGTGACTGGCCCTCACTGCACCGCTACAACCAGTACAATGTGCCGCAGTACAAGGAACTTTGTCTCATGCACTACAACATCTACAAAATCTCGAAAATAATATAGAGTATAGTGTGTTCGTGTTTATTTGTCCGTGACTAACAAACATTGGCACAATACGTGAAATTATTTTGAAGGAAAGTTTTAATGGCTAGAAAATAAAAGTGTATAGTAGTAACTTTAAATAATTTCGACCAAGAAATGCTGCTGATTTGGTTGAGGAGACGAATTGTTGTCTTATCAAATAAAGTGGTTCCACCAGCTGTAAAAAAAATAAATTGAAAGACATGTGCTAAGATGTTTCAATAACATACAACCAAAACCAGATTAAAAACACGAAAATAGGAAGGACAATTTCTGAGTTGAACTTTGGAGCCGGAACAGTCCTAGTAACCCTGTTGAAGATGACGTCATATACAGCATAAGCGTGGTAATAATTGAAATGAAAGAAAAACACGCACCGATATAAATTAATGCCTAATTGTACACAGCAACGTGTTATAAATTTTCTCCTCTTCTCGAAGGCAATGGCGTGATGGAGCAGGCTGTTATGCAAATATGATAACGTCGAAAGATGAGAGAGTCTCCTTTCGCTCTGATCTGACGTCTCAAGGTGCAGCGCATTCCGCAGTTAAGTGCCGTCTGGCTGACACAGTGGCTTTGTGTGGAATCGTGACATTTCTACGAAAGTTCAAGTACAGAGCAAAGCAGGAACACTCGGAGCGCAAGTTTCTTTGTACTTTATTTTATCGGTAAACACAGCCATCTTCTAAAATCCTCATTTACCCTATATTCCACAGAAATACATATTTTCGTTTTCAATATAAAAAAATGTAAAATTCTCCCTATAACAGGCCATGAAGGCCCAGAGGGGGAGTAGAGGCATAGCTCTACTCTTTCTTTAACCTCGGCACTAGATGAGGGTGGGTGGTCAACTCCACGCCCCGGCTGCTTTACCCCCGGGAAAGAGACCCGGTACCCATTGTATAGGAGGTTGGGTGGGCCCCAGGGCCGATCTGGACGGCTGCGAAAAATCTCGCCCCCACCGGGATTCGATCCCCGGACCGTCCAGCCCGTAGCGAGTCGCTATACCGACTGAGCTAACCCGGCCCGGTCCTTTCGTATTTAATATATTTTTCAAAAATATTATCAGCAAAATTTACTTATTACAAATTAAATTATTTCTCAATTATGTATCAAAGAGCTACATGATGTTGCTAAATTAAGGGAAAATATTAAACGCAGTCTGTTAATAAGGATGATAAAGATATCAAAACGTAATAATATTTGTAGTAATAAGTGAAACGCCAAAGTAATAAATATATTTAAATTAGCTTCATTTGCAATTAAAAGTCTATAATATTATAACAGATGTTGCGGTCTCTATATTTAGTTTCCTACTTCACTATAGGTATGAGAACTAATTAACTAGTGCAGCTAAACTTGTGGATTTCGGCATGAAGTTGGCTGAAGTAGCTCCAAAATTTGCAGGAACACATGAAAATAAGTTTTACAAATAAGTTTTACCATCGATTCTGGAAGCTTTAAACTCCAGGAGCCTTTAAGGGTCTGTCCAATCCCGGTGGTCACGCGGCCTAAGGCAACTGCTCGCTTGCTGGAATTGTGGTTCGAATCCCGCCGGGGCATGGATGTCTGTCTCTTGTGAGTGTTGTGTGTTGTCAGGTAGAGGTCTCTTCGACGAGCTGATCACTCGTCCAGAGGAGTCCTACCGACTGTGGTGTGTCTGAGTGTAATCTCAGAACCTTAACAATGAGACGGCCTGAGCGCGAGTAGGGCTCTTGCTCCATAAAAAATGTGTTTTCAACAAAAGCCAGATGATGGGAAAGAACATACACATATGCTCCTAAAGGGGTAAAATCGTACATTTTGTCAGTTGTAAACTTGAGCTTTTTTGAATTCTGAAGCACATAATACAAGATAGGCTATATACTATAAAGTAACACTGTGGTGTTTTCGCTTATGTTGATAACTCCTCTGCTTTCGAAAGAGCATGATACCATTTCACCCAGACAGAACACTGTTATGGGGAATTAATGTCGCCAGCTACAATGAAACATACTTTTTTTCCCCCAATGGCTCGACAGCCCCTAGGGGGCCTAGGCCTCCTCAGTTTTCGAGGCTTCACGATCACACACTTTAGACACACCACACTCGGTAGGACTCCTCTGGACGAGGGACCAGCTCGTCGCAGAGACCTCTACCTAACAACACACAACACTCACAAGAGACACATATCCATGCCCCCGGTTGGATTCGAACCCACAATCCTAGTAAGCGAGCGGCCGTAGACCTACGCCTTAGACGGCGCGGCCATCGGGATCGGAAAATCATATGTTACAAATCTTATTTAAAGTAGCAACTAGAAAATTTAAACCCTTTGGATCTGTTAACTGATAGACCTGCTCAATCGTAGGAAAAGTTAAGAGAACTGGCATGTTCGTGTAAAGGTCTAATCACACTTACATGTTCGTGTAAGGGTCTGATCACACTTACATGTTCGTGTAAAGGTCTGATCACACTTACATGTTCGTGTAAATGTCTGATCACACTTACATGTTCGTGTAAAGGTCTGATCACACTTATATGTTCGTGTAAAGGTCTGATCACACTTACATTTTCGTGTAAACGTCTGATCACACTTACATGTTCGTGTAAAGGTCTGATCACACTTATATGTTCGTGTAAAGGTCTGATCACACTTACATTTTCGTGTAAACGTCTGATCACACTTACATGTTCGTGTAAAGGTCTGATCACACTTACATTTTCGTGTAAACATTTGATCACACTTACATGTTCGTGTAAATGTCTGATCACACTTACATGTTCGTGTAAATGTCTGATCACACTTACATGTTCGTGTAAAGGTCTGATCAAACTTACATGTTCGTGTAAAGTCTGATCACACTTACATGTTCGTGTAAATGTCTGATCAAACTTACATGTTCGTGTAAATGTCTGATCAAACTTACATGTTCGTGTAAATGTCTGATCACACTTACATGTTCGTGTAAATGTCTGATCAAACTTACATGTTCGTGTAAATGTCTGATCAAACTTACATGTTCGTGTAAATGTCTGATCACACTTACATATTCGTGTAAATGTCTGATCAAACTTACATGTTCGTGTAAATGTCTGATCACACTTACATGTTCGTGTAAATGTCTGATCAAACTTACATGTTCGTGTAAATGTCTGATCAAACTTACATGTTCGTGTAAATGTCTGATCACACTTACATATTCGTGTAAATGTCTGATCAAACTTACATGTTCGTGTAAATGTCTGATCACACTTACATGTTCGTGTAAATGTCTGATCACACTTACATGTTTGTGTAAATGTCTGATCACACTTACATGTTCGTGTAAATGTCTGATCACACGCCAGAAATGTTGCAGCATGTCAGGTTTCTGTTTCAAACGTCTTCATACAGATCGCCTACAGTAAGTGATGCATATTTTGCACTTCTTCAGTCCCTTCACCATCGAAGAATATTACCACAAATCAGGCCACGACAGCTCCTTTTCGCATCCTTTCCACATATTGACACCATTTATTATATAAGTTTCGTGCATATTAACATTTGGAGCAACTTGCTAACTCAACAGTTTACAAAGCATTGTCTCTCTCCTTTTAAGACCTTTTTCTTCTAGTAGCTTCTTTAGTATCCTCAAATAACAAGAGCATGTTTACCCAGCCAAAGACACGTTGTCTTTTTATACAGCCGATGGCCTTAACAGTGAAGTACATGGAGACAAATTTCAGAAAACCTCTCAAAAATCAACCAGTTTCTTTTTGTTGGCCTCAAAACCACACCGACTAAAAACGGCCTAAGCAATTTACAGAAACAGCTCTTCATTAAACTAACAAAATGATAAATGAGCAATGAAAAGGCTTGGCGACAAACTAACTACTTATTAGTAAATAAAATTTAATGTAAATCAGGCCCCAGGCAGTAGGACGCATTGTCGGTCTTGCTTCACAAACGCAGCTAGTGACAGCATCGTCAATTAAGCAATAAAGGAATCAAGAAGTTTGTTTCAACTGCATATTCCGGTAACCTATATAGACAGACAGACAGACAGCGCAATCAGCACAGTGACTACGGATAACCTGAACATCAGTGGACTTATAGATCAATTCCCGGCAGCATCAAGAAATTTTTCCCTTCTCCGAAACGTCTTGATCTGACCTGGTAACCATAATTTCTGCCCTCCAATGGATACTGAGGTTTATTCCCTAGGGATACAGAGGCGAGAGCTAAGAATGAATGGCGGTATGGTTCCGCTCACCTATATGCCTATATTGTGTGTGAAGAAATAATTGGATTGATCTGGCTCAGGATAGGGACAGGTGGTGGGCTCTTGTGAATGCGGTAATGAACCTTCGGGTTCCATAAAATGCGGGGAATATCTTGACTAGCTGATGTCCTGTTAGCTTCTCAAGAAGGACTCTGCTCCATGGAGTTAGTTAGTTGGTTAGTTAGTTAGTTAGTTAATTAGTAACTGAATTTAGACCATGCCTGCTACATTGCGAGTGTTTTACAATTAAGCGTTTACTAATAATCCTGCGACTTAATACAGCACGGCTTGAAATACAGCGCCGTTAAATAAACGAAATATAATTGAACAGAGGGCTTTAAACTAGCGATTATATTCTATAAGCTTCATTGCAATCGTCACATCTAACAGCAACATGTGCCGAAACATGTGCTCCCATAAATGCAGACTTGTATAATTTAATTAGTTACGCACTGAACGATTAAGGCCACGCAGTTACTATTAATAGAACATGCATCAACAATACCAACCTGCAGTTTGCTCGCACAGTGTGCTTATGTCTTTCGCATGACTGTCACAATATACGGCGGTTATTCCCCTACACTGTGGCAACCGGCTGATCTCTGTCATGGTCTAGCAGCGTATGTATTGTGTTACAGAATTTAAAAATGTATCAATTATTTAGATAGCACACGTAATTCGAAGGCTTAAAATGAATAGTAATCTGATAGCAAGTCCTTCGAAGACGGAGCAGCTGCATCTGTTAGAAAGTGCAGAGCGTCATGACGGTGCGTGCCCAACTCCTCTGCACCCGCAAGCAATGTGGTGCACAGGGATGATCTCGTTTCAACATCGCCGACAGACTGTGGTGGGGATACAGCTGTAGCGCTATAAATACTGAGTGGCCCCACACTAATACATCACAACAATCCAGCGGCTGCGAACACGGGACCACTGGACATGAAGATTGTGAGTATATGGGGTTATGGTATATGGATACATGGGGAATTTAATTGGCAGAGCTTCAGAATGTGTAGGGAACCATGAAGACTTCTCGGTCTTCGGAGTAAATGGGGAATAACGTTAAAACTTCACAGCATACGGGGAATCACTTTGAGTGATAGAACTTCACAGTATATGGGGAATCACTGAGTGACAAAACTTCACAGTATATGGGGGATCACTTTGAGTGAGAGAACTTCACAGTGTATGGGAAATGACTTTGACTGACAGAACTTCACAGCATATGGGGAATAACTTTGAGTGACAGAACTTCACAGCATACGTGGAATTAATTTGAGTGACAGAACTTCACAGTATATGGGGAATTAATTTGAGTGACAGAACTTCACAGTATATGGGGAATCACTTTGAGTGATAGAACTTCACTGTATATAGGGAATCACTGAGTGACAAAACTTCACAGTATATGGGGGATCACTTTACGTGAGAGAACTTCACAGTGTATGTGAAATCACTTTGAGTGAGAGAACTTCACAGTATATGGGGAATCACTTTAAGTGAGAGAACTTCACAGTATATGGAGAATCACTTTGAGTGAGAGAACTTCACAGTGTATGGGAAATAATTTTGAGTGAGAGAACTTCACAGTATATGGAGAATCACTTTGAGTGAGAGAACTTCACAGTGTATGGGAAATAATTTTGAGTGAGAGAACTTCACAGTATATGGGGAATCACTTTGAGTGAGAGAACTTAACAGTGTATGGGAAATAATTTTGAGTGAGGGAACTTCACAGTATATGGAGAATCACTTTGAGTGAGAGAACTTCACAGTGTATGGGAAATAATTTTAGTGAGAGAACTTTACAGTATATGGGGAATCACTTTGAGTGAGAGAACTTAACAGTGTATGGGAAATGACTTTGAGTGAGAGAACTTTAGAGTATATGGGAAATCACTTTGAGTGAGAGAACTTAACAGTGTATGGGAAATTACTTTGAGTGAGAGAACTTAACAGTGTATGGGAAATGACTTTGAGTGAGAGAACTTTAGATTATATGGGGAATCACTTTGAGTGAGAGAACTTAACAGTGTATGGGAAATGACTTTGAGTGAGAGAACTTCACAGCATATGTGGAATAACTTTGAGTGACAGAACTTCACAGCATATGTGGAATTAATTTGAGTGACAGAACTTCACAGTATATGGGGAATCACTTTGAGTGAGAGAACTTCACAGTATATGGGGAATCACTTTGAGTGATAGAACTTCACAGTATCTGGGGAATCACTCTGAGTAACAAAACTTCACACTATGTGAGGAACACCCTGGTTTCGCAGTACATGTGGGTTTGCTTCGAATGATAGATGTTCCGAATATATGGGGACACACTGCCTGATATATCTGCGAGTAGGTGGGAAATAAATTTTAGTCACAATACTTTGGAATACACGTCAAATTGTTTCGACTGTTAGAAGTTCAAAGTCTTTGAAGAAAGACTGATAGAATTCGGAGAATGTGATAAATAAATTGAACTGACAAATCTCCTAAGAAGTTCCAGAAAGTTGGACACTGTGTATTATTGAAATATTTAAATTTCAACTTTTAGCGTTATATTGACCTAACACTGCTTTTAGGGTAACGATATAAAGAAGGGTGAGACGGGTAAATCTTACAGTATGCGTGGACATACCAAATAATTTTGTAAGATACATTTCGTCTTACCCTATTCCTGCTGGCATTTCTCTCATAATAGACTTAAATCGCGCACACAGAATTTTTCATTCGAAAGGGGGGGGGGCGGAAGGTGACCTTGAGGCTATATACAATTATGTTTGATTTTAAAAATTATGTTATAAAATCACGTCATATCTATAACGTAACACTCTTTGTAACTGCATTTATACACACGTAAACATAACTACATTTTCCATGACTGAGTCATATAATTTAAATCCTATAAATATCTAAACTTACAACGTTGTGTCCTCTACCGCAGGCTGTTAGTGCACGGCGTCACATCGCGAAAGTCCGAATTCAATCACGGGCGGAACTTGCATTATTTACAGCTTTAAATGTGGCTCTGGAACACTGTCTTCTGCAAGTACTTTCACTTTCTTCTGTATACCAACTTCTAAATGATATTACACATTCATTCATAACCTGAGGCGCGAATAGTGAGTCACTTAGGGGCCGAAGGTACACAGAAACATTGTAGACACAGAAACATTGTAGACACAGAAATAGTGAGTCACTTAGGGGCCGAAGGTACACAGAAACATTGTAGACACACAAATAGTGAGTCACTTAGGGGCCGAAGGTACACAGAAACATTGTAGACACAGAAACATTGTAGACACAGGAACATTGTAGACACAGAAACATTGTAGACACAGAAATAGTGAGTCACTTAAGGGCCGAAGGTACACAGAAACATTGTAGACACACAAACATTAGAAAGAAATAATTTTGGCATCCCACATTGAGTGTGAGGTAAACTCGATTGGCGCTTTATGTCAAAAGGTCACAACAACATCATATTAGTTGTTCTGTGATCAGAACAAAGACGTGATCTGGAGGTATTATCTGTAGCTCTTGCAGTACGGAAAAAGAAAACAAGACTGCGCCACACCAAGATGATTACGTGACGTCATGGTAGAAACATAACATCCGCCTGCCAATGACTGTATATTCCACCATGGATCTACGTACATAAAAGTAACCAGAAAATTATAATTGAATTAAAGAATGCTGAATCTGCATTCAGGCCCTTTGAAATACCACAGCTGAAACTGAAATATTTCGAGACAGAATTTTCTGAGTTCTTCTTCAGTGACATGAATAGGATTATTCAGAAAAATAATTTAAAAAATTTATTTAGTAATCAGAGCCTGAAGGAATGAGACCACTTTATTTACCTGGCTTATGGTGAGCGTTATGTGTGGTCACACGGATGTAGCGTCACGTAGTGTGGTCACACGGATGTAGCGTCACGTAGTGTGGTCACACGGATGTAGCATCACGTAGTGTGGTCACACGGATGTAGCATCACGTAGTGTGGTCATATGGATGTAGCATCACGTAGTGTGGTCACACGGATGTAGCGTCACGTAGTGTGGTCACACGGATGTAGCGTCACGTAGTGTGGTCACAAGGATGTAGCGTCACGTAGTGCCGAAAACAGGTTGGTTAGTGAATGCTGAAATGTGACAGTGAGCTCTCATAACGAACATACTAATCGGGCAATTAGAGTTGCACTATTTTACTAGCATTACGCATGTATACATACTGCAAAAACAAAGATTAAGGCAAATCTGCGAAGATTTTATCGCGTGAAGCAGTGAACAGACTTCACATAGGGGTCCTTTGCTGTCAAAATATCGTGCGGTTTCCTGGCATATAAGTAAAAATAATTTTATGTACATCCATAAGTAAAGTAGACATTCTCTGCGCAGATTTCCATAAAAGTGGCTAGTGTTCAATAGCATTATGTGTAGGTCTCTTATACTGAATTTCGTAAAATTCGGTCAAGAAATGTGGCAATTGTGTGTAGCAATTCTTTTGTATCTTCAAGTAAGGTATGATTGTTTTGCTGAGTTTCACAAAATTCAAGCTTCCTCATTTTGTAAGGAAATCCTACACCGAAATTTATGGAAAACAGACAAACGGTTTAGTTGGTAATACTGGGTTTCATATGGAGAGAGGCACCAACGGACGGACGTACGGACGGACATTCTCTTCACATAACGCATGCTTTTGTTTTAATGCGTAAGAAAGGCCTGAATATTACAAATGAACCAAAGCTAGGCTTAGTGTTTTGTCAGAATCCCAGCACGCCCTAGTGTATAGCCTGACACTTCATTCTTACCAAAAATAAGAATATGTTCTCCGTAAATCCGTGCTATCCTTCTCTTCTTTCATTTCTTGACCCTTGAAGATAATACCGATACGTTGTCCCGAAACGTCGGTAAATAATTACCACACGACGCTGCGTAATATCCCACAAGAGCGCAGATCTTAAGTTACGCTGTTTTGATGTGTGGTTGTGTGTTTTTGTGTTTGTCAGCTTCCAGCCTTGCAAAGATTGAATAATTTCACGTATTTTCACGAAACTATGACAAAAGCTTTAAGACCAAACGATACACAAGCACTGTACTGTCAATTTCGCAGAATCAGTAATAACAGTATGGCGGTATCGCGAACTTCTGAAGTGTTAGCATCACAAGCGCCAATTTATTTAGTAAAGGTAAAGCAATCCCATTACAGGCCTGGACAGGCCCTTAGGATTCCAGGAGGTTCAGGCTCCCACATTTCTAGACAATCGGCATTTGAAGGTGGTACTGTTGTCAGCCCTACGCACCGGCTACCTTTACCCCCCCCCCCCCCCCAGGAAATATACCTGGCACTTATTTCTGTTAAGAGTGTGAGTTGACCCCAATAAAAGATTCCAAAAACACCATCGGGAATCGAACCCGCGATCTTTCGGCTTGTAGTGCAGTGCCACAACCAACTGCGCCACCGCGTGCCCCACTTTATTTAGTATCTTTAAATAATACTTGATCATAAACTTTCGAAAACATGCAACTGCTATTAGGGCAAATTCGCAGAACTTAAAACAAAAAGATGGCCGTCGTGAGAAGACGAGCTACGTGTTTTAATGACGGTAACTAGTGAGGCACGTGAAACTACCGTTGGCCAGACAGTTACATCACATACACGAGCTGTCTGGCATGTCATTATCTCCACGCACTGCCCTAGTAATCTTCACAGCAAATGTCTGAATCAATTCACTTTGCTGGCTCAACACATCTCCGCAAAAGGTGCAAAAAACCATTCGTACTGATTTGTGTTACGTAATGCGTTCACACTAAAAGCCTTCATTCATGTAACCATCGATAACACTGCTCCATCTTGTGTGACGCTCCTCGCAGGTCAACAAGCGTATTTGACGTGATTTTTTCAACACTACCCTTGTGCTCAGGGTTAAAATATTCAGATACGACACTCAAAATATCTTGTCAAAAATTATACACTATTAACCCAAAAATTGTACAATCTGTAGCAATAAATCTTTTGTCATTTATGGCACTCATAAATGTTTCGACTTCTACAAGGTCATCATCAGAGAGGTATAGACAAAGGCGATTAAGTACAATAAATTCTGTGTAAGATGTGTGTGTATAGCTCAGGATATGGACACGTGGCGGGCTCTTGTGAGTGCGGTAATGAACCTTTGGGTTCCATAAAACGCAGGGAATTCTTGACTAGCTGACGACCTGTTAGCTTCTGAAGAAGGACTCTGCTCCATGGAGTTAGTTGGTTAGTTAGTTAGTTATGTGTAGAGTTAAACTATAATATTGTCAGTTCAATGGTTAAAATTTGTAAAATGTAAATCAATTAACAAATATTTTAAAATTATCAAATTTATCTTCCATTGCCGGCAAAAAGACGAAGTCAGTTTGTCACCTTCATTCATAGGTAGTAACCCTTTGTTGTTTGGTTGGTGTTTATGCCATGGCGGACCACTAAGTACCCAACGAAACACGAATTACTTCAAAAATGTCTTGTTACGTCTTCTTGTAGGTACAGGAACTTGTTGAGGGATGTAAATATTCGTAATACAAATGTCTCGAGGTACGGCTAGGTCTTCTGGCCCTGAGAGCTAAGGCGACCGTCTGAGCTTGCTACAGTCAAATCTGAAAGGTCCTCTAAATCAGCGGTATTCAACATTTTTTGTTCGCGTACCCCCACATATAATTTCTCTTCAACTTTGTACCCCCAAAGTTGTTGGTGTATAATTCAAGTTATACATAGTCTATAATCTACATCTAAAATAAATTAAATAAATTACATCCAAAATAATGTATTAAATAATAAGTTTTAAATAAAAAAAGGAGAATCAAGCTATTAAATAACAAATATATTATTGTCTATCGTATAAAAATTAATAAAGGAACAAAGGTATTTTAGCAAAGCAAACTTATATGCATTATGTGGAATAAAATGAAACTAGCCGCCCAGATAAGAATCGCATAAAGGAGAGAGAGAGAGAGAGAGAGAAAAAAAATGGCGCTCCCAAATCGCATGTCCTTACGTCCGGGTCTCTTGTGGCTGACCCTAAATCTGGCCCTGATTATTCAGTGTTTATCATGATATAATATATATATATATATATATATATTTTAATTTTACTCACCCCCTAATATGTCTTCGCGTACCCCCGGAGTTACGCGTACCCCAGGTTGAATACCACTGCTCTAAATAACATTGAAGTACTCAGTTCCTAGAGCACATAAACATACTGAACAGCCATTGTAAAAATAAACATACGGCCAATGGGCAGCATGCAACACTCTGGGGTTCGTTGTGCGGCCCCTGAAGTTTTGGAAATAATACTTATTTTTTGAGAAACTGAAGGCATTTGGAAGTTTAAAATTAATTGTTGTCGTGGACACTGGGTTTTCGGACAGAGGTAGGCTGATGACTAAGCACGCGTGAAGATTTCACACACGCGCTTCGAGAAACAGGTTACAGTCGTCCCTTCATTTTGGAAATATCTACTTCATACACGACCCCCCACTGCAAAAAGTTTGTTGCAGAATAGAGAGGTAATAATTGCAAAATAGTAATAATTATAATAATTATTATATGTATAATATTATTTATGTATTATTTATTATAATTATAGTACTAATTATAATATTAACAATAATAATAATAATAATTAGGAAATCCACAGGTTTATTTTCACAACAGGTGTTATGTTAACCTGTATTTTCCAAAGTTTTAACCATCTTGCTTCTTTGAAAGAATTCTATAACCAGAGCACCGCAACGTATAAGGAGATCTGCGCTCTTCTGGGGTATTACGCAGCGTCGAATGGTAATTCTTTACCAACGTTTCGGGACAAAGTATCGGTCTCATTTTCAAGCGTCAAGAATTCCAAGAAGAAAAGAAAGTTGGGACCGATAAGTTATCCCGAAACGTCGGTAAAGGATTACCATTCGACGCTGCGTAATACCCCAGACGAGCGCAGATCTCAACATCGCAGCAGAAGCCTGAAATCACGAAAGTATAAGGAAATTAATTCTAGTTCATTTGAGTCACTGCATATAAACCCACATATTTCATAGAGCATTACTTGCAACTAAACACATTTTGAGTCACTGCATATAGACCCACATACGTCATAGAACATTACTTGCAACTAAACACATTTTGAGTCACTGCATACACGACCATATATTTCATAGAGCATTACTCGCAACTAAACACATTTTGAGTCACTGCATACAGACCCACATACTTCATAGAGCATTACTCGCAACTAAACACATTTTGAGTCACTGCATATAGATCCACATACTTCATAGAACATTACTCGCAACCAAACACATTTTGAGTCACTGCATACAGACCAATATAATTCATAGAGCATTATTCACAACCAAACACGTTCTTTTACGAAATTCATTTGAGTTTTGTAAAAACACATGTGACAGTAAGACATTTGAGACATTTGAGGCTCAGTTCTTAGCAAATAATAAACACACGCCATCCACAGTAGCAGGACTAGCAGGGTAAAGCTGTAAAGCTGTAAAGCTACTGTTTGTTATAAGAACCACTTCAGACACAAGCACATTACAGTATGTTGATATTAGACGCAGAATTGATCGATAACATGTAAATAGTGACGTCATATCCCACAAGACAGTAATCTTCGTCAACAGTGTTGCGAAAAATTCAGATTACATGGAGAAATATATTATGGGCAAAATAGAGGTTTCTAAAATATTAAAGCATGTAGTACATAAAGTAATTAATGTATTTAAAAGATTAATAGGTATCATTGTAATTACGTTATCATTATCAGTACTTAGTAAATAATTTACAAATGCGTCCATGTAATATCAAAGAATATACAGATGTAAAACATCGTATATATTTCAAATAATGTACTGATTTTAGAGTTTCTAGAAAGATCTAAATGCCTGCAACTTTAGTCCGCTATTCAGGTGACAATACATTCGATTCCTGCTGTTTACTCTTCTTTAGCTGAAAACACAAGCTTTCGGAAACTGACCCAGTTTCTGTCAGCAGGTACAATACAACAAATTGTACATGTCTGCGCAGCTTGTCACCTCTGATGCCTTCGCACAGGTATTGTTCCCAGATTGTATATCCGCGAATATTTCAAGAAGGTCCTACATGATAATTTTACCTGAAATGTGCCTTTCCGCGTTTTAGACAACACAGTGATCGATCATGTCAGACTGAAAGAAATGAAATGTTTAGTAGGCATATATATATATATATATATATGTGTGTGTGTGTGTGTGTGTGTGTGTGTAATATCGATATTCACATCAAGGGCCAGAAGTTTTTCTTTTCTTCAAAACTTCCAGATTACCTCGGAGGCCCACGAGGCCTCTTACACACTAGGTAACTTTGGTTTAGTTAGATAGTTAGTTGGTTTTCCTCCTGTCGCTCCTTGCGCAGCATAAGGTCTCCTTTCAGAGATTTCTTGGTCTGTAAGTGTGCATTCTGCAGTGAGTGACCAGCCCACTGACTGCACAAGTTATACTCATCCTGATATGACTGCCAGAGCAATCTACAAGTCAATCAGGAGACTTGGGTGAGAAATGGCCGCTGAATTTTGGTTACGAAACATCTCAATTCATTTACATGCCGTAAATCTACGACATGGGACCGACGGCTTTACTTCCCCTCCGAAGGAAGTTGTGCTACGGATTTTTTATCACTCTTAAAAATCTATCGACATCGGCCGGGTTTGAACCCGCGAACCTTGGGTCCAGTGGCGAGCACGCTAACCACTAGTCCACCGAGGACGACTAACTTTGGTTTACCCGCTGGTAAATCGGCAGCGGTTTGAATTCGAGCAGTCACTTCGGTCACGTGCCGAAGTTAATAATGAGTGGATCTATAAATGTAATTCCCATACATGTATTCATCGCTTGGACAGGTACAAATTTATTATAAGTTACCATTAACTTATGAGTAATAAAGGGTGAGCGAAGTAAAAGCTCTTGTTCTAACAACGCACTACAGCCAAATAAATTGCTCTTCAATGCAGTCTAAAGGCAATGACAACTTTCTTTCACTTTTCGTCTGTGATATGCTATAGAACACTATGTTTAGAGCGTAAATTGTTTGGCCTTTTTGGTACTCATGTTTTCGTTGTACTTATCTCGTAAACAGTGAGATATTTCTCGTACTTTATCTTAAACGGCGAGATATTACTATGTATATATGTGCCTAGGCCTTTATATAAAGTGAGTCTTTTTCTTTCTGATTTTAAACAAAAGTGTAATTGGTCGACAAATTTTTGTAAAAATCCGTAATATACAATTCCACAAATATTTCTAGCGTGGAATACGAGGTTTTCTACAGGCAGGTACAAAGAAACAGAAGGAAGGGCAGACATGATAAAACTAATAGTTCCTTTTAGCAATTGTTTTGGGAAAGGGCCTGAAAATTATTAAAACCACGGTGTTATGCCCACTGGATGCAGGTAAATTGCAGCTCAATATAGTGGGCCCAAAGCTGTCCATTTAATAATTCCTGCATATTGCCTGATGACAGACAGAGTACCATATAATCTTACGTAAAATGCACAGTGACCGTGTTACGTGGCAAATGTGCTAAGTGTACTAAGCTTTCTGCTTTAAAATATGCAGGAATTAAGAACTGTAGCAACGGAGTTCAGTGTGGGGCACGCGATGGCTCAGTTTATTGAGGCACTGCGCTACAAGCCGGAAGGTGTTATTGAATCTTTCATTGACATAATCCTTCCGGCCGCACTATGGCCCTGGGGTCGACTCAGCCTCCAACACAAATGAGTACCAGGAATATTTCCAGGGGGGTAAAAGCGGCCGGTGTATGGAACTAAACACCTTACCATCGATTCTGGAAGTTTTAACCTCCAGGAGCCTTTAAGGGTCTGTCCAATCCCGGTGGCCACGCGGTCTAAGGCAACTGCTCGCTTGCTGGAATTGTGGTTCGAATCCCGCCGGGGGTATGGATGTCTGTCTCTTGTGAGTGTTGTATGTTGTCAGGTAGAGGTCTCTGCGACGAGCTGATCACTCGTCCAGAGGAGTCCTACCGAGTGTGATGTTTCTAATGTGTGTGATCTCAGAACCTTAACAATGAGACGGCCTGAGCGCGAGTAGGGCTCTTGCTCCATAAAATAAATGTGTTTTCAACAAAAGCTAGATGATGGGAAAGAACATACACATATGCTCCTAAAGGGGTAAAATCGTACATTTTGTCAGTTGTAAACTTGAGCTTTTTTTTAATTCTGAAGCACATAATACAAGATAGGCTACGTACTATAAAGTAACACTGTGGTGTTTTCGCTTATGTTGATAACTCCTCTGCTTTCGAAAGAGCATGATACCATTTCACCCACACATAACACTGTTATGGGGATTTAATGTCGCCAGCGACAATGAAACATACTTTTTTTCCCCCAATGGCTCGACATCCCCTAAGGGGCCTAGGCCTCCTCATTTTCGACGCTTCACGATCACATTCAGACACACCACACTCGGTAGGACTCCTCTGGACGAGTGACCAGCCCGTCGCAGAGACCTCTACCTGACAACACACAACACTCACAACAGACAGACATCCATGCCCCAGGCGGGATTCGAACCCACAATCCCAGCAAGCGAGCGGCTGTAGACCCACACCTTAGACCGCACGGCCACTGGGATCGGCATGAAACATACTTAGGTTTCAATATAGAGTGCCCAATACTTTTGTCTAATGTTAAATAAACCTAGATTTTCTCAACAGATATCCACAGAAGTCCCCAATACAAAATTTCACGGAATTCGTCCAGTGGAAGCCGCCCTGACACATGCGGACAGACGGACATATTGTGTATGGACGGACATGACGAAGATTTTCGCGACTATACGAAGGCTCTTAAAAATGTTTGGGAAAGATTCCAACGTGTTTTAAAAAATTTTGTACAGCAGTTAAATTTTATAGTGGAGACGAGTTTCAGAAGTTCTTTTTTTCGAAACTTGTAATACCCTGCCATTTTTGGAGTTTTGGAATCAGTAAAATAATTCAGCCATGGTTGATTTAACAGCCCTGGCAAAAATGTAAAGTTCGCCCTATAACAGGCCACGAAGGCCCAGAGGGGGAGTAGAGGTATAGCTCTACTCTTTCTTTAACCCTGGCACTAGATGAGGGTTGGTGATCAATGCCACGCCCCGGCCGCTTTACCCCCGGGAATAACACGGTACCCATTGTACAGGAGGCTGGGTGGGCCCCAGGTCCGGTCTGTACAGGTGCTGAAAATCTCGCACCCACCGGGATTCGATCCCCGGACCGTCCAGCCCGTAGCGAGTCGCTATACCGACTGAGCTATCGCGGCCCACTAACAGCCCTGGCAGTAACTCATATTATATAGATATGAATGTTAGAATATAGAGAATAATTAACAGGAAGGATGTGTCACAAAATGATCATGGCGGGCCTAACACCGGACACTATTGCAGTACAAGTCACATGATCTACTTTTAAACCTGCTTGCTTAGTAAAGAAATATCACTGAATAATAACCTTGAAATGGTTTACAAAGGAGCAGCCATGGTCCCGAGGTCTGTCTGGAGATAATGAGGGAAGTCACTTAAACCCTTTTTCAGGAAAACTAGTCCTGGAACCTCCAAAATATACGCAAACCAATTCTAACCATTCGACGGCGAAGTTCGGTCGAAGTGAATCTGAACATGTGACAGAAACACTGTGCCTAGTGAAACTTGAATTTAATCAGTCTAAAATTCATAACATATTAATCGTTTTATTTACATTAACATAATAAAACCAAATTTCATGTATGTAGAAAAAAAGCTTATATTTAGTGGTATATAACCATCTATATGTACACGTTTCGGCTTCCAGCAACAAGTCATCAGGCTGTGTAGAAGAAAATAGCTAAAACTTTACAACTACAAGCGATAGACACTAAAAGTTGAGATATCAGTCTTGTTACATATATTCATATCAAATATAAAATCAATTATATAAAAATACATGCACAACTTTATATACATTTCCCACATATAATAATGGCCTCGGATCTTATGTACATATTATATATAAAGGAATTACATTACTTGCCAAAGAAAGTAGGCTTGAAGGCAGAGTTCAGATGTAGGTCAGGGAATTCTTAAATATTTATGTCAAAATGTTGACTAAAATTGTGACGATTAACTTTATGTTGAACTGAAATACTGAGTCAAGTGTCACGTTTGAACACAATTTAATTTTATAAAGCATAGCTGCTTTATCAATAAAATTGCTAGATTCGTTATGTGTATATCTTTGAATTTATACAGGACATACACAAAAGAATGGTGCGGTTTTAATAGTGTTCACTATTAAAACCGCACCATTCTTTTGTGTATGCCCTGTATATTAGACACATCACTTTTTCAAGTACCTGAACATTACGCCCACGTGGTATAGCAGGAAGGTGTAACGTTTTCAAGAAAAGTACTGGGCCCGTCTTTAGATCGTTCTCACCCGCACCGAAGGGCAAACGACTATGCTTCTCTGAAACATTTGAATTTACCTACAAAGTTATACCGCTTTACATCCAGTACGCGGTGTCCATACTAACCGTCATGACAACCCCAATGTCACATCTAACTCCTTCCCTTAATCACTTTACATTCCAGAAACGAGTCTGAATATCTTCTTCAAATGCCAAATTAGTAGCCCAGTCTGCTTGTACTGTTTCAGCTGCTAATAGCAACGCTGGTTGGCCTGGCCACAGCGGCTAGCCTTGACAACACGTACCTGCCTCCTTCTGGTGCAGCAGGCTCTGGGGGTTCACCGGGAGCAATCCAGGCTCCATTTGGAAGTCCAGGAGCTGGTGGTGGAGGAAGATTCGGAGGAGGAACTGGAGGTGCTGCTGGAGGCAGTTACAGAGGTGGTAGCGGTGCTGGTGGTTTCGGAGCTGGAGGTGTTGCTGGAGGCAGCTATAGAGGTGGTAGCGGTGCTGGTGGTTTCGGAGCTGGAGGACGTTTCGGGGCGACTGCTGGAGGTTTCAGGGTGATGTAGGAGGTTTCGGACCTAGCGCAGGAGGTTTCGGAGGTGGTATCAAAGGCGGATATAGCGGTGGTGCAGGCGCCGGAAAATTCGGTGATGGTGCCGGAAGTGGTTATAGAGATGGTAGCTCCGCTGGTGGTTTCGGTGGTGTTGCCGGAGGTCGACCATCAGGTCCAGTGGTACCAATCTTGAGATATGAAAATGAGAATAACGGCGATGGCAGCTATTCCTTCAGGTGAGCAAAATCTGTAAACTTTTGACAAAAAAGAGCGTGTACAATAATCCAGTGAGGTTTGCCTTCCAGGCAAGGAGAACATAACTTTCATTTTTATCTTCTCCTAAGCGTCCAGAATGAATTTGAATCCCACACATTTTCCTGTTCATTTGGTACTGCGGGCTCCTTCCGCAAGATTAAAGTGACCGGGACTGAGAAGCTAATCCACCTCCATGGAATGCTAAGTTTAAGAATGAGTGGAGATCTAACTCCACTCCCTATAAGCTTTCATGACGTCCACAATGACACTTTCAGTTTACCTTACATTACCTTACATAGTATTAAAGCTTGGAAAATAACATAGGTAACAAAAAAAACTAGAGTTATTACCTCGTAATCAATACAACACCTCTTGGTAGGGAACATTAACTGGTTAATGCAACATAGAGAAAGGTTTGCTTTTTATGGTGAAGATCATAACAAAAGTGTAACTAGTCTACACTGTACGAAGAAAATACAGAACTTTTAATGTTAAATAAAGGGTATAAGTAGCCACAATTCTATTATACTTAATGCTTCTCGAGAAATTATCAAATTATTTGAAATCCACTGTCAGTAAAATGGACTAACAAAATGCTTGAACGTAAATAAACCATAAAGCTGAAATTGTTAACCAGAAAGATTATAGTGAGAGTACTTACTGAAGTCAAAGATTATAGTGAGAGTACTTACTGAAGTTAAAGATTATAGTGAGATTACTTACTGAAGTCAAAGATTATAGTGAGAGTACTTACTGAAGGTAAAGATTATAGTGAGAGTACTTACTGAAGTCAAAGATTATAGTGAGAGTACTTACTGAAGTCAAAGATTATAGTGAGAGTACTTACTGAAGTCAAAGATTATAGTGAGAGTACTTACTGAAGTCAAAGATTATAGTGAGAGTACTTACTGAAGTCAAAGATTATAGTGAGAGTACTTACTGAAGTTAAAGATTATAGTGAGATTACTTACTGAAGTCAAAGATATAGTGAGAATACTTACTGAAGTTAAAGATTATAGTGAGAGTACTTACTGAAGTCAAAGATTATAGTGAGAGTACTTACTGAAGTCAAAGATTTAGTGAGAGTACTTACTGAAGTCAAAGATTATAGTGAGAGTACTTACTGAAGTCAAAGATTATAGTGAGATTACTTACTGAAGTCAAAGATTATAGTGAGAGTACTTACTGAAGTTAAAGATTATAGGGAGAGTACTTACTGAAGTCAAAGATTATAGTGAGAGTACTTACTGAAGTCAAAGATTATAGTGAGAGTACTTACTGAAGTCAAAGATTATAGAGAGAGTACTTACTGAAGTCAAAGATTATAGTGAGAGTACTTACTGAAGTCAAAGAGTATAGTGAGAGTACTTACTGAAGTCAAAACATAGGGTGAAAATGAAAAGGCTGTTATGTTTTAATTTCACCAATTAAGAGCATCTCTTAAACCGAGGTCTTTGAGAATTTAAAGATTATTTTATCACGTAATAATATTAAAATATAATATTATCAGGTTATTCTGTAAAAGTTCAGATAAAGAAAAATATCAAGAACGGAGCAATTGTTTAAGTAATAACAAATAGCTTTCACCGAATTACCGTTACATTTTACGGCACGCATTACAAATCTGACTGTCAGGACGTCTCGAAAAATATAAAGCACTGAGAATTAAAATAATTTATTTTTCTGTTTCAGTTCCTCTGTGAATATTTATTACTCAAGAAAGTAAAGCTTCGTGTGGGCCCTCGAACTGATCTGAATGTTTAGGATAAGAAAAAACTTTTTGGCTCTGCCGGAGATTGATTCTCCCGTCGTAAACGCGTAGACTAAACACGACATCAACTACTCTGTTAAGGCTCCATTTCTTTAGATGTTTGTTTGTTTAATGACGTAGCTTAGAAAAAGTAGCAATTAGTGGTGTGATGGTCAGCGATGAATTTGCATTACGTTGAAGAAAGTCGTCGTAACCACATTGCTGTCTTGTCCAGACATTGCTGGCTGAAATTGTGGAAACCAGCGAAAACCTTACCGCTGTGGAATTTAGAATTGTAAAACTGCCCACATAGAAGCCAAATTGCTCGTTTCGTGCCAAAAATGGAGTTACATTTAAGGGCACGTGTCTTACGGTGCCGTTATTGCCGAAGTCGGTCTGTCTTTATGAAACAGTCAGTATTGCAGGCCCAAACTTGCCGACCAAGAGCTATGTCTAGCTGGTAGCAACCCTTAGCCTATGACTCTGTATTTCAGTAACTTTTATGTCCATTGCTTTCATATTCAACGAAACTGTGATTCCGCCATATCCCTCGAGAACCATAATGCGTACGAGTGGATTAATGGAGGTGGTACTTGCGAACATCCTATATAGTCATGGGAATTGTCACTATTTCCTGTTGAAATTTCTACGAGTTTTGACTAAATTTAATAAATTTCCAAGCGCGATTCAATGACCGCTTGACCTACAACCTTCTTGATTACAGTTACGAGACTGGAGATGGCATCCGAGCCCAAGAGCAGGGTTACTTGAAGAATGCAGGTGCTGGTCCTGACGCTGAAGCCCAGACAGTGCAGGGATCTTATTCGTATACTGGTCCGGATGGCATCACGATTAACTTATCGTATACGGCCGACGAGAATGGCTTCGTCCCACAGGGTGATCATTTGCCCACACCTCCTCCCATCCCTGAGGCGATCCTCAGGTCCCTAGAGCAGAATGCTCGTGAAGAGGCAGCCGGAGGCGGTGGTGGTGCCGATGGATATCCTAGTGGAGGCGGCGGTGGTGCAGGTCGATATCCTAGTGGAGGCGGTGGTGGTGCCGGTGGATATCCTAGTGGAGGCGGCGGTGGTGCAGGTCGATATCCTAGTGGAGGCGGTGGTGGTGCCGGTGGATATCCTAGTGGAGGCGGTGGTGGTGCCGGTGGATATCCTAGTGGAGGCGGTGGTGGTGCAGGTGGATATCCTAGTGGAGGCGGTGGTGGTGCCGGTGGATATCCTAGTGGAGGCGGTGGTGGTGCCGGTGGATTTCCTAGTGGAGGCGGTGGTGGTGCCGGTGGATATCCTAGTGGAGGCGGTGGTGGTGCAGGTGGATATCCTAGTGGAGGCGGTGGTGGTGCTGGTAGATACCCTAGCGGTCCTGGACGTCATCCAGGTGGTGGATTCGGAGGTGAGTCACGTGAAAGAAAATGCACGACTCTGTTGTTGTCTCCCTACTCCTTCACTTGAGGGCGGGAACAGAACCATTTTCCGGAAAATTGGGGTGTTCTAATACAACATGATAGACAAAATCCACACATGTCCTCCTGAAATTGAAGTTTGACAGAGAAGTCAATAAATCTTTGCCATAAACTCCAGATAATTACCTAAGTATTACCTATAACTTGTTTTTTCTTAAGGAAGAAAGTCGAAAAGGCTTCAGAATCACGAATACAAAGGAGGTAATAAATATCCGGGACGAAATGTATATAAATATTCAACGTCCACTCCCATACCCACAGTAATAGCTGGCACGAAAATATGTACCTGAATCATTCCCTCTCTGAAATACTACTTGTTTCACATGTTCCATAGGGTTTGGACCTTCAGGTGGTGCAGGTGGCAGACATCCTGCTTCAGGGGGACAACGTCCATCTACACCATCTTTCTCGCCTCAGTCAGGATACCAGTACCCCAACCCCGGCAAATAATCTTTACAAAGACAAACTCAAAGCCCCAGCAATGCTCACTACACAATCTTCAGTACGTAATAGAGCCTATGTTAATCATATATAAACTATGGAATGATCTTAGGAGTCATTTAGATGTATATATTTAGTAGTGCAGTAATTGCTATTGTAAGAAAGAAAATGTCTGTTCATGTGTTAGATTAGACTAATTCTGTTTAAAGTCAATGAATTTTTTTCCCCCTAATAACTAAAGAACTGTGATAGATCAGTTTATATATCGTCTAATCCAGCGGTCGCCAACCGGTGGTCCGCGGACCACTGATGGTCCGAGAGAAAATTTTAGTGGTCCGTGGAGAAATTTGGACATTATTTGCAATTTTTATGTTTATTATGCTTATTTCAAAAAAGCAGCAACAAATATCACACTAATAATTTTGTTATAATTAAACAAGTGCATTTCATATTAATAAAATGTAACTTTTATGATCATTATTTTATAGATGTTTGTACCTTTTTAAAAAAAAATCATGTTAGTGGTCCGCGGGATTCAAAATTGTGAGTTTAGTGGTCCGTGAGGTCCGAATGGTTGGCGACCGCTGGTCTAATCTACAAGCTGAACACAGAGATATCGGGGTTAAATTCGAATCCGATGTAAATATATAATTATTTTATGCGTCATCTAGACCGTCTGTGGGTCTCACGCGGTCTTTCACTCAGTGTGTACCGGGAGCTCAATTCACTACGGTAAAGCGGGCCGGTCCTCAAGTTTACAAATCGCTCCATCTGCTGCCGAGACTAAAAATAAGTGTTCTATAGCTTTACCCTCCCACAAGTATTCCTGGACAGGTGATTGATTGAATACAGGGAGATATTTACAATTACCTGGAAGTAACGAGCTCATTACCTAAAAAAATTATTAAATACCATCCTAACTTTATTCTGAACTACGCCTGACAAAAAAAAATCTCCAGTATTTTCTTTGGCTAGTCATACACAATTAATTATAGGTAAGGAATTTTATATAAATAATTCTTTAAAACATATAACATAACTTCAGAATAATTTCAGTTTAAAAGCAGAGAAGTATCTTTCAGCAAACTTCGAAGAAGCTCGATAGATCCTAACGAAGGAAGTAACCGTGATAATGGTGATAATGTTGATGATGATGATGACGATGATAATAGTAATAATAATAATAATAATAATAATCCTGTCAATATAAATATTTGTGTGTTTCGTTTTTATCTCAAGACAGGGTCCCAATGCGTTGCTCATTTAGAACAGCCCAGTATGTTGACGACTATGCAATGTCTTCTTGTGCACAGAGATATGCTACACTATATTTACAATCTATCTTCAATTTATGTATTTATTTTTGTACATGACAAAGCAATTATATTAAAAAAAATATGTGAAGTGTATTTGTTTTAAAATAAAGCTCAATTTTAAATAAATAAATACATTTTTTTGCTCCACAATATGTTCAAAACTTTATATTCTCCTGTCAGTACTGGAATGTGAATTCCTCTATCTCAGGAAACGTGCGTGTGGTAGTTTGTTGTGTGCACAGTAACGGACGTTTCGGTTTTTATGAAGTACGGAGAAAATGTGTCTATCTGAAGGACTATTACCTTCTCAAGAGGACTTTGCTCCATGGCCTTATTTAGTTAGTAACTGGTTTGTTAATTAGTTAGTCTTTTTTTTTGTGACTCGACAGCCCTATATGGGCCTGGGCCTACTCGTTTCGTCGAGGTTTCATGATCACACACTTTAGACACACCACAGTCGGTACGACTTCTCTGGACGAGTGATCAGCTCGTCGCACAGACCTCTACCTGACAAAACACAACACTCACAACAGACAGACATCCATGCCCTAGGCGGGATTCGAACCCACGATCCTAGTAAGCGAACGGCCAAAGACCCACGCCTTAGACCGCTCGGCCACTGGGATCGGCGTTGGGAATTATAGGCAGCGCATAAATATACCGTGTGGGAAAGATCCAGAAACTTTATTGTTAAAGAAGGTGGAACATACAATGACAACTGTGCCATATGAGGCTGCTAGAAACGGCATCTTCGTTTGATAGTGACAATGTAATAGGGCCGTGCCATGGCTCAGGCGGTTAGTCGCCGGCCTTCCACTGCGGAGGCCCGGGCTCGATCGCGGGTCATTCCAAGTGGGATATGTGGTGGACAAAGTGGCACTGGGATAGGTTTTTCTCCGAGTTGTCGGTTTTCCCCTGTCAATTTCATTCCACTGCTGCTCCATTACTTGTAAAACTTGGTAAAAAAAAACTGTTCATCTTCATCACAGGGTTGCACAAAAAGCCTTAAGACTGTGGTGCGTCCGTAGCATCTGCTGCGGGGCCCTTCACCATGTAAAAAAAAAAATGTAAAAACACTTTGTTCTTCCGCTGTGTCTCTGTTATATCCACACATAAATCTGCAATGTTTCCTTTTGTATGCTGTATAGTTATAGTGGAATTATATGATGTTACCGACGCTGTAATACCGACCGAAGCATAGGCACCTCCTTACTGCTTCACACAGGCCAGTACTGTCTGGCGTTAGCTGTGATCGACACAATCACTGCCTCGCGCACTCACGTGCTTTGTGTAAGGTTGAAAGTGAATAGGAGTGACGTCACCACACGGGCTGGGCTGTCTCACGGACGTTCTGGCCCATCCTTTTGCTTGCAGTCCAAAACACGTGCCACAGCTGACAGCTAGACCGCCGCTCAGGGCATTGTAATTTTCACACAGTAACTACTGTATAAACTGCTGCGGCTAAGTAAGTCCGAAATTCGGAATGACTACTTACCCTTAAACAGAATAAGTGTTCTTGTACCTACCCACTTCCCTATATTATCTGTACTCCTATTTTGGTGATGTAAGTTTCTCGTTTTTAGTTATCTGTATGTTATAATTTTGCCTTCCATTCTAATTATGAAACATGAACGTATATGTGTGCATATACATATAAATACATACATTTGGAACCTAGCCCTTTGTATTATGAGTATCAGAAGAAATATGTGAGGAAATACTGAGTGAGGCGTGACAGCTTTAACGCAGGTTGCGTTTACAAGAGTATTAACTGGCCTCAAAGAGGCCGTGCCATGTCTCAGGCGGTTAGTCGCCGGCCTTTCACCACGGAGGCCCGAGTTCGATCCCAGGTCAGACCATGTGGGATTTGTGGTGGACAAAGTGGCACTGGGACAGGTTTTTCCCCCGAGTATTTCGGTTTTCCCCTGTCAATTTCTTTCCACCGGTGCTCCATTATACGGAAAAACGAAAAATCATCTTCATCACAGGGTTGCACAATAAGCCTTAAGGCTGCGGGGCCCTTCACCACAAAAAAAAAACTGGCCTGAAAAGGCCGTGCCATGACCCAGGCGGTTATTAGCCGACCTCTCATAGCGGAGTCCCAGGTTTGATCCCGGATCAGTCCACAAACACAAACCTTCTACAGCGGAAGCCTCACCAACATCATAATTTTCATTTCAACAAAAAATGTCGGACGCGCTAAATTTTAATGATAGGCGCAACATTAGCGCCATTTACATTGGGACACTGAAAATATATCTGGTAATTCATTTTCGATAAATGTTGAATTTGATTATAGTAACTTTTTTTCAGAATCTGAAAAAGCATGGCAGCTAAATATTTGAATGGAAAAATGGGCTCTTTTCCTGGGGTAAATTGGCCCATACTTAAGGTTGATCTCCTTTTTATTTCTAGTTCAGTGGTTTAAGAATTAGTAGAGCACTGTCCCTGCTCTGCCTATAAACCGTCATGATGTGCACAAGATCGAGTTTATATTTCTTTAGAATTATTAAAACATTATATCAAACAAATATAAAGGAACAGAATAGGTACTATGCAATTAGTTCCTCACAAAATACAGAAGAGTTTCGTTTATGGCTCGACAGCCCTAGTGGGTCTCGACCTCCTGACTGTTGAGGTTTATGGCTCGACAGCCCTAGTGGGCCTCGACCTCCTGACTGTTGAGGTTTATGGCTCGACAGCCCTAGTGGGTCTCGACCTCCTGACTGTTGAGGTTTATGGCTCGACAGCCCTAGTGGGTCTCGACCTCCTGACTGTTGAGGTTTATGGCTCGACAGCCCTAGTGGGTCTCGACCTCCTGACTGTTGAGGTTTATGGCTCGACAGCCCTAGTGGGTCTCGACCTCCTGACTGTTGAGGTTTATGGCTCGACAGCCCTAGTGGGTCTCGACCTCCTGACTGTTGAGGTTTATGGCTCGACAGCCCTAGTGGGTCTCGACCTCCTGACTGTTGAGGTTTATGGCTCGACAGCCCTAGTGGGTCTCGACCTCCTGACTGTTGAGGTTTATGGCTCGACAGCCCTAGTGGGTCTCGACCTCCTGACTGTTGAGGTTTATGGCTCGACAGCCCTAGTGGGTCTCGACCTCCTGACTGTTGAGGTTTCGAGACGAATGTAGGAAAGAAGTGGTGCATGTTAAATTAATTTTATACATTTTAGGGAGTAGACCAATTAAATATGGGAACGGAGCATTGATGTAATGATGCTGAAAGAAGAAAGCCAAAACACTCGAAAATAAGAATGTCCAAGTGCAGCTTTGTCCATTATGAATTCCACCTGCACTCGTCTGGGATTCAACCCAGATGTCTGCACTGACAAGCTAGCATCTAACCGTCTGATCCATTGCTAACAAACTACTATGGTGGCAGGAGAAAACAACGAATGCTGTGAAGACACCCTGCTTGTTGTGAAAGTGTGATGGCAGGATGCGATAAATGACTCCTTTGAAGGAACTGTGCTTGAGAGGAAATTTAGAATATATATGTACCTCGGTATCAGGTAACAGAGAAACTTGATTGTCTCTGGCTGCATAGAACTCGCATATCTGCAGCTGGAACAATGCAGTCTGCATTATCTATACGTTTACATATTCATGCCTACATAAAACACGGGACGCCTTATGATTTTGTAGGCATGTTGACTATGTACATCTCATTTCCAAACTGTGGTAGTATTAATGTACTTCCACAGGTGGCAGCTCTGTGCTCACAACTGTGCCATCTGAAGGAAAAGGATGTAATTAATTCACAGTTTCATTGGAGAGAGGGGCGTTAATGTTAACAGAGACTTCCATAACATATATAAACTATTTAACCCATGACTTATTCTCGAGAAATATTAATTCGGTGATCAAACGAATGGTGAACATACAGAAGAATTTCCACGCTCTTTTCATCAAAGAATTTTTCAATTGGTATATTTATAATTATGCAACATATTCAAAGGGAGAATTCCATGTTGTGGAGAATGCGTGACATCACGATAATGAAGGCGATCCCAAGTCTCGTGGACTGCTTTCAAGGAAAGGAGAAAGCTATCCGAATCAAGGTCAAACTCTAGTCAAGGTCTTACATCACACCTGAATAACCATCCCGTTTCCGGGATGGGTGAAATGCCACTTGTTTCACTGAACAGGTTAAGAAATGTAGACTTTACGTAATTTTTCTGCCCCCACGTATTCAATTCCTCAATTCTACCTTTTGTTACTCTATAAATGGCTTGAAAAGAGCATCAGTTGGCGTGCATGGGATTCCAGTACAAAATTTTATTACAATTAATCCAAATTTCTAGAGCTATGAGGTATCACCAGCATAAAAATCACTTCGCTCCCTTTTTCAAAAATCAGTAGATTTTTCGGGAAAGAAACTGGGCATAGAATTTGTGTTCCACTTCTTATAATAATTTTTGATTGAAATATTCTTTTTCCGATAAATGTTTTACACCAGGTGCACGCAGAAACGCATTAGGTTTTTAAGTAAATTCTCCGTTATTTTTTCCGGTTTCAGTAAGTGAAATATGTAGAAATTTTTATTCACGTCTAATATCAGCTTTCATGATAGAATACGTTGAGTCTTCCTCGATGTTCTACAAGCGGACATGCTAAAGCAAGTTGGCGCTTATTTGCAGCTCTTCGTTACGGAAGTGACATTTGACGCTGTCGCCGCCTTAACTCCGGGGAAAGGACACCCGCCAATCATCGAATATGAAGCTGGGTAAGCACCAGAGTGAATCTGAACGCTTTGCGGGGGGAGGGGATTCTCTTGCCACTTCCAGAATCGAAGTGTTACTCTTTGGTAGTTCAGCACGTAGCCAGTCACTACGCCCGCCGAGCTACCTCCAATCGTGATACGTATTTTGGTCAAACAAGTTTTTATGGTGGTTAGTTACGTCTCAAGATACGTGAGTGTCTTGTAGACCCTCCGAAACGGCTGACAGACAATATTGTATTGCTAAGGAAAAGAGACGAACTGAAGAAAGAAGTCAGCGAATGCCCGCGGCGGTGTCGGTTCTGATGTACATTTCGTAGAAAAGAACTCTGAATCACTGCGGAAAACCACGTACTTTGAGAGGTTTCCTTCTGCTGCTGAAGAAGAAGTTGTGCTTTGTGGCTTAACTAATACACGACGCCATGACAGAACCCATCATATATAGGTCCCATCTACAAGGGTTAAGAAGTCCAAGACTTCTTGAACCTTGAAGATGGGAGCGATACGTTTAACGAAACGTCTTTAAAGGATTAACACTCGACGCCGTATAATACCCCAGAAGAGCGCAGATGTCATCATCATCATCGCGGCAGAAGCCTGAAACCACGGATATGCAGACTAATTCTTCTAGCTGTTTCGTGCTTACGTCGATATCTCACAGAGGGAAGAACATAGACTGAGGATGTTCGAGTACGGACTTCTGATAACAATATACATGTCAAGGAGGACGGGGCTGGAGAAAACTGGGTAATGAAAAGTGTCACAACTGTGCTCTTCGCTAAATATATTAGGATTATCACTCTAGGACAGGGGTCGGCGAACCGGGGTAAATTACCCCAAGTGGGGTAAAAATGAAATTCTTGGTGGTAATGAGGACTCAATAGACATAAATAAAATTATATAAAAAGCGCGTTCCTTGTTACAACAGAAATTTTTCTTCTGGCAACACTGCATCTGGCCAATATAATAGACGTGTTTAGGAGACGTCCAAATTGCTCTGACATCAAAATGCCCCAATTTTGATGTTATTGTATAAAAAATGAAACAACATCATTTCTCCAAAACCTGAAGGTAAAACTTTTTCAAAGAAATCCTTTTGTTTCATAATGAGGATATTAATTTATTTTATCGCATTTATTTTATACTTTTTATATTTATAATTGTATTCTCCGTATAAATAGATTCAATAAACCTTTTGAATTTAAATAATCTATGATTTTCTCCCTTTCAAACCAAGGGGGTAACGTCGGCGTAAATAAATATATTTTGGTGTAATAGGTAAAAAAGTTCCCCGACACCTGCCCTAGGAGCACAGGGTGGAAGTCTTATGCAGCAAGCATGGGAGAAAAGGAAAATGAACAAAAAATTTTGATAGGAAACTAAAGAAAGACTTCATCGACGTAAGCGCTGATTAGAATACAATATTAAGATGGACATAAAGAAAGTGGGTGAAGGGGTGGACTGGATTTTGTTGACTCACAGTAGGAACCAGTGGTGGGATGTTGTCAAAATTGTACGAAATTTTGGAGTTTAAATGCGGAGAACTCCTGGGCAAAATTATTGGATATATACCAGCGTGGGAAGAAAGAGACAGCAGAATCAGGGGACACTAAAAACTGGTAGCCGCCTGTTGACTTTTGAGAATCGATATAAAATTTAATATCTTAAAACAAATCAGTCATATATTAACAGTTTGTGTAATACATGAGTGAATTAGCATGTTTTTTTCTAACTGAACACAAAACACTTGCAGTAAACAATCAATATTCAACACTGATGCATCAAATGAATTCATTATACAGCATGCTGTACCCAAGACCACGAATGAATCCACTCGGAATTCACTTTGTTCACATTGAAATCTAATCGATAAATCTCGAAATCCTGTTGTGTGTCTTGCTCTGGGAGACGCTTTTCGTTACGTAACGCTTATATAGAGGTCAACCAGAAACCGGGCCCCTGACTCCCATTCTCCAAGCATTTGTCATGAAGACAGGCATATGGAAGGAAGCCATCTGGATTTTAAAGCATGTGTTCGATAATTACGTAACGAAAGAAAAACTGATTATTGAATACGATAAATCCATTTAGTTTCCATCATGTTACGGAGCTGGCTAATATACGAGCATTAAGGCTTTCGGAATAGCTTACTTCAGTTGTTAGGAGCTTACGCAAAATTGTTAAGAGCGATTATTGGCTTAGACATACCTCTCTGTCTCTCCGTCTGTCCGTCCGAATGGAACAGCACATCTCCCACTGGACGGATTTTTATGAAACTTGATACTTGAGTATTTTTCGGAAATCTGTCGAGAAAATTCAAGTTTTAATGAAACCTCACAAGAATAACGGGTACTTTATATGAAAACATATTTATATATATATAATATCTCTCTGAATTATTCTTAGAATGAGAAATGTTCCAGAAAAAAGTTGTAGAGAAAATCAAAGCACACATTTTATGTTCAATAACTTCTTCCCGAAAATCGTGCCGTTTATGAGATAATGTGGAAAAATATGGTACAGCCAGACAGGCCACATATGACAATATAATACGGCGCATGCGTATTGCATTCTGGGTAACTAAGACTACAATTACAATCTCAGAATATGTAATACTTTTTGCTTTTTCACGCCAAAGTTATCAAGGGAATGTCCTCCAATATTACGTTATACGTACATTGCCTGTGTTGTTACTTCTTGAACGAGACAGAACACTGTGCGTAAAAGCGTATCTATATATACAAAACGACGTGACAGATTATTAAATTAAGATCAAGGAATTTTACATGAACGAAGCAAAACACTGTAATTCCGCGCACTATACACATGCAATACAGAACCATTCCGCGCACTATACCCACCAGCAAGACACTAATATGCGTAGTGTACCCACAACATGCAACATTACTGCGCGCGCTGAATCCATAAAACACTAATGCACTGCACCCTTCAGTACAACACTACTGGGCGCATTGCACACATGCAACACACTAATATCATAGGTGCGCCTAAATTGTGCATCTTCACCAATACAATGCGATAGAAATGCACGCGATATACCCACACAATACACCAATTTGTTTTGCGCACTGGACCTATTAGTGCAACACTATCCTACACACTATACCATCACTACACACTACTGCTCGTATGTAAGAATGCAGTTCACTACTATTGTGCGCAATCTACCCAGCATACCAGCGCAACAAAATTTTGAGCGCTTTATGCATCAGCGCAAAATTATTCCTCGCTCTTTACCCATTATTCCATCGCTTTTTACGCACTTTACGCATAAAGTACACCACTAATGCGCACACAGAACTCATTAACACACTACTTACGCACTGTACGCATAAAGTACACCACTAACATGCACACAGAACTCATCAGTACACTACTTACGCACTGTACGCATAACGTACACCACTAATGCGCACACAGAACTCATCAACACACTACTTACGCACTGTACGCATAAAGTACACCACTAACATGCACACAGAACTCATCTGTACACTACTTACGCACTTTACGCATAAACTACACCACTAATGCGCACACAGAACTCTTCAGTACACTACTTACGCACTGTACGCATAAACTACACCACTAACATGCACACAGAACTCATCAGTACACTACTTACGCACTGTACGCATAAAGTACACCACTAATGCGCACACAGAAAGCATCAATACACTACTTACGCACTGTACGCATAACGTACACCACTAATGCGCACACAGAACGCATCAGTACACTACTTACGCACTGTACGCATAAAGTACACCACTAATGCGCACACAGAACTCATCAGTACACTACTTACGCACTGTACGCATAAAGTACACCACTAATGCGCACACAGAACTCATCAGTACACTACTTACGCACTGTACGCATAAAGTACACCACTAATGCGCACACAGAACTCATCAGTACACTACTTACGCACTGTACGCATAAAGTACACCACTAATGCGCACACAGAACTCATCAGTACACTACTTACGCACTTTACGCATAAAGTACACCACTAATGCGCACACAGAACTCATCAGTGCACTACTTACGCACTGTACACATCAGTATCCCACAATTGCGCCCACTGCAGCCATTAGCATATGTTTTGTTTTACACACAGCTCCAGCAGTTCTCCAAGGATGGAATCACAATGGACAAAGTAAGGAATTTGCCTCATATTCGGGCTCTTAAATTACCTAATTCTTTAGTCGTTACGAGGTTCAATAATCCCTTAGAAACGTAAGTGGATTTGACGTTGTGAATCTGTCCCTCTTCTCAACCACGCACAGCGTCATAAAGGCGTATGGGGGAGTGAAAATGTAGCTCCATGCATTCTGAAATTTGTACTAGATGGTCAGTAGCCAGCGTCATGCCCTGGTGGCCCAAAGCCGGGGAAATTTAACGGAAGAATAAGTGGGCCCCAGAGCCGGCATTTACTATTTTCCACTACGAGGAATCGAACCAAAATTGTAACATCGTTCAGCCTCTAGCCTCTAAGACCGAGCTAACGCAGACTACAGGTGTGCCCACGGAACACGTAACGCTTCGACATATTTATTGCTCCTGTCAGCAAGTTTTGTAGAAAGCCACCCGAACTGCAGCCTGTTTCACTAACGGCCTTATACAAGTATTACCGACATCCCGCTGATATTGAAACGGCAGGGTGGGGGGAAAATTGGAACGTGTTATGGGAGGAGGTTAAATTCTAATATTACATCCCAATCCTACGTAACATTCTATGTATAAATAGCAGAGAGGTTGTCAGAGATGTTAGTGTGTGAAGTGCCTTCAGAAGAACAGAAGGTGTTGACAGAGGACCATGAAGACAACATTAGCACAGGTGACACAGTGTCAGGTTGGGCGATTTCGCCGATTTCGTTGTGCTTTATATGCGAATAGGGAAGGAACACATAAAGTGTTCTGTTGCCAAGCAGTTACTTAGCAAAAGCATATGTGTGATATCATGGAAAATATTGAACTTGTGTACCAAGTCACAAAAAGCCTCGGCTTGGATAGATTTTAAGCCGTGTAGTCTGGTAAGTGTTACCAACTGTTCCGAGAAACCTGCTGTGTCCTTTTTCGGACTATAGAAAGGAGCAGCATATTCTTTCAAAATTTTGGTAGTCATCTTCGAAATACATTGCAGTACTTTTTATAAATACAGGGCATACACCAAAGAATGGTGCGGTTTTAATAGTGAACACTATTAAAACCGCACCATTCTTTTGTGTATGCCCTATATTGCTTTTTATCCACCGCCATATTAATTACAAGTTTGTATTTCTTAATATCTAATCTTGTCGGTTTTTCCTCGGGTATCAAATTTTAAACCAATGAAGTCTTATTCTGAATATATTCTTGTTTTGCTGTGTACAAACTTGGTAGTAATATTTACTGTCATCATTCAACCCAGTAGCATGCATTAATCTCTAGTTCATTTAGTCACATCAGTAGTTCAGATGTTTCAGTCTTTATCGATCATTCTCAGTAAAATATACAGAGTATACACAAAAGAATGGTTCGGTTTCAATGGCGAATAAAGGGAAACCGTACCATTATTTTGTGTATAACCTCTATGTGACATGAAAATTACTGAAATCAGATACGATTTTAAAAAACATTCATTAAAATATCGAATATTACAAGCACTAAAATTAAAATTAAACCTGTACCTTAACAACATAATTCCCTCTTAAGAATTTATTTTGGAATTGAAGTCAGTAAATATAAATGATGCTCTTTCTTAAATATCCTTCCGTGATCAGTGCATCCTGCTGTGTGCAACTAATGGTCTCTTACTGATTATTAGACAAAAATACATTTATATATCACATTGCAAATATATAAAAAGAAATTTTTCAAGCAAATTCATCTGCACACAGTATTAATGCGAAGACGAGATGTCATCCGCACAGACCTATTGCCAAATTTTGATGTTTTCAGAAACGTAACTATTGCACACTATTCTGCACTTTGCCACGTAGACTAAGATGTCTGAAGAGGGAAAAGTCTCAATTTGAAGCAGCATTAACAAAATACTTAAATAAACACTCCTTTCAAACTTTTGATAAATTTCTTATGCTTTAAAGTGACTCATAACTTTATTATCAGCTGAACATAGCGCAATAAATGTAACATTATATAGTATACATGAAAACTTTGTAGTATCTTTATGTTACTAATTCTGTAACTTTTTTTTAATTTTTTTATGGTTTACACACCCTATTTTAAATTTTATTAAATTCTGGGTTAATGGAATGCATAATACGTTTATGTGTATCTATATATGAACATATGTATATATGTAAGTGCGTATGTATTTATGTATGTACATATGTATGTATGTATTTATGTATGTGTGTGTGTGTATGTATGTACGTATGTATGTATATATGTATATGTGTACGTTTGTATGTACATATGTACGTATGTATGTGCGTACATATGTATGTATGTATTACGGTACTCCCACATTGAAAATGAAATTTGAATTTCCTAGCGTTTCATTTGTCCACCACAGTATATGTTTCACTGCAGTGCACTACGTAAATGCATTTCAGGTGCGCTCTAACGCCCAACAGCCCTACGTATTAGGAACTTCACATTAGTCATTCTATCATACAGTAACAGCTAACATACTGTCGCTCTGATTTACATCAAACCTGTTACAGAAAGCATGCACCAGATTCTTTGAAACTACACTGATTTGGATTCTATCATCCCTTGAATCGGACTCTTGACCCGTGAAGACGGGACCGATACATTGTCCCGAAACGTCGGTAAACAATTACCACACGACGCCATGTAATACCCCAGAAGAGAGCAGATCTCTTCTATCATTCCATTTATATGAAAAATGTAACACAGAGTAACGCAGCTCAGTCGGTGTAGTAACTAGTCTATGGGAAGGATGATCCGGGATTCGAATCTCAGCATGAGCAAGAGAATTTTTCCTCTCCGAAACGTCCAGCAGGGTTCTGGAACCCACCCAGCCTCCTACTCAATATGTGCGGGGGTTCTATTTTGAGGGAAAAGCGACTGAGCAGTGAAGGTGACCTTCCCCCTACATTTAGTGCCAAGATTAAGAACGAATGGAGCTACACCTCTATTTTCCCTATATGTCTTAGTGGCATGTGCCAGGGCAATTTCACCATTTTCACTTAAAATTTAATATTTATCTTCCCATACAGTGATGTAATTCTCTTTCTGTCAATGATGCAAGTCATATAACTGATTGTGTTGCTTCCATTTCCACAGCTCGCAGCACTGTCGCTGATAGCAACTGCTACTGCAGCGCCACAGTACCGTGCTACGGTCAGCGGCCAAAACGAACTCATTCCGATCCTAAGGCAGGAAAACGAAGTGAATTTCGATGGAAGTTACAAATACAGGTAGTTTCGAAATTCAGCTCAGAAACGATCATTAATATTTCATCACCAATCATCTTTATTTTTAAGGGGAGATAAACAACATTAATACAACTTAGCGAACAGACAGACATGTATTGAGTTACTTAGCATTGCAAATGGCTGCAGTCGGTATGGCGTGGTAGCTGCAAGGTTCAACTCGACATGAACAGGCAGTAGTATACCTCTTCTAAAAACCTTTATTTGTTGGGAGTTCATTCATAGCTTTAGCAGCTGTGGATGTTATGAAACGCATATAAAACGATTTGTGACGTCCGAGCTGTGCCTTCCATTTTACTAGTCCTCCCTCACCCCCAAATAGCAAGCTAACTGGTTACCAATATATATCGCCTCTCTTTTCTAAAAAGGGCTAACTCCTTGTCTGATATGCAGTGGCTTCTCCCTTTTTACAAAACAGGGGCGATATTTATGTGTATATTGTAGCAATCTGCTTGGTCTTATATGCAGCTGATGTCATTACAGAAGCTCTAATTCTAAGTCTGTAACCATTCTAAGTAATACATAAAAATATGTGCATGAGACTGAACAAATATACTGCGTCTCTAATACGAAGAATTTTAAACTACGACTGTTTATGGAAATTATCGTTGTTTAGTCTTGAAAGCCACACGGATCACATATATACATTGCTGACACCTTATGTAACGCATATATACATTCTGCTGAAGTGCAATTAAACCCTTTTCTATGTTTAACTATTTGGTACATACATTTACCACTACCCTTTAAGGGGTCAACATCTACTGAAGTATGAAGTGAAATGCCTCACGAAACATTCCACACCATTAAGAAGGACTAAGACACAGACATGAAGAAGTTAATAGCCAATTTTCGCAAATATTTCCCGAAAGCTTTTAAAATGTATCGTGAAATAGCCGCGTGTGTTTGGCTGTAAAACGCAATTTCATATCTCAGTGTAAAGACAAAATTGAGCTGTTCCAAGTATGGCAATGTATCTTCGGTTTCATACAAGATGGGATACTAGCGAAGAAACATTCAGCTTTATAAGAAGTGTCTCCTATACATTGTGTTATTTATCCTTTATTGGCCAAACGGGTCGCCCATGTTCCGTTAAATTTATTGCCAATTAGTAACATGAATACAGTGGTATAGTAATTAAAAATTTTTTGCCTGCAATATATCTTGAAACATGAAAAGATAGTTTTGCTGTTCCATTAGAAAAGTGTTCGATCGAAAGGTCTAATTACTACCATGTAGTCAGTCATAATCAAGTAAGAAAGAGCGTCTTATGTGCTGACTGAGACCGGGTATCAGCGCTTCACCTGCTGACCGGGTTCTCTTGAGTTATCTATATTCACTGAAAAGTCGTTGAGGAATTTGAATTTTCAAACCTATTGACCAATCCTAACTGCATTAATGTTCTCATGTTAAACACATGTCTGACTTCTAGCTCCATAAGTCAAGGAACCTTCTTGAACAACTGAACTTTCAAATGGTTTCTTTCTTTCGTGTTTGGAAACCAATGTATTTTGTGTTGTGCATAATAAATATGCCGCTTCTCATGATCACCCAGTAACTCCCTGCCGGATAATTGGCATTTACCAGTAAGAATGTTGACACACTTCTTGTTGCAGTTTTGAGACAGGAAACGGCATCATAGCAGAGGAAAGCGGTTACCTGAAGAACGCGGGAAACCCCGAGACCGAGGCTCAGGTGGCACAGGGCTCTTCTGCGTACACGTCACCTGAAGGCCAGCAGATCAGGCTGACATATGTGGCGGACGAGAACGGGTTCCAGCCGCAAGGCGCCCACCTGCCGACGCCACCACCCATCCCTGAGGCAATACAAAGAGCTCTGGACTACTTGGCAACCCTGCCTCCCAGCCCACCTGTGGGAGTTCCCAACCGTCGCTTCTAAGAGATTCCACAGTCGCGTCACGTGATTTTCATTCTAACACTAACTCAGGGTGGTTCACCATCTTTAACATCGGATGTCACATATGATAAATTGATCTTCGAAAGCCACAGTTACTATTGTTTCCAACCTCGGAGACGTCATGTTTTATCGTGACGTCATTCCACGTGTTCTTCCTTACTCAGCCCTACAACAAATACCGGGATAATATTTCGAGTGGGCCACGGCCACTTTCTTCCGAAGCCCTTACAAGTCGTCTTGCACCAATAATCCTTCCATTAGACCTTATGGACTTTAAGTGTTACTGAGAGCACATTACAATAAAAAAGAAAATCAGACCACGTTTTAAGACTATATAAGACAATTATAAGCTTGTATAGAGGCACTTGTGAAGCAGGAATAGCGTAGTCTCTGGAGGGTTTCGGGTTCGAATTCCAATAGAGGAAAGGGTCTTCTTTAGCGTGTTTTTAGGCTTCCGCCGCGATGTTGATGAGATCTGCGCTCTTCTGGGATATTACGCAGCGTAGAGTAGTAGTTCTGTACCGACGTTTCGGGACAACATATCGGTCCAAACTTCAAAGGTCAAGAAGTCCAAGACGAAAGCTTGGACTTCTTGATCTTTGAAGATGGGACCGAAAAGTTGTCCCGAAACGTCGGTACAGAACTACCACTCAACGCTGCGTAATATCCCAGAAGAAAGGGATTTATTTTTGTCCAAAGCGTCAAGAAAGCCTCTGGGGCCCATCCAGCCTCTATTCAAAATGTACTGGGGTTCTTTCCCATAAATCTACTTCCCCTACCTACATGGCAAGCACAGGAAAAACAATTTGTTCTTCTACAAAGATACTTAATTATGAAGACTATGGCTATAGTATAGTATAGTATAGTAAAGTGTGGGTCGGGCCCTTACGGTCCCTATGCACGTAGGCCTTTGACAGGCCCTTTGTGCCCCTTAACTAAGTCTAAGTCACAGGAGCCCTGTCCTTGTAATAAAGGTCCAGATGGTCCCTAGACCTAGTTCTTTAATGTCTTCAGGGTTCAGAAAGAAAGAACCCAGATATGAGTGTCTGTGTGTCGCCAAAGCTTCACACTCACACAAAACATCAGCTGAAGTCTCCTCCTTCCGCATTTCCTACACAAGGCACTGTCGCCCAGTCCCACAATGTGAAGGTGTCTTCTGAGGTGTTATGTCCGGTAAGAGGCCAACAACCACCCTGGATTGCGTCCTATTAAAGGACAACAGTCTGGTCTTAACATCAATACGAGGGCCAGAGATCAACCCTCGAGGCTGTCTCTGAGTGCCAGCAAGTCCCTGCCACAGTGCCTTGTGCTGTTTATCCAACCAGCACTGAATTTTCTTCTTTATACTCTGCCTCGAGACTCCCAGGGCCGGTTCTGGTCCCATAAAATGGTTTTCAGAACCCCCCCTTGCGAGCTCATCGGCAATTTCATTTCCACGTATTCCAGAATGTCCGGGGACCCAAAAGAGTCCCACAGAGTAGTGGGAAGACTATGGCTAACACCGTCATGAATGTAACGGGGTCGTCGCGCAGTGTTCTCCTTGCTAAAAGAAAAATTTTATTTGAAATTATTTCTTCTATAGGATGATAAGCGTCGTTGGTAGGGGCTATGTCGACGTTTTTATATGTTTATACTTGAGAACAGACGCACAGAGCGCTTCCTGCATATCACGGCCTCTTCTAAGTGTCTCTTTTATACACCTTATGTTTGTGTGAGTGTTCGTGGGCTACAAAAAGTCCACACTTCACCTGCGTGCCTGAAGTTGTGCCACCGCACACTAATTTAAGTGGTGTAATACATAGACTAATAAATAAGGAGCCTATAAACTTGCTGACGTAGCATAGAAACTCAGAATTACACACCAAGGCCTTATTTTACGCCTATTGCTTTAACGCCCCTTACCATTTCACACAATACTTACTATTTGCTTCTAATGCCCTTTGGCTGCTTTCTTTCCCTTTATTTAAGTTTTTTCTTATAAGAATATTATTTTTTATTTATGTCATTTTGATTTAAGCACACTTTTTGAGGAACACGAGTAGGGCGTAAAACAAGGCCATGGCACTTAGGAGTTATTACTTTCGGACAAATCGGATTATTCGCCTCAAAATGCGTTTATAGAACAAGGGTGTGTGAATTAATATAACCGCACAAAGTAAATAGAACATGATGTTATGAATATGTGAAATTTGATAATTAATTCCCAAAGCCATACGAAACCCTATGTGTATGTTAATGTCTGGAATGACAGCAATTGGCAAGTACACACTGTACCTAAATAAAAAGTGCATTAAACACTTTCTAGCAAGTTATGGTCCTCTTATGTCTGAAGACTTGTAGTTTAGTAGATGGTACTAAGCATCGGAGGAAGCCCATGTCTCCACCTCTTCTAAACCGAAGATGGTGACTACGTAATATTAGTACCACCTGCCAAGCTACACGGCGTCACATCCCGGACTACTGTTATCTTAATATTCATCACCTGACAACCTCAATTTTCTCAAGAATAGGGCATGCGTGTTGAAGGTCGGTTACGACCTTCAACACGCATTCTTACGTTACGGAAACCTCAAAATTATGGCGTGTATTCTACAAAACTTTCAATACTGTAACATGTAAGTTATTAGTCTATTATAAATTCTCCACGTGTATTACAGATATCCCAAGACTACAAAATGTGTTACAAATATCTGCACATTATATTTTCCATTCCGTGCATTATAAAACAATTTTTTACAATTAACCAACAAAAGCACACAACTGTCATATATTCACAATAATGTATTCTACACTAGTACATGTATCGGACCTTAGTGGCCCGTCATCAGTGACTACATCAATTGTTGCAAAAAAAAAATCACATTTGTTTCATGCAAAAACAATTGATGTACTCACTGTTGACGGACCAGTAATTTAGGTTCCTACCCCTTTTGAACTCTCCGGTTTGGGAGACCCTACTGGTAGCAACGCTACCGCCGGCTTAGCTCTCAGGGTCACTGGAACTCACAAGTCCCTGTACCACGGCAAGGTGGAGATACCAATAAAGTGGATGTAGGAGAATAATGTCTAAAATATATTATTGTGAATGTATGAAAATTGTGTGCATATTTTGTTAATAGTAAAGTCATCTCAACATTACTTCATGTATGTTATAATCTCTGGTGAGCTGGGATAGCGTGTTCGGTATAGCCACTCGCTACGGACTGGACGGTCTAGGGATCGAATCCCGGTGGGGGGCGACATTTCTCGCAAGCGTCCATACCGGCCCTGGGGTCCACCCAGCCTCCTGTACAATACATAGCGGGTTATTACTGGGGGTAAAGCGACCGAAGCGTCACGTTAACAACCCACATCACATAGCGTCGAGGTTAAACAAAGAGTATCTATGCTTCTACTCCCCATCTGTGACTTCATGGCAGGTTATAGGATGAACATTACGTTTACCATTACCATTACCTTTAACTTCACATTTTTGTTAACAACTCTTCCAACAATAGAACACGTATTTTACAAAATATACTGTAAAATAAATGTTACAAATATCTCAGTCGCGTAACACGTAATTTGCAAATTCCCCAACAGTGTACAATGTAAAGTTAATATTGTATTTACCGCGCATTTTAACTTAAGTGAAAGTTTTATTTTATACCAACAAATACACATAAACATACAGTGTCAATAGTTTATTCGTAACTTTCCCCGATACGTATTTCGGCGTCTTTAAACCGCCATCTTTAGGGGTTCTCAGAGGTTTCTAGCATAGACCAAACATTTATATCGTATAATATATGTTTCAAAACTTTCGCGGCGACATGATTCAATACAGTTTTCTCGGGCGCACAGCCGCGTCAATTCGTTTGAATACAACGTTTCGGGGACTAGCTCCGTCCCCATCCTCAGGCAAAACTGATATCAGTTTTGCCTGAGGATGGGGACGGAGCTAGTCCCCGAAACGTTGTATTTAAACGAATTGACGCGGCTGTGCGCCCGAGAAAACTATATTTATATCGTATATTTATATACGTATCGGGGAAGTGTTACGAATAAACTATTGACTGTATGTTTATGTGCATTTGTTGGTATGAAATAAAACTTTCACTTAAGTGTAGAATGTATTTTATCAATATATCAGGGGTATAATTGATTATTTCTACCAACAAATGCACCAAGACAAGTTTGTCACTGTTTTCTTTATTGAAAGAGTGCCCCAATACGCATTTCGGCAATTATATTGCCATCATCAGGGGGTTTTTGTTAAAGTGAGATGTTACATAGACCAATTCTTAATTTACGTCATAACAGTGAGTCAATGTTTGTTAATACCACTTCATATAAATTTGTATAATTAGTGGTATTGTTGAGTTGCTAACATCTCACTTTAACAAAAAAAAACCCTGATGATGGCAATATAATTGCCGAAATACGTATTGGGGCACTCTTTCAATAAAGAAAACAGTGATAAACTTGTCTTGGTGCTTTTGTTGGTAGAAATAATCGATTGTACAGGGCATACACAAAATAATGGTGCGGTTTTAATAGTGTTCACTATTACAACCGCACCATTCTTTTGTGTATGCCCTGTACAAAGATGCACGGTGAATATAATGTGATATATCAGGGGTATATTATTTGCAAGTGCCTCAATAGTACGGCATGAACTAGACGAATCTTGGTAAATACCGCCGAATAATGGAATCAAGTGCGGTAAGTGCAAACTATAATAAGAACAGACACTACCCACAAATAACCATTTGTGACCTTAAAGTTATCTACAGGAAAGTAAATGAAGTAACATATAATTAGTACAAATGTTACCTGCAGTGACGTAGGCTATATGGGCCTAACTGTAGCAACGGAGTTCAAGGGTCGGTGTTTAGATAACGACAGAAACGGCAGGTCTTGTCGTGAATGAAAACAAATCACTACAAATCAATAATCAATAGTTGAATATCATGCACGAAGCAGTACACTAAGTAAATACGCTGAAACACACTAATACAATGATCCAAACATGACACTACGTAAAATTTCAATGACATCTTAATTAAAATTAACTTCACACTACATATTTCGATAACATATTTTGCCAACTTCTGAAATTCTGTCATTAGCAATAAAGCAATAGAAATTTTTTTTTCCAATAGCGCAACAGCCCCCAGTGGGCCAGGGCCTCCTCATTATCGAGGCTTCACGATCACACTCAGACACACCACATTCGGTAGCACTCCTCTGGATGAGTGATCAGCCCGACGCAGAGAACTGTACCTAACAACACACAATACACACAAGACACAGACATTCATGCCCCCGGCGGGATTCGAAACCGCAATCCCAACAAGCGAACGGCCGCAGACCCACGCCTTAGACCGCACGGCCACTGAGATCGGCACTAATTATTATAGTACATTAAAATATGATTAATCTTTAAGTTATAAAGTAAAAAACGCCAGTTATTATTAAAGACAGTACCTCTTTTCTATGTATTGTAGTCTCTTATTTACAGTGAAGCAGTAAGAGCTGATTTACGTTGCTAAGTTTAGGGACCGGCTACTGTCTAGACCAGTGGCTCCCAAACTTTTTCGGTCCACCGCCCCCTTGGTACCATATACACACCCAGAACGCCCCCCAACTTTTTTTAAAAAAACATAAATGCGCTTTTGCTTCCACTTTTATTTTATATTTAAAAAATCGTTTAAATAAAATTATAAGCGTTAAACTTAATGTTTTATGTGTTAATTAATAAATTAAAATTTATTATATTTTTTATGTTTAACAATAATTCATCTAGCAATAGTTTATTTAAAAAAATATGTGCTTGAATAAGATTCATAAATTAGAATACTAAGAAATGTAGTTCAATTTTTATTTGTAACACAAAAATTACTTTATTTCAATTTTATTATAAAAATAAATGCACTACTTGTCTACTAGCGCCCCCCTGTGATAATAACAGCGCTCCCTTCCACCTCTCGTACCTATTAGCGCCTACCTCGGTAATCCCACCGCCCCCCAGGGGGCGGTACCGCCCACTTTGGGAACCACTAGACATTCAAGAAGTATACTACAGCAAATCGCTTATGATTAACTGGATGTATCTGTCTGCGACCTCCCCACGTGCTGCTTCCGCCAGCCACTGGCTGAACTACAGAGAGGTCAAAGTTATCTGCAGCCTGCCGACACACTACACCGCCAATATGGCCGTGCACATTGGCACGGTACTAAGACTAAAACAACTGCCTACCTAACATTACGAAACTATAACATCGCGAATTAACAGCCGTGGAGAACACAGCAACAAAAACAATGTAAACACTTTCTTAATTATGTATATATACATACATTATGTATACATAAATACAGGCTGCCAGCTAGATGCTTACATGTTATGAATTTATACAGCTATCACATGATTTCAGGCTTTTACCGCCATGTAGATGACATCTGCGCTCTTCTGGGATATTACACAGCGTCGAGTGGTTGTTCTGTACCGACGTTTCGGGACAACATATCGGTCCCATCTTGAAAGGTCGAGAAGTCCAAGGGACACTTGAATATGAGACCGATATGTTGTCCTGAAACGTCGGTATAGAACTACCACTCGACGTTACATAATATCCCAGAAGAACGCAGATCTCTTCTTCAACTCTGCTACACCAAACCTCGACTGACACTTGATGACTTTTGAATATCTAAATGATTCAGGCAGCGACCCACATTGAGTGAGAACCAAGGAGAGACAAGAAATAACCACCTGCTTTAACCGCGGAATATCCTACCTGCTGCTGATGTAACGAAGTGGTTGCTGGGAATTCTGCGTTTAGTGGAACTTCCAGCAGTGGTTGAACTTTTGTTGAAACGATATTGATGCACGTGGTTTTGTTATTACTGAAGCTAATTTGGGATTTACTGGAGCAGGAATTGCAAGTTGCAGTTCTTTCTACATTACACACCAATCAATGCACTACCAATTCCATTTGAAGGGCCGTTTAAATTTCACTATATTCGTTCATTTGCTGCATTAAATTCACATTTCACACTTTCGCTGTTTCGGTAATCCACACTGGAAAAAAAAATTCTTCTGCTTATATATTTGTACCCAGAAGATAGACAGAACTTTTGATTTAGGGCACAAAACATTTTCCCGCCACTGCACTCACACATCCACTACGAAACCTTTGTAACAAAAATCTGGGATTGTGTGAATTTCCAGAATTGCAGGAAGGGGGGCGTAAGATGTTTTGGTCTCTGCATAGCAAGAGGAAGGACAGGAAGGCAAGACATTGACATTTCCTGATTGGAAGTCTTTCGAATTCCTGGCCTTGGCGTACAGGTGTATCATGCGAGACTTCAGGCTTCCGCCGCCGTATAGTGGAGGTCTTCGCTGTACTGGGATATTACACGGCGTATGTTGATAGTTGTTACCGACGTTTCGGGACAGTATATCATTCCCTTCTCCAAAGTTCAAGCAGTCATACCCTTTAAATGGTTACAATTTAAAAAAATAATCATTTAATTTTCTGTCTGTCATTTGGTGTTTTAGCAAGTGACATCATACCATGAAGAAATAAAATAAATTTTAGTACCGGAGAAAAGAAATATGTGATGTAATACACTGAAATTAGATGAAATTTTATAAAATTACATGAGAAGAAATTGTGTGACTTTCCCTTTTACGAAGTTGGTGCTACTAATAGAACAAATTTTAATTTGGTGAGGTTGTATAGGATGTATCATCGAGAGAAAAGAAAATTTTAGTAAGGAAATTTTTCTGACTGACCACTTCAGGAAACCCAGCGGATATTAAGATAATATTAAACCTCATTTTAATGATGAAATAGATTCTAACACAGTTGTCAGTGGGTTAGAATATGACTCACCAACACTGTTGGTGCCCCTTAGTTGATTTGTTTTGATTCAATATCAGATGTCAACGAAAAAATTGCCCCAAACTGCAACGACCCACAAATGTCCGAAGAGCAGGATATGACCCATGTTAAAAAAAAACAGTTGGTGATCGGGTGTAATGTCTGCTCTATTAGAAAATTTCAAGATCCAGTCCGTTGATAGGCTTTGTTGCTCGCCTTATTTCGAGAACAGCCAAGTGCTGGTCAGAGACGAAGCCCCATTCTTAAAACTTGAGTGTGTGATAATGTACAGGAAGGTTATAGCATTGTGATAGATATGGAGCAATGATATAGCGTAGTGCATGGATTTGGCCGGTGCAATTTTCAAAGGGTAGGCTTGGAGCGAGTCACTAATGCAGCGTCGTGTTTGGTTTAGTGTCTTATCTCAGCAGCTCCGTAAGTACAGTTGACCTTGTCACACTGAAGTTCCAAGCAAATGAACATCCACCCCTCGCCATTTCATCACACCGAGTAGGCCCGTTGGCCAGCTCCGCTAATTCCTCCACCGGCTTAAAACGAAGCAACGTATACTGTACAGTGTGTCCACAAAGTCCCTTCGGGGTTTTGAAAAATTGTGGCGCCAAAGAAATTAAGCTAGCCACATGCGGTTTGCGGCAGATTACAGTGAAACTCTGAAAGTTTTTTCTGCCGCCAACAGATGGCATAAGCGGTCATCTTTACGTTTCTCAGTCAGTTGTTAAATGGCGACTGTGCAGGAAGCGCGCGTTGTGTGGGATGGCAGAGACGGTCCAATGCCTTGGCCACCACGTTCACCAGACATAACACCACTGGATTTTTTCCTGTGGAGTTATGTCAAGAGCAATGTGTTCCGAACACCAGTTAACGGACTTGATGACCTGAAGACCCGTATCAGGAATGCGATCTCGGCTATTCCAGCGGACATGCTCCACAGAACATGGCAAGAGCTCGAATATCGTCTGGACGTTCTCCGTGCTACCAAGGGAGCCCACATCGAGGTCTACTGAGGTCAGTAAAAAACTTCCATAGTTTCACTGTAATCTGCCGCAAACCGCATGTGGCTAGCTCAATTTGTTTGCGCGCCACAATTTTTCAAAACCCCGAAGGGACTTTGTAGACACACTGTAGAATGGTGATTTTTTTTCTATTGCTCGACAGCCCTACATGGGCCTGGGCCTCCTCGTTTCTTCGAGGCTTCACGATCACACACATTAGACACACCACACTCGGTAGGACTCCTCTGGACGAGGGACCAGCTCGTCACACAGACCTCTACCTGACAACACACAACACTCACAACAGACAGACATCCATGCCCCGATGGGGTTTTTTTTGCCTGTTCGGGGTTTTTCCTCTTTGATCCATTTTTGTACTGTTTAAATCCTTTCGTCCTTCATGTCACTTTATGTTCCATACTACCGTCCTTACAACAAACACAACACAAACATCCATGCCCCCGGTGGGTTTCGAAAACCACGATCCTAGTAAGCGAGCGGCCGAAGACCGCCTTAGACCGCGCGACCACTGGAATCGGCGTAGAATAGTGATTAGCAAGGGAAAACCGAAGTAATTGTGACAACTTCCAGCCGAAATACTAATTTATACACAAGAAGCCAACCGAGGTAGAACCCAAGGTCCCGTGTTTAGAAGCCATCACCCAGTACCTGATCTATGAAACGATCAAGAACTTGGTCTTGTACGAAATGGTCATTACCGGCTTTATTAATACACCTAGAAGAAAGGTGCAGAGTTTACATAACTGCTGTGAGACTAGTGATTTGCTTTATACAACGAGTTTTGCCCGCCGGAACACGAGACTCATAACTTACGTCCGATATGTTTTACCTTCACCGTAAAGATGTCCATAAAGGCCACTGTCAAGTTGTTAGAGAATGATAATCAAGTTTTCAAATTTATCTTCTCTTTTAACTTACTAATTTGTATCTTGTACCAGTTTCAGGACAAGTCAAGGACCAATGTCGAAATTGCCCGAAATTAAACCCTGGAGATGAGACGATGTTGCATGCAAATTTGCAGAGAGGCGCGCCGAGGCGACTTCGCCTCTTTTGTTAATGAGACACGAAGGTCGTCTGCATTTTCCTAGAGAAATCCCCAAAGGAATGCCAGGCGTTTCAACACACGTCAGCTGCCTATCCCAGTAACACGCTTCAAACGTTCAAGTTTGCTTGGTGAGATATTGCCAACACGGGGCGAAATGGAACATTGGTTGGTGAGATACTGCCAACATGGGGCGAAAATGGAACAGTGGTTGGTGAGATACTGCCAACACAGAGCGAAATGGAATAGTGGTTGGTGAGATACTGCCAACACAGAGCGAAATGGAATAGTGGTTGGTGAAATACTGCCAACACAGAGCGAAATGGAATAGTGGTTGGTGAGATACTGCCAACACAGAGCGAAGTGGAATAGTGGTTGGTGAGATACAGCCTACACAGAGCGAAATGGAACAGTGGTTGGTGAGATACTGCCAACACAGAGCGAAATGGAATAGTGGTTGGTGAGATACTGTCAACACGGGGCGAAATGGAATAGTGGTTGGTGAGATACTGCCAACACGGAGTGAAATTGAATAGTGGTTGGTGAGATACTGCCAACACAGAGCGAAATGGAATAGTGGTTGGTGAGATATTGCCAACACAGAGCGAAATGAAATAGTGGTTGGTGAGATATTGCCAACACAGAGCGAAATGGAACAGTGGTTGGTGAGATATTGCCAACACAGAGCGAAATGGAATAGTGGTTGGTGAGATACAGCCTACACAGAGCGAAATGGAATAGTGGTTGGTGAGATACTGCCAACACGGGGCGAAATGGAATAGTGGTTGGTGAGATACTGCCAACACGGAGCGAAATGGAATAGTGGTTGGTGAGATACTGCCAACACGGGGCGAAATGGAATAGTGGTTGGTGAGATACTGCCAACACGGAGCGAAATGAAATAGTGGTTGGTGAGATACTGCCAACACGGAGCGAAATGGAATAGTGGTTGGTGAGATATTGCCAACACAGAGCGAAATGGAACAGTGGTTGGTGAGATATTGCCAACACAGAGCGAAATGGAATAGTGGTTGGTGAGATACTGCCAACACGGGGCGAAATGGAATAGTGGTTGGTGAGATACTGCCAACACAGAGCGAAATGGAATAGTGGTTGGTGAGAGACAGCCTACACAGAGCGAAATGGAACAGTGGTTGGTGAGATACTCCCAAAACACGGGGCGAAATGGAATAGTGGTTGGTGAGATACTGTCAACACGGGGCGAAATGGAATAGTGGTTGGTGAGATACTGCCAACACGGAGCGAAATTGAATAGTGGTTGGTGAGATACTGCCAACACAGAGCGAAATGGAATAGTGGTTGGTGAGATATTGCCAACACAGAGCGAAATGAAATAGTGGTTGGTGAGATATTGCCAACACAGAGCGAAATGGAACAGTGGTTGGTGAGATATTGCCAACACAGAGCGAAATGGAATAGTGGTTGGTGAGATACAGCCTACACAGAGCGAAATGGAACAGTGGTTGGTGAGATACTGCCAACACGGGGCGAAATGGAATAGTGGTTGGTGAGATACTGCCAACACGGAGCGAAATGGAATAGTGGTTGGTGAGATACTGCCAACACGGAGCGAAATGGAATAGTGGTTGGTGAGATACTGCCAACACGGAGCGAAATGAAATAGTGGTTGGTGAGATACTGCCAACACGGAGCGAAATGGAATAGTGGTGGTGAGATATTGCCAACACAGAGCGAAATGGAACAGTGGTTGGTGAGATATTGCCAACACAGAGCGAAATGGAATAGTGGTTGGTGAGATACTGCCAACACGGGGCGAAATGGAATAGTGGTTGGTGAGATACTGCCAACACAGAGCGAAATGGAATAGTGGTTGGTGAGAGACAGCCTACACAGAGCGAAATGGAACAGTGGTTGGTGAGATACTGCCAACACGGGCGAAATGGAATAGTGGTTGGTGATACTGTCAACCGGGGCGAAATGGAATGTGGTGGTGAGGATACTGCCAACCGGAGCGAAATTGAATAAGTGTTGGTGAGATACTGCCAACACAGAGCAAATGGAATAGTGGTTGTGAGATATTGCCAACACAGAGCGAAATGAATAGTGTTTGGTGAGATATTGCCAAACACAGAGCGAATGGAACATGGTTGTGAGATATTGCCAACACAGAGCGAAATGGAATTTAGTTGTTGGTGAGATACAGCCTACACAGGCGAAATGGAACAGTTGTTGGTGAGATACTGCCAAACGGGGCGAAATGGAATGTGGTGGTATACTGCCAACACGGAGCGAAATGGAAAGTGGTTGGGAGATACTGCCAACACGGGCGAAATGAATAGTGGTTGGTGATATGCCAACACGGTGCGAAATGGAATATTGTTGGTGAGATACTGCCAACACAGAGCGAAATGGAATAGTGGTTGGTGAGAGACAGCCTACACAGAGCGAAATGGAACAGTGGTTGGTGAGATACTGCCAACACGGGCGAAATGGAATAGTGGTTGGTGAGATACTGTCAACACGGGCGAAATGGAATAGTGGTTGGTGAGATACTGCCAACACGGAGCGAAATTGAATAGTGGTTGGTGAGATACTGCCAACACAGAGCGAAATGGAATAGTGGTTGGTGAGATATTGCCAACACAGAGCGAAATGAATAGTGGTTGGTGAGATTGCCAACACAGAGCGAAATGGAACAGTGGTTGGTGAGATATTGCCAACACAGAGCGAAATGGAATAGTGGTTGGTGAGATACAGCCTACACAGAGCGAAATGGAACAGTGGTTGGTGAGATACTGCCAACACGGGGCGAAATGGAACTAGTGGTTGGTGAGATACTGCCAACACGGGCGAAATGGAATAGTGGTTGGTGAGATACTGCCAACACGGAGCGAAATGAAATAGTGGTTGGTGAGATACTGCCAACACGGAGCGAAATGGAATAGTGGTTGGTGAGATACTGCCAAACACGGAGCGAAATGGAATAGTGGTTGGTGAGATACTGCCAACACGGAGCGAAATGAAATAGTGGTTGGTGAGATACTGCCAACACGGAGCGAAATGGAATAGTGGTTGGTGAGATATTGCCAACACAGAGCGAAATGGAAAGTGGTTGGTGAGATACTGCCAACACAGAGCGAAATGGAATAGTGGTTGGTGAGATACTAGCCAACACGGGGCGAAATGGAATAGTGGTTGGTGAATACTGCCAACACAGAGCGAAATGGAATAGTGGTTGGTGAGATACTGCCAACACAGGCGAAATGGAATAGTGGTTGGTGAGATACTGCCAACACAGAGCGAAATGGAATAGTGGTTGGTGAGATACTGCCAACACAGAGCGAAATGGAATAGTGGTTGGTGAGATACTGCCAACACAGAGCGAAATGGAATAGTGGTTGGTGAGATACAGCCTACACAGAGCGAAATGGAATAGTGGTTTCTCCTTAGATGATGGATCAGTCTGAGTCCGTTGGCAATGGGAGACACAAATGGGCTTCTTGTACCAACCCACGTGATAGATAAGTAAGGAGCAAAAAAGATGACGATAACTGATAGGAGAAAGGCAAAGAATCTTGGACAGATTCTACACCAGAACAACTTCGTCAACATATGAAGTGGCCGGGTACTGAACCCGAGACAGTGACGTAAAAACCTGTCGTCTAACAGCCATAGCTGCTGTATGGCCACTCACATCTCACCGCCTTGATAATGAAGCCTGTCAAGCCCAGTATCTATTTTATCTCCCACAAAGTTTCACAATCGATACTTCTAAATTTTGCCCACAGATTGCAGTCAAGTATTTTATATGGTGCTCACAACAAACTCAAATTATTTCCCTTTACATTATAAACCAGTCGGTATTTATAACAGAGTCGGAGTGTGTTTACTGCGTGGTACGAAATGTATATATTAAATTCAGGTTAATCTTACTGTTTAAATAGTTAGAACAAAATTTATCTAAAGTAAACGGACTTCCCTTTCATTTTTATAATAGAAGAAATTGCAAAAATGTATTAAAATCGATGTCATAATGCCTCCAACTGAAAACACGACATCGAAGAAAATGATATCGAAATGGAGCTTACATACGGAACGAAACTTGAAATTGGCAGCAGCATATCTGAGTTTCTGAGATGCGGGTAAATTATTACAAATTGAAGACTTAAAGTCTCCTGGAATATGACGCGCCGCCGACGGGTAAATTTACCGACGTTTCGGGGATATTGTTGCTACAATATTGAGCGTGTAAATATTACACTTCCTGGTCAAAGAAGGGGACTGCCAAAAGGGAACTACTTAAATAGTGAAGATGGAAGCAGCAAGCTTATCCGAAAAGTCGATAAATTTTACCAATAAACATTACGTCATTAACCTGAAGACATGAAACTTGAACAACACCATTGTTGGAATCTCAAGTCCCGTTTCGGCCTATTAAAATTTATCTTCTTCTGCGATATGACACCATACGTTCTGATATTCTGAAAAGACATAATGTCTCTGTCTTTTTTCCCTGAGGATGGTAGCAGATAGTTGCGTCGAAACATCAGTACATTTCTATTAGACTACACGGCGTTACCTCCCAGTCATCACATTGTTAGAGCATTTGATGAAATGCTCTTACCGAAAGAAATGCTAAAGCAGTAATTATTCTGACATGCTTTGTACGTACCCGGTTTAGACCTCAGCTGGGGCATGGACTAAGGTGACAGGATTCATATGAGTTTCCTCAGATGCTCAAGTTAAGCGCTAGGATAACACCACATGTTAGGCTACGGCTGTTGCCTTCCATTTTCGGTTCATCCTTCATTAAAACTTTAAAACCGAGTGGTTATATATATATATATATCACAAGTTTTAAAATTAAACAAGAGAGACAAAGTATGTATAACGTGAAATTGAAGAGTTTTCGTGTGACCAATATTGCTGTAGAAAATTAAATGTATTACATAATGTGAGTGTGTGTCTGTAGCCTTAGTTATCCAGCATGCAAAGCGCATGCGCCGTATTATATTGTCGTCTGTGGCCTGTCTGGCTGTACCATATTTTTCCATATTATCTCATAAACGGTACGATTTTCGGAAAAAAGTTGTTGAACATAAAATGTGTAGTTTGATTTTCTCTACAAAGTTTGTTTGAAACATTTCTCATTCTAAGAAGAATTCAGCCAAATATTATAAGAAATGTACATATGTCTTCAAGTAAAGTACCCGTCATTCTTGTCAGACTTTAATAAAACTTGAATATTCTTGACATATTTTCGAAAAATCCTCAAATATCAAATTTCACAAAACTCCGTCCTGTGGGATCCGAGGGGTTCCATGCGGACAGACGGAGAGACACGACAAAAATAAGTTGCTTTTCCAATTTTGCAGTGGGCCTAAAAATTCTATGTTCTGCCCACGGTGTGTATGGCTGATCATGAATTTTATATCAATATTGGAATAAGCATCTTTTTTTTAAATATAGGATTGCCATGGCAAAAGCAGCATTCAACAATGACAAGGCTCTTTTCACAAGCAAATTGAACTTAAATTTAAGGAAGAAACTAGTAAAGTGCTACATTTGGAGCATAGCTTTGTATGGTGCTGAAACACTTTGGAAAGTAGATCAGAAGTATCTGGAAAGTTTTGAAATGTGGTGCTGGAGAAGAATGGAGAAGATCAGTTGGACCGATCGTGTGAGAAATGAAGAAGTATTACACGGAGTGAAGGAGGAGAGGAATATCGTACATACAATAAAAAGAAGAAAGGCTAACTGGATTGGTCACATCTTGCGTAGAAACTGCCTTCTGAAACACGTGATTGAAGGAAAGTTAGAAGGAAGGATAGAAATGACGGGAAGACGAGGAAGAAGACGTGAGCAGCTATTGGATGACACTAAGGAAAAGCCAGGATACTGTAAATTGAAAGAGGAAGCACTAGATCGCACCCTGTGGAGAACTCGTTTTGGAAGCGGCTACGGACCTGTCGTAAGACGGAAAAGGCAACGAATGAATGACAGTGTTCGAGGTAATTAAACTACATTACGCTAAACCGCTGGAATTTCAAGCTGTGTGTCCGTTTGTACAGTGCAGAAAAAGTAGAACCTTCGCTAGAATCGGACAAAGTGATAATTCTGTGACCTTTGGTACATATGGATACCATCAGATGTCTCTGGAATGTGGCCCGCGCTGCAGGGACCAGATTACCATCTCCCACACTCCAGCACCATCAACCCAAGGACGATACAGCTAGGATCTCGACCATAACGGAGCACCAAACCGTCGGCAAGTAATTAAAGGTCAGGGATCAAGACGAGCATATTCCTCTTAAGTTGTATTATTAAACATACATAATTAGTGCAAAAGTGAAACAGGTTTCGAATAAACTTCTTATGTTTTACAGGATTTATATTTGGCTGTACTGTTGTGCGTTACAGGACAAGGAATTGGAAGGCTTAACAGGGAATAGAAAACTTAAAATTATGTTTCATTTCTAAAACACATTAAGTTTGTGTTGTCAAATATATGTGCATACACAACAGAGTCCTTATCTGACAACTGACTTGGCTGCAGTATGTTTGAACAGACGTCTCGAGGCCAAATGTAAGATTTATCCAGAGCTATCCCAACCCAACGATATTGCAATATTCGATTCCTCTTAGGTATAATTTGAGTACCATTCTTTTCTTTCCATCTTCCTGTTTGGAAACTATGACAAATTAAAAGCTATTATAAAATTACAAATTCTGTACAATTATTCCAAATATAGCACGCATTTTTGCTGAGTTGTTGTGATATATGTAATTAAACCAATTTCGAGCGTTTTCTGTGTAAATCATAGTTAGTCTACATGAACAGGCATTATACTGCATTTCTGTCATTGTCAGTTCCGAAACGTCCCGCTAAAAATGTAACAAATAATTAATGTCTGATCACCAACTAAATGCACTTTATTTAAAAAACCAAAATTAGGTTTCTTTAAACATTTAAAAACTCCTACATATGTTTCGGCTTCCAGAAAGCCATCTTCAGGGTGTCACACAACTGAACTTGTTATTTAATAATCACAAATTTAAAAATAAAAAGTGCAGTTGTGTGACACCCCTGAAGATGGCTTTCTGGAAGCCGAAACATATGTAGGGGTTTTTAAATGTTTTAAAGAAACCTAATTTTTTTAAAAATAAAGTGCATTTAGTTGGTGATCAGACATTAATTAGTAAAAAAAATTCACGGTGATTTTAGATATAAACAAATGTAACAAATATATTAACAACGTCGTGGGATAAGAACTGCCAATAAACCAGTTCCCTTCTTTAAGCCACAACCCTCTTTTCTCCAAAGTATGAACTTCGCCTTCTGTCATTCGGCTGCTGTCTGTCCGACTGTGGCGTCAGTAAGTTGTTGGCCTGAATTCGGCTGTCCGATTGGCAGAGTTTCTCCAAGCACGTCTGAAACTGGCTCATTATTCGTCCACAAGTTCTTGTTAAATACGTTTGGATAATTTCATCATATCTGATCGCTGCCATCCGCTACCCACAGAAAGCACTCTGCAATCGTTACGATGCCCTACAAGGGATCGATTATACTTAGTCGATAGTGGAAAACAAACGGGCAAAAATTATTTATTTCCTTCATACTGAAATTTCGTCTTGCCCTTTCTTCAACCCTTCTGTATCTATTCCCCTTCGATTGCAATCAAAAATGAAAAGCTGGAAACTAAGTTATGCTGACTTACATTATGCTTATTTTAAATATATTATAGCAATTAAATACGAGGCGTTCAGGTCAGGAAGCACATAGCGATATCCTAATATTGAAGCCATATATTTTGGTGATATTTTGGTCTAGTTGAGAGTTCAACTGAGAGGAAGCTTGGCGCTAGTTTACACGGGAAAAGGAAGTGATCTCAAGCCGTTTGTCTGCGAGCTTACCGTGACCTTCGAGAGTCGGCTCTCGAAGGCGGTTACGCGTGAGAGAGGGCCTCTCGACAGTAGCTGAGAGAGACTCTTCTTCTTCTTCTTCTTCTTCCATGGCGTTACAGCCCGGGGTGGGGCAAAGCCTCCTTCTTTTTGGATTTCATCCCGAAGGTTTCCTGGTCGGTAAGTGTGCATTCTGTAGTGAGTATGGGTGAGAAATGGCAGCTTGAATTTTGCTTACGGACACTACTAGTTCTATTCATGCCCGAAGGTTCTTTTACATGCCGTAAATCTACGTCATGGGACCGACGGCTTTACTTCCCCTCAGAAGGAAGTGGTGCTCCGGATTTTTATCACCCTTAAAAATCCATCGCCCTCGGTCGGGATCGAACCCGCGAACCTTGGGTCCAGTGGCGAGCACGTAACCTGAATAAGCTGACAGCAAGTTCCTCGGAAACACTGGTACCTATCAACCCGACAACACGACGCCAAATTTTAGACACACGTATGTGCTGCTGTTTCCCCAACATATTCGTGACTTTGTAAAGATATTTAAAACAGCTGACTGAAGCCATTCTTGCTCCCAGAATACGGCATATGTGATGGAGAAGTTGTGTTAGTTAATGGTCGTGAAGAAACTGACCTTTACGCAAGCCAAACAGCGAAGTAGCCATTTTGCATTCGCACTCTTTGCTACAAAGCTCCACGGGTTAATGCAGCCACAATCCCCCCTCCAATCTCCCCATTGACAGGTGGAATCACGTGACAGTAACTGTCCCCGTTTCGCTCCCCGCTGCAGGTGACATGGGTGGCAGTGACACGTGTTTACCAACCCTTACATCTGACTACATCCAGCCTCTTCTTTCTCATAATGTTCACAACCAATATCCAGATGTTACAAAACGACACCTGTTCACATTTCGATGTCAGGAGCTGACATAAAGTTTCGGTGTCTTTATGTTTCCCCTCCAAATTACAAGATGTTAGACAACGATAGTCACTTCTTCAAACTGTCATATATTGAGCAGTGTAATAGACAAAGTTAAGAACATAATATGAATTTTACGCTTTTTACGTTCCTTTGTAGTTCTGATTTTGCTGCGACAACTTACGGCCTATTTGATAGTAATTAGACAAAATATAAACGTCAGTGGTATAACAGCAAGCCGGAATATACGGGCATGAAAAGAGTACTTTGTAGACGCATTTCTTGTAACATAAAATTGTGGAATATATTCATATAATTGCTGGATGTATTTAACGTTTCGAACAGTTTACCCTGATTCTAAAATAGTTTATTTTGCGTAACATTCTTTATAAGAGTGTCTGTTTTTTGTGTCTGTGAATCCTAATTTCTTATGTTAAGGGACAGACACATTCACTGGGCTTCCTCTCTTCTCAGTGTTAAAACTCGACGTAAACATTCTAACCACTAAGCTTTAGATAGTTAAGATGAATTTGAGGCTTCTAAGGTTGAATTTCAACTCCGAAAATCTCAAAGTTTTTCAGACATTCGAGCTTCATTACATGATTGGTCACGTTCTTCTGATTCTGCAACTTTATATTTAATTAAATGACTGGAAACGTGAACTCAGTCCAAAGGCCACACATCCTTCTCTCAAAGGTCAGTTGTTGGAGTCAACATCGGTTGCAAGGCAATGAAATTAACGTAACGACACTGACTTGTTTAACTTTAACATTACTCAGAAAATGTCGCTGTAGTGAAGAAATAAAAATGGGCAACCGTTACCGTTTGACACCTGTAAGGCTCTCGTTAAGTTAGAACAGTGGTTCCCAAAGTGGGCGGTACCGCCCCCTGGGGGGCGGTGGGATTACCGAGGTGGGCGCTAATAGGTACGAGAGGTGGAAGGGAGCGCTGTTATTATCACAGGGGGGCGCTAGTAGACAAGTAGTGCGTTTATTTTTATAATAAAATTCAAAGAAAGTAATTTTTGTGTTAAAAATAAAAAATGAACTAAATTTCTTAGTATTTTAATTTATGAATCTTATTCAAGCACATATTTTTTTAATAAACTATTGCTAGATGAATTATTGTTAATCATAAAAAATATAATAAATTTTAAATTATTAATTAACACATAAAACATTAAGTTTAACTCTTATAATTTTATTTAAACGCTTTTTTAAATATAAAATAAAAGTGGAAACAAAAGCGAATTTATGTTTTTTAAAAAAGGTTGGGGAGCTCTGTGGGTGTGTATATTGGACCAAGAGGGCGGTGGACCAAAATGTTTGGAAACCGCTGAGTTAGAATAAAACATTTGTGCAATATTCAGAAGCTGTCGGTCCTAATATTAATCTACTTCTAAGTGGCTCGTATCGAGATATTTGCAGAAAAGTTTACCTGAGCGTCTCCCGGGAAATGGTTGCTTACCTTGTCAATATAGGCAAGTGTAGTAACTGACATTTAAAAGAAGGACAAAACGTTTAAATTAGGAAATTGAATTTTTCTTTGAAACATAATTGGAATAATGTTAGAACTGCATCCACAAAACCTTCCGCACAGTGCATCCGCCATTTAACAGCTTAACAACAAAGTAAGTTGCCAAACAGTTAGTTCTTTCTGTTAGGTCCGCGTTAGGAAAAATAACACTAGCTTGTTATACGTAACAAATGAGGTACGTCGTGCTACACTGCTGATTTAGAATATCGCATTTTCAGAAATAACCACTTCACATCATGTCACGTGCTTGAATAAATTAATACAGCAATCAAGATAAGAAAATAATATTCAAATTTCAGTTTTTGTTTGACAGAGATTGCCGCGCATTTAATTACACAGATAAATCAGTTAATGTTCATTAGGGTAATAACCGTTATATATGATGATAAATATACGAATTTAGAGAGACTTCGGGGCTTAGAAGAACTAAACTCTGCAAAACGGGCAGCGGTATCAGCTACTGTACGGCGGTCATAACTAACAAACTAACTAACTCCATGTAGCACAGTCCTTCTTGAGAAGCTTACAGGTCGTCAGCTAGTCAAGAAATTCCCCGCGTTTTGTGGAACCAGAAGGTTCATTACCGCACTCACAACAGCCCTCCACCTGTCCCTATCCTGAGCCATATCAATCCAGTCCATGCCCCCCCCATCCCACTTCTTGAAGATCCATTTTAATATTATCCTCCCATCTATGCCTGGGTCTTCCAAGTGGTCTCCTTCCCTCAGGTCTCCCCACCAAAACCCTGTATGCACCTCTCCCCTCACCCATACGTGCTACATGCCTTGCCTACCTCATTCTTCTTGATTTGATCACCCGAATAATATTTGGTGATGAGTACAGATCATTAAGTTCCTCGTTATGTAGTCTTCTCCACTCCCCCGTTACCTCGTCCTTCTTAGGCCCAAATATCCTCCTCAGCACCCTATTCTCGAACATAACTGTGATAAAAATATCATCCTGTATAATACGGATATTGAATATATATTCAATGACGGGGTTTCAACTTAAGTTGGACATCTGTATTGTGTAGGGAAGTGAGGAGTATTTAAGAGTAAAGGCACGTAAGAACAAACGATATTTAAGTATTGCCTAATGCGCCACAAAGAGCACACATACAAACGTACGCACTTTATGAACCAGATATTAATGCATTCAGCAGAATCTCAGATTTTGCTCGTTAATTCTTAGCTTACTACAGAAATGTTCTTCAATTACAGAATTTACACACTGTTGAAGGATCAGAGGCGGTCTTTTGTGGTGACCAGGTACATGTTCAGATATTGCTGATCGTGGCCAATTCCAAGATATACAGGGAGCATCCTCTTAATGCGACACTGAGCACAGTATGGAGAGCAGCATCACTGGTCGCCATGCAGCAACAATTTCGTTCTCTGCACAGCGCGCATTTGCCTTTAAATAAACTCCCTGTGTTATCTAAGAATTTATCTACAGACTCGAAAGAAGAGTAAGGACATCAGCTTGGTGTTTCGTAACGTCGATTGTAAATGTGAACATTCTTTTCGAAACTGTGAACATCATCGTTGCTGCAGTGCCTCATAACTTGAATATCGGGGTCCAATATTAGCTTACATTCTTTGTTTTATGTTGTCACAAAACACAACTCTCCAAATTATGATGACCCACTTGAGATTAAAATTTAGTAGCATTTCAGATTTTTAGGCATAAGTACGGTAGTTGGTTGAGGCACTGCGCTACAAGCCGGAAGGTCGCAGTTTCGATCCCCGATGTTGTCACTGGAATTTTTCATTGGCATAATCCTTTCGATCGCACTATGGCCCTGGGGTCGACTCAGCCTCTAACAGAAATGTATACTAGGAATATTTCCTGGGGGGTAAAGGCGGCCGGTGCGTAGGGCTGACAACCTTACCACCTTCATGTGCCGATTGTCTAGAAACCTGGGAGCCTCAACCTACTGGAATCCCAAGGGCCTGTCCAGGCCTGTAATGGAACTGCTTTACCTCCACCTAGGCATAAGTATGTCGCTCCAAGAGAAAACTTCTTAATATGGCAGTTGAAGTTTCGGCATCATAATAATTGCAATCACGAGGCAATAAAAACAAAAGTGTTCGCCAATAGGCACAAAATTCTTGACATATTGCTTGTCGATATAGCACAAATGTGACTGCATCTACTCCTGAAAGCAGTCACGCCTTAACTTTCATAAATCAGTTAAAATATAAGGTTATCACAGCACGTTTAGAGCATCTATACCGGACTGCACGATGTCTATTTCCCAGAAAAAAGCGATTATCTTTAATTGCTTTCTGCAATGAATATAGTATCATAGATTTGCTCTTTTAAACCCCGTTTAATATTTCTTTCTTTCCTTAAAGATTATTTATAAAATTACGCATATTTTTACTTTAAATTGCTGTCAGTTTATTTTATAGAAAGAAAAAATTTTTATATAAAACTTTGCTGGAATAGTTTCTGAATTATAACACAAATCATACATTTTAAATAAAATTATTAGACATTATTATTCATTATTATTACTGCCTCCTGCAGCAGCAGTCTGAATACATAATAAATTTACGTATAAAGTAACATTATGTTGCGTTCGCTTAATGTTTATTCCTCCTCGGCTATCCTAACAGGATACAATGTCAGTAGCCTAGAGCGCTTGTATGTCTATTTAATGCCGCCGACAACAGTATGACTTACTTACGTCTTCATGTAAAGTGTCCCATATTTTTGTCCGAAATTAACCGCATTTGGATTTTCTCGCCAAATTTTTATAAAATTTACCAATACCACACTTTACGGAAATCTGTCCAGTGGGTGTCACGCTCATACCTGCGGACGGACAGGACAGACAGAAGGACGAACGCACATGACGACGGAAATAGGCGCGTCTCGTGACTATGCGAACGCGACTATAAAATTGATTTAGAAATGGCGTGAAGGCCAATGCGTTTCATAAAATGCGCACAAGCTACAGCACCTCCTTTCTCTAGCTAGACTTGAACACACATAATGCCTTCTTCAGGTTTACACAAAGTGCAGTTCTGCAGTACGCTGTACAAAATATGTCAAATGTGAATGTCAAGTTTATAAGCTTCACACTGTTGACACCGTGCATCTTCGTCATATTAAATTGAGTTATAAACCAACTGATGCACACTAAAACCACTTTTTAAGTAGCTTTATTATAAAATTGTTAAAATTGTACCCCTACACGTGTTTCGATCCTAGGATTATCGTCAGGGGTTTTTTTTTTTTGCTAAAAGCTACGTCACTTCAATCACATGGTTTAAAATATTTTATCGGCACTTTAAAACATAAGTTAAAATCTTGTAAAAAGATTCGTTAAAAGTTGTAAAATTATAAAAGCACTGTAGTACTCTTCACCATACAACACGCAGTACACTCCGCTCCACACAAAAACAGTTCACATGCTTTTAATACCACGATCCCACACGCCAGCAGTTCCGCAATCTACCATCTACAGTGCTTTTATAATTTTACAACTTTTAACGAATCTTTTTACAAGATTTTAACTTATGTTTTAAAGTGCCCATAAAATATTTTAAATCATGTGGTTGAAGTAACTGTAGCTTTTAGCAAAAAAAACCCCCTGACGATAATCCTAGGATCGAAACACGTGTAGGGGTACAATTTTAACAATTTTATAATAAAGCTACTTAAAAAGTGGTTTTAGTGTGCATCAGTTGGTTTATAACTCAAGTCAAGTTTATAATTACATTACGTAGGCAAATAAGAAGCCTGGAGACAGCGTCTAAAATATGATACAACCTATACAATCTGGGTTCCCAGGCTTCGACAGCTTGTCCTTGTAATGAGAGTTACACACAGAGCAAAGTGAGAATAAAACATTTGTGAAATTATGCTGACAGGGGAAAACAGACATGCTAGGAGAAAATCCTGTCACAGTTTTGCTTTTTCCACCATTAATCTCACATGAACTGGGCTGCAAATGAAAAAAACCCCATGCTTCCTTGGTAAGAGGCTAGCGACTACCGCCTGAGCCATGGCAGATTATGGGCAGTGAATTTGATATACTAGTGCATAAAATGAAACTTTATAGTTCATACTTCGGAGGTAACAACATTATTAATTTAATTCTACAAATAGACGTTCAAAAAATTGTTGTTGTTTATCCGAAGAATAGACCGATCATGTGAGAAATGAAGAAGTGTTACATACAGTCAAGGAGGAGAGGAATATAGTACATACAATAAAAAGAAGAAAGGCTAACTGGATTGGTCACATCTTGCGTAGAAACTGCCTTCTGAAACACGTGATTGAAGGAAAGTTAGAGGGAAGAATAGAAATGACGGGAAGACGATGGAGAAGACGTAAGCAGCTACTGGATGACCTTAAAGAAAAGAGAAGATATTGGGAATTGAAGGCGGAAGCACTAGATCGCTCCCTGTGGAGAATTCGCTTTGGAAGAGGCTGCGGACCTGTCGTAAGGCAGACTACAAAATGAAGGAATGAATCCTGAGAATGACAGCCATCTGAAACTCTTGGGGAGGAATAGCGAGTTTTTAACCTTCAAACAAGTAGGGTGTACCACAGCGAAGACTTCTTTAACAGTCACATCCATCATCAGTCACTGTTTCCTGTACCAACCCACTACTAACACGTCAACTTTAAAAAATAAACCAGACAGGCAATATACCCATAAAGGTAACATTGGGGAACGTTCGCGTAACCATTGTTGCCGTGGAAAAGCAATACGTATTACACAATCTGAGTGTGTGTCTCTAGCCTTATTTATCCAGCACGGAAAGCGCATGCGCCGTATTATATTGTCATCTGTGGCCTGTCTGACTCTACCATATTTTTCCACATTATCTCATAAACGGCACGATTTTCGGAAAAACGTTATTGAACATAAAATGTGTGTTTTGATTTTCTCTACAACTTCTGTCTGAAACATTTCTCATTCTAAGAAGAATTCAGCGAGATATTATCACAAATGTACATAGGTCTTCATGTAAAGTGCCGTTATTCTCGTCAGATTTTCATGAAACTTGAATATTCTCGACAGATTTTCATGAAACTTGAATATTCTCGTCAGATTTTCATGAAACTTGAATATTCTCGACAGATTTTCATGAAACTTGAATATTCTCGTCAGATTTTCATGAAACTTGAATATTCTCGACAGCTTTTCATGAAACTTGAATATTCTCGTCAGATTTTCATGAAACTTGAATATTCTCGTAAGATTTTCATGAAACTTGAATAATCTCGACAGATTTTCGATAAATATTCAAATATCAAATTTCATGCATATTCTTCCAGTGGGAGCCAAGTTCTTCCATGCAGACAGACGGACAGACAGACAGACAAAAATGACGAAGCTAATAGTCACTTTTTCGCAATTTTGCGAACGCGACTAAAAATTCTTAAAAAAATTGATTTCTTACCTTCGGCTGCGCTATGCCTCAATTAGACACCGTGTCTCACCACGGTGGCCTATATTCATTTCCAGCTCACTCCGCCTTTTATTTGCTGCAGGCAAAGTGTCTTTGTGACAGGTCTTCCACTGTCAGTATCATTCCACCAATACTCCATATTCTTTGATTCATCTACCACCGATGCTACATAGCGTTGTTAAAAAAACACACTTAAAAATCCGTTTACTTCCTCTAAACACTACCAGTGTCTGTCACAAAGACTGATATAGAAGTAACCACATTTTGCAGTACAATTTGCATATTTTTACCCCTACGAAGCCACTTAACATCAGGCTGTTCAACTGGTGGTTAAGACGATGATTTAAACGCAATACTCTGCCCATCCCAAACAAGCAGGATCTTTCAAAAGGTCACTAGACCTGTACGACAGGCAGTTTGGCATTAATTAGTTTCATTTCACAAACATCTTAATAGGGTCATCCATACACCAGAGATACGCTACAGTAAATGCTAATATAACGAAATGTATGCAGATGTTAATTCGTGACATTTTTCCAATTCTTGTGACATCTCTTTTGTTTCAGATAAGGTGTTTAAGTAATGTTGAAGGGCACTTGAGGAAGAAGCTTTAGTGACCAGCTTCCCCTCCCCTAAATATAAACTCTGAGTAGACATCATGTGGCAGGGGAAAGGGGGGGGGGGACAGGTCCTGAGCAGGCCTGTCTCATCGTCCAGGACCTGAGAACAGGATGGTATAAATACAGCAAGATTGTCTCTGTCAGCCACACTCGTCTGTTGTGATCTTCAGTTGTCATTATTTGCTCTGAATTTATAGCAGCTCTTCGGTGACCACAATGAATACACTGGTGAGTAGAAACATCCGTAGTTATCTCTCTTATCTTAAATAGCGTCAATTATTTGTGCTGAGTCGCTGTAGGAGAAGGTGAGACTGTTTATTTTCATGCCTGTATTAACTCCAAAGCCGATCCCTGTGGCCGCGCGGTCTAAGGCGTGGGTCTGCGGCCGCTCGCTTACTGGGAATGTCGATTCGAATCCCGCCTAGGGCATGGATGTCTGTGTCTTGTGAGTGTTGTGTGTTGTCAGGTAGAGGTCTCTGCGACGAGCTGGTCACTTGTCTAGAGGAGTCCTACCGACTGTGGTGTGTTTAAAAAGTGTGTGATCGTGAAGCCTCGAAAAATGAGGCGGCCTAGGCCCCCCAAGGGGCTGTCGAGCCATTGGGAGAAAAAAAATTAACTCCAAATTCCTCATTAATGGTGCCTGCAGAAAGCCTTACCGTCAAGAGTAAAGGATAAATTTTATTAAAATTTACCGAATTTATAAATTTGGAATTATTTTCCTGTGTAAATTTACAAACAATATGAGTTTTATTGTAGTTTTGGGTGCAAAATGAAAACACTGGAAGCCCGAAAAAAAGATTCTGTCTTTGAAAAACTGAATACCTTCAACTGAACTAATTCCATGAACCAGAGCCATTCTTAAAAATCTTACCCACTGCAGCCTTGTAGATTAACCCGACATTTTGGAGGATACCTTATACATATTCTATAGTGATTCTGTTAATCTTTAACTGTATAAATTTGATTTCTTTTCTCGTCCAATATAAACCCATTCAGACAAATATTAAGCGTTAGGCTACAAATTTAAAATTATTTCTACTTGTGAATACGTTTTGATTGTTTGCATTTACTACTAAACAGCAAAAACTACATGACGTCACAGTTACCGCTGCGACAGCCTCAAAACTCACAACGAAGGAAAGCAAAAAGTTCTCAAATATGTGAAACAAGCAATGTCTATTTCGTGCCAGTCTTAGTTTACGTAACGACTAATTTTGTGACCGCAAAAGGCAGAGTCCTTTTCTGAGAACACAACAGCTCCTCATCGATTCAACGAATTAACCGCACTATATGCAACACGAAGTTTCATTACCGTTCCAACAACAGCCCGCCACTTGTCGGTATCGTGCACCAGATGTTTCGAGTCCACACCCTCTTATAATATTCCTTTAAATTCCATTCTAATAATATCCTCCCATATAGGACTACGTCTTCCAAGCAGTCTATTTCTTTAAGGCTTCCCTCACAAATTTCTATGTGTCCCATCTTCAACGTTCAAGAAGTCCGAGACTTCTTGAACGTTGAAGATGGAACCGAAGATTGTCCCGAAACGTCGGTACAGAATTACCACTATACGCTACGTGATATTCCAGAAAAGCGCAGAGTTCATCTACATTTTTCTTTTCTCGCATACATGCCACATGCTCAGCCCATCTCATTCTACTTATTTCATATTCAGAATAATATTTGACCAGGAGTACAAAGTACGAATTTCCACATTATAAAATTTCCTCCTGTCTTATATTTCTTCATCCCAGACTCAAACATCTTCCTCAGCTTTCTGCTTTTATAGTTTCTTCTAAGTACAGCTCAACCTTCTTGTTAAACTTGTCGCTAGATAGACGCGGCTTTACTTTATTCTCGAGAAAAGAACACCCGGTACCCATAGCATAGGAGGCTGGGTGGGATCCATAGGGCGTCTGAGCCTTTAGGACAAGAAGAAATTTCTTGCCCCAGCCGGGAATTTAAACCCGCATCTTCCCGTCAATAAGGTTGTCAGCACTGGGACTGCGCTCTTGTGACTGCAACCTGACACTTGTTGCGCGAGACCGCGTGAGTGAAAAACCGTCAACGTTATAGTTCTGCTTATTTTAATGTTGGACTGCAAAGTGCAGCTGTGTCAAACGTGAGAAGCGCGCTATAGTTGGACTGCAAACTGCAGCTGTGTCAAACGTGAAAAGCGCGCTATAGTTGGACTGCAAACTGCAGCTGTGTCAAACGTGAGAAGCGCGCTATAGTTGGACTGCAAACTGCAGCTGTGTCAAACGTGAGAAGCGCGCTATAGTTGGACTGCAAACTGCAGTTGTGTCAAACGTGAGAAGCGCGCTATAGTTGGACTGCAAACTGCAGCTGTGTCAAACGTGAGAAGCGCGCTATAGTTGGACTGCAAACTGCAGCTGTGTCAAACGTGAGAAGCGCGCTATAGTTGGACTGCAAACTGCAGCTGTGTCAAACGTGAGAAGCGCGCTATATTTGCGACACACACATGCATTTCGTAACTCCTTCTGTGGGCCTGTCAAAGATTTATCACTGTCTCACTGGTCAAGTTAGTTTAATTTTGACAATATTTAATGGCAACTAAGCTCATCATTTAACAGTATCATTCTAGACTTGTACTGGGGAGGTAACCTGTTTCAAACGTGAGCCGGACTACTGGGTATTCTTACATATTTTTTTCGTAATTTTCCTGAAAATTCCTAATCGCAAAACACGATGTCATTAAAGAATAAAGTATCGCATCCATTCAAATACTCCTTTCAATTTAAATTAAGTTACAGACCAACTGATGCACACTAAAACCACTTTTTTTATGTAGCTTTATTATTAAAACGTTAAAATTATAACCCCAACACGTGTTTCGATCCTAGTCTTTTACAAGATTTTAACTTATAATATATAAATTTTAAGTGCCGTTAGAATATTTAAAATCATGTATATGAAGTGACTGTAGCTTTCAACAAAAAACCCCCTGACGATGATCCTAGGATCGAAACACGTGTTGGGGTTATAATTTTAACGTTTTAATAATAAAGCTACATAAAAAGTGGTTTTAGTGTGCATCAGTCGGTCTGTAACTTAATTTAATATGACGAAGATGCACGGCGTCAACAGTGTGAAACTCCTTTCAACATTTACATATACCTTCGTAATTCAATAATACCTATCTGCTTGTGACAACGGCACATTACACTAAACATGACTAGTATTTTAGCCATTTTTCACTCACGTCATTTCGGAAACTAATTTCTTCCGTCATCATTTATGAGATTTCTAAATCAGGTGTTTCTTTTACCAGAAGCCAGTAATCTTCGAAACCGTTTTGCTTCCTCCTTGTAAAGCGTCATCAGCACTAATTGCTGTTTTATCCTAATTATCCTCAGCTCTCTGTTTACTGCAGCTCATCAACTTTTTTTCCCACACTTCTGCAGTCAGCATTGGCACCATGGGCTATAATCATGAAATCAGTATTGACAAGATAATGATCCTAAGCTTAACAACCTTAAATGACATCACTTAAAAACAAGTTTTTATAACATATATACATAGGTCTACCACATTATTAGCGTAATTATTTACATAACACACAACTTCCTTGTTAGGGCAGCGTCTTCCCTGGTCACATGTACTGTAGCATATTATGTTATAATGAATACCACGAGTTGAGTCAGTCCTAAGGCTGGTGTCTGCACTACTGACTTACTATCCAGCTAAAAGACTGGTTGACGGACAGACCGACTGAGCAACTAAGCTCTAGGTAACTAGCTAACTAACTAATTAGCTTCACGTAGCAAAGTCCTTCTTGAGAAGCTATAAAGACAATCCCTCACTTTATGGAAACCGAAAGTTCATTACCGTTTTCACATCAGCCCGCTACTTTTCCTTATCCTGAGCCAGCTTAACCCAGTCCTCGCCCTCCCATACTCTTTCCATTTTAACAACATTCGCCCTCTAGGCCTAGGTGTTTAAAGCCTTCCCTTTGTTTCAAGTTTTCCCCCAAAACTTGTAGCACGCATTTCGTTTCTCCCCCCCCCCCCCCCGCCCACACGTGCCAAATGCCTGAAACATCAACTTCCCCTTGACTTGACCACCATAATAACATTTGACGAAGAGCATAAATCATGAAGCTCCTCAATACTTATTTTTCTCTAGCATTATTTTTATTCCTCACTCTTTTGAGGTTGGTCCAAATATTTTCCTCAACAAACTTTATTCTAATAATAATAATAATAATAATAAATAAAACAGTATTTATTTTCCTCAACATTCTCATCCAATGTCAGTTTCAGCTGTTCATATAAACAACAAATTTCAGACTTTATGGACGACAACTCTATTTGCCACTTTGCTCCTACGTGTTTCGGCATCGCTGGATATCCTCTACTTGTTAATTCATTGAATACTGAATTTATATTATGGGTTTCCAACCTTTTTATGACCAAGAGCCAAAACCGTTTTTGTAGGTTGGTTCGCTGACCACAAGTGGAAAAAACTGACACTAAGCGGTAAACGTAACCGCCTACATTATTATGTAGTTTTATATTATAGACACAATTTATAAATATGTCCGTTGGCCGCATAATATAACCTGGTGCGCCGCAAGCAGGCCGCAGCCAGCGGGCTGCTTGTTGGGGACCCATGGTTTATGTCATTATTAATTAACGTATAAAGTACATCGTGGAGAGCCTACATAATACTCAGTTTACGTAATAAATCCGATCGCGATATCATGTATTAAGACGGTTTAGTAAATTTTATTTTAACAAATAATATAAATACAAATAAATTCCAAAAGGCTCTGACTACGGTGTATAACATTCAGAACCAACTGTCTTCTGGACTTTGTCCATCGTACGGATAAAATATTAAAATATATAAAATATATAATAGAAGATAATAGAAGGACCAGCTTCCAAAGCGTCGTGATTTTATATTATATATTTTATATTTTGTCCGAACGATGGACAAAGTCCAGAAGACAATTGGTTCTCAATATAAATACAGCAATTTACATAAGGATATTCTGTTATTACGACTACATTTTAACAGAATTAAAGTCTTGAGTGCTTTCCAATAATATCCAAAATAATACCCCTGAGGATGTCCAGCGAACCCGGTACGAGCACGGTAATAAAGAGAGCTGTGATTGAGTCTGTGTTCTTTTGGATGTGCTGTCAGTTCAGCTTGGGTACACTGAAAACAATGTACTGTAAAACTGTGCCGATACTCTTTCAATTTTGATAGGTATAAATCTGTGATTTGCTCTAGCACGCGTTCTGTTAGGTCCAGCACACGTTCTGTCAGGTGCAATACACGTTCTGTCAGGTCCAGCACACGTTCTGTCAGGTCCAGCACACGTTCTGTCAGGTCCAGCACACGTTCTGTCAGGTCCAGCACTCGTTCTGTCAGGTCCAGCACGCGTTCTGTCAGGTCCAACACACGTTCTATCAGGTCCAGCACACGTTCTGTCAGGTCCAACACACGTTCTGTCAGGTGCAATACACGTTCTGTCAGGTCCAGCACACGTTCTGTCAGGTCCAGCACACGTTCTGTCAGGTCCAGCACTCGTTCTGTCAGGTCTAGCACGCGTTCTGTCAGGTCCAACACACGTTCTATCAGGTCCAGCACACGTTCTGTCAGGTCCAGCACACGTTCTGTCAGGTCCAGCACACGTTCTGTCAGGTCCAGCACTCGTTCTGTCAGGTCCAGCACGCGTTCTGTCAGGTCCAACACACGTTCTATCAGGTCCAGCACACGTTCTGTCAGGTCCAACACACGTTCTGTCAGGTGCAATACACGTTCTGTCAGGTCCAGCACACGTTCTGTCAGGTCCAGCACACGTTCTGTCAGGTCCAGCACTCGTTCTGTCAGGTCTAGCACGCGTTCTGTCAGGTCCAACACACGTTCTATCAGGTCCAGCACACGTTCTGTCAGGTCCAACACACGTTCTGTCAGGTCCAGCACACGTTCTGTCAGGTCCAACACACGTTCTGTCAGGTCCAGCACACGTTCTGTCAGGTCCAACACACGTTCTGTCAGGTCCAACACACGTTCTGTCAGGTCCAACACACGTTCTGTCAGGTCCAGCACACGTTCTGTCAGGTCCAACACACGTTCTGTCAGGTCCAGCACACGTTCTGTCAGGTCCAGCACACGTTCTGTCAGGTCCAGCACACGTTCTGTCAGGTCCAACACACGTTCTGTCAGGTCCAGCACACGTTCTCAAACTGCATATTGCTATTAACAGATCAATTTAATATCCTTTCCTAATGTCAACATATTTCTCTTTCTACTTGTCTTCTTCAATAACAATTCCCAGCTTCCTCATCCATCCGTATTACATGTCTAAACCTTTCAAATATCTTTATTAAAGTCGTTAGATATTCGAGGTTCTTACTGTGGTAACATGTGGCATGTGACGCCGTGTGATTTCTAGGCGCTTTCGCAAAATTACGGAAAGTCACTATTAGCTTTGTCGTGTCTGTCCCGCCGTCTGTCTGCATGGAACAACTCCGCTCCAACTGAACGGATTTTCACGAAAGTCTGTATTTGAGGATTTTTCGAAAATCTGTCGAGAAATTTCAAATTTCATTAAAATATGACAAGAATAACGGGTACTTTACATGAAGACCTGTGTACATTTATGATAATATAACTCCAAGTTCTTCTTGGAATGAGAAATGTTTCAAGACAAGTTTGTAAAGAAAATCAAAACACATATTTTATTTTCAGTACAGTTTTTTTTTTAAATCGTGCCATTTATGAGATAATGTCGCAAAATATGTTACAGCCAGACAGGCCACAGATGACAACATAATACGGCACATGCGCATTGCATGCTGGATAACCAAGGCTACAGACACACACTCATAATATGTAATACTTATTGCTTTCCACGGCGCCTCAATGGTACCTTATAAGCACATTGCCTGTGTTGTTAAATAAGTAATAATATTAAAAAGGAACATATTGCCTCCTTCTTCAGAGTAGTTGAATGATCATAAAGACCGTGGCAACAGCACATTCCTCGGACATGTTAGTACCAAAATACACGGCGTCACAACCAAAAAGGCCTACACCTTAATTTGGGAAAACATACAGTTAGTTTCTGAAGGCACTGATGCGAACCAAAATAAACTTCATTAAAATTGAACTTCTTGGGACACAAATCGAACCCGGGACCTGAATTATTGGCTTCACCACCCTCCACAATTTCTTATCTGGGGAACCACCCACATGACCAATTCAACGGACGCCTGCGTGGGGCTCCTTACCTTTCTGGAAACTGCTTTTCTCCTCCGGTAATCGAAAAATTTTAGACTGTGTTACACAGTGACGTCACTAAAATTACTGTCAGTTCACTACGAATTCTACAGATCATAGCAACAAAAATCACATTCAGACACTTGCGCTCTATGAGCTCTGTGTTCAACATATATTCAGAACACTCTGCTGTCGTGGATAAGTAAATTATTCTGATTCTTCCTTGCAGAAATCTGATATTCCTCCGAAAGATTCTTCTCGACTCTTTAGGAAAATATTTAGATAATTTTAAAGCAAAGAAAGGGGCTACTCGGAGTATAATTCAGTCCACCTAGTACTAAGTCAGTGTGAAGATTTACTTGCATCTTGGTCTCATGATGAAACTTCACGTGTCCCTTGGTCTGATAATGAAACCTTACGTGTCCCTTATTATCAGACTAGAACTTCACGTGCCCCTTGATATCAGAGTGCAACTTCACGCGCCCCTTCTCTCACAATAAAATTTCACGTGCCCTTTATCTCAGATAAAACTTTACGTGCCCCTTGTTATCACAATTAAACTTCACGTGCCCCTTGGTCTCATAATGAAACTTCACGTGCCCTTTATCTCAGATAAAACTTTACGTGTCCCTTTTTATCACAATTAAACTTCACGTGCCCCTTGGTCTCATAATGAAACTTCACGTGCTCCTTTATCTCAGAGTAAAACTTCACGGTTTCCCAGGTCTCATAACGAAACTTCATCTGCCCCTTGACCTCAAATTAAACTTCACGTGCCCCTTGGTTTCATAATAAAACTTCATGTGCCCCTTGGTCTCATAATAAAATTTCATGTGCCCCTTGTTCTCATAATAAAATTCACGTGCCCCTTAGTCTCATATGAAACTTCTACTAGCCTTATACATGTTTATGGCCCAAAAGATGACAACTGTTAAGTTCCTGCACTCAATCTAACAGTGATAATTTCACAAACCATTGGATCTCACAGTGAATGCTCACTTACCTCCTCGTCTCACTGTGACATTCCGTGCATCCAGTTTCATTGTCGATTTAGTTCCGATCCCAAATTGTGTGTTGTCCTTCCTCATACGCAAGATAGTATCTGGAACATAACAAGGATGAATCACCTTAAGACAATTAAGATAGTCAAGCCTGTATCCACGAATTTAAGGACCTAATGAGGGAATTATACATCTGCAAAGCCGACATTTACTTTAAACAGAAATGTGTACCCGTGAAGAATACGTGTTGTGTTTGACGAATTGCAAGTTGGATTTTATGCGTGATTTCAGGCTTCCGCCGACGTGTAAATGAAATCTTCGGTTTGATGGGTAGTTACCGACGTTTCGGCACAACCTATCGGTCCAATCTTTAAGGGTCAAACACTCTTCTTGGACTGTTTTAATCTTGAAGATAGGACCTATACGTTGTCCCGAAACATCGAAAACTAACTAATAATCAACGCTGCATAACATCGCAGAAGAGCAAAGGTCTCAACGTGGTTTTTATTTTAGTATCATAAACACACAAGGTACATGAATCACTTTAACAGAGTATGTCTCATTTGCGACAAAACTTTATTTGTGCTGCCTTCACGCAGAAAGTGGCGCAGAAGAAGGTAACAGAGACGTGTTTCGCCGTCTTTACCACTGTTTAATCTTCTTAAAGTTGCTGGTATTGTACCATCATTGTATCATCAGCCGTTACGTGAATCTGTGTGTTTCAGGTGGTGGTGCTGTTCGTAATAGGAGGTGTGATGGCGGCTCCTCAGGGCAGGGTATCGCTGCCAATTCCGCAGTCCGGTTTAAGTCTAAAGCCTATCGCCATTTTGCGTCAAGCTCTGGACGTTCAACACGACGGAACTTACCAGTTCAGGTGACAATAAAAGCTGGCCTGTCAGTTCTACACGTCGCGTTTGTAACACACTCTATGAGCACTTTAAACATTTTCATACTAAAATGAACCTGAAATATATATTAAACAGAAGTTCGTACCGCTCATTAAACAAGCTTCTTCTATAAGTTTTAAAACTTTCGCGGCGACATGATTCAATACAGTCTTCTCGGGCGCACAGCCGCGTCAACTCGTTTGAATACAACGTTTCGGGGACTGGCTCCGTCCCCATCCTCAGGCAAAACTGATTTTGCCTGAGGATGGGGACGGAGCTAGTCCCCGAAACGTTGTATTCAAACGAGTTGACGCGGCTGTGCGCCGAGAAGACTATATTGAAGCTTCTTCTAATTTAACACTGTCGACACAGTGTACGTACATATATTACAACAATATATATTAACACCATCTGGTGCACAATATTAAAACAAAATATACAGACACTTTACATAAACCCCGATACGTTTCGGTGCACTAGAACACCATCTTCAGGGGGAAACACATTTAACACTTAAAATACACAAGCTCAGTTGTTAAAATTTTAAAATGTACTTGTGTGTTTTAGGTGTTAAAATGTTCTCCTCCTGAAGATGGTGTATTAGTGCAAGGAAACATGTCGGGGTTTATGTAAAGTACTTGCATATTGTGTTTTATCATTGTCTACGAGTTGGTAATAATATATATTATTGTAACAAGCTCCAGGTAGATTACAAAATCCTGTCGGTTAACATTGTACAAGCAAATGATTGCTGCTTGTTGTGAGAACCATAAATGTTACAGAAATACACTCCGCAGGCAGAATATGGGGCTTTTGAATGTTAAAAATCCTGGTACTTGAAAGTAACCAATCGTTAACATAAAAGGGAAATTTTAACTTAAAGCGATTTCTCTCAAAAAGATATCTTTCAAACTGACGGGTACTTTAAAGTCAACATTTAACACAAGTTACGATTGGCAAATTTCCCGGCCTGGCTATAGGATCACTGAAAATAGAATAATGTGAAAAAAATGTATAATTTCTTCATTGAATAATATCTCTTAATATCTTCCTTGGACAAAATTATAATATTGTGCAATTTAGAGTCCAAATCATTTCTTGGTTTCGAATGGCCACGCTACGGACTAGGGTAGATTTACAGCTTGAATTCTGATCCAGAAACTATACTTTCGCTTAGTGCTTGGTCTCAAAAAACACGGTACTCTTTCGAAGGTTATTTAGTAACTTTATTACTAAGGTACAGTGGTTACTGTACTGTGCGACCTATATTAGCATTAAAATTACGCATTTTGCTGCAAAGTGTACAAGCATTTACGTGTGCCGTGTGTGCACACACTAAACAGAATTTGTCTTCATACACAGCATTAGTATGTCGGTCCTCATAAATGAGGAGCAGTATGTCTTCTGTGATGTAGGTACTGTATTTCTAAATAAAATTGCAATTAATTTCATACCGTGGCGTAGCTAACATTTTTGGGCCCTTATGGAAAGCTTACCGATGGACCATAGCCTAACCCTGTGGTAAATGGCCACTTTTTAAAAATCCGTCAAAAATAAATTTTCTTCTCGAATATAAGTTTTCATTTAAATCTTGTTCCTTACAGTTTTGGGCAGAATCGACGTGGTTGTCACATGGGGGTTCATAGGAGGTAATATTGGGAAAGTCAAGCACAAATAAAATTTAGCTTATGTAGTCAGTGATGACGGTCTTGTAAGACTGAAACATAAATGTAAATTTGATTTACGTTTCCTGTATTACCTTCCTCATACACCACGTCACAACGGGATGTGTAGACTGAAGTTGAAGATATTTGAAGGTTTATTCCTTGCCACACCGGTACACGAACATATGCGCCACACCGAACACCACTGGTCGTTACAAGAACCCAATTCTAGGAAACTTTGAACGTCTATTATCTTACCAAGTAACTAGCCAATTAGGTCACAAATTAAAAAACTCTTCTTCCTGGTCTATGCTTTTGTAAAATTACTGATACGTCCTTTAAAGTGTTTTTGGCCGCTTCTTTGTGTTAGGGAGACTCAAGAGCAAGACCATTTATCGTGGATATGCTATCTAATTTCACTTGTAGTATATTTACAATTACATACACTTCGGAAATTGGATCAGAAATATCTGGAAAGTTTTGAAATGTGGTGCTGGAGAAGAATGGAGAAGATCAGTTGGACCGATCGTGTGAGAAATGAAGAAGTATTACACAGAGTTAAGGAGGAGAGGAATATCGTACATATAATAAACAGAAGAAAGGCTAACTGGATTGGTCACATCTTGCGTAGGAACTGCCTTCTGAAACACGTGATTGAAGGAAAGTTAGAGGGAAGGATAGAAGTGACGGGAAGACGAGGGAGAAGACGTAAGCAGCTACTGGATGACCTTAAGGAAAAGAAAAGATACTGGAAAATGAAAGAGGAAGCACTAGATCGCACCCTGTGGAGAACTCGCTTTGGAAGAGGATACGGACCTGTCGTAAGACAGACTACAGAATGAATGAATATTTACATATCCTTGAAGCATTCTGCTGTGTTTACTTGACAGAAATAAACTTAAAGTCCAATTTCCACAGCTCTTATGTTAAACAGTACAGTATCTAGCTACTTTTATTAACTGATATGTACTCTGGCTACAGGTTTCGGCTAAAATTAGCCGTTATGAAGACATTTCCAGACATTTCTTAATTCCAAATAACCTGAACAAAAAACATTCAAATGTACAGTCCACCTTATGACGCTTTTGAATTAAAATATTATATTTATATTTTTGTCCAATTATATGGTTATACGACTCGGGTGTTTGTCCATGTATATACGTATATATATGTACAGTGTGTCCACAAAGTCCCATCGGGGTTTTGAAAAATTGTGGCGCGCAAACAAATTGAGCTAGCCACATGCGGTTTGCGGCAGATTACAGTGAAACTCTGGACGTTTTTTACTGACCTCAGTAGACCTCGATGTGGGCTCCCTTGGTAGCACGGAGAACGTCCAGACGATATTCGAGCTCTTGCCATGTTCTGTGGAGCATGTCCGCTGGAATAGCCGAGATCGCATTCCTGATACGGGTCTTCAGGTCATCAAGTCATCTGTTGACGGCAAAACAAACTTTCAGATTTTCACTGTAACCTTCCGCAAACCGCATGTGGCTAGCTCAATTTGTTTGCGCGCCACAATTTTTCAAAACCCCGAAGGAACTTTGTGGACACACTGTATATATAGTAATCATATATTAAAATAATTCAACATGACACTGAATAAGGCATAAAATGTAAGAGGTAAAATGCTGAAACCCAAAATTAAGATTAAATTAATATAAAATTGCTTGAAACTATGCGTAATTTCAGGCTTCCGCCGCGGTGTAACATTCAATAAATATATCATAATGTGTTTTACCTACTGCCAGCATAGAAACAGACTGTCTTACAAATGGTGAGAGTGAGATTTTGCGAGGTCAATATTTAGTTTCTGGTTTTTGAGATAAGTTATCCTCGCTGCCTGTGACTATATTGGTTGCTAGATTTATCTAGAATATTCACTTTGCAAAATGTCACTGTCGACTGCTTCTGCACAGGACAGTCCGGCCGAAACACATTATTATATGTTGGCTGCTACAGAGTTTAACGTAATTTTAATTTAATTTAATCTTACTTCCTGATTTTAAATTTTACCATTTATACTTTGTACCTGACACAGTCACATGTTAAAGACTTAAATATTATTATTATTATTATTATTATTATATTAATATTAGATAACCAGAATTTTATTACGCCTTATGCACTACAAAATTTAAAAAAAAACATCAACTTGATATTCGATTAAAATGTTATCATTGAACTGAATACTTAAATTTATTATACCAAATATAGACAATGTTTTTCACCAACTAAATGCACTTGTTATAAAAACACTAAAATCTTCTAAAACTGTTTGATCAAAAGCCCCGACATGTTTCGGCTCACCAATGAGTCATCCTCAGGGGATCACAACTGACTGTTCTCAAAACACGTACACATGTTAATCCTCTGTAAAGGTATATGGTCGACGTCTTATCTCACCAATCTTACTTTATCACTTCGCAAGCCGATATGTTTTTTAAACCACTCCCTATAGATTATGCACTATATTATTGCGTCACTTTAAAAAACATATCGGCTTGCGAAGTGATAAAGTAAGATTGGTGAGATAAGACGTCGACCATATACCTCTACAGATGATTAACATGTGTACGTGTTTTGAGAACAGTCAGTTGTGACCCACTGAGGATGACTCATTGGTGAGCCGAAACATGTCGGGGCTTTTTATCAAACAGTTTTAGAATGTTTTAGTGTTTTTATAACAAGTGCATTTAGTTGGTGAAAAACATTGTCTATACTCGAAAAATGCACGGTGAAAATAGAATAAAGTTTATACCAAGTACATCTGTAAGTAAAAATATACGTAATTTACTTGAGGAAGGCTAACTTTAGCCGAAATATTTTGTCACATTTTATATTTGTTAATGAAGATAACTTTATACTTTACTGATTAGAATAATAGCTGTGGAAATTGGATTTTAGATTTGCTCAGTTCTCTTGTATCGGAAGGGTGTACAACTACAGATAAATTACATATATAGAACATTTCTTTCCTAACAACTCTATTTTGCAGGAAGTAATTACGAAAATTACTTAATATACATCTTGCAGTCCTTTCTTAGCAAGGAAACTGCATGTACTAACTGTTTGGGAAATAAGGTGATACCACTTTCAGGGTTTTTGTTGACAATTGCACATGACTTTAAAATAACCGCTTCTAGCTTTTATTTTTGTTTTCGGGAAATCCAAAATATTTTTTCACTCTTTCATCCCTAAACGTTTTTCAGTAATTTGGTAATTTACATTTTCACGTTCATAACCAAAATATTAATTTTAAATAATTTTTCTCCGCTGTCTACCAGCTTTCCTAAGCTACCAAGAAACAGCTGTGCCGTCAAGAACTCAGATTTGTGCTACATTTCTCAAAATTATACCACTTAGAAGCGTTGAAATTTATTAACAAATTGATTATAGGTGAAAAGGTCACCAAATAATGCACATGCCAGAACTTATCCAATAAAACAGGTTATCACAAAATAAGATTTTAAATTCTGCCCACTTTAACCCAACATTTTGTTCGTTTTTATTACTTTACAGTTGGCGTATTGGGGGGAAAAGGTGACTTGTCACTAGATCCCTGGATTTCGTCCGAGAAATGTGTGTTTCTTTTAGTGTAAAAACAATTTACTGCGATTGGCTCGAGGGTTTGCTGTACTTGTGAACTCGTCTGCCTTTCATACTCTTGTTTTATACATCACAGGTCAACGGTCGTGCCGTGCCTGCTCTCATCGCGTAAAACGGGCTTAATCTCGGAGTAGTCCACGTGACATTTACGGCAGATAACATGTCACTGAGACAGGTCTTTCTCTAAGTATTTCTGATTTCCATTATCAGTGTAATTTTGCCTTCGTCTTAATAGATTTATCAGAATGACAAGATGGCTACTCGCGGAACCTCTAAGAACATGCTCTTTCTGATATCGGGGAACATTCGACAGTCGCACTGTCAATATGTTCATGTTTCAGAGGGCCTAACATAGCAAACAGACCATTTATGTATGCATGATATGACGTCGTCCAGATGGCACCAATACATTTCGACAGGTAGTGCACGAATGACACCGACGATCATGAGTCTTGGTTTATTAAGAAAAAATTCACCTGCAGTTGATGAATGGCAGAGGTCATGGTGTCAGACTACTCACGGTGTAGGAGATTGGCCCACCGTTGTGGGTCTTGAAAAATGACGTAATGGAAATAGATTACCAAGCATCTGCATAACATTGTGTATACAGGATGTTTCAGAATGAATCTGCCGTACTTCAGGAGAACGTTCCTGATGTTAATTCACACCGTTATAACCAAACATACTTATACCCGAAGTTGAAAGGTTACGGAGACAATGGCGAGAAGAAAACGTGGTTACTTTGCGGCTCCACATACTGTACCTGTTTTAACATGGTGTGTTGTTATCCGTACACTGCGCAGGTCCGTTTTTGAGTCGATAGCCAAGCCAAGATATACGGAGGCGCGTGTGTTATGTAAAGTACTTCGAAACCTAAGGATGATTTTAATAAAAGTAATGGAGGTTCATGCTTAATTAACGTCTTTATATCACTCATATATTTTTTTATCTGTCAAATACAGGTGTCAACACTATAGGAACTACAAACTCCTCCTCGTTTCAATACGTATTTGTTATTCCATACCTGCATAACGGCTGTCGTTGTTTTAAGAATTACCTCGTCGATATCTCCGTATCCGTCGAAACTAGGATATGGATATTTTTGGTTATATCGATGTAATTTAACCTAAGAAACGTTCTCTCGAATTATGGCACATTTCTCCTAAAACACCCTGTATAAATGCCTGGAAAATTTACTGTCGGTTGGTACACATAGCTTTATAGGTTTATTTGCTAGTGTAACTGTCGTTTATGATCTGATGTTGACTGCCATTATACTGATATACATAACCTTAGAACTTTATTAACTAAATTTTCGAAGTTTGTTCTGAATTTTGACGAATAAAATCATCACGAACTTCGGAATCCGTTATCACTGGAACAAAAATGCCTATTTCTTTCAAAGAACTGATATATAGTACCAGGAACAAAAATATGAAATAACTCCACAAGCAACAAAATCATAAAATTTCCTTCTTAATAAAAGTAAGACAGTTTTGGAAGCATAAAGTGCATCAAATATTAAGTCACTTGTTCCGTAAAGCACAAAAGGAATCGATCTCACTTAATAAAACAGAGCTTGACGGAGCTTAGAGTGATCTGTGCCTTGGCAGGAGACGGGGGAAGCCGAGTAGCCAGCCTCGTGGTCTCATCCCGATTCGTCGGAACCGGTCATGAAAGGTCAAAAACACTGTTATTAGAAGGTTTGATAGCAAAATGTCGAATCTCGAGCATCAAGGTTCACGAACTTCGAGGTTCCGCTGTGTTAAAGCCAGAGATCCAACTCACGTTGCACAAAGAATAACTTAAAAGCTTTATTTTGGCAAATCACTACAACAAAATGTTTCGCGAACCACAGTTTGTGAACCACTGCGTAGTGGAACTGAACTATCGGAGCCGGAATTAAATCTCCGTTGCAACCTGCAAAACTCCGGATAAAAAGTACAGGAATTACTAAATTAATTTTTTCATCGAAATTTAAAAAAAATAAGGAAAACCAAAAGAAAAAAAATTCCAACAGGGCTTGAAGAATGGCCATAATTTTGCCAATGCATATGCTGCGTCGTTCGTAAATTGAATCCAGCACGCTACGACCCATATATGGGTAAGTTTGAAATGACTCAGATACCACTCGGCATGGAAACGATTTCTGAACTCAAACGGTGAGTACGTAAAGATTCCTGTAGATGGCTACACAAGCCACAATCATAGAGCTCCATCTGTCGGAGGAACCTCGAACTAAATCAATCCGTAATAACGTAAGATGTTCCATTGCTGCCGTTTATAGCCCATTGTTGCTTCTTCTCGGAACAGAATAAAAATTGTTCCTTTTAAGCTTGTAGCGAATCAGTATTCGAACGACTGAGATGTTTACGTAGAGCAAATACGCTAATTTGAAGTTGCAACTGTATTAACCGACAAATTTCCTGAAGATATACGTACCCTTTCGTAGAAACAAGTTGTAAAGAATGAGAGAAAATTAAGACTCAGTTAATGACGATGTACCAGCAATAATGGTGGAGTGGGTCAAATGTAGGCAGGCTAGTGAGATGATACAACAAACAAGGAACACAGGTCATGGAACAATTAAAAACCTAAAGATGGTTTACAAACCGAAATATGGCCGTGCCATGACTCAGGCGGTCAGTCGCCGGCCTCTCACCGCGGAGGCCCGGGTTCGATCCCGGGGTCAGTCTATGTGGAATTTGTGGTGGACAAAATGGCACTGGGACAGGTTTTTCCCCTAGTACTTCGGTTTTCCCCTGTCAATTTCATTCCACCGGTGCTCCATTAGTTGGAAAAACGAAAAAAAAACTAATCACCTTCATCACAGGGTTGCACAACAAGCCTTAAGGCTGCGGTGCGTCTGTAGCATCAGCTGCGGGGCCCTTCACCGCAAAAAAAAAAAACACGAAATATGTCGGATCGTAAATAAATAATTTTAAGAAGTGTGTACATTGTTGGATTTTTATTCTACTTGAGTGGCTTACACGGTAACAATGTATCATAAAAACAGACGGGTACATTAGTGTGTAGGAAAGTCGGAATGTGCAGTGTTTTTGTTCTGGCAGTAGACACTGGCACGCAGTAGGCAGCAGTCTGCAGTAAGAAACAATCTATGAAGAATAAAGTTCTCGCTAGATAGAGCTAGTGTTTTTAGCATGAAAGAAGGTACAAAAACTCCACATTCCACTCTCTGATTTTAGTACTTCTGTTTTTGACAGATGTGCTACGACATTTATTTCGACAGAAGAAAGAAAGTTTTGGTAAATAAACTGGAAAAGCAACAAATATAAAAGGATAATATTGAAGTTGTTAAAGTACAGTCAATGAAGATGCAAAAGGTGGCAAAAATACGCTTGAACTCATGTTGGTTGGCCTTCTCACTTTTCCATATATATTTTACTCCGAAAACTACTTTTTTCGATTTCTATGAAATTTGATAATTGAAATCCAAATTAAAAGTTATGGGGCAAATTGTCTTATATAACTCCAACTGCAAATTCACTAAATTATTCTCGGGTAATTAGCAGTATGGATTATGGGTACAAACCGACGTTTCGGTGGCGTTCTGTGCCACAGGTATGTGAAAGGTCGATTTTTAACTTACCAACGATGAGGTTGATAGCCTAACATGAATTTAGTGAAGATTTTCACCGAGGAAGCTTCAAATACTGTTACAACTGCAGCAGAGAGGACATTGTTGTCGAGTTGGCAGCTTTCTGCATGGTGTTAGGAAGGCCCCAGGATAAGACTTCGCCCTGAAGACGGGCTTTTCTGACTGATATTGCCTACGTTCCTGGTGTAGTATCTCTAAATAGATAAAGATCAGTCTTTCGTTTCATTTCCAATTAATTAATCATTAACAAACTTATTATTCGCTGCTATGCAGTCTGCGCTAATGACAGATGTTAAGTCTTGAAGCTGTCGCGGAGACAAAGTCCAATAAAATCTTCTCCGGCTAATAGCCGCGTCCTGATGGTTAAGACTATACTTGAATACGCTGAAGCGGACTTCAGCTCAAGACTATTGTGAAAATAAGACGTAATTTTACTATTTCTATAAAGCATATCGTCTCATACGTATTTAGGATAAAAATATTAATTTTATTAAACCCCAAAATCTCATTGCTTGAAACACGTATTTCCTGGTTTCATGCTAAAAACTTTTAAGTTTATTTTCACCAAAAAGCATTAAATATATGTTGTTTTAACGCAGACTCAGTATTTATTTTTAAAGATATTTATTTTTAAAATATTGTTTACATAAGTTCTAGGCTTCAAAATGTGAATGTCTGAATATTCATTCGCGATTTATTTTGATATGGCGAATGTTTAAATTAATAAAAAGATAAAAAAAAACTTTTGATATAAACACCGTGGTTTTGCACGGCATAAAATGCACATCACAGCCAATAATAAATACAAATTAGCAGGGAAGATAATGCAAGTTTTATTCTTGAATGTAATAATTCTCTGGGATTATCAGGGTAAATACTCTCACGACTAATATTAATCTAAATTTAATTAAAGATTCAGCCCGTACCGCGCAGTAAACACATTCCATCTCGGTTATGAAACCAATTAAGTTAATGCTGTATAGGGAAATAATAGCTCTCTTTTCAGTTACCATACAAAACACATAAGTGTATTCTGTGTAAAGAATTTAGAATTTTTCAACTTTACAATTTTTGGTAACGAAGTAACTACTAGGCTTTAAAGAGTTAAAAAGCCAGCAGGTTCTTCTGAAACAGTGGCATGTAATGTACATTATCGTCACCATGCATTTCTTAATAACTCACAAATTACACACCAACAAAATGCACCATATTTTCACTTTTTATTCTTTAACCCCTACATATGTTTCAGCCCTTACAAGGCCATCTTCAGGGGGCTTGTAATGTACATTTACTTTACATCCATTGTTTATGTCTGCTATATATTATATATGATATATAACATAAGAGCAGACATAGGCTGAGGGTGTTTGAGAATAGGGTGCTGAGGAGGATATTTGATCCTAAGAGGGACGAGGTAACAGGGGAGTGGAGAAGACTACATAACGAGGAACTTAATGATCTGTACTGATCACCAAATATTGTTCGGGTGATCAAATCAAGAAGAATGAGGTGGGCGGGGCATGTAGCACGTATGGGTGAGAGGAGAGGTGCATACAGGGTTTTGGTGGGGAGACCTGAGAAAAGGAGACCACTTGGAAGACCCAGGCGTAGATGGGAGGATAATATTAAAACGGATCTTCAAGAAGTGGGATGGGGAGCATGGCCTGGATTGATATGGCTCAGGATAGGGACAGGTGGCGGGCTGTTGTGAGTGCGGTAATGAACCTTCGGGTTCCATAAAACGCGGGGAATTTCTTGACTAGCTGACGACCTGTTAGCTTCTCAAGAAGGACTGTGCTGTATGGAGTTAGATAGTTAGTTAGTTAATAGCAGACATAAACAATGGATGTAAAGTAAATGTACATTACAAGCCCCTGAAGATGGCTTTGTAAAGGCTGAAACATATGTAGGGGTTAAATAATAAAAAGTGGAAATATAGTGCATTTTGTTGGTGTGTAATTTGTGAGTGGTATGTATATTTACCACACTAAACGTCGTAAAACGTCAGAAGGCAGAAAGAGAGGTAGTCACAGCCGAAAGAACGTAAAATTACGCTTTTAATTACGCTTTATTGCGTCCTGTGAAGTGTTTGAGATCTCGTCTTTCATTTTGCAGTTACGAGACAGAAAACGGAATTGCAGCTCAGGAAGAAGGCTCGATCAAGAACCGGGGTCAGCAGGACGAGGCTGCCGTTGTACAGGGTGCTTTCTCCTACACCTCCCCTGAAGGGTACCCTATCAAAGTGACCTACATTGCTGACGAGAATGGTTTCAAAGCCGAGGGAGCCCATCTGCCCACAGCCCCACCAATTCCTGAAGCAATCCTCAGGTCGCTGGAATATAACAGAGCTCACCCGGAGGAGGACGATGAAAACTTCAACAGAGGCGGTCTTCTCAACAGGGGTGTCATCGCTAATAGGAGGTTCTAGATCTAGTCAAAGGCATGTGACTAAAACTGCCTAAGACAAGATTTAAAGATGAAGGATAAATAGCAATGTTTATATGTCTAGTTCGAAATATTGATATTTGATACAGATAAAAGAAACACAAGTTATTCCATTTCGGTAGTGTATACAGAATATTGTACGTGACTGTATCACATCGGTATATTAGTATGTAGAACTTACTGGTACAAATTCTGCGTGAACTTTGTCCGAAATATTTATTTTATGCACACGAACACTCACCCCCATCTAGCGCCGAGGTTAAAGAAAGAGTAGAGCTATACCTCTACTCCCCCTCTGGGCCTTCATGGCCTGTTCTAGGGTAAATTTTACCTTTACCTTTACACAAACATTGAATCATAATAACAGGTAAATGGCACAATATAATTCCGCTCATGTATCAGCAATTTGTCGTAACACACACAATTCGTCAAACTGTGATTCCCGCATTACCAGACAGTTGGGTTACAAACACACCTAGCGTCAAAATGTTGTGTCCACAAATATAAATTGCTTGTCCTTATATTTTCGTAAAAACATAACATGCTTAAGTGTTCTATTGAGGATCGGTCAAGTTGTCTGTCTGCTGTAAAACTGTGTATCGGTGTGTTACGTCGTACTGTTGTCTCACGAGCTACATGCTAATAACAACTAATTATTCTGAGGTTCTTAATTAAACGCATCTCTTATAGAAACTCCTAAGATAGTTTTTTTAGTCATAAGAATTTGATATTTCCTGTAGGTGTCAAAATGTTAAGAATGACGGTCACAGCCATCTAGATTAAGCATCTTCACTCAAGACAGGTATCTAATTCAGTTTACTGGTTCAAATTAATGATATTCTACGCTGTTACCGAATTTCTGAACCTGATTTCTGGTTGTAAGAAAGAAACGAAATACATTATCACACTTTTCATAAGCAATGACACATTTTTCTTTGTCTTTTGTTTTAATAGCCTCTGTTTTTGCCAAGCCACACCCAATGTTACCTGCCATCTCTCAAGGCACACAGTTCTGTTTACATCAAGTGATACGTCCTAAGATGTTTCGATATGAACTCAGCGAGCAAGAGGCTAAACCTACCCAACTTTTTGACATATATTATGCCTATGTCGTGGCGCGAATATACTCTCATCACGAAATTTATTTTGGTACTTCACAGTCATTTTTAACAATCCTTCGTATATTGTCATTATGTTTCGCCATTAAATGAGGCACCTTGATTCTCACAGCCTATATATGAGTGTTACGCTGAAGAGATAAACACGGGAAATGAGTTCAAGTGCCATAACACCATACATGTCGTGCCATACACCATACATGTCGTGCCATACACCATACATGTCGTGCCATACACCATACCTGTCGTGCCATACACCATACATGTCGTGCCATACACCATACCTGTCGTGCCATACACCATACCTGTCGTGCCATACACCATACATGTCGTGCCATACACCATACCTGTCGTGCCATACACCATACCTGTCGTGCCATACACCATACATGTCGTGCCATACACCATACCTGTCGTGCCTATAACCATACATGTCGTGCCATTACACCATACCTGTCGTGCCATACACCATACCTGTCGTGCCATACACCATACATGTCGTGCCATACACCATACCTGTCGTGCCATACACCATACATGTCGTGCCATACACCATACATGTCGTGCCATTACACCATACATGTCGTGCCATACACCATACCTGTCGTGTCATACCCATTACCTGTCGTGCCATACACCATTACCTGTCGTGCCATACACCATACCTGTCGTGCCATACACCATACCTGTCGTGCCATACACCATACCTGTCGTGCCATACACCATACCTGTCGTGTCATACCCATACCTGTCGTGCCATACACCATACCTGTCGTGCCATACACCATACCTGTCGTGCCATACACCATACATGTCGTGCCATAACACCCTATACCTGTCGTGCCATACACCATACATGTCGTGCCATTACACCCATACATGTCGTGCCATTACACCATTACATGTCGTGCCATACACCATACATTGTGTCTGCCATTACACCTATACCCTGTCGTGCCATACACCATACATGTCGTGCCTATACACCATACATGTCGTGCCATACACCATACATGCCGTGCCATACACCATACATGTCGTGCCATACACCATACATGTCGTGCCATACACCATACATGTCGTGCCATACCTACCATAACATTGTCGTGCCATACACCATACATGTCGTGCCATACACCCATTACATGTCGTGCCATACACCATACATGTCGTGCCATACACCATACATGTCGTGCCATACACCATACATGTCGTGCCATACACCATATATGTCGTGCCATACACCATACCTGTCGTGCCATTACACCATACCTGTCGTGCCATACACCATACATGTCGTGCCATTTACCACCATACATTGTCGTGCCATTACACCATAATGTCGTGCCATACACCATACATGTCGTGCCATACACCATACATGTCGTGCCATACACCATACATGTCGTGCCATACTCCATATATGTCGTGCCATACACCATACCTGTCGTGCCATACACCATACCTGTCGTGCCATACACCATACCTGTCGTGCCATACACCATACATGTCGTGCCATACACCATACATGTCGTGCCATACACCATACATGTCGTGCCATACACCATACCTGTCGTGCCATACACCATACTGTCGTGCTCACCATACTGTCGTGCCATACACCATACATGTCGTGCCATACACCATACATGTCGTGCCATACACCATACATGTCGTGCCATACACCATTTCATGTCGTGCACATATCTCCATACCTACTGTCGTGCCATACTACTGTGTGCATACATACCTGTCGTGCCATACACCATACCTGTCGTGCCATATACACCCATACACCTGTCGTGCCATACACCATACTGTCGTGCCATACACCATACCTGTCGTGCCATACACCATTACATGTCGTGCCATACACCATACCTGTCGTGCCATACACCATACATGTCGTGCCATACACCATACTGTCGTGCCATACACCATACCTGTCGTGCCATACACCATTACAACTGTCGTGCCATACACCATACTGTCGTGCCATACACCTTTATACCTGTCGTGCATACCATACTGTATCACATACTGTCGTGCATACACCATACCTGTCGTGCCATACTCTACCATACACTGTCGTGCCATACACCATACTGTCGTGCCATACACCATACCTGTCGTGCCATACACCATACATGTCGTGCCATACCTCGTGCCATACACCATACTGTCTGATAAACGTCGTGCCATACACCATACTGTCGTGCCATTACACCATACATGTCGTGCCATACACCATACTGTCGTGCCATACACCATACTGTTCGTGCTCATACACCATACACTGTCGTGCCATTACACCATTACCTGTCGTGCCATACACCATACTGTCGTGCCATACACCATACATGTCGTGCCATACACCATACATGTCGTGCCATATCACCATACATTGTTCGTGCCATACACCATTGTGCCTACACCATATCGTGCCATTACACCATACTGTCGTGCCATACACCATACTGTCGTGCCATAACACATGTCGTGCCATACACCATACATGTCGTGCCATACACCATACATGTCGTGCCATACACCATCATGTCGTGCCATACACCATACATGTCGTGCCATACACCATACTGTCGTGCCATACACCATACATGTCGTGCTACACCATACATGTCGTGCATACCTCATGTCGTGCCATACACCATACATGTCGTGCCATACACCATACTGTCGTGCCATACACCTATACTGTCGTGCCATACACCATACATGTCGTGCCATTACACCATACATGTCGTGCCATACACCATTACTGTCGTGCCATTACACCATACATGTCGTGCCATACACCATACTGTCGTGCCATACACCATACATGTCGTGCCATACACCATACATGTCGTGCCATACACCATACATGTCGTGCCATACACCATACATGTCGTGCCATACACCATACATGTCGTGCCATACACCATACATGTCGTGCCATACACCATACATGTCGTGCCATACACCATACATGTCGTGCCATACACCATACATGTCGTGCCATACACCATACATGTCGTGCCATACACCATACATGTCGTGCCATACACCATACATGTCGTGCCATCACTACGTGCAACCATACATGTCGTGCCATACACCATACATGTCGTGCCATACACCATACATGTCGTGCCATACACCATACCATGTCGTGCCATACACCATACCTGTCGTGCCATACACCATACCTGTCGTGCATACACCATACTGTCGTGCCATACACCATACATGTCGTGCCATACACCATACATGTCGTGCCATACACCATACATGTCGTGCCATACACCATACATGTCGTGCCATACACCATACATGTCGTGCCATACACCATACATGTCGTGCCATACACCATACATGTCGTGCCATACACCATACATGTCGTGCCATACACCATACATGTCGTGCCATACACCATACATGTCGTGCCATACACCATACATGTCGTGCCATACACCATACATGTCGTGCCATACACCATAATGTCGTGCCATACACCATATACTGTCGTGCCATACACCATACCTGTCGTGCCATACACCATACCTGTCGTGCCATACACCATACTGTCGTGCCATACACCATACATGTCGTGCCATACACCATACATGTCGTGCCATACACCATACTGTCGTGCCATACACCATACTGTCGTGCCATACACCAATGTCGTGCCATACACATACATGTCGTGCCATACACCATACATGTCGTGCCATACACCATACCTGTCGTGCCATACACCATACATGTCGTGCCATACACCATACATGTCGTGCCATACACCATACATGTCGTGCCATACACCATACATGTCGTGCCATACACCATACATGTCGTGCCATACACCATACATGTCGTGCCATACACCATACATGTCGTGCCATACACCATACATGTCGTGCCATACACCATACATGTCGTGCCATACACCATATATGTCGTGCCATACACCATACCTGTCGTGCCATACACCATACCTGTCGTGCCATACACCATACATGTCGTGCCATACACCATACATGTCGTGCCATACACCATACATGTCGTGCCATACACCATATATGTCGTGCCATACACCATACATGTCGTGCCATACACCATACATGTCGTGCCATACACCATACATGTCGTGCCATACACCATATATGTCGTGCCATACACCATACATGTCGTGCCATACACCATATATGTCGTGCCATACACCATACCTGTCGTGCCATACACCATATATGTCGTGCCATACACCATACCTGTCGTGCCATAACCATACCTGTCGTGCCATACACCATACCTGTCGTGCCATACACCATACCTGTCTTTGTAAGCACCTGTAGCATTGGTGTTGTTCTTCATCTCATCGAAAAACACTTCTGAGTGTCTACTTTGAACAATTTTCAATTTCAACACGTGAACGTACAAGTTCTACATGTTTTAAGAAGTAAGATTTCATTTATGTTTCTTATCATCGTATTACGACGGCAACTGCGAAGTGCGATAACACACGTCTATTGGATTGTCACTTTATGTATTCGTTTTGTGTCTAACAAGGCATACTTATCTTGTGCTGTAGTCAAACCCTATTAGTATACCAAAACATAAGTATATCGCCTACCATAAAACCAGATGTTTTAAGAAGCACATCTTCTGATTTTCTACTCAGATCAGACGTCAACACCTCATTACATTAATTATAGCAGTTACACCTTGCATGATATGCAATAGTTAAACACGTACTGGGGAAACTGTATTCTCTGTAGGTTTCGCAGACGATTTAACCTCCAATAAAATTTGCCGGATTGCGATAAAACTTGTTATTGTTTTTCTGCACTGAAATTTATCCGGCCAATATTTCTTCCTCTGCCTCGCTGTCTCGGAACAACATAAATTTGCTTTACACTAAAATTAAAAGGAAGCTTGACATGCCCCCCACAATGTCACCATCATACCCCAAAACTTACACATACGTATTATAAAAAATACAGTGGAACCTCGAACTTCGAAAACAATCCGTTCCAGGAGACGGTTCAACTTTCAAGTTGTTCGACTTTAAAGCTGTTCGACTTTCGAGTTAAATTTCCCCATAAGAAATAATGTAAATTGAATTAATCCGTTTCAGACCCCCAAAATTTACCCAATACAAAACATTTTAAGTGCCTATTTCAAAAGACAATAATGATAAAACAAGTATATTTAATTTCAATAATTGAAAATTTTTATTTATAATAGTACATACATAAAAAATATTGTATAATAATCAATCAATAGTAATAGTAGGAGGGATATTACTGTTCACTGGAAGGTGAATTACCCTTCTTTCATTTGGACCAAGCAGAGAGAGAAGGCGACCACGTGATTCTTTGTTCGACTTTCGAGTTTTTGTTCGAGTTTCAAACCCGGATTTTCCTCGAATTTTTTGTTCGAGTTTCAAGTTGTTCGAACAACAAACCGTTCGAAGTTCGAGGGTCCACTGTATTTGGGTCAGTGAAAGAATGAACAAAGATACTCCTCAGATTTTCTATTTAGCAACTCTCTCCCCTCTCTATACTTGTAGTCTTCTTCTCCACCACTTCTTATTCTCCGTCTTCTATTGACGTTGCCGAAGAACAGGCGCGAAATGAAGGCAATTTGAGGGGAACCGAATATATTTAAAATCTGAAATTTCTTTCGGAACAATTTCTAATGATTGTGCGTAATGTATAGGTGCAGTTAAAGAAATACAAAGAATAAATATGGCTATTACGATCAAAGCACGTCACGTGACTTATAATTAGTCTACGGAAGACAACGTTTTGTCTGTAATCAAGACCGCACAAGATCAGTCTAGTACCAACTGTGACAAGGAATACCGTTTAACAATATGGCGTAATACTGACTCTTGTTTCTTGAACTTCTTAAAGAATTTTGCATGTACTGGGAATTGCGTGTTACAGAATTGACATTGCGAGTGAATTTGTTATGGACCTGCTTATTATATATGTATTTGGTTAATTTAAGGTGTTTTAAAAAGTGGTCATATAGCATGAATAAGGACACAAGAAATGTATACTAAGCAACGTCCAAACAGCCGCTGCTACATTATTGTGGAGCCTACAGTTCCTACGAAATATCACAAATATATTTCAGATTTGCGCGCAATTTCAATTTCAGTTTTGTCTCTGCGATGAGTCTGTTCCTCGTCAGGAGGAGTTCTAACGATTGCGTGAATGCGTGTATGTGTGTGTCACTGAGTGTGATAAGGTGCAACAATAACCCTCTACACCTACAAAGAGTAGGTAGAAGAGGTCAGACTAAGAAAAAAAGAAAGAATTTGAATAAAGCTATCCAATTACAGACCTGGACAGACCCTTAGGGTTCCAGTAGGTTGAGGCTCCTAGAATTTCTAGACAATCGGCACATAAATGTGAGAAGGTAGTCAGCCCTACGCACCGGCCATCTTTACTCCCCTCCATAATCCTGGTACTCATTTCTGTTAGAGGCTGAGTCGACCCCAGGGCCACAGTGTGGCTGGAAGGATTAAGTCAATGAGGAATCGCAATATCCCCATCGGGAATAAAACCCGCGACCTCCCGGCTTGTAGCGCAGTGCCTCAACCAACTGCGCCACCGTGCACAGAAGAGTTTGATTAAAAATGAATAAAATTACAATTTAATGTATGTGTTTATAAATCAAGTACCCCATAGATTCTGGTTTTACTCAGTCACAAAGTGCTCTTGTATGAAATGTCTTACACTGCTATCAGACTACATGCAGTCAGTATACAGAAGACGATATCCTTTAAAGACACATCTCGCTGCAGAGAAGATAATATTTTATGTGAGGTAACACATTTTTATGTGAGGTAACAATTTTTTATGTGAGGTAACACATTTTTTATGTGAGGTAACACATTTTTTATGTGAGGTAACACATTTTTTTATGTGAGGTAACACATTTTTTATGTGAGGTAACACATTTTTATGTGAGGTAACACATTTTTATGTGAGGTCACACATTTTTATGTGAGGTCACACATTTTTATGTGAGGTAACACATTTCTTTATGTGAGGTAACACATTTTTTATGTGAGGTAACACATTTTTATGTGAGGTAACACATTTTTATGTGAGGTCACACATTTTTATGTGAGGTCACACATTTTCATGTGAGGTAACACATTTTTATGTGAGGTAACACATTTTTTATGTGAGGGAACAAATTTTTTATGTGAGGTAACACATTTTTTATGTGAGGTAACAAATTTTTTATGTGAGGTAACACATTTTTTATAACCTCAGGAACACATAACAAATTGTGAAAAATGCGATATTTGTTACTAGTTAAGTAGGGGCTAGTGCGTATAACACGTGTGTGATAAATATCGCGGTGTGAACTTCCGGCTGTTTGGACTACTTTAAGGTGACAAGTCAGAGGACAGGAAGTAACAAATGATAGTTGTTAGACTGAATAATGACCCTCTACCAGATGCTGCATTCGCTTAAAACACTGAAGTACATACTTCAAAATTACTGGCAAGACAGCTAACAGAGTGGCGACATTCTACAGTTGTTTCAGATACAGTTAACTCCACTAATTCCTAGGAGTATTTCTTCGTTCCATGCGCATGCTCTAAATCGAGGCCAAGAGTTGTGCAGAAAGGCATTCCTCTTTATGCCACTTGACGAAGACGATTTATCCGGTGTAGCTAAACCTGTGTCAGACGGCCGTGCCATGGCCCAAGCGGTTAGTCGCCGGCCTCTCACCGCGGAGGAACGGGTTCGATCCCGGGTCAGGCCATGTGGGATTTGTGGTGGACAGAGTGACACTGGGACAGGTTTTCCTCCGAGTACTTCGGGTTTCCCCTGTCAATTTCATTCCACCGGTGATCCGTTACTCGCAAAAGCGAAAAAAAATTAATCTAATTTATCACAGGGTTGCACAATAAGCCTCAAGGCTGCGGTGCGTCCGTGGCATATGCTGCGGGGCCCTCACCAAAAAAACGGTTGAAGAATAGAAGAAGGGTTGAAGAATAGCCAGGTATCTAAAGAAATGCGCTCACTTACATCTCCGCTTTGCAATCCATGGCAGGCATACCGTTGGTTGTCTGGTGGTACGCAAAGTTATTTCGGAATTATATTTTTCATAATTCGATTTTAAATATGTAATTACATTACTAAAATTGTTTTAAATGTATTTCAATTAAAAAGAAAAATGTATATGAATTGTGATTACGATTTCTATGATATTAATATTTTCAGTCCCTGGTGTTAGGAGTGACTATTTTGTTTCTTATAGCGGTAAGCGAGGAGGAGAGAAGCCCCGGTACCACACGCGTTTATTTCTTTGCACCTTTCTTTAACCATCCAGCAACAGGACCTTCCATGGGCTCTACCTTGGTGCTACTAGCTCACAGACAAACGCCTACACAAAACGTTGGTTACCAGATGTATGGACAGTGATGACAAATGGTCAGTGTTCGAGTTTAGGCACTTGTTATTAACTAATTCCACGGAGCAGAACTAAAATTCCTCGTCTACCCAAGAAGATTTTATTTTGGAGCCCCAAATTCATTAACGAGATAACAAAGAGCCCATCACTTGCTATTCGGAGTCAGGTGTAAGCAGTCCTCGCCTTTCCGGAAGATCCTTTTTAATATTACCCTCCAACGTAAGCTTAGGGCTGCCAGCTGGAACCTTTCATTCTGGTTTCCTCATTGAAACACCTGTACCTATTTCTCTTCTACGTCACACGTGTCACCCTGCTCAATACATTATGCTTGATTTGAAACACCTGTACCTATATCTCTTCTACGTCACACGTGTCACCCTGCTCAATACATTATGCTTGATTTGAAACACCTGTACCTATATCTCTTCTACGTCACACGTGTCACCCTGTTCAATACATTATGCTTCATTTGAAACACCTGTACCTATATCTCTTCTACGTCACACGTGTCACCCTGCTCAATACATTATGCTTGATTTGAAACACCTGTACCTATATCTCTTCTACGTCACACGTGTCACCCTGCTCAATACATTATGCTTGATTTGAAACACCTGTACCTATATCTCTTCTACGTCACACGTGTCACCCTGCTCAATACATTATGCTTGATTTGAAACACCTGTACCTATATCTCTTCTACGTCACACGTGTCACCCTGCTCAATACATTATGCTTCATTTGAAACACCTGTACCTATATCTCTTCTACGTCACACGTGTCACCCTGCTCAATACATTATGCTTGATTTGAAACACCTGTACCTATTTCTCTTCTACGTCACACGTGTCACCCTGCTCAATACATTATGCTTGATTTGAAACACCTGTACCTATTTCTCTTCTACGTCACACGTGTCACCCTGCTCAATACATTATGCTTGATTTGAAACACCTGTACCTATTTCTCTTCTACGACACACGTGTCACCCTGCTCAATACATTATGCTTGATTTGAAACACCTGTACCTATTTCTCTTCTACGTCACACGTGTCACCCTGCTCAATACATTATGCTTGATTTGAAACACCTGTACCTATTTCTCTTCTACGTCACACGTGTCACCCTGCTCAATACATTATGCTTGATTTGAAACACCTGTACCTATTTCTCTTCTACGTCACACGTGTCACCCTGCTCAATACATTATGCTTGATTTGAAACACCTGTACCTATTTCTCTTCTACGTCACACGTGTCACCCTGCTCAATACATTATGCTTGATTTGAAACACCTGTACCTATATCTCTTCTACGTCACACGTGTCACCCTGCTCAATACATTATGCTTCATTTGAAACACCTGTACCTATATCTCTTCTACGTCACACGTGTCACCCTGCTCAATACATTATGCTTGATTTGAAACACCTGTACTTATTTCTCTTCTACGACACACGTGTCACCCTGCTCAATACATTATGCTTGATTTGAAACACCTGTACCTATATCTCTTCTACGTCACACGTGTCACCCTGCTCAATACATTATGCTTGATTTGAATCACCTGTACTTATTTCTCTTCTACGACACACGTGTCACCCTGCTCAATACATTACGCTTCATTTGATCACCAGGAAAATATCTGGCTAGGAATAAAGCTTACTTTTCTCCAGTCTTAATTTACATCCTTTCTCTTAAGCCCAATATCTTTCTCAGCACCTCTTTTCAAAATATGTGGTTAGTATTGCCGGTTAAAACTGGGTTTATCTTTGTTGTACTTTGTGTTAGTTTTAAAATCAATTGCCATTCTGTATAGCCTGATATACAGGGTATACACAAACTAATGGTGCGGTTTCCCTTTATTCACCATTGAAACCGCACCATTCTTTTGTGTATACCCTGTATATATACGTAAAACTTTCCCTGTCCAAACCATGAAGTCAAATACTGGAAGCAGGAGTAATATCTCCACCCATTCTTAAGTTCACCTCAGCAATAGACGGAGATGAGTGTTTAACTTCACGCCCCGGCCGCTTTATCCCAGGAGAAGAAGCCCGATACCCATTGAATAGGAAGTTGGGTGGGCCCCAGAGCCGACCTGGAAATTTTGAAATATATATATATATATAATGCCGCTCATGTATCAGCAATTTGTCGTAACACACACAATACGTCAAACTGTGATTCCCGCATTACCAGACTGTTGGGTTACAAACACACCTAGCGTCAAAGTGTTGTGTCCACAAACATAAATTGCTTGTCGTTATATTTTCCTAAAAACGTAACATGCTTAAGTGTTGGTCTGTTGAGGATCGGTCAAGTTTTTCCTGTCTACTGTAAAACTGTGTATCGATGTGTTACGGGAAATTGTTGTCATGATATATATATATATATATATATATATAATATACCGATGTACCAGACGAAACTACAACCCCATCTTCAGTGTTTAGGATAAGCAACTCAATTTTTTCACTCTGAAGATGGAGATAAAGAGATTTCTCCAAAGCCTCCGTAAATTTCTATTAGACTGCATGACGTCACTTTCCAGAATACCGTTAACACTGGTCTGTCATAAGATTTCGCACCTGTATAACAAATAAATTTCAAGTGCCTTTAAAATCAAAAGCGGGTTGATCCTAAGGCAGGCATTAGAATCTAACGGGTTTCGGAGCTTCAGGTAAGCAGCCTTAACATTTTGCTTCGCCTTTCACTTTCACACGTACCGCAGTTGCATGCAAGACAGGTTTAATTTCGAGCTAAAAGTAGCCAAGTTCGAAAGAGGACATCCACAATAGTTCAAGGTTTTAAATACGCTGTACAGGTATCATAGGAGGCCATCCTCGTAGTAAGGCAACATTTTATACCATAACAACTTTGAGAAGTAAATGGAATTTTTAGAATTATGTCACGTTCTTTATGGCACTGTAAAGCCAAACAGACGATCTCAGTGGCCGCGCGGTCTAAGGCGTGGGTCTGCGGCCGCTCGCTTACTGGAATTGTGGGTTCGAATCCCTCCCAGGGCATAGATGTCTGTCTGTTGTGAGTGTTGTGTGTTGTCAGGTAGAGGTATCTGCGACGGGCTGGTCCCTCGTCCAGAGGAGTCCTAACGAGTGTGGTGTGTCTAAAAAGTATGTGATCGTGAAGCCCCGAACAATGAGGTGGCCTAGGCCCCCAAGGGGCTGTCGAGCCATTGGAAAAAAAACAACCAAAATGCCATAGATGCACAAGGTAAAGATACAAGACTGCAGAGAAAGAAGATAATTACTAGACATAGTTTTAGATGCACAAGGAATACTAAACTGAGCACATATATATATGAACCCTTTAAAAGCCAAAGGTGAATGTACTTCTCTATCCGTAAATCCCTGATTTCCGAAAGAGCAATTTTTTTTTCAGGTTCCCAGATTTCGCGCATTTGTATTTCAGGTAAGAGCAGCGTGTAGATAAAATGAGCATGGAGCGTTGGTAGAGTGATACTGACAGTGAAAAAACAGACGACCTCAGAGAAAAACCTGTCCCAGCGTCATTTGTACACCATAAATATCACATATATTGCTGCAAGAACGAAACTTGTAACACCATTAATTAATTATTGTATTCCAACAAATTCACTACACCATTTTAGTGTTTTCTTGTCCCTACATACGTTTCGCGCACTCCTTGTGCCATCCTCAGGGGTGTCGTAGAGAGTTCACAGTTTTCAAATGCATCCAGTTCACTTTCAAAACATAAATTCACTATCACTTAATATCACTTATCTTCTTGTTCATGGCGGTCAGCTTGTCTTATTTGGTGTTTTATTAAAATTGAATAATTAAAACTTTATAAATAAAGATATTCGTAGTAGGCTATAAACTATTAGTTTTTAAGACTCTGTTCGACAGCTGGTTGTGTATTTTATTTGTGCGATCTTATTTGATCGTGTGCTGTAATAATACTGTGAACTCTCGACGACACCCCTGATGATGGCACAAGGAGTGCCGAAACATATGTAGGGACAAGAAAACACTAAAACAGTGTAGTGCATTTGTTGTAATAAAATAATTAATTAATTATTTAAATGCACGGTTTATATAATATAACTTTTTAGTAGCAGTCTTCCAGTCTACACCGCGCAGCACTGTCGCCAGAACTTCACGTCTTACAGAAACTGCTTCAGACTTCCGTCTTCTTTCTGTGCCAAATTTGTTGGTAGTGACATATCATGTCTGTTTGTGCAATCTTTACTGTAATCTCCTCCACCGGTGTCAGTCCCAGGGCACAAACACATTTCATCCTCTGATGCGCTCGATCTTCCAGGCAGCCATGGTGAGCTCTTCAGATCATGCGTGCCATCACAGTGATGAATTGTAATATTTAGCCATTCATTTGTATTTTTATAGTCCTGTTTGAAAAAGCGGCGACCAAGTCTATATTCCTGCCCCTCTAAATGTTTTCGAATAAAGTATATACGTATTACTCAAAAATTTCAACCACTTTTCTTTAACAGTACTGAACGTAGGAGATAGCCGAATATATTTCTGAATCATAATTTGTTTCTATTTGAAGATGGGGACGGATAATTACAAATGTTAATTGACGAAATTTAACTTTTGCCTTCCCTTTTACTGTCTAAGAATAAAACAAGTGAAATGTACTCAATTACGAAATGTAATTTTTCGTGTTTTCTTATGCGAGTGTGAAACTTGGTCTGTCACACTGAGGGAGGAACATAGTCTGAGGGTGTTTGAGAATAGGGTGCTGGGGAGGATATTTGGGCCTAACAGGGACGAGGTAACAGGGGAGTGGAGAAGACTACACTATGAAGGGCTTCATGATTTGTACCCTACACCAAATATTATTCTGGTCATCAAATCAAAAATAATAAGATGGGCTGTGCATGTGGCATGTATGGGAGAGAAGAAAAATACATGCAGCATTTTCATGCAGAAACCTGAAGTAAATATGCCACTAGTAAATCCTTGGCGAAGAAAGGAGCATAATATTAAAATGATCTTAAAGAAATTGATTTGCAATTTATGGACTAGACTGATCAGGTTCGGGAGAAGGACAACTCATGAGCTCTTGTGAAAACGGTAATGAACATTCGGGTGCCATAAAATTCGGGAAATTTAATTACCATCTGAGGAACTATTAGCTTCTGTATAAAGACTGTGCCCCCATGGAGTTAGTTACTTAGCTAGCTACCTTGTTAGTTAGTTAGTTAGTTAGTTAGTCAGTCAGTCATGTGAACTTAGACAGGCCTGCTGACGAACCTGCCGCCATTGTGTGATGACCACTCTAGTACACGTGTCCTTATTTAGCGAGCTGTTCGACTGTCTCGTAATTTGTTGTACGTGTCTAATATTGCGTCACGACTAGACATTATGTAACATGACGGGTAAGATTTACACGCTAGTGATTTTACCTTACAAGATCCTTAATGTCAAGATGACTCAACTTGCTGCTATAATGAAATATTTAGCTCCTCCAAGGCAGTAAAAAAACTGTGCTGAGAACTGATTGTCATTACTACGGCTACACTGTGCCTACAGAAAGGTCTCTTCATTTTTATTATTACTAATCAAGTGGCCCTTGAAAAATTACGGTAAAATTAGACAATTTTCATCCCGCGCTACACATCACAAACTTTTAGAAACCCTTTGAATACGTAAGCTAAGTTACTTTTCGACAAAATTCTAGAGAACTGTTTAGTGCTACAAACTTCTGGTCCTGTTCTTTCTACATACTCTACCAATTATTTTTGTTCCTGCAGAACGTTCGCGCACTTACTGAATTATTATTGCGTCAGTTCAGATGAGATCTGCGCTCTTCTGAGGTATTACGCAGCGTTGAGTGGTAGTTCTGTACCGACGTTTCGACACGACCTATCGGGTCCCATCTTCAAGGGTCACGAAGGATCAAGAAGTCAATCTTTTCTTCTCGGACTTCTTGACACTTGAAGATGGGACCGATAGGTTGTCCCGAAACATCAGTACAGAACTACCACTCAACGACGGGGCATGTCAGCATGGCGGGCAGCTGCTTCAGGGACATTACTTCGCTAAACACAAAATAATATTTCTAGAGTTTACGACGTGGCTGCTCTCTGTGAATAATGGGAGCCTGCTGCCTCTCATTCAGTATTCATTGCTGACTATAATTTTTTCCAGTGTATGCCGCTTAATATTTCGCTTGTAATTGTGTCGCCGACACCTGCAGACAAGCAGTTGTCGCATTAGACGGGCCTGTGATTGAGTGAAGGGACAGAATCTATTACCAATGACGTGTTTATTCTGCCGACTTCTAGCCTCTACTAGGGGTGACAAGTATTATTTGGGGAAAGTCAATGCTGCCGAAGTTACGTCACATTGATACACTCATATCTGGAAGGTACGTCACATTGATACACTCATATCTGGAAGGTACGTCACATTGATACACTCATATCTGGAAGGTACGTCACATTGATAAACTCATATCTGGAAGGTAAGTCACATTGATACACTCATATCTGGAAGGTAAGTCACATTGATACACTCATATCTGGAAGGTACGTCACATTGATACACTCATATCTGGAAGGTACGTCACATTGATACACTCATATCTGGAAGGTACGTCACATTGATACACTCATATCTGGAAGTACGTCACATTGATACACTCATATCTGGAAGGTACGTCACATTGATACACTCATATCTGGAAGGTACGTCACATTGATACACTCATATCTGGAAGGTACGTCACATTGATACACTCATATCTGGAAGGTACGTCACATTGATACGCTCATGTCTGGAAGGTTCGTCACATTGATACACTCATATCTGGAAGGTACGTCACATTGATACGCTCATGTCTGGAAGGTACGTCACATTGATACACTCATATCTGGAAGGTACGTCACATTGATACGCTCATGTCTGGAAGGTACGTCACATTGATACACTCATATCTGGAAGGTACGTCACATTGATACGCTCATGTCTGGAAGGTACGTCACATTGATACGCTCATGTCTGGAAGGTACGTCACATTGATACGCTCATGTCTGGAAGGTACGTCACATTGATACACTCATATCTGGAAGGTACGTCACATTGATACACTCATGTCTGGAAGGTACGTCACATTGATACACTCATATCTGGAAGGTACGTCACATTGATACGCTCATGTCTGGAAGGTTCGTCACATTGATACACTCATATCTGGAAGGTACGTCACATTGATACGCTCATGTCTGGAAGGTACGTCACATTGATACACTCATATCTGGAAGGTACGTCACATTGATACGCTCATGTCTGGAAGGTACGTCACATTGATACACTCATATCTGGAAGGTACGTCACATTGATACGCTCATGTCTGGAAGGTACGTCACATTGATACGCTCATGTCTGGAAGGTACGTCACATTGATACGCTCATGTCTGGAAGGTACGTCACATTGATACACCCATGTCTGGAAGGTACGTCACATTGATACGCTCATGTCTGGAAGGTACGTCACATTGATACGCTCATGTCTGGAAGGTACGTCACATTGATACGCTCATGTCTGGAAGGTACGTCACATTGATACACTCATGTCTGGAAGGTACGTCACATTGATACGCTCATGTCTGGAAGGTACGTCACATTGATACGCTCATGTCTGGAAGGTACGTCACATTGATACGCTCATGTCTGGAAGGTACGTCACATTGATACACTCATGTCTGGAAGGTACGTCACATTGATACACTCATATCTGGAAGGTACGTCACATTGATACACTCATGTCTGGAAGGTACGTCACATTGATACGCTCATGTCTGGAAGGTACGTCACATTGATACACTCATGTCTGGAAGGTACGTCACATTGATACACTCATATCTGGAAGGTACGTCACATTGATACACTCATGTCTGGAAGGTACGTCACATTGATACGCTCATGTCTGGAAGGTACGTCACATTGATACGCTCATGTCTGGAAGGTACGTCACATTGATACACTCATATCTGGAAGGTACGTCACATTGATACACTCATGTCTGGAAGGTACGTCACATTGATACACTCATGTCTGGAAGGTACGTCACATTGATACACTCATATCTGGAAGGTACGTCACATTGATACACTCATGTCTGGAAGGTACGTCACATTGATACGCTCATGTCTGGAAGGTACGTCACATTGATACGCTCATGTCTGGAAGGTACGTCACATTGATACGCTCATGTCTGGAAGGTACAAAAGCCTCTCGTTGTCTCCCTTATTATAATGTTTAGCCTAGCAAAATATTATTTGATAAATATTTAAAGTAATTGCTATAGTAGGTTTTCAGTGAAATTTAAGAGAATATACTTCAATGCTTTTATCTGACTTTACACATTTCCACTGCTTTTAGCGCCCAGAAAAATATTTTCATATTTACAAAAGAAAAATGTTTATGTTATTTGTACCCTACATTTTTTCTTGATTGTATAAAATCGTGATCCGACAAATGTACACTCTTTATTATCTGCTATTTAATACAGTTTTTATTAAAAATAGTCCAACGTGTTTCGAACTAAGTTAGTTTATCTTCAGGGACTCAATTGTTTATTACACCAGCTATAGACGTATGGTAGCCGATTCCAATGGCCGCGCGGTCTAAGGCGTGGGTCTACGGCCGCTCGCTTACTAGGATTGTGGGTTCGAATCCTACCGGGGCATGGATGTCTGTCTGTTGTGTGTTGTCAGGTAGAGGTCTCTGCGACGAGCTGGTCCCTCGTCCAGAGTCATACCGAGTGTGATGTGTCTAAAAAGTGTGATCGTGAAGCCTCGAAAAACGTGTCTGCCTAGGCCCCCAAGGGGCTGTCGAGCCATTAGAAAATATATACACGTACGGTACTCATTAGAATATAAGTTAGTAGATAAAATGTCGCTAACTGTGTTGAGTTTGTGGTCACTGTATCTGCTGCTTCGTGTTCACCCTTTGTTTGTTAGTGGTATACTGTATTAAATAGCACATAATAAAGCGTGTACATTTGTCGGATCACGATTTTATATAAAAGAAAAACACTTCTTATAGTAACGTGTCCATCAACAGACACTAACACACACGCTTGCTAAATATAATCAAGAAAGAGTGAATGAGGTAATGAACCTTCGGTTTCCATAAAATGCCGGGAATTCCTTGATTAGCTGAGGACCTGTTAACTCCTCAAGAAGGACTCTGCTCCATGGAGTTAATTAGTTAGTTTGTTTGTTAATTAGTTATTGGTGCAATACAGTGTAAAGACAGTAATTACTGAACAGAAATGTGTCTTTGCTTTTACAGACCAACTTCCTGTAGCTTCTCAGCACAATATAGCTAACTGTGTCTCCTTATTACGGCACAACTGCACGAGTTGACGCTCTATTGCTGATAAGTGGAGAAATTTAGCAAGTGCTAGCATTAAAAATGTGAAAAGTGCAAACGTGAAAAGCTGGAGGAAGCATTAGAAACAAGGATGAGTTAGATAAACGTTAAAAATGGTACACCAAAATATACTGTTTACTGCACTAAATGCCGGAAGGTTGCGAGTTCGATTCCCGATGGATTCATTGGAATTTTTCATTGACTTAATCCTTCCGGCCGCACTATGGCTCTGGGGTCGACTCAGCCTCTAACAGAAATGAGTACCAGGAATATCTCCTGGAGGGTAAAGGCGGCCAGTGTGTAGAGTTGACAACATTACCACTTTCATTTGCCGATTGTCTAGAAATCTGGGAGCCTCAAATTCCTGGAACCGTAAGGGCATCTCCACGCCTGTAATGGGATTGCTTTCCCTAACAAATATTATTATTGAATAGATGATGTAGATGATTCGCAAGTGTTTCACTGCTACTGTATTAAATATTCTTCTACTACCTTCTTACTTCGTAACTAACATATTTTTTATTTTAAGTAAATTTAAGTTTAAATTTTAGAAATTCTCTTTATCGACGTAACACCAGACTTCACAAACCGGCTCAAACTGAAGCGAACAAACACTGACGCTGTGTCTGAGGCTGACTGTATAATTTGCCTCAAAATTCATGCCTACAGACTCAGCCACGCTTTTACCTTGCTGGGTAAAAAAGTTCACCCTATAACAAGCCATGAAGGCCCAGAGGGGGAGTACAGGTATAGCTCTACTCTTTCTTTAACCTCAGCGCTAGTTGGGGTGGGTGGTCAACTCCACGCCCCGGCCGCTTTATCCCCGGGAAATAGACCCGGTACCCATTTTATAGGAGTCTGCGTGGTCCCCAGGGCCGGTCTGGACGGCTGCGAAAAATCTCGCGCCCACCGGGATTTTTTTATACAGGGCATACACAAAAGAATGGTGCGGTTTCAAACGTGAATAAAAAATGTACTTCTCACCTTACACGGGCACAACATACACCATCAGCGGCGGCAACTGTCCAAGTTTCTCATTTGGTAATTACAATCCTTCAATGTGTGCACCCTGGGTCACACGACACACATCCACACGGTAATCAAACTCATCCCAGACCCGGTGTAGCATGTCCGCTGTAATGGCCTGCAGTGCATGCGTTATCCGATCACGAATTTCATGGATGGACGTGGGCAATGGTGGTACATAAACGCTGTCTTTAACGAACCCCCAAAGAAAGAAATCGCAGAAACTGTAATCACAGATCTGGACACCTCAAAACGGAGCACACATAAAGCCTTCTCCTGCTGCAACGCCATCTTTGAAACTGGCCCCGCGGCCACGCAGTAAGCATGAGAAGCGAAATGCTGGTAGCGCATGAGAAACTTGGACAGTTGCCGCCGCTGATGGTGTATGTTGTGCCCGTGTAATGTGAGATATAAATTGTTTATTCACTTTTGAAACCGCACCATTCTTTTGTGTATGCCCTGTACACAATGCACAGGCATACTGGACTTATTTTCTCTTTTCACCATGTCCAGACCAGCTCTAGGGGCCACCCAGCCTGGCCAAATAAACATAAAAAGAGTAGCACTGAGATCCACTTCATCGATAATAACTCCGCTAGTACAGATGCTATACTATTACATTCTTTCCACTGCCCATTTTCAGGCTTACGGTTCAGTCCCCCAAACGCTATTGGTGACATTCTGGCTCCAAATTTCACACACAACACACTTTCTTCAAAAAGTCTAGTGACTCTTTCAATTCGACATAAGGTTTATTAAACTTGTTAATTCACATATTACAGCTTCATGTACCTAAAACTGCGCATATATTTTAATCAGAAACCTTATCACAAGCTAATTACCCGACTTCTAACACTCAACACCTTTCACTCAATGCCCGTCTCAACCCTAGTTCAAACCCACTACGTCCTGGCGCATAGTCTGTGCGCCTGGTTGTGGATTCGATCCCCGGACCGTCCAGCCCGTAGCGTAGTCACTATACCGACTGAGCTATCCCGGCCCACCTTGCTGGGTACTGAGGCGAAAGAAGTAGTCTTGTCTCAATACTCGGCAAGGATTATAGTGATGGAGTTTGCAGAGGAGAATTTCTGATCTTACCCCACTGCATAAAGTTGATACATAGGAATGCTTTACACATACAAGAATTTCAGTATTCAGTAGTCTTATTTGTGTGTTGTTTACATAACTAACTAACTAACTAACAACTAACTAACTCCATGGAACAGAGTCCTTCTTGAGAAGCTACCGGGTCGTCAGTTAGTCAAGAAATTCCCCGCGTTTTATGGAACCCGAAGGTTCATTACCGCACTCACAAGAGCCCGCCACCTGTCCCTATCTTGAGCATTGTTTACGTGTACATGAAATGCGTAAAAGGTATACACATTGTGAAGGACCATTCGTGCGTGAGGCTTCATTCATAGTGCTTATACAACAGTACTAATAGGAGCTCAGTCAACCTAATGTATGCAGAACGTTCTGTCTGGCCCGCAGCAGTTTCCCACACGAATGTTCCACATGATACCAGATCACGCTTTCTGCATCCTTCTAAAACGCGAGTCACTGCGAGTCAGTCAATGAGGCATCATCAGAAGAGACTTACATAACTTTATATAATATGGGGCACACACGGACGTGACGATTTCAATTCAGACCTTCCAGCACCATACACCGTGTAGTTTGGTAGACAGGATCAACTTTTCACAGGCACCTGCTGCCTTATTCTTCAGGACAAAAACACTCTTGTTTTAAAGCGGCTGATTATTAAATAAAACTAGATAATTGAATATAAATAAAATAAGCGAGACTTGGTTATTTGTCTTGATTTGTCCACGAAGGTGGAGGCAGCATGTTCCGGCGGGTTGTTTGCACTAACATACCAGATCATACGGTGTCAGAACGTCACAGTATGAATCAATACCGCAATGCAAAGCTGAAATTACATAAAGAATGATTACTGACACTAAAGGCATAAGAGTGTCAATACAACAATTTCAACTGCCGTAAAGTTTGGTAGAAAAGTAGCAAAGTCTCGGCGGCTGCATGAAAGTCGAATCGTCTGTATCCTTCCATCTATCTACCTACTTACCTACCAACCTACCTAATTACCTACTTACCTATCTGTCTATCTATGTATCTATGTATCTATCTATCTATCTACGTATCTATCTATTTATCTATCTATCTATCTGTCTGTCTATCTATCTATCTACATATCTATCTATCTATCTATCTATCTATCTGTCTGTCTGTCTATGTATCTATCTAGCTGTCTATCTATCTATATATATATATATATATATATATATATATCTCTACGTATCGATCTATCTATCTATCTCTCTGTCTATCTGTCTATCTATCTATCTACGTATCTGTCTTATCTATCTATCTATCTATCTATCTATCTGTCTGTCTGTCTATCTGTCTATGTATCTATTTAGCTGTCTATATATCTATATATATATATATCTACGTATCTATCTATCTATCTATCTATCTATCTGTCTGTCTGTCTGTCTGTGTGTCTCTATATGTCTATGTATCTATCTAGCTGTCTATCTATCTATATATATATACATATATATCTACGTATCTATCTGTCTATCTAACTATCTACGTATCTATGTGTCTATCTATCTATCTATCTATCTATCTATCTATGTATCTATCTATCTATCTATCTGTCTGTCTGTCCGTTTATCTATCTATCCATCTATCTATCTATTTATATACCCATCTTCTATTTGTCAAGCTACATGGCCTAATGTACCAGAAATATTTATTGCATTGAGAAAGTCAAATTTTATACAACTCTTTAATTTTGACTGTTTAAAAACGTAAAGCTCACATCTTGCTGAATGGAATACTGAAGATGGATGCACACAAGCTTCCGAAACGTGGGTCACAAGGCGAGCAAACAATAATGTAAGGTAGAATGCGTGTTTCTGATTCCCATTCGAAGACACACGGTACGTTAGAATTGATTGCAAAGTTGTTACTTGCCACCAAGACCTTACAGATAGTGAAAGTCACACATTATGAAGAGAATTAACACCATCCAAGTAGCAGACACACCGAAGAGGACGAAAACAAAACCATACAAGTATGTCTGTTTGGTGTATATGGAAACAAATGAAGCATTCTGATCATATACAGCCGGCAGGCACTTTGGGCCAAGGAGATCCACACAGAGCGACTACTTCGTGTCGTGTGCTGAGAACAGAGCATCTGGGTGTGTTAAGGCTACAATCACGCACATACCGTTATACAATAATACTACAGGACACGGCAAATGGCACTAGCGCATTCAACAGGCATTAACAAGAGTAAAAGGCTCTACAGTTGCAATGGATATAGCAGGATTACATTCACAAAGTCCCCGTCATTTTGCATGACAAAGTTCAGCGCGAGCCTCACAAAACTTAAAACCCTCTTTCGTGTATCATACGACTGCAGCTGCTACGTAAGCAGACCAATACTGCCACCTCCACCACTCTGACTGCAAAAACACACTGATCGCGCGCACGAATTCACGCAGGCTCTAGAGTTGTGACATCAGCCTAGGCTCTGTAACATTACCTGCGCATGAAGCTGCAGACTTTGTGGAATTAATTCTGCTATTCCAAACTCTACACAATGCCCATACTCTTCTTTCCAATCTAGAATTCTGAATACTTTTTAGTACAAGCACGTGTTCATATATTCATATATTCGTCACTTGCAACTGACATGTCCCTAGAAAGTGCTATTAGTGTAAGAATAGACAGCTTAGGTACATGTACGTGCATCGCAGTAGTGTTTTGAAGACATCTGCAAATTGCGAGACGAAATGTTGACCCGTCTGGCAGGACAACAGCGCAGACCAGCTGTATATTTAGGTGACTTTTTCAGATTTTATGAGGTTCCGATACCCACAACGGCAACTGCTTTGATTAACATGTGACACTTGACAAATCTTCTAAATTTTATTTAAAAATTTTAAACGTCCGTTTATTTTTTGAGGGGCCGATTCTATTTCCCGTTTTACAAGTTCATGCTGTTGCCAACCTGACAACCACGAAGTCCCTAACTCAAAGTTCAATCGGATAACCAATGAAAGCAGTCCATCCTGTCTAAGAGCTTAGCTAAAAGTACAAGTTTCTCCCAGTTAATATTAACAAAAATGAATTGGTCAGTTTATGGTGAAGATAGCTCTGAGTACATCCACGGGAACCTGAGGTCATTTGATTCTGAAGTATCTGCATATGCAGCAGGTACAGGGTGTTGTTTCGTGTGACGGCACTATTTCAAAGTAAACTTAAAAACAAGCAAACTTATGTTTACGCGTCACGTTGTGAATTCGTACAAAAAAAAAGAATAATACACGAAAATTAAACCAATATCCTTCCAAACACAACTAAATTCTATTTATTATATAGAAATACATGTTTCGACTTATTTCACGTCATCCTCAGATTTACAATTGGTCTCTAAAACATATTGAGGAAGAAATATACATTACGTAAGTATATTTCTACCTCAAAGTGTTTTAAAAACCTATTGTGCACCTGAGGATGACGTGAAATAGGTCGAAACATGTAGTTCCACATAATAAATAGAATTTACTTGTATTTAGAAAATTTAGATACCAGCAACAAATATTAAGCATTTTTATTTCAATGGACAGTGACATCACAACTCAAAGTCGACGTCACCGATCCTTACGTCACGCCACAACACATTACAATGTGCCATATGTTGACTCGTATTATGTAATTATAAGCAAGTATAAAGAAATACACCTTAATGTTATGACTATGTGCTTTTACCTTCATCATGCGGCATGAAGAATTTATCTAAAGCTCAAAATTTCACTCTTGCGAAAGCTATTATTATTATTGAATGTCTGCATTTTGTCTTAGTCACGTGGCAGCAAATCGCATTTTTGTACCGTAATTTGTCAGATTGTTTATAGCCTGTTAGGCTGTGCACTTTTTTTGTAATTATCTAATAAATGGCGCTATTTTCTTACAAATTGTGACTTAACAAAAGCCTGCCTTTATTATCTCCACAACATTTAACTCAAAGTTTTCTCTCTTTTTTTTTCCAATGGCTCGACAGCCCCTTGGGGGCCTAGGCCGCCTCATTTTTCGAGGCTTCACGATCACGCTTTAGACACACCACACTCGGTAGGACTCCTCTAGACGAGTGACCAGCCCGTCGCAGAGACCTCTACCTGACAACACACAACACTCACAACAGACAGACATCCATGCCCTCAGTGGGATTCGAACCCACAATCCTAGTAAGCGAGCGGCCGTAGACCCACGCCTTAGACCGCGCGGCCACTGGGATCGGCAGTGAAATTATCCCATACTGAATTTAGAAAAGACAGGTACTCTATATATAACGTGACATTGTGGCGCGTTCACTTAACCCATTGTTGCAATGAAAAAGCAACAATGGATTCCGTGTATATATTTGAGCTTCATGTCACTGTCAAGAATACAACAATACTGTTAGGTGAATTTATGTCGCCGGCAACAATAAAACTACATATCTATCTCCCTACGTAAAATACCCGATATTATTGTCCGATTTTAACCAAATTTGGAATTTCTCGACAGATTTTTTTTATAAAGTCCTCAATACGAAATTTCACGGAAATCCTTCAGGTGAGAGCCGCCCTGATCCAGGCGGAAAGATGTACAGACATGCAGACGTACATGACGGAGTTCTTTAGCAACTTTCGCGACTATACGAAAACGTCTAAAAATTATCTGTTCGATGGTTTAAGCTCTGATGCTAGGCACCAAAAAAGACGGACTGACACACTACCTCCACGTAAGGCGTTTATTTTAGGAGCTGTCTCATTGTTGCTTGAAGTGCCTATTACAATCATTCTGTCCGCACTAATATAACAACTTCAACCCTGTTAAACGGATTGTCACAAAATCTTTTTATTGGACAGTGTAAAGCACATATGTCGACTCATATTGGTTTCCGCTCAGATCGAACAAATTTAACAACTACACACGAAGATTTAACTTCGATTCTGTCCGCATGGGTGTTCGCGTCTCTGCTATGATTCACGGACTAATGACATCACTAATCTACGCATGCACAAACCCTATCACGCCTGAACCTTTGTGTGTATTTCAAAACATATTGTGCATTCGTGGTTTCAGGCTTCCGCCGCGATATTGATGAGATATCAGCTCTTCTGTGGTATTACGCAGAGTCGAATGGTAATCCTTTGCCGACGTTTCGGGACAACGTATCGGTACCATCTTCAAGAGTCAAGAAATTCAAGAAGAAAATGACTTCTTGACCCTTGAAATGGGACCGATACGTTGTCCCGAAACGTCGGTATAGGATTACTATTCGACGCTGCGTAATACTCCAGAACAGCGCAGATCTCGTACTTTGCATTATTTAAATTCTGCTCCAAAAACAAAACATTGTCGCACCAGACAGCGTAGGTTTACTCTCTCTCTCTCCTCTGAAAAGCACTGCAAAAGAACTTAATAGGAGCTGGGCATCTACTGTAGTGCTGTTGCTAGGACTTCACAGGATCAAACTCACCGAAATAGGTTCAGCGTTACGTTTTGTAAGCTGTTGCCTGTAAGGTACACGTAATGTTAGCACCTTATGTAAGAAAACGAGTAATAAAAACCGTTGTGGAGTGATGAGTCAGTCTCAGCGCTCTTGTCGTGTGCATGAAAAGTGGTCGACATTTCTACCGGTGACGGCATACAAGTAGGTACACGTGCACACGGTTCAACGCGTGTATTCAGAGGTCAGTGAATAATGTGAATACTTCTTAAGATACGTAATGGCTTCTGTCCGTTGAATTCTCGGCAGTGGAGTTGAATTACTTGCGGCTTCCTGCGTCCTTCAGCAGCCTGACTCAAAAACCAACTTCAGCAAATTTCCCAGTGACTCAGATTGGTAACACAAACTGTTAGGCTGTCACAACTGTGAAGAATTTAGGGCGGAGTCAGATGGGAATGGGGAATTTGTGGTACAGGGATTGGAAAGGAAAATCGAGATGCTGGGAAAATCACTAGCCAGTGACGATTTGCCAAATCTAAATCTTGCATGGACAGCCCTACGATTCAACACTGGGCTCCACAGTGGAAAAGCTGACTTATACGTAACATTACCCTACACAGATAAAACGACTGAGCTACGTGCATATTCCGTAGTGTTTCAATAGCGCACGTGTGTTGACACGTCATCAGAAACGTGTTGTAGTGTTTCAATTGCGCACGTGTGTGACACGTCATCAGAAACGTGTTGTAGTGTTTCAATTGCGCACGTCTGTGACACGTCATCAGAAACGTGTCGCCTTGCTCTGTCAGTAAGGTCACTAGGCAATGAACTGGATGTACAGTCGAACCCGGTTATAACGCCGTCGGTTTATGCGATACCTCGTCTATAACGTCAGATATTCTGTGACACCAACTGATTTCTCACTGTTAAACCATACTCCTCGGTTAGAATAGCGCTCGTTTATAACGACACAAAGAATTCAGTCCATGTAATGACGTTATAACCGAGTTGACTGTATATGATTTCAGGCAGTAGCTAGTTCACAGTGTCCACATCGGCTCTCGGAACTTCCTATAGAAAGGGTAACGGAATTCTTTGTCCGAGGGTACGCAGCTGGCACGTAAATTTGAACACTGATCTGCACAGTGTCCAGGTTAGGAGTGTGTGAGGCTATACCTTCAGCCCACAATACATATTTAAGGGGGTGGGGTGCTAATTGAGCTCAGGTACAAATTTGCTTCTCCGTTGGAACATGATGTAAAATAATTTTATCTTCTGATTTTGTCTTTCCTGCTTTCATTTTCCCACCTTCTGTCATAGTATCTTCTCCCTTTTATTCTTCTTCTATTAATCCACCTCATTATGCTACTCCTCTTTTCCTCGATTTGCCCCTACTAAAGTCTCACATGCAGTAAGAATACATATATAATATATACACATATGTAGACGTATACATATGCATGTATAAACGAGGGCTGTCCAAAAAGTATCCGACTATATATTTTCCCGCGGTAAGTAATGGCGAAAGGGTGGGGAAACTGAGCGTAGTGGTAGAAGGGACTTTCATGCGCATGCGTGATTTTTTGCTGCCTCGCAACACCGCCGGATGCGTCTGTCGCTGCCAGATAGCGAAGTGGTGTAACACGTGTTCGTCGCATTCTCGTTTCGCTCAAGATGACAGAGTGTTTGGAGCAGCGATACTGCATCAAGTTTTGTCAGAAACTTGGGGATACCCAAGCGGAAACAATCCGCAAAATTCAGCAGGCTTTCGATGATGATGCAATGGGGGTCACTGAAATTAAAGTGGTTCAACCGCTTTAAAGATGGCCGCATGTCGGCGGACAGTGACCAGCGTTCCGGGAGACCGTCAACGAGCCGAAATGCTGATGTCATTGAAAAAGTGCGGACATTGATCATGGAGGACCGTCGTTTGACCGTTCGGGAAATTGCTGATGAGGTTGGGATCAGCAGAGGTTCCGCAAACACGATTTTAACTGAGGATGTGGGCATGCGAAGAGTGGCGGCAAAATTTGTGCCCAAGCTGCTTTCGCCGGAACTCCGCCTTGAGGTCGCGCAGGACATGCTGGAGTGCGCCAACAGGGATCCTGAGTTCCTGAAGACTGTGATCACTGGTGACGAGTCGTGGGTGTACGGATATGACCCGGAAACCAAGGTCCAGTCGTCACAATGGAAGCATCCAACATCCCCGAGGCCCAAAAAAGCATGACACGTTCGGAGCAATGTGAAGGTGATACTGACTGTCTTCTTCGATTACCGGGGTGTTGTGCATCATGAGTACGCACCACTAGGCCAAACTGTTAATAAGGAGTACTACCAAGAAATCCTCCGTCATCTTCGTGATGCAGTTCGGAGCAAGAGACCGGAGCTGTGGGACGCACGCAACTGGCAGCTGCATCATGACAATGCCCCAGCTCATTCATCACACCTGATCCAGGGTTTCCTGGCTAAGCACGGCATTCCGCAGGTTCGCCAGGCTCCCTACTCTCCTGACATGGCTCCTTGTGATTTCTGGCTGTTCCCGAGATTGAAGACACCGCTAAAAGGCTCCCGTTTTGACAGCCGCGAGGACATCATACAGAACGCGACGGTGCAGCTGCACACCATTCCAAAACAAGCCTTCCAGAATTGCTTCCAGCGATGGAAGGACCGCTGGGCTAAGTGTGTGGAGTCACAAGGGGCCTACTTTGAAGGGGATTAGGTATTGTAACCACCCAGATACAAAACTTTTTTTCCCGGCCCAAGGTCGGATACTTTTTGGACAGACCTCGTATTCATAGCTCAGTCGGTATACCAACTCGGGGCTGGAAGGCCGTCAAATATAGTAAACATACATTTATTCGCGATTGACGGTGTCGTGAAAATAACTGGCGTTAAAAGAGATTATGAGAGGAATACCGGAGATGGCAAGAAAGCAGAGCAGGCATGTTAGCTGCAGCCGTTGGGTCCTGAACGCCACTTGGAAGGCGAAGTGTCTCTCTCAAGGTTCCTTCAACTGCACTCAAGACGACGGAGCTTCGTAACGCACACAGCCCTTGAGAATGGTTACATAGGTACTGGCGAGCTCTGCCAACACCGCAACAGTTCCTGTAGTATACATTATGACTGCCAGACAAATATGACAAGGACATGCAGAATGTTTACATAAGTGACTGCTAACGTTGCAGATATTTGAGATAAGTGACTACTAACGTTGCAGATATTTGAGATAAGTGACTACTAACGTTGCAGATATTTGAGATAAGTGACTACTAACGTTGCAGATATTTGAGATAAGTGACTACTAACGTTGCAGATATTTGAGATAAGTGACTACTAACGTTGCAGATATTTGAGATAAGTGACTACTAACGTTGCAGATATTTTACATAACTAGTATCGTAGCAGATATTTGAGATAAGTGACTACTAACGTTGCAGATATTTTAGATAAGTAACTAGTATCGTAGCAGATATTTGAGGTAAGTGACTAATATCGTTGCAGATATTTGAGATAAGTGACTAGTATCGTTTCAGATATTTGAGATAAGTAACTAGTATCGTTGCAGATATTTGAGATAAGTGACTACTAACGTTGCAGATATTTCGATAAGTAACTAGTATCGTAGCAGATATTTGAGATAAGTGACTACTAACGTTGCAGATATTTTAGATAAGTAACTATTATCGTTGCAGATATTTGAGATAAGTAACTAGTATCGTTGCAGATATTTTAGATAAGTGACTAATATCGTTGCAGATATTTGAGATAAATGACTACTAACGTTGCAGATATTTTAGATAAGTAACTAGTAAAGTTGCAGATATTTGAGATAAATGACTACTAACGTTGCAGATATTTTAGATAAGTAACTAGTAAAGTTGCAGATATTTGAGATAAGTGACTACTAACGTTGCAGATATTTTAGATAAGTAACTAGTAAAGTTGCAGATATTTGAGATATGTGATTAGTAACGTTGCAGATATTTGAGATATGTGATTAGTAACGTTGCAGATATTTGAGATAAGTGACTACTAACGTTGCAGATATTTGAGATAAGTGACTACTAACGTTGCAGTTATTTTAGATAAGTAACTAGTAACGTTGCAGATATTTGAGATAAGTGACTACTAACGTTGCAGATATTTGAGATAAGTGACAACTAACGTTGCAGATATTTGAGATAAGTGACTAGTAACGTTTCATAAAGCGCTACACTTTCAAGAACATAAAATAATACAATTCACGTTACATAAATATTACATATCAACACCAAAAGCTATAAAGCAGGGGCCCACAATTTTCCCCCAAATCTACGATCAACCTCCACATTCTGGACGCCAGAAAGGTCACATGAAGCAAGTTACATACTGGTGGCCTAGAATTCTGGACTAACCTGTGAACCTCACAGTGATCTGGAGCTTTCTGCTCGGTGCATGTGTACTGATACACATTTTTGTATGTAAGGAAAGAAAACTGTAATAAATTGCTCGAAATATTAGATGTGACCCATAGAATTTAGTCGCTCGAGCTGTTAGGCACCCAGGATTTGTACACCCCTGCTACAAAGTGTCTCGTAAGTTGTTCGTTGTTACAGTGAAACATTACTCCTACAGTTACGGACATTAGTCCACTGATTGCTTGAAATTCTTCTCACACAGAGCAAATTTGTATGTGCACAAAAAACTCGCGTACTAATTCATGAAATTTATTTGCAGAAATTATTTAAGTATGGAAGATTTTTGTGCATATAATCTTATTTAAATTTTAAATAACCTTAAATATTAAGCTGTCAGAAATTCAATTCTTACTCCCTATATTTTAAAGGTTCTCAAACTTGTCAAAATTGGAACATGCTTGTAGCGGGCAATCCTCGGTCTGTAAAAAAATAAAACAATCAGAAGTATAAGAATAATGTTATCTTTACGTAACGTATTGCAAGCTATCTATGTAGGCTCAAATTTGTAACGGACACCGACAACTGCGGTCCGATGAACCATTAAAATAAACCAATTTATTTGTAGTGCTGTTAATTTCGTTTCTCTGCCCAAAAATTTTACCTTGTCTGTATCTTGGCTCAAATACAAAATTTATTTTCATTTTACGAAGTATAATTGAGTAGTAAATATATGAAATTTCTATTGTTCATACCGTGCACTGTCGATAGCACTGTCGATAGCACTGTCGATAGCACTGTCGATAGCGATGTCGATAGCACTGTCGATAGCACTGTCGATAGCACTGTCGATAGCACTGTCGATAGCGATGTCGATAGCACTGTCGATAGCACTGTCGATAGCACTGTCGATAGTGCTGTCGATAGCACTGTCGATAGCACTGTCGATAGTGATATCGATAGCACTGTCGATAGCACTGTCGATAGCAGTCGATAGTGCTGTCGATAGCACTGTCGATAGCACTGTCGATAGTGCTGTCGATAACCAACTCACAACATTCAGTCAAACAAAATGCACAATACTGTTCCTTAGATATTTATATTACAATATCACGTTGATCACTGCTACATGTCCGTAGCATCTGCTGCGGGGCCGTTCAATATAAAAAGGGAAGAAATTAGTAAAGTGCTACGTTTGGAGCATAGCTTTGTGTGGTGCTGAAACGTGGACACTTCGGAAAGTAGATCAGAAGTATCTGGAAAGTTTTGATATGTGGTGCTGGAGAAGAATGGAGAAGATCAGTTGGACCGATCGTGTGAGAAGTGAAGAAGTATTACATAGAGTGAAGGAGGAGAGGAATATCGTACATACAATAAAAAGAAGAAAGGCTAACTGCATTGGTCACATCTTGTGTAGAAACTGCCTTCTGAAACATGTGATTGAAGGAAAGTTAGAGGGAAGGATAGAAATGACGGGAAGGCGAGGGAGAAGACGTAAGCAGCTACTGGATGACCTTAAGGAAAAGAGAAGATACTCGAAATTGAAAGAGGAAGCACTAGGTCGCCCACTGTGGAGAACGTGCTTTGGAAGAGGCTACGGACCTGTCTTAAGACGGACTGCAGAATGAAGAGGCTACGGACCTGTCGTAAGACGGACTGCAGAATGAAGAGGCTACGTACCTGTCGTAAGACGGACTGCAGAATGAAGAGGCTACGGACCTGTCGTAAGACTGACTGCAGAATGAAGAGGCTACGGACCTGTCGTAAGACAGACTGCAGAATGAAGAGGCTATGGACCTGTCGTAAGACGGACTGCAGAATGAAGGGGCTACGGACCTGTCGTAAGACAGACTGCAGAATGAAGAGGCTATGGACCTGTCGTAAGACGGACTGCAGAATGAAGGGGCTACGGACCTGTCGTAAGACAGACTGCAGAATGAAGAGGCTACGGACCTGTCGTAAGACGGACTGCAGAATGAAGAGGCTACGGACCTGTCGTAAGACTGACTGCAGAATGAAGAGGCTACGGACCTGTCGTAAGACAGACTGCAGAATGAAGAGGCTACGGACCTGTCGTAAGACAGACTGCAGAATGAAGAGGCTACGGACCTGTCGTAAGACAGACTGCAGAATGAAGAGGCTACGGACCGGTCGTAAGACGGACTGCAGAATGAAGGGGCTACGGACCTGTCGTAAGACGACTGCAGAATGAAGAGGCTACGGACGTTTCGTAAGACAGACTGCAGAATGAATGCCATTTCAGTGTAGCGTATTAGTAACTCAACTTGTTACTTCATTTAACTACATAAAGTTATTTACACAACGTAACGGTAAACGCGCGAACATGCAGAAGGCCCTCTAACCATTCATGACCTCGGCGCTAGGTGGGTGTGGTTTTTCAACGCCATGCTCCGGACGATTTACCCCCGTGAGAGAGCCGGTACCTGTGGTACCGCTCGCTTACTTGGATTCTGGGATCGAATCCCGCCTCGGGCATGGATGTCTGTCTCTTGTGAGTGTTGTGTGATGTCAGGTAGAGGTCTCTGCGACGGGCTGGTCACTCGTCCAGAGGAGTCCTACCGACTGTGGTGTGTCTCAAATTTTTTTTTAAAAAACATAAATGCGCTTTTGTTCCCACTTTTATTTTATATTTAAAAAATCGTTTAAATAAAATTATAAGAGTTAAACTTAATGTTTTATGTGTTAATTAATAAATTATAATTTATTATATTTTTTATGATTAACAATAATTCATCTAGCGATAGTTTATTAAAAATATAATATGTGCTTGAATAAGATTCATAAATTAAAATACTAAGCAATTTCTTAGTTAATTTTATATTTTTAACACAAAAATTACTTTATTTGAATTTTATTATAAAAATAAATGCACTACTTGTCTACTAGCGCCCCCCTGTGATAATAACAACGCTCCCTTCCACCTCTCGTACCTATTAGCGCCCACCTCGGTAATCCCACGGCCCCCCAGGGGGCGGTACCGCCCACTTTGGGAACCACTGCTGTACAGCAAAATTTAAAATCAATGTATATAGAGAATCTCCTTGTTCCAGACCAATGTTAATAGGAGAATTATCAACATTTGCCTATCCATACTTTACTATAGGTTTCGTTTCAACGTATTTTTCAAAGTAACTGGGTCCAAAGGAATACCAAAGTCATTGAGAATATTATACTAAACCTTCCTCGTAATTGCTCGTAGGCTTTCTTGAAGTCTCCGGTTACTGGCCTAATGAATTCCTGTTTCTGTCAAGCATTTGATGAATGCAGAGGCATGATCAGTAGTTGATATGTGACATCGAAATCCACACTGATGATCACAAATAATATCGTCTTCATATCGAGTCTTTTTTATTGAAGGGCCCCGCAGCAGATGCTACGGACGCACCACAGCCTTAAGGCTTATTGTGCAACACTGTGATGAAGATGATGAGGTTTTTCTTGCTTTTCCATTTTAATGGAGCACCGGTGGAATGAATTTGACAAGGAAAACCCTCTCCCAGTGCCATTCTGTCCACTACAAATCCCACAGGAACTGACCCGGGATCGAACAAGAGCATCCGCGGTGAGAGGCCGGCGACTAACCGCCTGAGCCATGGCACGGCCCTAAGTACTGTTACGTTCAAAGCAATTCAAAGCCTACGAAGAATGAATTTAACCAGAATTATATTTAATTATTCGGTTCGTACCGCGCAGTAAACACAACCCGTCTGGGTTAAAAGAAACCAGTTCGGTTCACGCCGCATAGGAAAATAATCGCTGTTTGTTGTTACAACCACACAAAATACGAACGAGTTCTGTTGCTAGAATTAAGAATATTTGAATGTGACATCTGGTGGTAAGTCAAGCAAGCAGCCACTATCGCGCAGCGTATCTCGCCAACCAATGACAGAAGCAGAAAGCGTGTACAGTTCAGCACGTCGCAGATTTCTGTCGCTCAGTCCGCAGGCGGATCCACCACAACTCCGACGACAAACACAGTGAAGGTGGGCGAGGCGTGTTAATGCGATGCAGCAATAGTGTTACGTCACACTGTACACAGCACGTCTCACCCACACGGCATCATTAACAGCTGCTCTGTTGCACAACTGTGTCACATGCGAGAAATGCAGACATAGGGTCTCGCGGTGAAGGGACAAAGCCTGCCGCGCCGTCATCTTGACTGCTGCTCGACCGATGGCTGTTTATGTCCTAACCATTCCGTTAACCGTTTCAGGCTTGACGTTCATTCAAATAACATTTGAAAGTTCATGTAAAATCGTGATCCGACAAATGTATATACTTTATTATCTGTTATTTAATACAGTTTATATTAAAAATAATCCAACATGTTTCGAACCATGTCACAGTTCATCTTCAGGGACTCAATTATTCATTACACCAGCTGTGTATGGTACTCATTAAAATATATAAATTGGGTAGATAAAATGTTGTTAACTGTGTTGAGTTTTGGACACTGAAAACAGTATTAAAACGGAAATGCTAAACAGAAACAGCAAGAAAATAAAATTTATACAAGAGATAGCTTAAAAATGTTTTAATATCGTTTTCAGTGTCCCAAACTCAACAGTTAGCGGCATTTTATCTACCCAATTTATATATTTTAATGAGTACAATACATACATAACTGGTGTAATAAATGAGTACCTGAAGATGAACTGTGACATGGTTCGAAACATGTTGGACTATTTTTAATACAAACTGTATTAAATAACAATAATAAAGGGTGTACATTTGTCGGAACACGATTTTATAGAATCAAGAAAATGTACGGTACAAATAACAAAAAATTTGAAAGTTCATTTCCTATGTTACAAAGAAAGCACGGCCATGGCTTAGGTGGCTCTTGGCCGGCCCCTCACCGCGGAGGCTCGTGTTCGATCCCAGGTCAATCCATGGGATTTGTAGTGGATAGAGTGGCACTGGGACACGTTTTCTCTCCGAGTATTTCGGTTTTCCCCTGTCAATTGATTCCACCAATGCCCCATAGTCATTCGTTCTCCTCCCATCATCGCTACAGTATCTCAGTCAGTGACGGTGTCGTTAAACCAACACCATTCGCAGAGAACCCTCTGCGTCTCCTTTATGAAGATCGATTTCTTAATGTACTTTGGGGAAATAATCGCCGTTTATTCTCAGAGTAACATAATGCAGATAAATGTCATGTGTTAAGCAAAAGTATTCAGGGATTTTTCCTGCTGAAGCAGTTGGTACTTATAGTGCTACTGTGCTTTAAATATTGCTGCGAGCCAGGAGCGCACCCAGAATTTTTATTTTTTTTGGGGGGGGGGGGGGGCTGCCCCTGAGACTATATATACTTTGTTTGTTTTTAAAAATTATGTTATAAAAATCATGTCATAACGTATAACATAACTCTGTCTGCAACTGCATTTATATACATACAAATATAACTACATGTTCCGTGACTCACTGACAGTGTCCTATCTTGTTGTTTTTTTAATTTTATTAATCTATTTTTCAAAATTCTTATGTACTATTCATCAGCTGATTTCAGTGGCTGAAGGGCAAATCACGTAAAACTTTTGATATCATATCTACAAAAGTCTGCGTTTGTTAAATTTCGGTTTTGGGGGGGTTTAGGGGAGGGCTGCAGCCCGGCAGCCCCCCCCCCCCTTGGGTGCGCCCCTGCTGCGAGCACTTCAGTTTGCTTCGTTTTGTCAGCCCATGCATAAGACAGTAAACGTCCCACACCCCGACGCCTTTCTGACGCTCCGACGCTCTCAGTACCGTCCGACAATCACATTTCCTTCACATTTCACTTGTGCATCACTACACAGGACAGATGCACACAGACTACACTGTCAATCGTTCATACAATCGAGCAATCAATCAGTTGCTTAAGCTATCTGCAATATCTTACCATAAGAAACGAAAATTAACACCAAGTTCCGGTAAGATACGGTTATCGTGTAGGTTCGTGGTTTGATGCCGGCGTTTTTTTACGAGCCTGCCACCTCCATCATCACGACTGGCGGAATTACGTATAACGAGACATGTAACTGGAAGTTCATTTACTGAACCTTGAAGATGGAGGCAGCACGTTCTTCCGAAACGTGTCAAACGACAAACTTATACGGTGTGCAAACTCGGAAGAATGTGTACCGATCTTAAGAATCTTGAAAACTGCATCAATTGTGTTTAGAGCAGAAGGCTTAAGTGTGGGGTCCAAAGTTTTTCAACTGGAAAACAGACAGAAATTTATACACATACATATATATATATACATACATACATACATATATATACATACATACATACATACACATACATATATATACATACATACACGCATACATATATATATACTTGCACACATACACACATACATATATATATACATGCGTACATATATACATACACACATACATACGTACATACATATATACATACGTACATGTATACGATCATACATATGTACGTACGTATATACATACATACACACATACATACGTACGTACATACACACATACGTACATACACACACACATACATACTTACATACATACATACATACACACATACATACATACATACATACATACATACATACATACATACACATACATATATATACATACGTACACGCATACATACATATATATATATACATGCACACATATATATATACATGCGTACATATATACATACATACATACATACATACATACATACACACACACACACACACATATAACAGGAGACGGTTTATGATTGGTTAAGCATGTTTCGTCTTTCCAACGCCTTTTCAACGGAAAAAATACAGTATTTATATACTTACAGATTTGGCAGCTGTATATTCACAATTTGTGTCATCTGACGGAGAGAGATTTAGCTTCATTCGCGGTTTCAACAAGACACGGATGAGCGTTAGGACAAAGGGTCAGAGGGAGGAAAGTAATTGCAGAAAATAAGACGGGGTGGGGGTAAATAGAAAAGAAAATGTTTCCTGTTGAGCTTCTACGGACCTTCTGCACTAGTACAGAAAATTACTTAATGAGAAGCTTCAGAGCACCAAACAGCATTCGCTAAGTAATCAAACGAAGTTGCGACGAATTAGAAATATCACTCCGACATCGAAACACGACATTCATATAGACCAGTGGTTCCCAAAGTGGGCTGTACCGCCCCCTGGGGGACGTGGGACTACCGAGGTGGGCGCCAATAGGTACGAGAGGTGGAAGAGAGCGCTGTTATTATCACAGGGGGGCCTAGTAGACAAGTAGTGCATTTACTTTTGTAATAAAATTGAAATAAAGTAATTTTTGTGTTAAAATTAAAAAATGAACTAAATTGCTTAGTATTTTAATTTATGAATCTTATTCAAGCACATATTTTTTTAATAAACTATTGCTAGATGAATTATTGTTAATCATAAAAAATATAATAAATTCTAATTTATTAATTAACACATAAAACATTACGTTTAACGCTCATAATTTTATTTAAACGCTTTTTTAAATATAAAATAAAAGTGGAAACAAAAGCGCATTTATGTTTTTTAAAAAGGTAGGGGGGCGCTGTGGGTGTGTGTGTGGAACCAAGGGGGCGGTGGACCGAAATGTTTGGAAACCGCTGATACAGAAGTTTGAAGCAGACACAACTTGGGGTACCGAGAAAACGTCCAGTCTTTTTTTTTTTTTTTTTTTTTTTTTGGGCTCCTTCGCTAGAAACGTTAGAAAATTGTGCATAACAAGTCCCGCCATGTTAGTACGAAAATCTGTCAGCATGTCGCAACTCGCGAACCACTAAACAAATACTAATTGCATTTGACATCCAGTTTCACTGCACTTCTTCAGCAAAATTCAGTTTGGGTTAAATTCGGATGACAATGTTTCGTTTCGCATGAGAACTACGTGCGTGTCAGCACGCATCTCCACAATCACTGGCGCGTAACACGTTAAACACTTATTGCGGGAGGGGGGAACATAATCTGTAGAGAGGAACGGATCACAAAATTTAACTTCTGTACGCATCACACGTAGAATTTACAGTTTTCGACTTAAACAAGTTCTAATGTTATGTTTCATAATTTAACCAGAACCAATGGATTGATTTGAATCAAATTTTGTATTGCGTATCTTGTTTCGCCCTGCGTCTTTTACATTATTTATAAGGAATTATCATACCAAGATTTGGGTTTCACAAAATGAAGATCTAGATAAAATAACAGGCACAAACGTAACATTTTCACACTATGTTAACTGGCATATAACATAATGTTCAAGGCTATGACGGAGATTCACAACTAGCGGCCTGAAATGATAAACCTTCCAACTTGTACTAAAGAGGTGCCGTTCAATAACCAGCCGTCACACGTACTATCCTGACTGAGGTTTCTCGTGGTTTTCCTTAGTCAATCTGGACGAACGCCTGGTTAGTACATCGGTTAGGCAACGAGCGATTCCTTCCATATCATTTCGAGTTCCTCATTCAGTATTCGTCCCAACATTTCACTTTAAGGTTCTGACACACAGGAAGCGTCATAAAATGAAAATAAGTAATGGTTAGTAAGGCGCCCACTAAGGAAAAGTCGTTTCATGTTGTAAATCGTATTTCTTAAGATACTGATGTAAAAAGAAGCGTGTCATTTACTTAAACGCGCAAAAAATGCTGTCCAGTACGTTTGCGCACCATTCATTGTGTAACATGGGCTTGTCGTGTACAAATGTGACGTCATCAGAACATGAAGTCTCTTGTCTTCGAGTAAGGTCACCTGTGGCTTCTCTGTCGGTCCCCAAAGTAAACACAGCCCGGGGCTTCCGCATTTATTCCGACTGCAGTCTCAATCCTTCTGATTGTAAAACGGACAAACAGAATCAAAAATGAGAAGGCAGTGGAATAGCCACACATATTTCATAGGCTGACAAATGGCTTACATGATTTTTGACTCGTCAGCTACAAAACACTGCAAATTCGGTTTATTATTTCACTAGTCTGCCTGTCACTTATGTTTGTCCTGGAGAATTCGCTGAAGCAGTTTCATGAAACTTGAAACTCTGAGTTTTAACTACACGCTTAGAATGGCAAATCCCGTTGCGTTGAGTAAATAGGCAGAAAAACAAAAGATCATTAAATACACATTTGAATGACATCTTCACTCTTCTGTGATGTTACGAAGATCTCATTTACACGGCGGTGGAAGCCTGAAACCACACACACACATTTTAATATCTAAAATCTGTTACAAGTTTCGGCTTTTTAATAAGGCCTTCATCAGACACGACTATAAAAATTATGGCACAGGTAAACTCTTTGTATACAGAAACATTGATAGCTAAAAAAAGAATAAGATTCCAATTTTAAAATTTTGTTTGTAAAATAGGCCGAAAATAAGGGTTGAAATATTTGGAAATGTATTGAAACAACATACTAAAAATTTTTGTAGCAGTTTACATGTGTGTAAAGAACAACAATCAGCAAGATACTAAAAATTCGTACTGTTTTCAACAAGTTTATCTAGTGGTATTCAATCTCTTATTCACGGGTTGCACCAGTATCACAATCACAGTCTGTAGATTGTTGTTAGTTGCTTCTTTAATCAGAGCAGTCAAGATCAGAACTGTCCCTTCAGACATCATCTGGCGTGTTATCAAAGGCATTGGTAAAGTAGCATTTCTTCAAAGATGATAATCGAATGTTCAACAAAGCTAACGATACAAACTCTCACTCTCCTTCCTTCGTGATGATTGTAATAAAGACTTTAAGCCGCAGCAATGAGCAGAGATGTAACAAAGAGCACAGATATAGCAATGAACACAGATATAGCAATGAGCACAGATGTAACAAATAGCATAGATATAGCAATGAGCACAGATGTAACAAATAGCACAGATATAGCAATGAGCACAGATGTAACAAATAGCACAGATATAGCAATGAGCACAGATGTAACAAATAACACAGATATAGCGATGATATAGCAATGAGCACAGATGTAAAAAATAGCACATATATAGCGATGAGCACAGATATAACAATGAGCACAGATGTAACAAAGAGCACAGATATAGCAATGAGCACAGATGTAACAAATAGCACAGATATAGCAATGAGCACAGATGTAACAAATAGCACAGATATAGCAATGAGCACAGATGTAACAAATAGCACAGATATAGCGATGATATAGCAATGAGCACAGATGTAAAAAATAGCACATATATAGCGATGAGCACAGATATAACAATGAGCACAGATGTAACAAAGAGCACAGATATAGCAATGAGCACAGATGTAACAAATAGCACAGATATAGCAATGAGCACAGATGTAACAAATAGCACAGATATAGCAATGAGCACAGATGTAACAAATAGCACAGATATAGCGATGATATAGCAATGAGCACAGATGTAACAAATAGCACAGATATAGCGATGAGCACAGATATAACAATGAGCACAGATGTAACAAATAGCACAGATATAGCAATGAGTACAGGTGTAAAAAATTGAACAGATCTAGCAATGAGCACAGATGTAACAAATAGTACAGATATAACAAATAGCACAAATATAATAAAGAGTACTGACGTAAAAAAGAGCACAGATATAGCAATGAGCACAGATGTAACAAATATCTCAGATATAGCAATGAGTACCGACTGACAAAGAGCACGGAAATACTGATGAGCACAGACGTAACAAAGAGCACAGAAATAATAATGAGCACAGATGTAACAAAGATCACTGATGTAACAAAGAGCACAGATATAGCAATGAGCACAGATGTAACAAACAGCACAGATATAGCAATGAGCACAGACTAACAAAGAGCACAGAAATACTGATGAACACAGACGTAACAAAGAACACAGACATAATAATGAGCACAGATATAACAAAGAGCACAGATGTAACGAAGAGCACCGATGTAACAAAGTGCACAGATGTAACAAAGGGCACAGATATAACAAAGAGCACAGACATAATAATGAACACAGATATAACAAAGAGCACAGATGTAACGAAGAGCACCGATGTAACAAAGTGCACAGATGTAACAAAGGGCACAGATATAACAAAGAGCACAGACATAATAATGAACACAGATGTAACAAAGAGCATAGATGTAACGAAGTGCACAGATGTAACAAAGGGCACAGATATAACAAAGAGCACAGACATAATAATGAACACAGATGTAACAAAGAGCATAGATGTAACAAAGAGCACAGATGTAACAAAGAGCATAGATGTAACAATGAACACAGATGTAACAAAGAGCATAGATGTAACAATGAACACAGATGTAACAAAGAGCATAGATGTAACAATGAACACAGATGTAACAAAGAGCATAGATGTAACAAAGAGCACCGATGTAACAAAGTGCACAGATGTAACAAAGGGCACAGATATAACAAAGAGCACAGACATAATAATGAACACAGATGTAACAAAGAGCATAGATGTAACAAAGAGCACAGATGTAACAAAGAGCACAGATGTAACAAAGAGCATAGATGTAACAATGAACACAGATGTAACAAAGAGCATAGATGTAACAATGAACACAGATGTAACAAAGAGCATAGATGTAACAATGAACACAGATGTAACAAAGAGCATAGATGTAACAATGAACACAGATATAACAAAGAGCACACACATAATAATGAACACAGATGTAACAAAGAGCATAGATGTAACAAAGAGCACAGATGTAACAAAGAGCACATAAGCAAAACGTACACTGACCGATCTATCTTCCACGCATAATAACACAACAATAAGAATGCTTTAAAGTTGTACATACCGTGCAAGTTTGCGATAATTATAACCTAAAACCAACAATATTGCACTTATTTTATATATGTATAATGTAACCCTACATATGTTTCGGCTGTACTTCAGCCATCATCAGGGGTTTCTCTTGAAGCATCCACTAACTGTATCTCTCACTAACTTTTGATTCCTATCAGTTTCTTAATAACTAGGTATTGTGCATTGTCTTACTTTCTAGGTCCTATATTGTTCACTTTGTACACTGATACACTTATGTATGTGGGTTTTTTGCACGTTTTGCGTTTTGCGTTTCCTTGGTCCGTTTTAGACATATGTAGTTTTGGCCTCTTCTGGAACATGTCTGTAGCCCTCGGTATTCTTTTTTCGGTCCTTCTTCTTTAGTTTGTATGCAGGTGTCAGCCACCTGCCAGCCAGCTGACACCTGCATACAAACTAAAGAAGAAGGACCGAAAAAAGAATACCGAGGGCTACAGACATGTTCCAGAAGAGGCCAAAACTACATATGTTCTAAAACGGACCAAGGAAACGCAAAACGTAAAACGTGCAAAAAACCCACATACATAAGTGTATCAGTGTACAAAGTGAACAATATAGGACCTAGAAAGTAAGACAATGCACAATACCTAGTTATTAAGAAACTGATAGGAATCAAAAGTTAGTGAGAGATACAGTTAGTGGATGCTGCAAGAGAAACCCCTGATGATGGCTGAAGTACAGCCGAAACATATGTAGGGTTACATTATACATATATAAAATAAGTGCAATATTGTTGGTTTTAGGTTATAATAAGAATGCTCTTTATTTTCAGTCTCACACCCACTAGCAGGTGCTTCATTTTGAGTACTGTCACACAACACGACACTTGAGGCAGAGGAAATACTTTGAACAACTTTCAGGACCTCCTTTATTGCTGTCTTTGCATTTACTGTCTTGTGACTGGTGTTCAGGAAATGAAGACGTTCCTTGATTCCTTTCTTTGACACTACAATATGCATTATATACATTCCACGTGGATTCTTCAGCACCAACAACTGTAAGAAGTACCTCTTGCAGAAAGTGTGAGTTACGTTCAAATAAATGAGGAAGGTTATATGCAATATACCTCTTATGCGTGAGATATGGGAAAGGCTTTACAGGCATATAAGCGGATAAATTCGTAGTTTTTAAACTATTGCAGCTTTACAACATATAGTGAATACGGATAGAGAAAACAAAAGAGACAAATATTGCACCGAGGTGACTGTAAAGAATTCTGGATCTGAAAGTTGTGACCGTATATTCTGGTAGATATTTAGCGACTTTCCCGAAGAAATTGTTTTCTCTGTGTTAAAAATAGGGACTGCAGTATGACGTAACACTCTGATGTTATGGAGTAACCGTTTTTCCGTGAAAATGCAACACTGCATTCTGTGTTTCTCCGCTATTATCTCATTAACGGCACGGCTTTCTGAAAAAATTTATTGGACATAAAATGTGTGTTTTGATTAGCTCTACAAATGTTTCTAAGACATTTCCATTCTAAGAAGAATCCAGCGAGATATCATAAATGTACATAGGTCTTCACGCAAAGTCCTCGTTATTCTTGTCAGATTTAATCAAATTTAAATTCTCTCGCCAGATTTTCGAAAAGCCCTCAAATATCAAATTTCATGAAAATCCATCCAGTAGGAGCCGAGTTGCTCCATGCTGACAGACAGATATGAAGTTAATAGTCGCTTTTGGCAATGTTGCGAACGCGCCTAAAAAACAGGGCTGCATACCGGCTGGCATCGAACCTGCGCTTTCTGGAATTTTATTTCGATATTTTGATGTGATGGTCACTCTTCTTATTCATATTATGACGACGTGACTTTGGGTCGTAAAGTCAAGACTCCGTAATTAGGTTCCAGAGAACCCAAGTCAGATTTCCGCACCAAACAAACTTCGTTCTTGTGCGCAGCACGTTGCTCCGCAGTGCTGTTACAATTCTGCTGCACTACACGTCATCACATCTTTAAAACAAAGAGGATTCTTCAAATCGAATCGTGGTGAGAATGTGCTGTTATTTTTTTAATATAAACTAACAAATGCAGTCAAATCGTCACAAATTCACAATAATGTATTCAAAAATACACAATATACTGCTACATGTTTCGCATCTCGCTGTTCCATCATCAGGGAGCACTTTCAATCGTTGCATAAAACAGTTACTTGATGTTGGATGTAATTATACATGCAGAGGAACTGCCGGTAATTTTCCGTGTAGTGAAATGTTACACATTAGATTAGAGCAACGTTTGGGTGATTTGGGGTGTTAACGGTTTTTTGAATATATTATTCCGAATGTGTGATTATTTGATAGAATTTGTTGAGATTACAAAATGGAACTATATGCAGAGAACTGAAAATGTAAAAAAATGTGTTGTTAAGTAAAGAAACAAGACAATTGTTTATCCCCGCAAGACATTTAGCACAAGTGCAAGTCTTGCATACTAGGAATGTACAGTTATGTTTATGCAGCCTGAATAAGGACCAGTCTTTAATGTACCGAGTTGTCTGTCGTGTTTGCCACATGACAAATCGCTGAAGGTCACGACATTTCGTTTGCAAAAGAGATTTTGACCCGACGCTAACTATACGGTACTTTCTGTCATTGACTTGAAACAAGAACTGCTAAAACACTTTTGCAAGTTTAACTTGAAATTCTTGAATAAAAATTATAAACAAAACAATGTATTTGCAGGCAACATCTTATATAAATTAACTCAGTTTGAAATTGATTAACATGAATTAAGCTGTTGGTGTCCAATTTAATACTGAACACACAAAACTTCCGATCGGCACTGCCGTAGGTCAAGGTACTAAACGTATTGAAATAGTCAAAATTCAAATACATATTTTAGTGCTTTCATCATATATTCGTATTTGTAACTACAATAAACTCAAACTCTTCTGCTACACTTCTTGACTAACATATATAATAATAAGGCCCTATATAGGCTTGGGTCTCCTCTTTCCGAGGTTACTTGGTCTTGTGCATTTGTGGCAGTGAGTGACCAGCCCACTGACTGCACAATTTCTACTCACTCCTGATGTGACTGCCAGAGCCATCTGGCAGTCAGTCAGGAGACGTGGGTGTGAAATGGCCGTTGAATTTTGCTTACGAAACATCTCTATTCATGCCCGTAAGGTTCTTTTACATGCCGTAAATCTACGACATGGGACCGAAGGCTTTACTTCCCCTCCGAAGGAAGTGGTGCTAAGGATTTTTATCACTCTTAAAAATCCATCGACCTCGGTCGGGATAGAACCCGCGAACCTTGGGTCCAGTGGCAAGCACGCTAACCAATATAATAATAATAATGATAATAATAATAGAATATCAATCATATTGTGCCACCTTCTGGTTGTGTTCATAAATACTGACAAATTTGACTTATATAATATCAGAATAGGGAGCCTTTCTTCTCCAATGGCTCAACATCCCCTTTGGGGCCTAGGCCGCCTCATTTTTCGAGGCTTCACGATCACACTCAGACACACCACACTCGGTAGGACTCCTCTAGACGAGTGACCAGCCCGTCGCAGAGACCTCTACCTGACAACACACAACACTCACAAGAGACAGACATCCATGCCCCCGGTGGGAGGCTACGGACCTGTCGTAAGACAGACTGCAGAATGAAGAGGCTACGGACCTGTCGTAAGACAGACTGCAGAATGAAGAGGCTACGGACCTGTCGTAAGACGGACTGCAGAATGAAGAGGCTACGGACCTGTCGTAAGACAGACTGCAGAATGAAGAGGCTACGGACCTGTCGCAAGACAGACTACAGAATGAAGTGGCTACGGACCTGTCGTAAGACAGACTACAGAATGAAGAGGCTACGGACCTGTCGTAAGACAGACTACACAATGAAGAGGCTACGGACCTGTCGTGAGACAGACTACAGAATGAAGAGGCTACGGACCTGTCGTAAGACAGACTACAGAATTAAGAGGCTACGGACCTGTCGTAAGACAGACTACACAATGAAGAGGCTACGGACCTGTCGTAAGACAGACTACAGAATGAAGAGGCTACGGACCTGTCGTAAGACAGACTACACAATGAAGAGGCTACGGACCTGTCGTGAGACAGACTACAGAATGAAGAGGCTACGGACCTGTCGTAAGACAGACTACAGAATTAAGAGGCTACGGACCTGTCGTAAGACAGACTACACAATGAAGAGGCTACGGACCTGTCGTGAGACAGACTACAGAATGAAGAGGCTACGGACCTGTCGTAAGACAGACTACAGAATGAAGAGGCTACGGACCTGTCGTAAGACAGACTACAGAATGAAGAGGCTACAAACCTGTCGTAAGACAGACTGCAGAATGAAGAGGTTACGGACCTGTTGTAAGACTGACTGCAGAATGAAGAGGCTACGGACCTGTCGTAAGACAGACTACAAAATGAAGAGGGTACAAACCTGTCGTAAGACAGACTGCAGAATGAAGAGGTTACGGACCTGTCGTAAGACTGACTGCAGAATGAAGAGGCTACGGACCTGTCGTAAAACAGACTACAGAATGAAGAGGCTACGGACCTGTCGTAAGACAGACTACAGAATGAAGAGGCTACGGACCTGTCGTAAGACAGACTACAGAATGAAGAGGCTACAAACCTGTCGTAAGACAGACTGCAGAATGAAGAGGTTACGGACCTGTCGTAAGACTGACTGCAGAATGAAGAGGCTACGGACCTGTCGTAAGACAGACTGCAGAATGAAGAGGCTACGGACTTGTCGTAAGACAGACTGCAGAATGAAGAGGCTACGGACCTGTCGTAAGACAGACTGCAGAATGAAGAGGCTACGGACCTGTCGTAAGACAGACTGCAGAATGAAGAGGCTACGGACCTGTTGTAAGACAGACTGCAGAATGAAGAGGCTACGGACCTGTCGTAAGACAGACTGCAGAATGAAGAGGCTACGGACCTGTCGTAAGACAGACTGCAGAATGAAGAGGCTACAAACCTGTCGTAAGACAGACTGCAGAATGAATGAAATGAATATCTAAACAAAACTTGTAAGCAATTAATAAAGCAGAAAACTCTCAGCAAACGGTTAGAAACAATTATTTACATTAGTTCCTGAAGACATCTAAAGCCTTCATCGCATACCTTAATAGAATATGCTGGCATAGCGTGTAACACGGTATAATACATGAAATCTTGTCCGCGTGCAAGGCATGTAGGTGGACTGGAAGCAGTGCTTCTTATTTTTAACATTGACACTAAATGGAACTCAATAGTTGACTTCACGCGCCAGCTGCTTTTCCCCAGTACCAACTGATCAAGGGCCAGTCTGCCTGCTGTCGAACAGAAAAATTATTTTGCCCCTGCCGGGAATCGAAGCACGATTGCTATGTCGTCTAGCCCGTATTCAGCCACTGTACTCACTGAGCTACCCGGCTTACGTAACAAGATAATACACCAAACTTCACTAAACCCTAAAGCTAAATAGTGTAAAGTTACAACGGAAAATAAAAAAATGGTGTTTACATTTACATTAAAATGGATCTTCAAGAAGTGGGATGGTGGGGCATGGAGTGGATTGATATGGCTCAGGATAGGGACAGGTGGCGGACTATTGTGAGTGCGGTAATGAACCTTGGGGTTCCATAAAACGCGGGGAATTTCTTGACTAGCTGACGACCTGTTAGCTTCTCAAGAAGGACTCTGCTCCATGGAGTTAGTTAGTTTACATTTCATCATGGTTACGACGACATGTTGATAGACCAAGAATGTTACAGAATTCAGGACGGTCTGTGGATTGGACAGAATTGTTGTGTTTGTTTCGCTGAAACTAATTGACGACATGCTTTCAAAATACATTGAGATATTTTGTAACCCCTGTTCCTTATGCTGTGACGTAGCAACATAAAACATACAATGAGCTGCATTATCATAAATATGCAAAACAAATAACATTAACAGTGGCCTATGATACAAAAAGTATGAGCGTAAAATATTCTTGTGAGAACTACAAACGGTACACATTTTCATTTACATTACACTCACTGGCAACTCACACTTTCGCTCAGCCTCTAAAACAAATTCTTGGATTATAAGGCATTGTTAAAAAAGCAAAAAATAACACCTGATGACGTCATATCCAACCTTCTTTATTTCTGAACCTAAACTAATATCGGAGCACAAATTTCAGACAATTTTTTTAATTCGACCTGGGATATTTTCACTAAAAGCTGTCACCCAATTACGATTTTCAAACACACTGGTCCTTAATCAATTTCACATTAACTAAGGCCATAAATGGGGTCCTCCATGTACAAGTATAATACAAACCGCTTAACACTTTTCATAAACACTTCGCAAGTAAATTTATTAAACTGAAAAGAACGGCTGTGGAAATTTTGTGTATGTGTTACGAAATATGACCCTTCTAATGTTGATTAACAAGATGCAATCAACCGCAGAACTAAATTAATTATAACGGCAAATTGTAAAGGAAACTGATGTGCTCTGATATCAACTGACATTTCTACCACAATTTGGAAATTGCAGTCTGGCTAGAGCATGCGTTAGGATCGCTTGTTATACTAAAATTTTATTTATTCAAATAAATTATTTTGTCTGACAAATATGGATTGTCACGTCTTGTCCCCTCGCTTATCGTAAGACATTAGAAGTTAGACATTAGAAATTAGTGTCAACCAACACTTGTCACATAAAATAAGAAAGCTGTATTTGACCAAGCCATTTCTTTACAGAGCTAGAATGACACAAGATTTGCTATAACATATACTGTGGGCATGTGACTACAGCTGCAACCGTTATAAAAATTTCATCTAAAAATTATTTCTTATGAGAATCAAACTGTAATTAAGCTCATAATATCGGTCACATCCCAAATTATTGTTGCGCTACATTAGAAACTTATAGAAGTAGGAAGCTTATATATTTGCACGCAGGAAGGAAGCTTCAACGCCGGTAAAACACAAAACGTATCTGAAAACGTTACAACACAGATACGAGAAGAAGCAAGCACGAAGATATCCTTCATATATCTGTGACACACAAAAACGTTTAACGAAAAGTTTTATAGAAATATAGGAGAGGGCAACAAAACCAACAGAAATGAACACAAATACAAAACTAACAAAGTCTCTCAAGAAACGGAAGTAGTTATTTGGTGAATGGATAAAAGCAAAAAAGAACAAAGAAAATTACCAACATGAGAACAGAAATAATTCTCAGGTTTAAACATAAATACTATTGTACAATTTTAACTAACTAACTAACTAACTACATGGAGCACAGTCCTTCTTGAGAAGCTAACAGGTCGTCAGCTAGTCAAGAAATTCCCCGAGTTTTATGGAACCCGAACGTTCATTACCGCACTCACAAGAGCCCGCCACCTGTCCCTATCCTGAGCCATATCAATCCAGTCCATGCCCCCCATCCCACTTCTTGAAGATTCATTTTAATATTATCCTCACATCTACGCCTGGGTCTTCCAAGTGGTCTCCTTCCCTCAGGTCTCCCCACCAAAATCCTGTACGCACCTCTCCCCTCACCCATACGTGCTACATGCGCCGCCCACCTCATTCTTCTCGATTTGATCACCCGAATAACATTTGGTGATGAGTACAGATCATTAAGTTCCTCGTTATGTAGTCTTCTCCACTCCCCTGTTACCTCGTCCCTCTTAGCCCCAAATATTCTCCTCAGCACCCTATTCTCGAACACCCTCAGCCTATGTTCCTCCCTCAGTGTGACAGACATTGTACAATTTCAGTACTGTTTTATATTGTGCATAGTGTATATTTGAAATGTTTTAACTGTTTTATATTGTGCATAGTGTATATTTGAAATGTTTTAACTGTTTTATATTGTGCATAGTGTATATTTGAAATGTTTTAACTGTTTTATATTGTGCATAGTGTATATTTGAAATGTTTTAACTGTTTATATTGTGCATAGTGTATATTTGAAATGTTTAACTGTTTTATATTTGCATAGTGTATATTTGAAATGTTTTAACTGTTTTATATTGTGCATAGTGTATATTTGAAATGTTTTAACTGTTTTATATTGTGCATAGTGTATATTTGAAATGTTTTAACTGTTTATATTGTGCATAGTGTATATTTGAAATGTTTTAACTGTTTTATATTGTGCATAGTGTATATTTGAAATGTTTTAACTGTTTTATATTGTGCATAGTGTATATTTGAAATGTTTTAACTGTTTTATATTGTGCATAGTGTATATTTGAAATGTTTTAACTGTTTTATATTGTGCATAGTGTATATTTGAAATGTTTTAAACTGTTTTAAATTGTGCATAGTGTATATTTGAAATGTTTTAACTGTTTTATATTGTGCATAATTATATTTGAAATGTTTTAACTGTTTTACAATATTGTGCATAGTATATCATTTGAAATGATTATAACTGTTTTAATTGTCAATATGTATTATGAAATGTTAGAACTGTTTTAATATTGTGCATAGTGTTTTAATTGAAAATGTTTTACTGTGAATTACATGATCAGTTAGTACATAATTTGTATGTTATTAACAGCTTTGATAAAAATTTCACACCATTTTTTGTAATAAAATTGGGTGATATCCTTACAAAATTGGCACTGTAAACATACACTGAATTACACATGCAACTTTACATTCTAAAAGTATTGTTTACAACCGCAACATGTAGCAGGAACATTTGAAATAAAAATGTATGTAGTTTAATTGACTAAATGTGTGTCTGTGAATGTACAGATCAGTTAGTACCATAATTCGTATTTATTAACAGCTATTGATAAAAATAATTTAGGGAATGACTTGACATGCTCTTGTGCGTGACCTCAGGCTTCCGCCGAGGTGTAAATGAGCTCTTCGCTCTTCTGGGATGTTACGCAACGTAGATTGGTAGTTAGTTACCGACGTTTCGGTAAGTCATGTCAGTCTCAATATGAATCCATAAATGATTTTGCAGTTGTAATTTTCTTAATGTATTGAAACGGCCTGATGATGGCCACGTAGTGGTTGAAACATGTAGCAGCATATCTATATACTATAATAAAATTAGTTGGGTTGGTGGTAATGAGTAAATACGCTGTAAGGCAAGTTTAAAATTTTATGGAATTTTACACGTAATATTTAGCACTTTTCGCTAATGCCAAATGTCATCAAGCACTGGTGCTGGAAGATAAACGAAAGAACGGCATTAGTGACGGTAACTTTTAAGGCTATAATCTTTGGCTAATTCAGGTGTGATGTAACTTCGCATGCACGTACAGGGTGTGCTCTCTTTCTCGTTGGCCTACGCACGGCAGGTGTCGCAAGTTGTCTCGGCAGGTGCAAGATCTCTGTCCGATATGTGTGCCTTGCTCGGTCAAACAACAATGTGAAGACACCCTAGATCGAGACTATGTAAAGTAACTGAAGATGCTCGTAAAATTATTGTGTTTGTGCATTTTTTACTTCATCGAAAATGATTGAAAATATATATTACGTCCAAATGTAATATTTTAGAATAATTTCACAGTGAACGATTCGTGGAATTTTCAGTTTCTTAACCAACGAATGCAATTTTTTTTATTTTCGTATTTTGTTCAGTTCACCCTACATATAATTGAGCATAAATACGGAAATAAAAAGTGCATTATTTGGTTACAAAACTGAAAATTAATGTCAAGACGCACTGCGAACACAACGTGAGATTCGTGGAATATTTTAGTTAAGTGTTATTTAAGCTTTGTGTGGACACGCGAGAGATAATATAATTTTGATAAAATTAAACGACACTTTTCTCCTCCCACACTAAACGTACTGATTTTGTCAGGTCAGATAATTTCCTACTTAGCAGATGAGTCTTGTCTGATTCGAAATCTATCCTTTTGATTAGCTGCCATATTTGTGTTTTGTAACAAAAGTTGCAAGTCAGTGATAAACAGACAAACTTTAATTCAAAACTGTCCACAAGTATGTCCTTGCCACTGACATGCCACTGACATGACACTGACATGCCACTGACATGTCTCGTATGGTTATGTAAGGTCAGATTTGATAAAAAAGGAACACAGTATGTTTCAAGAAAAATAATTTATAATATCGAGATATAAATCGATTACATTTAATAATTTTGCAAAGGCTCTTTGTTTATGGTTAACAACAAAAATAAATACGACAAAACAATGTATAGGCCCATAACTTTGTTTTGAAAGAAACAAGAAACTGTGAGTTTCTAAGATCGTTTTAAGTTATCTAAAATTCTAGTCACCTAGACTGCCTCAGAAGTTAAGTAGAAATTACATTGCAAGATGGATTTATATTCGAATTTGACAACGGCGAAAATGCATGACAACTTTCCTTTAAGTATAAAAGAAATAGTAGCCTTAATTCACTTATGTTCGAACTTTCCATTTTTCTTCAAACTAAAAAAAGCACCTCTTCATATTGCTCCCTTCACCTCCTGTTTACCCATTAAACAGCAATAAATCACGCTTCATTCTCCCACTTCCATTACGACTATGTTGACATCTTCCCCACTGCTCTAATGTACTGCTTATATGCCAAAATTACAAAAGACAAATTGACTGGTTCCCCACCTTCCAAATTACCTTCTTTTCCCCCCCACTTCGCAAGTTAGCCATAAAAATTTCTATGATGAAACGCCATTTTGTTTCAAGTGATGTGTGTCTGTATAAATGCAGCGACTCTGTGAATTTCTGCACAGTTTGCTACAGCATCACAGTGACCAAGATGATGAAGCTGGTAAGTGATGTACCGTCATTGTGCTAAGTGATGTAACAAAATGCGTTGCGGTAGCTCGGAGAGAGAAAAAAAATGCGAACGGTTGAAGGGGATCCAGCACAGTAGTGAATCAGCTGTTTCAAACCTGAATACTGGGTAGACGACGCTGTGCTAATTTCTTGGAAAGACAGACAGGCATAAACATGACCACTACGACTGAAACTTACGTTTACGTAAGCAAATGAGATGCAGCCTGCTAGTGCGAGTGTTAGACTATGTGACGCTGCTTGCATGGACAATTCGATGTTTGGTTATATCTAATACAATTTATTCTGAAGCCTATGCGTGATTTCGGCCGATCCCGGTGGCCGCGCGGTCTAAGGCGAGGGTCTGCGGCCGCTCGCTTACTGGGATTGCGGGTTCGAATCCCGCCGAGATCATGGATGTCTGTTTCTTGCGAGTGTTGTGTGTTGTCATGTAGAGGTCTCTGCGTCGGGCTGATCACTCGTCCAGAGGAGTGCTACCGAGTGTGTGTGTGTGTCTGAGTGTGATCGTAAAGCCTCGATAATGAGGAGGCCCTAATCCAATAGGGGCTGTTGTGCTGTGGAAAAAAAAAATACGTGATTTCAGAGAGAGGGAGACGTAAGTTCTGGGAGGAGAGCAGATGAAAGGAAAAGACAAGGTAGAAATTAGACACTTTTTATTTGGTGGGCAGAAACAGCGTCGTTTTTTAGAAGGTTTCCAGCCTTCGTTCGCTTTGCCTTATGATAGGATAAGAATGAAAATGAAGACGTTAGAACAGTGAAAGTGTGCTTCAGATCGCAAAATGCTTAATTACCAGTTAATGTTAAAATGCATAAACTTTGGTTAGTGATAATTCAATTTAATTGTATACGTGCTTATTCACGTGCTGACTCAGCAGCACAAACGCCGGATAAACAGCAGAGCTGTAATAATAATAATAATAATAATAATAATAATAATAATAAAGTACTAATATAAAAATACAAAATTTATCGTAGGAAATAAACTTAGATGTACCATATATTCTAACGATAGAGTGGCTGCAAAATTAATATACAAAATATATATAATTTGAAATACCCTAGGTACAATATAAGTGATAACTATAATAATGACGATAATAATAATAATAATAACTGATGGACTTCACAGGAAAGGATTTAATTTTGAAGCCTTTAAATCGAGAAGGATGCATAAGAAGCATGCAGTAGCAACTTTCACTTTTGGAAAACTTCTCAGCATTTGCTTGACCGCGGTCGCAGGGCTCTCTAGATGCATGCTGACTTCTAGACAGCAGTGTGGCAAACAAACATGGAAATCCCATAACCTTGCCGTAAAATATGAGCAGTTGATTATTAACAATTTAAATTACATATGACGTAAAAAATGTGATATGACGTATTTTACTAAAGTTGGTAGAACTACATCTATAATGAATTAAATTCACTTGTGTTCAATTTGATGATTTTTTGGGGGTGGGTATGCCAGTTACTTGTAAGTATTTACAAATGACTGATGAACAAAACAGAAAATGTTTAAGGGACAACGGAATAGAGGAAATCACAGGCAATAGCTTATCTTTATTGTAACTGACGAATCTGTGCACACTATATAACCATGTGTAGCCTGAAAATTATGCAGTTTCTCTCTCAGTAATCGTACATTACGTAGACCAACTGATCATTGCAATTCACACGAAATATATAACATAGTGTGTGGACAAAATGCGGAGCCTTTTTGTATTAAAGCAGCTGGTACATATAGTTACCACTGTGCTTTAAAGGTTTAAGAGAATGTGGTTTGTCAGCTGGCAGAGAGCCACAAGAGTTTGAAAGGCGAAAGCCTCTCACTCAGTCGACAGTAAAATTATTGGGTTTTTTACAGGTATTTATGACATAATTACCATTCAGTGCTTCAGGTATTTAACACACATCTGAAATCTGGAAATTCGTGACATGTTTTACGGCGACATTAAAGAAAAAACTGCGAAACTACGTGTCTGTTATTACGATCTGTTTAGACAAATGTTACGTCTAAAGAAGGCCATTAACAAGCAAATATTCTCTTCCTTCAATGCATTCTTTTTATGTGACGTGTGCAAACAGTGCAAATTACTTGGAATATAATTTGTTTTAAAAACTGGCTCGTATAATTTGCATTGTTGCCGGCGACATAAATTTTCCATAAAAACATTGTTGTGCAACACTCAATATTTTTATATAGTTGACAGTGACATGTAACTTAACATCAACACACAGAATGCATTGTTGTGTTTCCACTGCAAAACTGATAAGCAAACGCGGCACAGTGTTACGTTATATGTATATTGCAATCTCTCACGATGTACAGTGCTGCCACCCGCGTAGAACATAAGCCATAAGTTTTGCATCGCTCGTCTTAGAACATATTTATATCCGGTGTTTTTGTTTTATTTAAGATATTATTTTTAAAGTAGTACACGTAATGAACATAAGATATTTCACACGAAAACGCACACTGAAATTCAATGAGAAGAAAGCATAAACTCACAAGCAATTAAAATGGCAGACAAACTTCTGTGCTGAGTGAATTCAATTCCTTTTTAAGAATTCAATGAAGTTAATGTGGTCATTACAGTGTCTTTACTTCCTCAAGCAATTCTCAAAAAGATCCTTGCAGATACAAGTTTTGGTGTTTACACAAAATTCACATTTTTTTTACGGAAATGGTATATATAATGTCATTCAGTATCTACAGATAAAAAGTACATGTTATTTTTAAATTCGAATTCATTTAACATTCAATAAATACGCTGTACACGGTTTAATATGAATTCTGTAGCTTCCTTAAACTTTCGTTCGGCGGTACACACCTCCACCTAACTTATTTCATGCAAAATTTACTACATCTGCACACATTCTCGACAATTGGCATGTAATTATTTAAGGGAATATTCATTAACTTCAGAGCCCATAACAGAACGGGAGATGCTGCAATATGTGAATCCTTCGTGCACAAGCACAAAATTAGAAGTCTGCTATGGATAGCTGTTTAAACTAACTCTGGAACAGATACACAATTTGTGCTGAATTTATATTCATGCCACGAGACGTGCTGTATCGCTAACGTCGAAAGTTTTACGTTTACTCTAGGTATGTGGGGAGTCGCTGAAATATATGAAACTAATTTGTACCCCGGAAAATAAAAAGTGTTAGCTCTGAAGTGGAAGGTACGTACTGTGTGGGATAAAGGTAAAGGTAACGTCCACCCTATAACAGGCCATGAAGGCCCAGACGGGGAGTAGAGGTATAGCTCTACTCTTCCTTTAACCTCGGCACTAGATAGGGGTGGGTGGTCAACTTCACGCCCCAGCCGCTTTACCCCCGTAAAAGAGACCCGGTGCCCATTGTATAGGAGGCTGGGTAAGCCAAAGGGACAGTCTGGACGGGTGCTGAAAATCTCGCCCCACTGGGATTCGATCCCCGGACCGTCCAGCCCGTAGCAAGTCGCTATACCGACTGAGATATCGCGGCCCCTACTGTGTAGGAACCTTATACAATTTTGCCGAAAAAAATCGGCCTCATTAATTATACGTATTTTAATTCAAATCGACAATTTGTTCCTGATATTGAAGAATTCGGTGGTAACAGGGATTGCGTCAACATGGCATGGCGCCTCCTCAAGTAGCGGATGGAGGAATGGCCTCTAATATGGAGGGTAGTTGCGAATATATTGAATAAGCATTCGCGGACAAGAGACAAGGGGCGGTCTTCAAGCTTGGGATTTTGCGAAGTGCTAACAGCTCCTCACCGTAATAACTTACCATGGTAGGAATTATTCACAAAGGCCTCGGACTTGGGCCTATCCTTTGGGAGGACGTAAGTAATGGAAATGCGAGCCTACATACTATAAAGGGAAACACAGAAGCTGTAATAGTCGCTAGTAAGGAGATTGGTCTAGAAGTAAATGCTGAGAAAACTAAGTACATGGTCATGTCTGGAGATCGGAATGTGGGACAGCAGAACTAAGTACATGGTCATGTCTGGAGATCAGAATGCAGGACAAAATGACAACATAAAGTTAGATAATAAATACTTTGAAAGGGTGGAACAGTTCAAATATTTGGGAACAACCGTAACGAATTGAAATTCCATTCAGGAAGAAATTAAGAGCAGATTGAAGTCGGGGAATGCTTGTTATCATTTGGAGCAGGATCTTCTGTCTTCCGGTTTGCTATCCAAAAATACAAAGATTAAGATATACAGAACTGTAATTTTGTTGTTGTTTTGTATGGGTGTGAAACTTGGTCTCTCACACTGAGGGAGGAACATAGGCTGAGGGTGTTCGAGAATAGGGTGCTGAGGAGGATATTTGGGCCTAAGAGGGTCGAGGTAACAGGGGAGTGGAGAAGACTACATAACGAGAACATAATGATCTCTACTCATCACGAAATATTAGTCGAGAAGTATGATATAAGCACGTATGGGTGAGGGGAGAGGTGCATACAGGATTTTGGTGGGTAACGTAAAGGCAAGGGACCGCTTGGAAGACCTAGGCTTATATGTGAGGATAATATTAAATTGGATCATCAAGGAGTGTGATGGGGCATGGACTGGATTGATCTGGCTCAGGATAGGGACAGGTTGCGGGAGCTTGTGAAAGCGGTAATTAAATTTCGGCTTCCATAAAACGCGGGGAATATCTTGACTAGCTGAAAACCTGTTGGCATCTCAGGAAGGACTCTGCTCCATGAAAATAAGTTAGATAGTTCTGAAGAATTTTGGGTCTTGCAATATTACCCGGTGCCGGAATCTGCAAAATCCGAGGTCCATGAACAGGTTTCAAAACAGTGCAGCCAATATTCTGGGTATGGAAACTAAATTTCTCTGCTGAAACATCTGTTTCAGATACTCGTTCTGTCCTGCCTGGCAGCATTTGTCGTAGCCGCTCCACAGCAGAAGGAACCCGTGCCTATTGTCAAGCAAGAGAGCCAAGTCAACGGAGACGGCTCATATTCATACAGGTGAGGGCAACACACTTGCTGTAACTGTCTGCGTCATGCACAAAACACCACGGCTCATATTCATACAGGTGAGGGCAACACATTTGCTGTAACTGTCTGCGTCATGCACAAAACACCACGGCTCATATTCATACAGGTGAGGGCAACACACTTGCTGTAACTGTCTGCGTCATGCACAAAACACCACGGCTCATATTCATACAGGTGAGGGCAACACACTAGCTGTAACTGTCTGCGTCATGCACAAAACACCACGGCTCATATTCGTACAGGTGAGGGCAACACACTTGCTGTAACTGTCTGCGTCATGCACAAAACACCACGGCTCATATTCGTACAGGTGAGGGCAACACACTTGCTGTAACTGTCTGCGTCATGCACAAAACACCACGGCTCATATTCGTACAGGTGAGGGCAACACACTTGCTGTAACTGTCTGCGTCATGCACAAATCACCACGGCTCATATTCGTACAGGTGAGGGCAACACACTTGCTGTAACTGTTTTGCGTCATGCACAAAACACCACGGCTCATATTCGTACAGGTGAGGGCAACACACTTGCTGTAACTGTCTGCGTCATGCACAAAACACCAACTCTGACAGTGACTAAAGTGGTTACTATTTTAACACATCTGGATGGATTTTTTCTCAGTAAATACGACAGACGTGTAGTTCAGAGTTCTCTGTAGCTTACATGCTGACACAATTACTGGATTCCGGCCTTCTGGGATGTAATGCGGTGTCACTGGGATGTGTCGCGGTGTCACTTATATGTCACGGTGTCACTTATATGTCGCGGTGTCACTGGTGTGTCGCGGTGTCACTGGGATGTGTTGCAGAGTCACTGGGTGTGTCGCGGTGTCACTGGGATGTGTCGCGGTGTCACTGGGATGTGTCGCGGTGTCACTGGGATGTGTCGCGGTGTCACTGGGATGTGTCGCGGTGTCACTGGGTGTGTCGCGGTGTCACTGGGATGTGTCACGGCGTCACTTATATGTCACGGTGTCACTTATATGTCGCGATGTCACTGGGTGTGTCGCGGTGTCACTGGGATGTGTCGCGGTGTCACTGGATTTGTCGCGGTGTCACTGGGATTTGTCGCGGTGTCACTGGGATGTGTCGCGGTGTCACTGGGATGTGTCGCGGTGTCACTGGGTGTGTCGCGATTTGTGATCTTGGTCCTGACACTATTCCGTGCGTCGTGACTAAATTATTCATTCATAACACCAACAAATGCACATTTGACATATAATATTGCTCCTACATGTTTCGGCATCATTTACGCCATCTTCAGGGAGCTTTACACCAAAATATAAACGAGTACATGTGTAATCTGTGTATAGTGCTGTGATACTGATGTTAAGGAACCTATATGTCGACAGTAGCTGCATTAATGCTGTCATATGAAACGTATTTAATTATTAAATTAAGTTTAAACCAACCGATGCACACTAAAACCACTCTTTAAGTAGCTTTATTATAAAATTGTTAAAATTGTACCCCTACACGTGTTTCGATCCTAGGATCATCGTCAGGGGGGTTTATTGCTAAAAGCTACAGTCACTTCAACACATGATTTAAAATATTCTATCAGCACTTTGAACCATAAGTTAAAATCTTGTCAATAGATTCGCTAAAAGTTGTAAAATTATAAAAACACTGTAGTTAGTAGAATTGTGGAACTGCTGGCGTGTGGTATTAAAAGCATATGAAATGTTTTTTCGTGGAGCGGAGTGTACTACGTGTCGTCCAGTGAGTTGTTATAGTAACACCGTAGCACTCCTCACTGGACGACACGTAGTACACTCCGCTCCACGAAAAAACATTTCATATGCTTTTAATACCACACGCCAGCAGTTCCACAGTTCTACTAACTACAGTGTTTTTATAATTTTACAACTTTTAGCGAATCTATTGACAAGATTTTAACTTATGGTTCAAAGTGCTGATAGAATATTTTAAATCATGTGTTGAAGTGACTGTAGCTTTTAACAAGAAACCCCCTGACGATGATCCTAGGATCGAAACACGTGTAGGGGTACAATTTTAACAATTTTATAATAAAGCTACTTAAAGAGTGGTTTTAGTGTGCATCGGTTGGTTTAAACTTAATTTAATATGACGAAGATGCACGGTGTCAACAGTGTGAAAAGTAATTAATTATATTTTAGTAAGTTATAAGTTCTGGTGTTAAGCTCCCTGAAGATGGCGTAACTGGCGCTGTAACATGTAGAAGCAGTATAAGACTATGTTGTTATGTGTCAAATGTGCATTTCATATTGTTATGAACGAATAGTTGTGCTCTTGGTGTCTCAAACTAGCAGCTCCCTCTGTCTACCGCTCGGTGACCAACTCTTCACCACCGTCCAATTTCGGCCCTTTTTAGGACATAACCCATTTCCACAACAAGGCCCTTCCCACACCTTCCTATTGGATCGCGGTATTTCCGGTCAAGCTACCAACAGGCCAGACCTCTGCTTACCCGCCTTTGGCAATTATCCGTCACTCAAGCCCAGCGATACGTTTAGCACGCAGGAATGGCTAAACGGACTCCTAATTCCTCTTCGCGCTCAAGTCTCTGCTCTTTGTTAGCTTGCTGGTTGGTTGGTTGGTTGGTTGGTTGGGCAGTTTGGCGCTGCTCTGATATGCCCACATTTATTCACCCTGAATATGACAACCGCAACATTTGCCGAAACGTCAGGAAATATTCATACCTCTACGCGGCCCAATCCCGAAGGCAGATCAAACACATTTCATTCTGTTATGTTGAGACTCTTGCAGTTTTCCGCCTGCTGTTATTTCTTCATAAGAATATTCTCCTGCCCTTATAAGGCAAAGTTCACCCTTAACCCGCCATGAAGGCACAGACGATGAGCAGAGGTATAGTTCTACTATTTCTACTAAGTCTATGGCCTTAAGGATATCGTGTTATTTAGATTGGTGAGCCTTCTACCTCCATATACTGGGTATAAGGACAAAACGACCACACACAGTCACAGATGCAGTCAGTCACAATTAGTTAAACTACAGTCACAATCAGTCACAGTAACTCAATCGCAGTCACGTTCACACAGTCACGTTCACACAGTCACAGTCATTCACAGTCACGTTCACACAGTCACAGTCATTCACAGTCACAGTCAGTCACAATCAATCAGTCACAGTCATTCACAGTCACAGTCAGTTACAATCACAGTCAGTTACACAGTCACAATCAGTCAGTCAATTACAGTCACGTTCGCAGTCGCACTCTCAGTAACAGTCACAGCCACTATCAGTCACAGTCACAATCAGTCAGTCAAGTCACAGTCAATCACAGTCGCAGTCAGTGACAGTTACAGTAAATCAGTCACAGTCAATCACAGTAACGTTACGACTGACAGTCAATCAGCCATCTGACTTGCTATCCAACCATCCTGCATCTCACGACCAGACTTAAGTCTTCTGAAATTTAGTTTTATTAGAGTGCTGGATCGGCCTTTGGCATGATAGAAACAGACTGTCCGTCAGTGACGCAGATTTACATTTGGTTGTGTATGAACATGTTTACATTGTTTGACCAGTTTCAAGTACATACAATATCCTACGTGGCCTCTGTCAGTCCGAGGAACGAAACACGTGTAGGGGTGACAATTTACAATAAAAACTACAAAAAAAGCGGTTTTACGTGTGCATTAGTTGGTGTAAAATAAATTTGAATTAATGACAGTGGTTACTTTGCGCACCACCAACTCAAACAGTACAGTCAGTGCTCCGAATTGTGCCTACAGATTCCATTTTGTATTGTAATTCTCACAGTAAATATCAACCAGCGACTGCTCTTTGCAATGGAGACACAGCAGTTAACGTTTATACGTATTTCCGTTGCACAACATTCGCCGCTAAGACTGCGCACATGAACAGTCTGCGCAGCGAGCGTATAGCATGACAGTCTGCGATAACTGCGCACGTGGTGGTTAAGGGACAGCGTCTGAGGCTTCTCACTGACTGCAAACGACCACAGCCACTACACCGTCCGAACTACGTAACATCAAGTTTTAATTCATACACAGTTCTAGAATGTAAACAAGTTTATCAGTTGCTATGACGTCACTCACGTGTCAAGTTAAGTAACTGCTTCACGGTCATAACCGATTATTGACGGTGTTCAGACACCATATTGCTTTGTTGTTGACATAGCTGTCGGTTATTCAACATGTTTATAGCAGTCCTCCATAAGTGCAGACTGTTTGGATGACAGCGATAAAGTTGCGTGTTTCTCGGAAATTCCTCGACTAGCTGAATAGCTGTCAAAAGCTTCTTAGAATTCTTCACAGACAAAGAAGTAAACACGTAATATGAAGGTCATGTGGCTTTATCTCTCTGTCTGTCTGTCTGTCTGTCTATATGTATGTATGTATGTATGTGACATGGTACTGGAGAGCAGATCGCTGGACAGTTTTTTTAAATTCGTTTCGCAGACTTTCACTACAATTTGTCCGACAATTTTAGTTTTCAATTATGCTGACTTATAACAAAGTCCACTTTCCGGATGGAGACAAATTTATCAATTTATGTATGACATATGTAAACTCTTAGCCAAAGGTTGACTGACAAGGAAAAGAGAGATATTTATATAACGTCTGTCAGACATTGTGATTTTTAGCCACATAGACACTTTAAGACACTGTACTTGCATGACAACGTAACTTAATGTTTCCATGTATCCCATAAACCGAAAATGATGATACCAAATACGATTAAAAAACAAACAAGGTGCCAAATTTATGAAGTAATACGTTACATGACATCGTGTTACTAATATTTTCTAACCAATTTGCATCAGTTTTCCCCTTTTCCAATGAATGCAGTCCTCTATCCAGTAAACATTACTACATGTGTTTAAGAACACCGTTTCCTTTCATGTTTTTTTACCGCCTGTCTCAATACTCTCTTCACAACCGTAATACGGGTATTTCTCATTTTTTCCGAACAATAAATCTGAAATTGCAGACAACAGTTTTGGGATTTTCTGTGGTACATTGCGGAGTATGCATTTTTCAGTCTTTTTAGCCTTGTACTACGTTCGGGAATTAGTTTTTCCTAAGTCTCTCAGGTCTCAATAGTGACTCATTACATATATATTTTTATATTGTTCATTCCTTGCATTGTCGATAGCATTTTCGATGGCATTTTCGATAGCATTTTCGATAGCACTATCGATAACACTGTCGATAGCACTATCGATAACACTGTCGATAGCACTATCGATAACACTGTCGATAGCACTGTTGATCACCAGTTCACAACACTCAGACCAACAAAATTCACAATAATGTTATTTAGATATTTATATTACAATATCACAATGAACATTGCTACATGTTTCGATTCCCAAGGGATCATCATCAGGGAATCAAATCAAAGTAATACCGCACAAAAACAAACTAGCAACCTTTGCATATGGTAGAATGATTTGCTTCCCTGATGATGATTCCCTGTGGATCGAAACATGTAGGAATGTTCAAAGTAATAATGTAATATCAATATCTTGTTGGTCTAGTGTTGGAATATATATATATATATATATATATATATATATATATATATATGTATACACACGTACACACACGTGGAAATAATTTTACATGACATTGTAGCTAGTCACTTCCGGTTATCTCGCCTAACTCATAAAATTTTGACGCTCAATAAACAACGTGTTTATTAGAGGTGGCGCGTGTCTGCGAGCGGAAGAAAAATATTTTCAACACCTGGTTTAAATATGGTGATTAGAAACATAATAATAACTGAAATACTTTGAAGTAAAAGCATGGACCCCGGCTCACGGCGAGGAATGTTCTGCCTGCGTCACACCAGTCGGTCTGAGTACCGTATTAATGCGAGTTGTCATGATATAGTATCTCCATATAGATGTATGTATATAATGTTTGTGTGGCCCCAGTAGTAGTGTGTGTGGCCCCAGTAGCAGTGTGTGTGGCCCCAGTAGCAGACAGTTTATCATTCACTCTCTGCGTGAGTTGCTTCCATAGAAAAATGTAGTTTGAATATAATTACAAAATGGCAGCTCTGTGTTCTCAAGTGCGACGCTTGAAGGATAAAAATGTAACTTAATTCAATATTTTAACGTAATATAACTCAGAGATACGAAGGAAGGGGAGATGTGCGAGAGAGATAAAAGAAAGTGAGATAGGGTTGCGGGATGAAAGTAAAAAATAAATATTTTGCTACTGGTCTTGAAAAGGCCTTCTCCATTCGTACGTTAAATTACTCCTGCTCAATACCACTCGAAGTATCGTTGAGAGCAGCAGATTTAAAGTGTTCGACTGAGCAACCATTTTGTTTAATTGTCGTAGCTTTGAAACTGGCGACGGCACGAAGGCTGAGCAGTCTGGCCAACTGAAGAACTTGGGGCCAGACGACGACGGTGAAACAGTGACAGGCAGCTTCTCCTACGTAGGACCAGATGGCGTTACGTACTCTGTAACTTACATCGCAGACGAAAATGGCTTCCAACCCCAAGGATCACACTTGCAACAGATTTCAGAAGCTGTCGCTCGCTCGATAGAGTACAACAAGGCTCATCCAGAAGAAGAGAAAAGTCGCAAATAAATCAGCCGTCTATGATCTCTGACTTAAGACGTGTACATAACCGTCTATGATCTGTGACTTAAGACGTGTATATAAAACTCACGCGTTATTCAAATTCTCAAGTTTTGAAGTTATAGCAAAATTTATATTTATGGAAAATCACATTACCTTGTAATCTGTGGAATATTTGAAGTATTCAAATGTCAATTCAGTTTGTTTTCAAGACTGTCCGCATAGCCGAAGTGAATTCAGAAACCTCATAAGTACAGCAAAGTGTAGTGAAGGAAGAATAACATGACCTCTACGAAGAAGTTTCAACTGCAGGCCCCCTCACAGAAGCGCCTAGTTCAAGAACAATAAATTTTTCCATGGAAACATGATGTAAATTGGTCACGGAAATAAAAGATTTATTATAAAATAAATTATACCTTGTTATTCTTTTAAACGTAATTCCCACACACATGGAAGGATACGTAATTGCACACACCATGGCAAGATACATAATTCCACACACCATGGCAGGATACATAATTCCACACACCATGGCAGGATACATAATTCCACACACCATGGCAGAATACATAATTCCACACATTATGTCAGGATACGTAATTCCACACACCATGGCAGGATACATAATTCCACACATGGCAGGATACGTAATTCCACGTAATTCCACACACCATGGCAGGATACATAATTGCACACACCATGGCAGGATACATAATTCCACACACCATGGCAGGATACATTATTCCACACATTATGGCAGGATACATAATTCCACACATTATGGCAGGATACGTAATTCCACACACCATGGCAGGATACATAATTCCACACATGGCAGGATACGTAATTCCACGTAATTCCACACACCATGGCAGGATACATAATTGCATACACCATGGCAGCATACATAATTCCACACACCATGGCAGGATACATTATTCCACACATTATGGCAGGATACATAATTCCACACATTATGGCAGGATACGTAATTCCACACACCATGGCAGGATACATAATTGCACACACCATGGCAGGATACATAATTCCACACACCATGGCAGGATACATAATTCCACACACCATGGCAGGATACATTATTCCACACACAATGGCAGGATACATAATTCCACACGCCATGGCAGGATACGTAATTCCACACACCATGGCAGGATACATAATTGCACACACCATGGCAGGATACATAATTGCATACACCATGGCAGGATACATAATTCCACACACCATGGCAGGATACGTAATTGCACACACCATGGCAGGATACATAATTACACACACCATGGCACGATACATAATTGCACACACCATGGAAGGATACGTAATTCCACACACCATGGCAGGATACGTAATTCCACACACCATGGCAGGATACGTAATTCCACACACCATGGCAGGATACGTAATTCCACACACCATGGCAGGATACGTAATTCCACACACCATGGCAGGATACGTAATTCCACACACCATGGCAGGATACATAATTCCACACACCATGGCAGAATACCCCTGCGCCCCTCCACTCTCTCCCTTCTCTCCATGTCACTAATCTCTCTGACAGTTATCAACTTCATCAGCACGAACTTCGTTGGGTCTTTTATGAAAGAAATGTCTCTCGCTGTGGCATAATGCCCTTAGTAATATAAAGTTCATGTTACTTAAACTTTCGACAGACGGCAAGTCATGTTTCTTCACTGATTTTATGAAATACCAAAGAAATACAAACCACAAGTACCACTGCTTCTAAGCAAGATGAAAGGGTTCATATAAATGGCGACAATAAGCTTGTACGAAGTCTAGATGTGGTAAGTCAATATTAAACCAAAGTCTATGTCTATCAGCTCAAAGGCAATAGACATAACGGTCTTGATTGATATACCCCACCTTGTCAGCTGTAAGTAGGATGCAACGCAAACTAAACATAATGAAGTTAACTAATTAACAAAAGAAAGATTCAGAAAACAAAGTTTCAAGTTTTCTGTGTTGTTATGTTGCAAAGCTGCGATGTTTATTAAATAGCTCCCAAAGTCTGGAAGGAATATAGTGCCTTAATCTGCAGAGATTATCAGTCCAAGTAGCGGTGTACTCATTCGGAACTTCGGAAACTACAGGGTGTGTGTTTTTCGTCGTACTGAGCACAGGCAGAGTTTGAGGTAAATTCGGTCGCTATGCAGCGAATATATCGTCTGCTCTATGGCTAGGAGTCTAGGAGTAAACATACTGTCTGTTCTGACGTAACGACGCAGAGTGAAGTGTCTTGAATCATCAGCCGAAACATGGTGCGGACGTCCAGTCTCGCAATTTAGTCTGTGACTTGTTGAAAAAAATCTGTTTCCTGAACACAGCCACGTCTATACGTACTGAATTTTCAATAGCTATGCCACGTTGTACACTTGTGCTGGGGAAAATGCGGAGTATCCCGAGAAGGAACACGAAATTCAAAAAGGCGTGTTACGATAAAAGCGAGAAGACACTTCGCATGCAAAGATAAGCTTCTTATACAAAATTTACGAAAACTACAGTAGCCAAAACATTCTCAAAGCTTCATTTGACATGAAAGGAATTAGCCCTACTTCCGATATACTGTCAAAGCGATGGGGTTTACGCCAATCCTTTTACGTAACAATCATGCTTCCCACTTATTTGTAGACTGGGAGCACTGCGCTACAAACCGGAACGTCGCGGGTTCAATTCCCGATGGTGTCACTGGAATCTTCATTGACATAATCGCTCCGGTCGCACTATGGCCCTGGGGTCGACTCAGCCTCTAACAGAAATGAGTACCAGGAATCTTTCCTGGGGGGTAAAGGCGGCCGGAGCTTAGGGCTGACAACCTTACCACCTTCATGTGCCGATTGTCTAAAAAATCTGGGAGCCTCAACCTCCTGGAACCTTTACCTTTATTTATTTGTAGTCTCCTACACATACCTTCTTATTATTGCAAGTTCTGTGAGTTACGACGTTTCAGGAAACACTTTTCCTTATACATTTACCGAAAAAGTTTCAACCATTCAGCAACGCGTTTCAAGAGCTTTCAAATGTAAAGAGCTTTCTCATGAACCGGTGTGTCAGATGACACGAGAAAGTCGAAACGCCATCTGCCAAGTTAAACTCCAATGACAAAAGCTATTGAGTTACGCCGGCTGCGTTCAAGCTTGTAGGCGTCAGTAGAAATAAATGAAATCCAAACACATATATTTCCCAATATACAGTCATACCCAACACCATATATAATTCGATTAGGCTTATTACAAGCCATCATCAGGTCTTCTCTTTCAAGAACCATGAAGACGAATGACATTAAAATTCATTTAACTCCATTTAGAGGCTCGAATTTTAGGTTACACATAACCAAAATATCATAACGATAATAACAGTAAAAACGATGGCGAAAAGAGAGCATGAGTATCATTATTATTATTATTATTATAGTAGGAGTAGTAGTGGTAGTAGCAGTAATGGTAGTAGTAATGGTGACAATAATACCTCAATCATTACACTTCTCGACATCAGCAATAAACTATTTAAGGGGACGCAATGTAAGTGAACCACAAACGATTAGCAAATACGTTCACTTATACGAAAACAAATCATAATTCTCGTACACAAGTAGCCACAGGCACTGCTGGTAACCTGTCAAGGTCATATCAAAGTATACAAGTAGCCACAGGCACTGCTGGTAACCTGTCAAGGTCATATCAAAGTACACAAGTAGCCACAGGCACTGCTGGTAACCTGTCAAGGTCATATCAAAGTATACCAGTAGCAACAGGCACTGCTGGTAACCTGTCAAGGTCATATCAAAGTATACAAGTAGCCACAGGCAATGCTGGTAACCTGTCAAGGTCATATCAAAGTATACAAGTAGCCACAGACACTGCTGGTAACCTGTCAAGGTCATATCAAATTATACCAGTAGCCACAGGCACTACTGGTAACCTGTCAAGTTCATATCAAAGTATACCAGTAGCATCAGGCAATGCTGGTGACATGTCAAGGTCATATCAAAGTACACAAGTAGCCACAGGCACTGCTGGTAACCTGTCAAGGTCATATCAAAGTATACAAGTAGCCACAGGCAATGCTGGTAACCTGTAAAGGTCATATCAAAGTATACAAGTAGCCACAGACACTGCTGGTAACCTGTCAAGGTCATATCAAATTATACCAGTAGCCACAGGCACTACTGGTAACCTGTCAAGTTCATATCAAAGTATACCAGTAGCATCAGGCAATGCTGGTGACATGTCAAGGTCATATCAAAGTATACAAGTAGCCACAGGCACTGCTGATAACCTGTCAAGGTCATATCAAAGTATACCAGTAGCATCAGGCAATGCTGGTGACATGTCAAGGTCATATCAAAGTATACAAGTAGCCACAGGCACTGCTGGTAACCTGTCAAGGTCATATCAAAGTATACAAGTAGCCACAGGCACTGCTGGTAACCTGTCAAGGTCATATCAAAGTATACAAGTAGCCACAGGCACTGCTGGTAACCTGTCAAGGTCATATCAAAGTATACAAGTAGCCACAGGCACTGCTGGTAACCTGTCAAGGTCATATCAAAGTATACAAGTAGCCACAGGCACTGCTGGTAACCTGTCAAGGTTATATCAAAGCATACAAGTAGCCACAGGCACTACAGGTAACCTGTCAAGGTCATATCAAAGTATACCAGTAGCAACAGACACTGCTGGTAACCTGTCAAGGTCATATCAAAGTATACCAGTAGCAACAGACACTGTTGGTAACCTGTCAAGGTCATATCAAAGTATACCAGTACCAACAGACACTGCTGGTAACCTGTCAAATTCATATCAAAGTATACCAGTAGCAACAGACACTGCTGGTAACCTGTCAAGGTCATATCAAAGTAGACAAGTAGCCACAGGCACTACAGGTAACCTGTCAAGGTCATATCAAAGTATACAAGTAGCCACAGGCACTACAGGTAACCTGTCAAGGTCATATCAAAGTATACAAGTAGCCACAGGCACTACAGGTAACCTGTCAAGGTCATATCAAAGTATACCAGTAGCAACAGACACTGCTGGTAATCTGTCAAGGTCATATCAAAGTATACAAGCAGCCACAGGCACTACAGGTAAACTGTCAAGGTCATATCAAAGTATACAAGTTGCCACAGGCACTACAGGTAACCTATCAAGGTCATATCAAAGTATACCAGTAGCAACAGGCACTGCTGGTGACATGTCAAGGTCATATCAAAGTATACAAGTAGCCACAGGCACTACAGGTAACCTGTCAAGGTCATATCAAAGTATACCAGTACACACAGGTACTGCTGGTAACCTGTCAAGGTCATATCAAAGTATACCAGTCGCAACATGCACTGCTGGTAACATTTCAAGATCATATCAAAGTATACCAGTAGCAACAGGCACTGCTGGTAACATTTCAAGGTCATATCAAAGTATACAAGTAGCAACATGCACTGCTGGTAACATTTCAAGTTCATATCAAAGTATACCAGTAGCAACAGGCACTGCTGGTAACATTTCAAAGTCATATCAAAGTATACAAGTAGCAACAGGCACTGCTGGTAACCTGTCAAGGTCATATCAAAGTATACCAGTAGCAACAGGCACTGCTGGTAACATTTCAAGGTCATATCAAAGTATACCAGTACCAACAGGCACTGCTGGTAACCTGTCAAAGTCATATCAAAGTATACCAGTAGCCACAGGCACTGCTGGTAACCAGTCAAATTTACACATTCTGAGAAATCCTAGCGTTTTATATAATCTCTAACTTATATTTTCTTGGAGCTATTGCGTGATTAGACCTAAAGAAAAGATTTGACCCTATCTTGTTGCAGGCAACTATGTAATGTGACATGAAATTATGCGGAACAAACAGTCCGAATGTGTAGCTAAACCAACTGGCACACCTGCGGATATTCAGTAGCGAGCAGACGGTGACAGACTGAAGCGTAGCCTGCAACATACCTCGCATCGTGCCCAATGATGGCAAGGGAACGTACTGACTTACTGATGCTTCTGTACCTACACATAGAAAAGTACAAGAAGCTGCGCGTTGTCACATTGAAGGTATTACAAACAATGAGAGGTGCAAATGGAAGCAATTGATTTAACTGTAAATGTAGCTTTCGTAAGGTTTTTACGGTGTGTGTCAAGGACAAGGCTTGACCTTGGATCATGCCCAGCGTGCCCTGCAATACCGTGTATTCTTATCATTTTTATTGTTCTTCTTATTATTATAATTCACTTTCTTCCATTTTTAAAAAGATAATATATAATAAGTAAGGTGTCGTGAAACAAAGAAGCTGAAATTTCACACCACTTCCTTCACTGACCAACTGCATTTGAACGCTCGCCTCTCATAGTAGGCACAATACATCTCGGTTAGCCAGAAAAGCACCTTCAGCACACTAAAAGGAAGATGGCAGCAAAGTCGATATAAAAACAGCAGAAAAGGACAGGAAGAATGCAGAAGGTGAAAACATTTGGAGGTCAAACACGAAGACCTTCGAAGAAGGCCGTTCAACGAATAGCATGTTTATCGTATTAATAACAGAAAAAGACAGGCATTGTACGTGTAACGTAACATTGAGGCGCGTTCGCGTAACCATTGTAGCTCTGGAAAAAAAATTAACTATTACATATTCTGAGCGTGTGTTTCTAGCCTTAATTACCCGGCATGCAAAGCGCATGTACTGTATTTTATTGTCATCTCTGGCCTGTCTGTCTGTACCAAACGTTTCACATTATCTCATAAACGGTACGATTTTCGGGACAAATTTGTTGAACATAAAATGTGTGTTTTAATTTTCTCTACAACTTTTGTCTGAAATACTTCTCATTCTAAGAAGAATTCAGCGACATATTATCATAAATGTATATACGTCTTCAAGCAAAGTACCCGTTATTCTTGTCAGACTTTAATGAAACCAGAAATTCCTAGAGAGATTTTCGAGAAATATTAAATATAAAATTTCATGAAAATTCGTCACGTGGGAGCCGAGTTGTGGCACGCTGATGAATGGACAGACAGACATTACGAAGCTAACAGTCGCTTTTCGCAATTTTGCGAAAGCAACTAACAATTAGTAGCCAAATCTTCAGCAATGATAAGTGCTGTTTTGAAACAGGCCTACACATTGCTCACTAATGACAGATACTGTATGAATGTATTAGAAATCATGCACAGATTTTATATACTAGCAACAGTTATTGAATGACTTTGTTAGAAAATATGCACACATTTTTCTCTATTCAGAACGACTGAATGCCTGTGTTGAACTCATGCACATACTTTGCACTGATGACAGTTATTGAATGTCTGTGTTGAACTCATGCACATACTTTGCACTGATGACAGTTATTGAATGTCTGTGTTGAACTCATGCACATACTTTGCACTGATGACAGTTATTGAATGTCTGTGTTGAACTCATGCACATACTTTGCATGCTGATCAGTTATTGAATGTCTGTGTTGACTCATGCACATACTTTGCACTGATTGACAGTTATTGAATGCATGTGTGAACTCATGCAAATACTTTTCACTGATGACAGTAATTCATGCCTATGTTGAACTCATGCACATACTTTGCACTGAGACAGTTATTCATGCTAAGTTGAACTCATGCACATACTTTACACTGATGACAGTATGATGCATGTGTTGAACTCAGCACATACTTTGCACTGATGACATTATTGATGCCTGTGTTGAAACTCAAGCAATACTTGCACTGATGACAGTTATTGATGCCGTGTTGAATTCATGCACATACTTTGCATGATGACAGTTATTCATGCCTATGGTGAACTCATGCACATACTTTACCCCTGATGAGAGTTATAAATGCATGTGTTGACTCATGCACATACTTGCACTGAGACGTTATTGAATGTCTGTGTTGACTCATGCACATACTTTGCACTGATGACAGTTATTGAATGTCAGTGTTGAGTATGCAATACTTTGCACTGATGAGAGTTATTGAATGCATGTGTTGAATATGCAAAACTTTGCACTGATGACAGTTATTCAATGCTATTTTGAACTCATGCACATACGTTTGCACTGATGACAGTTCAATGCTATGTTGAATCATGCACATCTTATAACTGATGAGAGTTATTGAATGACATGTGTTGAACTCATGCACATACTTTGCACTGATAGACAGTTATGAATGCCTGTGTTGAACTCAAGCACATACTTTGCACTGATGACAGTTATTGAATGCCTGTGTTGAATCATGCACATACTTTGCACTGATGACAGTTATTCAATGCCTATGTTGAACTCATGCACATACTTTACACTGATGAGAGTTATTGAATGCATGTGTTGAACTCATGCACATACTTTGCACTGATGACAGTTATGAATGCCTGTGTTGAACTCATGCACATACTTTGCACTGATGACAGTTATTGAATGCCTGTGTTGAATTCATGCACATACTTTGCACTGATGACAGTTATTGAATGCCTATGTTGAACTCATTCACATACTTTACACTGATGACAGTTATTGAATGCCTGTGTTGAACTCATGCACATACTTTGCACTGATGACAGTTATTGAATGCATGTGTTGGAAATCATACATAAGAAACGTTTGAACTTTTCGTTCCTAAGCAAAGAAATTAAGGAAACAACTAAATTTAAAACATACTCTCGGTTAATGCAGTATATATATGTCCTTTCGCTGCTTAATCGGTAAGTAGATACATGAGTTCACACACTGGAAGGGAAGGTAGTGTATAAACCAAACAAATACATCTAATATATATTTACTAGCAATTGTCTTTCCTTTCAAATTTTAGAAAATAATTTAGACCTGACTTTTGAATCTCTCTCGGCGATGAATATAAAGATAACCGTATTACGGGATGTGACGACGTGTAGCAGGGCCATCTTCATCAAAGTGGATGGTTATTCTAATAATATATCAGATCTTCCGAAACATCGGAAATATCTACGACTGTATCCAGCGTCAGAAAAAATGAAACGATTAGATTAACCATTTAAAATGTTTATGTTCGTTTATTTTGTTGTGATTTTTAATGACAATAATTTTGGGGCAAAATTTTTCTGCACCTCTTGACTAAAGTATGCGGTGCTACATTCCAGAAATTCTACATTAAGTACTTTACGAAAGTGTATTATAGTTTCCGGGTGGATATAATATATATATGTGTATATATTATATATATATATGTATATACTCTATATATGTGTATATATATGTAGGGACTAAATAACTGAAGCAAAGTGTTTTACAAATAAGCAGATTTATTATATATTTATTATATGAATTATTCATATAAAGCCAAGCTGTAATTTTATAGGAAAAATTTGTAAAACTAACTTCACCAAAAATACACATTCTTAACCTTGAAAATTTTGTGAAGATTTTAAGGTAGTAATTATATTATTATTATTATTATTATTACATTAAGCCATGCTGCCATCTACAGGACTCCCTCCTCAAAAGCAAACACTGCAATACCTACTTGAGCATATTTCCACTACTGCTGTGTTTATGAGAAGTAGGTTACTCATAAGATGATGATAACAGAAAAGTATTAGCCTTCTAGATATACGGATAAATGCCTGTAGCTGTTAATGTAAAGAGTACCTGTAATTAATGGCACCAATTACTTCAGCCAGTGCCAAACATGGCACCGGTGCCACTGGATCTTTCGAGGGATCGTCGCAATGCGTGTGAGTACTTGTTAGAGAGCTTGGCCACTGAAAGTTTACGAAGTAAGGAGTAACAATTAAGGTACAGGAAGAGTGTGACTCGTTGCTAATGTCTTATATTTGTTTGAGATGTTACGTGTGCAATGTTTGATCTCTTGAATGCAAGACGAAGAAGCTATTGAGGTCGAATGTGTTAGCACTCTGGTTTGTTAACACTAAGACATACCTTAGGTATAAAAACAGAACTTTCATAACGAAACTTGCCAGTAGACACGTGGACGTTTCGCTTCATATTCCTCGATTTCCTTCCTAGGACACAATACTAAATACAACTCGAAGAGCAGGTGCTAGCTGTCACGTCATCTTGTGCCCGGGTTCTTGCTTTGAAACTTGCTTGTACTATGTGGAGAATCATTGTAAGTAATGGTTTTTGCATTTGTAAGTCACAATAAGACAACGCATGAAATATGCAGGTTATGTGAACATGTACCGCGCTTCACAGGTGTATTATAAAGTAGAAAAGACTGTCATATAGCGTGTAATCAGTTCGTTCGTGTGTTCTTGCTGCTCTGGACTTAAAGTGTGCTTTCTATCTGCAGTTACACATTTCATAACAAAAACGCTTTTTTTACCTGAATTTTTTTTTTCCTATGGCTCGACAGCCTTATATGGGCCAGGGCCTCCTCGTTTCGTCGAGGTTTCACGACCACACACTTTAGACACACCACAGTCGGTAGGACTCCTCTGTACGAGGGACCAGCTCGTCGCAGAGACCTTACCTGACAACACACAACCCTCACAACAGACAGACCTCTACCTGACAACACACACCACTCACAACAGACAGACCTCTACCTGACAACACACACCACTCACAACAGACAGACCTCTACCTGACAACACACACCACTCACAACAGACAGACCTCTACCTGACAACACACCACTCACAACAGACAGACCTCTACCTGACAACACACAACACTCACAACAGACGGACCTCTACCTGACAACACACACCACTCACAACAGACAGACCTCTACCTGACAACACACAACACTCACAACAGACAGACCTCTACCTGACAACACACAACACTCACAACAGACAGACCTCTACCTGACAACACACAACACTCACAACAGACAGACCTCTACCTGACAACACACAACACTCACAACAGACAGACCTCTACCTGACACACACAACACTCACAAAAGACAGACCTCTACTGACAACAACACACTCACAAAGACAGACCTCTACTGACAACACACACCACTCGATCAACAAAACAACCACTCACAAAAGACAGACCTCTATCTGACAACACACAACACTCACAACAGACAGACCTCTACCTGACAACACACAATACTCACAACAGACAGACATCCATGCCCCCTGTGGGATTTTTTTTTTTGCCTGTCCGGGGTTTTTTTCCCTTTGATCCATTTTTGTACTGTTTTAGATCCTTTCGTCCTTCATGTCACTTTACACAAACACAACACAAACATCCATGCCCCCCGGTGGGATTCGAAACCACGATCCTAGTAAGCGAGCGGCCGAAGACCCACGCCTTAGACCGCGCGGCCACTGGGATCGCTTACCTTGAATTTTAGGGGTTTACAAATGAATAAAACTATCACACATTTTTGAACCAACAAAATTCACACATTTTTATTATATCATACAACTTCTTTCTACAAAAAAATAAGTTGTATAATATAATAGAAAGGGTGTATTTTTTTAGTGAAAAATGAGTGATCAGATGAAAATGCACGGTATGAACATTATAAAGAATAAAACCATCTTCTATTCTGTGTCATCTTATAATTTGATTTATTTTGAGTCATATTTTGAAGGAAACAATAAAAGTTAGTTTTTGTAAATTAAAATTCTTAAGGGATTTACAGACTAAATGCGCTGTGATATATATTCGGCCTAGTCCAACATGCTCAGCATTTTAGCTATAAATATTTCCCATTCCTTTTGACCAGGTGTTCTTATAGGTTGTTTACCGCCTATTACAAAATTAATATTTAAGTATAATTAACGTTAAATTCACTTTCCAAGGGATAAATTTTAAGTTGGCATTATGATAAGAAGAGGAAGCACTAGAGCGCACCCTGTGGAGAACTCGCTTTGGAAGAGGCTACGGACCTGTCGTATGACAGACTACAGAATGAATGAATGAATGAATGAATTATGATAAAAAAGACTTTTTATGCACATATTACCAAAATTCACTTGCTATTTACTTTCGATTTAGCAAGTTGCCTGTGTGTGTTTTCCAGTTCGCTCTGTCCACACTGACCGTCCTGTCTCACGGCGCCCCCCAGGAACTCGTCCAAACGACACCCGTGCAGATCATCTCCCAGAAGTCTGAGGTCAACGCTGACGGTAGCTTCAACTACAGGTAAGTTAGCTAAGTGCGTGGGCTTCAAGACCTCACCGCAGTCTTCAAATGTTTGTGATGCTGCTACTGGTATTCGAAAAAAGTCACGAGACAGATATTTGAACATCGCAGCAGCAGCAGTGTCTCAGTCGATAGAGTGGCTATGCTACAGACCGAACTGTCCAGGGTCATAATCCACACACGTGCAAGAATTTTTCTCTTTTCCAAAGCGTCCTCACCCAGCTCCCTTCTCGGTGGACGCAAGGGGTTCTTTCCCCGCGTTTAAGAGACCGGAGCGTGAGTCTGATCACACATCTCAGCCTAGTACCGAAGTTAGGAATAGTGGAGCTGTAGGCCTAATTATGCATCGTGTATAATTGTTCATGGCGTGGACAGGGAGGGGAAACTTTACCAAGAGAGATGATGGTACAAAGAACAAGGCAAATATATACAAGTATCAAATTAAATTAAGTTATAAACCAACCGATGCACACTAAAACCACTTTTTAAGTAGCTTTATTATAATTTTATAATAAAGCTACTTAAAAAGTGGTTTTAGTGTGCATCGGTCGGTTTATAACTTAATTTAATATGACGAAGATGCACGGTGTCAACAGTGTGAAGTATATACAAGTATTATTGTATTATATAAAACTAAATAATACACTAGAATAAATATATAATGCATATTAAAGACCCCTACATATGTTTCGACAAAAAGTTGTCATCTTCAGGGGGTTCATCACAAAAGAATATAAGAACATCACATCCGGTTACACTGTTAAAATACCAAAATATTAAACATTTTTAATATTTTGATATTTTAACAGTGTAACTTGATGTGATGTTCTTATATTCTTTTGTGATGAACACCCTGAAGATGACAACTTGTTGTCGAAACATATGTAGGGGTCTTTAATACACATTATACTCGTATATGTATTTTGTCTAGTGCATTGATCCTTTGTTATGAAGACTGTGACAAGATAAACGATGTATACAGAGTATACACAAAAGAATGGTGCGGTTTCAATAGTGAATAAAGGGAAACCGCACCATTCTTTTGTGTATACCCTGTATAATACAAAACATCATTATATGTTGAGGTTCTCAGAGCGGTCTGTATTTTGGAATGTGACGACGTGTAGTATGGTAGAAATATGTAGACGTTTCAGTGAAATCTGCTGGTTGTTTTTTTTTTACGAAACGTCGGCACACGTTCAACAGACCACAAGTCTTATACAAATACGCTATGTTACATTGTATCAGTAGTGACTTGTGCATGGATAAAGCAGAAGGCGGTTTTGAAAAAAAAAAAAGAAGGCCATCTTATAAATAGAGAAGTACGCGAGTGGATAACATCACACCTGCCTTTAGAGAAACGTCGTCTGAGGTTCTGAAGAGGACTGAAATATCTGAAGGTAAAGCAACAAAGAATAGGTCTTGTTATGACGGTTAGTTAGACGTCAAGTTGCACAAGGACACAAACATTTCATTAGTTGAATAAATATTGACTGCTCGAGAAGGACCTTGTGCAAAGACATTAGCTGTAAGAAGGAAGATGTCTCTTAAATTGCAACTTCAAATGTCACTGTGCGCTATTACAGGTGATTTTAATTTGAGCCTTCATACCGTTTATATCCTGATTTCCCTCTGAGTTTATGGGGGTTATAAATATTTATTTTGCGTGTTTCAATAATTTTGGTAGTCAACATTGTGCATAATGAAGTCAGAGGTTTATTATTCGGTAAAAGTACACACAGTTACATTTAAGCGTAATTAAAATAAATGTGAGATACATTAATTACATTTACTGGCCTTTATTAACAAATTTGTCTTTTACCAGACATGTGTAATATTTTTTCAGGAATTTAAAATACGTGTCATATAGAAAGAAGGAATTATTACCTCGTTAAAACACCGATGAATTTTCATACCTTGTATAAAAATTCATTTCGTATCTTACAGGGGGAAAAATATTCTCGTTATTTATAGAGAACAACTTTGAATGCCGTGCATATATTTAATGTATATCTCAGACGAAACCCTCAAATAAACTGTGCAGACAAGTTCCTTAATTTCACAGCACGTCACACATGGAGTTGCGATTGGGCTGTAACAGATTAACACGTATTTTATTGTCCCTTATTTTGCACAATGATAACAAGTGATGCAAGATGTACACGTGAAATTAAATCCAGAATTGCCATGGCAAAAACAGCATTCAACAAGAAGAAAAATCTTTTCACCAGCAAACTGGAATTAAATTTAAGGAAGAAGCTAGTAAAGTGCTACATTTGGAGCATAGCTTTGTGTGGTGCTGAAACGTGGACACTTCGGAAAGTAGATCAGAAGTATCTGGGAAGTTTTGAAATGTGGTGCTGGAGAAGAATGGAGAAGATCAGTTGGACCGATCGTGTGAGAAATGAAGAAGTATTACACAGAGTCAAGGAGGAGAGGAATATCGTACATACAATAAAAAGAAGAAAGGCTAACTGGATTGGTCACATCTTGCGTAGAAACTGCCTTCTGAAACACGTGATTGAAGGAAAGTTAGAAGGAAGGATAGAAATGACGGGACGACGAGGGAGAAGACGTAAGCAGCTACTGGATGACCTTAAGGAAAAGAAAAGATACTGGAAATTGAAAGAGGAAGCACTAGATCGCACCCTGTGGAGAACTCGCTTTGGAAGAGGCTACGGACCTGTCGTAAGACAGACTGCAGAATGAATGAATGAATTTTGCACAGACAGTACTGTGTTTCCGAATAGTCTAACTCGGTTATAACGTTATGAAAGGGACTGAATATTTTGTGTCGTTATAAACGAGTTTTGTTATGACCTAGGAGTATAATGTTGTGGTTAACAGTGAGGAATTAATTGGTACCACAGAATATCTTACGTTATAGACGAGGTGTCGTATAAACCGATGTCGTTATAACCGGGTTCGACTGTACTTCCACTTCGGAAATGAAAACCAGAGATCAATTTTAGTAGTATTAATAATCATATGATTACAAATAAGTCATTGTAACAATTGAAATCAGCAGCTAAGAATAACCGCCATGTATATTGTGTGACAAATTTCGTAAACCAGAGAATTTGCAAGTGCCCAGAAAAAGCACCCAAATTTTATAAAAAATAAGCGAGTGAAGTTATGGTTTACGCTTCGCCCTGAAGTCACTGTGTTTTGGATTTATTTTATTTTATACAAGACAAAAGGGAGAAACCTCTCCCGCCATCCCTTAGGAGCGAAGTCTAAAAATGTGCGGCTTTTTCACTTTGTGAAGTTACGTCACAACTCTACATGGAGATGAATGTTCGTTGAAATGCAAATAAGCCAAGATCGGTTTAAACACCTCGTATCAATTATAGAAGTTTCATATCGCCGGATGGTCTTGTATAGACGGCCATTTTATTAAGATCATTGTGGTGAGATTCGAAGTGAATATGGCAGACACGCTTCTCTGAGAATATAGCAGAGTGCAATTTAGAATACATGTAGCAACGTTTCAGAAAGGCATTCAATTTACAAGACCATAAAATAACGACAGTTGGTTCCTCCGAAACGTCCGTACCCCTCTATCGGCATACGGTATACCCAATCACAGAAGATCGTATTGTCAAAATGAGTTGTTTTGATTCATTTTCTAAATTTCGTAATCCCTTTGAAATGAGAAAATGCGAAAATTTAGATACTCTAAGCTTCCGGGATCTTCTCCAGGTACTCCTGAACAAGGCGTCTGACTTTACGTTTGACCCCATGTAACGAGAAATTTGTCATTATCTGCCATATATTTGGACTTACACACAAACAGAAATGTTCTATTACGTGTATTGTGTATTTCTGTACTGTTTCATTCATTTATCGTTTATTTTATTCTACTTCAAGTAGCTCTCCGACTACAGTGGCTGTGTCGGCTAAGCCGTGACTGTCTTCTGTAGCTCAAATACCCTTCCAGGATTGGATAAATGTCCGCATCTTTTCTCTGTTCGTAATGCAGATAGGAATTTATTTATGTAAGATAAGATAGATAAGTCTATAGAGCGTCGAATGCTATTTAATTAGAGAATAATGAATAAATTGTAAGCTAATAGGACAGAAGTGGTCGTGGTATAATTTTGGATAAAATGTATGTTATTGAAGTCGATGAAACAACTTGGTCTCTTTAAACCTGTCATCGACTAGAGATTTGTTCCGCGGATTTCACGATTACTAAGCACATGTGCCACTTGACCAAGACTGTTTGTGTAGTCGTCTGTTCTGCTGCCAATACGCATTAGCACAATCGGTAAGTGTGAAACAAATTTGTTTTCGTAATACATAGCAGCGCCACGTGAGAATGCGTTGAACTACGTTTGAGTGACCGTGCTGAGTAGTTCTCATTACGGCCACTATACAGCGCTTCAGTCTCCTGTAACGCAATTGGAATCAACTTGTATTCAATCCCGCTACCTCAACGTATGCACCGTCCGTTGGCAGAAGACAGATACCAGTTTCACGATCTGTAGCTCAGCTACAGCATGGGGACCGAGGAACCGAGCAGGGACTGTCTACCAATTTAATTCTTTAAAAGACAGCAACATTTGTCGTCGTGAGTAGTTCTTGTTATTGGACCTGCGAATTCCACGTATGTAATTCGGTACCGAATTCATTTCACGAACTAAGGTGGCAATAATGCAGTTCGTGCTTCTCTTTCCTCCTCCCTGTACTGCCAGCTATTGTATTTCTCTCAGCCCTTTGTGGTATATAAAAGACTATTAAAACTTCCCGTGTCTAGCGAAGTTTGTGACGTGGTAATCACTACGGCATCCTTATGAACAGAATGGTCAGATTGTTGGAGAAGAATGTAGGCACGTACACTACAGGCGGAAGGAAACAGCTCGAAGAACAGGTGGAGGTTGTCGATCCACGAGTCTTCTTTAAGTGGCCTCAGCACAGCAAAACTTTGCATCATATATTCAGAAGTGACATACCGTTGTGCTTGCAGTAATACATGCATACAACAAATAAAACCACTCAGTCGGCAGAATTATATTCATTCATTCATTCATTTCGTAGTCTGTCTTACGACAGGTCCGTAGCCTCTTCCAAAGCGAGTTCTCCACAGGGTGCGATCTAGTGCTTCCTCACGCATTTCTCAAACCAACAAAATGCACACTTCTTAGTTAACACATAAAATAAGAAGTGTGCATTTTGTTGGTTTGAGAAATGTGTGATCAAATGAAAATGGACGATATAAACAATTTAAAAAATAGTTCTTCCAATTTCAATTTCCAGTATCCTCTTTTTTCCCTAAGGTCATCCAGTAGCTGCTTACTTCTTCTTTCTCGTCTTCCCGTCACTTCTATCCTTCCCTCTATCTTTCCTTCAATCACGTGTTTTAGAAGGCAGTTCCAACCCAAGATGTGACCAACGTTATTAGGCTTCCTTCTTTTTATTGTATGTAGGATATGCCTCTCCTCCTTGACTCTATACGGCACTGCGCTACGAGTTACAAGGTTGCGGGTTCGATTCCCGATGGGGTCATTGGAATTTTTTATTGACTTAATACTTCCGGCTGCACTATGGCATTGGGGTAGACTCAGTCTCTAACAGAAATGAGTACCAGAAATATCTCCGGGCGGTAAAGGCGGCCTGTGTGTAGGGCTGACAAACTTGTCATTTTCATGTGCTGATTGTCTAGAAATTCTGGGAATCTCAAGCTCCTGAAGCCCTAAGGGTCTGTCCAGGCCTGTAATACTTCTTCAATTCTCACACGATCGGTCCAACTGATCTTCTCCATTCTTCTCCAGCACCACATATCAAAACTTTCCAGATACTTCTGATCTACTTTCCGAAGTGTCCACGTTTCAGCACCACACAAAGCTACGCTCCAAATGTAGCACTTTACTAGTTTCTTCCTCAAATTTAAGTCCAATTTGCTGGTGAAAAAAAGTTTTTCTTGGTGTTGAATGCTGTTTTTGCCATGGAAATTCTGGATTACATTTCACGTGTACATCTTGCATCATTTGTTATCATGCTACCTAAACAGCTGAAATATTCCACATTCTCCCGTTGTTACAATTATGTGTATATTAAAACATACAAAATTGCTACACGTTTCGATACTTTCCGTTCAGTCGTCAACATTACAAGTACACAAACTGCAGTGTCACACTAACTTGGTATCCCATGCCTTCAGTGTTACATTTTGCTATTAAAATAACACAACAAAGAACTATAGAGCTAACAACAAAGACAATGAAACACATCACATAACAGCACACAGAACACACTGCACAGAAATAGAGAGTAAGCTGCAAAACATGCTGGTAATATTCAGACATTTTACACGTATAAAGCAACAAAGTTTATTGTTGAGAACTGAAACAACATAAGAGTGACAAATCATTTGAAATCTATAACGGCGAAATTTTATGCCAATATTAATGAGATCCAGGAAAATAATTTTAATTTCGATAATCGAACTTAGCTAAAGATAAAGGGAAGGGGTCGAAACATGTAGCAAGGAATTATATTTTAACAAAAACACAGTTGTGCCAACTGAAACAGTTGTATTCTTTTGTAGGCCTGTCGCACTACATTGTATAACTGTGACATAGAACTTTCTGTTCCACTCTTTATTTACATAAAAACATTTAAAGTAAAAAAGCGTCACAAATGCACCTAATAATTGATTGTTTGTTCTTTTATGTGTGTTGTTTAACGACGTTCTAGGGTTCTAACAGTATGCAACTCCCATGATCGATGAGAGAATGAAGGGAGCATTGCTGCAATGATATTCACAGAGGAGAAATCCGTCTCAGCGCCACTTTGTCCACCACAAATCTCACATCGACTGAAACCAGGCCTCCTCGGCTGACCCATGACGTAACTCCGCCATTCGTTAAGCTCTTACTTATTCCTATGTTACAGCTTTGAAACATCGAATGGGATCAATGTTGCACAATCTGGATACGTGAAACCAGCAATCGATGTCCGCAGCGGGCTCGGGGAAGGAACAACAGATGAAAACACGGGCGACAGTCAAGTGATTCAGGGCTCCTTCTCCTACATTGCACCAGATGGCAGCCCCATCAGTCTCAAGTATGATCACATGTCGAGTATTTATTGGTAGATACGTATTAATATAATGCAAAAACAATATATTCTTATGGAACAACGCAGCCATCAGGCGAAGCCTACAGAACACGGCACAACAACACGGTACAACAACACGGCACAACAACACGGTACAACAACACGGCACAACAACACGGTACAACAACACGGTACAACAACACGGCACAACAACACGGTACAACAACACGGTACAACAACACGGTACAACACGGCACAACAACACGGTACAACAACACGGTACAACAACACGGTACAACACGGCACAACACAACACGGTACAACAACACGGCACAACAACACGGTACAACAACACGGCACAACAACACGGTACAACAACACGGCACAACAACACGGTACAACAACACGGCACAACAACACGGTACAACACGGCACAACAACACGGCACAACAACACGGTACAACACGGCACAACAACACGGCACAACAACACGGTACAACAACACGGCACAACAACACGCCACAGATAAACTCACCAGCCATTTGAGAAGGAAACAAGACCAGCTGCCAATAATTTTAAATAAATTTTAAACGTATTAATCCAAAAAGGGAAAACAAACGCACTTTTATATTTTAACCACTGAAGCAAAAAATGCTACATGTTTTTATAGTGAACATAGTTCATCTCGTTTTAACATTGAATGTGAAACAACTATTATAGTGGATGTGTAGTCTGTGTTTATATACTTTGATCCCCCTGATGATGACTAATAAGTAGTCGAAACATATGTAGGGGTATATATGACGACAAAGGTGTAGTGCATGTGTTGGTTATAATAAAAGCTATTATATAAGACAGAATGCACGGTGAATATAATGTGAAATTCTTATGGAATATTTGTATTTGTAGATCAGTTGGCTCTATGTCAGCAATTGAAACCACAGAGCGTCGAATTACTATTTACAATAAAGCGAAAAGAATGAGAAAAGCGGTTGCGGAAAATTTGAAAGTAATATTCTGGCTTTTGCCAGGAGGGACTTTATAAAACAACGAGAAACTTCAGCCAGGGTTGGGCACTTATAAATTTTATATTGCTTTCACCGTGCATTGTTCTCACTAATTCAGTTTTTTTTACCAACAAATGCACATGTGTATTTGTTGGTATTTTTTATTTGTATTGTATTAATTGAATTGTATTGAATTGAATTGGTATTGTTGAATTCAGCCATGGTATTTGGTGTCCTGGACGGGATCCTGAACTTTCCTCCCTGATACAAGTCTCTAGCGCCAAGCTTGAGCCAGTTTGATCCGTTTCTCGTGTCGTCCCACCGACCAGATTTATCACTTTATCGCTGACCAACCAAATATTCCTACATGAACATCGTATTACTGCTTGAACAATATGTCCATTCGCTATTTTCCACGAGTTTTGTGCTTCATTCGTAGTTAATATTTTTAAAATTTCTAATTATTGTGATGTATTGAAATTGAAAGTGTTTGTGAAAGAAATTTTGATGAGTGATGCCTGTTTCTAACCTCAGCTGAATACCAAATTTTAGTTTTCTTTTCCCTGACCCATCAAAAATCTTTAAAATGCCACGAATATTATTTCCACAATAAGACACATCATGAGTACATAAATGTATATATATATATACACTCAAATGTACATAAATATATATAGTATATAATAGGAGAAGTTTATGATTGATTAACCAACGTTGCATGTTATTCAGTCACAGAGGATGTAGTAACTTTCAATGCCTGATAGATGGCGTTAGTAGTAACAGGTCCTCAACAGGTACATATTTTCACTTATGTAAGGTTTCAGATGAATTTAAAGCAGGCCTATTCCGTCAATGAATGCTGAATGTTTTATGCTGTCTTATAAACCTTGACCAAATTTCAAGATAGTGTTTTAATACAGATATCAGAATACAAGCAATATAATCACAGTAGTACGTACAGTGTCGTAGGAGAAATGCGTTAATACACGACGTTTCGGCAGGAGGTTTTTGTGGTTAATGATAATTACCTAACTGTAACACACACCTGAAACCGTCGTTGTATATATCGTATACATTAGAACCCTTCGTCACTCGCAAACCAAGCTCTATCAACCCCTTGCTTACATCAGTTGTAAACATGGTAACCGCTGTGCACCGTCACTCAAAAACGAAGCTCTGTCGTTGCTGTGAAGACTTCTATTGTAACCGTGGTGAGCCGAGTGTGAGTAACCCACAATCCAAGCGCAAAATGTCTGTCACTCACAAACAAAGTGTATTACCTCGTATGTAAGGTAGATTATGACTACTGCATAGAGTTACCACACTAACGTTCGTTTCGTTTGTGTTTCTACCAGGTACACTGCTGATGAAACAGGCTTCCATCCGGAGGGCGCGCACCTGCCTACGCCTCCACCCATACCGGGTCCCTACCAGAGAGCTGTCAGCGTCGTACCGGAAATAACCTCAGAAAAATTTTCTACATAGACATTTTTCAACGAAATTACAATGTAACTGAATTGCTTTATTTAATCACTGTCAGTTGAATGTTAAACTTTATATGGAGATGAATTCAGACGTTTGTAAAAGAAATCGAAATAAATTCGTCTTAAGACTTTCAAATGACAGGATGGAGCAAACACAAACCATCTAACGATGTGCAGTGACAACGCAAGAATTCTGCTGATATACAAAGAGCAATCAGTTGTAAATATTAATATATAAGGTTTAAATATAGTCTGATTGTATTGGAATGTGTCGTAAATCGCAACACGCCCCTCTCCCCAAGAAGAAGAAACTTACGCTCTTTCCATTAGATATGACCGTGGTTTTCGGTCTGTTATTTTTTTTTTTTTGCAGTCCCATACAGGCCTAGGAAGGCCCTTAGGGCTCCAGGAGGTCGAGGCTCCCAGGTTTTTAGAATTTCGCTCTGTTATTGGAATCAAAAAATATGTAGCCTAATAGACATAAGCCAATGTGCACGTCCTAGCTTCAGTGACCGTTGAAGAATCAGTCTTCAGGACGCAGCCTCGTCTTCTGCCGATAAATTTATTATTATATACGAGTAGTATTGCATATTCTTCCATAAAGTTTACTTTAAGAGCTTTTCTGGTTCAAGGCGCGGGCAGCCGGTAACACTGTGATATCTTAATATTCCTCAAGGGCCTTAATGCAAAGAGGAACCCACAGAATCGCTGTCTGTGGAAATCATAACTACAGATAAGAAGTTTCAGAATTACCCGTTAACATTTCAGTGTGCGCCATAAAAGTTACAATAAAATTTGCCTTTATTCTGAGCCGGAAGTCCTAATACAATCGAAAAGTATCAAGCAGTTCCTTTCGACTATCCAACACTTCAAAGCAACAGACAAAGAGAGAGCTTTGGTGAGCTTTCGGCTAAATGGGAAACAGCATTCATCACTATTTCTATGCTTGCAATCCTTTCAGTGAAATTCTGCTTAATAGCTGTTAAATTTTCGCACACTTTAAAACAAGTTTTTAAGTGGAGGGATTTTCATACATTTGATAATATTGAATGTGCCTACATATCGATGTTTTATCACCAACTAAATACACTTTATTTAAAAAACCTATATAAGGTTTCCTCAAAATGTTCTAAAACCCCCTACATATGTTTCGGCTTCCTTGAAGCCATCTTCAGGGGGTGTTTTGAGGAAAGCTTATATAGGTTTTTTTTTTAAATAAAGTGCATTTAGTTGGTGATAAAACACTGATTAGTGAAAAATGCACGGTGATTTTAGAATAAAATTCGTGCCTACATGTCTACATAAACCAGTGCACGTTTCTCTGTGCTGTATTTCCTTACATGTTATGTCAATATACAGTGCTACTCGTATTCTGTCTATGCCGTACTCTTACTTAGACTGAAACAGGGCGCAAGACATTTAGTAAATGTGATAAACTTAGACACTTTACGTCCATTTGAGCCTCCGTTTTAATGTTAGCCTTACATAAGACATTGCAGAAAGACGTCAGGAATTTTTTCACAGTCTCAAAAAATTAAAACTTTGAGCTACTGACCAGAATACAGGTTTTTGTGACAAGATTAGAAGGGCGAGGTTTGTCTGATATTAAGTTGGTTAGCTGCTGCTTAGTTATATGGAAAGCATATTGCATTAACTACAAAATGGTGGCATGTATACAATAATAGCACATAAGTATCTGGTTCGATTTCTAACAGCGATATATACACTTTTATTTTCCCACATTGTTCATACCGGCTCTTCGGCTCACACATCCTACTGATCAAGAAGTACAGGGGGTTCTTTTCCCGAGACAAATGTGGCTGTTCACCATTCACAATCTAGTGTCTAAACTACAAATGTGCGGTGCTATAACCTCACCCTGTCTTATGTCTTAATTTTGCAGTGCTTAACGAAGCAAGGGGAAATCTTGTAAATGAAATATGGGTCTTTTATGAAAGATAAGAAACCAACGGGAGCAAGCGGTGGCGCAGTTGGTTGAGGCACTGCTCTACAAGCCGGAAGGTCACGGGTTCGATGGTGTCATTGCAATTTTTCACTGACATAATCCTTTCGGTCGCACTATGGCCCTGGGGTCTACTCAGCCTCTAACAGAAATGAGTACCAGGAGTATTTCCTGGGGGGTAAAGGCGGCCGGTGCGTAGAGCTGACAACCTTACCACTTTCATGTGCCGATTGTCTAGATATCTGACAGCCTCAACCTTCTGGAACCCTAAGGGCCTGTTCAGGCCTGTAATGGGATTGCTTTACCTTTACGAAGAAACCAAATTGAGTCTTCTCCCGCCAAAATACTCAGCATGTCTCTGTCTTTGACGGAGTCGCCAACTGGTTCGGCCTCCCTTAACGTACCCACGAACAATATCACAAAAAGACATTTTAAGCCTTCTGCTATTGGTTGCATATCAAGCTTCAAACAGCGAAATGTGACTGAGGTTAGGTCCAAATTGGAGTGTTGTGACGTCACGAAAGGAAGAGATACAGTCATCGTCGGCTAATGTATATATGTAAATGATCTGCTCAGATTCATGTTTAACACGAGATGCTGATGTCACAACAGGGCAGGGAATGACAACAAAGACCTATCCCAAAATTCCTTTACTACTTTATAAATGGTGAACACAGCCCACGTATCTTCATAATGTCCTTAACACGATGGCATACAAGCGCTCAGCTAGACAGAAATCCGTTAGCGGAAGCACTGTCCCTCGTTATAGCTGCGTTTCTGTGTCATAACACCGCTATGCTTTGCGGATGGCTATTGGACCAAAGAACATCCAATTGTGAATCTACGCGTTTAATTATCTCCTGGTTGGTTGGTGTCTTACCTTCACAACACATCTAAAGAGCCGTATTTTAATTCACGCCTCGACAATACGTTTTTCATACCCACTTGTCAAATTACGTCACTGAGCAACGTATTGATGACGCTAGTGATTCTACACATGATGCAACTTGCAAAGAGAGTGGCCTTTTAGGAAAGTGCAAAGTTCTGTTGTTGACTGAAACACCTCACAACTTAGTTTAACCTGAATTATATTTAAACATCAGTTCTTACCGCGCAGTAAACCACTCCGTCTCAGTTATACAAACCAGTCACTTAATGCTGTACAGTGAATAATCGCTGTTTGTTCTGAGATCCACACAAACACTAATACAGTCCGTACCGCGCAGTAAACACACTCCGTCTCGTTATACAAACCAGTCAGTTAATGTTGTACAGTGAAATAATCGCTGTTTGTTCTGAGATCCACACAAAACACATAAATACAGTCCCGTACCGCGCAGTAAACACACTCCGTCTCAGTTATACAAACCAGTCAGTTAATGTTGTACAGTGAAATAATCGCTGTTTGTTCTGAGATCCACACAAAACACATAATACAGTCCGTACCGCGCAGTAAACACACTCCGTCTCAGTTATACAAACATCAGTTAATGCTGTACATGAAATAATCGCTGTTGTTCTGAGATCCACACAAAACAATAAATACATCCGTACGCGCAGTAAACACACTCCGTCTCAGTTATACAAACCAGTCAGTTAATGTTGTACAGTGAAATAATCGCTGTTTGTTCTGAGATCCACACAAAACACATAAATACAGTCCGTACCGCGCAGTAAACACACTCCGTCTCAGTTATACAAACCAGTCAGTTAATGTTGTACAGTGAAATAATCGCTGTTTGTTCTGAGATCCACACAAACACATAAATAGTCCGTACCGCAGTAACACACTCTCAGATAAAACCAGTCGTTAGTGTACTGAAATAACGCGTGTTCGTCCCCATAAATACACACCGCGCAGTCACACTCCGTCTCAGTTCCAACATCGTCTGACGTAAATACCGTGAGATCCACACAAAACATAAATACAGTCCTACGCACAGAACACACTCTCTCAGTATAAACATCAGTTAATGTGTACAGTGAAATAATCGCTGTTTGTTCTGAGATCCACACAAAACACATAAATACACTTTGTGGGCAGAACGTAGAATTGTTGAATGTTAAACGTGGTGGTACATATAGTAACCACTGGGCTTTACAGTGTTAATACAAGAGAAAAACTATATTCTGTAAGGGACCAAACATTCAGTTTTTCAGTACGGAGCGTGGAACTCATGTAATGTCATGTATAGCTGACAGTCCGTCCGCCTTAAATTCAAACCCCGATGTAACGTAAAACTGGCATTTCTCGTTCAAAGTGAGTGTCGATTTTTGTCCCGCTTCTCCTCAGTACCATCACATGAGTGTTGTTATATCAGTTAAGTAAGAGTTTTAGAAAGTACTTCGTGTAACTTATTTCGTTCAACCACAGGTCTGCTTTCGGTGTACTGTAGAACCCCGGCTGGCCGCAGGAAATACCAAGGTAAAGGTAAAGTTCACCTTACAACGGGCCATGAAGGCCCAGAGGGGAAGTACAGGTATAGCTCTACTCTTTCTTCAACCTCGGCGCTAGAAAAGGGTGGGTGGTCAATTGTCTTTGACGGATTTCGACTGGATTTCTGGATTGATTCAATATATCCTATAAATACTTTTGTCGGATTTCGATAATCATATGATCTTTTTGCATCTCCAGCTCTTCTACTTTCAGGATGGACAAAAAAGTTCCACCGCATGGTTGATCTGTATCTACCAAAATTCACGGCGTCATATCCCAGAACATAACATCCTAAATCGTTTAAGTATTTGTGATTGGAAATGTATTCAATTAAATTCGCAATGCGAGAGAACGTTAACTTGCGCGTGTCTAGCAGATCCTCTAGCTATAATTAAGTCCTCTTACTTAACAGCACTTCGACCTTCCATGGATCGCCCGCATTTCCATGTCTAGTGCTGCACTGTGTTGGTCTAAGACCAGGCATTCTGCTGTTGACCTCAAACTTCTTACATAAGTAAAAATGAAGCTAGTTCTCAACTGACAGGTCTGGCACACACTCCTACTATACCTGAAGCCACGGAATCAAGTCTCATGTGTGTGTGAATGCAACGCTCGAGACTTCCTCTTCCGGCCACCATTTGCTTTCCCCATTCGGCCACCATTTGCTTTCCTCTCCGGCCACCATTTGCTTCCCCTTCAGGCCACTATTGCCTGTAGTAATCACCCAGGCCCTGTATCTAGCAAGATTATCGAGCGATTTTATTACATATATCCTAAAAAGATAGATAAAAAGCTGCAGGACAATATTCAGAAAATGCTGGAAGAAAAACGTGAAAATTTGAGGGAAATAGCGGAGTAGATCCTTGGATTACTGACAAGCCGCAGTATATTTTGGAATATTACCTACAAATTTCACTGCTACATATACAAGCCATGCGAGCCGTTTTAAACTGGAAGAATATATGGAGCCTTCTGTAAATGAAATGTTTTGAACACAGGCACAAAATAAAATTTAAATCAATAAATTATAATAATATAAAGGACATGTACTTTATTAGTTACAATATTTACACTTGTCTAACAGTTGATCAATCGGCGTCATCGTCAAACTAATTTACCTCTTAACGTTCGTGCTATGGAAACATTTAAGCAAAAAATACCCAAATTTAGTGTTGTAAAGCAAATTATATATATGTACCCTTACTATATATTAAGATTAAGTCCATATACATACGTACAATACCTACATAATTCAATTCCTACAGGATACAATTGTTATTGTTGTTGTAGAACTGTATTATACCGAATTTGACGTAAAAAACTATTTAGTGTTGCATTTGCTTAAATTTTAAAATAACGCTTATTAATATTACATGTGATTATCTAATTAACGTTAAATTAACTTCCATTGTCTAGTTTTAATTACATACAAAAATTATTTACGGTTAAATTTTATCAACAGCACGAATCTCTAATAGCTAATACAGCTAATACAGTTGTGGTACAGAAATACACTGATGGTAATTCCATTGAAACAAAACATGTCAGGCAAATGTAAGTAAGTAATAGGTCGTCTTGGTCTAATGCGTGGATCTGCAGCCGCTCGCTTGCTGGGATTGTGGGTTCGAATCCCACCGGGGACATGGAAGTCTGTCTCTTTTGAGTGTTGTGTGTTGTCAGGTAGAGGTTTCTGCGACGGGCTGATCACTCGTCCAGAGGAGTCCTACCGAGTGTGGTGTGTCTGAGTGTGATCGTGAATCCTCGAAAATTGAGGCGGCCTAGGCCCCCAAGGGGCTGTCGAGCCATTGAAAAAAAAATGGTTATCTTGTCTTGTGATGCTGATAATGTTAATGTTATCAATTATTTAAATTATTAAAACATTTATAGCAGTTGATCTATCAAATGGGGTCATGTTGGTGGGTTTTAGAACTCCTGGCATTATTATCGTTTAACTACAAAAAAAAGGACGAAAATTCCCCCCGTGGTAAGTCGTATCTCCCCGGCATTTATTCGTTAAATTTACATGTCACAATTATTCCAGTTACTCATGCTGTTTAATATAAAGACAATTGCTTCAGGAGGCTCGGAAGTGAAACACAATACATTTTGAATATTATCGAAATAATTTAATAAATCACCTCTATTACTTCGATATTTATATTACGACGCTGTCAGCATCTTAAACTATGTTCTGTCGAATGGCAGAATAATTGGTGAATGATGGATTCGAAGTGATTTAGAAGGCTGTTGTAGCTTCATTCAGATAGAACTGTGGCATATGCTTGAGGGTTTCAGCAAAGCCACCAGTCTCAGTGTCTCAACCATCAATCGAAACCGCCACTTTACCAACGCCCATGAAGTATTACACCGTGTAGTCCAGTTCATACCGACGTTTCAGACAAAACTGTTGCTTAATTATTTACCCCTAAAGTAAAAGTGGGTGTTTCTCCGAAATATTACTGCCCATTTAACACAACACACGGCGTCATATACCAGACGACAATATCATAGTCACCTCCATGTGTGTCTGAAATCTCACATGGTCTAACAAATTTACGAGATGATTAAAACACAAGATATTTCACTTGGACACCCCTCATATAACATAGAATGATATATCGAGGAGTTTCAGTAGATTAATTCCATTCAAATAACGTTTAGTGTAACAAGGGACTCATTTTAGGCCAAGCCTCTTAGGAAAAGAAACGGTTTCGTTTATGTTAAAGTTCGTGACGAAAGGTCTGATTGCACAAAGTGACATCACGACCTGATTCACCCTCTTACCGAGGAAAAGTTCAGTTTCATCTTGCAAAGTACATTAGAAGACAGTGATTACGCGGTCAGCTTAATGCCAAGATTAGTAGTGAGACACGAAGCACTTGAAGCATGACATTTACCGGTTTCTGAATAATATGAAGCCTATGGTTAAAGCTTGAGTCCGTACCTAACAGAGAACAGAGTCCGTGTCTATTATGTAAACTAATTGGTTAAAGTGGTACAAGGAAACAATCGCTGCTTGTTATACGAATTGTATGAAACGCCTTTGTGGATAAGATGCAGAATTACAAAAGTTATACCAGTTGGTATATACAGAGTATACACAAAAGAATGGTGCGGTTTCAATGGTGAATAAAGGGAAACCGCACCATTCTTTTGTCTATACTCTGTATATATATATATATATAGTTACCACTGTGCTTGAAAAAACTGTCACATTTTTTGGCTCATATTTTGGGTAGTTTTATTTACCTTCTATTTCACAATCTTTTTAGGCGCTTTGGTAAATTTGGGATAAGCGACTATTAGCTTCTTCATGTCTGCCCGTCCGCATGGAACAACTCGGCTCCCACTCGACGGATTTTTATGAAATTTGATACTTGAGTATTTTTCGAAATTCTGCCGACAAAATTCAAGTTTCATCAAAATCTGACAAGAATAACGGGTACTTTACATGAAGACCTAAAATGGTAAAGGTAAAGCAACCCCATTACATGCCTTGACAGACCCTTAGGGCTCCAGGAGATTGAGTCTCCCAGGATTTTAGACAATCGGCATATGAAGGTGGTAAGGTTGTCAGCCCTACGCACCGGTCGCCTTTACCCCCTAGGAAATACTCCTAGTACTCATTTCTGTTAGAGGCTGAGTCGACCCCAGGGCCATAGTGCGACCGAAACGATTATGTCAATGAAAAATTCCAGTGACACCATCGGGAATCGAAACCGCGACGTTCCGGTTTATAGCGCAGTGCCTCAACCAACTTCCCCACCGCGTGCCCCCACATCTCCAGAGGAGTCCTACCGAATGTGGCGTGTCTGAGTGTGATCGTGAAGCCTCGATAGTGAGAAGTCCCTGGCTCACTAGGGGTTGTTGCATTATGGGGGAAAAAAAAAAATATTCAGGGCGAAACATTATCTTGTTCAAAATAGCAACTAAGTTAGTTTCCTATGTGACACAAAGCAGAGTGTATCTCTTAGGAAGGCAAACCGGTTAATTCTCTGTAAAGAAATAATCACTGTTTTATGAGAAATATAAAAACTTTGTGAGCCAACAGATGAATATTTTCAATGATGAATATATGGTATATTCATCTAGCACTGTGTTTTGACACTTTAAAACTGAGTGGTTACAACATACACTACAAGTTTCAGAATTAAATAACTGTGAGTTCTTCTCCTGCATTACGTTTCATATGATTGTGGGAATAAAGAGATTAACCCTTTAATGCCGGATTTAAATCCCCCCGCGCAACGGCAGCCTGCTGAGGTTTTTTAAATTTGGAATTCAATTCTTAACGCTTACTCTTAGAAAATAAATCGTATCTCATACACTTTTCCTTCAAATTTCAGGAAATAAAATTTCGCAGTGTGTTTATGAATTGATTAATTCGGGAAAAAAGTTCACATAATTCTTTAACAAATTTAGGTCTGTAAATTGCATGCATTATATAAAATTGAGTGTAAAAATTTTATTACTCACATAATTCTGACTCTGTCCTTTCTTTTCGATGCCAGGCCATTCCATAGGATTTCTGGTGGACAAAGTGGCAAAGGGAGACTTCTTTTCGAGAAATTCGGTTTCTCCCAATCAGGATTATTTCACTACGCTCCGTACTCATCTTCGTCTGAACACTACTTGTATCAGAAGGACAAGTAGGCGAAGCCTGGTAACCTTCAAAAAAAGCAGTGCTTTTTCGGATATCGTGGGGCATTTGAGAGAAAATTATTTTCACATCATTTTTCTGCATCTAAGATTTAAGATTTTCGATGTGATTTTGGGGCATTTGCAGTCCTAGTCAATATTTAGCACAATTACAGGCATGGACAGAGAATTTTCTTTCCTCCAAAAGGCCTAGACAGGCCCTGGGGTGTATCCACCCTTCTACTGAATGGGTACCGGAGTCTTTTCCCGGCAGATAAATAAGGACTCTCAACTGTATCTCGTACCGAGGTTAGGAATGCGTGGAGCTGTGTCTCCACGTCATACACGGTGTTTAGTTCTGCTCAGGTACTGTACATATACCTCACGATAAATAAATACGAAAAATAATTTCCCCAGTTTTCAGCTGGATACACAAACTACAAGTTAGTGAAATAACAATAGCTACTTTCAATAGCTACTTTCTCTGTGGTGTCAGGACATTTGGGCGGGGCGCAAAATACGTAGCATAAAGCCCACGTGGTGCTCATCTCATCAAATCTGGCGAGGTGTGTTACTTACTGTATGGCAGGGGTGGTAAAACTTGACGCTGCTTGGTGCCAGATATATGTCACATGTTCTTACTAATAAGAAGTGAAGTTGGCTACTTATTTACGCCAGTAAAGCCTCGTAGAATTAATATATCCGCTGCAACTCCTTTGTTAGCTTACGTGTGGCTTTTAGAGCCACACAGATTGCAATTATTGCACACGTGAGTCGCTTTCTTAAATATATTTGTCTTCCAAGCAAACTACATTACAATAATGCAACTCTGTGTTTCTTTGAAGGTTCGCGAAATGGCTGATTTATTGTACCCTGCTCTATTCGGAAATTGTGCATTCTGTGATGTATGCCTAATTCACACGACGTTTCGGGAACTGCCTTTAATTTTTTCTTCAGTTTCAATGTTGTACCAATCATATAACTACATATAAGTTTCGGACAAAACCAATCCTGTTCATAAAATAAGGACGTTCATGTTTCTACAGATGTTGACAGACACGCTGCACACCAAAGGTGCTCAAACCGTAGATCGAGGGCAAAGTGTTGCTCGCGGCACAATGTTATATCAAGCGGAGACATTTGAAACGAGGAACCGTTTCCCAGATAAAGCCGAGACAAAATACCGAAGTAATTTTGAAAAATCTGAGCTGTTTATTTATGGATACATACATTATATTACTAGCCGATCCCTGTGGCCATGCGGTCTAAGTCGTGGGTCTTCGGCCGCTCGCTTGGTGGGATTGTGGGTTCGAATCCCACCTGGGGCATGGATGTTTGTGTTGTGTTTGTTGTAAGGACGGTAGCATGGAACGTAAAGTGACATGAAGGACGAAAGGATTTAAACAGTACAAAAATGGATCAAAGGGGAAAAACCCCGGACAGACAAAAAAAAAATCCCACCGGGGGCATGGATGTCTGTCTGTTGTGAGTGTTGTGTGTTGTCAGGTAGAGGTCTCTGCGACGGGCTGGTCACTCGTCCAGAGGAATCCTACCGAGTGTGGTGTGTCTAACAGTGTGATCGTGAATCGTCGAAAAATGACGAGGCCTAGGCCCCCAAGGGGCTGTCGAGCCATAGGAAAAAAAAAACATTATATTACTAATTAATTTTGTAAAGATATGCTTAAATAGCAATGCCATGGCCTATGAAGTAAATGTTTCTTGTACTTTTTCCTGTTATTATCAGCATCGTATATTTCTATTATACATTACATACAAAACAAATACACACTTACAATTACTCTTATACTAATTAATTCTTCATTCTCTGTCTTTAATTTCACGTTGCCCGCATGAAAACTAAATCTTGCCGAAGTTTCCCGCACCACGCAATAGGTTGAGCGGGCCTGCTACAGCCATACCCTGTCCAGCGCCTGATCTGATCGCGATGAAATCACAAAGTGCCCTACCACAACAACCTCCGCAATTTATAAGTACAGACAGAGTCTCTTGGTTATGTGAAGGGTATGACGTAGGCCCTGAAGATGGTAATAGAGTCAGCTCCCGAAACGTCGTGTGTTTAGGCATGCGTCAGAAGATAATCTGTATCGAAATCACAAGGGTATAATAACTCAACGTTGTGTTTTCTTGTAGCTGCTTTTCTCTGGGGTACCTACGTCTCAATAATCAGGGTAAATACATAAAAAGAAACAGAAGAAGGTAGTAGTATTCAGTCCACCAACAAATGCACAAACATAAACTACTTTATAGTTCTATTAATATCGATGTATTCCTCTACACGTGTTTCGGTCCGTAGACCGTCTTCAGGCGGTAACAAGCTACTACACTTCACATTGCATGTTAAAAGGGCCCGAAGAGCACACTTGTCTTAGAAATAAGTTATAAAAACACATTTGGATTTGTAAAATACGTAAAACTGTATAGTGACTTAAACTTTTATCGTATAAGTTAAAGTCAAAAGTTAAAATAGCAGCGTTGTCACTTGATGCACAGAATCGTGGTATTGTATATGTTGTTGATTATAAGCGTGTTGTTATGTGGAGTTGTACAAGCTGAATGTTCAGCTTGTATGTGAAGCAATGACAAGGCAAACAGTATGACTTTGGAAAGACGAATAAAGGTTGCAGTCTGGGTGGAATTGTACGAGGCTGTAGAATTCCTTCTTTGCTCCAAAGACAGATTACTTGCATTATGAATGCTTTACAATCAACAGAAATCCTTAGAAGAATAAAACACACAACAATTAACATTTTTAGACTCTCTGTACGCAGATTGAGAGTTCGTTTATTGCCGTGTTCAACCGCTAAGTGTGTACAGTGTAATATGACAATGGTAAGATGTAAAATGGAGAATGCAGAAGGAGGCGGCCGTGACCTTACGTAAAACACGGTACTGGTAGGGACTGAGAAGCACCAAGAGACACTTCGATTAGGGCTGACGGTCTTCGGGCTGAGATTTGAGGCCGGGACTTCCAGAATACGAAGCTGATGTTCTGTGTACATAAACACGACTTCCGGACCCGGGACTTTATGGTGACAGCGATGAACGTGTGGGTTAAATACAGTTGAGAGTTTTTGTAGAAAGAAGTCCTTTAATCCGGAAGCCGATCTTTTGGTTCACATGTTGTGTATTGAAATGGACTTGAAGAAGGTCAGAAATGAGAAGTAAGTCATTTTGCAAGGAGAAGCCATGTTTAATAAACTTTCACTAACAGACTAAATAACTGATTATCTAAATTTTAACTAAATCTCTAATTAACAAAGCAAATAACTCCATGGAGCAATGTCCTTAATCAGAAGCTAACAGTTCCTCAGTTAGTCAAGCAATTCTTCGCATTTTATGGCACTGGAAAGTTCATTACCATTTTCACAACAGCCCGCCCTTTACCCCTTTCTTAAAGCACATCATTCCAGTCTACGCCCCCCTCATTTCCAACACAAGATTTTGAAGATAATTTAAATACTGCATTCCCATTTACTCCTAGGTTTTCCAAGTTGACTTCTTCTGTCACGTCCCCCACCACTGCCCGCACTGCCCATCACATTATTCTCTATTTGATCACCCGAATAACATTTGGTAAGGAGTGACCATAACTTTCATCATTATGCAGGCTTTTCCACTTCCCTATTACCTCAACCCTCTTGGGTCCAAATACCTTCTTCAGCACCCTCTTGTCAAAATGCACTGGCATATGTTCCGCCCTCAATGTAAGAGACCAAGATTAACATCCATACAATACAACAGGCAAAATTATTAAAAATTCGTTCATAACACCAACAAATGCAGAAGAAATACGCTATATACAGGGCATACACAAAAGAATGGTGCGGTTTCAAAAGTGAATAAAAAATGTATATCTCACATTACACGGGCACAACATACACCGTCAGCGGCGGCAACTGTCCAAGTTTCTCATGCGCTACCAGCAGTTCGCTTCTCAAGCTTACTGCGTGGCTGCGGGGCCAGTTTCAAAGATGGCGTTTCAGCAGGAGAAGGCTTTCTGTGTGCTCCGTTTTGAGGTGTCCAGATCTGTGATTACAGTGCAGCGTGCGTTTCGTGCACGGTTTAAAAAAGACGCACCACACAAGAATAACATAAGACAGCGTTTATGTACCACCATTGCCCACGTCCATCCATGAAATTCGTGATCGGATAACGCATGCACTGCAGGCCATTACAGCGGACATGCTACACCGGGTCTGGGATGAGTTTGATTACCGTGTGGATGTGTGTCGTGTGACCCAGGGTGCAAACATTGAAGGATTGTAATTACCAAATGAGAAACTTGGACAGTTGCCGCCGATGACGGTGTATGTTGTGCCCGTGTAAGGTGAGAAATACATTTTTTATTCACTTTTGATACCGTACCATTCTTTTGTGTATGCCCTGTATTATACAGAGAGAAGTTTCATACAGGATCGAAGATAAATTAGGTGTTTGCATACAAAGAACAAACAACAAATCACACATATAACGTTTTTAAACATAAATAATGCAAACGTCTAAAAATATAACTGTTTTGCTGATTTTAAAATAGCACGTTTCACAAATATTATTTTAATCACAGTTCATTGAACCGCATGGTTGACACTGGCTGCAATAATACTGTAACATAATATGAATTACTTTTGTAATCTGTTATATGTTAGTAAGTAATAAATCGTGGTGTAGCGCTCACTGAGGATGGAGTTGATAAAGCCGAAACATGTAGCAGAGATGTAAAGTGTACGTATGTATATATTTTATATATATATATTTGTATATGGAAGGTGCATTTATTGGTGTTATGAATAAAATTCTAATTTAATTATAACTGACGGACTAAATAGTAAAAAAAAGCAAAGTTATATTTCTGTATGTTTTAATCCTCATATTCTTAGATAGAAAACCGGAAGACAAATGTTCCGGGCCTACGTGTTAATTAGTTAAGTGTGTTAAGTGTTAGTTAAGTGTAAGTTAATTAGTGAAGTTAATCTGCTTTTAAATTTGTTCATGAAAAAAATTTCGATTCGTTACGGTTGTTCCCAAATATTTGAACTGTTCCACCCTTTCAAATGATTTATTATCTATCTTTATGTTGTCATTTTGTCCTGCATTCCGATCTCCAGACATGACCATGTACTTAGCTTTCTCAGCATTTACTTCTAGACCAAATTCCTTTTCAGCGACCAATAAATTTCTGTGATCTTCACGGTACGTAGGCTTGCACCCAATATATTAACGTCAAAGGAACACACAACAGCTGATGTATCCCTTTCAATTTCAGCGTTCCTAACGGCACATTCTAAAGAAAAGTTTAACAACCAATGGCATTACAGCATCTCCTTTCTTGAGACCGTGCTTAATACGAAATGTATCAGACAAATATTTACCTATCTGGAATTCACTACAGTTTTCATCTTGCTCAAATCACGTCTGCTGAGACGTAACTGGCGATTTGTGTATGTCCAGCTGTTCAACAGCCATACTAACCACAAAGTCAAAGGACTTAGGCACTAGTTGCTAAGCTGTATGTATTTCAATCCGCCTAACACTAGCCGCCTAAACAATAGGCTTAAGTTGGTTGTGGTAAAAGGGGACAATTCCCATCCCCCCTCCCCAATATCTTTTCTACCCAAAAATTGTTTTGTTTTGGTTACTGATTTGAAAACAGGCAAAAAAGAAATTGGTTAAGAGTGGGGGGAAAGGTGTGTATATATGTTAAGGACTAGTTCAAGCAGATCCCAGTGGCCGCGCTGTCTAAGGCGTCGGTCTATGGCTGCTCGCTTGCTGGGGTTGTGGGTTCGAATCTCACTGGAGTTATTGAATGTCTGTCTGTTGTGAGTGTTGTGTGTTGTCAGGTAGAGGACTCTGCGACGAGCTGGTCCCTCGTCTAGAGGAGTCCTACCGAGTGTGGTGTGTCTGAAGTGTGATCGTGAAGCCTCGAACAATAAGGCGGCCTAGGCCCCCAAGGGGCTGTCGAGCCAATAAAGGGAAAAAACTAGTTCAAACCAATCTTCTCCCTCTTCCTAACTTCCCTCCTTCGTAAATTAAAGTTCCTAACACACACGGTCGATTCCCCGCCCGCCCCCAGTGTTATTAGCCAAGTACGCCAATGGCCTATGCAGTCAATAATTGACAGAAGTGATACTTCTGTCTATTCAAAATAGTGTGGTATCTGCAAGCAGATAAAGCATATCATCCTTTATAAAATTGGTTCTAGGCTGGTAACCAGCTTTCAATTCATTAATGCCGCCATACAAGTCTCTACTGTTCCTGCTGTGCCTACTCGTATGTTTCAGTTTCTTTAATATTACTTCTAAACCTCGTTTTGTTACATCTACTACCTTCGCATCTTACATTGATAAAACTATCTTCACTAATTTCACTTGGATTTTTCACCACTGCAGTTTAGCCTCCTTTCTCTGATCTATAAATTTTGAACATTCTTCATCACACCACATTTTATGCATCTTACACACTTACTGACCTACATTCTTTGTAGCGCAGACTGATATTCCGTGTAAATCTTTCCCAAACTCTATTTAAGTCCCTGCTAGCATCTTAGTCCTTCAAAGCTGCAAAACAGAAATCAAGTCAAAACCCATCCAAATAAACTAAATTCCATTTATTGAACAGAACTATATGTTTCGACCTATTTCATGTCATCCTCAGGTTCACAATTTGTGTTTAAAACATATTGAGGAACGAATCTGTCCATAAAATATGAATAAAATCTTATATTATTTCTTGTGTTTGGACGGATATTTAACTGATCTCTGTTACAAACAACACAACAGGATGGCATCCTTTAAAGCTGCAAATCCTCTTAAATGTTCAACTGACACTCTTCCCATAACTTTCACGAAGAGTCGCTTCTTGAGATTGGATCTTTCCACGTCCACTTCAGAGCCACGGTCATCTCGTCTGAACGATCACACATCAAGTACATTTGACTGGCATCTCCCATCTATCAAGATGCGACCAATCTAATTTTCTTTCAATTAAGAGAAATCCAGTCGTATTTATGTATGTTTCGACAGGCGAACACTGTGCTCTTAACGACTAGATTTTTTAATGCTCGAATTTTACGACTCTAACCCTACTAGCATTGCTATCCTCCTGTAAATTCTCCTTCCCAGGGTCGGTTTGAAAATATCTTCTCTCCCCAGTTTTACATTCAAATCTCAGAACAGGGCTTTTATACAGTAATTAGATAAGGAACCGAAAACCTAGTGTAATTCCTCACACAAACTGACCTTGGGTCCTCAACTTTATCATCAGTTACTGTATGCGCATTTAGAAAAATAATATCTCACCAGCGACCTATTAGCACTATATGTGATATCCTGTGACCGAAAAACTCTATTCTCTTAACTGCTGACATCATTCTCAGGTGTAAAAATTTCTCTCTATAACTTAAGATTTTTATTTCCTTTTCCATAGTAAAGTAGCCTCATCTGCCCCTTCAGTGCCTCCGTTGTGCACTTTGAACTCCTGTACTCCACTTAACCCAATGAAGCTCGAAAGTCTTCAAGCCACATTGAACAATTATTTCTTATTTCACGACAAGCGCATTAGGAAGGCCAGTATATTAACTATGTATGAGAGAATATATCTTCACTTATTTACTTATTAAATTATTTATTTACGAATCGTTAAATCCCGTAAGTTCACATTTTGGGCAAAGTCATGAGCAGCAGAGATAAAGTTAGGCTTTAAAGTTTTAGAGATTTCACAAGCAAAAACTATAGGAAGAAAAAAGGAACCGTCGGCAGGACTGTCTGCTGTATGTCTGACACGGACCGCTGTCGGTAGAACACAAGTCGGCAGGACGGTCTGCTGTATGTCTGACACGGACCGCTGTCGGTAGAACACAAGTCGGCAGGACTGTCTGCTGTATGTCTGACACGGACCGCTGTCGGTAGAACACAAGTCGGCAGGACGGTCTGCTGTATGTCTGACACGGACCGCTGTCGGTAGAACACAAGTCGGCAGGACGGTCTGCTGTATGTCTGACACGGACCGCTGTCGGTAGAACACAAGTCGACAGGACTGTCTGCTGTATGTCTGACACGGACCGCTGTCGGTAGAACACAAGTCGGCAGGACGGTCTGCTGTATGTCTGACACGGACCGCTGTCGGTAGAACACAAGTCGACAGGACTGTCTGCTGTATGTCTGACACGGACCGCTGTCGGTAGAACACAAGTCGGCAGGACGGTCTGCTGTATGTCTGACACGGACCGCTGTCGGTAGAACACAAGTCGACAGGACGGTCTGCTGTATGTCTGACACGGACCGCTGTCGGTAGAACACAAGTCGACAGGACGGTCTGCTGTATGTCTGACACGGACCGCTGTCGGTAGAACACAAGTCGACAGGACGGTCTGCTGTATGTCTGACACGGACCGCTGTCGGTAGAACACAAGTCCGCGAGGTAACGCTTTGTCACTGTTACTTGCATATGCTCACATGTTCGTTTCGCTAGAGGCGAGGTATGGAGCGTAGGCATGTGTGAAGATGTGGCACTGCACGGACTGTGTGAAGATGTGGCACTGTACGGACTGTGTGAATATGTGGGACTGTACGGACTGTGTGAAGATGTGGGACTGTACGGACTGTGTGAAGATGTGGCACTGCACGGACTGTGTGAAGATGTGGCACTGCACGGACTGTGTGAAGATGTGGCACTGCACGGACTGTGTGAAGATGTGGGACTGTACGGACTGTGTGAAGATGTGGGACTGTACGGACTGTGTGAAGATGTGGGACTGTACGGACTGTGTGAAGATGTGGGACTGAACGGACTGTGTGAAGATGTGGGACTGTACGGACTGTGTGAAGATGTGGGACTGAACGGACTGTGTGAAGATGTGGCACTGCACGGACTGTGTGAAGATGTGGGACTGTACGGACTGTGTGAAGATGTGGCACTGCACGGACTGTGTGAAGATGTGGCACTGCACGGACTGTGTGAAGATGTGGCACTGCACGGACTGTGTGAAGATGTGGCACTGCACGGACTGTGTGAAGATGTGGGACTGTACGGACTGTGTGAAGATGTGGGACTGTACGGAATGTGTGAAGATGTGGCACTGCACGGACTGTGTGAAGATGTGGCACTGTACGGACTGTGTGAAGATGTGGCACTGCACGGACTGTGTGAAGATGTGGCACTGCACGGACTGTGTGAAGATGTGGCACTGCACGGACTGTGTGAAGATGTGGGACTGTACGGACTGTGTGAAGATGTGGGACTGTACGGACTGTGTGAAGATGTGGCACTGCACGGACTGTGTGAAGATGTGGCACTGTACGGACTGTGTGAAGATGTGGGACTGTACGGACTGTGTGAAGATGTGGACTGTACGGACTGTGTGAAGATGTGGCACTGCACGGACTGTGTGAAGATGTGGCACTGCACGGACTGTGTGAAGATGTGGCACTGCACGACTGTGTGAAGATGTGGACTGACGGACTGTGTGAAGATGTGGCACTGCACGGACTGTGTGAAGATGTGGCACTGCACGGACGTGTGCAGATGTGGGACTGTACGACTGTGTGAAGATGTGGGACTGTACGGACTGTGTGAAGATGTGGGACTGTACGGACTGTGTGAAGATGTGGACTGACGGACTGTGTGAAGATGTGGGACTGTACGGACTGTGTGAAGATGTGGGACTGTACGGACTGTGTGAGATGTGGACGTACGGACTGTGTGAGATGTGGACTGTACGGACTGTGTGAAGATGTGGGACTGTACGGACTGTGTGAAGATGTGGCACTGCACGGACTGTGTGAAGATGTGGGACTGTACGGACTGTGTGAAGATGTGGCACTGCACGGACTGTGTGAAGATGTGGCACTGTACGGACTGTGTGAAGATGTGGGACTGCACGGACTGTGTGAAGATGTGGGCACTGACGGACTTGTGAGTGTGAAGATGTGAGGTGACTGTACGGACTGTGTGAAGATGTGCACTGTACGGACTGTGTGAAGATGTGGACTGCACGGACTGTGTGAAGATGTGGCACTGTACGGACTGTGTGAAGAGTGGACTGTACGGACTGTGTGAAGATGTGGGACTGTACGACTTGTGAAGATGTGACTGACGCTGTGTGAAGATGTGGCACTGTACGGACTGTGTGAAGATGTGGACTGTACGGACTGTGTGAAGATGTGGCACTGACGGACTGTGTGAAGATGTGGGACGTACGGACTGTGTGAAGATGTGGCACTGACGGACTGTGTGAAGATGTGGCACTGACGGACTGTTAAGATGTGGACTGACGGACTGTGTGAAGATGTGGACTGTACGGATTGAATTGGCTACGACTTGTGTGAAGATGTGGCACTGTACGGACTGTGTGAAGATTGGACTGACGGACTGTGTGAAGATGTGGCACGTACGGACTGTGTGAATATGTGGCACTGTACGGACTGTGTGAAGATGTGGCCGACGGACTATGGGACTGTACGGACTGTTGAAGATGTGACTGTACGGACTGTGTGAAGAGTGGACGCGACTGTAAGGGACGTGTGTAAATGTGGCATGACGGACTGTGAAGATTGACTGAACGGACTGTGTGAAGATGTGGCACTGACGACTTGTGAAGATGTGGCACTGCACGGACTTAGATGTGACTGACGACGTGTGAAATGTACCTGACGGACTGTGTGCAATGGCACTGACGACTGTGTGAAGATGTGGCACTGTACGACTGTGTGAAGATGTGGCACTGTACGGACTGTGTGAAGATGTGACTGACGGACTGTGTGAAGATGTGACACGGACGTGTAAGATGATGACGACGTGTGAGATGGATGACGGACTGTGTGAAGATGTGGCACCTGTTACGTGACTAGTGGTGAAGATTGCACTGCACTGTACGGACTGTAGACTGTGAAGATGTGCACTGCACACGTGGACTTACTAGACTGTGATACTACGACTGTGGATGGCACTGCACGATGTGTGAAATGATACGATGTAAGTGACCTGTAATGGCACGATGTGTGATTAGTCTATTGACGACATCTATGTACTAGACAGTTGAAGATGTGGACTGTATACCACGACTGTTAAGATGTGCACTGCTACGACTGTGAATGTGCACTGTAGATTGTGGTGGACACGTGTACGGACTGTGTGAAGATGTGTGGACTGACGGACTGTGTGAAGAGTATGAAATGTGTGAGATGTGACTGACGGACTTTGAAGGATGGGACGTAGTGGACATGTACTCGACTGTGATGAAGAATGTGACTGTAGACTTGTGTTCACACTAACCTTAATGTCACTTACGACTGTTGAAGATGTGTGATCTGTACACTCCGGACTGTGTGAAGATGTGGCACTGTACAATACGACTTGTGAAATGTGGACTGCACGGATGGTGAAGATGTGACTGTACGGACTGTGTGAAGATGTGGCACTACGACGGGGGTGGACTATGTGTGAAGATGTGGACTGACGACTGTGAAGATGCACTGTACGACTGTGTGAAATGTCACTGCGATTGTGCAATCTGCATTCGACGACTGGTAATTGGCACTCACGACTGTGTGAAGATGTGCACTGTACGGACTGTTGAAGATGTGCACATGCACGGACTTGTGAAGATGTGGCACTGTTACGGACTGTGTGAAGATGTGGCCACTGCACGGACTGTGAGATGTGGACTGTACGGACTGTGAAGATGTGGCACTGTACGGACTGTGTGAAATGTGATCTAGTACTGATTAGATGTGCACTGCACGACTGTGTGAAGATATGTGTACGGATGTGTGAGATGTGGCACTGTACGGACTGTGTGAAGATGTGCATCCGGACTAGATGCACTGTACGGACTGTGTGAAGATGTGGACGTACGGACGTGTGAAGATGTGGACTAGTACGGACTGTGTGAAGATGTGGACTGTACGGACTGTGTGAAGATGCGGACTGTAGGTACTGATGGAGTGCTGTACGGACTGTACGACATGTGTGAAGATGTGGACTGTACGGACGTGTGAAGATGTGGACTGACGACTTGAGATGGGACTGACGACTGTTGAAGATTGGCACTGACGACTGGGAAAGTCACGTGCTGTAGTCTACTCTAATGTATGCCATCTTCATACACTTATTACTCACCTTCATCCAGCCACTCATCTATCCATATCGACTGTAATAGTCTATCTATACACTTGTATTCTTCACTTCATTCCATCCATCACATGCTCTTATACACTTCATCTATACATTCCATCATCATCTAATCAATTACTATCTACTTATTCACTCCATATCACATATATCTATCCTATATAATCTATCTAACTTTCATCCATCCATACCATCTAATCCAAATATCCATATACTATCTATCTAATCTTATCCACCCATCCATCCATCCATCTATCTATCTATCCATATACCTATGTATCTATCTATTCACCATCCATCCATCTATCTATCTATCTATCCATATACCTATGTATCTATCTATTCATCCATCCATCCATCTATCTATCTATCCATATACCTATGTATCTATCTATTCATCCATCCATCCATCTATCTATCTATCCATATACCTATGTATCTATCTATTCATCCATCCATCCATCCATCTATCTATCTATCCATATACTTATGTATCTATCTATTCATCCATCCATCCATCCATCTATCTATCTATCCATATATCTATCTATCTATTCATCCATCCATCCATCCATATATCTATCTATCCATATACCTATGTATCTATCTATTCATCCATCCATCCATCCATCTATCTATCTATCCATATACCTATGTATCTATCTATTCATCCATCCATCCATCCATCTATCTATCTATCCATATACCTATGTATCTATCTATTCACCCATCCATCCATCTATCTATCTATCTATCCATATACCTATGTATCTATCTATTCATCCATCCATCCATCTATCTATCTATCCATATATCTATCTATCTATTCATCCATCCATCCATCCATATATCTATCTAATCATTCATTCATCCATCCATCCATCCATCCATCCATCCATCTATCCATATAACTATCTATCTATTCATCCATCCATCTATCTATCCATATATCTATCTATCTATTCATCCATCCATCCATCTATATATAGATCTATCTATCTAATCATCCATCCATCCATCTATCTATCTATCTATCTATCCATATATCTCATATATCTATCTATCTATCTAATCATCCATGCATACATCCATGCATACATCCATCCATCCATTCATAAACCTATCTATCCATCTATGTATCTATATGTCTACTCATCCATCCATCTATCTATCTATCTGTCTATCTGTCTGTCTATTTGTCTATCAATCTCTCTATCTATCCACCTACCTATTTATTTACCTATCTATCTATCTATCCATTCATCTATCTACCTATTTATCTATCTATCTGTCTATATGTCTCTTTGTCTCTCTATATATCTATCTACCTATCCATGTATCTATCTCTCTATCTATCTACCTGTCTATCTATCTATCTATCTACCTATCTATCTATCTATCTATCTACATACCTACCTACCTATCTATCTAGCATCCATCCGTCTGTCTCTATCTATCGATCTATCTATCTATCGATCTATTTATTTATCTATCTGTCTCTGTCTGTTTGTCAGTCTGTCTATCTCTATATCTATCTACTTCTCTACCTGCCTACCTACCTACATATCTATCTATCTACTAACTATGTATCTATCCATCTATCTACCTATCAGTCAATCAATCAATCAATCAGACTAACATTTATACCTCCACATTCACCATGAAGTACTCTTCATATTTAACTCAAACAGTCTGTTCATGTTTGCTCTGATACGATGCAGCGCTGTCCGGTAGGCGCGGTAACAGTTTATCAGCCTGCATGTCGACACCTCTCAGAAGACCACAGCGTTAAAATTTACGGTCGTGAGAACCTCAGTTCACACACAAAACCATCTTTCACACACGCCAACACAAGAGAAAACTGCCAGGAAGAGACTTCGAGAGAGATAGAGTGCTAACGACCAGTCGCCCAACTTTTCAATGCAACCGAGACTGCTTGTCGATCCAGTTCTGGGATGAAGGAAGGAGAGACAGACAAAGTCGGCTGGAGAGAAGAGAGAGCGAGAGTGTGGGGCTGTTAACAGGGTCACCAGTGTGTGCATGTAGTATAAATACCACGGCGCCAAACATATTCAATATATTTCCTATGTAGTCAGGAGCATCGCGGGCAGACGTCTCTCCACAATGAAGTTTGTAGTGAGTAACTTTCACTGATTATCCCTTGTTATTCCGCCTGTCTAACTCTTGGTTAAACTTTGTATTATCAGCTTTACCGTTACAAATACTTCATATTTTACACACAGAATATGCTTATGTACAGGGTGTTGAGATTCTGAAGGTGGTGACTTGTAAGAGCACTCCCTTCCGGGATGCAGTCTGCTAGATGTGTAACGACGTTTCAGAACAACGCGAATAATATATTATCAGACGACGGACACAGCAGTTGCGTCCGAAACGTCGATACGCTTCTATTATACTACTCTACGTCCCAAGTCATAAAACAAAATATTTAGTGTTTTTCTAGTTATTTTGTACAATTATTTAAATAAACATTTTTTTCTTTTCCTCAACAGTATCAAATATTTGGTCTTTGTAATGGATATAATGTGTTTTCAGTGAGGGAGAAGCTGAAATTTTACGCAATATTTAGGTAAAAGTCAAGATTCAAAGTATCGTAAGTTGGTCGTGCTTAGTACATATTTTGTGGTCATTTAAATATCTAACAGCTCTGTTATTTCAGCGAATATCTAAGATATGAACTTGGGCCGCTCTCGGATTACTGTACACAAAAACCGCTGACCTTGGGTTAATCCTAAATCGATAATGAGAAAGAGATTTACACATAATTACAATTAACGTAATATCTTCTTATAAGGCACTAAAATTACACTTCATATCATCTTGAACATGCGGGCACACCGAAGTTTTCCTTCGGGGAGGGGGGGGGGGACTGACCATGAGGTTATATATAATTTATGTTTCATTTTAAAAATTATGTTATAAAAATCATATTGTAAATACAACATAACACTGTCTGAAAATTCATATATATATATATATATATGAATATAACTACATATTCCATGACTAAATCGCAGTGTCTTATATTCTTGCTTTTTTATTTTATTAATTTTTTTTTTCAAAATTATAATGTACTAGTCATTAGCTTATTTCAGTGGCTGAAGGGTAAATCATGTAAAAAATTTTGATATCATGAGTGCAAAATATGCGTTTTTTAAATGTCGGTTTTGGGGGGACTGCAGCTCGGCATTCCCCCGCCCCTTTGGGTGTGCCCCTAAACTTGAAAACAGTCTATAAGCATCCTCATTCTTATGTTATATTAAGACATGGGTCTCCAACCGCGGCACATGGTCACATTTGTAAATTGCTTATACAGGGTATACACAAAAGAATGGTGCGGTATCAAAAGTATTCACTTTTGAAACCGCACCATTCTTTTGTGTTGCCCTGTATAGTATAAAAATTACACAACTGGTTAAGCGGTTAGGTATACCACTTACTGTTATTTTTCCACGTGCGGCCCGCGATGCAGCCCACAATAACGGGTGGGGCCCTTAAGCCATAAAATGGATGGAGACCCATGTGTTAAGAAGTACAAATTTCTTCTTGTATAGCTTCCCTTCACAACGTCACGCCATGCCCAGTGTCATATTACTGACTTATCCGTCGCTGTAGCGAATTGTTTGTCTTTATGTCTGCTACTTAAAAACGTAACAATTAAAATATACGAAAACATAATTTTGTCTGTTGTTTTGTATGGATATGAAAATTGGTCTCTTTTGCAATAAAAGTGCAATCTCTTCATTAAGGAATTGAATAAGTTCTCTGATGACGATGACAGAAATAGCTGTCAAAACGGCACTTCGCCCTTTTGCCACCTGACACGCCTGGTAGACCGAGAGACTTCAGCATTCAGCAGCCATTAAAGCCTCATATTATTGAACTCTTATGAAAAGAAAATGAGTAATTTTATTCTAAGTTCACTGTGCACTTTCATTAATTAATGTTTTAACACCAACTAAATTCACTTTTATTTAAAAAAAGACCTAAGTAAGGTTTTCTTAAAACATTTGTATATATATATATATATATACAATTACAAATACAATATACAAATTAAAACATTAATTAGAAAATGAGTAGTCTAGAGGGCGCACGTGAATGGAGTGCTAAGGAAAATAAATGAAATTATGAGGGAGGAAATAAGTCGAGGCTGGAGAAAAATGCATAATGAGGAGCTTTGTGATTTGTGCTCGTTATCAAATATTATTCTGGTGATCACATTATGGAGTATGAGTGGGGCGTTTAGCACGCATAGTGGGGAAAACAAAGCGTATAAGATTTTCTTTCAAAATATGAAAAAAAAAAGAGACGGCGTGGAAGATATAGGCATGGGTGGGAGGATAATATTAAATTGGATATTAAAGATATAAAGGTAAAGGTAAAGGTCTCCCTAGAACAGGCCATAAAGGCCCAGAGGGGGAGTAGAGGTATAGCTTTACACTTTCTTTAACCCCGGCACTAGATGAGGGTGGGTGGTCAACTCCACGCCCCGGCCGCTTTACCCTTTTAAAGAGACCCGGTACCCATTGTACAGGAGGCTGGGTAGGCCCCAGGGCCGGTCTGGACGGGTGCGGAAAATCTCGCCCCCACCGGGATTCGATCCCCGGATCGGCCAGCCCGTAGCGAGTTGCTATACCGACTGAGCTATCGCGGCCCATATTAAAGATATAGATTGGTTTAGTAAAAAATACATTTGTCTCAGGAAAGGGACCAGAGACAGGCGCTTCTGAACGTGGTAATAAATAATTGGGTTCCATAAAATGAGGTATATTTCTTGAGGAGGTGAGGAACTGTTAGCTTCTTAAGAAGGATTCGGCCCTACAGAATGTATTAGTTAAAACATATAAAGCTTATAGAAGACACCTAATGCGAAATTTAGTCTAAAATTTGTTCAATAATTTTGGAGACAAAACTTATGAAAAAATTCGAATTCTCCATTACTTGGCCACTTGAGGCACTTCGCGTCATGCATTAATGGCGCATGTACTGCTCAGCACTTCACCTGCTAAAACTGGGCGTCTCTTGACGAACTCGACATTATTCTTAACGTCTGTGTGACGTCACAACTTTACGTTTACGGCGGCGTGGGAAAAGAACGCTATCGTGCATACGTCACAAGAACCGACGATGATGGATCTCACAACAGGCAGCAGAACGCGGGGAATCGAAACAGCACAACTTTCTCTGATGTAGCTGAGCGTTAGATTAATGCAGCGCGGGTATGCAGTGTCCATGTGGCAGTCTGTCGTGTGAAGTTCGCCGATGCAGCTGCCCACGCAAGCTGGCAGCATATACTGCGCGTCGGCGAGCCAAAATTGAAAATCATTGATCAGATTTTAACGACTAACTCCATGGAGCAGAGTCCGTGAGACAGTACTGTCTCCTCCTCTAATCAAGAAATGCCCCGCATTTTATGGAACCTAAATTTGTAATGCGTGGTTTCAGGCTTCCGCCGCGACGTAGATGAGGTCTGCGCTCTTCTGGGATATTGCGCAGCGTCGAGTGGTAGTTATGTACCGACGTTTCGGGATAACATATTGGTCCCATCTTCAAGGGTAAAGTGAAGATGGCACCGATAGTTTGTCCCGAAACGTCGGTCCACAAATACCACTCAACGTTGCGTTAAATCCCAGAAGAGCGCAGATCTGAAATTTGCACGTTTTGCAGTTCATTTCCTTTTTCACAAAAGCCTTAACTCTATTCTGAGTCAGACTAATCCAGTCCACGTCATCGCATTATATTCATTTAAGGCCAATTTTAATATTATCATCCAATTAACATCCAGTATTCCTAGCAGTTTCCTTCTTCAGGATTTTCACAGAAATCTGCAAGCATTTTTATGCTCCCAGAAGCCACACGCCACGTCCAGCTTATTCTCTTCGGCTTAATCACCCAAATAACTTTCTGCGAGGAGTACAAAGAACGAATCTTCTCATTATACAGTTCTCATATCCTGCTATTACATCTTCCCTCTTAGCCCCCAACATCTGTATCAGCACCGCATTCTTCAACATTCTGAGCTTATGCCTTCCCTTAACGTGAGAGACCAAGTTTCACACCCACACGAAACAAGAGGCACAACCGTAGCTGTTCCGTATCGTAACACCCTTCATAATGAAATCGAGTTTCTCGGTGTTGAAAAATCTGACTATAAAAAATTATTCTGCGTTGTTCACACCGCGCATATTAATTAATTATTAAATAGAAAGTACCAAGAGTAATGCACAAATTTAATGTATAACCCAAAGTCGTCAGGGGATCACTTTAACTCCGAGATATATATATGCTGTTACCTGACTTAGTTGTTAAGTACTTAGTTATACAATCTGGTTAAAAATTATTCTCTGGTCAGAAATTATTTCATCACTGCACCGTATCTTAGATGTGTAAATCCAAACGTGAATATCCGTGACACACAACTTTGCATGATAGTCTGATTTACCACAAATTTCTCCACAAAGAAAGTAGCGTGCAGATGTTAAGGAGACATCTGCACGCTAACGGACAGTCAATATCACCGCTATTGCCAGCTGCTGACGCCATGCAATCTCTTTATTAACACTACCATACTTACAACTTTCAACATGACTAAGATATAAATGTCATTAGAAATCATTTTCTAATTCACTCTGCTGAATCTGCAGATACAAATCCTAAGGGTGTTGCTAATGGCGCTCAAATCTTCTGTACCTCTCTCTTTTGTGTCATTCTGTTCCAGTCCACTCTGATTCATATTAACTAGCCCAAAGTGCTTATTGATAGTGGAGTTTATAACATGGTTATTATTGATGGCATTTGTTTGGATAATGTATAAAAGACTGGAGGGGAAATCAGGGAGGTGTACCGGAGGAAGAAGGGCGAAACCTTGGAGGAAGATCAATGATTGATCCATAAGATCTCTCTCCATGACCTTAAAAGTTATGTGGTAGGCACTGTAGAAATTAATTAGCCTCATAAAGTGTTGTGTCTACTGTTTGCTATGCTGTTATTGTTTTATCTATAACGCACGAACAAATCTTGTCGACGTTAAACATGTTAAGGCACAGCTGTTACTATATACACCACCAAATATTACGTTATACAATATCGTCTCCATTTGCCCCACATAACTTACGAGTATGTATCTATTTCTTATAATTCTCGGAGTAAACTACCATTACTGTCCTAGAAATATTAGCCATTATTGACCTAGACATATTATGCATTATCATCCTATACAGATTAAGCATTATTGTCGTAGATGTATTAACCATTTTTTTCCAAGGTATATTAACAATTTTTTTCCTAGACACATAACCATTATTTTCCTAGACACATTAGCCATTATTATCCTATACAGATTAAGCATTATTTTCGTAGATGTATTAACCATTATTTTCCAAGGTACATTAACAATTATTTTTCTAGGCACATAACCATTATTTTCCGAGACACATTAAACATTATTCTTCCTACACATTTAACTGCTATATTTTCAGGCACATTAATCGTTACTGTTTTAAGACACATTAACCATTATTGTCCTAGCCACATTAACCGGTATTTCTTAATAACAATGACGCAGAATGTCTAGTTTCAGGATGGAACTAATGCGTTACATATTGTTTCAATTAGCTATAAAATTCGTTAATACTTGCAGAATTTTCCCGAACACGCACACACATGACCATTGCTCAGGGCTTCTAGTCTTTGTCCCCCTTACCCCCCCCCCCCCCCGGATTTATTTTACTATTTTTTAAGGTTTCATATGTTTAAACTGAGCGTTATCTGGCACAACAATTCAGTTCTCGAAAATGAGTCTTCATTTATATTAAGAAGTGTATTCAGTTACAGTGTTATAAATTAAAACATTAGAAACTAGGCCAAAAGAATAAACACTTTGGAATGAGTGTCTTCACAGCTTAACATTTATCAAGACAGCATGCAAGGGAGGCTGAATAAGACAACAAAAACGCCCAGTCAGGATGGTCATTCGGTTGGCCTCTTTCTGTTAATGATATTGATCAGTACACTTTGTGTTCAGTGGTCATACTACCGGGTCGTTGAATTCTGAAAGCGTGAGCGATATATTTTGTGTGTTACGTCACTATTATATAGTGGATGTGAAATATGGGACTGCTTTCCAGTATAAATCGAGACACATTTTTATTCGTTCATAAATCTAGTAGCAACATAAATGCACCACACATTTGTTTCCTGTCGTCTATAATTTTTATACTTTTGAACATAATAAAAGCACCAAAATAACGAGTCATGTTTGTGAGTGGCTATGTATGCAAATATTGTGACCAGAATATTATTCAAACCACTTTGTTGTACAGCCGACAAGTTTCAGGAGCTAATTCATAAAACGTGCATAATTTTCGAAGTTCCGCTAGCATTCGTAACTTGAATAATTTATATTAAGTTGCATCTTTTTTCTGAGGTGTAAATTCCTTTATTGATACTTTTTTCTGCTGCTCACTGTGGGTAGTTGAAAGATCATGAGTTTTGAATGGGCTATAATGACACAGACTTCAAATATAATTTCGTGAAAATCGGACTAATTCTTTAGAGGTTGTCTCGGAGATTTTGGAGGGTTAAACGATTGGATGGTAGTCAGTAACGGGTCAGGGATATGGAAGGAAATGGCCGTGGTCTAATTTAGGATAACTAACTAACTCCATGGAGTAGAGTCCTCCTAAGAAGCTAACAGGCCGTCAGCTAGTCACAAGTGACACTTTGTTTGTCGGCTCTTAAATTCAAATTGGCGCACAGGCCTAATATAAAGAATAATGCACGTATTTTATACTATGTGAGTTTCTTGGCCAATAACTCTTTTTAAGGGGGGGGGGGAGAAGATCCCTTCTGATGAAACTTTCGAAATTTCGAGCTGCATGAGGTCAGATTGAAACTACAGTCAAGCCCGATATAGCGCCACCCTCACTTAAAGCTCATGAAATTCTGTGCACAGAAATTCTCTGCTATATAACGCTGCGATCCACCGACACTCTCGACATACATGTAACGCCACAAATTGCCGTGAAAAGCAGTGGCGCTCTATCGGCTTCTGACTCATTATACATTTAAATCTACATGCTCGAAAATTGCAACATGCAAATCATAATAATTTTTCGTTGATATTATTACTTTTGTTATTACTTTATTATTATTATGATTATTATTAATGACGTATAATTTTTTATTTCTGTATATTCAGGTTTAAATGCTGCCCGTCTTTTTTGGATACTACTGGTATTCGAGTTCCTCCTCGTAATTTTAGAAACTCCTCCCTGTTTACGGCTACTTCTATAAACTCTCCGTCTGCTAGATACATTTCCGCTGCTAACCATCAGTGCAAAGACGTCGATATCTTTAGGAAACCCGTTACTTCTTTAAAACAGATTTTGCGCTAATCTGCGACATTTTTATATAAACTTACTCATGTCTTTTCGCGGTGTAGGGGTTTTTGTTTCAGTACTTCTTTTATATTGCTTTTTGCCTGCAATATTAAATTTGCTTTGTCTGCTTAGTGTTTTGTCTTTGTGTATTTGTGCTGTTTTTGTGTTTTATCTTCGTTTTTGTGCTGGCTTTATAATAGGCACTTGTATTGTCAAGCCTATACGTTGATAAATACTCACTGAATTGTATTAAAATTATTTAATTTCCCGTGTATGATTTATGGAACTGCACTCCTATTACCATTCCTGGGACAAGATATAATAATTAGACCTTTTGAGCAGTCTATATGGAGCAATATTCATCTGCTTAATAGTATTGGTTTGAATGTTATCAAGCAGGTGTTTATAGCAGTCTGCCAGGTGGCGACGGTGTTGGCGCAGAGGCAGCAGCAGCAACAGCAGCAGCAGTACCTTGACAACGGACAAGGCCTGCAAAGGAGGTCGCAACAGGCGGATGACCAGCGAGCTTCATCGTTACAGGACCGATATACCACACCAGTACCAATCATCCGATTCGACAAGGAACAAGCAGCAGATGGCAGCTATAAGACAAGGTACGTGCAGTGCCTTGAAGTCAGGTGATCGGCGAGGACATAGCTATGTGTCATCAGAAAGTTTCTAAAAAACAGTAAAGATTTTCAATTGTCTTCAAACTGTCTTCAGCGTTCAGTTGTCGTTACACGTACACCGATGTTTAACTATGCACATTCTTAAGTTTCGAGATTCAAGCTTTCTAGGATGTGGCGATCTGTATTTGGGCGAACACTTCCCGACGTTGCAAAACTCGTATTTGCTTCAATCTTAGGATTAAGATGAAGGCTTTTAAGATCCTTCGAAACTTCGTGAAATTCTCATTCTCCAATTCAGAGGCATATCTCAAAATAATTCAATCTTCAGAAATACCTTTCGAAACCTCAAATTTATCCGGAAAATATATTTACAAGATTCATGTTTGGTCTATAACAGGAGACTCTAGAAGAGTCTGCATTCTAATTCACGTTACTGAAGGAAAAATATATGGAAGGATATAAGACGAGGAAGAAGAAGTAAGCAACTACTATATGACCTTAAGGAAAAGAGAGGATACTGGAAATTGAAAAAGAAAGCACTAGATCGCACTGTGTGGAGAACTCGCTTTTGAAGAGGCTATGGACCTTTCGTAAGACAGACAAGGGCACGAATATAATGAATGAGGATACAAAAGAGTGCAAACAGCACTGTAGCTTGATGCTGTTTGCACTGTGTGGATGTAATTACAGACGACGTGCTCAAATATTAGCTACAAGAAGTTCAAACGTTTTAAATATTTATTCAGAACGAATTCCATAGTCTCTCCGCAGGGTTCCGAAAGGGCCTAAATTGGTTACTAGGTATTCATCTGTTTAAAGCCGAGTGGTCACTAAACTCGTACCACTTGCTGTGACCTCTTGCTTTGACCTTAGAATCTCCTACAAAACAAGATAGTTGTCTTTATATAAACGTATTAATGCCATGTCCGTTTACAATTAACAAATCCAAAAACCAACTTTATGTTAATTGGACCGTACGTTTTCTTGATTATATAAAATCGTGTTCCGACAAATGTACACTCTTTATTATGTGCTTTTTAATAAAGTTTAAATTAAAAATAATTTTATTTTCAATATAAAGCAGTGGTTCCCAAACTTTTTCGGTCCACCGCCCCCTTGGTTCCATATACACACCCACAGCGCCCCCCAACCTTTTTTAAAAAACATAAATGCGCTTTTGTTTCCACTTTTATTTTATATTTAAAAATCGTTTAAATAAAATTATAAGTTAAACTTAATGTTTTATGTGTTAATTAATAAATTAAAATTTATTATATTTTTTATGATTAACAATAATTCATCTAGCAATAGTTTATAAAAAATAATGTGCTTGAATAAGATTCATAAATTAAAATACTAAGAAATTTAGTTCATTTTTTATTTTTAACACAAAAATTACTTTATTTGAATTTTATTATAAAAATAAATGCACTACTTGTCTACTAGCGCCCCCCTGTGATAATAACAGAGCTCCCTTCCACCTCTCGTACCTATTAGCGCCCACCTCGGTAATCCCACCGCCCCCCAGGGGGCGGTACCGCCCACGTTGGGAACCACTGATATAAAGTTTATTTAAATAACAGATAATAAAGAGTGTACATTTGTGGGAACAGGAGCTTATATAAACACGTGCTATAAACCGAATTCTCTTACGCTTTAGCATATTAAAGGCGCCACAGTTTATCTCTGCGCCTCTTCAATTCCAACCGCACGAAAGTTGCTGTACGTAACATTTCATCAAAGCTTCTTCCAAATTTACTCCTTTTGCTGACTTCATATATTTCCTTAGACTCCCTTTTGCATAAGGCTAGCACTTTCTATACAAAACAATAAATATTTCTGAAGATCTGACTTTAATTTCTAACGTCAGACACTGTTGGGTTTTCAAATCATACACTGTAAACACAGCTGTCATGCTTACAGCAGATTCTAGCTCTTCAATTAACTCTAGCCCTTGCTTTACAATTCAGTGCACCACAGATCTTTCCATGCCATTCTTGGGCTCCGTACTTATTTCCTTTAAAGCAGAAAAATGTTTCCAAAAAATCCAAGTTCTTTGAAAGTACTCTCGAAATGTGTCTGATCACTGTAAAGACAAAGATTTAGAATCATGAAGAAAAGCATCTTACTTTTTCCCAAAAAAGATCGTAGATGCGATTCATTGGCATGTAAAGAAATTTTATTTTCGAGAAAGAATATTTTCCATAAATTTTATTAAAATAAATAGGGGAAAAAAATGAACCTCACAATTTGCGGGTTTTTGCCGGACGTTTTGGGCGTTTAATGGACTGCTCCGCTACTTGCTAAATACCCGGCACCAAAATTTGTTCCGTAAATCCGAGGTCCGCTAAATGTAATTCCAGTATACGGAGGTGATACTATAAGAAAGCCTGAAGGGAAGAGGCCTCTTGGAATACGTAATACAGACGGTCGCTATAATAGCAGTAAACTTTAATTTGTCCTTGTCCATGCCGTGAAAGCATATAGAGGGAGTAGAAAGTGATATTAAATTGTGACGTGAATAAAGAGCATGGGATCGTATGAACGCCATTTATCCGTCTCAGAACAGAAACAGGTGGCTGGCTCTTGTAGCTGCAAACAACGAAATTTGGGATATCACAAAATATACATATGGGAAATATCTTGAGTAGCTTCTGAAGATGGTTTCTGCATGCCGCCTGTGTCTGGATAAGTCAATAGAAATTCTCAGACGATTCATGCCCGATGTGTTTTAAATAACCAGAATCACAGCAATGCAGTCGAACACAAAAATCGTTTATTAAATTATTATTTCAACAACATGTTTCGGCCCAACGGGCTATCATCAGTGAAAATTATTCGTGCAGTTATTCAGGAAGTTTTGAAATGTAGTGCTGGAGAAGGATGGAGGAGATCAGTTAGAAGGACCACGAGAGAAATTAAGAAAGATTACAAGGATCAATGAAGAAAGGAAGATCCTACAAACGATAAAAACAAGGAAGGCTAAATGGATTGGTCACATCTTGCACAGAAACTACCTTATGAAACAGGTTATAGAAGGAAAGATGGAAGGAAATGTAGAAGGGAAGGGAGGACGAGGTAGAAAGTGTAAGCAGCTACTGGATGATCTGGAGGACACGAGAAGGTACTGGAAATTGAGAGAGGAACAACTGGGTCGCACTGTCTCGAGAACTCGCTGTGGAAGAGGCTACGGACCTGTCGTAAGACAGACTGCAGAATGAAGAGGCTACGGACCTGTCGTAAGACAGACTGCAGAATGAAGAGGCTACGGACCTGTCGTAAGACAGACTGCAGAATGAAGAGGCTACGGACCTGTCGTAAGACAGACTGCAGAATGAAGAGGCTACAGACCTGTCGTAAGACAGACTGCATGGTGATAATGATGATGATACTGATGGAACTGGGCAGCTTTAATGACGTCATAACATGTGAACCTGTTGTTGGAACTGAAAGGCTTAAATGGAGCGCTAACTAATAAAATTATCTACCTCATATAATGCGCCTGCTTTGTGAATGCGTAAGTGCGTGACTGAACTTCCCGTTTCGATGGTTACCGGCTTTCTCGTGGATACGGGACACGTTTTATTTTGTGGAGAAGGGCCCCGCAGCAGATTCTACGGACGCACCGCAGCCTTTAAGGCTTATTGTGCAACCCTGTGATGAAGATGATCAGTCTTTTTTTTTCATTTTTCGAAGTAATGTAGCACCGGTGGAATGATACTGACAGGTAAAAACCGAAGTACTCAGGCAAAAACCTGTACCAGTGCCACTTCGTCCACCATAAATCCCACATGGACTAACCCGGGATCGAACGCGGGCCTCCGCGGTGGGAGGCCGGCGACTAACCGCCTGAGCCATGGCACGGCCTGACACCTGGGTTTGATTCAGAGCGCCACGTGCAAGATGAGAATCTGAGTTACCTGTGACAGCGTCATCAGATGACAGCTAGAGAAGGCGTGGCTTGGTGCGTGGATATAATGCTCACACAGTCACATGACGAACCAACTTCTACTTAATTTAATGTCCTTGCTGGTTCTGTAATAACGCCCGAAAAGCTAGCAGTAATATACGATTCACAAAGTCTCTCACAGATACAGTCTCAGTGCCTTGCGAAATTTCACGACTTTCAAAATCTAAAATTAATGAAAAACAAAAACGCGAACTTAATAGGTCGTTATGGCAAGGGCTGTGACGTTGCCAATCCTTCTTTTGCTAACAGTGAAAATACGCTTTATGGTATATCCAAAACCATATGGATATAGAGGAAGCGATGTTGCTCGTTAGCCTGTGGGTTGTTATGACATTTCTAAAGTGTAAAGTGACAATTACTACTAACAAAAATGTGATGTAAACACAGGGAAGGAAGATTTCTATTGAGAATAGCTTCTTACATCATTAAACACGTCTTGTGGTGTACATGAATGCTGTTATGTAACCGACGCGTGTGTATTTCCCTGTTTCGTAACATAAGTGTCAAATGGGACAGGCTGCACGAAACGTACGTGCTCATTATACTGATGTCAAATTACATCATGGTGAGTCTCTCTTGTTAAAGGGTTACGCCCTCACAAACAGGCGGTTACATTTCTCATAAAAACTCTTGATTCTGCACTATCCACATTGTATTTCCTATAAACTGAGGAAAGTATCCGAGGGCTGTCTCTCTTCTGACTCTGCCACACACGGGTACCACTCCTGCTTTATATTCCGGAGGTCACAGTTTCAGTACCCGGAGACAGAATATACTGAGTGAGATTGTTCTTGGTATTCCTCAGTTCCTCCAGGTAACTGCTGGGATAACGTCCCAAATTCGATCACGATTACTTACTTTACAATAAGGTCTTCTGGACTATGACCCTGTACGTATAATTAGATTATTTGTGCCCCAATTTTCGAACAAATTTAGTGCCTTTATATTAAAGGGTCAAGGGTCGTATAAAATGGTTATTCTCCTTGATCTCCTTGGCCCTTGAAGAAAAAGGCACTATTTCAATCGAAGCGTCGAGAACCACTAACCCAGAGACAGCGCATCACATCCCAGCAAGGTCGGTCTTAGGCCGATTGGACCGATTTGACCCAAGCGGGTCCTGCGCTCGTGGGAGATTCGTGCATTAGTAATTTTCAAAAACACGCAGTGTGATACCACACAAAGCTCTCAGACTGATGGTATAATAAGAGTCCCAAACAAATGATTGGTTTAAACAAAAGAACATGTTGTGTGTGCACATGTCTTACTCATAAAGGTGCAAGTTGTGTTAGTGTAAAATTATCTCCTCAGAATTAATAGCAAAGGCAATCGGGCGGCCCCGTGTTTGCTACTGCCGGCACTGCATCCCAGAAGTCTTGACTCCTCAACTATACCGCTGCCGATATATGAAATCTCACCATTATTTGCTAAATCATCAAATCGTTTAACGAAGTACATCCTGAGTCAATATAACTAACTAACTAACTCCATGGTGCACAGTCCTTCCTGAGAAGCTAACAGGCCCTCAGCTAGTCAAGAAATTCCCCGCGTTTTATGGAAACCGAAGGTTCATTACCGCACTCACAACAGCCCGCCACCTGTCCCTATCCTGAGCCCTATCAATCCTGTCCATTCCCCCCATCCCACTTCTTGAAGATCCATTTTAATATTATCCTCCCATCTACGCCTGGGTCTTCCAAGTGGTTTCCTTCCCTCAGGTCTCCCCACCAAAATCCTGTGTGCACCTCTCCCCTCACCCATACGTGCTACACGCCCCGCCCACACCCTGAGCTAATATAAGTGTCATTAAACAAACAAAGTTTCCTGCTCATATCCTTCCACCCCTTGTGTATGTCACTTGGAAATTTATTTCTGCGCGGAATGGAAAAACATACACTTGTGGTTCTTTTGCCAACAGCAGTAGCAAAGTTTTCCTTCTCCAAGTCCAGAACTCCTCTGTGACCCACTCAGCTTCTAACCAAAGGGCACAGTAACCTTCCTCCAGAAATAAGGCGACCGGAGCCTGCCTTAAAAATGGCTGCAGACTGTTCCCTCAAAACTCTCGTGCCTATGGAAGAAACATTTCAGCGTCACACCTCAAATGTCTGTAATGTTAGGAAAATATTATTTGCATAATAACTAATCACCTGAAGAAGGGAGCAGATTAAACTGTCGAAATCTTATACGTAAATACTCGTAACAGGGCAATGACAAACTTGGCTTTGTGCTTAATTATGACATGGGGGCTAAGTACAGTTCCAGTCATTCATAGACTTAGCACTAGATTAATACGAGTGGTCAGGTTCACGCCCCAACCGATTTACCCCGCGCAAAGAACACGAGGTACCCATTAATTAGGAATATATGTGGGCTTCGGAGCTAACTTAGGTGCTTGAAAATGAGAACAAAACACTTGCTTGGGTCGGGAATCGAACCCCTGTTTCCGTGGCCTGAGTGCTTTAAGAAAGGTAAAGGTAAAGTTCACCCTAGAACAGGCCATGAAGGCCCAGAGGGGGAGTAGAGGTATAGCTCTACTCTTTCTTTAACCCTGGCACTAGAAAATGGTGGGTGGTCAACTCCACGCCCCGGCCGCTTTACCTCCGAGAAAGAGACCCGGTACCCATTGTATAGGAGGCTGGTTGGGTCCCAGGGCCGGTCTGGACTTTAAGAAAGATAAAATGTAAATTTCATCCTATAACAGGCCATGAACGCAAGGTTGGGGGAGGGGAACTTACAGCTCTACTCTTTCTTAAACTTCGGCTTGGTGGGGTTGGTTTGTCAACGCCACGCCCCGTCTGGGAAGAGTCCCGGCACTCATTGTACAGAAGCGGCGGTATAACGGGTGCGGAAATTCTTTCCCCCAGTCCAATACAGTCGCAATACAGACTACACTAACTCGGCCGCTCTGACTGCTGTATTTATATATCCAATACAGAAAATGTTCAGAAGAAAATGTAGCGTGATTTATCAGACTTCAAGATGTCATTATTCTGTATGTGACAAAAAGCATAGGCCTATTGCAGGTAGATTAACGGAGACTTTTGCGACCGGTTTCGTAATTATAATGGCATTAGTACGCCTAACTGCAAAGTAACGGAACCAAAACTTTGTTCGTAATGTATGATCGTATAATTGTTAAAGTTTAATTTTGTTAGTGGAAACCTGATTGTAGGATTGCTAATTTGAAGCGGTGTTGGCGAAGGAATGTTTTAAGACTAAAATATAAATTGTTTTATGAAAAATTATGTTAAAACTGTTCATATTAAGAATGTTTCAGTCTTTGATTTCGTCTAGAAAATTTAAGTACGATTTAAATAACTCTATAATCATACAATAGAGAAATTGTAAGTTTTTACTTTATTAATTCAGTGAATTTTGGGTTTTTAAAAGAGTAACAGAATACGTAATTTTGTAAGTCTAAGCATTGTTCATATTCGCGTTAAAATACCCTCGATTTCACTCATTTTAATTTAGTACCGAGGTTAAAAATGTGTGGAGCTTTATCTCCGTTCCACACACGCCTTTAGGGCACGGCGCTAAAAGTAAGCACAGGGGCAATATGTCATTTATGGCCGCTTTAGTTGAGTATTTTGCCGTAGTATTATGTTTACGTATATGTATGTATGTATATGTATATATGTATGTATATATGTAAGTATGTATGTAAGTAATCCCTTCCATGACAATTTGCAGCTACGAGACGGGGAACAACATTATAGCAGAGGAAACCGGTTTCCTTAAGAATCCAGGTATCGAAAACGAGGAGGCGCTAGTGCAGCACGGTAGTTACACATACACAGCGCCAGATGGCAGTATCATCACCGTTACGTACACAGCTGATGAGCAAGGCTTCAGAGCGCAGGGTGCCCATCTACCTACACCGCCACCCATTCCAGCTGAAATTCAGAAATCCCTAGACATCATATATGAACAAATCAGATTACAACAGGTGAGTAAATGATGTGTGTCATTTGCAACAAATCTACACCCATTACATGTAAACTTCGGAAGAAAATCAAATTAATAGGTCTTGAAGAAAGAGAAGTTTTGGACTGGATTGATCTGGCTCAGGATAAGAACAAGTGGACACGGTAATAAACATTTATGTTCCATAAAATGTGGGGAATTCCTTATCTGGTTGAGAAATGTGGAACAGGACTTCCATATAGTCGGTAAGCCTATTGATTTTGGCAATAAAGTCAGGAACGGTTTGCATATTTGGTGCTCTTCGAAAACAAACTTGAAGACTTAGTTTCGTAATTATCTCTGTTTTTTCGCATATAACAGCACCCAAATTATGATTGATTTAGATGATATTCACTATGGTTGATTTTAACTGATTTTTGTTGAACCATCCACATTTGAGTTCACTTGGCCTCATCATAAGAGCTTCTGTATTAAATTTCCAGAATTTACTTATTTGTTCAATATTTTGAATCTCTGGTGCATTTTCATGGAAGGCATCTCTGTCAAGCCATTAAAATATTCATGCCTTAGCCCACAGTCGTTTGAATATGTCTTCATTTCGGCGAATCTAATTGTCTCTAAATAGCGTTGGTACTTTTGTGTAAATAATGTCACAATAAAAAAATTTCTTGTATTCTTTAACATCATTTAATTTTAAATATATTTGTGTTATGAATGGAAGAGACGTAGAAAGTTTATGCACTCTATGCTTGTATATGCGGCCACTCAGCAAATATTTCACAATTGTTTAATGTAATTAATACAAATGGCGGTACACTTTCTCTTTTATGAAATTCAATTTCACTGCCGTCACCACAGGACTTCTTGTAAATAAATACCAATAAATCTCTAGTTTTTAAATTATATAAACAATATGGCGGAATTAGTGTAGCCTATATTGTGACTTTTCAGCACCTAGGTTCAAAACAAACTATCTGCTTGGCGTTGGTTTAGGAAAATTGCACCCTGTTCCAAAATTCATCCCTCCTTGAAATTCCTTACTGTTCCCAATTGGCTAAATGTTAAATTTCAGCACCTCCCAATAGGTCTGAAAGTTAAATTTTTGAATGCCTTCTCGTTATAGGCTGCTAATGACTTCATTATGTTTCCCGTGCCGTAAATCATATTAACACCTACACACGTGTCCTGCTGGTTTATCTTATTGTGCAAGCTGTATTCACCCTCGCAAGATCTAAGACGTCCAAAAGCTGTCAAAGTATAAAATTCCGTGTGCCCCAGAAAGTTCCCAAAACCACTAATTTTGACACTGTCAAACGGCGAACATGCTAGCTTGCTATACCCGACCTACACTGTCTCTCTGCTGTCCTGTCTAACATGTTATAGAGAGAAGTTACAATTTCCTTTACACACTTAAACAAAACTAACGAACTAACAAACTCCATGTAGCACAGTCCTTCTTGAGAAGCTAACGGGTCGTCAGTTAGTCAAGAAATTCCCCGCATTTTATGGAACCCGAAGGTTCATTACCGCACACACAACAGCCCACCACCTGTCCCTATCCTGAGCCATATCAATCCAGTCCATGCCCCCCAATACTACTTCTTGAAAATCCATTTTAATATTATCCTCCCATCTACGCCTGGGTCTTCCAAGTGGTCTCCTTCCCTCAGGTCTCCCCACCAAAACCCTGTATGCACCTCTCCCCTCACCCATACGTGCTACATGCCCCGCCCACCTCATTCTTCTCGATTTCATCACCCGAATAATATTTGGTGATGAGTACAGATCATTAAGTTCCTCGTCATGTAAAACTAAATTAATAATTCTAAATAAAACTGTCCTGACTGCCAAATATAAATTTTTATACCTAACAAACAAACAAACAAACAAACCGGTTATAATGTTTAACTCCGTTTGAAAGCTTCGCATTATTTAATACGATTACTGTGGTTTGAAGAATCACCGTGTTAAATGTTTTAAATACACCCAGATTTAGGATAATGGTGCCCCTGTATGTAAAACAGTGTGTGTGGTGTCGACGTTTCAGAAGAAACTTTCTACCCCTTCTTCAAGGACGGCCTTTAAGGTGGAGGCAGATGTTTCCTCCGAAACAGAAATCCCAGAAAAACGTAAACATGAACACAACAACACTAAGTGCCTCAAATCCCTCTTCCACTTCAGTGTCAAATTAGGTTCTATAGATGTATTTTAGTTAAACAAGGACAAGAATAGTTCTAAATTAACCTAGATCTAACAAAGATTTGAACTTCTGCAATTGTTTGGTCAGCCACTCTCCAAATTGTGTCTTAAAAATTTTCGTGAATTTTTTTTCCAAAAACTGTGCTCTCCAATGACGTCATGAAGGTCACAATAAGCGATCCGTATTTGAGGAATCGAAATGCACGTAACGTTGTAGCTGAGACAGAATGTTGCAGTCTGAATTAAGTGAAGGGTTGTTAAATGATGCTGCTTAGTATAATATGACGGAGGCTTAATAATGAGAAATGAATATCAAATATTTCTTGCCTATTTGTAATATTTAGTATTTATGTAAATAATGACAGTCACGATGGGCTGGACATTTAGACAGGACTGTGACATTACGATGTCCATGCAGAATTCTGGTCGTGTAAGATGCGAAAATATAACTGGGAAGTGTAAGTGCGACTGTAGATATAGAATAAAAGAGTACAGAAGTTTAAAGTAAGAAAAGTGTTTATGCTAATGTTCGGAATTCTTGTCCTTACTTATTATTCAATTTTAGATAATGTGGACATTGTCTATTAATGTGGACATTGTCTATTAATGTGGACATTGTCTATTAATGTGGACATTGTCTATTAATGTGGACATTGTCTATTAATGTGGACACTGTCTATCAATGTGGACATTGTCTATCAATGTGGACATTGTCTATCAATGTGGACACTGTCTATCAATGTGGACATTGTCTATCAATGTGGACATTGTCTATCAATGTGGACATTATCTATCAATGTGGACATTGTCTATTAATGTGGACATTGTCTATTAATGTGGACATTGTCTATTAATGTGGACATTGTCTATTAATGTGGACACTGTCTATCAATGTGGACATTGTCTATCAATGTGGACACTGTCTATCAATGTGGACATTGTCTATCAATGTGGACATTATCTATCAATTTGGACATTGTCTATCAATGTGGACATTGTCTATTAATGTGGACATTGTCTATTAATGTGGACATTGTCTATTAATGTGGACATTGTCCGACGTCGTGTTTCCCAAAATCAACTTTCCACAAACTATGTATTTTCGTCAGGAGGTAGAATGGTTGATCTCGTTAGAGCAGCTAGTCTCAAATACCCACTAGAAGTCCCATTCACCCATTAGTAGTCTCAATCACCCGCTATAAGCCTCAACCACCCACTGTAAGTCTCAACCACCCACAACCGGCTTCAATCACCCATTACAAGTCTAAATCACTCCCTAAAAGGCTCAATCGCCCACTACTAGTCTCAACCGCCCACTACTAGTCTCAGTCGCCCACTAATAGTCTCAATCGCCCACTACTAGTCTCAATCGCCCACTACTAGTCTCAACCGCCCACTACTAGTCTCAGTCGCCCACTACTAGTCTCAATCGCCCACTACTAGTCTCAATCGCCCACTACTAGTCTCAACCGCCCACTACTAGTCTCAGTCGCCCACTACTAGTCTCAGTCGCCCACTACTAGTCTCAGTCGCCCACTACTAGTCTCAATCGCCCACTACTAGTCTCAATCGCCCACTACTAGTCTAAACCGCCCACTACTAGTCTCAACCGCCCACTACTAGTCTCAGTCGCCCACTACTAGTCTCAATCGCCCACTACTAGTCTCAATCGCCCACTACTAGTCTCAATCGTCCAATACTAGTCTCAATCGCCCACTACTAGTCTCAATCGCCCACTACTAGTCTCAATCGCCCACTACTAACCTGTAACACACACAATAACTTCAGAAATATTTAAACTCTATTAGCTTTACAGGCGCCATGGCAACAAGGAATTCACGTGACTAAAGGCAGAATAATGTATTTCGTTTCTTGTGACTAAGTTCGTATTTACACTGTGTATTATTATATATTCACAGGAACAAGAAGCCAGAGAAAAGACATTCCAGAAGCCAGAAGAATCTAACTTTGCTGGCGGAGAGAATTACCCCAGCAGATTCAAACAGTGAACTTGAAGACACGTTGCAGTTCATAAGATTGTCTACATATTGGCAGTAAAAGTACGGTATTGCTGTACATGACCCTGAAGTATGTCGCTGTCATAAGAAATACAAAGTTAAAGAGCAGTAACTACTTCCTGCATCAAGATGGCTGACTACTCATAACTCGTATTTAGCACATACCATTTTGCCATGATACTCATATAGAAAGCATATGTATAATATGTCTTAATCAATTTAATTCATAGCATTCCGGCGTAAATTAAAATAGCAAACCACGGCAAAATGGAATTATTGATGCTAAATTATTTATTTATTTTCGTAATTACTATAGATTAATGTATTTACAATATACTTCATGCCAATTACAATTATTTAGTGTAGAAGTAATCAAACAGCATGTAAATACTCTAAAATAACCTGTATAATACACGGCCTTATGTAAATATGTTGTAACGTTTCTTATACGTTGCTGTACCCTGTTAAAGCTGGACACAACAACTGCTGTGCCATACTGTCTTGTGGCACATACAGATAAACAGAAGACGCATTTGTAATTCGGAGCAGTGAACTTAACACTGTATTTACCGTGCTTTTTTCAATTAAGATATATTCATTAAACACCAACTAATGCACATAAACTTTATTCACAATAAATTTCACTTTATATTCACCGTGCATCTTTTTATAATTCAATTATTTGTACCAACAAACGCACTAAGACAGTTTTTTCACTGTTTTCTTTATTATAAGGATGCCCCAATACGCATTTCGGCAGTTATTCTGCCATCATCAGGGGGTATTTTAAGTGAGTTTTTACATAGACCAATTCTTCGGTTACGTCATAACAGTGAGTCAGTATTTGTTACCACATCGTATAAAATTTTTGTAAAATTAGTGGTATTGTTAAGCTGCTAAAAGTTATTAAATTATTAAAACTTATAAAAATTACAATAAAATCAAGTAGTATATTATACTATCCTCTATAGTATAATTATGATGACGGCAGAATAACTGCCGAAATGCGTATTGGGGCATCGTAATAATAAAGAAAACAGTGAAAAAACTGTCTTAGTGCATCTGTTGGTACAATTAATTCATTTATTCACAATAATTTATTTTTAAAATTTCCCTATACGTATTTCGGTGGTTTAAACCACCATCTTCAGGGGGTCGTAGAGATTATTTAGCATAGACCTTAAAGTTATACGTATAGGGGAATTTTAAGAATAAATTATTGTGAATAAAGTTTATATACATTAGTTGGTGCTTAATGAATATATCTTAATTCGGAGCAGTGTTTGCTGCTACATAACTTGTGTCACAAGAAATAAATCGGGTCCCTTAAGAAAATAAACGATTTAAGAGTGCAGCAAAGATCGAAATGTTAAGCACTGAAGCATTTCCGAAAATATAACATTTTGTATGTAATACTTTTAATGGTAACACGGGTTGTTAATAAATAAAGATTCAAAGAAATATATGGAGAGTTTGTTGTGATTCAAGGTGTTCTACAGCTTTTGGCTGGGTTGCAGGTAACAATTAGGCATCTCGCGCGGTGCATCGATTATTATTAAAATACAGTTCTGCTAATACGCGTGTTTCTTTAAAGCGAATTGGTTATAAAGCGAATGTTGAATACGTGAACGCTGTTTGTACAACGCAGAATTTCGCGTACGCGTATTGGCTATTAGGCGATTTCAGCAAACTTTGTGAAGATAAAAGTCTGAATGACGAAAAACAATTGTTCTGCTCTGACCCTAATTTTACTACGCAATTTGCTGTAAGGCGAGTTCTCACAAAAAAGCAAATATCGCATTACAGCAGAACTGACTGTACATTGAAAGTTTTAAAATGTGGTGCTGAAGAAGGCTGGAGAAGATCAGTCTTAAAAATCATGTGAAAAATGGAGAAGTCGAGGAATAAAGAGACTTCTGCATACAATAAAAAGAAGGAAGGTTTAACTGGGTTTGTCACACATTGTGTAGAAACTGCCTTCTAAAACACGTTACTGCAGGAAAGATAGAAGGAAAGATATAAGGGACAAGAAGACGAGGAAAAATATGTAAGCAGCTACTGTATAGCCTTAAGGAAAAGAGATGATTCTGGGATTTGAAAGACGAAACACTGGATGACACTCTGTGGAGGACTCGCTCAGGAGGAGGCTATGGACCTGTCGTAACACAGACTAGTTGATAAAGGCTACTCAAATAGATGCTGGTCTCCAAAATGTATGGCGAACTACCTAGCATGCCATAAGCTAGTTAGTCTCTGTGTGTTTGCTTGGTAGCAGTTTAAATGTCCGTGCTGAGCCAGAAAAAACTCAGGCCGTTAGGATATATATCTGGCATTTAAATCCGTCTCTTTAAATATATCGTTGCTAATGATCGCCACCCTTCAACACAATCCTACTGTGTACACGTGCCGAATGACGTGTACAAAGCCCAGTGAGCTCTTCCGAACCACATAACATTACTACACAATTCTCCGAACAAGCGGAAGTGCCGTATGTGACGCCGGCAGGAGGTCATATCCTTAAATCGAAATACGAGTATAATAAAGCAATGCAGTAGCAAGCATTCTGCATTTCCCTTCACAGCTCAATCCTTGGCGCGTTAGCAACTTGTAAACCGCAGTCCAAGAGCGGACAGATGATTTGGTTACTTTCGTTACGTTAGGTCAAGTTTGTTTTATGTAGTAAACTGCAGTTTAGTCTTGTGTAAATATTGCAGCCCTCTGGAATATGACGCCGTGTGAATTTGGTGAACATTAGACACCAGCGTTTCGGAGGAAGTTGCTGTGGGAGGGTTTCAGTTAGTTGCTAAGTGAGTCGGCGAATGTATTAGCCACTTGGTTGTTTCTGATTAGTAGCACACAGACTTAATGAATGAAAGAGTGAAAGTGCGTGTTAGTTAACTATTTACTGTATAACTGAGTCCTAAAGGTGGATGGCCGGGAGGAGTGAGGAAATCGAAACTTCCTGCTAGTTCGATTAGGGTTAGGTAAAGTAGTGAAAACTTTTAATGGGCTCCATTCCGTAGTGATGTGATATATTAATACTGACAAATCTATTATCATCAAGCAAAAATAAAATTTATTAATATTAACAAAAATGCTACATGTTTCCCTCTTGAAGGACGATCATCAGGCACTAAAATACATGATTTAAAACATAAGTAAATGTGCACGTAGATGTTTTGAAATTTGTGAGATCTCACAAATTTTTATAAATTCTTAAAAAAGTTGTCATAGCATTGAAGTGTACACACAAATTTCTACGGCTACCAGATCGGCAAATTATGAACAAATAAAATCAATTTTTTTTGTCTTAATTTTTCGATCTTTATGAACAAACAGATGGATCATTTTTTTAAGTCTGGTGCCTAATATTTACTGAAACTGTGGTTTATATAACAGCTTCTGTTCTATAAATATATGACCAACAATTAAATACGTAATCCATGATATGACAGGGAAAAAATGGCGTCTGGCAATACTGCAATCCCCATTTCCCACTTCCAAGAACAGTTATCACTTAAAACTTTCCATCTACCAAGATCGCCTACACAGTACACTGACGTTTGTACTGTTCACACCGTGCATTGCCGATAACTAATCCACAACACTCAGACCAACAAATTGCACAATATTATTTCTTAGATATTTATATTATAATTCATTCATTCTGCAGTCTGTCTTACGACAGGTCCGCAGCTTCTTCCAAATATAGTTCCCCAAACAGTGCGATCTAGTGCTTCCTCTTTCAGATTACGGTACCCTCTCTTTTCCTTAACACGATCCAGTAGCTGCTTACGTCTTCTCCCTCGTCTTCCCGTCATTTCTATCCTTCCCGCTATCTTTCCTTCAATCACGTGTTTCAGAAGGCAGTTTCTACGCAAGATGTGACCAATCCAGTTAGCCTTTCTTCTTTTTATTGTATGTACGATTTCCTCTCCTCCTTCACTCTGTGTAATACTTCTTCATTTCTCACACGATCGGTCCAACTGATCTTCTCCATCCTTCTCCAGCACCACATTTCAAAACTTTCCAGATACTTCTGATCTACTTTCCCAAGTGTCCACGTTTCAGCACCACACAAAGCTACGCTCCAAATGTAGCAATTTACTAGTTTCTTCCTTAAATTTAAGCCCAATGTACTGGTGAAAAGAGTTTTCTTGTTCAATGCTGCTTTTGCCTATATTATAATATCACATAAAATATTCCAACTTCTTTCGATCCCCAAGGGATTATCATCAGGGAACCAGCCAAGTCAATACTGCATAAAAATAAATTATGAACCTTTGTACACAGTAGACATGATGTAAGACAGTAAAATAGTTAAAAGGTAGGCAATTCTTTATAGTATAGTTGTACAAGTGTACTGGATCTTGGTACAAAATACATCGCAGAAGCCTACAGTGCTAATATTTTTTTTTGTATGGCTCGACAGCCCTATATGGCCTGGGCCTCCTCGTTTCGTCGAGGCTTCACAATCACACTTTTTAGACACACCACACTCGGTAGGACTCCTCTGGACGAGGGACCAGCCCGTCGCAGAGACCTCTACCTGACAACACACAACACTCACAAAAGACAGACATCCATGCCCCCGGTGGGATTCGAACCCACGATCCTAGTAAGCGAGCGGCCGAAGACCCACGCCTTAGACCGCACGGCCATTGGGATCGGCGTGCTAATATTTAGTGAGAGGAAATAATTAGTGGCTAATTATGTGCTTTGTAAATCTGAGGTTTAGTAAAAATTGCATAAGCATATTTTCTAAACTGTAATTGGAATATTCTGCATTTACGAATTTGACTTTAATTCGGATTCAATTACAGTGTAAATAATAATCATATATTGACAGGTGTTTTGGAAGAAGCAAGCCTGAAGATCGGGACTGAACTCTCTCCGAAACTTAGTGTATTATATTTCAACACACGACGAAGGAAAAATTCCAAAATTCCGTAACTTTAAACGCCATACTTAATATTATGTTCACCGTGCATGTTTATCAACACTAGTAAACACTATACCAACACATGCACTTTCTATTAAAACATTAATAGTTTTAAAAAACAAATCCCTACATATGTTTCGGCCAGCTAACTGGAACGCTAGTTGCCCCTGATGATGGCCAGTTAGCTGGCCGAAACATATGTAGGGCTTTGTTTTTTAAAACTGTTAATGTTTTAATAGAAAGTGTTATGTGTTGGTACAGTGTTTACTGTGTTTAAATGCCAAGTTTTCTTGCCTGGAATATTTCTCAGCTTGCAAGAATATGTACACTACAATGGCTGAGAATTAACTGCGCGTTACTTTACCCGGATATTTATTTGGGCCTTCATTTCATCGTGTAACAAGAATACAATATTAAATCTTGTAGGTTTAAATAATATTTCACGGCAGTGCAATTGAAGTCTCAGCTGCAGGTCAACGTAAGTTATAAGGGGCTTTCTTTATTTCGCGGGTTACTAATGCAATCAATTCCAGAGGCTGCTGAGGCACATCAATAAAGATATAACGTGATAATATTTGAATGCCATTAGACAAATGACTCGATCCACCATCTCCTTTCCCCTTTGTTCATTCTTCATGATGACGCCTTAAGCGGACGTCCTTGTGACCGCTTTACCAACAGCAAGGTCTTGACCTTTGCTTCTTCAGACCGTCAGCCGGATCTTCTCATTCGATTTATTATCCACATTGCAAAACTACTCGTATTGCAATGATTCCCGTCGTGTGGGATGTGACGCCGTGTGGTCTAGTAGAAAGTATTGAGGCTTCGGAGGAACGTAATGCCTCCATCTTCAGGTTTGAAGTCTGCACTCAACATGGAAACAGAATGTTCCTCCTTCATGTCACGGTGTTTATACCAGACTACACGGTGTCATATCCAGAAGACTGTTAATCTTTATAGCGAGGACCGTGAAACTCTGAATTCTCGAAAATCGTACTGTTGTTAGGTTTACGTGGTCTCTGGACCTGTCCGCTGATAGAGAGATGCTTTCTCTGTCAGACGCAATTCACTCTCTAGGTGCCTCCTCACCTTTTCGCATGAGGATGAGTACGGATTTATAGTCCGAAACGTCGTATTATTTTCGGAATACCAGACTATGAACGAAGTCCATAAAGCAAGAAATGCTCGTGGAACTTTCTCAGAATTGTTTGCAATTTTAAAGGCAACATATATATGAAGATTATGGGAAGTAATTTTATGCATTCTGGTATAAATTTACGGACGTTTCTGAGGAAAATATCGCCCTTATCTTCAGGGTTGAAGATTTATGACTTCTTACCCGAAATTACTATAGTACCGTCTTGTGAAACGTCGCTAAATTTGATCCTTGTAACCTGAAGATGGAGGCAACATGTTCCTAAACGTCGCTAAATTTGATCCTTGTAACCTGAAGATGGAGGCAACATGTTCCTAAACGTCGCTAAATTTGATCCTTGTAAACTGAAGATGGAGGCAACATGTTCCTAAACGTCGCTAAATTTGATCCTTGTAACCTGAAGATGGAGGCAACATGTTCCTAAACGTCGCTACATTTCTTCCATACTTCACAGTGTTACACCCCAGACTGTTATAGTCTTCACAGGACGTCAAATCATGCTTGTGTTAGTTACTGCAGGACACTCACCACACCTGTTAGTTCCTGCAGGACACTCACCACACCTGTTAGTTCCTGCAGGACACTCACCACACCTGTTAGTTCCTGCAGGACACTCGCCACACCTGTTAGTTCCTGCAGGACACTCACCACACCTGTTAGTTCCTGCAGGACACTCACCACACCTGTTAGTTCCTGCAGGACACTTACCACACCTGTTAGTTCCTGCAGGACACTCACCACACCTGTTAGTTCCTGCAGGACACTCACCACACCTGTTAGTTCCTGCAGGACACTCACCACACCTGTTAGTTCCTGCAGGACACTCACCACACCTGTTAGTTCCTGCAGGACACTCACCACACCTGTTAGTTCCTGCAGGACACTTACCACACCTGTTAGTTCCTGCAGGACACTCACCACACCTGTTAGTTCCTGCAGGACACTCGCCACACCTGTTAGTTCCTGCAGGACACTCACCACACCTGTTAGTTCCTGCAGGACACTTACCACACCTGTTAGTTCCTGCAGGACACTCACCATACCTGCCATTACCACCGTAGCACTGCCATCACTGTACAACACAGACACACTCAATAACAGACCTGCAGACTACAGTCACAGTTACGCAATAATTAGAAAGCCTCTAGTGATAGCTATTCCAAACTTACGCAATGATAGCTAATTTTCTAGGGATGCTAATCTTCCCCATTTCGAGATCTGCCATGTCGTTTAGTTCAGGACTGCAAAGATGTAATTTATTTCAATATTATTATTGATGTATTGTGATATAAATATTGATATTCACAATACGCCAAGATACTTTGCTGGCTTCACGCATGCGCATTAATCCTATGAGCATTTACGTGTCTACTGTCTTCCGGCACAATTCTAAGTGCGCCGTGTCACAAGGACGTAGCTAATGCTCAGGTTGCGGATGGAGAAGATGGCCTGGAGATAGGAAAAATAGCTGCGAATGAATTGAACAAAGAACTCGCTGACAGACGACAGGGGGTGGTCCTACATATTTAAGGTTAGGTAGCGGCTAACAACTGCTCATAACAAAAATCAACACAGTAAAAAAATTAAATCAATACCTGTCCAAACACAACTAAATTCTCTATAGTATATAGAACTACATGCTTCGACCTATTTCAGTTCATCATCAGGTTCACAATTGGTCTTTAAAACATACTGAGGAAGAAATATATTATGTAAGTATATAAAACACAATTGAAATTATGAAAATTATTAAAAAATTTGTATAGTCATAAATAGGAACAATATATGTGACTAGTGGTTCTGCCACAACTGCTACTGATATTGTTTTCACATTTTACTGTATATGTATGTTCGTTTCTCAATACACTTTAAAGACCAACTGTCAACTTGAGTATGACCCGAGATAAGCCGAAACTTGTACTTCAATATAATAAATAAAATTTATTTGTGTTTGGGGAGACATTGATTTAATTTTTATAATATTAACAGCAAAACGGGATGACATTCCTTTAAAAAAAATTCAACGTGTTGCGAAATGTTCTGCTGCGGAATTGCACAGCCACTGTCAGAAGAATCTAAGCAGCGGATGAGCTTAATGCTTTGCTTATACCTCGGCAGTTGTTATTTGTGTGATAAAAGCAAGAATAACACAATGGGTAAGGCATGCAGCACAAATTGTAGAGATGTAAACGTTTTGTTAGCAAAACTTGAAGGAAAGAACCACTTGCAAGACCTAGATATAGAAGAGAGGATAGTATTAAAGTGGATATCACATAAATGTTTATGAGTGGATTATTGTAGCTCAGGGGACTTTTCTGAATTACGTAATGAATCGACGGATTACAAATATTTTGGGAAATTTCTTGCTTAGTTGAGGCAACCATTATCTTCACAAGAAGAATTCTATTCCAGGGAGTTAGCCAGCCAGACAGTCGGTTGGTCAGTCACTCAGTCAGTCAGTTAGTCAGCTGAATTACTTTCTTTCTGGTTACGATAACAAAATTGTGTCCAATTTTATAAGCCTAATTACTGAAACATTGCATCCATTCATAAACCGTGGTGCTATTTGGCGCACAGTGCCTTTTAAACGACGTTACGTAATACGTAGATGTGGCATGCGCCACGCCCACGAGATGTACCTGTGTACTGCAATTTAACTGTCATTTATTTAAAAGCCAACAGTCATCCAGAACAACAAAGCAGAAACCTTTTCTCCAACACGTCGACCAGAGCGCCGCTGTGGCTGGCATTCCTGACATTTATGGCGTCTTTGTCTCAGTTGTTCTGAATTAAGCACAATGGAGCAACTGCAATTTGTTGCACAACGCACAAGTTACGATTGCTATATAAACGTGCTGTTATACATTATTTGCAATGACTGCACGCACATCTTTCTTTCAAACACCTGCTTCTTTGTCCATTTATGGATCCCCGTGTATCACAACGTGAATTATAAGTTTTCCCTTTTTAATTGATACATCCATATCTTGCTTACAGTTCATGAAGACACAATAAATTTTGAAATCTCTTATGTAAAATGCACAATTTATTTGTTGGGTTTAATCTTCTCATGACACAGTTTGGCATCCACGTACCAAACTGCAAGGCGTCTTATCCCAGAACATATTACGCATTCAGCGTAACAACGTATCATAATTTTGCCTATCATTTCACATAAATATGAAACTTTGTTTCTCATAAGAAGGGAAGAACGCGAGCTGAGAATTTTCAAAGATAAGGCCCTGAGGAAAATATTTGGGCCTAAGGGGAGGATGTAATAGAAGACTGGAGAAAACTGCATAATGAGGAGCTTCATGGTCTGTGCCCCTCACCTAATGTTACAGGGATAATCGAATTCAGGAATATGAGATGGGCGGAGCATGTGAAACGCATAGGGGCGAAGAGAAACACATACAGAACTTGGATGGCGAAACCTCAAGAAACGATACCACTTGGAAGACCTAAGCTTAAATGGTAGAATAGTATCAAAATGGACCTTAGATAAAATGGGAAGGCATGGACCGGAGTAACCTGTTTCAGAACACGGACAAGTGGCTGGCTGTTGTGAACACGGTGATGAACCTCCGGGTTCCATCAGATGAGGGGTGCTGCTTTACTAGCTGACGAACTATTAGCTTCTAATGTATGACTTCATTATAGTTGGTTAGCTAGTTTATAGTTAGTAGTTAGTCAGTCCGTCAGTCAGTCAATCAGTCAGATCAGTTAGTTAGGCATTCAGTCAGTCGGTCAGTTAGTTAGTTAGTTAGTTAGTTAGTTAGTCAGTCATTCAGTCAGTCGGTAAGTTAGTTATCAAGTAATGGAGAATGCGTAAGAATCTCAAATTCTGGGCATGAATTGTGTTTTTATTAATGCAGTAAATGAAAAGTGTTTTCTGTCATGCACTCCATAACATCTTAAAGCAATTACCCTTCTTTCACGAACTTCCACTGTGTTCTGTAATATACTGGAATATATCTGGCATATACTAATCGAAAGCCAATAGGCAAAGCAATCCCTGTACAGGCCTGGTCAGGCCCTTAGGGTTCCAGGAAGTTGAGGCTCCCAGATTTCACGACAATCAAAACACGAAGGTGGTAAGATTATCAGCCCTAAGCACCGGCCGCCTTTACCCCCAGGAAGTATTTCTGGCACTCATTTCTGTTACATATTGAGTAGACCCCAGAGCCATAGAGCGGCCGGAAGGATTATGTCAATAAAAAATTCCATCGGGAATCGAACCCGCTACCTTCCGGCTTGTAGCACAGTGCCTCAACCAACTGCGCCACCACGTGTCCCAATCGAACACCAATACAAATTGTTAACTCTTTCAAATATATGAGTTTAATTGCACACGAGACCGACTCCAGTTTCAACAATACATAAATTAGTCACTTGAATTACCTTCCTGCACGGTTAGAGCAGCTGATGTAACCTGCTTAACATTAGCGATGAACTCTACGAATCTTAGATGTTTTAAAAATAGTCAGTGACGAAATACCTTGAAATAGACGGTACAATGTGCGCGTAATGTTACAACATGTAACGGGCTTATAGGAAATGATACAAAAGAAATAAGTTTTGAAACTGCTTATAACAGTCACTGTGTTTGTAGACATTCTTTTGTTTAACGCAGAACGCAGTTAAGGAATTCTCACAAAACAGGATAATTATGTTTGATGTAGTAATTAGAACAATTACGTTTGTAGTGAATAAATGCGAATATATATTTATTGAGATGTCACATATATTAGGTATTTCTTGTTCTAAGAGTTTCAAATATATTAGAAGTTGTTATTGTCCAAAACATATTCACACATGGACGCCTGTTAACACTATGTCGACATGGTGCAAGAAATCAGAATTTAAATTAAGTCATAATAATGTGAAGTTGTTTTCGAAATTCTAAATGTGGGATACGTCCACCAATTTTATGGTCACATTCTTAAACAAAGTCCTCTACATGCCCTAATCTTATCCGTGGTTATTCTTTGTAATCATAGCTACGTGGAACCAAGAAGCACACACCACAATTCGATCTTAATTAAGTTTGTTCTGGTAAGCCACATTCAAAGTGCTGATACAGTCAGCGTTTGCAGTCTGTGTTACAACTCATTCAGTATCTTGGACTAAGATGGTAGGATGATTCTTGAATGATCAGCTGGGAAGAATAAAATTCAGACCTTAAGACATAAATAACCTAGCCGCGGATAGGGCCAGGTGTAAACCGGACACACGCTTAGACATCTACCGCTTCTCTAATCTGCCCATCGCTTATTTATTTTGCTGCCTAAGATATTAAATTTTTACTTTTGTAGAAAATAAGATATAATTTCGACACCGTATGTACTGGTGGGCAGTTACCAAATTTTCGGATATTTCTGCTTCAAAATGCACTTTTACACTGAAGATGGAAGCGGCATGTCATTTCCAAGATTGCAGTCAAAATACTGTCTGTTTACCTTCTGAGTCTTCTGATATTATTGGCGAGATACATCCGAAAGCTTGCATTAGTGGTGGTAGTAGTAGCAGTAGTAGTAACAGTAATACTAACGGTAGCAGCAGTAGTAGACGTAGCAGTAGTGGCCTTAGTAGTAGTACGTATAATACTAGTAGTATATTTGTCAATTATTTTATTGTTTTAAGCCGTATTACAGAGCATTCTGTCAGCGAGCCAGGGATAAACCTTGTCCCTAGGGCTTATCCTAAATCATGCAATAGCTTCATGGAAATTAATGCAAAATTAAACAAACTGTTACAGGAATATTTTGCTCAAAACTCCTGCTGTGCCCAGAATAGCCCTCTGCTGCAGTTCTGGCTGCAGCGTTGCTACAGATGTCTTCAGAGTACGGCTGAGTGTTCCTACAGGCTACCAGGTGCATTGCGCTAACTGGCAAGCTATATTGCTCTGTGTTTCTTAAAAGCTGACAACCTCCATCAATAATTTCTGGTCCTTCCCAGTATTTGCTTGTAATTAGATTTGTTAATAATGCCAAATATGTTAATAAAATTATAACTAATATTGTGGGCCGCGATAGCTCAGTCGGTATAGCGACTCGCTCCGCGCTGGACGGTCCGGGGATCGAATCCCAGTGGGGCGAGAACGGCCCTGGGGCCCACCCAGCCTCCTATACAATGGGTACCGGTTCTCTTTCCCGGGGGTAAAGCAGCCGGGATGTGGAGTCGACCACCCACCCCCAATTAGCGCCGAAGTTAAAGAAAGAGTAGAGCTATACCTCGACTCCCTCTCTGGGCCTTCTTGGCCCGTTCTAGGGAGAAATTTACCTTATTACTGATAATAATCGCAGCAGCTGCGGTCACAAAGCCCTTTAACACTTTATAAGACTAAAGTCAACCTTTACCTTATATATAGTTCCAGCTCGTACCGCGCAGTAAACACACTCCTTCTCGATTATAAAAACAATCAGTTAATGCTGTAGAGGCAAATAATTGACCTTTGTTCTGAGGTTCTTAAAGACATAAATAAACTGTGTGGGCAGAACGCAGAACATTAGGAAGCTGACTGGCTTTTTACACAAAGTAATCACAGAGTTTTAAGGGGTTAATAAATTAATTGAACTGATTTCTTTTAATCTCATAGAAAAGCACTTTGAAACTGAAGACCAACTGCAGGTTAAGGGCTCATATCTTCTGGGATTTGACACTATGTCCTTGGCTAGGAGCTTCCCGAATTTACAAAAGAAGGTACAGCCTTCATCTTTAAAGAACAATCAGTCCCACAAAAAGAATAAAACGACTTGCTGTCCCGCAATAAGTGTTCCAATCACGTCCGATGTAGTTTCACAATTTCCAGGCAAATAAACGTGTTCGGAACCTCTTTCGGTGTGATGATGCGAGCTGTGGAATGCTGTGCCTAACGGCCTTGACCCAGTGGTATCAGTCACTTTCACTCGCCGCTCTCAGCAGCTGACCTTTCTTCTCATTGATGACAGGCATAGCTGTGCTACTGAACATCTGTTCATTTAGTCTCATCAAAACACAAGCGTGTCAAACAGTACAGTGACAGCCCTAAACTAGCTGCTAGAACACAGCGCTCTGTTTTTCAATTTGACGCTATCCATCCCGCTGTTTATATAGAATTACATACACATCACTACGTATTTCTTCTAACACAAATGTTTTTGGTTATTACTTTTTTAAAAAAACTACATGTTTCGATGAAACTGATCATCATCAGTTGCTTATTTACACGAAAAATTAAAACTAAGGTAAAAATGTAAATCTTTGCGAGATCTCAAAAATGATATAATATATAAAATACAAATTACAATCGACATTTAAAAAACACACAAAAGGTGTGGTGTATAATTTTAAAGTTAAATTTTAAAAATTTTAAAATTTAGAATGCTTGTTCCTAATTAAGTATTAAAATTACAATTCAACTCATCTTTTTTTTATGTTTTTGAATCTATTATTTAAATCCATTATTTAAAAACGTCCAATGTTGGTCGAGTAATCAGCAGTCCACTTTATAGCTCTCTAGGCGAAATATGACGTCGGCGCCCAAACATCCTCCACCCCATCAAGGACAGATCTCAACTCAGATCTGTGGCGAACAAGGAAATATTTAGAACCTAAATGCTTTAAATCGTATTTCTTTAAATGAATCATAATTATAGGGTTTGTCCTTCTGTCCAAGTACATTTTCGTAGATTAGATGGACAACTAGCACCGCATAAACGCTATAAGTACAAGCTTTCTGCTTGGACATCAACAGTAAACTGGCTTACAATTTCGCAAGTCGCCAATCACATAACTTCCGTTTTATATCTGGGCTAATTTTATTAATTTTTCTATTTTCCGTCGAATTTTTGAGCCCCACTTAATGCGTGTTTTATGGGGCCGCTTATTTTGCCTATATGGACGGCTGGCCGCTGGATGTGACGCCTTATAATTTGGTACTCACCGCCATAATAATTTCGGAGTTTGCCAACACCCGGCTGGCATAAGACTGCGTTTAATGCTTTTCTGATTCAGCCAGTCACAAATTTGTTACGGGGGACTTAATGAAGACGAAAATTTATGTTCGGACATAAGTACGAAAATTTAGACTTTTTGATGTAACCAGTTACGTTCTGACAATTAAAATTCACCCTAGAACAGACCATGAAAGCCCAGAGGGGGAGTACAGGTATAGCTCTACTCTTTCTTTAACCTCGGCGCTAGATGGGGGTGGGTGGTCAACGCCACGCCCCGGCCGCTTTAACCCCAGGAATGACCCGGTATACATTGTACAGGAGGCTGGGTAGGTCCCAGGGCCGTTCAGGACGGCTGCTGAAAATTTCTTCCCTACCGGGATTCGATCCCCGGACCGTCCCTTCTGACAACTAACGTTCGTATTACCGCATTACTACGCTAAATATCTCTACAGTGCAAAGTAGCTTTCTTTTCGACGCCGTTTCAACTAGAAGGTTCTAACGTTCCTGTCATTACGAGAGCCCGGCCGCGTTATCACACGTAAGTTCACTGCACTTTGCGCTACCTAGCACACTCATTATATTCTGCTATCAAGCACGTATTTCTCAACGCGCCATTCTCAATGTGTGCAACACGCACGGTATTCAGCTTAGTGGAACAAATTTTAATCGCTGCCACGTCGTGTATTGAACAATGGTATGGGAACAGCTTTAGGAGAATGGGAACAAAGGATATATTTAGGAAAAAATGTTTTGTGACTAAACAAGGATTGGAGGTCATCTCAAATAATGATGTCAAATATTTGCAGGGCGTCATGTGCCCTAATCCCATCCTCAGATCTCCCAGTCGAAGTTTTGGATGGTAAAGTTAAGAGGTCCGTAAATAAAAGTGTTTATCCTACGTAATTTCTGCCTGAACCTAAAGAAGCTTTCAGTTTTCCCCATAATTTATACTGAAAGCATTCTTGTCAAGTTCAAAACACAAAAAATTATTTACTTAACTATCATTAACGTATTAGTCTTTGCAATAAAGGCGTATTGCTTTGTTTCAGGTAAGAACAGAGTCTTAATTATTATTTAAAAGAAATTCAGGTTTCGAATTTTTAAATCCTTTAGTTCAATTCTCTATCCCATGTGGTTCCTGGAGTGGCTACTACCCTCATTGCACTATTTTGCTTCTACCTACTCGTATTAAAAGTGTTTCCACAGTCCGTCCGAACTGAGTGATAAAGTCGAACTCGGTTATAACGTCATGAAAGAGACTAAATCTTTTATGTCGTTATAAACGAGTGTCGTTATAACCGAGGAGTGTAATGGTGTGGTTAACAGTGATGAATTAATTGGTACCACAGAATATCTGACTGTAAAAGCGAGGTGCCGTATAAACCGATGTTGTTTTAAGCGGGTTCGACTGTATTTAAAAAGCCTTATTACAATGTCTGTGGCCTCTCACAAATTACCAACACCTAAAGTGTTCGTAAAATTAATGACAGCCAAACAAACTGTGTTATAAAAATAACATCATGATGTTACGCGCGAAGTTTAAAATGTCTTCTGTGGAATTTTACCAATTTTTTTTTAAGAATACGCTGCATCCGTCTTGAGCATAGAGGTTTAAACACAGAGGAAGTACGTTGCTCAGAAACGTCGGTAAATTTACACGTGTATTTACGACCTAAATCCTAGAATACTCTAATCCTTACGACATTACACAGTTCGTTCCAAGAAAAGCGAATGGATGAGGTAGCAAGGTCCAGCAATTGCGTATTCCGTTCCATCAAGTGTGTGTTACTCAAGTGCTCACACCTGGAGAAGGTGACGACCCTCTCACATACTCCAGCTCGCCCGGACCCTTCTTGCAACAGCGGCACAAACCGCAGTCCCTTGCGCAACTTCCATCCTGGGAACTAGTAAAGGGCAACAATTGCCTTGCGCTAAGAATCGTAAAACAGAAACTAAAATTCTCACCACATTATCTTACGGTATGTGTGTCAGGCATTGAGGGAGATTTTTTTGTTCTGCAGTAACCAGACTGGCTGTGGAACCAGATAATCTTATATTCAATAGATATCGCGGGATTTTTTTACAGGGGGCATGTTGGCCGGAGCGTGAAACAAAATACTTACTTTATCTAAAAAAACAGGTTAAGAATATGTGGAAGTACACCTACACAATCCCTTATGCCTTCATAATAAGAAGCTTAATTAAGATAGGGGAGAGGTTTATGTTACCTTTACATTACCACCTATTTTACCTTTACATTACCACCTATGTTACCTTTACATAACCACCTATGTTACCTTTACATTACCACCTATTTTACCTTTACATTACCACCTATGTTACCTTTACATTACCACCTATGTTACCTTTACATTACCAGCTATGTTACCTTTATATTACCACCTATGTTACCTTTACATTACCACCTATTTTACCTTTACATTACCACCTATGTTACCTTTACATTACCACCTATGTTATTTTTACATTACCACCTATTTTACCTTTACATTACCACCTATTTTACCTTTACATTACCACCTATGTTACCTTTACATTACCACCTATGTTATTTTTACATTACCACCTATGTTACCTTTACATTACCACCTATGTTACCTTTACATTACCACCTATATCATGCAGAACACTGAAGGATAGATGACTAGAAAAGGTATGGTAAAAAACATAAATTTCACCTCGTAACATGCCATGAGAGCGCAGATGGGGCGTAGCGTTATGGCTACACGCTTTCATTAAACTCAGTGCTAGAAGGGGGCGAGTGGTCAACTCCAAGCCACGGCCACTTTACTCCCTGGGATAGATCCGGTACTCCTTGTATAGTCGGCCGGGTGGGCTCTCACGAACTGTCTGAAACGGCGCGGAAAATCTCGCCCTCACCGGGGTTCGAAGCTCGTACCGCCCAGCCCGTAGGGATTCGCTATACCGACTGAGCTATCCCGGTCCACAGATAATTAGGAATAACGTGTAAATGTTTAAGGGAAAAATTGCTGAATAAGTGGATGAATAAAAGGAGTGATTGGGTTGATGGGTAATTGTGTGGGCAGTTAATATGTAAGTGATGGGATGAAGTGCTAGATAGATGTGTACAATGAATAAGTGAACCAATCCACTAGATTACGTTTCGAGAGACACGCAGTCCGACGACGTTCAATTCCTTTATGCTTTCTATTTAAAGATTCAGTATAAAACGCATCACTCTGTATATAAGCCTATGACATATATATTAACATGTGCTTTATGTTCACACAATTCCCGAGCAGTATGTAATTGCGCCAGCAGAAGTTGCACACAGTGGGTGTTGTATGGCGATTATCAGCACAGTTTCATGATATCGAGGTAGCTCCTTCGACTATAGGCATGGATATCATCTGTTCTGCCTTAGAATTTTTGTAGCATTTCTTGTTTTCCCCAGATATTCCTGAACTTCTCTAGTATAGACGAGGTCCCACATACTTCCCAAAAAAGAGTCCACAATTCAATTCTATATAATCGGGGTACCCGGTGGCGCAGTTGGTTCAGGCAGTGTCCTACAAGCCAGAAGGGCGCAGGTTCCATTGCCGATGGGGTCATTGAGATTTTTAATTGATTTAATCATTCCGGCCGCACTATGGCCCTGAGGTCGACTTAGACTCTAACAGAAATGAGTACCAGGAATATCTCTAGGTTGGGGGGGGGGGGGGGTTGGAGACGGCCGGGGCTAGGACCAAGACTTGGAAACTTTAATGCGCCGATTGTCTAGAAATTCTGGAAGCCTCAATCTCCTGGAGCCCTAAAGGGCCTGTCCAGGCCTGTCTACACAGCTTTATAACCTTAAACAGTTTCACGTCACAAAATTTGGCCGTATTTTAAATGATTATTCAAATAATTACTTACAATAATTCCCCATATAAGTCTGTAATCCATCCTGTCACTTTGGATGGAAAGTTTGTGTTTATGTGTGTGAGCGCGCGTGTGCGTGTGCGTGTGGTTCATGCGTGCGGTAGGGACTAACACGTAATAGCTTTGAAGATTTTAATTTTTTGCCTCCCGTTGTATTATCCGTATCAACAAACTGTACTATTACACCGTCAAATAAAACTCCTGATTTGTAAGCAAACCTTACATTACATCCATTATCAGTAGGAGCTGACATAATGTAAAATTTTCTTACAAATAAATAGTTGTTTATGACGGTGTAATTGTACCATTTGTTACAGTTTCGAAATTAGTCACCCCTGACTTACAATTTAGTTACTTAGCCCGAAAAATGTCAAACGTAAAGTCGTCATGAAGGCATATGCAGTTATGAGGTTACAGCTCCACTTGTTCTTAACGTTGGTACTAAATGGAGGTGAGTAGTCAGCTTTACGCCTCGGCCGCTTTACCCTCGATTAAGGTAAAAAGATAAAGCTATCCCATTACAGGCCTGGACAGACCCTTAGGGTTCCAGGAGGTTGAGGCTTCCAGATTTCTAGACAATCGGCACACGAAGGTGGTAAGGTTGTCAGCCCTAGACACCGGCCGCCCTTACCCCCAGGATATATTCCTGGTACTCATTTCTGTTAGAGGCTAAGTCGACCCCAGGGCCATAGTGCGACCGGAAGGATTATGTAAATAAAAAATTTCAATGACACCATCGCGAATCGAACCCGCGACCTTCCGGCTTTTAGTGCAGTGCCTCAACCAACTGCGCCACCGCGTGCCCCACTCCTGATTAAATTGCCCCGTTATCCATTCAGTAAGAGGCTGGGCGAACCCCAGAGTTGATCTGGACCCTTTTGGGGGAAAGGATAAATATCTTGCCTCTGCCACTAACTTGCTTAAACCAAAGTAAAACTAAATAAAATTACATGTATTGCAGCTGCTAACTTTCGTGAAACAATGTATCAGCTCACGTTGATACGGCCTTACAGAAACAAATAGCTTTACACTCTCGAGATACGCCGTTTCCACAGCTGAGTTGCTGAATATTCAGTCCTTCTGGAGGGAACAACGAGATTTTTATATTTTCCGTACCGTGCATTATAATTCCATGTTTTAATATTACCCAACAAATGCACTAATTGTCACAGACTCAAAATAATATATTTAAAAACATTCCACTCCTACATGTATCGGGCCCTATCGGCCCATCAACAGACAGAAAATATGACGCTATTGTATAAAATATTACATAGTAATGCTTGGTCTGTTGTATATGTAGATCTGCTGGTAATGTTCGTGTGGTGATCTGTTACACTGGAAGCAGCTGGTAATGTTCGTGTACTGATCTGTTACACTGGAAGCAGCTGGTAATGTTCGTGTGCTGATCTGTTACACTAGAAGCAGGTGGTAATGTTCGTGTGCTGATCTGTTACATTGGAAGCAGGTGGTAATATTCGTGTACTGATCTGTTACACTGGAAGCAGCTGGTAATGTTCGTGTGCTGATCTGTTAAACTGGAAGCAGCTGGTAATGTTCGTGTGCTGATCTGTTACACTGGAAGCAGGTGGTTATGTTCGTGTGCTGATCACTTACACTGGAAGCAGGTGGTAATGTTCGTGTGGTGATCTGTTACACTGAAAGCAGGTGGTAATATTCGTGTGGTGATCTGTTACACTGGAAGCAGGTGGTAATATTCGTGTACTGATCTGTTACACTGGAAGCAGCTGGTAATGTTCGTGTGCTAATCTGTTACACTGGAAGCAGGTGGTAATGTTCGTGTGCTGATCTGTTACACTGGAAGCAGCTGGTAATGTTCGTGTGCTGATCTGTTACACTTGAAGCAGGTGGTAATATTCGTGTGCTGATCTGTTACACTTGAAGCAGGTGGTAATGTTCGTGTGCTGATCTGTTACACTTGAATCAGGTGGTAATGTTCGTGTGCTGATCTGTTACACTGGAAGCAGCTGGTAATGTTCGTGTGCTGATCAGTTACACTTGAAGCAAGTGGTAATGTTCGTGTGCTGATCAGTTACACTTGAAGCAGCTGGTAATTTTCGTGTGCTGATCAGTTACACTGGAAGCAGCTGGTAATATTCGTGTACTGATCTGTTACACTGGAAGCAGCTGGTAATGTTCGTGTGCTGATCTGTTACACTGGAAGCAGCTGGTAATGTTCGTGTGCTGATCTGTTACACTGGAAGCAGCTGGTAATATTCGTGTACTGATCTGTTACACTGGAAGCAGCTGGTAATGTTCGTGTGCTGATCTGTTACACTGGAAGTAGCTGGTAATGTTCGTGTGCTGATCTGTTACACTGGAAGCAGCTGGTAATATTCGTGTGCTGATCTGTTACACTGGAAGCAGCTGGTAATATTCGTGTGCTGATCTGTTACACTTGAAGCAGGTGGTAATGTTCGTGTGCTGATCTGTTACACTGGAAGCAGCTGGTAATTTTCGTGTGCTGATCAGTTACACTGGGAGCAGCTGGTAATGTTCGTGTGCTGATCTGTTAAACTGGAAGCAGCTAGTAATGTTCGTGTGCTGATCAGTTACACTTGAAGCAGCTAGTAATGTTCGTGTGCTGATCTGTTACACTTGAAGCAGCTAGTAATGTTCGTGTGCTGATCTGTTAAACTGGAAGCAGCTAGTAATATTCGTGTGCTGATCAGTTACACTTGAAGCAGCTAGTAATGTTCGTGTGCTGATCTGTTAAACTGGAAGCAGCTGGTAATGTTCGTGTGCTGATCTGTTACACTGGAAGCAGCTGGTAATATTCGTGTGCTGATCTGTTACACTTGAAGCAGGTGGTAATGTTCGTGTGCTGATCTGTTACACTGGAAGCAGCTGGTAATATTCGTGTGCTGATCTGTTACACTGGAAGCAGCTGGTAATATTCGTGTGCTGATCTGTTACACTTGAAGCAGGTGGTAATGTTCGTGTGCTGATCTGTTACACTGGAAGCAGCTGGTAATTTTCGTGTGCTGATCAGTTACACTGGGAGCAGCTGGTAATGTTCGTGTGCTGATCTGTTAAACTGGAAGCAGCTAGTAATGTTCGTGTGCTGATCAGTTACACTTGAAGCAGCTAGTAATGTTCGTGTGCTGATCTGTTACACTTGAAGCAGCTAGTAATGTTCGTGTGCTGATCTGTTAAACTGGAAGCAGCTAGTAATATTCGTGTGCTGATCAGTTACACTTGAAGCAGCTAGTAATGTTCGTGTGCTGATCTGTTACACTTGAAGCAGCTAGTAATGTTCGTGTGCTGATCAGTTACACTGGAAGCAGCTGGTAATTTTCGTGTGCTGATCTGTTACACTGGAAGCTGTGTTTCCAGGATTGTAGTGCCTTTATCTTTAAGATTTTCGAAGTCTATGAAGATATCCAAGAATAACAATTGCACTGCTTGACCCCACGATTACGATATTTCCAAACGCCGGAAGCCACTCTCCCAGTCACACATCGCCATATCTCAGAAGGCTCCAATCCTCACTTTCATCCTCGTATGATGCAATGCAGATTGTCCTGAAGACCAAAGCAGTAGGCAGGCACGCTACCTATGCAAAAGGTCAGAGTCTGTCCTTATACTTGGGCAATGACAAAGAATTTCTGATACATTTCAAAGTCTCAGTTGCTTTAAGGTTTAGTTAATTGTAATTTTCGTAATGTTTACCTTAGCGACGCAATAAAATTAACTTATGAGAAAGAAGTTGCGTGGGGGTTCAAGAGGTCAAAAACTCTACAGGAATGACAACATAGACGTGAAAGGAAGGACCGGGTTGCCAACATTTAGCGATATACAATTTATAATGTAAGACAACATGCAATACTTGTATCTATTACATAAACCATTCATAAATTTTTTATGGAGAAAAGACCACTGTCGAATTCTGCTGTTTGGTCAGAATTGCTTCGCCATGCGAAAGAGATAAAAGAAATTACTTCCTTTCTCCATTAAGAAGCAAGAGCAAACTTCTAAATTTTTTCCAAAAATCTTTACTTTGTGTTGTATGCAAATTTTATATACATTACTTAATATTTAGAAGTTTGGATTATTTTGTATATCACGTATGAATTCGGTTCTTTTAGATTGGTACTTACTCTTAAAACTGTAGTTCACCTGACGACGAAGGCAGTGTGCTTTTGAAACGTCGCGTTTGTCTACTCAGTGACAACGGAAAGAGTCCAAATACACATCGGTGACATCTCGTATGTTACACCATTGTGTAAGGATCATAGTGTAAAATTATCATTATTATTTACTATTGCTGGAGTAATTGATTTCTTGGGGGGGGGGGGGGGTTTGAGGTAAAAGGAAGACATTCTCTGCCCTTCTGTATGACCTGACCTCGGGATCAGGATTCGCCACTGCTTATGGGTTAAGGACGAATATTGCCACTTATTCTCTATGCTCTTATAGAATCTGAACGTAACAGAGAAACGAAGATTTGTTTGTCCATTTTGCGAGTATTAAGTCCTACCACGATATTGCATACTTAACAGTTCTGTGTTTCCTTAAAAAAATCTCCACTAACACAACATATATTTGCTTACATCTTAGACACATTAATTTGAGTTAGCAAGGTTTGAATGACACACATATTCCATAAAATGAAAGGAAATGCATATGTGACACTGTCGGGTAACATGTGACATTGTCGGGTAACATGCGACACTGTCGGGTAACACGTGACACTGTCGGGTAACATCTGACATTGTCGGGTAACATGTGACACTGTCGGGTAACATGTGACAGTGCCGGGTAACATGTGACATGTCGGTAATGTGCAGTCGGTAACATGTGACACTGTCGGGTAACATGTGACACTGTCGGGTAACAGTGACACTGTCGGGTAACACGTGACACTGTCGGGTAACAGTGACACTGTCGGGTAACACGTGACACTGTCGGGTAACATGTGACACTGTCGGGTAACATGTGACATTGTCGGGTAACATGTGACTGTCGGGTAACATGTGACATGTCGGGTAACATGTGACACTGTCGGGTAACATGTGACACTGTCGGGTAACAGTCCGTCACCCATTTCATACTTTAGTAATGTTAATGGTTACGTGTATAAACATTAAAAAGGTAAAGGTGTCCCTGTCCATGTCATAAAGGCGTATAGTGGGTGCAGAGGTATAGCTCCACTCATTCTTAATCTCGCCAGATGGAAGTGTTTCTTCAACATCACGACCCGGCAGCTTTACCCGCAGGAAGAAATTTGCGGTACGCATTTTATAGATACTGCGTGGGTCCTAGAATATGCGTAGACATTTTGGATAAGAGATAAATATCTTGCTCCAATTGGAATTCGAACCCCGGCCTCTCCAGCCCCTAGCTAGTCGCTATACCGACTACAGCCTTCTGTTACATACGTTGCTTTGTAAAATGTGTTTTGTATTTGTTTTGGTAGAATTAATTTGTAGGCCTGTATACAGGAAGTGATGACCGTAAATGGTACGCGATATGAAATTTCGTAAAGGTGAATAAATTTGGAAAACTTTCGAATCAAAACTGAATATAGAACTATAAAACACTATTATAAAAGCCTTTATATTTTCAAGGAAAGTTGTTGGCAAATTCGTCTCTAGCTACAGTTCCTACAGATAGCCTGCCAATTTATACATTAATTTACAGCACAGCGCTTGGCAGACACTTGAAAACCCACTTCCATTTCATGGGCGGTGTTTGAGACTGTAATACTGACTGAATCATGTATATCGCTTATTGACATTTACTGATGTCATATTATGGTCCAGTTCGTAACTACTAACATGTATGATTGCAACACAACGACAGAGTAACAATAGTCGAGCAACCACTAAAACTTCGTAATACGCACTTAACGACAGCAGTACAGTCTTCTTTTGAGTAGCCTGCAAAGCGACTGCAAATTGGGCCCCTCTCAGTGAGTGACACAGAGGTTCGTGAGCATAACATTTCGAAACATGATAACACTAATATTACAACGCGACATGCTTCATTTTGTTCTTATTGTAACCAAGAATATACTTCAAAACAGCAAAATGTTCAGATGACCTTAACCCTAAAAAAGCTGACAATTCTTCTAAAGATTTACACCCAGTCCCTGTTTCACGCTTTTTTCCTTAACGCCCATTTCCAATTTATACCTTTTCTTAATTTGCATCCCCCGTTTTGTGTTTAACGCCTTTTGGCTGGTTTATTTGCATTTAATAAGTCAATTATTTCTTAGGGAAATATTATATTTTATTTATCTCTTTTTTATTTACGCCCGCATTTTCAGGAAATCAACTAGGGCGTAAAACGAGCGGCGGGTGCACTTTTTTTATATTTTTTTGTAATTGAGAGATTCATTTTGCAGAATACTGCAATAGTATTTATATTATAATACAGTAAAGGTAAAGGTGAAGCAATCCCATTACAGGCTTAGACAGACCCTTAGGGGTCCAGGAGTTTGAGGCTCCCAGATTTGTAGACAATCGGCACATGAAGGTGGTAATGTTGTCAGCCCTAAGCACCGGCCGCCTTTACCCCCCAGGAAATATTCCTAGTACTCATTTCTGTTAAAGCTGAGTCGACCCCAGGGCCATAGTGCGACCGAAACGATTATGTCAAGTAATTAATTCCAATGACACCATCGGGAATCGAACCCGCGACTTTCCGGTTTGTAGCGTAGTGCCTCAACAAACTACGCCACCGCGTACCCCTTATAGTACAGTACTGTTTTCAATTATGCTACTCGGAAGTGTATAATAATAGACTACTTTCAATACGATATATGTCTTTTGCATCACAAAACATATTCAAAGAATGACCTCCTTTAAATAGAAGGTAGTACCGTACCACACAGCATTGGTTTTATAAATGTTGTATCGTGTTTTATAACTTTACATATGTTACAAATTACTAATAATATATCAGATTTAATTTAAGGTCCCAGATATGACTAAAACACATATCGCGACATTTCCTGTAAGTCACAATTTATTTTCTAAGATCCCAAATGACATCATTCAGTCGTGCAACACATGGCAAGCAGGAATAAAAATAAATTACTTCAATATTAACATGGGAATGCAGTTCCGTTAGATCGAAGAGTGTGAGACATAGCAGAAAGATCACAGTACAAAACTGAGGTAAAGTTCTCCCTAGAATAGGCCACGAAGGCCCAGAGGGGGAGTAGAGGTATAGCTCTACTCTTTCTTTAACCTCGGCGCTAGATGGGGATGGGTGGTCAACTCCACGCCCCGGCTGCTTTACCCCCGGGAAAGAGACCCGGTACCCATTGTATAGGAGGCAGGGTGGGCCCCAGGGCCGGTCTGGACGGCTGCGAAAAATCTCGCCCCCACCGGGATTCGATCCCCGGACCGTCCAGCCCGTAGCGAGTCGCTATACCGACTGAGCTATCCCGGCCCAGTACAAAACTGAGGCGAACAAATAATGCCTTCATACAGGAAAAATCACTTTTGTCACCGGTGATATCATTAATTCTGTAAAACTTTGGAAATTGTATGTCAATAGAACACCAGAAATTATGCTCGCAGAACCTTCCCCTAAGGCAGGGATCAGGCTTGTTACATCACGTCCTGTAGATCACTGTTGCTTTGAGTCTCAACAACTTTCACTGTAGCGATTCATTCGCTGTTCCCACTGAAACTCAAAGGTCATCGGCTCATCTCGGCTTGATCTGGCACTCCATAACTTACCTCTTGGAGTTTTCTCGAGGTACAGTACAATGCACAGCACCGTTTTTCATTCCTGGTATAAAGCTGGATCACTTTAAATCACTTCTCTTTGTACATTAAGCAATCTTAAAGAAAATCCTCTAGCTGACGGTATTTTCGTTTTCAAAATTTGTTTATAATACCTTTTCAAATGTGAAATTGTGTAATATGTGATAGAAATTCTGTTTGAAAATTGACAATTTTCTGGCTTTCAATTAATAAAAACGCCATATGTCAATCATTTTTTCTGGAGACTGTAATGTCTTGTACCGACTGGTTGGAATTACCGCCACGTCTTACCCGGTCAGCTTTTTACGATTTTTTTTTCTGTTATTCACTCTGATCTCTTCCATTCAAAGAGTGTTATAAAAATTTCAAATTCAAAATACAATTCAGCCTATAAAAGACAACGTAGATACACACATTACTAAAACTCAGTAATAACAAAAAAAAAACACGAGGATTAAAATATGAAATTTTACATTGATTTTGTATAACGTAAATTTTATGCTGTGTTCTTTTGTTTTTGGATGGCGTATATTTTTAAAATGTTTTAATTTGGATTATGTTTTTTTTAAAACAAGAAACTCATTCCGTCCTGTTTTTTAAAGACAATGAAGAAAAAATCAAGCTAAAATAAGTGTGGTGTGGGCACACATAATTGTTTACAATTGCGTTTGATGTTAACAGCAACTCTAAAATATAAATGGGGAAAAATTCATCTTCCTACCATTTATTAGTTAGAATTAAGAATAACAAAATGGCGGTTAAGCGAACTTCACTAAGAGCACATTTGCTTTAACATCACGATATTGTAGGCCCAGGTGATGCTAGTTCCTTTAAACATGCAAATATCGTCTTGTACGAGTATATTTGTATCTAAACTATAAAATAATTGCATCATAATCATGTTTAAGTAGACTTGCCACACGATCGAATGTCATTAAAGAAGAATTCTTAGGCATTTAATATTTTGGTAGATAAAATGATGAATATATCTGAATATGAAGAATTTTTTTACTTTATGCATTGAAGAGAAACAATTGTCATTGAGGCTTTCTCTTAAGTTATCATTAAAAGCTAAAATTCTGATAAAATTCCTCGGGGGTACGGAAGTTTAATTAGTGAATTTTTTGAGTAAAATTTAAATAAATAATATGCATAACAGAAGAATGCACACGGTGCACCTCCTAACAAAGTATACAGACTTCACCATAGCTTTATTTAAATTTACAGTTTTGTAGACTTTCACGGTACAAGGGTAAATGTAATTTTATTTACGCCCACAAAACGTAAGTCTCCCTTTTGACTTTTGCGAGAAACTCAAAAACGTTTGACAGCGTTATATTCAGATTTCTATATGGAATTTCTCGCAAACTAGAAATATTTTTGGAAAGTGCGGATAAACATTTATTGACGCCTGTAACGGAAGAATATTTTTCATGCGCCGATTTTAATGAAACAAACAATGAGTCTGCAATTTGTTATGGAGATCTCTTGCAGAATTTTGTTTAAATCCATCGAAAATATGAAAAATACGGGCAGAATTTTATTAACACCCACTAAGTAAATTACACATTTTTCTAAGCCGATATGACGAGAGTCAAAATTACACAGCGGCCTTATGTTAAGTTTGTCTGCAGCGAATTTAACCAAATCGACCAAAAAACGTGAAAATTTACGGGTAGAGATCCATTGGCGCCATTCAATAAACTCTGTCATTACGACGACTGTCAGGAAACCCACAATTGATCGAAAAGTTTTTGCACAGAATTTCATAATTCGTCAAAAGGTTTACTCGCTGATACTACGTCACAGATGTTGTGGCCTACACGTAAGGCTTTTTTAATTTCGTCGTAAAAAACGCCTAATAAGAAACGGTTTCAAAATGGTCCGTCTAACAAGTCACTCGTTGTTGCTTGGAATGTGAAGTTTGTTATTACTGGTAGAAATTTTGGAAATTTTATACACTAACTGTAGTTGAACGCGCAGTGCTAGATCCCAGAAATTTGTCAAACTTTAAGAACTGTCTAATGGTAAGGTTCAAAGCCTGACTTTTATTGTGGCATTTATGAACATTCTGTAACATGAGAGTAACTTATTATAGCCGATGTGGATAATATTCACATGTGTATATCAGTTCCGTTATTATCGCCGACATACATAAAACTGTATATACTTTATATAAAATCACAAATTATCGATGTACATCAATTCACCTACATGTTTCAGCCATAAATCACCATCCTCAGGGAGACATTAATAAAAAATTAATATAAAATTAATTCATCCAATTTGTATAAACAAATAAAGGCAGGTATAAACATAAAATGTCGATATTATGGATAATGAGATGCTGACATATTCTTGAATAAAATTAATTGACGTGTCTCTGTTTATATTGTTTGTGTTTATATCGATACAAATATCTAATATCAAAGTTTTCCATCCAAACTGATCTAGTTACAGTGCCGTGCATCGATGTGTCTCTATTAGGAGAAGAGTGGCCTACACAACACACTCCTACTCGAAACACATCAGTACACGGCACATTGTGCGCACATAATATCAAGTTTTATACATATCCACGTGAGATTTTAACGTAATTGTATACTATTTTAATTTTGAATTAACCGTATTGCAGGACTTGACATCTTGGATCGAAAATTTCGATACTAGACATGTTTATGTATTTAACCACGTACAATACAGAATATACACAAAAGAATGGTGCGGTTTTAATAGTGAACACTATTAAAACCGCACCATTCTTTTGTGTGTGCCCTGTATAAACAGAGGCAGATAAATTGATTTTATTCAAGAACATGATAGCATCACAATATCAATAATATCCATATTTTTATATTTATATCTACCATTACTATATATAATTGGATGCATAAATTTTATATTCCTTTGTATTAATGCCTCCCCGATGATGGCGATTTATTGCCGAAACATGTAGGAGAATCCATGTGCATGGATGATATGTGATTTTATATATAAATCGTGTGCATTTGTTGGTGTACGTAGGTGATTATATAAAACAATTTCAGGAAAGCGCGAAATATTTTAGCGATATCGAGGCAAATTCTGGACTAGAGTCAATAGAATCCCTCTGTCGATTTTAAGTGCTCAAACTCCTCTTCCCCAGAAAACACACCTAGCTACATTACAAAAATCAGTCAGTTAATGATACTTATGAAAATAATCACTGCTTCTTCTGAAAATCAAACAAACCTCACAGGCTTATTCTGGGTGTGAAATGTGTTACGTAATGCTAAAACACGAGGCATGCATGGTTGCCATGTCTCCTTAAAGCGTTAAAAACAAAGCAATAAACTGAAATGGCCAATACATGCCCTTCCATCTACCTTAAGTGCGCCCAGTGTGACTTTTTCCTTCTCTTCTGGTCATTGCTTCTACAGTTATGCCCAGACAGACGCTGGGACAAATGAATACCTGGAGTAAGGCCACCGGGCTACGTAGCTGACCACTCACTTCCATCTAACGTTGAGGTTAAGAACGTGTGGAGCTACACCTCCAGTCTGTCCTGTACGTGTTCTTATATGAAGCTTAATTAAACGTTCAGAGTTTAAGGTCATAAAATGTCTCTAATGGACTCATTGTGTATGTATCGAGTGATGAATAAATGGATATAGAGCAATGGTGGAATGACAGCGCGGACAGGGGAACTCGAATAAATGCCTGTCCCAATGCCACTTTATCCACCAGAGGTGCTGCGGTCACAAGCCTCCTGCTAACCGTCTGAAATGCGGCATGGCCTGCAGAAAAATGTTACAGCGGATTGGAGGGTGAGTGAGGTCGTTATATAACGGCATTCGCCTTGCACAGCGGGTGTGTGGCGTCTTCTTTCCATTTCAGATGCCCCAGCATAACAGACGTTGACACTTGCGGTATTTTGTGCAAACTGTGTGGACATCGCAGCCATTCCAGCAACGATGATAAAGAGAAACCTCAAGTTCCTGCTCGCATTTGATCTCTGTTCTCTCTCGTACCTCTTTACTTAACTAATTGAATGATCAAGAAACGAGTGGTAACAGAGAAGTAACTACAACGTCGAAAGTCAAATTTAATATTCTGTAACCACCCAAAAATTTTACACCAACGAAATTCACTATATTTTCACTTTTTATTCTTTAACCCCTACATATGTTTCAGCCTTTACAAAGCCATCTTCAGGGGGCTCGTAATGTACATTTACTTTACATCCACTGTTTATGTCTGCTATTATGTTATATATCACATGTAGTCAAGTTTCATTATCAGTTATAGATTACAGTTATTTACAATTTCTGTATTTAAATATATAAAACACAGAATATAAAATTCTTAAATGAGGTTCGTCAATTTTTTCGTAATAAAATAATAAAATTATGCTATATGTTTTTTAGGATGTATCTTCTACCATTAGCTAATGGTAATTGTAAATAACTGTAATTTGTTGGATAATAATACAAAATCGAATTATAATGCAAGGTATGGAGAACACAAAAACTGTATCTCTGCTCTTTATTTAATTTAAGAGAGAATGGAGCATCAGTATCGAACTGCAATAACGGTGCAATATTGTACTTAGAGCTACATGGCTTCTGGACTCGTCCCTTGTCTGGCAGTGAATAAACATCAGAAAACTGAGTCTGTATGTAAAAGGGAGGGGAAGAATGTACTGAGTTTGGTCTGACATAAAGAGCTTTTCTTCACTGATTGGTAAAGAATCAGCTTCTCGGAAATTTGAGTTCATTCTGAATTCGGTGCAATTGACAGAGTCCATTCATAAGTCTGGTTATTTGGAGACGTCAGATGGTCAACTTCATAAAGATTCATTCATTCTGTAGTCTGTCTTACGAGAGGTCCGTAGACTCTTCCAAAGCGAGTTCTCCACAGGGTGCGATCTAGTTCTTCCTCTTTCAATTTCCATTATCTTCTCTTTTCCTTAAGGTCATCCAGTAGCTGCTTACGTCTTCTCCTTCGTCTTCCCTTCATTTCTATCCTTCCTTCTAACTTTCCTTCAATCACGTGTTCCAGAAGGCAGTTCCTACGCAAGATGTGACCAATCCAGTTAGCCTTTCTTCTTTTTATTGTATGTACGATATTCCTCTCCTCCTTGACTCTGTGTAATACTTCTTCATTTCTCACACGATCGGTCCAACTGATCTTCTCCATTCTTCTCCAGCACCACATTTCAAAACTTTGCAGGTTCTTCTGATCATAAAGATAGAAGATGAAAAGTGTTGTGAAGAAGGCATCAATCACTGAAACCAGACTTCACCTCTAAAAAGGCAAAGGTTTATATATGTCACTGTAAACACCCTGAATTCATACGATGTAGTGGAGGTATAGCTCTATTTATTCTTGACCTTGGTACTAGATAGAGATAAGTTTTCACCTTCACGCCCCAGCCTTTATATCCGGACAGAGCGCCCGGTACAAATTGACTAGGAAGTTTGGTGGGGCCCAGAGCCTTTGCAGGAAATGTAAATATCTTGCACCTGCATCCAGTCTAACATGATTTCATAGTCATTCGAGCTTCAGCCTAGTCATAATACCCAATACGCTATCCCGAATGTTTTACCACAAAAATAAAATTGAATAAATTTTCAAGCCTTTCTAAAAACAACCAATACCAGTAGGTCTATATTATCCCTTTAAATATAATGTGACCTGAATTTCATTTACGGATTCAATTCGTACGGTGCTGTAAACACATTCCCTTATCAGTTATGCCAATCAAACAATCAATGCTGTATAAGAAAGCAGCTGTTTTTTCTGAGACGCATACAAACATATAAATATACTGTGTGCCCAGAGGGTAGGATTTTTTAGTGTTTAACCTATTTGTAACTAAAGCAACCACTGAAATGTAAAGGTTTAGTTAAGCAAAAACTCGAATGACAACATTTTGAAATGCATTGAAAATGTTTTTTTGTTGAAGGCAAACCTGTAAAAATGTTGATTTCAGGCTTCCGCCGCGATGTTGATGAGATCTGCGCTTTTCTGGGATATTACGCGGCGTCGTGTGGTAATTGTTTACCGACGTTTCGGGACAACGTGCCTGTTTCATCTTCACGGGTCAAGAGTTCGAGTATCCTACTAGCTGTCATCACGCCTACTGATTGCTACCCCGCCGCACTTTCCAGAATCTACGTTATAGTTTGTTGACTTTCTTTCCTAATCGGACTCTTGACCCGTGAAGATGGGACCGACACGTTGTCCCGAAACGTCGGTAAACAAATTTAACACGAGGCAGCGTAATATCCCAGAAGAGCGCAGATCTGTAAAAATGTATATTCAAATCTCTGACTGAAGCCGTTTTATCAATAAACAACCCAGCCTAGCTTTAACCACACAGGCTGCATTGTACACTATTAGCAGTCATTATGGTAGCAGCCTTGTTAACAATCACGCACAAATGTTCACGTTTCTAACACAATTAAAGTTAAGTTATGCAATAAGACGGCACATGGTAATACCATGCCACTCACATTTTGTAATGTTCTAGTGTGAAGGGTAATCTTTAGGTCAGATGTCAGCTCAGGATTTCGGATGTTATGTAAAGTCAGCCGGCTTGAACTTTCAGAAAGAATCTTCTTTGGTCACGACTGAATCAAGTAGCAAGTTACATTGCGTCACGGAATGATTCATCTCTGGAGGGCGATTTCCTGGCAACGATTGCCTTCACATTTATTGTGCTGTACAAATCTGATGTTCGACATTAAACTCGCTAAACTTTATAAAACATATTTTAAAATAAAATAATTTAATTCCCAATTATTCACCTTCTAAATGACTTATGTTAAAATATAGACCACCAGAACGAAATCTTGAGTGACGTCTTTCGTGGTTCTTCCTAAATTATTCTTGCATATCTTACTTTAATTTGGGGCTCCGGCTTAGTCTACACGTAAGCCTAACTCTATGTTCAAAAATATTAAAACTTTCAAAACATTAACAATCTTACAATTGATTACTATGTATCAATGTGGGTCAACACTTTGTATATCTGTTGTGTCTATTTGAGTCTACAGAAAAGTAAGCATTAGGAAAAGAAGGAGCTCTACACAGACGACACAGGACACTTCTAAAGCACAGCCATCACGTAGTTAGAAAAGACGCAATTAAATAAAGATGCCTGCAGGCAGTGTTTAGCACAGGTGAGCAATTACACGAAAATGAATTGCAATAGGCGAGGGTAGTGACCTCATGCTTTATAAGTGGCATTGTGTTTAAAGTGCAACTTTCGAGGGTAGTGACCTCATACTTTATAAGTGTCATTGTGTTTAAAGTGCAATTTTCGAGGGTAGTGACCTCATACTTTTTAAGTGTCATTGTGTTTAAAGTGCAACTTTCGAGGGTAGTGACCTCATACTTTATAAGTGTCATTGTGTTTAAAGTGCAACTTTCGAGGGTAGTGACCTCATACTTTATAAGTGTCATTGTGTTAAAGTGCAACTTTCGAGGGTAGTGACCTCATGCTTTATAAGTGGCATTGTGTTTAAAGTGCAACTTTCGAGGGTAGTGACCTCATACTTTATAAGTGTCATTGTGTTTAAAGTGCAACTTTCGAGGGTAGTGACCTCATGCTTTATAAGTGGCATTGTGTTTAAAGTGCAACTTTCGAGGGTAGTGACCTCATGCTTTATAAGTGGCATTGTGTTTAAAGTGCAACTTTCGAGGGTAGTGACCTCATACTTTATAAGTGTCATTGTGTTTAAAGTGCAACTTTCGAGGGTAGTGACCTCATACTTTATAAGTGTCATTGTGTTTAAAGTGCAACTTTCGAGGGTAGTGACCTCATACTTTATAAGTGTCATTGTGTTTAAAGTGCAACTTTCGAGGGTAGTGACCTCATACTTTATAAGTGTCATTGTGTTTAAAGTGCAACTTTCGAGGGTAGTGACCTCATACTTTATAAGTGTCATTGTGTTTAAAGTGCAACTTTCGAGGGTAGTGACCTCATACTTTATAAGTGTCATTGTGTTAAAGTGCAACTTTCGAGGGTAGTGACCTCATACTTTATAAGTGTCATTGTGTTAAAGTGCAATTTTCGAGGGTAGTGACCTCATACTTTATAAGTGTCATTGTGTTAAAGTGCAACTTTCGAGGGTAGTGACCTCATACTTTATAAGTGTCATTGTGTTTAAAGTGCAACTTTCGAGGGTAGTGACCTCATACTTTATAAGTGTCATTGTGTTTAAAGTGCAACTTTCGAGGGTAGTGACCTCATACTTTATAAGTGTCATTGTGTTTAAAGTGCAACTTTCGAGGGTAGTGACCTCATACTTTATAAGTGTCATTGTGTTAAAGTGCAACTTTCGAGGGTAGTGACCTCATACTTTATAAGTGTCATTGTGTTTAAAGTGCAACTTTCGAGGTTAGTGACCTCATACTTTATAAGTGTCATTGTGTTTAAAGTGCAACTTTCGAGGGTAGTGACCTCATACTTTATAAGTGTCATTGTGTTTAAAGTGCAACTTTCGAGGGTAGTGACCTCATACTTTATAAGTGTCATTGTGTTTAAAGTGCAACTTTCGAGGGTAGTGACCTCATACTTTATAAGTGTCATTGTGTTTAAAGTGCAACTTTCGAGGGTAGTGACCTCATACTTTATAAGTGTCATTGTGTTTAAAGTGCAACTTTCGAGGGTAGTGACCTCATACTTTATAAGTGTTATTTGTGTTTAAAGTGCAACTTTCGAGGGTAGTGACCTCATACTTTATAAGTGTCATTGTGTTTAAAGTGCAACTTTCGAGGGTAGTGACCTCATACTTTATAAGTGTCATTGTGTTTGAAGTGCAATAGCCGAGGGTGCTAACCACATACTTCAAGTGTCGTTGTGCTTAAAGTCTTACAATTCGAATCTCGAAATTAGCTCTCCCGTGCATATCTTATGCTGAAGCTCTGGACTGAAGGACTATTTGCGTAATTCCGTGTACATTTCGTGACAGTGTATTAACAACATATACTAGTATATATATATACAGCTACCGTAAAATGTAAGGCTCTAAAAGAACCGATGGAAACTACTATATGTGGTACTGAAGTCGGGTTTTAAACTGGCTACCTTCCGGATACCAATCAGAAAACAAACCACTGTGACAACTGCCTAATGACGGTCTTGGTTTAAATCGTTCATAAACGATTATGTTTGCTTAATGATGAGCACAAATGACGCGACATAGGAAGACACTTCTCAGGGACATGAACAATGGACCATGACGTCATGTGAAGGTCTCATCAACTTAACATCTTTTCATAAACAAGGGACCAGGAAAATTGTAGCCAGTTGTGTTTAAACACAGCTGCGCTTCGGGACCACAAACATGCGCGGCTGTGTCATTAAATTTCAAGTCATGTTTACGATTTGCAATATATCAATGTTGTTAGTGACGATGGGTGAATGACAAAAGGAACTGCGAAAAAAGAACACTGGACGTTTGGAGGGCTGCAGCCCAAAATACCCTAAATTTTTAAGTCCTATGAACTGCAAAATTTATTGAAAAACACCGACACACAACTCTACACATTGCAATACTTGCTCTGTTTATACGGGAAGATCTTTACACAGCGTTACACAAATCTGCGACCTAACTGGGTTGATGTATTCAGAACAGAGTGTAAGTGGTTACATAATCACTCTGTCCGGAAAATATCAGCATATGCCCTCACGTATAAATATTTAATTTTCTTCCCGATTATGTAGAAAAACTATGTACTTGGCTTGGCCGCACATGTGAAGTCCGTATACGACTCCATATTACTCATATTCTAAGAATAATAATGCAAAATATTACGGTATTAAATTGCACAGTGAATAGTGGGGGCCATGTTGTAGCACTATGTTTATGGTATGTCTTGGGCAGGCAGCATATCTGTATTTTTCACAGTTGTATTTTTACTACAGTACGTATAGTTTTAAACAATTTTATTATAAAATAAATATTCTTTGATATTAATATGATGCATACTTTTAAGAGAATATTAAACACATTTTTAACACAGGGTAAATAGCTATATACAAACCATATCTAAGTTTAAAAAATGGATCATGTTGCAGACATTAGCTTCTAAGTTACAATAGTTAAATAACATGAAAAATTTTATGTAAAATTCGGTGATTTCTTTTTAATTGTGTGAAAGCTATGATGGTAAAAAAAAACTTGGTTGGACCATGTAAGAGACAGACAAATATATATTATTATACATATTGTGAATGGGTACTCTAATGGTTGTTATTGTTCGACTGTGTATCACCCTGTATTTCAAACACATCTGTTGTCATTACTGTATATGAGCCTCAGGAAATATACAGTCGAACCCGTTTATAACGTCATGAAAGGGACTGAATAAGTTGTGTCGTTATAAACGAGTGTCGTTATAACCGAGGAGTATAATGTTATGGTTAACAGTAACGAATTAATTGGTACCACAGAATGGCTGACTCTATAGGCGAGGTGTCGTATAAACCGATGTCGTTATAACCGGGTTCTACTGTATTTACAAGGGATTCAGAAAGCAATCAAGAATAACTAAGTGGCTGGAAGTACACGTTACTGATAGCCCCACGACTTTGTTATCAGCTTTATTACATCTTCTAAACTGATTATGCAGCCGATCTGGCAGTGACAATATTTACTGTGTGACGCAACAGACCAACTGCGGCTTAGGCCGCCTCATCTTTGAGGTTTCTAGATCACATACAATTAGACACACACCGGGTAGGACTCCTCTGAACGGGTGATCAGCTCGTCACAGAGGCCGCTACCTACACAACACACAACAAACACAAGAGAAAAACATCCATGCCCTCAGCGGGATTCGAACCCGCTATTCCAGGAATCGAGAAGCCGAAAACCTACGCCTTGGACCACACGGCCACCGGGATTGGCGAAGTGATGATAATAACACAGAATTTGTACTTCGGAATGGTAAAAGTTATAGAACTGAGGGTTACTTGCAAAGTCAGGGTTCGCTAAATGTTCACACTATAGTGCGTAGAGAAAAAAAAACACACAGTGCGAGCGAGTCAGATGCTTTATGCACCCTGTAAGATAATGTTCCTCTGATAAGGTATATGATTAATAAACAGACAATGTCACTGGATATAATGCGGATGCTAATTTTTTTTTGTCTTCATACGAATCAAATTATTACGTTCTCAAAATGGGCCGACAGGAAGTTACTACGTGACGTTTAACTCCCGCACTGCCCCCAATTCAACCAAATACGATCAAATTAAACAGTCTGCATAGCGACTCGCTACGGACTGGACGGCCTGGGATCGAATCCCGGTGGGGGGCGAGATTTTTCGCACCCGTCCAGACCGACCCTGGGGCCCACCCAGTCTACTTTACAGTGCGTACCGGGTCTCTCTCGGGGGTAAGGAGGCCGAGGCCACCCTATCTAGCGAAGAGGTTAAAGAAAGAGTAGAGTTATACCTCTGCTCCCCCTCTGAGCCTTCATGGTCTGTTTTAGGGTGAACTTTATCTTTTATTTTATGATCAATACAAAAACTATACACTTAATCTTTTGAAGTCTAACATTCACCTAAATTACATATAAAGAATCAGTTCATATCTCACAGACATTAACAGACCTATTTATTTATTTACTGTTTATTTCCCTAATAGACACGCAATTTCTGTTCCGTGTCTATTAGGGAAAAGTAGCTGCTGACTGTGAGATTCACAGAAATACATAACACTGTGTTGACTGAGTGCAGGGGTTTGAGTGTTGCAGCAGTTGTATATATATATATATTCTCACCACTGGACCTTTAACTGTGTTACTGTATTTGCGTCGCCTCTTTGCTTTCGATATTTATTAAGAAAAATTAAAAGTTTTCAAAACTTGTTGCAGAGTATTGTATATAGACGTAACACTTTCAATATTTGTGTATGTGGAAAAAAGGAGATGCTTTATCGCCATTGTTTTTCAACTTTGCTTTGGAATATGTCATTAGGAGGGTTCAGGCAAACCAGGAGGGCTTGATATTAAATGGTATACATCAGCTTGTGGTTTATGCTGACGATGTTAATATATTGGGCGGAAGTGTACATGCTATAAAGAGAAACACAGAAGCTTTGGTAGTCGCTAGTAAGGAGATTGGTCTAGAAGTAAATGCTAAGAAAACTAAGTACATGGTCATGTCTGGAGATCGGAATGCAGGACAAAATGACAACATAAAGTTAGATAATAAATACTTTGACAGGGTGGAACAGTTCAAATATTTGGGAACAACCGTAACGAATTGAAATTCCATTCAGGAAGAAATTAAGGATAGATTGAAGTCGGGGAATGCTTGTTATCATTTGGAGCAGGATCTTGTGTCTTACAGTTTGCTATCCAAAAATACAAAGATTAAGATATACAGAACTGTAATTTTGTTGTTGTTTTGTATGGGTGTGAAACTTGGTCTGTCACACTGAGGGAGGAACATAGGCTGAGGGTGTTCGAGAATAGGGTACTGAGGAGGATATTTGGGCCTAAGAGGGACGGGGTAACAGGGGAGTGGAGAAGACTACATAACGAGGAACTTAATGATCTGTACACATCACCAAATATTATTCGGGAGATCAAATCGAGAAGAATGAGGTGGGCGGAGCACGTAGCACGTATGGGTGAGGGGAGAGGTGCATACAGGATTTTGGTTGGGAGAAGTGAGGGAAGAAACCACTTGGAAGACCCAGGAGTAGATGGGAGGATAATACTAAAATGGATCTTCAAGAAGTGGGATGGGGGGCATGGACTGGATTGATATGGCTCAGGATAGGGACAGGTGGCGGGCTGTTGTGAATGCGGTAATGAACCTTTGGGCTCCATAAAACGCGGGGAATTTCTTGACTAGCTGACGACCTGTTAGCTTCTCAAGACGGACTCTGCTGCATGTAGTTAGTAAGTTAGATAGTTAGTTTGTTAGTTTGTTATGTGGGCCGTGATAGCGTAATCGGTATAGGGACTCGCTTAGGGCTGGACGGTCCGGGGAACGAATCCCGGTGGGGATGAAATTTCCCGCACTCCTCCAGAACGGCCTGGGGATCACCCTTCCTCCTGTACAGTGGGCACCGTTTAATTCCCGGGGGTAAAGCGGCCGGGGTGTGACGTTGACGACCTACCCCCATCTAGTCCGGAGGTTAAAGAAAGAGTAGATCTGTACTTCTACGCCCCGTTTGGTCTTTATGTCATGTTATATATGGTGAACTTTACTTTTAGTATTAACCAGCATATCAAATAGTTTATATTAGATGTTGCAAATCGTGTATAATTCTAATGCCACACACAAGTAATATCTTGAGGAAACTTTGCGTTGTCATAGACGATGCGAAATATTGAAGTGTCTCACAACTGATATTGCTGAAAGATTCATAGTCCTTATACTTGATTGAGACTGTGTTCGTCGAAAGATAATAGGCCTACTAGCCACTTGCCCAGTGAGACAGTGTCACGTCGTATAAGACTTAATAGGCCTACTCACTACTCGCCCAGTGAGACAGTGTCACGTCGTATAAGACTGTAATAGGCCTACTCACTACTCGCCCAGTAAGACAGTGTCACGTCGTATAAGACTGTAATAGGCCTACTCACTACTCGCCCAGTAAGACAGTGTCACGTCGTATAAGACTGTAATAGGCCTACTCACTACTCGCCCAGTAGACAGTGTCACGTCGTATAAGACTTTAATAGGCCTACTCACTACTGCCCAGTGAGACAGTGTCACGTCGTATAAGACTGTAATAGGCCTACTCACTACTCGCCCAGTAAGACAGTGTCACGTCGTATAAGACTGTAATAGGCCTACTCACTACTCGCCCAGTAAGACAGTGTCACGTCGTATAAGACTTAATAGCCACTCACTACTCGCCCAGTGAGACAGTGTCACGTCGTATAAGACTTGAATAGGCCAATCACTACTCGCCCAGTGAGACAGTGTCACGTCGTATAAGACTTGAATAGGCCTAATCACTACTCGCCCAGTGAGACAGTGTCACGTCTTATAAGACTTGAATCTTTTCGAGATTTTGTTCGTTTCTTATGCTATATGCATTCGAGTCGCCTGTATTTCTGTCTTTCTAAGAGGTTATTTTATTGCACTGTAAAGAAGTCTTCACAAGGTGTGGAAAAACACTTGATTCGAAATTATTTGTGTACGTGAAGATGAATGAGATGTTTTAAATACTTAATTTTTTGTAGAATTTTCTCTGCATCGCCTGAGAAAATTTGTGTTATCCTCTCCATTAAACTGAAAGACGGTGTTTTCTGTAGAATTTTATACTTTGAATAACGAATATAAAAAACAACATATTTAAGAATTTACTTTCTACCTCACAGTAAGCACACTGCATCGCCATTATAAGTAGAAACCGAAAATGCTGCACATGGACATAGTCATTCTTTATTGCAGGAGTCGCGTAAAGTATGTCAACACAAGATCAGTAGGAAAACCAAGAACAAGATGGGACGACGTCGTCCAGAGAGCTGCATTACACGTCCTAGGAATACGAGGTTGGAAGAGAAGAGATGGAGATAGAGAATATAGAGGTGCTTTTGAGGTAGGTCAGGACCCAGTAGTGGCTGTAGCCCCATACATGGATGGATACAAAAATAAGCTCTGTTCCCTTATGTTGAAGAACGTGTCTTCAAAAGCATTAGACCACAGTGGTAGCTATACATCACATGTACCTTTTCGTTTAAAATTTTAAAACACCGCATGTTACCCACAAACTCTATTGACATAATCTGTATGACGTTTGAAAAACAGCGATTACATCCTATAAACATTTACGGTCTGGTCTTTGTGATAGAAGCAGCGTGTTTTCTGTGAGATAGGAACCGCATTTTAAATGTTATTTAGATTAATGTCAAGCATATCAGTGTTAAAACACATAATGTGGCATACTTGTTTAGTGCCATTGAGGGAAAACTTGACGAATTGAGCAAGAACATTTTATAAAATGATATCACTTCATCCTGAATATGAAATCACGGCGTTGGTTAGTAGTCGAATTGAAGTGCCGTTTCTAAATCTGATTTTGGCGAATACACGTGTCTAAAGATAAGCAGTCTGTTGTGGGATTTGTTGTTACTACGTTTAGAATTCAGAATAAGGATTAATTTAATTTATATCCTGCCTCATCAATATATTAACCAACCTATGCACTTAACAAAATACATTCAGAAGTATAAAACTCCTACATGTTTCGGCACCGAGATGGCTTCAAGAGGGAGTTATTCTGAACAAAGGATTAGAAGGCCATCACGCTTAAGTGGTATTGTGTCGCCTTCATTAAATAATTAAAATATTTAAATTCTAAAATATACGAAGTTAATAATGAAATTAAAATTTTGTAAATTTAACATTTGTCTAAAGTGAGATGTTGCAGGTATAAGTTTCCAGTTGTTTACACTCTTTATGAAGCATGCTATAACCGAACTTTGCTGGTTATATTTTTTTGTAAATTAATATACATCAATTTACAGGAAGTATTCTTTTCAAAGGTTTTAACTTTATTTCCATTGTAACAGTATAAACGTTAACACAATACCATCCGTCCAGTCCATTCCTTTACTGAACGCCAACTGACGCGGGACACCTGGTCCCTTGTCCTTCCTGCTATATTTAGAAGAGTGGAGAGGGACAGCCGAACTGCTCCAACAATACTAGTGTATAAATGCTCCAATAATGTTCGGCTACAATGCATACAAACACCTTTCTCTGTCTATTATGACTTGAAGAGATCTCGTAATGCTATATAGTGTATGACGTGTATCGTTACAGGCGGTGTGTTATTATAAGAATATACACGGTATGTATAACATAACAGTTATACACTGCACATTTATTTACTGCAGTATCACAGAAGGCAATAGCAACCTTCAAATATTACTTTAGTAATGACACATTCAGGTGTTGTGTGTAAATTTCTTAGCTAAATAATCCCGTAAAATTTAAATTATTGTTCATACATTGTTTTACTTTGTATGTATAAATATACCGGGTGTCCTAAAATCGCTTTCAAGATAGAGAAGGTGCTGAATTGTAACAAAACTCAATAAAAAGACACTACAATAGCGGCAATAAAAGCCTGTACTTAACGTGTACATACAATTCGCCCAGATGTCGTGTAGTAATATACAATATGCTTCTCACATACAAATGCAAACTGCAAATCATTCATCAGATTGTATAAATAAGTGATGTAAATTCCAGCCCCCCCCTGCATAAATAAAGTATTTGAAGAAAGCAGGAAGTAAACTGAAACTACATGTGTTAGAATTGAAACTTATTATTTCAAACAGTGCGTTGTATAAACACTAAATATTAAATGTTTCTAAAGCATATTATTCTACTCTCACATTCACATCTATTTTTTAACATATTGCTTAGGCCATATATATATATATATATATATTCCTATTTTTATGTACATTTATTATGTATTCAAGTTATAAGGGGGAGATCTCCTTCATATAACTACAGGGTTTCGATTTTTACGCTTTTTTGTTAATGGCCTGATTATGGCTCTTTACTGAGCCTAAATTATTTACCAACTAAAAACGTGTATAATACAGCTTGTTGAGTGTGGCTTACGAACTAATAAAATATACACTTGATTAAATGTTTCGATGGAGATTTTCCATATTAGTGTGATTAAGAATTCATCATATTTTTATTCGCGGTCAGCATTCCTGTTAAATTTATTGGCATGTTTCTAAATAACCCAGTGCATGTCGTTAGCCCTCACACGGTCCTGACCATCTGCAGCAGTTACTGACGAAGCGCCGCCCCCACGCCGCCCCCATTAACACCACAAAGCCAACACGAAAGCGACAGTAGCAGCAGCAGTACTCCATGCAGTCCTCTCGTCACGTCCGGCCGCCAGATCCACAGCCCCCGTCTGACGCCAGTGCGCTCGGTGTTTCGCGTTCTAGCCACCTGAGCTGATGTGTGCTAGTGCGCAAAGCGAGCTGCTGGAATCTAGTGGCGAAGGCTTGAGTGCGACTGTGACTCTGGATGGCCCTCTGCCTCGTTAACGAATGCAAGAATATTTCAATATAATGACGAAATTCTAAATGTAATTTTAAGAATCCATTATAAAAAAAAACTGAAAAGGAATTTTACATGCCCGCTTTATTGCATTTTTCAAAGAAAGGCATCTACCTTAACCTGAGTGAAAGTGTGCAGGGTTTGAGTGTTACGTCACTCTACTGCTTGAAGAACAAGCGACAAAGAGCAAGACGTGAACTCTGCTCACTGGTGTAGGCCAATCAATTCCGTAAGCAAAAGGCCACCACTTACACTCGAAAGTGCAAAGGATGTTAATGACTGAAACAAATCCATGGCATAAAGAAACACACACGCGGAATATTAAAGAGCCTGCTGAAGAAGAATGGTTTTGTAAATACCGCAGTAACGTACAGTCACTGGGCTATGGGCTGGAAGTTCCGGGGTTCGATTCTCGGCATGATCAATAAATTTTTATTTTCTACAAAATATCCAGACCGGCTCTGGAGACCACCAAGCCCCTGTTCAGTTGTTCCAGGAGGTCTTTACCCGGACTAAAGTTGCTGAGGCGTAAAGCTAAACACTTATCTCTTCCTAGTGCAGAAGTTATAAATGAGTGGAGCTACACCTCTACTCCCCCTATATGTCTTCATGGCGTGAACTGGGATAACTTTAACTTTTATTGGTTTTGTGTGATTTTTCATAATTAAATAAAGGATATTCAAATTGTGGCCAAGCGACCATCAGTGGGACAAAGTTGCCAGTAGGGCGGAGTTTGGGCTAAACTCAAAACAATTGTTTGTATTTAAGCAGTGTATTGTGTCTAGTCGAGTGTCAGTCCCTCACTGGCAGATGTCACGTTATCTGCAGCCTGTCGGAGGACTGGTTTGTCACGACACTACGTATAAAAACAGAGCCTGCCTAACCTCACATATGGCTAACAGAGGAGACCAAAGCTTTGGCTTGGTGGTGCATATAGCAACACACTCACCAACAGTACACACTTTTGTACACATCCACCCACGGCTAACAGCAATTAATTAGCTTCACACATCTTACCAACACCTGTCCAAGGACCACTTTGTCCGCCACATAACACAGACCACTCTATGTTGGATTTATAGTGGACACAGTGGCTCTGTGGGAGGTTTTCCCCAGAGAACTTGTTTCCCTTGTCAGTATCATTCCACCAACGCTCCATTCTTTTTCATTCATCTACCACTGTCGCTGTATAATATTATCAATAGTAGATTCTCTGCAAGGAGCCGTAATCTACTTTTCCTCCTCTTAGTAGACGGCAAAGTTGTCCCCGTGCAAGCCATGAAGGCGTATGGAGGTAGTAGAGTTATAGCTCTACTCATTCGTAATCTCGGCAGTAGTTGGAGATCAGTACTTAGCTTCACGCTCAGGCCGCTTTACATCCGGGTAGAGTCTGTTGGTACCCATTGAGTAAGATGCTGGGGTGGGTGCTGTCTAAATCACCCTTACTTTGTGTACAAGGTGATGAGGACAGTTACACTGAAGTCTGATTGCATTAAATTTCTCACAATTCTGTAGGCAAAAAATGACATTTTTTCTTTCAATATCTGGAAGAAGTCTTCTCAAATGATTGAGCAGGTTTTCAATGATTTCTTAAAAGAGTATTCTGTACTTTCTCTCCACTGAATCTACTGCGTCCAAATATTATGAAAAATGTATCGTTTCATTCTTTTATAGGAAATCAATCAGCCATCGACGAAACACAATCAATGAGGAAGATAAAATAATCAGAAACAATGCGAAAACGACTTGATGTCTCCACAAAGTGACTATTGGGGCATAAGGTCTTCTAGGGTGTTGCGCCGTGTGGTTGGCGAACTTGTTCCCGAAGTTTCGATGAAACGTACCGCCTCCATCCTCAGGATATGAATAAATTCACAGTACTTTGCTTCGAAAAGTCTGAAAGTAATTACCCAGCAACACGGTGCAACAACCCACAAGACCTCAGTACTAAAACAGGTTTGCAAATAATGAAATCTTTCAGCGCTGTATCATTTACAGTAGGTAAACCGGCGACGTCCCCGCTACACTAGCCGGAGCTTTCGCTGCAGTCTTCTTTCTCTCTTTCTCTCGCTTGTTACACAAACGACAAGGAGGTTAGCTGTTATTGTCTCCGCTCTTCTTACATTTAAATGGACGCCGTGTTGAACACTCCCCACTGCCAACCATTTCTGTCTCTTTGTTTCACGCGCACGCTTCAAGCGGTAAGTACAGCAGCCGCAACCTTTTGGCAAATGAGCCAAAATTGCTGCATGTAACACAAAAGAATAATATTCAGAATAAAGATTCACAAGTTTTCCCTGTTTACTAATCAAGTAAGGAACTCATGTCTCTGCGACGAGCTGATCACTCGTCTAGAGGAGTCCTACCGAGTGTGGTGTGTCTGAGTGTGATCGTGAAGCCTCGAAAAATGAGGCGGCCTAGGCCCCCAAGGGGCTGTCAAGCCATTGGGGGAAAAAAAAAGGAACTCATGTCGTCCTTTTCTTTCGTATAGCTTCGCTAAAGTAGCTATACCGGAGAATTCGCCGCTACTAATTACCCGAGTATTAAAATACATATAATGGGAAATTAATTGCTATATTTGACGGTTTCATGGCGGTTTTGCTGCAAGATACGTTTTTTCTGGGATTCGACGCTGTGCCGATGGGCGAGAAGTTTCGACAATTGTTGTGTCTTCGTCTTCAGGGTCCACTGCAAAATAAAAAAAACTTGCTTAACCCTGAAGAAGAAGGCAATACAGTCTTTCGACATGTCAAGAGATACTCGGTCAAAAGCTCAGCGTGCCATCTTAAAAGACTTCGGTCTTCAGAAATTCAGTTCCTCTGTCCGGACTCAAAAGAGGACATCCGTCTTCTCGTCAGTGACGGGTGTAACTTCTGCCTGACTGATGATAAAACTTTAATTAAATCTTTTGTGCTGTCTTCCGCCCTCTCTCTTAATTTCTCTACAGATATAGAAGATTACGTGTAAGCAGCAAGTGATGTCGTGTGTACAAACATACATATAAATTTATTAAAATTAGAGAAATAAATAATTTTTTTTTCATGGCGCAACAGCCCCTAGTGGGGCAGGGCTTCCTCAATATCGAGGCTTCACGATCACCCTCAGACACATCACACTCGGTAGGACTCCTCTGGACGTGTGATCGGCCCGACGCTGAGACATCTACTTGACAAGAAACAACACTCACAAGAGAGAGAGTTCCATGCCCCCGGCAGGATTCGAACCCGCAAATTCCACCAAACGAGTGGCCACAGACCCACGCCTTAGACCGCGCGGCCACTGGGAACAGCATTTTAAAGTAATATCGGGTTAAATTAGAAATAAACTTATTTATTTAACGCTTATATTCTTGTCGAGACAAGTACATATATTATTTCAATCACCATTATATCAACTTCAATTTACTTTTCATATAGTCCTTTTGGACAGCCTCTATAAGGCCAGCATATCATACGTCACGTGTCTTACTGTGGAACAGTTGTAACGGAGTGCGCAGGCGCCTTTTGTCTTGTGGAGCAAAGTCTGGCGAACACAATTTTTGCCACACCGGTGAAATGAAACAGTATTTTATATTAGTCTCGCCGTGCATATTTCACAGTTCACTGTTTATAAAACACCGACAATATGCACTTCACTTTAACCCCCTGATGATGGCCGTGCCATGGCTCAGGCGGTTAGTCGCCGGCCTCTCACCACGGAGGCCCGGGTTCGATCCCAGGTCAAGTCCATGTGAGATTTGTGGTGGACAAAGTGGCACTGGGACAGGTTTTTCTCCGAGTTGTCAGTTTTCCCCTGTCGATTTCATTCCACTGGTGCTCCATTACTTGTAAAACTTGGTAAAAAAACTGCTCATCTTCATCATAGGGGTTGCACAAAAAGCCTTAAGGCTGTGGTGCGAGGGCCCTTCATCACAAACGGAAAAAAACCCTGATAATGGTTTTTGCATAAACCGAAACATATGTAGGGGTCTATTGAAATGTAATAAAGTATTAAAGTGAAGTGAATTTGTCGGTGTTTTAAAACAGTGAAACAGTATTGTTCACCCCTGGACATGTCTTTTGCAACAGACTATGAAACAAGTGAACTCGTAAGTCTGTACAGTGTAATTTTCACGTCACCACAGTGATTAATAGTGCCCTTAATTGAAACTTTCTTTAAAGATCATTTAGAATCAATGAAACAATTTAAACTGAACTTTATAACAATTAAAATTTTGTACGTATGAGATAACAGTAGCAAAATCGTGAGAAATGGAACTGCCCCACTAATTACACAAGTACATTATCGTCATAATTATTCAACGGATGTGACGCAATTCAACTGCAGGCGATAAGCAAGTCACACGGATCCTGTTCTCTTCACAGCAGGCGACTGTACTGGCAACATGGCGGCCGCATTCCTGTCGTGTAAGAAGCTATACGTCTTCTGTCGCAGCATCACGAATACGAAGAATTCAAGAGAACGTTTTAAACCATTTAGAAGCTCAAAATCTGTATAAAACTATATAATAATAATGCAAATATTTGACTCCATTAAGTAACGTTCTTTGCCTTGAAAGTATCGTAAAGTTTCATGGTGCATAAGTAAATATAATTTTATTCGCGTCGATAAAGTTACGGCCTCCCTGTACCGATTCAACGAAACTCACAGATTGCCAAAAGCAGTATTTGCATATCTCTTATAGAGAAATTTACCTGTAAAGGATAATAAAATTACAGACATGAATTCATTTACTTTCATAAGTTCAATGTGGCTTTTACTGAGCCGCTTTTCACGAAACTTCGGAAATCTAAACCGTTGTCGACATGTGCTGCACGGACGTTTTTCAAAAACCGAATTAAAATGTAGAAAATGCAGTAGAAAGTTAATTTACTTCTGCAGACAAAGTAGGCGTACAGCTGTCACTGCATCGAGATTCGTCAAAACCACAAATGCTCAACGAAAATATATGGAAATTTCTATACCGAATTTTAACCAGATCGGTCACGAAATGTGGAAGGTACAGGCAGAAATTCATTTTAAGTCCCTAAGTAAAGTACGACTGTCAGTGCGCCGATTTTCACGAAATTCAAGCTTCGTCACCAAGTTTTGTAAAAGAAACTTCCGACACCGAATTTCATGCAAATGAGTCACATGGTTCAGTTGCTGATACGACGTCACAGACAGACGGATGTAGTCCCCATATAAGTCGTTTTTTTTTGCTTCTTATATAAGGCCTAGAAATTCAGTTCATATCTGTCGGAAACACATTTTACATTTCCAGAAAGACGAAATTAGATAAAGCTGTTGACGAAAGAACCGTAGATTATTCTGAAATTCGTAAGGAACAACTAATACATTCCGCTTGCAAACTACAGGGTGTTTTAATATTAAAGCAGATGCTACATATACAGCGTGTTGCAAAAGTCACTTGATCCTCGACGGTTAACAACAGAAACTTCGTAAATACATGGGATTATTTCGTCTTCTCGGCCACCAAAATTTGCAGGACGAAAGACTGAGACTATGTGTCAATGTAAGCCTTCAAACATTCAAGAAATTTCAATATTTTATTAGCAAACAGAAATATTTAGACCGATTTCGATGGCCACGCTGTCTAAAGCGTAGATCTACGGCCGCTCGCTTGTTGGGATTGCGGGTTTGGATCCCGCCTGGACCATGGATGTCTGTCTCTGGTGAGTGTTGTGTGTTGTCAGGTAGAGGTCTCTGCGACGGGCCGATCCCTCGTCCAGAGTAGTCCTACCGAGTGTGTATGTGTCATTGGGTGTGATCAGGCGCAACAATAAACCTCTACACCTATATTGAGTAGGTAGAAGAGGTCAGAGTACAGACAAAACAAGTATTAGGAGTTATAAGGATAGTCAGTGTTTCTTATTTGAGCCTAAATGCCTCGTATTCCACTGCAGTTGCAAGTGGCACTGCTTCACAAATAATGTCTTATTTCCCTTCTTCTTTTTGAAACCGATTTGTTGTAACGTAACTACTGGTGTTGCCGGGTTAACGGTAAACGTCATTGCAACTGAACGAAAACACAGAGACAAGGCGGCCTGAGCTAAAAACAGCTAGTATAAAATGTGTGATATCAAACGATGGAACTCCTAATGTTCAAGCCTTTCTGTAAGTGCTCTAAACAATATTTATAAATTCAGCTCATATTCCGCAGAAAACCTAAAGCTCCCAATTACAAAGATCCATCTGATGATGATGCTGTTGAGGGAGATAATGGCTGTTTTCTGTGAAAATCATATGGTACATCAATACATTTTGTGTGCAAATTTCAGGTGTTTTTGATTATAGTAGGCGGCATATACACATTAACACTGTGTATTTTTAAATGTTTAACTATCCGAAGGAAACCCCAATGGATCTGATACTTTCTCTGATATTCAAAAAATTGTTCGCATTATATGGAACCCGAAGGTTCATTACAATGTTCAAAACAGCCCGCCAATTTTCCCTGCACTGTGCCAGAGGAATCCAATCCACGCTCTTCCATCCTGTTTCTTTAAGACGAATTATAGGAGCGTTCGTAAAGCAACTAAGAAAAGCCACTCGAAGCTTCGCCATGTCCGTCTGTCCGCATGAAGAAAACGCCTCCTCGCTGACGGATTTTCATGAAATTTCTTATTTGAGACTTTAACGAAAAATCTGTCAGAATATTTTGATTAAAATCTAGAAAATCGCACGAAGAAGTATGCACGTTCGTGATAACACCTTGCCATTGTGGTTCTTTGTAACTGAGACGAATATCCTTCGCTGTGAGCAACGGTCAGAGGCCGGAAGAAGATTTGGCGATCTCAGCACAATCTTAAGTGACCGACTATAAATCTCCCCGTTTCCTCACACTGTTAACGGCCCACTTTGTTAGATATAGCCTGTTCCATCAAATTGTTTTTACATTTTTTTTCTCTCTTTCCCTCGGGTTTCCCAATCAAGATTTTGTATGAATTTTTTTCCTTCTTGCATGCTACATACCCCACACGTATCACCCATTTTTATTTGATTATCCTAATAATATTTGTCAGGGATACATACATGATTGTTCACTCACAATTCAAATACCCTGCTAGCGGCAAGTAGGACAAAGCCTGTCAAACACCGTACAATAATCCTGCATTTACTAAGCAAAATAACAAATATCTTCGAGTTCTGGTGTGGAAATGGGGGAAAAATACTAGTGTTGAAAAGCCAAGTCCTTTAACCATGAATACTGCTATCTTTTGGAATGCGACGCCGTGTAGTCTGGTATAAATATTATTTCACTTCTGATAAAGCTGCTAAAAGCGGAAGTAAAAAATTATGAACCCTAAACTGTTAGTCCCATTGAAAGGGGTCAATTTCTACCCAGTGGACAAAAAAATAGTCTTGGAAAATTTTTGTATTGTTCTTGATGATTGAACCACAGCCAAACTCCGCAACATTTTGTGTTTCAAATAAAGACAACATGTAACAAGACAGGCAATGTACGTATAACGTAACATTGTGGCGCGTTCACGTAACCATTGTTGCAGTAGAAACATAACAATGTATCCCGTGTGTGTTTTTGAGCCACATGTCACTGTCAACTATATAAAAACAATGCTTGCATGGCAAATTTATGTCGCCGGCAACAATACAACTTACGTAGGTCTTCATGTAAAGCGCCTGATGCTACATTGAAACAACAGAATGTTCGTTTGCCCATGGCCTTCTTTAGACGTAAAATTTCGCTAAACAGATCGTAATGACAGATACGTAGTTACGCAGTTTCTCGTTTTTTGTGTTACCCTAAAACATTTTACGGGATCCGACAGAATTCATCAAACATGAAGCAGTAAGCGTTAAATATATTGAGTGTGTGTCTGTATTCTTGCCTTATTTATCCGGCATTCAAATCGCATCTTTTCTGAACCGTATTATATTGTCATCTGTGGCCTGTCTGGCTCTACCATATTTTTCCACAACATCTCATAAATGGCACGATTTTCGGAAATATGTATTGAACATAAAACATGTGTTTTAATTTTTTCTACAAACTTTTGTCTGAAACAGTTTTCATTCTAAGAAGAATTCAGCGAGATATTATCATAAATGTACATAGGTCTTCATGTAAATTACCCTTTTTTCTTATCAGATTTTGAAGAAACATGAACTTTCTCGACGTATTTTCGAAAAAATGCTTAAATATCAAATTCAATAAAAATCCGTCCAGTGGGAGCCGAGTTGTTCCATGCGGAAGAACAGACAGAGAGACAGACATGACGAAGCTAGTAGTCGCTTTTCGCAGTTTTGCTAACGCGCCTAAAAACTCAAGGATGTGTGTCAAACAAATAACGCATCATCATCACCACAAACCTTTAGACTTAACAATAGATCACGCAGTACAAATCTGACACTCGCTCCGCAATTGAACAAAATAAGATCACGCTGTCCTGTGAGAAGACTGCCGGGTTCAAGTAACAGTGAAACAGACTGTAGAACTCACGGCACATAATTAGAGCCTTCTGACTCACACGTGACTCTCCTCTGCACAGTCACGATGAGCACAATTCGTCTCGTTTCTTTTCCGTGTGGTGTGACTGATTAAAGACCGTTTGTGCTGTCGGTTTCGGAAGATTTGATCAGTGCAAGGTGTGAACTTTGCAGATTAACCCCTTACAGCCTCCGAGAGAGATAGAGAGACGTAAGAAAGCCAGGAGAGAAAGTGAATATTAAATTATAAATAATAAATTTTATTTTGCTACAATACAAACTCTAAGGAACAATAAACACACCACAACCCGGACATTTCTACAAATTAAAAAAAAAAAAAGCACGGACGAAAATTTTTGGGCCGAAAAAGAGGACATGTCCGAAAAAATACTTTGGTGACCTGACTGCAGTTTTGCGCTTCCCTCGCTCTTCTGGAATGTTACACACCGAAGATTGGTAGTTACGTAGTTATCGACTTTTCGGGACAACCTTCTTCAAGGGTCAAGCATTCTTCTTTTACTGCTTGATCTTTAAAGAGTGGACCGATATGTTGTCCCGAAACGTCCGTAACTAACTACCAATCTACGCTGCGTAACATACCAGAATTGCTAAGTTCTGGCTTTGGCGACCTACAAATATAATATTGTACACCCATATAAATTTAAGTCCCTCATTTATTCTCTCTCTTCACGTTTTTCGACGAAATTTCGTTTCAGACAAATCTTGTGTCTTTATATGTCTGCCTGTCTCGTCCTCTTTAATATTATGATGTTAATAACATTTCATTAGGAGTAACATTTATCAAGTTCCACACTCTAAATTATTTTCAGCGTCTTGCTACTGACTCTCTCTCCCGTCAATATATATTCTTCGTTCAGTTGCTACTCACAAAACCGTCGTATTACTGTCTGGGGAGAACTTTTAAAACTCGGTAACTTACAGTGGCGAATCTCATAGTGTCATAGCATGGAATTATGTGCTACGAATTTGGGAGCTTTAGGCTTACTTTCTTTTGGAGACTGAGATTTCATGTTTTACAGCTAAATAAATACTTAATTAACTAACTCTAGGGGCAGAGTCCTTTTTGAGATTTCCGCAGCTAGTCAAATTCCAAGAATTTTATAGAAACCAAACATTCATTACCCTCAACATAACAACCCACCATTTGTCCCTATCCTGAGATAGACCTATCCAGTCCACCATTTGTCCCTATCCTGAGATAGACCTATCCAGTCCACCATTTGTCCCTATCCTGAAATAGACCTATCCAGTCCACCATTTGTCCCTATCCTGAGATAGACCTATCCAGTCCACCATTTGTCCCTATCCTGAGATAGACCTATCCAACCCACCATTTGTCCCTATCCTGAGATAGACCTATCCAGTCCACCATTTGTCCCTATCCTGAGATAGACCTATCCAGTCCACCATTTGTCCCTATCCTGAAATAGACCTATCCAGTCCACCATTTGTCCCTATCCTGAGATAGACCTATCCAGTCCACCATTTGTCCCTATCCTGAGATAGACCTATCCAACCCACCATTTGTCCCTATCCTGAGATAGACCTATCCAGTCCACCATTTGTCCCTATCCTGAGATAGACCTATCCAGTCCACCATTTGTCCCTATCCTGAGACAGACCTATCCAGTCCACCATTTGTCCCTATCCTGAGATAGACCTATCCAATCCATCATTTGTCCCTATCCTGAGATAGACCTATCCAGTCCACCATTTATCCCTATCCTGAGATAGACCTATCCAGTCCACAATTTGTCCCTATCCTGAGATAGACCTATCCAATCCATCATTTGTCCCTATCCTGAGATAGACCTATCAAGTCCACCATTTGTCCCTATCCTGAGATAGACCTATCCAATCCATCATTTGTCCCTATCCTGAGATAGACCTATCCAGTCCACCATTTGTCCCTATCCTGAGATAGACCTATCCAGTCCACCATTTGTCCCTATCCTGAGATAGACCTATCCAGTCCACCATTTGTCCCTATCCTGAGATAGACCTATCCAGTCCACGCTCTCGACCTTATTTCTTTAAGACCCTTTCTAATATTATCCTCCCATATACGCCTACATCACCAAGTCTTATCCTTCCTTCAGGTTTTCCCACCAAAATCCGATATGCATTTTCCTTCCCCTCAAATATGTCACTTGCCCTGACCGTCTCATCTTCTTCATTTTATTACCCGAATAACGTAACCTCAACTAACCTAAACTTACTTCCCCCCACGTAGGCACACGTATCTTTCTCAGGACTCTATTATCGAATAACCTCAGCCAACGTTATTTCACACCCATAAAAACAAGGAAAATTATAGTTACATTTCTATCTTTATATTCTTAGACAGAAATTTCAAGTTTCTGATCCATACGAAACAGGAGATATATGTATAATTTTACAGGGTCATCTTAATTATTTTTATAAAAAATGAACATAAAGCCTACTGATTTAAATGATTCTTATAGAAAACATATAGATCGCTGATGGTTTGTTAACAACTTTTCATATCGCTATGTTTATATCGCCTTGGTCTCATTGTTCTTCTCGTACCTGCATTTCAGTGTAACTACATTACCGGCAATTCAATGGAGTGCGACCCCCCTCTCCGAAAAACCTGAAGAGTTTAACAGGAGTTAAATAACAAGAAATTACAGCGAAGTAACCATAAAATATTTTGGTAAAGAAAACTTAAATTGAAGCTTTTTGTCTTTCAGGCGACTGTCGGTTTCTTCACACAAGGCTCCGCCATTACTGTAGGAGAAAATAAATGGCCATATATCAGAGAGGTAAAGGAAATTTCTTGAACAGTGACGTAACAACAGCTTGTGATTGGGTCCTGTGCATATGTCAAAGACGGACCTTGTCACGGCATATTTTAAACAGAGTTACGATATTTATGAACACTGTTGGAAGCGCAGATCAGCTGAAGGAATGATTACACAACACGTAAGGTCTATGTAAAGGTTACCTTCCCTTATTTGTCCAATCGCTGTGTAAGATAAGACAAAATACAAAGAACATTCCAATGAAACAAAATTCAGAAAGTGTTTTTGCTTACCAGAGATGGAATATATCAGACAAGGTTTATAGAGTTTTACGTATGGCCCATCAGAATCTGTCCAAATACGACGTCATTTCATAAGAAGCGAGCAGTCTTCATACACGTACCTTGTATATTGTAACCCAGTATAATGTGACGAACTTAAAACACTCGAGTGAAAGAACACGGATATTGTGGTCTGTGTGTCAAGGCTGGTTTGCAGCAATTGCTTGGAAGTACTGATGCAAGGAATGAAAATAATGCATCTAAGGGGGGTAGGAGGAAAAAAACTTCTGGGGAGATTCAAACAGGCTACCTCCTTATCACACAACACAAAATAACATAAATACACATTACTCCAATACACAATACGCCAATACAAAATACTTCAATACATTTTACTCCTCCATTACTCATGGGCCAAAAACTTGTTCCAAATCTGAATGAGAAGGGACAAAGAACCATGAAGGCAGGACCTCTGGGACGACTTCATAAACTCAAACACGTTTTCCGTAACGAAAGGAAGCATATTTCACCAATGTATAATCATTTATTCTCATCAGAATACACAATAATTTTGGTAAGTCCTTCAAATTTTTGAAACCAAAAGTACTCACATATTTTCTACTAGCAACAAGTAAAATCAAACAGGCTTATACGAATACATCATTATAGTTTTTTTTTAAGTTTAACCTGACATTTACACTGAAGATTGCCACCGCAATATATGTCGAAACGTTAGAATTTCAACATACCACGCCACTGAAACTCTTAAACCAGAAGTTGCGTATTGGGCAGGCTGTGATAACCTAAAGAGAAGACTATTTGCTAACGGGTCACACAGTGACCTATTCCTAGTAGGAAACACAACAGGTACGGTGTTTGCACTTTGTTCGGCTGCTTCAGTTCAAGAGGTCAACTACGGACGTAATTCCAAAAGAATGTTATGCTTCATTGATCTTTGGAATCATGCTTTAGATGCATATAAATCAAACCAATATTTACAACCAGCATATTATCTCAATTTCTCTTCTTCCGCTTTCCCATTATCCTACTGACTTCTATTGTTATCCTCCGACCCAAATGCTGAACTTTCTTTCCACATAATCTTCGTGCAATCAATCACGCTTTACTGACAAAATCCAATTGCCCGCTCTTATTGTTCCCAGGTATTTCTAGTCGTGAACTTTTTACTTGAGTCCTTTTAGTCATCAAGAAAGCTAAAACAAGACGTATTTAACGCCATTATTTCCTTATAGCTCAGTACAGAGACTAACCCACACACTGGATGACCGGGGAATAGACTTGCGGTTTCCGGTATGGGCAGGATTTTCTCTACAACAGGTGCCCCAAAATCAAATTGAAGGCGGCCAATTCAGTAATTAAAAATTTATAGTAGGCGGAATGTCATTCTCAGCTCTAGAATGTTAACTGTCTTGTTTAAAATGAGCCCAATATTAATAATATTAGATTTATTGTTATTACAGTAGAACCTCGGTTATCCGAAATTCGTTTAACCGAAATTCGGGTTAACCGAAACGCGGTAGAGGGACATTGCAGCCAAAAAAAGTTGCAAAAAAAAATTCAAACTAAAATATCAAGATTTTTTCGTATAAATTTATAGTGTTGTATCTGTAAATATCATACAATTTCTTGTGCCATACATTTTATTAACATAAGACGTGTTTCTGTATAAATGCTATTGCAACATGTTTCGGCCTATTTTCAGGCCATCGTTAGGTACTTGACTTACAGTTGCATAAAGGAACTGTTAGGTTAGAGGCCTCTCCTTCACATCTAATGTTTACAGTGTCCACAAATAAAATATTATTCCCAATATCAGAATAATAAAATGGTTAAAACTAGTTGCTTGGTATACCAAATTACTTTAACTCTGATTCATTTACGTTAGGTTTTAGGTTAGGCTTAACAACTATTTCTTTTTGCAGTATGTGTGTTTTGTTGTTTTTGTATTATTTAATGTGTGGGTGTTTTTGTAATGTGCGTGTGTTTTGTTTGTATTGTGTGTGGGTGTTTTTGTAATGTGCTTGTGTTTTTTTTATTGTGTGTGTGTGTTTTTGTAAGGAGTGGATGTTTTTGTTAAGGAGTGGATATTATTGTAAGGTGTGGATGTTTTTGTAATGTGTGGATGTTTTTGTTAAGGATTGGATGTTTTGTTAAGGTGTGTATGTTTTTGTTAAGGTGTGGATATTGTTGTAAGGTGTGGATGTTTTTGTAATGTGTGGATGTTTTTGTTAAGGATTGGATGTTTTGTTAAGGTGTGTATGTTTTTGTTAAGGTGTGGATGTTTTTGTTAAGGTGTGGATGTTTTTGTAATGCGTGTATGGTGTTCTAATGTGTGTACTTGTATTTAATGTATGTATTTTGTTTGGTAATTGTGTATAGTTTGTTTTGTATTGTTACTTTTATGTATATTATATGTCCATTTGTATTGTGTGTACTAGTGTAAGGACTAATGCCACCGGGTGAAAACATTTGTATTGTGTGTACTAGTGTAAGGACTACTGCCACCGGGTGAAAACATTTGTATTGTGTGTACTAGTGTAAGGACTACTGCCACCGGGTAAAAACATTTGTATTGTGTGTACTAGTGTAAGGACTACTGCCACCGGGTGAAAACATTTGTATTGTGTGTACTAGTGTAAGGACTACTGCCACCGGGTGAAAACATTTGTATTGTGTGTACTAGTGTAAGGACTACTGCCACCGGGTGAAAACATTTGTATTGTGTGTACTAGTGTAAGGACTACTGCCACCGGGTGAAAACATTTGTATTGTGTGTACTAGTGTAAGGACTACTGCCACCGGGTGAAAACATTTGTATTGTGTGTACTAGTGTAAGGACTACTGCCACCGGGTGAAAACCCAATTGCAGTAAATAATAATAATAAAAAAAGAATAATAAAAACAAGAATGTTTTTGTAAAGTGGTTTTTCTGCGCCCTGTAGATCAAAAAAAGAAGATTATTAAGATTTTATTGCACCTTACCACTTCAAGCCGAATTTCCGAATTATCCGAAATTTTGCTTATCCGAAATCGGGTCCGCCCCCCCCCCCTTTATTTCGGATAATCGAGGTTCTACTCTATTATTATTATTATTATTATTATTATTATTATTATTTGTTTCTGTATGTTGTGCTGTTTCTATAATTGGATATCTGGCTGTTGACTGAGCATATTAATAATAATAATTGAAGAGCCAAATTGAATTACTATTATATTTAAATATTTTATTTTATTCAAAATATAATTGTTCCGCTATCTCTTCATTAATGTACGTTTTAAGCTACCTACCCCTTCACGCACACATGTCAGTAGCACAATCCGTTCAGCGAATTATTCAGGAACCCTTTTGTATTTTGTGCTATAAAAATTACCAAACTGCTAATTGGTCAAATATTATCTCCGCTGCTGTGTAGATTGTCTGGAGACTTGGCATTGATTGGACCGGAAAAATATTCCTCTTATCTGTGAGATATTACAAGAAATTTTGTCATGGTAGATTTTAAGTGTCCGTCTGTCAAACGAGATCTGCTTTTCGTCCTATTATTTTCCATAATTTTAAAAACTGTTTACTTGCATAACTACTGACGAACGTAGCAATCATTCTTAACCCACAAGATCTAAGCACAGGGGAATTTTCTTGTGGCAAGCATGAATAAAAGTCGTGAAATTCTGTTTCGACAAACTTCTGCTTATGATTAGTATTGCCTTCAAAATTGTTTAATTCCATCTGCAGATATTATGAAGAATCGTCAATGTCCATAGTAAAGTAAAAAATTCTGATCATAAATCTCAAGGAAGCCTCGGACTCATCTCGAAGCAAACAGATGTACTGGGAATATTGCTGAAAACACTAGGATAAAGTGTCAAGAGACTGCAGGTGTGCACAGTGAATAATATTACGCAGTTTGGTTGGTTTTCCCACAGTCGAAGCTTGACTTTGAAGGTCTTCGTGTTGTCACATCTCTCTGTAACGAGCTTGTCTTTACCTTGCAGCTCAAACAACCAGCTACAAACACAAGACGCCCTACGTCGGTTATCCGTCCTGCACCATTCACTTCCTCAATATTTATGTCCTTCTTTTCCATGAATTTTTTTCCCATTCAACAAATCTAAACATCCTTTCAAAACAGACCCGCCGACACAACCAACTTACATTAGTATTATAAATTATTTCACCATATTCACTTTATAATGGTTCCGAAAATGCTAAAGTTTAAGAGCACTTGAACGTATAAAATTCACAGTTTTTATAAGGGCGACCACTAGGTGAGTTACTTTTAAACCCTTTCCATACAACGCTTCTTGATTAAAAACATAGGAGACTAAGGAAAGAAGTCCTTTACTCAAACTCTTCTTTTAATTTGTTGCAACACCATTATTTTTTACCAACAATAGCCGAAGTCCCGTCACTAAAAACCCACACATTTTTTCCCCCACAGCAGCTTAAATTTGTTTAAGAGGGTTATCGTTTAGGAAAAAAAAGTACACCAGCACCTCTCATTATTTCATAGGGATCAGTTCCAAAAGCGCTTCCACTATCTGAATATCATCACTAACACCTCGATTAAAAACAGCAAACTGTGAAATATGTTTTAAATTTTTGCTCTCGTCAATTGCCATTGAATACGCCACAAAATTTGATATATTACTGTAGGCTGACATCGGTATTTTGTTTAGAGGATATCATGCAATATCTCAGAGACGAAGGAAGTCATTTCCAATACCTGCTTGAACAAGTAAATTTATAGAATGCAGTATTTAATGCATATTATGTTAGCAACTGCTCCTACATCCGTCTCTCATAGTCGAAATGGTAATACTTTATTTGTGATCCGAGTAGCTCAGTTACTGTAGCGACTAAAATATGAGGGGGGCGATCGAAGGAACGACTTTCTGTTCCCGGGGGAACACAGTCTGTATTATTTCTTACAAGGTTCCAAAAGGCTCTGGGCCCCACCATGCCTACTATTTAATGAACATCGGTCTGTACAGCGGCAGACACGTGAAGCTGACCATTCATCTCCATCAGGTGTCAAAGGTTAAGAAATCCTGGTGTTACATTTACACAAAAAAAGACCCATAATTCGTTTCGGAAAGTCGAGGATTAGATTCCCGATGTGGTCATGGGGATTTCTCATTGACTTTATCCTTCCGGCCGCACAATGGCCCTGGGGTTGACTCAGCCTCCAAGAGAAATGAGTACCAGGGTATATTTTTGAGGGTAAAGGCGGCAGGTGTGTAGGGCTGACAACCTTACCACCTTCATGCGTCAATTTTTTAGAAATTCCGACAGCCTCAACCTTCTGGAGCACTAAGGGCCTGTCTAGGCCTGTACAGGGATAGCTTTACATAATTGGTTTATTTAAAATGAAATGAGAGTATCAGTCGCTGTTATATGAGGCATAAACATAGTGGAAATTCGTGTAAGATCTGTCCATAATGTGATTTCTTTCTTAAGTCTAAAATTACGCATGGCGCTTATTTGTGAGGTACACGTCACAAATCAAACTCCCCAAAGCATCAAATATCAAGTAACAAAAGTCGCGTGGTAATAATAGGGACACGAAGCGGCCTTTCTCTCTTTCAAAACAGAGGGCAGTACACCGCATGGCATTCTCACGAATACAGCATATTACGTTCTCATCGACAGTTGTCACAGCCGCCTGAGTACTTAGCGCGAGATATTCAATAGTCCTTTGAAGGCATACGTAAATGTGTTCCTCCAGTTATTTAGACATAAAAAAATTCATCTGAGTTACATCCGGCTACTGAAGGAGACCGTGGAATCAGCCCTCCATTTGCAGTTCACCTTCCTATATAGGTAGAGTTCAACCGCTGCCTATCTTCTTCCCCACATAGCGCTGGAACTCCGCCTTCCCGAAGCTATAAATTCAGCCTCACAGCTACAGGCATATCATCAAGCTGCCCCAGTACAACAGTGTCCGGGAAATTGCGATATCTTAGTGCAGTTAGCCCGTAAGGTAGCAGATGGGGCCCATGATAATGTCCTGAAAGATACCAGCCCAAACGTTGATGCCGAAACGAACTTTATACCCACGTTCCCGGATAGTATGTTAGTCTGTGTCCAGGAAGTTACACATATATTCACGGGTGAAGTACACTTTGTCTGTCACACAGAATTTTGCGAAAAAAAGTGTTCATCAGCTGCGTGATGATTTTGCCATTCTCAGAATTGCATCTGTATAGGATGACTGTCTGAAAACGTCTGTGGGCTCCGCGACTACCGGTATGAAGACAATTTAGGGTGACTAAGTACTTCGAGGACCTTGGCTGAAATGGCCTCATTTCTAGCGCGATGTCGCTTCAACTTCTCCATTGTCTCTTTCCACAGCTGCAATTGTGGCATCTTCATTGGCTGGTGTCCGTACAGTCCGTGGACGACCTGAATTCTTACGTGTCGCAGGTGTTACAATTTCTGTCTCAGGGACACCCTGCTCCATTCGTCGAAGCATATTACCGTCTAGATGACGTAGACCAGAACAGCTTAGCGCGTATTCCCGTGCAGAAGTAGACCTACTAGCTCGACTATTACAGGCACCGCGTGTTAGGAGCATGTCGCTGTTTTCGTATTGTGTGCATTACATGATTACCCGATTACAACAAAGCCCTGATGTGCTTGTGCATCTTGAGCGAACCTACCAACGTGTTCTATCGTCGTGAAAAAATAACACTGCTGAGAAGTGTATTACCCTATTTGCCGGTGACTTTTATCCCCAAAGTAAAAGTCTCAGACTTACGTTGTGTAATATTTTCAAATTTTTTAATAAGTCACACCGCGGACATCTCGCATGTCAATTACTTTACAGTCTGTATATGGATGGAGCAAGAATCCTCTACAGAGGCCCCTGTGAGAAGAACCAAAGCTATGACTGGGGTAAATAACGAAGAGCTCTCAGTCAGGTTAAGGCTAAACACTGTGCTGCCAAACTTCGGCTTCTACAGTTGTACTTAGAGATACTGCAGTTAGAGTGAGGGTGTGACTTCTACTCTGATGCATTGCCATAAACGTATGGTATCAGCTGTAGCTGAAAAGAAGCACAGGCCGTCAGTTACAGCGAAAATTTTATCAGTTTTATTGCTTGCTACATGTTTCGGCTTACGTGAAAAGCTGTTATCAGGCACTTAAAAAATACAAAAAAGGAAGAAGATTTGAATGGAATACATTATTGTATTGAGTTATATTTAAATTATCTTCCTTCATTTATTTTTAATTGCCTGATGATGGCTTTTCACGTAAGCCGAAACACGTAGCAAGCAACAAAACTGATACAAATTTAGATGTCACTGACGGTCTGCTGTTCATATATCACAACGGGATGTCTTCGATAAAGGCATCAGTTACAGTTTGAAATGTTATCTGAGTCAGTGTAGCAGCTGCATTGGGTCGAGTAGTCTGCGTCAGAGAGTGCATATTATCGTCAGATACTGTCATCTGAGTCAGGTAAAGATTTGTGTCTTATGACACTATTATCTGTGTGGATACCTGCTGTATCCTAAGACACGTTGTTTCAGGGTGCGAGTTTTATCTAGGGAAGTTCTTATCTGACTCAAGAAGTGAGCTATGTTTGGAGACACTGTTATCTGAGACAGGGGAAGCAGCACCCCACTTCTGTCTGCAACAGTAGACAAATTCTCTCTCACTTTGTCTACGAGCTGTTGTACCTCTAGACAAAGGAAGGCTATAAAATGTAAAGTGCTAAGAAAGTGAATGAGACAATTAACAATACACTAATAAATGTCAAGTTATTATTTAGAATAATAGAAGGATATAAATTAACACGCAGTCTAACGTTCTGAACACAAACAGGCATTGCAAAGGCATGTACAACACATGAACTGCACATGCCTCCTTTTATTTCCAGATCTGCTAACCCGCCCACCTACATGACATTTAGCCTTTTTAAAAATCAAATATATTTATACAATACCAAAAATTTCAAGTCTTAGCTTACAGAAAACACTGCAATTCCAAATGATTGAGGCTTGTTTTTGGGGAGATGATCAGTGATCACACGAAACGCTTCATTACACTGTGCGGGTAAGCAGTTTCATATGTTGTCTAATATGCAGTAAAGTGTTGAGCTGTGGATAGTCCTTCAGTGTACTAAGAAAAGAGAAAGATGCCGCACGGAGCCCCTCGAGATGTTACACTTCCCTTTCTGCCTGCTTCCCTACATTATACCCCCCGTCGTCTAACACTTCTGTTTCTCAGGAATGTCGATAATGATAAGCACGTAATAACATTGGCTATTGACAAGCGATTTGGGCTGGTTGATATAGATCATGTGGGGCTAGGGTATAATGCAACAGTCAGAGGAGAAACTGGAATTACCGACAGTATTTGTACTAACTACACGACTTTGTGTGGTAACAAGATAATTTTTAAAATACATGTTACAAAATGTGAAAAGTTCTTCAGAATTCTCACATGAACTACCGCGTATTTCAATCCAATTATGGGCGTCTTTGTAGTTTGTCACATGTTACGATATTTGCAAAGAACCTACTGCCTACATCTTCAGGGTGACTGAATTGTTTCATGTGGATACTGAAGTGGTAAGGAGGAATCAAATGTGTTTGTGATATAGTCCTATAAAAACGCCTTCGTGGAAAATTTAACTTACATTAGCTCGGAAAAACCTTTTCCCACTTCCCGGCTTCAGTATTTTGGATTGGTCAAACACCATAAAACTGTTGCTTAAAATCTTCTGGGTTATTACCCGGCGTCATTTTTTTGGTGCATGACCAAAGTTTCGGGATCACTTGTTTGTCCCATCTTCAGGGTCTTAGGAAAAAGAATCCCAGAGATAATCCAGAATATTTTAAGCAACATTACGACCACGGCGGAAGCCTTCAATTACATACCATAAAACTGTCCTATGTAACAGAAATATTTCCTTTCTCGGTATTAAATCAGCATCCACTTGAACCAGTTCAACACCTTGAAGACGAAGGCAGTGCCTCTCCCAGAAACGTCCGAGCATTTAACCATTACAATATGCAGCAACCGGAAACAGGAAACAAGGCCATCATCTGAATAAAAATGACACGTGAAACTGAAAAATTGTACTTCAATCCAGTTCATACTGCTGCAATATGTCTTTCAATGTTACCACTACCTGTTTTACTGAAAATCGTGGCGGAGCGGTTGGTACATCTGCTTCGTATAAAGAAGGTCAGCGACCATGACGAGCTTTGTCGTGGTTTTACTCAATCCCTCTCGTGAATGTCTCAAATTACTCCATTACCACTTCCTTCAACAGCATTTCCAAATCATTTTCACCCATAATCCTACTACGTCACGCTGCACATTCTGACCTACTGACGCCTCTTAATCATTCACAGAACCAATGCAGACAAGCCAGTCGACTCCCACGTTTGCTCTCTTGAAATGTTTCACAAAAACACATCTGTGGGTTCAAAACACCTAAGTGTTAATGTCATAGCATGATACACCACTTGTCTCTGGAGTCTAAGTTCCGCATTTTCGCTGTCAGTAATATGAATGTGGTCCAGTTAATCAGGAAAGGGTTTATAAAGGCCAAGGTACAGTCTATATTGCAGGCATTGTAAGTAACATTTACTGATCAGCAGTCAACCGAAAATGACTTGTAATGGATGCCAGTATCAGCCTTGGCCTACTTCTGGAAGTATATCTCCAAACTATCTCAACTTTCAGCACTAGATGCAGATGAGTAATTAACGAGACGCCTATCGGTCTCATTTACGGAGAAAGAACCGCGGTACCCGCTAAATAAGAGACTGGGTGCCCCGGAAATGGTCTGGACACTGTAGGAAAGAGAAATCTTCCTCCTCCTTCGAAGTGCATACGGGAATGTTCGGTAATCCAGCCAGAAGAGCAGTCATTGTACTGAATAAGTTACTTGGGTACTGTACTACAGGTACCAACACAAATTTCGAAAACTCTGACACAAGGCTGAAGAATTTGTGGGCCTGAGGAACGGTCACACAGGCTAATAAATGAAGCTGACTAATTTTGCTATAACTAACTAACTCCATAGAGCAGAGTCCGTCTTGAGAAGCTAACAGGTCGTCAGCTAGTCAAGAAATTCCCCGCGTTTTATGGAGCCCGAAGGTTCATTACCGCACTCACAAGAGCCCGCCACCTGTCCCTATCCTGTCCCCATCCCACTTCTTAAAGATCCATTTTAATATTATCCTCCCATCTACTCCTGGTTCTTCCAAGTGGTCTCCTTCCCTCAGGTCTCCCCACCAAAACCCTGTATGCACCTCTCCCCTCACCCATACGTGCTACATGCCCCGCCCACCTCATTCTTCTCGATTTGATCACCCGAATGATATTTGGTGATCAGTACAGATCATTAAGTTCCTCGTTATGTAGTCTTCTCCACTCCCCTGTTACCCCGTCCCTCTTAGGCCCAAATATCCCCCTCAGCACCCTATTCTCGAACACCCTCAGCCTATGTTCCTCCCTCAGTGTGACAGACCAAGTCTCACACCCATACAAAACAACATGCAAAATTATAGTTAATTTTTTTTGCTATAAGCTTTAAAATTTGTACTGATAACAATGTTACATGTGTAAGCCCTATTATTACCTTATCCTCTAACAGATGTGCTCTTTAATGCTTTACAATTTTGAATTTTATATCGCTTCCTCAGTTCCTTGTTTATTCGCAGCACTATTTGCAATATATTTTGTTTTATAAACAAGCTTATTACCAAATAATTGCAGCAATATTATTTTACAGAAGTACTTTAACACGTTACGGCTAGCGTCCGTAGCCATCCTCAGGGAGTAACAATATTCAAAGCCGTATACAGCGTTGTTATGTTGCGTGTCGATTTTAAATAGTAAATTAAAAAAAAAAGACTAATGTCACTATGCAGGCAGTTATCGTTTTACGCCACGGTTACGTTCCTGAAAAAGTCGCGCAAATCGAACTCAAATTTTCCCTTTAAAACAGTGTATTTCCTGGATTTAGGGAAATGACAACCTCATCTTATGTAGCGTATGACTACAACACTACTGGACATTCGGACCTCCAGAGTATATATTTACTGTATATATGTTACAGTGAGAACCCGAAATCCGTTAAAACCCGATCTTACTAGGTAAAACTACTTCCAACGAAGCCTAACCTAACGTAACCTAATCTATCGGTTATTACTAGATTTTACTAAGAATAGACAGTCAATTCTAGAAGTATCTACTTCATGCTATTGACGACAGGGCTTTGTTGGAACTAGTTTTACCCAGTGGCTTGGGGTTTTAACGGATGTCGGGTTCTAACTGTAACATATATAAGTATATATATATTTATGTACAGCATACATACATCTGCATATAATATATTTATTTATTTATAATGCAATAAAAATACAAGAGGCTCACAGCCATAGTTCTTTGGTACGGTTTATTCAGATAAGCCTGGCAGTCTTGCTACACAAACAAACACTTCAGTTCCTGACTTAGCACTTTCTTTAATTCTATCTGCATTATCACGAATTGTATGTACGCTACTGTGAGCGAGTCTAACATTACGACATATACCAACAATTCGTTCACCTCTTTCAAGTCGGTTTATTACGTGTAATTTCCCTTCAATACTGATTGTCTTTCGCCGATTTTGCACTTGGATTGCACTGGGTGATGCAGATTCACGTTTCTCACTCATATTGGTAAGAAAAGCCAATGCTGTTGAAGAGGAAAATAAATGAGCCGCGTGGTTATATCACCAACGTAATCAATTCATACACGTGACTGAGGGCGTGTCAGTGACATCACTTTCTGTTGGTCTCCTACAGAAGATAAGCGCGGTCACGGATCGTCTATGCCAAATCGCGTTAAACCGAAAATTATCGCGTACATTCGAAAAGTGGTGTAAATTTACAAACTCTAAATCTAAATCGCGTAAAAACAGATTTGCCATTAAGTAATTATATACATATATATATATATATATTACTATTAAATGCGTCTTAAAATATAATACAAGAAGAGTATTGAAAGTTTAAAACGCTGCATGTAAACATCTTGAAAGTGTGGATGTTTTTCGGGTGTTAACGGAGTGGAAAATCTTTAAATATTTTTGAATAAGAATTGAAATCTTATTGTATGTTAAGATTCTGTAAGAGCAAATCTGAATAGACTACATACCCGATATGTTAACACTCCGTGTATATCTTGTTCTATAATATAACGTTTCTAGGAAAACATGTTCGAACAATATTGTAACCACTAAACATTCATTAAGAATTACATTTGAAACATTATAATTAAAACTGCTACCTAAAAGTTCTTTTACGGGCAGCCACTAATGGCACAACATATGGAGCGAACCCAATTTTAACCTTTTGAAGAATAAGTTCTTCTAAATTATGTATAAAATTTTATTTCATACCGCAAAGAGAACATAGTACTGTTTAGGGAAATAATCTTTTGGTTTTTATACAAGTTTCTATAAGGTTGTTTTTCTTTCAAAGTCTACGAAGAAAAAAAAACATGTTTTTAACGCAATAAATTTTCTAAAAGGTCATTCAGTTCCTTCACATGTTTCGACTTTCATAGGTCAACATCATGAGAGCTTTCCTATGTACAAAAGCAATGTTGTTTATACGTCCAATTTTTACAACATTTTCTACACAGTTATAACGTTTCGTTTTGTGCATGTATTTAACTATTCCTAATTTTCTTTTTAAGCCATTCGAATAAACGCTGCGTAACATTTAAAGTACAATCCAGTTCTGACAAAATGTCCCACTATATCAATTATTTTTAAATGTTCTTTTCACAATACGTTACAAACAGAATGCCGTCTTTGTAAAACCTTCTGAAACTGACTCTGAAAGTCTCGACACGTAGGAGAAGAGAAAGACTTCATAAAGTCGCATTATGTTACACTAGATGCCTTTTTGAATGCCACTGAAGGGAGTAACAACTGTTCTCACAAAATACTTTCCAGAAGCCACAATTTAGGGGCAACCAGATTATCTACAACACTTCGCAATAAAATAATATTCGATAACTCAGCTGAAAACACTGATAAGATAACAAGACATAACATGAATTGGTTTTTATCGATTTTTGTGGATAGTTATAAGGAACTGGTGCAATAATAATACGTATATATAGATATAGACATACAATAAATATAAAACATGTAACTTATAACTAGTAACAGTACATAAACATACTTTCACAGCTACACCAACAAAACATGCATATCTGAAACATTTACAAATAAACACGAAAAAGCACAGAATCAATACAGCTCTGATTATCAAAAGGATATATATATTAGCATAATTTTTGTACGAATAAAGTTCTGTATATCATTATACCATTTCGACAATTCATCGTAACACCTTGGCAATGACACTTGTAAACCGGAATCCAAAAATTGTCTCCCTGCAGACGACCACTGATGACTGTAACATGTAAGAGTAAAATCAGGTGATATAAAAACAAATGTGTGTACCGCTATGGCGTGTGTTATGAGTACCGCCTTTTGTTACGGGGATCGAATCCCGTTGGGAGCGAGATTTTCAGCAGCCGTCCAGACCGGCCCTGGGGCCTACCCAGCCTCCTATACAATGGGTACCGCGTCGTTCTCGAGAGTAAATCGGCCGGGGCGTGGCGTTGACCACACACCCGCATCTAGCGTCGAGGTTAAAGAAAGAGTAGAGCTATACCTCTTCTCCCCCTCTGGGCTTTCATGGCCTGTTCTAGGGTGAATTTTACCTTTTAATTTTCCAGTTCGGAACACGTACATACACTGTGCAGAAAATGCAGAATTTCTAACGTTGTAGCAGGTGGTATACATAATTACCACTGCGATTTTAAATGTCAATAAAATTTTAATTTTGGTTAAGATTTTGCAACACAACTCTCTATCTATTTTACTTTTAGGCGCTTTTCGCAAAATTGCGAAAATCGAATAAAAAGCGTATATTAGCTTCGTCACTACATTTCTTGTGACCGCCCTTCTGTCTATACGGAACAACTCGGCTCCAACTGGAAGAATTTTTACGAAATTTGATGTTTGAAGATTTTTTGAAGATCTGTTGAGAAAATTCGAGGTTTAATAAAATCTGACAAGAATAATGTGTACTTTACATCAAGACCTCTGTACATTTATGATATGTCGCTCAATTCTCCTTAGAATGAGAAATGTGTCAGACAGGAGTTGTAGAGAAAATCAAAACATATATGTTGTGGTCGATAAAGTTTTTCAGAAAATCGTGCCATTTATGAGATAATGTGTAAAAATATGGTAGAGCCAGACAGGCCACAGATGACAATAAAATACGGCGCATGCGCATTGCATGCTGGATAAATAAGGCTACAGACACACAATTATAATATGTAATACTTGTTGCTTTTTCCCGCAACAATGGTTACGCGAACGCGCCTCAATGTTACGTTATACGTACATTGCCTGTGTTGTTACGGTTTAACACTTTATGAAGGGCTCAGGTTTTATGTCGAAAGGGTGTGGAAGGATGCGGTTAGCTCACAATTTAAGGTAAGTCTACCTCCTAGAGCGACTAAAAACCCACGAGAAGTGTGGTCAAGGTATAATGTATTCGAGCCAGCATTTAAAACCAGGACATCCCAAATATAAACCAGGTGTCTCAACCACTTGGCTGTAGTACACGGTGCGTCTCTCAAGACAATCAGTTTTTAAAATTCTAGGTAATTATTTAATGATCGGCATCTTAAATATGTAGAATTAACATCCTCCGTTACTACTAAGAAATACATAGCGGCAACTGTAGACTGACTGGGCTCAACATGTGGAAGCATCTGGCAGAAACCACCTTCGTGCAGCAAAGTCCTTCTTGAGAAGCTAACAGTAGCTCATTTTGTCATGAACTCACCCACCTTCTATAGAAACCGGAAGATTCAATACCGTTCTCACAAAAGCCCGCCACTCTGCTCTATCCAGAAGCAGACGGCTCCAGTGCACAACACGTCACATTATTTCAACATCCGTTTAATTATTATCCTACCATCTGAGCCAGAATATAAAAGAGGTATTTTCAGTTCAGATTCACTACCAATATTTTATAAGCATTTTTGGTAGGTGAACCGCAATATTGTAGTCAGTATAGAGACTAAACTAGAAACTGGACGGTCCGGTGTTCGAACCTCGACAGGGGCAAAAGATTTGGCTGTTCTTCGAAACGTCCCTACCAGCTATGGGGCCCACACAGCCGCGTATTCAATATGTATCGGAATTCTTTACAGGGGGAAAAGCGGCCGGGGCGTGAGTTTGACCTCTCACCTCCATTTAGTTCCGAAGTTAACAATGAGTGGCGCAATACCTCCAATCCCCCAATACGGCCTCAGGGTGTGTACTGGGGCAACTTTACATTTTAGGTATCTAATAGGTTCCCACGCACTCATCATCTTCATCGGACCATCCTGATACCCTTTGATGTATAACACAACTTACTAAGCCCCTCGTCACACAGTCGTCGCCGCTCTCCCAAGAAGCATCCTTGTTATTTCAGAGTCGAGTCTCGCATGCAACAGCTGGTCTTCAAACTCAGACACGATAAGTGAAAGGCCGTCTGTTACCTTTAGAGGTCTACAAACGGTATATTGGGAAGATACGTAAGATGCCGAGCTCAAATGCCTCAGTATTATTGCTATAAATTGTATAATGTTTTATAGACTGCTGTGAAAATGACAAGGCAATTTGTCATGACGCTACGCCATTTCAGAACAGGGTGCTGACAAGAATATTTGGTGCCAAGCAGGAGGTAGAAATATGATGAAAAAGTTGTGTAACTGATAGTTTTATAACACATATCCTTTAACTATTATAATGATAAAGTTCAGGAAGATGGCATGGGCATATCATGTAATGCCCATAAAAGATGATAAATGCGTATGGAATTCAGTCCAAAAAACTGAATGAAATAGGTCGGGAGTCTAAGCCCATATTAGTTAGTTAGTTTTCCTCCTGTCGCTCCTTGCGGAGCATAAGGCCCTCCTTTCAGAGGTTTCTTGGTCTGCAAGTGTGCATTCTGTAGTGAGTGACCAGTCCACTGACTGCACAAGTTGTACTCATCCTGATATGACTTCCAGAGCCAGTCAATCAGGAGACTTGGGTGAGAAATGGCCGCTGAATTTTGCTTACGAAACATCTCTATTCATGCCCGTAAGGTTCTTTTACATGCCGTAAATCTACGACATGGGACTGACGGCTTTACTTCCCCTCCGAAGGAAGTGGTGCTACGGATTTTTATCACCCTTAAAAATCCATCGACCTCGGCTGGGATTGAACCCGCGAACCTTGGGTCCAGTGGCGAGCATGCTAACCACTAGTCCACCGAGGGCGACTAAGCCTATATGGGAGAACAATATTAAAATTGAATGTAAAGTAATATGGCGTGTGTGGATTGGATTAATTTGTTTTAGAATCACGACAAGTTTCAGGTCTCTTTACACACATTAAGGAACTGTCGGATTCGACCAAATTCGGGAAATTTCTTCTCTAATTTTGGGTGGATGAATAAATTAAGAGGATTTAATTCAGGAAATGATTACTGACATAGGGACCAGAAGGTTTTGTCTTCCGGTTTGCTAAGAACACCAAAACTGAAAATATAAAGTGTTATAACGCTCCCTGTTGAATTGTATGGGTGCGAAACTTGGTCTGTCATTTCAAAGGAAGAACTAGGTTGAGGTTGGTCGAGAATAGGGTTCTGAGGAAGCTTTTTTGGCCTAAGAGGGAGGAAGTAACAGGGGAGTGGAGGAATTTGCCTGTTGAGGAGCTTTATGATTTTGCCCCACCAAATGTTATTCCGGTCATCAAATGAAGGAGGATAAAATTGAGGGGCACGTAGCATGTACGGTAAAAACAGAATGCGTGGAAAGTTTCAGTGAGGAAACCTGCAAGAAAATCACTTGTGAGATCTGGGGGGAAATACGATAATATTAAAATAGATATTAAAGAAATAAGATGGAAGGTTGTTGAATGGATGAATCTGCTTCACGGTCAATTGGGGGGGGGGGGGGGCTATTTTGAAAACGGTGACGAACATCTTGATCCCATATAATGCGGGGAGTCTCTGGACAACCTGAAGAACCTTTTATTCATTGAAGGACTCCGCAGCAGATGCTACGGACACACCACAGCCTTGATGCTTATTGTGCAACCATGTGATGAAGATGATTAGTTTTTTTCTTTTTTTCAGTGTAATGGTACACCGGTGGAATGAAATTGACAGGGGAAAACCGAAGTACTTGTGTCAGTGTCAATTTGTCCACCACAAATCCCACATGGACTCTTACTTTCTCAAGAAAAACTCTACTCCGTGAAGTTAATTAGTTAGTTTCATGGGCAACTATAAGCTTCTCAAGAAGACTGTGCTCCATGTAGCTGTGTTTTATGATAAGCATCTGTGTGATCATTCCACACGAATGAAGTCTCTCATTTCAAAGCAAGACGTCCCCATTGGCATACAGGTTACAAGAGCATATTTATTCTTACCCTACAGTCAGATCCAACACTTCGTTTTTTAAAAAATAATACGTTTTTGGCTACAAGTTTCGGCTCATAAGAGCCATCATCAGACCATAACAGAAACTATAAGCTGAAAAACTCTTCCGGGAATGTATGTCTCTGCGTAACCCGGTAGAAATTTACCGACGTTTCGCATGAACATTCTGCCTTCATCTTCAGGATATAAGTAGGATTAGAGATGGAGCCAGTACCTCCCTCTGTCGGTAAATTTCTACCGGGCTACACGATGTCACATTGCATGTGACGAAGGTCTTCACTTGTTGCGTCTTTCTGTATTTTGCGACGCGAGAAGGAAACGCTTGGGGCTTACATACACAGTGCCATAATTCACATTAAAAGAAGAAAAGAAAGCTAAATGTTCGTGGAAGAAGTACCATTTGATACCCACTAGAGAAAGGGCTCGCTCCTCCCCACCCGCCCCTTCCGTGAATCATTGTCTCTCTATCTCTCTCTTTCTCTAGTCTTGCTGTTATTCCCTCCTACATTTTGTCTTGCCGTTCACAATCTCCTCACAGCTGCAAGTAGGGGGTCAAGTATTGTATAAATATCCCATCGGGTTTTGAGTTGATATCAGTTCTGTCAGTGCATCGCTAACAACATTATCAGCATGAACACGGTGCGTACATCAGAGCTCTCTAGTGGGAATTTAACACACTGTTACAGCAAATTTACACATCTGTAGTTTCTGCTGTGGATACGCTTTGAAGAGAGAGGTTATGTTACAATTATTTGCAAATTTACAGAGCGATCTGAATTACAAACCTGTGGATGAAAACTGAGAGCCAGATATAGGCGTACGGTATATTGGGTCGCTTTGTATTCCAAAACTCGCCACCACACAGGCTGCATTCAAGGCAGCAAAACCGAAAAGTTACAACAGTAGCATATTCTAAATTTCGAAAACGGAAAGCTAGGACTTGAAACCGTGTAACTTGATATATAAGTACTGACGTTTCGGAGGAACCCTCTGCGTCTATCTTCAGGGTAGTGTGCGCACCAGGATCCTTCGTAAATTGCGGTACATATGTACATAAACACCACGGTATGTCATGTCATAAGATGACATGTTCAGATTATAGAGTTGGACATCCCGTTGTGATGTGTGAATATTAGACAAAGAGAGAGAGGAACGAAAATTGCAATAGCTTTGATAACATTTCATTGTTGATCGCGCTACATGTTTCGGCTTTAATAAAAGTTGATGAATTGCGATCAAACGGAGACCTTTGAAGCGACTATTAGACGAGGACGATATAGGTATATTAAGGCCTAACTCGTGACGGATGATGACGATAAAAGTTGCTGTTGAGGTTGACTGTCTTCTGTTTGCCTAAAAATTCAGATTTGTTTTAAATCTCAGTTTCCTTCACACGCTGGATCACGAAATTATGCGTATTTGTAAGTTCCGATCTGTTAACAAAACGGTGACTGTATCAGTAACTCATTGTATGACGTCGAATCATTAAATAATATTGCGTAATAAACTGTGAAGGGAAGCGCTCGTGTCGTAATTTGTCGTACCATCCCGGTGTTTGCGTGGAAGTAAAGAGGAAAGCCATGGTAGCGTCAGACTAAACATTCTGTGGACCCAGATATAAACCCGTGACCTCCGGACCATGAAGCAGGGATTTTGAATTGTAGGCCAATGCTTTCGATCTTCTTCACGTTTGTAGCGACATACTTCAGAGACGGGGCAGGAATCTACATGCCGTAGAAGGCAGAGTTGCTTGTGTTGATATCTGAGCACGTAGGTATTAAGTGTCTCTTGTCGCTGGGCGGCTGGAATTGCTGATGCGCATGCGCATAAAACGGAAAACACAACAACTCTGACGGTTTTGTGTTCTCTTTACTGCTATTAGCGACGCTGCCAATAACAAAGACCATGTAGTATATATATTTTCTAAAGAAGATTTTTGTATTAATTGAATAAAAATTTAATTAATTACTTCGTCTGAATTCTAATAGGACTAATTTCATTCAATAATTACATTTCACTAACTTTTACTTCCTCAGAAGCTGTTAGTGGCTCGGCAAGTCAAAATTTCTGTTCTTTATCGAAACTGTAGATTACGTAACGGCTTCACAGGACGCCAAACCTGGTAGTTGAGATGACTCTTAATATTATAATAATCTAGTAAGTGACACCGTGATGACTGTTATCAACGTACCATTGTTTTAGAAAAGCCTTTTGCCTCCATATTCAGGTAGCCGAAATACTACAATTTTTCTTCTAATGCATTAACTAGGCACAATCTTCAAAGCAGCTGTGACTCTTATCGTTACCTTCTTAACTCCGAAAAAGAGACGCACCATATGTATAGCGTAACATTGAGGCACGTTCGCGTAACCATTTTTGCCGTGGAAAAGCAATAAGTATTACATATTCTGAGTGTATATCTGTAGCCTTAGTTATCCAGCACAAAAGCGCATGCGTCGTATTATATTATCATCTGTGGCCTGTCCGGCTGTAACATATTTTTCGACATTATCTCATAAAAGACACGATTTTCTGAAAAATTTTTTGAACATAAAATGGGTTTTGATTTCCTCTAAAACTTTGAAATATTTCTCATTCTAAGAAGAATTCAGCGATATTATTATAAATGTACGTAGGTCTTCACGTAAAGTACCGTTATTTTTTCATATTTTAATGAAATTTGAATTTTCTCGACAGATTTTTGGAAAATAATCAAATGTTAACTTTCATGAAAATTCACCAGTGGGAGCCGAGTTGTTCCGTGCGGTCTGACAGATATAATGAGGCTAGTAGTACCTTTTCGCAATTTTGTGAACGCGCCTAAAAATAACTCCTGAAAAATACAAGCAAAATCAACTTCATTAAGATCCTCTTCTCACAAGTGTAAGTCAGACGAGATTAAATAACCAAAGCTAAAATTCACGATCTTTCCTAACGCATAGGGAAGTACGTTTGTAGCTACATAGTCTGCTTAACAGAACTGGTTATACCGATTTACATCAGCAGTAAACATCTAAAAGGAAGTGTGTTCGTGCCTGTGGCAATCACACCTCGACATAAAATGAAGAGACAGGCCTGAAACGTTGGCTGTAGGTTTAGAATGTTTAACTGTAGTCACAAATAAAATCGAAAATTTTCCACGGGATCAGGTTCGAGCCATCGAGTTTTATCCCATGGAATGATTGGGTAAAATGTAAGTTAAGCGAAATAATCTTATATTAAGATGTACCTCATTAAAAAGGCATTGCTCTAACGATTACGAGGAAAGATTCCAAAAGAGGACAAAGTTTATGTCAAAGAATGAAACACAAATGCATATAAAGAGGAATGCCGAGGGTCCAGTTTTATTTAAAATGACTCGACACAATAAGTCCTTTAAATTATGTTAAAACAGGTCAAAATCTAAATCGAAGTTTGGAAGGAAAAAATATTTTAATTGTAATATAATTTATAATTCAAATTTTTTTTGTGAAGAAGGGCCCCGCAGCAGATGCTACGGACACACCGCAGCCTTAAGGCTTATTGTGCGACCTTGTGATGAAGATAGTTTTTTTTTCCGTTTTTCCAAGGGGAACGAAACTGACAGGGGAAAACCGAAGTACTCGGGGAAAAACCTGTCCCAGTGCCAATTTTTCCACCACAAATTAAAATGGATTAGACCTCGGATCGAAACCGGGCCTCCGCGGTGAGAGGCCGGCGACTAACCGCCTGAACCATGGCACGGACTCATAATTTACATTTAATATACATTCTTCTAAAAAAATCACTTTAGTGTCTAAATATTATATATATTATATATATATAATTTCTACGTGAAACATAAAACGGCTCCTCAATACACGTTCGTGTTAATTGGTTACTTTGAGAACTGAAGTTTATGGCAGTAGTGCAGTAGGCGACGTTAATACTTGGTTTGCTCTAAGAACAAAGAAATTTCCGATGAAATGTTCTGTACAGTAGGAAGTGAGTATGGTGACTGATGGTTAAATGGAGGTCACGGGCTGTATAACCACAATTATAACATCATGAATAAGTACTTCATTTGTTTGTTGCGCTATTTTAAGGGAAACACGGGCGAGGGTAGCGCTAGTGTAAAGTAATTTTGTTTGATGTTAAAATTAGTTTACACGTGTATCTAGTACGAATTACATCACACATTTAAAATATGGAGGTGTGGATAATTGTGGCCGCTGGATTATATTAAATAAAGAAGTAAAAAGTGTTTGAAACAATGGCGGGTGCTTACGTTATTTAACCCTTTAGGACACAGTGGTTTTTAGTATTAATTGAACTACCTGCTTTAAATTAAAGTCTCTATATTTTATTACACACGATTAATTGGCTTGTTTAGAATTATTTTCAAAATAAACAGCGATTCTTCCCCTAAACAGCACTGCCGACTTCTCTTAGTAAAATTGCAGAATTTCTCCTGTGTTATATATATTTAAACTCCAGGCTTAAAACAGTTACTTTAGCATTGCCTTTGTCATTCGGCAGTGAGTGAAATTAAAAAATTCTCCATTCGGTATGCTCACGTTTCGGTTTGTAGAAGAGTTGCAAGCCTACTGCGCATGAAATAAAGAGGCTAATTAAAAGGTACATTGTCAAATCGAGTCATAAGTTAGAGGAAAATAGTAAAAAAAGAATATCGGTGAAACAGTTGGATGCTGTGAAAATGTGTACTGGGTTACGAAGGATCAAAAGTGACTAATTGTGTTGCTGCATAAGAAAAGGAAAGGAATTGACTGTTTACTGGGGAGAAACGGTTAACAATTTCGGAATCATCTAACTTACGGTTCTTTTCCCCATCAACCCTTTTTAAAAAGAGAAATATTACGTCGCGGAACAAAGATCTTTCTCCACTTTCAGGCGACAAAAAAGAAAGGTTCAAAGGTTCATCGGGCCGTGAAGAAAATTATTCAAAATATGATAAGAAGTTATTCGAATCCTATAATAGAGAAGAAGCTAGTGTGTAAATATTTTGTTCATTTAAGCAGTAAGATACCCAAGCATTAGTTTTTATTATTATTATTATTATTATGGCTCGACAGCCCTATATGGGCCTGGGCCTCCTCTTTTCGTCGAGGTTTCGTGATGACACACATTTGAGACACACCACAATCGGTAGGACTCCTCTGGACGAGTGATCAGCCCGTCGCAGAGACCTCTACCTGACAACACACAACACTCACAAGAGACAGACATCCATGCCCCAGGTGGGATTCGAACCCACGATCCTAGAAAGCGAGCTGCCGAAGACCCACGCCGTAGACCGCACGGCCACTGTGATCTGCCAAGCATTACCTTACGCCTTACTTAAGAAAATTGATTTAAAAGGACGCGGAAAATGTTGAATGATAAACAGGCTCAGGAGGAAGGACTCAGCTTCCTCATTGATACATTCTTACACAGCAACTAGAAGGAAGTGAAAGCCTTTAGTTAAACTTTATGAAAGCTGATTAGGAGCAGACGCATAATTCTGTATAAGTCTATATTCATGTCAGAAAGGTTGCTCCTTATGCTATATAAATAAATGTTTTAGAAAATATTTAATTATTTGAATAAATATTTGATTGCTTATACTTATAAAATAACTAATTTAACTAAACATTTTATCTCTGGACCTAAAAGAAACAATAGCGTTTGACTCGCGACAGAAAAGGTAATAATTTCATGATTGTGTAAGTTGAGGTAAATCATTGCATTTATATATTTCTAATTAAACATAACGTAATGTCATAAGTAAATACCCGGATTTAAATGTGATAAATTTGGCGGTGTTAATACACAGGTCAAAATCGTTACCCGGAGTGTAATAAATGTGGCTTTTATGTAGTAGGAGATAATTTTAAATTTGGTTTTAAGTAAAATGTAATATGAGAAGTTTTGGTAAAACAGAACTAAAATATAAATACGTACAGAAATTTACGGGCTCTAAATGAGTACCTTTACTCTTAAAGCAGTAGTAACTATCACTAAATATGCAACTGTTTCCGGTCTGTGGCAGGTTCTCGCGAAATTCCTCAGTTCCTCCTGTATAATTTTATAGCTACCTTCTTGCTCTACTTCGACCAGTATAATTCATTATTTATGTTATTTCAGCAGCAAAAGGTTGGAACTTTACGTATTTAGAAAATACACTTTCTTATGGGGGAGGAGGTAAGCTCCACGCTTTCATGACCTCGGCACTAGATGGAGGACATCGGTTCGCGCTTCACGCCTCGACCGCTTTACCTCCACGAATATATCCGCAAGTGCTCATTATGTCAAGAGCCTGGATGTGTCCCAGAAGCAGTATAAGCGCTGTGGAGCAGGAAGGAATATCGTAGTGTTGTCAGGAAACGAAACCGATGTCTCTCTTGTCCAGTCCGTATTGTTAGTGCGTTAATTAACGAAGCTGTTAATTACTGATATTAATATATAACGTTCGTAATCCAGCAGCGAGTGAGAATAGAGCAATGGTGGAGTGATACTGACAGGGGAAAACGGAAGCATTCAGAGAAAACCTTGTACCAGTGACACTTTAATGGCTTAGCGCAGTCACTTTCGGAGCAGGCAGTGACCAATTCTAATATCTATGACTAGTTAGCGTAGTCACTTTCGGAGCAGAGTGACCAATTCTAATATCTATGATCAGTTAGCATTGTCACTTTCTGCACAGATAGTGACCAATTCTAATATCTATGACTAGTTAGCGTAGTCACTTTCGGAGCAGGCAGTGACCAATTCTAATATCTATGACTAGTTAGCGTAGTCACTTTCGGAGCAGAGTGACCAATTCTAATATCTATGATCAGTTAGCATTGTCACTTTCTGCACAGATAGTGACCAATTCTAATATCTATGACTAGTTAGCGTAGTCACTTTCGGAGCAGGCAGTGACCAATTCTAATATCTATGACTAGTTAGCGTAGTCACTTTCGGAGCAGAGTGACCAATTCTAATATCTATGACCAGTTAGCATTGTCACTTTCTGCACAGATAGTGACCAATTCTAATATCTATGACCAGTTAGCATTGTCACAAGAAGCTTCAGCTACCCAAGCACTGTGTAAATGTTTAATGCACAAAAATGTAATTTCTTAAGTGTTGGGTGGGGCACGTAAGGGTCCGCTTTCACAGGACCCTCTTTTCACATGAAAATTTCGCGCAACAGAATTTTGCTCAACATGCCGTGGGACTAACAATAACTGTGTATGTGGCTATACTAGAGGGGAAAGCCCAAAAGCTCGAGGTAGAAGTGGATGGAGACGACCTGTGGTACTTTTATCAGTGGCCACAGTAGAAAATGACATTTAGCTCTACATAAGAGATTCGGTGGGAAATAGAACCTTTCTGGGCCCAGAGACAAGTATGTATATTCCATTCTTCCATGGTAACAGTCGGGTAAGCCACGCGATAGGTTCCTTACAAAATGTGTTTATATGTGCAGGAAGTATTATCGTGAAATGAAAATTAGCTTCAGCAGTTGTGCTACTGCTATTAAATAGCCAGCATGAAGTCAGAAGAAAGGCTCTTTTCTACACGAATATTCCGGCAAAGATTAAGCGAAAGGAAAAAAATTTAAGTAGGTCACTTCAGTGATGTAATTAACACTTCGAATGGCGAAATTCACATAAATGCTACTAATAAGTTAATTCATTATCTCACATGACACTCACAGCCTCTTCATTACGAAGACAAAATGGTTACCATTTTGAAAGCTAGTGGTTATTTTATGTACCGCCAGGTTTAACATCAACACCCCCAGCATTTTTCCATATATTATATTTATATGCATGTTGCATACGATTCTTACAACAAACAGCAGTCATTTCCTTATGCTGTATATAACGAAAATGCTTGGAAAATTCGAGTGTGTTCCCCACACCAAAGCAAGGGAAAAAGTTCGTATCAATACAGGGAATACACAAAAGAATGGTGCGGTTTTAATAGTGAACACTATTAAAACCGCACCATTCTTTTGTGTATGCCCTGTATATGTCTGCAAACACTTAGACTTCGAGGTACAGCCCAAAAACGTATAGACCTAAGTCCTTCAGATTTTTATCTGGGGGGGGGGGACATTAGAATTCATAGCGTGTTCTGTTCCAACTGAAAATAAAAAGAAACACTTCGCCAATGCACCATTTAAGCCTGTCAAAGCTGGGACCACCGACAGGGTGCGACAGTCCATAATAAGGCGTGTACGTACTTGCACTGTTTCAGGTGGAGGAATTTTGAGCACTGTTGTAAGTTGTGGCTTCATAAACAGTAAGAAATGAAGCAGTTATTAAATTGGGAACATGTATTGTAAATGTATTATGCCCGTTGTAAGTGAAATATTACACAGTTAAAGTATTTATTTTTGAATGTTTCCTTTAAATTAAATTCAAAAATCATTCATTTCCGGACACATATTTGTGTAAGCATTTTTCTCTGTTTTGATGTGAAAAAGACTCACTTCTGTTTACACCCTGTGTAACACTAAATGGTCTGAGTTTTTAATGAAAGCACACAATTTTCTCACTTAGCTAAGAACTGCAGATTCATTTTTACCTTACTCATCCCATTGCATGGAATGAGTAAGGTAAAAATGTTACAGTTTTATTTTAAAACACTGATAGCAAGTGCCTATACAGAGTCAAATAACATAAAGAGAGTGAAATATTATATTTAAACAATATGGAAAAAATGGTCTTGGCTAAGTAAAGGTACGGTCCCAGTATTTTTTTGGATAGGCTTACAGATTCCGGTAAATTTTGATAAGAAGAAACGCAGGTAACCTCGATCGGCCAGACGTGTTCAACCACAATTCAGTGAGGCTAATATTGTGCCTGTGCCGATCCCAGTGGCCGCGCGGTCTAAGGCGTGGGTCTACGGCTGCTCGCTTGCTGGGATTGCGGGTTCGAATCCCGCCGGGGGCATGGATGTTTGTGTTATGTTTGTTGTAAGGACGGTAATATGGAACATAACTGACATGAAGGACGAAAGGATTTAAACAGTACAAAAATGGATCAAAGGGGAAAAACCCCGGACAGGCAAAAAAAAAAAAAAATCCCGCCGCGGGCATGGATGTCTGTCTGTTGTGAGTGTTGTGTGTTGTCAGGTAGAGGTCTCTGCGACGGGCTGATCACTCGTCCAGAGGAGTCCTACCGACTGTGATGTGTCTTAAATGTGTGATCATGAAACCTCGACGAAACGAGGAGGCCCGGCCCATATAGGGCTGTCGAGCCATAGAAAAAAAATATATTGTGCCTGTGCACACAATATCGCTTAGTGCAAATTACTGTAACATTCTTATACGTAGGGTAAGCTGCAGATAAAACAACAGGGCCTGCAGGAGATAGGAAGAAAAACGGCAGTTATCAAAATTTTAAATTGCTTAACTTACACCAACAAATGCACCAAAACAAGTTTTGTCATTGATTTCTTTATTAAAATATTCCCCAGTACGCATTTCGGCACTTCTACATTGCCATCATCAGGGGGATCGTTGAAGTTTGTACATAGACCAATGTTCTTGAGTTACATCAGAACAATCAAGGCTGTGTATGGTAATATTACAATATTCTTTGTTATCCTAACTTTAAACTTTGAAAATCACGGCAGTTACATTTAAGACTTTCCTTCCTACATCAAAGAGAACACAGTGCGTCTCTATGACAAAGACAACCAGCTTGTCGCTGCTGACCCAAGTACTTTTTGTTTATTCTGAGTATCATAGAAACACATAAATTCACTCCTGGAGGGGAAATGTAGAGTTCGCTAACTTTTAAGGAATTCTGAGCAATGTCTGTTTCCATCTCAACAAAGTGCCATTTATTTCATACACTTATCCCTATTAGTTCTAGAAATATTAACGTTTTGTAAAGCATACGCAAAATTTAAATACCCAAGCAGAAAAATTCGGTAAGCTGGGAATTACAGCTGGGATTTAACTCGGCATTTAAAAGGTTAACTGGGTTTTAAATCACTGCTTTTGCCTGTTAAAGCAAATACTATGATGGAGGTAGATACGTAATATCATAAAGACACCTGGGGCTGGTAAAGAGTCCCGAGTGTGACAGATGCAAGCAGGCATCTGAAATGGCCGCGCACGTAACTTGTGACTGTGAGGTTTTGACCACAATAAGACTCAGGCACCTGGGTCGTCATTTTATGAAACCAGGTGACTTTGAAGACATCTCTATCAGCAAGATACTGCACTTTGTTCAAGGTGCTGGACTGCTGAATGAGCTAAAGAGTTGCACAAAAGATTGACAACGGTCAAAGTGCACGGGTCACTGTGGTGCCCGCCCTTCTGTGTTCTGTTCTATTCTATTCTATTCTATTCTATTCTATTCTATTCTATCATAATGACACAAATTCCTTCTCTTTCCCAAAGAAATTTTGTAGCTAAAAATAAGTTAAAGTAACATTTATTTTTTCTTCAGCCTGTAAAATTTTGTCTTTCACACGAAGGCAAAAACAGAGTTTTAGTGCTGTTAATGAAATTACTATTTTTTTTTTCCAAAGGCTGAACAGCCCCTTGGGGGCCTAGGCCGCCTCATTTTTCGAGGCTTCACGATCACACGCTTTAGACACACCACACTCGGTAGGACTCCTCTGGACGAGGGACCAGCTCGTCGCATAGACCTCTACCTGACAACACACAACACTCACAAGAGACAGACATCCATGCCTCTGGTGGGATTCGAACCCACAATCCCAGTAAGCGAGCGGCCGCAGACCCACACCTTAGACCGCACGGCCACTGAGATCGGCATGAAATTACTATACTACATGTTAATACTAGAGGAAAGACTAAAACACCCAGAAAACAGATTCTTCTGTGACATATATGACGTCCTCGTTGTCATATTTATAATTTTAGATGTGAAAACTCGTAGTTTGGTAGACAGATAATTCCGTAATCATCTACCAAGCCACACAACGTCACATTCTGTAGGGTCGCCCACGTCTAAAAAGGTGAACCGAAACAGTTCCTTTGGTATGCTGACCAGTTCGCGAGTTGGGCAACTGACACACTTGAGTTCGATTCGCACCATGATAGAGAGACTTTTCTGCACAATAACCAGAGCTGGGCTGGGACCCACACAGCCTCCTATACAATGGATATCCGTAGTTCATTTCTTCGAGGGTTAAGCTGTGGGTTGAAGCTAAACAGACATCTTCATCCAGTACCGAAATTTAAGAATGTGTGGAGCTCTACCAAGAGGCTTTCATAAGTTTTCATAGACTGTGCTTCAGTAAACAAAACACCTCTACTTACAACTTAAAGCAGTGAATGTTTTCTCCACAGATCGCAGTTGTAGCAGTGCTTAGTCTGGCGGCCGTCTGTCTGGCCAGGCCACAGACAAGCAACACGACGCCAATCCCGATTATTTCATACCACCAGGAAGGTCCCAACCTTGACGGTTCATACAAGTGGAGGTAAGAAATCGTGACATTTGTAACACTGATATTTATTCCCAGGCATTTAGCTACCTGAACAAGGAGACAGCTGCGATGCTGTTGCATCTGCGCAGAACGCTTAGGGATGCCAGGATATTCTGCGCATTTGAGAAGATTGGGAACTGAAGAAGAGAAGCTGCAAACAACGATTTGCGAGAGTAACAAGCTTGTATAAGCGAAAATTGTAGTAACAAGCTTATATAAGCGAAAATTGTAGTAACAAGCTTGTATAAGCGAAAATTGGCATGCAAGTAGGACAAAAAGCACTAATTTATGCTTCTTGTATATAAGAACACTCACAAACCGATATCTCGTAAACCGAGGGATTACTTTACCAGTAACTACGGCGTAAGAATGGCAAATTGCAGCCGATTAAATGAAATATACGCTTCTTAAAATACACAGTTTACTTCCTTCGTAAAAAAAAACATGGCCAAAGAAACTACGACGACCCGGCTACTTGGTCGTAAATTTATTGTCCAAGGTTATAGCTCAGCGGCTTACAAACACACAATAACAAGTGAGATACTGGATTCGCACAGCTGTAACTATGAACCTTAACAGATAGGGGCAAGAGGTTCGTCCGAAACGTCGGCACATTTCTGCCAAGAGAAAACGGCCTTATATCCTAGGAGGCAGTAAAATGAATTGCGATTACAGTCTTCTGGGATGTGACGCCGTGTATATTCCTATCCCACAGCAGAAGTTATATATTCATAGCTCAGTCACTAGAGTAAAAATTTTGCATGCTGGAAAACCGGGGAATCTAGGGTTCGATTGCTAATAGGGTCGGAAAGTTTCTTCTCCTCAGTGTTAAGATCCGCCCATGGGTTCATTTAGTCTCCTATCTAACGAATTGCGGACGCTCTTTCCCAGAAGCAAAGCGGCCGGGACGTGAGGCTGACAACTCACCATCTATGCCGAGGTTAAAAATGCATGGAGATATGTCTTCACTCCCCCATTCTTCTCGATTTTGTGATGATTAATTACGCACAAGATAACTTTCCTTTAGCTTTACTCCCCTCTGTGAGGACCTCAGATGTCAAAATGAGAGCCCAGTAGAAGTGATAAATTTTCTGCATAGACACAATTATGTTTGCTACTCTGAATCTTTATTATCTTCTTTGAGAAAAATTAAAAGCAAACCAGTCGCTCACGATAATTATAAGTGGGGTCGAACTCGGTTATAACGTCATGAAAGGGACTGAATATTTTGTGTCGTTATACGCGAGTGTTGTTATAACCGAGTAGTGTAATGTTACAGTAACAGTGAGGAATTAATTGGTACCACAGAATATCTGACGCTATAGACGAGGTGTCGTATAAACCGATGCCGTTATAACCGCCTTCGACTGTACTTTGTACCAACAGTAGCTGAGAATAATCTTGAAAAATCAGGAAAAATTTGATAAAGCCATGAAATACGTATAGCCTAAAAATTTAGAGGCGTTGGCTCACATTTGTATGTTTGTCTCACAAATCTTATGACCCGCTGACAGTGGCTACTCTTTATAAAATATGTGTTTCATTATTTACTGATGCTCTTTCGAGATGAGTATCGAGATATGTGTAGGTCTTACATGGAGACTGACGGCTTTTGTCTGAATAAAAAAAATTTAATGTTGCGAAAAATGTTAGTTACAATAAATAAAAATACATTGGACATGTACGAGTGGGGAAGTGGCAAAACTGCGCAGTGAAGTATTTCGTAAGTCCTACTATTGATCATGCAATATACGGAAGGCCGCATCAAGGTCGATGGGAAGTATGAGACTTACATACATTTGAAAAGCATACAAAATTGTAATCGGGAATTTTAAAAGGAATCAAACTCTGTGAAGCCTAGATGTAGATGGCACGATAATATTAAAAGGGACTGTGAAGAAATATATTGGACCTCTGAGGTCTGGATTAATCTGGCTTGGGATAGGAGCAAGCAGTAGACTCTTCTGAACAAGATACTAAGACTTTGGATGCCATAAATACGGAGAACTACCTGACAAGCTAAGCAACTATCAACTTTTCAAGAGAGACTGTTCGCAGGAGATAATTAGGCTTAGGATTATATACATTTTGCATATTTCATATGTAAAATAAAGATACATTTAAACTTTCACTTAGAGCCAATCCTATAAATAATGAAATTTGCATTTACAGGATTGGCTCTAAGTGAAAGTTTAAATGTATCTTTATTTTACATAAGCAATACGCAAAATGTATATAATCCTAAGCCTAGAGATAATAGTGAGTTATTTAATTAGGCAGTTGCTTACCAAGACGTGAGTATGTGAAGGCAAGCTCAGAGGACATAGTGCTGACGTCACTCGAGGTCTCTCTTGTAATTAGAGATAATCACGTTTCACGAGGTGGGAACTTTACGAAACTGATGTCCATGAGAAGTTAATACTCACGACAATTCAAAGAATGAAGTTCTGACAGCATGATTAGCAAAGTGCGCAGCTTGGGAATGCGGAGGCTTGCAAAGCCGCATATCTGGGAAAGGGTGTAATGTATATGCAAGTCTGTAGTACAGGCTGTAATCTACGTGCATATCTGTGTATTCTGTAAGATACGCGCAGGTCAGATAGGCTATAATCTACGTGCAGATCTATATAAGCTGTAATACAAGTGCAGATCTATATAAGCTGTAATATAAGTGCAGATATACAATATAGACTGTAATACAAGTGCAGATCTATATAAGCTGTAATACAAGTGCAGATATACAATATAGACTGTAATACAAGTGCAGATCTATATAAGCTGTAATACAAGTGCAGATCTATATAAGCTGTAATACAAGTGCAGATATACAATATAGACTGTAATAGACCTGCAGGTCTAAAATACAAGCTGTAATACACTTCACATCTACGTAGTCTGCAATACACCTGCAAATCTACAATAAAGACTGACATAATATGTGCAGATCTCTATATATTAACGCCCACTAGTGAATTCGGCTATGGTATTTCTTAAAGATTACACGAAATGGTTGAAAAATTTGTATCAGAATACACGGGATCACCTGTACCTCGGTAACCCTGCTATCACTCTAGAGCCAACCTCAAGCCTTGCTTGGGATTTCATGTTAATTATCATAAAAACATTAAAATGTGCGATGAAACTGAAATGCCTTAGTCATTAAAAACAAGATGGCGGCCATCTGAAATGCCACGCCGTTTAGGAAGGTAAATAGGCAGCAACTTTTCGGAGAAACCTACAGACTTTCTTTCAGGGTATAAGAGTAGAGCTGTGTTTATTATTAGGGCTATATGTGTAGGCTAATGCTGCAAGAAATGCGGAGGAAGACATCTAGGCTAGCCAAAAGAATTGTCAAGACGCCTACCGCTGCACTAAATAGCTTTGTGGCTAGTCAACACAAGGCAGGCAATGTACGTATAACGTAACATAGATGGGCGTTCGCGTAACAATTATTGCCGTGGAAAAGCAATAAGTATTACATATTCCGTGGGTATGTCTGTATTCTTAGTTATCTAGCACGCAAAGCGCATGCGCCGTATTATATTGTCATCTGTGGCCTGTCCGGCTGTACCATATTTTTCCATCTCATAAACAGCACGATTTTCGAGGAAAAAATGTTATTGAACATAATCTCAACAGCTAATCTTAAACCCTCAATATGTAGCATATTCTTTCAAAAAGTGGGTACCTCTCTACCGAAATAAATAGCGCGAATCTCAGAAGACTAAATTTGAAATAATTCTGTTCTTTTTTATTATTATTATATACTTGACGATGATGTCATTATTCGAAGTATACACCTTCCAGTTGTAGAATTGCAGGCGCTCAATAATTTGCGAAGGACGTAAAATGAAGCTGGCGCGCTCTAGTTTAAATCATTCTCGTGGTTCGGTTTAAGGTACTATAAGTAATATACATGCCATGAGTACTATAAGTATCATAAGTGCTATAAGTACTATAAATGCTATAAATACTAAAAGTGCCTTAAGTACCATAAGCACTATAAGTGCTTAAGTGATATATGTAATTAAGTACTGCAAATACTCCACGTGCTTTAAGTATTATAAGTAGGCCTACTACAACAGCGGTAAGTACTATAAGTATATTAAGGGCTGTTAGCCTTAAAGTGCTGTAAGTTATACAAGTACTATAAGTAATACAGTATAAGTACTGTAAGTACGATAATTGCTATAAGTACTATAAGTGTTATAAGTGATTTAAGTATTGTAAGTACCGTAAGTAATATAAGTGCTGTAAGTAATATAATTTCTATAATTGCTTGAGTGCTATAAGTACTATAAGTGCTATAAGTGATAAATATGTTGTTAAGTATTACTGCATAAGTACTATAAGTTTTACGATAAGTACTATACTGCTATTTATATGGAGAAACTGAAATAAACTACAAAAATTCTCAGGCAGGAGTTCGGGTCTCAAGGTCGAAATTCGAGCCCGGACCTCCAGAATACAACAGAATGCTAAGCACACGACTTTGTGTGAAACAAAAATGGCGTCGCATTGGGGCATTATGGTAATATTAATATATGTATGTCTTGCAGCTATGAGACAGGGAATGACATTCAGGCCCAAGAGGAGGGCTACGTGAAGAACTTCGGTAACCCGGAGCAGGAAACACAGGTCGCCCAAGGTGGATACCAGTACACGGCACCAGATGGCACTCGGATCGTCCTCACCTACACTGCTGACGAGAATGGCTTTGTCCCACAAGGGGCACACCTCCCAACCCCACCCCCAATTCCTGAGGCTATCCAGAGGGCACTGGAATACATCGCCGCCCACCCTGAAGAGAACGAGGCAGGCGATGGCAGCGCTCCTCAGCCAGGCTTCAAGCAGCCTGGGCGACAATACTAAAGACCTTCTGGACACTGTACATACGGGAAAACAGCCATTGTCCTATATGGTAACAGCGGAAGAATCAACAAGGGCAGAAGGTCTTGTAGTTCGACTCTGTTCGTTGCACGATACAAAAATCAAAACAAAAATAACAAGTTTAGTGAAAAAAATTATTTTGAATTGAATATTTCGGTTGATATGCAATATTCAATTACGAAATCATGCAAGTGGTGTCTGCACACGAAATAATTATTTATACTAAAACTTTTCCAGTGTAACATGTTCTGACTAAAAAATCATAAACTCTCATATCATCAGAAAAGTATTTAGACCTACAGGTTCAGGTCTGGGAATAAACAATAAATATATATTTTTATTATCCTTTCGTAGAAAGTGGCGTAAGGCAATTCTGACAGTGGCGTGTCTTTCTTACGATGCTTGGAGCGTAGACGTTACCTGACTTTACGTTCATCTCTTCTTTTACAATTCACACGTTCTCTTCCTTATGAGTCGCTACATATTTGGCTCATAATTTTTAAAAGCTATGTAGCTGAAACCTACCACGTTTCATGACATAAACCGACCAAATTTATATAAAGTTGCGACACCCAAATTTATATAAAGGTACGACACATTAAATCCGCCACAATTTTAGGTACAAATGCCACAGATAGTTTTCAAAGTTCTCCATAGTTTTTTCAGTTACACTGCCATAAACACGTGACAAAATCTGATGGTTTATTACCTGCGTATCAGCGACTATCCAATGTTTCCAACTTTAGTATTATAAGCGTAATATATATGAACGTTTATTTATATATAGCACAGGTACTTATGTAAAGCAAGTAAGTGGAAGTATATATTAAGGCATAATACATGAGGAGGTGATTTGTATGTAGAGGCCTCTTTGTGACGTGCCAAAAATAGAGGGTGCCCAAGAAATTTAAACCTTTTTGTTATGGCGAAAATTACGAAATAATTTGCAGCGAGATCCAGCACTGTAAATATTGTTTCAGTATCTTCTTGATTTATTCCTTGAAGCGACATGACTAAGTTGACTTCTTGTACATTTATTTCCAGTTGTGTCCCGCATAAGATTCGACATTACTATTACTTAAAAAAATCAGGCGAAGGGTTTTTGGGCAACCTGTATTACCATTACTTAACTTACTTCTCAAAATATGGCTACAGATTTGTATTTATACTTTAATTTTTTTTTTCAAAACCTATTTTATACACGTATACAATTTGTAAAATTATGTTCACACAGAAGTATTTGTGAAAAAAAAACTGTATGTAAAATATACAAAAAATAATAAATGTATGAAAAATTGTTATAAGAAAGAAGTACGTTGCAAATAAATCAGCAATTTGACCGAAAATCACAAAAAACGGCAGAGACACCTGGAGTGCAACCACGAAAACTCAGAGAAGCGACTGGCGTCGTCCAGTATTCAGATATGCAAATATCCAAATACAGAATCCTGCAAGAGTATACAGGGGATATTTGGACACCCGCTGCTTTTCGTTATATAATCCAAGATAACATTCTTAACGAATTTTATTGTTTTAGGAAGAGTCTCACGTTATTCCAAAACGTCTTTATATGTTTCTACCAGGCCACACGGCGTCACATTCATAATTCCGGTAATCTTGATATTAGCAGCCGTGAGAACTTCAAATCTCGCGATCTAATGTTTCTTTAAGTTATACCGTTTCTATTCCCCTTCACGCCAAGAAAGCTTTAATTAACGTGGGGACTTCTTGCATTTCTTCCTACAGAATAAGTGGGAAAATTCTTGGTAAATTTTTGTTTTATAAATTCTCTTATTCGTCTTTTTGACCAAAATGTTGCCTTGTGGAATATGATGCTTTGTGTCCTGATATAAATATATGATCCTATTACAGGATCCTGTTGCCTCCTTTATCAGGGTAGATGGCGGCAGGGACATTATCTGTAATAGTCGTAGCAGGGACATTATCTGTAATAGTCGTAGCAGGGACATTATCTGTAATAGTCGTAGCAGGGACATTATCTGTAATAGTCGTAGCAGGGACATTATCTGTAATAGTCGTAGCAGGGACATTATCTGTAATAGTCGTGGCAGGGACATTATCTGTAATAGTCGTACCAGGTTAGAGGGCGTCACTTTAAAATATACAGCAATCTTCGTCGCATAGTAAAACCTCAAATTTTAACAATTATTGCTTACTCTCTATATTTTTTTTCGTTTTGTTTATAGCGACTAGGCTAGGGGCTGGACGGTCAGGGTTTGAATCCCGATAGGGCCAAGATATTTTTATATTCTTCAAAGCGTCCAGACTAGCTCTGTGGCTCACCTGGCCTTTTATTCAGTGGGTACAGAGGGTTATTCCCGGGGATAAAGCGGCCCGAGCGTGAAGTAAACCTCTCGCCTCCATCCAGTGCGGAGGTTAAGAATGACCGGACCTATACCTCTATTCCCCCTATACGCTTTCAGGGTGTAGACACGGACAACTTTACTTTGAATCTCCTTCGCTTTATTCACTTTGTCTAGTTTTTTTATATTCCTTTGTTTTTATTTCTCTCCTCCCATTATCTCTATAAATTCACATTTTCGACTCCCTCATACCCCCTTCTTTTGCTTCCTCTTAAATCCTCTCACCTGCCTATTTCATGTTCCTTTCATATTTGTAATCCTTATTTTCTAAACACTACTCCGTATTTCGCCTGAAATATATGGCTGTCTATGGACTTATATTTGTACCAATATTTCTAACACGCGAAGTCTGCTTAGGATTACTTGGTTCCTAGACTCGTACTTACTAACTAACTAACTAACTAACTAACTAACTCCATGTAGCACAGTCCTTCTTGAGAAGCTAACAGGTCGTCAGCTAGTCAAGAAATTCCCCGCGTTTTATGGAACCCAAAGGTTCATTACCGCACTCACAACAGCCCGCCACCTGTCCCTATCCTGAGCCATATCAATCCAGTCCATGCCCCCCCCATCCCACTTCTTGAAGATCCATTTTAATATTATCCTCCCATTTACGCCTGGGTCTTCCAAGTGGTCTCCTTCCCTCAGGTCTCCCCACCAAAACCCTGTATGCGCCTCTCCCCTCACCCATACGTGCTACATGCCCCGCCCACCTCATTCTTCTCGATTTGATCACCCGAATAATATTTGGTGATGAGTACAGATCATTAAGTTCCTCGTCCTAGACTCGTACAACTTTCAATACTGTGGTAAGAACACAACGCTTCACAAACTAAGTCAATTCACGCCATCAGGTGTAAGGAGCACAAATTAATTATTTGGGACTCACAGAAGTAATTATTCTCAATCAGTGGAGCAGCTCCTTCTGTCGGACCCACCTGAGTACCGTCTTTGTTCACCTGAGGGCCACAGTAGATCTATTTCTCAAAAGGTTGTGTTCTTTATGGGACACGAGACGGTGGACAGAACCCAAAAACTTTGTTTTCTTTATTGAAAAGGAAATTATGGACATTGTCCAGGAAACAAGTCATCTCTGATGATAGCTCTTAATTCCTAACAAGTCATCTCTGATGATAGCTCTTAATTCCTAAAAAGTCATCTCTGATGATAGTTCTTAATTCCTAACAAGTCATCTCTGATGATAGCTCTTAATTCCTAGCAAGTCATCTCTGATGCTAGCTCTTAGTTCCTAACAAGTCATCTCTGATGATAGCTCTTAATTCCTAAACAGACTCCGTGTTGCATATATGCACTACAAACAGATGTTTTACTCATCACTTCGCATAAGTCTTTTCCTTTTATCCAGTGTTTCCTAACACGCCCATTACTGAAAACATACTTACACAGACGTTCTTTTATCCATGACCTCAAAAATAAACCTTGCGTGTTAAAATTCATTATGATAAAAAAAAAAAGCGAATGGATACAATATAAAATTTCCTCCTTTTAAAACTGGCTGATAAAGTCATGGGAAATTCCATTTGCTTTGTTCCCATGTAAACTTAGTTCTAATTTGTCAATTACAAAAGACAATCTTGTTTCATCACACGCAGAACCGGTCCCCAATGCTAGATCAAAGACTGTTGCTATTGATATGGTCTGCTTAATGATTGGAAATTATGAAAAGGAGACGTTCTTCTGTGTTCTGCATCACACTTCCTTACTTTGGTTGTATTTACGTCTGTATCATTACATGTTTATTCTTAAAAATAATTATGGCTGACTTTAAAGGATGCCATCCCTTTGTGTTGTTTATAATAGAATTCAAGTCAAAATCTGTCCAAACACAACTAAATTCCATTTATTATACAGAACTATAAGTTTCGACCTATTTCAGGTCATCCTCAGGTTTACAATTTGTGTTTAAGACAAGCTGAGGAAGGAATATAAGTCCATAAAATAGATTAAAACTATTAAAATGTTCAAATTATTATGGTCATAATCGGGAATGATATGTCTGGATAGAATTTCTAATTTTAACTTAAAATTTGTTCAGAAAATTTGTAATAGTATGTAGATCCTCTGTCCACACATATCATTCCCGATTATGACCATAATAATTTGAACATTTAATAGTTTTAATCTATTTTATGGACTTATATTCCTTCCTCAGCGTGTTTTAAACACAAATTGTAAACCTGAGAATGACCTGAAATAGGTTGGAACATGTATTTCTGTATAATATATGGAATTTATTTGTGTTTGGACATATTTTGATTTTATTTCTGTTATTTAGGGCTTAATTAGAAAAATAATTTAATTTGTGCGTATGTATCATGAAAGACTATTTTTAAAGAACAATATTTACCTTCCAATTCACACAGTCGTGACAACAGATACAACAGTTCACACATTCCAATGGAAGTATTACAATGAAGTCTTTCACAGTGCTCTTAGACAGAGAGAAAAGCCATCAGATTAACCTTCAGTTAGCTTCCATTTGCATGGCTATTGTAATTTCAACAAACAGCATCCAATAATTTTATACTAAGAACTGTATGTTTGCGCTCGTGCAAAACTCTTAGTGCATTGTTGTCGATTTTAAGAGTGCTTGTACGTGTATAATACGTCGCAAAGTACGGTACTTGACTTACACATAAATTGTTTCATTATTGTACGTGACACTGTGCGTAAACCTGCTGTGGAACATCGTGTAAACCGCACTCAAATTACGTGAAATCTTTAAATTAGCTTCCAGCACAGTAGTTAGGAGTGTATTTTTATTTAGCTTCTTCAATCACACCAACAAATTATAAGTCTTTTCTTTAGCAACTAGTTTCGTCTCCGGGACTGAGCCATCGTCAGGCCACTAAAAAAATTATAAAAAGGAATATCTCTGTATAATGTAGGAAGGAGATCCCGTCGACGTAAAGGGGGATATGTCCTACCTAAATTATATTAAGAGATTCCTTTTATAGTTTCTTGTTAGTGGCCTGACGATGACTCAGTCCCCGAGCGAAACCAGTTCCCAAAGAAAAGACTTATGTAATATAACTTGTTGGTGTGATTGAAGAAGCTAAATAAACGCACACTTGTGAATAATACTAAAGGTGGGATGTTCTATATTAAGACAATAGTCAGGGTTCGTCCCAAAATAGATCAAATCCTTTATCTTATGTTACAAGTCACGTGCCGAATAATTCCCAATCGTAACCATTACACACAGGCCTACTTAAAAGTTTAGCTAAGGCAGATGTAAGCATAAACTTCCTTCTCCATACAAATGTTAGTAGGTTACGTTCAGATTGTAAAACACATTTCTGAACCATCATCACTTTCCTGCTGCCTGTCGTTGCTCCGACACTGCAGTACAAGACCCGCAGTTGTTGCTTGGCAGACTGACGTCAGAATACCGACGCTGCTAACAACCACAAAACACTTTCACTCAACCTAAATGTCGCACATAAATCAGTTGCGCCACATGACCTCTGCACTGTGAAGGGTCAGCCTTTGTCCTCGGCTTCCCTTTAAGTTCGAATCTCCGTACATAACATTCTAATTTTTACTTTTGTTTTGTATGGGTGTGAAACTTGGACTCGCACACTAAGGGATAAAAACAGACTGAGGGTCTTGGTAAGCAATGGCGGCCTAGATAGTGCAGTCCGTGTAGCGAATCATTACGGGCTGGAGGGTCCGGAGATCTAACCCCCGTGTGGCGAGATTTTCCGTGTCTTCAAGACCGGCCCAGAAGCAGCCCAGCCTTCCGTACAATGGGTTCCGAGTCTTTCGCGGGGTTAAAGAGGCTGGAGCGTGGTGCTGACCACCTACCTCCTTCTAGCGTCGCGTTGCGAATTGGTAGGATCTACATCCCCGCCTCCTATCTGTACCTACATTAGCATGTCTTGGCGTGGCATTTTATTTGTTAAATAATATTGATTAAACAATCACAAACACTGATACCTAAACGCTCGAGTTTAGTTTGCCGCCATTTTTAAATGGACTACCCTGTTCAATGTTAAATAACAATGTACACGGAAATTGGTTCGTCCTTCTATATCCGCTTTAGATGACTCACCCTCGATGGTCATGCAGTATGACCAATGTAAACCCGCCTTTAGCTACCATGGCAAGTGTCTGCTAGGTGCATTACACGTGCTGCGTGCGACAACAGTAGGCCTACGCACCAACACATTAATTCTCTTACATTATTTTTTATACCACATACTAAATGAGGCTGCTACAGTAGAACTGCATAACAATAGTCACTTTTCTACCAGATACACTGGGATTCAAAGGCTAGTAAGGAGACAAAAATCTGAAACAAAATCCATTAACTGTATACAGAGTATACACAAAAGAATGGTGCGGTTTCAATAGTGAAAACTATTGAATCCGCACCATTCTTTTGTGTATACCCTGTATAAAACACCGACGAAATGCACTTCACCTTACCACCCCTTTATTTAAATAGACCCCTACATATGTTTCGGTTTATGTAAAACCATCATCAGGGGGTTTCAAAACTACATATATTTACATCCAATGGTATTTCTGTCCTTATTGTTATGCAATATCTTAGTGTTCAATTGCCATTCACTTATAAAATCAGTTTAAATTCAGAGATTTTTGAAAAACGTGTATAGACGCACCAAGTATAAAATCGTTGAGAATTCGTTAAAATTCGTGTCAAGAAGGTAAAATGTAAAGTGGTAAAGAGCTGCAGTACGGATGGCTGTGTTACATCTGGCTATTATTTGTTGTTGGTTTTGTATGTCCTGCTGTTGTCTGTTGTCTGTTTCATGTTGTGGTGTGTGAGGTGAAGTGCATTTCGTCGGTGTTTTATATACAGTGAATTGTGAAATATGCAAGGTGAGACGAATATAAAATCCATTAAGTTTTCATAAAATGATATGGGGCTGTCTCAAAGATGGAAGTAAAATATGTCTTCAATCAACTTGTAAATTATCGATAGAAGTGCAGACGTCGGTACGCTATGATCTTTTTTCCCCAATGGCGCAACATTACCTAGTGGGTCAGGACCTCCCCATTATCGAGGCTTCACGATCACACTGAGACACACCACACTCGGTAGGACTCCTCTGGACGAGTGATCAGCCCGACGCAGAGAACTCTAACTCACAAAACACAACACTAACAAGAGACAGATAAATATGCCCCGGCAATCCCACCAAGCGAACAGCCTCAGACCACGCCTTAGACCGTGCGGCAACCGGGGTCGGCATGCTGTGTTCTTTTGTTCCCCCAATGGCTCCACAGCCCTTGGGGGCCTAGGCCGCCTCATTTTTCGAGGCTTCACGATCACACTTTTTAGACACACCACACTCGGTATGACTCCTCTGGACGAGTGATCAGCCCGACGCAGAGACCTCTACCTGACAACACACAACACTCACAAGAGACAGACATCCATGCCCCCGGCGGAATTCGAACCCACGATCCCAGTAAGCGAGCGGCCGCAGACCCACGCCTTAGACCGCACGGCCACTGGGATCGGCACGCTGAGCTCTTACCTGCAACAATTTGAGGGAACTTTAAAAATATGTGTCACTACAGCGTAAAATTCTTGTCTCCTCTTTGGAGTACTCATTAAAATTACTTACAATTACACTAAGATTGCCTCCATGGGACAGTCTTAAATATCCGCATCTATTTCGACATTCCTTAACTCCAGCAACCATGACAATATTTCAAAAACGTAAGAATCAGTGAAATGAGTGTTATCTCAGTGTCTGAAATTAGCAAGCTTTATTGGACATTCCTTCATCTATGGGCAGCCAGTGAACCTGACAATAGACACATGCGGTTGTTACCCTGTGCCATGTTGTATCCATACACAGACTGCCTCCAAACTACCAGCTGAACATCAAAATCAAGTTAAGTACTCGTATATGTATAAAATATCGCATCTCACAAAATCAAGGTAAAACACATGTCTCGATTTTAAATTTACTGTTTTTTATTCTTGGCACATACAGTTTATAACAAGCTAACAATTAAACATAGCGTGCTATTAAGTCGTTGTGTTTGTTAACACCACGATAAGTCGGTCCCTGTCACCATGATAGGTCGGTCCCTGTCACCACGATAAGTCGGTCCCTGTCACCACGATAAGTCGGTCCCTGTCACCACGATAAGTCGGTCCCTGTCATCACGATAAGTCGGTCCCTGTCACCACGATAAGTCGGTCCCTGTCACCACGATAAGTCGGCCCCTGTCACCACGAAAAGTCGGTCCCTGTCACGACGATAAGTCGGTCCCTGTCACCACGATAAGTCGGTCCCTGTCACCACGATAAGTCGGTCCCTGTCACCACGATAAGTCGGTCCCTGTCACCACGATAAGTCGGTCCCTGTCACCACGATAAGTCGGTCCCTGTCACCACGGCATAGCGCGTCCTCAGGTTGCGGATGGAGGAATGACCTGTGGATATGGAGGGTAGCTGCGAATACATTCAATAAGCAGTCGCGGACAACCGACAAGGGGTGGCCCTCCAGCTTGGGGGTTGGGCGAGGTGCTAGCAACTCCTCACCATAAAAAATTACCATGTTACGAAACACTATACAAAGCCTTGAACCTGACCACTTAAAAGACCCAGGCGTGGATGGAAGGATACTATTAAAATGGATCTTCAAGAAGTGGGATGGGGGGGCGTGGACTGGATTGATATGGCTCAGGATAGGGACAGGTGGCGGGCTGTTGTGAGTGCGGTAATGAACCTTCGGGTTCCATAAAACGCGGGGAATTTCTTGACTAGCTGACGACCTGTTAGCTTCTCAAGAAGGACTCTGCTCCATGGAGTAGTTAGTTAGTTAGTTAGTTAGTCAGTTAGTTAGTTAGTCAGTTAGTTAGTCAGTTAGTTAGTTAACAAGCATTTAAAGTAGAAGCAGAAAATTTCAGAAATAAAAGGCAGTGGAATTATTATTGAGTCGCAACTGCAGTGTCCAGCTTGTCGAAAGATGTTCACAGCGCACCACTAAGACAGGGATGTAGTCTTAAGAATAGAAACGCGGTGTGGTTTGGCACACAGTGCCAAGGTGAAAGTAACTGAGACATCCATAATAATGAGATTGTTGTGGTTGTTACGTTATGACACATACCTTCATACCTTGGAAGGTAGATCAGAAATACCTTGGAAGTTTTGGAATGTGGTGCTGTAGAAGGATGGAGAAGATCAGTTGGACCGAGCGTGTGAGAAATGAAGAAGTATTACATAAGGTCAAGGAGGAGAGGAATATCGTACATACTATATAAAGAAGGCAAGTTAACTGGATTGGTAACATCTTGCTTAAGAACGCGTTATTGAAAAAAAAGATAGACAGAAGGAATTTTATACTTTCCATTCCGTGTTCATAGTTCGATTTTTTAACATCAACCAGCAAATTCGCTCAAACTGTTACAGATTCACAATAATATAATCGAAAAACAAACTACACTGCTACATGTTTCGTGCCTTACTGATCCATCATCAGGGAGAACATCAGTCGTTGCAATAAAAAAAATTCCTTGATAATATTTGGTCTAATTTTATATGTAGAAGAACTGGGATAATACTAGCAGTTATTATTATATCTTATATATTATTGTGAATCTGTGAGAATTTGAGTGCATTTTTTGGTTCATATTAAAAATAAAAAATAGGAAGGAAGATAAAAGTGACAGCAAGACGAGGAAGAACATGTAAGCAGCTTAAGAAAAAAATATGATACTGGAAATTGAAAGAGGAAGCACTAGATCGCACTGTCTGGAGAACCCGCTTTGCAGAAGGCTGTTGACCTGTCGGAAGACAGAGTAGAGGATGAATGAATGGATGAATGAATGAATGAATAACTTTCAATGCCCAGCTGAACACCAAGAAACAGCTCACTAAGAGCTCCATATCATAAATAAAGTCGTCGAAGTCTCGGAGAGGGAGGTTGCAAAGTAAGATGGCTTTAAACGTGTTCACGTGTGCGAGACGTGAGATCCTGTCAGCGATGTTGCTGAGGGCCCAGCCTTTTTTGCTATGACACTGTATTTGTGTGGACAAATTTCGACGTTTCGAAGGATTCTAATTTCTTCATCTTCACAGGAAGCAATCCAAGAATAGAAGCGCGACTGTTCGACCATGAAGATGGGGAAAATGCGTTCCTTCGAAACGGTAGAAAGGATTTTGTTACAGCCAGAGTATCACATCCCAAAACAGAGGTCTCTTTACTGAGGTGGATTTGGGATCACTGGTTTTAGTATACGGTATTTCCCACGGGAGGCGCCGTCTTCCCTGAAATTTTAAAGTTCATAATATATGCATTCAGTAAAAGTATCCCTGAAGCGCTATAATCGGTAAAAATGGAACAGGGTGATGTACATGTAAGTACAATGTGACCGAGTGTCCTGTTGCTGGTGTTATATGACAGGACGTGTAAGTACAATGTGACCGAATGTTCTGTTGCTGGTGTTATATGACAGGACGTGTAAGTACAATGTGACCGAATGTTCTGTTGCTGGTGTTATATGACAGGACGTGTAAGTACAATGTGACCGAGTGTCCTGTTGCTGGTGTTATATGACAGGACGTGTAAGTACAATGTAACCGAGTGTCCTGTTGCTGGTGTTATATGACAGGACGTGTAAGTACAATGTGACCGAATGTTCTGTTGCTGGTGTTATATGACAGGACGTGTAAGTACAATGTCACCGAGTGTCCTGTTGCTGGTGTTATATGACAGGACGTGTAAGTACAATGTGACCGAGTGTCCTGTTGCTGGTGTTATATGACAGGACGTGTAAGTACAATGTGACCGAGTATCCTGTTACTGGTGTTATATGACAGGACGTGTAAGTACAATGTGACCGATGTCCTGTTGCTGGTGTTATATGACAGGACGTGTAAGTACAATGTGACCGAGTGTCCTGTTGCTGGTGTTATATGACAGGACGTGTAAGTACAATGTGACCGAGTGTCCTGTTGCTGGTGTTATATGACAGGACGTGTAAGTACAATGTGACCGAGTGTCCTGTTGCTGGTGTTATATGATAGGACGCGTAAGTACAATGTGACCGAGTGTCCTGTTGCTAGTGTTATATGACAGGACGTGTTAAGTACAATGTGATCCCATGTTCTGTTGTTAGTGTTAAATTACAGGAAATTTAAGTACAATGTGGCTCAATGTTCTGTTGTTAGTGTTAAATTACAGAAAATGTAAGTACAATGTGGCTCCATGTTCTGTTGTTAGTGTTAAATTACAGGAAATGTAAGTACAATGTGGCTCCATGTTCTGTTGTTAAGTGTTAAATTACAGGAAATGTAAGTACAATGTGGCCCCATGTTGTGTTGTTAGTGTTAAATTACAGGAAATGTAAGTACAATGTGGCTCCATGTTGTGTTATTAGTGTTAAATTACAGGAAATGTAAGTACAATGTGGCTCCATGTTCTGTTGTTAGTGTTAAATTACAGGAAATGTAAGTACAATGTGGCTCCATGTTGTGTTATTAGTGTTAAATTACAGGAAATGTAAGTACAATGTGGCTCCATGTTCTGCTGTTAGTGTTAAATTACAGGAAATGTAAGTACAATGTGGCTCCATGTTCTGTTGTTAGTGTTAAATTACAGGAAATGTAAGTACAATGTGGCCCCATGTTGTGTTGTTAGTGTTAAATTACAGGAAATGTAATTACAATGTGGCCCCATGTTGTGTTGTTAGTGTTAAATTACAGGAAATGTAAGTACAATGTGGCCCCATGTTGTGTTGTTAGTGTTAAATTACAGGAAATGTAAGTACAATGTGGCCCCATGTTGTGTTGTTAGTGTTAAATTACAGGAAATGTAAGTACAATGTGGCCCCATGTTCTGTTGTTAGTGTTAAATTACAGGAAATGTAAGTACAATGTTGCCCCATGTTGTGTTGTTAGTGTTAAATTACAGGAAATGTAAGTACAATGTGGCTCCATGTTCTGTTGTTAGTGTTAAATTACAGGAAATGTAAGTACAATGTGGCCCCATGTTGTGTTGTTAGTGTTAAATTACAGGAAATGTAAGTACAATGTGACCGAGTGTCCTGTTGCTAGTGTTAAATGATCGGCTAGTCATGTGATATTGCAAATAACAAGAAATTCGCGTGCTATAACATAAGACTTATGCTATTCATTTTTACATATTCATTTGTTGGAGCCATAAAAATTGTCTTAAACCGAAAGTAATGACAATCCTGTTTGTTTCAGGATTCATTCCAACGAATTGCAACGAAGAAACATTACCTACTTAACTGCAGGGTACACGGACAGTTCAGGGTCATGTCACGCAAGGAGGTGATGACCCTTGACCCTTCCAGTTATTGCCAAGTGATCCCTGCCTTCTACGAAGAGTTAAACACAGCAGAATCGCGGTAAATGAAACAAAGAAAGTGCAAAGGGCATCTCAGCTGTGCGATCTTTAGTTTCAGGACACGCAAGTTCAATGCAAAGCCTTACATCATCAGTAAAGGCAATTAAATTATTAGGTTCGTGGTTAACAAATCATATCACAATTAAGGCATAAGAGAGTATTTTGCAGTATCCAACTGACATAATCAATAACCTTGGTATGAGAGTGAGCAACTGCGTACGTCCGTGCGTTGTAAACTGTTGTTTATAGTTGTCTATACTTGCACCATTCCCCTTGTTATGAAGTAGTCAAGAAGTGCCTTTGTTTCTGTCGGTATTGCAGCTTCGTGTTTGCCGATAAAATTTATGAAGGTGTCTCAAGTGCACACGTGACTTCACATGATCCCAGTAGGGTTATAATTAGGCGAACTGGTAAGTTGAAGGCGCTATTGTGGAAATCGCAGCTGTAGGAGCTCTGGATTAGCGATTAATATTGTGTTTATGCCGTAAGAGGCAGGAGACATTTCTAGTGTAAGGCGTTTTACATATTTGTTATTTCTAATGTATTCATAGATTTTCGTGATTCGATTTGCAGTAGCTTGTGCTTTATTTAACAACGCTGTCACAACTCATAAATAGGGTGCTGTGGAAGATATTTGGGTCGAAGAAGACCGAGGTAACAGAGCAGTGGAGAAGACTACATAACGAGGAGTCTTGTGATCGGTACTCGTCACCGAAAGTTATTCGAGTGATATAATGAGTAGGGCGGGGCATGTAGCACGTGTGGCGGACAGGAAAGGTGCATACAGAATTTTGGTGGCGATACCTGAGGGAAAGAGACCACTTGGAAGACCCAGGCGTAGATGGGAGGATAATATTAAAATGTTTCTTCAACAAGTGGGATGGAGAGGCATGGACTGGATTGATATGGCTCAGGATAGGGACACGTGGCGGACGCTTGTGAGTGCGGTAATGAACCTTCGGTTTCCATAAAATGCGGGGAATTTCTTGACTAGCTGAGGACCTGTTAGCTTCTCAGGAAGGACTCTGCTCGATGAAGTTGGTTATTAATTAGTTATTCAGTTAGTTAGTTAGTTAGATAGTTAGTTAGTTAGTCAGTCATACTTCCGAATACCGAAGTACAGGGTCGAATGGTGGGATGATAAGTGAACATTGTGTATGATATCATACAGAAGGAAGACGTCGGTCAGACAGTGAGGAACTCTCTTGGCACTTATTTAGAACTCACTAACACTATTAAAATGTTCACTCAGGGTGGTAGAAGTTCCGGCCGGGATTTGAAACGGGCACATCCCGGGTATACGTTGAAAACGTTAAAGCTTGAACCCAATGAAATTTAGGGGCAATATAAAGCTTGTGCATTGAAATTTTGTAAAGATATTATTTAAGTTGCTAATTAGAAGACCGAGAATTATATGGCAGTGTGATAACATTGACACAAATACTACGTGAAGAGACTGTCTCGCTCAGAATCCTGTCCAGTGCTGGAAGTCAGTATTAACGGTGATCGAACTGCGCCTGCAATTACCAGAAAGTATTTATAGTTTAGGTAATTAATTATTATAATTATTAATGTTCTTTTTTATGCCCTCTTTCGTGATCAGAAGATTATAAAACAGAAAACACGTCACGCTTCGATAAGGAAGTACCACCAACCCCCATCTAGTGCCGAGGTTAAAGAAAGAGTATATCTATAACTCTACTCCCCCTCTGGGCCTTCACGATCTGTTCTAGGGTGAAATTTTCCTTTTACCCTATGAAGTTTCATGAAAATATTTCACGGGTTGAAAGACCATTTGTTTTTCACGTGAAAATCGGAGAACTTCTCACAAACACAGAACTGTCCAGCACTCAGCTCTGCGAACTTCCACGGAATTTTCGCTGTCCTCTCCTTGGCTACAGGTTTAAAGCCGCTACGCTGAAGGTCACGTATGCTAGAAATTTCAAGCTGACGTGGCTGCCCATTCGGTGCCCAATTTTGTAGTCCTCAAGGCCACTATGGCCTACTTCAACCAGCCCAAAGTCCTTGCAGCTTGTGAAGCTTATAATGTGGTTATCACTAAACATTTTTGTCATCAGAATGGCTAGACTGGGTGGGTGGGGGAGACAGGAAAGTACACTGGGTGGGAAAGCATAACCGATGGAAAGATATATCATTGTTATTAATCCATGAGAATTCTTCCTGTGGCCTCATTATAGCAGTAGTAAATAAATAACTCGCCGTTGATATTAGCAGCCTTAAGCACAATTTGCATAAAAACTTCCGCAGTACCTCGAAGCACTGCTTGGCATACTCAATAACCCATTTTCATTCTTTTTTTGGGGGGGGGGGCGCAAGAGAGCTATTTAGACCCAAGTCGCCTCATTGTGGAGGTTTCTAGATCACACACAATTAGACATATTCATCCAGTACGACTCGCTTGAAAACGGGATCAGCTCGTCTGAGAGGCCGCTACTTACATAACAAACACAACAGACGAACATCCATGCGCTCAGTGGGATTCGAACCCGTAATCCCAGCAATCGAGCGGCCGCAGACCTGCGCCTTAGATAGCAAGGCCACCGGGATCGGCTCGATAACCCACCACAGTTTGCAATTTTTGATGTTCTTTCTTCACCAAAATTCCCCAGCTCACACCAGCTCAAACCAGAGACCAGACGGTCTTGGTCACTGTTCTTGAAAAACAGTTTTAAAAAAGAAGGGATAATGTCTTTATCTCTGCTCACTACTAGCTACCATAAATACAATTTAATATACAGTATTTCAATGTCCATTTAACACGTGGCCAAATTACGACTCGCTTGTAACGCCAAGAACAAGATAACAGCTTCAAGATGTCACGAGTTGCATTAGTCCACACACGTGTAACGTGTCTGAAGCTGAGATTTATGTGGAAGCGATGTAAGACAAAGTTCCCCTGCATTGAGATTTAGGTGGCTTGGTGAGCCGTTACAGCCTTAAGGTCACACAACAACTATCACTTTTGTGTCGGGCTTCGGTCTGCTTCAGTCACGGCGAAATGCAAACAAAAAAGGAAACAAAATTATGATCTCGTGGGCAGCAAAATTTGCTGAATTTTAGTGTTGTTAACAGGCGAATTAATGGTTCGTGGTTTATCACACTATATCAACTACGTGGGCCGCGATAGCTCAGTCGGGATAGCGACTCGCTACGGGCCGGACGGTCCAGGGATCGAATCCCGGTGGGGGCGAGATATTCCGCAGCCGTCCAGACCGGTCCTGGGGCTCAACCAGCCTCCTATACAATGGGTACCGTGTCTCTTTCCCGGGATTAAAGCGGCCGAGGCATGGAGTTGACCACCCACCCTCAGCTAGTGCCAGGGTTAAAGAAAGAGTAGAGCTATACCTCTACTCCCCCTCTGGGACTTCATGGCCCGTTCTAGGGAGAGCTTTACATTACCTTTACTATGTCAACTACAAAGGTTATGTAGCTTCCACTTTATGGCGCAACAGCCCCTAGTTGGCCAGGGCCACCTCATTATCGAGGCTTCAACGATCACACTCAGACACACCACACTCGGTAGGGCTCCTCTGGACGAGTGATCAGTCCGTCGCAGAGACCTCTACCTGACTACACACAACATTCTCAAGAGGCAAACATCCATGCCCCCGGCGGTATTCGAACCCGCAATCCCAGCAAGCGAGCGGCCGAAAACCCACGCCTTAGACGGGCCGGCCACTGAAATCGGCATGTAGCTTCCATTACCAAAGAGTAAATGTCATTATCCGGGACTTCCCTTATAATGTCAGTGAAACCCGGCCTACATAACAACAGTCCAACGAGGGGTTTAAAACTTTCGTTCACATTTATATTACGCAAAATTAAGAAGAACATATATTAAATAGAAATAAAATAATAAATGATTTAACATCCAGAAGAACTTCAGAACATAATTCAGATTGTCGCAAAATTACAGGACGTCCACCTCGAGGCCGTAAACAACATAACACAGAATCTTCGCTACACCCTGTAGCACCAGGCATTGATTTTAAACCTTGATTTCAGGCTTCAGGACAGCGATGTTGATAAAATCTGTGGTCTTCTGGGTTATTACACGGCGTCGTGTGGTAATTATTTACCGACGTTTCGGGACAACGTATCGGTCCCATCCTCACGGGTCAAGATTCCGAGTAGGAAGAAGCCTTCAGTTAATGTTTAGGCTTTCTTTCCTATCGGATCTTGACCCGTGAGGATGGGACCGATACGTTGTCCCGAAACGTCGGTAAATAATTACCACACGACGCCGTGTAATAACCCAGAAGACAATATTTCATTGATTTTAAATTTCAACCAGCCTTTTTATTAATTTATGTGGAACGCATTTAGGCTCAAAAAGTTTACTGAAGTCGGCTTATTTTATCTTACGAAAAACGTAAATTTGAGATCTTAACTATATATACCAACATGAACAGTATTTCAACGTCATTCTTACATGAAAACTTTTATATAGTATTTTAATCTCGCCTGATGACGGCTTTTTGTACTTAAGCCGAAACATGTAGCATTAAGGTTATATATAATATCGTATAACCAAAACTTACTTTGGTCTGACAGCCTTCACCCCTTTACCTTGTGTATCTTTATCACAAAGGGATGGCTCTTCTAAAGACCATAATCCGGGCGTGGAGACCGACAATCCTCGCTGAGGCTCTTCTTCAGGCCCTCCTGAGAAATGCCTGTTTAGCACTGTGAACTAGAAACATGGCCACTTCCTTATTGGCTTCCTGTTCAATGCTGTATGTCGTGAGATACACCAACTGGCGTTACAGGACACTAAATATAATTTATTCCATTCATTGTGCTTGTAATCATTTATATATACCAACATATGCACAAAACTTGTATAAAATTATAAGCTATCTATAAACATGAACTTTTCTACATGTTTCGGCGATAAATCCCAGGCGTTAATACAAAGGAATATTAACACCTAAACCTCATATTTACATTGTTAAAACACAAAATAGCAGGTGATATTTCGGGGCAACATATCCGTCCCATCTGGACCATTGAAGATGGGACCGATATGTTGCCCCGAAACGTCGGTAAGAAACTACCATTCTACGCTACGTAGGATTCCAAAAGAGGGCAGATCTCATTTCCACCGCGGCGGAAGCCAGAAATCATGCACATAAGAAGAGCTACAAATATGACAGTTGGATACCACGGTGAGCACGATGCTGACATATTCTGGTTAAAATTCCCCGATATATTAGTTAGTTAGTTAGTTAGTTACTTCCTGTCGCTCCTTGAGGAGACATAGGGCCTCCTTTCAGAGGTTTCTTGGTCTGGAAGTGTGCATTCTGCAGTGAGTGACCAGCCACTGACTGCACAATTTGTACTCATCCTGATATGACTGCCTGAGGCATCTAGCAGTCAATCAGGAGACTTGGGTGAGAAATGGCCGCTGAATTTTGCTTACGAAACATCTCTATTCATGCCCGTAAGGTTCTTTTACATGCCGTAAATCTACGACATGGGACCGACGGCTTTACTGCCCCTCCGAAGGAAGTTGTGCTACGGATTTTTATCGCCCTTAAAAATCCATCTACCTCGGCCGGGATCGAACCCGCGAACCTTGGGTCCAGTGGCGAGCACGCTAACCACTAGTCCACCGAGGACGACCCCCCCCCCCACCGATATATTATTATTTGCAATATGTGTAATTGCATGTATACAAATATTTAATGATAGTTTTCGATCCAGAAAGATCAAGTCCCAGTGCCCGTGTTATGTGTTCTGTGTAGTAAGGTATTTTGTTCTCAATCGATATTTATTGTGACAATTACACGAAACACATAAATACACTACGCAGGAATACGTGAACATTTTTCATGTTAAAGGAGCTGCTTTATATAGTAAGAAATGTAGTAGTAAATGTGCTTCAAGTGGTCAAGGAAACCTCTTTACAAAATAAAGGACTTCACATAGATTCTGCTAATTGATATAGCATAATAACAATAATATGACGACGAAATGTGCAAAGGCTGAAAGTTCGTTGTGGGTCAGATAAATTTAGCAGGCAGATTCATGAACACACAGTTTTGGTGTCTTTCCAAAGGCCAATTCTGGAAGTTAACCTTCGAAAAATGTGGGACACAGACCTGTGATCACTTGCGAGATTTTACATTATCACAACAGTGTTGCTTATTCTCAGGTCTTTGAAATTTGACGTTGTGTCGTTGGGCAAGAAGTATCCCGACGTTTCGGAGGATCGTAATGACTTCATTTCTAGGATCAAGGAGTCACGTACATGATAAAGGGATATCCTGTGTATATTACTGTATGGATTTGTGAATCCAGAGGTTTTGGAGTTAATATAGATTCAGAATTTCTTTCAAAAAACGTTCTTTGAAAATTTACAGGACTTTATGATAGTGTGTTCATCACACTGAATTACTTGAACCTAATGATGTCACTACAGTCCTTATGCCGGCCACACACGTTCAGGTAGGCCTGTCAGTTTTGCCTGCGCAGGGCGCCTGAAGAGAGGCGGCCGGATAAACTGAAGTCCCCACACACGTTCAGGTAGGCCTGTCAGTTTTGCCTGCGCAGGGCGCCTGAAGAGAGGCGGCCGGATAAACTGAAGTCCCCACACACGTTCAGGTAGGCCTGTCAGTTTTGCCTGCGCAGGCCGCCTGAAGAGAGGCGGCCGGATAAACTGAAGTCCTCACACACGTTCAGGTAGGCCTGTCAGTTTTGCCTGCGCAGGCCGCCTGAAGAGAGGCGGCCGGATAAACTGAAGTCCCCACACACGTTCAGGCGAATCCCGCTAGTCTTGATCATGGCCTCAACAGACGACGACACGCTCGCTATTGTTGGCTTGCTAATAGCTATGAAGAGTAAAAGTAAGCGCAAAAATAATCGTAAAATGTGGTGTAAAGAGTGGTTACAAAAAGAAACACGTATTCCCATGTAAATTTCTTGACTGATTTGAAGCTGGCCCCTAAAGACTGGCATAATTATTTGCGAATGGATGAAGAAACATACTTACAACTCCTTTCATTAGTGGCGCCATTAATTGAAAAGAAAAAATACAGTGATGAGGAGGTTCTGACTGGCTTCAACACGTGGCCTGAATTGACGCCGTTCCGGCCGGCTGGCCGGAACCTACACACGCTCCGGTACGCCTGCGCAGTCCTCCGGCCTGCCGGTTGGTCGAACGAGTTTTCGTATTTGCTCCGGCCGCCTGTACAGTTATAACTGAAAGGTGTGCCGGACCCTACACACGCTCCGGCGGCCTGTCGCAGGCATAACTGTGCAGGCAGAATTGACAGGCCGCCGGAGCGTGTGTGGCCGGCATTACAAACGTCGAGAACTATTTGCTCAACAACATAGTCTCACATCACGTAAGACTTAATCTTCATTTGTTATCCTACATGTCGGCCCATAATTCATTCTCAGGCCTAAGTTTTCTTATCTACTGTCTTGTATTTCAATATGTATTTACAAATATCAGAATCAAATGGAAGCAACGTAATTATGTATGATAAAATAGCAACAGCAATATATCCAATTTTATGGGAAAGATTTACTCAAAGAGCAGCGCCGCTTACTAAAGTTTTTATTCTCTCAAGTAAAGCATCGTAGCGCTCATTGTCCCTTTTATCGTGTCCCTGAAGAAAGCAGCTGCTACGGAATGTCCCGACGCATGCAGACTTTCTATACAATAAAGCTGCCGTGATCAAGAACAAGAAGGAAGATTATTCTGTACATAGAAATATATGTAGAATTGTACATACAAATGTGTGTAGATGTTTTTCCCAAACTTGTGAAATTATTTCTGCCAGAGAAACTTCTTGTTAAATGCCTTCGTCGAAATTTCAAAAGGCTTTCTGTAGCGTATTTATATTGGTCAATACTCTCGATTTATTGCTTATGTAGCGTTTTTATATTGGTCAATACTCTCGATTTATTGCTTATGTAGCGTATTTATATTGGTCAACACTCTCGATATATTGCTTATGTAGCGTATTTATATTGGTCAATACTCTCGATATATTGCTTATGTAACTTATTTATATTGGTCAATACTCTCGATATATTGCTTATGTAACTTATTTATATTGGACAATACTCTCGATTTATTGCTTTATGTAACTTATTTGTATTGGTCAATACTCTCGATATATTGCTTTATGTAACTTATTTGTATTGGTCAATACTCTAGATATATTGCTTATGTAACTTATTTATATTGGTCAATACTCTCGATTTATTGCTTGTGTAACTTATTTATATTGGTCAATACTCTCGATATATTGCTTATGTAACTTATTTATATTGGTCAATACTCTCGATATATTGCTTATGTAACTTATTTATATTGGTCAATACTCTCGATTTATTGCTTATGTAGCGTATTTATATTGGTCAATACTCTCGATATATTGCTTATGTAACTTATTTATATTGGTCAATACTCTCGATATATTGCTTATGTAACTTATTTATATTGGTCAATACTCTCGATATATTGCTTATGTAACTTATTTATATTGGTCAATACTCTCGATTTATTGCTTATGTAGCGTATTTATATTGGTCAATACTCTCGATATATTGCTTATGTAACTTATTTATATTGGTCAATACTCTCGATTTATTGCTTATGTAGCGTATTTATATTGGTCAATACTCTCGATTATTGCTTATGTAACTTACTTATATTGGTCAATACTCTCGAAATATTGCTTATGTAACTTATTTATATTGGTCAATACTCTCGATTTATTGCGTATGTAACTTATTTATATTGGTCAATACTCTCGATATATTGCTTATGTAGCGTATTTATATTGGTCAATACTCTCGATATATTGCTAATGTAACTTATTTATATTGGTCAATACTCTCGATATATAGCTTATGTAACTTATTTATATTGGTCAATACTCTCGATTTATTGCTTATGTAGCGTATTTATATTGGTCAATACTCTCGATATATTGCTTATGTAACTTACTTATATTGGTCAATACTCTCGAAATATTGCTTATGTAACTTATTTATATTGGTCAATACTCTCGATTTATTGCGTATGTAACTTATTTATATTGGTCAATACTCTCGATATATTGCTTATGTAGCGTATTTATATTGGTCAATACTCTCGATATATTGCTAATGTAACTTATTTAAATTGGTCAATACTCTCGATATATAGCTTATGTAACTTATTTATATTGGTCAATACTCTCGATATATTGCTTATGTAACTTATTTATATTGGTCAATACTCTCGATATATTGCTTATGTAACTTATTTATATTGGTCAATACTCTCGATATATTGCTTATGTAACTTATTTATATTGGTCAATACTCTCGATATATTGCTTATGTAGCGTATTTATATTGGTCAATACTCTCGATATATTGCTTATGTAACTTATTTATATTGGTCAATACTCTCGAAATATTGCTTATGTAACTTATTTATATTGGTCAATACTCTCGATTTATTGCGTATGTAACTTATTTATATTGGTCAATACTCTCGATATATTGCTTATGTAACTTATTTATATTGGTCAATACTCTCGATATATAGCTTATGTAACTTATTTATATTGGTCAATACTCTCGATATATTGCTTATGTAACTTATTTATATTGGTCAATACTCTCGATATATTGCTTATGTAACTTATTTATATTGGTCAATACTCTCGATATATTGCTTATGTAGCGTATTTATATTGGTCAATACTCTCGATATATTGCTTATGTAACTTATTTATATTGGTCAATACTCTCGATATATTGCTTATGTAGCGTATTTATATTGGTCAATACTCTCGATATATTGCTTATGTAACTTATTTATATTGGTCAATACTCTCGATATATAGCTTATGTAACTTATTTATATTGGTCAATACTCTCGATATATTGCTTATGTAACTTATTTATATTGGACAATACTCTCGATTTATTGCTTATGTAACTTATTATATTGGTCAATACTCTCGATATATTGCTTATGTAAACTTATTTAGTATTGGTCAATACTCTCTGATATATTGCCTTATGTAACTTATTTATATTGGTCAATACTCTCGATTTTGCTTATGTAACTATTTATATGGCATACTCTCGTTATTGCCTTATGTAAGCTTATTATATTGGTCAATTTCTCGATATATGCTTATGTAGCTATTTATATTGGTCAATACTCCATATATTGCTTATGTAACTTATTTATATTGGTCAATACTCTCGAATATTGCTTATGTACTTATTATATTGGTCAATATCTCGATTAATTGCTATGTAATTATTTATATTGGCTATACTCTCGATAATTGCTTATGTAACTTATTTAATTGGTCATACGTCTGATATGCTTTGTACTTTTTATACTTGCGTAACAATCTCTCGTATATGCTTAGAACTTATTATATTGGTCAATATCTCGATATATTGCTTATGTAACTTATTTATATTGGATCAATCTCCGATTATTGCTTAATACACTTATTCTATTGGTCAATACTCTCGTTATTGCTTAGACTATTGTATTGGTCAATACTCTCGAAATATTGCTTTGTAACTTATTTATATTGTCAATACTCTGCGAATATTGCTTATGTACGTATTTTTATTGGCATACTCTCGATTATGCTTATGTAACTTATTTATATTGGTCAATACTCTCGATATATGCTTATGTAACTTTTTATATTGGTCAATACTCTCGATATTATTGCTTATGTAAGCTTATTTATATTGGTACAATACTCTCGATTTATTGCTTATGTAACTTATTTGTATTGGTCAATACTCTCGATATATTGCTTATGTAACTTATTTGTATTGGTCAATACTCTCGATATATTGCTTATGTAACTTATTTATATTGGTCAATACTCTCGATTTATTGCTTATGTAACTTATTTATATTGGTCAATACTCTCGATATATTGCTTATGTAACTTATTTATATTGGTCAATACTCTCGATTTATTGCTTATGTAACTTATTTATATTGGTCAATACTCTCGATTTATTGCTTATGTAACTATTTATATTGGTCAATACTCTCGATATATTGCTTATGTAACTTATTTATATTGGTCAATACTCTCGATATATTGCTTATGTAACTTATTTATATTGGTCAATACTCTCGATATATTGCTTATGTAACGTATTTATTATTGGTCAATACTCTCGATTTATTGCTTATGTAACTTATTTATATTGGTCAATACTCTCGATATATTGCTTATGTAACTTATTTATATTGGTCAATACTCTCGATATATGCTTATGTAACTTATTTATATTGGTCAATACTCTCGATATATTGCTTATGTAACTTATTTATATTGGTCAATACTCTCGAAATATTGCTTATGTAACTTATTTATATTGGTCATACTCTCGATTTATTGCGTATGTAACTTATTTATATTGGTCAATACTCTCGATATATTGCTTATGTAGCTATTTATATTGGTAATACTCTCGATATATTGCTATGTAACTATTTATATTGGTCAATACTCTCGATATATAGCTTATGTAACTTATTTATATTGGTCAATACTCTCGATATATTGCTTATGTAACTTATTTATATTGGTCAATACTCTCGATATATTGCTTATGTAACTTATTTATATTGGTCAATACTCTCGATAATATTGCTTATGTAACTTATTTATATTGGTCAATACTCTCGATATATTGCGTATTGTAACTTATTTGATATTGGTCAATACTCTCGATATATTGCTTATGTAACTTATTTATATTGGTCAATACTCTCGATATATTAGCTTATGTAACTTATTTATATTGGTCAATACTCTCGATATATTGCTTATGTAACTTATTTATATTGGTCAATACTCTCGATATATTGCTTATGTAACTTATTTATATTGGTCAATACTCTCGATATATTGCATATGTAACTTATTTATATTGGTCAATACTCTCGATATATTTCCTTAAGAAGACATCCACGTGTGGCATTACTGTAATGAATCCTTCACGAACACGGAGATGCTCTTCGCTTTTGTTGTAACATTATCCGCCTGTTGGCCTTGATGGAGGCTTGGTCAGATGTTACAACTACTGTGGGCCTGTCAAGGAAAATACCAATGTCATATGTCGAAACCACAAGAATGAAATGTCAAAGGTTCTTTGGTTAGCGAGGTGTCAAATGTCTGTTTTGCATAAGTTCCTGAGTAACTTGCGTAAATAATATTTAGGAACTATGAGCACAACTAATTCGGGAAATTTGTAATATACAAGCAATTATTCATAGCACGTTTCTGTATATTGTTTTTGTGGATGTGGCATTGTGTATGCTGGTACACACATGCCAAAATTTTGGAGAAACTTAGTTATTTCCTGTCGCTCCTTGCGGAGCATAGGGCCTCCTTTCAGAGGTTTCTTGGTCTGGAAGTGTGCATTCCCTAGTGGGTGACCAGTCCACCGACTGCACAATTTCTGTTCATCCTGATATGACTGCCAGAGCCATCTAGCAGTCAATCAGGAGACTTGGGTGAGAAATGGCCGCTGAATTTTGCTAACGAAACATCTCTACTCATGCCCGTAAGGTTCTTTTACATGCCGTAAATCTACGACATGGGACCGACGGCTTTACTTCAGCTCCGAAGGAAGTGGTGTGCTCCGGATTTTTATCACCCTTAAAAATTCATCGACCTCGGCCGGGATTGAACCAGCGAAACTTGGGTCCAGTGGCGAGCACGCTAACCACTAGTCCACCGAGGACGACTTTGGAGAAAATGGTGTCTTCTTGTTCACTGTCAAAGGAAGTAGACATTGAAGCAGACGTCTTTTCCGAATTGCTTGTATCAATGCACTATAATACACGGCGTCACACCCCAGAAGTTCTTAATCTTAATATTTACCTGAGAGCCCAAAATGTCATATCAGAATACTTCGTTTTTTCAGCACAAGTAAATTGCAAATCGTCCGGATTCAAACATATTTATTTACTGTTCAAGAAATCTCGCTTTTTCTCTGAAGTGGCCCGGGTTCAACTGAATTCTCCAGCCAATATTATTCTTACGTGTGTTGCGTGATTGGCTCTTGTGATGTAAACCAACATCTTTCATGAACGAGAAGCCGGTGTTACGTGCATTTCTATTTTACGTAAACAACATTATATATTTCGTCTGACAAAGCCTGTATTCGTTATTAATTTTTTCAAACCTTACATCTTTCGATAAATGCGATAATCGTCAGGAGTTTATTTATTAAAAAAAACTTAAAATTCAAAGTAAACAGTAATTTTGCGAGATCTCACCAATTATATAAAATATAAATTGCATCGATTTGTAATTTTTGGTGAGGTGTCCTTTAACAAGAAAGGTGTGGTTTATGATTTAAACTTAAATTTAAAAAAAAATGTTGGATGCTAGCTCCTAATTAAGTTTTAAAATGAAAACTAAAGTTTTCCTCTTCTTTTATATTTTCGAATCCATTATTGAAATCCATTATTTGAAAACATCCAATGTTAGTCTAGTAATTAGCTGTCTACTTCAATATACGTCAGTGTAGGCCTCGTTATAATTATGTATTTGGACTGCATTTGTTTTGTTGCATTAATTTCTTCTATTGCGACTTTGCCTTCAAATAGCTTAGCCAATAAAAGGCCGTGACACAGCATCAAGTATTACAAGTCGATGCAATTTATATATTTATTTCATTTGTGAAATCTCGCAAAATTACATTTTCACCTTAAATTTTAAGTTTTTATATAAATAAACACTTGAAGATGATCAGATTTACCGAAAAAGAGAGTGTTTTAAAAAATTAATAACAATAAATAATGTGTCAGACGGAATACATAGTGATATTTATGTAATTCTATACACACAACGGGATGGATAGCGTCAAACTTATTTCTATTCTGTTCTGCTAGTTAAGAACATAACAAACAGAACACGCACATCCCTATCGTCCCCTCATTTTAGTGGCGGCAGAGCTCTTGGTCTCAGCCAATCCACTTGTTGCCTAAATCACAACGACGATTTAGTCAGTCCATGTGGAGTCGTAATGACAAGACCACGAGAAATTTGTTTGGTTTAGAATATGAGGGACAAACAGTAAGTTCTGCACATACACGAACTGCAGGATTAATTTTAAACTGAAAGCTGAGAGATCTGCTTATTGCCTACAGATTAACCATTTAAATCCCAGTAGTAACTTTATGTATCGCTGGGTTTAACATTAAGAACTCCAGGTCCTGCTCACAGAGTGCATTTATGTGTTCTGTAGGTTCCTTACAGTAAGCAGCCATTTATGTGTTCTGTAGGTTCCTTACAGTAAGCAGACATTTATGTGTTCTGTAGGTTCCTTACAGTAAGCAGACATTTATGTGTTCTGTAGGTTCCTTACAGTAAGCAGCCATTTATGTGTTCTGTAGGTTCCTTACAGTAAGCAGACATTTATGTGTTCTGTAGGTTCCTTACAGTAAGCAGCCATTTATGTGTTCTGTAGGTTCCTTACAGTAAGCAGACATTTATGTGTTCTGTAGGTTCCTTACAGTAAGCAGCCATTTATGTGTTCTGTAGGTTCCTTACAGTAAGCAGACATTTATGTGTTCTGTAGGTTCCTTACAGTAAGCAGACATTTATGTGTTCTGTAGGTTCCTTACAGTAAGCAGCCATTTATGTGTTCTGTAGGTTCCTTACAGTAAGCAGCCATTTATGTGTTCTGTAGGTTCCTTACAGTAAGCAGCCATTTATGTGTTCTGTAGGTTCCTTACAGTAAGCAGACATTTATGTGTTCTGTAGGTTCCTTACAGTAAGCAGCCATTTATGTGTTCTGTAGGTTCCTTACAGTAAGCAGACATTTATGTGTTCTGTAGGTTCCTTACAGTAAGCAGACATTTATGTGTTCTGTAGGTTCCTTACAGTAAGCAGCCATTTATGTGTTCTGTAGGTTCCTTACAGTAAGCAGACATTTATGTGTTCTGTAGGTTCCTTACAGTAAGCAGACATTTATGTGTTCTGTAGGTTCCTTACAGTAAGCAGACATTTATGTGTTCTGTAGGTTCCTTACAGTAAGCAGCATTTCTTTCATATATGGTGTTAAGGGACTGCTCTTTGGTACGAAAGCAGTGTTGTTTGTACATACATACACACATACATATATGCTACGTAAATACTTATACATACATTTTATACATATGTAAATACTTGTACATACGATACATACATACGTAAATACTTATACATAATACATACATACATGCATACGTAAATACTTACACATACATACAAACATACATGCATACGTAAATACTTGTACATACATACATACGTAAATACTTATACATACAAACATACATTCATACATGTATACGTAAATACTTATACATACATACATACGTAAATACTTATACATAATACATACATACATACATACATGCATACGTAAATACTTATACATACATACTTTACATACATACATACATACATGCATACGTAAATACTTATACATACATACATACAGGCATACGTAAATACTTATACATACATACATTACATACATACGTAAATACTTGTATATACATATATTTCGAGGATCCTAAATTTAATCAAACTCATAATACGATGTGTAATAAGTCAGAGAAGTATAAAGTATATCTAAATACAAGATACGAAGTATAAGTCTTCTCGCACACAGTATTCATATGTAAAGCCAAGCACGTGATGTATATACATATATATATATATATATATATATGAGATGGGCGGGACATGTGGCGCATATGGGAGAGAGAAGTGCATAGAGAATTTTGGTGGGGAGACCTGAGGGAAAGAAACCACTTGAAAAACTTAGGCCTGGATGGGAAGATAATATTAAAATGGGTCATCAAGAAATGGGATGGGGCATGGACTGGATTGATATGGCTCAGAATAGGGACAGGTGGCGGGCTGTTGTGAGTGCGGTAACCAACTTTTGGGTTCGATTAAATCCGGGGACTTTTATGACTAGCTTTGTACCTATTTAGCTTTTCACAAGGACTCTGCTCCATGCAGTTAGTTTGTTTGCTGGTTCTTTGTTTGTCGGCCAGTCAGTCAGTCAGTCCGTTTGTTTGTTTGTGTGATGTACATTAACCGTAGTCTTCAATGGGACAAATTTGTAATGCGGAACTAAAGAATTAGAATTATTAATTTCTGATTTTTAATGGCTATGAAAATTCATATTTTGGGCCTTCGTGTAGCCTGGTAGGGTCATCACCAACAATTCGGAGGTACATACTACAGAGTGTACATACTGCAGAGTGTACATACTGCAGAGTGTACATACTGCAGAGTGTACACAACGAACCGGAATACACTCGTAAAATTCACAAACCCTGTCACTGTTGTGTTGCTGCTTAGTGACCGACGTATTCACCTAACTGGCCTACAAGGTGTCATAACCGGGAAAAGACAAAGAATAATTAAACTACCATGTTTAAACATTTTGTTTTGGCGGCACAGAAATAGCGATCGCCAAATTCTCTAGCCAGGGAAAGAAAAAAATAGGGCCTGACAAATAAAACTCGTATTTTTGTGGTGTTTCTGCTTGTTAGTTGCACGTGTGTGTGTGTGTCTGAGAGCTGGATTATTCTGAGAGTGAAATGTGTCTGGAATTCCAGGCTCATAGTATATATAGCCATTTTATTAGTTGTCTTCAAATTAAATCACAAAATTACAAATTCAAGACTTCAGGTTCTCACAGCTGTATTGGTAAGAATTAAAATCTTCTGCGATGTGGTGCCATGTCAACTGTAAATATTTACCAGCATTAAAAATTATAAATTCTACATTTTAAGTAATTATTTTCTCTAATGTAGGCCAGTATAATTTGTTTCTTTTATGACATAATATAAGACAAGAAATGTCATAGAAATCTGCACTCTTTCGTTGTTATTTCTCTAAGTTTTTTATTGAATGACGTCATCAATTGTTACGATTATGTAGCGTCATTGAGAGACGAATGTCTATGGAGCAATGGTGGAATGATACCGATAGGCCAATTCCGAAGTAATTGGAGAAAAACCTGACCTGACCAACTGCCATGTCGTCCACCACTAATTCCAATGCCTTAGGCTGTGTGAATGTCGGCAGTGAACTGGAGGAGTAAATGGCACGGCAGTCATTTATTTTAAATAAATTCTCAGCATCGTAGAATTAACAATACTTTTACTGTGAGTTTAGGTACTTTTATAAAATTCTGTCAAAACTAAAAACAACACGAAAGCTACAGAACCAGACTAGTGGGAAAGGAGAATGTAGTCTGGAATGTATGTTAGTATTCGAAAAATGTACAGAACATATTCCTATAACATCGCACGCATTTCATAATTACGGTAGAATCGTGATTGTAACAAGGCGACACTCTCAGACAGCTGCGCACCCAAAATCCTTCCTTGGGGGGGGGGGGGGCTGACCCTGAGGCTATATATAATTTATGTATGATTTTAAAAATGTTATAAAAATCATGTTTTAACTACAACATAACACTGTTTGCAACTGCATTTATATACATACAAATATAACTACATGTTCCATGACTCAATCACAGTGTCCTATCTTTTTTTTTTAATTTTATTAATTTATTTTTCAAAATTCTAATGTACTAGTCATCAGCCGATTTTAGTGACTGATTTCAGCTGAAGGGGAAATAAGGTAAATTTTTGATATCATAATATGTACAAAATGTCTCTTTTATGTGTCGGTTTTGGGAGATTTGTGGGGGGGGGGGCTGCAGCCCGGCTGCCATCCCTTGGGTGCGCCCGTGCTCTCACATGTTGGCTACGGCCCTTATTAGAAGAATTTGCACACAAAACGCTCTGCTCTAAAAGAGAGCTATGAAACATAAAATAATTGACAGAGGAAGTCTTTACGAGAGGTGTGGCTTAGAGACACCCGAAATACTAAGGACAATGCTTCGGAACAGGAAGAACAAACATTCCGTTTTCCTACCGTGAAGACGGAGGCATAAAGTCTTCCAAAATTTGGAGATGTAGCCTACGCTGCTAAAATCCCAAAACAGTATTGACATTTAAAGTCATTATCGGATGACAAGTGACAGTTCAGAATGTTTTCTACGCTTCTGTTTATAACGACTTCTCTACGGGCTAGACGGTCCAGGGGACCGAATCCCGTTGGAAGCGAGATTTTCCGCACCCCTCCAGACAGGCCCTGAGGGCCCAACAAGCCTCCTATAGGGGTACGGGACCATTCCCGGCGGTAAAGCAGCCGGGCGCAGCTTTGATCCACCCCAGCTAGCAACCGAGGTTGAAGAAAGAGGAGAGCATTACCTCTCCGCCCCCTCGTTGTCTTCATGGCAGGTTATAGGGTGAACTTCACATTTCACGCTCTGTATACGCGGTGAAAGAGACAAGAACGACACCAGATTCAAAGGGCCCAATTTCTTAAGGTTTGGTCTCCTGCTTGACCCTGAGGTGACATCGGCCGCTCCTATTAGCTGCTCCTTCTCCTTTCCGCGTTGACCCCCTCTCTACTAACCCTACCTAAACTCCTCCCTTGTCAAAGTCATTTTTTTTTCTTTCTTCCTTATTAGAAATATGAGGCCAAAGACTTATTGCTTCGCCATGTGTAAGGTTGGAATCTCCAAACCCGGACACGAGATGGGCTATATAAGGAAGCTGACCAGATGTGTGTGGTCGCATATTAGTCAGACCGGAGAAGCTAGAGAAAAGGAACACAGGCACCATGATGGCAATGGTAAGTAATGCACGAGGAAAGGTATTTTGAAATAAAAATCGTTTTGTATTCAGCTGCATATGAGAATAAAGACAACAGTGAATGTGATTGTCGTGCCGCTCACTATTGCTACTCTCTTCCTTCATTAAGTTATGCAATAGTAGGCTTACGCAACACACATTTTATTTTACGTGTGACATCCTGTTGCGGTACGCACAGCACTGAAACATTAAGACAGTTAACAGCAAATATTTTTACATTATTTTACTGCTACATGTTTCGGCTTTAAGTGGAAAGCCATCACCAGGCAATGTAAAAATACATAAAGAAACTTTCTTCACGCATTTTTTACATTGCGTGGAGATGGCGTTCCACAAAAACCGAAACGTGTAGCAGTAAACTAAGGTGAAAGTGGTTGTGGTTGACGATCCTTCTTTATGTATTTTTTACACTGTCTGATAATGGCTTTCCACAAAAGCCGAAACATGTAGCAATAAAATAATTTAACGTAGTTGTGGTTGGCGTCTTTAATTCCTCATTGCTGTAGTTATTTTATTGTTGTTTTTGTTGCTACGTTGATTGCTAAATAATCTTCCTTGTTGTGCGTCACGCATTTCATTTGTTTTATTTCAACGACGCTGCATCTAGCTCAATAGCATATAGTGTCGAGTGACGCAATAAAAAACGAATAACTAATTGCAAATAATACGTAAGGAATCTGCCGTGGCCTAATGTCAAGTATTATCTCGAATTTTGGTGGAGTGATTGTGTAAAATCACGAAAGGTTTCTATAATAGGAGTCGGTGTCGCGACAGAGATTCAAACAGAACACCTCCAATATACAAGTTAGACATGTTACCACTTTAGCCAAACTGTTATCATACTATGAGGTCACTAAGTCAGGCGGGAATAAAGAAGTTATAAATTTATAAACACAATTTATGCTTTAAAACACCGAAGAGTAAGCAAATAACATAGGAAATTACTGTAATGGACAACTTTATGGAAATATTCTGCAGTTTTATTGGAAATTTTAGGATCTCTGCATGATATTTAGTCAGGAAAAACTGTCTTCTGATCGAGATGCGAAATGATAGTTTTTTGGGTATGACCTTCACTGCATAAAGTCAATTCCAGTACGACGTCTACAGTATAAAGTAAATGTCGGTCTGACGACCATTCTATAACGTAGACATCGGTATGACGTCCGTTCTATAACGTAGACATCGGTATGACATCCATTCTATAACGTAGACATCGGTATGACGTCCATTCTATAAGGTAGACATCGTATGACGTCCATTCTATAACGTAGACATCGGTATAGACGTCCATTCTATAACGTAGACATCGGTATGACGTCCATTTATAACGTAGACATCGGTATGACGTCCATTTTATAACGTAGACATCGGTATGACGTTCATTCTATAACGTAGACATCGGTATGACGTCCATTCTATAAGGTAGACATCGGTATGACGTCATTCTATAACGTAGACATCGGTATGACGTCCATTCTATAAGGTAGACATCGGTATGACGTTCCATTCTATAAGTAGACATCGGTATGACGTCCATTCTATAACGTAGACATCGGTATGACGTCCATTCTATAAGTAGACATCGGTATGTTGTTCATTCTATAAAGTAGACATCGGTATGACGTCCATTTATAAGAACATCGGTATGACGTCCATTTATAAGACATCGGTATGACGTCCATTCTATAACGTAGACATCGGTATGTACGTTCATTCTATAAAGTAGACATCGGTATGACGTCCATTTTATAAGGACATCGGTATGACGTCCATTCTATAACGTAGACATCGGTATGTTGTCATTCTATAAAGTAGACATCGGTATGACGTCCATTTTATAAGACATCGGTATGACGTCCATTTATAAGAGACATCGGTATGACGTCCATTCTATAACGTAGACATCGGTATGATGTTCCATTCTATAACGTAGACATCGGTATGACGTCCATTTTATAAGGTAGACATCGGTATGACGTCCATTCTATAACGTAGACATCGGTATGACGTTCATTCTATAACGTAGACATCGGTATGACGTCCATTTTATAAGACATCGGTATGACGTCCATTTTATAAGACATCGGTATGATGTCCATTCTATAACGTAGACATCGGTATGTTGTTCATTCTATAACGTAGACATCGGTATGACGTCCATTTTATAAGGTAGACATCGGTATGACGTCCATTCTATAACGTAGACATCGGTATGACGTCCATTCTATAACGTAGACATCGGTATGTTGTTCATTCTATAAAGTAGACATCGGTATGACGTCCATTTTATAAGACATCGGTATGACGTCCATTTTATAAGACATCGGTATGACGTCCATTCTATAACGTAGACATCGGTATGTTGTTCATTCTATAACGTAGACATCGGTATGACGTCCATTTTATAAGGTAGACATCGGTATGACGTCCATTCTATAACGTAGACATCGGTATGACGTCCATTCTATAACGTAGACATCGGTATGTTGTTCATTCTATAAAGTAGACATCGGTATGACGTCCATTTTATAAGACATCGGTATGACGTCCATTTTATAAGACATCGGTATGACGTCCATTCTATAACGTAGACATCGGTATGTTGTTCATTCTATAACGTAGACATCGGTATGACGTCCATTTTATAAGGTAGACATCGGTATGACGTCCATTCTATAACGTAGACATCGGTATGACGTTCATTCTATAACGTAGACATCGGTATGACGTCCATTTTATAAGACATCGGTGTGACGTCAATTTTATAAGACATCGATATGACGTTCATTCTATAACGTAGACATCGGTATGACGTCCATTCTATAACGTAGACATCGGTATGACGTCCATTCTATAACGTAGACATCGGTATGACGTCCATTTTATAAGGTAGACATCGGTATGACGTCCATTCTATAACGTAGACATCGGTTATGACGTTCATTCTATAACGTAGACATCGGTATGAGTCCATTCTATAACGTAGACATCGGTATGACGTCCATTCTATAACGTAGACATCGGTATGACGTTCATTCTATAACGTAGACATCGGTATGAGTCCATTCTATAAACGTAGACATCGGTATGACGTCCATTCTATAAAGTAGACATCGGTGTGACGTCAATTTTATAAGACATCGATATGACGTTCATTCTATAACGTAGACATCGGTATGACGTCCATTCTATAACGTAGACATCGGTATGAGTCCATTCTATAACGTAGACATCGGTATGATGTCCATTCTATAAAGTAGACATCGGTATGACGTCCATTTTATAAGGTAGACATCGGTATGACGTCCATTCTATAACGTAGACATCGGTATGACGTCCATTCTATAACGTAGACATCGGTATGACGTCCATTCTATAACGTAGACATCGGTATGAGTCCATTCTATAACGTAGACATCGGTATGATGACCATTCTATAAGGTAGACATCGGTATGACGTCCATTCTATAACGTAGACATCGGTATGAGTCCATTCTATAACGTAGACATCGGTATGAGTCCATTCTATAACGTAGACATCGGTATGACGTCCATTCTATAACGTAGACATCGGTATGACGTTCATTCTATAACGTAGACATCGGTATGAGTCCATTCTATAACGTAGACATCGGTATGACGTCCATTCTATAACGTAGACATCGGTATGACGTTCATTCTATAACGTAGACATCGGTATGAGTCCATTCTATAACGTAGACATCGGTATGACGTCCATTCTATAACGTAGACATCGGTATGACGTTCATTCTATAACGTAGACATCGGTATGAGTCCATTCTATAACGTAGACATCGGTATGACGTCCATTCTATAAAGTAGACATCGGTGTGACGTCAATTTTATAAGACATCGATATGACGTTCATTCTATAACGTAGACATCGGTATGACGTCCATTCTATAACGTAGACATCGGTATGAGTCCATTCTATAACGTAGACATCGGTATGATGTCCATTCTATAAAGTAGACATCGGTATGACGTCCATTTTATAAGGTAGACATCGGTATGACGTCCATTCTATAACGTAGACATCGGTATGACGTCCATTCTATAACGTAGACATCGGTATGACGTCCATTCTATAACGTAGACATCGGTATGAGTCCATTCTATAACGTAGACATCGGTATGATGTCCATTCTATAAGGTAGACATCGGTATGACGTCCATTCTATAACGTAGACATCGGTATGAGTCCATTCTATAACGTAGACATCGGTATGATGTCCATTCTATAAGGTAGACATCGGTATGACGTCCATTCTATAACGTAGACATCGGTATGACGTCCATTCTATAACGTAGACATCGGTATGACGTCCATTCTATAACGTAGACATCGGTATGACGTCCATTCTATAACGTAGACATCGGTATGAGTCCATTCTATAACGTAGACATCGGTATGACGTCCATTCTATAACGTAGACATCGGTATGAGTCCATTCTATAACGTAGACATCGGTATGATGTCCATTCTATAAGGTAGACATCGGTATGACGTCCATTCTATAACGTAGACATCGGTATGACGTCCATTCTATAACGTAGACATCGGTATGACATCCATTCTATAACGTAGACATCGGTATGAGTCCATTCTATAACGTAGACATCGGTATGATGTCCATTCTATAAGGTAGACATCGGTATGACGTCCATTCTATAAGGTAGACATCGGTATGACGTCCATTCTTAACGTAGACATCGGTATGACGTCCATTCTATAACGTAGACATCGGTATGACGTCCATTCTATAACGTAGACATCGGTATGTTGTTCATTCTCTAAAGTAGACATCGGTATGACGTCCATTTTAAAGACATCAATATGACGTTCATTCTATAACGTAGACCTCGGTATGACGTCCATTCTATAACGTAGACATCGGTATGAGTCCATTCTATAAACGTAGACATCGGTATGACGTCCATTCTATAAAGTAGACATCGGTGTGACGTCAATTTTATAAGACATCGATATGACGTTCATTCTATAACGTAGACATCGGTATGACGTCCATTCTATAACGTAGACATCGGTATGAGTCCATTCTATAACGTAGACATCGGTATGATGTCCATTCTATAACGTAGACATCGGTATGATGTCCATTTTATAAGACATCGATATGACGTTCATTCTTTAACGTAGACATCGATATGACGCACCGACTGTGACATAAATGTCGGTATGACGTTCACACAACGTAAATGTAGGCATGGCGTTAGCGCTATAAACGTTAATATTGGTATGGTGTTCATACAATAACGTAAATATCGGTATGATATCCACAGTATAACGTAAATATCGGTATGATATCCACAGTATAACGTAAATATCGGTATGATACCCACAGTATAACGTAAATATCTGTATGATATCCACAGTATAACGTAAATATCGGTATGATATCCACAGTATAACGTAAATATCCTTATTAGGTTCGTACTGCGACGTCAATATCGCTATTCTAAAATATTTATAGGCATTATTGTATTATGGACAGGATATTTGTGGAGCTAGAACACTGATTCATCTAGACGTCGAACCTGAAGATGAAGTAGATGAAGACGAGAAAGGCCCTATATTTTGCAAAGTGAAGTGGAAAAAGCAATCAAGGAGATGAGGGATAAGAAGGCTACAGGAGATGATACTGTACCTGGGGATGTACTCAAATTGTTGGGAGAAGGTGGTCTAAGGCTAATGACACAGATAATCAACGGCATGTATGTAACTGGAGAATGGCCCAGAGATTTTATTGAAGTTACAATGATTGCCTTAAAGAAGAAGCCCAAAGCTACAAAATGCAGCGACCATCGCACAATCAGCATCATCGCTCATGCAGCAAAGATAGTAGCGAGGATACTTAGAAAAAGGATTGAGAGGAAAATTGAAGATGCACTTGGAGAAGATCAGTTTGGATTTAGAAGAGGAAAAGGAACTAGGAATGCAATTGGGATGCTGAGAATAATATCAGAACGAACCTTGGTCATAGATGAGGAATTGTCTGCTTGCTTCATAGACTAGCAGAAGTCATTTGACTGTGTCAACTGGACCAAATTAATGCAAATCCTAAAAGGAATTGGGATAGACTGGCGCGAAAGAAGATTGATCAGCAAATTGTACATGGAACAGAGTGTCAAAATACGACTGGGCCAAGGGGAGACAAGAAGTGTGAAGATTGGAAGAGGAGTTAGACAAGGTTGCTGCTTGTCACCGATTCTGTTCAACTTATACAGCGAGTACCTTACTAAGGAAGCTTTTGAAGAGTTTGGAGACTTCAAAATAGGAGGACAAGTAATTCGCACTGTGAAATATGCAGATGACCTTGTGCTACTGGCTAGGGAAGAAAAGGTGCTACAGGGCATGATTGATAGACTAATTGAAATTGGAAGACGCTATGGGAATGGAAATGAATGTGGGAAAAACTAAAGTAATGAAAATCTCAAGGCAACCATCCCCAATGAAAATTATGATAGATCAAAAACAATTGGAGAATGTGGAATATTTCAATTATTTGGGTAGCATGATAACAAATGATGCAAGGTGTACACGTGAAATTAAATCCAGAATTACCATGGCAAAAGCAGCATTCAACAAGAAGAAAAATCTTTTCACCAGCAAACTAGAATTAAATTTAAGGAAGAAACTAGTAAAGTGCTACATTTGGAGCATAGCTTTGTATGGTGCTGAAACGTGGATACTTCGGAAAGTAGATCAGAAGTATTTGGAAAGTTTTGAAATGTGGTGCTGGAGAAGAATGGAGAAGATCAGTTGGACCGATCGTGTGAGAAATGAAGAAGTATTACACAGAGTCAAGGAGGAGAGGAATATCGTACATACAATAAAAAGAAGAAAGGCTAACTGGATTGGTCACATCTTGCGTAGAAACTGCGTTCTGAAACACGTGATTGAAGGAAAGTTAGAGGGAAGGATAGAAATGACGGGACGACGAGGGAGAAGACGTAAGCAGCTACTGGATGACCTTAAGAAGAAGAAAAGATACTGGAAATTGAAAGAGGAAGCACTAGATCGCACACTGTGGGGAACTCGCTTTGGAAGAGGCTACGGACCTGTCGTAAGACAGACTGCAGAATGAAATGAGAACACTGATTACGTGGCCAAATAAAAATGTTTTTCGGATTCAGTCAGCAATTAAACCAACAAATGCACTTTATTTCTTAAGCATGTCCACTAACCCTACACATGTTTCGGCTGCAATAGAGCCATCGTCAGGGGTTCAAGGTCACGTTTACTTAAACATTCACTAATCCATTTGATATCACTATATATACACCATAATGTATGTCAAGTTTCTATTAGCGGTTAGTAACACACTTTTTTCGTTTATCCATCGGTTGTTTTCATCTTTGGGTTAAAAGCGTAAATGATGATAATACACTGTCATTAAAAGTTGTTAAAGATTATTAAAAATTGCTGGCAATTGGTTTGTATACATGTAGAGTTATCGGATCCCTGTTTCTGTTGTTAGTGTCTTGTGGTTTGGCTCTTACTGGGTACGATATTTAAGTACGAAACAAGCGACAGACTATATTTTCAAACCGATAACCGAGAACGTAATTTAATGTCGTTTAACGTTTAATTGGATGTCATTCGATGCAGTAAGATAGAAATTTAGTGACGCTTCGGCCAACCATACTGCCTTCAACCGAAGATGATAATCCTGTACAGTCACGGCAGTGAGCAACACATTGAGAATAATTTGATAAAATGGTAATGATGGACGTGATTGAGGCAGACAAACTAAAATAATGGGCGAGGCGGACAAAGTGTAAACTAGCTGGTTGAGGCGGACAGCAGAAGTGATCAGCTTTCACCTGTTACCTCAATAAGAATATAATATTGGGATTAATTAACGTCTTTATGACATATATTTATATAAAATAACTGCAGACTATAAGTATTTGTCGCCGATACGACTGGCCGCGCGGTCTAAGGCTTGGGTCTACGGTCGCTTGCTTGCTGGGATTGCGGGTTCGAATGCCGATCCCAGTTGCCGCGCGGTCTAAGGCGTGGGTCTTCGGCCGCTCGCTTACTAGGATCGTGGGTTCGAATCCCATCGGGGGCATGGATGTTTGTGTTGTGTTTGTCGTAAGGACGGTAGTATGGAACGTAAAGTGACATGAAGGACGAAAGGATTTAAACAGTACAAAAATGGATCAAAAAGGAAAAACCCCGTACAGACAAAAGAAAAAAATCCCGCCGGTGGCATGGATGTCTGCCTGTTTTGATTTTTGTGTATTGTCTGGCTGATCTCTCGTCCAGAGGAGTTCTACCGGAGTTGGTGTGTCTGAGTGTGATCGTGAAGCCTCGATAATGAGGAGGCCCTGGCCCACTAGGGGCTGGCGCGCCATGGAAAAATTATTTCACAAGGTAAGAAATTAACGCATCTTTCTGTTAAATATTTCTAATCATTCACATACACAATAACTTCAGTCCAGTCATAACGGTATCGTATTTTGGTATTGCAATTACTATTTACCTTTCGCTTAACTCTCTGACAATTCTTCCTTATAAATCTTACGTCATGCCTTCCTTATCTCTTTTTCTTTGCGCATTATCGGAGACTATCCCAGGGGAACTACCATCTCCCACCTGCTCGACTCCCTTCACATTGAATCTCTTCGAGACTTCATTCACCACCTGACGGCCAAATTTTTTACTACATGCCCATCTCATCCTAACCCTCCGGTCCAACAAATAGGTAATTATGCACTAGTCGACCTAAACTCTGCATATAAAATCTACAAACACAAACGACTAAACATATACTACTGTAAACCAGCTCACCATCAGGCATTGTGTTTTTTTAGTCTTTTTCACTAATATTGTTTTTATTCTATAATCACCGTGCATTTTTCACAATTATTGTTAAGTCACCAACTGAATGCACTATTTAGTTGGTGACTTAACAATAATATTGTTTTTATTTTCCCTTTGTATAACTTTCGGTCCATGTACTCATTTTAGTTAAACTGGTTATCGGAACAATTTTTATCATTTTTTCCTTGTATACTGTACATACTGTAAAGTGTAATCTTCAATAAATAATTTAAAAAAAAAACTCTTTTTCTGCAGTTGTCCACTTTTACTTTAACCTCCTTTCCAGCAAGAACGCAACTACGGTCCGTTTTACTAATGATTTCATAATGCAAATTACTTTTCAGCTTACCTTTGCACTTACCGCACTTGTCTTTAACACACACCCAACTTACCACGATCGAATTTTACCGATTAATTTGATACTGTTTCCCTCCTCCTCCCCCCCATAGGGCAACAGCCCCTCGTGGGCCAGGACCTCCTCATTATCGAGGTTTCACGATCACACTCAGACACACCACACTCGGTAGGACTCCTCTGCACCAGTGACCAGCCCGACGCACAAACCTCTACCTGACAACACACAACACTCACAACAGACAGACATCCATGCCCCCGGTGGGATTCGAACCCACAATCCCAGCAAGCGAGCGGCCGTAGACCCACGCCTTAGACCGCGCGGCCACTGGGATCGGCTGATGTTCATAAAAATAAAAGACTTTTCCGATTCTCATAAGAACCTCTGCAGCTGCACCAGTCGCGATTAACTTATTAACTCGCCATGCATAATTCGTCTAACTTTTCAAACCCAAATTGCAAATGATGTAGACAAAACTACAGACAACACAATACTTTGTTTACGGCTGTAGTGATGGGGTATTATAGGGTTGGAACGACTGAAGGTCACTGTACTCATTTTGTGCACTGCAGGTATACAGGCCTGCAGGTATTTATTTCATTCCTTTGTGTTGTCTTCCTTTCAAAACATATGCCCGCCTCAACCACAACGTATTTCTCACTGGCCGCATCGCGCTCTGCTAAGTCCAACTTCACGAGATGCAAAGCCAAATGAATGGACAAAAATGTAATAAATGTGAGAGACAAGTCAGTTTCCTTGAATAAAACGCTGAGAATAAATTAAATGACTGGCTGTCTGACTAAATAAATAAATAAATAAATCACTAACTCCATGGAGGAGAGTAAAAAATTACCTACATTTCGTGAAAGAGTGTGCTAAAGAGCCGCTTTGCTCCATATCCTGAAACAAATAAACACATTCCATGCCGTCCAATCCTATTCCTTTAAGTACCATGTTCTTAGTATATTGCAATCTAGATTTGTATTTTCCAAGTGGTCTCTTTCTTCATGTTTCCAACCAGAACCCTCTATGTCTTTCTGTCCTTCCATGCACAAGTCATATGCCCCGCCCATCATATCTTCCTTCATCTGAAGAACCTAATGAGATGGTGAGATGTACAAATCACTAAGTCTCTCATTTGCAGTTTTTTCCACCATCTTTTTTCTTCCTTCTTTTTTGGGTACAAATACAATCCTCATCACCCTATCCTCGAGCAATCTCAAAATATATGGTTGTCCCTTAATCTGAAAGACCGAGTTTCAAACCCATATAAGACGATAAAAACGAGAGCTGCATATATTTCACAAGTGATATTCTTAAACAGAAAAGGGGAAAAAAAAAGATTCTGGACAAAATTATATTATTTATTCTTACATTACAGTATTACATTCTGCGGTCTAGAGTGATATTACATTCTGCGGTCTAGCGTGATATTACATTCTGCGGTCTAGCGTGATATTACATTCTGCGGTCTAGCGTAATATTATATTCTGCGGTCTAGCGTGATATTACATTCTGCGGTCTAGCGTGATATTACATTCTGCGGTCTAGCGTGATATTACATTCTGCGGTCTAGCGTAATATTATATTCTGCGGTCTAGCGGAATATTATATTCTGCGGTCTAGCGTGATATTACATTCTGCGGTCTAGCGTGATATTACATTCTGCGGTCTAGCGTAATATTAATTCTGCGGTCTAGCGTGATATTACATTCTGCGGTCTAGCGTGATATTACATTCTGCGGTCTAGCGTGGTATTACATTCTGCGGTCTAGCGTGGTATTACATTCTGCTGTCTAGCGTGGTATTACATTCTGAGGTCTGCGTGATATTACATTCTGCGGTCTAGCGTGTATAATTCTGATATTCTGCGGTCTAGCGTGATATTACATTCTGCGGTCTAGCGTGATATTACATTCTGCGGTCTAGCGTGATATTACATTCTGCGGTCTAGCGTGATATTAATTCTGCGGTCTAGCGTGATATTACATTCTGCGGTCTAGCGTGATATTATATTCTGCGGTCTAGCGTGATATTATATTCTGCGGTCTAGCGTGATATTACATTCTGCGGTCTAGCGTGTATTACATTCTGCGGTCTAGCGTGATATTACATTCTGCGGTCTAGCGTGATATTACATTCTGCGGTCTAGCGTGATATTACATTCTGCGGTCTAGCGTGATATTACATTCTGCGGTCTAGCGTGATATTACATTCTGCGGTCTAGCGTGATATTACATTACTGCGGTCTAGCGTGATATTACATCTGCGGTCTAGCGTGATATTACATTCTGCGGTCTAGCGTGATATTACATTCTGCGGTCTAGCGTGATATTACATTCTGCGGTCTAGCGTGATATTACATTCTGCGGTCTAGCGTGATATTACATTCTGCGGTCTAGCGTGATATTACATTCTGCGGTCTAGCGTGATATTACATTCTGCGGTCTAGCGTGATATTACATTCTGCGGTCTAGCGTGATATTACATTCTGCGGTCTAGCGTGATATTACATTCTGCGGTCTAGCGTGATATTACATTCTGCGGTCTAGCGTGATATTACATTCTGCGGTCTAGCGTGATATTACATTCTGCGGTCTAGCGTGATATTACATTCTGCGGTCTGGCGTGATATTACATTCTGCGGTCTAGCGTGATATTACATTCTGCGGTCTAGCGTGATATTACATTCTGCGGTCTAGCGTGATATTACATCTGCGGTCTGGCGTGATATTACATTCTGCGGTCTACGTGATATTCGTCCGATATTACATTCTGCGGTCTAGGCGTGATATTACATACTGGGTCTTGCGTGATATTACAAGCGTTCTGTTCATATGGCTACGTGATATTCTTGCGGTAGCGATCTGTTCAGTACTATTACAAAGCGTATGTTGCAGTAGCTACTTACAAAAGCGATCTGTTGCAGTAGCTACTTACAAAAATGGTTATAAATGTGACGCAGTGCGTCGAATTATCGACAATTATCACTGGCATCAGCTAATGCAAGTGCCATTGAAATCCTCTCCCCCCCCCCCCCCCAAAAAAAAAACTTCGAATTTTGGGAGAATTATTGAACACTGCAAAGTTTTTGTTCAATATGGCACATACACACACAGCATCACCTAGCATAAGTAAAACATATTTATGACATGTGGGCTGGGATAGCTCAGTCGGTATAGCGACTCGCTACGAGCTGTACGGTCCGGGGATCGAATCCCGGTGGGATGGATATTTTCGGCACCCGTCCTGACCGGCCCGGGAGCTCACCCAAACTCCTACACAATGGGTACCGTGTTATTCCCGGGAGTAAAGTGGCCGAGGCGTGGTGTTAACCACCCACCCCACTAGCGCCAAGGTTACCGAGGTTAAAGAAAGAGTAGAGCTATACATCTACTCCCCCTCTGTGCCTTCATGACAGGTTACAGAGTGAAATTTACTTTCACTGTATGTTTATAAATTACTTCAGAATAATGTCAAAAGGTCACAACATACAATGTTGAAAGTAGGATGATCAGTGAATAGTGAATTTAAAAGGATGACAAATGATGTGATTATGACGTAATTGGAAGTGCTAAACCGTATTTGTCTGTAGAATATCAGACAAATCACGAAAGAACCTATGATAATCGGTGACGTAGCAAAGAGATATTAAAGTAACAAGTACTGATGTGAAGATGGGAGTTTTCTGGGATGTGATGTCAGAACCTGCAGACGTTTCGGAGAAATATATTGCATCCATCTTCAGGTCGGAAAAATAAATGTCCTCGTAACACACAGAGACAGAAGACTGGGATAGGACCTCTGAATTATCGGCAAATTTCAACCACACTACATGATGTTACACCCCAAAGTACAGTTGTCTTCACTATTAAAGCTGACAACTTCAACTCTCACACACAAGCGTTACCTTTTGGGTCAACTATATGCCTATTTATCCTACAGATAAACACTTTTCTAATGAATTCCGCTTCATAAAATTGGGGATCTTAATTTTAGAATATATTATTAGGAAGGTCCAAAAAAATTGAAAGGGTTTAAATGAATGGGTCAAACAACCTTCTGACTTGTACTGAGAGTGCAATAGGATAAAGGTATTAGAATTTTAATCAAACACCAAATACTAAGTCGCAAGAGGAGTGGAGGTAGAGCTCCACACTTTCTCAACCCCGGTATTAGAGGGAGTTGAGTGACCAACTGCAACCTCGCGGTACAACAGCGCAATCTAGCCATTGAATAGGAGGCTGGGTGGGCCCCGGAAAGGGTCTGGACCCTCTGTGTTCCGGACCCTTTCCTAAAGGGAAGAACCCTTCACCCAACCGATAATTAATCGGACCAAGATTCGTCGGTCTCCTAAACCATAATATAGTCACTATGGCAACTGAGCTATCCCGGCTTCATTTAACCCCGTAAATAGGCTATACCCTAAAGAAAATCAACCCTCTGGTGTTCGCTGGTCCAGTGATTGAAAAGTGGTTGCAAATAAAGGTAAATCCATTTACACACATAAGTTATATTTGCAACCACTGCACATAAGTAATTTTATACCCCTACATGTTTCGGCTACGTATTATAGCCATCATCAGGGAGTCAAATTATAAACACATAAGCAACGTGCTATACTTCGGTAAATGGTAATATACTCGTTCACACGTTAGCTTTCTGTACAACAGTTACCAGCATTTTTTGTATTTTAGCTTCCTTTGTTATTACCATTCACTTTTATCTGTATATATTTAGGCGTTAATTCGTGGTCTCTGTGAATTTTATTAAACAAGATAGCTGCATTAGTCTTTAATAGATTCTCTTTGATGTTCTTGAAAATGTTTATAGTCTTTGCCTGTTGCATGGTAATAACAAAGAAATCCAAAATACAAAAAATGCAGCTAACTGTTGTACAAAAAGCTAATGTATGTACATTACCATTTACCGATATAAAACACGCTGCTTATGTCTTTATAATATTGACTCCCTGATGATGGCTAAAATACGTAGCCGAAACATCTTTTTTTTTTATGGCTCGACAGCCTTATATGGGCCAGGGCCTCCTCATTATCGAGGCTTCACGATCACACACATTTAGACACACCACAGTCGGTAGGACTCCTCTGGACGAGTGATCAGCCCGTCGCAGAGACTTCTACCTGACAACACACAACACTCACAACAGGCAGACATCCATGCCCCCGGTGGGATTCGAACCCACGATCCTAGTAAGCGAGCGGCCGAAGACCCACGCCTTAGACCGCACGGCCACTGGGATCGGCAGCCGAAACATGTAGGAGCATAAAAATTACTTTTGTGCAGAGATTGGAAATAAAACTTGTTTGTCTAAGACAACTGCACAGAATATGTGTAACATTAAGAAAATCTATTTATTTTTAGCCTCGTCATCAGTATCTCAGACTCCACAGTGTTGAATGATAGGATGATGGATGAGAAATGATCAGAAAATAATCTCTAAAGACGAGATACTATCCCAGTCGAGGCACTATCTCAGCGTTTGCCTGAAAGGATCGAGAAGAATCACAAATAAAAGCCAAATACTATGTGCCCCGGGCGACATTTCAAACGGGCACACCACAGTACAAGTATCATGAGTTACCGCTATGCTAATCTGCTCCGTCCACAAATGTTGTGTAGTCCTAACTGATACGAAAACTTCCAGAACACAGTCAGTCACGTCGCACATCTAAGCCTACATGTAGCTCAAAAACAAAATAATCTCGGAGGATAATATGGCATCACTGCGTAAAGTCACGTACAAGTAACTAATGGATCCTTGTGGAATGCATGTTTGTTTCGCATTACGTAATACTAAGTTTCGTATTTCACTTGGAATTCTTTCAGCTTAACCAAAAACCTTGAATGTAAAATTAACAGACGCAATAACTGTGAAATGTGGTACAGACGTTTACATGCCACGTGTTACGCGGTTTTCCTAAACTCTTTGCCATGTTACACGTAAATCTGAGGTTTCTGTTGCTGTAAAAATTCATATTTTGATATTCTATGGCACCGTCTTCTGGCGTTTGAGGTGGGTACCAAAGTTTCTGGGTAATATACCGTCACCATCTTCACTTGTACCATACAGACAACAGTGTTTTCATTATATACATTGGTGGACCCCAGTGACAGTACTCTTTTGTCAGTTTACCATACAGTTAGCAGCAAAAGGCGTACATTTCCCACAATTGCTACGGTTTTCGTAGTTATCGGCAACATGCCAAAGAGCGGTACAAGCAATTTGCGACGTGTGAAAAATTTGATAAGCACCATATACTTGTAATTGGGTGGAAAAGGCGAAAATCGCTTCTGCACAGTGGCGAAGTGAACTTTAAAAAAACACCAGTTATTTATCGAATTTTATTTTATTTGGTGAGTAATTTAAAATTTGTTGAGCGCAGAAAACCGAATTTTTTTCATTTAAATGTTCTTTTTGCCGCCCCTAAGACTCTACCGCCCGAGATGGCCCCACGACCCTCCACCCCCACCCCCAGCTATTCCACTGGTCCCAGTAACAGAATTTAATATGTACATGAAATTTCTGGATTTGGGCCTACTTCCGAGAAGACATGTAGACCTTTATTAAATATGCTTCAGAAACGGGCAATCATCAACAAAATGAGGATGTCGCCAACTATTGTCACAAACATTAGCGAAATATTAAGTTCTGATTTCACCATCACAGCATATAAGCTATTAGAAGCGTAAAGTCTAGTAATGTGTACACAAACAATTCAGCAAACCTACGTCCTACTTTTGCATAAAGACTCCTTAAAATCGCAGACTTCTTGTACTTGATTCTACAGCTGATCACTATAACTTGTGCTGTCCAGCAATGCACACAGGCTACATGTTTCAAGTATGAAAAAAATTAAAATCTTTCGACTAAAGTAGTTTACTTGTTCAAAATATCTGACCACTTCACATTCACTAAGAATAAATGTTAGATAAGTTAGTAATGTTTTGATGAGCCTACCTGCCTTGTCGGTGCTCCTGTTCCTGTCGTTGAATTTGTCCCTCCTTTCTAGCGATATTTCGAACAAAATAGTTCGCTGCTGCTTTACACTATTTTCTTTAAACGCCAAAAATCACACCTTAAATGAAACACTGTCACGTAACAACGATACTATCACTTTGGAAAAATTTGAAATTATTCACTTCAGCATGTGGTTTGAATTTTTATTTTTCTTCTTAATACTTGTTAAACATCACGACCGACAGACATCTTGCCTGTTCGACATACAAACACATAAACACGCACCCACTATATTTCTCTGACCGACAAACTCATTACATTTTCTAGTGAATCTTTAATGTAATTCGTTATGACAGCAGTCACAACAGAGTAACTTACTATTAAACTTCAGGCCTGCGCTATTACACACGAGAAAAGAACCCGATTTAACTGCAAAATGCAACAAACACACGAACTCCTTCCGCATTATTCCCGTTAAGTGAAGCAGTCTATCACGAACACATATCACTCCGCCTCTCTCAAAATCCTCCCTCGAACAAGTAACTACCAGTGTCGATGTAGGCCTACTTAGTTTAGATAAGAACGTAAACTTCCAAACAGCATTTAAATGGTGAACTAAACACGCTTTGTATGCAGTTGATGGCAAAATAACGTCCACAAATGCGTCCTTCTTATATTTCTGACTTTTACCGCCCTTTAAATAGTTGTTCATATGCATGATAAACTAAACTTTTTTTGACTAGAGTAGTACAACCACCTGTTAGGCTAAAGGATAAGGAACAGCAGCGATAAACTCGATCAACGCCACAGGCTGTGTCGCTGCTCTTTTCAATGCAGTTTGCTTGCTCAAATGGAAAACTTTCCTGCCAAAGAGCTTGCAGTTATCAACACGAAAGGAAAGATTTTCTGATCCACTTCAATGGGGGGAATTTGTAATATACTGTGACTTGCTCTTGCAGGGTATTTGACCTACAGAAATTGTAGTGGAGAAAGGGACTATATCTTACGAAATAATACCATTAGACAGTAAATAGACAGACATCTAATTTAAAATTAACGTCGGATGTGCAGTAGCCACTGACTGCGCAGTAGTTCCTCTTCTTGTAGGGTGATGCAGTAGCGCTAATAAACTTGCATTCGTGGAAAGGGTAGGGATGGAAGGGGGCACTGGTTCGAACGTTGGAAGTTTCGAGGTTTTCCTTAGCTTCCCCAGACGAAGGGTGGCACAAATATAACTGTCTGCCAGCAAACCGCGACCGTCTCTTGCCAAACCCTTAGCTAGTCGCTGTTCGTGGTCCATTTCTCTTCTTATCGTAACATATCCGCTGTAGCTGAAAATCGTCGTTGTGCAACTTGAGAATCAGCCACTAGATGGCATATGCAACGTGCCTACAAATTCGCATTATAAGCGCTCAGCCTTCTCTTTACGTTAAGAAGTACTTGACAGTTTAAGACATTACCTGTCAACAGATGTCATCAGTTATGTACTTCAACGCCGGCAGGAAATTTTTGCAAGGTAGTGCGCAGTACCTACATGCAAAGCGACTAGATTTGCTATTGATCAACTGCAGATAAGACTAAAAGCCTTAAATTTTTATTTAAAGCTAGCAACCATGTATGTCATCCTTAGACTAAAACTGTAGGAACTAGACGAAACTGTTTTTTTATAAATTTGATTGTTTGACATCATAGATTATTAAATGTCAAAACCCCAAGGTGGAAGGGGGAGAAAAGTAATGTATACAGGATTTTGGTAATGGAATAGAGCGGAGAGCAACAAACTGGAGAACACAGAAAGAGCTGAAATATTAACATTACGATGGATCGTGTGGAAATACATTGAAAAAGTGGGAGGCAGTGGCGTAGCTAGGGTTTTGGCACCCGGGGTCAGTAATCATAGTGACCGCCCCTCACACAAATTTGAAATTGAAAAATAAAAAAATCATAAGTATTTGTTGAGTTTACTTTTATTTGGCTCAATAATTGAAAATTTGTTGAGCACTGAAATTTAATTTTTTTTTTTAATATCAATTTTACTGCCCCTTGGACTCTGCCGTCCTGGACGACAGCATCGCTCCCCACCCGCTCCCCCCAGATATGCCCCCAGCCTCTGAATCACGGCAGAAACTTCTGAAATCTGCTACGGGCACCGGGCCCCACCCATTTCATTTGGAAGTTACAGGATCTCCTTTCCCAATAAATTAAGCGGCCGAGACCAGAAGATGGCCCCTTATAATCAAGTCTCGATGTTCGTGATTCGATATTCATGAAAATCGGAATACATTGTCAATGTAAACTGCATATTTCGTACCAAGAACTTACGAAATGCCATTAATAAGAATATAGACTAGCTTCAAAATTTAAAAAGGACGAAAATTTATGTTTAATGAAATACAATTTATTTTTTGGAAACATAAAACACATTCAATGACTGAAGGAGTGTCTTATCCCTAACGCACGAAAGCAATCAAACTCACGTAATGACAGACAGAGTTTGGCTGAACTGGCAGTGATCTGCGCAATAACAGGAGAGTGGTGCTTGCCGAATTGTCAGCCATGATGTCGATCCTGATTCGTTCCCATCATAAACAACAGGCTCAAACAGCTGCAGTACAATGGATGATCGCTGGAAGTACGCAGTCCGCACATCGAGACCGTACTCTGTATAGTGCCAGCGTCAAGAATTCGTCAAGCTATAGTAAGGAAGGCCAACGGTCAGAGTTGACTTGTAGTACACCTAACAATATGCATAAATATCGAGACTGTATAATGCAACACATATAATTTTTCCGCGTCCTGCGCGAGGAAAAATGTAGAGAGAGAGGAAGGGGCGGAGCTAAGTGCAAAGGTAGAGGGCTCCTTGCACCATGTTTGCCACATAGTCACTCTCTCTCAATTTTCACAGAGGTAACATCGTTTAAACGTATTACTAACGGAGCATATATTGGGAACAGTTTATTTCGACTTGGCAATAGCGCACTGTACCCAGACCTGGGCAATCAACGCAACGCTGCCACGTTGTTATAACGTAAAGACAAATACCTCCCACTCCTATACGCTACTAAATATCCTTCTCAGGACGGTGGCTGAAAGGAAAATGACTGATGTAGCAACAACGGTGATGCTAAAAGGACAGAAAGGGAGTAGTGGGGGCTGACTGATTTCGGTCTCTGCGTCGCGGAAAAGATATTTGAGTCGAGTTCTACTTGTGAGTTGAACGTTCGAGGGCAGTACCTCTCAAAGTGCCGTTTTTATCAACAAGCCACTGGACTGGTCTACCGTCCGAAATTGTGTTCTCGCTGTTATTATCTTTAGGCCCATTCACAAAATTGCGAAAAGCCACTACTAGCTTCGTCATGTTAGTATGTCTGTCTTTCTGTCTGTCCGTCCGTCCGCATGGAAAAACTCGGCTTCCACAGGACGGATTTTCATGAAATTTTGTATCTGAGTATTTTTCGAAAATCTGTTGAGAAAATTCAAATTCTATTCAAATCTGACAAGAATAACGGGTGCTTTACATGAAACCATATATACATTTATGATAATATCTCTGCTCATTTCTTCTTAGAATGAGAAATGCTTGAGATAAACTTGCAGAGAAAATTAAAACACACATTTTATGTTCAATAATGTTCCTTTTTTTTTTTTTCGAAAATCGTGCCGTTTATGAGATAATGTGGAAAGACATGGTACAGCCAGACAGGCCAAAGATGACAATATAATACGGCGCATGCGCATTGCATGCTGGATGATTAAGGCTACAGATACAGACCCAGAATATGTGATACCTACTGCTTTTCCACGGCAACCAAGGTTACGCTAATGTGTCTCAATGTTACTTTACACGTGCACTGTCAGTCTTGTTATATTTTGCATTAAAGTGTTCAATTTCCCATTGATTGCAACGTGATATACGTATTCTATTACGTATTAAAAATATTAGATAAACTTTGTGCATTGTGTGAGGTGTGGAGTGCTCATGGTAATGACGACGAACGCTCCTGTCTTTTAGGAAGTAACTCGTGCAGTCTAGTACATATGTACCGACATTTTAGAGCGAAGTGCTATTTCCAGCCTTAGCCCATATCCTGAAAAATATAAGGCAGTTGGTTTCTGCGAAACGTCTGTACGTATCTACACCCTACGCCAGTGGTTCCCAAACTTTTTTGCTCGCGGACCTCTTTTGGCTTCGAAAAATAACCACGGATCCTCATATCCTTGCTCACGTAAATATAGTGTCCGGATGATAGATTAATTCATTCATTCTGTAGTCTGTCTTACTACAGGTCCGTAGCCTCTTCCAAAGCGAGTTCTCCACAGGTTGCGATCTAGTGCTTCCTCTTTCAATTTCCAGTATCTTCTCTTTTCCTTAAAAATGTATATCTCAGAAGTGATTATAGATTGCTAGGAATGTGTACCAGTAACATGCGTTGCATGATTTGATCTTAATTAAACTGACTGTCGTTGGCTTCGTGGGTACAGGGGGTTTCGTAATTAGATACTCTGACGGTCACACGAAATAGAAACTTAGCCTATTTAAAAAGTTCCGCGATTAGTCTTAACTCAAAATTCCTTTAGTTAAAAAATAAGCAAACTTCAAAGTAGCCATTACAGAAATGTATCGACGTATCCCTCAGGAAATGGTCCGCGGAGCATAGTTTGGGAACCATTGCACACGCGAAGCCACAGCCCAAAAGCCAGTAAAATTCTTCTTCGTGCTACATTTTTGGTACCTGATCAAGTAAATATGACCTTAAGATGTCATTCTTCTGGCATGTGACACTGTGATGTTGGGCAAGTAGCATTTAGAATGGTTGACCCTGAAGAAGGAGGCATTATGGTCCTTTGAAACGTCGGGATCTATTCATCCAAAAACACGTTACATCCCAGAAGGCTTGAGTCTTCAGCATTACCGCTGTGAGAATCTCGAATCTCGTAACTGTGAGCTGCTCAATACTAATATCTCTGCCGCAGATTGCAGTAGTATTGACCCTATTGTCTGCGGTGTATGCAGCCCCGCAGTACAGAGGGCAAACCCAAGATCAGTACAAGACGCCCATTCCAATCATCAGCCAGTATTCGATCATCAATCCCGATGGATCATATAAATACAGGTAACGTATGTAGAGGTGTTGCACTTTGGGCTAGTTTTTGGTTTTCATTTTCCTGTGTGAACAGGATTACATGTTGTAAAGTTTCAAATGAGATCTGTGCTCTTCTGGGATATTACACAGCGTCGAGTGGTAATCCTTTACCGACGTTTCGGGACAACGTATCGGTCCCATATTCAAGGGTCAAGAAGTCCAAGAAGAAAAGCTTTTCTTCTTAGGTTACTCGACACTTGAATATGGTGCCGATACGTTGTACCGAAACGTCGGTAAAGGATTACCGCTCGACGCTGTGTGATGTCCCAGATTAGCGCAGATCTCATCTACATCGCGGCGGAAGCCTGAAACCACGGAATATTTCAAATGCTGCGTACTTTTGCACATGTGTCTGTCAACTGAAACATACTTTTTATGTCAACATTGCTCTATATGTATTGCTACTGTTGACATTTAAAGGGGAGGAGGTAAAGCGACCCTAGGTACAACATATGGTTGCACCCTGGGAAAGAATTCAAGAGAAGTGTAAAATACACAGTAAATTTATTTTGCACTCTTTGTGCAGGTACACGGCCTATAGCCTACTGCACTAACGAATACACAACAGAAAAAAAGCATATGCAATCATTATACTTCCAGTAACATTCCTTTGATATATCTACAAATGAGAACAAGAAATGAGAAAAATAATCTATATCCAACTTAAAATAAGTTCAATTACATATATTCTTATACATTTTGTAATAGCTAAAGAGGCAGCTTTACTCTATTTCAAATTAAACGCTCTAAAGTCAACTGCAAAACACACATCTGTGATGCTTGGCGTTTGGACAATCCTGCTGCTAAAATGGGTGGAAATTTCGGTAATGTGTCACTACTAGGAATGTTTAAATATTTTTTTTTTTTTCATTTTTTTTTGTCAAGGATGAATTTATTGGGTGACATCAGGCTTCCGCCGCAATGTAAATGCGATACGCTCCATACTGAGATCTTATGCAGCGTACAATGGTAATTACATGCCAACGTTGCGGGGCAACTTATCGGTCTCATCTTCAAGGTTCGAGCAGTCCAAGAAGTATCTTCCATTCTACTTGGACTGCTCGACTCTTGAAGATAGGACTGACAGGTTGTCCCACAACGTCAGTACGTAACTACCATTGTACGCTGCGTAAGACCACAGAACAGGGCAGATCTCACGAATTTATTGGAGTTGTCCAGCCATTTGTAATACCTGATTTCACATTCATATCCATGAATATCATTCATTATTTCAGCTATGTTAAGAAGAAACGCTCCTCTTCCTTGCCAGCTTTACTAAAATAAAATCCCCTTCTGCAACATCACCAACTACAAAACTTCTTTCAGTAACATTTGCAATTTCTTTCTCACTCACTTCTATATATTCATCACTACTCAATTCTACCATGGAACATCTTAAGGCTTCTCTTCAGAGCTGTCAACAGCAATCAACACCCTCTTTACAGTTTTCTTCTCAAGTGTTTTCCCCTTAATATTCCTTTTACCCTTTTTGGCTCTTTGGTTTTCAATTTCACTCTTCTCTGTTGTGTCTGTTAGGATCCTGCATCTTCCATGCTTTCTTCCTCCAGTTTTTCTTGGTCCAGCTTCAGGAAAGGGTGTTATTATTTCAGGAAATACTTTAATGTTCCTTGTAAATCCAGTTGATATTTCTTCTTAATTTTTGTCCTTGGAGCTTGAAGGGACATTGACTGGTTGACTGGTTCTTTGACCGGGCTGTAAAGTCTGTCAGTTACATACAAGGATAGGAATTAATCTTTGTCAAATTATTTTCATTTAGGGGATTAATTCATGTCACATTCAACCCCTTTTGAATTTTGTGTTTGGCAAATGTCTTGCTGAATGACATTCCAATAATGCCTGCAGCACTATAAATGTTTACAGGTTTGCTTGGGTTTGACAGCATCCAATCATTAAGGCACACATTTTAATATATTTCCTATAGACCAAACATGGTGCAGTTCAATGGCTGTAACTTATGTGATGTAGGGGTGGCAGTGTAAGCAAGACAACGCCATTTTCTTTTGTCACATTGATGGCTGGGGTTGACAAGTGGGACTCATAAGTGTCTAAAATCAAGAGAACTGTATCTTTCTTACAAAGTGATAAAATGCTTCAGATAGTCAAAAAAGAGACTCTCCTTTGACAAAACTTTTGGTTTTGCACCTCCAATTGAAGCTGTAGGAGCACAAGTCAACACGTGGTTATTAAAATCCACTCTTCGAAATATCAGCATTGGAGGAACCTGTTTACCAATGGCATTTACATCAACAACCATTGTAACATTTTTACCTCTCTTCCCTGAATTCACACTCCCAACTTGCTTGATTCCCTTAACACAGATAGTTTTTGGAGGAACATGAACATTTGAATTACTAGTCTCATCTAATGATAGATTTTATTGGCTGTGAAATTGTGTCTTGACATAAGTTACTTTAAATTTTCCAAAAAGGGCTTTCACATTTTCATTATAGTTTCGAGTGAGACTAGTAGCTTCAGGTTTTCCCAAACACAAGGACTCGTGAGGTTTCCTTAGTCCCTGAGCAACATTTTACCAGTAGATGTGTTCTTTACCCAACTCCCTGGCATAACTACAACATCTCTTTACCATACTGAAAGGCAAGTGCCAGAGCTTCCTTCTCTGTGAGACCATAACGTAATTTTGCAGCCTGTTTGAAATATTCAAGCAATTCAAGCCCCTGTGTGACAGCGAAAATTTTCTTAACATCATTTCTGGCTGTGTACTCAAAATCACCAGGGTTTTCTTGTTCCTGAACTCCAACAAATGACAGCTTAGTAGTTTTTGAAATTCCAAAATTACGTGCCACTTTTGTTATGTTACTAATTACATCTTTAATGATTTGTCCTATGGCCACTGAATTTACTGTGTATTTTTTTTACCTTACTTGCTTTATGGCATTCTCCTAGAAACGAAGTAATTTTTCATGCTGAATGTACTGTGTATACACAGCATATTGTACCTTGGCCCATGACCCAAGGTACAACATCACATGATGGCTCGAGGTACGACAATAGACCAAAAAAGGAATAATAACACAAAATTAATGGTTAGGTTGGATTAGCACGCAAAATGTTTCCATCAAATAAAAGAGCATAAAAAGTAAGTTATAACCTTGCCTTAAATCATACAAGAAATAAAAACACTGGAAAACAACATTTTGTAACAATCTTCTTGAAAAAAAGAAAACTCTACACAGCCAAAATGTTTAAAAGTTCTAAACAGCAAACAACCTTCTACCAAACAAAGACTCTAACACACACAGCTCATGGTAGACAAATCTTAAAGCAGGTAGTAATACTTTTTATATTTGCTTATTGGTGGCAGAGCAATGGCTAGTGACTGAAATTAAAAATTACCTAAGGTAAAACACTTTCCCTTATGTGCTAAATTTTAAGGAGATAAATGTGGTTGTTAATAATGAGAGAAAAGGGAATATTGACTTCAGGTTGTAGACTTTCTGGGATCTGATGCTGTGTAGTTTTGTAGCTTGACACCGATGTTTGGTGGAGCATGTTGCTGAGGGTTGACTAAAAGCCTAACTAGACAAAGCACATCCTCATCCTAACCACTTAGCATTCATTTGGTCTGCGTTCTTTCAAACCTGAAGACTGTGTTCCTCCGAAATAACAGTCTAAACACACGAAATTACACAGTGCCAAAACTCAGATTCGGACAGCCTGAGATTATCACCAACCCCCCACCCCCCATTTTCAGTTATGAAATTACAAACCTAAAATACTCTAATATTGAACTCATGACTGTCAAAGTGCACACACATGTATTACTTGACACGAATATGGCCACATTAAGGAAAACATCTCTCAAATGCTCTTTGGCCACGTGACTCTTGTTGGCTGTGTTTTAATATTTATTGTAAAAATTCCTCCATGTTTCGGTTTGTATAAATCATCCTAAGGGAGTCTTAGAATACATTAGTAAAATTATTGAATATACATAACTATATATGGTATGTAGTGAAACAGACAATACACCCCCTGGTAAATTCAGCATACACTAATTTTAGCACTATACGCAGAGACTCCCTGAGGATGCTTTACATCAGTGGCGTAGCTAGGGATTTTGGTGCCCGAGGGGAGCAATCACAATGGCCGTCCCTAACAGAAATTACAAACTTTAAAAAGTCATATTTATTCAGTTTACTTTCATTTTTCTCAATTTAAAATTTGTTTAGGGCAGAAAATAAATATTTGTCATTTAAAATAATCATTTTGCTGCCCCTTGAACTCTGATGCACGGCTCCCCCCACCCTAGCTACGCCCCTGATTTACATTAACCGAAACATGTGGACGTTTGTACAACAGATATTACAATATATCCAACGTGGTTAATATGGCCAAACTCTTTCATACTTTTCCTTCACATATCTGTTTCTTTCCCATTTGTCCGTCACAAATTTGTCACAGCTGTAATTTACAACGTTGTCAGTAGCCGAGAATCTGTAGCATTGTGAAGTAGTATCATTGAGGAACTGGCAATCACTGTGGGCCGGGACAGCGTAGTCAGTATAGCGACTCGGTATGGATTGGACAGTCCGGGGATCGAATCCCGTCCAGACTGACACTGGGGCCCACCCAGCCTCCTGTACATTGAGTACCGGGTCTCTTTCACTATTGTAAAGCGGTCGGGGCGTGGCGTTGACCACCCACCCCATCTAGCGCCGAGGTTAAAGAAAGAGTAGAGCAATACCTCTACTCCCCCTCTGTGCCTTCATGACCTGTTGTAGGTGAACTTTACTTACTGGAGATGATTGGAAAGAAAGCATTCGTGGCGTAATTGAAGTGGTATTGCGGTAATCACCTGGAGGGACTGACGAAAACCACAAAAAACCTCAATCACTCAAGACGGTAGAAGATCACGAAGATTCGAAGCAAGAATCTCCCAAATGCAAGTCTAGATCGGTACTGCTACGTCGACCCACTGGGCCATTTACATAGCGAAGGCTGGAAGTAAGTTTTTCATATCACTGCAGTAGTTCATGGAGATGACTGCAGATGGCATAGAGTGCTGCTTTGCTAGGAATGACGTAACAACACAGTTAGTGAGGTGTCTGACAGAGGGAGACACATCCAGCACACAACTGCAGAAGGAGTTAACAGACACTCCCTTGTATATGTCGGTATGTGGTGGTCTCTGTTAGAACAAAATGTACGCACATTAAGCAGGTGTTCTGAGGAGGAGGATGCAGTGCGATCATCGTGTGGCCGCACGTGTACGACATGAACTAATGACGGTGCGCAATTTCACACATAATTTGACAAGTCGGATGTATTAAATACTTTTAAGAATGATTTTAACGTACTCATATGTTAACAAATTAAATGCAAACAGTAACATAACACAGAAAACACAGAAATTCACTAGGTTTGGGAGCCAGTGTCACTCAGTCAGTGCAGTGGCTACGCTAGAGAAAGAAATGCCGCGAAATCGTTGTTCGGTTTTAGGGAATGCTCCAAACGGGGTCTGGAGTCCCCCCACCCTCCTGTCCAATAAACATCGGTGAATCTCAAAAGTAAAGCGGCCGGGGTGTGAAGCCGATCATTCACGTCTGTCTAGTACGAAGGATAATAATACGCGGAGCCACACCTCCACTCCCTCATAAGCACAGAAAGAACTTGCCTTTTCACTGCCCGTACGTTTAATTAAGGCCCACGTGTAGTGTACCATGCCCGATAAAATTTAAACACTAACCCCTAAATCCCAGTGTTTACTTTATTTACAATGTCTAATATTCTAAAATCGTATATTCTGCTGCCAGAGTGTGTTTGTGTGATTGCTGTGGGTCTCAGAACAAACAACAATTATTTCCCTGGGGGGGGGGGGGTGAGTTTAGAGTACAGTCCGAACAAAATTTTCGTGTTCAGTAACTCCTTTTGAGATTTGAACCCACACACACATTCGCCTCTACATCGGGCTTGGTATGACGCACTGCTGGCAGTCGTATCACCTCGTGTACGGTTACAAGTCGTTGGATCTTTACTGACAGTCCAGTTTTATACGCTGGGTATAAAAGACGTAAATTTTGTTTCTGCTTCGTGAATATAGTGCAGTGCGAAAAATATGTCTTTTATTGCAACTTAAATTGTTTTTGTTTCTGAACATGCATTGCAGTGCAACACAGAAATTTGTTTAAATTGTGGAAAACTATAAAAAGAAGAAATCCTATAAAATATTTCGTAGCAAATTTAGAAGTTGATTTCGTACTGTTTCAGCTCCTTCCAAACCAGCAATGTATGAACTGGTGAACAAATTTCGAACAAAAATTTACATGTGAGATTTCAGGCTTCCGCTGCGGTGTAGTTGTGGTCTTCGCTCTTCTGGGATGTTACGCAGCTTAAGTTGGCATCTGGTTACCGACGTTTCGGGACAGCATACCGGTCCCATTTTAAAGGGTAAAGCAGTCCCAGAAGCATTCTTCTTTGACTGGTTGATCCTTGAAGATGGGATAGATAAGCTGTCCCGAAACGTCGGTAACGGGCTGACAACCTACGTCGCGTAACATCTCAGAAGAGCAAAGGCCTTAACTATTTCCTTCGTCAAGAAGAAGCTAGATGACTACGTGTTCTTTCAAAAGAAACAATAGATGATATTCGATTCATTCAGAAACAGGTGCACGAAAATCTATAAAATGCTTATTCCAGGAAATCGATGCATCAAAGCAATCAGAACACACAGCCACAAGATTGCTGCGTTTGAAATCATGCAAACTTGCAGTTGTGCAAAAACACCAATGTTTGTTGCGACAGTACAGTTTTCCAACTGTTTCTGTGGAAAAGTGCGTGGTGGTGAAGTCGATCTTTCCTCGCTCATTTGACAGATAAGATTAGCTTAATGATCACGTAAAAATACTCGAAGGAAAAAATCCCAACTCTTGATGTAACATGCAGTGAGTTATACATTATGGGTGCTCAATGTTAATTCCATTAGCAGGTTTTTCTTTCAGCTGGACAGCCTGCTAATTCGGATTAGTGTTCATCTGTAAAGGCTTAAATTTGCGTCGACTCAAAATAATACTTGAATACAAGGCTAGCGTTTGGAAGAAAATATTCGGAGCCCGAAGAACATGCAGACTGCAGCTAAATCAAAGCAAAACAGCGAGGAAAAAGCTTACAGGAATTAGGAATATCTCAGCCATTACTTCTGCGAATATTTTGCTTCGAGGTGAGTATGTGCAAGTACAAACAAGACAATCAACAAAGACAAACTATTTTCGCTTTGGTAAAGTAAGAAGGAGCTGCCAACAGCAACAGTGTTTCAGATGAGCATCGTTATTCTTGGATAGAATTATAAGCAAGGACATTTTTAGGTCCAGGATTAATGAATTTTCCTACCACTTTCATGCGACACACCCGTTTGCTGTGCAAGCCTACCGACAATTTTCTTGGAGACGTCTAACACAAATTTCGTCCAGCTTTTCCTCAGTTGCCAAGTGCCTTCTGCAAATTCCCTTAGTGTCCAGAATGCAACCCCTTGTTCGAAACTTCTTCACGTATTTGGAAACTGTTGTGTTTGGAGCAGGAGAATCAGAAAATCTTCGTCTCAAATCACGAAAACACTTTTCCAAGAATTGCATTTCGTGCATGTATCATTAGTAAGACTCGCACTGCTCCAGTGGAACTAGCATAGCTACTGCAGGCGACACGAAGGTCTGACAGGCTCTGCGATATATGGCGTGGCAACGAGTCCGTGAGTGAGCTGGAGTCTGGAGCTCAAAGGAGAGGGAAGTAACTAGCAATGGCTGTCAGAAAAGATAATGTAACTTTGTGTACCGTATATTCCCTTTGAATAATGAGAGTACGCTAAAAGTGTTCTTAGATCGTGTGGCAAATTCCTTAATTTTGCAATGTTCGTTTCAGCTACGAAACTGCTAATGGCATCTCCGCTCAAGAAGAGGGCTTCCTGAAGAACGCAGGCAACCCGGAGACAGAGACGCAGGTCGCCCAGGGTCAGTTCTCATACACGGGGGACGACGGAATACCTGTCAGCCTGACGTACACGGCAGACGAGAACGGCTTCGTAGCGCAAGGTGCTCACTTGCCAACACCGCCTCCAATTCCTGCGGCGATCCAGCGAGCTCTGCAATACCTGGCCTCACGTCCTCAGGCAGAAGTAGAGCCACAGTCATTTTATTTAATAAAACCTGAGAAGTATGGGCGCAAGTGACAAACGTCTATCGGGCCTATCATTCCTGCGTTGTCAGGTTGAACTATAAATGCATGTTCACGTCATCCTTCTAGCAGACGAAAATAAACACTCCGTGGAGAACTGTACTCCATAAACACTGTGTGGCAGTTACGATACACCCTATTGCTCTTACCCACTGCCTTTTGTTGAAACAAATGTTAGCATTAGCGGTCAATAATTTCCTTTTTAGGCGCGTTCGCAAAATTGCGAAAAGCGACTATTAGCTTCTTCACGTTTGCCCGCCCGTCCTTCATTCCGCATGGAACAACTCAGCTCCCACTGGACGGATTTTCATTAAATTTGATGTTTGAGTATCTTTCGAAAATCTGTCGAGAAAATTAAAGTTTCATTAAAATCTGACAAAAATAAAGGGCACTTTACATGAAGACCACTTTGTATTTACAATATCTCGCTAAATTTTTCTTAGGATGAGAAATGTTTCATACAAAACTTGTAGAGAAAGTCAAAGCACATATTCTGTGTTCAATAACTTTTATCTCAAAACCGTGCCGTTTATGAGATAATGTGGAAAAATATGACAGAACCAGACAGGCCAGAGATGACAATATAATACGGCGCATGCGCATTGCATGCAGGATAACTAAGGCTACAGACACACACTCAGAATATTTAATATTTATTGCTTGTTCACGGCAACAATGGTTACGCGAACGCGCGTCCATATTACCTTATACGTAAATTGCCTGCCTTGTTATGTTCAGGAATTGGTAAAGTTTAGCCTGTGTGGCATCTATGAACTTCTTTCTATATATAGTGTGTGGGTGTTACGCTGTACCAACTGTTCTTGTTACGCACAGGCTCGGCCACCAAAAGAGGACAAGTTAACGTAATGACTAGTGGACACTGACGATGAGGCTGGATGGCGTCGAAACGCGTTTGTTATAAATTAGTAAAAGCGCAAGGCAGTGGACAGGGACAATAGGGTACTCAGTGGACAAATTGTACACCTCGCACTCAAAGAGAAATGCCTCCTGTGCTGAAAGCATAATTACAGACTTATGAAATAGGACATTACTAAGCAGCTATAAGATAAGCCTACTTTATTTCTTGACACGCCTACAGCAGGTTGGTGTAGCCACGGTGCTCTGGACTTGTACTGAGAATGTGTCCAGCTATCATCTCTGTCAGAACACGTCTACGCTGACTGAGTACTGGCATGGTTTTCCTCAGTCTTTTGATAAATTCCGGGAACTACCTTTCTTTCTTCCTTTCTTTCTTTCTCCATTCCTTCCAAATACTTTCCAATTTGTCATTTGCCTACAACCATCGACACTCATTGCCATTATGCTGCCATCTATGGAGACATTTTAAGAACTATAAGTTACGTCACGAAATAGCTTTAGTGTCTCCGAGTCTTGTGCCAAAATAGAATGCATCGTAAGTTCTGTGCATGATGGCTTTGGAAGGGTAGCATCTCTCTTTTTGACAGCGGCTCTGTGAGGGGAACCTGGTGGGAGGGCTCCCATACTGAGGACTCCAAGAGACATGTAATAGAAGGATCTGGAAAAGGAGCATTTCTTTTTACAGGGGCTCCATAAGGGGAACCGAAAGGTATTTAGCAAGGGAGGACTCAGCCAATATGTTTATTGGGCCGGAACGTGTACATGATATATTTTTATATTATGTATAACTTAGAGGGTTCGTGACCTTATGCTGGGCCACAACACTCTAAGAAAGCATCTGCATTTTGGGGGGCACAAAGGGCCTGTTAGAAAGGCCTACGTGCATCGGGCCTCTAAGGGCTCGAACCCCCAGGTATTCTATTCTAAGTTCTGTGCATGGTCAGAAGTGTCAGCTGCAGCTTCATTATTAAAGACCGTCAATATCTGGACATAAGAGACAGGACGCAGGACGTCTAGCTGCCGGTGCTCGCACTTTGGTATATGAGCACCAGGCACAGGTCTTATGGGCCCCAGCCCCCTGTCTGTGCTCTTCTAACACGTCACCAAGGCCTTGACACGGCTCAGGCGGTTAGTTGGTTATCAATGTGACAATGGTCGTGGTTCTTTTTTCGAGTTCTTCGGTCTTTCTCTGTCAGTATCATCCCACCAATACCACATAGTCATTTAGTCACTCTATAACATCGGTAATTGAGAGCGTGGCTAAATAACACATTAAAGAAAACACACACACGTTTTAATAGCCTAAGTACCAGTAAATCCACGCAGAACTCTGTGTACCTGTCTGTATACACCTATGACAGTAATCACCGTCCTTTTTTTACAGCACTTCAAGCTCCGCATTTTTATCGGATATGATATTCATAATTTTTGCAATGTCCTTCCAAAGAGCGTAACAAATATTTCTTTGGACTGGGAGAACTCAAAAAAATTAAGGCTCTTACAACACATACATACACATAAAGATCCCCACGTCTATTTACACTTTGAAATTCCACTGACTGACTCAAGAGATAGGAAGAGCGACAACTACGTTAAAAGCCAGACAGTGTATCTTACCTCTCCAGCGTTTATCTAAATCGGAATTAATGGGAAGTAAGATGTTATCATCCGTAATAACCTTTTTTATATATTCGGTTATAATTTAAAAGTAGAATTCTTCTTTACAGATTGTACCACGCGAAGCTTATTCATTTTGAAAAACTTCCCTTTCACGTTCGAAGTACTGGAAAACAATTCTAATATAATGTACATTTATTATATTTTAATATCTTAATAGAAAACTTATTTTTATGAATTTTCTGCTTACATAACGTCAAATGTTGTAAAGTTGAGATCTCAGCTGTCTGCAAGAGTGTAATTTTTATGAGTTGTATTTAAATTATCTTGCTTCAAATATATTTTTAATTTCCTGATGATAGCTTTTTCAAAAGCCGAAACATGCAGCAAGCAATTAAGAAGGATAGAAACGTTGTGAATGATGGTCTGTGCTTCCCACCCCACCCCCCTGCTGTTTATATGTCACAACAGGATGTCCTCGACAAAGTTTTATTAAATTTTAATAATGGCAAGGAAAACGAAGAAATGGTGCCCCTGTTAATTTCTTATTTGTTTCTTTGCATGTCCTCTCACTCATTTCTTTTACTGCATACGTCACAATCAGTTTATACCGCTAGGAGTTAGACTGTGGAACTTATTCTATACTTAATTAGAATGAATAATTGTAAATGAGGTGGATATCTTTCTTTAAAAACCATTACCTTGTGTCGGTTAATAACATTTCTCTAGGTTTTTTTGGTGCAAATAGTGCCCCATATCGTCATTCGATTTATGAGTGTGTGTGTGTTTAAGGGGATCTCAATTGCTAATATATTGTAGCATCGGTGATGGATGAATGAAAGTCTATTGGTAGAGTCATACTGATAGAGAAAAACCGCGGAAATCGAAGAAAAATCTGTCCCAATGTCACTCTGTTCATCAGAAATCCCACGTGAAAAGCAAAAATTCTACATAATAAGTTTCTGTACCTTAACAATGGTGTGAAATTAAACAATGATTTATTCGTAGATTAGTTACTGATTACGCATTATTTAACGCCGAATTTAATTTTAAATTGGTCACGAGTTATGAGGGAAAAGATCATAGAATTTACGAAGAAATTAACCTGGAAGGACGAATAAAACCAAGATAGTTGATTCAAAATATCTTTACCAAAACTTCCCTGAACAAAATTGAAAATATTACAATATATATTAACACCAACTCGTACACAATGTTAAAACACAACATGCAAACACTTACATAAACCCCGATATGTTTCGGTGCACTAGTACACCATCTTCAGGGGTCAACACATTCAAAACTTAAAACACACAAGCCCAGTTGTTAAAATATTCATTAAAACACTTTATTATTTAAGCCACGTATTGACACATTATGTTGAAGCATGTCTTGTAAAAGTTGTTGACGCATTGAAGATTATTGTTCACTAGTAGGTAACATAACAAAAATGAGTACCAGGAATATTTCCTGGGGCGTAAAGGCCGCCGGTGCGTAGGGCTGACAACCTTACCACCTTCATGTGCAGATTGTCCAGATATCTGGAAGCCTCAACCTCCTGGAACCCTAAGGGCCTGTAATGGGATTGCTTTACCTTAGTAGGTAACATGTCCTAAAGGGCAGTGTTGCAGATACAAGCATCAAGTTTCACTTTTTGGCCCGGTATGGGCTTCGTCCAGCTGCCTGATTATAGTCGTCTGCGTGTTGGTGGCTGTGGGATGACTCAAAATGATTACCAATGAATTAATCTCCTTGGTTCTATTGATTTTTAAGGCAAGGAGCGTCCAAGATCTTCCATAATGCGCCACTGATAAGAAATTCTTATGTGTGCAGGCCGCATTACCTTTCCATTTTGAAACAGCCTGATAATATAAGGCTAAGAATGGAGATTTAAATAATGGATTAAACTATGGAGTCAATAGTACAAAAGGAAGAAACGTCGCATCGCCATTTCGATACTTCATCAGGAACTACCATCCTATATTTTTAAAACTATTTTAAATTTTTTAAATTTTAACTTTTGTGTTGTGCAGCACCGTTGGTGTCTAATTACACACCGCCGACACTGCAAGACGACTGTAATTTATATTTTATACATTTTATACCATTTGTGAGATCTCGCAAAATTTTGCATTTTTACCTTGAATTTTAAGTTTTTGTATAGACAAACACCTGATGATGATCGGCTTGATCGAAACATGTAGTGTTTGAAAAATTTAATAACAAATACAGGTTGTGTCAGACGGAATACGTGGTGTTATTTATGTATTTTGTGAATGCGAGACACTTACATACACAAAATTCAACAGCCAACAAACTGCAAACATGGAAGATTCCCAAGCCCCCATGACAGAGTATAACAAACAGCAAAGTGACACTGAAAACAATAAAATAACAAAGCCACTGCAAGTTCCCAGCTAAAACAGATTCCACCAGAATTGCCACCGCCACAGACTATACCATAATTACTCGAAGCACACCAACAACACTCTTGCATGACAGTTTACTCAGAATATCTTATGAAAACAAAACATACTTCTCATGGTCAACCCAATCATTGTTGTGAAAACACCAAGACCTCAGTCTTTGAACACTGCCCATAACAGAGTGTATTAATATCCTTGTATTTACCCTGAAGAGGACTCAATACACAAGTACAAGCTGAGACATGTAGTCATACCGCATTACACACAGCCCATAAGACCTGTAGTCTATCCATAATGGCTGACAGAATACAGACAATTTCCAGATTATACCTTCTGTACCAAATGCAACAAAAATCTAATGTTGCATATCTTGAAGATAATGTTATTACACCTCTTTCAGCACACCCAGCATGCACTGAGTTCTCCTTTCATCCTGCTGTACAGTGTTACTAAAACTTTAAAGCACAGTGACATCTGTATGTTCCTAAAGGTAAAGGTAAAGTCCACCCTAGAACAGGCCATGAAGGCCCAGAGGGGGAATAGAGGTATAGCTCTATTCTTTCTTTAACCTCGGCGCTAGATGGTCAATGCCAGGCCCCCGGCCGCTTTAACCTCGTGAAAAAAACCCGGTACCCATGGTACAGGAGGCTGGGTAGGCCCCAGGGCTGGTCAGGGCGGGTGCTGAAAATCTCGCCCCCACCGGGATTCGATCCCTGGATCATCCAGCTCGTAGCGAGTCGCTATCCCGGCCCACCTCTGTATGTTCCAGCCTCTTTAACATTTTGTCCCAGTGTATTTACATGTTAGGTACAATTCTCAAAATACACAACAGTTACCTCCCACCACAGCATTCGGCTGGGGGCACGTGGTGGTGCAGGTGGTTGAGGCACTGCGCTACAAGCCGGAAGGTGTCATTGGAATTTTCAAGGACTTAATCCTTCGTGCCGCACTATGGTCTCTAAGAGAAATTAGTACCAGGGGGTTCGTGGGGCTGACAACCTTACTACCTTCAAGTGCTGACTGTCTGGAAATCTGAGAGCCTCAACCTCCTGGAAACCTCGGCACAGAGCATCCATTCCTTGGGCTCGAACTTCAATGCAGAACTTCCACCACACGGCTTTGAGTGCTCTGTCCGCTCAATAAAGCTGAAGAATGCACATGATTACCAGCTTCTCAACCTTAAACTTGGTACATCTATTGCATGCCACATTTCCCATTCTTGACAAATTCATGTCATGGTGGCAACTAAAGCTGTTAATATCTGGACGTCCCTATGCAACGCTCACATACCTGAGTAATTAGGGAAGCACAGAGCCATCTGCTGTGTAACTAAGGAGTTACGTCAGTGTCGTAAATAGCGTACATCTATCCACTCGGTCAAGGCGTGTGATACAACACGCACATCACATGACATACTGCTGCTATGCAAACCTTGTTAGATCCAATTCTCTAACCGTAGCCCGGGGAATTGGCGCTGGTAGTGAAAGAAACTTGACAAAATGGAGGAAATTAATAAATTACAATTATTATTTCTAATTTTTGTACATTAAAATACAGCACAAACATGTAATTCATGTTCCAACTGTAGTAATTCTTACCAACCATCCATATTTGGATTTGTCGAAGAAACACAAATAAACGAGAAAATATTCGTTTTAAGTCCGATAGTATTCCTGTAATAGACAAACAGATGGACCGTCAGTTACAACAATATTTTCAGACAGTATATTTATTGTCCAAAACGTGAAACATGTTTCAGCTTTTTCATGAAGCCATCATCAGGCAGAGGCATAGATATATATAGCATAAGAGAAAAACAAGCATATGTTTACAACTAAGTGCAATATAAAAAGCAATTACACAGCTGTTATATTTATCAGTACAAAACAAGTAAACTTTGTTACTGATAAGAACTACAGTTACATGTTTTGGCTAATGTTAGCCACTCTCAAGCCCATTCCAGAAAATAGATTTCAAAATAGGCCCATTTTATCTAATGCATTCGGAAGATTAATCTGCATTACAATTCAATTTTTAAAAATTTCTGGTCTGTTTCACTCATTTAAATTTTGTTTGCGATTAAAAATGATTATTTTTGTGTTAAAAATTATAGAAAGAGCCACCGATGCAGGCACAAGCTAGAAACGAAACTCCAGTTCTTTGCAGTGATATTGTATTGATTACTTACTGCAAGACACTGATATACAAGTTGACTTCGCAACAAATTAATTAATATACTTGCACACTTTTGCTGATGGTAGATCAATAGGACTACAGAGCTGTGGTGGTGTGACTGTACAGGAAATTACCAAGTAAGACATCATTCAGTTATGTATTGTATGAGAGAGGAGAAATGACAAAGCAAATGCCAATGATGGAGGGGATGGATAAACCTGTCATCCCGTGACACAATCTGGACCTTTTGTTCTGAACTTTCCAACAACACATCCCATAATAAACATGGCATAATATACACCTATTTTATACGGATTAATCAGTTATTCTAGGGAGCACTGAGTGATGATTGTCGGTGGAGGATTTAAGTCCTTAATGGCATTTTCATGTAGTAGCAAAACTGTGGCTGTTAGCTTTGTTAAAGTCTGTATGCCTATCTGTATGCATGTAACAACTTGAGAGCCACTATTTTTTCTGGGAACTTGATATTGGAGAGCTTTATTACAGTCTGTTGTCCCGTTACAATCTTGGTTAAAATGAGACAGCAGCAACAGAGTGAGGTTTGAGGTTCTTGAGGCAGTGTTGCTGAACATTCAGGTCTTCTGGGGTGTGGGGGAGTAGTACGAGATGTTTTGAAAGATCATATTTCTTTCATCTTCAGGGTCAAGCAGTGCAAGAAGAATTTGATATGCATGACCTTGAAGATGAAGGCACTACAGTCCTTTGAAATGTCAGGAACTACTCGCCCAACAATACAGCATTATGTCTCAAAAGACCTCCATGTTCAACAGAAAAAGAAATTCTTCAACATGCAGCTGAAAGCAACTTATATGTAATGCACCATTTTTGAGGTGTAGAATAGAAAAACATCATTCTGAATACTCTTTGGGTTTTTAGACAAACAGAAGTGAGTGAATGTGCCAGAATTATTAAGGTGTGTGTACATTTCCTAACTTGCTAAAATAATAAGATAACATGCACGTATGTGTCTGTGCACACATGCACATACATACATACACACGTGCGAGCGCACGCACGTGCACGATCACTTAAGCTTGTGGCAGAGTCCATCATTGCACTGTAGCATTGAGATGTGTTGTGGACAGTTTGAAATGTGAATTTTGGCAGTGTGAAGTATTCACATCAATACTGTGACACATCAGGACCATGGCAGTGAAATTATTATTCACAGGATCTGGTCAGGATCCAGGTGTGGGTTACATGTCACATTCCCAGGTTGAGAAACTAGTCTCAGAGGGCCTTTGATTTAACCCTTGACTTTGTCTGCAGATTGTTCTGGGTAAAGATTGAAATTTTCACATCTGCCAAAGTGCATGCTTAAGAATGTGGAGAATACTAAGCTGCTTCTGTGCTTTTGAGCTTGCACCAAACTTAATGTCCCCTTCCAGCCTTCACTCTTAACATTATCTTATCAACTACAGTAATGGAATCTGTGTCGCAGATTTTTCCACATTAGAAGGGGGTTATTTTGATTACTTGGTGGAAAGGGGTTAATGACAATAATCAGATGCATTTATCTGAAAGAAGCAAGCAGTAAGTACATATGTGAAAACAGTGAAACTGAACTTCAAGGGATTTTGACAGTGGTACTTTGCAGTCTGCTTGAATGATGTTTTGTACATGTCATCTTGTTTTTGTTACCACAGCATTTTGAAAACTGGGTCTGTTGCAGTTGCATATCTGTAAGTAGTAATCTGTGGGCTACAGCAGTTGCCCGGTGAACGACCATATTCAAGTGGTAGGTTGCCATAACTCTGCATTCGATCACGTTTCTGCAGACTGTAACTCGCCTGAACAATGCCCCCACTGTGCAGAGGAGGCGTGCGGGGTGTGTTTTTGTGACATAATAGTGGGACACCCCTCCAGGGGGGCATGACAGTGCCGGCGTCGCACCGCGGGTTTTTTGAGGTGGCACTGAGTGAGTAAGTGTGGGGAAGAACACTTGTGTTTAGCGTGATGGACGAAAACCACGGATGCCTGCCCTCATCCATTGATAACAAGGTAGACCATGTCAGGCACGGAACACGGGATTTGCTTATTTTGTGTGAGTAGGGTATTAAACAATACGGTTACTATATGTACCATCAGGTTTAACATTCACAAATTCTACGTTCTGCCCACACTGTATTTATGTGTTTTGTGTGGATCTCAGAACAAACAGCATTATTTCACTGTACAGCATTAACTGACTGGTTTGTATAACTGAGACGGAGTGTGTTTACTGCGCGGTACGGACTGGGCCTTTAAATATAATTGAGGTCACTCTTACACAATCTCTGATACTCCGCACTAAAACAAGAACAGTGTGCCAACTGTAAGAGTTACGACAATAAAATAGCCAATAGGAAACACTTCAGTCCAACCAACACTGACCATCCTGCCACGTCACCCGACTGTCCTGCATTCAAGAAAATATTACAAATCATAAGGTCCAAGATCAATTATGGTTGAGCTGGTCATATACCATCAGAACCTGCATAAATCTCTACTACCGACACAAGAACTGCTCCACAATTCAGGACTCAACACTGGAAAGCCAACAGACAAGAAAATTACACTACCGTGTGTACTCGTGCAGGAACCAAATACCAGACAGAACAGGGTTATTGGCTTCGGGCTGAACAATCACGTTTACGTATCAGGTAATAATACCAGTGGTGGTGGTGAAAGAAGCGCTGCTGTAGTTGCAAACTGTAATGTTATTAAATTAGAAAAATTCTGTAGCTCAGATAGAGTTGTCGTCTGTGTTGACTTTCATGGACAAGAAATATATGTGTGTAATATTTATTACGATCCCCAAGTGTGACTTTAGGTAAGTTTTAAATGAGCTCCAATCTATCTGTTCGGAGTTGAAAGGTAAGTGTCTGCTCATAACCGGGGATATAAATGCCAAACATTGTGCTTGGAATAGTCCTGTTGACGACATTAAGGGCAAACTGTTTTTCGATTTTGTTGTGCCCAGTAACTTAATTATTCTAAATAATGGTAACAAACCAACGTTTACTCGTCAACATTCCGAGAGTTTTATAGATATGAGTATATGTGATCACAGTACTATAATCAGTACTAGTATGCTAGTGAGCATAGTGCATAATTTTCATGTTCTCTGGGATGTGCAAGTTTTCCAGTTTAGTAGATTGGCTGTTACATATAGGTGTTTCATAGTTTAATATTTAACGTTGCGAAGCACAGTGGTCACTATATGTACCACTGTAATAGTCAGAAAACCTGCATTTTGCTCACACACGATACAAGATGGCGGATCTCGTAGTGGCTGATGAGGATGGTGCTCACGTACATATACAGTGTTCTGATAATGAAATTAACTTAAACTGTGTCAATTGTGTCCTATTAAATGGAAAATTATGTGAAGCAATACAGGAATTGGAATCAGCACGCCCAATTATTTTGCTTCTTCAAGAAGATATCAAGAGAGTTACTACAACAGAAGCCTCTACGACTGAATCGTGCCCACGGTGTGGATTCAAACGACAGTGAGCAGGACTTTGAAAAGTGGATACCTGTCATGCCTAACCAAAAAAGAAGGGAAATCGGGTAGTATCCTTAAATAGAACTGATGATATTAGTATTCCTACTTCAAATAGCTTCAAGGATCTGAATAGTACTAGCATGTCATAGGTATCTAAGACTAGTGAATCTCTACACAAACTAGTAAATGGTTCGCTAATAGCAGCTTCAAATTGCGAAGGTTGTTGTGGCCAGACGTGTTTGTGGTGAGCTCCTGAGTAAGGATAGACTATGGGTTGTTACCTGGAGGACTACCGGGCGAGACAGGGTAGCTGAGCCGGGAGTTACACGTGGCGTGGCGTGCCTAGGCGTGGTGACGCTAACCGAGATACTGGACACTGGCTTGGGATTGACGATTCCGAGTTCAATGGTTTTAACTGTTTTATTAACTATGTAATCTGTGACTTAATCTTACAACAAAATGTATAATTAGATAATCCTTGTAATGACACAGAATTTATCAATCCACTCTGTCTCTCATCATGGATGCACAAATTTATTCTAAATATAACATGATAAACAAAAAGGAATTATTAACTGAATGGTTAAAACTGTTCTGTACACACAGTTCTCTGTTTTTTCTACTGCATACACATTAGAATATGGAAGGCACTGCCATTAACTATGTAATCTATGACTTAATCTTATGACTGAATGTATAATTAGATAATTACAACTTCATTTAACTTTTCAGGATTTCATGGTTTCCAACCATATCACAATCTGTGACTCCTCACAATGCTTGCTGGTGACAAATGAGGCATGATCTCTGTCTGTGGAAATAACAAAACCACCACTTATAACCTCACTATATGTATTTCACAACATGACACTGTAAAATGTTCAGTGCTTAAGCTGCAGAATTTTACAAAACATTGCAGTCATCTTGTGAAAAATGAAAGTACCACAAATAACATCACTGCTGGTTACAGTACAGAGGATATTGCAACAATGAGGTAGAGAGAATGTGTTTTGTTTGCATTAAAATTTTTCTAACTTTGCAAATTTAACCCTATACCCATACATTGTGCGCAACAATCATTAGTACGAGGATAAAATGGTAGAGAACTTATGATGTTTGCAAGACACATCCACTATTAGCCATGCAGGCCTTGCCAATTGTAAAACACTGCATAATGAAGACTCTGGTATAGAGTTCTCTAATTCAGTAATTGTATGCTGGGCTGATGAAACATGACAACTCTACCAATATCACAAAACACATATTTACATCTAACTCCTGAGTCATATTTGAACCCACTCAAGAAATCCAATACTGTACATTGCACAGACAATACAACCTTTATTTAAAAGCTGATTTGCTGAATTCTTATGTGTCCCATCACACCCCCCAACCCCTGCATTTAACATATTCAATATTTGACTCACCTCAACAGGCGTAAATTCTGATGTTACATCCAGATTGCACGAGAAGAGTTTCCTGCGCCGACTTCTGGATTTAGATCTCTCATTACAGCTTCTTGTCTTGCCTAATGACAACACACAAGAACAATTTCAAACCTTAAAAAAGAATATAAAAACTCTCTATTTATAAAGGTGACACTACACTTTCAGGACAACAGAATAAATGGAAACAACACAATTCTGTCCTATAATATTAATCTAACAACGTACAGGTTTGAAAATGCTGAAACAGTCTGGTCTGACTAGGTTAATGACTGTAATTTGACATTAGCTTTCACTCTGCATTCTCAACACCAGAGGAATTACAGACACATACAGACTGCAACTGTACTATATTGCCGAGTGGTATACTTATTGTGTCCGAGCTCTGAGCCTTATTGTTTTGGCCAGTGTATACACACCAGCCAACACACTTGGTCTGTCATCTCACTGCAATCTGAGACAAGCTGCAGGCACTTTGTTACATCTCATTACTTGTACGGTGCAGGTGGCCTGAATATGCTTGGGAAATGTATTCAGTTGAACAAAGAGTGTTCATTTGCAACACTTTTGCAAAATATGTGTCAAGAAAAAAATGTCACTGTAGTTTTGTAAGTTATAATCCTGCATCAACACAACCATGTGGAATAATATACAGAATAGTGGCATAATTTCAAACGTCAGATTCAGTAATGGACAAAGGAAAATACAGGAACTTCATGTTTTAATAGAAGATAAATTGGACAACAGTGGCCCCAAAAAAGTCTACATCTGTTAGCTCTTCAGAGTTGAGTGTCAAAAGCCTTGGTCCACATGGCAGCAAAACTCACAAAACTATGGGCCTACAAAGTTGAAGCTGTGCAGCAAGTCTTTCCTCTGGACGGGAAAGCAAGAAGTCAGCACTACAAGTGGTTTCAACAGATGGCAGCTGACAACTTTCTTGTTCCACAACTTGTGTTATTGTCCGATGAGGTAGTGGTTTACAGCAAGTGAAAATTTAACAGCTGGTATCAATGATATTGGTGTTCCAAAAATCCACTCATTTCATTTTGTTCTTTTGTATGACAGAGAAAAAGAGTCTGGTGAAGAGAGAGTGCAAACAGTATCACAGAACCTGAGTTCTATCTTTCTTTCTTTCTTTTATACAAAGGTACCTTCTAATCATTACACTGGGTGAATTTTGACACATTTCTTCAGGAAATTAACTGAAGAGAAAAATGTGCAGCTATTTCATGCAGAATACTGCCAGAGCCGACATAGCGTATTTCTCAGTAACTGCACTAGACGAAATATTCAGTGAGTGACATATAGCTTCTGCCTGTTGGGCATTTACAGTCTTGATATCATACATCTTCCTTGCAATAGATAAACATAAATAAGTTTTTTATTACCAACAAATTTCACTTACCCACACGTATCACATATATAGCAGACTACTCCAACATGTAGTCTCATAAGTGTGTGGATAAATGACTTTATGGTGCAATGTGTTGGTAACAAAAAACTTATTTATGTATATCTATTGCACGGAAGATGTATCATTTTAAATGTCCAAGAGGCAACAACTATTTATCATTTTAAGAACACAAAGGAAAAGTTACTAAGTTCAACGAATGATTATACACATGCAAATTGTGACATCCAGACCTGAATCCATGCTATTATAATTTGTGGTGAGTAACGAAAGACAGGATTTATATGAATTCAAATTCTTTGCAAGAAATGGAAGATATCATTCAAAGAGAAACTGCTAATACCGTATATTCTCAAATCTAATCCGCATCCGAATCTAATCCACACTCAGGTTTTGGCGATTTCTTAAACGAAAAAAAGTTAGTTCGCGATTCTAATCCGCACCTTCCCTTCAACCACCACTTGCCCACGGGGCGACTGATTGAATAATATTGGATGTTACCAATGCGTTAATATCCGACGCTACACCTGTGGCCGATGATTCATACCGATAGAGGCGGGGCCTTTCTCAACAGACGTGCGCAATCTCGTCTGAAGCCAGCTTAGCCTTAGTTGTTGAAACATGGGAGGTGCTTGTTCCAATTTGTCGTGTACCGTAGTTATGGAAGAGGGACACCTGAAATCTAAACGACTCTCATATACGGCAAAGTTCAAACGTGAAGTTATTCGATGCGCAGAGGAGAATGGAAACCGCAAAGCAACTGCAATTTTTGGAGTTGATGAAAGCAACGTTCGACTATGGCGGAAACACAAGGCAGCGATGACATTGTATGGGAGGACGATGTTGAAGATAAAGATGATAGTGACTGGGTGGACAGCACGAATAACGATTCAGTTATGATTGATGACGGCGAGTCTGATGAATAATAAATTATAATAATAAATTATAAAATAATAGATTATTGTATTGTATTGTTCTTACGGCACGTACAGTAGCTCAATCATTTTTCCAAAATCCAGCTCTAGACCGCGAATCTAATCCGCACGCGAATCTAATCCGCACGCAAATCTAATCCGCATCTGATTTTTTAGCCCTCTAAAACTGTAAAAAGTGTGCGGATTAGATTACAGAATATACGGTATTTCAAGGCAAGATTCAAGATGAGAGTTCTGTTGTGTGTTCAGAAATATTTGCAGAAAGTGCAAGACCCCCATAGAAGCAGGAAATGCATACCTCTGAGATTATTCTATAAAATGAGGCAAGCTGAACTGCAAGCAAATAAAAGACTGTAAATCAGTGGTAAGCAACATTTTGAGAACGAGGGCCAAATCGAGAGAACAAATGTTTTGTGGACCTCATTATTAAAAGTACCTACATTTTTTAATTACCTATCATTAATGATAACACCTCGTCATTAATAGTTCCAATAGTGGGATGGTAAAACTTACTTCAGATGAATCTTAAAAAACTTGAATCAATCGTACAAAATTCGGAAGACTTGGACTGTGATTGAGAAAACAATGGGAATGAAAGAGGCTCCGAGACTTCTGTGACAGAAGCACTTCAAGACACGTGCTGTGCTGTCAAGTACTTACATTCAGCCACCATTTTACTTCCTAGTTCCTAAACCTGTAACTAACAAAGCCAAGTAGCACCATCGTTACTGTTACGTGAAATGAATCTTGTATTTATATTCTGGTAAGAAAGTGTGTTGTACTGCCAATCATACAACATATAATTAAATAGTATTTTTGAACGAATGCAGACAAAATTAATTATACACTGAATTTCATATCTTTTGGTTTCCTGTTCCTGAATTTAGATTGTGGGCTGCACTGCAAAGGTAGAAGGGCTACATTTTGATCAACGCTGCTCTAAATTCTTGGTCGATGCAGCCTTCCCTTGCAAAAGTACTTCCACAGTAGCTGTGCTGCTCAGAGATACACTAAAATATATTCCATGTAGAATAAGTGATCCACCTTACTGACACAAAGTACACTGCTAAAGCATTAAGAACAGCGAGAATGTCTTACATTCCCCAACAAATTGTAGATTCACCTCTTAACAGCAAAAATACTGAACAAATGAAACGAGTTGCCAAACAATCACTGACAAAGTTTATACGTACCTGAAGTTTTGGACTGTGTGTTTGAAGTATGCCTGTAACAAAAATACTAACATTTTACAATTTAATATAATACCATTTAATATACAGAGGATTAAGGTTTAACAATGTCCCTATTCACATGGAATGAGCCCAACAATGACTGAACTGAATTCACACTGCCGAAGCAAAGATTTGGACCTGGTATTAAAATTTTTTAACGAAGAAGTTGATGATAAAACAACCATTAAATTATGATATACACATTCACCGATGCTGGGAATGAGACAGGCATTCTTACTTTACGTCCAAGCTTCCAAGTGCAGATGGATTGGTATTTTCATCAGCAGTTTTCTTGCGACTGTGCGCCCAATGGGTTTGCCTCTTGATCTGTGACGACTCACTGAATAATGTTGCTTGTGTCTCATCATGTTGATCATTACATCCTTTCTTCATTTCTCCTAGTCTGTGCAACTGCAAAAATTACAAGGTACTTGTAAGTTACTCACACACTTTACATGCATTTCAAGTAACACATTCTTATGTGTTAATGATGTTTAAGTCAATTTCCTAATTACATGTAATGAGAACTTGTCAGATTCCACATAGTGCAAACAGAAAACAGTTTTATTATCCTGGCTGTTTGTTTCCCGCAATCTAGACTTATTCTCAAAATCTGATGTTTCAGAAACTGGGTCTCCCACTCTTTTCAGGAAAGAAGGGGAATTCAATCTGAGCAGAACACTAGGAACAGCTACTGCCAATCATTGGATTCAGCATTGTAAAAAGTAGCATGTTACAACCAGCTGTCTGTTTAATGTACAGAAGGACATCACATTCCCCCAAGCTTGAAGGCAGACACAGATCCCAAAAAGTAACAATCTCAGAACAAAACTACAACATGAATATGAAATAAGGTATTAAGACTGACAAATCTTCATCAGTGTGTTCAGAAATGAAAAAGAATTGATCAACATTAAGTCAAAATTTACAAAATTATCTTTCGCCTTCAGAACATATGCCAATCATAAACACATTTTAGGAAGCAAATCTGACAGTCTTGGCTCTGCAGCTGAAGTACCTATATTGCTGGTGTCACATTTGTTTCCATATAACAGGTATATTAGACCCTTCTCCTGCTTCCCTCATGCTCTAGCTCTCATAGGCATATCACTCTATGCTAGCCTACAGTCCATTATTAATAGATTTTATTTTCCTTAGCACTGTGTATTGGCATGCAGCAGTGATGAGTTACCTCTTTACAGTGAGATGCATGAAAGTTAACCATGCAACCATGACATTGGGACAGTGTGAAAGTAAATCTGCAATATTATAACACTGAAGCATAATATTTAACTGCAGATGCCACTCTGTGCATACATACATACATACATAATCCTCTGTAGTTTGCTCTTCTACCACACAGATGGAGGCAGCAGATTCCCCCAGAACAATGGTACGTTTCCATGAGAAACACAGTACCACCTACCACAAACAGTAATCACTACCAACAGACACTACCTGTCTGTTATCCATCCACAGGTACAACAATCTATTGACCTCTTTTAACTAAAGAGTCAATAAATTTAGGTATTGTGTCTGCAAATTTTGATTATCATGTTATGTATAGGGTCAAGTGACCTTTGGGCTATCCTCTACCCTCAACCTCGGCCCTAGATCAAAGTGAGTGTAAGGTTCACGCCCCGTCCGCTTTAAAATCAGAGGAAAGAGCCCCCCGTACTCATTTAATAGGTGGACGGGTGGGCCACACAGCTATTACAGCTGCTTCCCGCAGAGAACAAGCCTGCAAAACTTGAGCGAATAAAGACCATTACTGGGAGACAGAGACACATTTTGCACCTGCGCAAAGCATAACTTCTGCTATTGTTGTGAATATCAGTCTGTTATAGGTCAGCTTTTCTAGTTTCAGCCTGTTAAATTTGCAGTCGGGAAGCTAAGAGCGAGTCAATTGTGAAGTGACAGTGGCAGGGGATTCTGGGACGAAGTATCTTACATACACAGTAGGCTCGTCCGCCAGATAAGCTACGTCATTCACTGTCCTATGTCTAACGAAAGATCTGCAGTTCTGCCTGTCTAGTGTCAACAAGCACTGACCACATGCATTAGACTAGGATGTGTGTTTCCGAATTGAAAATATAACGACCTCTACCCTTCTTACGTCACGTTAAATTTTTCTAACTTTGCAAGTTTAACCCTATATATTTAACCATACAATGTGCGCAACAATCATTAGTACGGGGATAAAATGGTAGAGAACTTATGATGTTTTCAAAGCACATCCACTATTAGCCATGCAGGCCTTGCCAAATATAAAACACTGCAGAATGAAGAATCTGGTATAGAGTTCTCTAATTCAGTAATTGTATGCTGGGCTGGTGACACATGACAACTCTACCAATATCACAAAACACATATTTACATCTAAGTCCTGAGTCATATTTGAACACACTCAAGAAATCCAATACTGTACATTGCACAGTCAATACAACCTTTATTTAAAAGCTGATTTGCTGAATTCTTGTGTCCCATCACACCTTCCCCCCCCCTGCATTTTCCATATTCAATATTTGACTCACCTCAACAGGCGTAAATTCTGATGACATATCCAGTTTGCACGAGAAGGGTTTCCTGCACCGACTCCTGGATTTAGATCTCTCATTACAGCTTCTTGTCTTGCCTAATGACAACACACAAGAACAATTTCAAACCTTAAAACAAAATATAAAAACTGTCTATTTATAAAGGTGACACTACACTTTCAGGACAACAGAATAAATGGAAACAACACAATTCTGTCCTATAATATTAATCTAACAATGTACAGGTTTGAAAATGCTGAAACAGTCTGGTCTGACTAGGTTAATTACTGTAATTTGACACTAGCTTTCACTCTGCATTCTCAACACCACAGGAATTTCAGACACATACAGACTGCAACTGTACTATATTGCCGAGTGGTATACTTATTGTGTCCGAGCTCTGAGCCTTATTGTCTTGGCCAGTGTATACACACCAGCCAACACACTTGGTCTGTCATCTCACTGCAATCTGAGACAAGCTGCAGGCACTTTGTCCCATCTCATTACTTGTACGGTGCAGGTGGCCTGAACATGCTTGGGAAATGTATTCAGTTGAACAAAGAGTGTTCATTTGCAACACTTTTGCAAAATATTTGTCAAGAAAAAATGTCACTGTAGTTTTGTAAGTTATAATCCTGCATCAACACAACCATGTGGAATAATATACAGAATAGTGGCATAATTTCAAACGTCAGATTCAGTATTGGACAAAGGAAAATACAGGAACTTCATGTTTTAATAGAAGATAAATTGGACAACAGTGGCCCCAAAAAAGTCTACATCTGTTAGCTCTTCAGAGTTGAGTGTCAAAAGCCTTGGTCCACATGGCAGCAAAACTCACAAAACTATGGGCCTACAAAGTTGAAGCTGTGCAGCAAGTCTTTCCTCTGGACGGGAAAGCAAGAAGTCAGCACTACAAGTGGTTTCAACAGATGGCAGCTGACAACTTTCTTGTTCCACAACTTGTGTTATTGTCCGATGAGGCAGTGGTTTACAGCAAGTGAAAATTTAACAGCTGGTATCAATGATATTGGTGTTCCAAAAATCCACTCATTTCATTTTGTTCTTTTGTATGACAGAGAAAAAGAGTCTGGTGAAGAGGGAGTGCAAACAGTATCACAGAACCTGAGTTCTATCTTTCTTTCTTTCTTTTATACAAATGTACATTCTAATCATTACACTGGGTGAATTTTGACACAGTTCTTCCGGAAATTAACTGAAGAGAAAAATGTGCAGCTATTTCATGCAGAATACTGCCAGAGCCGACATAGCGTATTTCTCAGTAACTGCACTAGAAAAAATATTCAGTGAGTGACATATAGCTTCTGCCTGTTGGGCATTTACAGTCTTGATATCATACATCTTCCGTGCAATAGTTAACATAAATAAGTATTTATTACCCACAAATTTCACCTACCCACATGTATCACATATATAGCAGACTACTCCAACATGTAGTCTCATAAGTGTGTGGATAAATGACTTTATGGTGCAATGTGTTGGTAACAAAAAACTTATTTATGTATATCTATTGCACGGAAGATGTATCATTTTAAATGTCCAAGAGGCAACACCTATTTATCATTTTAAGAACACAAAGGAAAAGTTACTAAGTTCAACGAATGGTTATACACATGCAAATTGTGACTTCCAGACCAGAATCCATGCTATTATAATTTGTGGTGAGTAACGAAAGACAGGATCTATATGAATTCAAATTCTTTGCAAGAAATGGAAGATATCATTCAAAGAGAAACTGCTAATATTTCAAGGCAAGATTCAAGATGAGATTTCTGTTGTGTGTTGAGAAATATTTTCAGGAAGTGCAAGACCTCCACAGAAGCAGGAAATGCATACCTCTGAGATTATTCTATAAAATGAGGCAAGCTGAACTGCAAGCAAATAAAAGACTGTAAATCAGTGGTAAGATACATTTTGAGAACGAGGGCCAAATCGAGAGAACAAATGTTTTGTGGACCTCATTATTAATAGTACCTACATTTTTTAATTACCTATCATTAATGATAACACCTCGTCATTAATAGTTCCAATAGTGGGATGGTAAAACTTACTTCAGATGAATCTTAAAAAACTTGAATGAATCGTACAAAATTCGGAAGACTTACACTGTGATTGAGAAAACAATGGGAATTTAAGAGGCTCTGAGACTTCTGTGACAGAAGCACTTCAAGACACGTGCTGTGCTGTCAAGTACTTACAATCAGCCACCATTTTACTTCCTAGTTCCTAAACCTGTAACTAACAAAGCCAAGTAGCACCATTGTTACTGTTACGTGAAATGAATCTTGTATTTATATTCTGGTATGAAAGTGTGTTGTACTGCCAATCATACAACATATAATTGAATAGTATTTTTGAACGAATGCAGACAAAATTAATTATCCACTGAATTTCATATCCTTTTGTTTCTTGTTCCTGAATTTAGATTGTGGGCTGCACTGCAAAGGTAGAAGGGCTACATTTTGATCAACGCTGCTCTAAATTCTTGGTCGATGCAGCCTTCCCTTGCAAAAGTACTTCCACAGTAGCTGTGCTGCTCAGAGATACACTAATATTATTCCATGTAGAATAAGTGATCCACCTTACTGACACAAAGTACACTGCTAAAGCATTAAGAACAGCGAGAATGTCTTACATTCCCCAACAAATTTTAGATTCACCTCTTCACAGCAAAAATACTGAACAAATGAAACGAGTTACCAAACAATCACTGACAAAGTTTATACGTACCTGAAGTTTTGGACTGTGTGTTTGAAGTATGCCTGTAACAAAAATACTAACATTTTACAATTTAATATAATACCATTTAATATACAGAGGATTAAGGTTTAACAATGTCCCTATTCACATGGAATGAGCCCAACAATGACTGAAATGAATTCACACTGCCGAAGCAAAAATTTGGACCTGGTATTAAAATTTTTTAACGAAGAAGTTGAAGATAAAACAACCATTAAATTATGAGATACACATTCACTGATGCTGGGAATGAGACAGGCATTCTTACTTTACGTCCAAGTTTCCAAGTGCAGATGGATTGGTATTTTCATCAGCAGTTTTCTTGTGACTGTGCACCCAATGGGTTTGCCTCTTGATCTGTGACAACTCACTGAATAATGCTGCTTGTGTCTCATCATGTTGATCATTACATCCTTTCTTCATTTCTCCTAGTCTGTGCAACTGCAACAATTACAAAGTACTTGTAAGTTACTCACACACTTTACATGCATTTCAAGTAACACATTATTATGTGTTAATGATGTTTAAGTCAATTTCCTAAGTACATGTAATGAGAACTTGTCAGATTCCACATAGTGCAAACAGAAAACAGTTTTAATATCCTGGCTGATTGTTACCCGCAATCTAGACTTATTCTCAAAATGTGATGTTTCAGAAACTGGGTCTCCTACTCTTTTCAGGAAAGAAGGGGAATTCAATCTGAGCAGAACATTAGGAACAGCTACTGCCAATCACTGGATTCAGCAATGTAAAAAGTAGCATGTTACAACCAGCTGTCTGTTTAATGTACAGAAGGACATCAGATTCCCCCAAGCTTGAAGGCAGACACAGATCCCAAAAAGTAACAATCTCAGAACAAAACTACAACATGAATACGAAATAAGGTATTAAGACTGACAAATCTTCATCAGTGTGTTCAGAAATGAAAAAGAATTGATCAACATTAAGTCAAAATTTACAAAATTATCTTTCGCCTTCAGAACATATGCCAATCATAAACACATTTTAGGAAGCAAATCTGACAGTCTTGGCTCTGCAGTTGAAGTACCTATATTGCTGGTGTCACATTTGTTTCCATATAACAGGTATATTAGACCCTTCTCCTGCTTCCCTCATGCTCTAGCTCTCATAGGCATATCACTCTATGCTAGCCTACAGTCCATTATTAATAGATTTTATTTTCCTTAGCACTGTGTATTGGCATGCAGCAGTGATGAGTTACCTCTTTACAGTGAGATGCATGAAAGTTAACCATGCAACCATGACATTAGGACAGTGTGAAAGTAAACTTGCAATATTATAACACTGAAGCATAATATTTAACTCCAGATGCCACTTTGTGCATGCATGCATACATACATAATCCACTGTAGTTTGCTCTTCTACCATACAGATGGAGGCAGCAGATTCCCCCAGAACAATGGTACGTTTCTATGAGAAACACAGTACCACCTACCACAAACAGTAATCACTACCAACAGACACTACCTGTCTGTTATCCATCCACAGGTACAACATTCTATTGACCTCTTTTAACTAAAGAGTCAATAAATTTAGGTACTGTGTCTGCAAATTTCGATTATCATGTTACGTATAGGGTCAAGTGACCTTTGGGCTATCCTCTACCCTCAACCTCGGCCCTAGATCAAAGTGAGTGTAAGGTTCACGCCCCATCCGCTTTAAAATCAGAGGAAAGAGCCCCCCGTACTCATTTAATAGGTGGACGGGTGGGCCACACAGCTATTACAGCTGCTTCCCGCAGAGAACAAGCCTGCAAAACTTGAGCGAATAAAGACCATTACTGGGAGACAGAGACACACTTTGCGCCTGCGCAAAGCATAACTTCTGCTATTGTTGTGAATATCAGTCTGTTATAGGTCAGCTTTTTTAGTTTCAGCCTGTTAAATTTGCAGTCGGGAAGCTAAGAGCGAGTCAATTGTGAAGTGACAGTGGCAGGGGATTCTGGGACGAAGTATCTTACATACACAGTAGGCTCGTCCGCCAGATAAGCTACGTCATTCACTGTCCTATGTCTAACGAAAGATCTGCAGTTCTGCCTGTCTAGTGTCAACAAGCACTGACCACATTCATTAGACTAGGATGGTGTTTTCCGAATTGAAAATATAATGACCTCTACCCTTCTTACGTCACGTTAAATTTTTCTAACTTTGCAAGTTTAACCCTATATATTTAACCATACAATGTGCGCAACAATCATTAGTACGGGGATAAAATGGTAGAGAACTTATGATGTTTTCAAAGCACATCCACTATTAGCCATGCAGGCCTTGCCAAATGTAAAACACTGCAGAATGAAGGATCTGGTATAGAGTTCTCTAATTCAGTAATTGTATGCTGGGCTGGTGACACATGACAACTCTACCAATATCACAAAACACATATTTACATCTAAGTCCTGAGTCATATTTGAACACACTCAAGAAATCCAATACTGTACATTGCACAGTCAATACAACCTTTATTTAAAAGCTGATTTGCTGAATTCTTGTGTCCCATCACACCTTCCCCCCCCCTGCATTTTCCATATTCAATATTTGACTCACCTCAACAGGCGTAAATTCTGATGATATATCCAGTTTGCACGAGAAGGCTTTCCTGCGCCGACTCCTGGATTTAGATCTCTCATTACAGCTTCTTGTCTTGCCTAATGACAACACACAAGAACAATTTCAAACCTTAAAACAAAATATAAAAACTGTCTATTTATAAAGGTGACACTACACTTTCAGGACAACAGAATAAATGGAAACAACACAATTCTGTCCTATAATATTAATCTAACAATGTACAGGTTTGAAAATGCTGAAACAGTCTGGTCTGACTAGGTTAATGACTGCAATTTGACATCAGCTTTCACTCTGCATTCTCAACACCACAGGAATTTCAGACACATACAGACTGCAACTGTACTATATTGCCGAGTGGTATACTTATTGTGTCCGAGCTCTGAGCCTTATTGTCTTGGCCAGTGTATACACACCAGCCAACACACTTGGTCTGTCATCTCACTGCAATCTGAGACAAGCTGCAGGCACTTTGTTACATCTCATTACTTGTACGGTGCAGGTGGCCTGAACATGCTTGGGAAATGTATTCAGTTGAACAAAGAGTGTTCATTTGCAACACTTTTGCAAAATATTTGTCAAGAAAAAAATGTCACTGTAGTTTTGTAAGTTATAATCCTGCATCAACACAACCATGTGGAATAATATACAGAATAGTGGCATAATTTCAAACGTCAGATTCAGTATTGGACAAAGGAAAATAATGGAACTTCATGTTTTAATAGAAGATAAAGTGGACAACAGTGGCCCCAAAAAAGTCTACATCTGTTAGCTCTTCAGAGTTAGAGTGTCAAAAGCCTTGGTCCACATGGCAGCAAAACTCACAAAACTATGGGCCTACAAAGTTGAAGCTGTGCAGCAAGTCTTTCCTCTGGACGGGAAAGCAAGAAGTCAGCACTACAAGTGGTTTCAACAGATGGCAGCTGACAACTTTCTTGTTCCACAACTTGTGTTATTGTCCGATGAGGTAGTGGTTTACAGCAAGTGAAAATTTAACAGCTGGTATCAATGATATTGGTGTTCCAAAAATCCACTCATTTCATTTTGTTCTTTTGTATGACAGAGAAAAAGAGTCTGGTGAAGAGGGAGTGCAAACAGTATCACAGAACCTGAGTTCTATCTTTCTTTCTTTCTTTCTTTTATACAAAGGTACCTTCTAATCATTACACTGGGTGAATTTTGACACATTTCTTCAGGAAATTAACTGAAGAGAAAAATGTGCAGCTATTTCATGCAGAATACTGCCAGAGCCGACAGAGCGTATTTCTCAGTAACTGCACTAGAAGAAATATTCAGTGAGTGACATATAGCTTCTGCCTGTTGGGCATTTACAGTCTTCATATCATACATCTTCCGTGCAATAGATAAACATAAATAAGTTTTTATTACCAACAAATTTCACTTACCCACACGTATCACATATATAGCAGACTACTCCAACATGTAGTCTCATAAGTGTGTGGATAAATGACTTTATGGTGCAATGTGTTGGTAACAAAAAACTTATTTATGTATATCTATTGCACGGAAGATGTATCATTTTAAATGTCCAAGAGGCAACAACTATTTATCATTTTAAGAACACAAAGGAAAAGTTACTAAGTTCAACGAATGGTTATACACATGCAAATTGTGACATCCAGACCTGAATCCATGCTATTATAATTTGTGGTGAGTAACGAAAGACAGGATTTATATGAATTCAAATTCTTTGCAAGAAATGGAAGATATCATTCAAAGAGAAACTGCTAATACCGTATATTCTCAAATCTAATCCGCATCCGAATCTAATCCACACTCAGGTTTTGGCGATTTCTTAAATGAAAAAAAGTTAGTTCGCGATTCTAATCCGCACCTTCCCTTCAACCACCACTTGCCCACGGGGCGACTGATTGAATAATATTGGATGTTACCAATGCGTTAATATCCGACGCTACACCTGTGGCCGATGATTCATACCGATAGAGGCGGGGCCTTTCTCAACAGACGTGCGCAATCTCGTCAGAAGCCAGCTTAGCCTTAGTTGTTGAAACATGGGAGGTGCTTGTTCCAATTTGTCGTGTACCGTAGTTATGGAAGAGGGACACCTGAAATCTAAACGACTCTCATATACGGCAAAGTTCAAACGTGAAGTTATTCGATGCGCAGAGGAGAATGGAAACCGCAAAGCAACTGCAATTTTTGGAGTTGATGAAAGCAACGTTCGACTATGGCGGAAACACAAGGCAGCGATGACATTGTATGGGAGGACGATGTTGAAGATAAAGATGATAGTGACTGGGTGGACAGCACGAATAACGATTCAGTTATGATTGATGACGGCGAGTCTGATGAATAATAAATTATAATAATAAATTATAAAATAATAGATTATTGTATTGTATTGTTCTTACGGCACGTACAGTAGCTCAATCATTTTTCCAAAATCCAGCTCTAGACCGCGAATCTAATCCGCACGCAAATCTAATCCGCATCTGATTTTTTAGCCCTCTAAAACTGTAAAAAGTGTGCGGATTAGATTAGAGAATATACGGTATTTCAAGGCAAGATTCAAGATGAGAGTTCTGTTGTGAGTTCAGAAATATTTGCAGAAAGTGCAAGACCTCCATAGAAGCAGGAAATGCATACCTCTGAGATTATTCCATAAAATGAGGCAAGCTGAACTGCAAGCAAATAAAAGACTGTAAATCAATGGTAAGCAACATTTTGAGAACGAGGGCCAAATCGAGAGAACAAATGTTTTGTGGACCTCATTATTAAAAGTACCTACATTTTTTAATTACCTATCATTAATGATAACACCTCGTCATTAATAGTTCCAATAGTGGGATGGTAAAACTTACTTCAGATGAATCTTAAAAAACTTGAATCAATCGTACAAAATTCGGAAGACTTGGACTGTGATTGAGAAAACAATGGGAATGAAAGAGGCTCCGAGACTTCTGTGACAGAAGCACTTCAAGACACGTGCTGTGCTGTCAAGTACTTACATTCAGCCACCATTTTACTTCCTAGTTCCTAAACCTGTAACTAACAAAGCCAAGTAGCACCATCGTTACTGTTACGTGAAATGAATCTTGTATTTATATTCTGGTAAGAAAGTGTGTTGTACTGCCAATCATACAACATATAATTGAATAGTATTTTTGAACGAATGCAGACAAAATTAATTATACACTGAATTTCATATCTTTTGGTTTCCTGTTCATGAATTTAGATTGTGGGCTGCACTGCAAAGGTAGAAGGGCTACATTTTGATCAACGCTGCTCTAAATTCTTGGTCGATGCAGCCTTCCCTTGCAAAAGTACTTCCACAGTAGCTGTGCTGCTCAGAGATACACTTAAATATATTCCATGTAGAATAAGTGATCCACCTTACTGACACAAAGTACACTGCTAAAGCATTAAGAACAGCGAGAATGTCTTACATTCCCCAACAAATTGTAGATTCACCTCTTAACAGCAAAAATACTGAACAAATGAAACGAGTTGCCAAACAATCACTAACAAAGTTTATACGTACCTGAAGTTTTGGACTGTGTGTTTGAAGTATGCCTGTAACAAAAATACTAACATTTTACAATTTAATATAATACCATTTAATATACAGAGGATTAAGGTTTAACAATGTCCCTATTCACATGGAATGAGCCCAACAATGACTGAACTGAATTCACACTGCCGAAGCAAAGATTTGGACCTGGTATTAACATTTTTTAACGAAGAAGTTGATGATAAAACAACCATTAAATTATGATATACACATTCACCGATGCTGGGAATGAGACAGGCATTCTTACTTTACGTCCAAGCTTCCAAGTGCAGATGGATTGGTATTTTCATCAGCAGTTTTCTTGTGACTGTGCGCCCAATGGGTTTGCCTCTTGATCTGTGACGACTCACTGAATAATGTTGCTTGTGTCTCATCATGTTGATCATTACATCCTTTCTTCATTTCTCCTAGTCTGTGCAACTGCAAAAATTACAAGGTACTTGTAAGTTACTCACACACTTTACATGCATTTCAAGTAACACATTATTATGTGTTAATGATGTTTAAGTCAATTTCCTAATTACATGTAATGAGAACTTGTCAGATTCCACATAGTGCAAACAGAAAACAGTTTTAATATCCTGGCTGTTTGTTTCCCGCAATCTAGACTTATTCTCAAAATCTGATGTTTCAGAAACTGGGTCTCCTACTCTTTTCAGGAAAGAAGGGGAATTCAATCTGAGCAGAACACTAGGAACAGCTACTGCCAATCATTGGATTCAGCATTGTAAAAAGTAGCATGTTACAACCAGCTGTCTGTTTAATGTACAGAAGGACATCACATTCCCCCAAGCTTGAAGGCAGACACAGATCCCAAAAAGTAACAATCTCAGAACAAAACTACAACATGAATATGAAATAAGGTATTAAGACTGACAAATCTTCATCAGTGTGTTCAGAAATGAAAAAGAATTGATCAACATTAAGTCAAAATTTACAAAATTATCTTTCGCCTTCAGAAAATATGCCAATCATAAACACATTTTAGGAAGCAAATCTGACAGTCTTGGCTCTGCAGCTGAAGTACCTATATTGCTGGTGTCACATTTGTTTCCATATAACAGGTATATTAGACCCTTCTCCTGCTTCCCTCATGCTCTAGCTCTCATAGGCATATCACTCTATGCTAGCCTACAGTCCATTATTAATAGATTTTATTTTCCTTAGCACTGTGTATTGGCATGCAGCAGTGATGAGTTACCTCTTTACAGTGAGATGCATGAAAGTTAACCATGCAACCATGACATTGGGACAGTGTGAAAGTAAATCTGCAATATTATAACACTGAAGCATAATATTTAACTCCAGATGCCACTCTGTGCATACATACATACATACATAATCCTCTGTAGTTTGCTCTTCTACCACACAGATGGAGGCAGCAGATTCCCCCAGAACAATGGTACGTTTCCATGAGAAACACAGTACCACCTACCACAAACAGTAATCACTACCAACAGACACTACCTGTCTGTTATCCATCCACAGGTACAACAATCTATTGACCTCTTTTAACTAAAGAGTCAATAAATTTAGGTATTGTGTCTGCAAATTTTGATTATCATGTTATGTATAGGGTCAAGTGACCTTTGGGCTATCCTCTACCCTCAACCTCGGCCCTAGATCAAAGTGAGTGTAAGGTTCACGCCCCGTCCGCTTTAAAATCAGAGGAAAGAGCCCCCCGTACTCATTTAATAGGTGGACGGGTGGGCCACACAGCTATTACAGCTGCTTCCCGCAGAGAACAAGCCTGCAAAACTTGAGCGAATAAAGACCATTACTGGGAGACAGAGACACATTTTGCACCTGCGCAAAGCATAACTTCTGCTATTGTTGTGAATATCAGTCTGTTATAGGTCAGCTTTTCTAGTTTCAGCCTGTTAAATTTGCAGTCGGGAAGCTAAGAGCGAGTCAATTGTGAAGTGACAGTGGCAGGGGATTCTGGGACGAAGTATCTTACATACACAGTAGGCTCGTCCGCCAGATAAGCTACGTCATTCACTGTCCTATGTCTAACGAAAGATCTGCAGTTCTGCCTGTCTAGTGTCAACAAGCACTGACCACATGCATTAGACTAGGATGGTGTTTTCCGAATTGAAAATATAACGACCTCTACCCTTCTTACGTCACGTTAAATTTTTCTAACTTTGCAAGTTTAACCCTATATATTTAACCATACAATGTGCGCAACAATCATTAGTACGGGGATAAAATGGTAGAGAACTTATGATGTTTTCAAAGCACATCCACTATTAGCCATGCAGGCCTTGCCAAATATAAAACACTGCAGAATGAAGGATCTGGTATAGAGTTCTCTAATTCAGTAATTGTATGCTGGGCTGGTGACACATGACAACTCTACCAATATCACAAAACACATATTTACATCTAAGTCCTGAGTCATATTTGAACACACTCAAGAAATCCAATACTGTACATTGCACAGTCAATACAACCTTTATTTAAAAGCTGATTTGCTGAATTCTTGTGTCCCATCACACCTTCCCCCCCCCTGCATTTTCCATATTCAATATTTGACTCACCTCAACAGGCGTAAATTCTGATGACATATCCAGTTTGCACGAGAAGGGTTTCCTGCACCGACTCCTGGATTTAGATCTCTCATTACAGCTTCTTGTCTTGCCTAATGACAACACACAAGAACAATTTCAAACCTTAAAAAAAATATAAAAACTGTCTATTTATAAAGGTGACACTACACTTTCAGGACAACAGAATAAATGGAAACAACACAATTCTGTCCTATAATATTAATCTAACAATGTACAGGTTTGAAAATGCTGAAACAGTCTGGTCTGACTAGGTTAATTACTGTAATTTGACACTAGCTTTCACTCTGCATTCTCAACACCAAGGAATTTCAGACACATACAGACTGCAACTGTACTATATTGCCGAGTGGTATACTTATTGTGTCCGAGCTCTGAGCCTTATTGTCTTGGCCAGTGTATACACACCAGCCAACACAATTGGTCTGTCATCTCACTGCAATCTGAGACAAGCTGCAGGCACTTTGTCCATCTCATTACTTGTACGGTGCAGGTGGCCTGAACATGCTTGGGAAATGTATTCAGTTGAACAAAGAGTGTTCATTTGCAACACTTTTGCAAAATATTTGTCAAGAAAAAATGTCACTGTAGTTTTGTAAGTTATAATCCTGCATCAACACAACCATGTGGAATAATATACAGAACAGTGGCATAATTTCAAACGTCAGATTCAGTATTGGACAAAGGAAAATACAGGAACTTCATGTTTTAATAGAAGATAAAGTGGACAACAGTGGCCCCAAAAAAGTCTACATCTGTTAGCTCTTCAGAGTTGAGTGTCAAAAGCCTTGGTCCACATGGCAGCAAAACTCACAAAACTATGGGCCTACAAAGTTGAAGCTGTGCAGCAAGTCTTTCCTCTGGACGGGAAAGCAAGAAGTCAGCACTACAAGTGGTTTCAACAGATGGCAGCTGACAACTTTCTTGTTCCACAACTTGTGTTATTGTCCGATGAGGCAGTGGTTTACAGCAAGTGAAAATTTAACAGCTGGTATCAATGATATTGGTGTTCCAAAAATCCACTCATTTCATTTTGTTCTTATGTATGACAGAGAAAAAGAGTCTGGTGAAGAGGGAGTGCAAACAGTATCACAGAATCTGAGTTCTATCTTTCTTTCTTTCTTTTATACAAATGTACATTCTAATCATTACACTGGGTGAATTTTGACACAATTCTTCAGAAATTAACTGAAGAGAAAAATGTGCAGCTATTTCATGCAGAATACTGCCAGAGCCGACATAGCGTATTTCTCAGTAACTGCACAGAAGAAATATTCAGTGAGTGACATATAGCTTCTGCCTGTTGGGCATTTACAGTCTTGATATCATACATCTTCCGTGCAATAGATAAACATAAATAAGTTTTTATTACCAACAAATTTCACCTACCCACATGTATCACATATATAGCAGACTACTCCAACATGTAGTCTCATAAGTGTGTGGATAAATGACTTTATGGTGCAATGTGTTGGTAATAAAAAACTTATTTATGTATATCTATTGCACGGAAGATGTATCATTTTAAATGTCCAAGAGGCAACACCTATTTATCATTTTAAGAACACAATTGTATGAGGACGATGTTGTAAGTTAAAGATGATAGACTGATGTGGACAGCCACGAATAACCGATTCAGTTATGGATGATGACGGCGAGTCTGAAATGAATAAATTACTAATAAAGAATTATATAAATAGAAATTGTATGTTCATACGGCAGACAGTAGATCATGCTTTTTCAAAATATTAGACGGATAACCGCAAGGCAGATCTATTGATTCTGATTTTTGCTAAAACTGAAAGAATTGCGATTAAAGAGAAACGTGTAATTTTCAAGGCAAGATTCAAGATGAGATTTCTGTTGTGTGTTGAGAAATATTTTCAGAAAGTGCAAGACCCCCATAGAAGCAGGAAATGCATACCTCTGAGATTATTCTATAAAATGAGGCAAGCTAAACTGCAAGCAAATAAAAGACTGTAAATCAGTGGTAAGCAACATTTTGAGAACGAGGGCCAAATCGAGAGAACAAATGTTTTGTGGACCTCATTATTAATAGCACCTACATTTTTTAATTACCTATCATTAATGATAACACCTCGTCATTAATAGTTCCAATAGTGGGATGGTAAAACTTACTTCAGATGAATCTTAAAAAACTTGAATCAATCGTACAAAATTCGGAAGACTTGGACTGTGATTGAGAAAACAATGGAATGAAAGAGGCTCCGAGACTTCTGTGACAGAAGCACTTCAAGACACGTGCTGTGCTGTCAAGTACTTACAATCAGCCACCATTTTACTTCCTAGTTCCTAAACCTGTAACTAACAAAGCCAAGTAGCACCATCGTTACTGTTACGTGAAATGAATCTTGTATTTATATTCTGGTATGAAAGTGTGTTGTACTGCCAATCATACAACATATAATTGAATAGTATTTTTGAACGAATGCAGACAAAATTAATTATCCACTGAATTTCATATATTTTTGTTTCTTGTTCCTGAATTTAGATTGTGGGCTGCACTGCAAAGGTAGAAGGGCTGCATTTTGATCAACGCTGCTCTAAATTCTTGGTCAATGCAGCCTTCCCTTGCAAAAGTACTTCCACAGTAGCTGTGCTGCTCAGAGATACACTAATATATTCCATGCAGAATAAGTGATCCACCTTACTGACACAAAGTACACTGCAAAAGCATTAAGAACAGCGAGAATGTCTTACATTCCCCAACAAATTTTAGACTCACCTCTTCACAGCAAAAATACTGAACAAATGAAACGAGTTACCAGACAATCACTGACAAAGTTTATACGTACCTGAAGTTTTGGACTGTGTGTTTGAAGTATGCCTGTAACAAAAATACTAACATTTTACAATTTAATATAATACCATTTAATATACAGAGGATTAAGGTTTAACAATGTCCCTATTCACATGGAATGAGCCCAACAATGACTGAAATGAATTCACACTGCCGAAGCAAAGATTTGGACCTGGTATTAACATTTTTTAACGAAGAAGTTGAAGATAAAACAACCATTAAATTATGAGATACACATTCACCGATGCTGGGAATGAGACAGGCATTCTTACTTTATGTCCAAGCTTCCAAGTGCAGATGGATTGGTATTTTCATCAGCAGTTTTCTTGTGACTGTGCGCCCAATGGGTTTGCCTCTTGATCTGTGACGACTCACTGAATAATGTTGCTTGTGTCTCATCATGTTGATCATTACATCCTTTCTTCATTTCTCCTAGTCTGTGCAACTGCAACAATTACAAAGTACTTGTAAGTTACTCACACACTTTACATGCATTTCAAGTAACACATTATTATGTGTTAATGATGTTTAAGTCAATTTCCTAATTACATGTAATGAGAACTTGTCAGATTCCACATAGTGCAAACAGAAAACAGTTTTAATATCCTGGCTGTTTGTAACCCCCAATCTAGACTTATTCTCAAAATCTGATGTTTCAGAAACTGGGTTTCCTACTCTTTTCAGGAAAGAAGGGGAATTCAATCTGAGCAGAACACTAGGAACAGCTACTGCCAATCACTGGATTCAACAATGTAAAAAGTAGCATGTTACAACCAGCTGTCTGTTTAATGTACAGAAGGACATCAGATTCCCCCAAGCTTGAAGGCAGACACAGATCCCAAAAAGTAACAATCTCAGAACAAAACTACAACATGAATACGAAATAAGGTATTAAGACTGACAAATCTTCATCAGTGTGTTCAGAAATGAAAAAGAATTGATCAACATTAAGTCAAGATTTACAAAGTTATCTTTCGCCTTCAGAACATATGCCAATCTTAAACACATTGTAGGAAGCAAATCTGACAATCTTGGCTCTGCAGTTGAAGTACCTGTATTGCTTGTGTCACATTTGTTTCCATATAACAGGTATATTAGACCCTTCTCCTGCTTCCCTCACGCTCTAGCTCTCATAGGCATAACACTCTATGCTAGCCTACAGTCCATTATTAATAGATTTTATTTTCCTTAGCACTGTGTATTGGCATGCAGCAGTGATGAGTTACCTCTTTACAGTGAGATGCATGAAAGTTAACCATGCAACCATGACATTGGGACAGTGTGAAAGTAAACCTGCAATATTATAAAACTGAAGCATAATATTTAACTGCAGATGCCACTCTGTGCATACATACATACATACATACATAATCCTCTGTAGTTTGCTCTTCTACCATACAGATGGAGGCAGCAGATTCCCCCAGAACAATGGTATGTTTCTATGAGAAACACAGTACCACCTACCACAAACAGTAATCACTACCAACAGACACTACCTGTCTGTTATCCAACCACAGGTACAACAATCTATTGACCTCTTTTAACTACACTAATTGCAGGCTTCAGTAGTTACCTTCACATAACACCGTTTCATCTTCATAGCCTGGTCTTCATTTAACTTCCAACTTCCAAATAAGATACATGTAAAATTACAACGTAAGAAACACAGTATCATATTTTCAAATACTAAAATACTGTAACTGAAAGGCACATATATAATATTCAGATCCCAAAGCAACCGTCTTCAGCGTCAACATGCCCGGCAAATTATATTGACGTACAAGTATTACTGTAGGTTAGAAAGCAGATTTAGCACGATCCAATTTCCATCTTTTTGGCCCCCTGAAGGATGTATTCCAAGGAAACCGTTCTGTGGACGAGAAGCTGAAAAACAATGTGAGTGAAGTGTTCAAATGCTTCAGCAAAGATTTTTACGTGAATGAAATAAAGCATCTCACACAAAGGTGGAAAACGTGTGTTGATAATGGGGATTTTGTGGGAAAATAACATCAACTTCGTAAAGGATTTACCCATGATATATGTAAATTTCAGTACAATTGTACATACGGTTTCTGAGGAAAAATAGGAAGCAATGCTTTCGTACCAACCTTCGTAATTTTCATTAATACAGGGAAAAAATCCTCACAACCCAAGACAGTAATGGGTTTAAAGGTCATATTGATTTTGTAACATTCAATAAAATTTAATATCTTTTTTGCAGAAAGAGGACGTATATAGGAGAGGTCATGTCCACCCATATGATTCACTTCCAGACTACAGAACTGTTTTGAAAAAGTATGGTACAGGGAGGTGTGAAAGTTGTCAGGTGAATTTATTAACTGATATCAGTATAATGTACCCCTATTTTATGTGAAGATCAAATCAAACATTACGCACGTCCTCAGAAACGGTGCACCCAGTAACAAACCAGTACATCAAAAAATATTTACTTTAGTAAGGTTAAGAACTTATGCACAGTACTACAACTGTTAAATTTACATAGCTCAAAATGTGCAAAGACAGAAGCAAAAGGCAAGGAAAACAAAGTAGGACATTTCCATCATTACTTCAAACTTGCAATTTACATGAAACTACTGAATCAGACTTAAATTAATTTGATAGCAATGCAAAAGTCTGTATGAAAAAATTAAATTCTGCAGAAATATCCTGTTGTCCAGCACAGTCAAGACCGTAGAACAGAAAACATGAAATTTGAGGTTCTCTTGATGACCATGAAGGCAACAATTTTCCCTGCCACACTTAAAAAACATCACTTTGTGCTCAGACAATTTTGCACAATAACAGGCAGCTGCTGTTCCAGTTTGCCATGAGTGGGGGTGCACAAACTTTAGTTCTGCGCATTGCAGTTGCTATTAGATTTTGCACTCACCATACAGTATTTGAGGTAATGAAAATGGAATCCTTTGTCTAATAGACATGCATCATATCAAACAAGCGTGTTGGGGTTCATTGCAGGTCTAAGTTCTGTTGTTGAAATTGAACACTATATTCTGAAAGCTTTCTTTCAGTCCGAGGGTTATTACTACTGTACACACTTCGTCCTTTAATGTGCCCCAACAGTAAAAATCAATTGCATGGATCCCCATCTGGTTAACGAGGTAGCCACAATCTCCTGCCAATTATTCTGTCACAGGACCAGTGCCACACAGTATGCTAGTGGCACAGATAAGGCTGCCCCAGACTCTATGGCAGAGAGGGAGGGGGAGGCATGGGTCAACCCCCCACTCCCACACACACACACAAATATTAAAATTGTTGTGGGTTCTTTCAAAATGGACCCTCTTCGTCTGACTCCCAACTGGTTATCTAAGCCACTGGAACAGAGTTTACCATGACTTAATTACCAGGAGTCTCATCTGTGTTAAATCAGAGCAGCACATTAAGGCAATGTTGGCATTAAAGTAACACAGACATATGAAATACATCCTGCTCCATATACACTTAACAAATCTGTACATTTTTAGCAGCCTGTAAATGTTCCCTCTGAAGGTTTAATTTTAAATAAAAGCTACAATTAAAGTCTTACAGTACTCAATTTCCTCTTCCTTTTTGGAAGCAAGGATGACTGAACTTTTGAATTTGGTGTCCCATTCTGGCCAGTTTGTGAGCTATCAGTCTTTGCTGCTTCACTTCTTCTAAGCGTTTCCCTTACAGGAGCTGAAAACCACAAATATAAGGTTGCTTGCACAAGCAAGTAACAGGAGATCTAGGGGATAAAAAATTAATAATACAGTTAAAGGCTACGTCCACATTATTGCATAATATTTAAAATGCTGTTGAAAATGGTGACCAGAATGGTGGATACAAAGTTCACATCTCTTATACACACTCTGGTGAAGGTCAAAACACTGCTTATTCATGTGCAAATGGGATCACAAACCCCGAGAAAACCTCCTGCTGTAACTATGCAAAACTTTCTTGAATGCAGTGATGATATTTTATACCAACCTGTTTCATCTCTGGCAAAGGCTGAAAGAACAATAAGAGATAACCTTCAAGCGTTAGACACTTTCAAGCAAATACGTAAGAAAGGCAATGTACCAACAAACACACTGCACCCATCCAGTACTTGTCAAATATCAATTACCAGCCATACCGTGGCCACAAAAAAGAAATCCCATGGACAGTGGGCACTATAACACTTGAGGTTTCCCACTTTCTGCCCACAGCTGTATTACTCTCCACACCCTCCAGTCTGCTCTATATCAAGCAGCCCAAAGTGCATGTCAGTAGCAAAGTTTATCACAGGTTATGATTTACAATAATTCACGTAAGCAAAATGTTTTGAATGGAAGGTAATATAGGGAAGTATTCTGGAGGGAGAAGTGTAAAAGCCTACTGCAGGGGGTCTTCCTGGGGCCTCAGTATAGTCATTATAACGTTAAAAAGAACTTAATAAACTGTTAAAGAAAGTATGAGGCATCCTTACATGAGTTCTCTCCAACAAGATAAGGCTCCTCACTCACACGTTTCCCTTCCTTTGCACAAGCTAAAAGCCACTCAATGACCTCTTACTACACCAAAAATCAAAGTCATTAATAAGTATAGTATTTTCCTTAGGGGCATTCCAAATCAAAACAAAACATATGACTGCAATTTTCAACCTCCCCCCCCTTCAGATTTCAATTAAATTTGGTGCTCATGTTGACCCTTTGAATGTAAGTAAAAATGAAAAATTTTAGCCACCTACTTCTTGTCATTTGCTTGTTAACTGGCATAAAAAAAGAGGAAAGGCATTTTTGGCATGATGCAACTTGTAAAAATTGCCCTAACTCTAGCCCTAATTGGGCCCTTTTTTGAATAACTTGAAAGTTCACAAAATACTGGATCCAATGAGATATGATAATAGTGACGTTTCATTTAGATCAGCGTCAGGGTCACCAAAGTTGACCTTTGACATTGAATTGCTAAACATGCAGGCCTGAAATTAAACAAATATGTTTCTTGCATTATTTAATATGCAATGTCCCTGACGTGAAGTAATCCCTGCTGAATACAAAAATCTCAATGTAATTAAACCACTAGTAATTAGAACTGTACATCAGCACTATTAGGACATAATAAGAAAAAAGACAGGCAATGTACGCATAAATGTATCACTGAGGCGTGTTCACAAAACCACTGTTGCCATGGAAAAGCGATAAGTATTACATATTCTGAGTGTGTGTCTGTTGCCTTAGTTATCCAGCATGCAAAGCACATGCGCCGTATTATATTGTCATCTGTGGCATGTCTGCCTCTGCCACAATGTTCCACATTATCTCATAAACGGAACAACTTTCGGAAAAAAGTTATTGAACATAAAATGTGTGTTTTGTTTTTCTCTACAACTTTTGTCTGAAACAGTTCTCATTCTAAGAAGAATTGCACGAGAAATCATAAATCTACACAGGTCTTCATGCAAAGTATCCATTATTCTTGTCAGATTTTAATGAAACTTGAATTTTCTTGACAGATTTTAAAAAAATCCTCAAATATCAAATTTCATGAAAATTCGTCAGTGGGAACCAAGCTGTTCCATGTGGATGGATGAAGGGACAGAAATACAGATGGTACTATCCTAACATTAGCCTTGAGAAACTGCAGGAAATTAGTGAAGACCTCATTTAGGACAGTCAAAGAGTCCTGGACAAGATATGAACTGAGCACCTCCCAAATACAAGCCTAGAACATTACAACTAACAACCTGCTCAGCAGCCCCCATCCTATTACCATGCAGTTCATTGTTATAATATTTGGTGATGAGTATGAATTATGAAGCTCCAAACTGTGTCATTTTCTGCATCCCATTCTTGACTGCCTCTCTGTAGGTCTAAATATTCTCCACAATGTTTTAAAAAATACTCAGTGCTATATTTTATCAAGTAACTGACTACACAGTGCAACAGTACATGCCTGAAAATTTAAACCAGCAATTCTCAAACATGTAAATCAACGGAAGACTCGGACGTCAGCATACTTTGCAACTACTGGGACACCAGAAACATCTCTGGTCCTCTGGCAATGGACATACACCATGCATTACACAAGTCAGGCAGTAAAGATGAACACATTACACTCACCTTCAATTGTTGATTCAAATTCAATATGTTGGGGTGATGAAGCTGTGAAGTTTCTGCTTTCAGTATCATGTGACAATCCTGGGATCAAAACTTCAGAAACTGAAGTTTCATCATCTGACTGTTGAGCTACCTTTGTACATGCCAGAGTGCTTGTGATTAGCACCCTCCGCAACACATCTCTTACAATTTCAGGTATGTCTTCGTCTCCCAAAATCTCACTGCTTTCACTATTCTTAGACTTTTCTTCAGTAACACTTTTTGATTGCTCAGTATTACAAGATGAAGAGCATTGGAATAGTACAGACGCTCCTTCAGTAATTGTAAAAGTCCCTTGATTGGTTCTGTATTTACAGCACTGGAAAAGAGATAGAAATCTTAACATTAACATAAGTGCAATAGGGTCTTGATGTCTGTGATTAGTTGGGACCTATAAAACTGTCACTGGAAATTAGTTACAATGTAAAATGCCTATTTTGTTACAAGAACGTATGCAATATGAAAAGTATATTTTACTCTTATCAGTAGTACAGTCACAACCAACACATACACTTGTGACATGTAATCAGCTCAAAGAGAAATCATCAGGCCTATGACAGAAAACTATGAAAATCAAACTCCATACATTTGATAAGAGGAAAAACTCCCCCTTTTTTTACACTTACATATACAGGGTATACACAAAAGAATGGTGCGGTTTTAATAGTGAACACTATTAAAACCGCACCATTCTTTTGTGTATGCCCTGTATAAAATGTATATCAATACATAAAAGTGCTGCCTAAGAGAAGTATATGTTAAAATGTAAATATAAACGATGTAAAATTTAAAAATCTTGTTAAGTATAAAAATGCGAGTATAAAAAATATATAAATGGTGTCAGACCGTAAGATGTGGATGTATGTGCTGCAATACTAATGTAAAAAACCAGTGTCAGTCCTGTACATTAAATACGGACGTTTGTGCGACAGGATAAATTGGTCCTTCAGGTACATCACTTGCATACACTTCTCTTGCAGTCCTGGTATTTTATGTAGTATCCACACATCTATGAAATTCTGGTTCCATGACAAAAGCCCACACGACAATTGCGCACAGATAAAACCCCACTGTCATGAATGCTCACAGGAAAAATACCCACACCGATAAATGCTCACACGGATATATGCTCACACGGATGAATGCTCACACGGATTAATGCTCACAAGGATAAATGCTCACACGGACAAATGCTCACACGGGCGAATTGTCACACAGGAAAGTAATGGTAGTGTAATGAGGGGGACGAGGTTGAAATATCGCGCTGACTGTAACAGAGACATAGCCTACACGCTAACCTAAGTTTGTGTCCAGTGGCCATTCCCTTCATATACAAAACAGAGACATAGCCTGAACGCTAACCTAAGTTTCTGTCCAGTGGCCATTCACTTAATATACAAAACAGAGACATAGCCTGAACGCTAACCTCAGTTTGTGTCCAGTGGCCATTCCCTTCATATACAGAACAGAGACATAGCCTGAACGCTAACCTAAGTTTGTGTCCAGTGGCCATTCACTTAATATACAAAACAGAGACATAGCCTGAACGCTAACCTAAGTTTGTGTCCAGTGGCCATTCACTTAATATACAAAACAGAGACATAGCCTACACGCTAACCTAAGTTTGTGTCCAGTGGCCATTCCCTTCATATACAGAACAGAGACATAGCCTGAACGCTAACCTAACCTAATTCTTGTATGTGCGTACTTTCCTGTGTGACAATTCGCCCGTGTGAGCATTTAAACTTGTGAGCAATTATCCTTGTGAGCATTCATCCGTGTGAGCATTTATCGGTGTGGGTATTTTTCCTGTGAGCATTCATGACTGTGGGGTTTTATCTGTGCGCAATTGTCGTGTGGGCTTTCGTCGTGTGCGCATTTATCCGGTCACCTGAAATTCTATGCTTTTATTTTGTGTGGATACTTTACAGGAGTTTGCGTATTAGCCATGTATTGTCACTGGCTTTTTATGATGCTTTTAACAGGCCGACTGTCAGCAGCGTATATGTTGGTTGTGACTGTACTACTGATAAGAGTAAAATATACTTTTGCATGTACATACCGACAGGGATGTCTAATATTAAAATTATGCAGTACCAGTAATAAAAATACCAAATATCCTCAAAAAGCATTCAAGCATTGAAGTTTGTTTTTCATAAATACAAACACTTTTTACAGCCATAAAAAAACACTTCACGATTGAAGAAAAGTCTTATTCTGCAAAGCACAAATGCAATCAACCTCACCTAATGAAACACAGAACTTTAACGAACAGACAGTGATCTACACAATAGCCAGCCAGGTCAGCAGCCACATGGTCTCACCCTTATTCATGAAATCCAGTCACAAAAGGTCAAAACAATGGTATTACAGGGTGTGATGGTGAAAGGTCGAAGTCTTGAATATCAAAGTTCCCAATTGTTGAGACTCCACCGTAATAATTTTAGGAAGAAATGAAGAATGAAATGACAAAGGGGATATGCTCACACACTGAACATATTAACACTAAAGTGACATCAATCAAGGATCACTGCTTAACTGTGAAGTTAGAAGAGACGTTGATCAACTCGGCACCTGAGGAGGGAGGGTGAGGGGTTGTTATAAGGACAGAAGATCAAACATGCAAATGCTAGGTAAAGTACAGTGAAGCTCAAACTCTCTTTACTTTAAAACTTAAAAGAAATCAATTCTTGCCACACTCTTTCACCACTGCTGCAGCTCAAAGGGTTTACTTTGTGCAGAGGACTGTGAAATAAGTCAAGAAATTATGACAGAACTACAAATGTTACAAAGAATACAGAAGGCAAGAATTGAGGTACTGGGATGTGACACTGTCCATGGGCAAGTAGCTCCTGATATTTCAAAAAATCATGGTGCCTTAATCATCAGGGTCGGACTCTCGGACTGCTTGATCCTGAAGAAGGCATTGCCATCATTCAAAATGTTGGGAACGACTCACTCAATGACACAGTGCCACATTCCAGGAGACTGGAAACTTCAGAATGCAGGAGAATTGGAAAGAACATGGTAGCAGGATGAACTGTGACAGAATTGTGAAAAAATCTGTTCTACAATATCAACCAAATGGCAAAAGATGTTTGTGAATGCCCCTGACATGATAGAAAATTTCTGTTGTTACAATATACATAACAGGTCTCTGCAGGCCTAACACTATGAAGTCTCATGATGACCCCTAGAAAAAGTTTCTGGAAAACCTCACAGTACCTCTTACGGTGGAGAGAATATGCCTTATTAATTATTAATATACATAAGTCAGTCTGGATGGGACATCAGGCAGTCTGCCAGATGCAAAAACCTGTTGCTGGCATGACATAAAGAATATTACATTGTTACAAGGGCAAGTCAAATGAAAACCTTAGAAGTGTGAACAAATCAGGACCATACAGGCACAGCAAGTTATCAGCATGTAGGCCTACTGTATGTATGGTAGATCTGGCAAAGAAAAATAACAATTCTTGTCTGCTGGGATGTGATGCTGCATTGCTGGGCATTTCGTGCCACCATCAACATGTTGCTGCATCTCAAAGGGTCAAGAAGTCCATAAAGAATGCCAAAATAGATTATGTGGCTGGGATACATAGGCCAGGTCTGACCAGTTAGTAGCCGGAAAATAAAGATGATGAACCAATAGGCAGGTTGAGTTTGGGGGGAGCTGGGTATAGAGATGGGCTTGTCCATCCAGCTACTAACAGGTCACACCCCCCCCCCCCACCCACAAATAACCACTTCAGCAACAGTAAATAAAAATAAACAAATAAACAGAAATACATAGTGAGGTCAGTTCATCTTTGAATTAGTAACTACATAATTCAGTAATTAATTTTACTACATAATTTATGATAATGCACTGCAATTACAATAAGTCTGCAAGATATAACCTCCAATTTCAAACTGGCTCTGGGGCTCACCCAGCCTTATATTCAATGAGCACCACAGTTCTTTCCCGCATGTAAAGCAGCCGAGGTGTGAAACTGAACACTCACCTCCATCCAGAACCGAGGTTAAGAACAAGTGGAGCTATAACTCTATTCCCGCTATACGCCTTCATGGTGTGCAACCTATATTTTTACCTTTACAAATTTCCACTTTAGCCAGTGGTACAGCAAAATTCAACACAATCAGTTTCACACAACATTAAATGTGTCCAATCGTCTATTGCACCTTTTATTTCAATAGCCTTTATGTGTTCTACTACCAAGGCTATGGTATCTCAGAGTTAGAAGTACATGTGCACTGACACTGACACTGACACTCATATGTGTATGTTATCATGTACAGAAGCTATTCTTAGTACCACGAACGTAACTAACTGCTTCTTCAAATTGTGGCCATCTAGGGTTTCGATATCATGCAGTAAACATCTGTTCCACGATTCAGAGGAACGTACCGCCTCCACCTTCAGTGTGACTGAATTTGGTTCAAGTGGATGATAAAGTAACTGGGAGGAAGAAATTTGTTGGTTATATAGAAAGGCTGGTGGGGAATTTTGCCATTCAGAGCTACAGAAAGGGAAGAGGGAATAGGACTTGTACAGAGCCAATGGGAGTTGAGCTGAGATTCCTCAACTTCACTAGAATCTGAACGGTCATTACTGTGTTCACTACAACTTCCCACCGGTACCTATCCTGCAGCATTTCAATCCAGTCCACAACTTATCCCATTTTAAAACTATTTTAATATTATCCTTCCATCTATACCTACATCTTCCAAGTGGTCACACCCCTCAGTGCCATGCATGTTACATGCCCTTGCCCACCTCATGCTCCTTTATTTCATCACCCTAATAGTTTGTGAAGAGAACAAATTATGAAGTGTCCAGACTGGCTCTGGGGCCCACCCAGCCTCCTACTCAATGGGTATCTGGGGCTTCTTCTCCAGAGGTAAAGAAGCTGTGGACATGATGCTTACCACTCATGCCCATCTAGTGCCATGGTTAGGAATGCATGAAGCTATACCTCCACTCCCTCACATGCTTTCATGGTGTAGACAGGTACAATTTTATCTGTACTTCATTACAGAATTCTCTCCAGCCTACTGTTACTTAATTCCTGCCAAGTCCAAATATCCTCCTGAGCACCCTATTCTCAAACTTACTCAGTCCATGTTCTTGTCTTCATAAAGTCTCACACCAATATACAGCATCAGGTAAAATTACACTTTTGTATATTTAAATTCTTAAGCTTTTACACAGCAAAAAGGAAGATAAAGATCACTAAAATGCAGTAGTACCAACCACTGTAATTTGTGTCTCCAGAGGCAAGGTGGTGGATGAGCAAGAGGATGGTTCCATCGAGAATGCTGCCGCTGTACCCTGGTTTCATTTCCATCACTCACAGACGGCCCTTCTTCATGGCTAACAACATGTACTTCCTGTAAAGATGACTTTACCTCATTTGAACTTCTGTCAGCAGAAGACAAGTCAGTGCTGCCAACAATACCCATGTTGTCCTTCTTAGGGGCTGAACTTGCATTACCAAGTAGTTCTTCTGGTACAATGCCATGCATTTTGAACTTATCCATTAGCGTTGAATGCAGGGAGTTGATCTGCTCTAAGTGTTCTGATGTTAAGACTTTCTCAGAACACACAGACCCACTTGTGATGTGTGTGTCAGTGAAGGTTGCTGCTACATTGATAATATTTACAGGTGAAGTGGCCTTCTGTCGTGGTACTGACAGCGTCTGACACTTGGCAACATTCAACCTGGCTGGACTGTCCTGTGCCACCATTTCCCTGTGGTGTGAACTGTGTGACTCTCAAACAAAATCATTTTGAATGTGTAAGTACAACTTTTACTGTCCAGGAATGGTGAATTTTAAATCTTTCTGTAGGGTAAATCATATAGTTGGGAGATTTGAGGTTCTCACAGCAGAGCTCCTGAACATTCAAGTCTTCTGGCACATAACACTGCGCCAACGGTGGACTAGTTACCAACGTTTCAATCAATCACAGTCACTTCATCTTCAGGGCCAAGCAGTCCAACAAGAATAGCTAGCAGTATTCTTCTTGGGCTATTCCTCTTGGAAAATTTAATCCTTTGAAATGTTGGCAACTACTCAGGCAACAATTAAAACCCATAACAACTGCCTATTGAGTGCAAATAATGCCAAGGTGGCTGGTAACACTGAGCAAATACATTGATCGGACTGCAGCACCTACGTTGACTCAGTCTGCAGCTGCGCCTACAGTGAGTGCAGCATTTTGCATGCTGGTCACTCTTCTTTGACAGGTTCTTCAAATTTTACAAGTTTTTTGCCTTTCACTATGTCTGAAAAGTAAGACACTTGATGCAGAGAATGTTAAATCAACAGTGTCAAGAAAAGCCATTACTTTGGAAGCAAAGTATGAATTTCTGAGTGAATGTACGTCAGAAATGAAAGTGAATGGGTTGGTGGTCAATTTCTTTTATATTTCCAGGAACTAAACCTGTAAACTAAACTAACACTGTACTTGCGCAAAATAAGGGTCTGACATATGATGGCTCAGTTCGCAACCATCATTCAGGAACCAATGAGGTTGAAGTGTCATGTATTCGAATATGACAACTTTCCCTGTCCTTATCAAAATTCTATGTACAAGTACCTGCTACAGATGAGGGACGTGACACCGAGTGTTGCTGTACACTTTCAAACACTTGGTCCATGTTCTTCTGCCATTCTCTACACAGCTCTTTACATCGGTAATCCTCTTGAAATATCTCTGTCTGCAAAAGCAGTAAAAACATCATACAGAAATACAACCATGGCTAACACTCATGTGGCCATTACATCACAACATTGCACACCACATCATGGATGCCCAGGTGCTTTACTGAGCTCACATTCACATTCCAGGACAACAATACTTTATTTACAACCAAGATGCAAATTGAGTATGTACACCAATAACACAACTTGTCTGTTTGACCATTGTCTAACTCGCTCCACCGTTTGCTGACATGCTGCACTCTCACTACATCATCATCAAACATGTCTATGAATTGGTGGCGAATGTCAATGGGGGAAAAATGTTTCAGCCACAAAAACCAAATCACAGCACAAACGTTGTTGCAGGACAAAGTTTCCAGTGTTGTTATAGCATCTTACTGACTGACTGACTGACTGGTGCCACCTTTTACATGTTACCTTAATACCAGTGCTACCTGCTACCAGCAATTAAAATGCTTCATTAATTCAAAATTCACAGACTAGGGAACCTTACTTATTGAGCATGCCTTGTAGCAACCAGTTGTGCCAGACTGCAACGGGCATGTTAAACACTGCCTACCTCTGGTGTCGTCAGTCACACCAACTGCTGCACTCCAGCTTCATACACTGAAGTCCCTGGTTCAATCTTGGCCTGGATGCTACTATTTTGAATGTAAAATTTCAAGTTTTTCCTAGTCCACTCAGGCAAGCACCATGATAACACAATAAACTGCCCACCCCCACACACACACACACACTTCACAACTAAAAATCCTATGAACTAACAGTGTATAGCATGGACTGCTAAAAGCACTGTTAAGTAAACTATAAATAAATAAATAAAAATAAATATTTTCATAGCAATAAAGTTCTTATCAGAACTGACCATGACTCAGTCAGACTAACCCTATAAAGACTAAAATTACCTGAATTACATTTAAACATTCAGTCCGTACCGCGCAGTAAACACACTGCATCTCAGTTATAAAACCAGTCCGTTAATGCTGCAACAATGCTGTAGGAGCAAAATAAATTGCTATCTGAGATCCCTAACACTGCATATAGCTGCAGCTGGCACAGCGAGGTCACTGCTAGGCTCACCTCGGGTCAGCCAGGCATTATTAACATACAAAAACGAGAACATACGTGCATACATCCAAGACAAATCTACAAGCTGTTTACAGATGCCTACATTTACTCAGAGTCATTTCCAATAGCACAAGTTCTTTTATACAGCAGGAGTGAGTCACAAAGAACTCAGTATTATTTTAAATTGTTTATTGTTCGCGGAAGTACATTTAATCTTGAAAGAGGGCTTGCTACATAATATTATCCCAGCATAGTAAACGCTCATTGACAGTCTGCAAATTTGCTACTGGTCTGTGAAGATCATCTGTGTGGAATGCATTTAACTTACTACAGCCTATGCTGCTTCAGGCCACAGGACATGAAAAATGTGTGCACTTATAACTTCAAAAGTATGGTTTAAGTTCTCAAAACATGGGCATTCTAACCATATTCTACATTCCTAAGTGATTTTATGGTGACTATCGAAAAATAATTACCTGTTCTAATCGTAACCTTTGGCGATGACTTATTTCAGTCTTCTTTAAATTTTCAATATCTGTAATTAACCTTTAATATAGTCTCCTCGGGCCATCAGCCACTTCAAATGGTTTAAAAGACAAAATGTTTCGGGGACTGGCTCCATCCCAATCCTCAGGCAGTTGTGCGTGAATGTGCCGCAATTGCAATGTGCGTTAATGAATGTGTTTGATACACCAGTGCTAAACACAGTTGTTATTTCCAGTGAAGGATGCTTATAAGGAATCAGAAGACTGTGAATCTGGGTGGAGCAACTTGCCTGCAAAAGCTCTATTACATGTCTTCAGCCACCTAGCAGTTGAATATCTTGGCAGAGTGGCTCAGGTCTGCCAACACTGGAACCATGTCTGACATCATATCGGTTCTGCCTGAGGATGGGGATGCAGCCAGTCCCCGAAACATTGTATCTTTTAAAACATTTGACGCTGCTGATGGCCCGAGAAGACTATGTTCTGTGTTGTGTGTCCTTGTAGTACCACTGCCACCGGGTATAAACCCACTTGCAGTAATAAATAATATATATATATATATTAAATCATGTCGCCGCGAAAGTTTTAACACTTATGTAATTAACATCTTTCCTCTTCGAATGCTTACGGGATTCCATGGACCAACACGTTAATTGAAATCCTCAGGACATCACATTCCAAGCTTCTTTACTAAGACAACTAGCTATTCCACATTTCTAACCTCGTTCCTGGTATCACTAGTCGCAAATGAAGTACAATGCGTGAAAAAGTTATTTAATATAAGAATATAACATTTGTTTACACTCACTTGTCAGAATTTGAACTTCAAACTACACGGTGTGTCTTTGATGTTGCAACGAACCCATGCCTGTGGCGCACTCACGTCGAAAGGCTCGAAGCGTGTGTAACTGCCTTAAATTAAATCGCAGGAGAAGACGTGTTGTTTCCTTTTATTGGGCTTAGTATGTAAGCTATCCTCTTTTCCACAAACTAAATAAAAAATACGGATATTAAATGTAAAATTTATTTCATATTCAAATTACGGAGACTGCAACTTTCCGGTGTTTTCGACGAATGAAACAACTGACAAACGAAAAGTCAATGAAGTTTCCCGAAGTTAGGTTAGAATTCTAATATTAATAAAGCTTATGTCCTCTCAGTTGTATGCAATTCGTTCGCGACATTTGAATGTTTCTTAATATAATTTGCTAAATGGATAAATCACGCGTTATTTAGTAATTAAGGCCCAACGGATTTTCATTTTCAGCAATTGGTATGGGATTTCTCACAAAATTTCCCCTCGAAAGTTTTGAATATTTTCCCTACGGTGGAAGATGGGGTATTGTGTGTAATCTCTTCACCAAAATTTTTCCATGATATCAATTTACAGCAGGCAGTAAATAAGATAGCTGCATGAACAAAGAAATGGGGCTTAAAAATCTCACGGGAGAAAACAGAGTGCTGCATCTTTGCAACTAGAAACTCTTTAAAAAATGTGGAACCTGATATCATCTTGGAAGGTGCAAGAATTAAATACAACAAACACCCTAAAATACTAGGTGTAATGCTGGATCCAAAACTCTTATGGAGTTACCACATAGAATCTATAATGGACAGCACACAAAAGTGAATAAATATGTTAAAAGCTCTATCAAACAGAACATGGGGGCAGACATGCTAATACTATGACAATTCTATTTGCGATTCATAAGATCAAAAATTACTTATGCATGTGAAATCTGGGGAGATTTGGCAGAAGTACATCGGCTCTAGTGCAGTTTAGGTACACCACAGCTGGATGGATGCGAAGTTCTTGTGGACCGTTGTTTGAACACCGTGATGGTGACAAAGACCTGTCGAAACATGTAGGGGTTCTCCCTAATACATGCTGTATATGTATTTGTAATGTGCATTTGTTGGTGTTAAGTTTATGACAAGATGACAAGAACTGAATTTTTAATGTTTAAAAATGAATCCTAATATGTATATGTGTGTATAAGCTACTAATTTCAATACAAATCTCTGTGATCCAAGGATCTTTCTCATTGATATCCCTATATCACCTGTGCTTAATCATTATAAATATTAAGTTTTTTCTGTACACTAGTCCAATTTCAGTAAGCGGAGTTTGGACTGCTGTGAATGAAATGTTTCTTCACCTGCACACGCTTTTGTCCATCAGATGGAGCATATGGAGAAGTTACTCTGCAATGTCAGAATTTCACATATATTCATGAGTCTGACAGTGATAAAGTGAGGGGGCAGAGCAGTGAAATTATGATGTACATACCATGTAGTTAGTATAATTCTATATTGTACTTGCTGACACCCTGTAATTGTATTTGTTCTGTGTACTGACTGCATTTTGGTGCTGACTGTTACATCATCATCATTAGTTACACATCTTGCTATTTGTAGGTGGCTGCATTATTTGCACTTCTTGTGTTGATGTTTTGCACTGTTGCACCCAGTTGTTTCAGCTTGTTGCACTCACAGGCTACTTGTTTACTACATGTGTTTCATTTCTTTTATTGTAACTTGTTCACTTGTTGGTTGTCGTGTGGCGGTTATAAGTGCAGCATCCAAAAAGTGAAAATGTCAATATTATAGGAGCAAGTTACAATGAAGGAAGTACATGGAACAGAATTTCATATCATAAGTGCAACAGGAAGAAAAACAGTGAAAAATATGAAAACTATGCAAATAATACAACATACGTTAAATGGCTGTGTTAGGATGATACTGAAGATAATGCAGTAGTTAGCATCGAAACGTTTTTGTCAGTAAACAGGACATACGTACAGATTGTTGGTAATTACAAGAGGTACTGAAGGTTGGATAGTAGTGGATGTTGTTACCGATTGACGTAGTGAGGCGTGTTCTCTTAATACCGACCTCGGGCGTAGGTGTCGCAATCATCGTTACGCGCGTGATAGTTGGAGGTATTCCCTCATAGATGGCAGGCGCCGCGTTGCCAACTTTCATCGTAGAGTTGCCTATCTGTATACTAGATAATCTGTGGATAGTAGCGAGGTTACTTAAAAGAAGGATTGAAAGAAGACTGAGGGTGCGCTTGGAGAAGATCAGTTTGGATTTAGAAGAGGAAAAGGAACTAGGGGTGCAATTGGGATGCTGAGAATATCAGAACAAACCCTGGTCATAGATGAGGAATTGTGTGCTTGCTTCATAGACTGGCATAAGGCATTTGACCGTATCAACTGGATCAAATTAATGCAGATCCTAAAGGAAACTGGGATAGACTGGCGCGAAAAAAGATTTATCAGCAAATTGTACATGGAACAGAGTGTCAAAATACGACTGGACCTAGGAGAGACGAGGAGCGTGAAGATTGGAAGAGGAGTTAGGTTGCTGTTTGTTGCCGATTCTATTCAACTTATACAGCGAGTAACTTAGCAAGGAAGCTCTTGAAGGGTTTGGAGACTTCAAAATAGGACAAGTAATTCGCACTGTGAAATATGCAGATGAACTTGTGCTACTGGCTAAGGAAAAAACGGTGCTACAGGGCATGGTAGATAGACTGACTGAAATTGGAAGACGCTATGGAATGGAAATGAATGTGAAAAATACTAAGGTAATGAGAACCTCAAGGCAACCAGCCCCAATAAATATTATGATAGATCAAAAGCAATTGGAGAATGTGGAATATTTCAATTATTTGGGTAGCATGATAACAAGTGATGCAAGGTGTACACGTGAAATTAAATCCAGAATTGACATGGCAAAAGCAGCATTGAACAAGAGGACTCTTTTCACCCGCAAACTGGACTTAAATTTAAGGAAGAAACTAGTAAAGTGCTACATTTGGAGCATAGCTTTGTATGGTGCTGAAACGTGGACACGTCGGAAAGATCAGAAATACCTGGAAAGTTTTGAAATATGGTGCTGGAGAAGAATGGAGAAGATCAGTTGGACCGATCGTGTGAGAAATGAAGAAGTATTACACAGAGTCAAGGAGGAGAGGAATATCCTACATACAATAAAAAGAAGAAAGGCTAACTGGATTGGTCACATCTTGCGTAGAAACTGCCTTCTGAAACACGTGATTGAAGTAAAGTTAGGATAGAAATTATGGGAAGAAGACGTAAGCAGCTACTGGATGACCTTAAGGAAAAGAGAAGATACTGGAAATTGAAAGAGGTAGCACTAGATCGTACCCTGTGGAGAATTTGCTTTGGAAGAGGCTACGGACCTGTCGTAAGACAGACTGCAGAATGAATGAACCAGAAGATGGAGGCAGTATGCTCCTCTGTAATGACAGAATCAAGCACAATCCAAAGTGTGAGAACCCAAAAGACAACCACCAAGTGGACAGGGGTTGGGATGTTTAGAGTGAGATATAACTGAGTAAAAAGTGATATTGTATCTGACAATTGTGTCTTGCCACTTGCTAACCGCTCGGTCATCACATTAACGCAGGCTATTCCACCGGCCGTCCACACGTGCGGCTCAGAAGCGGCCAGCGATAGTTGTCAGATAAAAAACTGGCCGTGTACCGTGTGACCTTATTCCCACAGTACGTGGTAGATGCCGTAATTTCTTTTGTTCACACTTGTTTCCTTTAATCAGCTTTTGCCGTGTTTTCAGCAACGTGTCGTGAAATTATGTCTTGTTGCAGCCATGGTAATGTTTGTGCCTCCTACGTGTACTTTCACAGAACACTTTGCAAATCACAAAACCTGGAATTGGCGCGAGATTTGGAATGAGCCTTAGCCTGATTGTTTAGCCTACTTGTTGTGTCTTCTTATACTTAAAGCGTTTATATCTGTTCCTTTTAATAAGACAGGTTACATCAACCCCTCATGAATTCATCTGATTACAAATACATTTGTACGTACAACCGTCCCGTGTTCAATCTACGTAACATTTTGTCAGTTTCGTCTGTGTTCAGTTTACGCTTGCCGCATGCAGACAGCAGTACGGTTAGTGCCTTCAGTCGCGACCTCTGTCGAACAGCAACAAAAGCACATCTCTGCCATCAGCGTCCCGCAACGTCGTACCGAACACACGAAATCTGAACACACTTTATGGCCCTGGTAGTGTTTCTGTGCACAGTGCAGTCTTGGTCATCACGACGAAGTGCTGGCCTAGCACAGTTCGTATCAGGCACATCTGTGTTGCTTCAGCACTGCACTGGTCCCTGCAGGAATATTCGGCGAAGGTGCACATAATCGGACGGCCAACTGCTGCGACGTGTGATTGTGAACAGCGTGGCACACAGAAACACCCACACACACAATGTGCACAGAACTAAAGGTTGAGAGGGACTGGTGGATTGTCTGGGGCAGCTTTCACTTAACAGTAATACACTTACCGAATTTCTGCTTGATGTCCAGGAGACCGCAATGCAGCAGCGCGAAATATGACGCCACACACTTGAAGAGCTCCAAGACACCAGGGGCGCATAAACACAGGGCGCCAGGTCGCCCGGGCGACTAAATTTGGTGCGGTGGCGCCTAACATTTGTGGATCCTCAGTATGCAACTTACTTCATGTCACCAACCTTCCGCGTAGAGTTTTATGCTGAGTCCTGGATTCTTAAAAAATTTGTGCACCCCTGGTGTTGACTCTTGCCAAAAATATAGCTGCACTAAAGTTTTGAGGGCTTCAATCGAGGTCCCACACTGTATGTACTGTAAATTCAAATTCCTGAGACCACAGGCTTCATGACGTGAAATTCTTTTTCGTGTACCACAGTTAACACAACTTCAGAACCACGCGTTAGTGTAATGCCAATTCTGCTATCTGGATCACGTGCCAGTTTTTATACACGTGTATCTTCAGACGAGAGGTCACATGTGCCATAGATTTCTCTGCTGACTTGTAAGGCAATCATGTCTAATTCCATGCGACACAGTTCTATTTAAGAAGCTACCAGTTTCTCAGCTAATCAATAATTCCCGCGGTTTGTGCAACCCGAAGATTCAACACTGAGGAAGCCAGCTGGTGATCTTGAAGATAAATTTATGTATAAGGAAATTACACCCACGTTTATCTGCAGGACCGCCAGCAAGTTTCACGTATCTGTTCAACATTCTGCAGCTGACGGCCTGAATATGGTGCTGACACAGGATGTGTGCGCTTGCTGAAGGGAAAGTTATAAGCTGCTGTTGAGTACCAGTAATATTCATGAGCGTTATGGGGTATATTAAGGATCGTGAAACGTTTCTACACATGATCACAGGAGAAAAAAGAATGACATATCAATACAGTTTCTTTATTTACAGCTCAATGTGTGAAATTTTAGTCTCTTTTAAACAACAGCATCATACAGATTGTGGCAAAACACATAATTACAATGTAACACAAAACAATCGTTTATATGAAGCTGGTGTGCATTACAGCCTCAGTGCCATCTGACCACAAACACACTTAACAAAACAGCACAATCAAAGGTACAATGGCAGACACTACACATTTATTTCACACAGCATAAAGACAACGCCATTTACACCACCTTCAATACAGAGAGAGGTCCATTTATCGTGTCCCCCGAGAATGCCGACACTGTAGTAAGTTTTCAAAAGTGCGCGTCACGGAAAATTGTGGTTGAAAGGTTTCTTTAACAAATCCCGTGTATGTAAACAGTGCTGTGCAAGAGAATACACAGAAGAGCGACGAATTTTCGAATTACAGGTTCAGCACTGGACAAAACGAAACGCGAAATCTTGTGTTTTTGTCGTACGAGGGATTGTGTACAGTAAGTTCGAACGTGAACAGTCACAATTAACAGCGTGTCGACGTCACGAAACCTCCCACTCAGTGCATTAAGTTTTCTTTACATGACATTACAGACCATTAATGTGAATTAATCCTGACACCATCTCTCGGCCATGCTTTTAAGCCGGTCAGCACTTCAGGACTGTTACGAAATCAGGCACGCTGAACTGTGGGGCGGAATTCTGAATCGAAAATCCCGGCGGATGCGGGCTTTATATGCGCTAAAGCACCGGGGAGAGCTGCGGTGTTCGGGGGACAGGACAGCAAGACCTCTGTACAAAACGGTAATGATTACAGCAGACTGGCACATCACGTACATACCGCAACACTGTACATGATAACACACCGTCACTTTCACAGATACAAATGCAACTCACATATTGCTGTGGGAATTCTGCTGTGTCATGCACTCTTACAGGACTGTAGCCCTGATCACACGTGGACCACAGCCACAGCACACGTTCTGTAGCTCAGTGCTGCACACAACTTGATACAGCACAGACACTATCATTAAGCAAAGTGCATAATTAAACATACCCTACACTTAAGATTACAACACACTATAATATTACACAGAACTAACGGCATTGTGCATAGCCCAACAGCATGTTACAAGGACTGACCTGGCTTGTGCTAACAGTTGAACTGTGCCTTATACACACGCACAGCAACAATCAGCAACAATACATTTATGTTCAGTGCATAAACCAACTGTAATGACCAAACTGCAGTCAGCAGTCGCAGTACCGCACGTGTTGCTCTGGGGACATCAACACTGTGCAGACATTAACAGCAGGTGGAAGTCTAGTATGACTTTATGCAAAGTGGGGCAGAGTGACACTGGCACAGACCCACCTCAACAACAGACCGCCATTCATAACCAACGCAAGGCGCACTTCTTACAGAACTGGTACAATAACAACCCTCCCAACCCCTACGTTGACAGTCTCGAGCTGTCAACCCACCAGGCAGTGACCAACCCTTCCCAGTTAAGAACACAAATGCACGTGCAGCGGTCTGACACATACCGCAGTGACTCCCACTCAAAACCTCCCGCGCCATATTCAATTGAATCTTTCCCCAGGGGTAAAACGGCCGTGGCGCGAGGCTACTCGCATCTATTGCCGTGCTGAAAAAGAAAGGTACACCTCCACTGCCTCCTACACGCCTTCACGGCGTGCACAGTGACGCCTTTAGCTACTTGTAACTCAACCCACGCACCACGTTACATGACGTCATGCCCTACAGTGTCCAGGCCACACTACCTGTCCGACTGCTAGTCCGGTTTATGTCCGCGAGTGCAAAATGCCGTCTGGCAAGCAAACCGTATGAACCGCGAACTGTGCAACTTACCGTCACACTACACTACGCTACGCACTGTGTTACCAGTTCAACATTCAGCCTACAGCACTGACATGCACACCGCTAACACTGCTCCAACACACGCAGACCGTCACCGTAACGGCAGAAGACGAGGTACTGCCGGGGCCGATATGCAACAGAGACAAAAGTGTGACCACGGAATCCCCTGCTCTGTAAGCAGCACAATGTAGCAGTAGACTGTGTATCGTAGCAGACTCGTTACTGCAAACGGCCCACGTTAACTGTCTGATATAACAGCAACGGCGAACACTGTCTGCAACTCACGCACATAACAAGGAGAGACCAAACAAAAACTAGACACAGCAAGAGGAGCTGCACACCTCAAACGAACGAACTGGGTACGTTCACAGAATTGCAAATTTTAAACGCGGTCAGTTGGACGAAACGCTGCTAACAGTGACTATATGATAGAATCTGATTGTGACAGTGACAGTGGTAGCAATGGCACACATGTATTGCTTCCAGGCGACAGCGGAAGTGGCGAAACGATGTAAATAGTTTAGATGCAGGGGAGAGTTGGGCAACACGGGATGGTTAGGTAAAGCAGGATAGCGCCGGTAAGTGGGCGAGAGTAGCCGCTACCTGCTTGTTGCCTCCCTTGGCTTCAGTGAGCAACAGACATCGTACATGAAGTGTTTAGATTTTGTTACGAATGTCACCTGCATTGTCATGCCAACTGGCAGCACAATGGAAGGACACTGGTCGAAGATGTGTACTGTACAGACAGGTAATTAGTGTATCAGTTATCTGCACATGCTTGTGTACTGTACAGACAGGTAATTAGTGTATCAGTTATCTGCACATGCTTGTGTACTGTACAGACAGGTAATTAGTGTATCAGTTATCTGCACATGCTTGTGTACTGTACAGACAGGTAATTAGTGTATCAGTTATCTGCACATGATTGTGTACTGTACAGACAGTAAGATGGCGGCTGTTGTTCAAGCTGACGACGTTGCTTCGAATTTGTTACAAATAATGATGTGTGTGATAATTTAATGTCGTGTTGTCATTATTAAAAGCAGATTTACAGTTGTCTTAACTGAGATAAATCGGCGTCTGCAAAATCATCAACATTCTAATAGAAGAACATAAACATTGCAGTTTTATGGAGCAATTGATTGTGTATCGATCACGTGGTAGCTGTCTTCAACACTGAATTTTTATGATTCAAAGAGTGTCTGTCTGTTATGTCCTGTTGTGCTACATAGCCGTAAACTCGCTCCAAGCAAAGTTTTAGGACGAATGTCTGGCCTAAACGTTTTTCTGCTGACCGGCTTGGGCAAATCTGCCATCAAAGTCACCGTGAGACTGACTGACATGTTTTTGTTGAGAGACAGGAGGAAGCCATGCAATTATCCTGTCCCTCTGTCTGTCTGTCTGTCTGTCTGCGGTTCTGCTCTTCAAATCAAAACATGCTTCCGGCCTATCATAGCATCCATTGGAGTTAAAAATCTTCCTAAATTTTTTTGTTTCTACGTGTTGCCATTTACATAACAATTTACCAAAAATGTGTGTACTTCATGGGCATTAAGACAATTTAACCATTTACCCTCGAACACAAAGGACTTGTCGGACAATAAAAAGAAATTTAAAACTACTTTAACAAATTACCTCCTTATGAATTCCTTTTACTCATTGGAATAATTCTTTAACAGTAAAGCGTAGTGGTCTTCAGGTTGGCATATGAACACTTTGAACACTTTTATCAAATACTTCTTTACATCTATTGAACTCAATTTAATACGAGTAGTACTTGAAAGAACATTACATGTATTATATTAATGGTATAGTGAATTGGACTGATGCTTTAATTGCAATGGTGATTCAAAGCATTCTATATTTTATATATCTTATTACATATTATTACACACATTATTATATTTTTATTATGTTCTTGTTACTAACTTCTATGTCATGTTATTATTTATTATTATTAAACATCTAATTCTGAAAATGATGTATTGACTTTGTTGACTGGTTCTATATCCATCAGGCGCTATGCAGCCTGGAATGGATCTCTGGAATTTTACAATAGATGATGATAAATGATTATAATGATTAACTTCAGTGCAATGGTAGTGCCTGGGAGGAAACATACAGGACATATTAAATAATGAGTATAACTTCAGTGCAATGGTAGTGCCTGGGAGGAAACATACAGGACATATTAAATAATGAGTCTAACTTCAGTGCAATGGTAGTGCCTGGGAGGAAACATACAGGACATATTAAATAATGAGTCTAACTTCAGTGTAATGGTAGTGCCTGGGAGGAAACATACAGGACATATTAAATAATGAGTCTAACTTCAGTGTAATGGTAGTGCCTGGGAGGAAACATACAGGACATATTAAATAATGAGTCTAACTTCAGTGTAATGGTAGTGCCTGGGAGGAAACATACAGGACATATTAAATAATGAGTCTAACTTCAGTGCAATGGTAGTGCCTGGTAGGAAACAATGAGGATATATTTAATAATGAGCATAGTTGCAGTGCAATGGTAGTGTCTGGGAGGAAACATACAGCACATATTAAATAATGAGTCTAACTTCAGTGTAATGGTAGTGCCTGGGAGGAAACATACAGCACATATTAAATAATGAGTCTAACTTCAGTGTAATGGTAGTGCCTGGGAGGAAACATACAGGACATAGTAAATAATGAGTCTAACTTCAGTTCAATGGTAGTGCCTGGGAGGAAACATACAGGACATAGTAAATAATGAGTCTAACTTCAGTGCAATGGTAGTGCCTGGGAGGAAACATACAGGACATATTAAATAATGAGTCTAACTTCAGTGCAATGGTAGTGTCTGGGAGGAAACATACAGGACATATTAAATAATGAGTCTAACTTCAGTGTAATGGTAGTGCCTGGGACGAAACATACAGGACATATTAAATAATGAGTCTAACTTCAGTGTAATGGTAGTGCCTGGGAGGAAACATACAGGACATACTAAATAATGAGTCTAACTTCAGTGCAATGGTAGTGCCTGGGAGGAAACATACAGGACATATTAAATAATGAGTCTAACTTCAGTGCAATGGTAGTGCCTGGGAGGAAACATACAGGACATATTAAATAATGAGTCTAACTTCAGTGCAATGGTAGTGCCTGGGAGGAAACATACAGGACATATTAAATAATGAGTCTAACTTCAGTGCAATGGTAGTGCCTTGGAGGAAACATACAGGACATATTAAATAATAAATCTAACTTCAGTGTAATGGTAGTGCCTGGGAGGAAACATACAGGACATATTAAATAATGAGTCTAACTTCAGTGCAATGATAGTGCCTGGGAGGAAACATACAGGACATATTAAATAATTAGTCTATCTTCAGTGCAATGGTAGTGCCTGGGAGGAAACATACAGGACATATTAAATAATGAGTTTAACTTCAGTGCAATGGTAGTGCCTGGGAGGAAACATACAGGACATATTAAATAATGAGTCTAACTTCAGTGTAATGGTAGTGCCTGGGAGGAAACATACAGGACATATTAAATAATGAGTCTAACTTCAGTGCAATGGTAGTGCCTGAGAGGAAACATACAGGACATAGTAAATAATGAGTCTAACTTCAGTGTAATGGTAGTGCCTTGGAGGAAACATACAGGACATATTAAATAATGAGCATAGTTGCAGTGTAATGGTAGTGCCTGGGAGGAAACTTACAGGACATTTTAAATAATGAGTCTAACTTCAGTGCAATGGTAGTGCCTGGGAGGATACATACAGGACATATTAAATAATGAGTCTAACTTCAGAGTAATGGTAGTGCCTGGGAGGAAACATACAGGACATATTAAATAATGAGCATAGTTGCAGTGTAATGGTAGTGCCTTGGAGGAAACTTACAGGACATATTAAATATGGCAAGATGGCGTATACACTGGTACAGAAGGATTGCGGCTCTCGGCATTTAATGTGTAAATCAAATGTAAAAAGTGCCATATTTTGTGAAAATTGTGTTACTTTGGAAAATCAGCTTTACAGTGTACAAGAAGAGTTAAAGTCTGCTAAATTAATCACCAATCTTTTCTTGAAAGACATTGAATCGACGGAAGTTAACCTAGATAAGTGTGATAGGAAAACTAACAGTGAAATAATAAACAACAAATCTCCTACATGGTCAGAAGTTGTTAAAGGTACAAAGAAATCTGATTCATATGGCGACTTGTATAGTTCGCAACGTGGATATTGCTCCGGATTTCACAAGAAAAACAGTGGAAGATGATGAAGTAAGGTGTCAGTGTTGTGTAAAACTGGAAATTGAACTGAATAAAGTCACATCTGAATTAAAGTCTGCAACAGAAATTATAAAATTTTTAAAAGAAGAGTTGGATCTTGTTAACACAAAACAGTGAATTATGCGAGCAACATACACATTCAAGAAGAGGGAACATATTCGAAGGCAGAATCCGGTAATTGGACCCAAGTACCGGTAAAACTTCCTACGAAGGACAAACATGTGACAAAACATCCCCAGAAAACATCTACTAGGTCACACAATCGTTTTGATGTCCTGTATAACCGCAAAGAAGCCACGGAACTAGGAAGAATGGTACACTCTGATTCAAGGAAACCCCACCGAAATAATACGAGAAACGGCAGTGTTTCATCAAGGCACACTAAAAGTAAGGATAAATATAGTGAACAAATATCGTATTCTACTCCTGTCATCGTAAATGGTGCCATACAAACAAATAACAACGTTGAAGTGTTAACTAGTGGTTCTGTAAATACAAATGATAGTGATAGTGTTGTGGTGTCAGCTAAGAAGATCGAAAAGACGAATAGTGATGATAGTGTCAGTAACTTAGTACCCAAAGTTTCAAATGAAAATCAAAGTCATACAGTAGTGATTTGTGGTGACAGTCACACAAGGGGGTGTGCTAGTAAGAAAAAAGATAACCTTAACAAGACTTTCAACGTTACTGGGTTGGTGAAGCCAGGATCTGACATCCGCACATTAACAAATACTGATAAGGGTACTTTTCATAACTTGACGAAGAATGATGTGATTATATTTTGGGGAGGTGCTAATGATGTTAAGAAAAATAATACTAAGGAAGGGTTAAGACATGTGTTGAATTTTGTAAGGAATAATACTCATACTGACATAATCTTGATGTCTGTGCCTCCTAGGCATGATCTTGTTAGTTGGCCATGCGTTAATAATGAGGTAGATGTCTTTAACAGAAAATTGGAAAAAAATTATGAAATGCCATGAACATGTCACAGTAGTAAGAAATGATCTCAATAGAGATATCTTTATTAGACACGACCTTCATCTGAGTAATGCAGGGAAGGAAATGATTGCTCAGCATATAGCGGCCATTTGTACCAAGATTTTTGAAAAGAATGTGGTCCCCATTAGCATGCATTGGAAGGATAATCATACTGATAATGACAACATTGAAACATATATTTATTCAGATAGTAATAACTCGCGATCTGGTACCCTATAACCAACGAAATGAAACACTTCGAATGTCTCAAAGACAGAGGAAACCTCCACTTACCAAAAAAGATGATTTTTTATGGTAGACGAATGTCAGAGAGGGAGAAAATTTATCAATTATAATAACTTTAATCAAGTGAACTTTAATTCTGATAATAAAAGTGTTGACAGGGGAGTATCAACTCATAACGATATAATGCAATGTAAATCTAAGTTAAACAAAAAATTTCCGAACAACAAAGGATTACTGATATATCACCAGAACATTTGTGGACTGGTAAACAAAACAAATGAAATAGTCAGTTCACTTTATCCTAATTTTCCTCACATATTATGTTTTACAGAACACCACCTAAAACAGATGCAAATAAACTATATATCAATAGAAAATTAAAATCTGGGTGCCAATTTTTGCAGGGGACCCTTCAATAAGGGGGGAGTTTGTATATTTGTATATAAATCACTAAAATTCTCTGCTATTAATATACAAGAATTTTGTAAAGAGAAAGACCTAGAAGCATGTGCAGTGAAATTAGACTTTGCATCTACTATAATTTGCCTCATAACAATTTATAGAGCACCATCTGGTAATTTCCAGTTATTTATTAATGGTTTAGAAAATATTATTAAGAAGCTCTATAAACCCAATTTACAGATCATAATATGTGGAGATATAAATATAAATTACCTCATAGAAACCAATAAAAAGAAACAACTTAACATTATGCTGAATTATTTTAATCGATATAGCACAGTACATTTTCCCACAACAGTTACAAATGGGTAAAGTACAATGATTGATAATATTTTTTGATACAACTCAATTTAATAATTTTACTGTTTTTCCGATATTAAATGGGCTATCTGATCATGATGCCCAACTGTTACTTGTACAAGACATAAATTCTGATACTAAAAACAATTGTAATAGCATTACAGCTATAAGGAAAATTGACAATAGCTCAATGTTTGAATTTAAAATTAGATTAAGTTATGAATTATGGGACAGTGTTTTCAATGCTGGTAACAAGAATGTTGATAGTATATTCAACGCATTTTTAAACACATACTTGCAGATATTTTATTACTGCTTTCCTAAAAAAAAATGTTGTGACAGATCTAAAAAAAATCTTGGATAACCACGGGCATAAGAATATCTTGTAAACGGAGAAGAGACCTGTATTTTACTAAGATTAACAATGAAACAAATTTAAAACAATACTATAAATTATACAGCAAAATTTTGACCAATGTGATTAGAGAGGCTAAAAGATCTAGTTATAATAAACAAATCATGAAATCTCACAATAAAATAAAACCAATGTGGAATATTATAAAATCCAAAACAGGGAGAAAAGATGATAAGTGATGGTTTCGATCATTGTGAAGCCAACCCGGATTTATTTAGTAATTACTTTTTAACGATTGCTGAAAAAATTACTTCTAACATTTGCAATAATACCAAAATTGACACCAACAACATTAAAAATCCAATACATTATTTAACACAAACATTTCAAAAATCTTTTCCAAATATTAAATTTAACTACACATCAACAAAAGAAATTGAAAATATTATAAATTTTCTACCATCAAGAAGTTCACATGGATACGATGAGATTTCAATGAAGATCTTAAAAATTAGTGCTTCCTCTATTAGTTCTCCATTATGTTACATTTTTAATAAAGCCATATCATCCGGAATTTTCCCTGCACGATTAAAATACTCAGTAATAAAGCCTTTGTTTAAAAAGGGTAATATGGAAAAGTTACAGACCAATTTCATTACTAACCTCATTTTCTAAGGTGTTTGAAAAGGTAATATATAGAAGAATATTAACACATGTAACCAATAACAATATTTTAGGTAAATGAACAGTTTGGTTTTAGATCTAAATTATCAACAGAAAAGGCTACTTACAATTTAATAAACGAAATATTAGAAGCTTTAAACAACAAAAGAAAAGTTGGAGGTATATTCTTCGATTTAGAGAAAGCCTTTGATTGTGTCAACCATAATATTTTATTATCTAAATTACAGTTTTACGGAATAAAAGACACTATGTATACTTTAATTAAATCTTATCTTGAGAATAGATATCAGAAAGTAATACTTAATGATAAATGCTCTAATAATAATGTTACTTCTAATTGGGGTGTTGTTAAGCATGGTTCAATACTAGGACCGCTACTATTTTGATTGTACATAAACGATATACCTAAAGTCACAATAAATATGAATTCAAATGTTAACCATAAAACAATACTATTTACGAATGATACGAGTGTCAACGTCAACAGCCCAAATTTTGTTGAGTTTGAACGAAATATTAATATGGTTATTAAAAATATGAATGAATGGTGTTATGCAAATTTACTTGCCTTAAATTTTGACAAAACTTATTTTATGAAATTTCAAACTAAAAACAACTCTCCTATCGAAATGAACATTACCAACAACAACAAAATAATATCAAACACCTATAATATAAAATTTCTAGGAATCAGAATTGATAACACATTGTCCTGGAAAAATCATATAGATATGATAGCTCCTAAATTAAGCCAGGCCTGTTTTGTAGCTAGAGTGATCAAACAGTTTTTATCACGATATACTCTAAAGATGATCTATTATGCGTACTTACACTCCATTATGACTTACGGGCTAATATTTTGGGAAAATTCCTCATATAGTGGAAATATTTTTAAGCTACAAAAGAGAATCATAAAAATAATAATGGGAGCCAGACCTATGGATTCTTGTAGAGAACTTTTTAAAGTTTAAAAATATTACCTTAGTAGTAATACTGCAGGTATGGGACCGGAAGTGACGTCACATGTAAACAAACATGGCGGCCGAAGGTGACGTCACATGTAAACAAATATGGCGGCTGCGCGCACTTTCACCCACATAAATTGACATAATTATTGATTAATTAATGTAATTAAAAGTTTATTAACCTATAAATTACGTAATTAGACTCCCACGCATATAGTCTGGCGCCTGAACATAAACCTAACCTTGTACTTACAATGTGCTATAACATCCCAGACACTATGGCGCCTCCCGACGCCCACGCATAAACAAACTTAGTAGACACTCTGGCGCCGTAACATTAACCTAAGCTATAAGAGCCATTTTGAATTTTACAAGATGGCGGATGGCGGTACTTTTAAAATTTTACAATATACGCGGTATAATTTGAATTTTATTTAAACAAAATGGCGTATGACGCGGTAATTTTAAATTTATACAACATGTGGCTACGCGGTAATTTTAAATTTATACAAGATGGCGTATGCCGGTAAGAATGAATTTATAAAACATGTGCGGGTTGGGCACATATTAAAATGAATCTCATGTTGTAGTAAACAAAGAAGTGAAAGGTGTTACAGGAAGTAAACAAACCCCCACCCCACAGGTCAACGACCTTGTAGGATGTAAACAAACCCCCACCCCATCTATTAGTGATATTTCCTGATGTACACCTCTAGGTCAACGACCTTTAGGATGTAAGTAAGCCCTAATCTAATTAATGGTTGTTACGATAAACCCCCTACCCAACAGCTCAACGACCTTGTAGGACGTAAACAAACCCTCACCCTATAGATGTGATTTTTTATGTAAACCTCTACGTTAACGACCTTTCAGGATGTAAACAACCCCCCACCGTAATTAATTACTGTTCAATAAATATTAGGTTAATTAAATAGGTATATGAAATGATATTATTAAATATAATTAAAGGTTTTTGCACAAAGTAGTTAAATAAATTAACAGTAACTAAACGTTTGAGCGTAAGCTACTATTTTATTTTTGTAAACCCGCTATTTTTAAACATACGGTAGTTTGTAAATGCGCTAATTTTAAATATTTGCAAATGCAAATATTAAAGTGTTTTTTTTGCCATTATTACGTAACTGAACTTGTATTTAACTTACTTATGTCATGAACAGCGCTGGTTTACTAAGCGACTGATGAAATAGAGGGTATGGTTTTAGTGTTGCTTATGTTGTGCCCGCTGCACTGGTAGCTTTCTCTTTTATGGCGGACCGCGCGGGGTCGGAAGCCGCACGGGGATGGTAACGGGTGGGCCGGTGGCAGCAGTATCTGGACCCGGTCACACATTGTTATTTTTTTCCCCCTGTTCCTGTTCCGACAAATTTCTCGCTCTCTTGTCGGGATGGTTCTGCCGGGCAGTTGGTGTGTCGCGCAGCTACAGAGAGGATCGTGGGGCTTGGACATCGGCGGTGCCATTTGGGCGAGAGCGTGAGTGTTTGCCGGTTTTTCTCTGTCTTTATTTTCTTTTTTGTCTTCCACTTTTTCCCTGTTCTCAATTTGTTTCTTTGGGTTGTTTTGAACACTGCCCCGGACTGGCTCCCCCCGTCCCAGGGAGAGGGAAATAGTTATATACGAGGTAGTAAATAGATTGTAACCTAGGTGGACTGTGTTCGTCCCCTGTAGTATCTTTTTAGGGCCAATTAGTAATCTTGTCTTTTTATTATCTTTTTATTGTTTTACTTTCATATTGTTTTATTAAAGTCATATTAGTCAGTTCGCAGCGTCTCATTTAGATAGGGGTCCCTCTCTCCTGAATTCCCCCCTCCCCCGTCCTACTGGGCCTGCCAACGGGTATCGGGGTCCCGCGAAGGTTACGGTAGCGGTAACTTTGGCGGCGACACAACAAATTGGTGGCAGCGGTGCGGGATATTAAATTCCGCACAGAATTTCGGACTCGCGTGCTTAGAAATTTTTGTTGGGATTACAGTGAATAACATATTATCGTTGGCTAGCCGGTAGGATTGAGGAATAGAATTGGCAAGGCATACAAGTGTTTGTGTATGTGTTTATTTGTGTATGTTTAGAGAAGTGGTCTGTGTATATTGGTGTAACAAATTTGAAGTCCTCCTGATTCCATTGTTGCTGCAACCCGCGTTAACGGATTTAACTAACTGTTTGTAATTTAATTTTTGGGGACGTATTGAGAGTTTGGTTGGGAAGATTAATGTTAGGCAGAATTTAGGGGTAGGATTCAGATAGCAGATTTTGTGGCCGATATTTTTTAAACATTGTTAAATATTTAGTGGGGATGATTATTGCAGTGGTAGAGGTAAGGTGTTGTTAGTCGATCCCAGTTTGTATAGCCATATTATTTGATACACTTCGGAGTGATAAATCAAGACATATCGGAAGCATCCGAGATTGAATCCCTTCAACTACAAATTGAGGAGTTGCGCTCGCAGCTGAATGCCCTTAGGATAGGCGAGGCCACCAGCGTGCCGAGGGGGCAGAAGAAGGACGTTTCGCTAGTAGCCGGAATTCAAGACTGGTCGGGCGAAACAAAAGGGAAATCGGTCCACGAGTTTTTCTCTCAAATCGAAACCTTAGCGAAGGTTAGTGGGTGGACTGAGGTGGACAAAGCTTTGATTGTGAAGGCGAAATTACAGGGTCTGGCTCTTCAATTTTTGAGTGGACGCGAAGAACTAGTGAGAGATGGATGTAGTTATGGAGACTTGAAGCAGGCATTGGTGGACAGGTTCAGTGATAAGCTACCGGACCAATATTATTATACGAGACTGCAGGACGCTGCCCAAGGGAGAGATGAGAGCGCAGAAGAATTCGGTGACCGCTGTAGGAAATTGTGCCAGCGTACAATTAGGAAGGTTCGAGATGAGGAAGTACAGAGGATTGTTAATGAGGAGGCAGAGCGTAGACTCTTAGCCGCGTATATTCATGGGCTCAGGGGTGTAGTGGGACAGCAGGTCCAATTTCAGATGCCTAGTACGATGGAGCAAGCAGTTAGGCTAGCAGTCACAGTAGAGAATGCTGAGAAACACAAGCAGATGGTCGGGGGTTCGAGGAAGGTGTTTGCCAACAAAAAAGAAATACTAGTAGAATGCTATAGATGTAACCAACCGGGACATTATGCCAGAGATTGCCGGCAGGAACAGAGCTCGCGCCACCGGGAGAAGACTCGAGAGCAGGGTCAGAGTTATTATTGTAGGAATTCTAACGGCCGCGATGGGCAAGCTAATCAGGTAGGCAGAGGTAAATTTAGTGGGCAATCTTCGCGAAACCCGGCAGAGAAACCACGGTACCTAGTGGAGGATTCTCGCCATTCTGGCTTGCAATGTTTTCATTGCCAGGAGTTTGGGCACCGGCGACGAGATTGTCCAAAACTGTCGCAGTCGTCTCAGTACCCAAATGGCCAGGGTTCGACGTACCGGTCCCTAACGTCGAGCCGCCAACAGAGGGCAAGGAAGTAGGGTTGTCACAAGTGGATTCCACTGGGTTGGAACTTCTGTTAGAGATTGAGGTTGAGGGGAAGCCTCATTTGGTGTTAGTTGATTCAGGAGCCAGCCTAAGTGTGATGAAACCAGGAATTAGTAGTTCCGAATTACAACCTACTCAGACAGCCGCTAGAGGGATCACGGGGAATAAGTTAAAGGCAGCCGGAACTCAAAATATAATATTCCGGGTGGGTAAGAAGACTTTTAGACACGACTTTTTAATTGCTCCGTTAGAGGTAGAGTATAGTGGCATATTAGGCGTCGATGTCCTTAGACGGATGGAGGCAAGGGTCGATTTAAGAACCAGTACACTAGTTCTAGGAAGGACTAGTCACCGATTGTCAGGACAGGAGGTAGAGCGGTGTGCATTAATTCATCGCCAACCACAGGCTGTTCGGGAAGCGTCGGGGACGGGCCTGATCACCCCGGAAACGACAGGACCCGTAGCATCAGTGGAAACACCCATCCCAGGGTTGAACTCGGGAGGATCCGACATTGGTAGCTGGGACGTTGTGGCCTCAGGACCGGTCGTCCTTCCTCCGTTGTCTCAAGGAATAGTTGTAGGAAAGTTGAGAGGCAGGAATAAGGTAGATGTACCGCGGGAAATATTGGTAGAGCCCGTAGAAATAGGAACGCCGGGGGCGTATGTGGCTCGAGTGGCGAGCCGGGTCTATACTCAGGGAGAGTTAGACAGGTTACGTGACCTAAGGGAAGGGTCAGAGGTGAAGACTGGTACCAGTGAAGATACAGGTATAGGGACAGTGAATGCTAACAAGGTTAGCAGCGGTAGTAAAGTCATGTCATTACAGAATAGTGCAAGCAATGCCGCCAGGTATTGTGTCCTTAAGGTACTGAATACTAGCCGCCAACATTTAGAGATTGGGAAGCACGTAAAAATAGGTACTGCAGAGGCCCTTCTGCCGTGCGCACCCAGGGTGTCAAGGTTCGACTCCCGAAGCCCGGGGGCGGGAGAGACCTCAGCTTACAGGGTGAATTTAATTAGGGGGAATAATGCGGAGGAGTTGGCGGAAGTTCAAGCCGAGTTAGAGCGGAGGTTAGCTCACTTGGGTATAGAGGAAAGGCAGACTTTGATGCCAGTTATAAATGAGTTTGTGGACCTGTTCTGCAATGACAGGAAAGGGGTGCTACCGTGCACCACCCAGGGGTTTCATGAGATTAGGACAGGGGACGCCCTGCCGATTAAGAAGAATCCATATCGTGTACCGTATGCGCTGCGTGAAGAAATGAAGAAAACAACCGGATTGCCAGAGAAAGGCAGAAAGATTACTACAACCAAGGGACAAAACTCATCACTTTCCATCCAGGCGACATGGTATACCTGAGGGAGATGGTGAAAAGCAAAAAGAGATGCGCGAAGTTTAGAATTAGATGGAAAGGCCCGTACGAGGTCATTCGGCGTTTGTCCGACCTAAATTACTTGGTTAAATTGTCAAGGACCAAGGAAGTTGTTGTTAATGTGAATAAGATGAAGAGGTGCGTACGAGAGACCGCCTTGCGACAGGCGACTAAGCAACAGAGTGAGCGCGACATGGCGGAGAACGAACTGGACACATTAGAAATGTATGGTACAAGATACACTAGACGGGACTCACCGACATCTCTTTTAGCTACATCCGAGATGGAAGATACCGAGGAACAAACTCAGGACCCTAACTGGGAACCCACCACTCATTACCGCACTCGGACTTCCAATTATGGTTATGTGGAGGTAGGAGGAGACGGGAAAGCAACCACGAGATACTCCGTGAAAAATAGGTTAGAAGAATGTCGCGGAGACGTAAGCGATAGCTCACAAGTAAGTGAAGGAGCCGGAGGAGCCATGAGGTCAGAGCACTTAGACACCGAGGTGGTGAACCCAGGTCCTGCACCCAACTCGACTGATGTGTGTGACGATGGTACTAACCAGGGTAGGAAGGATGATAGTTCTCCAAGATACAACTTGCGGCCCCTTCCGGGAAGAAAGCTTTAGACATATAGCAGAAGTATTGCTTTAATCTGTTGCATTTTAAGCAGTAGATAGTAATGGAATTTGGTGGCTTTTCGGGTCGTGAAGAGAGTATATTCAGGATTTTATTTAGTTTTGCTTAGTTAGAAGCGACGCCACATGTTGGGATTTAATTTTATGAGGACGGCAAGAGGTATTTGTTATTGTCAGCTTCTTATCAGTTGGAACAACAAGGTGGATGCAGGGAGTGGCTTCAGGCTATACTTGTGGAGGTGAACTTGTAGATGTTCGACATGGGAAACTTATGTTGCAGTGCGATGCCTTGGGCTGAGCATCTAGTTATGCGAGACGCATTTTAATTAGAGAACAGATGTTAAGAAACAATAATGTAGATTATGCCTTAGCCAACCTAAGCATTAGCCCTTTGTACATGCCCATATTCGGAGTCAGTCCACACGCACCAACTCACATCCCCCCCCTCTCGGTAGCCACAGGAAAAAAAAAACCGGCAAATATTACTCCGCGGACGACGGCAGACTTAGCAAAAGTATTTTTTTTTGTATTCAAAGCTTATTTGTTTTGGTTGTGTATTGATATGTAGACATGTGCTATTAGTTTGAAATTACTTTTTAATTAGTTGGTTTGCGTATGTGTATAGCGCACTTGGTTTGGCATATAGTCTGCCCTCGTCTTTCGCTCTGCTGGAGAGGAGCAGGGGAAGGGAGCCACCACCAGCATTGAAATTCTTTGTCAGTTGTATTCCCATAAAAGCAACCACCAGCGCCTCAACGCCTGTTGGAGAGGATGTCGGCGCTCTTCATAGCCATGATCCGGTGCCGGGAGATGGAACTGGACACCTACCAACCGGATATCAACACACGACGTGGTCCTAGCAATCCAGGGCATCTGCGACTGGAGGGTCGTCGGGCGGCCGCGGCGAGTGACCATGTGAAGCCATGTGAACCACGTAACTGTATGGGCTAACCAACCTTAGTTTTCCCGACCCCCCCCCATTTCTCCCCCCCCTGGAATTAAGTACCCCGCCTAAAGATACTCCTATATCTCCTGACATATTACCAAAATTTTCCGGGCCCGAGTTCAGGCCGTCGTATGAGATAGCCCCAGTGGAGAATGCATGGATCAGACAGCCGTCCGAGGAGGAAGCAGGTACGTGCTAGAGGGTTCGAACCTGTTGGCGTAAGGGTGGCTGGCACCCCGAGCACGGGGCTCACCCTACGTTCCAGGGCCTCGGCAGAGCTAACATCTAGTCACCGCCCTCCCCTCTACGTCAGCGGAGAATGGAAGCGCAAAAACATTTGCTGCAGGAGCGGACATCAAGGAAATACAACATAATAATTATTCTAGGGATATAAGAGGAAACTTCCGGAACTATTGGAACCGAGATGACTGTGCAGGAAACCTGAGATAGCAGCTGTCAATGGCTATGCTGCTCCAGTATGAATTCATCATTGCGACCCAAAGGAGAGAATAAGATTAATGAAGTTATTATTGTACCCAGGCCCAAAAGCTGTGAATGTACTGTGTTATGGCCTGAGGAACGATGTCAGTGATACAGTGGAGAAGTTGAAAATGATGAAACTGTCGGAATTTTTGTCATTATTGCACACGAAATTTATATGATGTCATGTTACCTTTATGTGGGGTCACAGCTGGAGTACTGCTGTGATGTATTTGTGAACGCTTGTGACCTAACATCCTGACTATGTGGTTCCCGTCCTCTACACTCCTTTTCCATATCTTTTAGATTAGTCTAGTGTAGTATAGTGTGATAAGATGACCTGGGGAAGGGGCAGCCAGGCCAAGCAACCTTAGGGCATCGGGGAGGCTGGATGGAAACCCACCCTGGTGAGGATATGGTTTCCATTTGAAGAGGGGGCAATGTTGTGCCCGCTGCACTGGTAGCTTTCTCTTTTATGGCGGACCGCGCGGGGTCGGAAGCCGCACGGGGATGGTAACGGGTGGGCCGGTGCAGCAGTATCTGGACCCGGTCACACATTGTTATTTTTTTTCCCCCTGTTCCTGTTCCGACAAATTTCTCGCTCTCTTGTCGGGATGGTTCTGCCGGGCAGTTGGTGTGTCGCGCAGCTACAGAGAGGATCGTGGGGCTTGGACATCGGCGGTGCCATTTGGGCGAGAGCGTGAGTGTTTGCCGGTTTTTCTCTGTCTTTATTTTCTTTTTTGTCTTCCACTTTTTCCCTTTTCTCAATTTGTTTCTTTGGGTTGTTTTGAACACTGCCCCGGACTGGCTCCCCCCGTCCCAGGGAGAGGGAAATAGTTATATACGAGGTAGTAAATAGATTGTAACCTAGGTGGACTGTGTTCGTCCCCTGTAGTATCTTTTTAGGGCCAATTAGTAATCTTGTCTTTTTATTATCTTTTTATTGTTTTACTTTCATATTGTTTTATTAAAGTCATATTAGTCAGTTCGCAGCGTCTCATTTAGATAGGGGTCCCTCTCTCCTGAATTCCCCCCTCCCCCGTCCTACTGGGCCTGCCAACGGGTATCGGGGTCCCGCGAAGGTTACGGTAGCGGTAACTTTGGCGGCGACACAACACTTAGAATAAAAATGCCTAAGGTCATATGCTTTATTTTTAAATTAGAGAGTAGGTAGACGGATTGTTTACTATGACTCATTGAGACTAGAAAGTCTGTTTACAAACGCAAATAGTAAATATTAGAAAGTAGGTAGCCAGACGCATAGTGCATTTAATAATAGAATTACACTTGTGTCAAGATACCCTCAGGGGTAGACAGAGCGTCGCCAGCATGCAGGTGCTAGTTGCAGGACTTTAACACAGTGAGGGAAAGGAATAAATGTTTTAAAATAGATATGTTATAAGGCATTGGGTTTGTATTATTAATAAACGTTTTAAAAATAAAATGTTACAATTTGTGGGTGTAATGTAGAGAGCTAAGAATGGAGTATGTTAATATGCATGCATTGACATTAAGTAGAGACCTTGAAAAATACAAGAAGCAAGAAAGGACGGTGGAAACGTATGTAGGTCACCTGCAAATTAAAGGCCTGGACAGGCCCTTAGGGTTCCAGGCTCCCAGACTTCTAGACAATCGGCACATGAAGGTGGTAAGTACGCACTGGTCGCCTTTACCACCAGCAGATATCCCTGGTACTTATTTTTGTTAGGGGCTGAGTTAACCCCACAACCTAGTGCGGCCGGAAGGATTTTGTCAATGAACCCACGACCTTCCCGCTTGTAGCGCAGTGTCCAGCTAACTCTGCCACCGCGTGCCCTACACCTGCTATGAGAATACGTATATTTAAGGGTAGCGAAGTGATAAACAAGGTCATACACACATAAGACGTGTACGTACCGTCTTCGGATGGCGCTGGAACAAGTCCATGAGGAAGGAAACGAGATGATCCCGATATCATAGCCATCCGAAGACGGCGATAAAAGTTTTTCTGATTTTCGTCGCGCGATAATGTTTCTTTCCTTCGTATCACAGATATCACACGTTGTTTTTGCTGCATTGTCCGAAGACTGAATAGAAGTGATGGCGAAAAACTATCTTTATGGATGTTGAGACCGAGTTGAGTGCCGACGCAAATTTTAACGCTCTTTGAGTCTCATCAGCAATTAGCACAATGGCGCGATAATTGTCTGCAAACACAACTATTCCATGCGCCCCCACCAGGCTCGGATACAACCATACCAGCATGTTTGCGTTTTATTTTCTTAGGATTGTGTACATGCACAGGGTCAGCATTTTCCAATAATCATAGTCCTGAGAGAAGTAAAGTTTACTACCTTCGAATTCTCATAATTCAGGGTAATGCCTTTTACTTTACATTTTGTTGTCCGTTTTCCAGTTGAGGGGCAAAAGACAGAGAAAGCATAGTTTTTAGGGCCACCTGAAACAAACTCTTCAATATAGGAGCCCGCGCCAAACTCCTCCAACTCATCTGTGAGGTCACCCAGATAATCTCCTGTCTTCACTTTTGCGGGATCACCTACTTTTTGAATGTAGATGACAGAGTCAGTGTCACAATAGAGGACAGACTCCCCCAACTCGCACAGATACTGATAGTTTTAGTCGAGCTTGAGTCGTCACGAATGCCGCTACGGCAACATTGACATTCTTTCCTGTGGCTATGTTTTCTTCGGTGTACTTCCAAGAAACCCATGCCACTTCATCGTTCGGGAATATGAGGCTAGTAACCTCAGTACCCGGACATGTAATCTGCTCGTAAAACTCTTTCTCTGAGGTCACAACTGTTATCTGGGATTTATTCTGGTTGAGCCCATTTACCCCACATTGAGTTTAATTTCAACTTTGCCAAAGTACGTTGCCCCGCATTTTTGGAAATAGACGCCTTTTCTAGAGAAATTCCCTCTGCGCGCCGGTAGTCCTCAATGTATCGGTCTTTGTCATCCTCACTTTGCACCCAGGATGGGAAACCAGATGATTCCTGTTTCAATTTCAGGAACATGTTGACATACTGTGCAAAGAGCCCACCTGAAGTAGCGTCATCTTTTACATAGCGTGTCACGGCATATTCCCAAAATTCAAACACCTCTACCAAGCTGTAACCCATCTCTACAGCTTTGCAGACTTCATCTATAACCCATGTACCGACTATACATCGTTCCTCATCAGAATGTGTACAACCGGCCTGTTGCATGGTGTCGGCGCATTTACAACACAAAGGGAACATCAGCTTGGAATTACTCTTATACGGGAGTACTGGATGATACAGCTTCCTAGGTGGCAAAACCTTACATTTAATAATCCCATCCCTTGTAAAGCAGTTGGCAGGACAGTCTGCACCCACGTACACTTTTGGGTGGCCAATACGAAATTTCCCATACTTGCAAGTGTAGGGATACAGATTGATCACATCTACATAATGAACTTCCTCACCCTGCTTGGCTTTGTACCACATCTTGGTGGCCTCGGTTCTACCACCGTACAAGGCATCCCGAATATTAATAGAAGAGTTCTTCACATAGGGGTGTAAGCCGAGTTCTTTTTGCAGTTCAGGATTGTCGCGCAGTAATTTTTTAAACTCACAACCCCAGATCGAAATAACTTTAAAACCAGCATCTCTGATCTTTTGCAACCTAACCATTGTTTCCTCATACCTGCTCAGCAATGTCTCGTCAGTTTTGCCAATGGGTTTGTGACGATTGGGCATACATGGACACCCGTGCCAAAAACACCCTAGGTATTCAAAGACTTCCCTAGTCTTTGCACAATACCCATCAACTTTCAGATTTGGTAACCCATCCAAACGAACCTCCCTTCCATTCCCGGCAAAAGTAATATCTTTTGTCCGACCAATGTTGGCCAGCCATTGAAGAGCTTCAACAGACTGGCGGTCACCCATACGATACCCCCCTCTCGGGATTAGACCCACTGTATCGGGTTTCAGAAACATTATACGGAACACTTTGTTGCAAATGGATGATATAGTAATGGCCTGACGAAACGGATCCATCTTTACCAAATTCAGAAACTAACTCGAAAAGCGGTACATGCCTGCCTCAGTACATTGACGTCATCCATGCAGTAGGCCAAGAGCTCTTCCTTATTATGGAAAATTTTGTCCTTTTGCTCCTCATGCCATTCCAAAAATCGGGATCTCTCATCACTGGACATAAAGTCCGCCCCATAGAACTTGGGATCAGGATAAGGCCCCACATGGTCCAAATTCTCAGCCGTATTGAAATAATGAAGATAGTACCCCTTTCTGCATGTGAGATCAAATGAATTGGGCATGTTTTTCAGCGACATTGGGATGAAGTTCAAGGAATCAACGAAGCAGATATCTTCAACAGACATACAAAGAATTTTCGTACCATCCATTATAAACTTTGGTATCCAGCTTAGTTCCAGAAACCGTCTGAGTAATCGTATCCGCGAGAGTTATGTGAAATAACATACAACTTATCCGCGAATGGTCTGGACAGTCGGAGGTAATCAATAAATTTACCTATGGGGTCCTGCCAAAACACGTGGACACGCTTGCCGCACTGTTCACAATCGATTCTTAAGTCATCATTGGTTTCACACTTTGAACACATTTGCTGAGCACATATAAGATTCGGCACGTGTTCGAAAGACCCATCACGCTTCTCAAGATCTTGCGTACACTCCGTACATAAATCTGTTTGAAAGTCTGCTAGGTTTCAGTGGAGCCGTGTAGCAGAGATGGCCTGAAGGTTGAATGTTGTTACACATATTACAAAATTTCTTAAAACATTCATGCTTATTATCTGAAGAACGAAACTGCAATTTCGGCATACTTGTTTCGACTGGCATACTCGCTTTCCTTTTACTCTCAGGGTAAGATGATTCTGAAAACACATTTCACTGGAAATATCCTGTTGCATGCAGCGCAATACCTACTCACCTTTGGCATATGGTGGCGTGGTTGTACAAAGAGAGCAAGCTTTGTCACACGTATGTGTCCGGTAATATAGTGTGCCACACGCGTTGCATACAAATCTCTTTACCATAGCAGCCTTAATGTTAGTAATTATATTATAGTGACTCGTGTCCGAAACATAGAGGAGGTACAATTTCTTATCCGAAAGGGAATTTTCACTGAAAATGAGTCTATCGGGACTCAGTCCGTCATAAACCATAATTTTGTATTCCGAAAGATGGTCTTGAAACTGCTGAAGTTCTTCAAGACCCTCGCCATTGGTCAAATCAACACCGGAAGCCTTCAGGAGTTCTTCAACAGGGCGGCCTAACCGTCTCCCATACCTATATGACTTGTACATGGGGTCACTATTAACTCCAGCCATAGCAATAATTAAGGCATGAACCAAACACAGGAAAGCAGCCTTTACAACAACAATGCTCCTCTTGATTTCACTCATCACATCGAGTGATCGCCCCTTCGTCTTCTCAGCATTTCTACCGTTTCCAACCGGCATCCTGACATGGTCCAAACGTACTTTGAGTCGGTCAGTCAAACCAAATCTAGCATTGCTCCTGATGACCATCCCGAGTACTTGCCAGACCACATCAGGTTTCAGCTGATCACGGCTACGTAAACTAATGCCTATCACCTTATCCTCAACATTCTCAGTATTACGAATGGTGGGCCCCACCATATCCCTATTAGGCACTTCGTCGACTAGATAGTTAGTCAGCCCTGTAATGCATTCCTTGAGGTATGTGGTAGGGTACTGCTCTTCTCTTGGGGGGTTAAATTTAATCAACAAACTGCGCCCGGTTGCTTTAAATTTTGGAAAAGATTTTGAAGTCTCGTCCAAAATTTGAAACGGTAGCTCATCTGATATTTCATGCTCGAGACTGCTTCTATCAGGTAAAAGTCTGCGGCTCCGTCCGTTCTTCCATTAAGGAGGGAACTTCGGATGTCGGAAACTCTCTATGCCTGTCTAGAAACAGTTTCTTTCCCATAATTTATATCAATTCTTATGGAATCACTTGCTTTTAACTCGGTAGCAGAAAATAGTTCAGTTGAAAAAATGTTCAGTAAAACAGCAAAATGTTCGACACAGCAGAAAAAATGTTCAGTATAACAGCAAAATGTTCGACACAGCAGAAGCAAAGTGTTCAATACAACAGCAAAATGTTCGACACAGCAGTAAAAATGTTCAGTAGAAAAGCGTCCGTATACAATACACTGATAAACACAGCACAAGATTAAACTTTCTCCAAAGAGCACGTAGGGAATTCGACTAAACTCGACGGCAGCGAGAAGTAGAATAACGCTCAAACTGTTACTGCAACCGCGTATACAGATTGTAATATTATCTTCCATTAGCCCTAATGTGTTGTCTCGGGGGTAAAGCCACATGGATCTGGCGACACCCAGTCGACTTGCTCAAAATAGTACACCAAATTGTTCTAACGTGATTTAAATAGCATTTATGTACTTGTTCAAACATTGCCTCAGGCTACGTGTGTCTGGCGTCTAAAAGTCTGCGCTGGGCGCAACGAGTTCAGACTTGATTTTTCATATTCAAGTCCAATATATTATAAGTTTAACGCGATTTCAATTGCATTTATACACTTGTTCAAACATTACCTTAAGCTACGTAATTCGGGCGTCTAAAAGTCAACGCCGGGTGCAACAAGTTCAAACTTGATTCTTTCATATTCGAGTCCGATATATTTTTCATTATAAGTCTAACAGGCCGAGCGTAAGGTTGTTTCGCAGTGCATACAAACTGGTGCTGTTCATCGACATACTTTAATATAAGGTAAGTTTCACATCAAAGTTAAATGCAGTGTTTAAACTAAACTGATGCAAAAGTCTATATTATTTTATGTCTTTACAGATGCCTACATTATTAAACCGAACTTACTTTCTCGACAGTGCAAAAACTAAAACTGTGACCGTATTTTTTACGCTTTCCTAACACCACAAGTTAATATCGCTAGTTCTAACAATCACGTAGTGTTAAATCCTACTGCTTGGTTCACCCTTGTGTCTTTTAAGAATGGATAGCAAATAACACTGTCTATTATCTCGGCGACAACCACCAATTCATCCAAAAGTATTATAATCGTCATATTCGAATTACATGCAACAACCCTCATGTGCTATTAAGTAATATGCAGTGGAGGAATCTTATATACTTACGTAACTTGTGCATTAACTCGCAAATTTTAGCGCTCTTTGAGTCTCATCAGCAATTAGCACAATGGCGCGATAATTGTCTGCAAACACGATCATTCTATGCGCCCCCACCGATAAATGGTATTGACTTTCAATTGCTGTATAACACATTCATGCCAAAGACATATATTCCTGTACCTTGCTGTGTTAACGTTTTGCATTTTTAAATTCATAAATAGACCTGTACAGCGACTAGTGCGGCGACATTCCGTCCGCCCCTCAGGGCTTAGAGTTAGAAATAGCCTTCCGTAGATAGAAAGTAGTGCATTCCAATCATATTTCCAGCGTTTATTTCTGTGGTATTAGGGACGTCTTGCAAGCCATCGTAGAATCGACATTACTTCTGTTTAAGTATAATATGCGCTTAACATTAAATGTAAATATTATTAATGTAAATTTTCGGGTTTTAAGTATTAATTGTTTATTTTCTGCAGGTTACACGATGGATTTACTCAATATTTCTTCCGTCGCATTCGGTTACGGCGTGGACATGAATCGTCTATCCAATTACTTGAATCAACTGGTTGGAATGGGTATTTGGCATGATACCTACACAGTTCAAAATACAAAGTGGCTGTGGCTTGTAAGCGACATCGTATCAGCAATGAACAGTGACAAAGTGTTGTGTACTGTGACCGGAATGTATCCTGGCTATGTAGCAGGAATTCTAAATCAGGTGACTGAAATTAACTTTTATGTACTCTGTAATGAACAATTGAAGTATTCAGACTTTATTGAAAAATGCATTTCCGGTCGGGAGTGTACTATTTCGTTTATGTCCGTTCCGGGAAACTATTGCAAGCTATCTTGTTCTAGTGGTGAATCTATTGTGATAACATTTGAAACGAGAAACATTGAGGGTACACTTCCATCAGTACTGACATTTGCATACGATCTGTTGAACAACATTCGTTTATCGTCATTAGCGTACGTCATAGTGTACGATAATAAACGCGTAAACTTCATCACAAACCACGTGTTAACTTGCAGACATGATTGTGTATTAGATGAACGTATAGATTACATAAATGAACCAAAGCGCCTAGCCAATTGCCAAGTTGAAACCAGCCGTTGTTCAGTGCATCCCTACAGAAAGTTTCCTTGGTACCCTTTGTACTGTACAATGAAAACTCACCATTGGTATGGATTGCCTCATTTTGCTTGTAAATTGTGTGTCAAAGAAGGACCTGCAACTTTAAAGTCGCTCTGCTTATATACATTGGGGAACATGCTTCCTCGTTAATTCAACAAGAAGTTGCTGAATAAATGTAAGTACTAAAAGTGAATTGTGTACATGTAAAAAAAAAGAAAAAATTGTGTTCTTCATTTCAGTTTATTTTAAAAAAATTTTCCTCTCCTTTAAAAATAAAAGAAAGAGGTAATTGGCATAGGTAGTATTCGAACCTAGGATCTTAAACTTTAAAAATACCACGCAACTACCCCTTTCAGTTAAATATACCATTATATTAAGTTTAAAAGCCGCCATGTAAGCAGCAAAGTTGTCTTGTAATAAAATTCAAATATAAACGCAGCATTTCAAATAAACCGCGCTATGTTGTATAATTCAAAAGTTCCGCCAAGCCGCCATATTGTATAAATTTAAAATTACCACGTATATTGTAAAATTCAAACTTCCCGGCTCATACGCCATATTGTATAAATTTAAATATACCGCGTATATTGTAAAATTCACAATTACCGCGTCATCCGCCATTTTGTTTAAATAAATTTCAAATTATACCGCGTATATTGTAAAATTTTAAGAGTAGCGCCGCCCGCCATCTTGTAAAATTCAAAATGGCTCTTATAGCTTAGGTTAATGTTACGGCGCCAGACTGTCTGATAAGTTTGTTTATGCGTGGTCGTCGGGAGGCGCCATAGTGTCTGGACAGTTATAGCACATTGTAAGTACAAGGTTAGGTTTATGTTCAGGCGCCAGACTGTCTGATACGTTTGTTTATGCGTGGGCGACTAATTACGTAATTTATAGGTTAATAAACTTTTAATTACATTAATTAATCATTAATTAGGTCAATTTATGTGGGTGGAAGTGCGCGCAGCTGCCATATTTGTTTACATCCGCAATGTTTGTTTAAATGTGACGTCACTTCCGGCCGCCATGTTTGTTTACGTGTGACGTCACTTCCGTTCCATACCTGCACTATTACTACTTACCATTATCATCTCAATATATTTTTTCTTTATCCCTGTTTGTTGCTAACAATAAAAATCTGTTTAAGGAAAATTTTGAAGTACTCAACATTAAAACTAGGAATAACTCTAATCTTTTTCAACCATCATCTCATTTAGCGATTTATCAGAAAGGACCCTGCTACTTAGCCATCAGGGTGTATAATAACCTTCCCTCAGAACTAAGGAAACTATCACAAAATATTAAACATTTTAAAGCAGCTCTTAGGGATTTTCTACAAATCCATTCCTTTTATACTTTAGCGGAATACTTTGATTACAAAAATAATTAATTGTTTTTTATATTCTATTGTGTACATGTTGTTTGAGTTGTGATGTGCTCCTTTGGTAAATTGGGATGAGCATTTTATACATATTTTGTATTCTCTGATGTGACACACTCAATTGTTCACTTGAGAACATTGTTTTGAATGTTGTTACTGTTGTGTATTGTATTTTTGTGACTTGTATTACATGTATTGTGTTCTTATGATTTGTATTGCCTGTATTGTGTTTTGCTGTTATGTGTTGACTTGTTCCATATCCTAAGGCTGGATTGCCTAACTTGGATTTCTGAACGTGAAATAATCGAATGAATGAATGAATGAATATGTACGGCATATTGAATCGAGACATATTCCAGTTATAGCAAATTGATATGAATTATTAAAAAACGCTTGAGGAATAGGAAGACATAAGCTCGACGAGATGCTGTGCCTTAGATCGAAATTACAAAGCAAAAACAGATAACAACACAGGTGAAAAGAACTTCAAGTAAAACAGCACAAACAGGAAATAAAGAGTGCTGTCCTACTAATGTGAAGAGAAGTAAGATAATACTCATTGGTGATAGCCATGCAAGAGGTTATGCTGCCAACATATCGAATTACCTCGGAAAGGACTCTGAAATTACGGGAACAGTGATGCCGGGGGCTAGAATTGAAAATATAATAGAATTGAACACTAAAGAAATAAGAACATTAGGTAAAAATGATGCATGATAGTGTGTGGAGGTTCAAACGATATCAACAAGAATGAAGCTAGCGTTGGACTTAGGCAATTAAAGAAATTTGTATCAGTTACACAGGATACCAATATTTTAATTGTAACTGCGCCTCATAGGCATGATTTACAGATATCTTCCTGTGTAAATAAGGAAATAGAGGTATTCAATAGAAAATTACGAAAAATGATGAAGACAAACAGTAATGTGAGTGTAGTTCATACAAACCTAAGTAGAAGTGACTTCACACTTCATGGAATGCATATGAATGTTTCTGGTAAAGAAAAGATGGCTGTACTCTTAGGGCAAAACATAAAAGCATTTATGGTAAAGCATAAGGAATCCCCCATCGTATTAAAATGGGAAGAGGCTCAAATAGATCTAAATTAGGGAGAAGTAAAAAAAAATTTAGTAACCGAGGAAAATAGAGAAACTAAAAATAAGGATCAACAAGTGCCCAGTGACTGCCCAGTAGTTTTGCCTCCAAACACAACCAGTACATCAGGAAGACCAAAGAGAACTCCAAGAACAAGAAGTGATGATTTTTTATGGACAGCGACTTCATCGAGGACTGTGAAAATTCAAAAGTAGTGATCCTTCATCAAAATATTTGTAGTCTTTCAACAAAAACAATAGAATTTGAAGTTCTGTTAAGCTTGGAGTTAATGCATGTAACTGTTATTTGCCTTACAGAACATTGGTTGAGTGATCAAAAACTGAATTGTATAAATATAAAGGATTTTAAGTTAGTAAGTGCCTTTTGCAGAAGTAGCAGTAAACACGGTGGATCTGGTATCTATGTAAAAAATGGTATTGAAACTAAAGAAATAAGTTCTTTTGCAGGTGTAAGCGAAGAAAAATCTTTTGAAATGTCATTAACCCTTCAGCGACGTCCTCTATACGTGGTATAGACCTCCGTTTCTTCACATGCTGCCGGCCTCTATACGTCGTATAGACCCTTGCATGGTTGGATTCAATCTCTTCTCACAAGCAGAGATTTAGTGCTATCGAAGTGCGAGTGGTTTCTCTTTACAGTTTAAGAACTGTGCTTTCAGGATATAATGGTATAAATTCTCTATCTAGAATGTAACATTATCTATTCAAGAGTAAATTGTCCTATGAAAAAATTTCACCTTCTCCTCTTCAAAAACGCGCACACTCAGAGACCTTTCGATTTTTCTCAAACCGAAATAAAGAAAGCTACGGGCTGAACAACATATCTTTGTAGCTTAAGATCTTAGCTTTCTTATAGTGTGTGGATGATGCAATTCATACGTGCTTAACTGCATATCTGTGGCTTCAAATAATTTCGTCACCTTCCACTCGGGCGCTGCAAAGACTCGGTTTGTGCTGCTCCCTTGAAGTCTAAACAGATATCATGTGTCATTTCCATGCGTAGATCGACAGAGTATGAATCAACCTTTCATTTGGTATATCGTTCAGCTTAGTTTGTTTTGTATATACTGGTTTTTCCCCTGCATCTTTTCACGGTCAGTGCGCTAGCTTCAGCAGTTGACTTAGGAGTGATTCTGGGGGCGTAACCATGGCAGGGAAAGGTTTGACAGAGAGTGAAGTGCTAGAAATTGTGTACAAATCAGAAGAAAGTTTCAGTGACAGTAGTAATGATAGTGGTAGCAGTAGTGATAATGAAATTGATGACGTAGATCTAGCAGATGCAGTCATAAATGACGACAGTGTTGATGAAGAGGAAATGTTGCACCAAGATCTCGTGTGGGAGCGTATGGATAATTACACAGGACACAGAGAAGTATTTATTTGTGATTTTGGACACAGAAATGGTGCAGAAAATGTAAGTGATATTGTTGAATATTTCGAGTTATTTTTTGACAAAGAAATCATACAACAAATTGTTATAGAAACTAATAGGTATGCAGAACAATACAAGAACGCGCGAGGCAATCTTTTCCCATTTCGTTTATTTGTGAGATCGTGGACACCTGTCACGGAAAATGAAATTTACACTGTTTTAGGTCTGTTTTTACTGATGGGCATTGTGCAAAAACCAACTGCGAGGTCATACTTTTCGAAAAAAAAAAAAGAGTATTATCAACACCTGGATTTGCCGATGTGATTAGGAGAAAAAGATTTGAATTGATTTGTAAATTCTTGCATTTTATAGACAATGAAAGCTTACCAACATTCCAAGGACCTCCCAAATTGTTCAAAATTTATCCTGTGATAAGTCGTTTGAACAAAAAATTTCAAACCCTATATCTACCAAACCAAAACATTGCCATTGATGAACGTCTGACACTCTGGAAGGGGCGTCTGTCATTTAGGCAGTACCTACCACTAAAGGCTTCAAAGTTCGGAATAAAAACTTTTGAACTGTGCGAATCAACGACAGGATACTTGTGGTGTTTTCTTGTATATACAGGCCAAAATACTGTTCTAGAATCGAGTTTGATTACGCCAGAAACCCCCAAAACAGCAGCCCAGTTGCTCCATATATACGTGGTTGAGAGAAAGAGGATGACCAAATGGTACCTCAAACTTTTCAAAAGGCTTCTGAACTCAACAGTTCTCAATTCGATTGTTGTTTATAGACAAGTCACGGGAAGAAATATAGAGCAGCTCTCATACAGAATACAGTTAGGGGAAGGTTTGTTTACAAAATATGCACGTGCTGCGGGCGAGCAGTGTACCGGGGCGACACGCGTCTGATAACACAGTACCAAGGCTCACGGAAAGACATTTTCTCAGAAACGTGGCACCCAAAACTGAAAAATCAAAACCCAGAGGAGGTGTGTAGTGTGTTCAAAGCACGGAAAAAAGAAAACTTCAGTGTACTGCTGCCAAAACTTTGATGTAGGCCTTTGTTTAGAAGATTGCTTTGAGCTGTACCACACGAAGCTCAATTACTAAGGTAATGAAAATTATTATACTGCATTTACATAGTTTTAAGATTATTCTCTTAAAATTTTAGAAAAATCGGATCTTTAGTTTGCGAATAATATTTTTTTTAAAAAGACGGTTGCATTTTCGTCATTAGGGCTTTAAATCTCCTCCGTCCCTGGAGTATGTTGGAATTTAAATGTCCTGCGTCGCTGAGGGGTTAAGGACCAGGGAGTGACAGAGGACAGAATAGAAGAGGTGACAGATGAGAGCACCAGGGCAACAATTTTGTACGAATACCACGACTCGCCGTTGGGGGGTCACAGGGTATGAATAAGACGTTTAGGGAGATCAGGAAGAAGTACGTGGCCAAACATGAAGCGTGACATAGAGCGTTATGTAAAAAAATGTAAAAGTTGCCAGATGAATAAGACCCTAGGCCAGAGGCATAGAGCCCCTATGGAGATTACGACAACCGCGAAGAGACCATTTGAGAGGTGTGCACTGGACATAGTAGGTTCGACTACGGTAACAGATAAGGGGAACCGATATATCTTGACGTTCCAAGATGATCTCACAAAGTTTATGGCCGCCGTGCCGATACCCATGCAGGACGCAGAGACCGTTGCGCGAGAGTTCGTGCATAACATTGTTCTTAAATTCGGCACGCCAGACGTTATATTGACTAATCAAGGGTCAAACTTTTTGAGTGAGTTATTTGAACGTACATGCAAACTACTTCGTATTAAGCAAACTCACACCACAGCGTTCCACCCAGAGTCGAACGGGGGACTCGAACGAGGGCAAAGAGTCCTGATTGAGTACCTCAGGCATTACGTCACTGAAGATCAGAAGGATTGGGACGATTGGATCCCCTACGCAACTTATGTATACAACGTTACAACCCACCGAGCTACGGGGTTCACACCGTTTGAGTTACTTTTCGGACATGAGGCGCGACTATCGTCCGTGTTACACGAACGACCCACCCCAGGTACGATTACGAGGACTATGTGAAGGAACTGAAAGGGTGCATGTAAACCGCACACGCCGTGGCGCGGGATAGGCTGATAGAAAGCAAGGTTAAGAGCAAAGCCGACTACGACCGGAGAACAGTGCCAATAGCGCTAAAAAGGGGGGATAAAGTGCTTCTGTATGACGAAAGTCTACGAAGAGGACGGTCGAGGAAACTGAGCGCGCAATGGGCAGGACCGTATGAGGTACTAGCCGTTGACGGGGTCAACGCCACCATAAAGAGGGGACGAAACTCCACTAAAGTCCATGTGAATAGGTTAAAGCCATTCTTTTAGGAGGACTGCAAAAAAAAAACAACAACGCGGCATGCCGACCCGGGGAGTAGGAACGGTAAGGAAGCGATGTTATAGGGAAGCTATTTTGCCGATTAGGGGTAATGAGTCGCGTATTTGTTTCCTTGCAGGAAAAGGGGCAATGGGATACCAATGGATTGCAGTGACTCTTTGGCTGATGGTGATGACGGGAATTACCGGAGAGCAGGGATTCCAGATTGAAGAATTTGAAAAATCACCTGGGTTATATTACGATGATAGGGGTACTGTGCAGCTGTACAATACTGTGTGGAAGACAATTATTTATGTTAATCTAAGAGAGGAAGATATAGAAGTAAATTCAGTGGGAACGTACATAGATTACGTAGACAGGCTGTGTAATTCAGTAGAGGTAAAAAACTGGGCAGGTTGCGCTCAATTCAAGGGATCCGTAGCCGATCTCTTCGGACACCTTAAAAGGAGTGAAGGTTTGGTAGCATATATTATTGGGGATGATAGTGATAGCCCTAGACGGAAGCGAGGTCTTTTAAACTTCGTGGGGGAAATTAGTAAGATTCTATTTGGTACCTTAGATGAGAATGATGCGGATTACTGCGAGGAGCAGATACGCCATTTTGAGCGAAACTCAGAGGAAACCACAGAGCTCTTAAAGCAGCAGGTTTATGTAGTGAGGTCAACCTTGGGAGCGCTAAACGATACGTTAATAGATATGCAGACCAATAGTAAACTGGTAAAGAAGGGTTTGGCTGACATTCAGACTTACTTGGACTCACTGTCTTCAGAAACAGCCCGTAGGTTTGATATTTTGAGGCCAAGCTTGCAGTGGAAAACCATATCAGTCGAGTAAACAGCGCCCTCACCCTTTTGCAGAGAAATATGGATCTGGTAATAGATAGTGTTTTGCACGCGCAGACGGGGAATGTACACCCGCAGATTGTACCACCGAGATACTTTTGGCTTCGTTAAGAGAAAGCCAGTCACATTTTCCACAGAACACTATCTTACCATTCCCATTGAGCAAGAACGCTGCGAGTCTTCTCTATAAAGTATTTGATGTACAGGTGTATGTTCAGAATGGCAGATTGAGCTATGTAATTAGTGTGCCACTAGTGAATAAAGGGGAATTTGGGATATATTACCTGGTACCCATACCTGTACCAGTAAATACAAATAAGCTAGTATATGTCAAGGTAGAGAAATCAATCCTGTGTGTTGACCAAACGCGGCATTATTATTATTTTAGCTCTGAAAGGGAATTGAAACAATGCAAGGAACTTCCTAAACGGAAATACGTGTGCTAGCAGAACAAACCATTTCTGTCAAGTTTAGTGCAGGAAGAGTGTGCAGGACAATTATTACAGGTGCGAAGAAGCATACCCCAGAGTTGTGAAGTGAGTATAGTGAAACTAACTAACACAGTGTGGACACAACTCAGTGACAACGAATGGGTTTATTATGTTCCTGGTAAAGAAAGCATGACTGTATTGTGTGCCGATCAGGATCCGATAGACATTCTTTTGAAGGGAGCTGGGAAATTGGTAATTCAGCCGACCTGTAAGGGCTACAGTAAGGCTGCCTTGCTGCAACCCCTACACACTGTTGCAGTGAATGACTCGCAAACCAAGGAAAACCATTTGATTCAGGTAAAACTGCAGAACGAGTGCTGTGAGGAACTTGGCACGCGCGTCAACCTGAGCAAATTACACCTTAATCTTAATTTTCAGGAAACCATTTCCCACGCCGATGTTTTGAGATACGCGGGAGTTAAGATCGGCGAACTAGAAAAACACATTTTGGAGCATGAATGGCGGGAGAAACACACAGCTACCTACCATAGCTATTCTGTTGTTTTGTACATTGTTCTGTTTAATATGTTTGTATATTTTAGTTAAGCTTGTGCTTTGTATGAAAAGCAAAGGGTTGTGTCAGAAAATTGCGGGGACTCTTGGGAAGAATTCCCCAGGGTCAGTGACCCCTGCACTTGGAAGTTCAGGGAATATAGTTAATATCAACATTAAAACAAGCAATGAGAGTCTTGCAGGGGGCTTAGAGGGTCACCCCTGCACGCCCTAAAGCCCACATACAGCACGGAAGCTGAAAGGGAGGAACGGACTACCCGGCGCCTCCGTTCTAAGCGATCTTGTTTTTAGGCAAGATCAATTTGAGGTGTAAAAAGATCTTACCCGGAGGGGGGGGAGGTGTTGTATACGGATATTAAGGTTACTACACATTATTCTTTGTTCCTACTTCTTTGTTCTTTAAACTTGGCACATGTAAACCTCGCCTGATACATCACTCCTCGTGACTAGCTTACTCACTAAACTCCTCGTGATGCATCAGGCAAGGTCCGTGCAAACCTAACCGTTGTACGGGATCAAGGGTCTCTGAGGCCGACTGGATATATGCGACTGATGTGGACCTCAGACTCTCTTCTTCTTCTTTTTCTCTTCTCGAACAAGCTGCTGTAGGATTGTAACTAACCAGGCCGGAGCTGCTAGCCGCGGCCCGTAAAAAACCTATTTGTGACAGACTACTCGTTTTGCATCCACACTCATCATTCCACCCACGCAATCACCGCTCGGCACGGGTTGGGATCCAACAGAACAATGGAAAAAACGCATCCGTCGCTGTGTAGCTGCCCAAGGGAACTATTTTGAAGGGGACAACCTTGATTTGTAAAAAGAATAAAATTCATGGTTAAAAGAAAATCTGTCTCATTACTTTTCTACCACACCTCGTACTTCAATGCAAAATAGTCAAGGTTATGAATGAAATACAGACATGGTTTAAATTAAACAATCTTGTAGTAAACACTGAAAAGACATTGGCAATTCCTTTCCATAACATTCAGAATAAGAAGCCAATGTTACCTCACACTATTCTTTAAGGGAGAGATGTCCCCTATAACATAGAAACAAAATTTCTGGGTATATACATAAACGAGAATATGAAGTGGAATAGTCACATCAAATATCTAAGTTCTAAGTTAAGTACAAACTATTACATGATTAATTCCTTAAAGAATGTAACGAGTCCATACATCCTAAGAACTATGTATTTTGCATGTTTTCATGTTCATTTGAGATATGGTTTGATCCTGTGGGTTGGTGATCCTGAGAGTATAAGGATTTTCAGATTACAAAAGAAAGTAATAAGCTTAATAGGGAAAATGGGTCAATGCGCCTCTTGTAGAAACCTGTGGTAGCTACCCACATGCATCACTCTCCGCTTCCCGCAACAGCACCGGGAAGGGAGATCGCGGTACACACGCCGCAGCAGCGTCTCCGCTTTCCACAACAGCACCACGAAGGAGAACGCGGTACACACGCTGCGGCAGCCTCTCCGCTAGCCGCAACAGCATGCAGCAAAGTCGTTCAACCGACTCCGCCCACTGGCCACGGGATTGGCGCACAGCGGGTGCTGTCAGCTAGCCAATCACAGAACAGATTAGTCCCATGTCCAGTGGTATAAATACATGGCCGAACGACACCGAGCTTCATTCCGTCGGCAGCATCGGAGCAAGCCAGTCGTAAGACAGCAAAGGAATAACCAGTCGTAAGACCAGCAAAGGAGTAAGCCAGTCGTTCGGACATCAAGGGAGTAGAGCTATTGGCACATCAAGTTTCCGGCCAACCAACACATTAACCTTCACCACGTGGCGGCTACATCTCTGCCCGCCACGTCTTCGAGCTTCTCTCGCTCCTTCCATAAGAGCGCACTTACACTTGCCGCTCTCCACTTCCCGACTTACTGAGGAAGGAGAGCACTTACACACACTCATTTTACCAACACACTTTGATTGAAGAATGTATTGACTGTTTATATGTGGAAGCTGTGTAATCCTTTCTAGCAATAGAAATCCTGCCAGTATCCCACGTATATTGGTGACCCACGACGAACAGACGCTACGGACTTTTTCCTACATAGACATGACCGAAAGGAGCGAGGACACCCAGGGAGCGGCACTCTACCGTGTTGCTGTGCGTCTACCACCCTTCTGGCCGGACCGACCAGCCCTGTGGTTCGCCCAGGCAGAGGCGCAGTTCGACCTGACAGGCATCACGCGCCAGAAGACCAAATTTAGCTACGTGGTCTCGCAACTGCACCAGCAACACGTGGCTGAGGTCGAAGACCTAATCACCTCGCCACCGGAGGAAGAGCATTACCACCTGCTTAAAACAGAGTTGATGCGAAGGTTATTAACCTCACGTGAACAACACATCCAGCAACTCCTCTCCCACGAGGAAATGGGGGACAGGAAGCCTTCGCAGTTCCTGCGACACCTAAAGGCCCTAGCGCATGACGTGCCCGATGACTTTCTTCGGACCATCTGGGCCAGCCGGCTCCCACCGCACGTCCAAGCCATACTCGCTGACCAAACAGAGGTCAGCCTGGACTCGGCCTCTCAACTGGCAGACAGAATTTGCGAGATCGCCACTCAACCAGTCACAGCGAGTATCACCCCAGCTCCATCTACCTACGACGACAACGAACTCTTGGAGCGCATTGAGGAGATGTCACGTCAGGTGGCCGCCCTCCGAGCTACTCCTAACCGTGGGCGCTCGAAATCAAGACAACGTCATCGCCGCACGACCAGGAGCTCATCTGCCAGTCACGACACGTGCTGGTACCAGAGGAAATTAGGGGACAAAGCCCAAAAATGCACGCTTCCGTGTTCCCGCAGCCAGGGAAATACCAACAGCGGACGTTAACGGCGGCTAACGTCTGCACCACGAGCTCCGGCCGCCTTTTCGTGACTGACCGCAGATTGAAGCAGCGGTACCTCATCGACACTGGGTCGGTCCTGTGCGTCTTCCCGAGGAAGCTTCTCCCGGTGCGCAGGGAACGCACCGACTACAGTCTGTACGCGGCCAACGGCACAACAATCTGAACATATGGATGGACATCGCAATCGCTGAACCTGGGGCTGCGTCGTGAATTCACCTTGCGCTTCGTGGTGGCCGATGTGCAGCTACCAATCATTGGCGTGGACCTGCTATCGCATTACGGCCTCCTCGTCGACTGCAGAAATAACCGTCTGCTAGACGGCGTTACATCATTGTCCACGCCAGGCTGCAGTCACATCATCGGTCCCCAGCATAAAGACCATCGGCAGCGGTGCCCCTACTGACAGCCTCCTGTCAGAGTTCCCGGAGCTCACCAGACCAAATGGGACTCACCGGGATGTGCGGCACAATACGCAGAACCACATCCGTACTTCACCAGGCCCACCAGTAGCGTGCCGACCACGACGCCTTGCATCCGACCGCCTCGCGGTGGCCAAGGCCGAGTTCGACGCCATGCTGAAGGACGGTACAGCACGCCGCGCAGGTGGACCATGGTCGTCTGCCCTCCATCTGGTGCCGAAGAAGGACAGTGGTTGGCGGCCGTGTGGAGACTACCGTGCCCTGAACGCCCGCACCATCCCAGACCGATACCCCATCCGCCACATCCATGATTTCGCCCACAACCTTTCCGGCTGCACCATCTTTTCGAAGATCGACCTCGTCAAGGCTTACCACCAAATCCTTGTCCACCCTGACGATATCCAGAAAACCGCCATTAACACTCTTTTCGGACTTTTCGAATTCCCTTTATTGTCCTTCGGCCTCCGGAATGAAGCCCAAACCTTCCAGCGTTTCAGGGATGACATCCTCAAAGACCTTCCATTCTGCTTCTCCTACCTGGATGATATCCTAGTTTCCAGCCATTCCCCTCAGGAGCACGACATGCACCTGCGCACCATCTTCGCCCAACTCCAGAAATATGGAATCCTTCTCAACCCTTCCAAGTGTGTTTTCCGTGTCCCAGAGGTATCATTCCTAAGATACAAAATCTCCTCCCAAGGCTCCCAACCACTCCCGGAACGAGTAGCAGTTCCGTCAGTCAACTTAGACGTTTCTTGGAAATTATCAATTTCTACAGGCGTTTCCTTCCCCACGCTGCTTCCTCTCAAGCGCCTCTCCATGACCTACTCTCCGGACCCAAAGTCAAGGGTTCTCACCCCGTCACCTGGACTCCTGAGCTCCACACGGCTTTCGACAAGTGCAAGACCAGTCTCGCGCAGGCCGTCCTGATAGCACGTCCGGACTCTTCTGCTCCACTCGCCTTCGTCACGGATGCTTCAACCACTGCCATGGGTGCCGTCCTCCAGCAGCGAGTGCAAGACGTCTGGTTACCACTCGCCTTCTTGTCGAGGAAACTCAGTCCTGCGCAGCAAAAGTATAGTGCCTACGATCGAGAGCTACTGGCGATATACGAAGCAGTGCGACACTTCCGCCACATGTTGGAGGCCCGTCACTTCACCATCCTGACGGACCACAAGTTTCCAAGGTAGGACAGGTCATCGAGTTGCCCAAGGTACATGGTGGTCTAGCTACAGAATGCACACGAAAGTTGAGTAATCACTGATACGCCTCGCCCAATAAGTTTTATTAATGTAACCCTTTTTAGTAATATATTTCAAAAACCCAAGTTGGTGCTCTCATTACCTCTAAACTCCCACGACTTTCCGAGCCTGACAAATTAATAGCAGACGGAGACTGATCTCTCGCAGTCTCCACAATAATTAATAACACCCAAATATTCCGAGAGATGGTGGCACGCTACCGGGTCGGGTATCTGGACTATAAGCCCTGACGCCTGGTCCTCACAATTTACGTGTCTCAGTTCACGACCTACCGATAATAGTTGGAAATCGGAAGATCGGGAGTTGCGGCACGACAAAATGGTGGCAGCGGTGGGATCATTAGTTGGCTTAAAATAGTGGCAGCATCGCGATAATTTAGTTGGCCGTTACAGTATGTGCAAAATTAGCGGCAGCATTTTAAACATTAGTTAGCACAAAAGTTGGTGACAGAGTCACGATAATTTAGTTGATCATTGTAATACTTTGAAGTGTTTATATTAAGTAAAAATCGCTGACACGTGAAGGTTAGTTAGGTAGCAGTTAAGAAACAGCCAACTAGACAATAATATACAGGAAACGTAACATATTATTGCAAGAGAGTGAGAGCTATTTTTTTAATACTTGGTGGAAAAATAGATAAAAGGTAAAATGGAATCCAGAATGAGGACTTAAGAAGAAATTATGCAGAATTTAAGTTTAGGCAGAAGTAAAGACTTGTCTTTAGTAGCTAGCATTAAGGAGTATGCAGGACCCAAGACAAGTAAGAAGTCAATTCAAGAATTTTTTGACCAGATTGAACAGTACGGACAAATTAGTAATTGGACCGAGCATGACTTAGTAGCTATTAAAAGTAAAGTAAAGTTTTCCCTATAACAGGCCATGAAGGCCCAAAGGGGGAGTAGAGGTATAGCTCTACTCATTCTTTACCCCGGCACTAGTTGGGGGTGGGTGGTCAGCACCACGCCCCGGCCGCGTTACCACCGGGAAAGACCCGGTACCCCTTGTATAGGAGGCTGGGTGGGCCCCAGGGCCGGTCTGGACGTATTACTATATCAAAATTGACCGACGAGGCAGCACTGTTTGTAAAAGGACTCGACCAGTCGGAACTACAGAATTTGACATACGAGAGACTAAAGGAATTACTAACACGAAGATCTCGGGCATATTACCCTTACAGTACCATTACACGCTGTTGCATGAGGCGAGACAAGAAAAGACGGAGACACCAGCTCAGTTTCTGGACCGTCTAAGAACTATTAGTGCGAACACCATTCGCAAGGGTTCAACTCCCGCCGAATGCGCGATACTGGCAGAAGAAGGACGGTACAGACTTCTGTCGGCATTTATTCACGGATGTACAGGATCAGTAGGGAGGGAACTAAGATTCCGGATGCCCGAAAATCTTGAACAAGCCTTGAACATAGCCATGACAGTGTATAATGCGCTAAAGCTCGAAGGTGATCTGAAGGGAGAAAGAACTTACAGACCAGACGCTAGGACCATCACATGTTACGGATGTAACAAGAAGGGACATATTCGGAGAGACTGCTGGGCAGCCAAGGGAGGTTACCCAAGAAATACTTATCGCAAACAAGCGAAGTATGAGGTTGATAGAACAGATAGTAGAAGACATTCGGTGCAATGTTGGGAATGCGGTAGGCTAGGACACATAGCAAGGGACTGTACTAAGAGAAAGTTGCCGACTACGCGAACCAAACAAACAGATGGAGCAATCGCGGGTAAGCAGACCCCAAACTAAAAGAGACCTTTGGAGGCCCCGTACGAAGGTCAATGATAACCACAGAAAGATCATTCCGACAAATTCGGATGGATGTGTAGATGTTAGGACGAGGTTTATTTAGGATCGGCAGAGATAATTATCCCCTGACAGATAAGGAATTTCACGGGGAGGGGAATGAAATTTAGGGAAAATAGAGCGCGAGGAACGGTTTTAAGGACAGCTAAGACTTTAGAAACCAACCCTCCAGCGGGTAGTGCGCACACTGGTAGACCGCAAGACTCGGAGTCTATAGTAGGACCGAGGGCGGAGCTACGAGAAGAAATATTTGGAATTAATGGCTTCCAACGTAACGATACCGGCTCAAACGACGGTAATCGCCAGAGTGAATTTGGAAACTGGAGAAAGGGTTAGGGTGGAAACAGGAAATATACCACCGACGATTTTATTGGAAAGTGCTGGGATGTTGATCCCAGGGATATATACGGGACGTGCGTTGTCCCAGGTATACGATAGTAAGGAATTCCGCAGTGAGGCGAAATCAAAACGTAGGGAAGATAAGTATGAGGAACCGCGGAGCGACCCACATAGGCAGAATGATAAACGGTTGCTATATAGTGAATCAACGCGACTCGGGAAGCTAGGTCAGCAGAAAGCGTTGCGACAGGTTGGGAATGAGACCAGCAACCTTGAGAAGAGCTATGCCAGCTGAATAGTCCCGATGGTTAACACAAGCGGGGAGGATGTCATAATACAAGCAGGGACGCTTGTTTCAACGGTTAGTTTATATGAGGAAATTCCGATGACTAAGGGAGGAAGGACCGCTGAGGTATGGACAGCGCAAGCATGCAATAAACAATTGATGACAAAAGTCGAGCAACAGAATGCGAAGGTACCCGAGATTTTACGGGAAAAGTTGATGCATTTAAGCCAAGTAGAACGGGAGGAACTAGAACCAGTAATCATGGATTATCAGGATTATTCAAAAAACACTTAGACGGTAAGATTCCGTGTACAACTTTTGGCGAGCATTAAATTAAGACCGGTGATGCCAAGCCCGTTAAGAGACAACAGTATAGATGCCCATATGCACTCAGGGAAGAGATGCACAGGCAGCTGGAAGAGATGAAAAACAGAGGAGTAATCACAGAGGCTATAAGCGATTGGTCAGCACTGGTGATACTCGTAACAAAGAAATCAATCGACAAACAGCCCAGGTATAGGTTTTGCGCCGATTTTCGTGGTTTAAATACGGTGACCCAAATACCCGTCCATCCCATGCCCCTAGTACAGGAGAATATAGATAGGCTAAATGGAAACAAATATTTCACCCTAGTAGACATGGAAGATGCCTACTATCATATTCCGATTAGAAAAGAGGACAGGCATAAGACTGCAATCATAACACCCTTCGGCAGTTACCAGTATGAACGCTTAGCTTTTGGATTGGCCGGAGCGCCCAGTACTTTTACGAGAGTGATAAACAATGTACTACTTGGAATGGGAGAAACCATGTGTTTAATTTTCATGGACGACATTTTAATATTTTCCAAGACAATTGAGGAACATGCGAATCGGTTAAGAACAGTGTTAGGGAGACTAAGGGAAGCTAAGTTTACTTTGAATTTAGCGAAATGTCATTTCGCACAGGACCGGGTAGAGTATTTAGGATTTATAGTAACGAAGGAGGGGGTAATGCCTTCAGAAAAGAAATTGACCGCTATACACACGTTCCCCAGACCAAGGACGGTGAGGGACGTGAGATCATTTTTAGGATTCAGTGGCTATTACAGACAATTTATTCCCAGATACGCTGAATTAGCACGACCCTTGACTATACTAACACGGAAGGACCAGAAATTTGTTTGGGAAGAACCGCAGGAAGATGCATTTCGGAAACTAAAAGACGCCATTAGTTCTGATGTGGTGTTAGCTTATCCCAGTATGGACCCGAAACATGAATAACTGATAATCTGGCTTCTTGGTTGCAATATATTTATATGCATAGTGAATGTTCTTATTCCTCATTACAAATATAAATACAGTTTTCCATTGAAATATGATACCTTTAAGCACCTTATCTAATTGTTCAGTTTCCTTTCAGGATTTGTGCAAATATATGAAATTGCATTTGTAATAAGAAATGTAAAGCTGTATAGTTAGTATTTGCGTCAGTCGTTTCCATACACAACTTGGAAGCCATCATGTGTGAAAGACCAGGTGTAAGCTTGCAAACCATTCTGCACTCTCTGGAAACAAGAGTACCAAAAATCATACTCCAGAGAGTTGAAGAATTGTATCCTGATGTGATGGAGAGCATGGTGAGTTTTCTGTGCGCAGAAAATAATTGTATCTGTGTATTTATATGGCCACAAAAAATACGTTTTGTGACAAGTTCTTGTTACCTTTCCATTTTGTCAGTTGTCACCATTTTGATACAGTGTACAGTGTTTATAGTGAAAGTGTATTGTGAAGATGCAAGTCTTCTGGGATGTTACAGCATGTTGACTTTTAAATGGTTACCAGTGTTTCAAAGGCTCCTTGTTTGTGTGTACATCTGTGTTGATGGTCATTAGTTTAACAATTTGAACTAACTTTTACTCCTACACATGTGAGACTGGACAACGTAACTATTTTTTGGTAGGGAACTGCTGTGTGTCTGAAAATTACAGTGACGCTATATGGAATTCAAGAAAATACCAACAAAGGTACTATTTTAAAATATAAAGTTCTTGCACTTAAAGCCTTCTTTGTAAAGACATTATATTTCATATGGTACGTTTGTTGATATATTCTTCAATTTTAACAATTATTGCATGGGTGTTAATGCCATAGATTTCACTGATACTGTGTACATGGTTATGTAGGTATGAATTTTCTGAGATCTACCGCCCCATTTTCAGTGTAATCCAAGAATAATACCAGGAATACATATCAATTCCGGGGGTCAAAGGGGCAGTATGTGGCCTCAGGGGTACATCGATGCTGGCAGAGGTGTACCGTTAAAACCTGAGAAATGCCATCTATCCCTGCCAAGTCCAATCCATGCACGTCAATGTCATGGCCCCTGGTAACGTCTCTGACGTCTAAGACATGGAGGGGCGATAAGCGAGTTCCCGACGCTGATACTTGGGACAAGCCAGCTAGGGGTGCAAACCCCAACAGAAAAACCAGGTCCTCCAAGTTACGGAGGTTAGGAGCAAGGCCAGCACCCTTGCCCTATAAAAACAATTGCTAAAGAATCTCAACGAAAGAAAGCCGGACAGATATTTGGATGCAGACCAACGCGAGTTAAATGGACAAAAGGAAAGAAATTAACAATAGGAACATGGAATGTTAAGACAATATTAAAAGTAGGGAAAATGCAAGAATTAGATGATCAACTAGCAAACACAAGCTTAGAAATTGTGGCAATACAAGAAACAAGATGGGAAGGGAATGGAATAATTAACAAAAACAATTATTCTCTATATTACAGTGGATCTACTTTGAAGAGTGGACAAGCAGGCACTGGTTTTTATGTTAAAAAAACAATACACAATCATGTTTTGAACTTCTCACCGGTAAATGAAAGATTGTGTAAGTTGAAAATCAAAGGAAAATTTAATAACATAACAATAATCAGTGCATATGCCCCAACAGCGGAGAAAGAAACAGAAACTAAAGAACAGTTCTATGAAGAACTACAGAACATGATATATAATACTCCACGTAGTGACACAATAATCATACTAGGTGATTTCAACGCAAAATTAGGGAAGGAGGATAGATACAAAAATGTCACAAGTAAACATATGTTGCACGAACAAACAAGTGAAAATGGAGAATTACTGTGTGAATTTGCAACAGTAAATGAAATGCAAGTAATGAGTACAAAGTTCCAACATAAAAAGATACATATGGGAACCTGGATATCTCCTGACCAAAACACAAACCAAATTGATCATGTATTAATAAATAAAAAGAAAAGAGATCTAATTGAAGACATTCGAACAATGAGAGGACCGAGCATCGATTCAGACCATTTCCTGGTGAAAACTATCCTTAAACAAAAGTTACCACTTGCATACAAGAAGAAACCTACACCCAACACACATTGGAATAAAAATGCATTTACAGATACAACAAAAATAAGACAGTACAAAACAGAATTACATAAGAAATTAATAGAACTGCCAGAGACCCAAGAAATCAACAAGGAATGGGAAGGAGTAAAGAATGCCATAATCGAAGCGGCAAATAATATAATCAAAAAACAAGATAAACAAAATAGAAACGAATGGTGGGATGAAGAATGCCGGACAGCGATACAAGAAAAGAATATTGTAATTCTAAGAGGCTGGAAGCAAATAAAATCTGTAGAATTAAGAAAAAAGAATGGCTTAACAATAAAATAAGCCAAATAGAAGAAAACTTTAAGAAGAACGAAGTAAGGAAATTCTACAAAGACGCCAAAGAACTTGATAAATGGCAAACAAACATGCCAATCCAATGTAAGGACGGAGATGGAAATATAATAATACAAAAAGAAAAAATATTAGAAATATGGAAAGAGTATTTTAGAAACTTATTTGAAGAAGATGGAACAACAGCCGATCCAGTCACGATAGAGAATATTGTGGATGATAACCAAGAAATTATACCACCAACCTTCAATGAAATTTGTAGTATTATAAACAAATTAAAAAACAACAAAGCAGCGGGGTCTCAAAATATATGCCCAGAAGTAATCAAATATGGTGGAAGAACATTGAAATATAAAATTCATAGACTAATTCCAAATATTTGGGACAAAGAACAGTTACCAGAACAATGGAGGGAACGAATCATCTGTCCAATCTACAAAAAAGGTGACAGGCTGGGTTGCAAAATTTAGAGACCAATAACTCTGCTAAACACAGCATACAAAATACTGGCAATACTGTTGAATACACGGCTCATACAGATTATTGGGAGGAAACATACAGGACATATTAAATAATGAGCATAGTTGCAGTGTAATGGTAGTGCCTGGAAGGAAACATACAGGACATATTTAATGAGCATACTTGCAGTGTAATGGTAGTGCCAGGGAGGAAACATACAGGACATTAAATAATCAGTCTAACTTCAGTGCAATGGTAGTGCCTGGGAGGATACATACAGGACATATTAAATAATGAAGTGAAGATGGCGGATTGTTATGTGTCGCAGAAGTTAAACTCTCTGCAAAGAATTTATAATCCAGTTGATAATAGTGATCATAGATGCCTAAAATGTGCTGAATTAGTGAGTCAATTAGAGGAAACACGTAAGGAATTAAGTTCATCTCAATTAATAATTAACCTCTTGTATAAAGAGATAAACGATATCACTACAGAGAAGACGTCCAAGCCTTCTAATACTACCTCAGAGTATGAAACTGATATAGATGTTACTTCGTCCAGTAAATGGTTCAACGTGGCATCTATACGACCGTATAAACAAATTAAGGCAAGAAATTCTAACATCTATCAATTAACTCAGCCCACAGAACATGATAACAGGTATACTATATTGACTAACCTTCCTGAAACTATTATTTGCCAAGATGTAAAGGTGCACCTAACCTCACGGAAGCAAATCAAATCTCCACAAACAACTACGCGAAGAAGAAGGATTATGAAAAATTCAGGAATCAACCAGCTATTCGTCACCAAGGAATATCGCTCAACAACCTTCATGAAACCATCATAAAGTGCAAAGTGAACCAATCAATGATCAAAATTCAACTATATACCAACTATTCTTAATGGTCAAATCAACTCAACCATGAAAGATAATGAAATTAATAGTATGAACAGTAAACTGGATTACATACATAATTTATTGAAAGAATCTAAAGCAGAACTGCTTAACAACAAGGCAAAATACCTAAAGTGCTGTAAACATAAAGTTTTATTAATAGGTGATAGTCACATGAAATGATGCGCGGCTCTGATGATCGCCTCCCTGGATGCTCGTTTTGATGTGCGTGGTGTTGTGAAGCCAGGATCAGTCACTGGATCATTAATGGAGACGGCGAAAGGTGATGTGGGAAGTCTTACAATGAATGACTTTCTAATAATTTGCAGCGGAGCGAATGACATTGACAGGAATGATTGTAGAAATGCATTTAACAATATCACCAATTTTATTAAGAATGTAAATCATACTAATATAATTTTAATAAGTGCTCCCTACAGACATGATATTATGGATTATTCTCATGTTAACGATTTAATCAAATCTTTTAATAATAAACTATTTAAACTTGCTAAAACTTTCAGCCATGTTAGCATAATTGAAATTGTCAACAATAGACTTTTATTTACCAAGCATGGGCTACATCTAAATGAATCTGGTAAAGAACTATTATCAATTCAATTAGTACTACATACATTTTCAATACTGGAAGAAGTCAGTAGTAAACCCATCATTTTTGGGTGGTATGACAAAAATTTACAAGTCAATGTTTTATTAGCTAAACCTTCTTATGCACATACCAATTGTCAGTTGGCAACTGAGCAAACACCTAAACGCAATAGGAAATTGCCTGTAACTAGGAAAGATGATTTTTATGGGAAATTTAACTGAGGAATCACAATCCAGCAGAGCATTCAACTGCAATGAGTTAAAATGTAATGAGAACCAAGACCATTTAAGACATCTCTTTATCCCTACAACCTCTAAAAAAGATTTCGTCATATTTTACCAAAATATTAGAGGTCTTAACAGCAATAAACTTGATGAACTAACTATTTCTTTATCGGCAAATTTATTCTCCACATATTATACGCTTAACAGAGCATCATTTATGTAATAATGATATAGATACAATTGTACTGGCAAATTATAATCTTGGAGCTAAATTTTGTAGGAAAACATTTAAAAATGGAGGAGTATGTATTTTTACTTATGAATCTATTCAGTGTACTAATATAAACTTAGAAACATTTTGTAAAGAAAAGGACCTGGAGTTATGTGCAGTTAAATTGCACCTCAGGTCTTATGAAATATGTATTATAACTATCTATGGATCTCCATCTGGCAACTTTCAATATTTTACACATAATCTTGAGAAAATTCTAAGCATGGTTTATAGCAACACTATTGAAATAATATGTGGAGACATCAATATAAACTATCTTAATGATTCCACATACAAACAATTACTAGATTCATTATTAGCCTCTTATGGTCTGTGTAGTACAGTTCAATTTCCCAATAGAATCCAGAATAACTCTCACTCTGCAATTGATAATATTTTTATCGATGTAGTGAAGTAATTTTTTGTGTTATGAGATTTGTGTAATTTGTGTACAAAAGTTACAATGTAGAACACCACTACCTTGAAGGCAGGCAATACGCTGACGTTGATGAAATCAAGAACGTGAAGGACCGATGAAGAAATAATGCGTAAGCGTTTCATTAGGTGGAAAGAGACTTTAGTAACGCCTGACCAAGGTTGTTTAAACCTAGGTGGTCAGCAGTTGCGAGGATATTGAAGGTCTTTTTTGATTACAAATTGTTTATAAACATACGTAATAATGGGTATAAAAACCCTGGGAAAAGTCAGAAAGCACGTTCAGAAAGCACGGTCAGAAAGCAGAGTTAGAAAGTCCAGCCAGAAGGTACCACGAGAGAGGACACACGGACGGTCTCGTGGGTCCGAGACCGATTCCAGTTACGACGAACCAACGGCAGAGACTCCGACAAGACGGCACCATAGTCATCGCGACCAACACCGAACTTCTGATCTACATCGGCGCCATTTTAAGTTTCCAAGGTAGGACAAGTCATCGAGTTGCCCAAGGTACATGGTGGTCTAGCTACAGAATGCACACGAAAGTTGAGTAATCACTGATACGCCTCGCCCAATAAGTTTTATTAATGTAACCCTTTTTAGTAATATATTTCAAAAACCCAAGTTGGTGCTCTCATTACCTCTAAACTCCCACGACTTTCCGAGCCTGACAAATTAATAGCAGACGGAGACTGATCTCTCGCAGTCTCCACAATAATTAATAACACCCAAATATTCCGAGAGATGGTGGCACGCTACCGGGTCGGGTATCTGGACTATAAGCCCTGACGCCTGGTCCTCACAATTTACAGTGTCTCAGTTCACGACCTACCGATAATAGTTGGAAATCGGAAGATCGGGAGTTGCGGCACGACAAAATGGTGGCAGCGGTGGGATCATTAGTTGGCTTAAAAATAGTGGCAGCATCGCGATAATTTAGTTGGCCATTACAGTATGTGCAAAATTAGCGGCAGCATTTTAAACATTAGTTAGCACAAAAGTTGGTGACAGAGTCACGATAATTTAGTTGATCATTGTAATACGTTGAAGTGTTTATATTAAGTAAAAATCGCTGACACGTGAAGGTTAGTTAGGTAGCAGTTAAGAAACAGCCAACTAGACAATAATATACAGGAAACGTAGCATATTATTGCAAGAGAGTGAGAGCTATTTTTTTAATACTTGGTGGAAAAATAGATAAAAGGTAAAATGGAATCCAGAATGAGGACTTTAGAAGAACTTATGCAGAATTTAAGTTTAGGCAGAAGTAAAGACTTGTCTTTAGTAGCTAGCATTAAGGAGTATGCAGGACCCAAGACAAGTAAGAAGTCAATTCAAGAATTTTTTGACCAGATTGAACAGTACGGACAAATTAGTAATTGGACCGAGCATGACTTAGTAGCTATTACTATATCAAAATTGACCGACGAGGCAGCATTGTTTGTAAAAGGACTCGACCAGTCGGAACGACAGAATTTGACATACGAGAGACTAAAGGAATTACTAACACGAAGATTCTCGGACAGATTACCCTTACAGTACCATTACACGCTGTTGCATGAGGCGAGACAAGAAAAGACGGAGACACCAGCTCAGTTTCTGGACCGTCTAAGAACTATTAGTGCGAACACCATTCGCAAGGGTTCAACTCCCGCCGAATGCGCGATACTGGCAGAAGAAGGACGGTACAGACTTCTGTCGGCATTTATTCACGGATGTACAGGATCAGTAGGGAGGGAACTAAGATTCCGGATGCCCGAAAATCTTGAACAAGCCTTGAACATAGCCATGACAGTGTATAATGCGCTAAAGCTCGAAGGTGATCTGAAGGGAGAAAGAACTTACAGACCAGACGCTAGGACCATCACATGTTACGGATGTAACAAGAAGGGACATATTCGGAGAGACTGCAGGGCAGCCAAGGGAGGTTACCCAAGAAATACTTATCGCAAACAAGCGAAGTATGAGGTTGATAGAACAGATAGTAGAAGACATTCGGTGCAATGTTGGGAATGCGGTAGGCTAGGACACATAGCAAGGGACTGTACTAAGAGAAAGTTGCCGACTACGCGAACCAAACAAACAGAAGGAGCAATCGCGGGTAAGCAGACCCCAAACTAAAAGAGACCTTTGGAGGCCCCGTACGAAGGTCAATGATAACCACAGAAAAGATCATTCCGACAATTGCGGATGGAACTAATGAGGATTTAGTTCTGACAGTTAAGGTGAGTGAAGAAAATTTTGAGTTTCTTGTGGATACAGGGGCAAGTGTTTCGTTGATTCAACCAAGAGTTGGATCTGGGCTGAGCGATGGATCTCAGTATGTGGTAAGAGGTGTGACAGGTAGCGAGCTGAAAATCAAAGGACTGAGATGCCTACGATTTCAGCTCGGGACCAGAACGTTTGAGCACACATTTTTAGTAGCTAGGATAGCCACTAAATACCACGGGATAATGGGACTGGATAGTCTCAGGACTTTAGAAGCCGTGATAGATGTAGGACGAGGTTTATTTAGGATCGGCAGAGATAATTATCCCCAGACAGATAAGGAATGTTACGGGGAGGGGAATGAATTTTTAGGGAAAATAGAGCGCGACGGTAAGACAGCTAAGACTTTAGAAACCAACCCTCCAGCGGGTAGTGCGCACACTGGTAGACCGCAAGACTCGGAGTCTATAGTAGGACCGAGGGCGGAGCTACGAGAAGAAATATTTGGAATTATGGCTTCCAACGTAACGATACCGGCTCAAACGACGGTAATCGCCAGAGTGAATTTGGAAACTGGAGAAAGGGTTAGGTTGGAAACAGGAAATATACCACCGACGATTTTATTGGAAAGTGCTGGGATGTTGATCCCAGGGATATATACGGGACGTGCGTTGTCCCAGGTATACGATAGTAAGGAATTCCGCAGTGAGGCGAAATCAAAACGTAGGGAAGATAAGTATGAGGAACCGCGGAGCGACCCACATAGGCAGAATGATAAACGCTTGCTATATAGTGAATCAACGCGACTCGGGAAGCTAGGTCAGCAGAAAGCGTTGCGACAGGTCGGGAATGAGACCAGCAACCTTGAGAAGAGCTATGCCAGCGGAATAGTCCAGATGGTAAACACAAGCGGGGAGGATGTCATAATACAAGCAGGGACGCTTGTTTCAACGGTTAGTTTATATGAGGAAATTCCGATGACTAAGGGAGGAAGGACCGCTGAGGTATGGACAGCGCAAGCATGCAATAAACAATTGATGACAAAAGTCGAGCAACAGAATGCGAAGGTACCCGAGATTTTACGGGAAAAGTTGATGCATTTAAGCCAAGTAGAACGGGAGGAACTAGAACCAGTAATCATGGATTATCAGGATCTATTCAAAAAACACTTAGACGGTAAGATTCCGTGTACAACTTTTGGCGAGCATTAAATTAAGACCGGTGATGCCAAGCCCGTTAAGAGACAACAGTATAGATGCCCATATGCACTCAGGGAAGAGATGCACAGGCAGCTGGAAGAGATGAAAAACAGAGGAGTAATCACAGAGGCTATAAGCGATTGGTCAGCACTGGTGATACTCGTAACAAAGAAATCAATCGACCAACAGCCCAGGTATAGGTTTTGCGCCGATTTTCGTGGTTTAAATACGGTGACCCAAATACCCGTCCATCCCATGCCCCTAGTACAGGAGAATATAGATAGGCTAAATGGAAACAAATATTTCACCCTAGTAGACATGGAAGATGCCTACTATCATATTCCGATTAGAAAAGAGGACAGGCATAAGACTGCAATCATAACACCCTTCGGCAGTTACCAGTATGAACGCTTAGCTTATGGATTGGCCGGAGCGCCCAGTACTTTTACGAGAGTGATAAACAATGTACTACTTGGATTGGGAGAAACCATGTGTTTAATTTTCATGGACGACATTTTAATATTTTCCAAGACAATTGAGGAACATGCGAATCGGTTAAGAACAGTGTTAGGGAGACTAAGGGAAGCTAAGTTTACTTTGAATTTAGCGAAATGTCATTTCGCACAGGACCGGGTAGAGTATTTAGGATTTTTAGTAACGAAGGAGGGGGTAATGCCTTCAGAAAAGAAATTGACCGCTATACACACGTTCCCCAGACCAAGGATGGTGAGGGACGTGAGATCATTTTTAGGACTCAGTGGCTATTACAGACAATTTATTCCCAGATACGCTGAATTAGCACGACCCTTGACTATACTAACACGGAAGGACCAGAAATTTGTTTGGGAAGAACCGCAGGAAGATGCATTTCGGAAACTAAAAGACGCCATTAGTTCTGATGTGGTGTTAGCTTATCCCAGTATGGACCCGAAACATGAATAACTGATAATCTGGCTTCTTGGTTGCAGTATATTCATATGCATAGTGAATGTCCTTATTCCTCATTAGAAATATAAATAGTTTTCCATTGAAATATGATACCTTTAAACATCTTATCTAATTGTTCAGTTTCCTTTCAGGATTTGTGCAAATATATGAAATTGCATTTGTAATAAGAACTGTAAAGCTGTATAGCTAGTATTTGCGTAAGTCGTTTCCATACACAACTTGGAAGCCATCATGTGTGAAAGACCAGGTGTAAGCTTGCAAACCATTCTGCACTATCTGGAAACAAGAGTACCAAAAATCATACTCCAGAGAGTTGAAGAATTGTATCCTGATGTGATGGAGAGCATGGTGAGTTTTCTGTGCGCAGCAAATAATTGTATCTGTGTATTTATATGGCACAAAAAATACGTTTTGTGACAAGTTCTTGTTACTTTTCCATTTTGTCAGTTGTCACCATTTTGATACAGTGTAGAGTGTTTATAGTGAAAGTGTATTGTGAAGATGCAAGGAACCTTTCACTTCAGTATTGTGTAAGATACGGGCAATCAGTCTGTTATTCCAGACGATGTTATTATTAGAAGAGGTTAAAAGTGCATCATGACAAACAGGAAGGGAACGCTATCCAATTTATGTTATTACGTCTTTGTGACAAGGTTTATTGTAATAGTTATCACATCTGTGTGACAGCACTCAAATTTATGCTTATTACGTCTGTGTGACAAAGTTCATTATAATACTTTCAGTCTCACCCAAAACAATTAACTCTCTTAAATGTATTATGATATGAGGGTACCACGCCTGTACGGCAGCTCAGTCTAATTAACAAGGGTGATATTGTGAAAGACATTTAAACTGTAGTCTCACCCCTGACCTAATAGAATGATAATTCTTTTTAACGTTTGACGTAAAACCCTAAAAGTAAATTGAAACCAATTGTGTAAAGTATAAGCAGTTGGCTTCAAAACATTCTCATTATATTTAATTAAGAGGATATGGTTGTAAGCCACGTCAGAGTTGAGATATGATTAGACTAATCAGACTATAAAAACCTCTGTTACTCAACCTGACGGGCACTTTTAGTCACATTGTCAGTCTGGACGTCAGGCGGGCTAGACCGGCCAGCAACATCTACGAAATAAACCTTCTTCTGGCTTCATCATCAGTTGTTTTACTATATTCAAACCCCGAGACGACACAACCTATCTGCTTCCGCTCGGCAACATTCACCCGTATCCACAAGCGAGGGCGCCTTAACGGACAACCTTCGATTACCGGATACAACATTGGTGTCAGATGTGTGTGGGGTTGTACAACAAATCTGCAACACTGGAGCAGTAAGAAGAAGGAAGACGCAGAAGAATCTCAACGAGAAGACGAACGGCTGAACTACAGAATCTGCTAGACAGATAATTCTGCAGTTCGAGAAGAAAACCCAGACAGCAGACGGAGTCCCGGCGACAGGCTGAGTCCCGGTAGCAGAGAAGAAATCGAGGCAGCAGGCAGAGTCCAGCCACCAGGCAGAGCCCAGGCAGCAGGCAGAGCCCGGTAGCAGAGAAGAAATCGAGGCAGCAGGCAGAGTCCATTTGAAATATGATACCTTTAAAAACCTTATCTAATTGTTCAGTTTCCTTTCAGGATTTGTGCAAATATTTGAAATTGCATTTGTAATAAGAACTGTAAAGCTGTATAGTTAGTATCTGCGTAAGTCGTTTCCATATACAACTTGGAAGCCACCATGTGTGAAAGACCAGGTGTAAGCTTGCAAACCATTCTGCACTCTCTGGAAACAAGAGTACCAAAAATCATACTCCAGAGTTGAAGAATTGTATCCTGATGTGATGGAGAGCATGGTGAGCTTTCTGTGCGCAGAAAATAATTGTATCTGTGTATTTATATGGCCACAAAAAATACGTTTTGTGACAAGTTTTTGTTACTTTTCCATTTTGTCAGTTGTCACCATTTTGATACAGTGTACAGTGTATATAGTGAAAGTGTATTGTGAAGATGCAAGTCTTCTGGGATGTTACAGCATGTTGAATTTTAAATGGTTACCAGTGTTTCAAAGGCTCCTTGTTTGTGTGTACATCTGTGTTGATGGTCATTAGTTTAACAATTTGAACTGATTTTTACTCCTACACATGTGAGACTGGACAACGTAACTATTTTTTGGTAGGGAACTGCTGTGTGTCTGAAAATAACAGTGACGCTATATGGAATTCAAGAAAATACCAACAATGGTACTATTTTAAAATATAAAGTTTTTGCACTTAAAGCCTTCTTTGTAAAGACATTATATTTCATATGGTACGTTTGTTGATATATTCTTCAATTTTAACAATTATTGCATGGGTATTAATGACATAGATTTCACTGACACTGTGTACATGGTTATGTAGGTATGAATTTTCTGAGATCTACCGCCCTCTATTTTCAGCGTAATCCAAGAATAATACCAGGAATACATATCAATTCCGGGGGTCAAAGGGGCAGTATGTGGCCTCAGGGGTACATCGATGCTGGCAGAGGTGTACCGTTAAAACCTGAGAAATGCCTTTTATTCCTGCCAAGTCCAATCCATGCACGTCAATGTCATGGCCCCTGGTAACGTCTCTGACGGCTAAGACATGGAGGGGCGAAAAGCGAGTTCCCAACGCTGATACTTGGGACAAGCCAGCTAGGGGAGCAAACCCCAACAGAAAAACCAGGTCCTCCAAGTTACGGAGATTAGGCGCAAGTGTTATATATGCTGAACATGCGCCTCTTAGAGGTATTGAGTAGTGTCTATTAGAGGGGTTATAAAGAGGTAGTATAGAGGTGTTACGCATAGGTATTGTAATGAGTAAATTCATTTTTATTTAATACTCTATTCATTGTACACGGCATAAGGAACCTATCACTTCAGTATTGGGTAAGATGCGGGCAATCAGTCTGTTATTCCACACGATGTTATTATTAGAAGACGTTAAAAGTGCATCATGACAAACAGGAAGGGAACGCTATCCAATTTATGTTATTACGTCTGTGTGACAAGGTTTATTGTAATAGTTATCACATCTGTGTGACAGCACTCAAATTTATGCTTATTACGTCTGTGTGACAAAGTTCATTATAATACTTTCAGTCTCACCCAAAACAATTAACTCTCTTAAATGTATTATGATATGAGGGTACCACGCCTGTACGGCAGCTCAGTCTAATTAACAAGGGTGATATTGTGAAAGACATTTAAACTGTAGTCTCACCCCTCACCTAATAGAATGATAATTCTTTTTAACTTTTGACGTAAAACCCTAAAAGTAAATTGAAACCAATTGTGTAAAGTATAAGCAGTTGGCTTCAAAACATTCTCATTATATTTAATTAAGAGGATATGGTTGTAAGCCACGTCAGAGTTGAGATATGATTAGACTAATCAGACTATAAAAACCTCTGTTACTCAACCTGACGGGCACTCTTAGTCACATTGTCAGTCTGGACGTCAGGCGGGCTAGACCTGACAGCAACATCTACGAAATAAACCTTCTTCTGGCTTCATCATCAGTTGTACTATGTTCAAACCCCGAGACGACACAACCTATCTGCTTCCGCTCGGCAACATTCACCCGTATCCACAAGCGAGGGCGCCTTAACGGACAACCTTCCATTACCGGATACAACATTGGTGTCAGATGTGTGTGGGGTTGTACAACAAATCTGCAACACTGGAGCAGTAAGAAGAAGGAAGACGCCGAAGAATCTCAACGAGAAGACGAACGGCTGAACTACAGAATCTGCTAGACAGATAATTCTGCAGTTCGAGAAGAAAACCCAGACAGCAGACGGAGTCCCGGCGACAGGCTGAGTCCCGGTAGCAGAGAAGAAATCGAGGCAGCAGGCAGAGTCCAGCCACCAGGCACAGCCCGGTAGCAGAGAAGAAATCGAGGTAACAAGCAGAGTCCATTTGAAATATGATACCCTTAAACACCTTATCTAATTGTTCAGTTTCCTTTCAGGATTTCTGCAAATATTTGAAATTGCATTTGTAATAAGAACTGTAAAGCTGTATAGTTAGTATTTGCGTAAGTCGTTTCCACATACAACTTGGAAGCCACCATGTGTGAAAGACCAGGTGTAAGCTTGCAAACCATTCTGCACTCTCTGGAAACCAGAGTATCAAAAATCATACTACAGAGAGTTGAAGAATTGTATCCTGATGTGATGGAGAGCATGGTGAGCTTTCTGTGCGCAGAAAATAATTGTATCTGTGTATTTATATGGCCACAAAAAATACGTTTTGTGACAAGTTTCTGTTACTTTTCCATTTTGTCAGTTGTCACCATTTTGATACAGTGTACAGTGTATATAGTGAAAGTGTATTGTGAAGATGCAAGTCTTCTGGGATGTTACAGCATGTTGAATTTTAAATGGTTACCAGTGTTTCAAAGGCTCCTTTCAAAGGAAGACGACGAACAATCTCAACGAGAAGACGAACGGCTGAACTAAAGAATCTGCTAGACAGATAATTCTGCAGTTCCAGAAGAAAACCCAGACAGCAGACGGAGTCCCGGCGACAGGCTGAGTCCCGGTAGCAGAGAAGAAATCGAGGCAGCAGGCAGTCCAGCCACCAGGCAGAGCCCAGGCAGCAGGCAGAGCCCAAGCAGCAGGCAGAGCCCGATAGCAGAGAAGAAATCGAGGTAACAGGCAGAGTCCAGGCAGCAGGCACAGTTGCAGCAAACCAGAGACGTCAACGCGGGCCAGTCCACAGCGTACCGACCTCTACAAGCCAGCGTACAGCGCAAAGTGAGTACTTGCTCAATCCATGCCAAACCTGTACCCGAACCTAGATACTGAGGTTGTAAGCCCAGATAGTAATACTGCCAATATGACGGAGTTTATTTCAGTAGGCGAAGCATTAAAATTGGTAACACCGTTTAAAGGTGAAAAGAGAGATATCTTGGCGTTTATCGCCAACGTAGACACTGCTTTCGAAGTTATTGACCCGAGAAATGAGGGTACGTTGTTCAAGTTTGTATTAACGAGAATTAGTGGGGAACCCAGGACTGCCATTGCTCATAGAAATCTAGAGACATGGGAGGAATTAAAAGAGTTTTTAAAGAATACGTATACGGAAAAGCGAACACTTGATTACCATGCAAATCAATTGTTTAGCACTAAGCAAACAAAAGGGGAAAACGTATCAGAATGGATACAGCGAGTCCAGAAGCTAGGCTCGAAATTCCGAGAAGCTGCTTTGCAGGATTGCGAGCAAGAAGAGAGGGCAGGAATATTATCCCTTGCATACAAGTTGAGAAATATTTGTTTCATACAGGGTCTGTATTCTGACAGAATACAAACAATTGTACGGAGTAGGAATCACGCTAGCTTTGATGAGATAGCTGAAACTGTACTAGAGGAATAAAGTGCTATAGTTTCAAAGAATGAAAGGTACAAAGTTAATAATGCAAATACAGAAGGTCCGAAGTGCATTAACTGTAATAAGTTACGTCATGTAGCAAGTAGATGCTATTTAAGGGATAGAAAGGACATGAGGGTGAATCAATTCTCGGCGAGAAATGAAAACCGAGAAGCATAAAGGGATATTACTTGTTACAATTGCCAGGGAAAAGGACACGACGCGAAGCAATGTAGAAAAACCTAAGAAACACATAGAGAGGCAGGGGGTAAGCAGAGAAACAAATGGAAATAACCGTTCGGGAAACGAGTTTCGACCATCGGTAAGCAGCAGTCGACCGACGGTCCAATCTACTCAATAGGCTGCATTGGGGAAGCAAATGTAGAATTCCTTAGGCTAAAAGTAGATATTAGCAAGGAAAATGAATTGTTGCTACTAGTCGATACTTAGTCTTCTAAAAGGGAGTAAGTTAGTAGGAAGCACAGAGTATGATCCCGACAAGAAAATAAGAGTAAAATGTGTAGACGGATCCCCAATGGAAACCCACGGTGTGGTAGAAGCGAAAATCGAACTACGGAATAGTTCCATCAGACACGGATTTCAGTTGGTAAATAACCTGGCAGATATCCCATGCGACGGAATTTTAGGACGTGATTTTCTCCAACGCGTAAAAGCAAAAATTTGCTATGAGACGCGAACGGTGGAATTAAACGGGGAGGTATACAAAATGAGGGGTAAAACAGAACAGTTAGAAGAAAGCGAAACAAGGGTAAAGAAAATTGAACTATCTTTAATCTTAATTCACCGTGCATTTTCATTATTTAAAAGAACACACCAAATCACACAAATCCCTAAAGACCCCACAAACAGGTACCAAAAAACAATTGCAACAAACACTACAAATATGTAACAAAATAATTGACAAGAAACACAGAAAATACCTTATGGAAATAAAGCCGAAACCTCCCACACTTAATGTACTACTTAAAATTCACAAAGAAAACGAACCCATAAGACCGATAGTCATCAATATTCAAGCACCATCTTACAAAATTGCAAAATTCTTTAATAAATGGCTCACAAATCAGCTATCCCTGCAAAACCTTTACGTAACCAACAATTCAGTACAATTAGCTAACGACCTCATAGATCTCACTATTACAGAATCATCTAGAATGATCACTTTCGACATAAAAGACCTGTACGTCAATATTCCTATAGATGAAACCATCGCTATCTTGAAAACCAAATTCACAAAAAACAAGATTGACAAGGATACCACAACACAAGCAAGCACATTACTGGAAACTATACTAAGGCAAAACTATCTACAATTCGGGAACAAGTTCTTTCAACCATATAAAGGGGTAGCTATGGGCTCACCTATCTCTGGCTTGATAGCAGAAATATTTTTACAATATTATGAGCAACTACTAGCCAAGAACATCCTAGATGATAACAAAATTCTTTTTTATAATAGATATGTTGATGATATCCTAATAATTTACGACACACTATACACTAACAACAATGAAATTCACCATTACCTAAACAATATACACCCAAGCTTGCAATTCAAAGCAACAGAAGAACAAAACAATACCATTAGCTTCTTGGACTTATTAATAACTCGGAACAAGAAAACTCTCTCTATCGACATATTCCGAAAACCTACAGCAACGGACACTACAATACACTACAAATCAAACCACCCGTTACAACATAAGATAGCAGCTTATCGACACATGTTAAATAGGCTATATACATTACCATTATCACAGGAACAAAAAGACAAAGAATTGCATACCATTTTCTATATTGCAGAACAGAATGGTTACCCTACCCCTATAATAGAAAAACTGAACACCCAAATCAAAAACAAGAAAATACATCCTACTGACATACAAACACAAAACAATAATATATGGGTCACTTTTGGATACTATAGTCCTAATATCAGAAAAGTCACAAACATATTTAGGAACACAAACCTAAAGATAGCATTCCGCGCAACCAATACAGTAAAAAGCATCCTAAGAACGCACACACAGAATTATGATGAACATACTAAGAGTGGTATTTATAGTTTAAAGTGTAACACATGCAATAAGCACTATATAGGACAAACCGGACGTAGCCTATCCACTAGATTCTCCGAACATAACAGGTACATCAAAACCAACGACCCCAAATCAGCCTAAGCCCTCCATATTTTAAATAATCAACATGAATATTCCACAATACAAAATAGCATGAGATTAATAAAACCATGTAATAAAGGTAGCCACATGAATAAATAGAGAATTACTACATATACCTATATCACAAACACAATATATTAGTTAAGGAACAGATGCCGACAGAAGAGAACCCCCTCTTTAAACTCATCACCCCTACCCCGCCTCCCCCCAGCATTACGCAAACTCCGACTGGGAAATAATTCCTCATAACACAGTTCACTCTCACCGAATACACTTCAAGACGCAACCCCACAATATACTTGGTATGTCATTCTCATTATTAATTTCTTAATTTCAAAATTTATACCTTTAATTTCTATTATTATTATATTTCATTTACTTTATTATCTGTTATTATCTATTTATTCCACCTTTAATAAGTAATAAACTTTGAATTTACAGCACCAGAACCACCTCTTCTTCATATCAAATTTTATAGTCATATATACTACGCCATCAGGAGGACCGCACTGAAACGTGAAGTAAACAAACGACAACACTACATACAGCGCGAGTGTCTATCGTCGTGCTACAAAAATCCATCGCAAACAGTACAGTGTAGTGCGCGATCTCATGAAACCCTTAGAAGTGCGAACATCCTTTACACAATAGACATAGTGAACAGTGTTTTTAATACGTTATTTAACAAATCATCTTTTTAACTTTGTTTATGACTCGTGTGTTTTTAACTCATGCTCCAGATAGTGCATATTTTTAAATAATCAAACAGATGCTGCATTTGTGAAGCACTTTTATAAGAGTATAGGATCCCTGATGATGGCTCGCAAAGAGCCGAAACGCGTTGGATAATATCATGATATAAGGAGCTAGTCTGCGCCTTGAAAGTTGTGCATTTTGTTGGTGTGTTCTTTTAAAAAATTGAACTAATTAAATTACCTCCACGGACGGAGAGCATTGTGAGACTACCAGTGACACCGGGATCACCACTGGTAGGGGTAATAAATAAGTGGGAGATACAAGAAGGGGTGATAGTAGCAGCTTCGTTGACTAAAGTAACAGAGGGCTATGTGATGACCAGCATTTTAAACACCAATGACAAACAGGTGGAAATGAAGGAACCCTTAGTGGAATTAGAAAAGTTTGACACAACATCGAGTAGTGACCGAACTACTGAGTTCAAGTCCCAGAATAGGGAAAAGAACATTTTAGAACAACTGAGGTTAGAACACTTAAATAATCAGGAAGAAAAGTTATTGGTTGAAACATGTTTAGATTTCCAAGACATATTTTATCTGCCGGGAGATAAACTGAGCAGTACGGGGGCAACGCAACATTCAATCAGCATTGAACCTGGAACAGAACCCATCAATACTAGGCCATACAGGTTACCAGAAACTCAGAAACAAGAAGTAGAGAAACAAGTGCAGAAACTATTGAAAGAAGGAATAATAGAAGAAAGTAGTTCACCCTGGAATAGCCCAATGCTAGTAGTACCGAAAAAAATGGATGCCAGCGGGCAACAGAAATTTAGGTTGGTAGTGGACTACAGAAAACTAAATGAGAAAACTGTAGGGAATGCTTATCCACTACCAGATATCACTGAAATACTTGACCAGTTAGGACAAGCCAAATATTTCTCTTGTTTGGATTTAGCAATGGGGTACCACCAAATTGATATGAACCCCGGTGATATAGATAAAACAGCTTTCAGTACGAAAGAAGGACACTGGGCATATAAGAGAATGCCTTTTGGATTAAAAACAGCACCTGCCACGTTCCAAAAGATGATGAATACGGTATTAAGTGGGTTAACGGGAACAAGGTGTTTTGTTTTTCTAGATGATACAGTAATTTACGCAAACTCATTGGCAGATCACGATAGGAAATTAAGACATGTATTTGGGAGGTTGCGAAAGAATAATCTGAAACTACAACCAGATAAATGTGAATTTCTGCGAAAAGAAGTAACTTTTCTTGGACATCAAATTTCGGAGTTCGGAGTCGAACCCGACTCTCGTAAGATAGAGTCAATAAAGAATTTCCCAACTCCCAAGACGGCTAAACAGCTGAAGAGTTTTCTGGGGTTAGCGGGGTACTATAGAAGGTTCGTGTCTCAATTCAGTAAAGTAGCAGCTCCACTGCATAAATTACTAAAAGAGGACGCGAAATACATATGGGAGGAAAACCAACAATTTGCTTTTCAGACACTAAAACAAAAGCTAATATCGCAACCGATTTTACAATATCCAGATTTTTCGAAGAAATTTATCCTGACGACTGACGCATCGAATGAAGGTGCAGGAGCGGTCTTGTCACAAGGTGCAGTAGGTAAAGATGGATGATTTAGGTTATTCCATAGAAACATATAATGAATCACCTGGAATTTACTACGAAAGCAAAGGTGTGGCAGTAATATATAATAATGCGTGGAGGACCATTGTATATGTAAATCTCAACAAGCTTGATAACGAGACATTGATGTTAAGGCAATACATAAATCATGTGGACATGCTATGTCAGAAAACTAGCATCAGAAATTGGACAGGATGCGCTCACTTCGATTCAGATACTAGGGAACGCTTGAATCAGATAACCAGAACAGAAAATTTATTGAAGGAAATTACGGGGCAACAAACAGGTGGAATTAGGAAGAACAGGGGAGTTTTCAATTTTGTAGGAGAATTGAGCAAAATATTATTTGGAACCATGGACGAGGATGATGCAAAGTACTACAACGAGCAGATTAAACTATTTGAACAAAATAAAGAGGATGTAACTTCACTCATGAAGCAGCAACTTTATGTAGTAAAGTCTTCACTGGCAGCGGTCAACAACACGTTGGCAGATGTTGAATATAACGAGGGTTTGCTAAAAGAAGGAATGAACAAAATTAATCATTATATAAGTACTTTGAAATCCGAAGCAGTGGAAAGAATGAATGTAATCGGTGCTAGAGTTGAGGTTGAGGGACACCTATTAAGAGCAAGTAATGCGATGACCGCATTACAACGCGATCTGGATTTGTTAATTAATAGTGTAATGAATGCACAGAAAGGGAGTGTTACAACCTCAAGTAATTTCCCCCGTCACACTGATGGAGGTGTTAATAAAGAGTATTCCAGCTTTTCCAAAGGACACACCTTACCTTTCCCATTGAGCAAGGACTCAGTACATTTGATACTTAGGTTATGTGAACTACAAGTGTACATAAAGGATGGTATTTATGCTATGTTATTGCATTACCACTGGTAAACAGAGGAAATTTTAATATTTATAGATTGATCCCAATTCCTGTTCCCATTGATCGCACCAAGTATCTATACATTGACACAGGTAAGTCATTTTTGTGGATCGATCAAGCAAACAATATTACTTCACGACAGATAATCAATGGATGGATTCGTGCAAACTAGTGAATACTATGTCATATGTGAGTAAACAGAACCAACCTCTCCTCTCTTCCCACCTACATGATAATTGTATGGTAAAACTGTTACAACCCAGAGGAGCTGTTCCATCGAGTTGTGACAAACGTATTGTCGAAATTTCAAGTTCAATTTGGACTCAATTGACAAATAATGAGTGGATTTATTTTGTACCCACCAGTGAGAGTGTCACTATTCTGTGTACGGAGAGACCTCCAGTGGACGTAGTAGTATCAGGGATTGGAAAATTAGGATTAAGTGCCAGTTGTAAACGATTTGGAAAATCCGCATTATTTCAAACCCATACCATCTTGAATGCTGAAAATCCTTTCAGGATTTGTGCAAATATTTGAAATTGCATTTGTAATAAGAACTGTAAAGCTGTATAGTTAGTATTTGCGTAAGTCGTTTCCATATACAACTTGGAAGCCATCATGTGTGAAAGACCAGGTGTAAGCTTGCAAACCATTCTGCACTCTCTGGAAATAAGAGTACCAAAAATCATACTACAGAGAGTTGAAGAATTGTATCCTGCTGTGATGGAGAGCATGGTGAGTTTTCTGTGCGCAGAAAATAATTGTATCTGTGTATTTATATTGTGCCGTGTTACGTGATTTGGGCACGAGATAGTTCCGCCGGACGATAACTGCCACCCCCTTGTCTTCATTGAGTGGTACCTGTCCTTTCCTCCCCTGTGGCTATTATGGTTTGTTCCAACTGTTTACCTTTTTACGTGTGCTTTTTCCTAGGGTCACTCAACATCCTGGCTACGAGATAGTTACATCAAAAGTCTTTTTCGGCTCTTGGTTCTAAATTTACGTTTTGGCAAGCTAGATTATTGGATTCTGTAGTCCTTGGCAGTGCTGCAACGTGAGTGAGGGTTTTTATCTACCTGAGCACTACCAAGTGTCCATTGAGCTGTGTGGAGCCTCTTTAATTTGTTATCGAAGTGATTTTTGGTTATTGTGTTTATATGTGACTGTCTACGAGGTTTCTGTAAGTACTGTTTCACGTTTCATTGACCTGTAATAAATAGATGGATGCATTGTGAATTGTTGTAGTGACTGAGTGCGTTGGAGGAGTGTTGTTTGTGCCGTCAGGGAGGAATAGTGATCTGCTGAGTTATGAAATGTAAAATCAGATGGCACAATATGGCCACAAAAAATACGTTTTGTGACAAGTTTTTATTACTTTTCCATTTTGTCAGTTGTCACCATTTTGATACAGTGTAGAGTGTTTATAATGAAAGTGTATTGTGAAGATGCAAGTCTTCTGGGATGTTACAGCATGTTGACTTTTAAATGGTTACCAGTGTTTCAAAGGCTCCTTGTTTGTGTGTACATCTGTGTTGATGGTCATTAGTTTAACAATTTTAACTGACTTTCACTCCTACACATGTGAGACTGGACAACGTAACTATTTTTTGGTAGGGAACTGTTGTGTGTCTGAAAATTACAGTGACGCTATATGGAATTCAACAAAATACCAACAAAGGTACTATTTTTAAATATAAAGTTTTTGCACTTAAAGCCTTCTTTGTAAAGACATTATATTTCATATGGTACGTTTGTTGATATATTCTTGAATTTTAACAATTATTGCATGGGTGTTAATGCCATAGATTTCACTGACACTGTGTACATGGTTATGTAGGTATGAATTTTCTGAGATCTACCGCCCTCTATCTTCAGTGTAATCCAAGAATAATACCAGGAATACATATCAATTCCGGGGGTCAAAGGGGCAGTATGTGGCCTCAGGGGTACATCGGTGCTGGCAGAGGTGTACCGTTAAAACCTGAGAAATGCCATTTATTCCTGCCAAGTCCAATCCATGCACGTCAATGTCATGGCCCTGGTAACGTCTCTGACGGCTAAGACATGGAGGGGCGAAAAGCGAGTTCCCAACGCTGATACTTGGGACAAGCCAGTTAGGGGAGCAAACCCCAACAGAAAAACCAGGTCCTCCAAGTTATGGAGATCAGGCGCAAGTGTTATATATGCTGAACATGCGCCTCTTAGAGGTATTGAGTAGTGTCTATTAGAGGGGTTATAAAGAGGTAGTATAGAGGTGTTACGCATAGGTATTGTAACGAGTAAATTCATTTTTATTTAATACTTTATTCATTGTACACGGCATAAGGAACCTTTCACTTCAGTATTGTGTAAGATACGGGCAATCAGTCTGTTATTCCAGACGATGTTATTATTAGAAGAGGTTAAAAGTGCATCATGACAAACAGGAAGGGAACGCTATCCAATTTATGTTATTACGTCTGTGTGACAAGGTTTATTGTAATAGTTATCACATCTGTGTGACAGCACTCAAATTTATGCTTATTACGTCTGTGTGACAAAGTTCATTATAATACTTTCAGTCTCACCCAAAACAATTAACTCTCTTAAATGTATTATGATATGAGGGTACCACGCCTGTACGGCAGCTCAGTCTAATTAACAAGGGTGATATTGTGAAAGACATTTAAACTGTAGTCTCACCCCTCACCTAATAGAATGATAATTCTTTTTAACGTTTGACGTAAAACCCTAAAAGTAAATTGAAAGCAATTGTGTAAAGTATAAGCAGTTGGCTTCAAAACATTCTCATTATATTTAATTAAGAGGATATGGTTGTAAGCCACGTCACAGTTGAGATATGATTAGACTAATCAGACTATAAAAACCTCTGTTACTCAACCTGACGGGCACTCTTAGTCACATTGTCAGTCTGGACGTCAGGCGGGCTAGACCTGCCAGCAACATCTACGAAATAAACCTTCTTCTGGCTTCATCATCAGTTGTACTATATTCAAACCCCGAGACGACACAACCTATCTGCTTCCGCTCGGCAACATTCACCCGTATCCACAAGCGAGGGCGCCTTAACGGACAACCTTCCATTACCGGATACAACATTGGTGTCAGATGTGTGTGGGGTTGTACAACAAATCTGCAACACTGGAGCAGTAAGAAGAAGGAAGACGCCGAACAATCTCAACCAGAAGACGAACGGCTGAACTACAGAATCTGCTAGACAGATAATTCTGCAGTTCGAGAAGAAAACCCAGACAGCAGACGGAGTCCCGGCGACAGGCTGAGTCCCGGTAGCAGAGAAGAAATCGAGGCAGCAGGCAGAGTCCAGCCACCAGGCAGAGCCCAGGCAGCAGAGAAGAAATCGAGGTAACAGGCAGAGTCCAGGCAGCAGGCAGAGTTGCAGCAAACCAGAGACGTCAACGCGGGCCAGTCCACAGCGTACCGACGTCTACAAGCCAGCGTACAGCGCAAAGTGAATACTTGCTCAATCCATGCCAAACCTGTACCCGAACCTAGATACTGAGGTTGTAAGCCCAGATAGTAATACTGCCTATATGACGGAGTTTATTTCAGTAGGCGAAGCATTAAAATTGGTAACACCGTTTAAAGGTGAAAAGAGAGATATCTTGGCGTTTATCGCCAACGTAGACACTGCTTTCGAAGTTATTGACCCGAGAAATGAGGGTACGTTGTTCAAGTTTGTATTAACGAGAATTAGTGGGGAACCCAGGACTGCCATTGCTCATAGAAATCTAGAGACATGGGAGGAATTAAAAGAGTTTTTAAAGAATACGTATACAGAAAAGCGAACACTTGATTACCATGCAAATCAATTGTTTAGCACTAAGCAAACAAATGGGGAAAACGTATCAGAATGGATACAGCGAGTCCAGAAGCTAGGCTCGAAATTCCGAGAAGCTGCTTTGCAGGATTGAGAGCAAGAAGAGAGGGCAGGAATATTAACCCTTGCAAACAAGTTGAGAAATATTTGTTTCATACAGGGTCTGTATTCTGACAGAATACAAACAATTGTAAGGAGTAGGAATCACGCTAGCTTTGATGAGATAGCTGAAACTGCACTAGAGGAAGATAGTGCTATAGTTTCAAACAATGAAAGGTACAAGGTTAATAATGCAAATACAGAAGGTCCGAAGTGCATTAACTGTAATAAGTTAGGTCATGTAGCAAGTAGATGCTATTTAAGGGATAGAAAGGACATGAGGGTGAATCAATTCTCGGCGAGAAATGAAAACCGAGAAGCATAAAGGGATATTACTTGTTACAATTGCCAGGGAAAAGGACACGACGCGAAGCAATGTAGAAAACCTAAGAAACACATAGAGAGGCAGGGGGTAAGCAGAGAAAGAAATGGAAATAACCGTTCGGGAAACGAGTTTCGACCATCGGTAAGCAGCAGTCGACCGACGGTCCAATCTACTCAATAGGCTGCATTGGGGAAGCAAATGTAGAATTCCTTAGGCTAAAAGTAGATATTAGCAAGGAAAATGAATTGTTGCTACTAGTCGATACTTAGTCTTCTAAAAGGGAGTAAGTTAGTAGGAAGCACAGAGTATGATCCCGACAAGAAAATAAGAGTAAAATGTGTAGACGGATCCCCAATGGAAACCCACGGTGTGGTAGAAGCGAAAATCGAACTAGGGAATAGTTCTATCAGACACGGATTTCAGTTGGTAAATAACCAGGTAGATATCCCATGCGACGGAATTTTAGGACGTGATTTTCTCCAACGCGTAAAAGCAAAAATTTGCTATGAGACGCGAACGGTGGAATTAAACGGGGAGGTATACAAAATGAGGGGTAAAACACAACAGTTAGAAGAAAGCGAAACAAGGGTAAAGAAAATTGAACTAATTAAATTACCTCCACGGACGGAGAGCATTGTGAGACTACCAGTGACACCGGTATCACCACTGGTAGGGGTAATAAATAAATGCGAGATACAAGAAGGGGTGATAGTAGCAGCTTCGTTGACTAAAGTAACAGAGGGCTATGTGATGACCAGCATTTTATACACCAATCACAAAGAGGTGGAAATGAAGGAACCCTTAGTGGAATTAGAAAAGTTTGACACAACATGGAGTAGTGACCGAACTACTGAGTTCAAGTCCCAGAATAGGGAAAAGATCATTTTAGAACAACTAAGTTTAGAACACTTAAATAATGAGGAAGAAAAGTTATTGGTTGAAACATGTTTAGATTTCCAAGACATATTTTATCTGCCGGGAGATAAACTGAGCAGTACGGGGGCAACGCAACATTCAATCAGCATTGAACCTGGAACAGAACCCATCAATACTAGGCCATACAGGTTACCAGAAACTCAGAAACAAGAAGTAGAGAAACAAGTGCAGAAACTATTGAAAGAAGGAATAATAGAAGAAAGTAGTTCACCCTGGAATAGCCCAATGCTAGTAGTACCGAAAAAAATGGATGCCAGCGGGCAACAGAAATTTAGGTTGGTAGTGGACTACAGAAAACTAAATGAGAAAACTGTAGGGAATGCTTATCCACTACCAGATATCACTGAAATACTTCACCAGTTAGGACAAGCCAAATATTTCTCTTGTTTGGATTTAGCAATGGGGTACCACCAAATTGATATGAACCCCGGTGATATAGATAAAACAGCTTTCAGTACGAAAGAAGGACACTGGGCATATAAGAGAATGCCTTTTGGATTAAAAACAGCACCTGCCACGTTCCAAAAGATGATGAATACGGTATTAAGTGGGTTAACGGGAACAAGGTGTTTTGTTTTTCTAGATGATATAGTAATTTACGCAAGCTCATTGGCAGATCACGATAGGAAATTAAGAGATGTATTTGGGAGGTTGCGAAAGAATAATCTGAAACTACAACCAGATAAATGTGAATTTCTGCGAAAAGAAGTAACTTTTCTTGGACATAAAATTTCGGAGTTCGGAGTCGAACCCGACTCTCGTAAGATAGAGTCAATAAAGAATTTCCCAACTCCCAGGACGGCTAAACAGCTGAAGAGTTTTCTGGGGTTAGCGGGTTACTATACAAGGTTCGTGCCTCAATTCAGCAAAGTAGCAGCTCCACTGCATAAATTACTAAAAATGGACGCGAAATACATATGGGAGGAAAACCAAGAATTTGCTTTTCAGACACTAAAACAAAAGCTAATATCGCAACCGATTTTACAATATCCAGATTTTTCGAAGAAACTTATCCTGACGACTGACGCATCGAATAAAGGTGCAGGAGCGGTCTTGTCACAAGGTGCAGTAGGTAAAGATGAATGATTTAGGTTATTCCATAGAAACATATAATGAATCACCTGGAATTTACTACGAAAGCAAAGGTGTGGCAGTAATATATAATAATGCGTGGAGGACCATTGTATATGTAAATCTCAACAAGCTTGATAACGAGACATTGATGTTAAGGCAATACATAAATCATGTGGACATGCTATGTCAGAAAACTAGCATCAGAAATTGGACAGGATGCGCTCACTTCGATTCAGATACTAGGGAACGCTTGAATCAGATAACCAGAACAGAAAATTTATTGAAGGAAATTACGGGGCAACAAACAGGTGGAATTAGGAAGAACAGGGGAGTTTTCAATTTTGTAGGAGAATTGAGCAAAATATTATTTGGAACCATGGACGAGGATGATGCAAAGTACTACAACGAGCAGATTAAACTATTTGAACAAAATTAAGAGGATGTAACTTCACTCATGAAGCAGCAACTTTATGTAGTAAAGTCTTCACTGGCAGCGGTCAACAACACGTTGGCAGATGTTGAATATAACGAGGGTTTGCTAAAAGAAGGGATCAACAAAATTAATCATTATATAAGTACTTTGAAATCAGAAGCAGTGGAAAGAATGAATGTAATCGGTGCTAGAGTTGAGGTTGAGGGACACCTATTAAGAGCAAGTAATGCGATGACCGCATTACAACGCGATCTGGATTTGTTAATTAATAGTGTAATGAATGCACAGAAGGGAGTGTTACAACCTCAAGTAATTTCCCCGTCACACTGATGGAGGTGTTAATAAAGAGTATTCCAGCTTTTCCAAAGGACACAACCTTACCTTTCCCATTGAGCAAGGACTCAGTACATTTGATACTTAGGTTATGTGAACTACAAGTGTACATAAAGGATGGTATTTTATGCTATGTTATTGCATTACCACTGGTAAACAGAGGAAATTTTAATATTTATAGATTGATCCCAATTCCTGTTCCCATTGATCGAACCAAGTATCTATACAATGACACAGGTAAGTCATTTTTGTGGATCGATCAAGCAAACAATATTACTTCACGACAGATAATCAATGGATGGATTCGTGCAAACTAGTGAATACTATGTCATATGTGTGTAAACAGAACCAACCTCTCCTCTCTTCCCACCTACATGATAATTGTATGGTAAAACTGTTACAACCCAGAGGAGCTGTTCCATCGAGTTGTGACAAACGTATTGTCGAAATTTCAAGTTCAATTTCGACTCAATTGACAAATAATGAGTGGATTTATTTTGTACCCACCAGTGAGAGTGTCGCTATTCTGTGTACGGAGAGACCTCCAGTGGACGTAGTAGTATCAGGGATTGGAAAATTAGGATTAAGTGCCAGTTGTAAACGATTTGGAAAATCCGCATTATTTCAAACCCATACCATCTTGAATGCTGAAAATCCTTTCAGGATTTGTGCAAATATTTGAAATTGCATTTGTAATAAGAACTGTAAAGCTGTATAGTTAGTATTTGCGTAAGTCGTTTCCATATACAACTTGGAAGCCATCATGTGTGAAAGACCAGGTGTAAGCTTGCAAACCATTCTGCACTCTCTGGAAATAAGAGTACCAAAAATCATACTACAGAGAGTTGAAGAATTGTATCCTGCTGTGATGGAGAGCATGGTGAGCTTTCTGTGCGCAGAAAATAATTGTATCTGTGTATTTATATGGCCACAAAAAATACGTTTTGTGACAAGTTCTTGTTACTTTTCCATTTTGTCAGTTGTCACCATTTTGATACAGTGTACAGTGTTTATAGTGAAAGTGTATTGTGAAGATGCAAGTCTTCTGGGATGTTACAGCATGTTGAATTTTAAATGGTTACCAGTGTTTCAAAGGCTCCTTGTTTGTCTGTACATCTGTGTTGATGGTCATTAGTTTAACAATTTGAACTGATTTTTACTCCTACACATGTGAGACTGGACAACGTAACTATTTTTTGGTAGGGAACTGCTGTGTGTCTGAAAATTACAGTGACGCTATATGGAATTCAACAAAATACCAACAAAGGTACTATTTTTAAATATAAAGTTTTTGCACTTAAAGCCTTCTTTGTAAAGACATTATATTTCATATGGTACGTTTGTTGATATATTCTTGAATTTTAACAATTATTGCATGGGTGTTAATGCCATAGATTTCACTGACACTGTGTACATGGTTATGTAGGTATGAATTTTCTGAGATCTACCGCCCTCTATCTTCAGTGTAATCCAAGAATAATACCAGGAATACATATCAATTCCGGGGGTCAAAGGGGCAGTATGTGGCCTCAGGGGTACATCGATGCTGGCAGAGGTGTACCGTTAAAACCTGAGAAATGCCATTTATTCCTGCCAAGTCCAATCCATGCACGTCAATGTCATGGCCCCTGGTAACGTCTCTGACGGCTAAGACATGGAGGGGCGAAAAGCGAGTTCCCAACGCTGATACTTGGGACAAGCCAGCTAGGGGAGCAAACCCCAACAGAAAAACCAGGTCCTCCAAGTTACGGAGATTAGGCGCAAGTGTTATATATGCTGAACATGCGCCTCTTAGAGGTATTGAGTAGTGTCTATTAGAGTAGTGTCTATTAGAGGGGTTATAAAGAGGTAGTATAGAGGTGTTACGCATAGGTATTGTAATGAGTAAATTCATTTTTATTTAATACTCTATTCATTGTACACGGCATAAGGAACCTTTCACTTCAGTATTGTGTAAGATGCGGGCAATCAGTCTGTTATTCCAGACGATGTTATTATTAGAAGAGGTTAAAAGTGCATCATGACAAACAGGAAGGGAACGCTATCCAATTTATGTTATTACGTCTGTGTGACAAGGTTTATTGTAATAGTTATCACATCTGTGTGACAGCACTCAAATTTATGCTTATTACGTCTGTGTGACAAAGTTCATTATAATACTTTCAGTCTCACCCAAAACAATTAACTCTCTTAAATGTATTATGATATGAGGGTACCACGCCTGTACGGCAGCTCAGTCTAATTAACAAGGGTGATATTGTGAAAGACATTTAAACTGTAGTCTCACCCTCACCTAATAGAATGATAATTCTTTTTAACTTTTGACGTAAAACCCTAAAAGTAAATTGAAACCAATTGTGTAAAGTATAAGCAGTTGGCTTCAAAACATTCTCATTATATTTAATTAAGAGGATATGGTTGTAAGCCACATCAGAGTTGAGATATGATTAGACTAATCAGACTATAAAAACCTCTGTTACTCAACCTGACGGGCACTCTTAGTCACATTGTCAGTCTGGACGTCAGGCGGGCTAGACCTGACAGCAACATCTACGAAATAAACCTTCTTCTGGCTTCATCATCAGTTGTACTATATTCAAACCCGAGACGACACAACCTATCTGCTTCCGCTCGGCAACATTCACCCGTATCCACAAGCGAGGGCGCCTTAACGGACAACCTTCGATTACCGGATACAACATTGGTGTCAGATGTGTGTGGGGTTGTACAACAAATCTGCAACACTGGAGCAGTAAGAAGAAGGAAGACGCCGAAGAATCTCAACCAGAAGACGAACGGCTGAACTACAGAATCTGCTAGACAGATAATTCTGCAGTTCGAGAAGAAAACCCAGACAGCAGACGGAGTCCCGGCGACAGGCTGAGTCCCGGTAGCAGAGAAGAAATCGAGGCAGCAGGCAGAGTCCAGGCACCAGGCACAGCCGGTAGCAGAGAAGAAATCGAGGCAGCAGGCAGAGTCCAGCCACCAGGCACAGCCCAGGCAGCAGGCACAGACCGGTAGCAGAGAAGAAATCGAGGTAACAGGCAGAGTCCAGGCAGCAGGCAGAGTTGCAGCAAACCAGAGACGTCAACGCGGGCCAGTCCACAGCGTACCGACGTCTACAAGCCAGCGTACAGCGCAAAGTGAGTACTTGCTCAATCCATGCCAAACCTGTACCCGAACCTAGACACTGAGGTTGTAAGCCCAGATAGTAATACTGCCAATATGACGGAGTTTATTTCAGTAGGCGAAGCATTAAAATTGGTAACACCGTTTAAAGGTGAAAAGAGAGATATCTTGGCGTTTATCGCCAACGTAGACACTGCTTTCGAAGTTATTGATCCGAGAAATGAGGGTACGTTGTTCAAGTTTGTATTAACGAGAATTTGTGGGGAACCCAGGACTGCCATTGCTCATAGAAATCTAGAGACATGGGAGGAATTAAAAGAGTTTTTAAAGAATACGTATACAGAAAAGCGAACACTTGATAACCATGCTAATCAATTGTTTAGCACTAAGCAAACAAATGGGGAAAACGTATCAGAATGGATACAGCGAGTCCAGAAGCTAGGCTCGAAATTCCGAGAAGCTGCTTTGCAGGATTGAGAGCAAGAAGAGAGGGCAGGAATATTAACCCTTGCAAACAAGTTGAGAAATATTTGTTTCATACAGGGTCTGTATTCTGACAGAATACAAACAATTGTAAGGAGTAGGAATCACGCTAGCTTTGATGAGATAGCTGAAACTGCACTAGAGGAAGAAAGTGCTATAGTTTCAAAGAATGAAAGGTACAAGGTTATAATGCAAATACAGAAGGTCCGAAGTGCAGTAACTGTAATAAGTTACGTCATGTAGCAAGTAGATGCTATTTAAGGGATAGAAAAGACATCAGGGTGAATCAATTCTCGGCGAGAAATGAAAACCGAGAAGCATACAGGGATATTACTTGTTACAATTGCCAGGGAAAAGGACACGTCGCGAAGCAATGTAGAAAACCTAAGAAACACATAGAGAGGCAGGGGGTAAGCAGAGAAAGAAATGGAAATAACCGTTCGGGAAACGAGTTTCGACCATCGGTAAGCAGCAGTCGACCGACGGTCCAATCTACTCAATAGGCTGCATTGGGGAAGCAAATGTAGAATTCCTTAGGCTAAAAGTAGATATTAGCAAGGAAAATGAATTGTTGCTACTAGTCGATACTGGGGCAGACATTAGTCTGGAGTTGGAATCTATGTTGCTGCTAGTGTACTGATGAACTTCTCTCCGATAGAAGTGGTCGTCGACATCGACTATTGTTAGGACAGCGATGGTGAATTATTCTACGACGTTAGTATGTATTTAAGATAAAACACCAACAAATGCACAAATTATAAGGTGCAAATTTGCTCCCTATATCATGATTACCCTACGCGTTTCAGCTCCTCATGAGCCATCATCAGGGGTTATTTTCTCTATTATAAAAGGTGCTTTACAAATGCTAAATCTGTGGTTGGCACTTTTGATTATGCATTTTTTTTGGCATAAGACACTTGTTCATAATTTTAAAATTACCAAGTGTCCATTGAGCTGTGTGGAGCCTCTTTAATTTGTTATCGAAGTGGTTTTTGGTTATTGTGTTTATATGTGACTGTCTACGAGGTTTCTGTAAGTACTGTTTCACGTTTCATTGACCTGTAATAAATAGATGGATGCATTGTGAATTGTTGTAGTGACGGAGTGTGGTGGAGGAGTGTTGTTTGTGCCGTCAGGGAGGGATAGTGATCTGCGGAGTTATGAAATGTAAAATCAGATGGCACAAAATGGTAGCAGAGCGTGGTTATTCAACCTAGTGCTCTTTGGTTGAATAGGGAAATTGATTTTATTTGCGTAAATTGTCTAGGGTTTCATTTTTAATATGAATCCCAATTACCTGTTGAGGGACGAGCTACTCTACGAGTTAGCCATTCGGGGAATTAACGTAGAAGGTGATGTCCACTTATTACGCAAATTGATGCGGTCGGTGTGGTCAGAGGAGGTTCATATTGTCCCCGAGATAGTGGCCGGGTTAGATGTGAGCGAGCAGTTGGATTTTATAGGACCTAAGGTGGCTGAATTGGAGGGTTTATTACGCAATACTGGCCCGGGTCAGGGTAGCATAGCTGCCCGGCTAAGGACACGGGGTTTGCATCTGGAAAATCGTTTGCGTCTTATTATCGACAAGGAACAGGCCATTTCTAGTGCAGAGTTAGAGGTAGTGAGAGATCTTAGGAAAAGAGTAGATCAGCTTCTCACAGAAGTGGGTCAGATGGGGCCCACTGCAGCGCCGCCGGTTACCCCGTCGGAGGAGAATCTTCAGGGGCAAGGGATTTTACCAGGGGGGGTCTGTAGCTCCGGGGAATATTCCTGAGTTAAACACGGTGGGGGGTCAGGATACGTTTGTGGAGCAAGGTAATGGGGCAGTTGCACGTGTCACTGGATGTTTGTTCCAGAGGTTGCCACATCCGTTGGAACCCCTATTGAAGTCGTTACCCGTGGTGAGTGGTCTGGAATTTGAGAAGTTGTTAGACTTTTTAATCACTGTGTTGAAAATACGTCGGTTGGGGCAAATATTGGATTCGCAACTGTTCGAGGTGCTCTATCCGTTTTGTCGGGAGCCCCTAGCGGAACGTCTGCTTAGTGCAAGAGCTCAAAATATGAAATTTGAGCGTTTTCATGAATTGGTTTTGGAGTATTTCATCCCGAGAAGGATTTATCAACAATTAAGGCAGGAAAGGTTTTCTCGGGTACAAGGGGAAAATGAGAAGTTTGCCCAGTATGTTAATCAGATTAAGGAGGCTGCAGCAGTATTATTACTGCCAGTCTCGGAAAGGGACATTGTGGAAAGTGTTGTTGAAGGACTACATCCGGAACAGAGATCTCGCTTTGTGTTTCAGGCCCCACCCAGTAGTCTCGCTGATTTGGATCGTTTGTGTATCGTGGACGAAAACTTGGCGCACTCAGATTCCTTGAGGAGGGGGACAACTCTAGGTCAAGGGGAGCAAGGGGTTACCCGACACATGCTAGCAGTAGATACGTCACGGCAACAAGTTTTAAACAGTGAGAGTTTTCCTAGAAACTTGCGTCCTACTCGGTGTTTTCAATGTGGTCGGATCGGGCATGTGAAGAGGAACTGCAGAATATGGTTGGCCCGTTCGACCGAGAGTAGTTCGAGACCTAATAATACACGGGATTGACATAAGGGGAATATTGCTCGTATAAGCGGCATGACGGAGACGGTAATACCTATGGTCAAGGTGGGAGTGGGAAGCGTGATATTATCGGCTCTGTTAGATACGGGTTCAGTAAGGTCTTTTATTTCTGCGGATTACTTTTACCTTATTCAACAGAGGGATCCTAAGTTGCGGTTACAACCGACTGACGTCAGCTTCCGGGGTGTTTCGGGAGAAGCATTACAGGTATTAGGCTGGGTTAAGATGCCCTTGAAAATTTCCATGTTTTCATGGAAGTTCCCCTTGTTGGTTTGCAACAATATGGTTTCACCCCTCATTTTGGGAGCCGATTTTATGGGGAAAACTAAATTGGTTTTAGATCTGAGTGAGGGCAGAATGCGTTTTCGATTTGCTACGGAGAAAAGTTTTCCCCTCTCTACTATTCTTAGGTCAGGGACTTGTTTACATGTTTGTAGAGCATTTGATCAAGCCCCGTTAAGGTGTCAGCTAGGGAAGTTGGCTGATAACCAATACTCGAGAATGCAGGAAATTGTTTCACGGTAACCGGACGTGTTGACTAGTCAGTTGGGACTCACACACCTTCTCGAGTACGAAATTTAACTTAAGGATACTCGACCTGTCAGATTAACTCCTTATAGGTTGGCGCCTCCAAAGATGACTTTTCTCAGGGAGCACATTAAGAAACTCTTGTCAGATGGAGTAATTGAAGTATCATCATCAGTAAACTCTAGCCCCATTTTTTTGGTTCCTAAAGGAGAAGAGAATTTCCGTGCTGTGGTAGATTATCGTCTGTTGAACCAGAGGATTGAGGTAGAGTCTACACCATTACCGGATATAAACTCTGCACTCAATTGGTTTGGAAAAGCTAAGTACTTTTCAACGCTTGATCTTAATCAAGCCTACCATCAAATTCCTCTTGCTAAATCATCCAGGCATTTGACGGCTTTCTGTACGGAGTGGAATTTGTATCAATACACCAGGGTACCTTTTGGGTTGGCTACCGGTGCACAGATTTTGACTAGGTTGCTGGATAGTATTTTCCATGATCTTAAATTTGTCTGTGTACCATTATTTGGATGACCTGGTAGTCTACAGTGAGAGTTTCGAGCAGCACTTGCAGCATGTGGAGGAAGTCTTTCGTCGTCTAAGGGATACTGGGTTGACAGTAAATCCAGAGAAGATTAAGTTGGCAGTTCGCGAGATCGCCTTCTTGGGACATATTGTTTCCCCAGATGGGATTAGGATCGACCCTGAGCGCACACGTGCAATTCGTGATTTTCCGCCACCTAAGGATAAACGAGGTATTGCTCGTTTTGTTGGAATGGCTAATTTTTACCGCAAATTTGTACCTAATTTTGCGGAAATGGCAGAGCCTTTGAACATCCTACGCAAAAAGGGAGCAAGTTTCCAATGGGGACCTGAACAAGATCAGGGTTTCAACAGATTAAAGATGGCGATTGCCCAACCACCGGTTCTACGTATGGCGGATTTTTCCAAGGCATTTATTTTGCAAACTGATGCCAGCGCCATAGGCTTGGCGGCGGTTTTGTCGCAAGAACATAAAGGCGTGAGATTGCCAATAGCGTACGCATCGAGGGCACTTACTTCTCAAGAAAGGAAGGCATCCTCAGTTTATGAACTGGAGTGTCTGGCGGTTCTTTTCGGCTTTGAGAAATTTCGGTCTTATCTGGAACATCGCGAGTTTGTACTCGAGACCGACAATCAGGCATTGTCTTGGTTGTTATCTCATCCGCGCCAGTTAGGGAAGATTGGGAGATGGGTGATCAAGATCTCGTCAATGAAGTTTCAAGTCCAGCATGTTAGGGGCACCCAAAATGTGATAGCCGACTCACTTTCCAGGATGTTCGAGGGATACCAGCCGAAAGAGGAGTAAGATGAAACTATTAGTGCCGTGTTAACCGATTCGCCATTGGCTTTTCAGGATTTGGGAGAGTTGCAACACCAAGACACTGAGCTGTGTAACAATATGAAAAAACTGCAGAAAGTAGAAGTGGTTCGCAATTATTCCATTGAAAAGGGAGTTTTGCGATGTCGGAGTAGGGCAGGTCGCGAATGGAAGACTGTGGTTCCAGTGGCGGTGGTTCCCATGCTCTTCAATTATTTCCATTCAGCACCTATTTGCGGACATTTGGGCACCTTTAAGACGATACAGAAGATACGTCAGAATCTTATATGGAAAGGAATGGATAGGGATATTCAGAATCGAGTACGCTGTTGTAAAACGTGCGCCATGAGTAAACCAGCACGGGAGACCAAGTTGGGGTTTTTGGCTTCACAACCACCACATCGGCCACTGCAAAGGTTATTCATTGATTATGTAGGTCGTTTTCCCAGAAGCAAGATGGGTAATTCTATGCTGCTGGTATGTGTGGATGGGTTTTCTAAATTTGTGTGGCTCCTTCCTGTTCGGGAAGCTACTACGGCTTCTACGATAAAAGCGTTGATAAAAGGTGTGTTTCCTAGTTTCTCTGTACCTGAGACCATCGTATCTGACAATGCTAAATGCTTCGTCTCAGATGAGTTTAGGAGATTCTGTTTTTCGTTAGGGATCCAACATGTGACAACCACACCTTACTATCCTAATCCTTCTCATGCAGAGATTTAATCGCAATCTTCGGGCCGCTCTCACCGCATACCATGCCACTTCCCAGACGAAGTGGGATGAAAATCTGCAATGGTTACAGGTCGCCTTTAATATGGCGGTGCACGAATCAACGGGGAGGACACCATTTGAAGTCATTTTTCCTTTTAGGGGAAATACTCCATTATCCAATCGGTGGGAGATTCAGGAACTTCTTCCTGACAAGAGTTCGCCGCGAGATATTCGCCGACGTTGGGATGGGGTGCGTCGGAAGTTGCGTCACAGCAGGCATCGTATGGAGGTTAAATATAATCGGGAACGTAAGCCCTGTCCTTTTAGAGTGGGAGATCTAGTCTGGCTTCGTACTCATCCTGTAATTCGGGCGGGGGCGCAGATAACTGCTAAACTCTCACCTCGTTGGCGTGGCCCATTTAAAATTCAGAGTTTTCTTACACCTGTTACGGTCGAATTAGGAGATCCGGAATCCGAAAAGTATGTGTCAAGAGCTCATCTCTCCCAGGTGAAAGGGGCTTATATTAAGTAAGTAAAGGAGGCTCCACATTGATTTTTTTTGGTAGGTTTGAGGACTGCCATGTAATGCTTAACGGGGTAATTTGGGACCCCGTCCGATATTCTATTCGTAGGGTAAGGTATCATTGTTATTGGTATCATATAGTGACTTTTGGTTTGCCGCCTGTCATGTAATGTTAACGGGGTAATTTGTGACCGTCCTATATGCTAGTTGTAGGGTAAGGTATCATTGTTATTGGTATCATATAGTGACTTTTGGTTTGGCGCCTGTCATGTAATGTTAACGGGTTAATTTGTGACCCCGTCCTATATGCTAGTTGTAGGGTAATGTATCATTGTTATCGGTATAACATAGTGACTTTTGGTTTGGCGCCAGTCATGTAATGTTAACGGGGTAATTTGTGACCCCGTCCTATACGCTATTTGTAGGGTAATGTATCATTGTTATTGGTAAAACATAGTGACTTTTGGTTTGGCGCCTGTCATGTAATGTTAGCGGGGTAATTTGTGACCCCGTAGGGTAGGCTATTTGTAAGGTAAGGTATCAAGGTGATATCAAGAGGTGTGGATTTAATGTTGTAACTGTGTCACAGTTTCAAGGACATTATGTGCGAGAAGCTCCACACGGATTTTATGGTTTTGAGGACTTATGTTTGCTTGCGGATTTATTTTACGGTATTGAGTTTCAGTATTCCTTCCTTATATCTTCCTATGGCGGTGAAGCGGCGGGCAGATGTGTCTGGAGATACGCTGATTGGTGCTTTCGTCGGGGGCTGGAGTCAACATGTGGACCAGGGACACCATTATGGGCCCCGCTGATAGTATTCTTTCTGGAATACGACGTCATAGAGGAATCAGAAGCGTAGGGCCTGGGATCAACGAATTATCATCTTCACGGAGATGCAGTGCGTAGTATTCCTCCTTCGATAAACCTGATCAAGGAGCGGCTGTGACTGTAAACTTGATATTGGGGCTGTATGCCCTGAGCCTTTCGCTGTCTCTTCTGATGAGGACAGACTGGCTGCAGGTGCCACCAAACTGCAGTCCAGGCGACTGTCGGGAGCGCAGCGGAAGCAGTTCATTAAAATAAGAGAAGGCGGTGGCGAGAAGTAGTAGGGGTGTGAAAAGACCCCACTCTTACTCGAGTATTCCACCTTCGATGAACCTGTGAGCCTTTTGCTATCTCTTCTGATGAGGACAGACTGGCTTCAGGTGTCATTATGACCAGACTGTAGACCAGGCGACTCTTGGGAGCGCAGCGGAAGTAGCTCGTTAAAGTAAGAGAAGGCGGTGGCGAGAAGTAGTGGGGGTGTGAAAAGACCCCACTCTTACTCGAGTATTCCACCTTCGATGAACCTGATCAAGGAGCGGCTGTGGATGCAAACTTGATACGGAGGCTGTAGGCTCTGAGCCTTTTGCTGTTCTTGTGATGAGGACAGACTGGCTGCAGGTGTCTATATGACCAAACTGCAGTCCAGGCGACTCACAGGAGTGCAGCGGAAGAAGCTCTTTAAAGTAAGAGAAGGTGGTGGTGAGAAGTAGTGAGGGTGTGAGAAGACCCCACTCTTATTCGAGTATTCCACCTTCGATGAACCTGTGAGCCTTTTGCTATCTCTGCTGATGAGGACAGACTGGCTGCAGGTGTCTTTATGACCAGACTGCAGACCAGGCGAATCTAGGGAGCGCAGCGGAAGCAGCTCATTAAAGTAAGAGAAGGCGGTGGCGAGAAGTAGTGGGGGTGTGAAAAGACCCCACTCTTACTCGAGTATTCCTCCTTCGATGAACCTGATCAAGGAGCGGCAGTGACTGCAAACTTGATATTGGGGCTGTATGCTCTGAGCCTTTCGCTGTCTCTTCTGATGAGGACAGACTGGCTGCAGGTGTCACCAAACTGCAGTTCAGGCGACTGTCGGGAGCGCGGCGGAAGCAGTTCATTAAAATAAGAGAAGGCGGTGGCGAGAAGTAGTGGGGGTGTGAAAAGACCCCACTCTTACTCGAGTATTCCACCTTCGATGAACCTGATCAAGAAACGGCTGTGGCTGCAGACTTGATAATTGAAAGACTAAGGGTTAGCACAATAAGCCTAGGGCTGTGGTGCGTCCGGAGCTAATGCCGACGGGCCCATAGAGGGGCTGTACGCTCTGAGCCTTGCGCTGTCTCTTCTGATGAGGACAGACTGGCTGCAATGACCAAACTGCAGACCAGGCGACTCTCGGGAACGCAGCGGAAGCAGCTCATTAAAATAAGAGAAGGCGGTGGCGAGAAGTAGTGGGGGTGTGAACAGACCCCACTCTTACTCGAGTATTCCACCTTCGATGAACCTGATCAAGGAACGGCTGTGGCTGCAGACTTGATAATTGAAAGACTAAGGGTTAGCACAATAAGCCTAAGGCTGCGGTGCGTCCGGAGCTAATGCCGACGGGCCCATAGACAGAAGAAGAAGAAGAAGAGGTATACTAATTTCATGTAGGCACAAAAAAGATTTATAATTACTTAATAAGATGTCTAATAACATTTTTTTGAAAAATTATTATAAAAAATATTGTAAAATTTTAACCAGCACTATTCAGTTTGCAAAGAAATTGCATTATAATAAATTAATATCTCAATCATCAAATAAAACTAAAACAGCATGGAATGTTATCAAATCTTTAACTAATAAACGACCCAATTGTAATGAAGAGCTTATGTTGAACAATGAAGGAAATCTAATTAAAAATCCTCAAATCCTGGCAGATACCTTTAATAATTATTTCTCTAAAGTTGTTGATGAATCAATTATTAATGTAATTAAACAAGACCACAACCAAATTAATCAACATTCTTATATGGAATACCTAGTACATGCATTTCAGCAACCTTTTCGACCAATAAGTTTCAAGTCAGTTACTGAAAAAGAAATTTATGAAATAAACAAAAGTTTGAAATGGAAAAATTCTTGTGGATATGATGAAATACCGTCTAGGATTATAAAACTGAGTATGCCATTTATTTCATCTCCCTTGATTTATATTTGTAATAAGATGTTATCTACAGGCACGTTTCCTACACGCTTAAAATTTTCTCAAGTTTTTTCGATATTTAAAAAAGGAAAGAAAGCTGAGATATCTGCTTATAGAACAGGGTCCCTTTTAACATCTTTTTCTAAAATCTTTGAAAAAGTTATTTATAACAGATTACTTCATCATACTGAAGAAAATAATATAATTGCCTCGGATCAATATGGATTCAAAAACAATAGCTCAACTGAATTAGCTATTTTTAACTTAACAAATCAAATTTTATCGCAAATTAATAAGAAATCCTCAGTCTGCAGAATTTTCTGTGATTTAACTAAAGCCTTTGATACTATAAATCATGACATTCTACTATCTAAACTAGAGTACTATGTAATTGTAGGTAGAACTGGTGAATTAATCAAATCTTATTTAAGTAATAGGTATCAAAGAGTAACAATTAAGTCATCACATGCTTCAAATTATATTTCAGCTTGGGAATTAGTTAAACATGGGGTGTCCCAAGGGTCAATTCTTGGACCTCTATTGTTCTTATTTTATATAAATGATCTACCTCAGTTAGTGAAAGGTAATGCCTTGCAGTTAATTTTTGCAGAAGATACTTGCTTTATAATATCAAATTCTGATTTACTGAAGATGAACCAAGATGTTAAAGTTGTTCTGGAAATTACACAAAAATGGTTTAATTCAAATAGAATGCTATTAAATTATAATAAGACCAACTTCATGCATTTCTCTTCAAATATAGTTACCGATCTTTGGATGCCATTGAATCTAACGATTATAAAATTAACTTCACTAACTACACTAAATTCTTAGGTATTATAATAGAATCTTCATTAACATGGAAAGAACATATTAATTATATAAATTCAAAGTTAAATTTATTAGGCTACATGATTCGTTCCCTCAGACCTGTATTAGGACTGAAAATTACAAAACAGATCTACTTTTATGTTCATTCAGTATTAAATTATGGTATCGTGTTTTGGGGTAATTCGTCATATAGTAGGTCTATTTTTATAACTCAGAAAAGAATTGTAAGAATTATTATGAAAGCTAAAGCAAGAGAATCTTGTAGGGAAATGTTCAGTAAACTCGGAATTTTAACTCTTTATTCCCAATACATTTTTTCAACTCTTATGTTTGTTGTAAAGCATAAGGATATATTTACAATAAATGTTGAATTGCATAAAATAAATACCCGCCAAAAATTGGACTTTCATGTTCCCTCAGTCAGTTTAACTAAAGTTCAAAAAGGAGTTTATTATTCTGGTATTACATTATTCAACTCCTTACCTCGTAATATTAGGAAAGTTGCACATAACATTAACAAATTTAAACATGAATTGAGAAAGTTTCTTATGGTAAACTCTTTTGATTCTGTTGAAGAGTATATTGATAGGAATTAAATTTGATCTTGGTGTTTCCCAGTCATTAAAGTTTGTATTTCAGTTTGTATTTATCAGTTCTTTTATATATACTTTAATTGTCATTTATCTTATAAGATAATGTAATATGTTAATGTAATTTATTGACAGTCTAGTGTTTCCCAGCAATTACTGTTTGTAATACAGTTACATATATCAATTCTTTTATACGTATTTTAATTGTCATTTATCTTATGATAAGACTATTTTTTTTGTAATATGTTAATGTAATCTATTGACAATTTCCATATCCAATGGTTGTGTAACAGAAAGGATCGATGAATGCTAATAAATGAATGAATTAATTAATTAATCTAAAATGTGTATGATCTAAAGAAATAAAAGACATAACAGTCACTAAAAATAAAAAATTCACATGGATATGATACGATATCAACAAAAATTGTAAAATGTAGTATTCCTTATATTTCTTCTCCTCTAACTTATATATGTAACAGAATGTTAACTACTGGCATTTTTCCAACAAGACTAAAATTCTCTGAAATAAGACCCATATTTAAAAGAGGAGATAAAAATTACACTTCTAATTATAGACCTATTTCTCTGCTTACATCATTCTCAAAGATTTTTTTTAAAAAGTAATCTATAATAGATTACATAATCATATTAAGGATAATAATATTCTCGTTAATGAACAATTTGGTTTCAGGCATGCATCATCAACAGACATTGCGTCCTATAAGTTGACCAATAACAATCATCATATTAAGGATAATATTCTCGTTAATAAACAATTTGGTTTCAAGCATGCATCATCAACAGACATTGCGTCCTATAAGTTGACCAATAATATACTGACAGCATTAAACAATAAATTGCTAGTTGGTGGTATGTTTTGTGACCACCATAAGGCATTTGACTGTGTTAATTATATCTTGCTGTCAAAAATGGAATTCTATGGTGTTTCAGGAAAAGCTCATAACCTAATCAAATCCTACCTACAAGATAGATATCAAAGAGTAATGGTTGACCTTGATTCAAAAAAATATTACTCCAAATGGGAAACTGTTCCAGATGGAGTCCCTCAAGGTTAAGTTCTGTTCAACTAATTGTTCAAATGTTAAAAAAGGAGCATGTTCAAGAGGATTCCGCTGCAACATCGACCCAACGAATGGAAGCCGAATTGGAAGTGGATAATAGTTGGAAAGAGATGATACTAAAAGGCCCTAAAAGAACTGAAGGTAAAATGAAACTAATAAATTCTAAGGAACAAATAGTGACGGCAAATCGTTACGAAGATAGTGATACCCCTGGAAATGAAAATAGAATGAAGATTGTATGTGAAAATAAACCAAGAGCTAAAAATAATAATCAAAAAGAAAATATGATGCATACTGAACAGGATTGTTTAATTATTAAAGAATCACAAGATGAATTAAATAGAAAAACTAAAGTGCAACATAACCTCCAAAACCCAAGACTAACTCGACAACAAACATAAACGAAGAAATAATGACCTACACCATACCAAGCATAATTAATGGGAGACTATCAATAGAGAATGCAAGTGAATCTGTAAATCTAAGGACATCATTACAGAAAAGAGCGAAGATGAATACTTTAAAAGAGACCGTATCAGTAGCTCACAGAAGACACAAAATTCTTATAATTGGTAATAGCCATGTTAAAGGTTTATCAGACAAGGTTAGTAACGGTCTTGATTATGCTTTTAGTGTGACTGGCATTACAAAACCGTGTGCTGACATTGAAGGAATTACATCTTCATTACAGCTTTTAATTGATAATCTAACAAAAAAAGACTTGATTATATTCTATGGTGGAACCAAATATACCAGCAGCAATGAATCAAGAAAAGGACTTCGCTTCTTAAAAGCTTTTGCACAAAGGACTGTTAACACAAATGTTATTTTACTTGGAGCCCCTCATAGATATGATCTGCCTTCCTTTTCATGTGTAAACACCAAAGTAAAACTTTTCAACAAGAGGCTGCAAAGCCTTATGTTTATTTTTAATCATGTAAGGTTTTTTTTAGCATATTCACAGAAAGAATACATCATACTAACCATGGACTACATTTAAACAAGAAAGGGAAAGACTGGACAGTGAGCAACCTAGTGTAGGAAATTAGAAACTTTTACCTACCACACAGGATACCCTTACCTATAGTGTTGCCGTGGAAGGAAGTAAATGAAAATATACCCCAACTGGCTCAATTTAATAAAGGTTGTGTGAATGAAGGTCCATTTGTTAAAGAAAATAATAATATGGAGTGCTAGAGGCTTAGCAGGAATACTGATTGCCAAAAAACTGGAGTCAGTGCTGAGTTTGTGAAAGAAGTCCCACTGGTTACAGCAACTAATAATATGGAATGCCTGAGTCTTAGGAGGGTTGAAGACTTCCAAAAACTTGGGAACAGTGTTGTGAGTGTCGATTTTCCATCAAAGATTGATGTGGGTTGTGTGGGAAAAACTTCAAAAGTAAATGATGACTCACAGGAATTGGACTATGTGGGAAAACCTACAAGAGTAAATGATGACTCACAGGAAGATGTAATAACACGCAAATCAACAAGATTTAAAAAACTCCCAATTATCAGGAAGCAAGATTTTTTATGGTAAATGAAAATCATAACCTCGTCAATCAGAATGAAAAAAGTGTTGGTGGTGTAAGTGAGAGCAATAACAACTTAGGAAATTCACCTACACTAATATGTGTAAACAGTTGTACAGAAAAAACTTTATTTGTTAGCAGTGGTAACACCAAATCTCAAAATAAATCACTTCATCAATTAAGAGGGTCAGTACCCTTAACTGTTTATCATCAAAATGTAAGAGGATTGAGAGGGAAAGCAAATGAACTGCTAAGTCAATTATATCCGACTTTCCCACATGTACTGTGTCACACTGAACATCACATGAACTACTTAGAGCTACAGCAAACGTTTTTAGATAGTTATAGTTTAGGGGTTAGCTACTGTAGAGCATTATATGAAAAAGGAGGGGTTTGCATATTAGTGCAAGAAAATCTAAGGCATGTAAGCATTAACCTTGCAAAGTATTGTAAGAACAAGGATTTTGAAGTTGTGCAATAATCTTCCTCCACATATTAAAGATGTATCTCATAATCCTAGGAAATTTGAAATCTGTTTAAAACATTTCCTACATATACATTATTTTTATTCCATAGAAGAATATTTTCAATATAAAGCTATCACAAGTCAATAGCCAAAAAAAAAAGTATACAGTTTTAAATTTATGTTTATTGTCACCAAGTTTTTGAAATAAAATTAAGTAATAAAACTTTTCATATTCCTGTCATATTTATATCATTTATCAGGAGTAATATGCTATGATTTGCTTGCAGTCGTTATTTGACTAGTTTTTTAGTTTACAGTGTTTTTATTGTTATATATTAGCTTATTTTAATTGTATCAATTATTATGTATCTGACTTGGAATCAACTATTGATTTAACATATTTCATGTTATTCTATTTCATTTTATTTTATCTTATTTATCTTGTGTATTATGTACTACTTTTGACATGTTCTATATCCTACCTGTTGCTTTACTGTGGATCCATGGAACGTTAAATAAAATTGAATTGAACTGCAACTATGCTCATTATTTAATATGTCCTGTATGTTTCCTCCCAGGCACTACCATTACACTGAAGTTGGACTCATTATTTACTATGTCCTGTATGTTTCCTCCCAGGCACTACCATTGCACTTAAGTTAGACTCATTATTTAATATGTCCTGTATGTTTCCTCCCAGGCACTACCACTGCACTGAAGTTAGACTCATTATTTAATATGTCCTGTATGTTTCCTCACAGGCACTACCACTGCACTGAAGTTAGACTCATTATTTAATATGTCCTGTATGTTTCCTCCCAGGCACTACCATTGCACTGAAGTTAGATTCATTATTTTATATGCCCTGTATGTTTCCTCCCAGGCACTACCATTACACTGAAGTTAGACTCATTATTTAATATGCCCTGTATGTTTCCTCCCAGGCACTACCATTGCACTGAAGTTAGACTCATTATTTAATATATCCTGTATGTTTCCTCCCAGGCACTACCATTGCACTGAAGTTAGACTCATTATTTAATATGTCCTGTATGTTTCCTCCCAGGCACTACCATTACACTGAAGTTAGACTCATTATTTAATATGCCCTGTATGTTTCCTCCCAGGCACTACCATTGCACTGAAGTTAGACTCATTATTTAATATATCCTGTATGTTTCCTCCCAGGCACTACCATTACACTGAAGTTAGACTCATTATTTAATATGTCCTGTATGTTTCCTCCCAGGCACTACCATTACACTGAAGTTAGACTCATTATTTAATATGTCCTGTATGTTTCCTCCCAGGCACTACCATTGCACTGAAGTTAGATTCATTATTTTATATGCCCTGTATGTTTCCTCCCAGGCACTACCATTACACTGAAGTTAGACTCATTATTTAATATGCCCTGTATGTTTCCTCCCAGGCACTACCATTGCACTGAAGTTAGACTCATTATTTAATATATCCTGTATGTTTCCTCCCAGGCACTACCATTGCACTGAAGTTAGACTCATTATTTAATATGTCCTGTATGTTTCCTCCCAGGCACTACCATTACACTGAAGTTAGACTCATTATTTAATATGCCCTGTATGTTTCCTCCCAGGCACTACCATTGCACTGAAGTTAGACTCATTATTTAATATATCCTGTATGTTTCCTCCCAGGCACTACCATTACACTGAAGTTAGACTCATTATTTAATATGTCCTGTATGTTTCCTCCCAGGCACTACCATTACACTGAAGTTAGACTCATTATTTAATATGTCCTGTATGTTTCCTCCCAGGCACTACCATTACATTGAAGTTAGACTCATTATTTAATATGCCCTGTATGTTTCCTCCCAGGCACTACCATTACACTTAAGTTAGACTCATTATTTAATATGCCCTGTATGTTTCCTCCCAGGCACTACCAATACACTGAAGTTAGACTCATTATTTAATATGTCCTGTATGTTTCCTCCCAGGCACTACCATTACACTGAATTGGATTGTTGGTTGCAACATGGCCGCCGCAGCAAGTGACGAGTATATTAGTGCTGTGACAAAAATTGAATGTTCTCATGATAATATTAAGTTTCCGTGTCTGTGCTGTGCAAAATTAAAACATGAGCTGCAGAGGGTAGAAAGTGAATTGAATTCGGTGGTGGAAATAGTGAAAATTTTAAAAGAAGATCAAGATCAAATATCCTTAAGGATAGACAATACCGAGTGCACGTCAGAAAAAAGGGAATGCACAGAGACTAATGCAAATAGTAATGTACTCCACTTAACTGATTGGAAAACGGTTTTTTATAATAAAAGACATGTAAATATTGATACAGTTCCGCCTCAGCAATTTAAAATACCAACAGTGGTAAATTGTTATGCAATTTTAGAGAGCTTACAAGAAGAAAAGCAGGTACCGTACTATCACAATATCAAACATAAACCAAATGCAAAGAAAACTAAACCAAAGGCTCGATCTAAAAACAATAATGTTCTGATAATCGGAGACAGTCATGCAAGAGGTTGCTTTGCAACTCTGCTTCGTGATCGTGGTTATTGGCAATGTGATGTCTGGTGCGGGACTCCAGAATATAACACAAGCAGCTAAAAACAAAATAAGAAATTTAAATCGTAAGGACTGTGTAATTATCTGGGGTGGATCTAACGATATTAATAAGAACGAGTCCTCAAAAGGTCTTAAACATATCACAAATTTCGCATTACAGAACCAACATACCAATATTATAATATCCCAGCTCTGCACAGGCATGATCTTGTCAAGTCTTCCTGCATTAACAATGAAATTCAGATCTTCAATAGGAAACTAGGTTTAATACTATGTCGCACGCTAAACTGCTTGATCTAACCTTGGACAGAGAAGAATTCACTCGTCATGGGATGCATCTGAACCCAACAGAAAAAAAAAAAGTCGCAACAATTATTGGACAACATTTAACTGATTTGTTGACCAGACAGGATAATAACATCCTTACGCTACCATGGACTGATGACAGTAAGGATTCAAATTCCTTCAAGGAAACAAATGTCACCGTAGGTGTAATGTCACCAGATGTGATTGCAAATAAAACTGCTGTGCCTTTAAACCGAAAGGATGTGAAAGTGCTGGAAGAAACTTCGAATGACAAGAAAAAGAACTGTAACAACTGTTAAGAAGATGAAGAAGCCGCAAGTCCTAGTGAAGAGACGCAGACAGGAAATACTCTAAATTGCTTACCGTCTAAGAGGTTAAGGAAACAACCCTCATACAGAAGGGATGATTTTTTATGGTGAACAGTGGTAACTCAAATAACCTAAAAGTGCTACACTATAATACATAAAGTTTAAACAATAAAACTCTGGAACTGTCTCTGTTTTTACATGACAATGATATAATGACTGATGTACTATGCTTTACAGAACACAGGTTATCAATGGACCAGATAAGCTTCATAAATATGGACCAATAGGCCTATAGTTTAAGAAGCAATTTCTGTAGGACAACTAAAAAGGGTGGAGGTTCTTGTATATTTGTTAGAGACCTTTTGCAAACTAAAAAAGTCCGATACTTAAGTGATATACATGTATAATCATATATTCATGTATATACTGTTTATAACAACAATGTATTTAATACAGCTGTTTATTGATTTATATAATTTTGTGGACTTGCCCAATGTCGCTATTATGATTAATGGGATGAATAAAGAATTGAATTGAATACTGTACAGACAGGTTATTGGTGTATCAGTTATCTGCACATGCTTGTGTGATTCGAAAATGGTGGATACTAGTGCAGAAGCATGTACAGGTGTTGTTCAGTTAATACATGGTAATACCGTTATTACGGAGCATAAATGTACGTATTGTAGTGAACTAGAGAGAAATCTTAAAGATGTAATGGAGGAATTAAGCTCCACGCAAATAATTATAAAGCTCCTGCAAGAAGAGTCAACACATGATAAGCCTTGTAACACGTGTAGGACTATCCATCAATTCAACGATTACATTCCGGAAGAGAAAGTGATAAATGAACGCAATGAGTGGACTATGGTAACCCATAATCACCATGGGACATCAAGCAAGTACGACAATAATGATGATTCCCAACAGATCCAACTAATATCAACAAAAAATCGTTATTATTCGCTAACTAACCTACAAGAGGATGCAGGAAGCAACGATGTTGTGGTCACTTCGCAAGTGGTAGCAAATAAAGATCCAGTAAAGGAACATAGTGCTCAATTCTCAGAAATATCTATGAATTTTACTTGTAAAAACTTGCAAGACAATTTATGTACCAAAGGTGTGCAAGGAGCTTCATCTATCAATCATCAAACGTCTTCATTGAATCAACGTCAAGATGGAACTCAACGAGTGAAAAATAATTTTTATAATCAGACATTATTCCAGTTTATTCCAACTATAGTGAATGGAAGAGTTATACCTAATGTGCATAATAAAAGAGTTTGTTATTTTAACAGTTATAATAATAAGCCCTGTGGTATAGTAACTAAAAATCTTCCTAATGTGAAACTGAACTGTTGTAAAAAGGCTCACAAAGTAATTATGATTGGCGATAGTTTCTTCAGAGGATCAGCTGAAAATGTGAGAACCTTTTTAAGTGAAAAATGTAATGTTTTTAGTGTAGTGAAACCGGGCGCTGATCTCAGTGAGTTTACTCAATCTATGAAAAATGATGTTTTAACATTATCCTTTATGGACACATTAGTACTTGGTGGTGGTTCCAATAATCTTGATAAGTATAAGTCTAAAACAGCTCTCAAACTAATTATGGAGTTTGTTAAATCAAATAATTACACAAACATTATTCTTTTAAGTATTCCACATCGCTATGATTTGCAGAACCACTCATATGTGAATAATGAAATAAGGAAATACAATAGAAACCTATTTAAAATAGCTCAGGCCTATGAACACATTAAATTCTTAGAACTTGATGGTAATCGAAGTATTTTTACGAAGCAAGGGCTACATTTCAATAAGCTTGGAAAAGCTTTTTGCAAAGCAAATAGCATCAACTGTACAGTTATTGTTTGATAAAAAAAATAGATCCTCCTCTTGTATTGGGCTGGTTAACTGACACATCAATCAATAATGACATTCATGTAGCAGAAACCTCTACTGAGACTACTGTTGTTGTTCAGAGTAAGAATACTCATGTATTGGTATCTTGTAATAGTAATATGTCTAACAGGACTTCAAAGATAATCAACAAAATTCCTTTGACGAGAACAAATGATTTTTTATTATAGATACAAGTTCTAAAGACAATAATGATTCATCTGTCCACTATCATTCAAATCAATGGGAAACAAAACTCAGATGAATTGTAATATTAACTCAAATAAGATGAAACAAGATCATACGAAAATAAGCATCCACAAAAAATCCTCAATCTACTGATTTATCATCAAAACATCAGAGGAATAAATAATAAAACTGAGGAATTACTAAGCCAATGGGAATCCAAGTTTCCCCATGTACTTTGTCTTACAGAACATCATTTAACTAAGGCTGCAATTACACGTATATTTATTAATTCTTACAACCTGGGAGCCTACTTTTGTCGTAAATCTAGAAAAAATGGAGGTGTAAGTATTTTTGTTGATGAAAACTCACAATATACACCCACTGATCTGGATTAATTTTGTATTGACCAAGAAATTGAAATTTGTGCAGTAAAGTTACACCATTTCTCTTCTAATATCTGTATTTTAACTTTATACAGATCGCCAAGAGGAAATTTTTTATATTTTTTAAATACTCTTGAATCCATTCTTAATAGAATATGCTCAAACCCTTTAAACATTATCCTATGTGGAGATATAAATATTAATTATTTAGATGATGTTAGTACTAACAAATAAAAACTAAATTCTCTATTAGCTTCATATAATTTATGCAGTATAGTGGACTTTCCAACTAGAGTCACCAATATTTCGGCTACTGCTATTGATAATTTTTTATTGACAAACATAGAAATGAAATTTTTTCAATAAATTCACTGCCAAATGGGCTATCTGACCATGATGCCCAAATTCTTACATTGAATAATATTAAACTTCTAAAACCATCTAATTATCCTGGCATTAGAAGAGATATAAACTGGACGCAGCTTGAAGGCTCGTTTTTTAGAACATCATAGATACATCCGATCTAACGAACCAAAATCGGCATACGCCCAACATATTCTAGAACAGGGACATGAATATGGCCCACTTGATGAAACCATGATATTGGTGAAGACCTGTAAGAAGGGTAGGTGCATGAACATCCTCGAAAAATACGAGGGCTAGTCAAAAAAGATTGAGAATGAATTTATTACTCAACAAATACGTTAGGCAGAGTCCAACTTGATATGGTCTTTTTCAAAGTAGTCCCCATCGAGCTGTATGCACTTGGTCCAACGTGTCTACCAGTCCTGGAAGACGTGGAACCCATTTTTTGACATCGTCTTCAGAACCGCCTCCGCCCTCTTCAGAACGGCCGTTGAGGAGTCGAAACGCTGGCCCCGCAGCTCCGATATCAGGCGAGGAAACAGAAAAATGTCACACGGAGCAAGGTCCGGGCTGTACGGAGGGTGCGGCACACATTCGATGTTTTTTCGGGCAGTGACAGTTTTGAAGACCCTGGCCGAAAACATCCGACGAAAACGCCCTGAGCTGCATCCATCTCGTTGGCGACTACACCACGATAATGCACGCCCTCACGTTTCGAACGTTGTTGCCCAATATTTAGCCCGAAAAAACATCGAATGTGTGCCGCACCCTCCGTACAGCCCGGACCTTGCTCCGTGTGACTTTTTTCTGTTTCCTCGACTGAAATCGGAGCTGCGGGGCCAGCGTTTCGACTCCTCAACGGCCGTTCTGAAGAGGGCGGAGGCGGTTCTGAAGACGATGTCAAAAAATGGGTTCCAGCACGTCTTCCAGGACTGGTAGACACGTTGGACCAAGTGCATACAGCTCGATGGGGACTACTTTGAAAAAGACCATATCAAGTTGGACTCTGCCTAACGTATTTGTTGAGTAATAAATTCATTCTCAATCTTTTTTGACTAGCCCTCGTACTTTATACAATCATATAAAAAATTGGAGACACATTTCACAACAGTTTGATGGTTGGCAACACTTGTGGACTTGGACCGCCTCACTCTTCCTACCGCTTAGCCCGTATCAAGGACAGTGTTATATAAGCAGCTATAAGAATGTTTCTCCTCCCCGCACCACAAGTCGCTCATCATTCTGCAAGTCACAGCTTGTAAGATAAGTTGTTTTCTGCAGATGTCGGTGGCCTGCAGACGTGTGGACGTGTGTAACAGCAGGTTGTGCAACGAACTGTGTAACAAGGCACACTGCACTGGCCGAACGCGGGGTTGTTCAGGTGTGTGATAGTTTGTTCTACATTTATGTGGCGAGGTGTGACAGCTGTGGGCGATCCCCTTTTCGGATACTTATCTCCAAGAGGAACTGTACCTCCACTTGGCAGAAGACAAAACTTGACACTACCGTTGTGCTAGCCTACCGACTGAACACATTACGGGCCAACACGCATTGAGACAGCTGAAGTTGGACATAACATTAGTCGGACTACATATGCCTGATGATGGAAGCAGAACGCTTCTCCGAAAACCAGGTAAATAGTTAGTATTAATTACGGCGTAATATCTCGGAGGTATCTTCACCTTGCCGTGGTAGAGGGGCTTGTGAGTTCCAGTGACCCTGAGAGCTCTGCCGGCGGTAGCATTGCTACCAGTAGGGTCTCCCAAGCCGGACAGATCAAAAGGGTAGGAACCAGACAAAGAGAGATGCCTAGGAGATGGGAAACCGAATAAAAACTCCCCTGATGCCGGAAGCAGCGACATCAGTAGCGACACGAAGCACAGAGCAAATGATGCTCGAGATGGTTCATGATCGTGTAGCAACAGGCGTGACCAGAGCGGTCTGAACGGCTGCTGTACTGCGATGTGGAAAGCAAATGGAAAAACTACCACATTATTACTTTTCCTGGATAGTCTCTTCCAGAAACAGAGACAAATGCCAAATGCGAGATGCTTCCTCTGGAGACAAAACATTCCGGAGGTAAACTACTCCCCCATTCGGATCTCCGGGGGGGAGTGTTTCTAGGGGAGACACCATGCGGTAATGACTACAGACAAAAGCAGAAGACACAGAATGAACATAACAGCTTCAAGATAGGCACTTGGAACGTAAGGACCTTGATTCAAGGAGGAAAACTCGAAAATTTGAAGAAAGAGATGCAGAAGAACGCAGTGTCTGTGCTAGGTGTTAGTGAAGTGCGGTGAAAGGGTCAAGGTGAAATAAAAAGTGGTGATTATACAGTGTATTATTCCGGGGGTGACAGTGCTGAAAGAGGCGTAGCTATAATAGTGCATAAAAGCGTAGTGAAAAGTGTTGTTAAGAAGAGTGTGTATAGTGACAGAATCATTGCTATTAAATTGCAGGCAGAACCGGTAAGTATTTTGATAGTGCAAGTGTACATGCCAACATCGGACTATGAAGATGACAAAGTGGAAGAGTTGTGATATAATTGAAGAAATTCTTGAAGAGGATGGAAAGGGTGCGACAAACACGATTATAATGGGAGATTGGAACAGTGTGGTTGGAGATAAAGCACATCACAACACTGTTGGACCATATGGACTGGGAAGGAGGAATCAGAGAGGTCAAATGCTTATTGACTTCTGTGAAAGAAATGGACTTGTTATAACAAACACATGGTTCAAAAAACCTAAAAGAAGATTGTACACGTGGAAATCACCAGGAGATAGGAATCGATATCAGCTGGACTATGTACTAGTGAAACAGCGATTCAGGAACAGTGTGAAGGATGTGCAGACACTGCCTGGAGCAGATATTGACTCTGACCACAATTTACTGGTTGCAAAGATCTGCACCAGATTGAATAAGATCATGAGGTTCCACAAGAAAAAACCAAGATGGGATTTGGAGAAGCTATATGCTCAACGACAGGTAGTACACGATAGACTAGAAGAACAGCTTGGTGCAATCAAATGTGAAAGTGGGAATGTGGAAGTGCAGTGGAACAATATCAAGAAATGTGTGTTAGATACTATGAGTGGTTTGGTTCGAAAAGTCGAGAGGAGAGCAAGAAAGCCATGGATTACACAGGAGATGATCAGTAAAATGGATGAACGAAGGAAATGGAAGAATGTCAACAATGAAGAAGGAAGGAAGAACTACAGAAGACTGAGGAACGAATTGAAAAGAGCCACGGACAACGCCAAGAAGGAATATCTGGAGAGCATATGCGACGAGATCATAGAATTTCAAAGAATAGGACGTTATGATTTAATGTACATGAAGACAAAGGAACTAGGTTGGAAAGAAAACCATGGGATTCAAAACATTGGCATCGAAGACTCTCAAGGCAATATAATAATAAATCAGAGACGAGTATTGCAAATTTGGGAGAATTATATCACAGAGCTCTACGATCGAGCTAATCGACCAGAACATCTAGACGTCGAACCTGAAGATGAAGTAGATGAAGAAGAGAAAGGCCCTTATATTTTGCAAAGTGAAGTGGAAAAAGCTATCAAGGAGATGAGGGATAAGAATGCTACAGGAGATGATGATATACCTGGGGATGTACTCAAATTGTTGGGAGAAGGTGGACTAAGGCTAATGACACAGATGATCAACAGCATGTATGTAACTGGAGAATGGCCCAGAGATTTTATCGAAGTTACAATGATTGCCTTAAAGAAGCCCAAAGCTACAAAATGCAGCGACCATCGCACAATCAGCATCATCGCTCATGAAGCAAAGATAGTAGCGAGGATACTTAGAAGAAGGATTGAGAGGAAAATTGAAGATGCACTTGGAGAAGATCAGTTTGGATTTAGAAGAGGAAAAGGAACTAGGGATGCAATTGGGATGCTGAGAATATCAGAACAAACCCTGGTCATAGATGAGGAATTGTGTGCTTGCTTCATAGACTGGCAGAAGTCATTTGACCGTATCAACTGGATCAAATTAATGCAGATCCTAAAGGAAACTGGGATAGACTGGCGCGAAAAAAGATTTATCAGCAAATTGTACATGGAACATAGTGTCAAAATACGACTGGACCTAGGGGAGACGAGGAGCGTGAAGATTGGAAGAGGAGTTAGGTTGCTGTTTGTTGCCGATTCTATTCAACTTATACAGCGAGTACCTTAGCAAGGAAGCTCTTGAAGGGTTTGGAGACTTCAAAATAGGACAAGTAATTCGCACTGTGAAATATGCAGATGAACTTGTGCTACTGGCTAAGGAACAAACGGTGCTACAGGGCATGGTAGATAGACTGACTGAAAAAGGAAGACGCTATGGAATGGAAATGAATGTGAAAAATACTAAGGTAATGAGAACCTCAAGGCAACCAGCCCCAATAAATATTATGATAGATCAAAAGCAATTGGAGAATGTGGAATATTTCAATTATTTGGGTAGCATGATGACGATGCAAGGTGTACACGTGAAATTAAATCCAGAATTGACATGGCAAAAGCAGCATTGAACAAGAGGATCTCTTTTCACCCGCAAACTGGACTTAAATTTAAGGAAGAAACTAGTAAAGTGCTACATTTGGAGCATAGCTTTGTATGGTGCTGAAACGTGGACACGTCGGAAAGATCAGAAATACCTGGAAAGTTTTGAAATATGGTGCTGGAGAAGAATGGAGAAGATCAGTTGGACCGATCGTGTGAGAAATGAAGAAGTATTACACAGAGTCAAGGAGGAGAGGAATATCCTACATACAATAAAAAGAAGAAAGGCTAACTGGATTGGTCACATCTTGCGTAGAAACTGCCTTCTGAAACACGTGATTGAAGGAAAGTTAGAAGGAAGGATAGAAATGACGGGACGACGGGGAGAAAGACGTAAGCAGCTACTGGATGACCTTAAGGAAAAGAAAAGATACTGGAAATTGAAAGAGGAAGCACTAGATCGCACCCTGTGGAGAACTCGCTTTGGAAGAGGCTACGGACCTGTCGTAAGACAGACTACAGAATGAATGAATGAATCATGATGTGAATACAATGTTTAATAACTTTCTCAATATCTACTTAATAATATTTAATCATAGATTTCCTAGTAAAAATATCTTCCTAATCAAAAAAATAAAACTTGGTTAACAACCGGAATCAAAATATCATGTGCTCACAAAAGAGAACTATACATGCACAGTAGAAATACTAATAATCCTGAACTAATAAGGTACTACAAGAAATATTGTAAAATTTTATCTGAGGTTATAAAGACAGCTAAAAAGCATCATTATAATAAGCTTATCGCAAATTCCAAAAACAAAGCCAAAACCACTTGGAATATCATTAGATCAGTAACTAATATCAAGTCAAGTAAAAATGCAATACCATTAATAAATATTGATGGAAAATTATGCAATAACACACAAACTACTGCCAATACTTTCAATAATTATTTTATAACACCATTAAATCAAATGCAATCTAATAAACCCACTAATGTATCTAATTCTCTAAACTAACTTTATGAGGTATTTAAACATCCATTTCCAAATATAAATATGACCCCTGTAACTAACAAAGAAATTAAAGACACAATTAAGTCATTAAAATGGAAGAATTCTCAGGGATATGATGAGATTCCTCAAAACATCTTAAAAATAAGTATGCCATTCATTTTATCCCCATTAACATACATATGCTATAAATCATTGAGTTTAGGTATATTTCCTACGCGACTAAAATACTCTCAGATAAGTCCTATTTTTAAAAAAGGAGAAAAGACTGAAATGGCTAATTACAGGTCAATATGCTTGCTGACATCCTTCTCAAAAATTTTTGAAAAAGTTATTTACAATAGAGTACAACACCATATAGATGCTAATAATATTCTTGCCCAAGAACAGTATGGTTTTCGACCCAAATCATCTACTGAGTTAGCCACATATAACTTAATAAATAATATTTTAGTGGCACTCAGTAGTAAATTATCAGTGGGAGGAATATTTTACGACCTTACCAAGGCATTTGATTGTGTAAATCACGACGTATTAATTGCCGAATTAGAGTTTTATGGCATTAATGGCAAGGTAGGAAAGCCGATAAAATCTTACCTGAATGTTAGATATCAGAGAACATTAATAAATAATAACTATTCTAAGTATAAATCTGATTGGCAAAAATTTAAACAGAGAGTGCCTCAGGGCTCGATACTCGGCCCCTTGTTCTTTCTTCTATATATTAATGATTATTAGCTGTAATTTATGGGACCAAACAGAACACTTGCTATTTGTTTGGCAGACCGTTCACTTTAGTGACAGATCATAAGGCACTCAGGTGGATGCTGAAGCAGCGATAGCCAAGTGCCAAATTGACTAGATGGGCCCTGAGATTATCTGAATTCCAGTACAAGGTTATACACAGGCCAGGAAAACAACACATTGTACCAGATGTTCCGTCCCAGCACGTGGCAGCAGTTAACACAAAACAGGAAGAACCGATAGACAGAGCCATTATAGAGGTACAGCAAGATGCGAAATACATTTTGTATGAAAATTAGGAGTAAATTAAGCACCTTACCAGAATACCTGGAGAACAGGACAAACTTCTTTACAAGAAAGGACCACGCGGACAGTTAAGATTGATTGTTCCTAAGGGTTTGGTTACTAGAATAATCAGACAACACCATGATTCCCATTACGCAGCACATGCAGGAATTAGGAAGACCCAACAGTGGTTACGGATACAATACTACTGGACCAGTTTCCACCAAGACGTAGAGGATTACATCCGAAGATGTGATAAATGTGCCCGTATGAAACCACGTCCTAAAAACGTAGAAGAACTTTGAATGGTTTAATGCAACAGTGGGGCCAGATATGCAGTAACTGAACTGCAAATAAAAAATCGTATTGGTTTGGAGATTAATAAATGTTAGGAATCACTGCACAAAGTACTTGTGAATTACATTCTCAAGATAGTAGACCTAAGATTGCTAAGGTATACGGAAAACATGGTTTGTGGACGTAAGCCTGTTTATTTAAAGCCAGTTAAATATAAAGGAAAGATTGAATCACTTAACCAGCTTCATTTCAGGCTTCCGCCGCAGTGTACGAGTAGATGAGATCTGCGCTCTTCTGGGATATTACGCGGCGTTGAGTGATAGTTCTTTACCGATGTTTCGAGGCAACCTGTCTGTCACATCTTATTACCCAGCGTTGAGTGATAGTTCTTTACCGACGTTTCGGGACGTCCTATCGGTCCCATCTTATGACGCAGCGTTCAGTGATAGTTCTGTACCAACGTTTCGGGATAACCTGTCGGTCCCTTAACGATGGGACCGATAGGTTGTCCCGAAACATCGGTACAGAACTACCACACACCGCTGCATAATATCCCAGAAGAGAGCAGATCTTTCTTAACTAGCTCTTTTCACGTTGAACTGCAGTATTCAATTCTAATATTTTTTGAGTCGCAGGTACAAATTACCAAAGGATGCGACTGCTAACACCACATTTTCTGCAGTATACATTCCCTACATGAAAACTCTTATGCCCTAAATATCTAGTATGATATATATATATATATATATATATATATTTCAGTCAGTTCGTATGTACAGTAATAAGAAATGTTATTTTTGGAAAAGTCTCTAAGGCCGACCTTAGATCCATGTTTTTATTACATGGTGTCCCTAGCTGAACCTATGGCGAACTTAGTTTCCAACATCTGTACAGAGCTGCCCGATGGCGGACTTAGTTTCCATCCTCTGTACAGAGCTGCCCGATGGCGGACTTAGTTTCCATCCTCCGTACACAGCTGCCCGATGGCGGACTTAGTTTCCATCCTCTGTACAGAGCTGCCCGATGGCGGACATAGTTTCCATCCTCTGTACAGAGCTGCCCGATGGCGGACTTTGTTTCCATCCTCTGTACAGAGCTGCCCGTGTACTATGTAAAGCAACATGATGAATGAAAGCTGCCCCATCCTGTACATTTTAAATACCTTAACTGATCACATATTTTGTGAACATAATGACACACACGTTTACTTTTAGGTTATAAACAGATGTGTGAGGTGACATACATTCTGTCTGTTTTGAATTAGGCAATATCAAGGGGATCCACCATGAGACGTGTTTCAACAACAACGAGGACACTTCGTTCTCGTGACAGTAGTATCCCAAAGATTCTACTACATCGTGCCGATGAGTTGTTTCCTGCGCTCAAGACGAGTTTACTTTCAGGTCATAAACAGAGTGACATATTTTATACCGGATAGTATACGGCAGATCTACCATGAGGGCCCGGCGTGTTTCAAGAACAACACGAAGGATGCTTCGTACTTGTGAAAGAATCCCAAGGATTCTACTATATCGTGCCGATGAGTTGTTTCCTGCGCTCAAGACGAGTTTACTTTCAGGTTATAAAGAGAGTGGCATACTCTATACCGGATAGTATACGGCAGATCTACCATGAGGGCCCGGCGTGTTTCAAGAACAACACGAAGGATGCTTCGTACTTGTGAAAGAATCCCAAGGATTCTACTATATCGTGCCGATGAGTTGTTTCCTGCGCTCAAGACGAGTTTACTTTCAGGTTATAAACAGAGTGACATATTTTATACCGGATAGTATACGGCAGATCTACCATGAGGGCCCGGCGTGTTTCAAGAACAACACGAAGGATGCTTCGTACTTGTGAAAGAATCCCAAGGATTCTACTATACCGTGCCGATGAGTTGTTTCCTGCGCTCAAGACGAGTTTACTTTCAGGTTATAAAGAGAGTGGCATACTCTATACCGGATAGTATACGGCAGATCTACCATGAGGGCCCGGCGTGTTTCAAGAACAACACGAAGGATGCTTCGTACTTGTGAAAGAATCCCAAGGATTCTACTATATCGTGCCGATGAGTTGTTTCCTGCGCTCAAGACGAGTTTACTTTCAGGTTATAAAGAGTGGCATACTCTATACCGGATAGTATACGACAGATCTACCATGAGGGCCCGGCGTGTTTCAAGAACAACACGAAGTATGCTTCGTACTTAACTGATGATGTATTTTGTGAACATAATGACACACATGTTTACTTTCAGGTTCTGAATTAACCAACCGATCATGAGTGAGAGAAGTCGTATTTCATCAAAATTACGAAGGAAAATTCTTTCTCTAGCTAGACTGCCAGAGATTGTACTTGAGCGAATGGAAAACATGTTTCCTAACCTCAACACAAGTTACGTGTTCACTAGTGAACACGTAACAGCAGATGCAGTGGCCATATACCCAACATAGTTGAAGACATTTTATCCATTTTATCAATTTCAATGAGTACCATTTAGCTGGTGTAATAATAAAGAGTCCTGATGATGAACTGATACAGTTCGAAACATGTCGACTATTTATTAACATAAGCATGTATTAAATAGGACATAATAAAGTGTACATTTGTCCGAAATAGACTATATATAGTAATGGACTAGGATGGCCATATAGGAAACGAGAGAAAATTAAAAAGACGATTTTTTTCTTTTAGGTACGAGAGCGACTCCATGGAATCACCTCCACCGAGTCAGATATCGGTAGGAACAGCCTTTTTCTATGAATACGAGATGCAAGTGACAGGAAGTTTTTGGAACTTGGGTTTCAACATAAATATATCCAATCATGGAGAGATAGCCCAGGCAGCTTTAAGAGATATAGAGGAACTCGTTAAAGCCACTGAAGTCGAATCCGAGATTCGAAGAGAAATAGGAAATTTGCAAACGATGGCTGAGATTACTCGAAAAATAAACAGTATGGAATTGATTTTATCAGGAGCGCGTTTTAAAAGGCGTTTGTTGTCCTTAGGCGGACGAGTGATGAAATATTTGTTTTGGACGGCATTGACAGCTGATATAACTTCGTTAAACAACAGAATAGATGAGATGGACCGTACTCAAGGGAGATTAATTAGTACATGATGTACAGAACCAGACTTCACTGTCTAGGGTTTGGGAGGACCACATAAGGGTAAATTCGCGTAAGTCAGGCTCGCTGATGAAGCAGGCTAAACTGCAGATAAGAGAAACTGAGCGATTACGACAGAATGTTATTAGCTGGGCTAATGATACTGAAGCCGAGATACAGCAGGACCGCAAGATAAAGTTATTTAAAAGAGAGAGATTTTTTTTATTAAGGGTATACTCGGATGTCACCGAATTAGCTCTGGGTTTGGTTAGATTCCAAGATGGCGGACGCTGTTGTTTCGAACCTGCATCGCTCCGACAAAGTTTCGTATAATAGAGAAGAGTTTTGTTCTGATAATTGTCTTAAGTGTATATACTTGGAAAGACGCTTACAAGAGACGCTGTCTGAGTTAAGTTCATTGCAATTGGCAATTAAACTTCTATATACTGAATTAAACGTGACTCATAGAGAGAATGAGGTTAGATCGCATTCTGTAGCAGCCCACGGTGAATCATTATTACCCTCTACATGGTGTACTATCAAGCCTAAAGCTATCAGAACGGGTAATAAAGCAGGAAGAACTGAAATCCTGCAATCTGCTGAACCAGTAACGATTACTAACAGATTTGCATCACTATCAGATCTTCCGGACAACACGCCAAGAAGTGATGAAATAGTGACACGTGTTGATAGAAGAATGGATTCGACTACCTCTAGAGCCATAAATTTGAAGAATGCCAACCAACGTTATATATTTAATCAACGTAAATATCAACATAACCAACATCATATTCATCAGGTGGTAAAAACAACCAACATGGAGTGTGGAAATGGGAGTTACCAGGGACGCGATAGTAAATGCTGCAGCATACCAACTATCATCAACGGGTATACTGACCCCCCGAAATGTGGGGACAGAAAGTTATACAATAGTGATGGTGTATCAAATACCCAAAAAGTGTTATGTAAATCAACTATGAACACGCAAATGAGTGTCCCTAGTAAGTCTTCGGTAGGAAGTGGTAATGGAAAATCCGGTAAAATGAAAAGTGACCACAAAGTTGTAATTTACGGTGACAGCCATTCTAGGGGTCTATCTGCAAGGTTAAAAGATAAATTACCTGACTCATTTGAGGTTATAGGCTATACTAAACCCAATTGTGATATACAGTCATTACTATCTATTAGAAATCAAGATATTAGAAACTTGTCTAATAAGGATGTACTCATCTTTATAGGAGGTACGAATGATTTAACCAGTGATAATCCTTCAAGGGGCCTGTGGCATATTTCCCAATTTGTTAAGCAGAATACTCAGACAAATATTATTCTGTTAACAATACCTCATCGTTATGATCAAACAGCAAATGCATATGTGAATGATGAAGCTAAGAAATTTAATAGGAAATTATGGAAATATATGAAACTCAATGATCATGTCGCTATTTTGGAAATTCCTCAAGACAGAAATCACTTCACTAGGCACGGACTACACTTTAATGGGCAAGGCAAAGAAAATATCTGTAGTCAACTTGCTTCAATTATTGGGGAATTGTTTCAGCATACTGAGGTATTACCCATTAGTTTAGGTTGGGAAACCAATCAAGCTGTTACATTGGAGAGAGAGACTTCTATCACTTGTAATGCTATTAATAATGTTGTACTAAATGATGATGTAGGTGGTAGCAGAAAAGAAAAAGAATCCAATGTGACCAGAACATCTAATAGACAAAAAAAGATACCCATAAATAGAACAGATGATTTTTTATGGCAAATCTAAACTTAAATAGAAAAATAAGTGAGTCAAATGAACGTATTATGACCAAGTATAAGGCACCTTTTATGGTATACTAGGTGCGCCCAGAAAGTAATGCAACGCATTTTTTTTCTCGGCCCAATTTTGTTGGATAAAAATGATATTTTGCGTGCTGTATCTTTAAAGTGTCCCGCGTTTATGCACATAGGTGCAATGTTTCCCGCTGGATAGCAGCGCAGTAGTGAGCTTTCAAAATGGAGTCTGCAAGTGACGTGCGTTCTAAACAGAGAGCAGTAATTGAGTTTCTTTTGGCAGAAAACGAAACGAGTGAATCAATTCACAGGCGCTTAAGAAAGGTCTATGGAGACATGGCAGTGGATAAAAGCACCGTCAGCCGTTGGGCGAAGCGATTGGCGTTATCAGAACAAGGACGGGGCACTCTGTCTGATCTCCCGCGCTCGGGCCGCCCATCAACAGCTGTGACGCCTGCAACAGTGCAACGAGCCGACAGTCTTATTCGAGACGATCGGAGAATCACAACCAGGGAACTCGCCGCTGTACTCGGTATTGGTAAGGGAAGCGTCGACAAAATCATTCACCAGTTAGGATATTCAAAGGTCTGTGCCCGATGGGTCCCTCAAAACCTAACCGAAGAGCACAAGCAACGTTACGAGGTTGAGGGTGACGATTTCTTGTCCACCATTGTCACGGGTGATGAGACATGGATTCATCACTTCGAGCCCGAGACGAAAAGGCAATCCATGGAGTGGCATCACACGACCTCTCCTCGGAAGAAAAAGTTTAAAGCAGTTCCCTCAGCCGGCAAGATCATGGCGACAGACTTTTGGTACCGCGAAGGCATACATGCTCTCGCATCTCGGTGGCGTAAGGCCAAAGATTTAGAAGGAGACTATGTCGAAAAATAGGGTCAGGTAGCCAAAGATTCATGTAATGATGTGACATATTTGAAGTTTTGATAAAATCAATTGTGAATGAGAAAAAAAATGTGTTGCATTACTTTCTGGGCGTACCTAGTATCATCAAAACACCGATGAATTAAGAATTTTTCACCAGAATATCAGAGGATTGAGAAATAAAACCAATGAGTTATCAAGTGCATTATATCCGATTGGCCACATGTTATTTGCTTAACAGAACATCATTTGAATTCTCTTGAATCAGAAAACACCAATATTGACCATTATAATATGGGTGCTACTTACTGCAGGAAAAACATTAGAATGGATGGTGTTTGTATATTTGTTCACAATTCCATAAACTATTCCTGCGTTAACATGGATAAATTTTGTGTCAAACAAATTATTGAAATGTGTGCAATAAAAATTCAATCATCTTCACATAATATCTATATAATAGCGGTATATAGGGCTCCATCGGGTAATGTCCTTCAATTTTTAAATAACTTAGATACAGCAATAAGAACTATATTCAACTCTACAGTGAAAATTATTGTGTGTGGAGACATCAACATAAACTACCTAAAAGAGACTCACATGAAAAAACAACTAGACTCTATTTTGTTGTCTTATAATCTTGTTTCTATTATACACTTCCCAACTAGAAGTCATAATAATTCGGAATCATTGACAATATATTTATTGATCCATCACAATACAAGAATCACTCAGTTTATCCTATAGTTAACGGTTTATCAGATCATGATGCACAACTTTTAATTATTAAAAATACCGGTTTGCAATTCCATAAACATAAAATCTCAACTATAAGAAATATCAATAAACAATCCTTGTTAAATTTTAAAATATATTTGAGTTATGAGATATGGGACGAGATATTTAATAACGATGATGTTGATACTATTTTTAATTCTTTTCTTAACACATATTTGAGAGTTTTCTATGCCAGCTTTCCATTAAAAATAATAACAAACAAGCCGAAAAATAACTGGATAACACCTGGCATAAAAATCTCTTGTCAACACAAGAGGGAACTCTATTTATTACTGTAATGAATATTGATAATATGGGGAAATATTTTTCGAATTGATTATGTTTAGTTAAGATGATTTTGCATAGAATTAATGAGAACTTATGTATTGCATATTGATGATGCAACTTTCCATTGAGTTGAATCATAGCGTTGCAGTCCACTGCAAGCAGAACAGATTCGTCACGGGATTTGGGCCGTGTGCAAAATATTCCTAGAACTGTAGATACGCAATAGAGTTCTGATTGGCAGCTAATTGTGCATAGCAACCGAAATGACAAGTTATAATTGGTCGAGAGTGTGGAGAGAGCTTGGAAGTAGCCATTTTTGGGAGCGGTTTCGCAGGTATTATATAGGGGTGAAGACAATGGGAGAGCGTTTTTGGCGTCAGTCTTTGGTCAGGAGCATTTGAAATTATAACATGTGAAATTTATTATAAACAAAGAAACGTTAGTTGTTTACTAACTATGCAAAAGTGAAAAGTGGTGATAAAGAGAAAAGATCCACGAAATGTATTTGTTTGGAAACATTTAAGTGAACACATAAAAGGAGTTTAGGTCATTTTATTGAAAATGATAGAAAATGTTTGGTAACTGTGATGGTGAAACAACGGTTTGAGTGTAAAGATAAATTAGGCACAAAAGTGAAACCGAGTGAAGTTTAACCAGCCAGAAATAAAAGTGTAATTTATGAGTGCAAACAGGGTTGCTACTGCCAGAATTAAATTCAACAGATAAGTTGGTTACATTATTTTACTTGGATTAATTTGGATACAAGGTATGTAAGAACAGCCTATTATATGCAAGTAAAGAAGGAAACAAAATCGTTTTAATATGGATATTATGTTACAATGTAAAGTGTGTGAATCCAATGTAAATACAGGGAATTTACCTTCAAGGGATTTATATTAGTTTACTGAAAGATTAATTTGGGTTTATTCAGATATTAATAACTTTTGAGGGAAAGTTAAATATTTGGAAATTTTAGTAAAGAGTAGTAATTGCTATTGAGGTAATTATTTGGGTTATTTTATTTGGTCATTTAATTGGGGTTTTTATTGTGATTTAGTGTTTGTTTTGTTTTTATTAATAAATTTGTGTGTTATTTGTGTTAAATTTGGTGTTGGTGTTTATTGTATCCCAGATATATATCAGGAGGATTATTGTTGCTGGTACTGTGTTATCAGCTGGTGGCAGCATTACCATCAGCAGTTTGTAGAACTGCTTAGCTACGTATACCAAACGGGCCCTGATCTCAATAGTGGGACTATTGAGTGTCAGTGACAGTTACAATTACATAGAAATAATAATGACGATAACTTAAAAAAGCATTACAAATTATATTGTAGAATTTTATCGGATGTAATAAAAGCAGCCAAAAGGCTTCATTATGATAGAATAATAACAAATTCAAGTAATAAAATGAAAACCACATGGAATATTGTTAAATCCATAACAGATAAAAAATCTGAAAACAAAGCAGTACAATCAATATACACTGATGATGCATTAACACTAACAGATAATCAACAAGACATAGCTGATGCCTTTCAGAACTACTTTCTTTCAATAGCAGATAAAATAAAATCCAACATCAATAGTAAAGATATTCAAGATAATAAATGTATGGACTACCTATTTAGAGTTTTTAAGAATCCCTTTCCTAATATAGTTTTTGATCGTACATCGACGAAGGAGATTGCTAAAATTATTAAAGCCCTTAAATCTAAAAACTCATCAGGTTATGATGAAATTTCTCTCAAAATTCTAAAAATACGTTCTCCATTTATTGCTGCCCCTCTAAATTACATCTGCACTAGATCAATTTTATCAGGTAAATTCCCGTCACGATTGAAATATTCTATAATAAAACCATTATTTAAAAAGGGCGACAAAAAAGATATAAAGAATTATAGACCAATATCTCTATTAACCTCCTTCTCTAAAATATTTGAAAAAGTTATACATGCAAGACTCACAACACATGTAATTAATAATAATATATTATCTATGGAACAGTATGGTTTTAGAAGCAATTCCTCTACACAAAAAGCAACGTTCAAACTATTAAATGACATTCTGCAGGCATTCAATAATAAATCATTTGTCGGAGGTATATTTTGTGACTTAGAAAAGGCCTTCGATTGTGTAAATCATGACATATTAATGAAGAAATTAGAATTTTATGGAATTGTAGGTAGGGCAAATACTTTAGTTAAATCATATCTTGAAGACAGGTATCAACGTGTCCTTGTTGAAGATAACATAACACAAGCTAATACCACCTCAGATTGGGGTAAGATTAAACATGGTGTCCCACAGGGATCAGTACTTGGACCACTACTTTCTTTGTTCTACATAAACGACTTACCTAAAGTAGTAAATATCACATCTCAGTCGATCCTTTTTGCTGATGATACTAGCATAATTGTCAGTAATCCTAATTCTGTAGATTTTAAAAAAGATCTTATTTCTTCATTTTAACAATTAAACATGTGATTTAACACCAATTTGTTATCATTAAATTTTAATAAAACTCAATACTTACAATTTAAAATGACTAATAGCTTAACAATTCCCATACACATCAGTTATAACAATAAATATATTGTCAATAATACAGAGACACAATCCTTAGGTATTACCATAGATAGTTCCCTGTCCTGGAAAAATCACATTGATGGTCTCACGGTAAAATTAAGTAAAGCTTCCTTCGCAATTAGAACACTTAGACCCTTTGCAACACTGGAATCTTTAAGGATGATTTATTTTGCTTACTTTCATAGCATTATGACGTATGGAATAATTTTCTGGGGGAACTCTTCGCATAGCGTTAGTATATTTAGACTGCAAAAAAGTGTAATAAGAATTATTACAAATTCCAGGAAAAGAGACTCTTGTAGAGAACTTTTTAAGGAATTGGACATTTTGCCGTTGTGCTCTCAATTCATATTTTCATTATTAATCTTTGTGACTGATAATATTTATTTATTCAAAACAAACACAGAGTTGCATAGTATAAATACTAGAAGCAAAAATAATTTTTATTTCCCACAACCAAGATTATCTATCTATCAAAAGGGTGCTTATTACATGGGCATTAAGATATTTAATCAGCTTCCATCCTACTTGAAGGCCATGTCAGACAATAAGAAACAGTTTAGATCTGCATTAAAAGGGTACCTTTTAGTAAATTCTTTCTACTCATTAGAGGAGTTTTTTAACAATAAATAAAATGGGATATTGTATTCATTTTAATTGTGATATTGTAAAACAAAGCATATTCAGTGCATGATTAATTTAATAATGCCTATTTATTGCATATTGAATAGTCTAAATAGGACAGAAGCTTAATTATAATTATATTTTTACTCTAATGTAAACTACTTCTATGTATTTCTTGCTGGTTTCTTATTCAATAATATTGAACGTTTATGTAATTCATATACACCAGTATTTTTTACTTGACGAATGCTTGAATTTTATAAGCAATTTTCAAAGTTTTAATGTATATGTACATATGTCACAGCTTCATATGACCAGCTCTATTATAGGTCTAGAGTATCGAAGTTTTGTAGTCGATGGATTGAAGGAATTAATGAACTAAGAAGCAGAAACCTTGATGCATAGTGTACGGTGACATAACAGTCTATTAACAACTTTCTTCATGTGAGGTTGTATGTTACCTGAATTTGATGTGACTGATGCTTGGATTTATAAAGCATGTACTAATTGTATTGTGTTCTGTCTAGTTTATTGTGTTACTTATTTATTGAATATCTATTGTATATGTGTTTTGGCTTATGACAGATTCTATATCCAACAGGCGATTTTGTAGCCTGGTCTGGATTGATGGAATATTACAATAAATTGAAATATAAATTGGAACTGGCTGCATTTAACCGGTTAGTGGCAATCCTAATGCCTGAAGACAGGTTGACGGAAGGTTTGCAACAAATTACCATACACCTGCCTCCAGGACTTAATTTCTTGAGACCAGTGAAATCGGAATTTATGTACGTGTTTTATTCCACCATGTTAGTGCACGCAGTAACCTATGATGGACGGATCCGGTTACTGATCCCAAAACATGCAACGCATTTCACCACCAGTACCCCAGCAACCAAATACCACAGATTGTGTTAGAAATATTCCTCCTCGGTGCTAAGTGTAGATATACCGGTATTATTGTTTAAGGTGCCTGACATTCTCAGTTTTAATTGAGGAGGATCGCGCTTATGTTTTGATTACATTAATTATAGCAATCAGTTGGGTCATTAAACTTTTGAATACAGACATTAATCGAGTTCAATCATGTGGTGTATAAAATGACCACTACGCTTTTCCTGATTAAGACAATATTTATGACTGTTTTAATCTACCCATCATTAATGTCTTGTGTGGTTCTAACTCTCTGTCATCTTGTCAAAAATAGTTCAGACATTAGACGTAAGAAGTGTCATTAGATGATTAGTGGAATAATGCTTTCCCATAATTCGTGACTGCTTCCTTTAAAATCCCTTTCCATCATCGCATCTAGGTCGAGCAACTTGTATTTGCAGTTGACACATAATGAATAAATCCATTCGCAAGTGCAAGTGAGGTTAAATCTTCAGAGTCTGTCGTGGTGACATTGTCAGGGCAGCCACAAAGCTGAAACAACAGCGCTTTGAAATTGGCGTTATAACAGTTCATTCATTCTGTAGTCTGTCTTACGACAGGTCCGTAGCCTCTTCCGAAGCGAGTTCTCCACAGGGTGCGATCTAGTGCTTCCTCTTTCAATTTCCAGTATCTTCTCTTTTCCTTAAGGTCATCCAGTAGCTGCTTACGTCTTCTCCCTCGTCGTCCCGTCATTTCTATCCTTCCTTCTAACTTTCCTTCAATCACGTGTTTCAGAAGGCAGTTTCTACGCAATATGTGACCAATCCAGTTAGCCTTTCTTCTTTTTATTGTATGTAGTATATTCCTCTCCTCCTTGACTCTGTGTAATACTTCTTCATTTCTCACACGATCGGTCCAACTGATCTTCTCCATTCTTCTCCAGCACCACATTTCAAAACTTTCCAGATACTTCTGATCTACTTTCTGAAGTGTCCACGTTTCAGCACCATACAAAGCTATGCATCCAAATGTAGCACTTTACTAGTTTCTTCCTTAAATTTAATTCCAGTTTGCTGGTGAAAAGATTTTTCTTCTTGTTGAATGCTGTTTTTGCCATGGCAATTCTGGATTTAATTTCACGTGTACACCTTGCATCACTTGTTATCATGCTACCCAAATAATTGAAATATTCCACATTCTCCAATTGTTTTTTGATCTATCATAATTTTCATTGGCGATGGTTGCCTTGAGATTTTCATTACTTTAGTTTTTTCCACATTCATTTCCATTCCATAGCGTCTTCCAATTTCAATTAGTCTATCAATCATGCCCTGTAGCACCTTTTCTTACCTAGCCAGTAGCACAAGGTCATCTGCATATTTCACAGTGCGAATTACTTGTCCTCCTATTTTGAAGTCTCCAAACCCTTCAAGAGCTTCCTTGGTAAGGTACTCGCTGTATAAGTTGAACAGAATCGGTGACAAGCAGCAACCTTGTCTAACTCCTCTTCCAATCTTCACACTTCTCGTCTCCCCTTGGTCCAGTCGTATTTTGACACTCTGTTCCATGTACAATTTGCTGATCAATCTTCTTTCGCGCCAGTCTATCCCAATTCCTTTTAGGATTTGCATTAATTTGGTCCAGTTGACACGGTCAAATGCCTTCTGCCAGTCTATGAAGCAAGCACACAATTCCTCATCTATGACCAAGGTTCGTTCTGATATTATTCTCAGCATCCCAATTGCATCCCTAGTTCCTTTTCCTCTTGTATAACAGTAACGCTCGTTTAATATTTTTGCCGTTTCATTTTTATTTTAAATATCTTAACTGATGATGTATTTTGTGAACCTAACGACACACATGTTTACTTTCAGGTTCTGAATTAACCAATCGATCACGAGTGAGAGAAGTCGTATTTCATCACGTCGACGTAACTTTTGTATGCGCTGGCGGAAGGAAAGTTAAAGGACATAAGCTTATACCAGCAAGATGGCGGATACAATTGTGGCGTCCAGTCCGAGCTCTGCTAGTTTGTTTAATAATGTGGTTAATATCAGTAGCACTCTTTGTATAAATTGTAATAATTTAAAAAGTGAACTCCAAAAGTTACAAGATGAACTAAAATCTGCTCAGCTGATCATAGATGTACTACAAGAAGAAGCCAAATCAAGTAACGCATCAGAGTGTATTAGTGCATCGGAACATGAGTGCAGGGCCAACTATTCTTATCGTAAAGAGTGTGGTGAATCAAGTACTAGTGACTGGATCCAAGTGAGAGTAAGTCATGCAACTAAGAAAAGAGGTAATAAGCAATCTTTTACTGGCCCTCGAGTGCAAACATAGAATCGCTATGCAGTATTAAGTGATATTCAAGAAGCACTAGATAATTTACCAAAGACTGTGTCGCATTCTGCGAAAATTTCATGTGCAAAAAAGGAATCTTCTAGTTTAAAAAAGCACACCATTCTTTTAATAGGAGACAGTCATGCAAGGGGCATATCAGAAAGACTGGCTTCCTATTTGGGACCTTTTTATCACTGTACAGGTTATGTTAAACCTAATGCTGATCTAAACATTATTACATCTACTGAAACCTCGGAAGTTAAAACCCTTGATAAAAATGATGTTGTTATAGTATATGGTGGTGCCTTGGATATTGCCAGGGACAATACTGCAAGAGGGCTGCTCTCTATTTAACAATTTATCAAAAAGTGTGCGCACACAAATGTGCTAATTCTAAATGCCCCTGTAAGATTTGATTTATCAGCTTCATCATGTGTCAACAAGGAAGTCTTTCACTTTAATAGGAAGATGCTTAAGCTGATTAAACCTTTTGATTACGCTCAAATGGTGAATGTTAACTTACAAAGGGAGCAGTTTACGACACATGGAATGCACATAAACAGGCAAGGAAAAGACCTCACCGCACGGTATTTGGTATCAGTAATCCACAACATCTTTATTAATTGTCACTGTGATTCTCCTATTATCCTCAAATGGAGAGAGGATCAGCAGGATGGGGATGTTAATGTGTTAGGACTTGTTGAAAGAAGTATACTCAAGGGGGATTCAGAACTAGCTGCAATGGATGAACAAGGAAAGTGTTACAATAACTTAAAACAGAACCCAGGAAGTGGTATAGTGCAAAATACAAGGAGTGATATAACGCAGAGTGTTTATAGTGTAACAGTGCATAGTTTAGATTGTGGATCCTCAGATTTGGATAATACAATTAGTGATGTAACACAGAGTGCTAATAGTATTTCAGTACAAAGTTCAGACTACGGATCCCCGGATTTGGAAAATTTCACCAGTGGTCAATCAAGCATAGATAACTGTGCCATGCTTCCCTCAGTGCATCCTTCCATTGAATCTACTCGCTTTAGTAAACGGAAAAGGTCTATAAGGCTTCCCAAAACCAGATCAGATGATTTTTTATGGACATAGTCTATCATTTTTCTGGGTCGTCTAATAAGCCTAATAAACCTCTGATTCTTGTACATCAAAATATCAGAGGTCTCATCAGTAAAACAGATGAAATAACTGTCTCCTTAAGTTTAGATAAAATCAGTCCACAAGTTCTGTTTTTCAGAGCATCACATGTCAGAGAACAACTTAAGTCTTGTAAATATTGAAAATTACTCATTAGGGTCTCGCTTTTCTAGATGTAGGTATCAAAAGGGTGGTGTTTGAATATTTGTTCGTAATGATATATGTTTCAGTCATGTTGATTTGTTAAATTGTTGTGTGGGAACAATTTTAGAAATATGTGCCGTTAAACTTGAATTCAATGGTAGGGGGTTAATTATAGTATGTTTATACAGATCTCCTGCTGGAGATTTTTATCAATTCTTGAAATTGTTAGAACAAGCTTTATTATTTTTGTACAGACCATCTACAGAGTTCCTGGTGTGTGGAGATTTTAATGTTGACTATTTACTTAACGATAACCGAAAACAGCAGCTGTCGGTTTTATTAAGCACATTTAACATGATACATACTGTTAATTTTCCCACTAGATTACAAAATAACCATGCCTCAGCTATTGACAATGTTTTTGTTGATGAATCTAGATCATCTTCTTGCATAACATTTCCTTTATCCAATGCATTGTCTGACCATGATGCGCAGTGTCTCATACTTGATAAATATTTTGTTACTGACAATAAAAATATTAATAAACTAAGAAATAAATTTATAAATCCAGATTAATTACTTGTGAAACTATTAATTATTTTTCTGAACAGCTATCTAATGAAACATGGGAAGAAGTTTATCATAATACTGATGTTAATAGTGCTTTTAACAAGTTTTTATTAACATTTTTAAACATCTATGAAACAAGTTTTCCTATCGTTTACTTAAGTAATAGCAATGACAAAAGTTGGATTACTACAGGCATTAATATATCTTGTCAACGTAAAAGAATTTTATATAATATTAGTAAACATAGTAGTGACCCAAAAATAAAACTTCATTTCAAAAAGTAATGACTTATTTAAAAAAAAAGTAATTTGTGAAGCAAAAAAACTACATTACAATCAGTTAATTCTGACTTCTAAAAACAGAATAAAAACATCTTGGAATATCATAAGAAATGTATTTCATAAATCTACTAGGTCCAATTACATGCCTTCCTCGTTTAAAATGGATAATAAGGACATTCAATTTAAAGATGCAGCTGATGTTTTTCATGACTACTTTTTGAATATAGCAGACAACTTGCAAACACATATAGACAATATGAATTCACCCCTTAGGTTATTAAAGAATGCCTATCAGACTGTTTTTCCGAGTATGAAAGTAATCCCTGTAACTAAAGGAGAAATCATCAGTATTATTTGTTCCTTAAAATCAAAGAAGTCTTCTGGCTACGATGGTATCTCGTCTAAAATGTTAAAATTATGTAGCATGGCTATAAGTGAGCCCCTTTCTTATATTTGCAACACGTCTATTATGACTGGTGCATTTCCAGATTGTTTGAAGTATGCAGTCATAAAGCCTTTGTATAAAAAAGGTGATAACGTTGATATAACAAACTACAGACCTATTTCTATGTTGACGGTATTCAGTGAAGTCTTAGAAAAAACTATGTATCATAGACTAACTCAGCATTTACAAGTGAATAATATTTTGGTGCAGGAACAATTTGGTTTTAGGAAAGATTTGTCAACAGATCATGCTGCTTTCTCCCTTACTACTGGCATACTTCAAGCCTGGAATGATAAAACTTCTAACTGCTGGGATTTTCTGTGACCTTGCCAAGGCGTTCGATTGCGTTAATCACGAGATATTGATATCTAAATTAGAGTATTATGGTGTTCATGACTGTAACCTAAATTGGTTTAAATCCCATCTATCAGATAGAAAGCAGAGAGTGCACCTTAAAATTAATGATGATCAAGATTATTTCTCTAAATGGGAAAGAGTTAAGCAGGGAGTTCCTCAGGGATCGGTTTTGGGACCACTCCTGTTTATTATTTATATCAATGACTTGCCATTATGTATTAACAAACTTGCCAATGTTTCTATTTTGATGATGACACCAGTATTTTGGTCACTGAAAAAAATCACTGTGCTCTTAAGCACAAAGTCACGGGAACCTTGTCCCTCATTGTAAACTGGTTTACAGCTAATAAGTTGGTTTTAAATATCAACAAAACAAATATTATAAATTTTGCTCCTAAACAGTCTGCTAAATCAGTTTTGCCTGAGGATGGGGACGGAGCTAGTCCCCGAAACGTTGTATTCAAACGAATTGACGCGGCTGTGCGCCCGAGAAGACTATATTGAGTCTGCTAACCCTTTGTTGGCAGTATCTTTTGGAAATTTGGTCATGAATGAAGTCCCTGAAATAAAATTTTTGGGTATACAAATTGATAATTGAATTGGAAGAGTCATGTGGAATACATCCTTCCTAAACTCATTTCTGCTATTTTTGTAATCAGGAGTTTATCTTACTTTATGAGCTTAGAAACCCTGTGAATGGTGTATTTCTCTTGCTTTCATTCTATCATTAAATATGGAATAATCTTCTGGGGTAATTCGACTAATATTTCTAGAGTTTTTAAATTACAAAAGAAAGTGATAAGGATTATGTCTGGAGTGGGACCTAGAAACTCATGTAGAGGTCTTTTTAGGAAATTAGATATCTTACAATTGTCATGTGAATATATTCTCTCTTTGATGTTGTTTGTGACAGATAATCAAAATAATTTTCGTTCAGGTTTAGAAGTTCATGGCCTGAATACTAGAAGCAAAAATCAGCTCTACCTGCCAACTTCAAATCTTTCTGTTTTCCAGAAGGGCACCACGTTTACTGGTATTAGGTTATTTAATAGCTTGCCTAGGACCATTCAAAGTCTTATAAATGATAGAATCAGTTTTAAAAATAACTTGTTTACATATCTCAATAATAATTCATTTTATACTGTTGCTGAATTTTTGGAACATACGGTAAACAACTAATTTACAATGTTGTTCTTATGAAGCATTTCTATTGTATTGTTGTATTATCTTGCTAGTTTTGTGTGTTTTTGTGTTGTTTGTGTCTTGTTATGACCAGTTTCATGTCCATTGTATCTTGGACTTATGAAATGGGAAATATATGTATGTATGTATCAAAATTACGAAGAAAAATTCTTTCTCTAGTTAGAGTGCCAGAGACTGTACTTGAGCGACACTAGGAGGAACCCACTAAGGAAATGACTGGAGATGTAGATGTGAGCTATAATTTTGTATCTTACTCAGACTTCAGTAGTCATATATATCACTCATTATCACAGTTCATGAGGTCATCTAAGGTCACAATGCACTTCGTCACATTGTATTTCTAAGTAAGTAACTGTTGGGAATTTGGTTTAGGGTTCACGGCTGTCGCGGCTGTGTGTGTGTGTGTGTGTGTGTGTGTGTGGGGTCATTGATGATGACGTCAGCGACACGTGGCGTGTGTTAGTTTTAGGCGCAGGCACGTGATGGCGTTGGACTCAGCGCGCCCGCTAGGACAAAGGATTGCATCATAGCGTCACAAGAAAAGGGTGGCGTGGGAGAAAGTAGTCAGCCACGAGAAAACTGAAGATGACTCTAAAGAAATTGAAAACAGTGATACCCACTTAGTGTGTAACAGAAGACGACAAATATTATGAGATTACTTTCTTTGTGGATTGCAAACAGGAATCTAATGCCGTCCACAATCACCTAAATGAATTAGGTGTCAGTGGAGATAACGACATTGAGATCAGTGTAATTCGAGGCCCACTGCCAATGCAAGAACTCAGTTTGGAACACGTTGATGAGTTGCAACAGAATACATCAGCACCAGCAGCAGGTGTAAGACTCACATTTTATATCCTTGCTGCTCTGGTTGTTTTAGGAATTGCGGCTGTGCTTAGTTTGGAATATAAGAGCACCGACCCTTACAAATGGATAACAATGTTCATGGGAATCATCATGGGAGAAAGTAGACAGCCACGAGAGCAAGTACATGGGCTCGAAAGCTGTGGTTGGGTTTTGAAGTTTGTGATGTAATTTACGAGAAAGTGAGAAGAACATTGTGTAATAACATTATTTTACCTATGTGATTACAATTTTATACAGTCTACTAAATAAAACATATTAAACATTTATTGAACATAATTTGGTTATCAGCTTTACGGATATCGAACAGTATCTAAGTAGGTAAGTAACCAAAGTTAGGTAAGAGAGACCAGTCAGTTAAAGCAAATAACCGCTGCTTTAAGTGAGAAACATAAGGAACGCCTAAACACACTTTGTGGACAGAACGTAAATATTTTAAGAGTTAAATCATGTGGTGTATAAAATGAACACTATGCTTCTCCTGATTAAGACAATATTTATGACTGTTTTAATCTACCCATCATTAATGTCTTGTGTGGTTCTAACTCTCTGTCATCTTGTCAAAAATATTTCAGACATTAGACGTAAGAAGTGTCATTAGATGATTAGTGGAATAATGCTTTCCCATAATTCGTGACTGCTTCCTTTAAAATCCCTTTCCATCATCGCATCTAGGTGGAGAAACTTATATTTACAGTTGACACATAACGAATAAATCCGTTCGCAAGTGCAAGTGAGGTAAATCTTTAGAGTCTGTCGCGGTGACATTGTCAGGGCAGCCACAATGCTTAAACAACAGCGCTTTGAAATTCGTGTTATAACACTAACGCTCTTTTAATATTTCCCCGTTTCATTTCCACGAATTTCGTCCTAAAAAGGGCGACGAAGTGTGAAGCAGGGATTAGTTTCCTCAAGAGAAGAAATCTGATTAGCAGAAGAGTACTATATTTGATGAACAATTAGATCTTATATTCCTGCGCGAAACTTAATTGAGACAAAATATGATAATACAGGAAAGCGACTTCCATGCTGGAAAATGCTTTGATCTCTCCAATTTACTATACAGAAGAATACAGAACTACCTTTACAGAAGGCTGTTTTAACACTGAAGTTTAGTGTCTTAATTGCGTTATTTAACGGCACTATCGATTGCTAATATTTGGTGCTGGATAAATCGACGAGTTTGTAAGATTGGTGGAATGGTACTGACAGTACAATAGATTAAGATGCTGAGAATCCTTTGTCCCAGGGACATGTTTACCACCACAAATCACACGCAGGATAACGTGGGATCAAAATCCGTCCTCCGCTATTAGACTAAGGATACGACCGGTTCGTGAGTGGCAGCGGTAGTGAAAGGTTGTGCTACGTGCTGTGTACAACGAGCGCTAGTGTTGGTGTAGTGTAAAGTTTGTACCGGCTGCAATCCAGGGATTGCCGGCCGGGAAATAGTAAAACAGTGACTAAGTTAAACGCGAGTGAGTGTTGTTCCATCATGAACCTCACAGGAGTTCACCCTCAAGAATTTCGTCTTGACCAACGGTCCAAACGCAAAAGGATTCGGCAACAAATGGAGGCTACGGCAAGTACGTCCTTCGAATCCCAAAACTACTTCTCTGTGCTATCGGACAGCGATTCGGACACAGAAACTGCTGAGTCAACACCTCCTCCTCCGTCTCCGAAGGAACGGATACCACCCATTGTGCTTTATGGCTACTTAAACAATCATTCGCAAAAACTAAAAACACTGAATGACAAATTATCAAACCCGATTGATATCAAAACAAAGACAAACAGACTACTACTCTATACTAAAAGAGTACAAGATTACAAGATCCTCTTACGTGAAATAAAAACGGCCAACTTGGCTTACCACACCTAACCCTTGCCAAATGCGCATCAACTGCGGGTTGCATTAAAAGGGATGCCCCCAAATGTCACAATCGACGAAATAAATGAAGAATCGAACCAGCGACACTTACACGTCATCAACATTCGCCAGATCACTCGTAGGGACAAGACCACAAACCAGATCCTTCAAAAATACCCAATTTAAGTATAGAAACAATATTTGATGCATGTGCTGTAAAGATAACTACAAATAAGAGAAAACTATGTATTTTATGTCTCTATAGAGCTCCAGTTGGGGATCTGAGCCAATTTATTGAGCAATTAAATTCTACACTGTTATCTCTAGAAAGCATTAAATCGGAACTAATAATTTGTGGTAATGCAAATTAAATTACCTCATTGAAAGTTATAAAAAAGAGCAATTACAATCTGTATTAGATACCTGTAATTAGTACAAATAATTAATTTCCCAACTAGAATAGGCTGAACCTCTATTTCATTGATAGATAACTTTTTCTTAGACAGGAGTAGTTATAACAAATTCCAAGTTTATCCTGCCATAAATGGTCTCTCGGACCACGATGGTCAAATTTTGATACTTGAAAACCTGCAAACTATGATGCAAAGTAAGCATGAAAATACATTTAGAGAGATCAATGAGGAAAAAACTGTAAATTTTCAACTGGCTCTACAAAATGAAAATTGGGAAGAAGTTTATAACCAAGAAAATGTTAATAGAAAATGTAATATTTTTTCAATATTTTTTTTTTTAATTTTTGAAAATAGCTAACCATTAGTATTTAAAAAGAAGGAAGACTTACTAATAAATGGATAACTAAGGGCATAAAAATATCATGTAAACACAAAAGAACCTTATATACTCTAGTTAAAAAATCAAGTGATGACAGGCTGAAACTATATTACAAGAGATACTGTACTATACTAAAGAGAGTACTAAAAGAAGCAAAGAAATTGCATTATCATAAATTAATAAGTAAATCAAAGAATAATATACAATCAAATTGGAAGATAATCAAAATAGAAATAGCGAACAATCAGGCCACGGATAAAATAGACATTCAAGTGGGAAAGAGTAAAATAAATAAGCCTAATTTATTAGTAAATGCGTTTAATAAATATTTTACAACTGTGTTCACAGTTCACTTTCACCGGATACACTTCAAGACTGAACCCCACACCACAACAGTACCAGAAACACTTCTTCTTCTTAATTTATATCACACATCGTCAAGAAGACTACACACTACGACGTGAAAGATGAAATGCTAAGAATTCATACAACACACACTATCCATCACCGTTCTACATCAAACTCCACCACAATCTACATAGTGCAGCATATGATCTTGTGAAACTTCTAAAAGTGCGATACATATCTTTATAAGAAGATACAGTGAACAGTGTTGTTTTAACATTTTATCATTTTAACTATAATTTATGACCCACAATATTGACTTACGAAACAAATGTTTTATGATCATGAACAGTGCAAAACTTTACGAGTGTCAACAGCAGATCTATCCAGCATTTGAAAAGAACTATTGATAAAACCCCTGATGGTGGCTCATAGAGAGCCGAAACATGTGTAGGGTTTGATTATGATAAGGGGCAGATTTGCACCTTGTTAGTGATTTGTGCATTTTGTTGGTGAATGTCTAGAAACTGGTAATAAATAAGGTAAATGGAGGTAATAGGAAAAATGGACTGCTCGATACAACTCCAGGATATACACAGGATATACACTGATGTAAAAACAATATTAAACGACAACACATTCTGGACAACAGCGGAGCAAGTTTATAGGAGACATTGTGCCAACAGCTGACAGCTGGAAGCACGTAAGGAGAGGACAGGTGCAAGAGAATAACCGAGGCACAGATCAGATTTAGTGGGAATACTATAGGTCAGATGGGGCAACACGCACACTGACCGACATCTCGTCCATCGAGAGTTTAGAAGGCCGCATAACTTAAAAACTGACTAGGAATGGCAAGCTACACTACAGTTGGTTCATTCAAAACGCTGGCAGAACACCAGCACCATTACAGGCGCTGCTAAAGAAACGTAAGCTTCGAATGGACAGACGAACATGACTCAGAAGTTAGGCTCGCAAGACGCTGTACAGCACCGTGATTTTTCGAAAGAATTCACCTTGACATCCGATGACAGCAAATACTGATTACGAGCAATTTTATCTCAAGGCGATACTGGGAATTTGCCATATGTCACTTTAATTAATCTCATAAGTACAGCAAGTATCAATCGAAAAGTCTTTTACCTAGCAGCCACGTGTTACTGTATCCCGAAATCGCAAAGAGCTTTGTTAAATCGGCCAGACAACACGAAACACCACACTACAGGGTATGTATGTAATATTGCAAAAAAGAAGCGAGGGCGGAAACAAAAGCGACACCTCTAGGAACAGCTCGCCTAGTGACAAAACACTCGAGCTCTCCCTGGTTCCACCAGGAGCCAGTTGCCTTCATGAGAATAACTGGGTTTATTTATTTATTTATTTATAGGAGTAAATCTATATACCTGTTTTAAAGATATTCGTAGATATGCTTGATGGCATAATTCATTTAAGATGCTTCAAATTACAGAAACCATACAGGTGGCTGAGAACGTGCAGCAGGACAGTGCTGCCCCGCCCAACAGAGGAACGACACGACACATGTTAAGACTTGCCAAATTGCTTTATTTCCTCAAGCACTGTCTGGGCAATACCTTAAGTACAAGGGGTGCCCCAAAAGTGTTCCAACACTTCATATACTTCACTCAAAATCAACCAGAAATGTCTGCAGTTATTTTCTGTGTTTAACAGGTGACTTCAGTAGTAAAGATGGCACAAAAAACACGATGACAAAGATTTGCGTCATATAGCTACGGTTCAACGAACGACAGAGGCGACCAGTTGATACACTCTGCCCAAGCTCATAACTACAGAACTGGCAGGGAGGTCTTCTGTAATATTCTCATTGAGTTTGGTATCCCTATGAAACTCATAAGTGTGCCGTGTTACATGACTTGAGCACGAGATAGTTCCGCCGGACAATAACTGCCACCCCCTTGTCTTCATTGAGTTGTACCTGTCCTTTCCTCCCCTGTGGCTATAGTGGTTTGTTCCAACTGTTTACCTTTTTACGTGTGCTTATTCCTAGGGTCACTCTACATCCTGGCTGCAAGATAGTAAGATCTAAAGTCTTTTTCGGCTCTTGCTTCTAAATTTTCATTTCGGCAAGCGATAGTATAGGATTTTGGAAGTCCTTGGTAGTGCTGCAGAGTGAGTGAGGGTTTGATATCTACCTGAACACTACCAAGTGTTCATAAAGCTTGTGGAGCCTCTTTAATTTATTATCGAGATGGTTTGTTGGTTACTGTGATTATATGTGATTTTCTACGATGTTTCTGTAAGTACTGTTTCATGATTCATTGGCTTGTTATAAATAAATAGGTACATTGTGATTTGTTGTATTGACTGAGTACTTTGGGGTAGCGTTGTTTGTGCCGTCAGTGATGGAACGATCGGCGGAGGTATGGAATGTTAAACAGATGGCACATAAGGTTAATAAGAATGTGTTTAAGTGAAACCTACAGCAGAGCAGGCAAACATTTGTCTGAACATTTCCTATTAAGAATGGTTTAAAAAAGAGATGCTTCATCACCATTGCTTTTCAACTTTACTTCCGAATGTGCCATTAGGAGGGTTCATGCAAACCATGAGGACTTAGAATTAAATTTTACACATCAGCTTCTAGTTTTTTCCTGATGTTAATACAATGGGTGGAAGCATACACACTACAAAGAAACACACAGAAGCTTTTGTAGTCGCTAGTAGATGCTGAGAAAACTACGTATATTGTCATGGTCATGTCTCCAGACCAGCCTGCTGGACAAAATCACAACATGAAGATAGATAATAAATCCTTTGAAAGAATGGAACAGTTCAGATATTTGGGAACAACCATAACAAATCAAAATTCCATCTATGAAAAAATTAAGAGCAGATTGAAGTCAGGGAATGCTTGCTATCATTCGGTGCAGAATATTTTGTCTTCCAGTTTGCTGTCTAAAAATATAAAGTTTAAGATATACAGAACTATAATTGTGCCTGTTGGTTTGTATGGGAGTGAAACTTCATCTCCCACACTGAGGAAGGAACATAGGCTGAGGGTGTTCGAGAATAGGGTGCTGAGGAGAATATTTGGGCCTAAGAGAGAAGAGGTAACAGGGGAGTGAAGAACACCACGTAACAAGCAGCTTTATATGTACTCCTTACAAAATATCATTCACATGATAAAACCAAGATGAGATGGACAGGACATGTGGCATGAATGGGAGACGGGAGGTGCATACAGGCTTTTGGTGAGGCAAATTGAGGGAAAGGGTCCACTTGGAAGACCTAGGCATAGATGGGATGATAATATTAAAATGGATCTTATGGAACTGAGATGGGACTGGATTGCTGTGGCTTAGGATAGGGACAGGTGGCAGGAACTTATGAATGCGGTAATGAACCTTCAGGTTCCACAAAATGCAGGGATTTTTCTACTAGATGAGGACCTGTTAGCTTCTCAGGAAGGACTATGCTACATGGAGTTACTATATGGTTTCCCCTACATAAAAGGGAAACGGCACACTAAACCGTAGCGTCATAAACCGGACTGATGAAGTCGGACATTTCTGGAATGAGGCTGCTGATTCACTCAATGGCTACTCATGGTTAACAGGTATCAACTTTCCTGCTGACATCACCTAATATATTGAACCTTGAGGGTACCTCTTCCAAGATATCACAGCAACTGGTAACACTATGTGGCAGCAACTTCACTTTATGAACCCTTAAAACATCTTTCCCGTAACTCCACATTTCCCTCAACCACCAACACAAATAATTCCATCCTCTCCAAACCCTGCCAAGTACTTTATCAGTCCACACACCAGAAGCAACTGAATTTCACTACCACAATCATATGCAACAAGTATCTGAGACAGCAAAAATCTTACAATGTGTAAGTGAATGCATTTTCCACAAAACATAACTGATGGCTATGCACAATACCTTTATGACAAGTAACACAAACCGTGTGCCACCTCGGGAGACACACAAGCAGAATTCCTTCAAGCAGCACAAAACCACAAACCATATGGCAGTTGAAATACAGAAGTAACGGTGGATTAGAAAACTTGATGATGTACATGATTATATACATACTCCATTTAAAATACAAGACACAAACAAAAACAATTTCAACACCATGAAATGCACAGTATTAAAAGCTATATTGCATAGAGTAAGCATCCTACACTGTAAGTCCCCAACTTACATGGCTTCAAGTCACGCAGAACTGTAGATACAAGGATACAGTACTTAGATTTGGTGAGGCTTGTGCTTCTATTATTTGAATAGTTTCAGCACTTCCAACTTCTATGGTCATTAGTACCACATACAGCATATATATTATACTCGTAATATGTTAAATTATGCTATGTTCTCATACATATTTATTGTAGGTATATTATATTTTGTGTCTGTCAAAATTATTTCAACAGTTTTCATAATTTAGCTTTAAATGTGAGAGGAATGTATACGTCACAAAATATATCATACTTCAGCACTGTTGGACACACAGTTTTCTACCTACATAGAAACTGTCAGAATAAATTAACCATGTACGTCAGGAACTTACTGAACACAAAGCCAAAAAGTAACAATTCAATTTCAAGGAAAAAAGGAATTCCACCCCCTCACCCCCATTGGTTCTGAAAACTGAATATGTGGACCCATGTCCTTCTGTTGTGAAATTGGACTTAATGTTTCATGGGATTCCTGTATTTACTCAAATGCAAGACGAGGTTCTTTTCTTAAATTTGGTGCTTAAACGTGTGAGGTCATCTTCAATTCCTCTGATTTTCAAAGAAGCACAACATTTTGAAAGCTGACTCTGTTTCAGTCTTTAGGCAAAGAAGCACCTAACCTGATGGACCTCTTAAAATGAGACATTCTCAGTCACTGGACAACAAAGAAACAATAAACTTGTTAAGATACACACCTGAGAACAGACCTAGTCCAAGGGTAGTACCAGGAAAATGGCTATTTAAAAATTAACTACAAGACTCAAAAATAAAACCTGGAACAATCCACAAATTAAAAACCACAAATATAGCCATGAACTCCGACTGATCGGACCACAAACACAACATAAAAATCCAGAACACGTGTCTTTAAAATTCTTAACACCACTAAGCATCATCTGTGGAGACAATTGTGAATTTTCATGGGTTCAAGTAAGTTTATAAACCAAGTAATACAAATGTATTATTTAGTCAATTTGGATCATAACAGCATGGCAGTTCATCTCACCAGAAGTGACTGTGAAGGGTTTTAACAAGCGCTGTATATCCAATGCAATGGATGGGACTGACGATGGTATGTAGTGGAATGGCAGTGAAGAGGATGGGAATGTTAGGACTGAGTGTGAGGAAGATGAAGCCACTGGCTGCGAAGATGGAAACAGTGACACTGATAGGTAAAGGTAGATAGAATCTGCCATGCTTTGTGAGTTACGTGTACAAAGTTAATAGTGAAATACCTTTTCTTAGCACATGTTTCATTTTTGGGGAGTTGTCTTAGATTTGGATAAATACATTTCCCCTGGGCAGATGTATTTTATTTGGGGGGGTCGTCTTAAAGAGTCGTTTTGCAGTCGGGTAAATACGACATATTCAGATCAGGGACACACACACATATATTTCCCCTTCACACTTTTCTTATAAAATGTCTGTGACTCACCGCCACCAGCAGAACGCAAGACATCTTAACTTGTCGCCTGTTCTCAGCCGGCACACACTGTTCCTCAACACAAGGCAATCTACTGCTCCTGCTACACAGCTCTGCCATTTTGCAACAGCACGATGGTTCTCCAGTGACTCTGTTCTCTCTGCATAAGATTCTCCCCCAAGTTTATGTGGAAATCTCACAAGATGTCACTGTAAAAAGGCACATGCAAGTGCTCAGTTGTACACCAATAAGTAATCCTTCAGTGTCCCTTTATGTATGCCATGTACCATGTGTATAGTAAGAGCCAAGACAAGAAACGTACCAGGCACTGTACCATCAGGTACGAAGATGATGGTCCTTTATCCTTGATGCCAAGTACTGCCTCTAATATAGGTTCCTTCCACCTGCAGTTACATTACTCCTCTGAAACACAACATAAAAACAATAAGAGTGCTGTCTAAGTTGATAGACATAGCCACAATTGTTTACACCTCTGGGAGCACCAATGAATGACTCAGACAGGGCTGCACAAATCCTGGTTGCCATGTCACCCAGGTGGCAGAATTTTCCACAGTGACACCTAATATCTGTTGAGTCCTCAGTATGGAACATGTTTCGTGTCAACCGACTGACACCTGAACGACAGAGGAGGCTCTCCTACTTTCTGAAAATTTATAAACCACTGGGCTAAGACATCCAGTACCTTATTTGCACATCTGCACTGCTAAACAAATGACACAAAAGTCTGGGCCAGTTTTGCACATGCACGTGTACACACCAGTTTCTTGTTAACAGAGCAAGAGAACATGTCAGTAAAAGACAAGGCTAATACCCCCAATCATTTATGAGAGCAGGCAAAAAATGAAACACAATTATTACTGCATTGTACCTTCCCGAAAATGTGACAAACCTTCAACAGTGTATGTCAAGTGCTACACCACTGTGGCATTTGGCTTCCTAAAGATTAATTAAACATTATAACACTCCTGTGATGCAAGCCCAATAAGGTAAGGGAAACGGTCAACCCTTTACATGCCGTAACAGGCACACACGGGGAGAAGAGATATAGCTATACTAATTCTTAACTTTGGCACTAGATCAGGGTGGGTGGTCAACACCACATCCAGCCACTTCACCCCCAGGAAAGACACAGGGTACTCGTACAGGACGCTAGGTGGGCCTCACGGCTGGTATGAATGAGTATGGTGAGGAGAAAATATCTCGCCCCACTCGGGTTTGAACCTCAGACAGTCATTCTACCTAATATGCTCTCCAGACCTCTCCAAGTCCAGCAAGGTGCAAATGAACCATAAATCATTTCCCTCATATCCCACACACCACTGAGTGCTAGTTTGCATTATTACATTTCATGACAGTCCTGAAATGTGTGACAGTGTACCCTCCATATGTTAAGGGGTCATTACCTTCTTCACTGCTGCCAAAGGCTCCACCCATCTAGCAACTGCATCAGCGCACTTCTTGGCAAGTCAGGGCACGTAAATAGACAGCACAAACACAATACAGGCTCCAATGTTCACATGGCTGCTAATCTTTCTCCACAACACCCTGCATAAAAACAAATCCATCACACCACATATTGATAAGACACAGTACAATAATGTCCGTAACAAACAGACCTGCAAGTCATGCACTCCACAACACCGTACCTGCAAATGCAATACTCAACAAGCTACGCAAGTATATTCCAAACCGAAACATCAGCAATAAATTACTGAGATTCCACACTGGTTTACTGCAAACCAGAATATGTCCACTAGGTAAGCATAGAGTACCACACAGACTTGATCAACATTTGATTTCTCTGCAGCATAAGTTTTGCTTACCTGCAACAATGCCAGTGTACAAAATTCCTATGCTGAAAATATGTTTAAGGGGCAAAGTCCAGTAACCTGAAGCCCAGAAATTCCTTCTGCTTGGAAATTTGCCTCACTTGAAATATCGAGTCAGTTTGCCGAGGATAATTATCACATCCATGCTCTTCACACATCACAGTCCCTGTATAATACAGGTTTCAGTGGTCCACAGAATGTGACATCTGAGTGCTGTAAAGACAGCAGACACATGGCCGGTTTTCTGTCCGTTATTTTAAGGAAGCACTTTCATTCTCAGCACAATTCACACAAAACGTTATAACCAGACTACAAATAGTTCCTCATTAGCCCACCCACATTTAGAACAGCTGCAGACTGCACCTGGAGGGCCTACCTTCTCCATACGTCATCATCCTCTCCCAACCATAAATGAACACTGAACACGCAAAACTTCTACCTATACACACTGTTCAAATGACACTCACAGTCCACCTCTTTTCCAAACTTCTGGACCTACAGTGTTTCTTTTATGGCTGTCCTGAGTGCCGCAGATGCCGCAGTATTTCGTGACAGATGCAGGCCTCCTATGCAAAAGAGCTGCCAAGCTCAGCATGGCAATGACAAACATACCGTGCAGAATAGCATTTGCTTCTTGACACGGTCAACATCCCAGTCTCATCCGTATTATAAATATGCATCAGAGGACACTTTTATCTACCAATCAACTCTTTACAATTGAGTAATTGAAACCCAGTATCCTACTCACACTGACAGCTTACAGTCCCCCATACACCTGCAGTCCAGCTATGATCTAATGCTCTTTATTTTTGTGGACTGCAAAAGTGAATACCTACAATAGTGTTCACTATGATTTGCCATATAAAACAATGCATATTCAATCCCACAATACAACTGTCTGCCACTCTCTCCACTTGCACGTGTTAAACACCCTAACATGATGTCACTGACCACATTTTCATGTGGTCTAACATGCCAAACCAGAAGGAACACTTCAAGCCAGAGCTGTACATTACATGACCAAGAACAGCACACTGAAACCTACTACCATATTAGCTGGGCAAAAAACACTACCTGATGCCGTTCTCACCTCTGCAGCATTAGGCCACCAGCCAAAACCAGTTCTAACCTGTTATTTTATTACCTACACTAAGCTTGCCACTGCTCTCATGGACCTCATGCAAGAGGTTAACCCGTGCATAGCTGACGGTACAAAATACACCCAGACTTCGTATATTCAACAATTCTCCAAGGCTGAGAGTAACACACTTAGCAACTTTTCTATCTGTTCTTTAACGTCCTCATGAACTACCATTATGCAGCAAGGATACAGTAGCAGTTGGGATACAGCTGCTACACCTTAACTGCTATAAGTTTATTGCTATAAACTTTTAGGCATGTTTTACACTAGTCCATAGAATTTGGTCTCTTCTAATATGGAAGTTTAGCAATTTTCCCCATTCATCCTCACATTTCGTCTGGGACCTGTGTTCAAATTTTGACCCAAAGACCGCCTATACTGGTGTAAGTTTCTGTTTTTGCTCACTCATTCCAGGCAAATGTTGGGATTTTTCAAATTAAGTTGACTTACTTGCATGTCCTTTCCAATTCAGTGTTCACTAATCACCATATAATTCGACAATATACTGTACAGTCTGAGCTACCACCCATGTCATTAAATAAGAGGCATAATTGTCTGTACCCACCATGAAGGCATACAGCAGGAACAGAGGTATAGCATTACTCATTCTTAAGCTTGGCACATAATGGAGGTCGTTATCTTCATTCTGTGGCCACTTTACCTATGGGGAAATAACTCCCAGCACCCACTGAACAGGAGCCTGGGTGGACAGTAGAAACTGTCTGGACATTTTTGACAAGAGATAAATTTGGACTGTCCATCAGTAGCCTAGTCACCATACTGACTATTATATTTAATAAAGTTCAATACTATATATATAAAAGAAGTGAAAGTAGTAGGTTCATACAGGCAGAAACACTTCCCCCCTTCCCCTCTCTTACACACACACACACACACACACACACACACACACAAAACCATATTCACCCAAATATAAGCCAGTCCTCCATACACATGACCCCACTTAGCAATCTTCAATTTCCAGCAAAATACCTATACAGAAATTTTTTTTATGTTTGTGCATCATAAGGTGACCTCCACCCATTTTTGGATGTGAAATAGGAAAAATTGTCTTACATTTTGGTATAAAAGTGGATAATGCTGATAATGATAAAGAAAAAAATAGAAAAACAACCAGAAAGAAACACAGTATAAGCACACCACATACACACAGTACATACCTACATACACATACCAGCATACACCACATCAGCAACAATTACTGGTGCTGTGATACATACATATGAGTCTTTCTGCCTGTATGCAGTTGCTACATTTACTTTTGTTAACAACAATTTCTGTCTGCTATAAATGACTGTAAAGGCCCACATAAAGTGACAGAACTGCAAAGAATGCTACTTGGAAAATGTGTACCAAGCTGAGTACACCTATCAGGTGTATTGTGTTATTAACCTTTAAGAGCCGGCGATTTAAATGCCCTGTACTGTCAGCGGACCGGAGTTTTCTCTGGGGATTTAAACGTTTGTTGCAATGGTTAGGAAAATTTTGAATATCTTGAAGAATATTAACGCTGGATCTGTGAAATAAATCGTATTTACTCAAGTAAAGCATGGAGAACACGGTAATGTATATCATAGTTTATTATAAAATATTTTGATGCAAAATAAAAATGAACCACTTCCCTAAGAGACAGAAATTTTAGAAATATGTTATGTTTCGTTCTCTTTAGCCTTAAATTCTGGCTCCTTTCTCCTGAATTCGTCCCCACTTTCAAGGGAAAATATTTCTGAGGTTATTTTAACAACAGCGAAATGCTTTTCGTTGGTGTGATTTCTGTAAGGGTGTACTTACAAAGAGGTTTACAGTTTTACAACCATGAGGAATCTGACCTGCGAAAGGAAAAGTACGTTTCTCGGTAATCCTACCAGTGGCCACACTCTTTCAGTGTTTGTCGCACAGTGCAGTGACCCTGTCGCTTGTGAAAATTATTTCTTGTAAGTACATACTCAGCATCATGGCTCGCAGAAGGCATATTCGTGATGAAGATATTGAATCACAGCTGATCTGTGATACTGATTCGGATGAGTATCTGGAGGACACAGAGTCAGAAGAGGAGGAAGATGATCACTCTGATGAACAACCACCACCACCGCCAATGCAACAGCAACAGAATATGAAGTGGGGGCTGCAGTCTCAAGCTAACCAGCCACGTGTCCATCAATTTACAGGCGGTGATAGAGGCAAGAAGCCGAATGAAGCACCGCACATAAATAAAGATTCATCACCTCTGAGCGTTTTCATGCTGTATTTTGCATCTGTTATTGATCTGCTGGTGACAGAGACTAACAGATACTACCACCAATATTTGGACAGACGAGACGAAACACCAAACCCACTTCCTGACATAACAAAATCCGAAATGTTTCTATTTCTAGCAATGATTGTACAAATGGGCCATGCCATATGTGACAGACTCAGGGACTATTGGACAAGGACAGAACAATTCCTCACACCTTTCTACCCCAATACAATGGCACGAGACCGTTTCTTGCACATTTTACGTTACTTGCACTTCACAGACAATGACAACGAAATTGACCATAATGACGAAAACTATGACAGACTGTGGAAAATTAGGGAAATTTTTGATATGCTCAATGTTGCGTATTCCAAATTTTACAACCCTTCTGAACATTTGGCAATTGACGAGGTGATCGTACTTTTCAAAGGGAGGGTTGTATTCAAACAGTATATTCCAAAGAAACACAAAAGATTCGGAATTAAAATTTTCAAACTCTGTGACGACACTGGCTACACATATGACATGGAGGTCTACTTGGGGAAAGACAGAAAACGTGCCACAACAGACAAAACAGTGACCCATGCTACAGTGAAACAGCTGACAAGAAGAATACAGGGGCGTGGCCACAAGTTATATATGGACAATTACTTTTCTTCTCCGACTTATATAATGACCTGACAAAACAGAAAATAAACTGCTGCGGTACAGTTAGACCAAACCGTAAGGGAATGCCAGACGACTTCAGAAGCAAGACATTGAAACTCAAACGGGGTGATATTAGGGTCAGGACAAATGGTGACATGACAGCAGTCGTTTGGAAGGACAAACGTGACGTACACATGCTGACAAATATTCATGTTTCACCAGCAGAAGGTAACTTTTGTGATGAGAGTGGAAACGCCTTGAAGCCAGCCATTGTGGAGGATTACAATCGACACATGGGGTACGTTGATAAAAGTGACAGAATGGCCAACAGCTACTGTATCAGTCGCCATACATGGAAATGGACGAACAAATTGTTTTTTCATCTCCTCGACCTCACAATTCTGAACAGTCATATTCTCCTGAAGTCCTGTGGTTATAAACTTTCACACAGAGACTTCCGACTGACACTTGTGAGGAATATGGTAGAGCTCGCTGGACCGCAGCCACGCCCACTACAACCTGTAGGTAGGCCATCGGCTTTGGCGACAAGAATTGGTCGCCTGGAGGAGAGCAGTCGCAAGCATTGGCCTACTACAACTGAAAAGAGGATGGACTGTGTAGTATGTCATGCCCGTACGAAGAAGAGACGCCGAATTCAGACAAAGTGCGAAGTGTGTAATGTTGGACTGTGCATATCAGGATGCTTCAAAGACTATCACACAAAGGCACAGCTGTAGGTCGTAATTGGCAACATGTTATAGGAGGAGATAGTCGCCTGCACAGAACATCTAATAATAAGGTATGTAATAATTTCTGTAAAAAGTAACTTCCTTCTGATGACGCATCATATACTGTCTTTCTCGGGTGAGCTATGTTTCATTCTTCCATCAAGTACGTAAGGGTAAATACAGCCGGAAGCTTTTAATTTTTTCGTATATTTGGACAAATGTATTGTGAAAATGTATTGAAAATTTTTCTGTGAGTACAAGCACGGGCTAGAACAGTGAATAAGTTATACGAATACCAGAAAGGAGATCAGGGTTCGGTTCCCGGAAAGTACATAAATATATCTATAGACTCGTATAAATCTTAACTCGATTCTACCGGCTTTTTAATCGATGGGTATCTGGAGTACATGAATGTACAGATGCTGGAGCAAGAAGCTGAATACGCTCTAAACAGTGTTAAATACATCATTTTATGGTATATTACCTCCGCGCCCCAATACGCCCCCTTGATATGAGGCACAACTCTAAAATTACCTTCAAGTCTGCTGTATGTATACATAATATTTACACACGCTTATTGCCCCGCCAATATCGTATTTAATGCGAAAAGTTTACATATATCTTTTTGGACAAAAATGTCCGTTTCGGCATTCAGACCTACACAAAACGATGGACAAATTTGTCCGTTTCGGCTCTTAAAGGTTAATAAAGATCCTTTCATCATCAGGACACAGATCCTCACACCCAGGAATGCAGTATCTTTTGTCTTACAATTCAAATGACCCAAGGTTAGAAGAATTTCCTGTGTCAAACCTATGACATCTATCGGAGAGACAATTAATTACAGCAGCAGCAGCAGTATCAGCCACCACTTGATTACAGTTTATATGAAGGTGTAGATATTTGATCAGTGTTGTACCATGTGAGATTTGAGGCTCTTAAGAGTGGTGTTGCTGAGGATTTTGGTCTTCTGAGATGTGATGCTGTGTCGCAGAGCGAGTAGCTCCTTACAACAGTGTCACATCTCAGAAGACTTGAATCATCAATGTTGCACCAATTATGAAGAATAATCAAATGAGACAGGATGACATTGGTGGCTATATGGAGACATACATGACACAACTGCAGCCTGCTTTAATTGATTACATTCATGTGTTATGCATTTCACTTAGCATTATGAGGAGACTGGCTGCTGGACTGATAACACAGAATTTATACCCATCTCAGATTTCCAGGTGCAAGGTATTGACAATTTATAGACAAGAACTTAGATAGTTTTTAATAATTCATTCAACAGGCATGACACCTGTCTGAAAAATGAAAAAGAGGTCACCTTCAACACTTGCTATGACATGCAGTAACTTATATCTATAACAGAGATTTTTAATGTACATTCTCTGAGTGGGACCGTAAATTTTGTGGGCAGGTTCTGTGTTCATCTGGTAACCCTGCAGATGGTGCTGAAAGTCACGACCTATATAACATATACAAATATATAACTATTCAACTGTACTTGTAAACAAGCCTTCATAGACAGTATATGATGGTGTGCAAAGCAATTCTAATACCTTATGGAAGGGCCCAAGAACCTACCTGCCGGCTAACTTTTAAAGTTCTCGATCTCAATATGAGCGATAATTAGCCTTGGTCCAGATGTTTCACTTGAACAAACTGGCTTCGGTGGCGGAGGGACATAAATATCGCCTATCGTCAGCCCACCTTCTTCATCTTCTGATGGTTCCTCCTCTTCACGAATTTCTGACACATCCAGAGCATTTTCTTCCATTCCGTCACTTTGATGCCGTCATTGATCTGCATCATCGTCGGGTCTGATATTTTTCTATAGCATTGTCACTACAGTCAAGTCGCAAAAATGATTTGTCCCGTAACAATTGTATAAAAATCAGCGACAAACACCATTAAGTTAGGTTAGATCAACACAATCTACGCCTGTCTTCATAATTACCATGAATTCACAGTTCATGTTTCTCTATAATTGCTGTCTTTCATCAAGTAATGACGCTCACTTATAAAATGGCCGACTTTACGGCTCTTATACCGATACGTACCAACCTGCCGTAATTTGTCGGGGTAACGGTCATAGACATGGAACTGCTAACGCAGCGAAGACGTTTATTTCGATGAATTAAAATGCCACTTATTGCCACGCAACATCGAAATGTTGTAGCCATTAGTAACTGAAATGTCACGTTCGAAATTTGACACATACAGAATTCACAAACCAACGAGGCCGCACAACCAATGGGTATAATTAGCCCCTGATGATCTACGTCAATAGTTGTTGCGTACACCAGGTTAACTCTGTTGCTGGCACACGCCACTTTACAATTACACACAAGTCTCTATAACGTTATCTTGCTTAATTTTGAGGTCAAAACCCGTCACCCCCCGCAGCTGTACACACGCCACTACCTTTGTTCGCTCACACTCTCTATACCGCGTCCAGTTCCACTACTACCAACCCATGAACACACAAAAACGCTAGCCAGGAACACAACATCCTCCCACCTTGAGGATGACAGACATCCTCAAAACACTTCACACGTCATACCGTTGAGGAACCTTCACTAGTCGGCCCCTGCGGGTTCGTGCCGGAGTCGGGCCAGGCGAAACAGCAGGAACCTCCATCACCTTGGGCAGAGGGACATCACAAGGCACCTGTTTAAGCTTACTCAATATTTCAGGATCATCTTCGACTTCCAGGGGATACAACCTCTGTACAGGCCTGAGGAATTCTCCCGAAGCCATTTTCAGCCTCGCAAGCCGTACGGCACCATCAGTCCCAGGGATCAACGCAAGAACCCGTGCTAAAGGCCACAAAAGTCTGTTGGTATTGTCACTACCTACTATGACAAATTCTCCCACCTTCACTTCTCGGAAGCTGCCCTTTGGCCTTCCACGATGCACAAGCATCCCAAGATATTCCTGACGAAAACGCTTTCTTAAGCTCTGGCGTAGATTTTGTAGAAAGCGCATCCTTCTGTTCAGAGCTTTGGCGTCCAAGTGGTCACAGTCCGGTACTCCCACCTCTCTGACATCTTGTAGGAAAAAGGAAGGAGTTAGCGGAGTCAAATCAGCTCCATCAGAAGACATGTACGTTAAAGGCCTTTCATTCAATACCGCCTCACAATCACAGAGAACCGTAGCAAGTTCTTGATAGGTAAGACAAGCCCTTCCCAACGTTCGCTTTAACAGCTGCTTGATGACCCGAATCAACCGCTCCCACCATCCACCCCACCAGGGGGCTCCACGAGGGTTGAACTTCCAACCAATTCTTTGAGCCGAGCTGAACTTAAACACCAAGTCCATATCCAATCGTTTCAAGGAACTCTCAGCTCCTCTAAAGTTGGTCCCATTATCACAGTAGATGATGGAGGGTCTTCCTCTTCGAGCAATAAATCTTCTCAAAGCCTGTAGAAAAGCTTCTGTAGACAGTGAGACTATCAGTTCAAGATGAACTGCACGGAATACAGCGCAGGTAAAAATGCAAATCCAAGCCTTTTCTTCTCCACGTAGAACCACAGGCCCCGCAAGGTCGATCCCACATATCTCAAAGACTGAAGAATCCTTCACTCTGTTCTCGGGTAAGGGTGCGACAACAGCATCCATCTTCCTGCCCTCGAACCGACGACATTGTACACATTTGGAGATTACCGATCTGATGGTTCTTCGTCCTCCTAAAATCCAATAGTGCTCTCGCAAAAGACTCAGAAGCAATTGGACACCAGCATGGCAGTGCCTCACATGCTTATCCCAGATCAGTCTCTTCACCACAGTGTGTTCGGAAGGCAAGACAATAGGACATCTGAAACTGAAGGAGTCTTGTCTCAATATCAATTTCATTTTCTACCTAATTAACCCGTTGTCCTCAAAAGGATGCAATGTAACCAGACGTTTGTCCTCAATGCCATCAAAAGATTCCTCCTGGACAAGTCTGAAAACAAGGTTCTCAGCAAAATTCAGCTCATCAACACAGAGCTCTCCATTTCTTTTACATTTCAGGGTCCTGCAATTGCGGATGAAGCGAAACATCCAGGCCAACACTCGCACGATCTCTTCAAACTTAGAGAAGCGTCTAGTCAACCACTTAGAGAAGCGTCTAGTCAACCAATCCATGTCTTTGGACAGAATGTTGAGACACACCTGGGTTTTCCTTTTTTCTTCAGCTACTGAGTCTTCTTCACATGTCCAAAGATTACTAGGCCAGTTATCAAGTGGTCCCTTAAGCCAATCTGGACCATTCCACCAGCAGGAATCCAGTAACTGCTTGGGTAAACAGCCTCTTGAGGGCAAGTCTGCAGGGTTCAATATCCCAGGCACATGCCTCCAGTGGTACTTGCTAGTCAACTTCCGGATTTCGGTGACTCTGTTCTTAACAAAAACAGACCACTGTTCATCTCGCAGAATCCAAGCTAGAACTGTAGTAGAATCGGACCACAAGTAAACAGGCATGTGATGTGTAAACTACACCGATGCCCACCTCCCATCCATCGTGGAATTTTCAGCTCCTTCAACGCCTCTAAATCGCTCAACCAAGTGAGAAAGCTCTTCTTTAGTTCCTCCTCCAACCCACAGTCCCAATCAGTTTTTCTTTTCCAGGCGCGCTGAAGCAATAGCTTGGCATACAAGGTCGTTGGGCATAGAACCCCCACAGGATCGAAGACCCGCTGTGCCACGGATAAAACGACGCGCTTGGTCACAGTCTCCACTGCAAGGGATCCCCACCAGTTCAGATTGACAGAGAGGACATCTTCCAGGTAGTTCCAGTCGAGTCCCAAGACGTTAATCTTCTCTCCGGCCTCTCTGCCAGAGTGCTCCCAGCATCTCAGTACAAAACCCCCACAGGCCATCGCTGCACATGACTCTTGTATGAAGGGAAACAGCTCAGCCGGGGAGTCAAGACTTGTAGCCAAGTTATCCACATAAAAACTGTCTCTCAATCGCCTTACCGTAACCTCTTCTGATGCGCTCTGAGCCTGGTATGTACTAAGATGTTGCTCCATCACAGCCACCAAAAGGAATGGACTACTCCTGACTCCAAAAACCACTCGCTTGTGCCTAAAAACCTTAATTTTGCCGCTAGTTTCATCCCACCAAAGGAATCGCAGGCAGTTTCTGTCAATTGGATTGACAATGATTTGCAAAAATGCCTTCTTGATGTCAGCGGATACACCCACTCTCCTCTCTCTGAACCGAAGCAACACGGTGGGTATTAGCTCTATTAGATTGGGCCCTTCATCCAAACAGTCATTGAGCGAGGGCAATCCAACTTCCCTTGCTGAAGCGTCAAACACCGGACGAATCTTAGTGGTGGTGCTAGCCTCCTTCACGACTGGTCGATGTGGTAGATAGTGACCCTCCTCGTGCACACCTGAGACTGTTTCAATGATGCCTTCCTCTTGCCATTCCTTGAAAACATCACTGTATCTGTCATACAGATTCTGAGCCTTCAACTTCTTAGTGGTGGTCATCAGGCGTCGCTCAGCTAAATTCCAATTCGAACTTAACAGGCTTCGATTCTCTTTCCAGGGTAGACAGACTTCATATCTGCCCTCTATATTCATCTTGACTGTTCGTTTAAAGTGGCTCAAAGTGTCCAAATGAACTTGTTCCTTGGTTTTCTTCTCAATGGGATCGTGGATACCAATTAAATCCAGTTTCCATAAGTCTGCGATTTCAGCTTCTTTAATGAACAAGGAAGTCACTGTTATGGCCAAGTTTGAGTTAACAGCCCCATCCCGTGGCGCCTTCCCCATCAGTGTCCACCCAAGATATGTCTCGACTGCCACTAGGCCACAAGCTAACACTTCTCGCCGACCCGTCAGCAGTCTCCCAGCAATATCCGCTCCTAGAAGGACCTCAATAGGCTCCACTGTCTGACCAATATCAGTCAATTTTATGTTCCTCTTCCTGAGCTTGGATAACCACGGACCACTTCCAATGGTCGGAATGTCTCCACATATCACGGGCTGGTCCAGTGAATCAAAATTGCACGAGAAGCTCCCATCAAGATTGCCTAACCTGACCTTGTAACGGCGATGATTCCGATGCTCTGTAGTTACACCACCCAACAGAGAGTGGACAACTGCCTCCTCTCTTAGTGCCACATAGCCCATCCTCTCAGCAGTGTCCTTTAAAATGTATGATTTTTGTGAGCCAGTATCTATCAGAGCACGTACACATACTTCCCTTTTGTCAGATTTTAGTTTTACCTTCAGGGTCTGGAGAAATACCTTGGGGTTGTCCATCAGGCTAGTCATCGCAACATCATGTCTCTTATCAGACAGCACATGTGTTTTGTCATTGGATTTCAACTCTTTACACATCACAGTCACATGCCCTTTCCCGCAAACCACACACCGTGATTTCACTTTGCATTGCCACGCCACATGTCCTTCCTTGAGACATGAGAAACAACAACCCCTTTTCCTCAACAGTTTCTGCTTGTCCGAAAACTCCATCTCACAAAACACACACCTTTGCTTAGCCTCTTGCACCTGCGAGGCTGACAGCAATCCAGCCGCTGTGGGTACTTCTTCCTTTGGACACGGTTTCGAAAAGTGTTTCTTCTTGCATACCAAAGTGGATGCTTCCAGTGTTAACCCAAGACTGGTCATGGCAAGGTTGATCCTTTCCTCACCTTCCACTTCCAATCTTAAAAATTCCATTAGGCTGTCCATTCGCTCCCTAGCCTCTCCTCCCTGCGTTGCGTTTTCTCTACGGTGCCATGCTCTTAGAAACTCCTCCGGAAAACAAGACTCTACCAGGGGAAACAACATTGCGGAACACGTGTTTGTCGTTACACCTAAAGTTTCAAGTGCTCTCAAGTGGGATTACAGTTTATCGTAGAGTGAGGACAAGGATATCGATTCTTTGGCCTGATGAGCGGAGATAATCATTTTCAAAACCTCCCTCACATACACCTCCACCACAAGCTCCTGTCTGCCAAACCTCGCCTTCAGGCTGGCCACTGCTTTCGAATAATTTTCACAAGTGGGCAGGAAGCTTTCCACAATTTCTCTCGCCCTGGACCCAGCTACTGTAGCTTGCAACAAATACTGAAATTTGTCGTCCGGTGATATTTCGTCATCCTTGTCGATTTTCTGGAACTGGCTCCAAAAGGGCAACCAATCTTTAATATCACCACAAAATTTTCTAAATTCTAATTTCGGCAACTTGAACTTCCTTGTGTTTTGGTTACTGGTGCATGAGATGCTACCCTCGTTAGATGTTTGGCTGGATTCAAACCACAGCTTTCTCTCTATGAACTTGGCTTGATATTCCTCGGCTACCGCCATCTCTGTCTAGCTCGGCGTCGGCGTCATCTAACAGCATATCCAATACCTGTGCATCCTGTTCCCGTAGTGCCGCCGCCTTTTCCTCTAAAAGTCGGTATGCGACTTGAATGGATTTCTGGTCGGGTTCGGTGGCGGCTTTCAACTGATCGAGCTGGTTTAGCACCCTCCTGAATGCTGCCCGCGTTGCCTTCCTCAGCCGCAACGCTCGATCTAACCCCATTGTTTTAACGTTACCCCTACGACTTATGAGTCCTATCTACGGTCGCCAGATGTTGCGTACACCAGGTTAACTCTGTTGCTGGCACACGCCACTTTACAATTACACACAAGTCTCTATAACGTTATCTTGCTTAATTTTGAGGTCAAAACCCGTCACCCCCGCAGCTGTACACACGCCACTACCTTTGTTCGCTCACACTCTCTAGTAGTAATCTGTGCTCTATACCGCGTCCAGTTCCAATACTACCAACCCATGAACACACAAAAACGCTAGCCAGGAACACAACAATAGTCGTCTCTACAAGTTCATCACCTGCCAAATTATTGCACGGTGTAAGCGTACGGTATATAAGTTTGTTGAGGGGTGTAAAGTTACGCGGCTTTGTGAATGTGCGTCTAGTGGTCTCATCCATGGTTCGAAGTGTTGTTTAATCCGTGGTGTTATGCACAGATTATGGGTGTTATGAGCCATGTTCCAAAGCGATTGGTTTGCGTAGTAGAAGAAAATGGCAAGTGAAGAACATGAAATATCGTCAGCAGATGGAGACAGAGAGGTCTCATTTCGAGAACTAGTAAGCAGAATATAAATACGTTTGTTGTGTTTTATTTTGAACCACCGTGTATGAGATAGTGTGTAATTATAATGGTGGCATATCGTATTGTAGATGTTATGAGAACCGCATGTAAGGTATCAGTTCGATTTGTCCTGTAAGGTTGTTTTCTCCGAATGTTATTTATGTTATTGTTTTTGTTTCAAAGGGCATTGTAGATGTGTTATGTGAAGCTTGTGAACAATTAAGATGGAAGTCGCCAACAACAATACAAAAGGAGGCAATTCCAGTTGCTTTGCAAGGTATAGCACCGTATTCTTAACGTTTGTGGCAGTGGCAGGTGTGTTTGTTTCATTTTAGTTCTGCACTAGTGTAAATTATGTTTATATTTTTAGGCAGAGATGTAATAGGTCTGGCAGAGACTGGATCTGGAAAGACGGGAGCATTTGCACTTCCTATATTACAGGCGCTGTTAGAGAATCCACAGCGTTACTTTGCTTTAATTCTCACACCAACTAGAGAACTGGCATTCCAGATTGCAGAACAATTTGAAGCGCTTGGTAAGACAAGTACAATACCTTATTAGTGAGTATATTCCTGCCTGTTTCTTTAGCACAGTGCTTATTAGAATTCACTACAACCTATTTTGTCATCATCAACTTTCCAGAACTCTAAAGACAGACACATACAAAACCACATGCACATGTGTGCTAAATTGTGTACACACACACATTAACGTTCCCACATACATACATGTGCATGTGCATACAGTTTTAAAATATTTTTTTAAACAGTTTTTTTATGTGTGTGTGGAATGTGATGTGTAAGGATTAGGGTAACACATAAAATAAGACAACAAACTGAATGACACTTCTCCTCAACCTTCACCACCCTCTGCTCTTTCCAGGTATAAATGTACCAGCTTCTAGCTGTACTACAATAGGAAATGTTACCATGACATGCCTACCATATATTATGTTATACCATCACTGCCAGTTCTCACCCTGAGGACTGCCAGTCGCCAGTGTAATCAATTTGCCCTATACAGCCTTTCTCCCAGGCTCTGGTCTTCCAAGTCAGGATCAGGGTGTATGCTACTTACAGTACTGCCATCACCTGACTTCTTAACTTGGAATTTGGGGTAGGCTAACAGTAACCCTGGTTAATACTACTAGCATGACCAATACAAACTCTGTTTGATGTCATGGGATGAGGAAGGAAAGGTCCCTTTGGAAAGTCGGAATCACCTAGGCTGAAGACTCTTTCTATTGGACAGTTGGACGCAGTCACACAACTGGTAATTACAGTGTATTTACATGAATAATCAAGAAAGCATTCTGAATATGAAATCTCTCAAAAATAAGCATACTATTCCCAGTAAAAAACTTTCTAATGTTCTACCAATCATTGGTATCTAGCCCCAGTTTTCCTTAAAAGACACCTCAACTGGCTCCATGTTACTCTGTATGTGAACACTTGCCACTTTTGCAGACATCCAGAAAAGCATCAGCTGGGGCCGTTAAATCGTGCCTTGCTCATATCATAATCATAGAAGTTACTAACTAATAAGTGAGGATGTTGCCAGGTGAGCATTGTCTGCACCTTGAATATTATTGGGCATCATTACATTGCTTTCTGATACTTTTGGTTGCAAGCGGTAATCATTTCAGCTATGTTTGTCTTTGGCACACCCTTTTATACAGGAAAACTGCACCTCTAAAAATTTTCCAAAACTGTGGTTATTGGCGTGCCCTGTGCTCTTAACCACTTCCCCCCTGAGCCATCATACTGCTGTCTCATACTCGCTGACTGGGCTAGGAATGCTGACTAAGCATGATGACTGGTTTTACGTACCAGTGGTTGAACATAGGTGGTATATGCCCTTGTGACATACACATGGACAACTTTGCTTTATCACCATATTTACTTTAAAAGTAAATTATAAATTTAACAATGTAATGTAAAACTGTACAGAAGAATGTAACTGAACACAGAGTATTCACACATTTGTTAATACTAATACGTTATCAACACAGTATATGCGCGTAAGCTAGGAAAGGTATTGTAACACAATTGCTTTGCATGTGAAGGTTGAAGATTTGTTTAAAAAGAATCCATGTTGAATTGAGTATTCCAAAAGTTGGTTCATCTATTTTGACAGTGTGCCTTGGAACACATAATGTGACTCAGGTGTGTACAGATTCATCACATGCCTCCAGACGGACTTTATTAGACACTGACTGAGGAAACTCTTGCAGGGAACTATATGCCAATGGATGACTTTTCCAAAGAGACAAGTTTTCACAGTTTGAATGATCTTTCCTTCCTCATATCACTAAATATTAACAGTCAGGGCAACTGTTTCATGGATATTATATAATACGACAAACCATGGTGAGGTTGTGGTATGAAGTTATAGCCATGTAATAGTTGTATTGAATGAAACATTTAATGATAATTTGTGTCCATTGAATGGAAGCTGGGTGGACCCTGGGGATGGTCTTGATGTTTCGTAAAAGGCAGAAGTCTCTTGCCCCTGCCAGGAATTGAACCATGATTCTTCAGTTGTCCAGCTCATGGTCACTATACTGACTATACTGTCCAGGCTGCTGTACAATATTAGCATTTTTGTTTGATAAATGTGCTGAATTTGATCGCTGGACATGATTGAGGTTAGCTTTATCTAAGGGACCAAACTCGGTGTTCCCCCTTCACCTGAGGACGGAAGCAGATCCAGTTTCCGAAACGTCGTGTTATGTAGTTATTTTAGATTTCTGGACGATGGACAAAGTCCAGAAACCCATTAGTTCTCAGTACCTTATGTAGGTAATACATTTTGTGCATTATTGTAACACGTTTTCAGGATCCAGTATAGGTGTGAAATGTGCTGTAATTGTTGGAGGGATGGATATGATGTCACAGGCTATAACACTTGCCAAGAAGCCACATATCCTAATTGCTACTCCAGGTCGACTAGTGGATCACCTGGAAAACACGAAGGGATTCAATCTCCGTGCCCTGAAATTCCTGGTTAGTTTTATGTCTATTAGCAAAGTTTCAGACAGGGAAGCCATTGTTACATATTAGTTGTTACTGGATTTGTACACAAATTAAATTTCCATAAATTTTACTACATCTCCTTACCCAGTGCCTGGGAAACATACAAGGTAGTGGTTCACATGGGAAGGTATTAATGGACCTCAGCACCAAAAGAAAAGAAAGTCAGGCATAATAAGAATGATTTTTGTGTGGCAGTGAGATGAAATTGCCTTTATGTCTGCACACCGTGTTGTGAAGCTATATATATGTGATTTGAGGTAATTCTGAACACACTTGGCACTAGATAGAGGTGAGTGCTTCGCTGACATTTCAGTTTTGATGTACTCGCAATAGAACATTGGTCCTGTGGTTTGGGCATTGTGCTTTGGTGCTTTCTCTTCTGATTCATGCAAGACTGAAGCAACACTAGGTCTGTGAACTATAGTTTCATAAAGATAAGCTGACATGAGGGATTCCCTAATTGGGGTTCTCTTAACTTACCATCAGGAGCTAAGTATAAAGACAGTAATAGATTGAATTTGTAAGATCTTTCCTGATACCAACTGTTTCTTGGGGATGGTAATAGGTCATGGATTTAGAATTCACAGAAATTTACTGTTGGTCTGGCAGTTGCGAAATTTGCGGGGTCTCAAGGGTTCCACAGAGAGAAACCTAAATAACTGCAGGAGGCTTGAAATATTTTACTTGTAGCATAATCCAAAACTGTGACATACAATTTCAACTGATAAAATACCCATAAACATATGAAATCAACGATGTAGTAAGTTTGGGTATTTAACAATGTTCTTGTTGAAGTGTGCCCTCTGCGTACGCATTATAAGTGTGTATCTGTATTCTGTGATGAAGGTTTTGAGGTACAGAATCTCATGCTGAACATGTTCAGTTAGTGAAACTGTTTTCATGGTTGAGCTAAGCTAACAGTATGGAATTCTGTGTGGTAAAGTGACGAACCATGTATAATAGTGACATCCTGTTGTGCTCAAACACAAATATACAAATACAACAAACTGTTGTGTGGAAACAGGTAGCATGAATTGATGGTAATAAAAGTTATAGTTCTAGTCATGGAAACGTTTGTTGTATTTGTAAATTATGATGAACCATGAGATTGATTTCTGTGGGCTGTTGAGGAGTTCCACAATTTCTTATTTTGTAGATTCTATGTAAAACATTATTTTTCTATGTTAAGATCACATAAGTACCACTCATTAGTGTGTCGTGTTATTTCGAAGGTTATGGATGAAGCAGATCGAATTCTGAACATGGACTTTGAAGTAGAAGTAGACAAGATACTGAAAGTAATACCACGGGAGCGTCAGACCTTCCTGTTCTCCGCAACAATGACTAAAAAAGTACAGAAGTTGCAGAGAGCGTCATTAAAAGAAGCAGTCAAAGTGGAAGTTTCTACAAAATATCACACAGTTGAAAAACTGCAACAGTATTATATCTTTATTCCATACAAGTTTAAGGTATGAGTGTGTGATGGTGATGTACATAACTGCTGGTATTGTTCTCACATATTCTATGAAAAACATAAATGGGAGAAATTATATTTCATGTTGCTTAATTAAAATTACTAATATTAATCATATTGTATTATTGCCTCCATAGACTATTGAGAATACTTGCAGTGCTTCTGATATATTTGGAGGTTGTTTGATTCAAATCCCAGCCATGACACTGATTATCCTGACAAGAGATTTTCCAGAGTTCTATCCAGTCAAACGTGGAAAGAGTACTGCTTCTTAGGGTATTATCACTTCTTTCCAAGTCCTTTGCAAGTCATTATTCACAAATCTTGCAATTTGTCACTGTATATTCTGAGTTTCAAACAGCATGATTAAATAGATCGTAAGTAAATAAATAATTTTGCTTAACTTTGTGCATTCACACTCAAATTTGTAACGTAATGTCTCTATGACAGATGAGTCAGTAAAGTGATTTGCGTCATGTTTGACTGATTCCTGGTGAGGACAGGATTTTCTTTTACCACATCCATATTGATTCTGAAAGCCATCCACCTTCCTAGCCAATGGGTGACTGGGGATCTTTCATTGGGAATTAAGTGTTTTGACATTATTTATTCCATGCATTTTGATTGAATTAATTTTTTCACTCATGACACCAACAAATGCACCTCTCATATATAAAAATACAAGTTTTCGGCTCACTGAGGATGGAGTGATGCCAAAACATGTAGGAACGATAGGAGTCTATTTGTATATATCAAAATTGCATTTGTTGGTGTCACGGTTCAACAGTTTAATTTAAATCGGTAGGGTGTGTTAGCTGTAAAGTTGACAACACAGGATTATGACAGTTTGGCTAGAAAACATTACTTGCTGATGTTCATTGGGATGTTTTTTCCGAAGATAAAGGTGTTAACTATTAGAACACTTGAGATCTCCTTTCAAATGGCCATTTCTCTGTCATGTCACATATATTTGATGAAACTGATATATTGCTGTTTGTATCCTTTTCATTTTGTTATAAGTGTGGTACTTATTCCCTGATGTCAGTGGATGTTAGGTATGACATTAAAACCAACATATGCACATAATTGTATGGAAGTGTATTATACACACTGTGTACCTCCTACATGTTTTGGTTACTCATGTGGCCATCTTCAGGGAGTAACCAAAACATGTAGGAGGTATACAGTGTGTATAATACACTTCCATACACTTATGTGCATATGTTGGTTTTAATGTCATACCTGATTGCTCAGTGCACAGTTATGGATCATTTAAAATTGGTCAAAGGATGCTATTTATTCAGTACTGTCCTAGGTTCACTTGTTGCATCCATCCAACAGAAATTCTCATATTTCAAATAGAAACTGTAACTCAAAATCCAGATGGGTGAGTGATCCTCCTCTGTTCTATTTGTTCTAGCAGTTAAGTCATTTGTAAATAATGTGCTGTGTTATCTGCTGACAGTGACACGGTTTTATATGTGTCAGGAGTGCATTGTGTGTTAGCAGTCAGACTTAATTGCATTAACAGTCTCTTTGGACTTGCAACTAAAATACATTACACCAAGTACCACATGAGATTTCCTTTCTAGGACTATCAGTTTCTGTAAAAAGGCAGATGAAATTTTTAAAATCTCTGGAATAGTCAGTAATGATTTGTGTAGAATTATGTCACTGTTAATTTTTTTTGCAGGATGTTTATTTGGTTCACATCTTAAATGAAATGGCTGGCAATTCTTTTATGATCTTCTGCTCAACCTGCAGCAACACTGTCAGAACAGCATTAATGCTGCGCAGCCTTGGTTTTGCAGCTGTTCCTCTGCATGGCCAAATGTCACAGAACAAACGTCTAGGAGCACTGACCAAATTCAGAGCAAAAAATAGATCTATTCTTATCTCTACTGATGTAGCCAGCAGGTGAGGTGCTTTGAGATAAATCTCGACTGATGAGTAAATTTGTTTGTGTTGAATGGTTCAGAGAGTGAAGAACATTTACCAAATCAAGAACTTGCAGGAACTTGGACAAGAGAGAATACAAGATATTGCAGATAGTGTTAACTTTCTCGTGAGGTGATGCAGCCCTTCAGCAATGAGTAGAATTAAGTTCATACTGTGAATAAAATTCATATTATTGATAAGTAAAACCCATGGTCTGGTATCTCTCATGTTTCCAATTTACTGTGCATAATGTATCATATGTCACATTATGGAATGTGACAATCAAATAATGTTCAGTCAGTTGCAATCGAGTGCTTGGATTGCTTGTCTGAATGGTTCTTTGCTTCATATTCAGTATAAACTTTTTATACATTCCCTGACTCCCAAGTTTACCATATTGTCTACTCAGCTGTCCAAGGAATTCTGTTGTTGGTTAGACATCAGGCATTGAAGGTTCATCACCACCACTTCAATCTGAACCTGAACTGCTGTGATCCCTATTCCTGCAAATTATTTGCCTAACATTTTAATCTAAATCTCTATCTTGTTTTTCCATTATGCTTCATAGGCATGTGAAGCTTATCACTGTATGTTAATCATCATAGCAGTACTATGTGAAGAGTCCTAGAAGTCGAGAACCTCAATCAGCACTGTCTTCTTATAAGCCAATCCCTGTTCTTCCCTGAGACTGAGAGCATGCTTCATACCCTTTCAAAACAATGAGTAGTTTATGTCTTTTAATCTTGAATGTTTAGGAAATAGGATGGTGGAATGCTAGCATGCATTTTATGAGCTTAATGCAGCTTTAATTTCATCATTAGGATTATTTTTATGTGTTGGTGGTTCTATACAATAATAAACTTACTACATGCATCAGAATACTTCCAAACAATCTGATACTGCATCAGCTTCAATATTTTCATGGTATTTAACAGTTTCCTTTTTTCTTTTCTTTTGTTTTCCAAGCCCAATGCATTTTTATTTAAGATCTTTATGATTTCACAAAATAAACATGGCGTCATCACTATACACTAGTAACACTGTTTACTAGTAACTGCTTTGTTATATTCTACTGGGGGTCCTTCCTAGATACTTTCTAGGTATGTATTCTGGATTAGACTTTAAAAAGCAACAGTAATGATGCAAATCCCTACCACCAGAGAACTCTGCTGCAGGTTTCATTAAAACATATTTTATCAGCTAATTTTGTTCATACTTTGAAAATATCTTGTCAAATTATATAGCACATGCTGGAAATTATTTTATTAAATTCTCAGAAAAAACATAAAATCTGTGAAACACTTATTTTTTGCAAGTTGGTACTCATTGTATGATTTATAGCACATTAACTTCACATCTATATGTGAACTATTGCACTGCTATTATGTGAAAATCCTCAGCAGTTTAGGTTCTGTGGACAAATGCAGAGGCTATAATCCATTTACTACTGTAGTGGCTCTGTGCCCACTGTACTTCTTCATTCACAGCCAGCATAACAATGAAAGTAGTGGACTCTGTAGAACTGACACTTAATCCCAAGTATGCATTCCTTTACGCCACTTATTGGACAGAGGATAGGAAGATGTCTGCAACCATAACTAGAAGTGGTTTTTATCAACAGTTTCTTCTGATTTCATTGTGTTTGTTAGAATTTTGTAAATTTCTGCTTCAGCTTGCAACAAACCCCTCAGAGCAATCAGCATCAATATAGATTTTTATTTTGAATGCAGTAACAAAGTTTAATTCTCTGCATTTTTTAAACATTTGCTGCAGGCATTGCCACCAGATAAAGAGTTCAGAGTCGAAATTTTAATAAACAACTCTATGCAGAATGGACGATAATTTGTATTTGTATTGTATATTTTGTATTCTTGAACTTTTGTCCCTCTGACTAAATTTTGGATAAATGGAATCCGTAACGTATGTATGTATGTATGTGAACTGTCATAAATATGGAATTCCTGTATGTTGTGTATGTGTGTTGTGTATTTTCCCAGTACCTCATTTGGTAACCCTGCCCTGACCACCTGCGCGCGCATCGTTCCTTTCCCTCCCCTCTCCTATTCCCCTCCTATGCCGAGGTTTTCTTATGGGTACGCAGGTTGTAGTTCATTACTCCGATCCTGCGCTGACCTGGGAAACATCAAAATTACGTCTCGGCTGTGCTTCTAAATTTCGTCTGGCGAGGCAGACAGGGTTGGGGTCCCTTCCCTGGTGCCGTGGTCCCGTCTTGGCAGCTTTCTTTGGGTTTCAGTCCCACGGTACCAGGAAGGTACTTTGGTTTGGTACGTATGGGCCAATAATTATTATTTTGTTAGTCACATGTAGCGCTTTGTGTGGAGACTTATTTTATGTAAGATGTATTTGTTGTAATTATGTTGTTTTTTATATTATAGGTTCATTTATTCTGTGAATTTTGTTGTGTTGCTACCCCGAACCCAAAACTGAAGGGCCCAGTGCGTGGGTGGGGAAGTGCAGTTGATATTGATGGAAGTTGTTATGTTTGTTATTCTGTTCATTTATTTGTAGGGGTTTGGACATACCGCATGTTGACGTTGTTATGAATTTCGATATTCCAACACACAGTAAAGATTATATCCATCGAGTTGGCAGGACAGCCAGGGCTGGTCGAGCTGGTAAATCAATCACATTTGTGAATCAGGTAAATGCATGTATTGTGCTGTTACATGGTTTGAAGAGGGTAATGCAATTTTGCTATCTGATAATTTCAAAGCTTTTGAATTTGTATATCAATATGCTTTCTATTGAAATCATTGTCATATTACATTTTCAGGAATTCTGTTTGCATATTTTGAACATCATGGTTTAGTTGTTAGTGCTCTTGCTTTGTACTTTGGAGATCACAGATTCAGAACTTGCCTAGTGACTTATGTTTTAAGATTTTCTGTCTGTGTGGACAAATGCTGCAATGGTGGATAGGCCATGACCACGTTCAGTAAGAGGAATCTGTACACATAGAACACAGCATGGGCACAATTTGTTCATTTTTTACATATCTGAACTCTGCCATTTAAAAATGTTTGATGAACTTTGTTGTGGAAAGCTATTACTGTTTGTGGCTTATTTAATAACACTTTTATTAGTAGATCAGACTACATAGCATCAGGTTGATTAGTGAAGAATAGATTGGAAAGGATTTGTAAAGAAGCAGTGGTAGTCTATTTTGAGGTGCTGACCTGGCATTTGCCTGGAGGAACTAACAAGAACTTCAGAATATCGCTGTCAAGATAGGTGGTGTCCTAGCTGAGACTGAAACCTGGCACCCCCAGAGTATAAACCAAAATTGTTACCACTAGATTCAGCTTGCTGATTACAAAACTCTTCCTGAATATGTTAGTGTTTCGAGCTACACTGACTAATCAGGACTCACTAAAGCTCTGGTCGGACTTCCAGGTACAGCATTAGATGTACTCAGGATGTATGGACACAAAAATGTTCTAAACTGACACAAAACCAAATTGCAGACTTTCTGTGATGTTTAATCACTGATTTGAGGAATGTATAACCAGATTATTGCTAGTAGATGGATCCAGAAAGTATTTGGCTGTTATATTCATTTAAAGCTTATTGCATTAGAGCTCATAAACACTGAGTCAAACATATTTGCATCCAGTGAATATTTAATTAAGGAGATAACATTTGATCCTGGATCGTTTGTATTTATTCCCGCCCGAAGTCTGTAAAACATTAAAAAAATAAGACAAAGGTACTCATATAAATTCAGCAGTTCAGCAAATACGTAATTTTTATACGACTGTAGTTTCACAGGTTATACTTATGTGTGTGATATTCACAATTTAGGTACAGGTAAGCTCTGCATAATTTGTGCACAACACATTGGATTACATAAATTACATGCTTGCTTGTACATGGTACAAAGTGGTAATGATGTACTTGCACTTGACTGATATTACCTTCATGGAAGACAAATCCTCATTTTCACACCAAGAAACTGGCATAAAACTGTGCCTATTATGTGGGTAAATATGTTACCTTCAGTAGCAGCTCAATTCCTGTTTTCGTAAAGGAAAAACATTTGCTATAGTTCATATTAGTTGCACCTCTGACAGTTTTGGTATGCTTTTGCAGTATGATGTTGAACTGTATCTGAGGATAGAACATCTCATAGGAAAAAAGCTAGCTTTATACGAGACAGAAGAAGAGGAAGTTATGGTACTGCAAGAGAGAGTTTCTGAAGCTCAGAGAGTTGCTAAAATGGTGAGTTATCCATTATGTTCAATCATTTGAGGACTGTTTTGTTCTGCTGATGGTGTAACAGTCTATTTTAAACATTTTTGTATAAAAGGTTAGACATGATGACATCAGAAATAGAGGCTTATTTAAATGTTCCTTTACCCAATTGCAATAAACTGATAATAACTCACAGTCGTCTGTTTATCTGTCTGTAACCACTTGTGCCCATTAAATACCAAGAGTTAGTGCGCAGAAAATGGGGAAAAAAAATCTGAGAAAGAGATGTTCAAATTCTACAATTCTTGCAATTATTTTTGAACAGTTTTTTTGACTCCTAAAAAAATTTAGGAGAAATTGAAGTAAAATTTGTTTTTTGTATTTGACAAATGAAGTTTTGTAGTTTTCTTCTGATATTTATATTTTCAGTTTTGTGCTTTGCAGACAGTAACCTCATAATTTAATTTTTGATTTGCAGGAACTGAAAGACATAGAAACAAGAACATTTAGTAAAGGGAAACGCAAGAAAGTACGTGGAGATGATGATGATGAAGCACACTCACAGGGAGTCAGAAAGAGGCTCAAAGGCAGTAAAAAGGCAAAAAAATACAAGAAGTAGTATGTATGTTTTGCTCACTGAATGACTTATCTGTGAACAGTTGGGTGTTGTTATGGACACTTCTAAGAAGAATGTACTGTACAAAGTACATGTGAAGTTGGCAGGAAGAACACATTGTAAGAGTGATAAATAATAAATAACGGCTTTATCTGTGTAGCAGATTTATTGGCGTTTCTTACTGAGTGGTTCTGTATTAAGTATAAAATGGGTTGTATGAATAGTTTGAAGAAAATCATTAGTTGCCTGTCTCACCCCATGATCAGTACAAGGAAACATTACTAAGCAAACAGATTTAAATTATATCTATTACTGAAGGCATACTGAAAATTCACCAGTATTTCATTTTGGCCCTTAATAGCCAATATTATTTTATTCTGTAATCACCATGCATCTTTTCACAGTCACTATTTACATACACCAATTGGATGCAACTTTATTTAAAAAAAACTATAGTTTTTTAAAACATATTTAAAAACTTTTTAAAACCCGATATGTTTCGGCTCTTATAGAGCCATCTTCAGGGTTTATTGTCATTAAAACTGCATATATTAACACGTCTTTTTCATTGGTTCACTTTTAGGCAAGGTTTTTTTTTTCACTTTTCCACTGCTTGGTATGCACAGACACTATTTGTTATTCGTGCTAAAATAATATGTTAAATGTTTTCGTAGGTAGGTAGGTTTTAAAAAGTTTTTAAATATGTTTTCAACAACTATACAGTTTTTTAAATAAAGTTGCATCCAGTTGGTGTATGTAAATAGTGAGCCAATATTATGTTGAATTTTAAGTTTTGGTCATGTGAGATTTACATTTAGTACTACAGAGCATATCTTTTATCAGTTCTCTGAGCACAGGGAAATATGATCTCCATTAAGCAATGTGAGTCCACAGAGAGTTGTGTCATTTTCTCTGCACTGAAACCTGAGATGCTGCTTGTCTTGTGTGTTTTGTCTCGTATACAGTAGGTCAGTGCATGTGAAAAAGTTTTCTTTTGAGCAAAGTGTGTTTACTTGCAATGCCTTTGCAAAGTGCATGTGTGCCATGAAAAGAGCGTTACAAAATTTTTTAAAAAAATATCCTGTGTCAGCAGTTTCATCTAAAGAACAGTATATATAATAGTGGAAAAATCCTGAATCACAGGTTCAGTGCTGGACAAAAATGAAATATTAAAATGGGTGATTTTCTTAGGTGATGCAAAGGTTACATCAAGTATGAATGTAAACAGTCAAAGTAACACATGGTGGTGTTGCAGAAATCCCTATGCAGTTCGTAATGTTTTCTTTACATGACAAAGTGCAGTGAGTGAACAAAAAGCCATAGGGCCCATGCTTTTCAAAGGAACATATTCCATTATTCAGGGAATTAAAAGAAGTGAAAACATAGGGCAATCAAACTTTCTTTGCAAGAACTGAAGGACAGTTATTGAAGTTATTTCAAGGCAAGAGCTTTGTTGTGTGTCAAGAAATATTCTGATTGGATGGGAAATGGAAGGATATCATTAATCTGCATCGTTGCAGAGAATCTTTATTTATGCATATATTTTTAAACAATTTTATTTACAAAAAACACTTTACAAGAATTTTTTGTTTCCTGAAGTATACAAATTCACAAATATAAATGAGTATCATAGCCCTTCAAAGTGCTGTTGTCAGTACCTGAATATTTAATATACTGTCCAGAATCCCTCAGCTTGAACCCACAGATCATATGCATCTCAGCATGCAGTCAGGAAATAGCTAAAATAGCTACCAAATGTTATATATAATGAGTATTACTGCTTTAATGTAATACAGTTTAGCAAGCTTTAAGTGGGTGTGTAAACTCCCTGATGATGGCAAAGTTATATGCTGAAACATGTAGGAGTAAAGAAAAACTAATACTGTGTATATCATAAGTGCATTTAGTTGGTTTTGTAAATGAAGAATTTAATTAAAATGCACAGAATGAATAATTTCAATCTGATATAGCAGTTGGTTAGCCGAAAAAAATTTTTAGGAAACGGTATTTTACACTGTTGCAAGGTTAGGAATTACTGATATCACGATATATGGAAAGACAGGAAACATAGTAACAATATACATTCAAATTTTGTCTTTTATACTCTGTGCAACAAAATAAAATGACTGAACACCTGCATGTGTAGGTGAAACCTAAAAATAAAGTTATACTGCTATATTACGTTACATTACGGTTCCCCTGTTGTTAAATGTTGAGCCATACAGGATAATTCACATTCTGCAATTTACAACTCTCAGCCAGTACACTGGAAAGTGCCAACAAAGTCATTCATTGTGCTCCATGAACTGGGTGAAGAGGTTCATGCGGTGAGGCTGAGCATGGTCAATAGATACAGACAATACCAATCACACGGTTGGGTTCATACATGTCTGACCTCAGGAAAATTCAGTACATCTGGTACTTTGATCTCTGAAGCATTTTAGCAGGATTTACAACTGGAGTTCACAGAAAAAAGGTCAAGTCATTTCAGTGAATATGAAGACTCGACAAACACAAATCAAGTAGCAACATCCAGAAGCCAACAAACACTGTAATACTGTATTATGGTTACAATATCTACAAGAGAGAAATAAGTACAGAACATGTAAACAACAATTACAGACAGTTTTAAATAATTACACAATTTTTTGTTACATTGTACAAGCAATAACTTAAGGTTTTTCACACCATCACATTTGTGATTAACGACAGACAGACAAGCGATAAAGTTACATATTTCAAGATGCTAACCTCTGAGAAATGACCCATAACAATTAATTAATTATTAATTAATTAATGCTGACTACTACACTGTATGAGATTGTGTAACAATACCACTGCCATGCTTTAATTTGGCTTTGTCACATTAAATAACATACACATGCCTACTTAATATAATTCACACAACCCTGACTAAAGTGAGAAATGCCACTTAGCAGACCCACTTCACAGTGGAACTACAGATGGCAAAAATAAATGGAATGCAAGAACAAAAGAAACTCCTCCTATCCCAAAATTTCTAAGGCACCAAAATTAAAGATAACAGGCAAGGAAATTAATTCTTCCATGCAATTCCAAGACTTTTTAATTGTTTGTAATCCAGTAATGTATAGAGTGTAAAGTACTGTAGGAACTCCTCTTAAACATCTTAACTTCAAAAGATTAACAGGTCTTTAAGTAATGTTTCACTTGCACTATCTTCAAAGTCCAGCAAAAATGCACGTCTGATGTCCTATATAGGCCATTCTTTAGAACTGATGATACAGTGGCCCCAGTAAATAGACTTCCCTTTAACTAATACTGGATAAAATCATTGCTGTAACAATATCTGTTACATTTTGTATTTACTCAGGAAGTTTAAACTAGGAATATTCAAAACTGCAAAAACACACAAACAAATACCGTATATTCTCGAATCTAATCCGCAACCGAATATAATCCGCATCCGAATCTAATCCGCACTCAGTTTTTGGCTATTTCTTAAACGAAAAAAGTTAGTTCGCGGTTCTAATCCGCACCTTTCCTTCAACCACCCCTTGCCCTCGGGGCGACTGATTGAATAATATTGGATGTTACCAATGCGTTAAAATCCAATGCTACGCCTGGGGCCGATGAGTCGTACCAATACCGTGAGGCGGGGCCTTTCTCAACAGACATGCGCAATCTCGTCTGAAGCCAGCTCGCGCCTTAGTTGTTGAAACGTGGGAGGTGCTTGTTCCAATTTGTCGTGTACCGTAGTTATGGAAGAGGGACGCCTGAAATCTAAACGACTCTCATATACGGCAAAGTTCAAACGTTAAGTTATTCGGTGCACAGAGGAGAATGGAAACCGCAAAGCTGCTGCAATTTTTGGAGTTGATGAAAGCAACGTTCGACTGTGGCGGAAACACAAGGCAGCGATCAGCAGGTGTGAGGCGTCACGAAGGAAATTCACTGGACCCAAGAAAGGACGATTTCCTGAAATTGATGATGCAGTCTTCACGTTTTTTCAAGAGAGACGCAAGACTGGACTGTTTGTGAGTTATGATCTACTTCGCGAGGAGGTGATAAAGAAGGCCAGATCTTTGAACATTCCTCGAAGTCGTTTTAAAGCCAGTAAAGGATGGGCCATAAGGTTCATGCGCCAAATAGGGCTGGCGTTGCGGCGTAGGACGACGATATGCTAAAAGTTCCCAAAAGATTTTGAACAAAAGTTGTTGAATTATCAACAATTATCATCCGAAGATGACATTATATGGGAGGACGATGTTGAAGATAAAGATGATAGTGACTGGGTGGAGAGCACGGATAATGATTCAGTTATGAGTGATGACGGCGAGTCTGATGAATAATAAATTATAATAATAAATAATAAATTATTGTATTGTATTGTTCTTATGGCACGTACAGCAGCTCTATCATTTTTCCAAAATCCAGCTCTCGACCGCGAATCTAATCCGCATCTGATTTTTTAGCCCTCTAAAACTGTAAAATGGGTGCGGATTAGATTCAAGATTATACGGTACAATGTTAAGTCTGATTACCAACATTTGTATTTAAGGAAAAAGTGTGCAGCACTGCTGTAATTCTAGCACTTCAGTCACAACAATTACAGATACACTCACAGTAGCTGCCATCTCTAAACCCAGTAAACTTGCAAAGCAAAACATTTCGAACATTTTTAAACATTTCACCATCAATCTGTAATGTCTTACTCACATAAAATACTGTTTCTGAAAAATTCAAAATGTCTACCACCCTGTCATGTATCATGTTTTAAAAGAATATTGCTCTGCACATCTTCCAAGTATACCATGCAGGGGCAACAAGAGACTTATACATCACACTACACATGAAAACAAACTTTATACCAAATTAAGCTGGTAATACTGGGAAAATGCAGCATGTTGTCAGTCTTATATTATGACAATGCCAATTGCAAATCATTACCAAATGACATTGCTGTTTGTCAGTATAAAGTAATAATATTTCAGTGTTTACTTTGGATGTTGGACACGGTGACCATAGTTCATGCCATAATTTTGGTAACCTGTGCCATATCCCATGTATGAATACCCTCTGATGGGACGTCCATGGTAGCCCACATTTGTAGATGGTGTTGCAGTTTCAGGCATATCTTGAAATGTCTTTAGCGAACCAAAGAAGGTGGACTTTGGAACAAATGGAGGTATCTTGTCCCACAGACTGCATAGTGCTTCACCTACACTGGGCTCTATCTCCTGCAGGAATCAAAAAACAAAACACACTTCTTTCAGGCCCACTGTATCCAACAGAACCTAATTCTTGGACAATTTAAATAAAGTTGTCTCAGTGCCTAAGCACCTTGCTCTGAAGGTCCATATGTGGCATGGAGGTACAGCTCAACACATTCAAACTCATGGTACCACACGGAAATCTGTGTTCAGCAACTTTAAGCTCTCAACACTTAATATAAAAATTATACAAACACAGTAGCAATTCCTAACAGCAACCCTGTAGCAAAACCTAAAGAATTTAAATCTTTCAACTTCTTATATGACAGGCCTCTAAACATTACACACATTTAAATTATCTACCGCTATTTATAAGTACTTACAAATCAATGGAAGACAATTCATTTATGCTCCACTGCACAAATGTTTTTGCCAGGCACCAATCCTAGTATTTGGTATAAGAACTCCGTTCATGCAGTGAATGCAGATTAAATTATTACAGACTGGTTTAGTTACACTAGGAAATCTTATAAACACAAAGCAAGAAATGACACTGGTACACCAAATGAGGGGAAGTATTACGCTAACAGAATGAACACATCATACACACAAGCTGTGGCTATGAAGTTCCTGCATGATTTTATTGCACAGCCTATCCCAATGCATTTCAGACTTTGTCACACCAACATCATGTCTGTGCATGCTATCTCTTCTACAGGTTGTGACTTCCACACTGTAGCGTCGTTTGTGTCAAAGTTATGGCAGAAATAGTGGGCATGCACTAACATCTTCTTTTGAGCAATGAGTAGCAGAAACATCAAGCAAAGAACTGACATTAAATTTTGTGTAAAATTAGGAAAAAGTGCAAGTGGAAATTGTGAAGTGCTCAATGAAGCATATGGCACAGAAGCTACAAAGAAATTGGATGTTTTCAAGTGGCACACATGGCCCAAGGAGGGTCAAAAGGAAGTGAAAGACTTTGAACGTATAGATCCAAAACAATGTCGAAAAAGTGTGGTATCTTGAACTTCACTTTATCTGGTACCTTGTTTGTTCAGACAGACATTTAAGTACCTGATGAGTGGCTCAGGAATTAAATTTGGACAGAAAAATGGTGAGACAATTTTAAGAAATGCATTGTACATGAAAAGTAGTTTCAGTGAGGACAGTGTCAGGACTTCTGACCAATCAGCAAAATGAGTGGTGTGTTAAAGTGTGCTGAAGTAAGCTGAAGTGTGTTCCAATGAGACTAGGCAACTGCTGAATGTCTGTCAAAATTTATCTCTGGAGGTGAAACACAGTGCTTTCAATATGATCCAGAAAGCACATGACGAAGCATGCACTGGCATCTCCAAGACCTATAAAAACTTGCACGACAAGATCACAAATGAGGACAATGCTTAGCAATTTCTTTGCTGTCTGGGCCATTGTTCACTTTGAATTCATCCCACAAGGCCAAACCATCAATCAGGCTTACCTATTTGGCATCTAATGTCAGGTATACCTGTTATGCAGCGTGAAGCTCAAAACACATAACATTACGTACACATAATGGCCATTTAATAGCTTTCCTCGTGTAGCTTTCATTTAAATTCTCCTGCACATCACATCAGGCATTTAATTCTGGTGCCAAAGGGTCAATATGTAGAAGTATTCACCTGATTACATGAAGGTATGCATAGTAAATGGCCTGAAATTTGAACCAATAACTGGATCCTCCATCATGACAATGTTCCTGCTCAATGAGTGCTGTCAAGCAGCTTATAGCAAAAAAAATCTACTGTTGGCATAGGACACCCCCTTTATTCACCAGACTTGGCTCCCAATGACTTTTGGCTTTCCCAGCATTAAACTTCACCTCGAAGGGATGAAGATTTGAGGGTATCCAAGTCTTGACAAAAATGTAACACTTGTGGTGAAGGTTATTCTGAAGTGGGATTCCATAAATGTTTCCACCAATACCAGCATCACTCTGCTAAGTGCACAGCTGCTCAGAGGGACCACTCTGAAGACGAAGGTGATCTGGTTACCCTTTTCATGAAGCGGTATGTATAAAGGAATATTTGCAATAACTCAATAGGCACATTTTCTACACGACTCTGATTAAGGTAAGCCCAAACACTGGGAACAATAATGAATTCTCTCTGAAAGAGTGCATAATTCTGTTTAAATCTGAGACTAAAATCTGCAAAAAATTAATTACATAATTAAGTAAATATTACCTGTCCATCACGACTCGTTTGAACTCGCCTGTTGTCATTGTATGGATTAAGTAAATGACGAGTTGCCTGAAACGGGATGTTGGCTCGCTTAATCCATTCAACGGGGAGTGGTGGACTGAGATTAGGGCCACTCAGATCAAAGCACTGGTCTGCTGTGTCTGTGTTGGGATCTGGCTTGTCTCCAGTCAGATGTGCGTATCCTTGAAAGTGTCCACTGCCTTGCACACTGAACATCAGTACTACCCGCTTGCCATCCTACGATATTAAGTGTCACAAAAAATAACAGAGTACAGTATATATACACATCACAAAAAGCACTTCAATTCAAAGCTCTTTATCTATAGTATAAAGATACACCTCACCTTGTACACACGTGTCATCTTCCTTTCTGTATTGCATGTGAATGCCCAAGCGCCACAACTAAGTGAAGCCTCAATGGTCTTCAAACTACCTGCTTTAATAACAAAGTAGCGTGAACCAACAGGTACTCCCCCTGCGGTGGGGCTGCTAGTCAGTGCTGTGGTATCCCCAGCACTTCCATGAGATGGTGTAGGAGATGGAGTTTGACTCATGTTTCCACTACCAAACGATTTGACACTCCCGGAGTCTGACCGTTCTCCTGTATGCATAACACAGAACCCAATGTGTTACCATCACTGTTTCATCCCTTGTGATTCCCATTGTATTTTTTAAGATTATATGTATATTTTAAAATTAATTAATATACTGTACTTTACTCACTATAAAATGAGTGTATTTTACTGTTATTTTCATTCACAATTGAGGCTCCCAAACTTGTAAGCAACGTGTAAAAATTGTCCCTGTGCATATCATGATGGCATATGGGAAAGTGGAGGTATAGCTCCACAAAGAATCAATCAATATTGTCAACATTAAAGTATTTCAGAAGCAGTAATCATTGGATTGTCATTACATTACCTCCACACCAACAAGCAATTTATCCAGTTCTATATTTCTGAAGCCCATGGCTCTGATTTTGAGGTACATTTCATAATGACAACATCCTTTACCCATGCCTCCACATGTCCTGCCTTTTTGCAACTTCTCACCCAAAAAAAGGCTGATGCTTGCAGCATAAATGCCATATTCTTTGGAAATGTTCTCTCAATGTGCAAACATCAAATATTGCTACATGATTAGTATTATCTGATCTTTAAGAATTATAACAAATATACTTATAACCAGCCCCAGTGAAAATTATGATAGATCAAAAGCAATTGGAGAATGTGGAATATTTCAATTATTTGGGTAGCATGATAACAAATGATGCAAGGTGTACATGTGAAATTAAATCCAGAATTGTCATGGCTAAAGCAGCATTCAACAAGAAGAAGAATCTTTTCACCAGCAAACTGGACTTAAATTTAAGGAAGAAACTAGTGAAGTGCTACATTTGGAGCATTGCTTTGTATGGTGCTGAAACGTGGAAACTTCGGAAAGTAGATCAAAAGTATGTGGAAAGTTTTGAAATGTGGTGCTGGAGAAGAATGGAGAAGATCAGTTGGACCGATCATGTGAGAAATGAAGAAGTATTACACAGAGTCAAGGAGGAGAGGAATATCCTACATAGAATAAAAAGAAGAAAGGCTAACTGGATTGGTCACATCTTGCGTAGAAACTGCCTTCTGAACCACGTGATTGAAGGAAAGGTAGAAGGAAGGATAGAAATGATGGGAAGACGAGGGAGAAGACGTAAGCAGCTACTGGATTACCTTAAGGAAAAGAGAAGATACTGGAAATTGAAAGAGGAAGCACTAGATCGCACCCTGTGGAGAACTCGCTTTGGAAGAGGCTACAGACCTGTCGTAAGACACTACAGAATGAATGAATACTTATAAAACAAAAGTTCAGTAAGTCATGTGACATGATCATGAGAAACATGTGGAAGAAAGAGATATTCCTGATGCACAGACTGTTTCATTCTCATTCACTGCACATGGGCATAGCTTTAAACTAACAGCTGTTAGGAACACTGAAGAGATAATTAAGTGCATAACACTGCAGCAATATTTTACTGGTCAGGCTAACATGCAGAAATGGCAGCAGGACAAAGAACAACTACTGGTTTTCACAGCAAAGTATTGTGTGAATCAAAATGTGCAATTATAAACAGATGTGTGTTAGAAAGTGTCTAAGAATTTGATTTGGAGAAGGAACACAATTATTTTTCTTCGAAGCTTTCAACCCTAAAGTGGAGTTGTCTTACAGGTGGTGGGGTCAAATTATATTTGGATTACTTGGATGAATAAAATAACACACATGTGTGTCGCTGTGCCTCTCCTTCCATATACACTAAGGCTACTATTCATGGAGCATTCTTTGCCATACAAGAAAGTACTTCTTGGTAGGAAAGGATTCCAAAGTTAATAAATTTATAACCAACTGATACACAATTGAACCACTCTTATTGTAGCGTCTATATTATTATACGCCCCTACATATGTTTCGGACCTCAGTCCATCCTCAGGGGGTCTTGTTCGTACGCTACAATAAAAGTGGTTCAATTGTGTATCAGTTGGTTATAAATTTATTAATTCATAAAGATGCACGGTGATACTAATATGAGATTCCAAAGTTCTTAAAAATTGCCTCAGTATGTGTTAAGTGTTTGACTTCGCGCGCGTGCGTGTGAGAGAGAGACCTGTTACACTATCCTCTCCCCAAACACCCCTCAAATGCATCAAGCACGTGTGCTCTTGTGCATACACACAAACACAGATGTTCAGAGGATTAAACTGTAGTCTTCCAATTTTTTCTGTTTCTTTGAACTGCAAAAATGTCAGACATTTTATCACTGCCATCATCTCTTTGGAGCTAGGTTATTACACTAGTAGTATGTACACTGAATTTGTCAGTTGTAACTTCACAGTTTTGCACTATCACCGTGTTTGTAACTGTTGACCTACAAAAACTCTTAATAGTAATACATAGCACGTTCATAATTCAATGGCAAAATTTGGCTGTTCCCAGTATTAGCTATCATTTCCACAGACAATCCTTCCATTCATCTGCTCTTATACACTCAGACATTGAGGTGTGCTATGAAATCTATCATGCTGTTATTACCAACTACAGGCCATTAAAAAGTATATGGTTTGTGTGGCCTGTAATGCCATAATGTTCACATGAACTTTCATGAAATTTGATCACATGGTTCAAAAGTTGAAAGACAGGGTTAACAGTATTATGATCACATTAGCCTACTTTGTGTCTATTAGAAACAAAGCAGGCTAAAGACCAAACCTTAAGGTTCACAACTGCAGCCTCAAGAACTGATACTTTCAGCTCAATGGCACTCTGGGAACTTTACTACCAAACAAAACTGAATGTTGGAGAACATTACAGTTTTTTATCCACTCAGAGCAACACTTTACATGGATTCAAATGTATTTCTCACCATGATCAACTGTCATTTTGGGTGGATATTCAAGCTTTTTTTGCTGTCTGAAGCCACTTCTGTTTTCAGTGCTGCCCATGGAGACATTCTCATCATGGATGCACTCTTCTTCTGTGGTTCTCCTCAATCCTATAAATTGAAAACATTCTTATTTACGAATGTGAGGAACTGGAGATTTACAAATGAGCTCACTGCTGAAAGAAGGTAATATTAGGCAATCAAACACTTTCAATAGAAGACTGGAGATTTACAAATGAGCTCACTGCTTAAAAGAAGTAACATTAGAATAATGAAACACTTTCAATAGAAAATTTACAGGATATTAATGCATTATGTTCCAAAGTACAATCTTACACCAGAAAATAGACTGAAACAACCACACCATGTCATAAATATGTGTTTCATTCATCCTTATGTATTGCCAACACTGGCAGACTGACTGAATTAAAATACAATTCTGACAATTCCACAGGCTAAAATATGCCAAGTCACAGACAATGACAGGATAATTCCTTCCTCAATCTGACAGTAAAGAAGAGTTAAGTTATGTAGCATTACATGATAAATTGAAGGGTGGACACTGCAGGATAAAACTGTGGTCAACTATATGGCACTACGTGTACATTTGTCTGGAATGAGTAATGAAAAACACATTTTAGAAAATGTATCCATCGGTAACAATTCTAGCACCTTCACTCTCATTTGTCCAATTATCTTTAAAAGAACAAAGTTTAAATTTTAATAAATTAATGGCTGATGTATTAAATTCAATTATACTTTAATAAAATATGCAGTGATGTTCAAAATCTATGCAGCACTTATAAAAAATGTAAAATAACAACACAACAACATTCCAAAGTTTCTTTCACTTCATTTTATGGTGTTAAACTAATAAATTACTGGTACGAAGGGTGTGAAGTTTGGTAAGGAGATACTCACAAGCATACCTACACACCATGTGTGAAAAGTTTCGTAGGTCAACAATTACAAACTTAATGTTACTTTATGTTATGTTACGTTATGTTAGTACAAACATTGTGATGGTTCAAAACCATAAAGTCTTTCAAACAGATATAACACAAACAGAATCTACACTTGATCAGCTCTTCACAAAAATAAGACAAAATACAGCAATACGTCTGTATACTAGAAAGGCATTCAACAGGAAAGTAAGCTATACCAGTTCTGCTCAGAACTTTTCTTTTTCAGAAAACATTAAAGTACGTTAATTACAGTACCAACACGATAATAATACAGCAAACCCTTGCCATTTGTGGGCGTTACATTCTTGAAAAGTCCCACAAATATTAAAACTGCAAACGTAAAATTAATGCCTTATGGAAAAAATGGAGTTAGCAAACTAAAGGCACATGAAACATGACAATATGTGAACTGATGATAAACCTTTTGGCACCAGAATTAAATACCCATAGTGATGTGCAGAAGACTGGAATTTATATGCCCCTTGCATAAGGGTGCTGCAGAAGAGCAGATATACTGTATTTATATGACATTCAGCATTTTGAGCATCACACTGTGTTTTACGTCTTACATACATGTAACATTCGGTGCCAAAGGGTTAATACACACAAGAAAATTGTGCTGGTTTTATTGGAATATTAATGTTTCTGGCTGAAAATTGTTAGGATGATTGGATGACACAGAGTGCAAGATAGAGGGGAAGACAGAAGTCTTAGTGAAGAAAGGGGTGATGTTCAATCATTGCGACTTCTTCTGCATGTTGTTTTATGCCCCCACTGTGTTGCCATGACAGTCCCCACTTTGTGCTTCAATTTCGGGCACCTTTCCATCAAGTGGTTGACCTCAAAGAAGTGATCGACTAAGCCATCAACAATCAGGAAGCCTTTCTTCAAAGCATACTCATAGTCAGCCCAGGCCTCTCCACAAAAGCAGCAGAATCTTCATCTTCTGATTCATTGGTTAGCAGCACAAGGGTCAAGAACTTTCTGGGTATCAGCCTCCAACACATGTGGAAATCCTTCTCCTGTAGCTTACGGGCTACCAGAGGCTGCTCCTTATTTCATCCTGCTGATCGGGGAATCCCCAGTAGTCATTAACGGCTTTAGCCCAAAGCTTCTTCCAGCAGCCACTCAGAGCTGTAGACTTCTGCCTGTCCATTTACTCCTTTACATTTACTATGCAGTCAGCTATGCCATACAACTTCCAACATTCAATGACACTAACAAGGTGTTCTTCTCACCTGCATCCAAGATACTGTGAAAGGTGCAGCTTTTGAATGTTGTAATGCTCTTGGGCAGACACTCAACTTGGATACTCAATTGGGCAAAACCAAGATCCTGCAGATGCCCTGGGGCATTGTCAAGGACAACGAGGACCTTGGACGCTAAATTCTTGAACTTCAGGTACAGTTTTCATACCTGCATGGTGATCTCCCTCACCACAGCACCACAAACTGACAGCCATTTCTGTGTCTGATCTTACAGCCATACACACAAGGTGCTGTCCAGCTTGCTGACAGACAGGTCACAACCACTTACACAAGAAATATTCGCACCTGATGGAGCACTGGCCTTAATGCTTCATCTGATCATGTCTTCATTTTGCTTGATGCGAAATAGAGGTAAAGTTCACCCTAGAACAGGCCATGAGGGCCCAGAGGGACAGTGCAGGTATAGCTCTACTCTTTCTTTAACCTCAGCGCTAGATGGGGTGGGTGGTCAACAACATGCCTCAGCCGATTTAACCCTGGGAAAGAGACCCAGTACTCATGGTACAGGAGGCTAGGTGGGCCCCAGGCCTGTCTGGACTGGTGCAAAAAACTCACTTCCACCAGGATTCAATTCTTGGACCATCCAGCCCATAGCGAGTTGCTACACCGATTACACTATCCTGGACCACTTTTGTTTGATGCAACAAATTGTAAATATCTTTACAACACAATGGCATCTAACCGCAGCAATGTTCATTCCCCTGTACAACTTATCCACCACCACCACATTCTCTAACAAAGACATCATTGTCCATTTCCTATTATCCTTGGGCTGTTCATCAACATGTACACAACACTCTCCGGACAGAAGTCAAACATGAGAGCAACAATTAGTTCTAACGATTATGAAACGTAAAGTCGAAGTATATTCCATATCTCATGATACCTAGGTAGCTACTTGGTGAAAACAAGCAGGCAGCTATGGCCACTTGCATATCGTGTATTCCCTACACATCTATGTAAGAAACCACAAATGAGCGAGTGACCTACACCACAATGCATGAGATTTGCCACAATAATGCTTCCATGATACTCTGATGATAATGCTGAATTTCTGGGTTACAGTCAAAGGCACAACTTTCTGTTTGCTGTCACTACATTTTCACAAATCAGAGTATAAGTTGCAAAGAATCAATATGTGCACTGCTTGCCAGTACTGGGTATTCTGATAGGAACGTTTACTTTCCCACTCAATTACACATGCAGTTTTGTTCTCAAAGATTCTTTAGTTTCATGAAAATACAAAACATTGTGGAGTTGTAAGACAAATCATATGCTGACAGTTATGAAGGACAGTGGAAAGTTAGAGCAATAGGTAAAGCAATCCCATTACAGGCCTGGACAGGCCCTGAGGGTTCCAGGAGGTTGAGGCTCCCAATTTCCAGACAATCAGCACATGAAGGTGGTAAGGTTGTCAGCCCAACGCACCAGCCGCCTTTAGCTCCCAGGAAATATTCCTGGTACTCATTTCTGTTAGAGGCTGAGTCAACCACAGGGCCATAGTGCGGCCGGAAGGACTGAATCAAAGAAAAGTTCCAATGACACCATCGTGAATCAAACCCACGACCTTCCGGCTTGTAGCACAGTGCCTCAACCAACTGCACCACCATGTGCCCCAGTGTTAGAGGAAGAGCTACTAAAATAATGGACATGTAAAGCAAAACCTTGTTTAGGGAGGCCTACACTGTGGCCACCACCTGCTGATTCATCTCAAATATAGGTTTAACTGACAATGATGTGACATCCACATAAACTGTGGAAGGTATGTACAAAATTTAATCAAATTATCTCCCATTACAGTTTCACAGGTATTCATTTTTATTGTGATGTACAGAATCTTAATTAGATAAAAATGCTTTACCCATAGAATAGAACACAAAATTAAGTGCCAGACAATGAACACATCAAGGCCCTTCTGTAAGAAATTCATAGCCTTATCATAAACTGGAATTTTTATAAGGTGGCTGCAGGATTCCATATGATTCTAAAAGATTCTACTGTAGCTGAGAACTGTTGCACACTGCAGCTCTTATGCACAAAACTGAAACTTATGATAATAGTCAAAACTGTTGCAGAGTACACTGGAAGTTACATTCGGATTGAAATTTTTAAAACATGGCTTACAATCATCAGACTACACTTAACTTGTACTTTATAGCTTATTTTTAGTGATTCCCAGAAAACTGAGAGAGAAAATGTATTTTGCATAAAAAATAACAAAACTGGAAAACATTTATATTGTCTTGATTTAAATCTTTCAAGACTCACGCAAGTAATGACAATCAGTTTCACAGTTTAAATTATGGCATAAGATACATAAATGCACTTACCAGTTGGGTAGTGGTCGATGGTCATTGGACGAGGACGCTGGCCAATTCCTGATGGCTGCTGCAGACCCATTGCTTGCTCCTCTGCAGTGAGGACACTGATAATTGTCTTTACTACTGCTTCATCCACCTGATGATAAATTACAATTATGACACTACATTGAAAAATAAACATAAAAGGTTTGAGAACTGTAAAACTGTATAGTTTATTACACAACATTTGTGATCTATTTCATGATTCGTAGCTGTGATGGCACATTAAATTAAGGGAATGTAAATCATCACCATTCAATAAAGTTTCCAACAGGACAGGTTGTCAGTGCCTTTCATATTCTCGTCTATCGTCACGTAAGTGCTTCCCCTGTATCAGCATTCACAAGTTACTCGTACCTCCTCTCTTTTGCATATCTTAACTCACCCCATCTCTCCATCTTGTCCTTGGCTCTCTACAAATCATTCCAAGTACAACCCATGTATATACACCACTGTATTCTTAATCCTCTCACCCCTGTATCCCAAGTCAGTCATTTACTGTTGGTTCATCCTGACAGTCATGCCTGACCAAGGTCAGGTAATAACCCATCAATGCAAAAAAAAAAAAAATTGCCTTTCAGAATGCACTCTGGACATGCAGTCTTTTCCAGTTACTAAATTGTATTGTGTTAAATAACATAAAACTGTGTACATTTGACTGCATAAGATACATATAATTAAAAATGTACGGTACAAGTAACGTAAAGTTTACCATAGCCAAACAGGCAAAAGAAGTTGATCAATACAAAAACATCAAAGAGAAATTACATAGAACTAATGCAGCTATTTGGTATAACAAATCATGCCGACAACTACAACTCACACCCAAATACATCGCAATAAACCAAGTACATCTAACAACAGTTTAGGAATTTTATATACCAATAATATAGCTTTTGTAATTTCAACGAAAGAGCCCCTGAAGATGAGCCTTATATAGGCTAGAAACATGTTGGGCACTATTTAATAATAAAAATTGTATTAAATAACACAAAACTGTGTACATTTGTCTGCATAAGATATAGACAGAGTGCAGTCTGCCGAGTCACTGTGACATGACACTGCTGCTGTTAGCAAGAACGTCTAACTCATACAGATGGAGTGCAGTCTGCCGAGTCACTGTGACATGACACTGCTGCTGTTAGCAAGAACAACTAATTCATACAGACGGAGTGCAGTCTGCCGAGTCACTGTGACATGACACTGCTGCTGTTAGCAAGAACGTCTAACTCATACAGACGGAGTGCAGTCTGCCGAGTCACTGTGACATGACACTGCTGCTGTTAGCAAGAACGTCTAACTCATACAGACAGAGTGCAGTCTGCCGAGTCACTGTGACATGACACTGCTGCTGTTAGCAAGAACGTCTAACTCATACAGACGGAGTGCAGTCTGCCAAGTCACTGTGACATGACACTGCTGCCGTTAGCAAGATCGTCTAACTCATACAGACGGAGTGCAGTCTGCCGAGTCACTGTGACATGACACTGCTGCTGTTAGCAAGAACGTCTAACTAATACAGACGGAGTGCAGTCTGCCGAGTCACTGTGTCATGACACTGCTGCTGTTAGCAAGAACGTCTAACTCATACAGACGGAGTGCAGTCTGCCGAGGCATTTCCTCCTTGCAACACGGCTACAGCATATGTCACCATCAAGTAAAGTGTTATTAAGTGCAACTGTGTGTTGTTGCCTTTGTGATTTTGGGGTAACCTAAAAAATGGAGAACTTGAAAGAACAGCATGTCTGTATCAAATTTGGCTTAAACTGAGAAAAATGCTACGGAAACATTCAACATGTTGAAAGTAGCTTTTAGACAGCAGACAAGGTGAAGAGCACAGGCTTTTGAGTGGTGTCCCAAGTTCAAAAGTTGGGTGACCTCTGTTGAAGATGCCAAATGATCAGGTTGTCCACTTATGAGCAAAACATATAAAAATGTGGACAGCGTGAAATAAATTATCTTCAAAACAGAATAATTATACACTGTGATGTTGCCAACATGTTGGGAATTTCATGTGAGCCGGTTCAGAGCACTGTAAAGGACAATCTAAACGTGCATCGGATTGCTGCCAAATTTGTGCCACACCTGCTGAGTGAGGAACACGAAGAAGAATCATGTCAACACATGCCAGGACCTTCAGGAGTCTTGAAGAGACCCAGAATTTCTTTCATAGGTACTCAGAAACCCAAGATATCACCAAAATTCAAGCAAAATAATGTGACGTACTTACTGCCTTTCAAACAGTGCAGTTCACAAAATGCTTCAAATGGGGCGCAATCACTGGCCATGCTGTACGAAGTCTCAGGAGCCTACTTTGAATGGTACAACACTGATTAGAGGGTAAGTGCTGTTATGGAGAAATAATTTCAGTCCGGTAACTCGTGTGTGTGTGTGTGTGTGTGTGGGGGGGGGGGGGGGGGGGGGGGGGTGTACTTAGGAAGGTGGCCTTTCTGTATCATTCAACTAGCATGAAGCAGCTGTTTACTATCTAATATCATTTCTCTGTGTCCCTGTCCTTTGATTTCCAAGAAAATGGTGGTTGGTGGGTCACACCACCAAAGTACAAATGCAAATGGCCACTCCACATGTAATAGCAGGTTGAAAAATCTGCGGTCTTTTGGGTATTACACGGCGTCGTGTGGTAATTGCTTACCGACATTTCGGGCCCGATACGTTGTCCCAAAATGTCGGTAAAAAATTACCACACGATGCCATGTAATACCCCAGAAGACTGCAGATTTCATCAACATCGTGGCAGAAGCCTGAAATCAAAATAATAGCAGGTTATTTAAATGCCCACACAAGGAGTTGAATTTGGTAAGTATGTGGTACTTTAGTGAGGCATTACTATCACAGTGTACAGCTACTGCAATCCAAAATATATATATACATAATCTTCACCTGCGACCAAGGCTTAGCGGGAGCCCTCATGCGACGCAGGAACAGCGAATGCCATTTCTGTCTCAGCTGGAGCGCTAAATGAGCAGCTTCAGCATCAACACGGAACACAACCCAATCATCAAGTTTAAGAGTTGTGTTTTGTCCATCTGGTCTGTCCTCTACTTCACTATCACTCTCTGTCTCCACAGCCCCATCTCCACGGAACACTGTTGGTATAAAAGCAACAACCCATGTGTAGTGTGACTGAAAGTCTCACCTTATTTCTCATGTACACATTCTTGGGTCAAGGTTCTTCTATAAAACTATTCTGTGACATCCAGACAAGGTGCATGAAATGAATACACACTGCAAAGATTGTATCTACTACTGACAAAGTTGATACGGATGGCATGATGTATAAGTGTATAAGTGTGATGTATATTATATGAATGTATTTTGTTTGGTGACTATCTTTGTCATATTTAGCATGATGTATTGACAAGTTCTATATCTTGTGGTTCTGTACCAATGATCGATCAACGAATGCAAATAAAATACAATACAATACAGGTCGTATCTGTCTACATTTTCATCTCTAAACTTACTTTTTGGATTGAAATGAGATTGGTTTTTGGTTCTACATTAGAAGCTGTACAAAAAGTTTAATTTTCACCTGCTCTGGTACAATTTGCACCCTACAATATATGAAGCTACATGCAAACTTAGTTGAAATACTGAGAAACTAGCAATGATCAAAGAAATTCAACCAAAAATCAACAATTTTAGACACAAGTTTTAAATTCACTTCTACGACTTTTGTGACGCCAGGTCTGACATCTGTTTACTTGACAAACTTGCACTTACTTTCTGCTTCAGACACAGCATCCAGTGGCATTCGTGCTGGTCCAGCAAAGAGAGCAACTGTGATAGGAGAGACAAGAGTACAGCAACGGACATGACAGAATTGCCCCGAGCGGCTGATCTCCTCATAAACCAGCCAGTCTGACGGTAGAGTCTCAACTACTGCTGCATGTGATGCAGCCACTGTTGTACGAGGTGACTTGGGGCACTCACGTAATGTTGAAGAAGGATGGAACATCACTTTAAACTCTTTCCTGCCAGAAACAGACACATGCCAATGCATCTAAATACAGTAAAACTCTCTTAAGACGTTTTTTTAAAAAGCCCAAATAAAAGTATGACTTACTAAGTGGGAAAATCTCTTAAAAGGGTTGGACTGATAAGTTTTACTTTTTTTTTAAGAACTTATTACATATGTACGCTAAATTTGTCCAATCTGGAGCAGTTTTAACACATTCTCACCTGTATCTCACCATCCAAGCATTTTGCCAGTAGCCTCTCTTATAGGAATGCCTACTTGTGACTCACCCCACCAGACAGAATACACAGTATGAATAAACACATTAGAATTGTGTCATCTCATTCATTCATAATCAGCATCCTGATTCCAAATTTAATTTCAAGAACATTTTCAATTCTGTAATTTCATTCACACAGATATAGCCACAGTAAACAGTCTGAAACAATTTTTCAGCTTTGTTCAATTTATTTCATATGTATAAAACTGCACAGCATGAGCAAACTTTAAGTTTTCCTTGTATTTAGATATCACAAAGTGAAGAAGCACAGAATGCACTGAAGTAAACCTTAATGCATTGTGAACATGGGCACTACATGACGCTGAACAGTTAGCTGCAAGCTGTCACTGCTTAACATTCGCACTACATGACACTGAACAGTTAGCTGCAAGCTGTCACTGCTTAACATTGGCACTACATGACGCTGAACAGTTAGCTGCAAGCTGTCACTGCTTAACATTGGCACTACATGACGCTGAACAATTAGCTGCAAGCTGTCACTGCTTAACATTGGCACAACATGACACTCAGCAGTTAGCTGCAAGCTGTCACTGCTTAACATTAGCACAACATGACACTCAGCAGTTAGTTGCAAGCTGTCACTGCTTAACATTGGCACAACATGACACTCAGCAGTTAGCTGCAAGCTGTCACTGCTTAACATTAGCACAACATGACACTCAGCAGTTAGTTGCAAGCTGTCACTGCTTAACATTGGCACTACATGATGCTGAACAGTTAGCTGCAAGGTGTCACTGCTTAACATTGGCACAACATGACACTCAGCAGTTAGCTGCATGCTGTCACAGCTTTAGTCTCCCCTCCCCCTCACCCTGATACCCACAGACAGGAGTCTGGGTGAGATCGTGAATTGGTTTGGGTGTGGTGGCAAATGAACAAATTATTGTCCCTACTGCCCTACTGGGAATCAAACTGTAGCCATCTAGGTCATCGATGGTCTCTGTGTGTCTCAACCATCAAATCAATATCACTGAATAAACAGTCATATTTGTATGGTAGAGTCCTCCTAAACACAAGCGAACGTAAGCACAGAAACATGCTGTAAAAGCCGAGCACAGAAATTTGTGGGCACACGTGCGTGCATACATGTGCACTGGTGTCTATTTTAGTCTGTAATTCCTTTACACACACTAGGGGCTTAACCTTGACAGGCTGCAAAACTTACTGAAATTCCTGTGTTGTGTTCATTTGTCCAGCCAAACTTTCAATTCTGGTGTTTATTTCATTAATATCAGTCCAACACAATAAAATGGCCACCCCTGCCATCCAAAATAATTCAAAGAATCCAAAAAGCAAGGTAAACAGATGGCTATTATGGAATATACTGCATGGCACACAGAGACAGGAACTTGCTTGCAGAACACATAAGAAACGACGTGCAGGGAAAATCTTAAGAGCAGACGATACAGAAGGTTTAAAGCCTGGGAAGTACATTAACTTACTGAGTCCTCAGTTGCATGTGTTCCCGGTCCACTCGGATCAGATTTGGATACATTCCTGCACACAGTGCAGCCTTCACAACAGCCCAGTTCTCAGAATTGCTGTTCAGGTCACGAATGTCACCTCCACCTCTTGGCCGAACAAAACCTGATGCTCGCAACTGCCCCAGTAGCTGTGTCCTCATCCCCACCACCATCTCCATTGTTGCAGCTGATATGAAATGCTTCTCACAGAATACCAGTTCCCAGCCATTCCCACGTGCATTTTGCCAAGTCTTACAAAAAACAAAATTTGATGACCTTACAACAATATTATATACAACAGACTTCAGAAAGCCCATTTAAATTCAACAACCTTGCAGTGCAAACTACATCTGTAAAAGCTCTAGGCATTGAAAGCAGACGTTAGTTCCCCCCCCCCCCCCATCTACATGTATCCAGCGCACTACAAAGTTCTGTTCCCCCCATTCTTTGCCACATTCAGTACTCATGAAATTCATTCTCTTATTGGGGTTCTACTTTCTTTCTCTGTATCATGCTGGCATTAGCCATTACTTCACTATAACTCTATTACACACAACCTACCAACCAACCAAGCAACAAGCCAACTGAACTCAATACCTAATTCCATGAGGCATAATCATCATACTTCATTTATACTGTACTTAATGACACAATCGGTAACTCAGACTGTACAGCAGATCCACTCAACCCGTAGCTCGAAGGCAACATGCTGCCCACGACACTGCAATTCATTCCCACCCTGTTAACCATACTGGATTAAGTGATTTTGCTCAAGTGTTTCAATAACATTATTTGGGCTCGAATATTTTATCACCTTTGAAGTATACATTTCCATTTGCTGTTTCCTACATATCCCTGGGATCCACAGCCACTTATTAATGTCAAATGTCTGTAGCCTGAAGGTGACAGCTTGCTTCATAGAGGCATCTGTTTCAAATCACTTGCCAGCCAGATGCTTCTTAAAAGGTCCAAAGAGATGGAAATCACTGAGAAACATACTGTCAACCAGACTTGGACCAGGTCATGGCACTATGGCTGGAAGGTTATAGACACCTCGCTACAGTGCCAACCTCATGCTCAGTGACTTCATATTTATGTATATTATATTCATATATCTTCATTATCTAAATTATAATCCTAATATTATATTACAAAATGTCCTAAAATGTCTTGTAACTTCCTATCACTACAGTAATACAAGCACATAAAATTGTTTTCTACATACATTATGTTATAAATGAAATATGTCATAAAGCTATTGTGATCTAGTAGCTGGTACTTCCATAATTCTGTTACCACTTTCCCCCGCAGTGGCTATTGTACCTGGTACCCACCTCCACTTTTTTCGTTAGCTTCCCACAGCATCTTATTTCATACAAGGACGTTTGCATATTGTAAACTGTTATTTTTATTTCACTTGATTTCCTGTGCAAGCTTCCTGATTTAAATAAATGTCACATTACATTTTGTTTCTTCACTATACCCATTCAATCCTCTCCTGTGCTGTGGGCCTATGCACCAGAATGCTTCCTCCTCTCTACCTCCACTGCAACCTCACTTTACTTTCTGTTCCCTGCAGGGCTGGTGGCAAAGCAGACACAGCAACAATAACGTATCTTAACCATAAGTTCAATATCTCATGACAAAACCCAAGTTTTCTGGAGGGAAGGAGAACCGACATAAGTTGTGCGTCCTACATGTTACAAAAAAAATCTGGGACCAAGCAGGTTAATCGTGAGTCAACATGCAGCCAAAACAACAGCTTGCGTATTATCGGAGACTATCCCAGGGGAACTCCCATCTCCCACCTGCATGACTCCCTTCATATTGAGTCCCTTAAAGACTTCATTCACCACCTGACGGCCAAATTTTATACAAAATGCCCATTTCATCCTAATCCTCTGGTCCAACAGATAGGTAATTACACATTAGCCGACCTAAACTCCGCATATAAAATCTATAAACACAAAAGACCAAAACATATACTATTGTAATCCACTTCACCATCCAACATAGTGTTTTTTTGTAGTTTTTTTTCACTAATATTATTATTATATTTCTTTTTTCCCTATTTATAACTTTAAGACTCATGTACTCATTTTAGTTAAATTGGTTACAGGTACAATTTTTCTTGCAACTAGTAACACCCCCCATGATCTGACATAATTCAAACTTAGCACAATACTGATCATGTTCACACGTCTGGCACAGTGCTTTATATTTCAAAACATTATTAATTGTTTTACTTAAAACATAAATAAATGTAAATATGAGATCTTTGCTCTTCTGGGATGTTACACAGTGTAGATTGAGAGTTAGTTACTGACATTTCAGGACAACCTATCAGTCCCATCTTCAAGGGTAAAGTTGTCCAAGACCCTTAAAGATGGGACCAATAGATTGTCCCGTAACATCGGTAACTAACCACTAATCTGTGCCACATAACATCCCAGAAGAGCAAAGATCCATTTACACTGTGACAGATGCCTGAAATCATGCAAATGTACATATGCAGACTTAAATATATTTTTAAAATTTCAACAAGATGGATGAGCCACAGATCCAGCAGCAACTACATCCATCCTGGACTTCATACTGTGAGCCCTGTTCCACATTCCAGATGAGAACAAATTTTGCTTTTTAATTTGGAGAAAATAGCTTCATGAAGGTAAGTTAAGCAAAGATAATGCACTTCAATAGCCTTCACAGAAAGGTCTGAGTATAACCTTTCTTCTTGGAGACCTAAAAACTCGCCATACTTAATGATTTGAATTCCATTGTTCATGGTACGCCGCTTGGTAATTCTATTTACTTTTCATGTTCCAAAACTGAAAGACAGGTGCTTCCTGCATCTGCTACAGAAGGACTCCATACCAGCCAAACTCTTCAGCTTGCAAGGATCTTTCTCCATGACCGCCACCTAACTTCTGTATGCATATGTCCAAGTAAACCCAAGTTCATGATATGCTTCTTTATATTTACTTATTGCTACTTAAGAATTAATTTATTCACTTTGACACTGCCAACACTTCTGTGTAACTTTTAACCGTTCTTGGTGAATCATCACTTGATAAAGAGGTACAGCGGCATAATTTACACCAGTCTTCATAAGCTATTTACAACATGTAAGGACAAAATAAGAATTCAAAAACTGCCAATGATGCATGTTAAATAAACTGCTCAGGAGTAATGAATTCATGCAAAGGTGATATTGCAACTAAATATATACATCTGCACAGGAACATCGTTGTTCCAGCAGTGTTACTTTCTGGTTTGTTTCTGCCAATGAAGTGTACATAAAACTCAACACTGATAAGTCAATCTTTATATGAGATATCCCACTGTGTTTACAACGAACGTTAGGCAGTCTAACACACCATTACTTCACGAGTAAAACGAACTTTCTTTCTTTATAGCAATAGGGCTACAAGTTTCAGTTTCCTAAAGCCTTCATCAGGTCACTAAAATGTAAATCAAGGAAATTATGCAGATGCACATCCTTCTACTTTCTTTACCTTACATTAAAATTTACACAAAATGTCTACCTACAGCCTGTCATTACAACAACATGTATATACAACTTGTACGTCTCTGAGTGTTGCTCTCTGCTGAAGTCTCATACACTCTATGTTGAATTCCTTCTTGCCTGGTTGACTGTAATATTTAAAGTTGTTATGGTTTCTTTTAATTATCCTTTCTTTTTAAATTTTCTCATTTAACTGTTCCCTCAAATTTTGTATCACTGTGGAAAGAAAGTCTAATAACTGGAATGAGCCAGTAACATTTATCATGCATATGAACAGACCACAAAAACGTCAGGTGCAGCTACCATTATAACTTAACTGTTCATTTCAAGCTTAGCAGTAACACATGTTTATAAACTTGTCAGGTTTAACATACAAATTGGTTGATTCTCTGAGATAATCAAATGCTGTGCTGAATGTGTATGCATCATGTTTATTCACATGCCAATAACATTTATGATACCACACAGGTGGCCACTAATCAAAAATAAATTACATTTAAATCACTTGAAATGTGAATATTCTGTTTCAACTTGGCACTGTCCTTACAAATTTCCATTCCCGCAGTCCACACACCACAGATATGTAAGCAGTCTGTTGCTGGTGCTCATATAATGGAATCAAAATCACAAAACTTACCTGAAATGCACGGAGCAAAGCCATGTGGTCGCTGTATGTTCCTGCAGAGAATTTCTTCCTGCTCAAGCAGGAAGCCCGTTTTTGTGATGGCTGTGCGGGCAAGATAAAAGGATCCCTACAACATAAGAAACAGGTTTGCCCCCATTTGAATGGTGCTTCTGTTTGCTGCATGACAGTAAATGTATACTCTGTATGTATATTTTAAGTGTGTGAAGCCCTACGGTCATGTGCACAAAAATAATTTAAAAACCAGGCATCTTATTTATGTCTGCAATGGTGACATCCAGACAACTTTACATCTCAGAATCTGGATATGAAAATTATGTGAGTAATTATGTTACTGTTTCTATACATCCTAACCAAATCCAAGAGCTAGCAACACAAAATACCTCTAAATACACCAGCACATATATTTATTTACTTATATGGGAGTCAGCGTAGCAACTAGGCTATGGGCAGGACAATCAAGGATCAAGGTTCAATTCCTGGTAGGGGCAAGAAATTTATCTCTTCTCCAAAACACCCAGACTGGCTCTGGGGCCTGTCCAGCCTCCTATTCAGTGGGTATCAGGGTTCTTTCCCCAGGGGCCCAGGGGAAAGGGTATGTGAAGCTGACCACTCAACACCCCCCCCCCCCCCCCTGCAGAGTAGAACTATACTACCACTTCCCCACATGACTTCATGGCATGTACAGGAATAGCTTCAATCCATATTCACATGCCATATTCACATCGTACTTTTATTCCAAACCTCCAGTCTGGTAATAGGGATGCAACCTACACACAAGTTAGTTCACTCCAGTCCACAAAATGCCGCAAACACATTACATGTTCCTCTTTTCTGTGCACCTAACCACATACACAGTATATGGCCAATCAGTCAACAGAACCATGCAATGACCTTAAACAAAGTTTCATGAATTCAGGCGGCTGAAATCACATCTTTGAATGACATGACATAACAACAAGCAACGTACGTATATGAGGAACAAACCAATTGTTAAGACTCTCAGAAAGGATCCAACTTGGTTTGTTATGATTTTGAGTTAGAACAGTTTTTTAGTGATGTAAGTTACGGTATTTTGAATGGGTTATGGAAAATCAGCTAAGACTGGGCTACAGCAGTGCTCTCCAATACCACAGTATACATACCACGTAAGGTACTTGCTGTGGCCAGTCACATTACAAGCTGTGACACTTTCCACAATGTTTTCACTTTGCATTCATAAGAAAAGAAAACCTGGATGTATGTAGCAAATTACAATTTTATACTAATCATGCTGGTTCATAATCAACACTTAAGTCCAGTGAGCACAGATAATGCTCAGCACATTTCACCAACACATGTGTTAAAACCCAACAGTGCTGTTTCACTGCTCATACAAAGTTTCAACTGAAAAATGTTCAAATTTGTAATCACTAACCTGTGTGCCAAGCAGCAAACAATTGTAAGCACTGGGTCCAGGCACTTCAGCACTACAGAATACAGCAGCATCTTGCCAAGTCGCGGCTCTACTGGCAGATCCAGCAAATGGTGACCAAGTTCCGTCAGGTCCTCCCATGAATCCAATGCATCAATAGTCTAACAGAAGCAAACATAACATATAAGCTGAACACACATGGAAAATCCAGAAAACTATGGTAACAAAATGTATAACCATGTTCTAGTTATATGGTGGCATTAAAGAATATATTTCTCAAATTCTCCTCCAGTAAATAATGTTTTCTTTTAAATGTAACACAATAAAATATTCTGAAACTGGTTACAATATTTATACAGCAAATAGTGAGAACTTGTAACCACCAACAATCAACATCAACGTAAAAAATGTGGAAACTTCTGAGGTAGAAACTATACTAGTGTCATTTAATGCTGTGTGTCTAAATTTTGCACACTGACAGATAATGGAAAAGTGTAAGCATTTCATTATGATACTTTAGTAGAAAATAAAATAGTGAATGTGTGACAATTACACATAAAATGAATCATTCTAACGTCACAAAATTTGTATGGTACAATGTTAGGGGAAGGAAAGATGGTCATGAGTGCCAAGAACTGTCTGCACAGAGGCTGTTGCATCATATTTTAAGGCACAATCAATGAATATGCATCTCAGCCAGTAACATAGCCAAAACTCAAAGTGGGCAGCTCATGGCTTACTACTGTTCCAGCCTGCTCAGCGGAAGCTATTAGATATGTCAGATATGCCTCAAATTATGCCACAGCCCATCCTTCCACATCTTCACCAATTCATTATTCATTAATCAACCTCACATGTTGCATCATATAATCCTGAAATTCAGCATACTGTTAAAGAAACCCTTAATTAACTAATTAATTAGGGGATAAATGAATGAATGTAATAAATGAATAATGAATGAATGAATAAATACATAAATAAACAAACAACAGTTTTGTTTTACTATCACAGATTCATGTATAGAAAACGAACACAGACATCAAGATCTGCACAACCTTACAGGCTCACCTTCAGTAACTGTACTGCATTCCTCGTGACAAGAAATGATGGAGGCTCAATGGCTCGAGCTAGAAAGTCAGCAATTGGTGTGTTGGCAGGTGCTAGAAGCTTTGTGTGGAGGCACAGTTCCTGCACAACATACACTTACACACAGCTCAGTCATATAAATTAAGCAAATCAGATGTGCATACAGAACACACATTATTCATACATATAAATACAGTTCACAAGATTCCAAAAATGTCATGACATACTTTGCTGCACCTTGCAGCCAAAATCCATCAATAACAAATTCTATCTGAACCAATAATTGTTTTTATATTCATGTTTGGTTGTAAACATTCTATCATGGGTTCTCACAGAATTTCTTTTCTTCTTGTGGTTAGAATTCCCCTTTATTTATGACTATTAAACCGAACATTAAATAAAATTCAGTAAATCATAGCCCAGTGAAGTTCCTGCTGTAAGACTTATCCAACACTCTCATCTCCATCATCTCCTATTACCTGTAATGGCATCCTGAGAATCTCTGGTGTTTGGTACTTCTGCATAGCTCTGTATCGTATTCTGGAGAACATGTGGTAACAGATGCCTGGACGTGCACGACCTGTTCGACCTTTCCGCTGCTCTGAACATGCCTGGGAGATCCACGCTTTGCGCAGCATACAGGTGCCTGACACAGCATCATATGATTTCTGCGATACGGATAAAAAATACACCATTTGAGCAGACAAGTTGCAGGTGAGCCACAATCTTAAAATAAGCACAGAAGTGTGGTTTACTTTGATTTCTCCAGGAAAATGATGGCACACTACCAAGTAACAGGCTACAGCTGTTTTTGTTTCTACATAAAACATCTGAAATTTCCTGTGTCATTGATTACCCACATCTTTGTTCTTCATAGATCAAAATAGTATTCAAAACTTACAAAAGACCTTCAATATCACCCTGCGATGATCATTTTTATTATACTAACAGGGTGCACATACCCTTCAGTGACATTGGCACAAACCCCCAGCATCACTGAAGGGTAAATACAGCATGCAAACTACCGCCTATGCCTAATACCCCCATTTGTACTAACTCATAAACTTTAAATAGTTTTTGATCTAACGGATGGATTTGTTTGAAATTTTTAGGGTAAACATGTAAGTGAATGCAGAATCTGTGTACTTGCAAATTGTGCAACGTCATTCATTACCTCAGTAACTAACATAATATTGTACATCTTCTGCACAATGGACATACATCAATAAACTTATTGACCAACTAACTGCACTTACTGATACAACTTGTTTTGGCTGCAACCTGCAGCCATCTTCAAGGAGAAGTGGATATGCAAAGGACATGCAGAGTTAAAATGTAACTTAATCGACAGTAAATGGTAAAAAACACACATAAGTATGCTGTTACAATACTGACGTATGATGTCAACAATTATAGTTGAATCCTGTATAATTTAAAACTGTTGATATCATACAGTGATATTCTAACAGTATACTTATTTGTGTTTTTTTTTACCATTTACTGCTGACAAAGTTATGTTTTAAATCCATATGTCCTTTGTACATTTAGTAGTCCCTGAAGATAGCTATCGGTTATAGCAGAAACATGTTGGAAGAGTCTCATATATTTGGATAGGTGCAATTAGTTGGTAAATAAATTTGTTTATCTCAGTTAACCGAGTTTTGTGCAGTCAGCTTCAAGCAACCCCCACACACAGACCCACATCACACGCCCTGCAGAAGTAGGCATGAACTTTACTGTATGTAGTCCAGTTTCCATAGTTTCATCAGGTATTGCATCAGTGTCATACAACATTCAAACCTAAATTGCGGAAAAATAATTACAGAACATACAACTTATGCTCCATAACCATCACAAAACAGAGGTTCTATTACTATAGTAATTGAGTTGTAACGCTTTGGAGAAGATTTTATTTTTTAAAGTCAAAGTTTATCAACTCCCAGACTGCGAACAAACTGCTGCTATCATATCTAAAGCTTACTCATGGCAGGAGATCAAACGCTAGTGACATCTGTTAAAGAATTAGTGAACTCAGTGAAAAAATAGTGACAAGTATAAATTAAAACATACTCCTTGTCAGGGAGTGCTCCATGGATGCATTCATACATTGCTGGTAAAGTGATAAATGTATATTAGAATGCAACAGTCTGGATGCTAGTATCAACATAATTTGAAACTTTCACACTGTTGACACCGTGCATCTTCGTCATATTAAATTAAGTTTCCAGACACTCCACCATAGTACTTTTCACCGGACGACAGATAGTACACTTCGCTCCCCACAAGACACACATATCATATGCCCATAATACCACGATTCTACATGCCAGGACTTCCAAAATCAACACTGTCTACAATACTTTTACAACTATTATACAACTTTTAACCAAGACTTTTAACAACATTTTAACTTATAATATATAAGTTTTAATGTGCCGTTAGACTATTTAAAATCATGTGATTGAAGTGACAGTAGCTTTCAGCAAAAAAAAACCGCCTGACGATGATCCTAGGATCGAAACACGTGTAGGGGTATAATTTTAACAATTTTAACAATTATAATAAAGCTACAATAAAAGTGGTTTTAGTGTGCATCAGTTTGTCTGAAACTTAATTTAATAATCTGAAACACTTCAGCTGGGATGTCATCTAGAGCACTGTCATTAGGAACATGTGTTTCATTTCTCACCTAGTTTGTGCCTCGGTTGCAACAACAAGAGGTCTTGTTGTGCAAGTTAATGCTAACATTGCAGTACACTCACCTCCTGCACCTTGCCTGAATCTATAACAAATACCACATCATCTATGGTGACACTTGTCTCAGCAATGTTTGTTGCTAAGATGATCTTACGAACACCTGGTGGTGCTGGACGGAAAATACGCTTCTGGTCTCCTGTCTGAAAACGCATGTGCAGAAATAACATTTTAATGACATACGTGCATGCACAACACACATACACACTGACACTCAAGCACAATAAAGAACAAATTTTCTTTTTCTTTGCAGGACAAGCATCAAGGATGCTAAACTGAGGGAAAATGTTGGAGAACTGTTTCCTCCAATGAGAGTGACTGGTGGGAACATAGCCACTGGAGGGGACTTCCATGTGAAGTCAAGGCCACACAGCACAGTACATATGGTTCCACAGCTGTGGGGAAGGCAGCATATGCATAGGATGGGCAGCCATGAAGCCAAAACCATTATCTTCCAGGTTTGGGGTTTTATTAGAAGCCAACAAGTGCTCTAAGTGACAAATAAATAATGTACCAGTATCATTAGTATCAAACACTGATCCAAAGAGGAGGTTTGATGTCTTGACAAATCTCTGGGGCTTGAATACAAATTACAAGAAATAAATACATATACAACAGTAAACTAATCTGAGAAGAAGAAAAAGAAGAAAATACTGAACAACACGCCAGATAGAGATGCAGAGTAAATGCAGATGAAGGTAATGCCTGATAGACGCAGTGAAACAATAAAATCACATACAGTAACAACACATGTTTACATTCTAGGACTGTTAGTTTTTCTGCAATATGCATCACTTTTAATCCATTCCTTTAACTTCTCTTCCATGTCAATGGTAACAGAAACTATCTCCATAGAAGAAAAGTTCAGCACAGTACAGGACACCAAAAACCTATGGGAAAATTGCATTTCCTTGATGAAACAACTTGGATTATTGGTATTAACCCTGAATATGACAAACAAAAATCACCATGTCACTGAAGTAAATAAACATCAGCATAAACTGGTGGCAAAAAATGAAACAATAAAAATAAATCTAAGGCTGAAAAACTGGAAAAGATTAGAATGGTTAGTAAACGCAGGTACAGGTGGTGTCTTTACTGTCTGTAAAAATGTTCATGGTGTTTAACTTGCTGCATATTTAAGTCTCTCGGAATAACATGTTGTAAGAAGTTCTTATAGTGCTTAGTAATTTGCTGCAATTGTAAGTTAAGGTCAAGGTCAGTACAAAGATGATGTTTAGTACATTTCCTGCTATATATTCTGTTCAAGAAAGCTATTACAAGGGCCCCATATCATGACAGCATGGCATGTTCTGAGCTTGCACACAGATGGCCTAGAAATGTCGGGGTAGCTGCAAATATACCGCAAAAGTAACAGCAGAAAGATGCCATGGGGTCGTCCTCCAGTCTGTGGATACGGCAGCAGGGTAGGAACACTGCACCATAAAAAATCACTATGTTACAAAATGATATGCAGTGCCTCAAGTGGCCTCTTGTAAGTGCAGTGATGAAACTGGAAATTCTTGACTAGCCGTGCGGCTATCACTCTTCCTTATGGAGTTAGTTAGAAGAAGACAACACACACACAAGCAACAACACTGATGAAAAGAGGAAGAATCTGCCAATAAATGAAGTTTCTGACCCTAAAAAAACAAAGTGTTTCATAAAGGTAAAGCTCACACCATGATATGCCCATGCAGAAACAGATGGGAGACAGTGGTATAACTCCAAACCATTCACAACCCAGCACTAGAAGGAGCTAGGTGGTCAGCACCATGCTCCGGCAGCTTTACCCCCCAGGAAAAGCCCAGTACCCATTGTACAGGAAGCTGGGTGCGCATCAGGGCTGGTCTGGACAGCACAGAAAATCTCCCCCCACCGGGATTTGATCGCCGTACTGTCCAGCCCACAGCAAGTCACTACCAACTGAGCTACCCCTGCCACCAAAGTGTTTCACATGTTGCAAAAAAAATTCATACTACACAAACAAGAGTGCTTACCTGCATGTTCGAATGTAAAGTGTAGAGGGTGTACTTGCAAGCCTCTGTCAGCTTCTTCTCCTCAGCTGCAATCCTTTCTCTCAGGGTCACAATGTCATCATATCCCGACAGGAACACAAGTATTGCACCTAGTACATCAGTTTTGTGTCACACAAACATGTCTGCGAAAACTCACAAATTGTTGATCTTTCTGTACCAAGACCATAACTTTAAACAATGTTGAGTTTCAACAAAGTTCATGTTTATTAAACAGTCAACACAACACTTGTTAATTAATAATACAATTCAGCTTAACATTTCAGTGTCAACGCACCACCTTCAGGCCTTAATATTTTAACTACAAGCATTCTCCAAAATTATACTGCTTGTAATACTGGAAAATGATTTACATACACTCTTTTATATAAGATTTAAACTTATTGCTCAACAGTAATATCAATAAACTGATGCTGTGTTGCCTGTACAAATTAATTTTAAGATGCCTGGAAGTTTGTAGAACAGACTGTGCTGTGTTCCTGTTGTTACTTGCTGCCTACTGTCAGACACCCATCAGTTACTGGCCTCATCAAGGCTAGCGTCTGTGGCAAATAATAATTATATAACCTGCCACACTGTGGCCACTATGCATGAACAAGACCAGACTTCCAGATCCAGTCCCAGAAAACATACATCTGAAGTCTGGTTCCACCTGGCTCTTCCTTCTACGAGATGGCAAGAACAATGTTTTATACATCCTCCTTTGTACAACTGCTATGAAGAACTGACTAAGCATTTTACTTACATTCTAATTTTATCACAGAATACAGCTACTTGAACTTGAATATTTATGATTCTGCATAAGCCACCATAACTGAATAATGCTTTAATAAAGTCCAGTTTAATAACAATAATTAAAGCCAAAATAAGTGTACCATATATGACACAAAACTGAGATCTCAGTACTGACAATATATTGATGCATACAGTTAATATGTGCTTCTCTATATACTTATAATTGTGAACAGTTTGAAGAAGGGTTGATTTACGTAGAAGTATGTATAGCCGTGACTGTGTTTCAATAATAAAGAGTCGTGTTTGATGGTTATTTGCACATAAAACCCAACAGGTAGAACCACATTAAAATAATGGTTCACACTTTGTATTCTGTGGAACACCAAACAATGCACAGAGTCCAGATGCAGCCCTCAGCTACGCTCCTACACACAACTTATTATAATATGAATTATTTCTGCCATTACAAAACATTAAAGTAACAGAGTGTCACAGTGCAGTTCAGGAAAGAACGACAGGCAGCACCCCTATCAGAGTCAATTGCTTGCAGTAGACTAGTGGATGCAGGATGAAACCACAACATAGGTACTAATAAATCCTTTAAATATGTAGCAAAGTTCAAACATTTGGGAACAATACTAACAAATCACAGCATGCATGAAGAAGTTAAGTGAACATCACGTTCAAAACACGTCTGCTACCATTCAGTCCAGAATCATCTGTGCACCCATTTGCTACAAGAAAAGCATAAAGATTAAAATATACAAAACTATAATCATTCCAGCTGTTTTATATGGGTGTGAAACTTGGTCTCTGACATTGAAGGAAGAACATAGGCTGAGGATATTCAAGAACAGGGCACTGAGGAAGACACTTGGGTCTAAAAGGCAGGAAGTAAGTGAGAAGCTTCACAACGCGTACTACTCACCACGTGATCAAATCACAGATGCTGAGATGGACAGGGCATGCGGCACATATGGGACAAGACACATGCATACAGGGGTTGGTTAAGAAGCCTAAAGAAAAGAGATTATTTGGAAGACCTGTGTCTAGAATGGAAGATAATACTGAAATGAATCCTACAGAAGTAGGATGGGAGAAAGTAAACAGGATTCATCCGGCACAAGACACGTACGTGGTGAGCTCTTTTGAACACGGGAATGCGCATTCAGGTTCCACAAAATGCGGGGAATTTCTTGACTACTTGAGGAACTATTAGCTTCTAAAGAAGGATTCTGTTACATTAAGTTATTCAGTCAGTCAGTCACTTAGTTAGACTTGCCTTTATCCTGGGAGCTATGGACTTCATGCAGAAGTGTCATCAAAAGATCAATGTCAATGTTGTCATCACTAAAACTGTGATGGTAAATGTCCAAGAGCTCCTTGTCTTCCTCTGCCATCTCTGCATCATTTGTCAGCAACAAATCTGAGTAATTGCTTGATTCTGCTTTCCTGTCAGAAATAAACACAGAACCATAAAAAAAGCAAACATTTCCTTCAAACACAATGTTAAAAGAAGTAAGAACAGTGACTACGTGATCTTACAAGTTCCACTTTCCATTAGTTATGAAAAGACGATTCTATATACACCTGTCATTATCCACAAACAATAAGATTAATTTTATTGCAATGAAAATGGGGTTAAATACCAGTAATTCTAAATACATTTGCTCAGTCATATGCATTAGTTTATATGCACATAACATTAACCCTTCTTAATTAACATTAACTTTCCCATACTGGTCCAACATTAGAAGCCTTCTGACAGAAACTTCTGTATCTACTGCCACATTATGACTGCATACTGTTATAGAACTTTAGTCCTTACACTCCATTAGTTTCTGTATAAGGACACATGGTGGAAATTTTGGATTCTACCACACAAGAGTGCCTTCATACCTGATAGGAATGAGGTTGGAAACAAAACGATGGGAAAGGAGTAACTTGCCAACACTTAAAAAATACTGGAAATGACAACAGATGTTTCCCCACACAAAACTGTCACAGATTGTAAATTTACATTTTATTAACCCTCTAAATAGAAAACTTCGCCTAAATATACCATCCAAGCATAATTTCTGTTACCACAATAACCTTCAAAAACTTATGGTTTAAACAAAAGATGTGCAGTGCATTTGCATTCTACAAGATATGCAAAGTGCAAAAGACATTCCATGCAGCACATTTAACTTTCCAGGAAGTTTGTTCTGCAGGTCACGAACTAGGAAATACATAGGTATGTTGATATTCCTGATGTTCCACACATCAGCACTTACAATTCATACACATCAACAAAATTCAGTGCAAGTTTCAAAATAACATCTATTCTGGCACTTTCATTTCAGTTACAAAATTGTTCACATAACATTATGCCACATACAGCAATGGTATTTCAAAATTCCAACTTATTTAACATAGCTCTGCAGAAGTATGCCAATTCAGAAATAAAAATATAGCCTTAACTGTAGCAGACAATACCATGACATCATTCTTTTGGAAGAACGGTCAGAACAGATCCTCCAGTTTCAAACAGGCTCTCTCCTAGCCTAAAGACAGAGAAAACAAGTTCCTCCAGAATCTTGGTACCTTTTTACCAAACTGTGTGGTATTACATCCCAGAAGACCATAATATAACTCCTGAAATCCACAATGTATTACTGTCTGCAGATGCTGGATTGTAACATATTTACCAATACCTTTTTTACCTTTCATTGAATGACGAACAAGTACAACAAACCTACAATCAACCTCACAGAATTTATGGTATTATGTATTATATTTGTCTCAAAATAAACAGACCTCATAAGCCAGCAGGATTATTAAGTTATGATCTCCCCACCATAACAGGTGCAACTTTAAAACAGTTCATATGCCGAATGTCTAGAAATCCCAGAAGTCTCAACCTCCTGGACCCCTACGGGCCTGTTCAGGCCTGTACAGGGATAGATTTACCTTCACCTTTGCCTTTTAAATAATGAGCCTGCATGCAGCTCCTGACCTTGACTGTTACTCACTAACGCAAACCCACACTAGTTACAGCTGAACATGCCAAACTACGGTCTGCTACGCACATGCAAAGTCAAATAATATTTTCTTTCATAAATTATTTCTTTTAGCTTGCTGCAATAATGTCTGACAAAAAAAGCTGAGGCATAAATAGTCTCAAACTTCTTGTGAAAATGAATAGAAACCTTCAATCTGTTACACGAGATGTATGGATGTACGGACAAATTGACAGATCACCTAAAGCACTCTCTTAATGTGATGGGGGAGGGTGGGGTGGTTTGATGCCTGGAAAGCTCATAGATGTAGCAGGCACTTTCTGAAGAAAACTCCATTAATAAAGTACATATTTTAAATTGGTCTTGTTATGTAAGAACCACACCCCATATCATATACAAAAGAAATAACAGAAACAGTTAGAACTACCAGTCAATATTGTCAAATCTATAGCAAGTTGCTCCTTATTTAACATGAGTGAATATATTCAAGTGTTTCCTTCACCAAGCCATGGATGAAAAGTGGCAATTATGACCACTCAGAACAGCACTAAAGAGCAATTTGAGGTCTACTTTATTTATTATTTTATTTATTTATTTATTTGGTTGGTTGGTCTGTCTGTCCGTCCGTTAGTCAGTCAGTCAGTTAGTAATTCATTCACTCTTTCTTGGCTTATTTCAAGATTCTTTCAAATGCAAAGATACCACACATCACTGAATGACGATACGACAGTAACAAAGAATTAGAAACAGTGTGGATGGAAGCACACACCATTTGTTTAAGGCACTAAACCAGCATCTGACTGGATGGACTTGGAAAAGCAAGGGGTGCTCTGTCAGGATAGGTGGTCATCAGGCTAACATTCTAACACAGGACATCCCACATATGAGGCTGGAGTGCCACACATTCAACATGGTCATCAATAATTTAGGCTGAAAGTCCAAAGGTCCAAAAAATATTCATGCAGTGGGCACCTCATCAACTCAACAGACACCACAGGAATTTTAAGTAGTACTCTGCCTTCACTCTGAAATATATTTAAGCTGGTGCTGGAATATGAAATGGGATGTTGCAAATACAAAATGGACATCTAAATACCAGGCTGAAAGAGAGATCACACAAGATGTCACAACTCACATGTATGCTTCTATCAGCTCCACAACGTCATTCTGCTTCATATTGCGAGCCCAGTCAAGTGCAGTCCATTCGTTGGAGGCACGAACATTCAGATTAGCACCAAGATTGAGCAACTGTTCTGCTGTATTAACACAGCCTCTGCCTGCAGCCACCATCAGAGGAGTAACTGATGTCTGGGAATGCTAACATCAAGCAGGGACATGAGATAACATTATTTACAGTTGGATATTTGCATGGAATTACGAAACTCCCTACACACAACACCTATTCTTCTCTCAATAAAAAAGGAAAAATAACTTCTTCCTTACAGGTGTCAACTACTGACACTGCAGTACTGACAGTATCATTATTCATTTATTTACTGCGCTGTGGTTTGCTCTTTACATGAATATGTGCCCATGTAACACCACACTCCTGTGGAGCCCATATTCCTTAAATATGCGCCTAAAATGCCAATATCATACCTAAGACAATCTTTGAAAGTTACATTTTACCCATTATCATAGTTGTAAATAGAATGCATCAACGCTGCTAGAGTGCTGACACTTAATATCACCAAATAAACTCCAAAGTGTCAATATACATATAAACTGGCAAGGCATGAACATTAACTAGTGTTTCCTGAACAATAAGTTCCAATGTGTGGTTTCTCCACACAAGAAGTTAAAAAGTCTTGAAAGTCCTGCCAAAATTCCCATAACAACACTGTTAAATTTTCCCGCACATAAGTCTCATGTAAATAAGATTCCCTGATTTAGGAAGTCCACTTTCTTCAGGTTCTTACACAGTAATTTCCCACTTAATATACCGAAAGACTTCACAACTATTACTCATTTCACGGCGATCAAACTGTACCACAGCTGACACTCAACTGCAGACCACTCCATCACTTCTGCATGACCTACTAACTGACTGTTTGTGGTCCCACATTCTTGTGATTAGTCTTTTGCTAATTGAAGCTTATCACAGAGATGGTGCAGCAAGATTTGAACTTCAAGTGTAGTTTTGAAGATTTTGTTTCAATACATGATAATGCACTACCCTTTGACTTAATGGGTACTGGAGACCTGTGTGACAAGAGGCCCGACATGTAGGATGCATGTGAGGTACATGAAGAAAGTGCACTTGTGCCAAGACACTTTGAGATACTGAGAAGTGCTAAAGCTTCTTGAGAAGTGTGATATCCCGCAAGCAGTGCAGTGTGTTGCAGAAATGGACAGATTTGTTACAGGACTGGTATAGAGGCGTACCAAACAAGCGACTATGGACTCATGTTTCTGCGTGTTATAAATTTTTTAGCACCAAAGTAAAAATGAGGTCCAGTGTTGCCACTGTAAAATAAGTTGCCCTGACAATATATCTGTGTTCTTCATAACCGAAATATTATTAAATAATCGCTTTGGCTCAAAACACAAATATGGAGCCAAAAAACAAACCTGATCTTCACATTTCCCATACAAAAAGTTTCTCCTGTAACAAGTTTCTTTTTGTGGAATGCTCACAATCCTTTTATCCAGGGAACTCTTCCCATCTGCCACTCTTGCTAACCTCTACTTGCCAAGCACTGCATTTCAGCAAAGAGCTTCTGGTGAATTTGGCCAAGTGTTACATTTTCTCAATAATATAACTACCCTGCAAATACAGTATGGCCACCAGACATCCACAGGAAATTTAAAATCCCAATACCTAGACAATTTAGGTTAAGGTTTCCAGAAATCTTATGCTCGTACTAACCGTTAACTTTCCTGAGCAGAGTTCAAAAGTGTCACAATGTACACTGATATAGTATGAACATTATTTACATCTCCCACTCCTGTCAGAGTTACAGCTAATCTTAATCCAAGAATGTGTTTCCGCTTGGCAACATACACATATCAAACTACACACACAGTGGTCACAATGGACATCACATATTGCATTATCACGCTGAACTGTGACAAAGTGTATACCTGATAGTCTACAGACACATTCTCATACAGAATGAAGTGCAGGAGCTGTGTGAATGCATCTTCTGAGCCTGACAGCCATGCTTCAGAGATACAGCGATCCATCTCATCTACAAGCCATGCCTCCAGTTCTGTTTTCTCAGGTAATGGCTGCGAGGACAAAGACATGTCACAATAAACATTACACATGCAACTTGAGGACAAGACTACAAAATGTTAACTTGTGAGACCTACAATTACCAACATTAACTGTCTCTATCCGCTGGTCAAACAGCTTAAAATAAACATCAGCAGGCTTCAGAACTCACTCAAAAAGCAGTTCCTATAAAAACAGCTGGCTAATTAAATACATGTGAAGAATATACCTCAAACACTGCCGTGTTCTTTAAAAAGAAAAACAAAACAATTAGATACCTCATTCTGCTGACCCAAGATGGGTGCAGGAATGGCTCTTCGTTCACAACTATGGACCCACTCCTCCTGTACACCATCGGTCACAAACTTGGTCCATTTCTCAAGCTCTAATTGTTGTGTTTTCTTATGCTCAGCTTCCGCTTTAAGTTTCTTCATTGCATTACTCATGTACTTGGTGCTTGAAACAGTGGAAACAAAACATGGTGAAGAACTGTCCATCCTTCCCTGATTATTCCAAATGACTGAGAAATGTCACAGAAATAAATTTCACACTGTTGACACCGTGCATCTTCGTCATATTAAATTAAGTTATAGACCAACTGATGCACACTAAAACCACTTTTTAAGTAGCTTTATTATTCAAATTGTTAAAATTGTACCCCTACACGTGTTTCGATCCTAGGATCATCGTCAGGGGGTTTTTTTGCTAAAAGCTACAGTCACTTCAAACACATGATTTAAAATATTCTATCGGCACTTTAAAACTTATATATTATAAGATAAAATCTTGTAAAAAGACTCGTTAAAAGTTTGTAAAATTATAAGAGTACTGTTGATGGTAGATTGCGGAAGTGCTGGCATGTGGGATCGTGGTATTAAGGCATGTGAAATGTTTTTGTGGGGAGCGAAGTGTACTGCCTGTTGTATGGTGATGAGTACTAGTGATAGTACTCATCACCGTACAACAGGCAGTACACTTCGCTCCCCACAAAAACATTTCACATGCCTTAATATTATAAGTTAAAATCTTGTAAAAAGACTCGTTAAAAGTTTGTAAAATTATACGAGTACTGTTGATGGTAGATTGCGGAAGTGCTGGCGTGTGGGATCGTGGTATTAAGGCATGTGAAATGTTTTTGTGGGGAGCGAAGTGTACTGCCTGTTGTACGGTGATGAGTACTAGTGATAGTACTTATCACCGTACAACAGGCAGTATCGTTTCATTTTCAGGAAGGCCTTCATGTGTATCTATTTTATGTTCATCAAAACATGTAGATCTGACTGCTGATAAACCGCCAGTTGAGGGTATGTTCAGGTCTTGTTACAACTGACTCAAAATAGAGTGTAATCTCAAGCACACTTAGCATCCCAGTTTCCTGCCTGCTGCTATGACTTGTTAAACTTGTACAGCTACTGTAGGTAATTTACAAAACACAATGACATTGCCCAACTCCTTGTTTAACATACATCCTGGACTTTGTATTATGGTAAACACACTTTGGTTTAGCTTAAAACGTTATTATATTGCTATGGTAAGGTCGCAACCCTTTGTCAAGCTATCCTGAATTTTTCCAAAGCACCCTCAGCTGTCACAGTAACTTTACATTATTTATCACATTGTGCTAATATTTAAAAAAAAATTAGTTGTGTTATAGGACAATCAGCGAGCAGCAAAATGGAAAGGATGTGAAAGGAAGCAGTTGTAACCGAATTTGAAGTACTATGGTGATGTCTTCCTGCGCATACAAAGTACAAACCACAAAAACGTCAGTCAGGATAGCAGATAGTACAACACAATGCAGAAAGTCTGTGGTTGCCCAGACCCCCACATGTATGTTCTTACTCCCACAATGTACAGAACAGACTCCTACCTCAAACACACATTCTGTTACCATACTTTTAGGTAAGGCAGTGGTAACCTAGCACATTAATTATTAGTACCTACCGTTTCAATATATCTTCCAAAAAATATTCTTGAACATCACGCTGACGCTCAGGAACTGGAACAAAGCAAAATACAGACCCTGTTAAGGTATCTTTATATTGCCTGCAGACTTACTTTGTTTAAATCATTCACATATACAAATAAAAGTGCTTAACCGATTTATAACAAGTGTACATTTTTCGACACATTGTGTATTAAACATACATGCCTGAATTTAAACACAAATATATGAGCACCTGATGAGTTTACTTATAAAGAACTGGTGCATGTAAGCAAAGTTTAATCATTAGCAGACTTACAAACACAATTTAGGACATGATGTATTTTATTTATTGATATATACATTAGAGAAGACAATTCTACAACATTCTGACGACAGTCTAGTACATTTAGGAACAAGTGATTTCTGGATTGTACCCATGATCTAGCATTCCAAACTGAATACATTTTGTAGACTCTATCTATTTTTATCCTCAGGTGGAAAGGTGGGGATGTACTCCATCAGGTGGGTCTGATAGACAGAACTACTGCCAGGCACTTCAACCACACAGCTTAGCGATTTCACAAAATTAGTGAGTTGTTACTGCTACTGTAATAATAATAACCATGGCTCAACAGCCCTATATGGGCTCAGGCCTCCTTTTTCCGAGGTTACTGGGTCGTGCGCATTCGTGGCAGTTGGTGACTGGCCAAGCGGCTGTTCTATCGATCCTGATGTGACCGCCAGAGCCATCTGGCAGGTAGTCAGGAGACTTGGGTGAGAAATGACCACTTTGAATTTTGCTTACGAAACATTTCTATTCATGCTCGTAAGGTTCTTTTACATGCCGTAAATCTACGACATGGGACCGACGGCTTTACTTCCCCTCCGAAGGAAGTGGTGCTCCGGATTTTTATCACCCTTAAAAATCCATCGACCTCGGTCGGGATCGAACCTGCGAACCTTGGGTCCAATGGCGAGCACGCTAACCACTAGTCCACCGAGGTCGACTTACTGCTACTGTATGGCACTTAATAATGCAAACGACACCCACACAGTGACATCGAGTATTATGAACACCTATCTCACACAGGTGATACTGAAGAATACACTGTGTGTAGCTACAGAGTGAACAAAAGTTATGTTTACATTGGTGGAAAACAATCAGGTAAGTACAGTCATAAACATAACAATACAATTTGCAAAGCTGCTCACATTTCTTCGCTAACTTCTATTCCAATCGAATTACTTTCCAAAAAATTTCAGGTTGCTTCAGTTCATTGTAACAGCACTTTGCAGTAAACAGATGGTGTAAACAACTGTCAGTTTCCAAAGCGGACATAATATGATACCACTGCAGTCAGCACAAAACTCCTCTGCTAGTTGACAACAGAGTAGAACATTCAGAGCCACTTGCCAATCATTTAAAAGCTGCAGCTGGCACTGGGAGATGTAACATCTTGTGAAGTGAGGCTGTGTGGTGTGCCCCCTACCATTTGCATTTTATCAGAAAATGGCAGTTTTCAAAATAATTCTGTGTGTTATGTACTGCTTCCAATAGACAAAACTGCTACGGAAAACTGCCAGATGTTAAAAGGTTTCTTCAGAGAGAAAATAATAAACACAAATCAACATTTAGTTGGTTTTCCAAGTTCAGAAGTGGATGGGTAACAGTTAACAATGTATCACTGCAGGACATCCACCCACAAGCAAAATGTGTTAAAATGTAGTGGAAATCAGGAAACATTTTTCATAAATAGAGGGATAACTGTATAGGACACCTAATGAGATGGGAATCTCATTTGCAAGCCAAAAAGTTTTCACACATGATCTGAACATGCAATGGATTGCCTCAACATTCCTGCGTCTGTTCAGTGATCAGCAAAAGGAAAATTCGATAAGTAAGACGACCTTTACGAAAATCTTCATAGAGAGTCACATTTTCATTCAAAATCCATCGGGGGTACTAAAACGCAAGCTGCATTTAAATGTAAAAATTTTATGACATAATCACAATCAAGAAAAGCTGCAGGCCAAATTTGGAAAGTTCAAAACACAGGACCTGTTGACCAGCATTGGTGAAACTGCTAATGTCACTGCTATGAACTTTCAAGGGCACTACTTTGAACGGAGCAGCATGAAACAGACGGTAAATGCAGCTACGCAAAAAATCCACAAATTATTTGAGCACAACACACAGGAACATCTCTCTCTTCAAATGTGAAATTTTTGCATTCACCTTTTCCTAGATTTTTCCACAGTAATAATACTTTATGTATCTCAAAAGCAGTCGCACATAAAAAATATTATACAGCAGTACAACAGAACAGTAAATGAAATTATTCTGACACTCAATTTTTATACAAAACACATAACAATGAACATTACATATACATTACCTACAATGACAGGGCAGTTGTTGAAGTATTTGGCAAATATGGGGGTGTCGACTGTGGCAGACATAAGGATCAGACGCAGCGACCGAAACTTAGCCAAAGAATCCCGTAATGCAATTAGAAGGAAGTCTGAGAAACAATTCCGTTCATGTATTTCATCTACCAGAATGTGAGTTACAGTGGCAAGAGTTGAATCTCCTCCCATTAAAGTTCGAAGCAGCACTCCATCTGTGCAGTAAGTCAGAACTGTTTTAGGAGATACCCTGAAACAGAACACAGAAGCTATTATTTTCTGCATATCATCTACTGAAGAGCTACAAATGGGGAAATCAAACCTATTACTTCAAGGATGTAGATCAGACTGTGGTACATCAGGGCAATTACACAGAACACACAGACCTTATCACTCTGACTGCATCTTGGCATGAACACCCGCCCCGCCAAGCAAACTCTCTGGCAGAAGACATACTAGGGCCATTTTTTCTTACAAAAGAAGCCTGAGAAGATTGGAGCATTATTTTGCAACATATTTACTCTATTTGTTTAACATAAGAGACACTCATGGAAGAATAACATTTCTAGTACAAACTTCAGTCCACGAAGGGATGTTTCTTATGTATCTCCAAAGAATAAAGCCAATAAATCCTAATGTTCAATCCACAACCATACACAGACAAGAGAATCAATTCAAAAATATCACTGTAACTTGTACACTGAATTCTTACCACCACATCATATAAATGTACCATTTGTTAGTGCAGACTGAGCACGACTCTGCAGACATATTAACTTTACGTTTAACTGGGATTTTTACATTCTTGGAAGAATCAGAACTGTAGTTGAATGCAGTTTACCCTACTCTCTTATTTTATAAGGAAAATCTTCTGGATTAGCCATGTCTCTGCATGTGATCTGCGGTCTTATGGCTGTCAATATAACATGAAATGTGATGCCATATAGTTTGTTACAGGACAGAAACCACAGCAGTGAGTGAGAGAACAGAAGCCAGTGACAGTGAAAGGATTGTCTTATCAGCATCATGAAATCTGGCATGGCAATAGATCTTTGAAATAAGTAACTTTGTTGAAGTCATGTTTTCATAGAATGCAAAATAGTACAGTAGCCACACAGAATCTACATGTAGCTTTCCACGTGACAGTGATTATAAATGAACCATGGCGACAGATCATAAACATAAGCACAAATTTTTTCTGAAAGATTTGTCATGTGTTAAAAATTAGAAACATGGTGATAAGAGTAAAATTCTAAAATCATACATGCTCAATTCAACACAATCTGAGTAAGTACTATAGGAAACTACGCACAGAAATGAAATAGTTAACACACTAGAGTGTTTTATGTTATTTTTTTTACTGGAGTGTATTAACCTGTGAAAAAACTGGCATTGTAAGTAACTCACAACTTCTTCTTTAACACAAGGTGTTTCCAACAACATAAATGTTTTGCTGCTGAACATGTCACAAGTAACTACATCTTTAGCACAAGCTTTGTAAGAAGTCCACAAAACAGCAACTCTTAAGAATTCATTGCACTGTTCACCTTTTTATTGTAATTATTATAATTGCTATTATGATTATTACAATATGGAAAAGGGCATTAGAATCATAAAGGAAGGAAACGTATGGAGACAAACCAGGATTTAGATGGTACTGCCACGTGCTATAAGACACCAAAACAAGAGGCAAGAGCTGGGAATAAACTGAAAAGGAAAGTTTGTGGGAAGACAGAAAAATGTTGGGAGACTTTCCATCAACTGATCCACATAAAAGAGAAAATAATCTAGGTGATGATAATAATGATTAAGCCAATTACAGCTGTTGTTCTTGTTCACCTAATTTTAGACACTAGCTGTATAAGAGACTGATCAATCTGTGTTTAATATCAAGAATCTCTCATTACACATGTACACATATGCACGCGCACACACAAAATCACCAACAGAGTATTCTCTGACTATTCTATGGATACAGAACTATTACAAAATTCCATGCCAGTCAGAAACCTGTAACTTCAGTACACACCCTATCAGCTTTCCACTGGAACACAAGCTGCGTTCATTTCATTTCTTAGCTCCGATTGTGTTAAAGATGTTGCACAGGTTGTAACAGATGAGTTACTGCCATGAGCAAAATCCAAGCTGGTAAAATGCCTCTTGTAGGCTACTGCTACCACTTAGTTACTTCTAAAGCATCCTGCACACATGCAGGCTCACGCCTCACCTCACAATCTAATGAGGCACCATGTTATGGTGATGGATCAACTTAACTTGGACACAATTTAAAATTATGACCTAGAAGAGATGGCTCATTATGAGGACTCATACTGAGGTCACAGAAAGAAGTCCCATGGATTGAACATGCCCACATATTCCTCAAGCTGTTCTGTTTCTCTTTCCAGCATACCTCTCCATATCCCATCAAGTCCTTCAGCATAGTGGTAATCATAACCTTCACTAGCGACAAACACTTGGGCTGGTTGATGTGTTGAGGGTACCTAAATGACAGCCTCAAGTGCCATCATACCCACCATCTATAGGACTTCTTTCTGTGGCCTCAGGATAGGTCACTTTCTACCTTCAATGCCTATAACACTGAGACTGGAGAATCCCACGGCACTGACTGTACAGCTTACTGTCTCCTGGGGTGTGATGGTCTATCATTTGGTAGATGGGTCTTAATGTTTCAGAGGAACATGCTGCTGCCATCTTCAGGGTAAAAAAGCATTGGGATGTAGGCAGTATATTCCTCTGAAACACTGCCCCTATCTACCAAGCCACATGGCACCACATCCAAGGAGAAAAGTAATTTCCACTTATACCAAGTCTCATGTTTCCACAGATGTTCTAGCTTCAGAATGACAAAATTATTAGTACAGCAGTGCAATACATACCTGCTTTCTAGTCTTATCTGGTAACCAACTGATTGTCCAATTTGCTCATTGCGCTCTGCAGCAACACGTTCGCTTACAGACACAGCTGAGATGCGACGTGGTTGTGTGCAAATAATGCGACATGCTTTGCCTGCATTCGTACAGTGCTCAAGAATGAATTGTGGGATCTGCAAATATAATTATTTGATATGAGTGATAATGACAAAAATAATTAAGATTATTAGCTTCGTGGACTTTTCCATCATGTGGTATTTTTTAAAATAAATAAAAGTAATATCGAAGAAACAGTACATAAAACACTGCATTTTTAGGACAAAATCGGTCCCCATATTCAGGCTACAACAACAAAACCTCAGTCAGGCCCAACAGGCAGAGCTACTCTCAAACTACAGGCCACAACACCAGACACTGGACAAAGTCCACAAAGCTAATAATCTGAAGTGTGACATGCCACTCTCTAGTTTACTTTAGTTTATTTTGCATTCCGATAAAATCCAGATACAGGATAACAATCCATTGGATATAGAAACTGTCATAATAGATACAAAGGACCAAATACGAAAGCATAGAATGAAGATGTATATAAACAAATAGGTATAAATCAGAGTCACCAACAACACAAAATTAACGTTCGCTTGAGTTTCAGTCAAAATCATACTGAAATGTATGATGAAACAGTTAACTTTCATAATTTGTATCGACTTATAAATGCAGTGGTACTGCAATTTATCACAAAGAATCAAGTTATGTTATGCTGCATTGCTGGGTCAATAGTTCCTGATGTTTTAAAGGACCTCAGTGCCCTAGATCTTTGAAATGTCAGGCACTATTTACCCAGTGACAAAGCACAACATCCCAGAGGACGTGACTCTTCAGCCACAGCATTGTGAGAACAAATCCCAGGATTTACATACTATTATAACCTTCTTCATTCATTCTGCAGTCTGTCTTACGACAGGTCCGTAGCCTCTTCCAAAGCGAGTTCTCCACGGGGTGCAATCTAGTGCTTCCTCTTTCAATTTCCAGTATCTTTTCTTTTCCTTAAGGTCATCCAGTAGCTGCTTACGTCTTCCCCTCGTCTTCCCGTCATTTCTATCCTTCCTTCTACCTTTCCTTCAATCACGTGTTTCAGAAGGCAGTTTCTACACAACATGTGACCAATCCAGTTAGCCTTTCTTCTTTTTATTGTATGTACGATATTCCTCTCCTCCTTCACTCTGTGTAATACTTCTTCATTTCTCACACGATCGGTCCAACTGATCTTCTCCATTCTTCTCCAGCACCACATTTCAAAACTTTCCAGATACTTCTGATCTACTTTCCGAAGTGTCCACGTTTCAGCACCATACAAAGCAATGCTCCCAATGTAGCACTTTACTAGTTTGTTCCTTAAATTTAAGTCCAGTTTGCTGTTGGAAAGAATTTTCTTCTTGTTGAATGCTGCTTTTACCATGGCAATTCTGGATTTAATTTCACTTGTACATCTTGCATCATTTGTTATCATGCTACCCAAATAATTGAAATATTCCACATTCTCCAATTGTTTTTGATCTATCATAATTTTCACTGGGGATGGTTGCCTTGAGATTCTCATTACCTTAGTTTTTTCCAAATTCATTTCCATTTCATAGCGTCTTACAATTTCAATTAGTCCATCAACCATGCCCTGTAGCACCTTTTCTTTCCTAGCCAGTAGCACAAGGTCATCTGCATATTTCACAGCGCCAATTACTTGTCCTCCTATTTTGAAGTCTCCAAACCCTTCAAGAGCTTCATTGGTAAGGTACTCGCTGTGCAAGTTGAACAGAATCGGCGACAAGCAGCAACCTTGTCTAACTCCTCTTCCAATCTTCACACTTCTCCCCTTGGTCCAGACGTATTTTGACACTCTGTTCCATGTACAATTTGCTGATCAATCTTCTTTCGCACCAGTCTATCCCAATTCCCAATGTCATTTCACTACAGAATTAAGTGACCAGTTAACACCCATACCAACAATGTTGCACACTTTGTCAAAACACTCTGGGTACCAGAACATGTACACTCACAGCAGTGTGCACGTGTGTCTGGCATAATGTGCGCTTCACCACTATATACAACCACACAAAGCTGATAGGCACCTGCCTCTACATCTCTTTGAGGCTACTGGTACAGTAAACAGCTCAGCTGTGTTGTGTTTTTATTGAATTTACTAACGAAAGTGGAATATTATGAGCTCCACGCATTTAATGAAAGCTAGTATTACCAATGATGGGGAAAAATATTGCATGAGTTTAAGTCTGGAAATGAAATTAGATGCACTGAAGCATCTGCACTAAGGTGTGCATACACTGGCCATATGCAAAAATTTAAAATTGGCTCAGTCAACTGTGCAGAAACTTACTAAAAATACATACATTTTTGAAGAGCTACCTTTTCTTCACAGTGATATTCCACAACGCAGAACAAGGTAAAGTTGTCCCATCCATGCCGTGAAGGCATATGGGGGGAGTGAAAGTAGAGCTCTACACATTCTTAACCTTGATGCTAGATGGGGTGAGTGGTTAACTGCATACCCCTGCTGCTTTACCCCCGAGGAAAGAACTCCCAGTACCCATTGAATAAGAGGTTGGGTCAGCTACACAGCTGGTCTGATGATTTTAAGAAGACAAAAATCAAAGATAGGAATCAAACCCTGGATCATCCAGCCTGTAGCCTAGTCACTATACTAAGTACACTAGCCCTGCACCCAATATTCCGTAATGTAAATCAATAAAGTTTTAACTATATCTTCTGTCATTTTAAAAGATATTTATTCTTCTTATACACTTTTTTGAACAATGGTAAGTATTAATGGATTTTACATTATGCTTTTGTGTATATCTTAGTGCTCTATGTTCCAGACATCACCGAATTGTCCTATCTATAAAATCCCTTTACAATCCACCTCTCATTCATTTTCATCACTTCTACCATTGAAGATGGAGACAGTGTGTTCCTCCAAAACATAAAGAAATCTTTGCCACTACTGCATGACATCAAAACTGAGAAAAAAAATCCAAACAGGTGGAACATTTTGATGAAAGGAAATGTTACAGCTAACACCCAGTCTTAAGAAATATTTAATTTGACAGCATTTGACCTGTGTTGTTTTTCCAGATCCCGTGTCACCACTGATGAGCAACACTTGGTTGCTGTTGATGGAGTGTACTATATCTTCTCTCATTGACCAAATTGGTAGAGCTTGCCTGAATGGAAGCAATTCCTGATTTATTGCGGCGTATGGGACCTGTGGAATGCCTATATTCAAACGACCCATACACTTGTTCATGTCCTTCACTGAAAAAAGTAAAATAAATTAAAACTAAAAATTCCTACATTGAAATGTAATAAATATTACAACCAAGTCACCGAAAATGTCATGTTTAAAAAATGTTCATTTCCAACCCAACACAAATATGAGGCAAACAATAACATGTATTATTATGGCACTTCATTTGAACTTGAACATTGATTTTAAGACATCACATCTTAACAATTAGTACTTTTGGAAATTAGACAAGTTTCCATCCTAAGGTAAAGGTAATCTTCATCAGCGGGCATAGAAGCAGTCAGAAAAGTTGAAGACATACAGTATTCTTACTTTATCTAATCCATATACAACAGACCCTTGTTAATTTGGTATCAGTTAACTCAAAATACCAGTTAATTTGAATAAAATGCCATTCACCAGCATTTTCAACATAATTTCAACTGGTTGATTTAAAATAGTGTTAATTTTTAAGTTTAAGCAGTTTTCCAGCCCCACAGTGACTAAAATTTTGAATAATCCAAATTATTTTAGCACAAATACTTTACTTAAAAAACTCAGTCAT